>OY282642.1:73508632-76151132 GCA_958299015.1 Tetanocera ferruginea
TTTCCAAATCAAATTAACTTTTCCATTTTCAAATTAATCCTCAGCCAAGAAAGAGATTTATTTTATATTTTTATTGAATTATTAACATGTAATCGAAAAGTATTACATATTTCTTTTGTTAATAGCTGTTTGAATAAAATATATTAAAACTAATAGCACTAGTTTACACTGACTAGTTTACACCACATTTTCAATAGAAATGGCCAATCAAAATTACATTTTTTAAAAACAAAAAAAAAACACTGTAATTATAATCCAACCGACGTTTATCACTAACACTAAGACTTTTAAGAACTTTGTTATTCACTTCACCAAACATATCTTCAAAACTTACATGATTTTCATAAAATCTCCAAAAAAATTATAGAATAATAAATGAAATTTTAAGATGATTTTTTTTTAATGTTGTTTTAATTTTTAAAATTTTTACAAAAAATATCAACAAAAAACAAAATTAGAGATAAGTACAAAATTTTAAGTAAATATATAAATAATTGAAGTAAATATTTACAAGGGTAATCCTGCAGCAGCTGAAGGTAGTTGCATGTACATTAGAGTGGGTCGAAAAAAAAAGTTTGAAAAAACCACATATTTCTCGCAATTAACTTGACTTTTGAAAAAAATCTTCGATGGGATTCATCTAGTTCTAACTTGTGATATTAGTTTTAATATATTTTATTCAAACAGCTATTTACACAAGAAATATGTAATACTTTCGATTACATATTAAAAACTCAATAAAAATCTAAAATAAATCTTTTTCTTGGCTGAGGTTTAATTTGAAATGGAAAAAGTTTAATTTGATTTGGAAAAAGTTTTTTTTTAAATGGAAAAGGTTTAATTTGAAATGGAAAAAGTTTTATTTGAAAAGGTTGAATTTGAAGTTAAAAACCTGTAACACACACAACACAATTGATCATAAGAAACTCGGTCAAAGTCCTTTCAAGGGCTGAAATGGCCAATTTGTTTTTTTTTTTTATTTTTTTTTATTTCGTCGTACCTACTATAGTTTCCGTCTTTACTTTAAGGTATTTTATAAATATTTGGAAATAAAAATTGTTATTTGCATAATTTAAAACCCAATATGTGACCATCGCTTATTTCTAATTCAGCTTAAAGAAAATCAATATTTCATGTTTATACCCTAAACCTGAAAGGTCAGGGTATATTACGTTTGCACAAAGACGTTTGTAACGCATAGAACGAAGCGAGTCCGGTATAGAAAAGTATATATATTCTTGATCAGCGTCACCACGTGAGTCAAGCTATCCATGTCCGTCCGTCCGTCCGTCCGTCCGTCCGTCTGTGTGTTGTCCGTATACACAGGATAAGAAGAAGGAGTTGAGATAATTGGATGAAACTTGGTACACATGGTCACATGTACCCAAGGATCTGCACTATTGAATATTTTTGGAATCCGCCCACGGACACGCCTACCTCCAATACAACGCAAAAATCTAAAACTGCATAACTCAGCTCATAATAAGCCTACAACAATTAAATTTGATATGTATGTGTTTTATATCAACACAAAGATGTCCTTGAAAAATGGACGTCATCCGCTTGCGGACACGCCCACCTCCCGTTTGCACAAAGACGTTTGTAACGCATAGAACGAAGCGAGTCCGGTATAGAAAAGTATATATATTCTTGATCAGCGTCACCACGTGAGTCAAGCTATCCATGTCCGTCCGTCCGTCCGTCCGTCCGTCTGTCTGTGTGTTGTCCGTATACACAGGATAAGAAGAAGGAGTTGAGATAATTGGATGAAACTTGGTACACATGGTCACATGTACCCATGGATCTGCACTATTGAATATTTTTGGAATCCGCCCACGGACACGCCTACCTCCAATACAACGCAAAAATTTAAAACTGCATAACTCAGCTCATAATAAGCCTACAACAATTAAATTTGATATGTATGTGTTTTATATCAACACAAAGATGTCCTTGAAAAATGGACGTCATCCGCTTGCGGACACGCCCACCTCCCATACAACCCAAAAATGGCAAACGCAATAAATACGCCTCTGTTTAACCTACAGAGCTAAAATTTGGCAAATATGTTTTTTATAACAAAAAAAAGATGGTTTTGAAAAATGGACATCATCCGCCCACGGACACGCCTACCTCCCATACAACGCGAAAATTGAAAACTGCATAACTCTGCTCATAATAAGCCTACAACAATTAAATTTGATATGTATGTGTTTTATACAAACACAAAGATATCTTCGAAAAATGGACGTCATCCGCTCATGGACACGCCCACCTCCCTTACAACCCAAAAATTGAAAACGCAATAAATAATCCTCTGTTTAACCTACAGAGCTAAAATTTGGCACGTATGTTTTTTTATTGTGTTTTTTTTTGTTTATGTTTTTTTATGACAAGAAAAGGATGATTTTGAAAAATGGACGTCATCCGCTCACGGACACCTTTACCACCCATACAACCCAAAGAGTTTAAAACTCAATAAATAAGGTTATGTATGTCATAGAGAAATTAAATTTTGTATGTATATTAGAGTGTATCGACTTGTATGGGAAAAATCTTACCCCCAATTCCGGTACCAAAATTAAATAGTACATGAAAAATCCTGTCGATTGGTATACTTTGTTTTTATTTAAATTAATTTTGGCGTCCCCCGAAATGCATTTTTGTGCATTTTTATCAACTTTTGTACTGGCGACCCATTAATGGTTGATTTAAAAAGAAAATCAAGCTTATCATTTACTTCCTTTCATATAAAAACACAAAACTGCAAATTTTCATCCCTGTTGACTAATGCTCTGACGAGATATAACAGTTCTTTTCTAAGTGAATCTACTTGTTATTTAATATTTGATATGTTTTTATTTATTGTATGAAAGAATTTTTAAGCTTTTGTTTTTTTTTTTTTAATTGCTTAATGCAAAAGTAACGTATTTTTTTAAACTATTACAGTTAACCAAATAATAACAACAATTTTTTTTTTAGATCCTGTAAAGGACTAAAACTCCCTTTTTGTTTCGAATTTCGGCCTTTTTGAACAGCCCTCCAACATAGAAAACATTCCTTTTCTTCGTTCTGCATAAGCAGCAGCCACTGACGTCTCTGTGACGAGCTAAATATGCTATAATTTGCTTAAAGTTAAAAAAAATACTTTCATACAAAAAATAAAAGCATATCAAATATTAAATAACAAGTAGATCCACGTTGAAAAAAAAACTGTTCTATCTCGTCAGAGGAATTGTCAACAGGGATGAAAATTTGCAGTTCTGTGTTTTTATATGAAAGGAATTAATTGATAAGCTTGATTTTCTTTTTAAATCAACCAATAATGGGTCTCCAGTACAAAAGTTGATAAAAAATGCACAAAAATGCATTTCGGGGGACGCCAAAATTAATTTAAATAAAAACAAAGTATACCAATCGACAGGATTTTTCATGTACTATTTAATTTTGATACCGGAATTAGGGGTCAGATTTTCGATACACTCTAATGTCACTCAGGTCTGTTCAAAAATTGGGAGTAATCCATCCATGAACACGCCCACCTCCCATAGCGAAAGCACAATAAAGGCATTAACTGTGAGCTACAGGAATAAAACTTGGTATGTGTAAATTTTTCATTAACATTTAAATGCATATTAAATATAGGCTTCATCCGCCTACGGACACGCTCATTTTGAATAATATTATTTTTTTTTTTTAAAAGTAGGTTTAGGGTATTTCATAGTCGGCCTAGATCGACTTTAGACTTTCTTTACTTGTTTTTTTTTACTTTATTAAAACCGGGCCTGTCATTTTTGAAGGGAAAGAACTAGTTGAGGTCATAAGAACGTAGAGAAGACGAAATACCTTGTGTCAGCAAAAATAACGTCCCAACATCTTGGAAACTCCGCCACTGTTGACAACACTTTTTTTGAGGTTGTTTAGAAATTCGTTTACCTATTAGTAAAAATTAGTTAGTAAAAACAAAAAATTAGTAAAAACAATCGCTAAGAGCATTACTTTTTGCCTCTGTGATATTAAGTTGAATAATATTTTTATTTAGAAATGAATTTAAAAATATATGACCACCAATTTTGTCGGAAAGGTCGGTTATCTCGATCATTTACTTTTGATTTATTACCTAGCTCATGCTGCTGTGGCTGAATTGAAGCGATATTCACATAATCTTTGATGACGTATTGGACAGTTGACTTTACTTATTCTAGGGGCTATGTAATAAAAGCCATAACTTTTGTGTAAAGGAAAGTTTTTAACAATTAACTTTCTTATTTCTTCACAAACCACCTTGCCACGTGCCATAGTAGAAAATCAAAGAGTGACCGAAATTTTCTCAAAACATTCCCAATACATTCACAATTAATATACAGAATCAACAAAAAGAAATGTATCCCGTTATCCATGTGCACACTCGCATTGTTTCTGTCGTACGAATTGAATGTTATCAGTTTTTGGATTGCATTTTCTGACTGTGTTGGTTAATCTCGCTATTATCATTGTTGTTTTTGTAATTTTTTTACTTTTGCTGTTAATTCTTAAAAGATACATTTCAAGCTTTAAGGCTGATAAAAACTTTGTATCAGAAATATTGTTTTCTTATTACAAATAAAAGTTGAAAGTGTTAATATTATAAAAAAGGCAGGCGTACTAACTGATTGTTATCGGAGTAGTACTAAGAGCTATATCCATGGCCTTCCTTATGGCAAAACCTCCGCCTGCCAGACACTGCAGTGGTCCGGTAATTTGTATGCCTGCCTTATATCGGGCTCTGCGGAGTACACTGCCGATCCGGGTTGGTCCCAGAAGTGTAGGTATTTTGGGTGCGAGAGTTGCTCTAGGGATCGTGTAATCTGTGCTACTAATTGCATCCTTGCAAATTCTACAGTGTCCAAACCTTTCTTTGCCGAAGTTGCCAGCTGCCGGAAGCCGCTGTGTCGTTTTACCAGCTATGATTTTTGCGTGTATGGCTAGAGAATGGTCCAAACATAGAATGATTTTAAGCGCTTTTATTGAAGTTAGCGCAGTTTGTCGCTGAATTTTTTCCAAGTGTTTGAGAAATGTTGACTTATCTACCAATTGGACGAACAATGTCAATTGATAACATAAATCCAAAATTGTTTGAATTCGATGCCCTCAAACAGATTACAGAAAGTTACAGATTTATTTCCGTCTAAATGGGGCAAACGTCCCACTTTGCGACCCTTGGAAATTCCAACTGGTGCCAACAAGCGTACAATAGAAATAAAATGGCGCGTTATCTCAGAAGATAAAAAATTTAACTTACGGTTGAAAGCGTTAGCTTGTAAGTTAGAGCAACATTCCAAATTTAAATTAGTACGGCCTTGCAAGAAAGGAAACACGCTCATATCGGAGTGCACATTATATAAATGAGCACATTATAATTGCTCAGACTCAATGTGAATCTTTTACGAGTTAAAAAAAAATTACTTAAAATGTTTGCTGGGATTGATTGAATTGAGAACACTGGTGTAGAACCTCTTCCCAACTAACAATTTTCCTTCTCATTTCAAACTTATAGTATGATTTAATGTTATAAACGTTGTATAGTTCTTCAATTTGGAAGAATTGCTGTTATAGGAGTGTTTACTGGTATAAATCAATACAAGAACATTCTCTGAATCTATTTACTCAGGGTTTATAGAAAAATCACATTCTTTTTGTATAATGATGTTAAATTCATTGTATTAAATAACTATGAAGTGATTCTTCCTATAAACATCGCATAACAAAATTATACAATGTTTATGCCTTTGCAACACTCAGTGCGAAGTTCGAAAACTGTTCGAAACGAATACACAAATCGCCATGACTCAAATTTTCTCTTTTTCGAACTAAGCTTGTCATTCAGAATATATAAAAATATATAAATTATTTATATTTTATTAAAAAAACAAAAAAATTCTCTAGGCGCCCGCAGCATTTGAACCATGGACCTTCATGTTCCAAGATGAAAACATTAGCACCCGACCTATTTGACAAACTTAGAATTCTCATATAATTTCTAATATAAAAAGCGAGTTCACCATCAATTGTAGTTTAAAAATGTATGTCAATCACAAGTAATGTAAACACAAATAATAAAAGTAGGGAGTTTTTACCATTTGGAATTGTAAATTCTGCATGTGTTTATAAGCCCACACATATTTAATTTTATATTTATTGATAAGAGTCATTTCCTGACAAGATTAAGCACTTTCAATCTGTCGGTCGAAAGGATTACAACCATAATTTGTGACCCTATCGACATAAAATTAAAATTATTTCATAAAAATGCACTTTTAAAGAGCTGATGTTGCTTGTCTTTCGTATTAAAAATAAAAAACTTTTCAAGATATATTAAGGAAGGTAGCAGTAGTAGATAGCACTACGGTGTGGATGTGATAGACGTCAATCTACTTCTGCCACCTTATTTAAATAAATCTTGACACTTTCTAGAGATCTTTAAGATATAATTACGTAGACACGTGTAGGAGCTATGCAAGAGCTGGCTGGTACTACCTTGAAAATGGTAAAAGGAATAACTAAGTTTTTTTATTCCACAGGGATAATTTGGTAATATGAAAGCGTAAGACGAGGATTTATTTTTAAGAAAAACGTTAAAAATTGTAAAAAAACAGACCTAAAAAATTATAAGCTCGATTCTGTTGGGTAATGCTTAAATATTACTACCAAGAGTGGGTACTTTAACTTCGAGCATGCCGAAAATAATTATTTATAATTTGTTTAATCTTAAAGTTTAATAAAAAATGTTTTTGAACCAGGAAATTATGTTTTACTTACTCGTATAAAACAATAAAAATTTGAAAAATAACAGTTTACTTAATATGATAAATTTACCTGTTAATAAATAATGAATTATAAATACTTAATAAAGAGTGAATAGTTAAACAAAAATTGCACCCTTGTCTTATAAAAGAAGCATCACCTCAATACGATATTATTGAGATTTCGAATAAATGTCACATATAAATATTGAAGCTAGCAATAGGCAGCGCAGCCGTTTTTAATTAATAATGTTTTCAAAGTATTGAATATGGAAAAATGGGCGAGAAGTAAATGTATCGGACTGGCAACACGGAGGTACCAAGATCGAATCCGCTTCCAACACAATAAATAAATTGTATAACGAAAAAAAATATTAGGAAAACAAAAGAAAAACTCAATTTCAATTTGTCACATGAAAACAAAGAAAAGAAAAACTGGAAGAGAACACTTCAAAATTATTTTTTTTCGAATAACATTTTTTTTTCGAACTTTTATTTTGACATGGCTATAAAACTTCAATATTTTCATGATATAAATATTCTCTAATGCCCTCTATAGCAACAAACACTGATATAAGACTGAAAAAATGATATAAAGCTGCTATAAAGTAATGATAAGAATATGTTCAACAGAATATAATTTTACTGATGTAGGGTTTAATACAAACAAAAACAGTGCGCCTTTTTTGTCTTATACGATTATTATACAATGATTATATCCGTAACTGTTGTGTTATAATATGTTGTTGAGAATGTTCTTAGGTGTTTTATAGGAGGAAAATTGTTACTTGGGTTGATCTTTAATTTTCACAAGTGACCACATGACCTACTTGTGATAAAATCAACCACAATAGTAAAAAAAAAATAAACGAGTAAAAAACAAACGATACAACCACATCACAGAGATAAAGTTTTTACAGAAATTTATTTTTAATATAATTTGCATCATAAATGTTTTATCTCAGTACATTTTGAAGAGTCAACAAGAGCGCCATAGTCTCCATTTCACATATTTGCACATATGTATTTAGATTGTGGAAAAATTTATTTCCGTACGATAAAAAGCCGAACTTGAACTTGAGAAATTACTTCTCTGATATAACAAAACCAAGTAATTGAAAGGACTTTGACCGATCTTCTTATTATGATCAATTGTGTTGTGTGTGTTATAAAATGTTTGCACACAATTGACCGAGAACTGGACCTACATGTTTTATGCCGACTCCGATCGGCTTAAGTTCATGTTCTCAAGAAGCTTTACATGGCATAATTTACTCTCTGAGGTTTGCCATTGTCTGCAGAGAGGTGGAGACTGATCAGAAAAATTTTTTATTGAAAAAACTTTTCACCGCGGCTGGGGAAAATTCGCAGCTTGGCTTTGTTGTTCTTTCTTTTTTGAGAATATGAGCAAATAATAAATTAATATATTTCTCTCATATTTTTTTCCTTATTATCTGTTTTCTAAATGTTATCATTTGAAAAAGGAATTTTTAATTCAAATTCAGCGCATCAAAATAAAAATTTATTGAGTGCATCAGATAACATGAGAATTAGCATGTTAGAAGTCGAGTTTTAACATTTTTTAAATTTGGGTTCCAATGGTATCGATTAATTTCTAAACTTTATTTTATTCTAATATTGTTTGGAAAATAGTCAAATTCAAAAGCCTGAATTTGACATCTGAAAAAATATCTGAATATCAGCATGATTTTGTTTTTTATACTAACACCAAGTCCACGAATCTTACATTGCTTACATTTCATTAAAAACTAATCGAAAAATTGCTTAAAAAAAGCGACGTCATCTTCTCTGATTATGCTAAACCCTTTTGTTCGGCACTCAATACTAATGAGAAAGCTTAGCCTGATTGGATTACATTTGTCTCTGTTATTGATATTGATCCCAATATGTCAGTAACTTTTCCGGAGTAACCCAAGGGAGCCACCTTGAAAAGTTTGTTTGTTGTTTTTATTTATTAATGGTCCCAACTTAAAAAATCACTCGAAATGCCTAATGTATGCTGATGATAGGTCTGTTTCCGTACGCACTTCAAGTAAAGTTCGGGTAATAGAGAGTAATTTGATTATTTGTCAAAATGAGAAAATTTGTCAAAAAGTACGGAAACGCTTTCAAGTAAGTTTCGAGCACAACACCTGTTTTTTGAAAACAATAAAATTTAATTGCTGTGTTTCTGTATTTAAAACGTTTTCGTAAGCGTTGATTTGGTAATTTTAACTATTTTTATTAATTTTCTAACCAATTGCATACATTTTGTTCGCAATACAATGCAACAATTTAATTTTATCACTT
This sequence comes from Tetanocera ferruginea, assembly GCA_958299015.1. Lineage (NCBI taxonomy): Eukaryota > Metazoa > Arthropoda > Insecta > Diptera > Sciomyzidae > Tetanocera > Tetanocera ferruginea. Next base: position 73,517,725 of record OY282642.1, read on the forward strand.
TGACAATCAGCTGTTTGAAGCTCGAGATTCGTGCTCGAAGACCACCTCTGTCCCAGGCCCAAAAATTATCGAAAAGAAAAAAGTGTATATACCATTCGAAAGGGCTCAATTTGCACCTTCAGAATATGTTAATTTTATAATTTGCACCCTTATAGTTTTTGAAATAAATTAGATTGAAAATGGACTATATGATGCAATTTTTAAAGTATCATATCTCGCTTAAAAATGCATATTTCAAAGTGCACCTTGGCCCAAAAATTTGCAATTTTGTTATTCTAATTTGCACCTTCGTTAAAAAAGTAAAATCAATCGGTTCTTCGTAAATAATGTAAAAATACGTAAATCAATACTACGCCTGCGCTGTCCAGAAAACATATAGTTATACGACTCTCGTGCACGGTGCGCGCTATGGACATTTTTGTGGCAATTTCTGGCTGATCTAAATATGACTACATCAAAATCAGTATATATAATGTACATATAAAGTTAATCACTGATGCATTTACTAAAGTTGATATTTGAGGCCAAATGATCACGTAAAACTTGTTATTGTGCTGTATTAACTTCTCACAATAGTCAATATTGTGACAAGTTAATTGAGTCTATTATAGTCTATACTTTTTCATCAATACTTAAAAACAGAGATAGTATTATAAACTATAAATAGATAAACCCCATCACAATAAACTCCCTAGTGGAATGCGCGGCGTGCGCGTGTCACTGATACGACGCATATGTAGAACGTGCTATCGAATTAAAAAATTTTTTTGCATTTTCAGTAAAATTCGATGTATTTTTCGCACTTTTCTCAATGGTGCAAATTAGAGGAGTAAAGTTGAAAATTATTGACGCAAGGTGCACATCGAAATATCAATTAATTACCGGGATATGAGCATTTGAATATTGCAAACTTTGACATTTTTTTTTTGCAAAAAGTACGAGGGTGCAAATTCTAAAATGCTTATATTCGGAAGATGCAAATTGAGCTTTTTCGAATGGTATATATACTTTTTTTTTTTTGATCATTTTTGGGGCTGGGACAGAGGTGATTGCTCGAAGAAATTTTTCAAGTAAAGTTCGAGTAATAGAGAGCCACAAAAAGTGACATTTTGCTTGTTCTTCTTCTCTCTCGAGCTGGAAAAATGTGTACGGAAACGCTTTCGAGTAACTTCAAGTTACTTGAAGTGAGTACGGAAACAGACCTGATGTAAAACAATTTAAGGTTGTACAGAAGAGTGAAACAAAATCTTGAATTGAAGGTTCAAAACTAATTTCTGCATGTTTAGTTTTTTTCTGCTACATATTTTTTATGTGTACACGAGGTGTCTTATGGTTCATTGCCAGGGCAATTTTTCTTATCTAAATCGAAAAATAAGAACCCATTTTGTTAATGCAAACCTCTGAATTAAAGCATAAGAGGCTTTTTATGTAATAATTCTAGTCAATGTTGTTTTTAGGGGATATTTTTTAAATTGATTTATTTTTTCAAACGTGCAATTTCACCTTAAGTTATTTTTTTATTCATATTAAGTTTTACTACTAGCTGCAAGCTTTATAGCTTAAGTATTTTCTTTAAACTTTAAAAACTGCATTAAAATGAACTCTTAAAATTCATAATGTTTAAAAATTATGAATTATTCTCAACAAGAAATATTTTCATGCAACGAAAGCATATTTTGTTTTAATTTTCATTACATTTACTTTTTAATAGAAACAATCTAATATATAAAAATCTCGTGTCACGGTGTTAGTGTATGAACTCCTCCGAAACGGCCGGACCGATTTTAATGAATGTTTTTTTTATATTAAGTAGGTATGAGAATAGGTTATAAAGTATTTTTTTATCTTCCTTCCCACGAGGGGCGTGGCATTTTTTCAAGAAAACAAATTTTCGGTTTTACTTTCGTTCAAAAATCGCACATAAATGAAAGTCGGAACGAACTTACTGTTGACACGCGCCCTTCGACTGTCAAATTTGAGCGATCTTTGGAAAGGGGGCATGGCACCGCCCACACAATTAAACTTTTTGATATCGAATAGATTTGGAACTTGATGTCGTATACAGGCGCGGATTTAGGGGGCCTAGGGGGGCTGCAGCCCCCGGCCCCGAGCAGGTAGGGGCCCCGCAGTCGCTTACATATGAAGTGCTTATTGTAAAAACATGACATGCCATATAAAAAATATTTCGAAGTAATCGGCCTTAAAATTTAAAAAAATGTATATTTGTAAGAAATCATGGTTTTTCTTAAAATTTCTATTATGTGTAGGGCCTGAATTCATCTGGTAATGGTCGCAATATTTTTAGTGGATGTTGACAATGCATCAAGAGATGCAACGTTTCAATGCAACCAACTAATATTTCCAAAAAGGAAATGCTGATTTGATGGCTGCTTTCTTCACTTATCGAATTCGTAACAGATTTGCGAAGTGAATTTTCAGGGTTTGAGAATAGTGCCAATCTGAAACGATTTGTTTGCGAAGACTATTAGAGATAAATAACTAGAAAAAACTGCAAAAAAGAACACGAAACAATCAATTTGACTGGTGCTGATAGATTCAAAATCGAAACTTTTGCTTTATTTGAAAATTTATTCTAATTGAAGAAAATTTTATTTAAAAAAGAAAAATTGCTATTATCGAAAATAGAGAAATTTTTATCGGATAAAGGTAGGTGTTTTTCTCTTACTGTAGCAATAGAATTGAGAAAAAGAATTGAAGCGTATGGACAGGTTAAACTATTTGGATTCTTGTGCAAATTAATAGATAGTGAAAACGAAAAATTAGAAGTGAGAGTAAAACTCCTTGTTGAAGTATATCCAAATGATATTCAAATGGAACTACTCTGTGAATTAAATCACTTAATTTCGCTTATGAAACTTCACCTGAAGGACCTCTCCGAGAGATGTTTTGTTTTGTTTTTTATAAATATCAAACAATTAAAACAATTAAACAGAAATAATATGGTCTCAGGCATGATCGACATTTTTCCAAATATTTATATAGCCTTCCGATTGCTTGTAACAGTACCGTTAGAAAATTGTGAAGCTGAAATGTAACTTTAAGGCCCGTTAACTGATCTCAATTTTAAACAAAGTTTAGCTTAAACAAAGTTTAAAATTCCTTAACCTCAGTTTAAATTTTAACGCCGATACCTCATCTCAAAAAATCTAAGTTTAACTTGGTGAGGCAAGTTTAAATTTAAACACAGAAATTCTAGGTTTAAAAAATTTAAACTTAGATTCTGTCAAAAATTCTCTGAGAACATTAGAAATATTCTCAATCATAAACAAAAAATAAAAAATAAAAAAATCATACTTCAAAAAAATCAAAACAATAAACAAAAAACAAACATATTTTAAGTTTTGAAAAAAAATATTTCAATGAAACTGACAATTTGCATTATTTTATCAAAAATTTTTGAAATATTTTGATGTTCTACGTCAAAGTTGTAGAATTTTTACTACAGTGCCGCTAAAATATGTTTTTTAATCTCAGTTTAAATTTTTAAACAGAGTTTAAGAAAACTGCCGATAAAAATGAGATAAGTTACGAAAATAATTTTAGCTGAGTTTAAAATTTAAACTCTGTTTACGAAATCTGAGATTAAGGAATTTAAACTTCGGAGATCAGTTAACGGGTTAAGTATTTAAAAAATAAAAAATGTTCAGCTATCTTCTATGTCACATGAACGCTTGTCGTCAATTTGTATTGAACATTATTTGTTGCAAACGATTAACTTTGACGAGTTGATAGAAAACTTTGCCAAAGTTAAATCGAGAAAAAAATGTTAAATAAAAATTCAAGAGTTATTGTTTCACTTTAAGACACATGTAAATGCGTAAAAATTAATATTTTGATTGTTAAATGATCCAAGCTAAATGCTCTGACCTTGAGTAGGCCCCGTGTCGATTTTAGCGCCAGGCCCCGCCATGTTGTAATCCGGCGCTGGTCGTTTAACAGTAAAGCTCAGTTTGAAATAACTGATTGCTCAGGTCTTTCAATTATAAAAAAGACACGGGCATTGGAAAAAGGGGCGTTGCTACGCTCATACAACTCAAATTTTCGACACAGAATAGCTATGGAAGTAAAATTCACATAACATTTTAACTCAGAATGAAGTTACTATTTGGTGGTGTCCTGCTACTGGAAGACAAGAATGGGCATTGTATAGGGGGTGTGGCCCACTCATATAAGACACATTTTTCAAATTGAATCGCTTTAGAAATAACAGTCACAGATCAAATAAACTCGGTTTGGAGTAACAATTTGGTGATATCCTACTACTCGAATATACTCGCAAACTAAAACGGGTGGCTCCACCCATAAAATAAAATTTTTTTATTTAATAGCCTTGGAAATAATGGTCAAAGAATATTGAAACTCAGAGTGGAGTTTGTCTATTGACAATCTGGAACAGGCATTGGACAAGGACGGCAGCAACGCGCCGGGTACCAGCTAGTAATAAATAGAAATCACATTATTGCATTTATTTTAGTGGATAAATATAAAGAATAAATAGTTTAATTTAAGATTATAACATAACAATTTCTCTTTTAGTTTTAAATTCTAATTAAATTATTCTTAATAAGAAGCTCTTTAAACACGTCAATTAATATTGTTGGAATCTTTATGTTGCACACATATTTCAGCAACTCTTAGTTATCCATGACTTTTGCTAGCCATAAAATTATCACCATTTAAAAATCTTGAGATGTTGACATCTTTATTTTCTTGGCTTCTTTCTGTAATAGAATAAAAATTACTTACTTTCACGATATTGGTTTGTAAAAAAAATCCTACATTCGTTTTATCCTTTACTAGCTCATATCTCTTAGCATTCTCGCTAGTAATGACCTTTACAGCTTGTCCGGGTGCTGAACGATTCTTTGTAAATGTGGTTGTCACCGTTTCATTTTCCCCACAGCAGAAAACATTCGGCTTTCTGTTATCTAAATTAATGCTAGTTAAAATTGTTTTAATTGAGAAGTCAGTTTCGTCCATTAGCTCTTCATCATTGACATCTTCATCATCATCGCTAGATGACTTGTTGTCAAATGATGATGCACTCGTCTTAACTTGTTTAAGAAACTCCAAATTATAAATATTTTGGGATGGATGCGTAGTATGCGTTATATACTTACTGCGCTCCATGATTAAAAAAGCAAGTCGAGTTTTAAAGAAGAAGTTAAATTAGTTTAAAAAATGTTAGTTCAAAAGTTGTATCTTTTAGGTGCAATACAAATCAACAAATAATAAGTTATTAATATAACATTCTAAATTAAAAGCTATTACTTTAGAGAACAAATAAAAAAGTAAAATAATAATAACATTGAAATAATACTTAGGCGGATACGTACACTGTTTAAAAATATATGACATAATATTAAGAGAAGATATAACAATTTATTCATTCATGCTTATTTTATTGGAAATTAATGTTAAAGTGTAGAATAATGTTTATGACACTCACACTCCATTAACAATTTCCATTCAATAAATCTTTCTAGTCGCATGGGATGAAATTTTTCGTGAAGGTGCTGTGTAGCATTTGAGAACTTGCAACGTCATCTGAAACAACTAGCAGTATTGCGGATATTTTCATTAAATAGGTGAGAAGTAGTTTTATGTGTGAATTTTTATTTTATGTTTTAATGAATTGTAAGTCTTGTAATGTTTTAAGCATTAAAGTAACTAATTTAAAAATTTTTAGAGTTTAATTCTTGTATTGATTGAATGGCTTACTGCAGAAACAATATAATATATGTGATTTCAAAAATCTATAATTTTTGCTCGGATTTTTGATGTATCCAGGTCCGCACACCGGATTCTTCATTTACAGCCTTTGGAATAAAATAGAAGGAGTCGGCGTAGACCAATGAAATTTTCTATATGAGTTCGAATTAGCTCTATTAGAACACATTATTCGCCCTTAACCATGCCTGCCTCCCACTTAACATAGAACGCTACATTTTTTTATACAGAATCTATATCAACACAACTCTGTCCAGAACCTTTAATATAATGTAGAATGAAAAAAAAGTTTCTGCCACACCCGCATTCCATACAAAATTTGCATTATTATATGTACTCATCTGTGCGAAGTTCTTGTTTTCGGTGATAATGTGCGTTACTCTTTTATTCGTCAAAAGCAGGTTAGTACCTTTTTGCAACCAATATTCTTTTAAAGTTTACTAAAAACCTATATTTTAAGATTTTTATTACTAGAAACCTTCGGTAAATGTCACTAACTAAGTTGGTCCACCAAATTTTGGCCACTAGAAAGAAAAAAATCGTCATTATAGATTAAAAAAAAAACTAATAAATTAAAGTATTCATAATTAAACAAAAAATCTTGTTAACTTACAATAAAAAAATTAACTGAAAAACAAATAAGTGAATAAAAACAATTCTGTCAAAGCAGTATTTACCCGAAACATAAGATAAAGTGTTCACTTGTTTTGTGAGGAAAAAATTTAGCGACATCCGCTACTCGTCCACAAAACTTCGAGAAAACTTTTCTCCCAAATTGTTTTGGAAATATGCTGTTAAAACATTTATAAACTTATTTAAAAATAAAAACAAAAATTACAACATAAAAAATTATATTACTCGACTTTGTAGCAAAGTAGGACGCAACCACGTCTACAAAGTTTGATTGCCCTAAGAGTTTTTGTTGAATTTTTTCAGAAAGCTTTTTCGGTGTATTGAGTTTTAAAAAAGGTCATAATTATTTAATTTTTCTCTATAGTTAAAAAAACAAATCTTTTCAATATCTCAATTAATCATTCAGTACATTTAAAAAAACCCAGAGAGTTAAGTTAAAAATGGCTAGAATCACGGTTGCCACTCTTAATTTTTTTGCAGAACCAAAATTCATCAAAAAAGAACCAAAATGAAAATTGCGACCAATTTTGTCTTCCTTTGGCTGGCATACAAATATTGTTTGTAATATTTTATTTAACAAAAAATTTACATTTGATTATTACTTTAGTAGTAAAATAGTAGTATTGGCATATTTTTTAAAAAAATTGACTGGTTTCTCATATGAAGTTTTTATCAATTAAATAAAAAAATCGTATTTTTTAAGATTTATTATATGGGCATCTCCCAGTGACACGGACGCGACATTCGCACGGTTTTAATTACTCGAAAAACAAGAAAGAAACAAAATGAGCCGATATGTATTTTAAGTAGTGTCCGACCGATTATTCGGCTTCGGCTTCGGTAATCGGCATAATCGGCCGATATTTGAACCTTCGGCATCGGCTTCGGCTTCGGCCGAAATAGCCGATTATTTTTGCCGAATGTTTTTGCTTTGCTAAACAGTTTTTTTTATAAGTTTTTAGAATTTTTTTGAATTATTCAGTGAACTCCGTTCATAATTCCACATTTGGGCATCTCCCAGTGGCACGGACGCGACATTCGCACAGTTTTAATTACTCGAAAAACAAGAAAGAAACAAAATGAGCCGATATGTATTTAAGTGTTGTAACGCGACGAAAGAGTGCTACATTTTATAAAAATACTGGCGAGATTTAGTACAAATTAGTACAAAGTAATAAGCAATCATTCAATGGAACGGACGCGACAAAAAACAGAAGTTGTTTTAAGCTCGTATAGAAATATGCAAAATTTAGCTAATTTTGAGAACTTTTTTTATATATAATATACATGTTAATGGAGGTCAAAGGCTAACTATTCTTCGTAGACTTATGAAATATAAGAATTATCTCTTTTTTTTTTAAATAGATATAGCACGAAAACGGACGCGACATCATGGACGCGACAAATTTTTCCACAGTAGTAAAATACAGTAAAGATGTTCATTGTAAATTTAAATAAAAATACATCATAATAAGTTGAATTCAAGTTACATAGCAGAAATACTTATCAAAATAAAAAAAAATAAAGTTAAAAGCTGTTAGAGTGCTTTATTTTAATGTTTTTCTTCACTTTTGGTGGACCTTTTTTGGGAGATGCCCATTTGGAACATTTTTAATTGTTTGTTTTGTTTTTCTCTCCTTTTCTGTTCTTTCATAAGTTGGTGTGCACTCGTTGAAAATTTTATTCAATTGATAAATCATTTCTTATGAATTGGTTCGTTTTTCATACCAAATTTCTTTACATTCGGTCTAGCCGTTCAGGCGCTATTGAGCCATATATATTTTATTACTTCAAGCGCCCTCTATCGAAAGTTTTTATAACGGAAAGCGAACTTCACTAAAATTTTGATTCGCTGTAACTTTTTTCCTACGAATGAAATTAAATAGTTTCTTCACAAATGTTTAATGATTTCTAATGAAATTTTGTTATATTAAAAAAATTAAAAGTTTTTGGGGTGCTTGTGTACTAATTGAGACCTATCTGAAGATATACTTCTTTTCACGATCGGGTTAAAACTGGTGAAGTTATACAAAAAAGACCATTTGGGGCAGATTTCGGGTTCACAAAAAAAATTTTATTGTTCTGAAATCCTCTCAACATAAGCTTTCATATAAGGGGCGGTAAATGCAAACTTTTTTTCCCATATGGGGTGAGCCACCTTAATACTCATACCTCATGTAATGAAATGAACGAATTTTAAAATGCTATATCTTTTTAATGAACCATAAAAATCACTTTAATTTTTATATCATCAGAATCCTCTTATTACGTAGTCTATTTAACATTAATTTCAAATTTTTTCACCCGTGCCCATTGGAGATATTTGACCCCAAAGTTGGGACAAGCTTGAGATTTCTTATTTTTCAAAGCGATGTAACCCAAAAAGTTTATGATCTAGTCACTTTTAAAAATTTATATTTTAAGTTCTTACTTAGACGTACCTAATACCAAAAAAATAGGTCTGCCACTAATTTCTTTATATTACAATTTTTTTTAAAGTTACCAGAAATTACGATTATTTTCGGAAACTTTAACTTTTTTTAAATTAAGTAACATCCCAATTAATTTTTCTGATATGCAAGATTATAGCCTAAGGTATAATTAATATTATGTTTATTCATTTATTACTGTATGTTGAATAGGAGCTGAGATATGATCATTACCGCAAACTCTATAAATACGAAAATCGCTCGTGGTTGCATGAAAAACATGGTCGTCATTTTGTAAATACAACAAAAAAATTTTTTAAAGCAGTTCTAAGGTGCCGAAACATTACAAAATTAATGGTAAAAAAAAAAATTTTTAAAATGGTTGACCGACCGAATTTGCTTTTTTGTGATCAATCTCGGCGGAATGACCCAAATAGTATCAGTTAGTAGCTTTTCTCGACTGGGTCAAAAATTGATAACATTTTTTTTCTACGTTATCCTGACGTCAATAAATCAAATACAGAAACATACGAATTTTGTAGAAAAACTCTTACATTTAATTCGATTTTAATGATTTCATTAGGTTTTTTGTATTCGTAAATGAATATATAACAAAAGCAAAGAATACATTTTTATAATTTGTTTGACTTTAAAACATTTGTTTGTTATTCGGCTTCGGCTTCGGCCTTCGGCCGATTATTAATATTTTGCCGAAGAATCGGCTTCGGCTTCGGCTTCGGCAAAAATTCACCTTCGGTCGGACACTAATTTTAAGTGTTTTAACGCTACATTTTATAAAAATATTGGTGAGATTTAGTACAAATTAGTACAAAGTAATAAGCAACCATTCAATGGAACGGACGCGACAAAAAATATAAGTTTTTTTAAGCTCGTATAGAAATATGCAAAATTTAGCTAATTTTGAGAACTTTTTTTTATATATAATACACATGTTAATGTAGGTCAAAGGATAACTATTCTTCGTAAACTTATGAAATATTAGAATTATCTCTTACCTTTTTTTAAATAGATATAGCACGAATACGGACGCACATTATGGACGCGATAAATTTTTCCAACAGTAGTAAAATACAGTAAAGATGTTCATTATAAATTTTAATAAAAAAAATACATCAAAATAAGTTAAATTCAAGTTACACAGCAGTAATACTACTCAAAATAAAAAAAAAAATAAAGTTAAAAGCTTTTTTCTTTACTTTTGGTGGACCTTTTTTGGGAGATGCCCATATAAGATCATTAATTTACAAAAAATTCTTACAATTAGTATAAATTTGCCCAAATCTGATGAAATCAATCAATTTTATCATTTTTAAAACAGGACAAAAACTCTAGCACTATAGTTCACTCAAATTACATATCTTTGCTTTGAATAACATACCGTGAGAAAGAGGACACAATTATATTTGAGTATGCAGTTTTTGCAAGTCAAATGCAAAATTTTAGACATTTTTAAATATCTCAAAAACAAGCCACAAAACGTGGTTTGAAGATTTCTCAAAAATTATTATTAGCAAAAAAATTAATTGTTTTGAAATTTCTATTTTTGAAATATTCGTCCCAAACTAAATTTTTCACTTTATGAGAACAGTGTTGATTTTAGTAAATACATTTTTTTTGGCGTGCAGAAACACAGAACATTTGTTTTAGTTAGATAGTACATGTACGTAAACTATTTCATAAAAGGAGCTAAATGAAAAAAAAAGCGGATCGAAAGTTAAAAAATTACCATTTTTGGACCAAAGTGGCAACCGTGGTTAGAATGATACTAATAATTTATTTGTACCATCTGGCAACAAGCTCTAATTTCATTCAAATAAGCTATACAGTTTTACCAATTGTACTCAAAAAACCTGCTAGTACTTACTTACCTAGTACTTATACAACTTCTAGCACAATGGCCGAAAGAACATTTTTTTTTCTCTTCAGATTTAGAAGTTATGGATACTTATATGTCAATTATTAAAATTGATCTCAATGATCTTAATAAGTTTTTATAATTTTACCAAAATTTATTGCGATAATTTAAAAGATAATTTAATTTGGGCATTTCTAAAGTCTTGCACGCGACATACGCTTTTGAGGACAACTTTAACAAACGCAAAAATCTGCGAAACGCAATATTAAATTTCGAAGCGATGGATTTTAAACTTAAATGGATTAAAGTGACTTTTAAGTGGTATTTTTATTCGTTTTTTGATTTTATTAAGCTTAAGTCTGATTTAAACCCCGACATCTAACACGCGATATATTTTTACATCCCGTTTATAATAACGATTAGTTCAAATAATTTCAACTCAAGATTGCATTTATTACTAAAAACATCGTATGAATTATGTTAGTTTTATATAAGTAATATTAATAAGAAAGAGTAAAAACACATATGAGGTAAGTTAGAAAATGATGATGCTTTATTATAACCCCACGCGCACTGTGAATAAGTGATTATTTACTTTTTCACAACGTTTTTAACGCCCTTAAGGAGGTGTGATGGATTTAGAAATAAAAATATCCTTGAAAAGCATTATCACCTGAGTTGATTTAGCCATGCCTGAATGTATGTTCGTTTGTCTGTCGATACGCTGTAGTTTGGAGCTATTGTTATGAAATACCATATTTAAGCTTTTATCGTAAGTAATAATCAAGATCTTGTTCGAAATGAGTCAAATAGAATGAAAACCACTCCTACCTGCCATACAAAGTGACGTTACAAAAACGGAAAATATCTTATACTTGAAAAGTGTCACATGGGTTTTAATTTTAATTCTCAATACTAACAAGGAAAGGTCCCCAGGTGACAGTCTCCGATTTGAATGATTTTCGGATATGTGATAGAAGACAAAAATCTAAGGTCGACGTATTTTTTATATGTGCTCAATCGATGGTTTAGGGTGTCAAACTCGCGTCCAAACGAAAGCTCTTACAAAACCACACACGATGGCATCAATTTTACATAAGAAAATTTTGTTGTTGTAATTTTTAGTAATGTTTAGTCGATATCATAGAAGTATGTTGACACAATTATTTCATATTAATTTATGTTGGATTTAAGGCAATTTATAAAGTTACATTTTTTTTTGTTTTTTTGAATTTGTTACTATTTATAATAAAATTTTTGTTTTATTGAAATGCATTTATTTTGTTTAGAGAAATAATTTTATTACATTAAAAGTACCCAATATGGGTATCAAAAATTTTATTTTCTTATGGCCTATTCTTATGTGTAAATATTTTATCAAAAAAGTTGACATTTCATAAGGCTTCCATACAAAATGTGTGTTTTTTCTTGTAAGTCGCATCGCACCAGTAAACAATAGTTTTAATCATCCAAAGTACCAAATATGGACATTTTTACGATGTGCAAAAGAAATGGAATGCATTTTTTTCATATTTCTTTAAAAAAAAATTTTTTGATTTTTAACAGTAAAAATCACAAAAATCTTCTTCTAATTTCAAAACATCAACTTTTTAATGTTTTTTGACCCTCGAGCACAGAAAAAATAAAATTTTTAAAACTACTTTCATTTTAACATTTTTTAAATAATTAATTCAATTTTTTAATTGTTTAAATAATTGTTTTTTTGGGGTTTTACCCCATTCCTCTGGCGAAAGTGTTAAGGCAAATTTCCGAAAAACAGTACCTGCCGTACATGAATACAAAAACTACATCTTTAACGTCCCGAGCTGACATCTAGTTTCTAAGGAAAAGGTCACCCAGTTTGAAAAAAGTCATTTCGAGAAAAATGCGATTAAAGTTTTTCCTCAAACAAAAAAAAATTCAAATTTTAAAAAATCTTATAAAATCTTATTTCTTTATTTAACTTCGGTTGGATCTTGACTTCGTTTGCCTTCGGCTCATTCCTTGATTTTTGTCCAAAAAACTTTTAAAAGCATAGTATCTATTTCAATAACAGATACAAATGCCTACCAAGTTTCATCAAAATCGGTTCATCCGATTTGACGTGAATGAGCCAAACATAGTTGATTGAATGAAGCGCCCTCTCACGGAAGTTTTCTGAAATAGCCTCAATTCTGTCGCAAGGTCAAGTTACTTCACGTACCAAATTTTAGTAAAATCGGTCATGTCATTTAAGAGTTATTGAGTCTTAACAATAAACTACTTAAAGCGCGCTCTTGCGGAAGTCTTTGAAATTTTTTATATTTAATGTTTTATCTTGGGCGCAGTTGAAGTTCATACCAAATTTCATTGAAATCTGTTCAGGCGTTTAGCAGTTATTGAGTCTTTAAACGCACACTTAAAGCGCCCTCTTACGGAAGTCTTTGGAATTTGTATAGCCTATGTTATCTTGCGCGCAGTCGAACCTTCATACCAAATTTCATTGAAATCGGTCCAGGTGTTTAGGAGTTATTCAGTCCAATCATGAAACATTTTCTCCCGGGAGTTGAAAATGGGAGTTTCAGTTTTTAGGATAAAATTAAAATACTTTTTGGAAATTTTTAATGCAATTTTGTTCATCAACCTCCAATATTCACGAGTTTAAAATAAAAAAATGAGATATCTTTATCTGCTGTCTTAAAACCGGAAATTCGCATTTACAACTCCCGGGAGAAAATATTTCATGATTGGGCTGATTATGTCTTTAAAACGCACTACTTAAAGCGTCCTTTTGTGGAAGTCTTTGGAATTTTGTATAGCCTTTGTTTTATTTTGGGAGCAGTTGAACCTGCACACCAAATTTCATGGAAATCGGTTCAGGCGTTTAGAAGTTATTATAGAGTGCCACGCCCACATACTTTCTCCCACTTTTTTATACCCCCTATGTTTTTTCTCTCTATCAAACGAACTCGGTGTCCAAATTTCAGCTCTATCAGATAAACGGTGCGCGAGCCTATACGGAACAGACAAACAGAGGGACAAACATTTGATTTTATATATTAGACTTTATATAATTTTTTTAAACATTGAGAAAGAAAGCAGAAAAAACTTCGAAAATACCTTGTAAACACGTTTGGCCCTTTAACAACTACATGAGCAAAATTTTAACTACAAATATAAAAATAAACTTTTAAGTTTTGTTAATTTGAGTTTTATGAACCAACAAATTCTAAAAGTGATCCCTTTCGTTGTCATAAAAAGTAAATAAACGTTATACGGTAATCTCTAAGAGCACCTCTATATTAAATACTATATAGCTGTTTCAAAGCAGTCCAAACAAACACAATTTGATAAAAATTAAACTATTGTTTCATTATTTTGAGAATTAACTGAGTTAGTTCTCGAACAATTTTTCAGTGTACGTATCTTACTCGTAAAAATTGAGCTGAATTAAATTAAATGTAATATGAATGAATTAATTAAATTATCAAGTGCAGCTTTCAAAATAAACATAAGCTACTCACGATTTATAATTGAAGAGACCATTTGTCTTAATATACTCCAAGACCAAATCGTCAATCAAATACTTCACTGATTGTCCTCTGCACAGCAGACGGCGTATCATTGTCGAGCTTACTTCATTAGGAACCCAATTTGTGATAAGCGTGATGTTGCGCTGCACAAAAAAACATGTACAAAATTCGAAAAATAAATTGATTTGAAACTTGCCTGGTATTTTGTGAGAATGTCGGAATCAAAAATAAATTTCTCCGGATTAGCACCACTTCGACTTATCACAACGAGGCCATGATTGCATATAATGTCCTCTATCTGAAGTGTTAATAATTTTGCAATTTTATAAGGAAGATATATTAATTTGATTTATTTTTACATCCTCATTTGACCACAATCCAGGCACAGCGAATGATTCTAAAAGGTCTCCACCACAAAGCAATTTAAGTTGTACCTTATCTTTTCTCTCACGTAATCCTTTCGGCAACCAACCGGGAATATGCCCATTTTCATCACCTTCATTTGGTGAATTCAGAAAATTGTTCATAAAATTTTGATGATACTGCAAAACAGCTTGCGTTCGTGACCACTGCGGTTGCGTAGTTTCCCAATCGGAAACACGGATCCAGGAAGAACTCTGTACTGCTAATTTCACCATAGAACAACGATGCAAGCCTGTTGCTAATCCCTTCTTTTTATATTCATCATGAGTAGGAGAAACAATTCCACCGATTACGTGATGTGTACCATGCATCTCGAAATGATCACGCGCAATTTCTGAGTTTAATTATATCGCATTAGAGGCTCATAAAAATATACTTAAAGAATTACCAAACATCCTAAAATGCATCGGTGTTGGTGGACTAAAAGAACCACACGCAATAAGAACTATCCTTGGAAGCAGTTTATTTCTAGTTTCTTCAAGAATGGTACTCATTTTGTCCGACACCTTTTAAGTAATATTTAAATATGAAATATCCACAGTAAGCAAATTTTACACCGCAATCACGAAATTCCTAGTTTGTTTATTTTCGATTTTTCAACCAGCTGTTAAGCAATGATGCCAACAATTATAAAAACAAATACTATTTTACCCACCCAGCCGCAATGAACATAGCATAACAAATGGTTGTGTTCAAAGCACAACAGGGTGCCTGTTAATTAATAATTTAAAAATTTATATTTTTGTTTTTATTTATTTATTTATATCAGTCTATGAATAAATAACATTCTTACATACTAAGGGCCGTTTTCACAATGTCCGGTAAGTCTAGCTCTTAACCAGCAGATAGCTAACCGTACGATAGCTAACAAAACAATTTCGTTTTCACCAAGTGTCGGTTAAGCAACTGCCGGTTAGATCATCAATTGTGAACTTTTTCAATTGTGAATACCGAAAACTGCACATCAGCTGTTTAGTGTTTACTTGTTTTTGATATTCTGCCGTGAAAAATGTAAATTTAAACAAAAATTAAAGTGTAAAATCCAATTGTCCAATAAATCAATAAATTTTATTAAGAATTATTAATAAAAATGTGCATCTATATAAGTCTTTCGTTATTTTTTCCAATATTATGTTTATTTCATGCAAAATTGTTTGCTCTACCCAGCTGTTCTTCCGATTAGCAGCTAACCGGAACTACAACTTGCCGTTAACTTAATCAGCACTTAACAGACAGATAGGTCATAACCGAACATTGAGAAAATGCATTTTGCTAACCGTTGGTTAAAGTTCCAATAAGTGCTTAACCGTATATTGTGAAAACGGCCCTAAAAGCCACTTCAGACTTCCTGTTAAATCAAACAACTTTTTGTATTGAGAACTCTAACACAACTCACAACTAGAAATACAATTCATTATGTCAAAAACATAATTTCGAGGTACCGAAAGCACGAACATCAAAACAACTTAGAGCTTGAAGCATAGCGCCATAAAACAATACAATACATTGCCTGAAGATATAAAGAAGTCACCAAATTTACAAATTTTTAACAACAAACTGAAACTCTATATACAAAATCTTAGAAATTATATTATTTAACTATCATTCAATTTTTTTTATCTCATATATATACACACGTATGTGATATTATTGTGCCTTAGTTTATATTCTAAAAGTACAAAGTCTATATATTAAATACCTAATAATGTTTATTAATATTTTTTTTAAACTCACACCTCTCATACACGGAATTAAATCCGTCTGAGGTTTTAACGTAATCTTTAAATGCTAATTGTAATACATGATTGTTATATTTTAACTATGTACCTATATTATAAAATCATTGAACAATCATCATTATAATTGAATCATTGCATATAATAATAATAATAATAATAAAGATAAAAATGTGTTCACATTATCTGAGCTTCATTGTTTGACAGATCAAATGAAAAGTTGTATGATTTATCAGATAGTCTGAAGCGGCTGTAACTTTAACAAAAACCAATTAAATGTAAACTAAAAATATAACAAAATACATCCACAGAATGCAAAATAAGTGCAATATAAAACCAAAAAGCATTAAAAGATATAAGACAAAAATTTTTTAAACTATATTTTAGCAATGAAAGATCAAACGAAAACTTTAGTGACACTTAATCATTAAAAATAATTAAAACCCTGGTTATTGGCTCATTTCAAAAATAATTAGTACGAACTTGTTTAATAAAAAATACTTTGAAATACCGCCACTGCCTACACTCTCCAAAAATTATTGTTAAAATTTAACAATTACGATTGTTAGTAAATTTAACAATTGCCTTGCTATTTTTTTCTTGTGATTTTGAGTTATTATTGTTTCTTTTCAAAAATCGACAGTTATTATTGTGAACTTGTTAAATTTATTGTTATTTTCATTTATTGTTGAATTCAGTAATTCTATTGTCAATTTTGAAAATTTGAAAATTCTACGTCGCAGCAGGCCTTCAAAAATTTAAAAACTTCAAATATTTGTTGATGGAAGAAAAAAAATCATAAGAAAATTAAATATATTAAAAAATATACATGCATAAAATATTTGGATGTAGTTGAAATCTGGAATTTGGATGCAGTTGGAATCTAGAGTTGGAATCTTTTTTTAATATACTGCTGAAGTTGGACAACCAAGTGGATAAAAACCCGTACTGAATATTTGATAGGATGGCTGAAGGTATCTACCGATTATTAAATCTCGGTAAATTGTACAACTTAAATGGAGTCTCATATGTTTAATTAACTTTCTCATAAATCTTTTATTAGTCTCGCACGTTTTGACACATGCTACAACCATTGATACTAAAATGAGTTCTTTTGAGAGGAATCACATACAAATCAAGATAACCGCTTTGGACATATGAGGTGCTGTGTGTTTGGTGGTGCTGGGCAGCCACAACAAGTTTTGCAGCTACCTTGGAAGACACGCAATGGTTAACATAACAAACGGCCGTGTTACATTAATGATTAAATAAAATTCGCATTTTAAATCAAAGAGTTTTTAATGTTAATTGTTTTTTGATAGATGATTTTAGGTATTACAATTTTTTGACGTTTAAATTTTGACATTTAATTTTTGACGTTAAAATTTTGACATTTTATTTTTGACGTTTAAATTTTAACATTTAATTCTTGACGTTTAAAGTTTTTGACATCTTAACCTTCATAAATGACAAAACAACCATCAAAATTTAATTTCGAAAAATCTACAATTTTGATTGTTATTTCTTACAAGAAATCAACAACTACGATTGTAAATGCTATTTTAACCAAGATTATTGTTATTTTATTGTTACACTCAAAAAAATACTGTAGTAAAATATACTACACAATATGTATTTGTTTCGCAAAACATGTAGTTTTATTTATTTTCAAACGCACTTGTAGTTATTCGATAACTTCTTTCTGTATTATATACTTAAATAATTAATACTACACGATGTAGTTACATGTTGCAAGTATTTATTTAAATGTATTTATTTGTACACACAAAAATTTTGAAAAAAGTTTTTTTTATAGCTAGCTGTGATTTTTCATTTCAATAAATTAAAAATTATTTTAAAAAATAAAAATAATATTGTCAACCAAGACTGCACAATGCTGGTAAGTAACCAAATTTTAAATTTATTACATAAAATGTTTAGTGCTTATATAAATAAATACTATCATTCTAGTAGATGATATTTGGCTCCTACCACTTTAACCAGTCATCAAGATTTGAAGAAGTAAAGCTTTGCTGAAAATTGATGAGAGTTAAATTGCCCACAATTTTGGCATTTGGATAAAGCTGTAAAGGGATTTTTATGGTTTTTCTCCCGTTTTATATTCAGCCCAATCATGAAACATTTTCTCCCGGGAGTTGTAAATGGGAATTTCCGTTTTTAAGATAAAGTTTAAATACTTTTTTGAAATTTAAAATGCAATTTTGTTCATCAACCGCCAATATTCATGAGTGTAAAATAAAAAATGACATATCTTTATCTGCTATCTTAAAACCGGAAACTCCCACTTACAATTCCCGGGAGAAAATGTTTCATGATTGGGCTGATTGCCCTTGTATTGTGTATTTTTGATAAATTTGATATTTGAAGTAAAGTTACAAAAACAAAATGTACAGTGATCAAAATACAACCCTGTAGCAAAAATACAATGGCGAAACCCTATTGTATTCTTTGTAAATTTCGTTGTATATTTGATCAACTGATCACAAAAACTTTTTGACTCAGCGTGGATGAAGGTACTGGCTGGGTTGTGTGTTTATTTAATAAAAGTTAATTTAATTCAGTGTTTCGTTTCAATTCTTTAATTTTCTCGTACTGCTAAATGATGAACTACCCAGACTTTAATGAAGGTTTGTTCACAATGCGTTGTAAATATTGTAAATTTTGTAAGAATTTATCAAAAATACACCACATCGTGAATACCCCTATTATATTGTTAACATTATTGTAAATATGTTCTTAAGATGTTGTTGTTAACTAAATTGTATAATTTAATATAGAAATTAAAAAACAATATTTAATAATTAAAAACAAAACACCGATTTTTATAGTCAATATAAAAAAAATACTACACGTGTAGTAAGAATTACTACACATAGTCGCCTGAGTAAAATAAGGTCGTATGTTACATTTCGCAGGTTTTGGGAAATCGCAGTCAAAGTTTAGAATTGAATTGCTCAATAAATTCAGGGTTAATTTTATTCTAACTTGCCAATATTGTAAAAAGTGCAGAACACTATTAGTTTACATATTATTTGCTTCACAGTTTTGATTATTAAACAAAATAGAGAGGATTTCATTTAATACAATTTTGTCGTATGTGCCATTTACACACATATTATGTGCTAAACCAAATATTCTGTATGACATACGACAAATAATTATGCAAAAATTTTGATTAAAAGTGAAATTCATTAAATCAAACCAGAAATATAAATATTGATATAACGTTCCTGGTTGAAAATGTTCTTTTTAACTTTGATCCTTATTCTTTCAGTATTATACTTTAATTCTTATATTCGTAAGATTCCTAATGAATTTCTCTGAAAATTCTCGCTGAGAACTTAAGTGCGACTTAAAGTGTGATCACTGAATGCATTTAAGTTTGTCACAAATTTTTAACTCAGACTCTTAATTTGTCAATCTATAGTAGATATAATTCCAAAAAAAAATTTTAATTGAAAAGTAATTTGATTAAATAAATATTAAAGTAAATTTTATTTGAATTCAGTTCGGTGAAAAGCATAAATAAAGAATAAATGAGATCATAAAATGATTATTATAAAATATACAATTTAAGGTACACTTTAAAATCTCAATAAAAATAATCCATAAGATAAGGCCTAAGATTCATAGACTTTTTTATCTTAAATAATTTAAAATTAGGTAAAAAAAATATAAAAAATGAAGTCTATTAATTTTCTAATACAACTCGGTAAAATTCCTTGTCTGCATCGTCCTCTAAGAATTTGATCATTCTTCTCAAATCCTTTCTTTTTTCTTCCTCTATATTCCTTCTTGGCGCCAATGAAAGTTCCTCATCCCATAACTTGGAAAGATTTGTGAAACGTCCTTTTGTTTTTTTTATTTCAATATAATCATAAGAAATTTGTTTACATGACTCATAAAAAAGTGTCAGCTCCGAGGGATGAAAATTCCTCCCAGAATTTCTAAAACATGCCAGAATCTCATATTCTATTCTGAAAACAACACAATTCTTTTAACTGCAAAGTTTTTCTTATAACATTTACTTACTTGTTAAGTTCTGCATCCAAATAGGGAGCTGGCGATTTGACTCCCTTGCACTCGTCTGATGTTGTTGACATCTTCCTTACTACTGCAACTTGTAGGTTCACTGCAAGCCTTCAAACACATACGACAATATTTTAAACAAAATGTTGTAAAAATTTGTCGGACGTGCGGGACAACGAACACATACGACAAATTTTTACTGAACACAAAAAAATCTGAAATTGTATGAAAAAATTATAAAAAATTGTATGAAATATTTTATTCAAACGATAACTAAGTGAAACATGCGACAATATTTTACTGAATATCTCGAAAACTAAAAGAGCTATAAAAAAATGGATTGCACCATTCGAAAGATATCATTTAAAAATATAGGATTGCATCATTAACTCAAAACACCCCAATTTACACATACGACCTTATTTTACTCAGGCGACATGTAGTAAAAAATCTTTTTGAATGCATACAAATTTGGATTTTAATTTTCGTTTAAATAAATATGTAGTAAAATATACTACGCTTGTAGCAAAAATAACTACAAAAAAATTTTTTTTTTCTCTGTAGTTAAAATAAATAATCTAAGTTAGTAAAAATAAATACATTTTTATTTGGACGGTGAGCTACTACTTTACATTTGTTTTAAATACATTTTTATTTATTTTTACTACAGAATTTTTTTGGGTGTAGAATTAACAATTTTTTTTTGAGAGTGAAGCAGAAAAATTAAATTCAATTAACTGCGACAATGCGGGGCAATCAATTTTAGAAGAGATTATATCCTGAATAAATAATAAATTTTGGACATTTCTTCTCGATTCCAATGATTTCAAACCCATTTACAGACAACGCACATTATGCGAAGGTAATGAGAGGGATCTCAACATTGCTCTTGTGGCAGTTTTTGGGACTCTTTCTAATCTCAAGGAATAGGTATATCGAAAAGATGGATTCCAAATGATGGCAGCGTATACAAGTCTCGACCTAACCAGACTATTATAAAGAAGTTTGATGGTTATGAGGATCACGAAATTCAGAAATATTCCTACGAATAAAAGCAAGAAGTGAATAAACTTTTGGCAATACAAAATTTAAGTGATCGACAAAGAAAAACTTGCAATCGAAAATCACATCAAGGTCTCTAACGATGTTGACTTTCTAGACAAATTCCAGCTAATAAATAATTGGAAGTTAGATAAGTAAAAGGTGTTTTAAAAGTAGCTTGAGTGCATTTATTAATATTAAGTGGGAGGCCATTGCGAACACTCCAATCAAAAACGTTATTAAGGTCCGATTGAAGTGATGTGATATCATCAGGAGCACAAATACTGGAAAATAACTTCAAATCATCAAGATACATGAGGAACTGTGACTTGCAAAAACATTTACTAATATAATTTATAAATAAAAGTAGCAATACCCGGCGCGCGGTTGCTACGCCTTAGACAAACACATGTTCTTCATCTAGGACTTCAAAACCTATTCAATTCACAATGTAGCTTGTATGGGGAGGCACACCCACTTGTCCAAAGCCCGGCCTAGTTTTTTTCCTACGGACAAAAGAACCGGTTCAAAACCTATCACGTGATTGGTAGTGTCCGACCGAAACCAAAATTTTGGCCGAAACCGAAACCGAATTTCGGCCATTTTTGTAATATTCGGCCGAAACCGAAACCGAAACCGAAACTGAAAGTCTATATACAAATTTGTTTTTAAAAAAATTTTATTTTTTTTTTTAATATCGTATACAATTCAAACAGATAATAATAACGTATACATACGATAAATATTCTTTGAATATTAAAGTTCAACTTTAAAATAATAAATAAAGAGATCATTTTTAATAACACTTTAAGGAACTTTTTAGTGTTTAGAGTTATTCGGTTTCGGTTTCGGTTTCGGCCATATTGATGCCGAATAGCCGAAACTGACTAAAAGGGCCGAAACTGGCCGAAACCGAAACCGAAACCGAATATTCGGTCGGACACTAGTGATTGGTTCCAAAGTGATAGAGACCGGTCCCAATTCTGACGCCAATATATGAAACCAACCGGTCCCTTTTACATGGCGTTGTCATTGATAGGGGTAAATTGACACCATGGGAAAGTGTCAATTGCCACCTCATAGATACCTTTGAACCTAATCAGAAGCCAGGTTATTTATAGAACACGGTACACTTATGCGCTCGTTGTACATGCAATGCTTTGAAAATTCATGTTTGGCCAAGCTTACTAGCGTTCACGTTTAGTACTGACCTGGGGTCAATCTCCGACAAAACCAAAAAAATATTTATTTTTATTTAAAATATTTTTTTTTAAATAAAAAATTTAATTTACAATTTTTTTCGAGCTGTTAAGCAAACTTATTTTGAAGGTTATTTTGGACTAAGCAATTACTGAAACAGAGTTAGAATTTAAATTATTAAATTAAAATTAATAATTCCCTCTGAGTTAAATCGAACCTGTCCTGTGATAGATTAAATAAGAACTGTCACAGGACCGGCCACTTTAGGGTAATTGACACTGCCTTTGCCGTAGGCAAGTGGTAACTCCATTCTGAATTTCAATGCTCAGCGACTTTACTTCCAAAGCTCACACACCATTTTCCAATGCCCATACTATTTTCCTGGTCGAAAGACATGGCCAAAAATTAATTTTATACTGAGTTTAAATGTTTTGTTACATTTAGCACCAAAGCTCGATTCGATATTAAACATTTGAATTGTATGGTTGGTGCCACGCCCCATTCTCTAATGCTTGCTGAATTTTTCCAGGCGAAGTTGTATTCCTACAGAGTTTCATAAATGTGTGACTTATATTTCGAAATTCAAATAATTCGCCCTTTATTCAATGCCTTTAAAATGTTACCATTAAAAAAGCACGTGGAAATTGAGCTGGAATACCGCATTTTGGAGTTGTGCAACATGTCGTTCTAAAGCTATTCGATATCGAAAATTATGGTTGTAAGCAGTTGCCACGCCCCCATATTCTATCGGTACTCTCAAGACTGCTTAAGTTGCTCTGTAAATTTGATAACAATTGGTTTAGTGGTTTCGGACCTGCGAAGTATACTTGTAACATACACACATACAAAAATTAATTTTTATATACTTAAAAGATGTTAACAGCTTATTTAACGTATCGCACACTAAATACAAAAAATTCATAACTCAAAGTTTTTCGATACCGGCTTTTTGTTATTAATAAATTCACAAAACACATATCTAACTATCTTTTTCATTATTTTCGTCATTATCTGGCAGAATGAAGTTTGTCTGTTTAAATAAAAATTGCTTTAATTCTGCAGTTTCAACCAAAGAGTTTTAATTTTCGCTTCTCCTGAAAAGTTAAGTTTTTTAAGTTGTGATTGTTTTGTATTTAGTGTTTGATATGCACGCGGCCTTACGCAGCCTTTTAACGCTAAAATTTTCGTTAAACACGCGTTTGCGTTTGCTTTTTACATGCGCTGCTTTGCTTTTGGCAGGCTGTCTAATATAATGGATAAAACCATTCAAAAGTTGATTTATAATATAAAGGTTCAACTAAAAAAACCGAGACCAATGGAAATGCATTATTTATAATGCTATTATCAAAAACAAAAAAATATGCTTTGCACACCAATCTTAATAACCACTTTTTTTAAATATTTATTAATACGCGAAATAAAAAATGTTAGGCTTCTGTTGGGAACAAAATCGAAAATCTAACTAAAAAATTAAACGTTATATATAGTGTCCGACCGAAACCAAAATTTTGGCCGAAACCGAAACCGAAACCGAATTTCGGCCATTTTTGTAATATTCGGCCGAAACCGAAACCGAAACCGAAACTGAAAGTCTACATACAAATTTGTTTTTAAAAAAATTTTATTTTTTTTTTTAAATTTTATTAAAAGCTTTCAAAAACAAAACAATTCAAACAGATAATAATAACGTATACATACGATAAATATTCTTTGAATATTAAAGTTCAACTTTAAAATAATAAATAAAGAGATCATTTTTAATACCACTTTAAGGAACTTTTTAGTGTTTAGAGTTATTCGGTTTCGGTTTCGGTTTCGGCCATATTGATGCCGAATAGCCGAAACTGACTAAAAGGGCCGAAACTGGCCGAAACCGAAACCGAAACCGAATATTCGGTCGGACACTAGTTATATATCTCTTTGGTACAACTTAATTTCATAGAACCAACCTGATTGATTTTAATAAATAAGTTGGAAAATAAAAACAAAAATTATTTTCTGATTCGTTCAATGTAATGGGCAAATCTATTGAAAGGGTTAATGAAATCTATTTAATAAGGCTGTAAGCATGAAAATAATTTCTGCAATTCAGATCGTATTGAGATCCTATTAGAAACATTTGCGCATATGCAATGGAATATTTGTATGCTAAAAAAACTATAACAATAAAAAATTGCATTCCTCTTTTCATGGTGAGATTTTATCGTATTTATATTTCTCTCTAAGCAAATTGTCAAATAAAGTAGCTAGTGCTGCCATAAAAACAAATTTTAAATCTGAACTTTTCTAATAAGCTTTCAATCCGTCGAAATTGCGTAAATATATAAAATTCAAGTGTGAAAATCATAACAAATACTATGTCAGATTATTGACAACATTACTCAAGACCAAACTGAGAGCAATTCCCCACACAACATGGCAGCCATAGTACAACAACAAGCTTGTTGTACTATGATGGCAGCCGTGCTGTGTGGTGAGTTACTTTCACAGCAAGAGCTTAAGCATTAGTTTTCTGCTGTTTGTTGTGATGTTTGTATAGCATTAGCATGTATTAAAAAATACATGAATTCTTAAATAATTAAAGAAGAAGCTTCGTAAAAAAGTAAAAAAGCGCTACTAAAGCTCTTGCAGAGAATATAAATTAAGGAGTGTTTATAATTTTAAAATAATTAAAATATTTTTAACATTCCTTAACATTAGCTGAAAATGCTGAAAATTCTTTTTTTATAATATAAATTTAATAAAAATCATCAATTTTCTTTGAATAATATTGTAAACTATAATATTTAACTTAATGCAATTCCCATGCGTTTTTATTTGTAATACGTTGACGTTTTATTTTAAATGACGACTTTAAGCATTTTTTGTTAAAGCTTTATTTGTTATGGTTGGAAGTTACGAAAAAGTTTAATTCTACTGTATTACTGGTGTTCATGTACGATACATAAAATAACGGCACTCCAGCCGCAATAGTAAATACAATTGCTGCCCACTCATATTGCTCTGTCGGGACAAATTGTGTCGACCCTGCAGACTGGACTATTATTATCCATTCTTCCATTCTTTCCTTGTTATCCATGGCCAGTTTTAAGATCTTACAAAATACTTGGAACAATTGAAGAATAGTGGAAATGGTCTTTTTTCTTTTATTTTTTTTTAAATGCGTGTTTTGAGCTAACAAATTGAATAGTGAAAAATTAAGCGTCGCTCTCGAGTGGCTTAGAAGTTATAGGGGGTCAACGTTTATGACGTTCAATCATAAAAATCTATGCATTATTTTGGATGATATAACTGTTTTTGTACTCAAAGAATTTGAGGTGTGCTAATTTTGGTTGTCCTTTTGTAGTGTTTGTCTTTGAGACTAGAAAAATAAATGTTTTCATAGAAGTATGTTATTTCTTGTTATTTCGTAAAAGGGTGAACAGTCAAGTGTGCACAATATATAAAGTTTTATATTTTAACAATTAATGCAAGTACTTTTCAAGTTTGTTGTACACTTACATATAGTATATGGAGACGAAAAAAAGCGCCGCAGGCGAAAAATTGTTATAAAAAATCGCGCGATTTTTAAAGCAATTTTTCATTTTTGGATAGTTAGCAATAAATGGATTTTTTATAATTAATACCTAACTGAATAGGTCATGGTATGACCTCTTGCTACCCATATTGCTTAAATTTTATTAAAAAATCGAAAAACAGGCAAATGTGTAAACTCTTAATTTTTTCAGAATCGAACTTAGGAGCCCCAAATCCATGTAATTACATGTAAAAAAACACAAATTTTGGATTTCCATTATTCTTCAATTATGCCAAATACTTAAACATGCCATTGTCATAATAGCTTAACTGAAGCTATCTAGTGTTTACGTCTGGTTACCGTAACCAATACATTTTCTTGAAATTAAACACATCTTGAATTAAATATTAATCAGTGCTCACATATCTGTCACACAAAACAGCAGACTAAAATCGAATATGGCGTCGTGTTAAACTGTCTTCTTCTCGCTACAAAGAAAAAAAATTGTATTCGATGTAGACTTTTTCACTGAAATAATTTAGATTTGTGTGCAATTTACTAATGAAAGTAGTCATATAATTGAGAAATGGTTAAAATAAATCTGTGAATTTGTTGGGGGTTGGAGCAAAAAAAAGTGCACGATTGCAGGAAAAAAACAAACAAACCAGGAAGAAAGGATGGCGCTTGTGACAGTGCAAAGATCGCCAAGTGTTGCTGGCTCTCCACAGTGCTCCAATTCGGTAAGAAGAACGAACGAGGACGAAGCTCCGTTGGGCGTATGTCCAAAAATTATTGCTTCCTGTGAACTTTAACTGTATTCACTATAAAGTTCCATAGAAGAAAACTTTTTTGCAAAACAATTGGCTGGAAAATACATTTGTCAAAAATGAAAATTTTCGATTACGAGTGTATTTATTGGCACAAGAAAAATTCTCTTCACGCCTTCAAGATTTTTATTTTTATTTGAGGTTCGCTTTTTCCGTCGCTGTCGCCGTAAATGTTCAAAAAAGGAAAAAGTGCGTTGCGCAAATACGAAATTACTCATTTCTCCGCATTCTCTTTCGTTTGTTCTTCAGTTTTGTTTTGCTTGTTTTGATGCAAGAGTTGAATGAATGAACCAAGTCAAAAATGTATGGTTAGACAACATAAAAGGGATATAAATACTTTTTTGTATCAAAGATATACAGGAAAATTAATTTGATTTAATCGGCTAAGATAGAAACGCGGTTATGATTCCATAAACATATTTTATTTTTATTAAGTTTTTGAAATTTTCAACTTGACCTAGCTTGTGTCTTAATATATTTTTGAAATTCTAAAATTAAATGTTACACACAATGCCAATATTAAAAAGAATATTGTGTGGGTGTAAGCATTCATGGTCTTCTTATTGGCTGCGTTTCTAAGACAGAAGTAGCGGAAAAGTGATACATACAACATGTTTACAACATGTTGTGTGTCTTCTGAACGGTTATTTTCATTTTCTGTAAACACTTCCAAAAATTGACTTATTTGAGCGCGAACATTTTAATAACTATTGGATATATGAATTTGGACGAGATAATTAATATTTTCATTAAAGAATTATCACTTTTATTTGTGTCAAACTATGTGAATATGTCAAATTAAAAATTACAACATGTTGAGTAAATGTAGCGGAAAAATAAAGCGCTCCCAAAATTCACAACATGTTGTGAGTAGCGGAAACTGATTATTGCCGTTCAGAAGACATTTTACTCAACAGTTGTGCAACTGTTGCGAAAAATTTTGTATTAGAAACGCAGCCATTGTCAGCATGTCTAAATGTTTTTGATCCTAAATTAATACATCTTCAACTACGATTTACTTATTTTCTAAACTACCTACAGTGTTATTTATTATAGTCCAATATTTATTAATAGATGTATTCTTAGTACTGGTTGTTTTAGTAAATTAAAACAAATAATACTAATGTGTCAGAATTAACATGGGCATTAACAGAATTGGTATTAACACAATCGATCCTGAAGGGTCCTGAAGGGCGGCGGAGGAATCATTTAAAAAAAAAATTATTTGTAATATTAACCCTTTTGCGACCAGTGATCAACTGGTGACTTTCGAATTTTCAGTATTCCAGCGAAAAATAAATAAGCAGTTTGTTTTTATACACCCACGCGTACTGCGTAAGGGGTATATTAATTTATACTAGTATCGCCTGTGGTCGAAATTCGACCAATTTTTTGTTCTGCATATAATGATATATGCAGAAAAATACAACAAAGCTCTGTTATTCTTTATAACAGCAATCTACAACCTGTGTTGGCTACAGCAGCGATGTTTAACAGAGCTATGTCTGCATTTATTTTTATGTTTTTTCTGACAAAAACCCATTGGTAAAAAGGTGTTTTTAGGTTCCTTCAATTAACCTATCGTAATGACATCAAATTCGAATAAAAATATTCTGCACTTCTAATCAAAAATACCTTTCCATCGATATAAGTATTATGTAAATATTGACTTTATCCCAGTGAAAAGTGTACCCAAAACTTTTTGTTTGCGTATTAATATATAGAAGATATGCAGACAAAGCGATATGGTTAAAATAAGTTCGAGGCAATAACTTTTAATTGATTGGAGATATAAAGTTATTTAATTCAAAGAAATTTTAAATTTTATTAATTTTTTAAAAATTAGCAAAAACAACGTCTTAAAACAAAATGTAATTTTGTCAAAGAGATCATATGGGGTAGCCTTGATTTTTTTGTTTCCACGGATAGTTAATAATTAAGTGGCAAAACAAAATAAATTCACCTAAAATGCGCTAAAGGTTTTGAAAGGAAATCAAAAATAAAAATTTGAGCTTTTATTTTTTACAACAGAAATCAGTTTTACCCTATATTTTACGAAAAGATCAAAGCGGACGACAAAGTTTGCCGAGATTGTTGAAATAAGTTCGAGGCTATTACTTTTAATTGTTGGAGACATAAATCTATTGCTTTAAAGAAATTATTTTAAAATTTAATTATTTTTTAAGAAAAAGAAAAGATTTAATAAAAATTTAATATTTTCAAAACAATTATAAGGGGAGCCTTGATTTTTTTATCTCACGGACAGTTTGTTAATTTAGTGTCAATACAAAATAAATGCACCTTAAATCTAAAAAAAAAAATGCAGATTTCAGTTCATTTA
This sequence comes from Tetanocera ferruginea, assembly GCA_958299015.1. Taxonomy (NCBI): domain Eukaryota; kingdom Metazoa; phylum Arthropoda; class Insecta; order Diptera; family Sciomyzidae; genus Tetanocera; species Tetanocera ferruginea. The sequence goes on from OY282642.1 coordinate 73,547,061, forward strand.
AGTTAAACTATAATTGTGTATGGGCGCAGCAGTCGCACAAAATTCATACGAAATCATGCTAGCAGTGCTGACATTGCATAATGGGCAGTAAAACTTATCACATTTATGCAAAAAAAAAACACAGTTCATGTGTCAAATTTCGATCTTCGAAATTCTGAACTTCAGCTCGCCCTGAGAGAAAGAAAAAATGGTAAAAATTAGGCGCGCTTTTTCAGCAGTTTTTTTTTTACTCTGATGTGGCAGAATTTCATTCTGTTCAAGAAGAGTAAAAATGAGAAAAAGCATTATCAACAACAATACGACACAGCTCTGTTACTCTCTGTCCATCTCACTGTTACGCTCGCAATTACTTTTCTTTCTGTTGGCTACAACAGCGATGTTTAACAGAGCTATGTCGGCATTTATTTTGATGTTTTTTCTGAAAAAACCCATTGGGAAAAAGGTGTTTTTAGGTTTTCTTCGATTTACCTACCGTAATGATATCCAATTCGAATAAAAATAATATTCTGCACTTCTATTCAAAAATACCTTTCCATCGATATTGTAAATATGTATTATGTAAATATATATTGATATTAGCACAGTTAAAAGTGTACCCAAAACTTTTTGTTTGCGTATTAATATATAAGAATGATGCATTTTTGTCCAAATCCTCCTAAGAATTCATTAAAATTCCAATACAATCGCATTGAAACCGATCGAATCAACAATTTTTCTCCATAAAATCATCTATTTCCATCCATATGCTTCATTGAATTCATAAAAGTTCCAATGACTTATCCGTAACCTCCTCTGGTAATTTCATTGCATCCGATTGGTCATAGAGTCATAATTTTTGTTCAAACGCTCGAAAGAATCCATAACTGTTCCAATGAAACACCTGTGACCTGAGATATTCCAAGAAAGAAAGAGTTGCATCCCCCCTTCATTTGTTATGTTGCTCGAATTTTTATACTCGCACTCATACGCACACATTACGTGAGGATTTCTACCAAATCACTCTACTCTCAAACGAATATAGAAATAATGAAAAAATGTGGAATTTGTTATCAATGTTATCAATAAAACAATTGAATCCAAGTTGAAAATGCTTAAAAGTTTTTGTAGGTGTCACCATTTGCAACATAGAACAAAGTTAAGCAGGGGAACTCCTCTCGTTGCGTCAGAGCTACGATAAATAAATCGTTCACTACTATTTCATAGGTTTAATTCATTAAAAAAAATATCATTAAAAAAGTCATTCTCACATTTTTAACACACAGGAATGTGCACAGGTAGCACTAAATATATAATAAGTTTGAAAAAATTAAAAAAAAAAAATATTTTCAAAAATTCTGGTTTTTGCAAAAACTGTTTGACTAATAATTAAAATAATGAGAACATAGCCTGAAAGCTTGTGAGCGCCTTTAATACGTGTATGGAAATTTTTTTAAATGATTTAATTTTTTACTGCATTTTGTGAAGTAAAACTTCGTGTTGCGTTAAAGCAACGCCGGTAAGAAATAGCTTAAAGAAGTTTCCGATCACTGAGAAAACAAATTTTCGAAAGCAACTGAAACCTGGTAGTTTTTAAAATTTTTATTTTTAATTTAAATTTTTATATTTTTAAAACACTTTAAAATCGATTAGAAAAATGAATGGTGACCGTGGTGACCATGGCGTGCAGGTTAATTGTGTGGCTTAGCACGCTCGGAGCCCGAGTTCGATCCCCAGTCACGGCGAAAAGTTTTATCAATAAAAAAAATTTTCAGATCGGTCACCATCTCTTTGCAGACAATGGAAAACCTCAGAGAGTAAATAATGCCATGTGAGAACATGAACTTTAGCCGTTCGGAGTCGGCATAAAACGTGTAGGTCCAGTTCTCGGTTAATTGTGTGCAAACATTTAATAACACACAACACAATTGATGATAAGAAGCTCGGTCAAAGTCCTTTTAACTCTTTCGGCGGCATTGGTTTAATTTTTGTACCATACATTTTCCATATTTTTCGCGACGGTGGTACATTTTTCGTACCACTTATTTTTTACGTTATCACTTAAGTCTCAAAGGTTTAAAAATTGAACCGCTCTTGATAACGGGACAATAAAGCAATAATGTTCTCAGAAAAATTTTCGTTTTTTGCAAATTGCGTATTTTATGTACATTTTATGGTCATTGAAGAAACTTTTGTGCAACGCAGTGGATGGTTATTGAAAATGGATGGTTATTCTCTGCTACACAAGGGATAGAATTTATCTTGAATCTTTGCCGCTGAAAGAGTTAAGGACTGAAATGGCCAATATGTTTTTTTTTTTTTTTTTTGTTAGCTTTAAACGAAGATTTTAAGGCTTGAGCTACAATATTTTCAATTTTTCTCGGAGAAAATTCAATTTTTTCTCGACACAATAACTAAGCACTTCACTTCGTTGTAAAAAAAATTAAATTAAATTAAAATTAAATTAATTAGTAAATTAATAAAATGAATACTTTAAACACATTTTTCATCAAACAAAAATGAAAACGCATATTTTCAAGCTCAGAAGTAAAATTAAACATGTTAAAAGCAACAACGAAAATTTTAGAATGAAAAGTAAAATGAATATTTTCAAAAACGTTTACGCCACAGAAAAATGAAAACGCACATTTTCAAATTCAAAAGTAATATTTAAATTTTTTTCAAAAACGAAAGGGTGATGCTTCAACTTTAAGAAAAAACAAACAACAAATTTATGTTTGTCAATTATAAATTTTATATTAATAAATTTTTCAATAATAGATTCATACCCACTCATAGCCCACTCAATCAAATTCATTTGATGTGATCCTTGCGCTCAAATGATCACTTCCAAAAAGAATTATAAATGTTAAAATATTCATTACCAAAAATTAAATGAACGTTTTAAAAGCTCATTTTAAAACTTTTATTTTAAAAAACCAAACGAACGTTTTAGAAATCAATTTTAAAATGTTAATTTTAAAATATTTATACGTTAAAATATTAATTTTTCTTATAAATTTTAAAGCGTTTTACGGAGTTTTACTTTCCAGACGCACATAAAAATTAACCTTTGTTTGTGAAGTTTTTTCTCAAAAAATTATCCAATGAGTTAAAATAAAATTTTTATACTTTATTAATGGCGGGGTAAAGTATTTTTACTTTTTTTTTAACCATTTTTTATGTAATGCACAACATCTCAAGAATGTTGTGTCCAAATTTGAAGTCAATCCGAGTAAATCTTTCGGAGATATGTATTTTAAGTAAGTTTACCTCGAACGTCGATACACGTAGCTTATAAACTTTAAACGCGTTTTTCTCAAAACTACATTTATTTTCATTTCAAAAACGGACATTTTAAAATTAGCTTCTAAAGCTTTCGTTTGATAGTTTAAAATGGAAATTTTGAGAATTGCATATAATTCTTCTAAAATTTTAATTTTAAAATAGCAAAGGTACGTTTTAAAAGCTAATGTTAAAATGTTTATTATAGAAAATCAAACGAACGTTTTAGAAGCTCATTTTAAAATATCCGTTTTTGAAATGAAAATAAACGTTAGAGGAGCAAAATCTGGGTTAAACGTTTTCAAAAGTAGCTCGCTACCTGCTTTTCGTGCTATGAAACATTTTCACAGTTTTCTCTGTGCACTGCCATTTAAAAACTACTTGACCGATTCATTTAAAACTTGGTTCACAATTTCTACACATAAAATGCCTCCCCTCCAACGCTGATTTAATTTTTTTTTTACATAAAGGGGTTTTCCCACCCACAAAATTGCGGAATTTTTCGTGGCAAAATATCAGTTCACACTTCAGATGGCTACCAACAATTTTTAAATGAAAAAACAAATGATCAAAGAACGTTGGGGTGAGGATTTGATGATACTTTGACTAAATTTGTAATGGTTTTTGATTTCACATAATTTCCGGGAAAAGCTCTGTCACGGCTTGTTTTTCAATATTTCAATATTCCGGAAAAAAAATTACAGAATATTGGTAAAAGTACACTTAATAATTTACGAAAGGTTTTAATAAATTTGCTCATACTCTTAAAAAAATTCAGTGTTTTTTTTCTATGCTGAAACCCTTACACCCTCCTTAAACATGCTTATGATATGTCTACACAGGGAGCTAAGTTTGACTTACCAGTGCAAGGCTTAACTCAGTTTGCACTTGTAACTTGAACATGCCTTGTTTTGTTTTTGATGAGCAAATCGGCGTACACCATAGCTGTCTCGGAATTATAAAATTCCACGATAATAAAATTATTTTTTACATTTTTTAACATTTTGCACCAAGTGGTAACCGGAGGCTTCTTTGGTGTGCACCGATTTGCTCCTCTTCTCAATACACATTTTCGTTAAAATTCTTTTTAGTTAAGCTTGCCTTTTTCTTTATTGTTGGGCTAGTATAACTTGCGTCCTATAAAGTTTTATTGAAAAAGTTATTTTCCAGCGAAAACTTAAAATTTTCCAAAAGTGCGTTGTGCCACCGACACTAATCCAATCAGCAATCACTAATCGAATGAACACCTGCTCAACAGTTTTTTTTGTTAACGCTAAAGCAGAATGTTCATTCTGTTCAGGCTATCAGTGTGTTCAAGGAGAGTGAAATTGAGAAAAAGCCTTTACAACAACGATACGACATAGCTCTGTTAATCTCTGTCCATCTCACTGTTACGCTCGCATTTACTCTTCTTTCTGTAGGCTACAACAGCGATGCTTAACAGAGCTATGACGCATATTTTGATGTTTTTTCTGATAAAACCCATTGGGAAAAAGGTGTTTTTACGTTTCCTTCAATAAACCTATCTTAATGACATCCTATCCAAATAAAAATATTATTCTGCACTTCTGCTCAAAAATACCTTTCCATCGATATAAGTATTATGTAAATATATTGACATTAACACAGTTAAAAGTGTACCCAAAACTTTTTGTTTGCGTATTAATATATAGATGCCTATATTCATGAATAGCATGACCACCATACTTTATTTTGCCATGTCTGGCCATCTCGACACGATTACAGCCGTAATTTTCAAGCTGTCCTGATGAAAATCGATATTTGAGCTTCTTTCTAAAACCCGAGATCAAGTTCGAAAATGGGACAAATCGTGTATGTAGTTTATATCAAAGATAAGGCGTGTTCAATCATCAATCAATAGTGCGTCATCCGCCCACGAACAAGTCCACCTCCCATACAACTCTAAAATTGAAAACTACACTCCGCGTCAGTAGAATCGGTTCACTACTTCAATGAGATAAAAATTATTTTTTCTCACAAAAAGAGCATAACAGAAAACTTATTGCTGTTGTATTTTCTTAAGTATTTTATTATGAAAAGTTATGTAAAAAAAAATTTTAAATGAAGGTACCGTTAATTTTCTGTTGTTTTAGCTTTGTCATTACAAAATTATGCAATTTTTTGATGCGTCATTAGAATAGGTCCACAGTTAATGTCGTCAATTTTTGTCACAGTTCCATAAAAATCGATACTAATAAAAATTTATAAAATGGTTAGAGTAAATTGTGGCAAAATGGGACGCGGGAAGTCTTTATATACATAGATAAAATTGAGGTGTAAAAGAAACAAAACCTAAGTACTCATGAAATCACCAGCAAAATCGGAAGAAATCAAAACGTAACACGATTTGAACTTGCTGTCGGCTACAAAAATCAGGAATTAAGCTGCGGAAAACGTCAGTTTTTCAATAGTGCGACGAGTAATAAATAGTGCTGTGCACCTAACAAGATATACGATTTAAGAAAAAACCACAACTTAACCGTGAACGGCAGGAACTTCGATTGAATTTTTGTAAGAATCACATTATCTGGAAGAGAGAATGGCAGAAGGCAGATTTCTCTGACGAAAAGAAGATTATAACTATTACTTTCATAATAGTTATAATATAATAGTTAAAGAAGAAACAATTTTGAACTTATCACCATAGCCATAGAGGTGTAATCGTTTGGAGGGCTATATCCCATAGCTGTTAAATAATGATTAGTAATCGTATTCATTAGGAATTAGATTATTTTTCTTAAAAATTTGAGATTCTTTTCTGTTTGGCTCAGTAATCAAACGATTACGATTACAAATAATCAAATTATAATCACGATTACTTGAAATTATTTAAATAATCAAAAGTAATCCACGAAAAAAAGATGGACTATTTTAAAAGGTTACTTTTGATTCTTTTTGATTATTTTAATATTTTTTATTCTCAGGCTCAAATTCATAAATTATCAAAAAGAATCAAAAGTAATCTTTCAAAGTAATCGGATTATTTTTGTTGATTACTTTTGATTATATTCGTAATTTAAAGTAATCGTGATTATAATTTGATTATTTTTAATCGTAATCAATTATTAATCAGAAACTTGTTACTTAAAGATTATATAATGATTACAATTCTTTTTAAAAAATAATCTAATTGATTACTAATAGTAATCGAAATTAAACAGCTATGCTATATCCCCGCATATCATATTTTTAAACTGTTGAGCTGAAGTTTCCAACTTTTAGAATGACGGAAAATTTGTACAAAGCGATACTAGTATACGATTTCCCAAGGTTTCAAAATATGTTGGTATCCTTTGAAAGGATTTACCAACATAATAACGCTCCTATTCATACAGCACGTACCGTTAGCAACTGGATAAGTGAACAAAATATTCAACTAATATCATGAATTCCAAACTCTCCGGACCTAAACATTATTGAAATTGTTTTGGGTTGGTTATTTCGGCATATCTATGAATCCGGTAGACAATTTGAAGATCAATGTCACTCATTTTTTTCCATTATAGTGGCTCGGAGTGAAATGTCTTTGAACTACTTGGAGGAACTGTATGATTAAATTAAAAACCGGATTTTTCAAACTATATTAAGTAAAGAAAGTAGCAGTCATTAAAAAAATTATTAAATTTAACAAAAAAAATAAGTTCAGATAAAATATAAACGTTTTTCGTTACTTTTTTTCTTAAATGAATGTGATGAACCTATTCTAATGAAGCACCAAAGAGTGCATAATTGTGTTATGCTAAAGCTTTAACAACAACAGAAAATTAACGGTTACTTTATTTACAATTTATTATTATTTATTTAAATTTGCTGGTGACCGTGACATGCAGGTTAAGTGTGCGGCTTAGCATGCTCGGAGCCCGGGTTCGATCCCCAGCCGCGGCGAAAGTTTTTTCAATAAAAAATGTTTCTGATCGGTCACCACCTCTCTGCAGACAATGGCAAACCTCAGAGAGTAAATAATGCCATGTAAAGCTTCTTGAGAACATGAGCCGTTCCGAGTCGGCATAAAACATGTAGGTCCAGTTCTCGGTCAATTGTGTGCAAACATTTAATTACACACACAACACAATTGATCATTAGAAGCTCGATCAAAGTCCTTTCAAAGGCTGAAATGGCCAATTTGTTTTTGTTGTTTCTATTTCCACAGAATGGTCTACCGGGACCGAAAGAAAAAATGTTAATAAAAATATATTTTTTTTTTTGTTATTATTTCAAAAAATGCTTGAATTTTTAGAAATTATAACTTATTTCAGTTTTTATTTTATTTATTTATTTATTACGGTCTACGGATTTAATAAAAGAAATGCCGCGTTGTAGGAGATATTAGCTCCATACAAAAATCAGAGTTTGGTTCCAAACTGAAAAATTGGATTTTGTATAGTATATATGTACATACTTAATATATATAGTCGCTGCGCCTAAAAAATCAGGTATGTGATTTTTTATGATTTTTTTTATTGCATAATTGAATAGCTCTACTCAATGTCCATCTGTGCGCTGAACGGCTTTTCGTTGTCTCACATTGGAGACATTTTTTTATTAATTTTGCAATAAATTCCTTGTAGAATTTTTAGAATTTTTAATTCTAAAAAAAAAAAATAGGTTATGTGTCTGAAAAAAAAAGGTTTTCCCTGCGGTTCTAAGATTGTATGATGATGATGATTTGAAAAAAATTGAGTAACACAAAAAATGTTCGTAGAAATCGCGTTGTAGGAGGCGCGTTGTAAGAAAATTTCCGCATTTTGGGAACCGCGTTGGAGCGAAAACGCGTTATAAGAACACGCGTTGTAGTAGGGTTACCTGTATTTGTATGGAAAGTATGGAAAGGTTTCATTCGATTTTGCTGAATTTTTAACTAAGTGTTAATAGTTCAAATTAAACCTCATGTGATAATTCTCAAGTCATTGGATTGATTTTTTTAATAGATTTTTAAGAAATTTCCTATTTTGAGGACATAAATTTGTATGGGAGGTATACGTGGTGCTCATCCTATTTGGCTTAGGTTTATTTTCGAACATGAACATGACCTTTATTTTATTTTCGAACATGACCTTTATTTTTACGATATAAGCTTAAATATCGAAAACAACCCAACTCAGTTTGTTTGTAAATCATAATAGGCCTATTAATTCTACTGTGCTCTTAACACTGGTTCGATACCTTGCGTCGGTCGGCGCCTCTTTGAGAGTTCAAAGGTCCCAAAATAGCAAAATGTTGTGATGACATGTCGCAACTCTTCGTTTGGGTGGAGGCCTATCTAACACCTTACCTTTTTCGAGCTTTCGAGCATAAGCTTTACCCGTGATTTGCGTATAAACCACAACCACCACGAAGTTCCCCGAAGGTCCAGCCCAACAAGTCAGCCTGGCAAAGCCATCATGACGGATCTACGGACTAACAATCAGATGAAAAGTTATAATAACCTTGTAAATTCAACACTTGTAAACACCTGACACGCGAAATTGTTTAATCTGTCAATTTGCTCACTAGATGCAAGCGCATTGCTGACTTTAACCTAAGTCTCGAATGTTTTCGAAAAGATTACATTTGCACAACACAGTGACCAATCCTCGAAGATTGATCCACAGAGGCAGCTTTGAGCAGCGCTGAGATTCCGCTTATGCAAAAATGCATTAAGAGAACCATGGCCAGTCAACAGGAAAACCAGAGTTAGGGAGAACCAAAAGTCCGGACGACCTTCCACAAAAGTCACGTCACGTCAGGATCCAACCAGGCCGAACCACTACGAATTCGGTATGCAATGCTGGTTTGCATTGCCATCAAATCTAAGGGCGGCACCCCATCAACACTTGAAGTGCATCCGTAGAGACCGTACGGCACACCGGCATACATCCAATCAAGATCACTCTTTGACATGAGAGTATCTAGCCAGTGGCGTAGCGAGCATAACTGGCGCCCGGTGCAAAACAATTTTTTGGCGCCCCCAATGATATAATGGAAAAACAAGAATAGAAAGTCTAAAGTCGGTCAAGGCCGCCTATGAAATACCCTAAACCTACTTTTCCAAAAAAAATATTATATTATTGAAAATGGGCGTGCCTATAATTTATATTCATTTTAATTTGAAGAAAAACTTACACAAACCAAGTTTTATTATTGTAGCTCGCAGTTAATGCCTTTATTATGCTTTCGCTATGAGAGGAGGGCGTGTTCATGGACGGATTGCTCCCAATTTTTGAACACACCTTAGTTTTGGTATAAAATACATACATACCAAATTTGATCTCTCTATGACAAACATAATCTTATTTATTCAGTTTTAAACTTTTTGGGTTGTGTGGGAGGTAGACGTGTCCGTGGGCGGATGATGTCCATTTTTCCAAACCATCTTTGACTTGTCATAAAAAACATACGTTCCAAATTTTATATCCGTTGGTTAAACAGAGGCTTATTAATTCCGTTTTCAATTTTTGGTTTGTATGGGAGGTGGGCGTGTCCGTGAGCGGATGACATTAATTTTTCGAAGACATTTTTGTGTCAATACAGAACACATACACACCAAATTTTATTGTTGTAGGTTAATTATGAGCTTATTTATGCAGTTTTTAATTGTTGTGTTATATGGGAGGTAGGCGTGTCCGAGGGCGGATGATGTCAATTTTTTCAAACCGTCTTTTTTTTTTGTCATAAAAAACACACGTGCCAAATTTTATATCTGTAGGTTGAACTTAAGACTTATTTATTGCGTTTGCAATTTTTGGGTTGTATGGGAGGTGGGCGTGTCCGTTAGCGGATGACACCCATTTTTCGAAGACATCGTTATGTTGATACAAAACACACACACAAAATTTTATTGTTGTAGGTTAATTATGAGCTTATTTATGCAGTTTTCGATTGTTGCGTTATATGGGAGGTAGGCGTGTCCGTGGGCGGATGATGTCAATTTTTCCAAACCATCTTTTTTTGTCATAAAAAACACACGTGCCAAATTTTATATCTGTAGGTTGAACAGAGTTTTTTTATTCCGTTTTCAATTTTTGGGTTGTATGGGAGGTGGGCGTGTTCGTGGGCGGATGACACCCATTTTGTGTTGACATGTCTTTTGTGAAGACATCTTTGTGTTGATACAAAACACATACACACCAAATTTTATTGTTGTAGGTTAGCTATGGGCTTACTAATGTAGTTTTCAATTTTTGCGATGGGAGGTAGGCGTGACCGTGGGCGGATTCCAAAATAATCAAAAGTGCAGATCCTTGGGTTCATGTGATCATGTGTACCAAGTTTCATCCAATTATCTCAACTCCTTCTTCTTATCCTGTGTATACGGACAACACACAGACGGACAGACGGACGGACGGATATGAAGAGCTCGACTCACGTGGTGACGCTGATCAAGAATATATATACTTTTCTATACCGGACTCTACCCTTTTGACACTCTTTCAACTTTCTATTTCTAACTCAGTTTTTCCAAAGTTATGGAAGAATTCGTACATAATCCCTTTACATAAAAAAGGACCTAAAACTGATATTGCTAATTACAGACCTATTGCAAAACTGTCATGTACTCCCAAAATTTTTGAAAGTATTATCTACGATATTCTCTTCTTCCATTGCAAATCTATCTTTCCTCCTAGTCAACATGGTTTTCTCAAGGGTAGATCGACTACCACCAACCTCACACAATTTGTTTCAAACACTTTATGCTCGTTGGAAAATGGTTACGAAGTTGATGCAGTTTCCACCGACTTTAGTAAAGCGTTTGACAAAATCTCACACACTATCATCCTTCTTAAGCTTAAAGCCTTTGGTTTTCCATCTCTGTTTATGTCATGGATTAAATCTTATCTCGAAGAACGCAGTTATAATGTCATCTTTAGATTTTCCAATTCAAAATCTTTTACAGCTACCTCTGGTGTCGCACAAGGCAGTCACCTTGGTCCTTTGCTATTCGTCTTAACAATTGCTGATGTTGATGGTATCATCAATGAATCCAATCTTTCTGTGTATGCTGATGATATGAAAATCTATCGGCGCATACAAACTAATGCCGATTCTCGCAAACTTCAAGACGATCTGGTCAGCTTTTCCATTTAGTGTCAAAATAATCTTCTGGAACTCAACGTCAGCAAATGTCAAGCTATAACATATTCTCGTAAGCTACTCCAACTTCCTCCGAGAACGTATTACATTCTCGGCAAGCCAGTTCCCTCTGTATGCTTTTTACGGGATTTAGGCGTTATTTGCGACAAGGAACTTAACTTTCGGTCTCATGTTGATAATATCATTAGTAGAGCCAACTCTGCACTTGGTTTCGTGAAACACTGGTCCAGAGAGTTCTCCAATCCTTACGTCACTAAATCTCTCTATCTTTCCTTTGTAAGACCCATCCTCGAATATGCCAGCCAGGTTTGGTCTCCCATCTACAACACCCATTCAATGCGAATCGAAGCCGTTCAACGCAGATTCATTCGTTTCGCTCTTCGTGGTCTTCCCGGCTCTGACAGTTTCAACTTACCTCCTTATGCCAACCGTCTGAAGTTGATTAACATGCAAACACTTGCAAAGCGAAGGGAAGTTGCCGATGTTCTCTTCATTCATCAACTAGTATGCGGTACCATTAACTGCCCAGAACTACTCCAATCAATATCCTTTAATACCAACCCACGCAACCTTAGGTCTATACCTCTCTTCCACCTTAACTTTCACCGCACCGACTATGGATGCAGTGAACCTATAACCAGAATGCTTCGGGTAACCAATAGATTGATTAGTGAATTCGATTTTCACCTGAGCAGACCACTACTCCGAAATATCCTTCTTAACTCCAACGACACTTCCTCCCCCTCTCTAATGTATTCTTCTTATTAAGATATGGTACCATTGTAAATTAAGATACTCCCTGTTAATTATAAAATTTAGTTCTTAAGTATTCAAACTGCTTGTATTAAGCTTATATATAAATAAATACGTTCTATGCGTTATAAACGTTTGCATAAAGTTAATATTACCTGACCTTTCAGGTTATAAATATAATTATTATACATTAAATATAATTTTTAATATTTAGTACATATACTTATAATAGACCTATTGAATTACATAAATACACTATGCGACAAAATCAGAAAAAATTGCTCTACACGACAGCTCTTTATATTTTTTATAAATTTGGGAAAGATCTAAACACGAAAAGATTTTTTAAAGTTTTTTTCGCTATTTTTCATATATAGTCGCATTTATTTAAATATATCTCGTACACTTCTTGTTCGATGCTAATAATCACGCCTATCAAACTAAACCTAATAAAATTTCTAATTTTCTACATGTTTGTAGAAATTTTTACATTTTGATGAGTAGTTTTTGCGATATCATAATTTAAAAATTCATAAAAAATCGAAAACTTCAAAACGTTTTGAATTTTACCATTTGATCTTAAAACTTTATTTATTATAGAGAATATGAGCTATCGCCGAAAGAAATTTGTGCAAAAATACGGTCAGGAGATGTATTTGAATGAAGACGGTACATTGAAAAGTATTTTACATATTTGATTCAATTTTACACTGATTGATACATTTCTACTGAAATAGTAATAATTATTTGAAGTGTTAATCTCATGTTTGGAAAAATATCTCCTCCATATGAGATTATAAAGGTTAGAAGCTCTTATGGAATTTTAAATTCTTTTTCTTTTCTACTGCGAAGAAGCATATTGCAGTTTCATATTTCGACATGAAGTTCTGTTCCATTTAAATCTGTATTATAAAACCCACCCAAATTTCTACAATTCTTTCGTTATCCGGATTATCCTTACTTAATAAATTTTCAATCTCCAGTAAATACCCCAAATTTGGGATTAAGATCAGGGATGAAAAATGAAAAATGAAAATATCAAAATCTACCTAATTTCTCAAAAAAGATGTACCTTTTTGGGCACAAATGTACATAAAAATATATTCCATTGATTGATGTAAAATTGATTTTAAGCTTTTATACACAAAATTTGTATTTAAAACATACCCAATAAGGAATGGAAGTCAAACAGATCTCGACCATTTTCCTCCAATGTCCAGCGTAAATATCCATTTGATCTCAGTCTGAGAAACAAGGCATTCTCCAGGAAAAAAGTAAATTAGTTCCCTAACATTTTGTCTACTTGACCTCCAATAGATTTCTCCATTTTAGTACATGAGTTATCTAATATTTTCTCAGCGATATCTCCATTTTCTCTCAAGATTGATATCGTTTTGAAATCTAATGTGATTCTATATTTTATAACATTGGTTTTCCAACATTTTCTCAGTTTTTATAAAAAAACTAAAAATAAAAACTTTATTGGGATTTTTGATAGGCTTGATTGTAAAAATCAAATAACACTGTGCTCGAATCCAGGCGTGGACTTAGGTGGGGGATAGGGGGGCTGCAGCCCCCGGCCTCGAGCAGGCAGGAAGCCCCGAAGGCGCTTGTAAATGAAGTGCTTATTGTAAAAGCATGACATGCAATATAAAAAATTTTTCGAATTAATCGACTTTAAAGTTTTAAAACAAATGTATATATGTAAGAAATCGTGGTTGTGCTTGAAATTTCTTTTAGGCTAGGGCCAGAATTGATCTGGTAATGGTGGCAATATTTTTAGTGGATGTTGATAATGCATCACGTAGTGAACATAAAATATGAACTTTTGAAGCAATTTGGCTTATCATGTTTTTACAATATGCATCTCATATAGATCTTAGGAACTTTTATGTGAAGATCAAAACTAAAAATCCGAAACGCGGCATGAAGCTTTTGCACTATTGAATAAATTAATAAAACTTCAAAATGCTTTCATGATAGTTTTCTTGAACTGAATTTTGAAGTGTTTCAATACAACCAGCCAATATTTGCAAAAAGTAGATATTGATTTGATAGATGCTAACGATATGTTTTCTTCTCTTATTGAATTCGTAACGCATTTGCGAATTGAATTTTCAAGTTTAAGAATAGTGCTTAGAACCTGAGTCGATTTGTTTGCCAATACTATGAGAGAAGAATAACTAGAAAAAACAGGGAAAGGGAATTTTTAGTATTAAAAAGAATAAAAAATGTACACCGATCAAACCGACATGAACGTTTGTCGCCAACAACGCAACTTTGTATTGAAAATGATTTGTTGTAAACGATTAATTTTGACGAATTGATAGAAAGTATTGCCACAGTTAAATCGAGGAAAAAATTTTTAAATAGAAATTTCAGAGTTATTTTTTCACTTTAAGACATATTTTAAAAATGCATGAAAATTAATATTTTTATTATTAAAAGATCCGAGCTAAATGCTCTGTCCTTAAGTAGGCCCCGTGTCGATTTTAGCCCCAGGCCCCGGTATGTTTCAATCCGGCGGTGCTCGAATCGGACACTTTTTTTTTGTCATCAAACGGGGGACCAGGGGGGATAACCTAATTCGAGTATGCTGATTCTAATTGTGCTAAGCGTTTTTTTAGGTTAGCTCTTATTTTCGAGAATTTTGAAAATCAAAATTTTTGACTCACGAAGAAAAAATTTGTAATTCTTGACAATTTATTTAATTCCTCTGTGAATTGTAACGAAAAATTACATCCGTGTACTTAACTAAAATACTCTTTGTAATACCCACCATCAGACTAAATCAAATAAGTTTCTATTTCAACCCAAACATCCTATTTAGAAGTTTGCTTTTGTACCCAAAAATCATGGAGTCATAACATAAAAATGTTCGAACCTGTTAAGCCATTGGCCATTTGTAAACAATAACGTTGTATATTTTTTTTTTTTTTAGTTTTTCTCAGTTAAGAATTATATTTCTCTCTCGCAGAATGGTTTTATGCCTGGTCGTTCGACTGTCTCCAACCTGGTAATTTTTTCTGAATATTGCACATCATCGTTACAAGAGGGATGTTAAGTTGATGTTATTTACACAGACTTTTCGAAAGCATTCGACAAAGTCAATCATTATATGTTAAAAAGAAATTAGAAAATATGGTGTTTCACTCTAGTTTTCTTAGGTGGTAGTGTTAAATCATTTCCATCTGTGGCTACCTCTGGAGTTCCGCAAGGGAGTATCCTTGGACCGCTGCTGTTTATTCTCTTTATTAATGATATTACATCTCTTTTTTCTCACAGTAATTTTTTGTTGTATGCTGATGATCTTAATCAGTTCTGTTTATATTATTGCACCATAGTGTGGGTATCAGCCTTTTAAGGAATTCCCGGAAAAATTCCTGTATGTAAGCTTGCTACACATAATTAAGACATTTCAGCTCTTTGATATGATAGAAACATTCAAGATCATCAACTTCTTAAAGCAAGCGATAAGCTTATGTAAACACGCCCACGCTATCTTTAAAAATGCACTTCCCCTAAACCTTCAAAGCCATGAACTGTTGTCGTTGCTTAAGGGCCAATTAAAATTTTTCTTTGTATTAATTTTTTTGCGTGAAAATCACTCTTAAAGGGGGACATGATATTGGCCGTTTTTTTTAAATCGCCTTTTTTTATAATTTTGTATTTTAGTTAATACTCTTAAAATTCTATTTTAACGGGCATTTTTAATTTTAACCTTTTTTTCTTTGTTCACAAACTTCGAACGCGTTTATCTCGAAACCATGTTTTTTGTACTGCTTGCGGCACTAGCGGGTTCATTTTTTGACGAACAAAAAAGCTCCTTTCATACGATAACCAATTTTGTTAAGATTTAAAAAAGTCATATTTTTCCAGATCGGACAATTTTTGCGACTCCTAGCGCTGCAACCACGAGGCCCCGTTTTTTTCTCTGCCGCCTGCTTGGAGCTCTATACAACCATGTTGGAGTGAAAACTTTATTTTTTTGAAATTTTGTTCTTGTAATTTGTTCAATTCTCTACAATAATAAAAAAAAATTTGGAAAAATTTTTGTTTTTGACTGAGTTATGAATTTTTAAAAAAGGTCTGTTTTCTCTGCCGCGAATGTAATGTCCCCCTTAAAAAAACTAATTCGAATAAATATTCTTCAAATTGTTTTTATTTGATGTATAATTGTCGATACAATGGTTATTCTATCTATTTATATCGATTTAGTTTTAATAAATTGTAAAAAATAAAAAATAAATTTACTTCGGTTTTATCCTTAATAGTTTTATTTTGTTTTTCGAATTACTCGGAAACTAGAGCTAACTTAAAAAAACGCATAGCATGATTAGAAACAGCGCACTCGAATTATGTTATCCCCCTGGGTCCCCCGTTTGATGGATTTTGCAACTAGCACAGTGTAATTAGTACAAAAGATATATTAAAATATATGCGACTTTATTTAAAAAAAGCGAGAAAAATCTAAAAAAAAGATAATAAAAAATGTGCTCATAAAAAATTTTCTTAATAGTGCCGCATAGTGTTATTGATTACTTAGTGGACTTTATTCAACCAAAGGCGGAATGTACCTAAAATAAAGCGATTGTACTTAATGTGCCTTTAAGGTCAAAAACGTCGGAAAAAGGTGCAATTGTACCAACTTTTGCATCCCTGATTTAGATCCCTTAGTCGTGTAAATTGTTAACTTATTTCCTGCTGCATACGATCAAGATCGTTTTTCATTACGCGAGCTTTTTCGATTTCTGCGGAAAGGCCAACATCTCACTTTTCCGCGCAATTGTCGGCGACATTTTATACGGATTGTTGTAACGATTTCACATATTTTTACAAAGATTCTAAGCCTTTTCGATAACCTTTTCACAAATCTCGTTACGAATTTCTGCAGGTCAGTCGCTAATAATTTGAGATCATGGAACGCTCATGGAAAGAGCTCATGCCAGAAATATAATTAAGTAATGATATTTAAACTCGGTATATTTTGCAATAAGTTTCCAGCTTCATTTCTGGTACCACTTGTGGCAGTATTTGCATTTGCTAATTTTTCTAATAAATCTACGTTTTCTTCTAGTCCATCGATAATAACGCTAACCACTTGCACTCTGGCGCACCATCGTTTTACAGATTCACGTTTAACAGTTTTTTTAAAGCATTTTTAACAATTACCATCGTAATGAAGAACGTGAGAAAAAGGGATGTATGTTATCAATTATTCCTAAACATGTAACAACGATTGGATCTTGCTTTGCTGCAGTAACTCCTACTCAATTTAATGTGTGGTTATCACAATTTACAAATGTTGCCTTATTAATTTTTAATACTCTACAGTTGGTTAATTTAATTATTGAATTAATTAAGTTAAAAACAAATTTTTTTGTAAAATTTTTTTGTCTTGGGAATGATTTCGCGCCCCTCTGCGAGTGGTGCCCGGGGCATGATAGACCCCTCTCGCTACGACACTGTATCTAGCGGTAGCAAATAGCAGAACTGGCTTTGTCGCCCCACACAGGCGAACCATAAGTTGCACAAGCAACAAACAGCCCACCATAAATGAGACGGACAGCCCGCCTACTGAGTCCCCAGTCACTCCTTATAATCCTACGTACTCGCCCTACCACAGTCAACCTACGCTCTCTTAACTTCTCTGGGTGCTTCTTCTCAGACGGTTTGAAAAAATGGACATCATCCGCCCACGGACACGCCTACCTCCCATACAACGCAAAAATTAAAAACTGCATAAATAAGCTCATAGTTAACCTACAACAATAAAATTTGGTGTGTATGTGTTTTGTACCAACACAAAGATGTCTTCGAAAAATGGGTGTCATCCGCTCACGGACATGCCCACCTCCCATACAACCCAAAAATTGAAAACGCAATAAAGAACCCTATGTTTAACCAACAATGATAAAATTTGACACGTATGTTTATTATAACAAAAAAAAGATGGTTTTGGAAATTGGATGTCATCCGTCAATCAAAAAGTTTAAAACTGAATAAATAAGATTATGTTTGTCATAGAGAGATCAAATGTGGTATGTATGTATTTTATACCAAAACTAAGGTGTGTTCAAAAATTGGGAGTAATCCGTACATAAATACGCCCAACTCCCATAGCGAAAGCATAATAAAGTCATTAACTGTGAGCTACAGGAATAAAACTTGGTATGTGTACATTTTTCATCAACAGTTATAGCCTAGACACATTGACTGTGGCTGCAACATAACAACACGAGGTGAAACACGAAAATGTTGGCATGTTGTGTACGACTTGATTAATTTGGATTCAGCGCGATAAGCCGTATTTTCATATATTTTTATTATTAAACATCGAATTATCATTTAAAAACAAACATTTAACACAAACACAATGAGAATGAACAATAAAAAACACAAAAGAAGCACAAAATTAAACGAAAACATTAAGAAATGCCGATGTTCTTACTCTTGTCGCACGTCAAAATAGAAAAAGTTCTTAATCGACGACAGCAACATTGCTGCAATGACGCATTGTCGTTGCAACATTTTCACCACATTCACCTCCATAAGAAAAGCATGTAAAAAAAATTTGACTTTTGCCGCAAGGCTGCAGAAGAGATTTTGAAAATAAAAAATAAAATTTTATTATGATCCAAAGTGTTATTATTTGCATAAAATCGGTCGGAAGTGCTCCTAAAATGCATTTTTTTTATTTCACTTGTTCCCGTGGTTATAATGATCTTTTGTAAGCTTTAATTTTTTTGGGAGCAGGATAATATGGTAGGAACGCAGATCGATTGTGGAATCAGTCGAAAAAAAAACATTTGAGTTAAAAAAAAAGAAACAGTTTCGATAGTATCGTAAGTGTAGACGTAGAATTCCGTTTAAGTTTTAATCTCTTCTACTTTGTCTATTTGGTCCGATTGTTTTGTGCATTTTGCACGTATTTTTTATTGATCTTCCGAGAAATAACAAAAAAATTAATAACACTCAATTATGGACTTCTTATCGAGACCAAAGCAAAGAAAACGTTAAAAGTAAGCATGATAAAATGAGCAAGTAAAAAGAAACAAGCAAAACGTTAAATTTTTTCGATCACTTCGTTAAATTTGACAGGTTGAGTTCATTGAAATAGTTGAAAAGAAGGCGCAGCAAATGAACTTTCCATTGGTGCCACTTTCGTCTCTACGCGATATATAGTTTGCAAGCTACAGTCAGTTTAACTACTAATTTCAAACTAAAATTAAGACCCCGATTTTTAAA
Source organism: Tetanocera ferruginea (assembly GCA_958299015.1). Classification (NCBI taxonomy): domain Eukaryota; kingdom Metazoa; phylum Arthropoda; class Insecta; order Diptera; family Sciomyzidae; genus Tetanocera; species Tetanocera ferruginea. Next base: position 73,566,414 of record OY282642.1, read on the forward strand.
AAATCGTATGGTAACTATATTTCACGCTGAGCACATGTTCTTTCCATTAGTGCCACTCTCGTCTCTGTCCGATATTTAGTTTGCGAGCTACATTTTCGTTTCTGTTCGATGTAAAGTTTGCGAACTACACTGGCTAGTGGTAGTGGGATGTGGGATCCAAAATAATTTTCATTAACAACAACAATATAAATTTTACGCCATCTATTGAGAAAAGCGTAAAACGAAATATGATCCAACTCGTTTTTTCATAAGAATTAAATCTAACTGGATCACAGACCCATTTCCTTAAGTTTGACAGTTTGAGTTCATTGACTGCGTTGAAAAGAGGTTCATGACTTCTCGTGTCAAAATAGAGCACTTGTAAACTAGAACAGTAGTACATACATAAACCCAATGCGAACCAATGCTTACAATGCTATGAACACGAACCAATCAGTTCGTGCAAAACAAAAACAATAGATGCATAAACAACGAAACAAAAACAAAGAAAGCAGCAGGCACATTATAAGCAGCTGATGATTGATTTTCTTATATAAAAACATTCATTTTTCTTCATATGACTATTTTGTGACTTTAATATAAATGTGACAAAATCAAAATATTCATTCAGCGCAGGATATATCTGATATTTTAGTGTATATATTATCTTCGAACGATAAGTATTAAAGGCTGTAGGTATACCCTAAAGTATTAGCCAAAAAAGTTGCATGATCTTCAAAAAATCTGTTAAAACGACCCCATACAAACCACGCTGTAAAACGTAGTTCTGCGTCAAAAAAATCAGAAAATATTTGCATTACATCAACAAACACACAGATATACAATTTTTCCGGATTGAACAAGAAACACCGAAGATATATGGGAAAAAACAAAAAAAAATGAAAATATTTTTTCGAAAATGTCTTTCAAATATCTAACGATTGAGGCGGGGTCAAAATAGGCTTACTTTTCTGTCATACAAGGTGATACGGTCGAATGTGCAATGCATTGTGCATGTGTATGGAGAAACCAAAAAGTCAGTCGGACACCGACTCAAAAATTAGAGGACCTCTTAAAAACTATTTCTATATAATTTTTTTTTTTTTGGAAATCCCCATAGGGTTTTGGTTCTCCTGAACTCATTTTCGGCCAAAAATCGGGTTTTTTGCATATAACTTTTTTTTGTCTCTAACAAACTCTTAAGACCCCAACAAATCGATATTTCGTCATTTTCGAAAAGATGTTTTTTTTCTAAAATACGTATTTTTCATGCTATTTACATGCATTTAAATTTATTGGAAAAGTATTGAGCTCTTCTTTCATATCCTTCATTCGACTACTAGATATATAGATCATATCTTTCATTACTGTCATCAAAGTAGTAAAATCTTTAAAAATCTCGTACAATCTCGTATAAAAAGAGTTCTTATTTAAGTGATAATATTAAACATTTTTTGTTTTATGTTGACTTACCATATTGACAAATGACATTGTTTCGTTTTTTTCCCTCTTTAATATAACGTACAGTGAATCAAAAAAGTTTAGGCACAAAGCAGTTATGAGTTTAAATTTGTTAGTACAACTTTTTCCAGTACACTTGCAGAAAAGAAAAGTATAAGCATTTAAAAAATAAACATTTCATTTTGTATTTACACCAAAATAAAAATTTAATTTCAATTTTAATTCATATTAAATGTTACAATACTAAAAAAAACATGATTTTGACATCAAAAAAGTTTAGGCACAAGTGATTATGTTTTTATTAAAGTGAGTAAATTTCAAGTCCTTGAATATTTGGCTAGACCTCCTTTGGCCTAAATTATCGCCTCTTAACGTCTTCGCATTCTTACAGATTTTGATGTCTTCTCTGGTGATATTATTGACCATTCGGTGCGTATGGCTTCCTTCAGCGCATTTTAGAAGTATTTTATTTGAGATTTCGTATTTTTTTCTAGTAAGTACCAAATATGCTGAATGGGGTTCATATCGGGTGCTTGCAAAGGTGTTTTTAGCTGATTTCAGAGCTAGATAAGCCATTCCAGCAAAAGATAAGACCAATTTTTTGGGTCGTTATCTTGTTGAAATTTATATTGTATCCCAGTTAGCCCCAATTTTTCAACACTGGGTGTCAAATGCTCACTTAAAATATTCAAGCAAAGGTGTTTATCCATTTTATCATCAATAAAAATGAGATTCCTAACTCCAGACACCGCCAAATAGCCCTTAATCATTCGATTTCCGCCACTGTATTTCACTGTTTTTTTATGCTATTTTCCTACAGCTCTTTTTTCAGTTTTCTTAAACGGTTTTGAGCGCCATATGATGTAAACAAATTGTATTAAGATCCATCACTAAAAATAATACAATCCCAAAATGAATCCGGCTCATTTAAGTAGGGTTTTGGGAACTCCGAACTCTTTTTTGTATTTGAAGCTTAAATTTGTAGCTTGCGCCGATAAACTCGAACCTGATATCCAGCTTCATTAAGTGTATCGCGAAGTGGTCGAGCATCAAAGTTTTTTCAAATCGTTGCTGTATTTCGTGGCACAATTTCACAGCTAAATTTTAGGGTTTTGAGTAACTGCAGGCACTACAATCTAATCCTGGTGTAGCGTTAAAATTTTGGCACGACCAGATCGGCTCTTAAGCTTTACTTTACCGGTATTTTATAATGATTTATGATGTTACTGACACTTGAATATGATCTCTTTACTAATTTACCGGTTTCGCGATACGGTTTTTTCTATACATAAACATTTATTATTATTTTACGAACGTCAACCGAAATTTCTGTTCCATTGCTTATTTCTTCGCTCAATCTTTACCGAAACCGCTCAATCTTTACCGAAACCAACATCAGCACTCAGTAAAAACTTTTAACAAATAACTTAAGCGCAAAAGTAAAGACAAAAACCAAGAGATATTGCTAAATAAGAAACAACATGAGACACATACAAAGTGTGCCTAAACTTTTTTGATAAGGATTTTTCCTTCATCCGCTTAAATTTTGATTGGTAGTTTGAAGTAACGGGACATTTTTTGGATATTAAGAAAGAACTATTTCTAATGGTACTTACTTCATTAAAACTTTGGTCAAATTCGTTATTATTAGATACTTAAGCAACACTTTTTTTCAGAAACATTGCTTGTGCCTAAACTTTTTTGATTCACTGTATTTCTATAAAAAATCTTTCTTATTTACAGGATAGTGAAACTGAAGAAGACGATGCTAGTAAAGTCGAGAGGAACTGCGGCGAATGTTTCTTTGCTGGCAAGGGCACAGCTTTGGTACTCGCACTTAAAGATATACCACAGCATGTTGAGCGCCGTCTGAGTACCGATTCTACAAAATCAACGAATAGCACACAAAGCAATAACTCCGACATACAACAGCATCTGCAGTCGATGTTTAATTTACTGAGGCATGAAGAAACGTTAAAAATGGTGAAATTAATAAAGTTTATTTAAATAATGTTTGAGTTTATTGACAATTTGGTTTTTTGTAAAGGCCGTTAAATTGGAATCACAGCGACCCAATCGCACAAGATATTTAGTAATTGCTTCACGCTGTTGTTTCCGCACACTTACCTCCGATCGCAAGAATAAAACTCATCGAAGTAATTCGGCAAAAGCAACAACTTCTGGAGCACCCACAGGGCTAAATTCGTTGCGCCAACACTCAATGGATGGTAGTAGGATACATGCGCAAACTGATGCATATTCAGATATAATTGAAAAACGATGTTCATCAGTATCATCAGCATCAACTACAAGTCGTTTAAGTGCAAAATGTGAAACTGATAAAAGTTCCGCTTCTGGTGACAGCAAGTTTTGCGAAAGCATTGAAGAGTCCTGTTTGTTAGGAATTGATTGTAATGAACGTGCAACAATTGGATTGGTCGTTCCGATATTAGCCGACACTACTATTCATCTGGACGGGGATGGGTAAGATTTCAACATTAACTTTTTACTGCAATATATTTTGATCCAAACATGTTATTTTTTCTATTTTAGCGGTTTTAGTGTTGCTGTGTATGGAAAGACGCATATATTAAAGCCAGTATCTGTTCAGGCAATGTGGTATACACAAAAATTCTATATTATCTGTGAATAAACTCTCTTTAAATGTATTTTTTTAGGTCTGCATTGCAAACTCTTCATAAAGTATCTCAAAAGGCTCGTGAAAATAATTTCTATCCAGGAGGTCCTTCCCACGATTGGCTTACTTATTATGAAAGTCGCATTGAGTCGGACCAATCCTGTCTAAATGAATGGAATGCCATGGATTCACTAGAAAGTCGAAGGCCTCCATCACCAGATGCCATAAGAAATAAGTATAGAGAGACATTTTTTTTCTTATCTGGTTCATTAAAATTAATTTCGTTTCCTTAATCTATAATCTATTATCAGGCCAACCGAAAAGGAAGAAACAGAGCGAATAATCAAAATGAAGCTTAAAGAAATAATGATGTCTGTTGACTTAGATGAAGTAACATCAAAATACATACGAGGTCGCTTGGAGGAACATCTTGATATGGACTTAGGGGAATATAAATCATTTATCGATGAAGAAATGCTTATTATTTTGGGTCAAATGGATGCGCCAACTGAAATATTTGATCATGTTTACTTGGGCTCCGAATGGAACGCTAGTAACTTGGAAGAGTTACAAAAAAATGGGTAAAATAACACCAAGAATTATTTAATATTTTTTCTGATTATCAAAAAACCTCATCGTTCAACTTTTTTGTTCTTCAATGTTCAGGCTAGGTTCAGTAAGGTTAACACATTGGGAGGAATTAATAAAAACTGAGTGAACGAGTGGAGTGGAGTGCTTGAATGTACGTTTTGAGGTTGCGAGGTTAGTGGAGTAGAGTGTGAAATCCGTATTAAATAAACTCCACTTCACTCGCAAAAAAACATCGCTTGAGGGTTCACTCATGACAGTAGCTTTGTTTAACGTGTGGAACAGTATAAGGCGTTTGGGTTTATTTGATGAGAGCAGAACAAAGACTGTCAAACAATTTGTTAGCGATCTCAATAAGACTCTTCGTGCTCTTTATTAAACGTTAGAGCACGTAAAGCACATACCACAGTTCTATCTGCCGGGCTTTTGAAAGGAATGGAAACAAAAAATCGTCAACAAAAATAAAGAAAAGAATGTAAATAACATGCAAAATATAAAATTGTGCAAAAAATATTTTATTGTAAATAATAATATTACACAAAATATTCATAAATGACAGCTGAGACATTTGATGCACGGTTAATTTTTTTTTGATAATTCAGAGTGCTCTGAAAGAACACAGAGTAGAGATTTTTTGGAATGTATTTAGTATGGTCTCATCTGCTCTCTTCTAATGTTTTTTATAAATATGTTTTTTTATAAATCAGAAATATTTGTCAAGTTTACAAATATGTAAGATTTCATTCAGTGCATTCAGCAGAAAATTTGCTAGGTAGCTGCTACACAACTTTCCGGTTGAATGGTATGTAGCATAAACCGCTCACACAACATGTTCCCTGAGCGGTTGCCATCTTAGGTAGCGAAAATATTTTATGCTACCTCGGTTGAGCGCTTTGCGCTCACTTCATTTTCGTTGCAGTCAACTGCAACGAGTTTGAAGAATTGTCACCTGCCAATTTTTATAAAATTTTTTGCATTCCATCTTCATCTTTTTCATCGGAATCAAATAAAAAATACAGCAAAGAGGCTATTTATTTGAAATTAAACCAAAAAACAAGTATTTAAAAAGTTTTTAATGCAAAATAAATGGCAAATATGAAATTTGTATAAATTGAACCAAAATGAGGTAGCTAAATAGCACACTCAACTTTTGTTGAGTGCTCTCAGTTTTTATTAATATGAAATAAACAAAAACTGAGTGTACTGGAGTGTGCGATGTTTATTCTGAGGAAACACTCAACGTCAAAAAAAAACATGAGTGGAGTGGAGTTGAGTTATGTTTATTAATATGCTTTATTCATACCGATCAGAGTAAAGTCGAGTGAAGGTGAATTCACTCCACTCCACTCTTTTTATTAATTTGTCCCATTGTCTCTAACACTAGTTTATAATATTAAGTAATACTGAATTTCTAACTCGGATCCGAAGAAATTTAGGGTTAACTGAGGTTTTCTAAATTTATTAACCCAAAACGGGCCCGCATTTTTAACGTAATCATTTAAATTTATATCGATGTTTACAATTCGAAAATTTTTTTTATATTTCTTTTGGCCTTTTTGGTTTCAACATTTTGTTTTTTGGTCTTGGTTATTTTTGGTTTAACCATTTTATTTTTCGATAAATCGTAATTGACATAATACAGACTAACTACGGTACTATTTCAGGTGATTTTCAAAGTAGCTTTTGGGTATGTTACGGGTACATTATAGTTAAGACTCAGGCCAGTTTCGATTCTATTTTCAGTAAAATATATGAATTTTTCTCGGGTGTTGTTCGCTATAGCTCGTTTGAATTCTATTCAATATAAATGTGTGATTCGTTTTTTCAATAACTTCGCAGTTTTTCAAGTCTTCGCTTCGCACTACTCGTGCAATTTTCCACGGAAAATGAACTGGTAGGCGTGATATCACAATTAAAACGTCAAAATCCCCAGGATTAGATAACGTCCCAAACATCTTACTAAAAAATCTTCCAGATAAAGGTGTTAAAATACTTGTAACCTTATTCAACAGCTGCCTTCGATTGAATTATTTCCCCTCCGCCTTCAAAAAAGCCAAAGTTGTCGCCATCCATAAACCTCACAAACCCAAGACAAGCCCTAGTAGCTATAGACCAATAAGTCTTTTAAGTAATTTAGGAAAGATTTTCGAAAAACTTATTCACCGCAGAATCAGTGACTTTGTGTCTTCTCGTGGTTTAATATCAAAAGAGCAATTTGGTTTCAAAAAAGATCATAGTACAATACACCAAATCAGCAGAATAAAAAACAAAATATTAACAAACAAGCAGAGCAAAAAATCAACTGGTATTATACTTCTGGATATAGAATAGGCATTTGATACAGTCTGGCATAATGGTCTTATTTTCAAGCTGGTGTCCATGAATATGCCCAAGTATCTATGCAAACTAGTCTCCGATTTTCTACTTACCAGAACGTTTTCGGTATCGGTGAACAACTTTCTCTCTTCTCCCAGAAGTATTCCATCTGGTCTACCTCAGGGTTCAATACTTTCTCCGCTATTATATGTGCTTTATACTGCAGATTTTAAGGCCCCAAAGTTAATGGATGTAGCTTACTATGCCGACGACACAGCTCTGATCACAACAAGTAAACTAACAAGCGCGCTTTTGAAAAAAAATGGAAAAAAAGTCTCGAGTCCTGCAGCAAATATTGTTCAAAATGGAAGATCCAAATCAAAATCAGGATAAAACACAAGCTATTATATTTCCATATAATAAATCACCAAAAAGATTACGAATGCGCCAATTAAATTTTAATAACGTTGTTATAAAAACTCAAACCGAAGTAAAGTATATCGGTGTCATACTTGACCAAAAACTGTTATTCCGCAAACATATAGAGGCAGCCTGTGAAAAAGCAGTTAAATCATTAAGATCATTATGGCCTTTGTTGAACAGACGCTCAAAGCTCGACTTTCGAAACAAAAATTTACTTTTCAAATGTGTCATAAGACCGATTTTGTCGTATGCTTCTCCTGTATGGTATAAATCAGCAAAATGCCACCTCATCAAAATGCAAATTATACAAAACAAATGTCTAAAAATGATAAATAACAAGTACTGAAGGTATTCCACACTAGCGGTGCATAATGAATCGGGTTATGAATTGTTCGCAGATTTCATCCGAAGACAAAATTATAATTATTTTAAAAGAATTAGGAACTCTTTTTATGCTATATTAAGAGATTGCTTAGAAATAACATAATTTATAACTATGTACACTTGAAATTTACCAAAAATTAAAAAAGTCTTGTTATATAGCGACTATTTTTTGAAAATATTCTAACTGTATGCAAGTTAAGTTTTCAGATATTTTTGTCTCTTTTTTTTATGTTTTTTTCAAATAAAGGTCTTTTACCCCATTTTTACCTTTAAGAAGTAATTGATTTTTTTAATTCTTGCGTTAATCGAACTAGATATAAGTAAAATTTGTTGTAATATCTTTGATAGATCTCATAAATAATATTTTAATATAAGCACTGTATAAATAGATATCTTGGACGAATTTAATTGAAATTGAATACTCGTAGGTTTTTACAATGAAATTGAGTCTGATTCTCGAGACTTTTGTGCCTAAGTAGTTGGGTGCGGACACAAATTGTGTCTCTTAACTCATATTGTTGTTGTGGTTTATATATTTAATGAGACCTTAACCTTTTCGTTAAGTTGATTGTGTCTCATGCCACACAATTTTGTTTAAGATTTATAATCATTTAAGATTTAACCGATTTTTATGCCATTTGTTTTCTTTTGCAAGAGTTTTCTGTCAAGGTTTTGGCAAGCATAAACAGCGGACTTATTTAAATATTGTTTTTTTTCGATATGAATTCATAAATAATTTATTATTAAAATTTTTTCTATTTTTAGTGTTCGTCATATTTTGAATGTTACCCGGGAAATAGATAACTTCTTCCCTGGCATGTTTGATTACTTCAATGTGCGTGTGTATGATGATGAAAAGACCAATTTACTAAAACATTGGGACAATACCTTCCGTTATATTAATCGTGCTAAGGATGAAGGATCCAAAGTACTTGTTCATTGTAAAATGGGTGTCTCGCGCTCTGCCTCCGTGGTAATTGCCTATGCCATGAAGGCCTACAACTGGGAGTTCGAGCAAGCAATGCAACATGTAAAGGAGCGACGCAGTTGCATTAAGCCGAATAAAAACTTTCTAAATCAACTAGAAACGTATCGTGGCATGTTGGACGCTATGAAAAACAAGGAAAAACTTCAACGTAGTAAAAGTGAAACAAATTTGAAAAGCACTAAAGATGCTAGACTACTACCGGGAAGTGAGCCTACACCGCTTATTCAAGCTCTTAATCAATCTAAATCAAAATCCACCGGCCATGGTGTAAGTAGCGATGGAACTGTGGTAGAGGTCAGCGGCGGTATTGTTAGTGTAAGTAGTATATGCAGTGCCAGTGACCATAAGCAGCGTAGATTGATGCGACGTTCGAGCAGCACATCGCCAAAAAGTATTCAGAGCCATACTGCCATCGTAATGAAGCAGCAGAGCCAATCGCTCGAAAATTTGACGCCAGAGCGCAGCATTGCTGATGAGCCCAAAAATGTTCGCTTTCCCGGCAACAATGGAGAAAACTATAGTGTAACGCAAAATCAAGTGCTGCATATACAGAAAAATACACCTACACCGAGTATAACGCCCACTTCGGTTAAAACTATTGTCAGTGGCTTAGAATCGAATCAAGAACGTAAAACGGTCGATGATCGCAAAACGTTGAACTTGCAATTTTCACGCTCGATTTCTGCAGAAGTAAATAACTCCAAAATAGAAGCAACCAATGAGTTGCCGCCGCATTCAAGCACGGATGAGATTAAAACACTTGGAAGTCCGGTTTGGACTTCTTCAGCTAAACTTATCACCCAAACATCCACAATACCTACACAACCTCGTTCAGAACTGGAAAATATGCCACAGCCTCTACGAAGTTCTATGCGTTTGCGTCGTGATACCAATAGCAGCGGATCAGGCGATATGTTCTCCTCGCAACTAGATAATGTATTCGAAAAAGAAGAGGTGCGTCACACAAGGAAAACGCAATCATGGGCGCCAAGCACTGGTGGAATTGTAATGGATAGTGCGTCGATTCCATCACATTCAAACAGTAGAAATGTTATCTGTTCCCGACAGAGTTCTACGAGTAGTTTGGACTCCGTAAGTACCGTAAATAATTGTGAGAGTCTTATAGGATCTCGTACGCGTCAACGTGAACTGCCTTGTCGACACTCTTCTTGGGGATCCGGTGACCAACGAAGCAGTTTGCCTATGCGCAACAGTTCCTGGGGAGCATATGACACAAATCGCAACTCTTTTCAATTGGGCAGCAGTGCTGCAACAGCAGCCGCCATAATTGAGGGTCAAATCCATGAACTAAACATGAGTAATAAGACTGCCTCTTCCTCTGCCTCCGCATCCAACTCCTCCTGTATTGTTTCCAAAGATGAAGCTGCCGAACAAAGTAAACAACAACAAATAGGCACAGTTAAGCGAACCAAACAGAAGCTGGAAGAATGCACAGTATTAAAAAAACTCTGCCAGGAGAATGGTGCTGATTTCACAGTTGCTACTGGTATTGTAAGCCAAAAAAGAAGCTCGAATCTATATCGCAGCCAATCAGCGGCTGCTGCAACACGTGCTCGCTTTCCAAATCGCTGCAACAGCGAAGAAATCATTATGTCATCTTTCGGAGGCACCCAACAGAGTCGTCACGCACGACATAGTGACTGCAGCAAACCTTCACAGACCGAACTTTTTTCGGCCTCAGCACCAGAGTCTTACACAATCTCCGACATTGAAAATAAAAATACTCTGCAACAAGATGAAGCTGTTGAATTACGACATTTAGCAGTAACGGAAGAGCAGCGCATCTCGGGAAATGTGCAGATATTGAAAAAAAGCTTTGAACTTAAAGCAGGTGTTCAAAACACTAATGCCTCAGTTTCAGCATCAAAAAAAGGACATCAATCGTTGCCGTCATCGCCAGTGGCGCAGCATGAAGATCATATAGAAAATACAACAAAACCAATAGCAACAACTACTGCCACCAGCAATTTTAATGTGCAAGCTAATACATTGACATCAACAAATTGCTCAACCGACTCTAGTGTAGTGAGTGAATCTAATACAGATCGCAATGTCAAGGGATTAGTGCACAAATACCAAGCGACGAGAACCAATACCATTTCAAGTTCTTCTTCAGCTACTGTTTCTTCGCCGGCACCAATATCCGAAACTTTAACTACCACATCAAATAAAACTAGACCACGCTCCTACTACGAAAACCGACATTTCGCAAATACAGAAGCTCATCCTAGATTTTTAAGAAAGCCGCCACATGGCTACCACGAAAGCAGACCACCACCCTCACCTATAAAAAACTCCTACAACACCTCATCATCAACCGCATCCGCATCCGCACACTCACAAACCATGACAGAGAGCATATTAGCACATCATCAGCAACGCCGAGTGCAGCAACATGGTAAAACCCATCCACTAGCTAGACTAAGTTTACCAAAGCAAAGCTTTAATACAGCCGCTTATAATACCATGTAACCTTGTTGCAAATATTTTACGCATCATATTCGTTCATACAAAAATCAGTCATATATACACATACATACACACATCTGCACACACCCATTCTTTCATTACCTTATTTATCATATTCATGTTTTGATATTAGAATGAGGAAACGAGCCTAGACAAACAAATTTTTTTAAGTTAAGCCTAAATGTGTGGGGTCGCTAGGAAAAGCAGCATTTTCGAGATACTCTTAGATTTAGTTAAACTTTTTCCATTTATATCGGATAATGTACTTTTTCATATTGATTTCTATAGCTATTTATAAAAAATGGATTCAAATACTTTGACTTTATTCACTCATACTTTACTCCTTAAATGAATATATATATATATATATTGTTATATAACATTTGATTCAATTCTCCAACACTACATTTTCCGACTACTTTAAAATTGACCTTCCTATTATGATATTTTACTCCATACCAAGCTCTAAAAATTTTGTCAACTAAAATTGTCTACGTTTTCGAATTATGTAGGTAGTTATGTAGTAAACAAGTTAATCACTAAAAATGTTCTTCATTATAAAAAATCATTACTTCACAGTCATAACAGAATATGAATAATCATACAAATTATTCAAATATCATATTAAGAACCACTAAAACCATACCAACAAAACAATATCACATTTTAATGAACTTAGCTCTAATATTTATATATAAATGCAGATGGATCAAAATGCTGCTCTACCTCTGCTTGGTTTTTTTTAATGCGTTTAATAAGCGGCTTAAACAAAATTATTTATTTTTTTAATTATCATTTGTTTTATATATGTATATAAAACATATATATATATAAATAAAATTTGTATGTGATACTCTTAATAATTGTAAAAAGTTATCATAATTTTCTTATTCAAATTCAATTAAAATCGTAACTGCTGCTTAGAGTTAACAAATAAAGCATTTCCTTGTTGTCTTCATTCAGTTCGTACAATAATGCGTACATTAAGCATTTCGGCTAAGTGACCTCTGTATGCATAGAATGTCAGTTGGCATAGACAGATTGATAAATAACTAACTTGAACTTTTGTTCAAAGAATCTTCAAGCCATACAATATTGCTTGATGAATTGAACTCTCTTCTCTATTTATTGTCATTAACCAAACGTAAAAATGTAAATGTTTATTTTTGTAAACAATTCGTCATCTACTGCGCCATGAAACGAGAATAAAAACCTTCCGCTTCGTACAATGATCATAAATGTTGTTTTTGTTTTATTAAAAAAATAAAAGTAATAGTAAAAGTATTTGTATACTAAGCCTTCATCAATTAATATATTAATTTATTTAAACTCGTAAACATTTTCTGCAAAATAATCATATTCAAACACTCATGGTCACACATTTATAAAATAATAAATAATTAATTTAGTAACAGAAAAAGTAACAACATTACAAATTATTTACATAATATGACTTATGCTATATTAGAAGTGCGTGCGCTATTTTTTATTGAAGCATGTTTTAATATTATTATTATTATTATTATTATAAATAATTATGTGTACTCCTTAAAATATTACATTTAATTTTTGTTTAACTAGCATACATATTTTAAATTTATTTGTAGTGCTTTAATTTTAAGAATTTTTCAAACGAAAACGAGAAAAATACACATATACACAAAAATGAAAAAAGCAAAGAATATTGTAAATATTGTAAGATTTTTCTATTTTTATGTTTGTATAATAAAACCAATGGTTTTAATTGAAACTCCTACTGAAAAACAAACTTGTTTAAGAATTTAATTTTCTCAGGTAAGTTCTTTTTATATGAAGTTAAACGTCTTTAAGGGGCACCATTAGTTTAACCGTCTGAAAAATTGTGGTTTTCGGGAATTTTTTACGGAAATGCAATACTAATCAAATCGATCGGATCGGCCTTTGAATTATAACTGCAGCAGAAAATTAGAAAAAAATAAGTTTTGAGAAAACGCGTTTAAAGTTTAAATAAAATTCAAAATTTCACACTAATGGTGACCTTTAAAAATTATAAAAACGTATTTAAACTTATTTCATTTAAATAAAATTATCGAGTTGTATGAGGACATTGAAACAAGCACTGAAGTTATTATAAGCTTTCTATTATATAGTATTATAGTTATTCACAACTTCATTATTATGTGTTATCTTTTTTAGCTCTTTATTTCAAATTGAATATTTACCATATCAAAAAAAAAATAAAAATTATATCTCTAAAACCGATTGAGCCAAGTATGTTCATTAGGTGGTTTTGGCCGTAAACTAGTGATTTCAGTTTTCATTTCTTGAATTTTATTTATTCCAGCCAATAACATAATTTTTTCGTTGGGTTTAAAAAAGTTTATTGTTATCTATAAAAACTTGAATTTGAAGCATAAAAAGTTGATTTTGAAATGGAAAAGTTTAATTTGAAATGGAAAAGATTGAATTTGAAGTTTGGGGAGATTAAGATTTCTTGGGCGCCGCCATTTGACAGAGGATTCGTGAAGAACTTTATATATAAATAAGAACATCCGAAGGAAAAATCGATTAATAGATTCGTTTTCGAGTTATCGATTTTTTAAAATAATTTTATTTTTATAAGATCTAAGAAACCTGGCAATGGCAACATCGTAAGCTTTTAGAATAATTTATACATCAAATTCGCGTGTTTGTATGTAAAAGTAAAATATTTACCTACATAAAACCGTTATTTTTCAAAAACTACCGTTATTACTATGAGTTTTGAAAATAAAATTATTGGTGCCTGAAAATTTATCTTTTGTTTGGTATATAATAATATGTAAGAGTTTCCTGATTTTTTTTGATGAAATGATTTTTCCCTTGTACGGAATGTTGAACACAAGCTTGAAATGGTATTAATTTTTCTAAACTTTCACTTTTTTAAGCTTTTCCCCTTAAACACTTGCGCGCTGTTTTTGAAAATGTAGTTTACATTTGTGGGCGGTAAAACAGTGTGGCAAAATTTTTCTATCCTAAATGATCTCATAATTGAAATAATCTACCGCCAAAACTGAACAGATTAATCGGTTTAAAAAATCAAATGGGAGGTCAGATTTCCTCTGATGGCAGGTCAGCAGTTTTTTCAATATTAAAAAGTAAATATGCTATGAAATTACTTATTAAATTCAATGTATTCCTAAAATATAGTTGATTTGTATTTTTTCTAAAAGATAACCTAAATATCTTTGAAATCTATATAATTAATAGGCTAAGGTTTTTTTTTGTGACTTCAACTCCTCCCAGACCAATAGACCGATTTTATCGATTCAGATGTCATTTAATTAGGTTTTGGCTGAAATTGTGCAAACCACTTTTAAAAATTGTAATTTCACTTGAGGGGGTTCCCAACCTTTTAAAACAGAAATAAAATTTAATCGATTTGAAATTTAGTTTGAGAAGAGCTTATGAATTGATCGAATTTTAATTTTTTTCAAAAGTAAAAATTTTTAACCAAAATTATCTTTTATGCATTCCTCAAATGTCAATTGTCCGAAAAATGCAGTTCCAAAATCAAAAATTCCACTTTCCGAGCAAACAACTCAGTCAAATTTTAACGGTTTTCAAAGACAATTTTTTTTGGGTTTTTTGGCGTTTTTTCATGGGGTAAGTATTTTTAATTAATTTTTTAATTATATCTTTGAAACTGAATATATCGTTATTGAGGAAAAAGCTGCTTGAATAGAATATCATAAATTAAGCGTCTATAATGTTGCTAACATTTAATTTTTATTGAATTGCTCGAATTCGGGCAACAGGTTTACTAGTTAAGTTTCAATATTTAAGATTCATTCCCAAAAAACAATTTGTGCCCGTACGAAAGTCCTCTGGTACAAAAGTCCGGAGTATCTGCCTTTTTATTTGTTGAAGCTACGAGCAAAGATAACAAGATGGGAAACTTGAAAAACATAACCTCAAAAGAGGTTTGTATGTATTAGTGTGCCGAAATAAGCAACCCTGAAATTCACTCTTGTTCTTCATCGGCCGAGTAGCAACGAACAACTGCGATGCTAACAAAAAAAAAAGAATACGAAGCCGAATGCAAACGAGTTACAGCGCACAGGACAGAATTATTTTACTGATTAGTGTGCGAAAATACTTGACTTTTCAACAAAATTTGCTCGATATTTTCCCAAATGAAAAAGTTCTTAATTATAAGTTATTGGATATTGGCAAAAGTAGATGTTTAAAAAACAGGTGTAACAAGAAAACAAGTTTAAAAAAATCGATAACTATGTATATGAGGTATTGATTTTTGTTCGACCAAACCTATTTGTTTTTTTTGTTGTTTTCAACAAAAATACATTTTCAAATCGTGGCGCCCAAGGAACCGAGTAATCTCGTAGTTGGCCTGTTGAGTAAGGTTTGCTACTACGAGATAACTCGTAGTTGGCAGTGAATGCGTTAATCAAGGCACGAAATTCTTTATCCTTTTTTATAACAATACCAAAAGTTGTTTAATTTAGAACACTGTAAAGTCACCATTCATTGACAGATCGATATGACATTTGTGATGTGTTCATCTTAAGGTTGCCGGCAAAAATGTCATGCATTTGAAGAGTCGTGGTGCCCTCACTTGGAGGCCGGCAGCGTCTTAAACGGCATAATAATGCTTAAAGAGGAAAATCTATAGGATAAAGAAGGTAGATTTTTACTCTACATTCAAACAATTCAGAGACGCCTTTTGTGGTTAAAAAACGAAAGGCAGAAATGCGTGAGTGCGAGAAAATTGAAATGCATGGCGACAGGAATGAGACTCGAATTATACGCCTGACCGGTTTTAAGTCCAGACCCTCTTCTTGCAAGAAAATGGGAATCAAGTGACAGATATCCAGAGTACAATGATGTTATGGTGAGAACACTTCTCTAGTCTTCTAACTGGCAGGGCTGTAAAATCCATTTTTGTGGCATTCAGAGTAATATGCGTGTAGTCTTTTGGTGCACAGTATATCGGTTCTCCTGCCTTGGGAATAAATACTACTCTCACTTCTCTCCAGATTTTCGGAACATAACCTGTCCTAAGGTAACCAATGAAGATTGCCCTAAGCCAGAGTATGATGCTGAGAAGGGCATGTTTTTCATGGCCGACAGGATTCCATCTGGTCCTGCGGGCTTGTTGGGTGCGAAAGATCATATTGGCTATCCTACAGATGACCTTGTGATAGTGCTGGGGAGTTCCTGTAAGGGTTATGGTAAGGATCTGTAAAGATTCTGTATCATTCTGGGTTGCTGGTAGCTCCATTTTGATCCGAATCTTTGGAACCTGAAAAATGAGTTTCCATGAGTAGAGATAGCGTTTCTCGACTGCATTCTGTCCGTGATCTGTCAGGCCTTCTCAGGTATCCCAGGACTGATTGGTTTCTCCGGGCAAAAATAAAAATTATTCGAGTCGAATGGGTTTAACAGTAAACGCAAGTAAAACGAAGTATCTTGTGTTAATAAACAAACAGTCCCAAACAAAATAGGCAATAAACCACCCCACGCCTCCTTTATTTTAACACTTGCAGCTGAAGAGTTTGCAAATGTTCTTAACTCTTATTTGTGGGGCGATAATATTCTTGTATCTGAGTTCAAGTCTAAAAATAAGTCTGGAAGGTCAAAAAATATCGTCCGTTAGACCCCTTTACTCTCAAAATGTATGGAGATTACGATCTAAGATGCGTGACATATTTTTGTCAACCCAGAATTTCTCGGAATTTCAACGGAAGCATTACTTACTTAGAATTGTTTGACAATAGTTCCCAAGTTTTTAGAAAAGACAGATACGCTGGCAGTACTTCTGCTGTTGGTGGTGGTGTCCTATTTGCTGTAAGGAACTCCTTTATCAGTTCCTTTATTGATATTCCCTGCTACAATATAATTCCAATGTCTATTTTATTAATGCGTATGTTCCTCCAAAGAGCAGTACGGAGGTCTATTCAAGCCTTGCTGATTGCATAGAATTAAAAATAAGTATACTTGACGTTAATGACGACATTTTATTGTTGGGCGATTTTAATTTTCCTGACTTAAAATGGCATTCTTCTGACGATGATGCATATCTTTGTGCATCTAATTCGAAGACTCATCAAGAACATATATTTGTTGATAATATATGTTCCGACCTTCAACAAGTAAGTTGTATTTACAATAGTCTTAATCGACTTCTTGACCTGGTCTTAACTACAGAAAGAAACAATGTCATTGTTAAGAGGGCCGTCCGGGCTCTAACGACTGTTGATGAATGAATTAAAAAAGCTGACTTTTTGAAGTTGAATCATGTAAATTTCAGAGTACATAAATGGAAATAAGCTCTTGGAATAAGATTCCATTAATTTTTTTATATGGAGCTCTTTGCTATGTTTTTTCAATCCGTGCAATGCAGCCTCAAGATTGCGATAAATTCTGCGTATGGAGATTGAAAATAGTGCAGCTGCACTATAATATCAATATTTAGACAACTTTAAGTTAAGGATATTGTCTGATCCAAAAAAAATTTGGGGACACAAAGAAGAAATCTGATGGATTCCCTTCGTCATCCAAAACCATTGGTGGATTTAGTGACGATCCCGAATCTTTTCAAAGAATCATTTGTTCTGATTCTTTCAATCCTGATGAAGAGTATTTTGAATATATGAGTTCAGGACCCAAAGTTTCTTTGGAGCCTATATCCTTTACCTCTGAGGACATCTTAAAGTATATCGGATCGATCGATGAGGACTTTAATGCTGGACCCTGCCGCAGTGTTAACTCAATGCGGTTCCATTTTGTGTCAACCACTTTCTTTGCTTTTCAACAGATCAATCAAGCATGGTTTTGTTAATGACATATCCACTGTGTCTAATCTTCTCGATTTTACAACATTTTAATACTTAATACAATTGAATCTGGTAACCACGTTCACTGACTTTAGTCAAACATTTGATAAATTACCACACAGTTTGATTCTATTAAAACTTAAATCAATGGGATTTCCTCAATATTTTGTAAGCTTGATTCAATCTTATTTGACTGAACGATCTTATCAAATACGATTCCGAGGGGTTTTGTCGTCTGCATTTTTTTCGGAATCAGGTGTTCCTCAAGGCAGTCACCTTGGTCCACTTCCGTTTATTTTAGCCATTAATGATGTTACTCACATTATTAAGCATTCTCATTTGTTAATTTATGCAGATGATATAAAAATGGTTCAGTGAAATAACGCCCAAATAAAAAATGAAATATCGCTCAAAAAATGTCCATACAAATTCATACGTTCAGTGAAATATCGCCCAATGAAATAACGCGCAAAATAAAAAAATGAAATAACGCCCAAAATATTTTGGGCTTTAAAAAATGAAATAACGCCCAAAATAATAAATTAAATAAAGCCCAAAATAAATGAAATAACGCCCAAATCAAAAATGAAATAACGCCCAAAATATTTTCAAAGCAAATCATTTAAAATATTTTGGGTCTTATTTCATAATGAAATAATGCCCAAAATTCGTATGAAAAATATTTGGGCGTTATTTGATTTTTGATTTTGGGCGTTTTTTCGTAATGAAATAAAGCCCCAAAATAAAGATGAAATAACGCCCAAATAAAATGGAATTAAGCCCAAAATGTTGGGCTTTATTTCATTATGAAATAACGCCAAAATTTGTGTGGAATTTTTTTAGGCGTTATTTTATTTTTTATTTGGGCGTTATTTCATTGGGCGTTAATTCACTTAACCAAAATAATTGAAAATTTTTCTTTTTTCAACTAAACGTAATTTGATTTGATAAATTTAAACGTTATTTAAAAAAACGAAATAATTTTGATACTTTATTTTTCTGCCTCAACGAAATAAAAAAATTTTGTTGATTTCGTTGCGCATGTGTGCTCCAATTATATCAATATTAAGATTAAATGAAGGATTAATCTTGCCAACAGGTGTTACTTTGGGCTTAGTAGGCAAAAGAGAGTTACCAGAAGACCAAAATTCTTCGCCAGATCTATGGTCCAATCTGTGTCAATGACAAGCACCGAATTTTAAAAAAAAATATTTGGGAGTTATTTAATTTTTGATTTTGGGCGTTATTTCATAATGAAATAAAGCCCAAAATAAAAAATTCATAATGAAATAAAGCCTAAAATAAAAAATTAAATAACGCACAAATAAAATTAAATAAAGCCCGATGTCGGGTAACAATGTCGTCGCGATTGTCTCCAAATGTTCTTCCCATAAGGAATACATGTAAAATAAAATTGACGTTTGACGCTCGTCGCCCGTCGTCGTCATTGTGGAGGAGCTATATAGAGAATTTTTTTTAAAATTTTTAACAATTATCCAACTGGTGTGTCAAACTGGCGAACTAGCTTCTTAACTATCGACCCTTGTGGAGATGGCCACCGTGTCACCCACGAGATCGATGATGGGAAATCTACATTATATATGGGCATTTCCACAGAAAGGTCTACCGGGACCGAAAAAAAAATTGTTAAATAAACAAATAATTTTTTTGTTATTATTTAAAAAAATGCTTGAATTTTTATAATTTACTGCATTTACAACTAATTTCAGTTTTTATTCTGAGAAAATTGGCCTGATATCTGAGAAATATGTTTTTCTTGCTTTTAGCTGCTTTTAATGACTTTTTCTCTTTAGTATTTTTCATTTATTTATAAACGTTATGCTTGCACTCTTCTTATAAAATTCATATATAAACTACAAATAAAAAATAAAAAATAAAAAGATACCAAACAAAGCACGATTTACGGTAAATTTTTTATATTGCTTTAACTACTATTCGAATGTCGCGTTCTTGTACCTAAATCATTATATGTTATCAGAACTTCGTGATCGTTATTAGTAAGTGTCTGAAAATTGTAACTTAAATCAAATTTGGTCGCCTTACTATAAAAAAAAAGTTACTGTAGGTAAAAATCATACTAAACATTTAATATTGATCATCAAAATGTGTCGCGTTCGCGATCACGGCCGTTTTTTAAATATACTTTGTATGGGAAGTATGGAAAGGTTTCATTCGATTTTGCTGAATTTTTTACTAAGTGTTAATAGTTCTATTTAAATCTCATGAGCTTATTCTAAAGTCATTGGATTGATTTTTAATAGATTTTTAAGAAATTTTCCATTTTGAGAACGTCAATTTCTATGGAAGGTATACGTGGTTTTCATCCTATATGGCTTATTTTCGAACATGATCTTTATTTTTACAAAACAAGCTTAAATATCGAATTTCATTACGATAACATAATAATAACGGCTGTAATCATGTCAACAGACAGGGGGACATACAAAAACAGGGACATACATGGTTAAGTCAACTTAGATTGTGATACTGCAGGATAATGTATGCACTTTTATATATCTGCCACGCCTCCTTATGGGCGTAAAAAACCTCGTCATAAAGTAAATAACAACATACGTAGTACGGGTGGGGTTAAAACAATATATCATAATTTTTCTCACAAGCCTCATATATTTTTTTTTTGTTTTTATTAATATAACTAATATAAAACTCACGAATAATATTTACGATGTTTTTGGTAGGTAATGCAATATTTAGCTGAAATTACTTTAACTAATTCTTATTAAAAACGTGATGAGAAAAAATGTCGCGTGCTAGATGTCGCGTTCGCGATCAGGCTTAAGCTCAATAAAAAAAAAACAAATGGAAATATGTCAAAATGACAAATATTTCTTGAAAGCCACATTAATCTTATTTAATTTACAATTTACCGCTTTAAAATATTATGTTACGTTTCGCAGATAGTTGCATTTTTCTAGATGCAGTCGAAAACGAGTTCCATTTTTTGTCGCGTTCGCGATGCCATGTTTATTGCTAATATTTTGTAAACATAAAATCTGGAGAATCTAACTTTTTTTTCTAAATATAGTGCTAATAAAATGCTATCTAAAACTTGAAAAAAAAGAAATTTTGTTTCGAGTTTTCTTTATTATTTTGCTCCTCAAAGGCGTACGAATGTCGCGTTCGCGACTATGGAAATGCCCATATGTAAGTACAAACCAAAATAAAGTCCCCAACAAAATTTTTAATAATAACTGATTCCGGCCCTGTGTAAAAACAACAACAACAAAAAACACTAAAAATCGATATTTTTTCTTATACTGGAGTTTATATTAGAAAACTACTGATAAAAAAAATAATTTAAGACTTCTTTGATTTATTATACCACTATTTACTTTTTACTTTCTTACTATTAGAATAATTCTGATTCGTGCCATTTATCACGAAATAACAACAACATAACTAAAAAACTTATTTTGCTTAAAAAAATCTTACCGAAAAATAAACTCAAATGATTGGCTGAAAGCGACTTGGGCCTTTTCAATTTGTGTAGATATAGGGACTATATCTACTTTGAAAAAACGTAAAAATTTCTTTCATGGATTTTTATTAAATAAAGGATATTAACGACAATTTCTTTTTATACTCTAAACCTATACAACCCAAAAAATTTAAAACTCCTTAAATAAGCTTATGTTTAACCTAACAGAGGTAAAATTTTGTATGTATGTATTTTATAGCTAAACTACGATGAGTTACAGAAATTGGGCGTAATCCGACCATGAACACGCCCACCTCCTATACAACCCACAATAGCGAAAACACTATAAAGACATTAATATGTGGTCTACAGGAATAAAAATTTGCATGAATAAATTAGTACTCATACAAAGTTTTAGGAATAAGAAGTTGAGAAAATAGCATCCCAATCAGTCATTTAGAAATAGTGCTTGGATTAAGCTTACATGCAATAAAAAAGGAAGCCTTATCCAAGTACGCTTGAAATACAGTTGCCTAGGTAATAAATTTCCAAGTTGCTTTGTATAAATATTGCGTAAAACACAAAAAGCATGTGATGTACAATAATACTTGGAAAGGCTTGCATTAAGTAAGTGTTTTGCAATCATACTTAGAAAACGCTAAATTTTTTCGCTCAGCATCCATAAGGCTGTCCGACTCATTTGCGATAGTTCGCGCGTTCGATCCCTGGTGATGGCAAACGCAAACATTTTTGATGGCATGCAATTTTAAAAATGAAAATAAAAATAAAATAAAATTAAAAATGTTGGGAATGGAACCTTGGATGTCCAAATCAAACAACAACAAATCAATTACCAACTGAGCCACGGAATAAAAATTTTTCGCGAGTGTTAATTGATTTGTTGAATGTAGCACACTTGGAAAAAGCTTATTAAAACACTTATTTCCAATTGTAAAAACAACACTTGGATTAAGCTTCGTCATTGAATATTATAGCAAGGGTTTACTTTCGTTTATCCTACAAGCTTAAGGCTTACGTTTGTAAGCTTGTTTAAAGCTTATTCCAAGCTTGTTTGGCTGATTGGGATGTAGCTTTGTACACATTTTCATAAGAACCCAAGGGTCTGTACTTTTAAATAGTTTTTAAATCCGCCCACGGACACGCCTATCTCCCATGCAACCACAGAATTTATATCACTTTAAAGATAGCTGCATTTAAGCTACAGAAATAAAAGTTAATATATATATATATATATTAAACCAAACCTTAAACGTGTAAAAAATGGGCGCGATCCGCTTACAAACATCTCATACAATCACAAAATTTAAAAAAAAATATAAAAAGGGTTATACTTGACCTACAGAAATAAAACTTGGTATGGGCGCATGTTATATAAAAACTAAGCTCTGCAACAAAAATATTGTACGCCTACGAACACGCTCACCTCCACAATATTAAAAACACTATAGAAAGGTGCATATTTAACTTATATCTTAGATCTCTCGAGAGATAAAACTTGGCAGAGGAACATTTTACATCAAAACTAAGGTGTGCACAGACATTTGGCGTCACCCGCCCATGAGCACGCCGTCTACACAGGGCATAGCACATGCCATCACATACACCAAGGCATACGAAAATCTTGCGGAGACCGCATATGCCCTGGCATTTTTAATGCCTTGCGATAGATTCCATAAATTATCTCACGGCATGAGCAATCACATTTCTGAATTTCACTGGAACTTAAATTATATTTTATCGGTGCTGCGCTACTTTTAGGCGAATTCTTATGTTAGTTCTAAATAAAAATTGGTTCTTAAATGAATTTGAACGTTGTCTTTAAGTAAATACACCATTTTGATCATTTTAAATGCCTTTAATACCTATTCAGAACATTAAGTTCAAATGTTGCCGAAGTTGTTTACTGTTAGGAAAATAATTTTGATTAATATGCCACGGCATAGAGTGCCCACCAAAAAATCCAATTGTAAATTTTGACATTCAACGCTCATGCCTTGGTGCATGTGAAGGCATGTGCAATGCCCTGTGCAGACGGCCTGTAAAGAAAACATGGATTGTTAACAAAAAAAGGAAGTTATTCTTATTTGTTTTAGTATTTTAATATATAGTTTATTTAAATATTTTGGAGATTTAGGGTATATCATAGTCGGGCTAGACCGACTTTAGACTTTCTTAACTTGTTTGAATAGTATTTATTTATAATCCTCTGTACATTGATCAAAAAACAGAAATAATTTCGACCAATGGCTTAGGCGACTTTGATAAATCTCATCGACTCATTTAATAGATGTTTGTAACGTTTCTAAGAGCTTTGGCCATTTTCAAGAATGCCCCTAATACATTACTTACTCACTGTTCATTTAATTACTGTATAATAACGTTATTACTGTACTGTTAACATCGCCGCGTCAGACACGGTGTCAAAATTAGCACACTCTTCGTCTTCTTCGTGATTGTACAGAGTTTGGTTCAGTACGTAAAAGAGTTTTCATTTTGTGCAAAGAAAAACAAATTTATTTTTTGTTAATAATTCGCAATTTTTGCATCCTGCAGTGAAGCACAAGTGTTATTTCTCGTCAATGACGCAGTAAAGATTCCATATAACAAGTGTTCAACCAACTACCTTGTAAAATACGTGGCGATCATTCGTTTTTTGCAGTCACTATTTTTTCCTTTGTGCACTCGTCCCCGTGCCCCCATTGCTCCAATCAGAAGTTTTTCGCGAAGGGGTGCAGAGTTTAAACCAATCAATTAGTGCGTAAAGTGAACAAATCAAAGAGTGCAAAAGGCCAGATGATGACGGAACCCGCAAAATCAACACCAGAAAAAAGTGACCCTGTTATGAAAGGTTGGTTACTTAAATGGACGAACTATATAAAGGGCTATCAAAGGCGTTGGTTTGTGCTCTCCAACGGTGTGCTAAGCTATTATCGCAATCAGACAGAAATGAACCACACCTGCCGAGGTACTATTTCACTTCATGGTGCTTTGATTCATACTGTTGATTCCTGTACTTTTGTCATATCTAACGGAGGAACCCAGACTTTTCACATTAAGGCGGCGAATGAAGTCGAACGTCAATCTTGGGTGACAGCTTTAGAACTGGCCAAAGCAAAAGCAATACGTGCTATGGAGTGCGAAGAGGAGGAGGAGGAGACAACAGCACAAGTAATACCTAGTCAGGAGATCAATAGCGTAATACGAGACCTCACAGATCGCCTTGAGAATCTTCGTACGTGCTACGATCTTATAACTAAGCACGGAGTTGCTTTACAGCGCGCACTATCCGATTTGGAGACAAACGAAGATGAGGCACTTGCAAGCCGTACAAAGATTGTGAATGAGCGTGCAACTCTCTTCCGTATTACTTCGAATGCCATGATAAATGCTTGTAATGATTATTTACGTACAGCGGAAAGCCAGGGACATAAATGGTCTAAAATGTTACAACATGAACGTGAACAGCGACAGCGACTTGAAGAAATGGTTGAACAACTAGCCAAGCAGCACACGCAACTAGAACAGGCTGCACATCTGGTGCAGCATCACAAGCCTACTGGTGGTGCAGTAGCTAAAGTTTCTTCACTTACAACAGTCACTTCAGATGACGATGATACTGAGTTCTTTGATGCAGAAGAAACCACAGGCTTAGAGGATTCTCCACTAGCAGAAGACGAAGACAATGCATTCATTCTCAAAATACAAAAGCGTCGTAAGAGTTCACAGCAACAAACACACACAAGCAGCTCATCAGAAAATGAAGACCTAAAGAATCCACAGCAGGTGTGTGTTCTTTCTGAAGTAAGTGCACAAGAAACTACAATAACATGTATTGATTCCACTGATCACTCTGCCCAAAGTCAAAACGATATAAAACTTGTTCCGCCCAGTAATAGAAATAGCAGAAATTCACAATCCAACAATCTGAACTCTATGAAGAGTTCAAATATGAGAAGTGTAAATCCAAACACTATGAGAGGTTCCAATCCCAACACTATGAGGAGCTCGAACCCAAATACGCATAATCCCAAACATTTACACCCAATTTTGGTTAATCCAGATTCAAATATGGAAATTTTAAATCAAGATACCGATAATCCAAGTACTAGCTCTGAAAGTTCCATTTGTACAGATGGTACAACTGCGTCAACTTTATTGCCATCTAAGGAAATTAAGAGGAGACGATTGCGTGTTCCAGATAAACCTAACTACCCTCTTAACCTGTGGTCAATTATGAAGAACTGCATTGGCAAAGAACTCTCCAAGATTCCCATGCCAGTTAACTTTAATGAACCTCTATCCATGCTTCAGCGCCTAACAGAAGACTACGAATACGCACACTTGTTAGATATTGCTGCCAAATGTAAAGATGAATGTGAACAACTCGCATACGTGGCAGCCTTTACAATATCTAGTTACTCAACCACCGCGAATCGTACAGGAAAGCCTTTTAATCCTTTATTAGGTGAAACTTTCGAATGCGATCGCACAGATGATTTAGGATGGCGTTGCATTGCCGAACAGGTATCTCATCATCCACCAATGGCAGCAATTTATTGCGAAGGCCGTGAATGGTCATGCTGGCAAGAGTTTACAATGACAAGTAAATTCAGAGGAAAGTATTTGCAGGTGAGCTTAAATTCAGAACTCTCTCATTTCCGGAACACAATTTTTACGAAAAAAATCTATAAATATCTGTGTAAAAATATTTATTTATAAAGAATGGTTATTTATTGTATGAATTATAAAGGTATGAAGGTTTATTTGACATAATATTAATTTTATTAAAGTTAATTTATCTTAAAAGTTAAAACAAGTATTATTCATCTATTGGAAAATACTCTTGCAGTTCATTTCTATTATGATACCCTTAACCTGAACAGTTCGGTGTATATTTACTTTGTGTAAACGTTTTAAACGCATAAAAATAAGTGACTTCGGTTATAATATATCACATTAAATACAACATAGCAGACCCCGAAAAGTTCTGAAAAATCACATATTTTAGTATGTAGTATTTTATTTAATTTTTCGAAAACTGGCACAACAAAGTTCAAAAACTTAATGAACAGTACCAGCAGCATGTAGCATAAACAACAATTAAATATATGGCTTATAATATAATATTGCCTAACATATAAAATCTATATAATTAATAGGCTAAGGTTTTTTTTTTGTGACTTCAACTCCTCCCAGACCAATGGACCGATTTTATCGATTCAGATGTCATTAAATCAGGTTTAGGCTGTAGATGTGCAAACCACTTTTAAAAATTGTGATTTCGCTTCAGGGAGTTCCCAACCTTTTAAAACAGAAATAAAATTTTTGTACAAAAATCCGCTATTTAATCAATTTGAAATTTAGTTTGAGAAGAGCGTATAAATTGGTCGAATTTGAATTTTTTTCAAAACTAAAAATTTTTAACCAAAATTATCTTTTATGCATTCCTCAAATGTCAATTGACCGAAAAATGCAGTTCCAAAATCAAAAATTCCACTTTCCGAGCAAACAACTCAGTCAAATTTTAACGGTTTTCAAAAAAAATTTTTTTTGGGTTTTTTGGCGTTTTTTTATCTAAAGGTGTTATAAATCGATGTTGTAAGTGTTCTGTAAGTACCTTTTATTAATTTCTGAAATATCTCTTAGTATTATGTCATAAATCTATTTTTCACTGCGTTTTTTTTTTTAATTAGTTATGTTTTATAGCTGGAAGAGTTAATCTGCGATGTTTTCGTGTTTTGACAGTTACATTAAAAAATTTAGTGTCAGATCGTGCGTTTCAAGTCAAACCATTCAGATAATGATCTTTTATATCATTATTGAGACTGAATATATCGTTATTGAGTATAATAACTTCTTGAATAGAATATCATATATTAAAAGTCTAATGTTTTTAACACTTAATTTTTATTGAATTGCTCGAATTCGGGCAACAGGTTTACTAGTCTAAGTTTAAAGTGCCAAACTTCTGGAAGTACAAAATAAAGAAAAAAACAAAATAAAATATTAACATTTAAAAAACTTTAAATAAACAAGTCAACTAATGTGCAGTATAAATCTAATATATAAAATCAAATGTTTGTCCCTCTGTCGGTCTGTATGTCTGTTCCGTATAGGCTCGCTGAAATTTGGACACCGAGTTCCTTTTGAAGATAGAAAGAACATAGGGGATGTAAAAAAGTGGGCGGAAGTATGTGGGCGTGGCATTCTATAATAACTTTTAAACGCCTAGATTGATTTTAATAAGATTTCGTTATAAGGTTCAACTGCTCCCAAAATAAAACATAGGCCATAAAAAATTCCAAAGACTTCCATAAGAGGGCGCTTTAAGTAGTGCGTTTTAAAGACTCAATAACTCCTAAACGCCTGAACCGATTTCAATGAAATTTGGTATGAACGTTCAACTGCACCCAATATTAAACATAAAATATTAAAAAAATCCAAAGACTTCCCCGCAAGAGGGCGCTTGCGGATTACTCACAATTTTTGAACACACCTTAGTTTTGGAATAAAATATATATATACCAAATTTCATCTCTCTATGACAAACATAACCTTAATTATTGAGTTTAAAACTTTTTGGGTTGTACGGGAGGAAGGCGTGTCCGTGAGCGGATGACGTCCATTTTTCAAAACCATATTTGGTTTGTCATAAAAAACGTACCTGCCAAATTTTATCTCTGAAGGTTAAACAGAAGCTTATTCCGTTTTCAATGTTTGGATTGTATGGGAGGTTGGCGTGTCCGCAAGCGGATGATACCCATTTTTCGAAGACATCTTTGTGTTGATATAAAACACATACCCACCAAATTTTATTGTTGTAGTTGAATTATTAGCTTATATATCCAGTTTTAAATTTTTGCGTTGTATGGGACGTAGGCGTGTCCGTGAGGGGATGACGTCCATTTTTCAAAACCATATTTGGTTTGTCATTAAAACATACGTGCTAAATTTTATCTCTGTGAGTTGAGCAGACGCTTATTAATTGTGTTTTCAATTTTGGGTTCTATGGGAGGTGGTCGTGTCCGTGAGCGGATGATCTCTATTTTTCGAAGACATCTTTGTGTTAATACAAAACACATACATACAAAATTTTGTTGTTTTAGGCTAATTATGAGCTGAGCTATGCAGTTTTAAATTTTTGCGTTGTATGGGAGGTAGGCATGTCCGTGGGCGGATGACGTTAATTTTTAAAAACCATCTTTGCTTTGTCATAAAAAATACACGTGCCAAATTTTATCTCTGAAAGTTAAACAGAGGCTTATTTATTGCGTTTTCAATTTTTGCGTTGTATGGGAGGTAGGCGTTTCCGTGGGCGGATTATTTTTACTAAAAATATTTAATAGTGCAGATCCTTGGGTCCATGTGATCATGTGTACCAAGTTTCATCCAATTATCTCAACTCCTTCTTCTTATCCTGTGTATACGGACAACACACAGACGGACAGACGGACGGACGGACATGGATAGCTCGACTCAGGTGGTGATGCTGATCAAGAATATATATACTTTTCTTTACCGGACTCGCTTATTTCTATGCGTTACAAACGTTTGCACAAAGTAAATATACACTGACCTTTCAGGCTTAGGGTATAAAAATTACATACTTGACTTTGACGAGTTGTGGTGCCTTCCAAAGATTTAAAGACAAGAAATTTTCAAGCAATCTTCTTAATCAGCTACAGATAATAAATAAGGCAAAGCAATAAAATAGTTTCTAATGCTTTCTATGCACTACACAGTAAAACCAATTATTTTTAATGCTGCTGCTTTTGCTGTTGCTGTTGGTGGACAGTTTTAGCAATTTGTTTTCGAAATAAAATCTTTTTAACACATTCATAATTTATGCAAATCGATTTTTATGATGAAAGATTATAAGATTTTTATTATTATAAAAAAGAAAAAGAAAAATATTCTCAGGAACCGAATCCACGTCTTCTGGCATGCAAGTCTTCCACGTTATCCACAAGCATATTTGTTTTTGTTGTGGACTCGTTTCGAATTCCAAAAATTTAATATTACAAATTATGGATTAGTTTTGGAATTAAGTTAGAAAGTAATATATTAATGAAATAAATCAATAAATAATTGTATTTTATTCCATTGACATTTTTAAGCCAATTAAATAAAAAAAGTTTTTGTTTCTTAGAAAACTAAATATTTTTTTTAAGAAATACAAAATTGTATATTCAAATCTGTTCGCTATTTTTAATAATCGTGGATTCATCTTGAATTCGAATCGAATACGAGATACAGTGGCTCAAAGTTATAATGGAACAAACTTTAAAATTTCATTCAAATCCAAATTTAAGTTATTTTGATGGTCCAAATGGCAAATTTATATATATTTTCAAGAGTATGATGAGGTTAACTGATTGGATTGCTTCCAAACCCAAAATAATGATCATTCTTCTGGAAAGTCTGAAATTGGGAAAAACTTTTTTGGTCCTTAAGTTAAAACCGCATCCAAATCACAAAAAAAAAAAACATAAAACTCCAAGTAAAAATGTCTGATTTCCAAAGTTTATTTTTTCAAATTACTTTTACACTATATTTCATTGCATAAAAAATGAGTTCCTTTTAAATTGAGCAACGCCTCAAAATCGTTCACTTCACATTCAAAATTTTTCACAAATTCTCAAATTTTTAACAAAATGTTTGTCGCAGCTGTGTGTAATGCGTCTATTCGCTTTTGATTGAAGAAAAGAAGATGACGGTCGAAATACCCGTGTTTCCATTGTTGGAAATATCATAAATGCATGGTGTTCAACTTACGGACCTCTTCCCTATATGTTCTAGTTACCCTGAGGATCTAAAGTAGGATTTAAAATAGAAAGTAGAAATAATGTTAAAATATAAAAATTAAAATATTTTCAAAAAGTTTTTTATATTAATTAAAAATTCAACCTGTAGCCTTAAAACGTTCAATAAAGTCATCTACAATTATTTTTCAAATACTAATGTTATTGAAATTTGTATGCAGGTTATACCGCTAGGTACAGCATATGTGCAGTTCAATGCAACTGGTAACAAATATTCTTGGCGCAAGGTTACAACAACGGTCAATAATATTATTGTTGGAAAACTTTGGGTTGATCAACATGGCGACATGGAAATCACTGGATTAAACTCTGCTGCTGGCGTCAAATGTCATCTCAAATATATTCCCTACTCATATTTTTCTAGGGATCAACAGCGACGCGTCAAAGGCGTTGTGATGAATCGCAATAACGATGTAAAATGGGTACTGCGTGGCACGTGGGACAGTCAAATTGAAATTGCATCGGTGTTGGCGACTTCAGGAACTGACGAAAGTCAAGTCTATAAGACCGCTTCGTATAAACCAATATGGATTCGGCAAATGCCACCACCAGATAGTGATAAATACTACAATTTTACAACACTTGCATGTCAGTTAAATGAAAGCGAAGAAGGTGTTGCTCCTACAGATTCACGTTTACGTCCTGATCAACGCCTAATGGAAGAAGGTAAGTGGGAAGAAAGTAACCGTGAGAAAATACGTTTAGAGGAGAAACAACGTCTTAAACGCCGCACCCGTGAAGCTGAAGCGGAAACTGCCGCTGATGAAGGACGTCCATATTCGCCATATGAGCCTGTGTGGTTCACTCGTGAAAAGGAAGAAGGTTCTGACAATGTTGTACATGTTTATAATAACACCTATTGGAAACACAAAATGGAACAGAAATGGTCACATTGTCCCGATCTATTCTAAATACATTTTTTACAACTAAAATAATGCGAAACTGAAATCACATTCAAAGAATGAACGCAAATAAACACAAAATAAACAAATATTATATGATAAATATTAATTTAAATTAAAATAACATCAAAATATATAAATAATGTATTTATCGGAAAAATATACTTGATTAAATTAATATAAAAATATTGGTATGAAATTTACAATTTCACGTAAACCTTATCTTATTGTGTTGAACTTCTATTTTTTATTATATATTAATTATTTTCTCTTTTTCGTAATGTATATATTGGAAACAAATGAATATGTTAAATGTTATTATGCAATTATAGTATTATTTAAATAAAGCAAAATATATGGTTAATATAAATACATTAATTGGCTTACATTGATGAATTTAAATTCTTCAACTATTTTTGCACCTTTTTTGAAACTTAAATAGCTCAAGAAATAATAAAGAGATTTCACACATTTCAACGATAAACATGGGAATTCAATAACAATCTTATTACCAATTGGTGAGCATTTGTGTGTGTGTGTGTGTGTGTGTGTGTGTGTGTGTGTGTTATTGTGTTGTTGGATCTTTAACGACGCACATTTTATAAATCACACAGCAGATTTCTTGTTCTGAACTAATATATATATAACTTAGAAAAAAGCATCTCTACTAATTAGCATAAAAAATTAAATTGTAACGTTGTTGAGCGGGCATCGTAAGCAAAATAGCGTAAAATTCGTTGCCTTTTTTTATTAAAAAAAATTATTGGAATTTTTAAAATTTAACAGAATTTAAGTTTATTTTTTTAAGATTAAATTATCAAAAAATGTTGAAAGGAATATTAATAATCATAATATTAACAAGATTATCTAACTACTTCGTTTGATAGCATTTAAAACCTTCGCTTGGTGTTTTATATATACTTTTATCTTAACTTCATTTGTTCGTGCTAAAATCTGTGCAAGTTTGCAGTTTTATATGCAAAAAAAATTAGCGGACAAAATTTTATTAGCATGCATTTGGCATGTAAAACATGATATAATATACAGCTGTGTTCAAAATAATAGGAGTGCTCTAAAATTCAGACATGCTTGAATAAATAATACTAGTCTAAAATTGTAGGATCCGGAAAACCCAATATAATTTCTATATGAGCTTTCGACGCTGATTCCAAGTCTGTACTCAATTTTTACCGTTGTGGTAAGATTTTCAAGATACAGGGTGTTTTACGCTTTTTACACTTGTCTAGTTTTATTAATCCCGAATCTAAACAACACACCATAAGATAAAAAATTAAATTTTGTATTTAAGAGAAAATATCAAATGTTTCAACGATTCAATAGTTTCTCAACTTAAAAAGTATTCAAATATGAACATATAATAATTTAAACCTTAAAAATTCATTAAACTTTACTTTAATTTGTTCGTTTATTTCGATATTCAGTTTTTCTTTACTAAGTGATAAAACCATCGTTAATTCAACATTGAAATTAAAATTAATATTTTATGATATAACCTTTGTTTTTGATTACTTACTTCGTTTAGACGTTTTGAAATATTGGAAATAATTGTTGAGGAATAACGGCTTCAGTTTTATGCCATTTTTCCTGAAGTCTACTTTTCAAATCACGCATGGAAGAAGGAGGGCTAATACGATCACTGCGACCTAATATGTACGTTATATGAATTCTCATTGGAACTTAAGTGGAGGGATTGAGACATGTTTCGCCCGTGGCATACAAGTTAAGTGTGTTGCCGTTCGGAGTCGGCATAAAACATGTAGGACCTGTTTTCGGTCAATTGTGTGCAAACATGCAATAACACACACAACCACGAATTGTAAATTTTTGTTCAAAAATATTTTGTTTTTGAACAGAACAAAAAAAAAAATTATTCAAATATTTTGTTCCAATTATGAACTAAAAATTTTGGTTTACAAAAATAAATTTTGTTAAATTTTTTTTGTTCATTTGAAAAAGTTTGATATTCATTTTATTAGGTTTCAAAGAAATTCAGTCATTATTATTTTTTGTATATATTGGATTGATTGGTAAACTGATGCTGCCTGGGCGATTTTCGGTTCTGAATAGCTATACAAGAAAAAAAAAGGGCGCTAACGGTGCAGTTTCACACCATCAATTTCGTGTATTTTGTCTTAAGGAATTTAGTTCAAATAATTTTCAACAGCAAATGCCAGAAATGAAATCGTCGTACCCGATTCAATCAAAAAACAATCTTACATGTATACGTTTTTATACAAAAATTTAACATAGCAAATTCCTATTATAAAATTCACAAAATTCAAGGTGCAATATTATCGTTGGTGCGTATGTATTTTTGACCATAACGGCTGAACCACTGAAGATGTCCACCTTATATTCACACCATATGTTTATGTGGTGCTCCGGAATATTTTGTTTTTGTTAGACCCCCTATTTGGCGCAAAATAGTCAAAAAAATATAAAGATTTTCATGTCCTCATGAACACCTAGTTTTTGTTACTTTTTAGTTTTGATCTAGAGTGTCTATTAGGGTCTATCTAACATGTGTACCAAGTTGAATGCATAAAACTCACTCAATAATTTCATCAATTCCTGCCACGCAATTAATTCTTGAAAGAAGCTTTTCAGAAGCTTTTCAGCTTTTACTTAAAATATTAAAAACATTCTGTAAAATCCAAAACGGAAGAAAACGTCTTTTATTTAACTGTAACATAATTTTAGGATTATTTTTATATGACAAAGTTACTTCTCCATACTTTTATACCGAAGCCTTTTCTAACAATATACAGTGAATCAAAAAAGTTTAGGCACAAAGCAGTTATGAGTTTAAATTTGTTAGTACAACTTTTTCCAGTACACTTGCAGAAAAGAAAAGTATAAGCATTTAAAAAATAAACATTTCATTGGGCCGAGTGAATAAAAAAGTAGCTTATACTATGTAGTACAAAGTACTAGCACTAGCTTAAACTTTTCAGTACTAGCTATGCTGAAAAGTTTAAACTACAAAAAGTGTGAATAAAACATTGCTAGTACTACATAGCTAGTACTGAAAAGTGATAGCTAGTACTGGAAAATTAAAACATATGTGGCCGTAAACTCAGCTGACAGAAACTGTTTGGGAGTTGCCAATGTTTACAAATATGTCTATTTTTCTTATAATTGTTTAGCATGACTAAAAGAAAAACAATTTGGTAACTCTGTCAGTTTGTGTTGATCATTAAATATATATTTTGTGACACGATGGGTGACAAAAACAGTGCAAAATTTTTTGACATAGTTAAAAACTATAACATTTTATTTAAAAAATCGCAAGTGCCATCAGTGAGGGAGGCACTTTTTCCAGATCGGACAATTTTTGCGACTCCCAGCGCTGCAACCACGAGGCCCCGTTTTTCTCTCTGCCGCCAGTTTGCAGCTCTATAAAAACATGTTGGAGTGAAAATATATATATTTTTTAATTTTTTTCTTGCAACTTATTCAATTCTTTACAATAATAAAAAAAATTTTGTAAATATTTGAATAAACAAGATTTTTCAAAGCACTTTTTATTAAAACAACTAAAAATAAGTTTTATTTTCAGCACCTCAATGACAGGCTTAAAAAAATTAAGTTAAAACTAGTTATTTTAAGTACAAACTAGTTTTTATTCACACTTATTTCCAGCAAACGCTGGAAAAACTAGTTTGTACTAGACTGGAAAAAGGCACTAGCTTTAACTAAAATTTTTATTCACCTCAAAACTAGTTTAAACTTAAAATTTGCTAGTTATAGCTTGAACTACATTTTTATTCACTCGGCCCATTTTGTACTTACACCAAAATAAAAATTTAATTTCAATTTTAATTCATATTAAATGTTACAATACTAAAAAAAACATGATTTTGACATCAAAAAAGTTTAGGCACAAGTGATTATGTTTTTATTAAAGTGAGTAAATTTCAAGTCCTTGAATATTTGGCTAGACCTCCTTTGGCCTAAATTATCGCCTCTTAACGTCCTCGCATTCTTACAGATTTTGATGTCTTCTCTGGTGATATTATTGACCATTCGGTGCGAATGGCTTCCTTGAAGCTTCCTTGAGCGTATTTTAGAAGTATTTTATTTGAGATTTCGTATTTTTTTCTAGTAAGTACCAAATATGCTGAATGGGGTTCATATCGGGTGCTTGCAAAGGTGTTTTTAGCTGATTTCAGAGCTAGATAAGCCATTCCAGCAAAAGATAAGACCAATTTTTTGGGTCGTTATCTTGTTGAAATTTATATTGTATCCCAGTTAGCCCCAATTTTTCAACACTGGGTGTCAAATGCTCACTTAAAATATTCAAGCAAAGGTGTTTATCCATTTTATCATCAATAAAAATGAGATTCCTAACTCCAGACACCGCCAAATAGCCCTTAATCATTCGATTTCCGCCACTGTATTTCACTGTTTTTTTATGCTATTTTCCTACAGCTCTTTTTTCAGTTTTCTCAAACGGTTTTGAGCGCCATATGATGCAAACAAATTGTATTAAGGTCCATCACTAAAAATAAAACAATCCCAAAATGAATCCGGCTCATTTACGTAGGGTTTTGGGAACTCCGAACTTTTTTTTTTATTTGAAGCTTAAATTTGTAGCTTGCGCCGATAAACTCGTACCTAATATCCAGCTTCATTAAGTGTATCGCGAAGTGGTCGAGCATCAAAGTTTTTTCAAATCGTTGCTGTATTTCGTGGCACAATTTAACAGCTAAATTTTAGGGTTTTGAGTAACTGCAGGCACTACAATCTAATCCTGGTGTAGCATTAATATTTTGGCACGACCAGATCGGCTCTTACGCTTTACTTTACCGGTATTTTATAATGATTTATGATGTTACTGACACTTGAATATGATCTCTTTACTAATTTACCGGTTTCGCGATACGGTTTTTTCTATACATAAACATTTATTATTATTTTACGAACGTCAACTGAAATTTCTGTTCCATTGCTTACTTCTTCGCTCAATCTTTACCGAAACCGCTCAATCTTTACCGAAACCAACATCAACACTCAGTAAAAACTTTTAACAAATAACTTAAGCGCAAAAGTAAAGACAAAAACCAAGAGATATTGCTAAATAAGAAACAACATGAGACACATACAAAGTGTGCCTAAACTTTTTTGATAAGGATTTTTCCTTCATCCGCTTAAATTTTGATTGGTAGTTTGAAGTAACGGGACATTTTTTGGATATTAAGAAAGAACTATTTCTAATGGTACTTTCTTCATTAAAACTTTGGTCAAATTCGTTATTATTAGATACTTAAGCAACACTTTTTTTCAGAAACATTGCTTGTGCCTAAACTTTTTTGATTCACTGTATATTTTATAATTTCCTCCAGGAACGAGAACCAAATTCGTTGCGTTTGCTATCGTTTCCAATTTGCGAACTTGAGCGTGTTTTCAAGCTCTGATTTTAAGTCGTAAAATAATTTTGATTTTTTTTAGCCTGTGAGCAATATACAGGGAATCAAAAAATTGTAGACACAAGCAATCTTTCTGAAACAAAGTGTTGCTTAGACCCCTTTTCCACTCGGCAATTTTTCTTGCCAGCAAGTTTTCAATTCTCTTTTGAACTTGCCATTTGCGTTTCCACTCAGCAAGTTTTCTTGAGCAATTCTGAATAAAACTAAAGTGAAAGAGCAGGACAAAAGAAAAATTGCCGGTACGAGCAAGTCTGTACTCATCCCCTTTCGTCACGTCCCGATGCCAACAAACTCGACTTGCCAGCAAGAAAAATTGCCGAGTGGAAAAGGGGTCTTAAATATCTAATAATAACGAATAACATCAAAGTTTAGGCACACTTTGTGTGTGTCTCATGTTGTTTCTTATTAAACAATATCTCTTGGTTTTTTTGTCTTTAGTTTTGCGCTGAAGTTATTTGTTAAAAGTTTTTACTGAGTGTTGATGTTGGTTTTGGTAAAGATTGAGCAAAATAAGCAGTGGAACAGAAATTTCGGTTACAGAAAAAACCGTATCGCGAAACCGGTAAAATAGGAAAGAGATTATATTCAAGTGTAAAGTCCGTGCAGAGTTGCCAGGTGGCGGGATTTTCCCCGTTTTTCGGGATTTTTCGTTAAAAAAAAAGGGGAAAATAAAAATAAAACGAAGAGTACCTTGCTTTATATTTTAGAGCTAACTTGTCGAAACAAAATATGTAGTGTCCGACCGAATATTCGGTTTCGGTTTCGGCCAGTTTCGGCCCTTTTAGTCAGTTTCGGCTATTCGGCATCAATATGGCCGAAACCGAAACCGAATAACTCTAAACACTAAAAAGTTCCTTGAAGTGGTATTAAAAATTATCTCTTTATTTATTATTTTAAAGTTGAACTTTAATATTCAAAGAATATTAATCGTATGTATACGTTATTATTATCTGTTTGAATTGTTTTGTTTTTGAAAGCTTTTAATAAAATTTAAAAAAAAATAAAATGTTTTTAAAAACAAATGTGTATGTAGACTTTCAGTTTCGGTTTCGGTTTCGGTTTCGGTTTCGGCCGAATATTACAAAAATGGCCGAAATTCGGTTTCGGTTTCGGTTTCGGCCAAAATTTTGGTTTCGGTCGGACACTAAAAATATGTAATTTCTTATGCCATCTTGTAGATAATTCCTTATTGCCACTTGCGAAGAAATTTTTAAAAAGTTTGACTTTACTTTTTTTGTCATAAAGTACTAATAAAAGCAGCATGTGCTGAAAGGACTTTTTCGCTGTTAATTCCCAGCAGTTATTTTGGAGACAATTAGACAAACCAACTAGTGTTTTTCTAGTGAAATTGGAGTTAGCTTGGAACTAGTACAAAAGACGCTCAGCATAGAACAGTTTGAATTTATTTTTATATTCTTAGTTTTTCTTGTCGGCAGGCACTAACTAACAAAATCAAAAACCAAACACGCTCAAAAAGTGTTGTGGCCAGTTTTTTTTATTTAGATTCCGTACTTCTTTTAACTTTCGCAAACATATTCGATGAAAATAGTAAAGTGGTAAATGGTCAATGTACAGTTAAAACTATACAATAATTAAATTAGTTATGCTGTACGAACCCGTGTTTCAAATAAGGCTGATAATCCCAACTAACAATTTCCCTTCCAATTTCAAACATATAGCATGATTTGATGTTATAAACGTTGTATAGTGCTTCAATTTGGAAGAATTTCTGTTATAGGAGCGATCACTGATATAATTCACTGCAAGAATATTCTCTCAATCAAATTATTCAGGGTTTATAGAAGAACTACATTTATATTGTATAATCATGCTTTATTTATTGTATTAAAAACTATGAAGTGATTCTTCCTATAAACATATACAGGAATATTTCATATTCGAAACTTTCATTGCATTGGACAACGGTGATCGTAAAAACCACTTTTACTTCCAATTTTGACAAAAATCAAAATTTTAACACATCTTGACTTAGTAAACACAATAAAACAGAAAACTGCACAAAACTCTGAAAAATACTTTTTTTTTCTCGAGCAACACAAAACCCTACTCTGCAAACGTCAAAATATATTTGCTTATACCCCTTTTACATTAGTCAAGAATTGAAGTCAATTTTCTGAGCTTGTAGGCCATTACGCCGCAAATAGGAAGCGACGAAAGAGGAAAAAGTTGACGGTACACAGTCAAGTGTACTGGCAAGTTTTTCGAACTCGAAAAATTGCTTCCATTTCTTGACTAGTGTAAAAGGGGACATACATAAAATAAGGATGCGTCAAAAAATGTACGCAACCTTAAATAAATCAACCTTGATCATGACCATTGCCACTCTATGTTCGAATTTCCAAAACTTTTCGAATACACAAATTTTCTCTTTTTCGAACTGAGCCTGTCAGTTCAGGCATAAAAAATACAAACAAATGAATGTGTGCAGCAGATGAAACAAATAAGAACTTTTCATTGGCAGGGAATTGGTTTTTGCTCTTTTGGAACCGCTAATAAAGCACACTGGCATGGTCCTGTCGCTGTGAAGGCCTTGAAGCAAAGATAACAAGATGGGAAACTTGAAAAACATAACCTCAAAAGAGGTTTGTATGTATTAGTGTGCCAAAAAAGCAACCCTGAAATTCACTCTTGTTCTTCATCGGTCGTAAACTGCCCAAGAAATCACTTTGCACCCCCTTTAAATAATGCCAATACCCAATTTATTATGATATAAATATTTAAGTTAAGTTGTAATAAGCTGTTTGCAACCTAAACTATTTCTTAAGTCCTCTTATTTTTGTTTATACAAGCGTGCAAAGTTTGCCAATTTCTTCAGTTGTTGTATTTGTCAACATTTTAAAAAATTTTTCTTTTACACGAACCCCCGCTATTTTACACAAACCCCCGCTACTTGAGGTGAAATTTAAAAAAAGGAGCGTTCTTCTTCTCCTGCATTTTTAAGCTAGAACATCGTTTGTACGCAAGTTAAATACAGTATGGATTATGTGTTTTAATATGTTAATCTTTAAGTTGAGTTACAGGAATATATTCTGCATTCAAATAATTGCATGCATTTTCTTATTTGACTCTTTATCGCCAAACAAAATTTGTAACTTTTGGCACTTGTTGTATTTGTAGGGTTGCCAACTCTGGAGAGTACAAAATCGGGACAGAACCATAAAAAATGCGGGACTTGGCTCAAAAATGCGGGACAACATTAGAAGCAATTTTTTATTTTGTTAAATATATCCTTATATTCTTTGAGGAATAAAGAGTATCAACGATGACTTTACACCATCGCATTGATCCTTGATATTGTTTAGATGTCTTTCCAGCTCTTGCCAAATTCATGAAGAAACCAAAAAAATTGATCCAAAACGTTTTGATCAATAAAATTTATGAAAAATAAATGATAAATTGAATTTGATAATAAAATTAAACAGTTTTAGCAAACTGTTTCATGTCGAATTAGAATTTTAGATACAAACTCTCTTAAGTTCTCAAATGCGGGACAAAAGGCGTCCCGCAAGGGGTTGTCGCGAAATTTTTTGCAACAATTTTTTTTGCTTGAATTTGATCAAATTAATACCTATACAAATAATTTCAATTTTTTAATACATATAAAAATATATATATATATTTTGCAAAAAATTTTTCGCATGAGTTTTTGATCAAATTAATATCTATACAAATGATTTCGCGTTTAGTCATAGTTGCCAACCAAATTACCACAAAAAGTCTATTTTTCCCATACATGAATTTTAAAAATACACCACAAATTTCCTAGTTATGTTGGTCTAATTATTATTTTTTTATATATGTACATTAAGGTGCCTTGAAAAAAAAAGTTTCACTTGTACCCATCCTAAAATGAACCTTGATGTATTTTATGATGATTCCCAAAATATGTTGGCTATGCCGAAATCCTTCAGTGAGCTAAACCATTTTGCAAAAACCTCCAAAAATCATGTTTTCCGTATATATATTAACTAGTGCAATAGTTGTAAACAAATAAACTGTCTCAAATTATAGGCCTGAAAAAGTTCGTTCAATCTGTATCAAAAATTTGAAAATATTTGCAATTGGGTTAAGTATAATGATGTTTTCATGCATTTTTTTTTAGATTATTTTCACAAAAATTCAAATAACTTTATTATTTCTTATACGATCGCCGTTATCAAGATATCGTTGGAAAGGTTTGCACGTCTGTCATATATTTTGGACATTTTTTTTTGTTTAATAAAGTGTGGCTCTTATTTTATTTCTCCATTTGTGTGTAGTTTACCTGAAAATAAAATTTTAAAAATCCAAAACACTGTATTTTTTTTATTTCAAGCATTTCAAGCATTGAATGAGAATTTTTGAAAATCATCTAAAAAAATTAAGAAAAAATCATGAAAAACATCATTATCTTTAATCCAATTGCAAATTTATACAAATTTTTGATGCAGATTGAAAGAACTTTTTCAGGCCTACAATTTGAGGCAGTTTATTTATTTACATCTATTACACTAGCCAGTATAAATGCGGAAAACATGATTTATGGAGGTTTTTTCAAAATGGTTTAGGTCACTGACGGATTTTGGTATAGACAAAATATTTTGGGAATGATCATAGAATACACCAAGGTTCATTTTAAAATGGGTACAAATGGAACTTTTTTTTTCTTCATACAAGTCGAGGCACCTTAATGTACATATCCAAAAACAAAACCAACCAAAACCTTCACTGTCATTAACTATTATTTCTTAACCATGTGGTCGCAGTTATGTTGTTTTTTCATGATAAAAGCTATAGCCCGAAAAAAGATAAATTGGCAACACTACAATTGACAACAGAATGGAAAGAATTTATTTCATTCATAAATTCAACAGCTGATATTATTAACCTTTACACTTCATCTTATCATTTTGTACTTTTCGAAAGAAAACAATATGGTTTCTCACGTATAGAATTTTATTTAACATGAAGTTACACTACAGCAGTAAATATTTTTACAATATTTGACAATATTTAGTGCACTTTACAGATTTTTGTTGTCCTTATGAAGTCAATCACTATAAAATGTGGTGGAAGGGTTAAGTTTAAAATTAGTAACTGGTATATTCACCTCACTTTCGAGGTGAACAAATTTTTCTCATACGTGTGTTTACTTTTTGGTGATTTCGGATTCCCCACAGAAGTTTCCTATAGCCTAGTGATGTTCAGCTTATCGGCTCGCGCTGCCAGCTTCGTGCTAGCAGCAGCTCATCACATAAAGCAATAACAAAGAAGCGTATACGTAAATTTATATTCGACGACATTGCACAGTGGACAAAAGCGAAAATATGCGGCTTATAGTTTTGCAGATTCATAAAATAAGTGCAAAACTTATGTTATAGCAGGTAACATGTTTGGTAAAAAATGTATTAAGTGCTCTTAACACTTTAATTTTAACAATATACTCACTTCAATTTTATTTAAAACTTATTTCAATTAGCAAAATTTTATCTTACGCACTTATGTCAACACACTTTAAACTGACTTTACATATAAAAATAATAATATTAAATCGAACTTTTTTCAACGAAATCTATTGCGCAGTCTGAACTTCTGAGAAATAACAAAATTTCCTCTGTACTTGCTTGGTATCGAATTCAACAACCAAATCTTAAAACTGCTCCACTGTAAGGAAAGCAAACACACATTAACATCCCAGCAAGAAATATTAACTGTAACCGAGTACATGAATTTGATTACTTATGCTTATATAGGCGTTTACATGAAGCATAATGCTTTATTTAATTTATTGTGCAGCTGTATTGCGTGCACATTTCAAAAATAATGCTTTTTCTTGTTTGCATGCTTAAACTGCCTTAAACTTAACAGAATCAAACTTCAAAATCAAAATCAAAATTAGCTGTGTTTTTTACCAAGCGAGTAGCCAAAAAACGACTGCTTACTCGCTTAAGAATTTTTTAAAACTTGGAAGCATTTTCTGAAAAGTCAAAAACGTTGTTTATGTTCTGATCAAATTTTTGTAAACAATTTTTGACAAATTTATTTTATGTATCAAAGTTCGGACAATTAGTGATGCATAAATTTTCTGATTTTAAGCATTGGAGACTCGGTTCTGAAAACAAACCCGATACTCAAAAGATTTTCAGTGCTAAAAGCTTAAGCAAACAACATAGTTTTACATAATGAGTATATTTGATAAATTTTGTTTATCTTACCTGTTAAATTATTATATATTTTTATTGAAATATTGATCTAAAGCAAATTATGAGTATTTCGTGAAAAGTATTTGGTACAAAAAATGTTCATTTCATACATCACTATTGACTATCAATCAGATATAGTTGCCACCTTTGTAGGATATTTATACAATTATTGAAACATAACTTGGAAGCATTTTTTTTCGTTTGGTCGGCAAACTTTTAAGCGAGTAACAGTTTCCTGTGTTATTTAAGCGAGTATACATATGGTAAGCGGTCGTTTTTTAACTACTCGCTTGATAAAAAACACAGCTATTATATGTTTACTTTTTGCATTGACTTATATATTTACATATATAAGTTGCAATTAACTATATTTTAGGAAAAAGGTTATTGTTAAACTAAAAAGTTTCAATATGAACGCTTTTTGTATAACAGCTGACTACATTGAAATAAATTTCTGACTGGGTTTTTTGTTCAAATAAAACATACACACAAACACACAGCGAGCTTGCCGTGCACGCGGTCAGCTCGTAAGTGCAGAAAGCTCGCAGGAGCTGAGTTGAACATCACTACTATAGCCCTAACCAAAATAGACGAGACGAGACGTAACGAGTAAATTCAAGCATACGTGAAACAATGTTATTAGGTTTGTT
The DNA here is from genome assembly GCA_958299015.1 of Tetanocera ferruginea. Lineage (NCBI taxonomy): Eukaryota > Metazoa > Arthropoda > Insecta > Diptera > Sciomyzidae > Tetanocera > Tetanocera ferruginea. The sequence goes on from OY282642.1 coordinate 73,610,004, forward strand.
CAGTAACAAAAAATTGTTACAAATTGTTACCAATTATTGCAAGTTTTTACTAGTAAAGCGTTCACGTACTCGAAAAACTTGCAACGAGAGAGGAAAACGAGAGCGTAAAAAAGTGAGAGAGAAAAAAGAAGTTGCAAGTTTCTGCTAGCAAAATTTCTACTTGCAAGAACTTGCAACTACTGAAAAAAACTGTTTGTCAAAAAAAAAACAAGCTGTCAAAAATTTTTCTGTGGATTTCCTATTAAAATGGATGGAAAAAGAAACATTTATGATGCTGAGGGAAATGTTAGTATAAATGTTAATGTTGGTAGGATACAAGAAATGATTTCAACAATTTATAACATTAAGTTACAGCAGCAGTTTTTTGCGGTTGAAATAAACTGTCAATTCGTTTGATCAGCTGTTGTTAACTTGCAAGTTTCTACTAGTTTTCTGTTCACGTACTTTTTCAGCTAATTTTCTCTTTGTACATATTTTTTCCTCAATTCTTCTTTTACTCTCTCGCTGCAAGTTTTAGCAAGTAAAGTACGTGAACAGAGCTATTGACCAAAATGGTCTAACGTATTTGATCGAAACTGAACGAAACGTTTGACTAGACGATTTGTTCCGTAAGAACCGAACTTTTACCGTCTCTACTCGTCAACAACAATTGTGTAGAGTATGTTTACATCAAGTTTTGTTGCATTTTTATCAATTAGTGCAAGTTAACATATATTTATTATTTTATTGTCGTTGTTGGCGATGAAAAAGTAATTTACATGTATTTATTTCGGATGTCAGTTGATCAGGTCAGACGTGTTCTCAACGTTTTATTTTGGCTTAAATGCCAAAACAGCCGTAACGAATGCAAACGCTCGTCAGATTGCAATCGTCTCGTTTCGTCTATTTTGGTTGGGCCTTGTGTACACTCGTTACGACGTACGTGAAGATAGCAACGATTTTTTCGTTGAAAGTTAGCAACGATTTTTTTGGCGCTACTCGCACAGGGTGTTTTTTTTCGGTGGTAATGATCATTAATTATACAAAATCGTGGTTTTCATACAAAAAATCTATTAAATTACAAAAAAAAAAATCAGAAATTGGAAAAAAAAAACAAAGAAATTGATTGCGACAATAATTAATACAATTAATACTATATTATTTAAGTTATATAAAATACAAAATATTCATCAATTACAATCATTTTCGGGCAGCAACAAGTTTGCTGCTCATAAAAGCCTTAGCAGCTGGAAAGCAGGTATTTTTTACAATATTTAGACACCAAAATCGACCCTCCAGCTGCATTGGAACAGATTCCATACCAGGTCGTAACCCATTTTGAAATATACCGTTGCTGGATACCCAGGAGTTTTCTGCGCATATGACACCCATATAGCTAGAAAGTAAATATTTTTTCTAATTTTTAGACACCAATATCAACCCTCTAGCTATGTTGGAGTAGATTCTATACCAGGTTAACAATATTGAGGTTAAGAACGATTTTGGCCACTAGGAAGTTTTCTGCGCACATGACACCTATGCCACTGCATAGAGGGGATTTTTTCTGATTTTTAAACACCAATATCGACTCTCTAGCTATGTTGGAGTAGATTCCATACCATGTGGTCATCCACTTGAAAAAAAACCGTTGCTGGACTCCCAGGAGTTTTCTGCGCATATCACACCTATGCCACTGCATAGCGGGAATTTTTTCTAATTTTTTGACACCAATATCGACCTTCTAGCTATGTTGGAGTAGATTCCATACCAGGTTAACGATATTGAGGTTAAGGACGATTTTGGCCACTAGGAAGTTTTCTGCGCACATGACACCTATGCCACTGCATAGCGGAAATTTTTTCTAATTTTTAGACACCAATATCGACCCTCTAGCTATGTTGGAGTAGATACTATACCATGTGGTCATCCACTTGAAAAAACCGTTGCTGGAATCCCTGGAGTTTTCTGCGCATATAACCCCTATGCCACTGCATAAAGGGGATTTTTTCTGATTTTTAAACACCAATATCGACCCTCTAACTATGTTGGAGTAGATTAAATACCATGTGGTCATCCACTTGAAAAAAAACCGTTGCTGGACTCCCAGGAGTTTTCTGCGCATATGACACCTATGCCACTGCATAGAGGGGATTTTTTCTGATTTTTAGACACCAATATCGATCCTCTACCTATGTTGGAGTAGATTCCATACCATGTGGTCATCCACTTGAAAAAAAATCGTTGCTGGACTCCCAGGAGTTTTCTGCGCATATGACACCTACGCCACTGCATAGAGAAAATTTTTTCTGATTTTTAGACATCAATATCGACCCTCTAGCTATGTTGGAGTAGATTCTATACCATGTGGTCATCCACTTGAAAAAACCGTTGCTGGACTCCCAGGAGTTTTCTGCGCACATGACACCTATGCCACTGCAAAGAGGGAATTTTTTCTGATTTTTTGACACCAATATCGACCCTCTAACTATGTTGGAGTAGATTCCATACCATGTCGTCATCCACTAGAAAAAATCGTTGCTAAACTTCCAGGAGGAGTCAAGAGTTTTCTGCGCATATGACACCTATGCCACTGCATAGAGGGGATTTTTTCTGATTTTTAGACACCAATATCGACCCTCTAGCTATGTTGGAGTAGATTCTATACCATGTGGTCATCCACTTGAAAAAACCGTTGCTGGACTCCCAGGAGTTTTCTGCGCATAGGACACCTATGCCACTGCATAAAGGGGATTTTTTCTGATTTTTAGACACCAATATCGATCCTCTACCTATGTTGGAGTAGATTCCATACCATGTGGTCATCCACTTGAAAAAAATCGTTGCTGGACTCCCAGGAGTTTTCTGCGCATATCACACCTATGCCACCGCATAGCGTGAATTTTTTCTAATTTTTTGACACCAATATCGACCCTCTAACTATGTTGGAGTAGATTCCATACCATGTGGTCATCCACTAGAAAAAATCGTTGCTAAACTTCCAGGAGGAGTCAAGAGTTTTCTGCGCACATGACACCTATGCCACTGCAAAGAGGGAATTTTTTCTGATTTTAAGACACCAATATCGACCCTCTACCTATGTTGGAGTAGATTCCATACCATGTGGTCATCCACTTGAAAAAAACCGTTGCTGGACTCCCAGGAGTTTTCTGCGCACATGACACCTATGCCACTGCAAAGAGGGAATTTTTTCTGATTTTAAGACACCAATATCGACCCTCTACCTATGTTGGAGTAGATTCCATACCATGTGGTCATCCACTTGAAAAAAACCGTTGCTGGACTCCCAGGAGTTTTCTGCGCATATGACACCTATACAACTGCATAGCGGGGATTTTTTCTGATTTTTAGACACCAATGTCAACCCTCTAGCTATGTTGGAGTAGATTCTATACCATGTGGTCATCCACTTGAAAAAAATCGTTGCTAAACTTCCAGGAGGAGTCAAGAGTTTTCTGCGCATATGACACCTATGCCACTGCATAGAGGGGATTTTTTCTGATTTTTATACACCAATATCGACCCTCTAGCTATGTTGGAGTAGATTCTATACCATGTGGTCATCCACTTGAAAAAAAACGTTGCTGGAATCCCTGGAGTTTTCTGCGCATATAACACTTATACAACTGCATAGAGGGGATTTTTTTCTGATTTTTAAACACCAATATCGACTCTCTAGCTATGTTGGAGTAGATTCTATACCATGTGGTCATCCACTTGAAAAAAAACCGTTGCTGGACTCCCAGGAGTTTTCTGCGCATATCACACCTATGCCACTGCATAGCGGGAATTTTTTCTAATTTTTTGACACCAATATCGACCCGCTAACTATGTTGGAGTAGATGCCATACCATGTGGTCATCCACTTGAAAAAAAACCGTTGCTGGACTCCCAGGAGTTTTCTGCGCATATGACACCCATATAGCTAGAAAGTGAATATTTTTTCTAATTTTTAGACACCAATATCAACCCTCTAGCTATGTTGGAGTAGATTCTATACCAGGTTAACAATATTGAGGTTAAGCACGATTTTGGCCAATAGTGAGTTTTCTGCGCATATCACACCTATGCCACTGCATAGAGGGGATTTTTTCTGATTTTTAGACACCAATATCGACCCTCTAACTATGTTGGAGTAGATTCTATACCAGGTTAACAATATTGAGGTTAAGCACGATTTTGGCCAATAGTGAGTTTTCTGCGCATATGAAACTTATGCCACTGCATAGAGGGGATTTTTTCTGATTTTAAGACACCAATGTCGACCCTCTAGCTATGTTGGAGTAGATTCTATACCAGGTTAACAATATTGAGGTTAAGCACGATTTTGGCCAATAGGAAGTTTTCTGCGCACATGACACCTATGCCACTGCATAGAGGGGATTTTTTCTGATTTTTAAACACCAATATCGACTCTCTAGCTATGTTGGAGTAGATTCCATACCATGTGGTCATCCACTTGAAAAAAAACCGTTGCTGGACTCCCAGGAGTTTTCTGCGCATATCACACCTATGCCACTGCATAGCGGGAATTTTTTATAATTTTTTGACACCAATATCGACCCTCTAACTATGTTGGAGTAGATTCCATACCATGTGGTCATCCACTAGAAAAAATCGTTGCTAAACTTCCAGAAGGAGTCAAGAGTTTTCTGCGCATATGACACCTATGCCACTGCATAAAGGGGATTTTTTTATGATTTTTAGACACCAATATCGATCCTCTACCTATGTTGGAGTAGATTCCATACCATGTGGTCATCCACTTGAAAAAAACCGTTGCTGGACTCCCAGGAGTTTTCTGCGCACATGACACCTATGCCACTGCATAGAGGGGATTTTTTCTGATTTTTAGACACCAATGTCGACCCCCTAGCTATGTTGGAGTAGATTCCATACCATGTGGTCATCCACTTGAAAAAAACCGTTGCTGGACTCCCAGGAGTTTTCTGCGCACATGACACCTATGCCACTAAATGAAGGGGATTTTTTCTGATTTTTAGACACCAATGTCGACCCTCTACCTATGTTGGAGTAGATTCCATACCATGTGGTCATCCACTTGAGAAAAAACCGTTGCTGGACTCCCAGGAGTTTTCTGCGCATATGACACCTAAGCCACTGCATAAAAGGGATTTTTTCTGATTTTTCGACACCAATGTCGACCCTCTAGCTATGTTGGAGTAGATTCCATACCATGTGGTCATCCACTTGAAAAAAATCGTTGCTAAACTTCCAGGAGGAGTCAAGAGTTTTCTGCGCATATCACACCTATGCCACTGCATAGAGGGGATTTTTTCTGATTTTTATACACCAATATCGACCCTCTACCTATGTTGGAGTAGATTCCATACCAGGTTAACGATATTGAGGTTAAGGACGATTTTGGCCACTAGGAAGTTTTCTGCGCACATGACACCTATACCACTGCATAGCGACAATTTTTTCTAATTTTTAGACACCAATATCGACCCTCTCACTATGTTGGAGTAGATTCTATACCATGTGGTCATCCACTTGAAAAAAATCGTTGCTGGACTCCCAGGAGTTTTCTGCGCATATGACACCTAAGCCACTGCATAAAAGGGATTTTTTCTGATTTTTAGACACCAATATCGATCCTCTACCTATGTTGGAGTAGATTCCATACCATGTGGTCATCCACTTGAAAAAAATCGTTGCTGGACTCCCAGGAGTTTTCTGCGCTTATGACACCTATGCCACTGCATAGAGGGGATTTTTTATAATTTTTTGACACCAATATCGACCCTCTACCTATTTTGGAGTAGATTCCATACCATGTGGTCATCCACTTGAAAAAAACCGTTGCTGGACTCCCAGGAGTTTTCTGCGCACATGACACCTAAGCCACTGCATAAAAGGGATTTTTTCTGATTTTTCGACACCAATGTCGACCCTCTAGCTATGTTGGAGTAGATTCCATACCATGTGGTCATCCACTTGAAAAAAATCGTTGCTAAACTTCCAGGAGGAGTCAAGAGTTTTCTGCGCATATCACACCTATGCCACTGCATAGAGGGGATTTTTTCTGATTTTTATACACCAATATCGACCCTCTACCTATGTTGGAGTAGATTCCATACCAGGTTAACGATATTGTGGTTAAGGACGATTTTGGCCACTAGGAAGTTTTCTACACATACGACACCTAAGCCCCTGCATAAAGGGGAATTTTTTCTGATTTTTAGACACCAATATCGACCCTCTACCTATGTTGGAGTAGATTCCATACCATGTGGTCATCCACTTGAAAAAAATCGTTGCTGGACTCCCAGGAGTTTTCTGCGCATATGACACCTAAGCCACGATATAATGCGGATATTTTCTGATTTTTAGACACCAATGTCGACCCTCTAGCTATGTTGGAGTAGATTCTATACCAGGTTAACAATATTGAGGTTAAGCACGATTTTGGCCAATAGGAAGTTTTCTGCGCATATCACACCTATGCCACTGCATAGAGGGGATTTTTTCTGATTTTTAGACACCAATGTCGACCCTCTAGCTATGTTGGAGTAGATTCCATACCATGTGGTCATCCACTTGAGAAAAAACCGTTGCTGGACTCCCAGGAGTTTTCTGCGCATATGACACCTAAGCCACTGCATAAAAGGGATTTTTTCTGATTTTTCGACACCAATGTCGACCCTCTAGCTATGTTGGAGTAGATTCTATACCAGGTTAACAATATTGAGGTTAAGCACGATTTTGGCCAATAGGAAGTTTTCTGCGCATATCACACCTATGCCACTGCATAGAGGGGATTTTTTCTGATTTTTAGACACCAATGTCGACCCTCTAGCTATGTTGGAGTAGATTCCATACCATGTGGTCATCCACTTGAGAAAAAACCGTTGCTGGACTCCCAGGAGTTTTCTGTGCATATGACACCTAAGCCACTGCATAAAAGGGATTTTTTCTGATTTTTCGACACCAATGTCGACCCTCTAGCTATGTTGGAGTAGATTCCATACCATGTGGTCATCCACTTGAAAAAAATCGTTGCTAAACTTCCAGGAGGAGTCAAGAGTTTTCTGCGCATATCACACCTATGCCACTGCATAGAGGGGATTTTTTCTGATTTTTAGACACCAATATTGACCCTCTAACCATGTTGGAGTAGATTCCATACCATGTGGTCATCCACTTGAAAAAAATCGTTGCTGGACTCCCAGGAGTTTTCTGCGCATATGACACCTAAGCCACTGCATAGAGGGGATTTTTTCTGATTTTTAGACACCAATATTGACCCTCTAACCATGTTGGAGTAGATTCCATACCATGTGGTCATCCACTTGAAAAAAATCGTTGCTGGACTCCCAGGAGTTTTCTGCGCATATGACACCTATGCCACTGCATAAAGGGGATTTTTTCTGATTTTTCGACACAAATGTCGACCCTCTAGCTATGTTGGAGTAGATTCCATACCATGTGGTCATCCACTTGAAAAAAATCGTTGCTAAACTTCCAGGAGGAGTCACGAGTTTTCTGCGCATATGACACCTATGCCACTGCATAAAGGGAATTTTTTCTGATTTTTAGACACCAATATCGACCCTCTACCTATGTTGGAGTAGATTCCATACCATGTGGTCATCCACTTGAGAAAAAACCGTTGCTGGACTCCCAGGAGTTTTCTGCGCATATGACACCTAAGCCACTGCATAGAGGGGATTTTTTCTGATTTTTAGACACCAATATCGACTTTCTAGCTATGTTGGAGTAGATTCCATACCATGTGGTAATCCACTTGAAAAAAACCGTTGCTGGACTCCCAGGAGTTTTCTGCGCATATGACACCTATGCCACTGCATAAAGGGGATTTTTTCTGATTTTTAGACACCAATATCGATCCTCTACCTATGTTGGAGTAGATTCCATACCATGTGGTCATCCACTTGAAAAAAATCGTTGCTAAACTTCCAGGAGGAGTCACGAGTTTTCTGCGCATATGACACCTATGCCACTGCATAAAGGGGATTTTTTCTGATTTTTAGACACCAATATCGACCCTCTACCTATGTTGGAGTAGATTCCATACCATGTGGTCATCCACTTGAGAAAAAACCGTTGCTGGACTCCCAGGAGTTTTCTGCGCATATGACACCTAAGCCACGGTATAATGCGGATATTTTCTAATTTTAAGACACCAATTTCGACCCTCTAGCTATGTTGGAGTAGATTCCATACCATGTGGTAATCCACTTGAAAAAAATCGTTGCTGGACTCCCAGGAGTTTTCTGCGCATATGACACCTATGCCACTGCATAAAGGGGATTTTTTCTGATTTTTAGACATCAATATCGACCCTCTAGCTATGTTGGAGTAGACTCCATACCATGTGTCATCCACTTGAAAAAAACCGTTGCTAAACTTCCAGGAGGAGTCACGAGTTTTCTGCGCATATGACACCTATGCCACTGCATAAAGGGGATTTTTTCTGATTTTTAGACACCAATATCGATCCTCTACCTATGTTGGAGTAGATTCCATACCATGTGGTCATCCACTTGAAAAAAATCGTTGCTAAACTTCCAGGAGGAGTCACGAGTTTTCTGCGCATATGACACCTATGCCACTGCATGAAGGGGATTTTTTCTGATTTTTAGACACCAATATCGACCCTCTACCTATGTTGGAGTAGATTCCATACCATGTGGTCATCCACTTGAGAAAAAACCGTTGCTGGACTCCCAGGAGTTTTCTGCGCATATGACACCTAATCCACGGTATAATGCGGATATTTTCTAATTTTAAGACACCAATTTCGACCCTCTAGCTATGTTGGAGTAGATTCCATACCATGTGGTAATCCACTTGAAAAAAATCGTTGCTGGACTCCCAGGAGTTTTCTGCGCATATGACACCTATGCCACTGCATAAAGGGGATTTTTTCTGATTTTTAGACATCAATATCGACCCTCTAGCTATGTTGGAGTAGATTCCATACCATGTGTCATCCACTTGAAAAAAACCGTTGCTAAACTTCCAGGAGGAGTCACGAGTTTTCTGCGCATATGACACCTATGCCACTGCATAAAGGGGATTTTTTCTGATTTTTAGACACCAATATCGATCCTCTACCTACGTTGGAGTAGATTCCATACCATGTGGTCATCCACTTGAAAAAAATCGTTGCTAAACTTCCAGGAGGAGTCACGAGTTTTCTGCGCATATGACACCTATGCCACTGCATAAAGGGGATTTTTTCTGATTTTTAGACACCAATATCGACCCTCTACCTATGTTGGAGTAGATTCCATACCATGTGGTCATCCACTTGAGAAAAAACCGTTGCTGGACTCCCAGGAGTTTTCTGCGCATATGACACCTATGTCACTGCATAAAGGGGATTTTTTCTGATTTTTAGACACCAATATCGATCCTCTAGCTATGTTGGAATAGATTCCTCTCCAGGTTTTATAAAATGAATGTTGCAAAATATTAAATTTTACAATAAAAACTTCGCCATCGCTGGGATTCGAACTCATGACCCTCCGGCTATGAGGTGCATGTGGTCTCGTTAGGCTATTTGAGACTATATTTGTAAGTGGAAAATTTTTTAATATATAATGGTTACTATGCTTTGTCTATCAACCTTGATAAAAAATAAATATTCACTAGAACGACAACGAAAGAGGTAAAAGAAGAAATCAAAAATATTTGTCTTGTTATAACGGCACATAGTAACTAGAGTAGAATGCAAGCAAACATGTATTTAAGTGGTGCATAAAATACATATTTTTTATTCTACATTTCAGGGCTGCCAACTAGCAATTTTATTCACTCAATTTTATATGCGTTAAATTGATAATGAACATATAAGAAATACATAAATAGTCATAGTCGTGAGAATATGATGAGTAACATAATGATTATGCATGAATTTATATGTTTTATGTTATTTTTAAAATGATAATACAATATTTATGATTTGTGCTAACCTTTGTATTCATTCTTGTATACCTAGTATATTAAAAAGTTTACAAGCATAACAACATATATACATAAGTCAAAAATATATTGACCGCCAGTATTTAATAGTTTCATGTATTTATATCTGATACCTATGAAACTATGACTATGGACTCCCAGGAATATTCTGCAAATATGACACCTAAACCATTGCAAAGAGGGAATTTTTCTGATTTTTAGACATCAATGTCGACTCTCTAGCTATGTTGGAGTAGATTCCATACCATGTGGTCATCCACTTGAAAAAAATCGTTGCTAAACTTCCAGGAGGAGTCAAGAGTTTTCTGCGCATATGACACCTATGCCACTGCATGAAGGGGATTTTTTCTGATTTTTAGACACCGATATCGACCCTGTAGCTATGTTGGAGTAGATTCCATACCATGTGGTCATCCACTTGAAAAAAACCGTTGCTGGACTCCCAGGAGTTTTCTGCGCATATAACACCTATGCCACTGCATAAAGGTAATTTTTTCTGATTTTAAGACACCAATATCGATCCTCTATCTATGTTGGAGAAGATTCCATACCATGTGGTCATCCACTTGAAAAAAACCGTTGCTGGACTCCCAGGAGTTTTCTGCGCATATGACACCTATGCCACTGCATAAAGGGGATTTTTTCTGATTTTTAGACACCAATATCGACCCTCTAACTATGTTGGAGTAGATTCCATACCATGTGGTCATCCACTAGAAAAAAATCGTTGCTGGACTCCCAGGAGTTTTCTGCGCATATGACACCTATACCATTGCATAGAGGGTATTTTTTCTGATTATTAGACATCAATATCGACCCTCTAGCTATGTTGGAGTAGATTCCATACCATGTGTCATCCACTTGAAAAAAACCGTTGCTGGACTCCCAGGAGTTTTCTGCGCATATGACACCTATGTCACTGCATAAAGGGGATTTTTTCTGATTTTTAGACACCAATATCGATCCTCTAGCTATGTTGGAATAGATTCCTCTCCAGGTTTTATAAAATGAATGTTGCAAAATATTAAATTTTACAAAAAAAACTTCGCCATCGCTGGGATTCGAACTCATGACCCTCCGGCTATGAGGTGCATGTGGTCTCGTTAGGCTATTTGAGACTATATTTGTAAGTGGAAAATTTTTTAATATATAATGGTTACTATGCTTTGTCTATCAACCTTGATAAAAAATAAATATTCACTAGAACGACAACGAAAGAGGTAAAAGAAGAAATCAAAAATATTTGTCTTGTTATAACGGCACATAGTAACTAGAGTAGAATGCAAGCAAACATGTATTTAAGTGGTGCATAAAATACATATTTTTTATTCTACATTTCAGGGCTGCCAACTAGCAATTTTATTCACTCAATTTTATATGCGTTAAATTGATAATGAACATATAAGAAATACATAAATAGTCATAGTCGTGAGAATATGATGAGTAACATAATGATTATGCATGAATTTATATGTTTTATGTTATTTTTAAAATGATAATACAATATTTATGATTTGTGCTAACCTTTGTATTCATTCTTGTATACCTAGTATATTAAAAAGTTTACAAGCATAACAACATATATACATAAGTCAAAAATATATTGACCGCCAGTATTTAATAGTTTCATGTATTTATATCTGATACCTATGAAACTATGACTATGGACTCCCAGGAATATTCTGCAAATATGACACCTATACCACTGCATAGAGGGTATTTTTTCTGATTTTTAGACATCAATATCGACCCTCTAGCTATGTTGGAGTAGATTCCATACCATGTGGTCATCCACTTGAGAAAAAACCGTTGCTGGACTCCCAGGAGTTTTCTGCGCATATGACACCTAAGCCACTGCATAAAAGGGATTTTTTCTGATTTTTCGACACCAATGTCGACCCTCTAGCTATGTTGGAGTAGATTCTATACCAGGTTAACAATATTGAGGTTAAGCACGATTTTGGCCAATAGGAAGTTTTCTGCGCATATCACACCTATGCCACTGCATAGAGGGGATTTTTTCTGATTTTTAGACACCAATGTCGACCCTCTAGCTATGTTGGAGTAGATTCCATACCATGTGGTCATCCACTTGAGAAAAAACCGTTGCTGGACTCCCAGGAGTTTTCTGCGCATATGACACCTAAGCCACTGCATAAAAGGGATTTTTTCTGATTTTTCGACACCAATGTCGACCCTCTAGCTATGTTGGAGTAGATTCTATACCAGGTTAACAATATTGAGGTTAAGCACGATTTTGGCCAATAGGAAGTTTTCTGCGCATATCACACCTATGCCACTGCATAGAGGGGATTTTTTCTGATTTTTAGACACCAATGTCGACCCTCTAGCTATGTTGGAGTAGATTCCATACCATGTGGTCATCCACTTGAGAAAAAACCGTTGCTGGACTCCCAGGAGTTTTCTGCGCATATGACACCTAAGCCACTGCATAAAAGGGATTTTTTCTGATTTTTCGACACCAATGTCGACCCTCTAGCTATGTTGGAGTAGATTCCATACCATGTGGTCATCCACTTGAAAAAAATCGTTGCTAAACTTCCAGGAGGAGTCAAGAGTTTTCTGCGCATATCACACCTATGCCACTGCATAGAGGGGATTTTTTCTGATTTTTATACACCAATATCGACCCTCTACCTATGTTGGAGTAGATTCCATACCAGGTTAACGATATTGTGGTTAAGGACGATTTTGGCCACTAGGAAGTTTTCTACACATACGACACCTAAGCCCCTGCATAAAGGGGAATTTTTTTCTGATTTTTAGACACCAATATCGACCCTCTACCTATGTTGGAGTAGATTCCATACCATGTGGTCATCCACTTGAAAAAAATCGTTGCTGGACTCCCAGGAGTTTTCTGCGCATATGACACCTAAGCCACGATATAATGCGGATATTTTCTGATTTTTAGACACCAATGTCGACCCTCTAGCTATGTTGGAGTAGATTCCATACCATGTGGTCATCTACTTGAAAAAAATCGTTGCTAAACTTCCAGGAGGAGTCAAGAGTTTTCTGCGCATATGACACCTATGCCACTGCATAGAGGGGATTTTTTTCTGATTTTAAGACACCAATATCGACTCTCTAGCTATGTTGGAGTAGATTCCATACCATGTGGTCATCCACTTGAAAAAAATCGTTGCTGGACTCCCAGGAGTTTTCTGCGCATATGACACCTAAGCCACGGTATAATGCGGATATTTTCTGATTTTAAGACACCAATTTCGACCCTCTACCTATGTTGGAGTAGATTCCATACCATGTGGTCATCCACTTGAAAAAAAACCGTTGCTGGACTCCCAGGAGTTTTCTGCGCATATGACACCTATGCCACTGCATAAAGATGATTTTTTCTGATTTTTAGACACCAATATCGATCCTCTACCTATGTTGGAGTAGATTCCATACCATGTGGTCATCCACTTGAAAAAAACCGTTGCTGGACTCCCAGGAGTTTTCTGCGCATATGACACCTATGCCACTGAATAAAGAGGATTTTTTCTGATTTTTAGACACCAATATCGATCCTCTACCTATGTTGGAGTAGATTCCATACCATGTGGTCATCCACTTGAAAAAAACCGTTGCTGGACTCCCAGGAGTTTTCTGCGCACATGACACCTATGCCACGGTATAATGCGGATATTTTCTGATTTTAAGACACCAATTTCGACCCTCTAGCTATGTTGGAGTAGATTCTATACCATGTGGTCATCCACTTGAAAAAAAACCGTTGCTGGACTCCCAGGAGTTTTCTGCGCATATGACACCTATACCACTGCATAAAGGGGATTTTTTCTGATTTTTAGACACCAATATCGATCCTCTAGCTATGTTGGAGTAGATTCTTTACCATGTGGTCATCCACTTGAAAAAAATCGTTGCTGGACTCCCAGGAGTTTTCTGCGCATATGACACCTAAGCCACGGTATAATGCGGATATTTTCTGATTTTTAGACACCAATATCGATCCTCTAGCTATGTTGGAGTAGATTCTATACCATGTGGTCATCCACTTGAAAAAAATCGTTGCTAAACTTCCAGGAGGAGTCACGAGTTTTCTGCGCATATGACACCTAAGCCACTGCATAAAGGGGATTTTTTCTGATTTTTAGACACCAATATTGACCCTCTAACCATGTTGGAGTAGATTCCATACCATGTGGTCATCCACTTGAAAAAAATCGTTGCTGGACTCCCAGGAGTTTTCTGCGCATATGACACCTAAGCCACTGCATAGAGGGGATTTTTTCTGATTTTTAGACACCAATATTGACCCTCTAACCATGTTGGAGTAGATTCTATACCATGTGGTCATCCACTTGAAAAAAATCGTTGCTGGACTCCCAGGAGTTTTCTGCGCATATGACACCTAAGCCACTGCATAAAGGGGATTTTTTCTGATTTTTAGACACCAATATTGACCCTCTAACCATGTTGGAGTAGATTCCATACCATGTGGTCATCCACTTGAAAAAAATCGTTGCTGGACTCCCAGGAGTTTTCTGCGCATATGACACCTAAGCCACTGCATAGAGGGGATTTTTTCTGATTTTTAGACACCAATATTGACCCTCTAACCATGTTGGAGTAGATTCCATACCATGTGGTCATCCACTTGAAAAAAACCGTTGCTGGACTCCCAGGAGTTTTATGCGCATATGACACCTATACAACTGCATAGAGGGGATTTTTTCTGATTTTTATACACCAATATCGACCCTCTAGCTATGTTGGAGTAGATTCTATGCCATGTGGTCATCCACTTGAAAAAATCGTTGCTAAACTTCCAGGAGGAGTCAAGAGTTTTCTGCGCATATGACACCTATGCCACTGCATAAAGGGGATTTTTTCTGATTTTTAGACACCAATATTGACCCTCTAACCATGTTGGAGTAGATTCCATACCATGTGGTCATCCACTTGAAAAAAATCGTTGCTGGACTCCCAGGAGTTTTCTGCGCATATGACACCTAAGCCACTGCATAGAGGGGATTTTTTCTGATTTTTAGACACCAATATTGACCCTCTAACCATGTTGGAGTAGATTCTATACCATGTGGTCATCCACTTGAAAAAAATCGTTGCTGGACTCCCAGGAGTTTTCTGCGCATATGACACCTAAGCCACTGCATAAAGGGGATTTTTTCTGATTTTTAGACACCAATATTGACCCTCTAACCATGTTGGAGTAGATTCCATACCATGTGGTCATCCACTTGAAAAAAATCGTTGCTGGACTCCCAGGAGTTTTCTGCGCATATGACACCTAAGCCACTGCATAGAGGGGATTTTTTCTGATTTTTAGACACCAATATTGACCCTCTAACCATGTTGGAGTAGATTCCATACCATGTGGTCATCCACTTGAAAAAAACCGTTGCTGGACTCCCAGGAGTTTTATGCGCATATGACACCTATACAACTGCATAGAGGGGATTTTTTCTGATTTTTATACACCAATATCGACCCTCTAGCTATGTTGGAGTAGATTCTATGCCATGTGGTCATCCACTTGAAAAAATCGTTGCTAAACTTCCAGGAGGAGTCAAGAGTTTTCTGCGCATATGACACCTATGCCACTGCATAAAGGGGATTTTTTTCTGATTTTAAGACACCAATTTCGACCCTCTAGCTATGTTGGAGTAGATTCTATACCATGTGGTCATCCACTTGAAAAAAACCGTTGCTGGACTCCCAGGAGTTTTCTGCGCACATGACACCTATGCCACGGTATAATGCGGATATTTTCTGATTTTAAGACACCAATTTCGACCCTCTAGCTATGTTGGAGTAGATTCTATACCATGTGGTCATCCACTTGAAAAAAAACCGTTGCTGGACTCCCAGGAGTTTTCTGCGCATATGACACCTATACCACTGCATAAAGGGGATTTTTTCTGATTTTTAGACACCAATATCGATCCTCTAGCTATGTTGGAGTAGATTCTTTACCATGTGGTCATCCACTTGAAAAAAATCGTTGCTGGACTCCCAGGAGTTTTCTGCGCATATGACACCTAAGCCACGGTATAATGCGGATATTTTCTGATTTTTAGACACCAATATCGATCCTCTAGCTATGTTGGAGTAGATTCTATACCATGTGGTCATCCACTTGAAAAAAATCGTTGCTAAACTTCCAGGAGGAGTCACGAGTTTTCTGCGCATATGACACCTAAGCCACTGCATAAAGGGGATTTTTTCTGATTTTTAGACACCAATATTGACCCTCTAACCATGTTGGAGTAGATTCCATACCATGTGGTCATCCACTTGAAAAAAATCGTTGCTGGACTCCCAGGAGTTTTCTGCGCATATGACACCTAAGCCACTGCATAGAGGGGATTTTTTCTGATTTTTAGACACCAATATTGACCCTCTAACCATGTTGGAGTAGATTCTATACCATGTGGTCATCCACTTGAAAAAAATCGTTGCTGGACTCCCAGGAGTTTTCTGCGCATATGACACCTAAGCCACTGCATAAAGGGGATTTTTTCTGATTTTTAGACACCAATATTGACCCTCTAACCATGTTGGAGTAGATTCCATACCATGTGGTCATCCACTTGAAAAAAATCGTTGCTGGACTCCCAGGAGTTTTCTGCGCATATGACACCTAAGCCACTGCATAGAGGGGATTTTTTCTGATTTTTAGACACCAATATTGACCCTCTAACCATGTTGGAGTAGATTCCATACCATGTGGTCATCCACTTGAAAAAAACCGTTGCTGGACTCCCAGGAGTTTTATGCGCATATGACACCTATACAACTGCATAGAGGGGATTTTTTCTGATTTTTATACACCAATATCGACCCTCTAGCTATGTTGGAGTAGATTCTATGCCATGTGGTCATCCACTTGAAAAAATCGTTGCTAAACTTCCAGGAGGAGTCAAGAGTTTTCTGCGCATATGACACCTATGCCACTGCATAAAGGGGATTTTTTCTGATTTTTAGACACCAATATTGACCCTCTAACCATGTTGGAGTAGATTCCATACCATGTGGTCATCCACTTGAAAAAAATCGTTGCTGGACTCCCAGGAGTTTTCTGCGCATATGACACCTAAGCCACTGCATAGAGGGGATTTTTTCTGATTTTTAGACACCAATATTGACCCTCTAACCATGTTGGAGTAGATTCTATACCATGTGGTCATCCACTTGAAAAAAATCGTTGCTGGACTCCCAGGAGTTTTCTGCGCATATGACACCTAAGCCACTGCATAAAGGGGATTTTTTCTGATTTTTAGACACCAATATTGACCCTCTAACCATGTTGGAGTAGATTCCATACCATGTGGTCATCCACTTGAAAAAAATCGTTGCTGGACTCCCAGGAGTTTTCTGCGCATATGACACCTAAGCCACTGCATAGAGGGGATTTTTTCTGATTTTTAGACACCAATATTGACCCTCTAACCATGTTGGAGTAGATTCCATACCATGTGGTCATCCACTTGAAAAAAACCGTTGCTGGACTCCCAGGAGTTTTATGCGCATATGACACCTATACAACTGCATAGAGGGGATTTTTTCTGATTTTTATACACCAATATCGACCCTCTAGCTATGTTGGAGTAGATTCTATGCCATGTGGTCATCCACTTGAAAAAATCGTTGCTAAACTTCCAGGAGGAGTCAAGAGTTTTCTGCGCATATGACACCTATGCCACTGCATAAAGGGGATTTTTTTCTGATTTTTAGACACCAATATCGATCCTCTACCTATGTTGGAGTAGATTCCATACCATGTGGTCATCCACTTGAAAAAACCGTTGCTGGACTCCCAGGAGTTTTCTGCGCATATGACACCTATGCCACTGCATAGGGGGAATTTTTTCTGATTTTAAGACACCAATGTCGACCCTCTAGCTATGTTGGAGTAGATTCCATACCATGTGGTCATCCACTTGAAAAAACCGTTGCATAACTTCCAGGAGGGGTCAAGAGTTTTCTGCGCATATGACACCTATGCCACTGCATAAAGGGGATTTTTTCTGATTTTTAGACATCAATATCGATATTGGTGTCTAAGAATCAGAAAAAATCCCCTCTATGCAGTTGTATAGGTGTCATATGCGCATAAAACTCCTGGGAGTCCAGCAACGGTTTTTTTCAAGTGGATGACCACATGGTATGGAATCTACTCCAACATAGCTAGAGGGTCGATATTGATGTCTAAAAATCAGAAAAAATCCCCTTTATGCAGTGGCATAGGTGTCATATGCGCAGAAAACTCTTGACTCCTCCTGGAAGTTTAGCAACGATTTTTTTCAAGTGGATGACCACATGGTATGGAATCTACTCCAACATAGTTAGAGGGTCGATATTGGTGTCTAAGAATCAGAAAAAATCCCCTCTATGCAGTTGTATAGGTGTCATATGCGCATAAAACTCCTGGGAGTCCAGCAACGGTTTTTTTCAAGTGGATGACCACATGGTATGGAATCTACTCCAAAATAGGTAGAGGATCGATATTGGTGTCTAAAAATCAGAAAAAATCCCCTTTATGCAGTGGCATAGGTGTCATATGCGCAGAAAACTCCTGGGAGTCCAGCAACGGTTTTTTTCAAGTGGATGACCACATGGTATGGAATCTACTCCAAAATAGATAGAGGATCGATATTGGTGTCTAAAAATCAGAAAAAATTACCTTTATGCAGTGGCATAGGTGTTATATGCGCAGAAAACTCCTGGGAGTCCAGCAACGGTTTTTTTCAAGTGGATGACCACATGGTATGGAATCTACTCCAACATAGCTACAGGGTCGATATCGGTGTCTAAAAATCAGAAAAAATCCCCTTCATGCAGTGGCATAGGTGTCATATGCGCAGAAAACTCTTGACTCCTCCTGGAAGTTTAGCAACGATTTTTTTCAAGTGGATGACCACATGGTATGGAATCTACTCCAACATAGCTAGAGAGTCGACATTGATGTCTAAAAATCAGAAAAATTCCCTCTTTGCAATGGTTTAGGTGTCATATTTGCAGAATATTCCTGGGAGTCCATAGTCATAGTTTCATAGGTATCAGATATAAATACATGAAACTATTAAATACTGGCGGTCAATATATTTTTGACTTATGTATATATGTTGTTATGCTTGTAAACTTTTTAATATACTAGGTATACAAGAATGAATACAAAGGTTAGCACAAATCATAAATATTGTATTATCATTTTAAAAATAACATAAAACATATAAATTCATGCATAATCATTATGTTACTCATCATATTCTCACGACTATGACTATTTATGTATTTCTTATATGTTCATTATCAATTTAACGCATATAAAATTGAGTGAATAAAATTGCTAGTTGGCAGCCCTGAAATGTAGAATAAAAAATATGTATTTTATGCACCACTTAAATACATGTTTGCTTGCATTCTACTCTAGTTACTATGTGCCGTTATAACAAGACAAATATTTTTGATTTCTTCTTTTACCTCTTTCGTTGTCGTTCTAGTGAATATTTATTTTTTATCAAGGTTGATAGACAAAGCATAGTAACCATTATATATTAAAAAATTTTCCACTTACAAATATAGTCTCAAATAGCCTAACGAGACCACATGCACCTCATAGCCGGAGGGACATGAGTTCGAATCCCAGCGATGGCGAAGTTTTTATTGTAAAATTTAATATTTTGCAACATTCATTTTATAAAACCTGGAGAGGAATCTATTCCAACATAGCTAGAGGATCGATATTGGTGTCTAAAAATCAGAAAAAATCCCCTTTATGCAGTGACATAGGTGTCATATGCGCAGAAAACTCCTGGGAGTCCAGCAACGGTTTTTTTCAAGTGGATGACACATGGTATGGAATCTACTCCAACATAGCTAGAGGGTCGATATTGATGTCTAAAAATCAGAAAAAATACCCTCTATGCAGTGGTATAGGTGTCATATGCGCAGAAAACTCCTGGGAGTCCAGCAACGGTTTTTTTCAAGTGGATGACACATGGTATGGAATCTACTCCAAAATAGGTAGAGGATCGATATTGGTGTCTAAAAATCAGAAAAAAATCCCATTTATGCAGTGGCTTAGGTGTCCTATGCGCAGAAAACTCCTGGGAGTCCAGCAACGATTTTTTTCTAGTGGATGACCACATGGTATGGAATCTACTCCAACATAGTTAGAGGGTCGATATTGGTGTCTAAAAATCAGAAAAAATCCCCTTTATGCAGTGACATAGGTGTCATATGCGCAGAAAACTCTTGACCCCTCCTGGAAGTTATGCAACGGTTTTTTCAAGTGGATGACCACATGGTATGGAATCTACTCCAACATAGCTAGAGGGTCGACATTGGTGTCTTAAAATCAGAAAAAATTCCCCCTATGCAGTGGCATAGGTGTCATATGCGCAGAAAACTCCTGGGAGTCCAGCAACGGTTTTTTTCAAGTGGATGACCACATGGTATGGAATCTACTCCAAAATAGGTAGAGGATCGATATTGGTGTCTAAAAATCAGAAAAAATCCCCTTTATGCAGTGGCATAGGTGTCATATGCGCAGAAAACTCCTGGGAGTCCAGCAACGGTTTTTTTCAAGTGGATGACCACATGGTATGGAATCTTCTCCAACATAGATAGAGGATCGATATTGGTGTCTTAAAATCAGAAAAAATTACCTTTATGAAGTGGCATAGGTGTTATATGCGCTGAAAACTCCTGGGAGTCCAGCAACGGTTTTTTTTCAAGTGGATGACCACATGGTATGGAATCCACTCCAACATAGCTACAGGGTCGATATCGGTGTCTAAAAATCAGAAAAAATCCCCTTCATGCAGTGGCATAGGTGTCATATGCGCAGAAAACTCTTGACTCCTCCTGGAAGTTTAGCAACGATTTTTTTCAAGTGGATGACCACATGGTATGGAATCTACTCCAACATAGCTAGAGAGTCGACATTGATGTCTAAAAATCAGAAAAATTCCCTCTTTGCAATGGTTTAGGTGTCATATTTGCAGAATATTCCTGGGAGTCCATAGTCATAGTTTCATAGGTATCAGATATAAATACATGAAACTATTAAATACTGGCGGTCAATATATTTTTGACTTATGTATATATGTTGTTATGCTTGTAAACTTTTTAATATACTAGGTATACAAGAATGAATACAAAGGTTAGCACAAATCATAAATATTGTATTATCATTTTAAAAATAACATAAAACATATAAATTCATGCATAATCATTATGTTACTCATCATATTCTCACGACTATGACTATTTATGTATTTCTTATATGTTCATTATCAATTTAACGCATATAAAATTGAGTGAATAAAATTGCTAGTTGGCAGCCCTGAAATGTAGAATAAAAAATATGTATTTTATGCACCACTTAAATACATGTTTGCTTGCATTCTACTCTAGTTACTATGTGCCGTTATAACAAGACAAATATTTTTGATTTCTTCTTTTACCTCTTTCGTTGTCGTTCTAGTGAATATTTATTTTTTATCAAGGTTGATAGACAAAGCATAGTAACCATTATATATTAAAAAATTTTCCACTTACAAATATAGTCTCAAATAGCCTAACGAGACCACATGCACCTCATAGCCGTAGGGTCATGAGTTCGAATCCCAGCGATGGCGAAGTTTTTTTTTTTAAATTTAATTTTTTGCAACATTCATTTTATAAAACCTGGAGAGGAATCTATTCCAACATAGCTAGAGGATCGATATTGGTGTCTAAAAATCAGAAAAAATCCCCTTTATGCAGTGGCATAGGTGTCATATGCGCAGAAAACTCTTGACCCCTCCTGGAAGTTATGCAACGGTTTTTTCAAGTGGATGACCACATGGTATGGAATCTACTCCAACATAGATAGAGGATCGATATTGGTGTCTTAAAATCAGAAAAAATTACATTTATGCAGTGGCATAGGTGTTATATGCGCAGAAAACTCCAGGGAGTCCAGCAACGGTTTTTTTCAAGTGGATGACCACATGGTATGGAATCTACTCCAACATAGCTAGAGGGTCGAAATTGGTGTCTTAAAATTAGAAAAAATCCGCATTATACCGTGGCTTAGGTGTCATATGCGCAGAAAACTCCTGGGAGTCCAGCAACGGTTTTTTCTCAAGTGGATGACCACATGGTATGGAATCTACTCCAACATAGGTAGAGGGTCGATATTGGTGTCTAAAAATCAGAAAAAATCCCCTTTATGCAGTGGCATAGGTGTCATATGCGCAGAAAACTCTTGACTCCTCCTGGAAGTTTAGCAACGATTTTTTTCAAGTGGATGACCACATGGTATAGAATCTACTCCAACATAGCTAGAGGGTTGACATTGGTGTCTTAAAATCAGAAAAAATCCCCTCTATGCAGTTGTATAAGTGTCATATGCGCATAAAACTCCAGGGATTCCAGCAACGGTTTTTTTCAAGTGGATGACCACATGGTATGGAATCTACTCCAACATAGGTAGAGGGTCGATATTGGTGTCAAAAAATTAGAAAAAATTCACGCTATGCGGTGGCATAGGTGTGATATGCGCAGAAAACTCCTGGGAGTCCAGCAACGATTTTTTTCAAGTGGATTACCACATGGTATGGAATCTACTCCAACATAGCTAGAAAGTCGATATTGGTGTCTAAAAATCAACGGTTTTTTTTCAAGTGGACGACCACATGGTATAGAATCTACTCCAACATAGTTAGAGGGTCGATATTGGTGTCAAAAAATTAGAAAAAATTCACGCTATGCGGTGGCATAGGTGTGATATGCGCAGAAAACTCCTGGGAGTCCAGCAACGGTTTTTTTCAAGTGGATGACCACATGGTATGGAATCTACTCCAACATAGGTAGAGGGTCGATATTGGTGTCAAAAAATTAGAAAAAATTCACGCTATGCGGTGGCATAGGTGTGATATGCGCAGAAAACTCCTGGGAGTCCAGCAACGGTTTTTTTCAAGTGGATGACACATGGTATGGAATCTACTCCAACATAGCTAGAGGGTTGACATTGGTGTCTTGAAATCAGAAAAAATCCCCTCTATGCAGTTGTATAAGTGTCATATGCGCATAAAACTCCAGGGATTCCAGCAACGGTTTTTTTCAAGTGGATGACCACATGGTATGGAATCTACTCCAACATAGGTAGAGGGTCGATATTGGTGTCTAAAAATTAGAAAAAATTCTTGCTATGCAGTGGCATAGGTGTCATGTGCGCAGAAAACTCCTGGGAGTCCAGCAACGGTTTTTTTCAAGTGGATGACACATGGTATGGAATCTACTCCAACATAGGTAGAGGGTCGATAGTGGTGTCTTAAAATCAGAAAAAATTCCCTCTTTGCAGTGGCATAGGTGTCATGTGCGCAGAAAACTCCTGGGAGTCCAGCAACGGTTTTTTTCAAGTGGATGACCACATGGTATGGAATCTACTCCAACATAGGTAGAGGGTCGATATTGGTGTCAAAAAATTAGAAAAAATTCACGCTATGCGGTGGCATAGGTGTGATATGCGCAGAAAACTCCTGGGAGTCCAGCAACGGTTTTTTTCAAGTGGATGACACATGGTATGGAATCTACTCCAACATAGGTAGAGGGTCGATAGTGGTGTCTTAAAATCAGAAAAAATTCCCTCTTTGCAGTGGCATAGGTGTCATGTGCGCAGAAAACTCCTGGGAGTCCAGCAACGGTTTTTTTCAAGTGGATGACCACATGGTATGGAATCTACTCCAACATAGGTAGAGGGTCGATATTGGTGTCAAAAAATTAGAAAAAATTCACGCTATGCGGTGGCATAGGTGTGATATGCGCAGAAAACTCCTGGGAGTCCAGCAACGGTTTTTTTCAAGTGGATGACACATGGTATAGAATCTACTCCAACATAGCTAGAGGGTTGACATTGGTGTCTTAAAATCAGAAAAAATTCCCTCTTTGCAGTGGCATAGGTGTCATGTGCGCAGAAAACTCCTGGGAGTCCAGCAACGGTTTTTTTCAAGTGGATGACCACATGGTATAGAATCTACTCCAACATAGCTAGAGGGTCGATATTGGTGTATAAAAATCAGAAAAAAATCCCCTCTATGCAGTGGCATAGGTGTGATATGCGCAGAAAACTCTTGACTCCTCCTGGAAGTTTAGCAACGATTTTTTTCAAGTGGATGACCACATGGTATAGAATCTACTCCAACATAGCTAGAGGGTTGACATTGGTGTCTTAAAATCAGAAAAAATCCCCTCTATGCAGTTGTATAAGTGTCATATGCGCATAAAACTCCAGGGATTCCAGCAACGGTTTTTTTCAAGTGGATGACCACATGGTATGGAATCTACTCCAACATAGTTAGAGGGTTGACATTGGTGTCTTAAAATCAGAAAAAATCCCCTCTATGCAGTTGTATAAGTGTCATATGCGCATAAAACTCCAGGGATTCCAGCAACGGTTTTTTTCAAATGGATGACCACATGGTATGGAATCTACTCCAACATAGTTAGAGGGTCGATATTGGTGTCTAAAAATTAGAAAAAATTCCCGCTATGCAGTGGCATAGGTGTCATGTGCGCAGAAAACTTCCTAATGGCCAAAATCGTCCTTAACCTCAATATCGTTAACCTGGTATGGAATCTACTCCAACATAGCTAGAAGGTCGATATTGGTGTCAAAAAATTAGAAAAAATTCCCGCTATGCAGTGGCATAGGTGTCATATGCGCAGAAAACTCCTGGGAGTCCAGCAACGGTTTTTTTCAAGTGGATGACCACATGGTATGAAATCTACTCCAACATAGGTAGAGGATCGATATTGGTGTCTAAAAATCAGAAAAAAATCCCCTTTATGCAGTGGCATAGGTGTCATATCCGCAGAAAACTCTTGACTCCTCCTGGAAGTTTAGCAACGATTTTTTCAAGTGGATGACCACATGGCATAGAATCTACTCCAACATAGCTAGAGGGTCGATATTGGTGTATAAAAATCAGAAAAAATCCCCTCTATGCAGTTGTATAAGTGTCATATGCGCAGAAAACTCTTGACTCCTCCTGGAAGTTTAGCAACGATTTTTTTCAAGTGGATGACCACATGGTATGGAATCTACTCCAACATAGTTAGAGGGTCGATATTGGTGTCTAAGAATCAGAAAAAATCCCCTCTATGCAGTTGTATAGTTGTCATATGCGCATAAAACTCCTGGGAGTCCAGCAACGGTTTTTTTCAAGTGGATGACCACATGGTATGGAATCTACTCCAACATAGGTAGAGGATCGATATTGGTGTCTAAAAATCAGAAAAAAATCCCCTTTATGCAGTGGCATAGGTGTCATATGCGCAGAAAACTCTTGACTCCTCCTGGAAGTTTAGCAACGATTTTTTCAAGTGGATGACCACATGGTATGGAATCTACTCCAACATAGTTAGAGGGTCGATATTGGTGTCTAAGAATCAGAAAAAATCCCCTCTATGCAGTGGCATAGGTGTCATATGCGCAGAAAAATCCTGGGAGTCCAGCAACGATTTTTTTCAAGTGGATGACCACATGGTATGGAATCTACTCCAACATAGCTAGAGGGTCGATATTGATGTCTAATAATCAGAAAAAATACCCTCTATGCAGTGGTATAGGTGTCATATTTGCAGAATATTCCTGGGAGTCCATAGTCATAGTTTCATAGGTATCAGATATAAATACATGAAACTATTAAATACTGGCGGTCAATATATTTTTGACTTATGTATATATGTTGTTATGCTTGTAAACTTTTTAATATACTAGGTATACAAGAATGAATACAAAGGTTAGCACAAATCATAAATATTGTATTATCATTTTAAAAATAACATAAAACATATAAATTCATGCATAATCATTATGTTACTCATCATATTCTCACGACTATGACTATTTATGTATTTCTTATATGTTCATTATCAATTTAACGCATATAAAATTGAGTGAATAAAATTGCTAGTTGGCAGCCCTGAAATGTAGAATAAAAAATATGTATTTTATGCACCACTTAAATACATGTTTGCTTGCATTCTACTCTAGTTACTATGTGCCGTTATAACAAGACAAATATTTTTGATTTCTTCTTTTACCTCTTTCGTTGTCGTTCTAGTGAATATTTATTTTTTATCAAGATTGATAGACAAAGCATAGTAACCATTATATATTAAAAAATTTTCCACTTACAAATATAGTCCCAAATAGCCTAACGAGACCACATGCACCTCATAGCCGTAGGGTCATGAGTTCGAATCCCAGCGATGGCGAAGTTTTTTTTGTAAAATTTAATATTTTGCAACATTCATTTTATAAAACCTGGAGAGGAATCTATTCCAACATAGCTAGAGGATCGATATTGGTGTCTAAAAATCAGAAAAAATCCCCTTTATGCAGTGACATAGGTGTCATATGCGCAGAAAACTCCTGGGAGTCCAGCAACGGTTTTTTTCAAGTGGATGACACATGGTATGGAATCTACTCCAACATAGCTAGAGGGTCGATATTGATGTCTAATAATCAGAAAAAATACCCTCTATGCAATGGTATAGGTGTCATATGCGCAGAAAACTCCTGGGAGTCCAGCAACGATTTTTTTCTAGTGGATGACCACATGGTATGGAATCTACTCCAACATAGTTAGAGGGTCGATATTGGTGTCTAAAAATCAGAAAAAATCCCCTTTATGCAGTGACATAGGTGTCATATGCGCAGAAAACTCTTGACCCCTCCTGGAAGTTATGCAACGGTTTTTTCAAGTGGATGACCACATGGTATGGAATCTACTCCAACATAGCTAGAGGGTCGACATTGGTGTCTTAAAATCAGAAAAAATTCCCCCTATGCAGTGGCATAGGTGTCATATGCGCAGAAAACTCCTGGGAGTCCAGCAACGGTTTTTTTCAAGTGGATGACCACATGGTATGGAATCTACTCCAAAATAGATAGAGGGTCGAAATTGGTGTCTTAAAATTAGAAAATATCCGCATTATACCGTGGCTTAGGTGTCATATGCGCAGAAAACTCCTGGGAGTCCAGCAACGGTTTTTTCTCAAGTGGATGACCACATGGTATGGAATCTACTCCAACATAGGTAGAGGGTCGATATTGGTGTCTAAAAATCAGAAAAAATCCCCTTTATGCAGTGGCATAGGTGTCATATGCGCAGAAAACTCGTGACTCCTCCTGGAAGTTTAGCAACGATTTTTTTCAAGTGGATGACCACATGGTATGGAATCTACTCCAACATAGGTAGAGGATCGATATTGGTGTCTAAAAATCAGAAAAAATCCCCTTTATGCAGTGGCATAGGTGTCATATGCGCAGAAAACTCGTGACTCCTCCTGGAAGTTTAGCAACGGTTTTTTTCAAGTGGATGACACATGGTATGGAATCTACTCCAACATAGCTAGAGGGTCGATATTGATGTCTAAAAATCAGAAAAAATCCCCTTTATGCAGTGGCATAGGTGTCATATGCGCAGAAAACTCCTGGGAGTCCAGCAACGGTTTTTTTCAAGTGGATGACCACATGGTATGGAATCTACTCCAAAATAGATAGAGGGTCGAAATTGGTGTCTTAAAATTAGAAAATATCCGCATTATACCGTGGCTTAGGTGTCATATGCGCAGAAAACTCCTGGGAGTCCAGCAACGGTTTTTTCTCAAGTGGATGACCACATGGTATGGAATCTACTCCAACATAGGTAGAGGGTCGATATTGGTGTCTAAAAATCAGAAAAATCCCCTTTATGCAGTGGCATAGGTGTCATATGCACAGAAAACTCGTGACTCCTCCTGGAAGTTTAGCAACGATTTTTTTCAAGTGGATTACCACATGGTATGGAATCTACTCCAACATAGCTAGAGGATCGATATTGGTGTCTAAAAATCAGAAAATATCCGCATTATACCGTGGCTTAGGTGTCATATGCGCAGAAAACTCCTGGGAGTCCAGCAACGATTTTTTTCAAGTGGATTACCACATGGTATGGAATCTACTCCAACATAGGTAGAGGGTCGATATTGGTGTCTAAAAATCAGAAAAAATTACCTTTATGCAGTGGCATAGGTGTTATATGCGCAGAAAACTCCTGGGAGTCCAGCAACGGTTTTTTTCAAGTGGATGACCACATGGTATGGAATCTACTCCAACATAGCTACAGGGTCGATATCGGTGTCTAAAAATCAGAAAAAATCCCCTTCATGCAGTGGCATAGGTGTCATATGCGCAGAAAACTCTTGACTCCTCCTGGAAGTTTAGCAACGATTTTTTTCAAGTGGATGACCACATGGTATAGAATCTACTCCAACATAGCTAGAGGATCGATATTGGTGTCTAAAAATCAGAAAAAATCCCCTTTACGCAGTGGTATAGGTGTCATATGCGCAGAAAACTCCTGGGAGTCCAGCAACGGTTTTTTTTCAAGTGGATGACCACATGGTATAGAATCTACTCCAACATAGCTAGAGGGTCGAAATTGGTGTCTTAAAATCAGAAAATATCCGCATTATACCGTGGCTTAGGTGTCATATGCGCAGAAAACTCCTGGGAGTCCAGCAACGATTTTTTTCAAGTGGATGACCACATGGTATAGAATCTACTCCAACATAGCTAGAGGATCGATATTGGTGTCTAAAAATCAGAAAAAATCATCTTTATGCAGTGGCATAGGTGTCATGTGCGCAGAAAACTCCTGGGAGTCCAGCAACGGTTTTTTTCAAGTGGATGACCACATGGTATGGAATCTACTCCAACATAGGTAGAGGATCAATATTGGTGTCTAAAAATCAGAAAAAATCCTCTTTATGCAGTGGCATAGGTGTCATATGCGCAGAAAACTCCTGGGAGTCCAGCAACGGTTTTTTTCAAGTGGATGACCACATGGTATGGAATCTACTCCAACATAGGTAGAGGATCGATATTGGTGTCTAAAAATCAGAAAAAATCATCTTTATGCAGTGGCATAGGTGTCATATGCGCAGAAAACTCCTGGGAGTCCAGCAACGGTTTTTTTTCAAGTGGATGACCACATGGTATGGAATCTACTCCAACATAGGTAGAGGGTCGAAATTGGTGTCTTAAAATCAGAAAATATCCGCATTATACCGTGGCTTAGGTGTCATATGCGCAGAAAACTCCTGGGAGTCCAGCAACGATTTTTTTCAAGTGGATGACCACATGGTATGGAATCTACTCCAACATAGCTAGAGAGTCGATATTGGTGTCTTAAAATCAGAAAAAATCCCCTCTATGCAGTGGCATAGGTGTCATATGCGCAGAAAACTCCTGGGAGTCCAGCAACGATTTTTTTCAAGTGGATGACCACATGGTATAGAATCTACTCCAACATAGCTAGAGGATCGATATTGGTGTCTAAAAATCAGAAAAAATCATCTTTATGCAGTGGCATAGGTGTCATGTGCGCAGAAAACTCCTGGGAGTCCAGCAACGGTTTTTTTCAAGTGGATGACCACATGGTATGGAATCTACTCCAACATAGGTAGAGGATCGATATTGGTGTCTAAAAATCAGAAAAAATCCTCTTTATGCAGTGGCATAGGTGTCATATGCGCAGAAAACTCCTGGGAGTCCAGCAACGGTTTTTTTCAAGTGGATGACCACATGGTATGGAATCTACTCCAACATAGGTAGAGGGTCGAAATTGGTGTCTTAAAATCAGAAAATATCCGCATTATACCGTGGCTTAGGTGTCATATGCGCAGAAAACTCCTGGGAGTCCAGCAACGATTTTTTTCAAGTGGATGACCACATGGTATGGAATCTACTCCAACATAGCTAGAGGGTCGACATTGGTGTCTAAAAATCAGAAAAAATCCCCTCTATGCAGTGGCATAGGTGTGATATGCGCAGAAAACTTCCTATTGGCCAAAATCGTGCTTAACCTCAATATTGTTAACCTGGTATAGAATCTACTCCAACATAGCTAGAGGGTCGACATTGGTGTCAAAAATCAGAAAAAATCCCTTTTATGCAGTGGCTTAGGTGTCATATGCGCAGAAAACTCCTGGGAGTCCAGCAACGGTTTTTTCTCAAGTGGATGACCACATGGTATGGAATCTACTCCAACATAGCTAGAGGGTCGACATTGGTGTCTAAAAATCAGAAAAAATCCCCTCTATGCAGTGGCATAGGTGTGATATGCGCAGAAAACTTCCTATTGGCCAAAATCGTGCTTAACCTCAATATTGTTAACCTGGTATAGAATCTACTCCAACATAGCTAGAGGGTCGACATTGGTGTCTAAAAATCAGAAAATATCCGCATTATATCGTGGCTTAGGTGTCATATGCGCAGAAAACTCCTGGGAGTCCAGCAACGATTTTTTTCAAGTGGATGACCACATGGTATGGAATCTACTCCAACATAGGTAGAGGGTCGATATTGGTGTCTAAAAATCAGAAAAAATTCCCCTTTATGCAGGGGCTTAGGTGTCGTATGTGTAGAAAACTTCCTAGTGGCCAAAATCGTCCTTAACCACAATATCGTTAACCTGGTATGGAATCTACTCCAACATAGGTAGAGGGTCGATATTGGTGTATAAAAATCAGAAAAAATCCCCTCTATGCAGTGGCATAGGTGTGATATGCGCAGAAAACTCTTGACTCCTCCTGGAAGTTTAGCAACGATTTTTTTCAAGTGGATGACCACATGGTATGGAATCTACTCCAACATAGCTAGAGGGTCGACATTGGTGTCGAAAAATCAGAAAAAATCCCTTTTATGCAGTGGCTTAGGTGTCATGTGCGCAGAAAACTCCTGGGAGTCCAGCAACGGTTTTTTTCAAGTGGATCACCACATGGTATGGAATCTACTCCAACATAGCTAGGGGGTCGACATTGGTGTCTAAAAATCAGAAAAAATCCCCTCTATGCAGTGGCATAGGTGTCATATGCGCAGAAAACTCCTGGGAGTCCAGCAACGGTTTTTTTCAAGTGGATGACCACATGGTATGGAATCTACTCCAACATAGGTAGAGGATCGATATTGGTGTCTAAAAATCATAAAAAAATCCCCTTTATGCAGTGGCATAGGTGTCATATGCGCAGAAAACTCTTGACTCCTTCTGGAAGTTTAGCAACGATTTTTTCTAGTGGATGACCACATGGTATGGAATCTACTCCAACATAGTTAGAGGGTCGATATTGGTGTCAAAAAATTATAAAAAATCCCCTCTATGCAGTGGCATAGGTGTCATAAGCGCAGAAAACTCCTGGGAGTCCAGCAACGGTTTTTTTCAAGTGGATGACCACATGGTATGGAATCTACTCCAACATAGGTAGAGGATCGATATTGGTGTCTAAAAATCAGAAAAAATCATCTTTATGCAGTGGCATAGGTGTCATATGCGCAGAAAACTCCTGGGAGTCCAGCAACGGTTTTTTTCAAGTGGATGACCACATGGTATAGAATCTACTCGAACATAGCTAAAGGGTCGAAATTGGTGTCTTAAAATCAGAAAATATCCGCATTATATCGTGGCTTAGGTGTCATATGCGCAGAAAACTCCTGGGAGTCCAGCAACGATTTTTTTCAAGTGGATGACCACATGGTATAGAATCTACTCCAACATAGTGAGAGGGTCGATATTGGTGTCTAAAAATTAGAAAAAATTCCCGCTATGCAGTGGTATAGGTGTCATGTGCGCAGAAAACTTCCTAGTGGCCAAAATCGTCCTTAACCTCAATATCGTTAACCTGGTATGGAATCTACTCCAACATAGGTAGAGGGTCGATATTGGTGTATAAAAATCAGAAAAAATCCCCTCTATGCAGTGGCATAGGTGTGATATGCGCAGAAAACTCTTGACTCCTCCTGGAAGTTTAGCAACGATTTTTTTCAAGTGGATGACCACATGGTATGGAATCTACTCCAACATAGCTAGAGGGTCGACATTGGTGTCGAAAAATCAGAAAAAATCCCTTTTATGCAGTGGCTTAGGTGTCATATGCGCAGAAAACTCCTGGGAGTCCAGCAACGGTTTTTTCTCAAGTGGATGACCACATGGTATGGAATCTACTCCAACATAGCTAGAGGGCCGACATTGGTGTCTAAAAATCAGAAAAAATCCCCTTCATTTAGTGGCATAGGTGTCATGTGCGCAGAAAACTCCTGGGAGTCCAGCAACGGTTTTTTTCAAGTGGATGACCACATGGTATGGAATCTACTCCAACATAGCTAGGGGGTCGACATTGGTGTCTAAAAATCAGAAAAAATCCCCTCTATGCAGTGGCATAGGTGTCATGTGCGCAGAAAACTCCTGGGAGTCCAGCAACGGTTTTTTTCAAGTGGATGACCACATGGTATGGAATCTACTCCAACATAGGTAGAGGATCGATATTGGTGTCTAAAAATCATAAAAAAATCCCCTTTATGCAGTGGCATAGGTGTCATATGCGCAGAAAACTCTTGACTCCTTCTGGAAGTTTAGCAACGATTTTTTCTAGTGGATGACCACATGGTATGGAATCTACTCCAACATAGTTAGAGGGTCGATATTGGTGTCAAAAAATTATAAAAAATTCCCGCTATGCAGTGGCATAGGTGTGATATGCGCAGAAAACTCCTGGGAGTCCAGCAACGGTTTTTTTTCAAGTGGATGACCACATGGTATGGCATCTACTCCAACATAGTTAGCGGGTCGATATTGGTGTCTAAAAATTAGAAAAAATTCCCGCTATGCAGTGGCATAGGTGTCATGTGCGCAGAAAACTTCCTATTGGCCAAAATCGTGCTTAACCTCAATATTGTTAACCTGGTATAGAATCTACTCCAACATAGCTAGAGGGTCGAAATTGGTGTCTTAAAATCAGAAAAAATCCCCTCTATGCAGTGGCAGAAGTTTCATATGCGCAGAAAACTCCTGGGAGTCCAGCAACGGTTTTTTTTCAAGTGGATGACCACATGGTATGGCATCTACTCCAACATAGTTAGCGGGTCGATATTGGTGTCTAAAAATTAGAAAAAATTCCCGCTATGCAGTGGCATAGGTGTCATGTGCGCAGAAAACTTCCTATTGGCCAAAATCGTGCTTAACCTCAATATTGTTAACCTGGTATAGAATCTACTCCAACATAGCTAGAGGGTTGATATTGGTGTCTAAAAATTAGAAAAAATATTCACTTTCTAGCTATATGGGTGTCATATGCGCAGAAAACTCCTGGGAGTCCAGCAACGGTTTTTTTCAAGTGGATGACCAAATGGTATGGAATCTACTCCAACATAGCTAGAGGGTCGACATTGGTGTCTAAAAATCAGAAAAAATCCCCTCTATGCAGTGGCATAAGTTTCATATGCGCAGAAAACTCCTGGGAGTCCAGCAACGGTTTTTTTTCAAGTGGATGACCACATGGTATGGCATCTACTCCAACATAGTTAGCGGGTCGATATTGGTGTCTAAAAATTAGAAAAAATTCCCGCTATGCAGTGGCATAGGTGTCATGTGCGCAGAAAACTCCGGGGATTCCAGCAACGGTTTTTTTTCAAGTGGATGACCACATGGTATAGAATCTACTCCAACATAGTTAGAGGGTCGATATTGGTGTCTAAAAATCAGAAAAAATCCCCTCTATGCAGTGGCATAGGTGTGATATGCGCAGAAAACTCACTATTGGCCAAAATCGTGCTTAACCTCAATATTGTTAACCTGGTATAGAATCTACTCCAACATAGCTAGAGGGTTGATATTGGTGTCTAAAAATTAGAAAAAATATTCGCTTTCTAGCTATATGGGTGCCATATGCGCAGAAAACTCCTGGGAGTCCAGCAACGGTTTTTTTTCAAGTGGATGACCACATGGTATGGCATCTACTCCAACATAGTTAGCGGGTCGATATTGGTGTCAAAAAATTAGAAAAAATTCCCGCTATGCAGTGGCATAGGTGTGATATGCGCAGAAAACTCCTGGGAGTCCAGCAACGGTTTTTTTTCAAGTGGATGACCACATGGTATAGAATCTACTCCAACATAGCTAGAGGGTTGACATTGGTGTTTAAAAATCAGAAAAAATCCCCTCTATGCAGTTGTATAAGTATTATATGCGCAGAAAACTCCAGGGATTCCAGCAACGTTTTTTTTCAAGTGGATGACCACATGGTATAGAATCTACTCCAACATAGCTAGAGGGTCGATATTGGTGTATAAAAATCAGAAAAAATCCCCTCTATGCAGTGGCATAGGTGTCATATGCGCAGAAAACTCTTGACTCCTCCTGGAAGTTTAGCAACGATTTTTTTCAAGTGGATGACCACATGGTATAGAATCTACTCCAACATAGCTAGAGGGTTGACATTGGTGTCTAAAAATCAGAAAAAATCCCCGCTATGCAGTTGTATAGGTGTCATATGCGCAGAAAACTCCTGGGAGTCCAGCAACGGTTTTTTTCAAGTGGATGACCACATGGTATGGAATCTACTCCAACATAGGTAGAGGGTCGATATTGGTGTCTTAAAATCAGAAAAAATTCCCTCTTTGCAGTGGCATAGGTGTCATGTGCGCAGAAAACTCCTGGGAGTCCAGCAACGGTTTTTTTCAAGTGGATGACCACATGGTATGGAATCTACTCCAACATAGGTAGAGGGTCGATATTGGTGTCTTAAAATCAGAAAAAATTCCCTCTTTGCAGTGGCATAGGTGTCATGTGCGCAGAAAAATCTTGACTCCTCCTGGAAGTTTAGCAACGATTTTTTCTAGTGGATGACCACATGGTATGGAATCTACTCCAACATAGTTAGAGGGTCGATATTGGTGTCAAAAAATTAGAAAAAATTCACGCTATGCGGTGGCATAGGTGTGATATGCGCAGAAAACTCCTGGGAGTCCAGCAACGGTTTTTTTCAAGTGGATGACCACATGGTATGGAATCTACTCCAACATAGCTAGAGGGTCGATATTGATGTCTAAAAATCAGAAAAAATTTTCTCTATGCAGTGGCATAGGTGTCATATGCGCAGAAAACTCCTGGGAGTCCAGCAACGATTTTTTTCAAGTGGATGACCACATGGTATGGAATCTACTCCAACATAGGTAGAGGATCGATATTGGTGTCTAAAAATCAGAAAAAATCCCCTTTATGCAGTGGCATAGGTGTCCTATGCGCAGAAAACTCCTGGGAGTCCAGCAACGGTTTTTTCAAGTGGATGACCACATGGTATAGAATCTACTCCAACATAGCTAGAGGGTCGATATTGGTGTCTAAAAATCAGAAAAAATCCCCTCTATGCAGTGGCATAGGTGTCATATGCGCAGAAAACTCTTGACTCCTCCTGGAAGTTTAGCAACGATTTTTTCTAGTGGATGACGACATGGTATGGAATCTACTCCAACATAGTTAGAGGGTCGATATTGGTGTCAAAAAATCAGAAAAAATTCCCTCTTTGCAGTGACATAGGTGTCATGTGCGCAGAAAACTCCTGGGAGTCCAGCAACGGTTTTTTCAAGTGGATGACCACATGGTATAGAATCTACTCCAACATAGCTAGAGGGTCGATATTGATGTCTAAAAATCAGAAAAAATTTTCTCTATGCAGTGGCGTAGGTGTCATATGCGCAGAAAACTCCTGGGAGTCCAGCAACGATTTTTTTTCAAGTGGATGACCACATGGTATGGAATCTACTCCAACATAGGTAGAGGATCGATATTGGTGTCTAAAAATCAGAAAAAATCCCCTCTATGCAGTGGCATAGGTGTCATATGCGCAGAAAACTCCTGGGAGTCCAGCAATGGTTTTTTTTCAAGTGGATGACCACATGGTATAGAATCTACTCCAACATAGTTAGAGGGTCGATATTGGTGTCTAAAAATCAGAAAAAAATCCCCTTTATGCAGTGGCATAGGTGTCATATGCGCAGAAAACTCCTGGGAGTCCAGCAACGGTTTTTTTTCAAGTGGACGACCACATGGTATTTAATCTACTCCAACATAGTTAGAGGGTCGATATTGGTGTTTAAAAATCAGAAAAAATCCCCTTTATGCAGTGGCATAGGGGTTATATGCGCAGAAAACTCCAGGGATTCCAGCAACGGTTTTTTTC
Organism: Tetanocera ferruginea; assembly: GCA_958299015.1. Classification (NCBI taxonomy): domain Eukaryota; kingdom Metazoa; phylum Arthropoda; class Insecta; order Diptera; family Sciomyzidae; genus Tetanocera; species Tetanocera ferruginea. Next base: position 73,646,040 of record OY282642.1, read on the forward strand.
AAGTGGATGACCACATGGTATAGTATCTACTCCAACATAGCTAGAGGGTCGATATTGGTGTCTAAAAATTAGAAAAAATTTCCGCTATGCAGTGGCATAGGTGTCATGTGCGCAGAAAACTTCCTAGTGGCCAAAATTGTCCTTAACCTCAATATCGTTAACCTGGTATGGAATCTACTCCAACATAGCTAGAAGGTCGATATTGGTGTCAAAAAATTAGAAAAAATTCCCGCTATGCAGTGGCATAGGTGTGATATGCGCAGAAAACTCCTGGGAGTCCAGCAACGGTTTTTTTTCAAGTGGATGACCACATGGTATGGAATCTACTCCAACATAGCTAGAGAGTCGATATTGGTGTTTAAAAATCAGAAAAAATCCCCTCTATGCAGTGGCATAGGTGTCATGTGCGCAGAAATCTTCCTAGTGGCCAAAATCGTTCTTAACCTCAATATTGTTAACCTGGTATAGAATCTACTCCAACATAGCTAGAGGGTTGATATTGGTGTCTAAAAATTAGAAAAAATATTTACTTTCTAGCTATATGGGTGTCATATGCGCAGAAAACTCCTGGGTATCCAGCAACGGTATATTTCAAAATGGGTTACGACCTGGTATGGAATCTGTTCCAATGCAGCTGGAGGGTCGATTTTGGTGTCTAAATATTGTAAAAAATACCTGCTTTCCAGCTGCTAAGGCTTTTATGAGCAGCAAACTTGTTGCTGCCCGAAAATGATTGTAATTGATGAATATTTTGTATTTTATATAACTTAAATAATATAGTATTAATTGTATTAATTATTGTCGCAATCAATTTCTTTGTTTTTTTTTTCCAATTTCTGATTTTTTTTTTTTGTAATTTAATAGATTTTTTGTATGAAAACCACGATTTTGTATAATTAATGATCATTACCACCGAAAAAAAAACACCCTGTGCGAGTAGCGCCAAAAAAATCGTTGCTAACTTTCAACGAAAAAATCGTTGCTATCTTCACGCACGGCTCGTTACGTCTGTTTTGACATTTAACCCAAAATGAAACGTTCTTAAACTCGTCTAGGCTGGTCAGCTGCCAACTGTTTCAAATGCATATAAATGCCTTGTTCATCCCTAAGAATGGCTATTAATTCATTAAAATATTGTTTCTTTCACTAATTGATAAAAATGCAACAAAAATTGATGTTAAAATTCTCTGTTCTTACGGTTCTTACGGAACAAAACGTCTCGTCAAACCGTTTCGTGCAGTTTCGATGTGTTTACGTTAGCTTATTTTGGGCAACAACATTGAATTCCATTTAAGCGAACATTTTCGTCTTTGCTCGTTACGGAGCAAATCGTCTATTTTGGTTAGGGCTTATAGGGCCCAAAATAAGCAAACGTAAACACATCGAAACTGAACGAAACGGGTTGACGAGACGAGTTTTGTGCGAGTGATCTTAACGCGAGTGAACAAACGCAGTTGCAAAATGACCACTTCCTTTCCTTATTTTCCGGTCCAAAGACGCCAGTTAATTTTAGCATTGTAATTTAGCATTGTTGTGCATACACTCAGGGAAAAAATGCTGTTTTATCAAACAAATCATGGGTTGAAATAACAGATTTCACTGTTAAATACCATCCAACAAATGAAACTTTCAAATCAACAGTCGGTTGACTGTTGGTGTATGGAACACGAAACCCGTATAAAAACATATTTATTGAAATTTTTTCACTGGTTTGAAAGTTCATGTATGGCCGAGTGTGCTAACGTGTGCGTCTAGTACTCGAGTGTCCACGGTTCAAATCCGGCAAGTCCAATAACAATTTTTTTTTTATTTAAAATATTTTTTTTTAAATAAAAAATGAAATTTGCAATTTTTTTTTTTTTGCAAGTTTGTAAGCATTTTATTTTGAAGGTTATTTTTGACCAAACAATTAATGAAACAGAATTATTATTATTTCAATTATTAAATAACAATTTTTGATACTTACACAGCTAGGATTCGAACCCACGTCTTCCGCATGACAGTCTAGTGCACATCCACTGAGCTACTGGCAACGATAATATAAATAAAGTAAAACACATATAAAAACTATTGCTAAGAAAAAATTGACAATTCAATATAAGCACAAAAATATTTCAACAGATAATTTTAACAACACAAAAATACTTTGAAACGTTCATTCAACAAAGAAAATTGTTTACTTAAACGCAAATCATTTAATCGAACAGTGTTGTTAAATAACAGTGGCCGACTGTTAATATTACAGTTGATATTTTTCTGAGTGTAAGAATTGTGATTTTAATTCAAACTAAGAGGTCAATTTATAATATATATTCAAAAATTTTATCACGACGTGTGTTATGTCCACAAAGAGCATATATTTAACCTTTTAAATACAGATCAAGCTCGAAAATTATCCCAATTGAATGAAACCATGTCCAGTTTCTATAAAAAATTTGGTCATAAAATCGGGAATTTCTTAAAAATCTATAAATAAGGAAATTAATCCAAGACTTGAAACTGTTTCAAATAAGCTGTAAAAATTTACATAAGTCATTGATACATATTGACTTGTATTTCACACATAAACTTTGATATTTAACACGAAGTGTTTGATAATAGTAGTGGTCCTCATGACAGCTCGTAAATGCCTCGAATACCACGTAAACCTCGCAAGTTTTCATTTCGTGTATAAGCTGTTCTCTTTTTCCATACAAAACAGTTTACGAGGTGCTCGTAAAATTCCAATGCATTTACAGTTCGTAAACTTCTAATATAAGCCTCGTATTGGCATTTTGTTCGGCTACAGCTGATTTACATAATCGCAACTTGAAGAGTTTCATTTATAATAATTAATATTCATTAAATGGAGTATACAAATTGCGCAAATTCGAATATGCGAGAGCTTTCATGAGGACCACAAGCATAATTAGCTTATCCCAAATACAAAGAAAAGTCATCAAAATAATAAAAGTAATATACCTTTTCACACATTTTAATACAGAACTTCGGCCATGTGAAGGTAATAACTACCTATTTCTTTAATTTAAAGTTTTGTGCATAAAGTTTTTGTGCTAAAACAAATTTGTTTTACTTGCAAAATATCTCCGTATAAAACAATCAAATTGAAAAAATAACACTTGTTGATTACAAAGCTGCGTTCGTAGCCCGATTCGGGATTGCCTGTACGCAACAATGTCTGAATTCGGTATAACTGCAAAGTTGATAGTTGATAGTTGATCCTCTGCAGGATGACGTTGAGCAATACATACAGCACCATCAAGGTAGGAAATTATCACTTCGAAACCTTTAATACCGAATGAGGTTTCAGACAAGGCTTCCCGCCATCATACCATCTCTTCAATTTTACCATGGAGTGGATCCTACCTAGGCAAGTGTACATGGCAATGGCATCACAAATATGTTTAGCTCTTTGCGTACGCTGATGATATCGATATTATCGGTCCAAGAAATATCGAATACCACGTAAACCTCGTAAGAACCAAAAAATGGGTTTGTTGGTATGCTATCTGCAAACAGGGAATCGCGGCATTTAGGCTCTCATGTGACACCATGCAAATGTAACTTAGAAGTAGTCAAGCAGTTCACATACCATGGCACCGCCGTTAACAGCAATAACAATGTCAGCCTGGAGATTTAGCGAAGAATAACAATTGCTTATAGGTGCTACTATGGGCTTAGAAAGCAATTAGGTTCCAGAGCCCTCTCTCGATCGACAAAACTGATACCCTACAAGATGCTCATTATACCTATGGCGCTGAGGAATGGGCGGTATCGCAAACAGATGCAGCCGCTGTTGGCGTGTTCGAGACCCCAATTAGATCCAAACATATTCCATTTGACCTTAGAACGTTTTTTTAATTTTATAGGAAGACATGTTTGTTTGCAAAAGTAAGCATCAGTTTGATTAGCTAAGCGGCTGCATGAATTGCTTCAAATTCTCACTTCGTTTAAATTCAATTAATTCCGATATTTCTTGTTTTAACGTTTGGATTACTTGGACGTTGAAGATACTGTCCGTCTAGCAAAAAAATATACAATTTTTGCCAAAATTATTGTTTATTCTTCCACATAGTCCTCTTTCAGCTCGATACACTTCAAGATTTTCGAACTTTGCGATGCCCATTGTATAGTAACATTTATCAAGATCTCTGAAATACGCTTCAGTTTAAAATTTTACCTCTTCATTCGTCTTAAACTCCTTCACTGGACCTTTTTAAGTTTAGAAATAGTTTAATATCGCTGGGGCCAAATCTGAAAAATATGGGGGAAGCAGTTCTCAGTGTAACTTGGCAATGGTTTCGACAGATTTGTGAGTTGGAGCATTGTTTTACAAAAATATGATTTTTTTCTTCGATAAATGGGGCCATTTGTTTGTGGTTTCGTTCTTCAATCGGTCCATCGAGCTGTCAGGCATAAAAACCCCAAAAGGTGATTTCTTTTTGACTCAAGGATCATATGTCTCGAATCACGGTCTGAAGGATTTATATTAATAAAAAATTTAATATTTCTTAAAAAATTATGGTCTAAATATTTGCTTTTAATGAGGTTCAGATTTATTTTGGACCACCTTTATAGATTTTATAAAATCATCAGAAAGAGTACTTCTTTTTTTCATTCTTTTCTCAATATTTGCTTGAACAGAGTCAAGGGTGTTGGGTGTGTCCAACACTACGGAACTTTTGAAATATTTCAGTCTCATGAAGCTTGGAAACACGTTGAAGAGCTATTGATAGAGTGAATTGGTGTTTTGTGCGTCACATCCATCTCTAAATATAACAATTGGAATGCCGTAAATAGTTATATTATATTCAAAAAAATTTATTTGAAAAAAGCATAGATTTGTTAAGCTCATGTCACTCACTCTCATGCCATATCTTAGCAAAATTTTTCGTAAGGCCTTGTTTTTTATTAGATTCTAAAATGCATAACATAAATGCTAATGCAAGAATTCTAATTTAATCTGCAATAAATTCACGGCAATGCCTTCTCCATCAACTTGAAAGTTGTTATTCAAGCATTAATTTCGTGAAATAAGTTATTAACCAACAGTTTTTAGCGCTTAATCGTTTCAAATGACAACGCTTTCGATTACCTCCAATGACATGCCTGTATAAAAAAATGGGTTCTGTAAGCGAGAGATGAATGAAATTTTCTGGATTACTTTTTTAATTACATGTAAGCGAAGATTTTGCTGGGATATACAAAAATACATTTGAATATTTTAAATTGTTTATAGCAAACTGATGGCAAGACAGCTTTATGAACTATGTGAATAGCGAACTCGAGATATATTTTTGGGGACTTTTTGTGAAAAAGTGTTTTTAAATAAAGTTAAAAAAACGTTTAAAGTTTAATTTAGTTAATTTAGTACCCAAAAGAGATACACGTATAGCCCCTAAATGTTTGTGCTAGATGCGAGAGATAATTAATAATTAATTAGTAAATTAATTAAAATACAAAATTTCTAATAATAAAATGAATGTTTAAACCCAAAAACGGTCGAAGAAATGGCTTACAAGTCTAAATACAATTTTGATGTACTTTTGTCACTTATTTTTCCATTTTATCGTTTTGCCACTCATTTAACAGGGTAATTTGCCGATTATGGCTATGAGCAAATGCGAAGCGTCCTTGGAGAGGTTGCTACGTGATCGGCACTTATTTAAACTCCTGAATAATTTTTAAAGTATGTTCTTTAATCTCAAGCGGGTATTTTAGCGAAATATAAAACTTTCTGAAAAAAAGTCATATGTTCTCAATGCTTGTAAACAATATAACGAAAAGGATTTTTGATTTTCTTTTTTTACTCTTTAACAATGGAATATGAACATGGATATCATTCATCATTTATAGTGATATATAAATGCAACATATTAACCATTGTCGTATTATTATTATAACAAAATCATATTTTAGTAAATAATTATTAATTAAACCTTATAAAAGAGTTAAAAAGGTAACTTCAGTTTAGTTTACAAATCGCCTGTTGTTTGGGATGGATTTAAAATATTTAAAGATTTTAACAAAGCTTCAAGCGATGGATCCCGTCCTCGAAAGCGTCTAAAGACTTCTGCCGTGGGAATGGCGCCACCAGCAGATAGGAAAGTTTCCTTGAACCGTTTTCCAACTGCTGCGGAATCTTCATTTTGTTCAAATTCGTCTGATATATCGGAAGCAAGAATTTTTGAATATAAATGACTAAAATGACCAGCAGCCCAGTCACCAGAAAAAATTTCAGTCATGGAACAAGGATGAGCATCTGTTTTTTCCAGTAGGATGCAATGATATACTGGCCACAGCTTCTTCACTACATCTAGCCAGAAATCTGTACGTTGATGAAATTCCAAGTCTAAGTCTGCGAGGTACAGCTCCCGGCATAAATTGAAACCAGCCAAATTAGTTTTGAGAAGCTTCACACTTGAAGCCATAGAATCATTCATTTGCTCATCGTTGGCAAAATGACTTGATAGAGTTTTCAGTATATCTTGTCTATCCAAAAAGTTACACATAACTTGACCGGAGACCTGTGATGCATCCCATTCAATGTTGGAAAGTCCGGCCAAATCGGTAAATTCCGCCTTCGTAAGCAAGTGTTGCATGGCTGAACCAAAGTTCTTAAAAACCATGCGTAAGTCGTCGATACTTAAAAGATATGGTTTTCCATATACTGGAGGCGTAAAGTTGAAAATAACTGCACATAACGGTTTGCTATCAGTAGTCTGATTTCGGTTCCGAATGCTCACCATCCAACCATTATTATTACCATATTTATTTTCCTTCGAGTAACAATCCAAAAAGAAGCCACCGACTGGCACCACCGTAGAAGAATCACAGTCGTAAACATCATAATATTTAACAGCAGGTTGCCATACTTCTGCGTCGCTTCGTTCAACAATTTTAATATTCAAGAGTTTTTCGGTCAATGAAAAAAGCCCAGTCATAACTTTTGGTAGAGGAAAGTATTCACGAAGTAGTTCTTCGTCAATATGGTGTTGACTTAGTAGGTATTTCCGCTGCCAATAGGCAACATCATATAAAGCAAGCTTGTGATTGAAGCCACTGTCAATGGCAAACTGTTGGAGCTCATTGATTTCAACGGATTGTGCTGGGCCAGCATATTGCAAAAGTTTGGCAAATATTTCTTTGATTTTTTCAACGCTTCCAACCGATTTCGTTTGCATGGACATGGAAGAGAATGTTGGGAAACCTGAAATATGTTATTAATATAAAAAAAAATGTTTCTTAATGTCTTAAATAAATAGAATCACCCAATAAGTTGGCTTGGCGTTTGCGTAGTTCTCTGATCTTTTCTAAATGAGTGCTATTGTCAAGACTTTTATCTAGTTGACCAGATGCTTTGCGCACATTGGCCTGCCAAATATTCCATCGATGCGTTCTATCTGGACAAAACGCGAGAAAGCTTTTGACGATCTGTGGCTGTAAAGTTATCTTCCAAGGACCTTGATTTGCTTGATTTGGATCTTTAGCAGTTGCTTCAAGGAACGTTGACGGAAAGTCGCGAACCAAATTGAAGTCGCTGATTACATGGCTAAATGTATGAACAGACATATTGACTTTATTTTTAAAATTAGCTCTCTCCTTGCCCAACTGCAATATTATTTCTTTGAGATTATCCCGTTGATCAGGAGGCAATGAGAGCCCATTAAGTTTTCCCTCAAGCAGATATTTATCTAGAAGACGCTGCTCATCACCCTTCAAATCTTCATTTTTAGTTCCAGACGACTTCAGCGCAAAGGCATCATAAATCGTTTTGCTCGAAAATTTAGAGGCACGAGCGTTACGCGCTCGTTCATGGATGTTCATATAAGACTTTGTTGGTATAAGTGTGCAATTTCCTAGATACAAAGCTTTCGCTATGCCCCATGTTGTATCTAGTGGACCAGTAACCTCATCTAGTTCTTTGAAAGCTTTGCTTATTTCGATACGACCTTCATTTTTGTTGATGCTGTTTTCAAGGTCCTTAACCTGTTTTTCAACTGCCGCTGCCTGATTACCTATAGCTCCTAAACAATGTTCGATGGTTATATCGTTAAATGCTGGTAGTCCATCGGTCTTCAAAATATTATCCGCCGCCTGTGCATCTTCGCCTATTTCAGGCACACTGAGAATTAATATGTTAACACAAAATGTTATCCTTTTGTTATGTAGGTTTGCTTTGCTTACAGAACAATGTATCCTGGTGTGCAGCTCGTAAGGTGTAGGGACCGTGACAAATCGTAAATGATTTTCTTTTGACGCAAAATCGAGATCATTTTTGAAAGTACGGCATAAAATTTTAGAAAATTTACACAACCTTATATTTCATCATACTAAATGCCATATGTTTTTGACAAGCAAGGTACTGCCAGACTTTTTTTTTTAATTCAACAACCAAACGTATCCCAATAGGAAACAGAGCGCTCTATTAGGCCCATGTTACACGATGTCCGTTTGTCCGACGGCAATGAACACATTTTTACTCTCTTGTCCGCTGGTTGGTTACACGACAGAAAATTTTGGGCGGACACATTTGACATTTCATTCAGTTTGAGTACCTTTTTCTAATGCACTTTATTTCGTGCACTTTGAAAACAATTACTTTTAATAGCAACGTTGCGTAGATACAAAAGTGATTGCACGCGGTATTTGTTTGTTGTTTATTCAACATGGGAACCGATTACGACTTCGTAGCTTTAAATATTATAAAATATTTATTATTAAATTAATAAATGAACTCCAATAATATATTAATAATTTTATTTACCAATTCTTCCAACACCACTTCCTTGTCAATATTTTTAATAACATAATCTGCCAAAAATAAGGGATAAAAACAACTATTTTTCCTTTATCTTATAGTAGGATAGCAGTACTTTTCCTTTAAAAACGGTACTTTTTAGCTACTAAAGCGTATTAAAACTTATTTCACCACACCGCCACACTGTCCTGCTCGTTGTCTGCTGACATGAACAGCAGACAAAAACAAAGAACATATATTGTCCGCCTTGCAGAAAACTCATCCGCTCTCACTCTCACTGTTTTTTGACAGTTTCACATTGAATGCAACAACAACGGTCGGACAAACGGACACCGTGTAACATGGGCCCAGGGTACACTGAATAAGGTAGCCGCAAGACGGAGAGTGCGACTGCCGAAAATGTCAAAGCGAACTGCTTCAGCTGTTGTTGTTGTTGTTGTTTTTTTCGGCAGCCAGTTGATTTTGACCAATTCGGATATGCGAAAGAGAGCACAGTCAGTTTTGCAGCAACCTTGCTATTCAACCATGCATGGGCCTTAGCGTTTTCAAAGAGCTCTCAAAAAGCAGAATAGCGCTTCATCTCCTTGTGGATAGCGCATTATTTAACATGTCTTAACATGTCATGTCATATCATCAGCAGGGTTGCCACTGAAAAAAATGTTAGATGTTGCTACCAACTGCATTAAACAACTAAGTGGATACAAAATTATCAAATCAATATAAGCTTTAAAACTCTTTTCGGAATACTGTAAAAATGTTGTCATACTGTAAATGCTTACATTTACATAGTAATTTTCTTTTGTATATTAAGCTGCGTTTCCATGTGATGTTATCTTATCCCATTTTTAGTAAGAAAGAAAGAGCATGCGTGCCATATTTTTTGGGAGTAACTAATGTTAGTGTGGAACAGGCATAAATTTTCTGTTTTTATAGCATGTGATATCCCCTGTCATTTAATGAGAAACTAGAGGATAGAAAAAGTTCAACTTCTTGAACTTTTCCTATTAAAGTGTATCACATGCTATAATATTTTACAACCGTTCTTGTATCTGCATGGCATTTTTAATTTTATATGACATTTCTAAAAATTTAATAGTAAAAATTCGACAGACAGACAACAGCTTCAAATTGCAGAGAGTAAGTTTGTAACTATTCCTTTCCACGTTAAAAGCTAAACTTTTCCTTTTCCACTAGGTTGCTAGTTCGTCGTCGCTCTGAGGAAAAGGAAGTGCTGGATCTCAACGCAAAAACCGCGCAACTTCTTGCCGTCAAGCCAACAGATTTACTCAATTTGCCACAATGCAGTTCCACAGGTGCCACCTCAAAGATACAAAGCAATGCATGAACGATCTACCGCCACTGCAAGGAGCTAGTAATGGTCGAAGACCTTCTTCACCAGTATTATTGTGACGGCAGCAGCAGCCAGTCAACAGAAAACGTGGTTGTTCTGAGGCACAGCAACATCAGCGGCAACCGCAACAGTAAGAAAATACCAATGCCACGGTCTGCACGCCGAAAGGTGACCACGTTGGTCAACCCAAACGTTAACCGGAAAAGCGATGGCAGTCGAAGTGGAGGTCGTAGAAATGCTACAGCTACAGCTGCTGCCACATATGACGGTCAAGTTGCCATTAATGAAGCGATAGGGTTTGTTGCTGCTGTTTCTGCCGTTGCTATTCATTGCTTCATATATTAAATATTAAATTATTATCAGTTATGTATGTAATGCATTTTTTTTTTGTGTAATTTAATTATTAAAGTCATGTTGAACCTATAAATGAGGCTAGTTATAAATTGAGAACATATTAATACACATATGTAACATATTTATATTTGAGAATAAGAACATCTTTCAAAGTTTTGAAAAATAAATAAATTTATTTTTTGTTTACAAATATGACCAAATGTCAAACGTTTATAATGAAATTGCTCTATATCCATCTCGCTCATTATAGCAAATGTTTTTGAAATGGGATAAGATAAGATAAGATAAGAATTCACGTGTTGTATTATAATTCCGTTTAAAAAAATAAATAAAATCTCAGTATTTTCCCAATATTATTTCACGCCTAACAGCACGTCATCCGCTCATGAGCACGCCCACCTCCGATACAACCTACATTAGTTAATCCCGTATAATTCTATAACAGGCCGTCTCCACTAAGGCACACGAAAATCTTGTGGAGACCGCATATGCCTTGGCATATTTTATGCCTTGCGATAGATGTCACATTTCTGAATTTCACTGGAAGTGAAATAATAGGTGATCGGTGCTGCAGTCCTTTTTGGCAAATTCGCATGTTCGTTCTAAATAAAAATATGTCTTTAATTGAATTTTTAAGCAAATACACAATTTTGATCATTTTAAATGCCTTTATGCCGCGTTTCCATGCGATCTTCCCGTATCTTATCCTATCCCATATCACAAAACACTTGCTATAAAAAGCGAGATGCATATATGTACCTTTTGCTATAAATGTTTGACATATGGGATATTTGTAAACAAATAAATTCATTTATTTTTTGTCGAAATGTGTTTTTTAATAAAAATAAGGAACTCCAGTGGCAAAAAAGCCGGCACTAAAACAAAAACAGGAAGATGTTACCATGAGCAGCAGTCCGTCACAAGGCAGCTTGGAATTAAGTTCAGTGGAATTCAAGCAGAAATCAATTTTTAGTTATTTAATTGTTATTTATTTTCAATTATTTTAATTATAAAAATAATAATCTCAAACTTGTCGTAGTAAATTTAAATTTAATTATTTGCATTAATTTGTCAAGCGCTAACATCGCTGCCATTACTTAAGCCACCAACAACGGGGCCACCTTTCGGGTTGTAGACCGTGGCATTTGTCTAAATTCGAAGAGACATAGTGTTGCCTGGTGTTGCTACCGAAATAGGTACGATGCCACCGCATAGCTGATGTTGTTGTTTTTGTTGCTGCTATGCCGCAGAAACAATCACGTATTCTGTTGGCGCTTGTATCATTGTTGACACACGCATTAGAGCACGAACAGAACCAAAGCGGATGACGGCTGGCGGATTCGCCGTTCAGCAGAATACATTAAAATGTATGCACTCGGCAAAAACGAATTCGCTGGGCGAATCCGCGACGGAAAAACGCCAGAATAGAATCTATTCTATTTTTGCTATGGCGGCTGGCGGTCCTCTCTCTGAGTAACATAAATGTTGCCATACTTTTGCTAAGAATTGGCTGTGTTTAATGTAATTTTTTTAGTTTTTAGTATATTCTGACGTTTGGTTTTTTGTGTCTGTGTTATATTTATGTGAATTCGCAATAATATACGAAATAATTGTCTTCATAATGGATTTTGATGAACACTTAATTGAATAAGTCAAAATTTTTTCATATATGTTAATCATGTTGTCCGTCTGTTGCACCCCTATCAGTCAATTGTACCACTACCGTGACAAAAAGCAACTCTGTTCCGACAACCGCCAGCCGCTCTTGTTGTAGACGTGTTTCAGCTCAATTCGCCGAGAGAGGACCGCCAGCCGTCAGTCGCTTTGGTTCTGTTCGGGCTCTTAAGTGGATGACCACCATATGTGCACATTTGCTGTTGACTGGCTGCTGCTGCGCCTGCATTTATACTAGTTTACATGGGCGATGAAGCTCCTGGATCACAACCAGCTCCTTGCAGTAGCGGTGTTTCGTTCATGCGTAAACTGGCGTCTGTGCAACTGCATTATGGCAAACAGAGCGCGTCAGTTGGCATGATTTGGTAGTAGTTGGTTGATTTTTGCTTTGATCGAGCACTCCCTCTTTCTTAGAGCGATGACGACCTGGCGGGAAAAGGAATAGTTTAGGTTTAACGTGCAAAGGAACAAAGCTACCTAAACTCTTACGACGCCAGCGCACTGCTGTTGCTGTTGGTGTATCGTTATGCGTAGCTGTGTAGCGTTGAGCTCGTGCCTGTGGAACATTCCGATGAACATGCAGAAACAAGCACTGATGTTGCTACCAAAACGGGTACGACGTCAGCGCAAAGCTGTTGTTGTTGTTCTTGTTAATGTTGTTGCTGCTAATGTCACAGTGCCTCAGGCACAACCAAGTATTCTGTTGGCGCTTTGCCCCACGCATTAAGTGTATGACCGTCTTATGCACGTTTGCTGTTGACTGGATGCTGCTGCGGCCGCATTTATAATGCTAAACACGGGCGAAGAAGGTCCAGGACCACCACCAGTTCCTTGCAGTGTCGCTGTATAGTTCATGGGTAGCGGTGTATCGTTTAGCTGGCGCCTGTGAACTTGCATTGTGGCACATAGAGTGAATCAGTTGTCATGACTGCTCTTCCGAGATTCAGCACGGCACATTGAGACTCAGCACTTCCTCTTCTTTAGAGCGACAAAGACCTAGTGGGAAAAGGTAAGCTTTTGATTAGGAAAGGAACAGTTAAAAACTTACTCTCTGCAATTTCATGCTGTTGTTTGTCAGCCGATAATATTAAAATTTTTAGAAATGTCACAAAGAATTAAGAATGCCTGCTGGTGTTCTTCAGTGTCATCCTGCAAAGACGTATTCCAAATACCAAATACCAAATTCAGACATGATGGAGTATATGTGACTCCTTATTGGACTGTCGAAGGCGGCTTTGAAATCGACAAAGAGATGGTGCGTGTCGATTTGTTTTTCGAGGGTCTTTTCCAAGATTTGTCGGAGCGTGAAGATCTGGTCAATGGGGGACTTTCCAGGTCTGAAGCCACACTGATAAGGTCCAATCAGTTGGTTGACGATGGGCTTCAGTCTTTCACACAATACGCTCGACAGGACCTTATACGCGATATTTAGTTGGCTAATCCCACGGTAGTTGGCGCAAATGGTGGAATCGCCTTTCTTGTGGATTGGGCAAAGCACACTGAGGTTCCAGTCATCTGGAATGCATTCTTCTGACCATATTCTGCATAGAAGTCTGTGAATGCATTTAAACAGAGCTTCGCCACCGGTCTTAAACAGCTCAGCCGGTAGACCATCGGCTCCTGCGGCTTTGTTGTATTTAAGCCGAGCTATAGCTGTTAAGACCTCGTTATAGTCGGGCAGCGGAACTTCAACGCTGTCATCCATAATTGGGGTTTCCGGGATATCATCTCCACTGGCGGGATTGTTGTTAGCGTCGCCATTTAAAAGACTAGAGAAGTGTTAGAGCTATACGCCCAACCAAAATATATGTCTTCCGTCTTTACGGCTGTTTTGACATTTAAAACAAAATGAAACATTGTTGGACTCATTTAACGCTGCAGCTACACGTTCAAGAAATTGCTTTCAAGTTGATCACACATAGTGCTTGTCAAAATTCTTTCGAATTGATAGCTGTGACGTAGGCTGTGCGCAACTTGATAGTCAATTTTACTTTCAAGATGCCATCGTCAAGGCAACAACTCAAAATTTCACAACAAAGCACGAGAATTTATTTACAAACTGTGATCAGCTGTTTAACTTGACCGTCAAGTTTCCTCACGACTTGAAAGGAAAAATTGATATTGACAATTGCGAAAGGCAATTGTACTTAAGAATAAGCTTAATAAAAACACTAGGTTATAAGCATTTCTCAATATAGCTTGTTAAAAGCTTGATAAAAAGATAAATCATAATGAATTCTCAATCGTGTTTGAGAAACGCTTGATATACATAACTGTTTCTAAAGTATGCTTAATAAACACTTATATTTAACAATACTTTATTAAGTATGATTGAGAATCAGTTGTTTTATACAATAGAATCTCTAACCATTTTTTTTTCTGCCAAATAAAATATATTGTTTTGTTGGACATACAATTTATTATTGAATTTTAAGATTTTTTAGATGAAACTCTATCCACAGTTGAAGCTGTATATTTATGTATGTGCATATGCATACACAATCTAAGCTATGTTAATAAAACATTATTTTTAGGTTAATTTTACAGATGCAAGAAATAGCTTAAAAAAATTATCGAAAAAAACTATAAAATATTTTTTTAAGCTTATTTTACAATTGTGAGAAAAAGCTTATAAAACTATTGAGGATAGTAAGCTTTTCTATATATTTATTGATATAATATTATTTTATAAGCTTATTCTTCAATTGCAAGAACAAGCTTATAACAATCTTGCTTGAGTAATATTATCACAAGGGTTCCGTTTTGATTTTTCTACAATTACTGTGATATACTTTTTCAATAGATTCTCAAGCTTTTTTCAAGCTTAAGGCTTATGTTGCTAAGCTTGTTATAATATTATTCTCAAGCATTTTGGTTGGTTGGGAAGTTCGAAAAGTTTGAGTTTGTTAGTAAAAAAGTGTGAATGTGTTGCATCTTGAAAGGTAACTTTAAAGAAAAATTGAACGTGTAGCTACCACGTAAGCTGATCAGCTATCAACCGAGCTAAGTTCACATAAATGCCTTGTTCATCATACATGAAGTTTAACAAATTGTACAAATTGATGTAAGGCTATCGTCATCATTAGTTAACAACTTAAATCTAAATTTTTTTATAATTCATAAAAGGATAGGTTTATAAGCATATAACACTTTGTATTTTAGGGATGGATAGCCGAGCATTCGAAAAGTCGACTACTCGATTATTCCTTCAAAATAAAGGTTTATTTAAGTCGGTAATTGTTTTCGATTAAAAATCTAAAATCTTTTTTTCTATTTTTAAGGTCTTTAAAATCTAAACTGAGCAGCACATCAAAAAAGCAGATATATTTTTCAATTGGTGTGAAAAGTAGTTGTAAAAAAATCCTGAAATTTCACTTTCAATAGCAAAAAAAACTAACAAAATTTTACTTTTTTAGCCGCTAGCGGCTTAAAACTTGATAAAGTGAACTTTTTCAAATTATGTTTTGCGTTTTTTTAGATTTGATTTATGAATTTTGCTTGCATTTTTTGATAACTTATTTCTTGATTATTCATCCGAGCTTGTTTCAAGATACTAAAAAATACAGAAAAAGCTAGAAAAAGCTAAAAGACTTTGGCAATGGTAATGATACAGGGAGCAAAAAATCTAAAAACCGGTTAAAACTGGTTTTTCGGGCGAAAAAAAACCGTTAATTTCAAAATGAAAAAATAAAAAAAAAAGTCGAAACTGGTTATTCAATTCGAATATCCATCCCAAATATTCTTATAGCATAGAGCTGGGGTCAAATTACAACATCCGTGATCGAGTGAATTCTATTCGTTTAAAGCAGATTGGTATGATTGCTCTCGAATATGTTTGATGTTTGATGTTTGATGTTTGATGTTGTATGTTCGAAATGCGATTCGATTGAATTTTGGCACTATTTGTTTTGGACATATAAATTTTGAAAGAATGCTGGGAATATATGGTAGTATCCCAAGTAACAATTTTGCTCCTATAAAGCACCTAAGAACATTCTCAACAACATATTAAAACACAACATTTACGGATATAATCATTGAATAATATTCGTATAAGACAAAAAAGGCGCACATTTTTTGCTTGTATTAAACTCTACATTAGAAAAATTTTATCCTGTTGAACATATTCTTATCATTACTTTATAGGAGTTTTATACCATGTTTTCCTATATCAGTGTTTGTTTCAAAAGAGAGCATAAGAGAAAATAAACATTTATGTCAAAATAAATATTCGAAAAAATATAAATCTTATTCGAAAAAAAATTTTGAATTGTTTCAGTTTTTTTTTGTTCCGATTGACACTTCAAAACTGAACAAACATTGGCTTGTTTTGACTGCTGTTATTACTTGTTTTGTTTTATTTATTTATTTATATATTATTTATTGCTTTAATTCTAAAGGCTCAACCAAGTTATGCGTAAGCATACAAAAGTTTCAGAGAGAAGTCAACGAAAAGTATACAAAAGTTCAAAAACACACTTTTCCATACTTAATTAAAAACGAAGTAAGCATGAAAAAAAATTTCAATATAAATCGATTCGAATGAAATGACAAATAAAAAATAATTTGTTTTTGTCGAAAAAGATTGCCAACTAAAATCATAAAAAAATATTTTTTTTAAGTTGGTAAATTTATCCATGCTTTATGATTGAAAATAGGGGTCAATTTCAATAGAAACCGATTTATTTATAATCGCTTAATAAATAAATCCTGTCTAAAACTTACATTTGTAACTGACTTTTAATAAAATTTCGATACATAAGTGTTTAAAAACAAAATTTAAATTATTTATTAAACAGGTTGCAACCCTTTTCTGCTTAGCAATATACGGTGTCAAGCGCTCACACTCAAGTTTTGAAAAGTAAACGAAAATTGAGAAACTGAACGAAAAATTGCTTACGCACAACTTGGGCGACGCAATATATTGCTGAGCAAGTACGTTCTTTTGCTCTCTAGCTTTTGTATGCTTACGCATAACTTGGTTGGGCCTTAAAATTGATTAACGTGTTGCGGCGGGATTCGAACCAAGTACATTTGTGTTGTGAGTCTGACGCCTAAACTTCTCGCCCATTTTTACATATCCAACACGTTGAAAAAATGTTCAATTTATTCCAAATGTCTATGAAAATTGAATGCCGTAATGAGGTGATGCTCCTTTTATTTGTTTTATAAGAAAAGGGCGAAATTTTTTTAAACTATTTTCAATTAATGATTTAACATTCAATTTAATTCATTATAAAACCCTAACTCGGTATTAAAATATATGCGAAGTTTTATTATTTTGATGACTTCACTTTGTATTGGAGGAGCGGATTATTTTAAATTTCAAACTCAGAGTATCAGCCAATACATCAATTTTTGTGGAACTTGTGATATATAATATAATTATATATTTATAAGTTGATAAATTCTAAGACTCCAACTTATCTATATCAGAAACTCCATTTCAGTACTTCCACTAGGACATGCAACTTAATTATTCCCAAATTTACTTGCTTGAACTCTAAACGATTATTCTTTATCAACGCTATAATTCTTTACCTCATTTCATAAAATCTATTGTCAGGACGAATAACTTTAAGCTTTCTGTTTCTGTTTCTGTTCACTTCTGTTTCTGTTTCACTTTTTTTCTTTCTGTTACTCTTTTTACTAGTTTTTAATTATAATTAAAACTTTTTATAACTAAGCGTTGATCATTATTATAATGTTCTGTCTTATATTTCCTTGTGTTGTGATTTCTTACTTTTTGTGTTTTCTGTACTTATGTTCATATAGTAATAATTTTTATGTTTATATATCCCTAAAGTAAGTTATAAATTGTCAAATTGTTGTCTTATTATTTTAGTTTCTTGTCTGTCTTATATTTCCTTGTATTGTGATTTCTTACTTTTTGTGTTTTCTGTACTTATGTCCATATAGTAATAATTTTTATGTTTATATATCCCTAAAGTAAGTTATAAATTGTCAAATTGTTGTCTTATTATTTTAGTTTCTTGTCTTAATATTAGTATTTAAGTTTTAAATTGTCATTTGTTGTTCATATATGTTAAACTATTGTACTATAAAAGATCTAGAATCTGTGTTAACTATTTTTTGTTAAATAAATAAATATAAATATTAATATATTTGATGTATATCATAAACACATATTTGATATATGTTTCAACTTCCAAAAAGTAAAAACTCCCTAATTTTATTATTAAGGCTTACATTACTTCTGTTTGACATAGTATTTTAAGTAATATTCACATTGGAATTTATAAAGGAAATTATCTCGAATTTCGAAGTATGTCAAATGGGTCGAGTATTAATGTATTGAACTTGGAACATGAAGGTCCATGGTTCGAATCTGCCGCTTGGAGAATTTTTTTTTATAATTTGTTATGAAGCACCATGGCTTTTTACCAATTAAGAAAAGCAGCTTAAGATTTTTCAGCAGCACAAACCATTGCATTTTTTAATGTAAAATTTGTATTTAACAATTTTGTTGGATTCAGTTTTATTGGAATATATAATGTTTAATATATAAAAGCGACATATATGACTTCAGGTGTCATCAACAGAATGCTCCCAGTTGATTGTTTGGCTTGCTTCTCACCAGACAAACGTGTCTTTGCTGTTGTAAGTCCGAACTCGCCGCCCTCGCAACGTTGTGTGACGATGGTCAGCGATTGTTTTGAAGTACAACCCATGAAAAGCAGAATGTTGCAGTGTCGAGTTTTTGAAGGATCGCACCTAATTTTGTGAATCCCTGTAATTGCGCTGGGCTGGGAGTTTTCAAAGTCTTTACAGTGGCAGGACCAGGCCTATGGTCTTCAGTTAGCATAGTCCAACTATCTGCAGATCTTTGCCATCATGAGTCGATAGCAGATTGTTATTCCTTTCATCAGCTGAGCGTCCATTTTGTCTTTTGTCATGTTTTTGCGTACTTGTAGGTGAGGCTTGCTGGATTACTTGGATGCTGTAGCGAACCCCAGACCTGCGCCGGTGTGCGTTGTGGATCATGGCATTATGTTATTCATGCACACATTAATTTGTTTGTTTTTGTGTTTTTTTAAATTGTTTATATTTTTTATGTTTTAACTGACAGGCTCAGTTCGAAAAAGAGAGAATTTGTGTATTCGAAAAGTTTTCGAAATTCGATGGCAATGGTATAAATTTTTGTATAATTTTTTTATGTGATGTTTATAGGAATAATCACTTTAAAGTTTTTTAATACAATAAATATAGCATGATTATACAATATGAATGTCGTTTTTCTATAAACCCTGCATAATGTGATTGAGAGAATGTTCTTGCAGTGAATTATATCAGTGAACATTCCTATAACAGAAATTCTTCCAAAATGAAGCACTATACAACGTTTATAACATCAAATAATGCTATATGATTGAATTTGGAAGGAAAATTGTTAGTTGGGATGTGACTGACCACAAAACAACGTTCCTTTGTAATAAATTGTTTAGCTATCTGAAAAGTTTTAACCGCCAAAGTTTTGTTGTCATTCCTTGAGCACTGCGATTCATTTTATTTTGATTTTTTTTCTACCATTGTTAATTTGAAGCAAAAAATTATTGCTGGCATTGAAAGTATTGTTGTGCTTGAATTATCGCTGTTAGGTTTTATTTCATCCACAAAAGCCCAATGTCTACCTCTAATGACATGTTAGAGATATTGGCACAACAGCAAAATTTTAAAATTATGAAATCCCGAAATACAGAATGATGTGATCAAGTTTAGGGTGGAGGTTTTATGTGTAATTTGTATGGTAGCTAGCGTTGCTCGTTCAAATGAGATTCAAGTAATAACAGTTTTTTATTTAAAGAATGTTGATATAGTGTTACTGCTGGAATGTAATTCCTCGTCCTATATACATATCAATCCAATCACCCATGTCTTTATTTCAATGTTAAAAGCTTCTTTGCACAAAAACATAAAGTCCTATTGAATAAAATTTTATTTCATTTATTTATTTTTTATGTGTTTGACATTTAGACAGTTTTTCATTTGACAAGATTTCGATAACAATCAAACAAAAATTTCGATTCGTGTTCGATCGAGTGCTGTAATACTAAAATATTATCGAAATTGAATTTAATTTGATTCGATTGCTCGTTTATTCACGGATGCGGTAATTCGACTCCTGGTTTCCATTAGCCTCACTCAACCGACTAATTTTGATGTGAGTCCGCTACCAAATGTTCACACACATAACTTCTGATGAACTCCAACAAAAAATTCTTTACTTTCCGGCATTTATAACGCTTAATTTTGTGTTTTATTCCAATTAAGTACGTTTATTTATTATTTAAATTGCTTTCACATGACGAATGAGTAATGACGAATGTCATTAAAAAGAAACTACAAGTGAGTCGAGAAATTTTAAAGCTTTTGAAACTCTCGCTCTCTTATATATATCACGTCATATATACTAAAAAATTTTGTTCGAACAGCAAACTTCCACAATTGTTGTTTCAAAATCCCATGAATGGGACTTATTTCACAAATCTGGCATCTATGAGACTTCCTGTCATATGTACAAAAACAACAACACATCTTAAAACTTGTAAAGTTATGAATTTAACTATTTTTAATTTACTACCGCGCGGAACAATAATACTACTAAAACGTAAGAAATGCACTGGATCCGATCGACGTCGAGTGGTTGTAACTGGTGTTGGAGCAGTAAGTCCTTTGGCTAATGATGTACCACAGTCATGGCAAAAAATTATCTCCGGTGAATCAGCAATATCCAAATTAAATGACCAATATAAAGGTTTACCCTGTCAGGTAGCGGCTCAAATATCAAAAGATCGACTGCAATTGGACAGTTTCTTCAGTAAAAGTGACCTAAAAATAATGAGTTCTGCCACTGTTCTTAGCGTTCTGGCTGCCGATGAGGCTATTAAATCAGCTGGCTTGGATACCGAATCAATGACTCAAGATGAATTAGAAAATTGTGGTGTCTGTGTAGGAATGGGTATGTTCGACTTAGCTGAGGTATATGGTGCTTACCAACAGTTACAGCGTGGCTATAACCGTGTAAGTCCTTATTTTATTCCACGTATATTACCAAATATGTCTTGTGGTCATATCAGTATGCGTTATGGTCTTCGTGGTCCCAATCATGCAGTATCCACAGCTTGTGCCACAGGGGCACATGCTATCGGAGATGCCATGCGTTTCATACGCAACGGAGACGCGGATGTAATGCTTTGCGGTAGTGGCGAATCTTGCATTGACCCTCTATCTATAGCTGGCTTTTGTCGCTTACGAGCTCTTAGCACTGCTTTTAATGACTCGCCATCAATTGCGTCCCGTCCATTTGACGCAAAACGTGATGGATTTGTCATGGGCGAAGGTGCTGCCATACTTGTCTTGGAAGAATTGAATCATGCTCGCAAAAGGCAAGCACCTATATTGGCAGAAATATTGGGGTACGGATTGTCGGGTGATGCACATCACATTACGTCACCAAGCGAAGATGGTACCGGTGCATTTTTAGCCATGAAGAGAGCTCTTTCTGATGCTGGTATTTCTAAGGAAGAAATAAGTTATATCAATGCACACGCCACGTCCACGCCAATGGGCGATAGAATAGAGTCGAATGCCATTATCCGATTATTTGAAGATCATTCCCGTAAATTAAGAGTTTCATCTACAAAAGGTGCACATGGACACCTCTTGGGGTCGTCTGGTAATCTTGAAGCTCTATTTGTTGTTAAAGCTTGTTCAGATAACATTATACCACCATCAATAAATATTGATAAAATAGGAGAAGGAATTGCGGTACATATAGTTGAAAAAGCAGAAACATGGTGTGCTGATAAAAATTCTCGTCGAGTTGCCCTTAAAAACTCGTTTGGTTTTGGAGGAACTAATGCTTCACTTTGCATCTCTAGCTTTATAAATTAAGCATTGAATAATTTTTGTATAAATATTTTTTCATTTTCAAAAAATTATGTAAGATTTCAAAGTAGCAACAAAAAGCAATTTAATCAAATAAAAACACTTAGACTTATTTTAAATTAAAACAAATCGTTCTCTAATCGTCAAATTAACTATACTAGTATCGCCTGGGACAAAATTCGACCAAAGTTTTGCTTGCCTTAATTTTTGACGACACGGACAGTTTCTTAATTCTGTGTCAAGACAAAATAAATTCACCTGTAATGAGCTATAAACTTTGAAAGAATATCTAAAATCATTTTTACCACATATTTTAAGAAAAGATAAAATTTTGTGGTCTCTTTTTAAAAGAAATCATCATATATATAAAAATCTCGTGTCACGGTGTTAGTGTTGTAACTCCTCCGAAACGGATGGACAGATTTAAATGAATTTATTTTTTTATATTTGGTAGGTATGAGAATAGGTTGTAAAATATTTTTCACCTTGCTACCCGCGAGGGGTGTGACACTTTTTACAGAACATACATTTTCAGTTTTACTTTCATGTATAAATCGCATATCTGTTTTGATATCGAACAGCTTTGGAACTAAATGCCGTATAATAATGAAACTTAGAATGAAGTAACTGGTTGGCCAGGTCTTTCAATTATAAAACAAAAACGGGCATTCCCTCCATACAATTAAAATTTTTAATACAGAATAGCTATGGAAGTAAAAGCCACAAAACATTTTAACTCAGAACGGAGTTTCTGTTTGGTGGTGTCCTGCTATAAGAAAACTATAATGGACATTGTGCAAGGGTTGCTTCTCCGCCCATATAAGAAACATTTTTAAATTAAATCGCTTTCAATCAAAGAAACTTTGTGATATCCTACTACTCGGAAATACTCTCAAACTAAAACGGCTATTGGTCAAGGGGTGTGGCTCCGCCCATAAAATACAATTTGTTATAGCTTTGGAAATAATGGTCACAAAATATTGAAACACAGTAGAGTTACTAATGGCCTTCTATTTGCAAGCTGTAACAGGCATTGGATAAGGATGATAGCAACGCGCCGGGTACCAGCTGGTTTAAATATAAACGAAAAAGTAAAGTTAACATTTTCATTTTTTTTTAATTAATTATGAAATAAATTAAAGAAATAAATTTAATCTATTCAAAGATATTGGCTTCCAAAAACAGAACATTAAATTTGAGAGTTTCTTTCACTTGCCAAGAAAGACTTGGCATTTGGTTGAAATACATGCAAAATACCTAATAAAATACCTTTAAAAATGCTTTTGATTGGAGTTTCACAGATTGTTATCATATTTGAAAGAATATTTAACAAGTTATAAGAAACAATTTACAAAAATTGGAGAACCGTTAAAGTTCAACTAAGCTATTGACATTATTCAATTTATTTTTAATTCTAAACACCTTTTTTATTTTTACTTTTACTTTTAAGAAAAACTCAAATTCGACAGTACATTTCATATGATATCAGTTTAATTGAAATGTGTTTTGTGTTGGCGTATCAATGAATAGATAACCAAAAACTCATTTTACTGAAGAAGCATTTTGGCATTTTTGTCTGCATAGCTTTTTAGCTGATTTTAAACTGGTTGTTAACGGTTCATCGAAGAGATGTTATCTTAAAGTGCAATCGGTTTGTTTAATATTAACAAGAGATGGCACACTACCAATTTTCACATTGATCTCTCTAGTGAATGGTTATGTTTTGTTCTTTTTACTTTTTTCAGTTCAATATTATTTGAACATTTTTTCGAAATCATTGTTTTATTTATTTATTTCTTATTTTATTATTTATTTATTTATTTATTATATGCGGGAAATTATATAAAGTTTCAAGTTATAAAAAAATAGAAAATCAACTCAAACCAAAAATAATTTGTGTTGTCAAATATCCAAATTAACATAAGTAAATGCTGCATTTGCAGCATCTTCGTGCTCACCCGAAGAAATTTTGTAAAGGGGCATTATCCATCCACATTTCCTAAATAAATATGTCTTTATTTTAAGCCACCATGTGCCAAATTTCATTGTCTTCGTATATATATTTTAGATAAATAAACAAGTAAAGAAAGTCTTAAGTCGGTCTAGGCCGACTATGAAATACCCTAAACCTACTTCTTTAAAATAGAGTAAAAGTATTGAAAATGGGCGTGTCTGTGAGTGGATGAAGCCCATATTTTATATGCATTTAAATGTTGATGAACAATTTACACATACCAAGTTCCAAGTTTCATTCCTGTAGCTTGCAGTTAATGCCTTTATTGTGCTTTCGCTATGGGAGGTGCGCGTTTTCATAGACGGATTACTCCCAATTTTTGAACCCACCTTAGTTTTGGTATTAAATATGGGCGTGTCTGGGCGGATGAAGCCCATATTTTATATGCATTCAAATGTTGATGAAAAATTACATATACCACGTTTTATTCCTGTAGCTAACAGTTAATGCCTTTATTGTGCTTTCGCTATGGGAGGTGCGCGTTTTCATGAACGGATTAATCCCAATTTTTGAACACACCATAGTTTTGGTATAAAATATATACATACATACCAAATTCGATCTCTCTATGACAAACATAATCTTATTTATTGAATTTTAAACTTTTTGGGTTGTATGGGAGGTAGGCGGATGACGTCCATTTTTCAAAACCATCTATTTTTTGTCACAAAAATCATACGTGCCAAATTTTATCTCTGTAGGTTGAACAGAAGCTTATTTATTGCGTTTTCAATTTTTGGGTTGTATGAGAGGTGGGCGTGTCCGTGAGCGGATGATACCTATTTTTCGAAGACTTCTTTATGTTGATACAAAACACATGCATACCAAATATTATTGTTGTAGGTTAATTATGAGCTTATTTATGCAGTTTTCAATTTTTGCGTTGTATGGGAGGTAGGCGTGTCCGGGGGCGGATGATGTCCATTTTTCAAAACCATCTTTGCTTTGTTATGAAAAACATACGTGCCAAATTTTATCTCTGTAGGTTAAACTAGGGCTTATTTATGCATGTGTACTAAGTTTCATGCAATTATCTCAACTCCTTCTTCTTATCCTGTGTGTTTACGGACAACACACAGACGGACGGACGGGCGGACGGATGGACATGAACAGCTCGACTCACAAGGTGACGCTGATAAGGAATATATATTCTTTTCTATTCCGCACTCGCTTCGTTCTATGCGTAACAAACGTTTGCACAAAGTTAATATACCCTGACCTTTCAGGTTGAGGGTATAAAAACGGCAGAAGTACCAGCTTTATTTTACCAAAATTTCAAAGCCAAGCCTACCGTTTTTAATATCATCAAGAAAGCATAATAGTTATTTTCGGTCCCTGTTTCCAACCATAGTTGCCAACATTGTGTGAAAAATACCTTTTGTGGGAATTTTTAATTGATGTGGGAAAACGGAAGTCCCGTTTGTGAGAATTTTGAGGTATTTTTAGTGGCTGTGGGAAATTTTGTGGTATTTTTTAGTGCCTGTGGGAAATTTTGTGGTATTTCTTAATTGCTGTGGTATTTGTTAATGAAAACAGTACCATGGGAATTTTTGTTAGTTTTTTAATTTGCTTGTGGGAAAAAGGTATTTTCTGCGGGAATATGGGTTGGCAACTATGTTTCCAACTGTTATTCTAATTCTGATGATCTTAGATAAAATTTAAATAGCTGCAGCTACACGTTCAAGAAATTGCTTTCAAGTTGATCACACATAGTGCTTGTCAAAATTCATTCGAATTGATAGCTGTGACGTAGGCTGTGCGCAACTTGATGGTCAATTTTATTTTCAAGATGCCATCGGCGAGGCAACAACTCAATTTATTCACAAAAACTCTGATCAGCTGTTTAACTTGACCGTCAAGTTGTCTCACGACTTGAAAGGAAAAATTGATATCAAGTCGTTTTCAAGTTCGAAAAGTTTGAGTGTGTTAGTAAAAAAGTGTGAATGTGTTGCAACTTGAAAGAAAACTTGAACGTGTACCCACCAAGTAAAACATAATCTTCTCGTTCGTTTTTTTAAGTGAGACTTGGGCTTTGGGCTTTGGCGGCGAGTGAAATTTCAAGGTCTCTTATTCGTGACGCTAGGCTAACGTTTTCAATTCATATGAAAATTTTTAAAAAATTATTGCTGCTGCCGAGAATTGAACCCCGAACAGCGTTGCTTAAGAGTCAGAATATATTCCTTAACGCCAACTAGGCACATGATAAACAGCCAAACAAAATGTAATTGAAACTGAACGCGTAACATACTGAAAATAACATAATTAACATTAGCATTAACATTACATTATTAACATAACCGTAACATTAATTTTCATCCTACAAGTATGCACGGAAAAAAAAAGAAAAATAGCTAAAACAGGAGCAGAACGCGTTCGTGAATATAGAAAGCGAATTAGAGCTCTTAAGAATACAGCCGCAGCTGGGTCTGCATCTAATGATGAAGGTAAGGTGATTGCAACAACGGCTGAGTTTCAAAATGCATTTTTACGAAACATCAGTGTATTTTGGTGAATCTACAAAGAACCAATCCCCAAAAAACACACTGATGCTTTCTTAAAATGTATTTTGGAACTCAGCCATCATCTCAACAAAATTTTAAAGCCAACCAAGTTGATATACTCAACAATCAACGTTCGCTGCTTTATGAGGCCCTCTATCAACATAGTATGATCAGGAAGCAGGAGGTAATAATGAACAAGATTTGCCTCTGCTTTCGGAGGCTCCTTCAAAGAGTACTATGCAAATGCAATCCAGCATTCAAAAAGTAACAATGTTGAGAAGACATTCGAAAGCAACTAAAACACCAACTGAACTAAAACAAGTACCGAAAATAACTGTTATTTTACAATTTTCAAATGAAAAAAATTGTCGAAAGACTTTTTCAAATATACCATTATGTTACAAATGTCCTCAGCCTCACGAATATTAAGTCGCTTTTAAATTTGAAACTGATTCTTTAAAAGTTAATTTCTTGCCTAGTATATTTCGAGGAAAAATAAAGGTTACTTTTGACTTTTATTTTATCGGTCAAAAATAGCAGTTATTTTGTGACTAATTTTTTCCGCCAAAAATATCAAGCAATTTGTGTTTTCTTAAAGGCCGCTTGACAGATTGAACTGTTGACACCATGTGTAAAATGTCTCACCGATGAGATGAAAATAATATCAACATTTTTTTATCGGTAAAATGACTTGAACAAATATAAATTACCTGATATTTTTGACCGAAAAAATAAACGGCAGAAAATAACTGTTATTTTTGCACAAAAAAACTATAAGGCACAAAAAACTGTTATTTTTGTCGGTAAAAATAAAAATTAAGAGATAAAAGTTAATATGTGACACTTTCGACAAAAGCCATAGCCGGTACTGTCCCTGGTTGCAAATATTGAATCAACAAACTATTATTCCATTTCGTATTGATTGAATTTCTTTTCAGATACTTTCTCTCTCTATTTCACACTAAAATCTCTCTTATTTCTTACTGTTAAAGGAGTTTCACTTCTGCCACTTGTACGTTGCTACACGCGAGTTTTTTGTTTTTGCTGTGAGTGAATTCATGAAATGAAAAATTTAAAACCAGACGAACGTTCGCTATCCAAAAAGATAAATCCGATTAATTTTTTTATAACTAATTTTTAAACGAAAATTCAAATTCAGACGAATGATTACAAATTAACGATTGTTGCTTTATGTTGTGTGAAAAATTCGTCTGAAAAAGTACGAACTTAAGAAATTTATCAGTGATAAAAAAAGACCACGCCAGCGTTTCTTATTCGTTTGTAAGAACTTGTGAGCATAATTTTATATAAAGGAAACAATAATTGAGAATATTCGTATTTAACACTCAACAAATGAAGCGTAAAACTTAATCGATTTTCTTCATTCGTTTGAATTAGCAAAACAAAAGAAAGACAAGGATTCAATCTGATTTCGGTTGGATGAATTGACTATTCACCCCTTTTTTCATTAAGAGTTGTTTTGGTTACTTCAAACCATAAACACAGTTTATTTTTAAAACACATTGACTTTTGAATTAATTTATAGATAAAATGTGTAAGTTTCTTTATTTATATCTTAAAACTTTTGTATAAATTCAAAGTTGAAATTGAAAATTAAATTATTTTTTTTCATTTAAGCATAGTTAAATTTAAATTGTTTATGCTTTATTTTCTAAATTTATGTTTATAAGATATGAATATAAATTTATTGTTGCATATGTGTCGTGAAAGAAATTTAACTTAAGCAGAAGAAATATATTTAAGTTCTCTTTTATTGCTGTTAACCATCATTGAAGAGAAATTAAAGGAAACAGGAATTAATTATTCATATTTTGATTTCTTTCCACGACAATAACAGATTTTTACAAGTGACTTAAATTTAAATAAAGAAAAAGCTTAGCTTAAAGGTATTAATTTTTAAGCTATATTTAACTTTTATAATTACATATTTATATATTAATGGTTAAGGTAAGCAATGTGTTCAGTTAACTGCATTTTCCAAGCCATCAATATAATATATACATTGCGCTTTGTTGTTAAGAGTACATAACCTTTATATACTGTAACCTGGTTAGAACAGTGGACATCGGTGTTCAGCACTAACATATACTGAAATTTTAAAACAAAATTAAAGTTCCTGAATATTTCAAAATTTGTACTTAACACATTTTATGCGCTTAACCATCAATGCATAAATAATTGTATATATATATTATATATGTACGTAAGTATACAATACAACTACATTTATAAAACTCTATTCTAAATTTAAGTTATTTTAAAACTAGCAAAACCTCTGTAAGAGGCTCTCTGATAGTTTTTACTCAATTTTATTTTGTTTAACGAAATATATTCGAAATTTATAATTTTAACTATACAATAAAAGGTCGTAAAAGTAAAAAATAAAATTTAACGAAAAATAAAATATTTTCATTTTGTATGGATTTAGCTATGCCAAGCTCATGTCTGAATTTAAGTAAAAATTTTGACAAGGTTTCTTAATACGTATATTTGTTAAGGTAATGTTTGTAGAATTTTAAACAAAAAGGATGAGAAATCTAAACATACAAATGAATAATTAGTATATAAATTAGCCTTAAATAGCGACTAATTATATTTCTTTTTATAGATAACGTTATAAATCACGTCTTCATGAAATAAGTTCCCAACAAATCACACCTCTAGAGAATAAACAATAAAATTACGCCTTGAATTAAACTTCCAAATGTTGAGTCTTGCCAAATAGTAAAAACATGTCATTTAATTTCCAAAAAATATTGAAGGTTTTAGTAAGATTTACAATTTTGCATTTTGTTTCAACCATTTTAAAAAAAAATTCAAAAATTAAATAAAGCTCACAATAAACGAAATGGGGCCGACATTTAAGTTTTGTTTAGAGGGACTTATTTGTTGGGACCTAGTTTTAGAGCCATAAATCACATACATACGAAGGAAGTTTACTATTTGTGTTTATAAAAGAATTTACTTTTGCTGGTATTTATTAAAAAAATTAACAGTGAATCTTGCTTTTATTTAAAACCCAAAACAATAACTGGTCCACATAATGAAATCACCACGGAATACCTCTTAATTGACAATTCGCTTAATGTGGAAGGCAAGCACGAACTTTTCTTAAAATAATAAACAGTGACAGGCAAATTGTTGCACTAAATCTTGTTTTTTAACGATACTGTAACCAACAATTTATTTGATGAGAGTATTTGTAAGTAGTTGGAATTCTTTCAAATACTTTTCATCATCCAGTCTTACCTCTGAGTAGGTCAAATACTCTTTTATGAGGTATTTCAACTTATTTTTCAGTTTATATAGGTTTTGTTTGGATGTTTTTGGTTTTATTTTTGACTTTTACATTTTTCATTGTCATTAAAAGATTAAAACCAATTATATTCAATTATATTATTGCCACCGTATCAACTAAAATTTTAAATTTATTTTGTTTTTTTTTGTAAAATTAATCATAATTTTATACCTTTTATCGTAATACGTAGTTGCATCGTTGTCCTATGGGTAAAATCATTTAATTCATATAATGAACAACTATATACACTTGAAACTATGTAAAAGTAAGGAGTTTATGTTTTCGTGGACAAACATAAAAATGTATAGTTTAATTTAATAACGCATCCATAGTATAAGGAAATGGTGGATGTTGTTGTTTTATGTGTTGTTGCTTTTCCATAGTTGATGATGGTCAGTCTAGTATCACAACCTGTGGATCAATTGGTCTGCTCGCTACTATTGACTTGATAGGTAAATTTCTCCAAGGCTTGCGCGCTGCTCGACGCAGTTCAACTGGTGAAAGATGTTTTCGCGCTTTTCTAATTTTATTGCAAAAGTTCAGTGAAATATACACATATACCATATAATTAGATTTATCTGTATACATACTTGCTTGCTTCGGTTGCCCGGAAGTAGACATCATCTGGCGCATCCATCCAACTGATAACCTGTTTTCGACCATTGCCAGTCCTAGCCATTTGTGCAATTTTAGGTTTGCCGTTCAGCTAAGTACAAATAACGGCAAATAATTATTAAAATTGTAGTAGATATTGAAAACAAATTTATTACATGCAAATATTGCTAGAGTTTAAAGGTACAAAGTAAACTTTATATGGGGAAAAAAATTTGTTTAAAAAAATCTTGCACAGGAAATGTAGCTATAACTAATGAGCTGATGATGTATTCAAAACGCATTTTTTGTAGTTATCACATTCAGAGTGGAAAAGTGTTTTGATAACACTGCTCGAAAAAATTTTAGAGCATTGACCAGACCATACTTTCCCAAAGTACTTTATCACGTCAGGTTCTTGAGATATACTTATATTGTGGGTTGTGCCCTCGGAAAACTGTGTTTTGGGCATTTGTTGGTTAGAATATCCCAAAAACCTGAAGTGATAAAGCAATTTTGAGGAAGGATTCGGTTTAAGCGGATCAATAAAGGTGGTCTGGTTTCTGCTTAATCAAGTTGGTCGCAAGGCAACCTGTGTAATTGCTTCTAGGAAACTAGTGACAGATATCCAAAGTACACTGATGTTATGGAGGGAACACTTCTCTAGTCTTTTAAATGGCGACGTTGACAACAATCCCGCCAATAGAGATGATATCCCGGGAACCCCAAATGACAGCGTTGAAGTTCGCCTGCCAGACTATAACGAGATCTCAACAGCTATAGCTCGGCTTAAAAACAACAAAGCCGCAGGAGCTGATTAACTACCGGTTGAGCTATTTAAGAACGGAGGCGAAGCTCTGCTTAAATGCATTCACAAGCTTCTATGCAAAATATGGTCGGAAGAATGCATTCCAGATGATTGGAACCTCAGTGTGATCTACCCAATTCACAAGAAATGCGATTTCACGCTAATTACCGTGGGATAAAACCTTCATAATATATCATAAAAGGTCCTGTCGAGCGTATTATGTGAAAGACTGAAGCCCATCGTCAACCGACTAATTGGACCTTATGGCTTCAGACCAGGAAAGTCCACCATCGACCAGATATTTACGCTACGACAAATCCTGGAAAAGACCCTAGAAAAACAAATCGACACACACCATTTTTTTGTTGATTACAAAGGTGCATGAATGAATTTGGTATTCCTGCAAAGTTAATACTTTAGGCAGGATGACTCTGAGCAACACCAGCAGCACATTGAAAATTGGGAAGGATCTCTCCTTGGCGTTCGATACCAAGCGAAGTTTCAGACAAGGTATTCCTTATCGTGTGACTTTTTTAATTTAGTAATGGAGAAAATCATACGAGCAGCTGAACTGAGACGCAGTGGCACAATATTCTATAAGAGTGTTATGCTGCTAGTGTATGCTGATGACATTGACATCACTGGACAAAATACGCGCGAAGTCAGTGCAGCATTCTCCAGGCTAGAAAAAGAGTCGAGTCGAATAGCTCTTGCAGTGAACGCAGATAAAACGAAGTATCTTGTGTCAACAAACAAACAGTCCCAGCGTATTGGAAACCACGTCACTGTTGACAACATCTCCTTCGAGGTTGTTAAGGACTTCGTTTACCTGGGATTCAGCATAAATTCCTCAAATGATATCTGTATTGAGATTAAACGCAGGATAACTCTTCCCAACAGGTGTAACTTTGGGCTCAGTAGATAATTGAGAAGCAGAGTTCTCTCTCGATGAACAAAACTGACGCTCTATAAGTCAATAATCATGCCCGGCCTACTATACACATCACAACCCTTCGGGAGAAAAATCCTATTCGAATGTTTTGCGTTTGAGAGAAAAATACTTCGCAAAATATATGGTCCAATCTGCGTCAATCCTGAGTATCAAATACGATGGAATCACGAGCTTTATGAGTTATATGCCGTCATGTCTATAGAATGAACGACGATGCTCCAGCGAAAAAATTATTTGACTCGGTTTCCAGCGGCGGTTAACGCAGACGAGGAAGACCACAATTCTCAAGAAGATGCTTGGAGTTTCAAACTGGCGCCAGCAAACGACCAAAACCGACCAACAGTCGCATTTTTACGGTTGCTCGCATCATGACGGAGAATCACCCCCCGTTTTACTGCCCCCTGGGTCTGGGACACCCTGTATTTAAATGATTATTCTTAAGGTATAGCTTATACATCTTCTAAACCAAAAAACATCGGTAGCGTCTTTGTCACTGCAGAAAAAAAACGAATTGACTTCAAATTTTGGCCCCAGCTGCGATAACGAAATAATATTTAAAAAAAATAATAATATTTTTAAACGAAAGATGGTGTCGACTTCGATATGTTTAAAACACTAAAAAAAATATGAACATCAAAACAAAACACAGCTTATTATTAACAGAATTTATAAGTACTTACGTGATGTCTTGAAAGCGGTTGCCCAGAAGCTGCCATCATTGCTGCAAACTGTTCGGGGCTTGGACAATGTGACGGCATTGGATCTTTATTTGGCCGTTTGGTTGGTGGTCCAGCTGGCACAATAGTCACTATACAATCAAAGCAATTTGTTAATCGTACAGTTAATATTTGTTGTTAACAACATGTGTACCTTCAGTTCCATTAAGTTGCTGATCATCGTGAACGCGTTTACGTATACTCGATGGTGACGATGTTGGAATAATAGTTAAATCTTTTTCAACTTCTATGATTTTATTTGGTATACGATCATACATCAAACTACCATCAGGAGCTTTTGGCGGTTTAGGGAATGATACCACGACAGGTTTTGGCATTTTATCTTTAGGTGTGAGCACTAACCAATCATGTGGACCTAAGCCCGGTGAACCTAGACGATTCGCTATTTTTGTGACACTGCCCCGGTCCTTCATCTTAGGCAAAAGCAGTTTCTTTATATCAGCTTGTGATTTGCCACTTATACGATTGGTAACTTAAAAATGGAAGCGAAAACAATAAATAGGAGCGTATAAATTATAAACGTATATACACTAGTGTGCTACAAAGTTTACATTTTCCGAATTATTGAAGTCTTACACAAAAATTCATAGTATGTGATGCAAAAATTATATACTAGAAAGATAATTAAGAACCACAAATTTTCTAGCTATCGCACGGGCTCCAAAGTATCGTAATATCCTGAATATTTAAAATCAAAGAAAATTGCATAATTTTGGCAAGTCGGATGTATAAAATGTATAAAATATGTAAAAAACTAAAGTTTGATTTAATTTTGTTCATACAACTTAATGGAAAATGAATCCAATGAGACCTACATCAGAGCTGATCCAATAGCTCCGTCTTAAAGTTATGACAGATTTTGTCAAACTACTTTTTCACAACTACTACGTTTTTTAAACGACGTTTTGTCTAAGAAACTTATATAAGAAAAAGTTTCT
Organism: Tetanocera ferruginea; assembly: GCA_958299015.1. Taxonomy (NCBI): domain Eukaryota; kingdom Metazoa; phylum Arthropoda; class Insecta; order Diptera; family Sciomyzidae; genus Tetanocera; species Tetanocera ferruginea. Next base: position 73,679,949 of record OY282642.1, read on the forward strand.
TAAAAAAACAAACATACTTTAAATTGATATAAAAATTGATTTTAAGCCCGTGCGATAACTGGAAAATTTATAGTTCTTAATTATCTTTCTTGTATATTATTTTTGCATCACATACTATTAATATTTGCCGTAAGACCTGAATAATTTAAAAAAAAAAGTAAAATCTAAAGCACCCTAATATAAACTCTAAGACTTGAACTTACATTCCTGCTTTACAACAAGAGAATTGATTGCATAAGATGCCTGTCGTGCTGCTTTCTTCGGTTTTATGAAATTCCTGCAAACAATACGTGCCAATCTTGTCATTGGATTAGTATGCAGGTAAAATGCAGTCCTTGTCTTCATAATGGGTCTCGGCGATCCAGAACTGATTGCAATGCCATGAGATTGTGCATAATGACGTGCCAAATGAGTTTTTAATTTAAACTCCTTGCCACAATTCACTATAGAGCATCTAAACAGTGGATATGAAAATAATTAATCAACGTGTAGTTTTAAAAAACCATACAAATATAAAATTTTTCTTTGAAATCAAAGTGTACGTTTCCTTTTTTTTAACATAAGGGAGCTCATTCGCAATATTGAAGAAAACAAATGTACTGCATAAGCTGCTTCACGAATAGATTACATATTATATAAGTTTCACTTGGACCACATTTACTATCTAAACTTAATAGTGAAACTGTCGAGCAATTCTGTCTAAAGTTGTCATTAGAAGCATGATTAAAGTTCAATACATGCTTTACTATTCAAGAAGCTATTTTTTTTCAATAACGATATATTAAGTCTCGATAATGGTAATAAAGATGATTAATTGAGTGTTTTAAATTAAAGGTATAATTTTTGAAACTAACTTTTTAAAGGTTATTGTAAAATAATTATGATGAACTTACATACACTAATTTGAATACTAAAATAAATTATTATATAACTACTTATTACTATTGGAAAACATGTTGCTAAACGAAACAAAAAATGTATATCTATTTTAAAAGGTTGAAACCCGCTTCAGCGAAAACGAAAATACGTATTAAAAACGTAACGTCACGGCCAAAACATTTTAGTAATTTTAGCATTAGTTTCTAAAGAAAAGAGTTTAAGTAAACTTAATAAAAAATTAAAAACCTTTTAAAACTAAAAATTATTTAAACAAATTTGTTCAAATTGTTTTTGTCTGAGCATGTACTTAGATATACTTATTTGCACATGCTATGTAAAAAGTTCTTAAGTAGTTTATTCTCATAAAAACGCATTTGAAGTCTTTACTACCACTACTAGCTAAGGCTGCGGTTATAGTGAGCGAGAAAGTCAGACAGGCAGGCAGGCAGGCAATGTGAACAAGCGAGATAGATAGCTATCTGTATCTCGTTTTTTCACACAGATTTCAGCCTGCCTGCCTGCCTGCCTGTCTGACTCGGCGCTCACTATAATCGCAGCCTAAGAGCATAATGTCGGAAACATTCATATTTATATTCAATTTTCAAATATTTATATGATTTGAAAAAATCACTATATTTTATATGTGAAACCCTAAGTTTTATATTTTGATAAAATAATAAAATATTAAAAAATATTTATATTTTATTTTTTATTACAGACGAAGCATGCTCAAAAGGCATTATAAATAAATTCGCATTATAAATAAATTCGCTAATTCGATTATTCATTTTTCTTTATTCAGAATAATACATTCATTTTTTTATTCAAATGAATGCTATTCATAAAGAATGCAATTCACAAAGAATCGTTATTCATTTTGCATTCATGCATTCATTTTGTATTCATTATTCATTTTCATTCATTATTCATTTTTTATTCAATATTCATTTTTTATTCATGAGAGAACACTATTTTCACTTTATTCACGTCAAGCTATTCACGTGAATACATTCTTTATGAATAGCATTCATTTTAAAAACAAAATTAATGCATTATTCAGAATAACGACAAATGAATAATCAATTTTTTTAAATTTATTGTGAATTCAAAATTTTATTCATGGATCAATTTTGCATTCATTGAATGCATTCTTATTGCGTTAATCACTGATTCAAGATTTTGTAGAAGCAATCAAATTATATGTATGATTACTTAATAGAAGGAAGCTTGCTAGAGGCGGTAATGTAAAGTTAAAGTAATGGAGACTCGTTAGGGACGTTTGTGTGCGTCTCGAATGAAATGTAAGTAGTACATAATAATGCAATATTGGATGGTTTTTTTTTCCAGTGGAGTATTAAGGAGTCCGTAACTACAACTCGGTAGAAATCTACGCTACATTCGGAAATGACATAGAAAACATTATTTTACTAAAATATCATCAAATTACATCATATGACAAGAAATATTTTGCATTTGTTATATTTTTCTAAAAGGACCCAAGATTTTTATAACGCTATTTATCAATAAAAATTTATTTGTATACTCATACTTATGCATTTGACGATTTGAAAAATCACTAGCTTTATCTTCCTCAACCACTACATCGGCCGCCACAGGTTTCTTTTTTAAATCACTTTCACCTTCAAGCTTAGATAAGTTCTTAAGACCACCGTATTTTTTCCAGTAGTCCCAACAGTTCTGACATAAACGGCTTGTTGTAAGTTGTCCTGTTGTCCATGGAGACCACTAGAAAAATTAAAATTACGTTTTATGTACAGAAAAAATAACATTTTGATTATAAAAGAACTGTAACAGAGCTCATATCCTGAATATCATATTCAACGTGATGCATTATGAAATCTTAAAAGATTTCCAAAATTTTGTATATACCTGTGGCGATTTCAATGTTAAACAGGATTCACATGGTTTATTACTATTTGATAAATCAGTGCTTCCATTTGTTGTGCCATTATATACACTGGCACCACCTTTAATGGGAACTCCGCCTTTCGTAGTGTTGTATTGCGGTATATAAACTTGCTTTAACTTCAACTCTGCCTCAACGGCTTTAACTCTTTTTTGTTGCACATATCGATCGGTAGTCTTCCACATATAATAATATTCAATTATTTGCTTCAGAGTTTTCCAGGGAAGCTAATTGAAGGAGTAATAGAAACATATATTTAATATCATACAACATCTATTGATTGAACTTAATTCAACTATTAATCAACTTACAAAATCTTGCCTTATATCATTAAAGTCTTTTCCATATTTATCCAAAGCCTCTTCAAATAAATTAGCTTCAGACGCACTCCAATCTTCGATTTCATCACGACAAAGCACGGGCCCTGTCGAAGTAACTAATGAACACATTGCATCTTCGATCGAATAGCTATGTTTGTGTAAAATATCCATTGCATTAAACTAGAGGAAAGGAACATCCATCAAATAAAATTTAATAAATAATATCGAAATTTTGAAAATATTTAAGTTCTTACCAAGGTTATGTCGCGACTTGCCGCTGCAGCAGACATATGTAAGGAAGGCTGTTTCACTGAACTACTGCAATCTAACGCACGTGCAAATGTTCCAATAGAACGAGAAACAACTAAAAATTGATCAATTTTTCGATCAGTCAAATTATGATGTGGCGTCCAAACAATTGTTTCATGGTCTTCTAATTTGCGATCGTCACTTGTGGTGTCTTTTAATTTTGCAGGAATCTCACTTTGGTAACGACTCCCAACTCTAATTTCACCTTTATCAGCAAGCAGTGTTTTTTGATTTGGGTCAAATACCAAACAATAAAAGAAGGTATCCTAAAAGTGAGAATTATTCAAAAAATATAATGAACTCATCCAATCGATCATCATTGTAATTGTCTTCAAATAACGCAAGCCTTAAATAATATTATAACTGGTGTGAAATTTACGACTCACGTCTTTATTGAGATAACTTTGTAATGATTCTGTTTCATTCAGCAATGTTACTGAACATTTTCCTCGTATTTGTGTGGCAGGCAATGTTTCAACTTGTCGAGAAAGAAATAGTTCTCGGTGCTTTATTTGATGTCGTTGTTTATATGTCAATGATTCACCCTTGTCGGAAGAAACGTTTCCGGATGAATGTATGGGACTTGTGCGATCTTCATCTAATGATGCTACAAATTTATTGGAATAATTGTATTGAAATAATGTACATTCAATTTCATATTAAATTTTAACTTTAGCAAGCAAGTTTAACATCATAAGAATAAAAAATAGCCAAAAATTAAGAACAATTTAAAGTCATACCTATCGAAGGATCAAGAACAGCTTGAGCGGCTTGTTCTTCGCCAACAGGTGTTCGAAGCCAGGTTTTCTTCAGTTTCATAGCCAGTGGTGAGTCTTCTGCTGTTGCTACTATAAAAGCATTGTAAAGATGATTAAAATTGATTTGGCCTAATTAAATTGATTTGTTTAATAGTGTTTTTAATATTTCAATTGAAAAGGTTAAAAGCTACAAGTAGTAACGAAAAACTACGAACTTAATGGATAAGACACGAATTGCACATTGATGTTACGCCGAATGCAAATGATTAGTGAACAACGCCCGAGAAAAAATTCATATATTTTACCGAAAATAATAGCGTAACTGGACGGAGTCATCTATGATGCACCCAAAACATACCCCCCAACAAATATTTTGAAAGTCATAAAAAACAAGCGACTATATTCGGACACAATAAACCAACCAATGCCCGAATCGGTCTTCGTTCATACACTGTGCCTGCACATGTTGTTCCAGAACTAGCACTTCTTTCGGTGCAGAGGTCGGACATTCACCCTCACGGGCAAAAAATTGTATGGGTGGGGGTGGTCGCAAATGCCTCCTAGGGCGCTAGGAGGAAAAAACAAAAAACATAGGTGTCATAACGTTTTAATACATAACTCGGCCACGTCACGTTCAGTTTTATTTCCATCGCGTACAGGGTTGTTTCGAGCGTATTGTGTAAAAGATTGAAGCCGCATAGATTTTCACACAACGTCAAATCCTGGAAAAAACCCACGAAAATAAAATTGAACATCTCTTTGTCGATTATAAAGCAGCGTTCGATAGCCCGATCAGGGATTGCCTGTACGCAATAATGACTTAGTTCGGTATACTTGCAAAGTTGATTAGACTCTGCACGATGACGTTGACCAATACATGCAGCTCCGTCAAGGTAGAAAATGACCTGTCCGAAACCTTCAATACCGAAAGAGGTTTTAGACAAGGCGACCCGCTATCATGAGATCTCTTCAATTTCATCATGGAGGGGATGCTACGAAAGGCAGGTTCTACAAAGGTGTCCAGCTCCTTGCGTATGCTGATGATATCGATATTATCGGCCGAACCAAGAGAGATGTAACTGCTGCTTTCACGGCTATCGAAAAGGAATCAGCCAAAGTGGGTTTGACTGTGAACGAGGGAAAGCAAAGTATATGCTGTCTACAAATAGAGAAGCGCGACGTCTAGGCTCCCATGTTACAGCAGGCAAATATAACTTTGAAGTTGTCAAAGAGTTTACATACCTTGGCACCGCTGTAAACAGCAACAAGAATGTCAACCCGGATATTAAGCGAATAATAAAATAAGACAAAAATTTTAAATTATTTTATAATTCCACAATCACTCTTTATATCAAATAGAGTTTTTGAGCATACTTTCAGGCTAGAAATTGTTTCGGAAAGTACCTATAAGTTAAAAAGCACCCAAATAGCAATGAGTAATTATAGTTTAAGCTATATTAGCTGGGGGCATGACGATTGTGTTTTATGTAGTAAGATTTATATTATTTTCATAACTATGAAACTATGTGTTTAGCATAAATAAATAATTAAATGATAATAAATAAATATAATCAACATTAAATAAACTTACGTTGATGTTTATCTGCCAATTGAACCAAGGGATTTGGTAAATCCCGTCGACGATAGAAACACATGACTTTTGCCTCTACATTACCCGATTGATTTTTGTTTAATTCTTCTATTCGCCTTATGAGAAATGGTGTGTTGGGCGCTGTCTCAACATAGACATAGTCTGAAAAACAAGTGAAATAAATGTATGTCAATACAGTTGTTATAAAAAAAAAAAATAAATAAATTTAAACAATTAATTTTAAAGAGAAATATTTTTTTGAGTCGTTTTAACAGATTTTTTCAAGGTCATTAGGCAACGTTTTTGGCGAATACTTTAGGGTATAACTACAGCCTTTAATACTCTTCGTTCAAAGATAACATATATACTAAAATATCAGATATATCCTGCGCTGAATGAATATCTAATTTTGGATTTTGTCACTATTATATTAAAGTCACAAAATAGTAAAATATGAGAAGAAAAATGCATGTTTTTATATAAGAAAATCAATCATCAGCTGCTTATGTGCCTGCTGCTTTCTTTGTTTTTCTTTCGTTGTTTATGCTTGTATGCTTTGGTTTTGCACAAACTGATTGGTTCGTTTTGGCAGCATTGTAAGCATTAGTTCGCATTGGGTTTATGTATGCACTACTGTTCTAGTATACTATTTTGAAACCAGAGGTCATGAACCTCTTTTCAACTCAGTCAATGAACTTAATCCGTCAAATTTAACGAAATGGGTCTGTGGTCCGGTAAGATTTAACTCTTATGAAAAAAACGAGTTGGATCATATTTCGTTTTATGCTTTTAGACAATAGATGGCATAAAATATTAATTTTTGTTTTTAATGCAAATTAATTTGGATTCCACATCCCACTAGCACAAGCGAGTGTAGTTTGCAAACTATGCATCGAACACAAAGTGTAGCTAGCAAACTAAATATCTGACAGAGACGAGAGGAAAGGACATGTGCTCAGCGTGAAATATAGTAACCATACGATTTTTTAAAAATCGGGGTCTTAATTTCAATTTGAAATTAGTAGTTAAAAAGACTGTAGCTCGCAAACTATATATCGGGCAGAGACGAAAGTGGCACCAATGGAAAGTGCATTTGCTTCGCCTTCTTTTCAGTTAAGTCAATGAACTCAACCTATCAAACTTAACAAAATGATCGAAAAAATTTGAAATTTTGCTTGTTTCTTTTTGCTTGCTCATTTAATCATATTTACTATATAATTTTTTCTTTGTTTTGGCATCAATAAGTAGTCCATAATAGAGTGTTATTCATTTATTTTTTAATTTTTGGAAGATCAATAAAAATACGTGCAATATGAACAAAACAATCGGACCAAAGAGACAAAGTAGAAGAGGTTACAACTTAAACGGAATTCTACGTCTACACTTACGATACTATCGAAACTGTTTCTTTTTTTTTAAAAAAAATCGCTTTTCAATCGATATGAATTGATATGGTTTGAGAAGAGCATATGAATTGATTGAATTTGAATTTTTTTTTTCAAAACCATGATTCAATAACACTATGCGCCACTGTTTTTGTACACGGCATCTGACTATGACTATTTTTTCTTAAAGATTTGGGGTCTATATTTTCTATGTTTGATGGGGTATGTTCGAAAAGTCATTCGATTGATTTCGGAAGACGGATTTAGAGCGGATTTTATATCTATCAAATATTTTTTAAATGATTAATTTTACTCTTCACAAATCTCGTTATATTTTTAATAGAAGATGTCAACTATATAATACGGTTGACCACGCAAAGACGCGGATCACGCAAAACTGTCATGTTTATTCCTTGAGTTTGGCGGTTACTTTTATTTTGTTCCAATGTTAAAATTGGAGTGTTGGAGTAAAAAATTATTGGCGACTAAGGAAACATTTTTGTGCTTGAATTGCCAACCATGTACTACTTGTTGTTGTTAGGTTTTACCTTATGTTACTTTTTGTTACCTCGACATTCGTGGCCTATCATTAAAAAATAAACATAAATTGGATCAACGGCAAAACTTTTGAAACTTTGATCAGAGATCGACCAAAACACCAAAATCAAAATATACTCCAAAAGTGGTTGTGCAAAACCTAAGCAACTTTACGTGTTTCACGATTATTTAAGGATTATAAGCATTACTTCACATTGAATTATAACAGATTAACATTGTTTTTCATTGCTTGACTCTGGGTGCGTTAATTTTCTGTGATTTATTATCATAAGTATTAAATGTGAAAAAATCTTAAAACAAAAATTTAACCATATAAAACATTTATTTATTCTTTAAAAACGCAATGAATAAGGAACAGGTGTCAGCGAAAAGGGATCACCCCGAAAAACTTTGTTTGAAAAAATATCCCTCTTTAAATAAAATTGACAATAACGTGTTGTAAAAATTATTTTATTTTCTTAGGGGGCTTTGGCCTTTATATTTCAATTTAAACCTTAACCCATTAAACATTCGCTTACAGGTAAAATATGGTTTAGTAAAATTGTATACCACCAAAACAATTATTTCTTTCAAGAAATCACTGCCTTATAGAGTTTGTTGAATACAGGGGTGTTAGGGTTAGTAAAAGGGCGTAACGGTAAAATCATGTTTGCATGCACTGACTTATAAACTTGAGAAAAATTATTTTTGTAACAATCAATACTATTCTACTTGGTCAACAGTGTTCAACATTTCTACCAAAGAACACTAATAAAATTAACTTAAGTCGAGTTTTGGTAAGGTCTGTATCAGAGCTGGGCGAAAAGGATTACGATTGCAGTAATCTTAAAAGAAAAATAAATGGGATTACGATTTAAGTAATCCTTCATCGAACGATCTTAGATTACGATTTCATCAATTGTTATTTTAAAAAAGTTGAAAATACAATTACAGTAATCGTAATATTAGCTCATTCGATGAACGATTACTGTAATTGTAATCCCATGTTTTTTTCATAAAGATTACAGTAATCGATTGCAAAGATTACTAAATAAAATAATGAGGTTCAAAGTGTGTTTCAATGAGAAAAAATGTACTTTTTTGTAGTTTTAAATTACAACATTTCTTTACGAAACAACATATTAAAGAAATTGGTAAATAACATCATTATTGACAATATACATATTTTTGCATAGGAAACAAGGAAAAATTAAATAAAATTCGGCGATGAAATGCACATTGTATACTAAATATCAATCAATTATTTAATAACTTCATTATTAGCTTTTAAAAGTTCTAATTTTTCAAAGTAAAAGTCGAAAATAGCATGACAATGTGGACTTTTAATTATACCAGCGAAAGAAAATAAGCTTTCTATCGGTGCCGACGAAGTAAGAGGCGTATTTAACTTCAAGGAAGCTTTTTTAAGAAGAGGATATTTTATGAATATCTCCCGACTAGTGTCAGCATTGTTCAGATATGCAAGAAGTTGTTTATATATAATATTTGAACGATCACTTGTTCCGTTCTAGTTGCGGTCAGATAAATCGCAAAAAAATTTCTAAAAAGAAATTAATTGGTATAAGAAATTAGTTATTTTAGGCTGTGTTTATTTTCAAAAATACCGTCAAAATCGTTACCAAATTGTGATTCTTCACAATAACTGTAAATATAATATAATATACTGCCAGGGTTGTTTTAATTTCACGAATGTCTAAATTATAGATGTCTGGTTCGGAAATATTAGGCAGCCTGTTGCCTAACGTTTTAAACCACCGCATTTTCACAACAGGTAAAAGAATGGTCCACACTATAGCATCACTTGCTACCTTTGTCAAAGTAAAAAACTTTACAAATCTGTCGTTCAGCTTACTTTTTAAATAAACTGTCATTCCTTTAAAAAATTGAAGGCTGTCCCCTTGCACCATTTTTTTCAGTCTGGCACTGAGTGAAACTAAAGATGGAATGTGACATCAAAAAATCGTATTTTTTCTCTTTTTTTGTCATTTTGGTTTCATTGGAAACATTAAGTATGTTGCATTGATGGTAGGCTTATCTTGATAATAATTTTTTCTCACTGCAACAATTTTACATTTATAAAATAAAAAAAATAATAGTGATTTATATTACTAGTAAATAAAAGTAGTCCTTGCAAGCGATTACTGTAATTTAACAATTTTTTAAATTAGGATTAAAATAATCGTAATTCTTACCGTAATCAATTACACCTGTAATTCTTATCGCCCAGCTCTGGTCTGTATAAATCGCAGGGGTAAAGGTATTGATTGAAACTTTCTTATCTGAATTTGGTCCTGGCTTGATCCACAAAAAAAAAATATTTAAAGAAAAGTTTCATCCACAAGATTTTTTTTTTAAATTAAATGTTACTTCAAACCGAGGAGTACATTTTACAGAAGTGGATGTTTTACTACAACAAAGTTCCATAATATACACAAAAATTAACGCAATTATTATTAAAAGAAACAGTAGTCCTTGATTGACTGCTATCATTACAAAACTGTAATATCATCTGAAATTTCACCAAGATAATCAAACCTCGATTGTAAACTTTACTCTTGAAAAATCAATATATGGATAATTACATTAAAAAATATCTGAAAATTAAAGACATAATTTGACATCAGACAAAATCAAAGCTTCAAAGTTTCGTTGGATCCATAAACAAAAAATTATGTTATTTAAAGTCTTAATAAAAGTTGCTTAGATTTTGCACAGCTTTTTATGGGACTGTGCTGGTTTTTTGATTATATATAATACATATGGGCATCTTCCAGTGGCACGGACGCGACATTCGCTCGGTTTTAATAACTCGAAAAACAAGAAAGAAACAAAATGAGCCGATATGTATTTTAAGTGTTCTAACGCGATGAAAGAGTGCTACATTTTATAAAAATATTGGCGAGATTTAGTACAAAGTAATAAGCAATCATTCAATGGAACGGACGCGACAAAAAATATAAGTTTTTTTAAGCTCGTATAGCAATATGCAAAATTTAGCTTATTTCGAAAACTTTTTTTATATTTAATATACATGTTAATGGAGGTCAAAGGATAACTATTACTCGTACACTTATGAAATATTAGAATTATCTCTTACCTTTTTTTAAATAGATATAGCACGAATACGGACGTGACAAATTTTTCCAACAGTAGTAAAATACAGTTAAGATGTTCATTATAAATTTTAATAAAAATACATCATAATAAGTTAAATTCAAGTTACATAGCAGTAATACTAAACAAAATAAAAACTAGTAAGGTATATCTTCGACTTGGCCGAAGTTAAAATATCCCCACGGCCGATTCGTAATGGTACAACATTTTAAATTGTAGCTCTTTTTGTATTAGATTTAGATGAGTTGTTGACGCCAGTTTTTCTAAAACGCCTCAGTTTTGATATAATATACACAAATACCCACTTTCAGTTCAGTAGCTTAAATATTAGCCTATTTATACAGTTTTCACTCTTATGGGTTGTATGGAAGGTAGGTTTGTTCGTAGGCTGATGACGCCCACTTTTCTTCCACAATTTGGTTTTGATATAAAATACAAACGTATCAAATTTAGTTCCTGTAGCTTAAAGAGAAGCATTTTTATAGAATTTTAAATTGTGGGGTTATATGGGAGGTGGGCGTGTTCATGGGTGGATGACGCCCATTTTTCTAACACGTCTTAATTTTGATATTAAATGAATAAATATCTCGTTTTACTTTTTTAGCTTTGACAGAAGCCTATTTATATAGTTTTCAATTTTAGGGTTGTATGGGAGATGGACGTGTTCGTTGGTTTATGACGGCCATTTTTCGAACACGCTTTAGTTTTGATATGCAATGAACAAATACTTAATTTTATTTATGTAGCTTTGACATAAGCCTCTTTATATAGTTTTCAATTTTGGGGTTGTATGGCAGGTGGGCGTGTTAGTGGGTGGATGACGGTAATTTTTCCAACACACCTCAGTTTTAACATAGATTACACACGTACCGAGTTTAAATTTTGTAGCTTAAATATTTGCTTCTTTATGGAGTTTTCAATATTGTGGTTTTATGGGAGGTAGGCGTGGTTTTCATCCGATTTAGCCCATTCTCGAACTTGATCTTAGTTTTTTAGAAAAAAGCTTAAATATAGAATTTCAGCACGATAGCTTCAAAATTACGGCTGCAATCGTGTCCATATACAGACAGACAGACGGACAGACAGACGGACATGGCTAAACTCATGTGGTGATGCTGAGCAAGAATATATACTTTTCTATACCTACCACGCCTCCTTATGGGCGTTACACACGTCGTGACAAAATAAATATACCCCTTACGCAGTACGCGTGGGGGTATAAAAATGGGGGCTGGAGGTACACTTTACCCATCGCACCCTCAATTTTGTGAATTGTTTCTATAGGAATTTTTTTTAAATTTTTTTTAAAAAAACGTGCACAGCTAGGGCTAAACTAACGCCAGATATGAAATCCTCACACCCGATTCATCAAAAAAAAAAACGGTCTAACATGTAAGGTTAGATACAAGGTTAATTCCATAAGTGAACCTTATTCCGTAAATTTTTTAATTTATTTTTTAATGCCGGAAAATAAGATGCCATGGTAAAAATCAAACAATTTTTTTAAGCCACTGTTTTGAGAAAAGTGTCCTTCGCACATTTGCATCACACTCATTTTCGAGACTTCGTTAGATCATTCATAGTTTCCGAATTAGTCGACACACTTCGCCGCATGCCCACTTTGTTCTGTTTCTCTAATCAAAATGGTTAAGCCTTAGAGTATTCTTAAGCTTATAATTTGAAAATTTACAAAGTTTTATATAATTTATTTTGAACGAAAATAAAGCAGTGTTCTTAAAGTATTTTAATAGTGTTTGTTGATTTAATAAAGTAGGTATAGGACAAACAACTTTTTGAATGAACTTAATAACTTGATAGTAACGGATTTAAGGAAAGTTATTGCATTTTAAATTCCTACATTACATATTCATAATTAATACTTCTTATTGTTATTAAGTTTTGTTAACTTTATATATCCTTCAAAAACATTTTGAGCCAATTACGTGATATAAAATAACTTTCCAAATCCTTAATATGTGCATTTGTAATTCATTGATTTCCTTTAAATTTATTAAAAAGGATGTTATAAAAGTATAGATATTTGTTGTCTATTCGAAAACGTGCAAACAAAATTAAGTCAGTTTGCTAGTTTTTATTGTACAAAACATAACTACATCAAAGAAATAAATATTGGTGAACCGTGGAAGCATTAGTTGTTGAACGGGTAAGGGGGTAAAGGGGGTATAACTTGACAAAAATAGGGTTTCCTGTCACTAAAAATCAATTAATTTTTAATGTCGATCTTCATAGGGGGCATTCTTCTCATCTGTCGCTATCTAAGTAAATTCTGAATACGGAATTTTTAATTTTATTCGACCAATAGATATTGTCGTCTTCCACTCCCTTAAAGTTTCTTAGAAGAGATCTCTGCAAGATCTGCTTATCAATAATATTGTAGAGCATTTAAAACGAGAAGAAGTTGTGCCTTCTGCAATTGCTTGAGCACCGCATTCAGTCTAGTTTACAAACAAAAAACCACACACACCAAAGAAGTAATTTTTAATGGTTTAATCAATGAATTATTTGTTTTGAAAGGAGATTATGTTTTAGTAAATAGGAATAAGAAAAGTTTCTAGGAAAAGTTGCTATCATTTTGGTTACTCCTTGGCGTTATGAGGTCAAAACCATGGCACTAACACCAAAATAGATGTGCTTTAAAAAGTAAGACCTCCAGAACAAATCAAGAATCGTGGCGTTCTATATAAACTACCTCTACTAAAAAGTTTTATTTTTATTCTATTAAACATTTTTTCAATCCCATGCTATCCAGTAAATTACATTACCATTCAAACCTTATTTTATGTTTCGTTACTTAAATGAATTTTGAAAAAATTAAAGAGTGTATCAAATGTCATCACATTACTTAAAAAATGAAAATAGAAACCCTATAACTTATGGTTTGGATTTTTAACGGAATTAGAGACTTAAATTTACGGAATAAAGTTCAATCAACAAATTTTATCACGGAATTAGAGACATTTGGGTAAATTTGAAAATGTACCAAATTTTCTCTTAAAAAACAATTTATCTCCCTACTTACTATTTTGTAATTAAAAAAATGCATGTCCAAAGCTCTTAAAAAGATCTTATGTCAAAATATTCTCTTTAGCCTCTCTAAAATAATTCATTAAGCAAAAAGATTCCTTTACCTTACGAAATTCCGTACATTTAACTTATACGTTGTCATACAAAAATTTACCGTAACAAAATCCTAAAGAAAAAATTTCACTAAATTCAAAGTATATTTTTATCGTTAGTGCGTATGTAATTGTGACCATCACGGCTGAACCACTGCAGTTATCCACTTTATATTCACAAAATGTTTAATAACTTTTCATGCCCGAACCGAAAATCACCCAGGCAACATTGGTTTAAAAATCGACCCAGCCTAATAAATATACACCCTTACGTAAGGAAACATGCTCTAGTTTCTTATATTTGTTGGAGTAGTTATATGAGCTGTAAAAGAAAACTTTTCTTGTATTTATTTCTGATCATTAAACAAAGTTTGGCATTTTATTCAAATGGGAGGACGAGTTGCTTAGGTTTTTGCACAATACTGTATGTTTTTATTCGATACAATTTTTTAAATTATAATCAAGTGTCTTAAAACAAAAATTCTAAGCAAGTGGTTTTTAGTCAATTTGCAAAATTTGCTTAGATGAATATTAGTATTTAAGTTGATTTGCTCTTTTTTATCATTATTATATTATTTTTGTGAAATAATCTTCTAACTTATGGTTTCTTTAAACGGGAAACCATATCCGCAAAATGTAGTCTCTTATCGACACTCATGCAAGTTTTTATTTTCTGTAGTACACAGAAAGTCATATGTTAATATTTTATTAGTTATCTTGGAAATAGAATCATGTTTGATGGAGATAAGTTTCAAATGCTCATTTCGGACATAACTCTGGACACTTACGAATTTATTTTGGATGCTCTCGTGTTTTTTAATGTTTCATAAAAGGATGTCATGGTGTTGTTGGTGTTCGACTCTTAAGACAGTGCCATTTTAGGAGAAATAATATATAGCCATTTGTTTTTAAACTCTATTTATTCTGACAAAAAATTATACGGAAATTAGAAAATTCTGTTTTTTGTACATTTCTTAGTACTCTCAGATGCGAAAAAAGAATGAGTAAGTGTTTAACATGGGGGAGAGGATTTTTATGTTAAAATATGTTTTTAATCACGACATCTAGTTAAGGTGGGGGAATGAAATTTGTTCGGTAAAAAAACCTATTTCAAGAGATTTTTTTATGCTGAGGTTGATCGTCTACTTCGAAACAACGCTTGTGGCTGATTGGAATCATTTTATTTTCAATATATAGACTCTTCCAATCAATACATACCCTCGTTGCGAATTATTCGCCAAATACAAGAATGGGCAAATACAAACTCAATTGCCTCAACAATCAGGCAGACAATTGAACTAACTACGATTTTGACATAGGCTGACAATTTTTGGAGTTTCCTTTTGAAATTGTATAGAAACTTGGCAAACAAACGTAATAGAATCAGGTTAGGATCGTAAATTTTGTGGGGCCTAATTAATCAATTACCTAATTTCTCAACTAATTGCCGATTTCTGAAAACTATTTTTAATATGACTTAGTATGTTTGCCACTACACGACATTATATAATAATCAGTCAGGTTCTATTTACTTATGTTATATAAAACATAAAGTGACTTTTCTGCATTTTTGTGATACTCAAATAAAAGAATTTGCAACTTTGTAAGTATTTTGTATTTGTATTTATTAGATAAATTGTGTTGACATTTAAGATAAATCTTTTACATGCCGCATGAACGGAGGAAATAACAATTAACAAGTCATTTGTTAAATCAAAATTTATGAAAAGAACTGATAAATTAATTAGTCGCTAGTTCGACATTGTTGTCCTATATTTGTTTTCAATGTACGACATCCTAGAGAAAGAGCACTCAGCTTCACACCTTGTGATAGGCAATGTTAAAAATTCTTAATTATGGTGTAACAATCATTAACCTACTTCACGTTAGACAATTTTCTTGCAGTTGAAAAAATTGAACAACTTATATGGATTGAAATAATTGTTATAACAATGGTTTCGTGGAGAGCAGCGTAAAAGCTGAAATTTTTTTTTAATTTGTTGACCCATGCAAAGAAAAAACGGAAAAAACAAAAAAAGGAGTATCAAAAATGATACTAATGATACTAAGTAAAATATTAACTATGCAAACGAATACGGCCCTGAGTGAATGTAAATATATTCGTGTGAACAAACACCAATATGAAAAACGCCGCAGCTATGTGCCATTACAGCTCTTCCTTATACGGTCTTCTTCTTCTTTGAATGATACCTTAAATGATCGGTAGTGTAGTTTTTTTTGGGAATGGTGGTCAACGACTTAAAATTACATGTTAAGGAAAATCGATTTAAAGTTTTGTTCACTGGCATAACTAAGTTGGAGCAACGGTCATTCAAACTTTAATAAATCCGCCAATTTTGCTCCAATTATCCTAAGAATTAATGCAATATTCTTGAGATGTTATAAATTCAATATATCAAATATAAACAAAAATTTTCAAACTTTACCCACCTCCCTTCCCTAATGTGCCTTATACTTTATATATTTTTTCAGATTAAAATGACAGGATTTTGAACACAACTGTAAAACATGTTAAAAAAATATAAAAACTGTGTTTAATTAAGGTGATATACTTCCTATTCTTTAAATATACATCTAGTCCCGAACCTGTGATTTATTTTCACCACAAAAATTATTAAAAAACTTTATTTTTATTAATTTATGCTCAATTTTTTTCGTATTGAGTTTTCACCTAAAAAAACTACACTTTGAATAAAATCGGGAAACCATCACTACCCACAGAAGTTGTATTCAGGACAGACGAAGTCCATCAGCTAGTATTTTTGGTTTTGTAATTTCATTTATTTATTATTTAAAAGAAATTTTTGGAAACTTTGCCTTGGAAGATTAAAACAAACAGCAATTCGACTGAAGAAGATTTGAACTTTTACGAAGGTTTTATTTTTTCGATTTTTCGAAAAAAAATTAAATATATCTTAAAAGCGTGCATTTGTGACTATGTTTCACATACATTTTTTATAATTATTTATCGAAACTTACAAGAATTGCCATGAAAATTTGTCAAATAAGTAAATGAATTAAATTCGAATTTTTCGAAAATTCCAGTTATTCAAAGGTAAGAATCTAGTCATAAAATATAAAGAATTTTTATATATTCGAAGATAAGGTTAAATTTTAGTTTTAAAGTCCAATATAAGGTTTTCGAAGAAAACAAAACTTTGTAGCGATTTTTCGAAAATTCTTTTTCAAATACATTTTTTATAATTGTTTATCAAAACTTATAAAAATTGCTTTGAAAATTTTTCTATCTCGCAAAGAATTTAATTTCGAAAATTATAATTCAAAGTTTAGGTCGTTTTAAAAAAAAAAAAAAGTTAAAGTTAACGTTTTCGAAGTAAATAAGTATTATTTTCATTTGGAACAAGGAAAATAAAGTCTACGTGTCGTTTCTATCGTGAAATTGCTTATCTAACACGAGAGTTAAACCAAACATTAAAAAATAAAATTAACATCTCAGGCACAGGTTTTGTGTGGGTTTTTAAACTTACCATGATACTAACTTGTACAGCAAAAAAAAAGTAAAAATGCTATAAAGCTAGTTCATGTACCAAATGTATCTGTTCCAATTGGAAAGAGCATTGAGCGAAAACGTCATCAACTCATTAAAACAAGTGCCGTTTATTATGACATTTCTCTTGGTAAAATTTAAATGGTTAAAATGATACATTATGGTAATTTGTTATTACATTCCAAGAGAATTGTAATGTCTACTATTATTGTGGAACAATATTACAATTTTTTTTTTTTTAAAGCACATTTTGGGCTAATGAAGTTATTCTTTTGAATATTATTCTGCAAGAGTTCGATAAATCAACCTAAGATGAACACCAAATGTCTATAAAAATGCTATAAATTGTTTATAGTTCGTAGAGGATTTTAATATTATTGAAATCTACTTTACATTGCTTCTTTTCCCAATTCTTTAACTTCGATATATCTTCATTATTTGCACAATGAACTTAAGCCTTACATATCTAATTAGATGAAAATTACGTTTAGGTTGTTTTGATACACATTTTTCTTTCTATTCGCTTTTTTTGTCATATACTGCACTTAATTTGAACTCGCCGTGTCGAAGTTTTTATACCAATCAGCGGGTAAAGGATCCACACTCTACAAGATATTTAAAAATTGTATGGAAACTTGACATTATAACCAATTAAAAAATAATCACAAATGAAATTTAAAAAAAATCTATAGAGTTTAGAACTGCAATGAAGCAGAAAGTAGTTCAGTTTCACTATGTCCACTTTAGACTCAGACGAACTCTGCAACGGTGACAGCGAAACGCGAAACGAAGAAAATTTTCTCACCTCCAACTCGATACATATTTGTAGCCATTTTTTTAGTAATAACTCGATCTTCTTTACATTTAAACTATGCACTATATGTTTTTTGTGTATTTTCTTGAATTTTTTTACATTTATTCGCATAGATTTAATGTTGTTATGATTACAATCACACAAGACGCGTTTTTTTCGTCGCCATCTTAAAATCTTACTACAAGAAAAAACTTTTTCTCTGTTTTTTCTTAGTTGCAATGCCGACTGCAAGTGCTATTAACGGCTTCAGGTTGGTGTGACTGGTATTGTTTTAGAAAAAATCTGCACTACCCTACCGACATTAGGAATAAAGGTTTCTACACAAGATCTTACGGCAAGTACAATTTTTAATTATGGCCTTCTTTCACTTCCAACATGCACCATATAGAATTCGGCTGAAGTCAGACTGATCGCTTCAAGGAAAGCGATGCTACAAAGCTGCAGATATGTTAATGTGTTTTTTTAAGGTGATATCAAAAATTATTCTTAGTTTGCTTATATTGCTTATTTCTACAAAAGTTTCCCAATAATATATAACAATTTTTCACGTTTTAGATTGACATTTTTAGTTTAACTTCTTACATTTTTTCCATTTTTACTTCCAATTTTTTTTCTCTTTTGCTCATGTCCCAAAATTATGCATTTGGCATTAAGGCTCAAACCAGTTGCGATACTATTTTCAGTAAAATATATGCATTTTTTCATGGGTCTTGATCCGAAATAGAGATGAGCGATCCGGTGATTTTTCAAGAACGTCGTTCTTAGTGAACGTGATTTTAAAATCACCGTTCTTTAAAATAGTTACCGTGATTACGGTATTTTATAATTAATAACATATCCAAGCATTTGGTTATGAGAGATGTTGTGATTTTCGAAGTGATACTTAATGAAGAAACACATCACGCTAATTTTAATAGTTCCAAGTCATGAAAATTATTGGAAACCCTGTAGCAAAAATACAATGACGAAACCCTATTGTATTCTTTGTTAATTTCGTTGTATATTTCATCAACTGATCACAAAAGCTTTTTTACTCAGAGTGGATGAAAGTATTGGCTGGGTTGTGTGTTTATTTAATAAAAGTTAATTTAATTCAGTGCTTCGTGTCAATTCTTTTATTTTCTCGTACTGCTAAATGATGAACTACCCAGACTTCCCAAGCACCAAATCTTAAGAGTTGAGCACTGGACGAACAATTTTATTTTTGAATTAGGTCCTATAGCTATCTTCAGCAAAAGTAATACGCTTAAAGCCGCTTCAGACTATATGATAAATCAAATAACTTTTTGTATGCTTTTTCTGTCAGAGTTCTCAAAACATCTGACAGGTCAAAGCATTTTCTTATAATTATGTTCGCACTATCAGAGACTTTCTATAAGAGAAAAATTAATTTTGGAAAACAGAACTAAATAATTGCATAACATATGCAAGTTGTTTACTTAACCAATTTCTTGTCTATTTCATGTAATTTTCCATCATTTTAAAGGGTTCGAAATAAAAAATTAACAATTTTGGTTTGATTTCTCTGATGGAAATAGAAACAATCCTAATGTCAAAAAATCGTATGCTTCGTTGTTTGAGAACTCTAACAATAGATAAAAATGTGTTCACATTATCTGAGCTTCATTATTTGACAGATCATATGAAAAGTTGTATGATTTATCAGATAGTCTGAAGCGGCTTTTACAGATTAATTACAGCAAAGCTAGTTGTCTATAAGTGTTCTGTTCTATTTCACATTATCTCACAGTAGTTTAAGAGAGTTGTGTTATAAGAGCATTCCTGCGAAGATTATGTATCTTACAAGCCATTTCTTACAGACTTCTACAAGACTTCAGCCATCAGAGTCAAACTCTGAAGAGTTTAATCTTTATAAATTAAATCTTTTAGACATTTCCAAGGCTTATATTGAAGGAGTTCTGATCTGACCTGGTATACTGTAAAATTAAGGGCCCTGTAAGTGTCAATAAAGAGTATATTATATCCTAAAATTACATTTGTCAGAGTAGAAGACTTTATATAAGAACAATGGTCTGACTAGAAGAGTACTACTCTGATTTTAAGAGTAGCGGTCTGGCTAGAAGAGTATCACTCTGATTATAAGAGCAACGGTCTGACTACAAGAGTATCACTCTGATTATAAGAGCAACTGTCTGACTAGCTAATGCTCTTTCAAAATGGTGGTTCTACAAATTTCGCCTTTAACCCTTAAGTATATTATTTTTGAAGTAAGAGCTGTACTCTTGTATGGAGTAACATTTATTGAGAGTATAGTTTAATTTGTTGATTAAATAAAACTTTTAATGTTGATTTTTGCAAAAGGGGATAACTTCTCACGGAGGTGCAATATAAGATTCATACGGTAAAGCTTTCATCGCAATGAAATTTATGCGTTTATGTGATAAAATATTACACCACGCATAAACAATATTATAGATGAAATGATTTGGGAAGTATTGAATGTAAACATAATCCTAATAAAAAAATATTTGATTGTATTGATGTTTACGTATTTATGTTTTAATTCTCTTAAAAGTATATATCTGAAATAGATCTGTAAGTCTTGTCTAAGACAATGCTTCTAAGAGAGTTGATCTTGTTTCAGTAGTCTAAGAGGTCGATATGAGGGTGCTCTTCAAATAACAACTTGCACTTATATAGTGCCAAAATGAGCTTAGAAGAGTTTTACAAGTCTCTTACAGATATCGTTTAGAGGTAACCGTAAGTGAGTCATTCTTAATAATTTCTCTTTAGGAAGTCTTTAGGATAAAATAAAGATTGTAATTGTTGCTTGGGTTTGGTGAAGGTTTGTTCACAATGCGTTGTAAATATTGTAAATTTTGTAAGAAGTAATCAAAAATACACCACATCGTGAATACCCCTAGTTTTTTTTCATTAACCCTCACTTTGGCACCAATCTTTTACTACGTAATCTGGCACTATTTACATTTGTAAATATTTTCTTGGCATTATTAAAGATAAACAGAAACTCAACAATTACATTATTTTTTAGGTGCAATATATGTTTTAACACCTTCTCAGTCTAATTCCGGAAAAAATTCACGCCGTTCTCAAGTTGTTTAGAAGTTATAGGGTTCGCAAGTTGGGAAAATGGGCCTGGAAAAGTCGTTTTTTTTTAAATTTCTTACAAAATCTAGCATTATGGTTATCAAAAGAAAGGTTATTCTGTACCCTATTCAAAAAATTATTAACCATTGAAATCCATACATTACTTCTTACGCTATAGCGTTTTACATATTATGCACACTTGACGGTCCAGCCCTTAACGAAACGACCAAAATGTAATTATGAAAATAAAATTAAAAAAAAAAATTATAGTACCAATGAATAAACAAAACAAATTTCAACAGAAAATTTACTTTTTTTCATTAAATTAGCACTTCCAGCTACAATATCAAAACATGACATATTGTTATAAAAAATGGCGCTGTTTCCACACAACTTCAATTTTTTCCTTTTTTTTCTATATTCTGCAAGGGGGTTTTTGCACTTTGCGTCTGTTTTACATTTCAAAAGCACACTGCATTGACAACTGTTTTTTCACGGTTTCGTTTCTGCGTACCGTTATTTTTCTCCCGAAAAGCAGAATTCAAATGTGGCGTGTAAACTTAGTTGTAAAGAGTTGAAGTGTTATAGTAAGAAAAGAGTTTCTATTGATCAGTTGTGAAACATCATAGTGCAGACTTAGTGAAGAAAAGAATTTGTATTCATTAACACAGTAAAAATGACATAAAAACCGTAAATTTAAAATATTGAGTGGTGCTTCGGTGTCCCGTTAAACAATTCTGTTCATTAATATTTTTCCAATAAAGCTATCAAATATGAAATATGTATATATAAAAAATATGTGAAGAGTTTTTCCTTATCATTTTTTTCTATGATTAATGCAAAAAATGCGTTAAGACCAGCGTTTAAAAAACTTAAGAAAACTTCAGTTGCTTTCGCTTTTACTTTGCTGTGCTTATTGAAAATCGAACAGCAACAGCAAAAGCAGCAGCATTAAAAATAATTTGTTTTGCTGCGTAGTGCTACGAAAGCAAAAGAAATTATTTTATTGCTTTGCTTTTCATTTTGCTTTTCTTATTTGTCGCAGCGCTACGAAAACAGCAATTCGTTTGCTTTGCTTCGTTTTGCTGAGGAATGAAAATAGTTTCAGCAAAACAACAAAAGAACAGCAGAACAGCAACATTTTGCTGCGGTAGTGCTACCGACAGTTTTCCAAAGTACCGATATACATACATGACTGCGCACAAGTGTTCATATTATATAATAAAAACTTTTTATCAAAAAAAAAAACCTACACTCTCAAAAAAAAATTGTTAATTCTAACAAGAAAACGACAATGGTTAAAATAGCATTAACAATAGCAATTGTTGATTTCTGGTTAGAAGTAACAATCGAAATTGTACAATTTTCGAAATTACTTTTTGATGGTAGCCTTGTCATTTATGAATGTAAAAATGTCAAAACATAATGTCAAAAATGCTTAAACGTCAAAAATGAAGTGTCAAAAATTATGCGTCAAAAATTAAATGTCGAAAATTAAACGTCAAAAATTAAACGTCAAAATTTAAATGTCAAAAAATTTAAATTTTCCTGTCAAAAAGTCTTGCATTTAAAATACGAATTGCAAATTAAATAAATTTTATTTAATTATATTACACAAGTTTGTATTTCTGCAATTATTTTTAGCAGGCATCTTTGTTTTATTCAGGTTTTTTGATTAAACTTTACTGGTTGAAAGCAGTTTTCGCCTCAGTCTTTCGTTCTGTGGACAAACTTGTTGGACAATCTGCTTTAATAAAATATTATTAATATAAATTACATTTTCTTATAATAATAAGACGCACCCTTAATATTTTAAATCAAGATCTCCATCCAATTTCTCTTGATCCATATCAAAATACCTTAAGGAAATATCTGCACTGAAATTCTTGACATTGCGTCATAGAGTAACGTCTGTAAAATCCCCAAAGAATCGTTTTGATTCAAAATCATGGTTAAACACCAAAGCACCGAACATGCAATATGAATAAACACTGTTTAAAAATTCAGCTTAGTTAAATTAAATAGATAAGGGGGCGATCTTCACATGGCAACGTGTCTGACTGCCTCAACTTGGCGAGGCCAGCATTATCCATGTCGAAATCGTCTCAAGTCGACTCAAACCTCCGCGTGGTGTCTCCTGGTAACGTCAAAGTACTATCGCCCGATAAACTTTGGCGGCGAATCTGAGCGGCGGGCTTCCTTTGGCCATCAAGCAAAGGTTGTGCGTTGGGTTTGAAGCCCACCATGTAATAAAACCATTTCAATGAAAAGTTTAAGAATAAATAAAAGAATGATCCCCAAATCTGATGACGACTACCGCAAACGAAAAACTGATAATGATTTACGGATATGCACCTGGAATGTCCGAACCCTAAATTGGGATGGTGCCTCTATCCAACTGATTGATATCTTGGAAAGATATAATTCTGATATCACTGCAATCCAAGAAATGCGATGGAAGGGACAGGGTTGCTTACGGCAAGCATCCTGTGATATCTACTACAGCGGCCATGCGGAGAAGCACAAGTTTGGATGCGGATTTGTAGTTGGCAAGAGAATACGGCATCATGTCCTGCGATTCACTCCTGTGAACGAACGACTTGCCATAATCCGCTTCAAGGCAAAATTTTTTAACATAAGCCTAATATGTGCGCACGCTCCGACAGAAGAAAAAGATGACGAGACCAAAGAAAGTTTTTACGAGCGCCTTGAAGACGCATACGAGCGCTGCCCCCGTCATGACATAAAAATCGTGCTTGGTGACTTCAACGCCAAGGTGGGTAAGGAAAACATATTTGGTCCAACAGTCGGAAAGTTCAGCCTCCACGACAACACATCCGATAACGGAATGAGGTTGATTGACTTCGCCGCAGCACGAAACATGGTCGTTAGTAGCACTAGATTCAAGCATCTCAATATTCATAAGGCCACTTGGCTGTCCCCTGATCAAAAAACATGCAACCAAATTGATCACGTTTTGATTGACGGAAGGCACTCTTCCAGTGTACTAGACGTACGCACGATCCGTGGTGCTAACATAGACTCGGATCATTATCTTGTCGCAGCCAAGATCCGCACACGTCTGTGCGCAGCTAAGAATGCTCGCAATCCTACACAAAGAAAGCTAGACGTCGATAAGCTGCAGTCAAAACGGACGGCCGAAGCCTTCGCTAATCGACTCTCACTCCTGCTTCAAGAAAGCACTCCTCCTATCGACGATATATGCGGACAGTGGACGCACATATCCCACTCTATGCGTACGGCTGCCGAAGAGGTGATAGGCTACCACCGCCCTCGCCGAAACCAGTGGCACGACCAGCAGTGTCGCGACGCCACTGCAGAGAAGGACATCGCCTACAAAGCCACCCTGCAGTCGGTTGTAACGCGTGCTGTTATGGAGCGATACCGAGAGAAGAGGAGGGAAGAGAGACGCATTTTCAGGCGAAAAAAACGAGAGGCGGAAATGCGTGAGTGCGAGAAAATTGAGATGCATGGCGACAGGAATGAGACTCGAAAATTTTTCGAAAAAATAAGACGCCTGGCCGATGGTTTTAAGACCGGAGCCTCTTCCTGCAAGGATGAGAATGGGAATCTAGTGACAGATATCCAGAGTACACTGATGCTATGGAGGGAACACTTCTCTAGTCTTTTAAATGGCGACGCTGACAACAATCCCGCCAGTGAAGATGATATCCCGGAAACCCCAATCATGGATGACAGCTATAGCTCGGCTTAAAAACAACAAAGCCGCAGGAGCCGATGGTCTGCCGGCTGAGCTGTTTAAGACCGGTGGCGAAGCTCTGTTTAAATGCATTCACAGACTTCTATGCAGAATATGGTCGGAAGAATGCATTCCAGATGATTGGAACCTCAGTGTGCTCTGCCCAATCCACAAGAAAGGCGATCCCACCATTTGCGCCAACTACCGTGGGATTAGCCTTCTAAATATCGCATATAAGGTCCTGTCGAGCGTATTGTGTGAAAGACTGAAGCCCATCGTCAACCAACTGATTGGACCTTATCAGTGTGGCTTCAGACCTGGAAAGTCCACCATTGACCAGATCTTCACGCTCCGACAAATCTTGGAAAAGACCCTCGAAAAACAAATCGACACACACCATCTCTTTGTCGATTTCAAAGCCGCCTTCGACAGTCCAATAAGGAGTCACCTATACTCCATCATGTCTGAATTTGGTATTCCTGCCAAGCTAATACGTCTTTGCAGGATGACACTGTACAACACCAGCAGCGCAGTGAAAATCGGGAAGGACCTCTTCCTTCCGTTCGATACCAAGCGAGGTTTCAGACAAGGTGATTCCTTATCGTGCGACTTCTTTAATATAGTAATGGAGAAGATCATCCGAGCTGCTGACCTGAGACGCAGCGGCACAATTTTCTATAAGAGCGTTATGCTGCTGGCGTATGCTGATGATATTGACATCATTGGCCAAAATACGCGCGAAGTCAGTGCAGCATTCTCCAGGCTAGAAAAAGAGTCGAGTCGAATGGGTCTTGCAGTGAACGCAGATAAAACGAAGTATCTCGTGTCAACAAACAAACAGTCCCAGCGTCTTGGAAACCACGTCACTGTTGACAACACCTCCTTTGAGGTAGTGAAGGACTTTGTTTACCTGGGATCCAGTATTAACTCCTCCAACGATATCAGTATTGAGATTAAACGAAGGATAACTCTTGCCAACAGGTGTTACTTTGGGCTCAGTAGGCAATTGAGAAGCAGAGCTCTCTCTCGACGAACAAAACTGACGCTCTATAAGTCAATAATCATGCCCGTCCTACTATACGCATCACAAACCTGGACGTTGAGCAGCTCTGATGAAAGGACTTTGGGAGCGTTCGAGAGAAAAATCCTTCGCAAGATCTATGGTCCAATCTGCGTCAATGGCGAGTACCGAATACGATGGAACCACGAGTTGTATGAGCTATATGCCGACATCGATATAGTCAAGCGTATTAAAATAGAGCGGCTTCGCTGGCTAGGTCATGTCGAGAGAATGAACGACGAAGCTCCAGCGAAAAAAATATTGGATTCGGTACCCAGCGGTGGCCAACGCAGACGAGGAAGACCGCATCTCCGTTGGAAAGACCAGGCATTGGATAACCTGACAACGCTTGGAATTTCCAACTGGCGCCAGCAAGCGCACGACAAAAGAGGCTGGCGCAAATTCTTAGACCAGGCCAAAACCGACCAACGGTTGTAAGCGCCATCTAAGTAAGTAAGTAAGTAAGTAAATTAAATATAATCATTAAATTTACCTTTATTTCGTTAATTATATGATTCTTTTGCAAGCACCAGCATATAAAATTTTATGTTCTGTTGAATTGAAGTTTAAAAAAATAAACAAAAAAATTCAAGTTTTTTGCTTTTTTGAATTGAAGTTTACATTTTTTCAACAAATAATTGAATTGTTGAGTTCAACAATAAAGAAAAACAACAATAAATTTAACAATTCTATGATAAGAATTGTCAATCTTTGAAAAGAAAAAATTAAAACTCAAAATCAAAGGAAAATTTTATCATGGAAATTGTTAAATTTATTAACAATTGTAATTGTTGAATTTTAACAATAATTTTGTGAGAGTGTACTTCAAAATCACTACAAAGTAAAAAATAATTTTAAATTACTTTTACTATTTATTTCTTGGTCAAACTTGATAATTTATTTATATTCATTATTATATTGGAAATCTTATGATATCAATTATTCTGAATTTTTTTTATTAATATCATAAATATATTAATTTTTTATGACAATAAAAGCTTCTAGTCAGCGCTAATCATTGACATAAAATCATGATATTTTTGCCATCCCTACTCTAATCTAATTTTGTAATCTTAATTTTTCTTAAATCTTAATTAAAATGCTATATGTGTGTTGCAGCTGCACAAAAAATCTGATTATATGAGCGCCGACTTCGAAGCTTTTATTATCAAAAAAAATTAATATATTTATGATATAAATAAAAAAAATTCAGAATAATTAATATCATAAGATTTCCAATATAATAATGAATATAAATAAATTATCAAGTTTGACCAAGAAATAAATAGTAAAAGTAATTTAAAATTATTTTTTACTTTGTAGTGATTTTGAAGTAGGTTTTTTTTTGTTAAAAAGTTTTTATTTCTTTCTTTTAAGAGAAAATGATATATATTAAAAAAGTGTATAAATTAATTAAACACCAATTATTTATGTTCATAATATGGAAAATGCTTTTCTGTCGTTTCTTATTCTGTTCTTTGTCAGTATCTTTATCAGTACCTACTCTTGTATTTTTATCTGTACCCCAATGTCAATATTGACTGAAATATAATGTGTTTGGTATATTGACACGCCTCTTTGTCGAGAATATCACACTCTTTGTCATAGTGTTTTCAATAGTTCTACCCATTCTAACAATGAATTTTATCACCCTTAAGTCAATATTATACAGTTTTTTTACACACTACCGCACCCCTTAGTCGAATAACGCCCAATTTCTCGGTAGTATTTTGTAATAATTGTGCCTACGTCTGTACTTTTTCAGTTAGTAGCGTCAGTATTCGATTTAGTGTTTTCTAATATTGCCACACCCCTTTGTCGAATGACGCCCATAATTGTGCCTACCTCTGTAGTCAACTTTAGTACTCTAGCGTCAATATTATTCGAGATACAGTGTGTTTCATATATTGCCACTCCCCTTTATCAAACAACGCCCACTTTATTGAAATAAATTGTTTTATAACTGGCCTACCCCTGTAGTTTACTTTAGTACTCTAGTGTCAATATTATTCGAGATACAGAGTTTTTCTAATATTGCCACACCTCTTTGACGACTAACGCCCACTTAACTGAACGTTATTTTTTATAATTGTGCCTACCCTTGCATTTTTGCTGTGAATTTTATTGACTCTAGTGTCAATATTTACTGAGATACAGTGTTTTTCTTATAGTGACACGCCCCTTTATCGAATACCGAATATTTGCTATATTTGTACCTACCTTTGCACTAAATTTTATAATCGTAGTGTCAATAGCAATTGAGATACAGTGTTTTTTTTAATATTGCCACTCCCTTTCTCGAATAACGCCCATTTTTTTTACAAAAATTTGTAGTAATTTTTCCTACCGTTGTAATAAATTTCTGTACCCTAGTATCAATATTATTTCAGACACAGTAATTCACTAATATTGCCACACCCCTTTGTCGAATAACGCCCACTTTTTTATAGTTATTTTCAATAATTGTGCCTACTTCTGTACTTAATTTCAGTACTCTAGTGTCAATTTTCGTCGAGATACAGAATTTTTACAATATTGCTACACCCTTTTTTAGAATTACGCCCACTTAAGTGATTGTCATTTTTAATATTTGTGCTTGCCCTTGTAATTTTACTGTGAATTTTATTACCCTAGTGTCAATATTTACTGAGATACAGTGTTTTTCTTATAGAGACACGCCCCTTTTACGAATACCGCCCCCTTACATCCAACCAACTTGAGAACCTCCTCCTTTTTGAAGTCGGTTAAAAAACATGCAAATAGACATGCGCCTCTGAAACGAAGCAGCATAGAAACGACGAAGAAGAAATCACGAAAGTCAAAAGAATACACAACATCCGAAAGCAAAGCGAAACTTAGCTACTTAATAACTGCTGCTGTCGTATTGCTGTGACAAATTAGAAAAGCAAAATGAAAAGCAAAGCAATAAAATAATTTCTTTTGCTTTCGTAGCACTACGCAGTAAAATAAATTCTTTTTAATACTGCTGCTTGTGCTTTGCTTTTCATAATTCACACAGCAAAGCAAAATGAACAGCATAACAATGTTTTTAAAAACTGTCGGTAGCACTACCGCAGTAAAAATTTCGTTGCTTTTGCTATTCTGCTGAAAGCAATTTAAACCCTGGTTAAAACACCATAAAAGCCTTTAAAATAGAAAATATTTACATATGTAAATAGTGCCAAACTACGTTATAAAAATTAAAAATTTTCAAAAAGTTCCAGAAAATTCTAAAATTTAAAAAACTTTTGAATTTTCAGAAAGAAAACCGAAAAATAGCCACAGAGTCCAAGCCGTATTCGAATAAAATGAAAGGAGTTAGGGCTTATTTAAAATTGGGATATTTACATATGTAAATAGTACCAAAGTGAGGGTTAACTTCGTAGTTTGAATTTTGATTACGTAGTGGACATAACGTAGTGGACATAAGCAGCCGCGTACCGTGAGGGCGCGGGGGGTGGTCCGCCCCTGGCGGCATTAATTTAGGGGCGGCACTGAAGCTAAATTAAGCCTTTTCAAAAATAAATATGTGTACAATATCATTTTAAGGTGTACAAACAAAAGAAAGAACTAAACTTAATGAATAAATTTGGTCACCACTGTAAATATAACTATATTTATGAACTTCGTAAGAAGAAATAAAAAAAAGAAACAGTTTCGATAGTATCGTAAGTGTAGACGTAGAATTCCGTTTAAGTTGTAATCTCTTCTACTTTGTCTATTTGGTCCGATTTTTGTTTTTTCCATTTTGCACGTATTTTTTATTGATCTTCCGAAAAATAACAAATAAATTAATAACACTCAATTATGGTTTTCTTATCGAGACCAAAACAAAAAAAAAACGTTAAAAGTAAGCATGATAAAATGAGCAAGTATAGCCCTAACCAAAATAGACGATTTGCTCCGTAACGAGCGAAGACGAAAATGTTCGCTTGAATGCAATTCAATGTTGTTGCCCAAAATAAGCAAACGTAAACACATCGAAACTGAACGAAACGGTTCGACGAGACGTTTTGTTCCGTAAGAACCGAACTTTTAGCGTCTCAACTCGTCAGCAACAACAGTGCAGAGAATTTTTACATCAAGTTTTGTTGCATTTTTATCAATTAGTGCAAGAAACAATATTTTAATGAATTAATAGCCATTGTTAGGGATGAACAAGGCATTTATATGCATTTGAAACAGTTGGCAGCTGACCAGCCAAGACGAGTTCAAAAACGTTTCATTTTCGGTTAAATGTCAAAACAGACGTAACGAGTGTACACGCTCGTCGAGTTGCAATCGTCTCGTTTCGTCTATTTTGGTTAGGGCTTAAAAAGAAACAAGCAAAACGTTAAATTTTTTCGATCACTTCGTTAAATTTGACAGGTTGAGTTCATTGAATTAGTTGAAAAGAAGGCGAAGCACATGTTCTTTCCATTAGTGCCACTCTCGTCTTTGTCCGATATTTAGTTTGCGAGCTACATTTTCGTTTCTGTTCGATGTAAAGTTTGCGAACTAGAATGGCTAGTGCTAGTGGGATGTGGGATCCAAAATAATTTGCATTAACAACAACAATTCAAATTTGACGCCATCTATTGGGTAAAGGCATAAAACGAAATATGATCCAACTTGTTTTTTCATAAGAATTCAATCTAACCGGATCACAGACCCATTTCGTTAAGTTTGACAGTTTGAGTTCATTGACTGAGTTGAAAAGAGGTTCATGACCTCTCGTGTCAAAATAGAGCACTTGTAAAACTAGAACAGTAGTGCATACATAAAACCAATGATTACAATGCTACCAACACGAACCAATCAGTTCGTGCAAAACAAAAACAATAGAAGCATAAAGAACGAAACAAAAACAAAGAAAGCAGCAGGCACATTATAGAGCCTGAACAGAATCAAAAGTCGTTGCGACCAACGATCCTCTCTGGTCGTCGAACGCAGCGAATGCGTCCAGAATGAAGCGATTGCGTTTTTTTTATTTTCGTTAGCAATTATAGCCTAGACACATTGACTGCGGCTGCAGCATTGCATCAAACGTCAAATTTTTTTTACATGCTTTTCTTATGGAGGTGAATGTGGTGAAAATGTTGCAACGACAATGCGTCATTGCAGCAATGTTGCTGTCGTCGATTTAGAACTTTTTCTATTTTGACGTGCGACAAGAGTAAGAACATCGGCATTTGTTAATGTTTTCGTTTAATTTCGTGCTTCTTTTGTGTTTTTTATTGTTCATTCTCATTGTGTTTGTGTTAAATGTTTGTTTTTAAATGATAATTCGATGTTTACTAATAAAAATATATGAAAATACGGCTTATCGCGCTGCATCCAAATTAATGAAGTCGTAGACAACATGCCAACATTTTCGTTTTCACCTCGTGTTGTTGTATTGCAGCCGCAGTCAATGTGTCTAGGCTATTAGTTGTGGTTTACACTTTGTAAATACAACAAAAGCAAAAAAGTGTTAGTGTAAATACAACACAAGCAAACAACAAACGTCATTTCGATATATAGTGCAACTGTCAAGGCATATTAATCCAGGTACTATAATAAGAAAAAACTGAATGGGAGTATAATGTCAAAATCAGAAATGACAATGAGCAATGTTGCTTCTGCACCAAAAACAAAACAAAAGGGGATTTTTTTAATTACAATTAATTTACAACTAATATCAAAAGTTTAAAATTGTACTTCAAAATATCTCCAAAATACAATTAAAACAGCAAGCACAAAATTCAATAATTAAAAATTAATAAACTGTAAACTAACACATACGAAAATCAGAAAAAGGCTAGCGTAAAGTTTTTCTCTGAAAAACAAAAAAATCCCCCAACTCGTTAACAAGAGTGGGCATTATTTGATTTTGACATAAGACTCCCAAAAGTCGGCAGCGCAGTTGCGTTTTATACTACCTGGATAAATATGCCTTGGCAACTGTTAGATTTTACTCAGCAGGACTGCAGCAGTCGGCTATCGACTACGACAGCAGCAGCTGCATATCGACTACGACAGCTCATTCATGAACTGTGCTTTGACTGTGAAATTTTACGCAGCAGACAGCAGCAACCGAATATCGACTACGACAGTTCGTCGTCAACTGCTGCTTTGACTGTCGTAGACCTTCGTGAACTATGGATGTGGCTGCGGAACTTTACGCAGCAGACAGCAATTGTTGACTATCGACTGGAATAGTTTTACAGCAAATTCAAACGCTGTCTATAAGTAACATACACATACGTGCATCAGATTTAATATACATAGATTATTCCATTTTTTGAGTGTGAAAGGGCACTTAAGATTCTGAAAATTGTTAACTGTAACAATATATTTGTAATTCTATGTTTTTTTTTTTATTGTACTGCATTTTATATTATTTGTTCACCACTTTATATATCATAAATAAATTTTATTTTCAACTGTAGGGTATAAGTGTAGGGTGTATGCAATGACAAAATTTTATTATGCCAGGTTACTCCTTAAAAAAATACTTGTTCAGGTGTCAATATATCAGCTTTATATTTTAGTAAATATAGAAATGAGAGCAAAAATAGACTCATGCGCGCGTTTTGCTCCATTTTTTCCCAACGTACGTCGTATTAGAAATAAGTTGATATGTATATTAGAATTTTTTTATATAATTGATAGCAATGAAAGATCACATTCTTAAGTGAGAACTATGCATACAAAACCCTATATTTATATCAAAGATGTTTTTTTTATTGCATATGAGAGGGGCGGCAAATTTGGAATCCGCACCGGGCGGCTTAGCCTCTCGGTACGTCACTGAACATAAGCAAAGCTTATGCCTTTAGTTCGCATAAAAAATCATTAAATAAAATTGGTATTTTAATTGCAAAATTGTTTTAGATGTTAAATATTTTGTGACAGTTAATTTTTTAATAGATGATTCTTTAATTTCAATTTTTTTTTACGTTTCTTAAATGACAAGTCGGTCATCAAAATTTAATTTCGAAAAAAAAAAACAATTTTGATTATTGTTTCTAACCACAAATCAACAATACTATTATCAATGCTATTTTAACTAATATTATTTTCGTTTTCTTGTTAGAATTAACAATTTTTTGAGAGTTTGCCATTAGCCTCCACTCTTTATATCAGTTATGCTTAGAAAAATTATTTGAAGAGTGCTAGAACAATTACAACAAAAAGCTAAAACAACAACAACAAATCTTAAGATTCGGCACAATAATTTATTTCCAACACCAGAACATAAAAACATCAACGCGCACATAACCAACAACTGCGCCAGCGCAAAAGTTCATATATATTGAATACAGAAAACAACAACACGAATCGTTGAACACTACAATAAAGCAATAAGAAATAAGGATGAAGCTTAAAACTTAATTCGGCGAATTACAACAGTCATTGCAATAATGAAGCTGTTGTAAAGACTGGAACATGTTAAAAACAACAACACGAATGCTGGCAGCGCCCAAGTGCGCAAGTAAAATTGCTGAAAACACAAAACCAACACATGCAAATGCAAGCTAGCAGCATTTGATAGCGCTTAAAAACTTACTTACTTACTTAGATGGCGCTTACAACCGTTGGTCGGTTTTGGCCTCGTCTAAGAATTTGCACCAGCCTCTTTTGTCATGAGCTTGCTGGTGCCAGTTGAAAATTCCAAGCGTTGTCAGGTTATCCAATGCCTGGTCTTTCCAACGGAGATGCAGTCTTCCTCGTCTGCGTTGGCTACCGTTGGGTACCGAATCCAATAATTTTTTCGCTGGAACTTCGTCGTTCATTCTCTCGATGACATAAAATCAAATAAATCATTATTCCTCGAACTTGACTTGAAGCTAGTATGGAAACAGACCTAAATAAATCGAAAATAGGCTCAATTTAGGTTTTAAAGTATTATTATTTTATCTCCTCTCTGAAATTTTAATACCGTCTTATGAGTAGTATGTAAACATATGCAATCATACGCATTTGCACCTTTTGTTTCAAAAAGAAACTTTTTAAAAAACAAAAAAAAAACTACTAAAATTGCAACCAAAATTTTCTTGCATGATCAATACTCGCATTCTTATTTTAAGTTGTCATTATACGTAGCCTACCTTATTAATGTACCTTGACTTTAACCTGAATTCGTCGAATAACAACAATCATGAAATGAATTGAAATGGAAACGAGGTTGTTGAATGTTTTTCATATTAGGGTTAATTGAACGTTTAATGAATATTAACACAATTTTTTTCGTATACGAAGTCAAGTTGGAAAGGTATTTCAACAAAATTGAAGTTATTGCGAAAATGTTTTCCGGAATCTTTTTTTTAAATACAACAAATTTACTTATTTTTAATTTTCAAATCAAACCCAATATTCAATGTTTTTTATTACAAAACCGAAAGTAAAGATTTGAAATCATAATTTCAGCAATTTGAACGGAGTTGACATAAAACATGTAGATGCAGTTTTCGACCAATTTACACAAGCATTTACAGCACATATTTACAGCACATATTTACAGCACGTTACTTGGGAAGTAACAATTTTAGCCGTATATTAATTCTTGCAGAGTTTATAGTGCTATATCATAAAGCAACAAGCCAGCGTTGTCAGATGAATATACCTCCAAAATTACCTTATTCTCGCATTTAATTCTCTCAAATTACCACACGTCAAAAATACCTCAAATTACCTCAAAATTGTGCAAATTACCACAAAATTACCGCAAGTCAATAAAATACCTCAAATTACCTCAAAATCGTGCAAATTACCACAAAATTACCGCAAGTCAACGAAATACCTCAAAGTTGCTTAAAATATCACTTTAAGCGGTGTTTATAGCAAAGTATGAAATTATGTAACGAAAGTAAACTTAAATTGCAACATATTAATTATCAACAGTTAATAAAACAATAATTTTTAATAATTCAATTCTTTATTGAGTTCAAAAATTATTTTTCAGAAAAATTTCTCCAGCCTTATAGCAGTCCTCGCACTGCTCATCATAATTTTTCTTTTAACACATTCATAATATTTAAATGCGCCTAAAATGTAAAAATACTTTAATCTTACAGAGTTTTTGAATAACTATGCGACAATGATCTTTTTCTTCCAGACATAATTATGTATTTTATTTTTCACTTTGCTATTAAAAATTATTTACGTTCCTTTGTTGTTAAATATTGAAAACACTTTAAACACAAACAAACTACCAACAAGAAGAATGAAGAATGCATCAACAAGCTCATTCACTCAGTTAACCTTATCTGTACACATTTCATTCACGCGTACTTCTACCACAGTAGGTAGAAATCTCTTTTTGGTAATGTGAGGTATTTGTGGTAATTTCGGTATTTTTATTCTCTCGCGTGGGAAAAATCTCACATGTGGTAAAAATTTTCTCGCATGAGAATTTTTCTCACATAAAGCGATGATTTTTACTTTCTCCCGCAGCATCTCGCAAGAGCTCAAAAAATACCGAAAGCACTATTTATAGTGCAAAACTGGTAACGCTGCACGTGCGTGAAGATAGCAATGATTTCTTCGTTGTAAGTTAGCAACGATTTTTTTGGTGCTACTCGCACTGGGTGTTTATTTTCGGTGGTAATGATCATTAATTATACAAAATCGTGGTTTTCATACAAAAAAACCTATTATATTCCAAAAAAAACTTTACTTTAACCCGACATTGGACATTGGTCATTGGAAACAAAAACTAAGAAATTGATTGCGACAGTAATAAACATAATAAATACTATATTATTTAAGTTATTCAAAATACATTATATTCAGCAATTACAATAATTTTCGGGCACCAACTAGTTTTCTGCGCATAAAAGCCATATGCAGATGGATAGCAGGTATTTTTTGGATGTTGGAACAGATTCCATACCAGGTCGTTATCCATTTTGAAATATACCGTTGCTGGACTCCCAGAAGCTTTCTGGGCATATGACACCTATGCCACTGTATTGAGGGGATTTTTTCTGATTTTTAGACACCAATATCAACTCTCTAGCTAAGTTGGAGTAGAGAAAATTCCTGGGAGTCCAACAACGGTTTTTTCAAGTGGATGGTATGTAATCTACTCCAACATAGCTAGAGGGTTGATATTGGTGTCTAAAAATTAGAAAAAATATTCACTTTGTAGCTGTATGGGTGTCATATGCGCAGAAAACTCCTGGGTATAAAGCAACGGTATGTTTCAAAATGGATAACGACCTGGTATGGAATCTGTTCCAACGCAGCTGGAGGGTCGATTTTGGTGTCTAAAAATTTAAAAAAATACCTGCTATCCATCTGCATATGGCTTTTATGCGCAGAAAACTAGTTGGTGCCCGAAAATTATTGTAATTGCTGAATATATTGTATTTTGTATATAATTGTAATTTCTTAGTTTTTTGTTTCCAATGTCTGATATTTTTTTTTGTAACTTAATAGGTTTTTTGTATGAAAACCACAATTTTGTATAATTAATGATCATTACCACCGAAAATAAACACCCAGTGCGAGTAGCACCAAAAAAAATCGTTGCTAACTTTCAACGAAGAAATCGTTGCTATCTTCACGCACGTAAAACAAGATGCTGGAGAGATAGAATCCACAAGGTATAATTGAAAGTCCTTTTGACGTAGAATTACGTCTTGCAGCGCGGATTGTATGGGGTCATTTTAACAGATTTTTTGAAGGTCATGCAACTTTTTGGCTAATACTTTAGGGTATACCTGCAGCCTTTAATACTTATCGTTCAAAGATAATATATATACTTAAATGTCAGATATATCCTGCGCTGAATGAATATCTAATTTTGGATTTTGTCACTATTATGTTATTAAAGTCACAAAATAGTAAAATATAAGAAGAAAAATTCATTTTTTCATATAAGAAAGTCTATCATCAGCTGCTTATAATGTGCCTGCTACTTTTTTTATTTTTGTTTCGTTGCTTATGCTTGTATTGTTTTTGTTTTGCACGAACTGATTAGTTCGTATTGGTAGCATTGTAAGCATTGGTTCGCATTGGGTTTATGTATAATGTTCTAGTTTACTAAGTGTAATTTTGAAACCAGAGGTCATGAACCTCTTTTCAACTCAGTCAATGAACCCAAACTGTCAAATTTAATGAAATGGGTCTGTGATCCGGTAAGATTTTGCTCTTATGAAAAAAAAACGAGTTGGATCATATTTCGTTTTATGCTTTTACCCAATAGATGGCGTAAAATTTTTATTTTTGTTTTTAATTCAAATTAATTTGGATTCAACATCCCACTAGCACTAGCGAGTGTAGTTTGCAAACTATACATCGAACAGAGACAAAAGTGTAGCTAGCAAACTAAATATCAGACAGAGACGAGAGTGGCACTAATGGAAAGGACATGTGCTCAGCGTGAAATATAGTCACCATACGATTCTGTAAAAATCGGAATCTTAATTTTAATTTGAAATTAGAAGTTAAACTGACTGTAGCTTGCAAACTATATATCGGGCAGAGACGAAAGTGGCACCAATGGAAAGTGCCTTTGCTTCGCCTTCTTTTCAACTAAGTCAATGAACTCAACCTGTCAAATTTAACGAAATGATCGAAAGAATTTAGCATTTTGCTTGTTTCTTTTTGCTTGCTCAATTTATCATGCTTACTTTTAAGTCCATAATGGAGTGTTATTAATTTATTTTTTAATTTTCGGAAGATCAATAAAAAATACGTGCAAAATGGACAAGTTAATCGGACCAAATAGTCAAAGTAGAAGAGGTTACAACTTAACGGAATTCTACGTCTACACTTACGATACTATCGAAACGGTTTTTTTTTTTAGATACATTAGAGATACAGCCCTGCTAGGCTTTTGTGATTTCATATGACGATATATAGATATTTCATATATACGGAATAGTACCAAAAATATCAACGTTTGCGAATTCCAACTTATGCGAAGCATGTCGTGTGAGTAAACCAAAAAAATCTTGCAGATTAAAAAAAAATATTCTTATCTGAACAAGAATCTTATGGCTCTTCAAAAGAAGTCCCCAGGACATAAGGCCCCAAAACAAAAACGAAATAAGGCCTCGAAATTGGGGCTTTATTTCATTATGAAATAACACCCCACGAAATAAATCCACAACCCGATGAAATAAGGCCCCGAAACAAAAACGAAATAAGGTCCTAAATATTGTATGGGAGTTACATCAAAAACGAAATAAGACCCCAAATGATACAAAGGTTTTGTTTTATTTTAAAATTTTGGGCCCTTATTGCTAAATGCAATAAAACCGCAATTTTAAAAGCAAAATAAAGTCCCAATAAAGGTAATAAGACCCCAAACATATGTTTTTTGTTTTATATAGAAATATTTGGGGCCTTATTTCAGTTTAAGTTTAGGGCCTTATTTAAAAGAGCCGAATCTTGTTAAAAATACGTTCATAAAGAAATCCTGTCGATATAAAGATGAGAATGTTGTCAGTCTACAATGTCGAGTTAATTTGTCAATCTACTACAACGTTTTTAACGTAAAGGGATTTCACTGTAAAGCATAGTACTCTGTTCGGCTTCACGTGAAATTTCACTCAAATCTCCATACAAAAAATGACAGCTGTGAAACAAGCGTGAACATTTCACAACTTTTTCGTCAAAGCTGTACTATGCTTCGCTGCGGAAAATCTAGTACTATATTCCGCAACATGCATCTAGCAACATTAGTGGTATTCATGCAATGCCGAAAATTTTCCGATGGCGTATATCGGAAAATATACGCTGTTTTTGCATAAGGCACCTTTTTGTATTTTTCGGTTAGTGGCGTATATCAATCAGCTGTTCTTAAAGTTATATTGCAAAAGTGGCCACTTTGGTTTAATAAATGAGCTGAAAAGTAAATATATAAATAAATAAATAAATGGTTTCATAATTTAGGTGAAGACAACGAAATTCCAGATAAATTATTTTATTATTCGACAACTGACAACATGCAATTTGTCGTTTAAAAGGATTCTCAAGTTGGTAGTTGAGTAAGAAGTTTATAGTTTGTAATAAATATTTGAAAGGTGGCAACAACTCTTTGCCGAAAGTTTTCGGCGCTGTTTTCGCATAAAAATCGTGAGGAAAACTGGGAACTTTGCGTATATCAAATTCCATACAAATTTTGACAGTTGATACACGGCGTTTACGCTTTTTCCGATTTTCGGCATATTCGGCAGTACAAAATTCGGATTTCAATAAGAAATATAGTTCTTTTGCTTACACTTTTTTTTTTAAATGTAATGACACTGTCACTCTTCACTGCAAAATAAATGGTTGGTTCAATTAAATTGCTATGTAATACTATGTTCACACTGAGATCAAATTAGGTAATTTCGTGAGATAATTTCGAAATTGTACAAAAGTGTTCACACTGGGCTTAGATAATTTCTTTTGACGTTTGATTTATTTTTTTGTCAATTCGTTATTGGCCACATTCAGCATACTCAACAGTTGTCAACTTAAATGTTCAATTAAAAATAGAAAATTCTTCCTCAAAGTAAGTTTGCAAAACTATTTCGCACATAACCATACATCTTATCAATTGTACAACTTTAATTCATTGAAAACATTGCTCACTTAAGTTTCACTGAATGGGTTGCTACCCGAAGGGTCAGAAAAGTAAAGTATCTGAATATGGCCATTATCATGTGTCATGTATAATTTTGACTCTTGCTCACACAGTTGCCACCTTTAGTGGAAAAATCCCATTTGTGGTCATTTTTAAATGCCTTGGGAATTTAAAATTACCATGGTATTTTTTAATTCAGCGTGGTATTTTTTTATTCTCGTGGTATTTTTTTTGGGAATTTTTAAAGACTCATTATTTTTTAGCGAAAACTTGGATTTTCTATCGTTTTTTAGATTAAATATTTCCACACATCCGATTTAAAAATACGTGCATTTTGAAAGCATCCAAATTTTAAAAAATGCGAACGAATCTACATTCCATGAAATCGAATACAGCAAAATTAACAATATACCGTTCAAATTTTGAATATACTGTTATGTATAGCAGTAGTGAAAAATATAAGATATGAACTCCATAGAGCACAAGTGGTGTAAGTTCATTTTTAATAAATTTTAGAAATTTCAACATTTACAAAAATTCTAATCATATAATGAGTGTATTAGTAAACAATTTTAGTCAAAAATTGAATACTGTTATAATATAATAATTATAAACCCAAAAACGCAAATGAAATATATGATTAAAAAAACATAATTAAAATATTGATAACTTATAACACCTAATTTTATTGTATTTATAGAACTTAGTTTTTGTACACATATAACTATTTAAAGTATTTAATAGCAACAATTTTGTAAAAATTGTTACTGTCTGTGGTAAAAAATGTGGTAATTTTCAATGCATGTGGGATTTTTTGTGGTATTTTTTAAATGCGTGGTATTTTTGTGGTAATTTTATATGCTTATGGGATTTTTAATGGTATTTTTTAATTATGTTGGGATTTTTTTTATCAATTTTGACCACGGGAATTTTTGTGGTAATTAATTTTTGTTAGTGTGGTAAAAAGGTAATTTTTGTGGAATTTCGTAAGTAGTTTAAACGAAATTACTAGTGTCCGACCGAAACCAAAATTTTGGCCGAAACCGAAACCGAATTTCGGCCATTTTTGTAATATTCGGCCGAAACCGAAACCGAAACCGAAACCGAAACTGAAAGTCTGCATACAAATTTGTTTTTAAAAACATTTTATTTTTTTTTTTTTAATTTAATTAAAAGCTTTCAAAAACAAAACAATTCAAACAGATAATAATAACGTATACATACGATAAATATTCTTTGAATATTTAAGTTCAACTTTAAAATAATAAATAAAGAGATAATTTTTAAACCTCTTTAAGGAACTTTTTAGTGTTTAGAGTTATTCGGTTTCGGTTTCGGTTTCGGCCATATTGATGCCGAATAGCCGAAACTGACTAAAAGGGCCGAAACTGGCCGAAACCGAAACCGAATATTCGGTCGGACACTAGAAATTACCTTGTTCGAGGTAATTTCCAAATCAATAAATTGTATGGGAAAGTACCATAGTTCTTAGATCATTTCCGTCGAAATTACACAAAAGCTCGAAATTACCTAATTTGATCTCAGTGTGAACATAGTATTATATATTCTCTGCAAGAGCTTTAGTAGCGCTACTAAAGCTATAGTTGAAGCTTGTTGCAGCGTTACCAGTTTTGCACTATAAATAGTGCTTTCGGTATTTTTTGAGCTCTTGCGAGATGCTGCGGGAGAAAGTAAAAATCATCGCTTTATGTGAGAAAAATTCTCATGCGAGAAAATTTTTACCACATGTGAGATTTTTCCCACGCGAGAGAATAAAAATACCGAAATTACCACAAATACCTCACATTACCAAAAAGAGATTTCTACCTACTGTGGTAGAAGTACGCGTGAATGAAATGTGTACAGATAAGGTTAACTGAGTGAATGAGCTTGTTGATGCATTCTTCATTCTTCTT
This sequence comes from Tetanocera ferruginea, assembly GCA_958299015.1. Classification (NCBI taxonomy): domain Eukaryota; kingdom Metazoa; phylum Arthropoda; class Insecta; order Diptera; family Sciomyzidae; genus Tetanocera; species Tetanocera ferruginea. The sequence goes on from OY282642.1 coordinate 73,721,579, forward strand.
GTTGGTAGTTTGTTTGTGTTTAAAGTGTTTTCAATATTTAACAACAAAGGAACGTAAATAATTTTTAATAGCAAAGTGAAAAATAAAATACATAATTATGTCTGGAAGAAAAAGATCATTGTCGCATAGTTATTCAAAAACTCTGTAAGATTAAAGTATTTTTACATTTTAGGCGCATTTAAATATTATGAATGTGTTAAAAGAAAAATTATGATGAGCAGTGCGAGGACTGCTATAAGGCTGGAGAAATTTTTCTGAAAAATAATTTTTGAACTCAATAAAGAATTGAATTATTAAAAATTATTGTTTTATTAACTGTTGATAATTAATATGTTGCAATTTAAGTTTACTTTCGTTACATAATTTCATACTTTGCTATAAACACCGCTTAAAGTGATATTTTAAGCAACTTTGAGGTATTTCGTTGACTTGCGGTAATTTTGTGGTAATTTGCACGATTTTGAGGTAATTTGAGGTATTTTATTGACTTGCGGTAATTTTGTGGTAATTTGCACAATTTTGAGGTAATTTGAGGTATTTTTGACGTGTGGTAATTTGAGAGAATTAAATGCGAGAATAAGGTTATTTTGGAGGTATATTCATCTGACAACGCTGCGCACGTGTTTGTTTTACTTGTTTGACAACCAAATCAAGATGGCTGGCAACGCTGCTAAAATCGACGTTACCGACAATGAATTTATATTCATTAAAACGTCAGTTTCAGTGACGTGGCCTCTTAAGAAATTTAGTGGATAAGTTAAATACTCTACTGTTTTGAGGATTTTCGTAAGATTTCGGGTTAAAGTTAATATTTAAACCCGGAAAAATGACAACATACGAAGAATTTATTCAACAGAATGAGGATCGCGACGGTGTACGGCTTACTTGGAATGTGTGGCCATCAAGTCGTATCGATGCTAGTCGTCTAGTTGTGCCACTAGCATGCCTATACCAGCCGCTTAAAGAACGCCCAGATCTGCCACCTATTCAGTATGAGCCAGTACTTTGCACACGTACCAATTGTCGAGCAATTCTGAATCCCCTTTGCCAAGTGGACTACAGGGCCAAGTTGTGGGTATGCAACTTTTGCTTCCAAAGAAATCCGGTAAGAGAAGTTTTTCTGTTCAAGGCATATAATATAATCCGCTATTAAAACTAATTTGCGCTCTTACTAGTTTCCTCCACAATATGCTGCTATATCGGAACAACATCAACCTGCAGAACTCATTCCTAGTTTCAGTACCATTGAGTACACAATCGGACGTGCACCATGCATGCCTCCAGTATTTATATTCCTCGTAGATACCTGTATGGATGAAGAAGAGCTTGATGCTCTTAAGGACTCCCTACAAATGTCATTGAGTCTCCTGCCGCCTAATGCTCTAGTTGGTCTTATAACTTTTGGCAAAATGATTCAAGTGCATGAGTTGGGTACTGAAGGTTGTTCTAAAAGTTACGTGTTTCGCGGCACTAAAGATTTAACAGCCAAGCAAGTGCAAGATATGCTTGGTATTGGGCGTGGAGCTACGGCTATGCCACCTCAAGGTCAACCTGGTCAAATGCCAACTGGTCAGCAGCAACGTATGCCTGGCGCTAATCTTTCTGCACCGCCAGCCAATCGCTTCTTACAACCTATAAGTAAATGTGACATTGCGCTAGGTGACTTGCTAAGTGAACTTCAACGTGATCCTTGGCCTGTGCCGCAAGGCAAACGTTATTTACGTTCTACTGGTGCCGCTCTGGCCATTGCCGTAGGTCTGTTGGAATGTACTTATCCCAATACTGGAGGACGCATTCTTGGATTTGTTGGTGGCCCATGCTCGCAAGGACCCGGTCAGGTTGTAGATGATGAACTGAAGCATCCAATTCGCTCACATCATGACATTCACAAGGACAACGTGCGATTCATGAAGAAAGCAATCAAGCATTACGATGCTTTAGCATTGCGTGCAGCCACGAATGGTCACTGCATTGACATCTATTCATGTGCTCTTGATCAAACTGGTTTAATGGAAATGAAGCAGTGCTGCAACTCGACTGGTGGACACATGGTCATGGGTGATTCGTTTAATTCGTCCCTGTTTAAGCAGACATTCCAACGTGTTTTTGCGCGTGATGCACGTGGAGATTTGAAAATGGCATTCAATGGGACTTTGGAGGTGAAGTGTTCTAGGGAATTGAAGATTTCTGGTGGAATTGGCTCATGTGTGTCGTTGAATGTGAAGAGCCCGTCTGTGTCTGATGTTGAAATTGGAATGGGAAATACTGTTCAATGGAAGCTGTGTACTTTGAACACCAGCTCTACTATGGCATTTTTCTTTGAGGTAGTGAATCAGCATGCAGCACCAATGCCGCAAGGTGGTCGTGGTTGCATACAGTTCATAACGCAGTATCAACACCCTAGTGGTCAACGGAGAATTCGAGTAACTACGTTGGCCAGAAAGTTAGTTTTAATGATGAATAACTTTAACTATAAGAATTTATCTGATATTATAATTACATTAGTTGGGCCGATGCTACCACGAATATTCATCACATAAGCGCAGGTTTTGACCAGGAGGCCGCTGCAGTCATAATGTCACGAATGGTAGTATATCGAGCAGAGACGGATGAGGGCCCGGATATTTTACGTTGGGTTGATCGCCAACTTATACGATTGGTAAGATCAAATTTCGTTCTATATTAATATGTTTTATGAGTTATATTTTTGTTTTCTAGTGTCAAAAATTCGGCGAATATAGCAAAGATGATCCCAACAGTTTTCGGTTAGCTCAAAACTTTAGTCTCTTCCCTCAGTTCATGTACCATTTACGACGATCGCAATTTCTCCAAGTTTTCAATAACTCTCCGGACGAGACCACATTCTATCGACACATGTTGATGCGTGAAGATCTTACGCAATCGCTCATCATGATACAGCCAATTCTTTACAGTTACTCTTTTAATGGTCCACCCGAGCCAGTGCTCCTCGACACTTCTTCCATACAGCCAGATCGAATACTGTTAATGGACACCTTCTTCCAAATTTTAATTTATCATGGCGAGACTATCGCACAATGGCGCGCACTTAAATATCAAGATATGCCAGAGTATGAGAACTTTAAACAATTATTACAAGCGCCAGTTGATGATGCTCAAGAGATTCTGCAGACACGATTTCCGATGCCACGTTATATAGATACAGAACATGGAGGATCGCAAGCACGTTTTCTTTTATCTAAGGTTAATCCGTCGCAAACTCACAATAACATGTATGCGTATGGACAGGTGAGTTGATTTGATATATATTATAAATGATGATTAGTGAAAACGATATAGTCACCTTGGTCTTAAAGTATAGTAGCTACCTGCTTGTTTGCTACTTCTTGCATTTTTAATATATCCACTTGATAGAAACAAATAATAGTTCAATAAAGTTAAAAAAAAGTTTACCAATTTAAAATCTTAAGGCGCTTTTTTAAAAAACATACCGTCCTATGAAATCAAAAAAGCCCTAAGTTACTATTGAAGAATTTTACAGGAGAAGCAAATAACTTTCTAAATTGAAAACAAAACCATATTTTTGCATCAAAATCAAACAGTCGATTTTGAATTTTTGGCAACTTTAAAAAAAAAAAAAAATTAAATTGGCCCTTTTATCTATCAATCTATCTAGCTTCTAAATGAAAACGAAAGTGACTATATCGATCTTATATCTTTTAGTTATACTGTCGTAAGTTCCAACTGATGCCTATACTAGTACTATGAAAGCATGCTAAGTATAACTCTTACAGCAGTATAACTGATGATTGATTTTTATATGAAAACGAATTCTAGAATTGAAATTAATTCGAGTATAATTGATTTTTATTTTTCATTTGTTCGTGTCCGTCTTTGTTTAATTTGATTGTTTGTCCCTGAAAAAATTCGATTTTGTTTATCAATTATTTGTTGATTAACGAGTCGCAGCCTCCAATTGGCACTACAACGGTATTTATATACAACAATTTTTTATTTTGTTATATTTCATACTTTGTCTTTTATTTTTTCATTGTGCATTTTATTCAAACTTATAATATTATTAAAACATACCTTTATGTTATGGTTGGTTTTGGTTGTATCGATGATAAAATATGGATATTTTTCTTGACGCTTAAATATTTTTATGGTGATGGTTTTGTTTAATGTATAAAGTCATGTATATGCCTTTATGAATATCAACAACAACAAATTTTTATTGTCAACATTGCTCTTGTATGAATAAAGAAAGGGATCTCAAAGCATCAGGGTATTACCATGTAAATGTGAAGACGACATAAGAATAATTTACATTTATAAAACATGAAATACAATTTTAAATTATTTTAAAACCCCAATTAATTCCTAGTGGGTTATATAAGGTATTAGTTTTATTATTATTTAAATTTTTGAAAATTAACACCTGAAGTAGTTCGTTATTTTTACAAATTTTGTTTTAATATTGAATTTCCCGATTTAATTTTATTTTTTGTGCATTAGAGCTAGAAGAGGCTCCTATTTTTTGGATATTTTATAATCTATGATCTAATATTGCTGTTTCTAATAAAAAAAACACTGAAATCCTGCTGATTTTATTTATGTCTTATGTAAAGATGTAAGACATAATTTACATCTTTACATAAGACTCTCTAGGTAAATTAACCACCACTTGGTGGTGGCCGTGGCCGTGCTTGCTAAGCGTTTTGCATGTGAGCTAATGAATCTTATCAGATCTGGATTCAAATCACCATCTGACACGGAAAGTTTTTTTTTCGATCGAATTAAATTTTTCTGATCGGCCTTCACCTCTCTGCAGACAATGTCAAATTTCAGGGGCCTTACTCTTTAACGCGATTCGTAAGTTAAATTGTTCGAATTCGGAATAATTATACTCTGCAAATCGATTTTTGTATTAAATATTTTGACGTATATTCTTTCTTTCACACTTATTTTTGCGTTTTTTACTTTGAAAAGTCAGTTATGCTAACTTTAACCGAATATTTGATGAAACTATAAATTAACTCACTGTCACGAATGCGAAAGAGTAACACAGTGCGATTTCACTTTCGAATAGCATTACTTTTCGAATCGCCTTACAGAGTACTGCCCCAGAGTGCAAACAGTGCCATCTAAAGCTTCTTGAGAACATGAAATTAAGCCGTTCTGTACTTTATATTCAACCTATTTAAGTTCAAATTAAACTGATTCCATTTCAAATTCAAGCTTTAACAGTTCAAATTAAACTTTTTAAAGTTTAAAAATAGCTTTTTACAATTTCAAAAAACATATTATAGATCAAATTCAACTTTTAAAAGATCAAATTCAACCTGAGCTAAGAATAATTTGTTAGCTTCTATGAATTATTCCTCATGTTTTGGTTAAGTAATAATTATCACTTTATTAATTTTCAGTGTTTGTGTGTATAACTGATTGCATAAATTATTTAAAATAAAATAATTATAACTTATATCACTAATTAACAGCCAAGAACATCGAATAGAGCGTACCTTTGCTTCATTGGGTTTAAGAGATTTATGAATTTTATCTTGAGAAAATCTATGGTTAGTTAAGGTCAGACATGCATAAAGAAATCAACAAAATTCTTGTGTATCGTTGAGGCAGAAAAATAAATGATCAGTAGCTCGTTTCTGCAACTTTTGTCACCGCAGTTCTCACAATATTTTCTCACTTTGAAGCCATAATGACGTCATTCTCACTTGCACCGTTTCTTTAATAAAATGAGAAAAGTCGGTGACTCGTCTCGCTTATTTCGATTCTATTTTCGTAGGAATTCCATAGCCAAAGTGTTTCTGTAAACTAAAATTTGCGACTCGAGTTGGCTGAAGTTGTCACTATGTTCTTATTAGGTGAGAACAATTTTTGGTTAATAATGCAACTTTCGATTTCAATGAAGTGGTTACTAATACTTCTCCCCGGTACAAGGTATCAGCTTAAATTTTTTCATTTAGACTATAAATTAGAGCTTCCAGTTTCACTTGTTCATGTGTTTTAAAAAAAATCAAGTGAAAACACGAACATCAAATACACGTGTATTTTATTCACGAACTACACGTGAGGTTCGTATTTACGTGATTCACGTGAATATTATTCACGATCTTAAGGCATGAGCCGAACTTTTCATAGTTTTTTGAACTCGTGACTGTTAACTGTAAAAACTGGTTATTTTTGGCCCATCCCGTTTTTAAAAATGTTTTTTTTTAAATAATTTTGGTTCAATATTGTTGTATAGTGCGACCCCTCTCTTTACGCGTCGCTATAATACCACCCCCCTTAGAAACACGTAAAAAGTGGTTATTTATGGCCTTTCTCGCTCTGTTTTCGAGATACAATATATTGGTATAGTGCGACCCCTCTGTCTACTCGTCTCGATAATATCATCCCTCTTAGAAAGCCGTAAAAAGTGGTTATTTTTGGCCTATCTCGTTCTCAGAAACTCAAAACAAAACTAACAAAGTTCAGCTCTGCTTAAAGTACGTGAATACTATTCACGTGAATACGAAAATCACGTGGAGTCCGTGAATACGAATATCGCTTGTACCCCGTGAATAAAATACACGTATAGTTGAGGTTCGTGTTTCAAAACATGAACTACACGGAGTTCGAACTTCCGTGAACACGTGTACTTCGAAACACGTGTACTTCGAAACACGTGTTTGAGCTGAAGCTTTACTATAAATATATAATATACACAAAATTATAAGTACTACAATGTATAAATTAATGAATATATAAACTAAAATATTTTATTAATGATATTTATTCCCTGATAAAATTTATATCACTGCATTAAGCAACCGCATGAAAGAACACTCGGATCTTAACGCATGGAAAGGGTTTGTTTTATAAATATCAACATCACTAAGTGTCAAAACATGAAAAAATTATTTTAATTTTGAAAAATATCAATTGTTTCAATTTTATATATTCTCTATCACTTGTGTATCTTTCTCATCACAGAGCAATATTTTCTCACTTAATGCAGAAACACTGGCTTTCGTAAAAGTGAGTATTTTGGAACGAAACAGTGCGACGACAGAAAAAGTGACTATTTGTCGTAAAAAATGCAAAAACGAGCTACAGAATTATTTCGTTTTTTAAAAAACGTTAAAAAATTATCAAAAGAAATTTCGTTTCGTTAAAAACTCCCAACTCCTTCAACGCCCAATTGAGTGGCAGGAGTTCCATGAGAATCTTGCGCCCAGTTGTGCAGCACCATAAATGAAAGAATTAATAGAATACGGCATCATGTTTTACCGCTAGATGACGTAATTGAAGCCAACTGTTCCTATCGGCTAAAAATCCTTCTTGAACATGAACAGTTTTCTCTAATTACGTCATCTAGCGGTAAACATGCTATGTCGTTATCTATACATTCTTTTATTCATGGTGCAGAACATTATGGGAATACTTTCAGATTTCCGAAAACCCCGCCAGATTTATTTTGGTACTGGTGGTTTCACAAAAATATCTAATTGTTGCAAGCGTTTCAGATATGTTTGTCGAAAGCATTCTTTATGTTTAAAATTTATGTATGAAATTTTTTGTTGAAATTAACGTTATTTCCAATGATTAGCCCTAACCAAAATAGACGAAACGAGACGATTGCAACTCAACGAGCGTGTACACTCGTTACGTCTGTTTTGACATTTAACCCAAAATGAAACGTTCTTGAACTCGTCTAGGCTGACAGCTGCCAACTGTTTCAAATGCATATAAATGCCTTATTCATCCCTAACAATGGCTATTAATTCAATAAAATATTGTTTCTTGCACTAATTGATAAAAATGCAACAAAACTTAATGTAAAAATTCTCTGCACTGTTATTGCTGACGAGTTGAGACGCTAAAAGTTCGGTTCTTACGGAACAAAACGTCTAGTCTAACCGTTTCGTTCAGTTTCGATGTGTTTACGTTTGCTTATTTTGGGCAACAACATTCAATTGCATTTAAGCGAACATTTTCGTCTTCGCTCGTTACGGAGCAAGTCGTCTATTTTGGTTAGGGCTATTGATTGGGCACAAAAACGAAAAAAGATTTATATCGTTTCCTCCGAAACGAAATAAATATTTTTTGTTTTTTGAATTAACGTTATTTTTTTTTTGATTTTGCTTCAAAGAAACAAAATAATATTTTGATATTTTGGCACACTGATATCATTTACATGTCACCATTTTTGTGTTAAAAAAGGGCTAAAGCAAATTTCAGTGTGCCGAGTACGTTATAGCAGAGAAGTGTGCCGAATAAGGGTTCAGTCTTGTAATATTGGTCAAGATAATAAAGCAAATGAAATTTGAGTGAAAATAGATAAGCAACGGAGTTTTATAAATGTGTAATCACTTCTTTGTTATTCTTTGAATGACAGATAAAGCCCAAAAACTTCATTACAAAATTCCTTAACGCGCTGAAGGTGGTCGGGAATCCTCTTAAGACAATATATCTGTGTCGACAAGGAATAACCGCTCAAGTCGAGTTAGGACAAAGTGAGGTTGTTTTTTCGGAACGAAACACACTAGTACGCAAATTTTTATGGTTGTACCTTGAAAATTAAATGTTTGGGGGCATCAAATCCAAACAGCAAAAGTGAGGGTACCCTGAAATTACGTAGCAATTTTAATCTTAAAAATGCTCTCCTAAAATTTTGAACATGAGTTTAACTGTCATTCCTTGTCCACACAGATATGTCAAATGTAATAAAAGTTTCTTTCTGTGGTTGTTTTGGCGCAGCTTTGCATGTTATAATTACCTTAATATGTACTTCAATTTTATAAAATAGTTTAGATATACATATGTTTAAAGAAAAAACTAAAATGAGACTGTAGTATGGCTCTGCGTGGCCTAATCAGAACTGGTTGAAAAATTAAAGACAAAAATCTTTCCTGGTACTTTTCAATAATTATATTTTTAATTGAACACATTTTCGAAATCTGAGCAACGTTGACAAAGCAAAAAACGTACCCAAGCCCATACCCACACTTTATTTATCTTTACGGTAGTCTTAAGTAAAATTGTCTTAACAATAAGACTTAATATTCTTTAAGTCTAATTTCAGTTTTTACTTAATTCTACAGCTTAACTTAATTATTCCTAATTATGTACAAGAAAAATATTCAAAACATATTTATTTTCAGGATGGCGGAGCACCAGTGCTTACTGATGATGTTTCTCTGCAATTGTTCATGGAGCATTTGAAGAAGCTAGCCGTATCATCAACCACATAAAGACATTAATATTGCATAATTTAAGTGCTTGACTTCATAAAAATATGTGGAAGTTTAATTAAGAGGTCTTACTAAGCAACATTAAGGGAAGTGCTAAATAAAATTCAACATATGTTATTTAAATAATGTATCAAAAAGATGAAATTAATAAATATAAATAGCTTGCGAATGTGCCATATTCTTTTAAGTTTTTCTCGGAAAAGTAATTCCGAAAGAAAAATAAGATAAGGAGATGCATTTGAGTGAAGATATCAAGTTCCGGCATTTTTTCGATTTTCGTACTTAGAGAAGACAAATCCATTAAACTGAAATGCCGTGTACAAAAACAGTAGCGCATAGTGTAATTCATAATTAAAAATAACAATTAAATTAAAATAAAATGTGAAAAAGAATATTTTCTTAGAATATTAATGTATTTTAAACCGAGAAACAATTTCTTATTTTGTCAATAAAGTAGCCGACGTATTCCCGTTGCCAGTGCCGGTGAATGTCCGACATTTGCACCGAAAAGAGTGCTAGTTCTGGAACTCCTTGAGCAAGCAAGCACAGTGTACGAAGATCTATTCGGGCGCTCGTTGGATTATTGTGTCCAAATAAAGTCGCTCGTTTTTTACCACTTTATTGACATAATACAGGCTACTATGGTATATTTCAAGTGACTTTCGCGGAACTTGTTGGGCATATTTCGGGTACATTATAGTTAGGGCTCAGGCCAGTTACGACACTATTTTCTGTAAAATATATGAATTCTTGTCTGGGGTCTTGTTCGCTAAAACTCGTTTGCATTCTGTGCAATAGCAATGTGTGATTCGTTTTTTTTCATTAATTTCGCAGTTTTTCGTAACTTTTTTTAGTTTTGAAAAATGAAATTGAGACTGATACTCGGGACTTTTGCGTCTTAGTACTTTGGTACGGACACAGATTGTTTCAAGGGTAGGTGATCACACAACTTAATTAAATGAATTTGAACAAATCAAAAATTCAATTTAGAATTTTTGTTTGCTGTTACGACTTCTTGGATTTAAGAAAATCTTGACAATGTGAAACTATTTGTTAAAATTTTAATTGGCAAGGGAAAAAGAGGAAGGTTTGCTTTGAAATCCGCTAAACCTATGTGAATAACAAGATTCTCTTGTACTCGACTTTGGTACCCGTTGCTTTGCTACAGCACAAAAAAATTTTAGAAATATTGTTTAAATTTGGAAAGAGTAATCATGTTTTATATGAATGTTATGAAGAAGATTATTCTTGTCGATAATTTATGGCAATCAAATAAGAAATTGAAAGACGAAGTATAAACTGTTACAATTTTATTTTGTGGGCTTTATTAGTCGAGTGCATTAAAGTGCATTCAATAAAGTACATAAGAGTCTGTCTAAAAGCTTAACTACTCTGTTAGTATAATTAGGTGTAAAAAGATAACTTTTTAATTTTGAGTGCAATTTAGGTCTTTTTCACATGGAGCAATTGAAAGGTAACACAACTCCAACGCAACAGCTTTTTAAGTTGCGAATCTATGCAACCAAAACCTAAAAAGCAATCTATGTTTACAGATGACCAACACAAATTTTGTGCAATAATATTGTATGTACTGATTTGTTTTATAAGAATACCTAATTCATTATTATGCCAGTTAATATGAAGAAAAGACGCAACATATCGGCGATACAAATTGCAGCATATCGCGTAGCATTTAATTAATTGGAACCGTGTTTCCAATAGTTGCGTCATATGACAACAGCGGCAGGACATTACTGCCAATTAAATTAATCGATAGACAAGCGCCAAGCCGATGTAAATCGATAGACATGCGCAAGCAGCACAAGCGCTTAGTTTCAAAATTTATTTACTCGATCTATTCGGAAAAATTGTAATTTTAATTATAATACACATTTAGAGGCAAAAACCAATTTATTTATAAAATTGTATCCATGAATATTATCATATTTTAATTTTATTACTTGCAGAAACATATTTTTTAGTTAAATAAAAATTGAATATTAACTTCGTGGAGGGTGAAATTTACGGTATTGATTTGTTTGATATTAATTCTTTGTTTCAATAGTTTTACTTAATTTGAATTCTGTATATTTTTTAGAGAACATAATGCATATAACTATTTAAGCTTATATTAGAGCTGTATAATGTTAAACTGTTTATTTTAAATTAACAATTGAAATACTATTTATGCTATAAAGAGAACAAGGTTAGTGTTTGTTTTTTTTTTAGAGGATTTTATGTGCAATTAATTGAGAAAACGAATAGACATTTTTTGCTCAACGTCAGTTCGCTCCAGAGCTTTGCAGAAATCTTCAAATGATATTTTTCCCTGGCAACAGAGATCGGCTTCTAATATGGTACGTTCAGCAATGCTTATTAACTGTTCCTGACTGATATTAGCGCCAACCATCATGTGCAAAATGCTCAACAGCTCATCCCGGCTTATGACATCATCATCATCCAGATCGTACATTTTAAATGCAACTAAATAAAATTCGGAAACATTAAAAAAGATTTTTAAAATCTAGTTTATAATAATATCTTACATTTTAATTTTTCTTCACGACTATTCAACTTGTTTTCTTTCTTTGACTTTATTGGTCGAAAGTGTGCCAATACATTCATAAATTGTCTAAAGTTAACACGATCATCGGTGCTTTCAACAAAGAAGGCATGGACTATGCGTTCACACAAAGGATTTATTGCCAATTCAGGAATACGTAGAAAATCATCACGAGATAGTGTGCCACAATCACCACGATCCAAAGCTGTAAAACGTGAGTACAGTCGTTCAATTTGGTTGGCGGTAACTGAAACAAAATATGAGAATTACAAAAAATAACGCTGTTTTATGAAAAGTACTTGGAAATGAATTTGTTCAAAACAACAACAACACCATTTTACACGCAAAATTTACTCATTTAATAAGGTGTTTTCAAGAATATATAAGCAAGAAACAGTTTTATAGTTATTTTTAAGTTGCACATCCAATTCACATTTATGGAATATTAAATAAAGAAAATAGTACCTTATAGTACCTAATTCAAACATCATCGATTTAATGTATTGTAACCAGTTGTCATTTTTTAATTTAGTTGTTAGGGCTAAATTAAAGTTTAATACTTAAGTTTAATACTGAACTTATAAATAAATGAAATTTTTAATTTACACTTTAAAATAAAAAAATATCACGAACACAACCATCCAGTGTTATTATAAAAGTCAAAAATTATGGTGGCATCCATAATTGCGGTTTTTGTACTGTAAGCAGCAATGTTATTACTCTTTTACTTTTCTTATCTTTAAATCAATCTAAAAAAATATAGCACAAAAGCTTATCTTAAGATAAAACATTTTTTGCGTTTGCTCACAGTTACCGACATTTTGATCAACAATTTTCGTTATCTAAGGAGCTGTGTCGTCATTTTTATTCTCTTGTAGAAGAACAGCGAAGTTATTCCAAATATTGAGGAATAAACTAGCGGACAAAATAATTTATTAAAATAATCAAGAATTTAAGCATAACCATTAATAAATAATTCTTTATATTTTTGCCGCTTACAATAGAAACATTATCTGAAAGTACCATGATAATATAGCAAAATTAATATAACAGATAATTTGTCTATCATTCTAGATAATGAGATTATAATGACGAACAATAAAATCAAATAAATAATTGCAAAGTTTTAATGAAAATTTATTTTGTCCTTTTTTTCATTTATTGAAAATAATATTAGTTATGATTTGTTATGAAAATTATATGAACTTATATTAAAGTTATGATTTTAAAAACTTAAATGTGCTCCACACTTTCTTAATAAGTATTGTCCCCAAATTTCAGAAAATAATTTCGTGCATATAGTTTAAAACAAAGTGTTTTTTTTTAAATCTCAATGCGTAATCTTAAATAGATAAACTTTCAAATAAATAGATAGTTCAAAGGCATAGAAAATTTTCAACCTCATATATTTTTTTAAAGTATATTGTATTAGATATAAGAAACAAGTAATTTTTTATTAATGCTTATGGTAATTTGGATCGTTTCGGAATGCAAGTCCCTTTTAAGCATCTTTATTTTATAACTTCGAAAATACTGAATCTGAACTAGTAAATCCTTAAGTAAATATCATGTTAATTTTTTTTTTTAGATTGACTAGCAAAACAACGTTCAATCGATTTTGTCGATATTTAGCTATTATCTTGGTAAACATCATCTTGGTTACTTTAATGAAATTTTAACCTTGTGTGGATATTCCATAAGCATTGCATATGCATTAGTTGAGGAGAAAACAAAGTCAAAAAGTTCGAATAAATTTCAAGTTGACATTGACCAAGGATACAATTTATAAATTAACTCACTTCATTTCTCAAACTCAATGTTTATTTCTCATTTAATATTTAATTTTGTGCCACTAACTGATTTTCATGGAGCTAAAATCACGTGATAGTGCAAAAAAAAAATGAAAGTAATAATTCTTCATTAAGTAAATTCTATGCTATTCAATTTGCTATCCACTCGAATGGATTGGAGACGTCAATATCAATTTTTTACTTACAACCGGTTTCTTCTTGAATTTGTGCGATTTCCTCTGTCCGCAGTAGAAGTGAAGACTTGTTGCCCATTTTATATCGACTCGATGATATTTAGCTTTTAATAAAAACTACTAAAAATTAGTAAATTACGTTTATTGGGGAAGATAAACAATGACAAATTAACGTCAGGCGTTGAAATAGCGACGATGCTATAATTGTCAAAAGCAGAGATGCACCGGAACGTATTTAGTACTATTTTGAGTAAGTTTTTTCAGTATTTTGGTAGCGTACACCCTAAAAAATACTGAAGTAAAATTTAATTCATAACTTTAATATGAAGTTCAAACATGTATGCTCCAGACAGAGCTGTAAAAGTGTGAAATCATTTTCACTATTCATTCTTTTGTATAAATTTTTTAAAAGCTAAAACCCCTTTTGTGGCATTCAGAGTGTGAAATATTTAGAATGATACAACTTCTTTTCACTTTATAAATTGCGAAACACAAAGAATTCACACTGAATTGAATTTTCTGTTGAATGCAGCCTGCGTTGGCTGCAGCCCATTTAGTAAACTCGTAAAATTCCGAGCCTCTGTTAAAGGAACGCACCTGTGGACATTTAATAAATTTTTCATGCATATGGGCATCTCCCAGTGGCACGGACGCGACATTCGCACGGTTTTAATTACTCGAAAAACAAGAAAGAAACAAAATGAGCCGATATGTATTTAAGTGTTCTAACACGACGAAAGAGTGCTACATTTTATAAAAATATTGGCGAGATTTAGTACAAATTAGTACAAAGTAATAAGCAATCATTCAATGGAACGGACGCGACAAAAAACAGAAGTTTTTTTAAGCTCGTATAGAAATATGCAAAATTTAGCTAATTTTGAGAACTTTTTTTTATTTATAATATACATGTTAATGGAGGTCAAAGTATAACTATTATTCGTACACTCAAAAAAATACTGCAGTAAAATTGACTACACAAAGTGTATTTGTTTCGTCAATAAATAGTTTTATTTATTTTCAAACACAAAAGTAGTTATTCGATAACTTTTTACTAAATTTATACTTAAATAATTAAAACTACACGATGTAGTTATAGGTAGTAAGTATTTGTTCAGATGTATTTATTTGTATATACAAAAATATTGAAGAATTTTTTTTTATAGCAGTCTATGTTTTTTCATTTATTTTTTTTTCAATATGAAAAATTACACATAAATAAAAAATATTTGTAAATATAACTGCCACCCTGTACTGGCTGTACGCGATGCTGGTTAGTAAAGAATATAATGTTTGTTATTATGAAGCTAATTTAATTCCACTTCTAGCGGATGGTGAAACTTTTGAGACGGCGGACTTTGGTTAATGTGACGAGTTGTCTCTTATGTTAATATTTCTGGGCTTTCGTCTCCTTCCCCAACAATAAGAAAATAGACAAGAGAAGTCATCACACTATCAGCACATGAAAAAAGAAAATGAACTCATTGAATTCTACTGGAAATCCCATGCTCTTCCGAAAAGAGAGCGAAGATGTTAAGATATATTTCTGTGCCATTTAATAATATATTTTTAATATGTTGTAAGCATTATTTGTTGTAAATATAATAACGCCATTCTATAATGTTGCTAATAAACCTACAGTACAAAATTTTTAAAAAGAACATTGGTTTTTTTTGTACTATGTAGTAAAAATTACTACACATGTAGTAAAAATTACTACATAAGTAGAAAAAATTTAGTTAAAATTATTTAAAAAAACTGCAAATCGTTTAGGATATACAAATGAAAAAACATTTGTTTTTAATGTAAATGTATTTGTTTTATGAATTTAAAATTATGTAGTTAAAATAAATAACTTAATTCAGTAAAAATAAATACATTTTTATTTGGACGGTGAGTTACTAATTTACATTTGTTTTAAATACGTTTTTATTTATTTTTACTACAGAATTTTTTTGGGTGCAGACTTATGAAATAAAAGAATTATCTCTTATCTTTTTTTAAATAGATATAGCACGAATACGGACGCGACATCATGGACGCGACAAATTTTTCCACAGTAGTAAAATACAGTAAAGATGTTCATTATAAATTTTAATAAAAACACATCATAATAAGTTCAATTCAAGTTACACAGCAGTAATACTACTCAAAAAAAAAAAAAAATAAAGTTAAAAGCTGTAAGAGTGCTTTATTTAAATGTTATTCTTCACTTTTGATGGACCTTTTTTGGGAGATGCCCATATGTCAAAAACAGCTGATCAATACAAAAAATTAAAAATAATATAACTTCATTATTCATCATGACGAAACAAAGCAATAAGTATAAAATTATTATATACTTACAACAATCTGCTTTTAAGCAATTATTAATTGCGCAAATAATGGAAACAGTTGATAGTAGAGAAAAAGCGAGAGCGAAGTAGACTAGCAAGTATACTAAGACCCCTTTTACATTGATCAAGACTTGAAAGCAAGTTTTTTTGACGTTTCCTTTTGGACTTGACGAAACCTTTTACATTGTTCAAGACTTGAATTCAAGTTTATTTCTTCTTTGTTTGCTTTCTATGAAATAAAAACAGCAAATAGAAGCAAATAAAAAATCGTTGTGGCTTAAAAACAACAAATAATGAATTGTTAAACATAAAGTAATAACAATACCAAAAAAAATGCTATGCATAAATGAAATATCATAAATTTATAGCTGCAGCTCAACAAACGCACGTTGATATGCGAAAAATAAAAAAATGAACACAGCCAACAACGCGAAAATAACATAACGAACACGAAAAAATTGACGGTACAGCTTCAATGTTCTTTTTGGGGAGATTACGATTTCCGGGGCGCCGCGATTTGACGATGGATTCGAAGTGTACTTTTAATAAATATAAGAATAGCCAAAGGAAATGTTGTGTTATCGATTTGTTTCCGAGTTATCGATTTTTAAAAATTTTTTTTTTTGCTATAAGGTCTATGAAGAAAAGCGGCTGTATTATTCTTAATATATAACCGATATTAATGATTAATATAAAATTTAAAAGGTTATATGTAAGGCTTTTAGAAAAATTTTAAATTAATGAAATCTATTGAGTACTTTGTATTTTATAGGTGTTTTTATGCAATACAAATATATTTTCTTACATAAAACCGTTATTTTCTAAAAAATTACCGTTATTACTATGAATTATAAAGAGTAAATTATTAAAGCTTGAGCATTTATCTTTCATTTGGTATATAATATATATAATTTATTTGACTTTTTGTCGTATTTTTTATGATACAATGATTTGCCCTTGTACGGAAAATTGCTTATTTCACTCATATTTACCTTAGATGTTTTTCTTTCTTACTCCATATTTACGAATATCGCCATTACAATACAATATTTATATGAATTAACGGGATTTTCGAGTCAGTAAAAAAAAATTTGTATTTTTTGGTCGATCAGTTAATAAAAAAATAAATATTTTTATATATCGAAAAAGGTAAAACTTTCAGGTTATCAAAAAATATAAATTTTTAGTACCTTAAAAACGAAAATTTTGCAGAAAAAAAAACGGTTCTTTTAATTAAAAAATTCAAATCTAATATATATTCGCTTATAAATTTAAAAATATTTTTGAAATTATATTTGTATTATATATCGTTGAAAAGGCATTTAATTACCTTTCGAATAGCATGTCAATCTTAAAGATCCATTGGATATCGGCAAAGATATAGAAAATTTTGTGAACAGATTTTTTAACAAAGAAAACACTTGGAAAATTTAAATTTTATGTAATATAGTGTGAAATAAAAAAAAAAAAAAATGTATATTTTTATATATCAAACAAAAGGTCTAAATGTAAGCTTTTCAAAAAAAATATATTTTTAGTAACTTAATAACGTAAATTTTTTATAAAATAACGGTTCTTTTTGTTAAATAATTCAACTTTGGAATAAATTCGCTTATAAAATTTAAAATATTATAGAAATGATATTTACAACAATTATATTTGAAAGGTCATTTAATGACCTTTGAAATGACATATCAATCTTCAAGATCCATTGAGTAACGACAAAGATATAGATGTTTTTTTGAACAAAACTTTTAACAAAAAATTTTTTTTAAAAAATCGATAGCTCGATAACTAATAGAGTTATCGATTTTTTGTTCAGCGAATCATATTTTTTTGTTGTTTTCTACCAGAAAACATCTTCAAATCGCGGCGCCCCGGAAATCGTAATCGTGCCTTCTTTTTCCCTTCCGTCGCTTCCGATGAGCGGCGAATAGCCAACAAGCTCACAGACTTGATTTCAAGTCTTGATCAATGTAAAATGGGTCTAAACAGCGGAGAAAAAACACGGGAAAACAGAATAAACATTCAATAAAAAACAACGAAAACATAATAATATTGTTAAACAAGGTTTTTGCGATAAAATAAACATAAAATACTGGTGTAATAAAAACGGAAACTGACCACAATCAATTTTAAACTTTTTATAGAAACTTTGAAACTCCAAGCATTGTCGGCAAATGCGCGCAACTAGCCGCACTCCTTACTCGCAGTGATTAAGCGCTATAGAATAAATGGCGGACGAAGAGACAGAAAATGAAAAAAATAAAACCTGGTGTAAAAAACGTAAAAAGAAAGTAGAAACCATGATATAAAAACCAGGTATCATAAAAAGCGACTGCGCTGCCAAGACGGAGGCATGATGTGTCAAATACAAGTAGTGTTATCATAAGAAGAAGAAAACAGGGAATTTTTTGTCTTTGGTCTTGCACTTTCTTATTACTTTTGCACTAAAAGAAAGGGATTTTTCTGTTGTTTCACTTGCACATTTTTAACATTTTATAAAAGGTAAACACTTATATTTAGGTAAACAGCAATATTTTCCATCTAGAGTTAGCAAGTAAAATTTGATTGTCGTTATTTTAAAACAACTCCGCTTTTATTTTAGAATTATTAGGAGTATTAGGAACAAATATTTCACAAAAGTTAATAATAATATAATATAATGATACAATTTACGCAAAAATATAATATATAATGCAAAATATTTCCAACTTCAAGGAAAACACATAAATAGAAATATCCCTGTTTTCATTTATTATTGTACAAGAAGCAGCATTCATTTGGCGTCAAATCGTCATTTTGACATTCTATGCCTCCAATGACAGTTGAGCCCTCGCGATTTATACTACCTGGTCATTATATCATGGTAGAAACAAGAGGATTGAAATGTGAAGGTTTGTGTCAATCATGGTGGCATATAGACTGCATTAACTATACAGATGAAGATTACAATGCAATTGCAATCTTAAAAAATAAATGTTTCTGGGTCTGTGATACGGACAAAAAAAGTTTAAGCAATGGTTAAAGGGAGAATCTAATTTAGATAAGATTTGTGCAACAAGCGAAGACATAAAGCAAGCAAATGAAAACATTAAAGAACAAATAAATGAAATAAAAAATGCAATAAGCAATATAGAAAAGAACAGCAACAACAAGACCCATTTTACATTGATCAAGACTTGAAATCAATTCTGTGAGCTTGTAGGCAATTCGCCGCACATCGGAAGCGACGGAAGGGAAAAAGAACATTGAAGCTGTACCGTCAATTTTTTCGTGTTTGTTATGTTATTTTCGCGTTGTTGGCTGTGCTCTTTATTTTATTTTTCGCATATCAACGTGCGTTTGTAGAGCTGCAGCTATAAATTTATGATATTCCATTTATGCAGAGCATTTTTTTTGGTATTGTTATTATTTTGTGTTTCACAATTCATTATTTGTTGTTTTTGAGCCACAACAATTTTTTATTTGCTTCTATTTGCTGTTTTTTTTTCATAGAAAGCAAACAAAGAAGAAATAAACTTGAATTCAAGTCTTGAACAATGTAAAAGGTTTCGTCAAGTCCAAAAGGAAACGTCAAAAAAACTTGCTTTCAAGTCTTGATCAATGTAAAAGGGGTCCAAACAACAAACTCCAACCTATGCAACAGTAGCTGTGTTTTTTATCAAGCGAGTAGTTAAAAAACGACCGCTTATCATATGTATACTCGCTTAAATAACACAGGAAACTGTTACTCGCTTAAAAGTTTGCCGACCAAACGAAAAAAAATACTTCCAAGTTATGTTTCAATAATTGTATAAATTTCCTACAAAGGTGGCAACTATATCTGATTGATAGTCAATAGTGATGTATGAAATGAACATTTTTTGTACCAAATACTTTTCACGAAATACTCATAATTTGCTTAAGATCAATATTTCAATAAAAATACATAATAATTTAACAGGTACGATAAACAAAATTTATCATATATACTCATTATGTAAAACTATGTTGTTTGCTTAAGCTTTTAGCACTGAAAATATTTTGAGTATCGGGTTTGTTTTCAGAACCGAGTCTCCAATGCTTAAAATCTGCATCACTAATTGTCAGAACTTTGATATATAAAATAAATTTGTCAAAAATTGTTTACAAAAATTTGATCAGAACATAAACAACGTTTTTGACTTTTCAGAAAATGCTTCCAAGTTTTAAAAAAATTCTTAAGCGAGTAAGCAGTCGTTTTTTGACTACTCGCTTGGTAAAAAACACAGCTAGTGTTAGCAACGAACGTAAATAAACAATATCCCAATAGACCAAAAAGTCAAAACAGCATAATAATCTTACCTACAGAGAACAATCAAGATCAAAAACAAATCAAATCAAAAATATTACCTGCAAAAATTAAAATAGGAATTTCATCTATAAAGCACATAAATCAAGGAGGAATAATTGTCACAACACTAGACTCTGAGGAAAGGGATAAGTTACAAACAGAAATTAAACAGCAGTTCACAGAGGGTTATAAGATATCAGTTCCTAAAATAAAAATACCAAAAATATTAATCTCAAATATAGACCATGAATATAGTAAAAAGGATTTAGTTGAAGAATTAGTTGCAACAAATTATTTTATTGATACAAATGATACAATAAAAATGGTACACAAATATCTCAACAAAAAAAATAATTTATGGAATTATATCATTGAAGTCTCTGGAGGAACACTAGAAAAAATGGCAAACAGGTACGTGATGCTTAACTATAGGTCACAATTTGTAAAAGAGTATGTATCAGTCACACGATGTTTCAAATGTCAAAAATATCACCAATTAAGTCAAAAATGCGAAGGAGAAGAAGCCTGTGGATTGTGTGAAGATAAACATGACACTAGAACTTGCAAAATAACTAATAATTTCAAATGCATCAATTGTTTAAGAGCAAATAAACATGGATCTACTTTTGCCTGCGATCATAGAGCAGGTGCGAATAACTGCAGTGTTCACATAGCCAAAATAAATGCGGAAAGAGAACGAATTAGCTATCAAACATAAAAGAAGACTCTAGCCTTAATATATTCTACATCAACATATGTAGTATTCGCAATAAAATTTATGATTTATAAATTATGGTCAATAACATACAAAATATAGATGAGATAATTGTAACAGAAACATGGTTAAATTATAACGAAATAAAAACATACAACATACCAAATTACAACTCTATTCATAATTGTAGAAGTGAAAAACGTGGTGGTGGTACTGTAATTTTCATCAAAGAATGCATTTCATACAATGAAATTATTAAAGAAGAAAAATACAACCTTACATTAATTTAAATAACAAACATGAAAAAACCTATATCTATTGGTACGTTTTATAAGGCTCCAAATGAAAATAATAATAGGTGTGTTTTTTTGGCATCGCTATATACGCTTAACAATATTTTTCATACAAAAAATTGCTTAGCTAAGACAGGATAAATTTAGCCGCTTAGCTCGTAGTCGTCGATAGAAACACTATTGCCAGATCAAAAAAATCATGGTTCATGAAATTTATTGGCAGCACTTTTTGGAAAACAACCATGTTTCTGTCAAATCAAAAAGAAAACATCGTAAGCAATAAGAAACAAATATTGTATGTGAACGAAAATGGCTACAAATGATTGGTAAGATATCTTAAAATTTATATAGCTATTTTGCAAACATAAAATAGCATAATTATTTTGTTTTTCAGCAATAAACGCAAGAAGTGGAGTCGTGTGGAGACATTAGGACTATTGAAGTGCTATCTGGCCAGGAAAGATGAGTTTAAACACGCCAGGAAGAAAAAATTTGCTTACTGCAACATATTGGAAGATATGATATCGCAAAACCTTACGGTTAGAAAGCAAATATTTATTTTATTTTCCTTTTTAACATGTCTTCAATTTCAGGACTCCAGTACCTCTGTCACGGCGCTTGAAGGGAAAATGCGAACCCTTTTGACCGCATACAAAAGCGCAAAGGATAATGCCAAGCAGACGGGCGCAACTCCGTGTATTCCACCTTATTTTGAAGAGCTGGAGGAGATATTCGGCAGCAAGCCTTTGATTGCAAATGTGCATACACTGCACCTAGGCAGAGGACCCGTTTCGAGTCTTCATGATGGTAGTTCGGTTTTAAATGAACCAACTGACATGGACTTCGAAGTGAGTGACCTTTTTGAGCCGATTGAAGTGCCATCTTCCTTCCTTCCAGTATCACCTGACTTGCCTGATCCCAACTTACCTTCAACATCAGCTGCAGCTCGAAGCAACAAGAGGAAGTCACCGCGTGAATGTTATCATGCTGCTAAGCTGCAGCTTAAAGCAAAAGCTATTGAAGCAAAAGCAGCTCAACGTGCAGCGTTTTATGATAAAATTCACAAGTCCTTCACCGAAAAGTGGAAAGAAGAAAATAAGGTTTTAAAAGAAGCTGAAAATAAAAAAATTGATTTATTGGAAAAAATTTTAAATAAAAAAAACTAAAAATTAAAACTTTGATTTTTATTTTTGGCAAAATCTTAAATAATAATTTGATATTTAAGCTGCTCAATTAATGGGGCATTCGATTTTAGAATGTATAATGAAACAAGTATGTATTTTATGTATAACAAGTAATGTATTTCTATATAATGTTTTTTTCTAATAAGTCAGTAAAAAGTAAATCACGCCGATCAACTGCTCCAATGATTTCTTGAGGAGAATCATTATTTAAAATCTCTTCCAGTGGATCTGCAATAGTTTCATTGAACAAATCATCCTTCATTATACATATGTTATGCAAAACGCATGCACTAACTATGATATTTGTTAGAGTACGCAAATCTGTTTGTTCTGTGAACTTCAAGAGTCTCCGAAAACGTCCTTTTAGTAAACCAAAAGCATTTTCTACTATCATTCTTGTTGATGAATGAATGTAGTTAAATTTTCTTTGGCTTTCAGTCAGATTTCCATAATCTTTAAAGGGTGGTACTAGCCAACTTGTAGCAGGATATGCGGAATCACCCAGTAAGAATTTTCCACCATGAAACAGCTCATCATAGTTGCTTTCTGTTCTTCTATAAAGATCAGATCTGCGAAGAACTCTGCTGTCGTGCAATGACCCTGGCTCGCCGCATGTGATATCTATGAACTTTTTGTTTGCATCAACAACTGCTTGTAGAACCAAACTATAATTTTGTTTGCGATCAAAGTAGTCTTCTTTTGAAACTTTTGGTGCTTTTATTGAGATGTGCGTGCAGTCAATAGCTCCAATCACATTTGGTATCTTCTGCTTTTGCTCAAAATTTTTGCACGTTTCCTCTGCAGCAGCTCCTTGCGGCCATTTCACATAGTTGTGTCCAATGGAAATAAGCCACGACGTCACGCGGCGTACAGCTACCCACGCAGAAGATTTTGACACTCCAAATAAGTTGCCAAGCTGCCTAAAAGTGACCGTGTTGCTGATGTACCAAATGTACAAGTAAATTGTCGTTTTACTTCCAATTTTTAATCTTCCTCCATTGGTTAGTTTCGGCAAGAACTCAGAATGTGAAAAAGTTGCTGAAATGAACAAGTTTTTAAATAATTAACTCAAAAAACAAATATCGTATTCATACCTATTAGGTATTCAACAGTTGGCCGCTGTAGCCGCATATGACACTTGAAGTCCTCATCACTAAATGAATCAATTATTGCCACATAGTTTTTGCATTTAGGATGAGCCTCACACTCCGATTCTTCAGAACTAGAGCTTGAAGAATCCGAAGATATTAAATTTAGCAAATTTTCTATTTCGCGTTCATCCTGACAACTTCTTGAGCTCCCAAACAATAATTCCGATATCTTAAATAGATAAAAATATGGTTATTTAACATTTATCTTAGATGTTCTCCAATATAAAAGCATAATTACAGTCAATTTTGTTTGTTTACTTACTTGTGATTCCTCCAAGTTATCCATTTGAGTAGAAAATTTTATATAAAAATTGAAACAACAATTTGCACAGAACGTGAAGAATGTATGAAGTTATATTAATTATTTGACAAGTGATAAGCAATGCTGCCAAGTTTGGACGAGAAATGTTAAGCGGAATATTAAGCGAAGATGTGCGTTTTTTTGGGCAAGCGTATATAGCGATACCAAAAAAACGCACCTAATATGTTTATTGATTTCATGGAAGAAAAGTCACTAAATAGAAAAAACAGTATTTTTTTTGCCGATGTTAATATTAACCTATTAGAAGAAAAAAATACGGTTATCAAATACTCAGACGTTATACTTAACAATGGATTTTCATTTGTCAACAACAACTTACCTACAAGACAAACAAACAACTCAAATACACTGATAGATCACATAATTTCAAACACTAATACAACACACGAAATAAGATTTAATTTAGAGGATACGGATATATCCGATCACAAATATACCACTGCAACAATAACAGAACTAAAACAAAAAAAAAACACCGATGAAAGATCATATCATACCAAAAATAAATTATTACAAAATGATAGAGATTGTAAAAAATGAGGTAAATAACAGAGCTATAACAGAAATAGAAGAATTGAGACAAATTTTACAAACTGCGAAAAAAATATCCACCAAGCATATCAAAATCAGGTCGCGAGATAACAACTGGATCACAGATGAACTTAAGAAAAAAATAAAGCTAAGACAAGAACTATACAAGAAATGGAAAACTCAACCAGATAATCACAACAAACTTAATGAATACAAAAAAATTAAAAAAGATGTAGAGAATTTAATAAAAAAAAGCAAGCAAAAATACATAAATGAACAAATAGCAAAATCTGGAAATAACTCAAGACAATTATGGCGAGTTATTAACACAACACTCAAGAATAAAGATGAAACAAAAAACACCTCAAGTATTAGTCAAGAACAGGCAACTCAAAACAAAAAAATAATTGTAAATAAGTTTAATAAGTACTTTAATAAAGTAGCAACAAATTTAGTCAAGAATACTGGAACAACAAATAAAAACACACCAAATATAGTTAATCCAAAATCTATTTTTCTTAAACCAGTTAACGAGCATGAAATACAACACATAGTTACAAACCTTAATAGCAATGCGGCAAAAGGAGTGGATGGAATATCTGTGAAGGATATCAAACTATTGCTACCAACAATCTCATCGATTCTTGTCGATATGGTGAACAAATGTTTCACAACTGGAATTTTCCCAAACTGCTTAAAAAAGGCCATTATATCACCAATTTATAAAAAGGGTAAAAAAGAAAACTGCGAAAACTATAGACCAATCTCAGTTTTGAATGCATTTAACAAAGTGTTCGAAAAGGCGATTGATAGTAGAATTGAAGGATTCATCAACACAACAATAGGATTCGACCAAAATCAGTTTGGTTTCCTGGCGAGCAGCGGTACTGAGTCGGCGTTAACATCATCGATGGAAAAATATACGACGCACTGGATGAAAAAAAATTAGTTGCAGCTACATTTATTGATCTTTCAAAAGCATTTGACCTGGTTGATCATGCAAAATTGCTTAATGCTCTAAGTGATATTGGAATACGAGGAGTACCTAACAAGCTGATACAAAGTTATCTCAACAACAGGCCTCATATTGTAAGAATGGATGGCGAATGCAGTGATGAGCTTACAAGTATAATTGGAGTACCTCAAGGATCGATTCTGGGTCCAAGACTTTATTTATTATACATAAACAATATAAAAAATTGCAAATTTAATTCAGTCTACAACATTTATGCCGATGATACAAACTTCATAACAACAGCAAGAACAGAAAAAGAATTAGAAGACCGCATTGACCATGACATGAAGATATATTATGAATGGGCATGCGGTAATGGACTTATCATTAATATACAAAAAACCAATTTCATCATCTTTAGAACAAATAAAAACATCGAAATAAATATAAAAGTAAAAATCAACGATATTGAAATTGAGAGAGTTCAGCATACAAAATATCTAGGTATGGTTATCGATGAAAAACTAAGTTATGAGCATCATATTAAAGAAATAAAACATTCCATTCTACCGATAATACAAAAAGTAAGAAGACTTGGCACACTCAAACAAAAAACAGCCAAACTCATATACACGGGATACATTCTTTCCAAAATTCGGTACAACATTTGCACTTGGAGCCAAAGTAACAAATTTCAAGTAGAGCAAATTGGAAGGCTGATGAATAAGGCAATCAGAGTTCTATATAACCAAAGTACAACAATTTCAACAAAAGATTTATATAAAAATACTCAACAAATGGACATCAACCAGCTGATTTATGTAGAAAAATGTAAATACATTTACAAAGTAAAAAACTGCATGCTCAAATCTAAATTGACTTTAACTACGAGAAATACAATACACAAACATAATACGCGACAAAAACACAACTTAGAAGTTCCAAAAGCCAGAACAACAAAACAACTGAAAAGTCTCAAGCACAGTGCAATCAAACAATTCAACACACTTCCTGATGAAATTAAAAATGCAAAAACCATAAATATTTTCAAAAATAAATTAAAATCTTTTGTACACAATTAATTAGCTTTAGATATAAAATTTTTTTTTTCTTTTTAATAGTTTATTTATTCGTTTTGCTAAACAAGCTATATATTTTATTTTATTTTTCCTCTTATACACGGATTAAAAAACCGTCTGAGGATTTTGTAACTTTTAAAAAAAAAAAAACCTAATAAGAAATTGAACTACCTGAATTGTTAATTACTATAATACCTGTAAAAATGAAAAAATAAAGTTACAATTGCAAATAAAAAAAAAAAAAATAATAAAAAAAAAACCAACAATTAAGTTGAAAAAATTTTAAGCATTGCCACCATCCACTTCCATGCTTGCCAATTAGGATCAAATTAACCCCAAAAGAAATAAAAACCACCACACACGTTTTGACAGTTACATAGATGCAGCGTTGTCAGATGAATATACCTCCAAAATTACCTTATTCTCGCATTTAATTCTCTCAAATTACCACACGTCAAAAATACCTCAAATTACCTCAAAATTGTGCAAATTACCACAAAATTACCGCAAGTCAATAAAATACCTCAAATTACCTCAAAATCGTGCAAATTACCACAAAATTACCGCAAGTCAATGAAATACCTCAAAGTTGCTTAAAATATCACTTTAAGCGGTGTTTATAGCAAAGTATGAAATTATGTGACGAAAGTAAACTTAAATTGCAACATATTAATTATCAACAGTTAATAAAACAATAATTTTTAATAATTCAATTCTTTATTGAGTTCAAAAATTATTTCTCAGAAAAATTTCTCCAGCCTTATAGCAGTCCTCGCACTGCTCATCATAATTTTTCTTTTAACATATTCATAATATTTAAATGCGCCTAAAATGTAAAAATACTTTAATCTTACAGAGTTTTTGAATAACTATGCGACAATTATCTTTTTCTTCCAGACATAATTATTTTATTTTTCACTTTGCTATTAAAAATTATTTACGTTCCTTTGTTGTTAAATATTGAAAACACTTTAAACACAAACAAACTACCAACAAGAAGAATGAAGAATGCATCAACAAGCTCATTCACTCAGTTAACCTTTTCTGTACACATTTCATTCACGCGTAGTTCTACCACAGTAGGTAGAAATCTCTTTTTGGTAATGTGAGGCATTTGTGATAATTTCGGTATTTTTATTCTCTCGCGTGGGAAAAATCGCACATGTGGTAAAAATTTTCTCGCATGAGAATTTTTCTCACATAAAGCGATGATTTTTACTTTCTCCCGCAGCATCTCGCAAGAGCTCAAAAAATACCGAAAGCACTATTTATAGTGCAAAACTGGTAACGCTGCACAGATGAAAGTTTAACCCAACTTGTTTATATTGTTTAAGCACTGAAATTGAAGCTTAAAAATCGTAAAAAATAGATAATACAAAATATTTCCGAAAATTTTGGCCGAAACCGAAATTCGGCCATTTTTGTAATATTCGACCGAAACCGAAACTGAAAATTATTTGAAAAACATTTTATATTTTAAATTTTTTGTTAAAAGCTTTCAAAAACAT
Organism: Tetanocera ferruginea; assembly: GCA_958299015.1. NCBI lineage: Eukaryota > Metazoa > Arthropoda > Insecta > Diptera > Sciomyzidae > Tetanocera > Tetanocera ferruginea. Next base: position 73,749,751 of record OY282642.1, read on the forward strand.
AACAATTGAAACATATAATAATAACGGCCCATATGCATAAAAAAAGTAAACACTAGAGTTCGAAGTGTACACTTATTGATATGCATAAAAAAAGTAAACACTAGAGTTCGTAGTGAACACTTGATTTCTCATTATTGATATGCATAAAAAGAAAACACTATATAGTGTTCACTCCTTTTTTGACTAGACTATTTTCGAAAGACTACTTGCTAAATTTGATATAAATAAAAGGAGTGTTCACTACTTAAAAAGAAGTGAACACTATTATATATTGTAGTGTGGTTCTGATTAGACTTCTTTGAAATAATTCGTAACGAAATGACAATGTTTTTTGAGGATGAAGCTTGAAAATTGAGGATGAAGCTTGAAAAGAAAATTTCAGAAAATCTCATGCGACGAGTTTCATTGTATAAATCCCCTCTATAAAAAGAGTGAACACTTCAGTTCGAAATTCGAAAATAGAGCTTGCTTACTTGGTGGCTACACGTTCACTTTTTCTTTCAAGTTGCCTTTCAAGTTGCAACACATTCACACTTTTTTACTAACACACTCAAACTTTTCGAACTTGAAAACCAACTTGATATCATAGTCCCCTTTTACACTAGTCAAGAAATGGAAGCAATTTTTCGAGTTCGAAAAACTTGCCAGTACACTTGACTGTGTACCGTCAACTTTTTCCTCTTTCGTCGCTTCCTATTTGCGGCGAATTGGCCTACAAGCTCAGAAAATTGACTTCAATTCTTGACTAATGTAAAAGGGGTAATAGATGCCAACCAAAATTCACACCCGAAATCACTAACGCTGCAGCTACTCGTTCAAGAAATTGCTTTCAAGTTGATCACACATAGTGCTTGTCAAAATTCATTCGAATTGATGGGGAGATTACGATTTCCGGGGCGCCGCGATTTGACGATGGATTCGAAGAGTACTCTTAATAAAAATAAGAATAGCCAAAGGAAATGTTTTGTTATCGATTTGTTTTCGAGTTATCGATTTTTTAAATTTTATTTTTTGCTATAAAGTCTATGAAGTAAATCGGCTATATTATTCTTAATATATAACCGATATTAATGAATAAGGTGTTATATAAAAGGTTATATATAAGGCTTTTAGAAAAATTTTAAATTAATGAAATCTGTTGAGTATTTTGTATTTTATAGGCATTTTTGTTCAATAAAAAAATATTTTCTTACACAAAACCGTTATTTTCTCAAAAATTACCGTTATTACTATGAATTATAAAAAGTAAATTATTAAAGCTTGAAAATTTATCTTTCATTTGATATATAATATATATAATTTATTTGACTTTTTGTGGTGTTTTTTAATGATACAATGATTTGCCCTTGTACGGGAAATTGCTTATTTCACTCATTTGTACCTTAGATGTTTTGCTTTCTTACTCCATATTGACGAATATTGCCATTACAATAAATAATTGTTTTTAAGGCAACATTGTAGCTACAATATTTATATGAATTAACGGGATTTTCAAGTCAGTGAAAAATTTGTAATTTTTATTCGATCAGTTAATAAAAAATATACATATTTTTATCCATCGAAAAAGAGGTAAAATTTTCAGCTTTTTAAAAAATATACTAGTTCTTTCCCGTGAAAAAATGACGGGCCCGGTTTCAATACAGAAGAAACATGAAGTATTGATTTTTTTTTTTTAAGCTGAATTAGAAATCAGCGATGGTCACAGAAATCAACGATGATCACATATTCGATTTTAAATTGTGCAAAGAACAATTTTGAGTTCCAAGTATTTATTAAATACCTTAAAGTAAAAACGGAATTTCTTGTAAAACAGAAAATTTCAAAATGAAAAAATTATAAAAAGTTTTTGAAGTTTCAATAAATCACAAACAAAAAATGCCTGAAAATATGCTATGAAATTTTTCAAAAAATCAAACGTTCCGCACTCACATTTTACGGAATTATGTTATAGTAATATTTTAAGTATCTTAAAAACGTAAATTTTGTAGAAAAAAACGGTTCTTTTAATTAAAAAATTCAAATCTGATATTTATTCGCTTATACATTTAAAAACTTTTTTGAAATTACACTCAAAAAAATTCTGTAGTAAAAATAAATAAAAATGTTTTAAAAGTAAATGTAAAGTAGTAGCTCACCGTCCAAATAAAAATGTATTTGGTTTTACTAAATAAATTTATTTATTTGTACTACATAAGATAAAAACTGTTTATTGCAGTAAATTTTACTACAAGTGTAGTATATTTTACTACATCATTTTTTAAAAAATTTGAAAATAAAATTTTTTGTTTTGCAGTATTTAATCAATTTTTACTACATGTGTAGTAATTTTTACTACATATGCAGTAAGTTTTGCTGCATTGAATAAAAACTAATAAAATAGATGTTATATTTTTATTGTAGTTTATATTAAAGGTATTCATGCAACTGGGCAAAACCCTTATAAACGGTATAAACCGTATAAGTTTATTCTCCTTATAAATGAACTGTCAAAGTTTGTATGAAGAAGCTTTTGCACAAACCAGATATCTTTGCTCAACGATTTAGCTGGGCAAACGAACAGGCAAACTTATAACATCAATCAGCTGATTTATTTTATTAAATCAAAAGAAAAAATTAGAAGTAGGAGAAGATATAGTCAAAATTGTAAAATTAATTAAATAAAATGTAAGAGGTAAGAATGGAAATTTTGTGAATTGAAGGAATTAAAAATATTTATATATTTCATTTGCAGAAAGCAAACCTTGAACTTGCAAACAGCTGATATTTGATGCAAATGCTCAATCGACTTTTAAGGGATGCTCATGCAACCTGCCTGATAAAAATAATTAACTGCCCAAATTATATTCTTGCCTCTTTGCATGAATACCCTTATTATGTATTAATCATAATATTTATATTATTTAAATCATTTTGTATTAAAATCAATGAACAATTTTTGCAAAATATGATTTGAATTTGCTTATAATTCTATAAGAATGAAAAATTTACAATAATACAACACGTCCATTACAACACATTACACACAATAAAAAATTAACACCTCCCTCCCTGCAACAACTGCTGCTAGCAAAAAGCGTGCCTTATAGACAGCAACAGCACGAAGAAGCGTCATGATATAGCTTGCAAAAGAACATTCAAAACATACACATCTGAGCAAATACTTACTACATATAACTACATCGTGTAGTATTAATTATTCAAATGTAAATACAGTAAAAAGATATTGATCAACTGTATTTGTATTTAAAAATAAATAAAATTGCATATTTATGAAATAAATACACGTTGTGCAGTAAATTTTACTACAGTATTTTTTTGAGTGTATATTTGTTTTATATATCGTTGAAAAGGCATTTAATTACCTTTCGAATTGCATGTCAATCTTTTAGATTCATTGTTTATTGGCAAAGATATAGAAAATTTTGTGAACAGATTTTTTAACAAAGAAAACATTTGAAAAATTTAAATTTTATGTAATATAATGTGAAATTAAATAAAATATGTATATTATTATATGTCAAACAAAAGGTCTAACTGTAAGCTTTTCAAAAAAATATATTTTTAGTAACTTAATAACGTACATTTTTTAGAAAATAACGGTTCTTTCAATTAAAAAATTCAACTTTGGAATAAATTCGCATATAAAACTAAAAAAATTGTAGCAATGATATTTATAACAAATATATTTGAAAAGTCATTTAATGACCTTTCAATTGACATATCAAACTTAAAGATCCATTGAGTAACGGCAAAGATATAGATGTTTTTTGAACAGATCTTTTAACAAAAAAATTAAAAAAAAAAATCGATAACTCGATAACTAATAGAGCTATCGGTTTTTTGTTCGGCGAATCATGTTTTTTTGTTGTTCTCTACCAGAAAACATCTTCAAATTGCGGCGCCCTGGAAATCGTAATCGTGCCTTCAGTTGGACACTACATATATCACGACGACTAAATATCACTCGAAAGTGATTGATCACACAAATGTGGCATCTATGCTCAAATATGATTTAACACACAAATCTGGCATCTATGGCGTGGGTATAAATATTATATTTGCTTTAAACTGTTGGCTGCAATCATTAACATGAATTGGACATCTTTTCAATGATTATTTTGTTTTTAACTTTTAGCTTGTTTTTAGCAGAAGTTTTGAAATATTAACTAAATAATGGAGAAACTAAATTCAACACTTTCTGCTATTAAAGCATTGCGTTCAAGTGTAGGACACTGTTTCGAGCATTTAGCTGATGGCACAAGTGCAGATAGCGTTGAGGAGAGTCGAACAAAATTTCTTTTGGAGTTCCAAGAGAATTTCAACAACATAAATGTTCAATTAAGGTGTATTTGAAAATGTGAAGTGTATTCCTTTTTAAACAAACATATTCTTGATTATGTTCTTAGAGAGGCTGAGAACCTTATTAATAGCTTACAAGTACCACCAGCTCCCTATTACTTAGGGAACACAACATATTTGGCGCAGGAGACAACACAAGATCGTCAAGCATTGTATTCGCAACTAGTGAATAGCTACAAATGGATTGATAAGGTGACATGGAAGTTTTTATTTGAATGAACACATAATGGATTAAGTAATTCTCAGGTTCACGATCATAGCTTCCTGGCATTTAACAATTTAAATCAAAACAATTTGAGAAGATCCTATACGTATTGTTCACAAAAACGAGGACGTCTTCCGTTTTCATCATGCAATAACACTGATCCCGAGTAAGAATTTTTTAGTTCCTTTAGTCGTTTTTAGTGGAAGCTTAAAGAGTACTTGTTAAGTATTTATTATAAGTAATAATTTTGAATTATAAGGAATTATTTATGGTCGAAATTCAGCTACTTTACGTTAGTTAATTATAATAATATAGCTTATAATACGGAAACTATTTCATAATTAAGATACTTTTTTGTTCTGTAGAGAATATTCCACACAACGCATTTTTAAGTCATTATTGGACTGCTAAAACCACAGAGACTACTAATGAGTTGAAGTAGCGTCCGACGAAACCATGGTCTAGTTTCTCGTCTTGTTTTGTAAATGATTTTTGTTGTTGTAGCAACCTGTTGTAGAAAATCTTATTTTATCAGGAGTATTCTGAACAAAATAATATTTTAAATTTTCTTTCCACCGCCACCACTATTGAATTTTATGTTATTAGATGCAGAATACAAAACTGTTCTTATTTATGAAGAATTATCTCGATATAATTGCTTAAATACTTTTGCCAAAGAATTCTGAAATTTTTGGGATAACTTTCTCTCTGTATTGTAGAATATTGCTCTTTCGAAAACCCGACTATTTTTGTGTTTTTGTGGACATAAAATATACACACTGAAGTTTTTATCTCTTAAACTTAAATAGATTTTTTGTATCTTCTTTAGTTGTTTTGGCAATTTTTGCCGCTAGGTGCACTTGAACCCAACACCGAAAAAGGGTTAACACCAACAACAAGGAGTTTTAAGTATCAGTTTTCCTTAAAAATATAACCTCTTTGAATTCTCTGCTTTGTAAATACCAAAAACTAATATCTCATTGGTAACGTTTAAAAATGGAATTAAGTGCGGACAAAGCCATATTTTATAGAAGAAAGAGTTCAAAAACATCTTTGCGTAAATAATTCTTATCTGTCACCTATGTTACGGATTCCGAACTTGTTTTTTTTAGAGTAAATAGTACACAATTTTAACTTAGTCATTAAAATTTTCATCACGATGTTAATGCAACTGTTTTTATATAAATTTTATACGTAGACTTCCTACATGATTGGCATACGTAAGACTTTTTTAGGGTGTGTCTAATATAATCTCTTAATTCCAAAAGTATTATCTTAAGACTTTTCCAAACAACAAAACCATGAGGTATGATTTGTGTGTAGTGATAACTCTACAGCGGATTCTTATTAGTGATGCATGTTTTTAGAAAAAGCAAGGAAATACACTGAATGACACTAGTCCTTTTTGCTTCGAATTATATAGAATGCTTTCAATTTGATTTTTCTTACAAAAATTTAGATCAGTTAGTAACGAAATAATGAATTCAATTTTAAATTCTATTTTGAATTCAAATTCAATTTATAATTCATTTCTATTATTAAATTTTTGTTATTCTGAATAATGCATTAATTTTTTTTATTCAAATGAATGCTATTCGCAAAGAATGCAATTCACAACGAATTCTTATTCATTTAACATTCATACATTCAGTTTTTATTTTTTAGGTTTTTATTTAAAAATTGTTATGTTGTGTGTTGTGGGCCAACCTTCATTGGCGCCATTAACTTAATTTCTTAAATGAAAGAATATTGCGGACATTGAGCCTGGCCTATAAATAGATGTTGATTTGAATCCCAGTTACCTCGAGAGACCATCGAGAGCTTCAGTTGGAGTAGTTTACTTCAGCCGGATATACAGTATTGTGCAAAGGATTTTGTTTCATGTCAAATAATGTCTTATGCATCTTCTCTTTATAATTTTCTTTTAATGTAGTCATTCATTTATTACTTTTAAAAAGCAAAGTGTACGTGCGAAGTTTGATTATTTAAGCGAAATTTCATATAGGAATTGGGCTAAGCAATAATGGCAGTCAATCAATAACGGCTATTTCTTTCACAATAAATCGCGTTTTGTTTATTTTGATAAAAATAATTAAAATGTGTTGTAGTAAAACAGCCACAAAACGCACTAAAAACGTACTCCTCAGTCTAAAGAAACATATAATTTTCAAAAACTATAAAAACTATATTGTTTTGTGGCTAAAGCCAGGAACAAATTAAGATAACCAAGTTTCCCTTGTAAAGTCAATACCTTGTATTTTTTACAGACCCTGTTGTAATATGTAGAAGGTTGAACACTGTTGAGCAAGTAGAATAGTATTCATCGTTGCAAAAAGCATTTTTTTCAAGTTTATTAGTTGCAGTGCATACAAGTATAATTTTACCGTAACACCCTTTTACATACCCTAACACCGCTGTATTAAACAAACTTTTTAAGACAGTGATTTTTAAAGAAAATTGTTTTGGTGGTATATAATTTTACTAAGCCAACCCTATTTTATCTTTAAGCGAATGTTTTATGGGTTTTAGGTCTGAATTGAAATGTATAGGCCTATTATATATATGTATATAATATAATATAATATATATATATATAGTCTAATATATAATATACTAGCAATACCCCGCGAGCGTTGCTACGCCTTAGACAAATACATTTACTTTATTTGCGACTGCAAAACCTATTCGATCAAAAATGTAGCTTGTATGGGGAGGCTCACCCACTTGTCCAAAGCTCGGCCCAGTTTTCTAGTAGAAGGACATTCCCAAATGGTAACTCCATTTTGAATTTCAGTGCTTAGCGACTTTAACTACCAAAGCTATTTGATTTAAAAAATTTGGCTTGTATGAGCGGAGTCACACCCCGTTTTCCAATGCCCGTGCTATTTTTCTGGTTGAAAGACATGGCCAAAAATTAACTTTATACTGAGCTTAAATGTTATGAGACATTTAGTACCAAAGCTATGCGATATTAAATAATTGAACTGTTTGGTTGCTGCCACGCCTCATTCTCCAATGCTTGCTGAAATTCCAGTCGAAGGACATGACTAAATAATATATTCGTTCCGAGTTTCACAAATGTGTGACTTATATTTCAAAAGTTATACTGAAAAGTTTGAATGCTTCAAAAGTGTCGCGCCCCTTTTGCAACGGCTTTGAAATGTTACCAGTAAAACAGCATGTGGAAATTGAGCTGGAATACCGAATTTTGGAGCAGTGCAACAAGTAATTCTAAAACTATACGATATCGCAAATAATGTTTGTATTGGAGTTGCCACGCCCCCATGTTCTATCGGTACCAAACAGAAACACTCTCAAGACTTTGCTAGAGTTTCCCTGAAAATTTCATTACAATTGGTTTAGCGGTTTTGGGGTCTACTTGTAACATACATACAATCATTTTTATATACAAAGAATATGTTAACAGCTTATTTAACATATCGCACACTAAATTCAAAACAGTCACAACTCAAAAAACATGACTTTTCATGAGAAGCGAAAAATAAAACCCTTTGGTTGAAAATACAAAATAAAAGCAATTTTCATTTAAATACACAAACTTCATTCTTGCATTTAATGAAGAAAATAATGAAAACTTGTAAGGTATATCTTCGACTTGGCCGAAGTTAAAATACCCCCACGGCCAATTCTTAGGGGTAAAAGAATCTGAAAGTGGAGACCTTTTTTTATGAGACTGAGAGTTTTATTATTTTTAAGTGTCTAAAATACATACATATCAAATTGTTTTCCTGCAGCTTTAATATAAGTCTTTTTATAAAGTTTTCAATTTTGGGGTTGTATGGGAGGTGGGCGTGTTAGTTTGTGTATGACGCCCATTTTTCTAACACACCTCAGTTTTGACATAGAATACACGAATACCAAATTTCCGTTTTGTACCTTTAATATTAGCCTCTTAATAGGGTTTTCAATTTTGGGGTTGTATGGGAGGTGGGCGTGTCAGTAGGTGGTTGACGCCCAGTTTTCTCACACGCCTCAGTTTTGACATAGAATACTTAAATACCGAGTTTCCGTCTTGTAACTTTAATATTAGCCTCTTTATAGACTTTTCAATTTTGGGGTTGTATGGGAGGTGGGCGTGTTAGAGAGTGGATGACGCCCATTTTACTTACACACTCTAGATTTGATATTGAATACACAAATACCGAGTTTTAGTTTTGTATCTTTAAGCCTCTGTATAGAGTTTTTCATTTTGGGCGTGTTAGTGGATGGATGACGCCCATTTTTCCAATACACCTCAGTTTTGATATAAAATATATAAATACTGAATTTCAGTACTATAGCTTTAAAATTAGCCTCTATAGAGTTTTCAATTTTGGGGTTGTATGGGAGGTAGGCGTGGTTTTCATGCGATTTAGCCCATTCTCAAACTTGGTCTTAGTTTTTTTAAAAAAAGCTTAAATATCAAATTTCATTACGATAGCTTGAAAATTACGGCTGTAATCGTGTCGACAGATGGACAGACAGACGGACATGGCTAAATCCACTCAGGTGGTGATGCTGATCAAGAATATATATACTTTTCTATACCTACCACGTCTCCTTTTGGGTGTTACACACGTCGTGACAAAATTAATATACCCCTTACGCAGTACGCGTGGGGGTATAAATATAGTGAGATAAGTGTTTTGTGAATTGATTTATGACAAAAAGTCGATATGAAAAATTTTGAGTTGTGACTGTTTTGTATTAAGTGTGCGATATGCTTAACTTACGCAGCCTTTAAACGCCAAAATTTGCGTCAAACATGCGTTTTCGTTTGCGTTTTACATGTGCAGAAGCTTTTGCCAGGCTGTCTAATATAATGGAAAACTATGCAAAAGTTGAATTAAAATATAACTAAAACAACCGGAGACCAATGCAAATGCAAAAAAGAGAGAAACCAACCAACTTGAGAACCTCCTCCTTTTTGAAGTAGGTTTAAAAATAAAAAAATATGCTTTGCACACCAATCACAACAACCACTTTTTTGTGCAACATTTGTTTCAGTTTGCAACAAAATTAAAAATCCAACAAAATTAAAAAAGTTATATAGGTATTGCTCTAAATTTATGGTTATCATTTTGGTACAACTTCATTTCATAGTACCAACCTATTTGATTTTAAAAAAGACGTTGGAAAATAAAAACAAAAATTATTTTATGATGCGTCCAATATAAATGTATTAAAAAGGTTAAGGAAATCTATTTAATAAGGCTGTTTGCATGAAAATAATTTCTGCGCAGATGCACACAAACCATTACATATCAATGCGACAATTCAGATTGTACTGAGATCCTCTTAAAAGCATTTGAGCATATGCAATGGAATATTTGTATACTGAAATAACTACAACAATAATAAAATTTCATCCCCCAAATTTCATGGTGAGATTTTAATATATTTATATTTCTCTCTGAGCAAGAAGTTGACTACAAATGAAGTAGCTAGTGGTGCCATAAAAACAAATTTTAAATCTGAACTATTGTATATAGTTTTCAATCCGTCGAGATTGCGTTTGTTGTCGATGAATAACATTGGCAATTAATAACAAAATAATAATTCGGTCATAACAGGAAAAAGATTTTTAACTGCGAATATCGCACACTAAATACAAAACAGTCACAACTCAAAATTTTTTTATACCGACTTTTTGTTATAAATCAATTCACAAAACACTTATCTCACTATCTTTTTCATTATTTTCTTCACTAACTGGAAGAATGAAGTTTGCGTGTTTAAATGAAAATTGCTTTTCTTCTGTAGTATCAACCAAAGGGTTTTATTTTTCGCTTCTCCTGAAAAGTCATGTTTTTTGCATATACATATATATGCAATTCAAGTTTGAAAACCATAACAAATACGATGTCAGATTGTTGGCAACATTGCTCAAAAGACCAAACTGAGAGCAACTCTACACACAACATGGCAGCCGTGCTGTGTGGTGAGTTACTCTCACGGCCAGAGCTTAAGCATTGGTTTACTGCTGCTTGTTGTGCTGCTTGAACAGCATAAATTAAAATACATGAATTCTTAAATAGTTAAAGAAAAAGTTTTGTAAAGCAATTGAATAGTAAAAAAATTATAAAAATCGGTTCAGCGGTTATTGAGAACACGTCGCACCAAATCCTTGAGTCTCTTTTTATATAATAGTATATATATATATAAATAATATGTATGTGTATATAAATGTCTCTATATGGGCATTTCCATAGAAAGGTCTACCGGGACCGAAAAAAAATGTTAAATGAACAAATAATTTTTTGTTATTATTTAAAAGAAATGCTTGAATTTTAATAATTTACTGCATTTACAATAAATTTCAGTTTTTATTCTGAGAAAATTGGCCTGATATCTGAGAAATATGTTTTTCTTGCTTTTAACTGCTTTAAAGGACTTTTTCTCTTTAGTATTTTTCGTTTATTTATTAACGTTATGTTTGCACTCTTATAAAATCCATCTATAGATAAACTACAAATAAACAATTAAAAACAAAAAGAACAAAGCACGAATAACGGTAAATTTTTATATTGCTTTAATTACTATTCGAATGTCGCGTTCTTGTATCTTAATCATCATTTGTTATCAGAACTTCGTGATCGTTCTAAGCAAGTGTCTGAAAATTGTAACTTAAATCAAATTTGGTTGCCTAACTATAAAAAAAAGTTACTGCAGGTAAAAATCATACTAAACATTTAATATTGATCATCAAAATGTGTCGCGTTCGCGATCATGCGCCGTTTTTTTAATACACTTTGTATGGGATGTATGGACAGGTTTCATTCGATTTTGCTAAATTTTGTAATAGTTCAAATTAAAAGTGTTAATAGTTCAAATTAAAGCTCATGAGCTTATTCTCAAGTCATTGGATTGATTTTTAATAGATTTTTAAGAAATTTTCCAATTTGAGGACGTCAATTTGTATGGGAGGCATACGTCGTTTTCATCCTATTTGGATTATTTTCAAACATGATCTTTTTTTTTTACGATAACTTAATCATGTCAACAGATGGGGGGACATACAAAAACAGGGATGCCATGGTTAAAACAACTTAGAAGGTGATACTGCAGTATAATATATGCACTTTTCTGTATCTGCCATGCCTCCTTATGGGCGTAAAAAGTCTTCATAAAGTAAATAACCACATACGTAGTACGGGTGGGGTTACAAAAAAATATCATAATTTTTCTCACTAGCCTCATGTATTTTTGTTTTTTTTTATTAATATTACTAATATAAAACTCACAAATAACATTTACGATGTTTTTGGTAGGTTATGCAATATTTAGCTGAAATTACTTTAACTAATTCTTATTAAAACCGTGATGAGAAAAAATGTCGCGATCGCGATCAGGCTTAAGCTCAATAAAAAAGAACGAATGTAAACATGTCAAAATGACAACTATTTCTTGAAAGCCACATTAATCTTATTTAATTTACAATTAACCGCTTTAAAATATTATGTTACGTTTCGCAGATATCTAGATTTTTCTAGATGCAGTCGAAAACGAGTTTAATTTTTTTTCGTATTTAATACTCTTGATAAGAAACCACAAGAATTTAACGCAACCAGAAACAAGCAATGCAAAAAACATGTATATATTTTATTAATATACCACAGATTATAAGACTAAATTGGAAATAGTACCGAAATAATTCATATAATCCTTAAAATTTTTGAAATGCGTAAAGTTGCTTAGGTTTTGCACAATCTCTTTTGGAGTATATTTTGGTTTTTTTCAAAACTGTTTCGATATTTTTATATTTAATAATATTACCACTTAAAAATTATATTTAATTCTTAATCAATTTAGGGCCATTAAAGTAAATTTATGACATCCTACAAATGTGAAGGCAGAGTTGCTTATATATTGCAAAATACGGCACGTTTTTAAATAATTTTTTTGAAATCAGAATTAGCTTTGATTCAAATTTGAAACTCTGATTATGTTTTCCATTTTAAGGCTATGTGTGAAGTATCAAGTCAATGTATTAATTTCTGTGGAATTAATGAAGGTTTTCATATTTTTAAAATCATCAGGGAGCATCTCTCCCTTACTGGAAAGGTTGATCTGAGTCTTTAATATAACTTCGAAAACTTTCAGATTTCTGATTCTTAAATTATAAATAATCGAAATGATCAAAAGATGATTTTCTGATGAAAAATGATGAAAATATTTTTTTATGATGCTATCATAATTTTATGAATTATTTTTTTGCTTGAATAGTTTTATTAAAAATCAAAACTTAAAATTATTGTAACATAGTTATATGCCGAGTGGTAATCTTAGAGAACCTTATCACAGCCAACGGATGACAAAATAAGTTAACAATACAAAAACATAAAATTATTGGTAAAAATTGTAAACTAGCCCAGGACGATTATCGTACCTTGTATTAAAGATTTTCAATTTCTTTCTATTTTTATACTCTCACAATATAAAGTTCACAATAATTAGTTAGTTGGTATATGTTACGACATTAATGCTAGAATAAACAAATATAAAACAAATAACATCAAAAGTGAAATAAAACCATAACTGGGCGCTCCCCACATTACATATCCTAAGCATAGAGAGAACACTAGTAGAGCCATTACTTTGTATGATGCCAATGGTCGCAGCATTATGCGCTCAGGCAGCTGATCTTCGCAGAGTTCACTTACGCCTCTTGGCTTATCGAACCATTGTGCAGTCATTGGCGGATTCAAAATTTGTCGTGCCAGTTTACCACAGAAATCTGTGCGATTCCAGCAATCTTGAATTTCGTCAGCATACATTTCAATCCCTCGCCTCATCTATATCATAACGTAGCCAGATATCTATAAAGAAATGCAACACCGATTCCGTGCGCCACGCATGTGTTCGCGGAGATTCCACGGAACGCGGATTCTGTGATTGACTTGTGTTGTTTACTCCACTGCCATAAATGCTGGAGGTAGGTAGCTTCAAGTATTTAGGTGAACGTGTAGGCTGCAGTGGCTGCACCGGCATGGGCTGCGGCGCCTTAACTGTAGTGCAAATGTTATTCGGTAACACAACGCTATCTGGGCTGCTGGGCAGAAAGGCGCAGAGATACTCGGCTGTCAGAAAAAAGTACACCGTTTTCATGCGCTCATTGTGCACTTGTAAGGCGGCGGGGTATAATTTATGCAGCGGGAAGGTACCGCGTATAACAAAGTGAAGCACAAAGTAGTCAAAGGCATTTAAGGACAAAGTGCTAACTTGTCGCCGAAAGGGATCAACATTTATTAGATCCGCATAAAACATGGAGTATTGGCCGGATTGCAATATTTCTGCAACTTTGTGAGGCAGAAGCTCCAGATTAAATTCGAATTTGATTGCATCGTTGAGTAGTCGATAGCAAAGACGAAACATTGGTCCCAATGGAGAAAAGAAACTATGTAGCAGTTCAAAGAACTGCACCGAGTTTTCTTTTGTAACTGTGCGCAACCCCCAGCCGAGTCCGCAGCTGTTCACACCAAAAACCGACTGTACTATTGTGGGAAAGACATCTTGCAGCTCACGCAGCGTACAGCGTTCGAAGAGCAAAGCCAGCTCATGACATCTATCCATAACCGGGAAGTTGAGCAGCTCTAGAATGCGATTTCCAAGATTTTCATTGTAGAAAGTCATGTTGATGGTTTTTGGTGTGCGATTAATTATTTTAATAAAAATATAGTTTTTGTTTTATTTATAAAAAACTGCATTTGTTTACTATTGACGCATTGGCGCAAACTTTTTTAATTCGTCATTAATAAGCAAATTTCCAGCATTATGCTGGTCTAAAAGGCTTGGCATGCAGCTATAGGTTTGATTGTTGCCAAATCTACGTATGATTGAAAAGAATTTTGTATCATCCAAATCTGAGCATTTGTTGTAGAAACCGATGTGCGAGAGAGCCGCAAACCGATTAATCCTCATACACGAAGAGGTGTCGTAAATTTGAGAAACACGAATATGTTTGAAGGAACCTCGAGAACGTTTTATATTGGGAGTAGATCTGAGACATCCTCTCTCGAATATTCTTAATAATTCCATCTGGAGACTAGTTACTTGTGGTTGTCGACATCAGACCGGAGAAGCGTACATGAGAATTAGTCGAATATACATTTTATACATATTAGTTTTAATTTTGGTATCGATCTTTGCGTTTTTAAAAATACGATTGAGATGAAAATTTGCTCTTTTGGCTTTATTTAGCCTAATTTTAATATCTATATAATTAATAGGCTAAGGTTTTTTTTGTGACTTCAACTCCTCCCAGACCAATGGACCGATTCTATCGATTTAGATGTCATTAAATCAGGTTTAGGCTGTATATGTGCAAACCACTTTAAAAAATTGTGATTTCACTTCAGGGGGTTCCCAACCTTTTAAAACAGAAATAAAATTTTTGTACAAAAATCCGTTATTTTATCGATTTGAAATTTAGTTTGAGAAGAGCTTATGAGTTGATCGAATTTGAATTTTTTTCAAACCTAAAACTTTTTAACCAAAATTATCTTTTATGCATTCCTCAAATGTCAATTGTCCGAAAAATGCAGTTCCAAAATCAAAAATTCCACTTTCCGAGCAAACGACTCAGTCAAATTTTAACGGTTTTCAAAATTTTTTTGTTTTTCTAAATTTTTGTTCAATTTTCTTTGAAATGTGTTGACAATTACAGTAATTATCTTACCAAATGTATTTTTAATGAATTTTCTTAATATTTTCTTTAGTTGTTTAACGTGTATTTTTATCAAACGCCAAGACAGAGAAAAAACTCTCTGAAATTTAAAGTTCTGTATTTGAAAGCGAATATCTCTGCCATTTTTTAAAAAATTTCATTTATTTTTTTTTTTGTATTTAATTGCAATTAATTGACTTTAAAATAATTATAAAGTTTTTACCGTTACTTAATTATTTATATTTAAATCATTGCCTTTAAAAAGAGTCCAAAAAAACGAATGTTTCCTCAAAAAATGTATTAAAAATTGTTTTTGTTGTAAAAATAAAAAAATTTCAAATTTGCATTTTTGATTTTCTTTCATAGTATATAGTTTATTTAAGACGAATTTGTTTTTGTTTGACAGAAAAATTAATAAATACTATGTGTCATCGAAAAAACAAGGCTCTACCCCCTATGGTTTTTTGCTCGAAATTTTTTTTTTTTTAAATGTTGTTCTTATAATTTTTAAATCTTCAACAAGCTTCAAAAACAATATATTTGAAAAAAATTTCATTAAAGCTACAACCAATTAAAAGTTATAGCCACGAATCTGTTTTAATCATCCTGCTTATCTATATAATTAATAGGCTAAGATTTTTTTTGTGACTTCAACTCCTCCCAGACCAATGGACCGATTCTATCGATTTAGATGTCATTAAATCAGGTTTAGGCTGTATATGTGCAAACCACTTTAAAAAATTGTGATTTCACTTCAGGGGGTTCCCAACCTTTTAAAACAGAAATAAAATTTTTGTACAAAAATCCGTTATTTTATCGATTTGAAATTTAGTTTGAGAAGAGCTTATGAGTTGATCGAATTTGAATTTTTTTCAAAACTAAAAATTTTTAACCAAAATTATCTTTTATGCATTCCTCAAATGTCAATTGTCCGAAAAATGCAGTTCCAAAATCAAAAAATTCCACTTTCCGAGCAAACAAGTCAGTCAAATTTTAACAGTTTTCAAAATTTTTTTGTTTTTCTAAATTTTTGTTCAATTTTCTTTGAAATGTGTTGACAATTACAGTAATTATCTTACCAAATGTATTTTTAATGAATTTTCTTAATATTTTCTTTAGTTGTTTAACGTGTATTTTTATCAAACGCCAAGACAGAGAAAAAACTCTCTGAAATTTAAAGTTCTGTATTTGAAAGCGAATATCTCTGCCATTTTTTAAAAAATTTCATTTATTTTTTTTTTGTATTTAATTGCAATTAATTGACTTTAAAATAATTATAAAGTTTTTACCGTTACTTAATTATTTATATTTAAATCATTGCCTTTAAAAAGAGTCCAAAAAAACGAATGTTTCCTCAAAAAATGTATTAAAAATTGTTTTTGTTGTAAAAATAAAAAAATTTCAAATTTGCATTTTTGATTTTCTTTCATTGTATGTAGTCTATTTAAGACGAATTTGTTTTTGTTTGACAGAAAAATTAATAAATACTATGTGTCATCGAAAAAACAAGGCTACCCCCTATGGTTTTTTGCTCGAAATTTTTTTTTTTTTAAATGTTGTTCTTATAATTTTTAAATCTTCAACAAGCTTCAAAAACAATATATTTGAAAAAAATTTCATTAAAGCTACAACCAATTAAAAGTTATAGCCACGAATCTGTTTTAATCATCCTGCTTATCTATATAATTAATAGGCTAAGGTTTTTTTTGTGACTTCAACTTCTCCCAGACCAATGGACCGATTCTATCGATTTAGATGTCATTAAATCAGGTTTAGGCTGTATATGTGCAAACCACTTTAAAAAATTGTGATTTCACTTCAGGGGGTTCCCAACCTTTTAAAACAGAAATAAAATTTTTGTACAAAAATCCGTTATTTTATCGATTTGAAATTTAGTTTGAGAAGAGCTTATGAGTTGATCGAATTTGAATTTTTTTCAAACCTAAAACTTTTTAACCAAAATTATCTTTTATGCATTCCTCAAATGTCAATTGTCCGAAAAATGCAGTTCCAAAATCAAAAATTCCACTTTCCGAGCAAACGACTCAGTCAAATTTTAACGGTTTTCAAAATTTTTTTGTTTTTCTAAATTTTTGTTCAATTTTCTTTGAAATGTGTTGACAATTACAGTAATTATCTTACCAAATGTATTTTTAATGAATTTTCTTAATATTTTCTTTAGTTGTTTAACGTGTATTTTTATCAAACGCCAAGACAGAGAAAAAACTCTCTGAAATTTAAAGTTCTGTATTTGAAAGCGAATATCTCTGCCATTTTTTAAAAAATTTCATTTATTTTTTTTTTGTATTTAATTGCAATTAATTGACTTTAAAATAATTATAAAGTTTTTACCGTTACTTAATTATTTATATTTAAATCATTGCCTTTAAAAAGAGTCCAAAAAAACGAATGTTTCCTCAAAAAATGTATTAAAAATTGTTTTTGTTGTAAAAATAAAAAAATTTCAAATTTGCATTTTTGATTTTCTTTCATAGTATATAGTTTATTTAAGACGAATTTGTTTTTGTTTGACAGAAAAATTAATAAATACTATGTGTCATCGAAAAAACAAGGCTACCCCCTATGGTTTTTTGCTCGAAATTTTTTTTTTTTTAAATGTTGTTCTTATAATTTTTAAATCTTCAACAAGCTTCAAAAACAATATATTTGAAAAAAATTTCATTAAAGCTACAACCAATTAAAAGTTATAGCCACGAATCTGTTTTAATCATCCTGCTTATCTATATAATTAATAGGCTAAGATTTTTTTTGTAACTTCAACTCCTCCCAGACCAATGGACCGATTCTATCGATTTAGATGTCATTAAATCAGGTTTAGGCTGTATATGTGCAAACCACTTTAAAAAATTGTGATTTCACTTCAGGGGGTTCCCAACCTTTTAAAACAGAAATAAAATTTTTGTACAAAAATCCGTTATTTTATCGATTTGAAATTTAGTTTGAGAAGAGCTTATGAGTTGATCGAATTTGAATTTTTTTCAAACCTAAAACTTTTTAACCAAAATTATCTTTTATGCATTCCTCAAATGTCAATTGTCCGAAAAATGCAGTTCCAAAATCAAAAATTCCACTTTCCGAGCAAACGACTCAGTCAAATTTTAACGGTTTTCAAAATTTTTTTGTTTTTCTAAATTTTTGTTCAATTTTCTTTGAAATGTGTTGACAATTACAGTAATTATCTTACCAAATGTATTTTTAATGAATTTTCTTAATATTTTCTTTAGTTGTTTAACGTGTATTTTTATCAAACGCCAAGACAGAGAAAAAACTCTCTGAAATTTAAAGTTCTGTATTTGAAAGCGAATATCTCTGCCATTTTTTAAAAAATTTCATTTATTTTTTTTTTTGTATTTAATTGCAATTAATTGACTTTAAAATAATTATAAAGTTTTTACCGTTACTTAATTATTTATATTTAAATCATTGCCTTTAAAAAGAGTCCAAAAAAACGAATGTTTTCTCAAAAAATGTATTAAAAATTGTTTTTGTTGTAAAAATAAAAAAATTTCAAATTTGCATTTTTGATTTTCTTTCATTGTATGTAGTCTATTTAAGACGAATTTGTTTTTGTTTGACAGAAAAATTAATAAATACTATGTGTCATCGAAAAAACAAGGCTACCCCCTATGGTTTTTTGCTCGAAATTTTTTTTTTTTTAAATGTTGTTCTTATAATTTTTAAATCTTCAACAAGCTTCAAAAACAATATATTTGAAAAAAATTTCATTAAAGCTACAACCAATTAAAAGTTATAGCCACGAATCTGTTTTAATCATCCTGCTTATCTATATAATTAATAGGCTAAGGTTTTTTTTGTGACTTCAACTCCTCCCAGACCAATGGACCGATTCTATCGATTTAGATGTCATTAAATCAGGTTTAGGCTGTATATGTGCAAACCACTTTTAAAAATTGTGATTTCACTTCAGGGGGTTCCCAACCTTTTAAAACAGAAATACAATTTTTGTACAAAAATCCGTTATTTTATCGATTTGAAATTTAGTCTGAGAAGAGCTTATGAATTGATCGAATTTGAATTTTTTTCAAAACTAAAAATTTTTAACCAAAATTATCTTTTATGCATTCCTCAAATGTCAATTGTCCGAAAAATGCAGTTCCAAAATCAAAAAATTCCACTTTCCGAGCAAACAAGTCAGTCAAATTTTAACAGTTTTCAAAATTTTTTTGTTTTTCTAAATTTTTGTTCAATTTTCTTTGAAATGTGTTGACAATTACAGTAATTATCTTACCAAATGTATTTTTAATGAATTTTCTTAATATTTTCTTTAGTTGTTTAACGTGTATTTTTATCAAACGCCAAGACAGAGAAAAAACTCTCTGAAATTTAAAGTTCTGTATTTGAAAGCGAATATCTCTGCCATTTTTTAAAAAATTTCATTTATTTTTTTTTTGTATTTAATTGCAATTAATTGACTTTAAAATAATTATAAAGTTTTTACCGTTACTTAATTATTTATATTTAAATCATTGCCTTTAAAAAGAGTCCAAAAAAACGAATGTTTCCTCAAAAAATGTATTAAAAATTGTTTTTGTTGTAAAAATAAAAAAATTTCAAATTTGCATTTTTGATTTTCTTTCATTGTATGTAGTCTATTTAAGACGAATTTGTTTTTGTTTGACAGAAAAATTAATAAATACTATGTGTCATCGAAAAAACAAGGCTACCCCCTATGGTTTTTTGCTCGAAATTTTTTTTTTTTTAAATGTTGTTCTTATAATTTTTAAATCTTCAACAAGCTTCAAAAACAATATATTTGAAAAAAATTTCATTAAAGCTACAACCAATTAAAAGTTATAGCCACGAATCTGTTTTAATCATCCTGCTTATCTATATAATTAATAGGCTAAGGTTTTTTTTGTGACTTCAACTCCTCCCAGACCAATGGACCGATTCTATCGATTTAGATGTCATTAAATCAGGTTTAGGCTGTATATGTGCAAACCACTTTAAAAAATTGTGATTTCACTTCAGGGGGTTCCCAACCTTTTAAAACAGAAATAAAATTTTTGTACAAAAATCCGTTATTTTATCGATTTGAAATTTAGTTTGAGAAGAGCTTATGAGTTGATCGAATTTGAATTTTTTTCAAACCTAAAACTTTTTAACCAAAATTATCTTTTATGCATTCCTCAAATGTCAATTGTCCGAAAAATGCAGTTCCAAAATCAAAAATTCCACTTTCCGAGCAAACGACTCAGTCAAATTTTAACGGTTTTCAAAATTTTTTTGTTTTTCTAAATTTTTGTTCAATTTTCTTTGAAATGTGTTGACAATTACAGTAATTATCTTACCAAATGTATTTTTAATGAATTTTCTTAATATTTTCTTTAGTTGTTTAACGTGTATTTTTATCAAACGCCAAGACAGAGAAAAAACTCTCTGAAATTTAAAGTTCTGTATTTGAAAGCGAATATCTCTGCCATTTTTTAAAAAATTTCATTTATTTTTTTTTTTGTATTTAATTGCAATTAATTGACTTTAAAATAATTATAAAGTTTTTACCGTTACTTAATTATTTATATTTAAATCATTGCCTTTAAAAAGAGTCCAAAAAAACGAATGTTTCCTCAAAAAATGTATTAAAAATTGTTTTTGTTGTAAAAATAAAAAAATTTCAAATTTGCATTTTTGATTTTCTTTCATAGTATATAGTTTATTTAAGACGAATTTGTTTTTGTTTGACAGAAAAATTAATAAATACTATGTGTCATCGAAAAAACAAGGCTACCCCCTATGGTTTTTTGCTCGAAATTTTTTTTTTTTTAAATGTTGTTCTTATAATTTTTAAATCTTCAACAAGCTTCAAAAACAATATATTTGAAAAAAATTTCATTAAAGCTACAACCAATTAAAAGTTATAGCCACGAATCTGTTTTAATCATCCTGCTTATCTATATAATTAATAGGCTAAGATTTTTTTTGTGACTTCAACTCCTCCCAGACCAATGGACCGATTCTATCGATTTAGATGTCATTAAATCAGGTTTAGGCTGTATATGTGCAAACCACTTTAAAAAATTGTGATTTCACTTCAGGGGGTTCCCAACCTTTTAAAACAGAAATAAAATTTTTGTACAAAAATCCGTTATTTTATCGATTTGAAATTTAGTTTGAGAAGAGCTTATGAGTTGATCGAATTTGAATTTTTTTCAAACCTAAAACTTTTTAACCAAAATTATCTTTTATGCATTCCTCAAATGTCAATTGTCCGAAAAATGCAGTTCCAAAATCAAAAATTCCACTTTCCGAGCAAACGACTCAGTCAAATTTTAACGGTTTTCAAAATTTTTTTGTTTTTCTAAATTTTTGTTCAATTTTCTTTGAAATGTGTTGACAATTACAGTAATTATCTTACCAAATGTATTTTTAATGAATTTTCTTAATATTTTCTTTAGTTGTTTAACGTGTATTTTTATCAAACGCCAAGACAGAGAAAAAACTCTCTGAAATTTAAAGTTCTGTATTTGAAAGCGAATATCTCTGCCATTTTTTAAAAAATTTCATTTATTTTTTTTTTGTATTTAATTGCAATTAATTGACTTTAAAATAATTATAAAGTTTTTACCGTTACTTAATTATTTATATTTAAATCATTGCCTTTAAAAAGAGTCCAAAAAAACGAATGTTTCCTCAAAAAATGTATTAAAAATTGTTTTTGTTGTAAAAATAAAAAAATTTCAAATTTGCATTTTTGATTTTCTTTCATTGTATGTAGTCTATTTAAGACGAATTTGTTTTTGTTTGACAGAAAAATTAATAAATACTATGTGTCATCGAAAAAACAAGGCTACCCCCTATGGTTTTTTGCTCGAAATTTTTTTTTTTTTAAATGTTGTTCTTATAATTTTTAAATCTTCAACAAGCTTCAAAAACAATATATTTGAAAAAAATTTCATTAAAGCTACAACCAATTAAAAGTTATAGCCACGAATCTGTTTTAATCATCCTGCTTATCTATATAATTAATAGGCTAAGGTTTTTTTTGTGACTTCAACTCCTCCCAGACCAATGGACCGATTCTATCGATTTAGATGTCATTAAATCAGGTTTAGGCTGTATATGTGCAAACCACTTTTAAAAATTGTGATTTCACTTCAGGGGGTTCCCAACCTTTTAAAACAGAAATACAATTTTTGTACAAAAATCCGTTATTTTATCGATTTGAAATTTAGTCTGAGAAGAGCTTATGAATTGATCGAATTTGAATTTTTTTCAAAACTAAAAATTTTTAACCAAAATTATCTTTTATGCATTCCTCAAATGTCAATTGTCCGAAAAATGCAGTTCCAAAATCAAAAAATTCCACTTTCCGAGCAAACAAGTCAGTCAAATTTTAACAGTTTTCAAAATTTTTTTGTTTTTCTAAATTTTTGTTCAATTTTCTTTGAAATGTGTTGACAATTACAGTAATTATCTTACCAAATGTATTTTTAATGAATTTTCTTAATATTTTCTTTAGTTGTTTAACGTGTATTTTTATCAAACGCCAAGACAGAGAAAAAACTCTCTGAAATTTAAAGTTCTGTATTTGAAAGCGAATATCTCTGCCATTTTTTAAAAAATTTCATTTATTTTTTTTTTGTATTTAATTGCAATTAATTGACTTTAAAATAATTATAAAGTTTTTACCGTTACTTAATTATTTATATTTAAA
Organism: Tetanocera ferruginea; assembly: GCA_958299015.1. Lineage (NCBI taxonomy): Eukaryota > Metazoa > Arthropoda > Insecta > Diptera > Sciomyzidae > Tetanocera > Tetanocera ferruginea. Next base: position 73,772,677 of record OY282642.1, read on the forward strand.
TCATTGCCTTTAAAAAGAGTCCAAAAAAACGAATGTTTCCTCAAAAAATGTATTAAAAATTGTTTTTGTTGTAAAAATAAAAAAATTTCAAATTTGCATTTTTGATTTTCTTTCATTGTATGTAGTCTATTTAAGACGAATTTGTTTTTGTTTGACAGAAAAATTAATAAATACTATGTGTCATCGAAAAAACAAGGCTACCCCCTATGGTTTTTTGCTCGAAATTTTTTTTTTTTTAAATGTTGTTCTTATAATTTTTAAATCTTCAACAAGCTTCAAAAACAATATATTTGAAAAAAATTTCATTAAAGCTACAACCAATTAAAAGTTATAGCCACGAATCTGTTTTAATCATCCTGCTTATCTATATAATTAATAGGCTAAGGTTTTTTTTGTGACTTCAACTCCTCCCAGACCAATGGACCGATTCTATCGATTTAGATGTCATTAAATCAGGTTTAGGCTGTATATGTGCAAACCACTTTAAAAAATTGTGATTTCACTTCAGGGGGTTCCCAACCTTTTAAAACAGAAATAAAATTTTTGTACAAAAATCCGTTATTTTATCGATTTGAAATTTAGTTTGAGAAGAGCTTATGAGTTGATCGAATTTGAATTTTTTTCAAACCTAAAACTTTTTAACCAAAATTATCTTTTATGCATTCCTCAAATGTCAATTGTCCGAAAAATGCAGTTCCAAAATCAAAAATTCCACTTTCCGAGCAAACGACTCAGTCAAATTTTAACGGTTTTAAAAAAAAAACCGTTTTTTTTTGGGTTTTTTGGTGTTTTTTCATTTAAATGTGTCATAAATCGATGTTGTAGGTGTTCTGTAAGTACCTTTTATTAATTTCTGAAATATATCTTAGTATTATTTCTTAAATCTATTTTTATGATTATCTATTTACATTAGTTATATTAGTGTAAGTGTTTCTAACACTTAATTTTTATTGAATTGCTCGAATTCGGGCAACAGGTTTACTAGTGTTTAGTAAATCTGTTATTTGTTTGAATCTGCATGCCAAGTAGTCTTATATCATTTTTAACTGGTAATAAATGTCCATGTGGTGGCCGTGGCATGCAGGTTAAGTGTGTGGCTTAGCATGCTCGGAGCCCGGGTTCGATTCCCAGCCGCGGCGAAAACTTTTTTACAATAAAAAATTTTTCTGATCGGTCACCACCTCTCTGCAGACAATGGCAAACCTCAGAGAGTAAATAATGCCATGTAAAGCTTCTTGAGAACATGAACTTTAGCCGTTCGGAGTCGGCATAAAATATGTACGTCCAGTTCTCGGTCAATTGTGTGCAAACATTTAATAACACACACACACAACACAATTGATCATTAGAAGCTCGGTCAAAGTCCTTTCTAGGGCTGAAATGGCCAATTTGTTTTTTTTTTTTTTTTGTTTTTTTAATAAATGTCCATTTAAACTAATTTTCTTGTTTCTAATTGCTTTTCTGAGACTTGGATTTGTATCACGAACAAATCCCATGATATGTTTTAGTTCTGTCTTAGTTTTGTTCAAAGCCAATTTCCAATTTTTAAAATATTTGGAAATCTAAACGAGAAAAATATTTAATTAATTTTGTGTTTGACCAGGGTTTCTGTGAACAACGTGAAGCGTGGTATCATCTGCAAATTGTGTAATTTTTATAGTATTATGTTAAGGAATGTCATAAACGTTTAAAATAAATAATAAGGACTAAGTACAGAGCCCTGTGGAACTCCGGCGTCCATCTTAAAAACCTTTGACAAATACCCGTTTAGTCGAACGGCAAATTTTCTGGATTCAAGCATTGATTTAATGATTTTAATTATTAAAATTGGAAATTTTAGGATGATCATTTTATGTAAAAGACCATCATGCCAAATGGTATCAAATGCAGCTTTTAAATCCAAAGCCACAACAGTCGTAATCTTGTTTACAGTTGAACCCTCGTGTATATCAGCCTGCATTCTGGCTAGTGCATGACTTGTTGAGTGTCCACCAAGAAACCCAAACTGAATTTATATAATTGCAACTCATCGCGATGTTGATTAAAACTAATCGTCAAAATTCGTTCAAATATCTTTGATATACAGCATAGCATTGAAATTGGACGCCAATTTTCTACAAGAGAAGAATCTTTACCAGGTTTTGATATAGGTGTAATAACAGCATATTGCCAACATCTCGGGAAATAAGATATAGCAAGCAGATCATAATTTTATGAAAATCGCGTCATAAATTTATTTTCTGTCGTAGTAATCGAATTCACAACCTCACCATCACAAACATATGAAAGTTTCAAGAGGAGCTTCTGCGACGTATCAAATCAAATAACAAAATGTTCCACAAAAATTGTTTACATTGCTTTGTTTACCGATAAAGTAATTCTGCCTCTTATTCTATGGCTTAAATAATAATAACTCTTCTGGTTCATTATTATAAGTAATAATCTGGTTCATATTACTAATAAAATCTTCATAAATAAGTCTTCACAGTCAGAATTATTTGAATTCTTCATTTCATTTATAAGACTCTTCTCAGTCCTAATTACAAACGTTCGTAAAATCTTTAATAGGATTCTCTTCGATTCAGTTATGAGCCCTCATAATTTATTTATTTATTTATTTAGGGAACAATGTCGACATGTTATACAGTCTTTTAAAAGTAGAGATTTAAGAATTTGAGAATTTCATGTTCAAAGATGTTTTTATTTAGAATAATTTCGATTCAATTAGGCAACGTATTCCACAATCTGATGGCGGCGTTTACAAAAAACTATAAGCATATATTAAAAGGTTGAAATTTCTATTCGATTAGACGCAGTCCACCTCAAGTTCCGCAACATAAAGTAGACTTAACATACCACAGAGTTGATATAGTTTTCGAAACAGAGTGAAGCATCAAAATAGTAACCCAGATAAATGACAGGTATATTAGAGAAAGAGTATTTAGATTTATAAATCGGTAAGACATACGACTGAAGAGAGTTGCGCTTGAGCTTATTAGTTTGAGGCCATTCTGTAATTTTACTCAAATCTTCGTTAATTTTAATACATAAGTTGTCAACAAGGTCAAAAGGTCTAGACAAGTACATATGCAGATGCATTGTAACATGTCCACAAGTTGAATTACAGAAAGCGGTCAGACCATCCTTACACTTTGAGTTCATAAAATTTGTAAAATTTGTTATATCCTCCCAGATTTGCAATGCCAAGAGAGGCTCAACTACTTTTGATAGAGGCGAAAGTTGACTTACAGGACGATAATCAGATGGTTCATTAGCGTTGAATTTTTTAGATATGGTAACAATTTTTCAAACATCAGAGAAGAAAAAACTAGTGAAACAGTGATTTATAATGTGGGTTAATAGGCTTAATATGTGAGGTAAGATAATTTCAATGAATTTAATGGATATTCCTTCTTAACCCACAGCATTTGACTTAATTTTATTAACGCCTATAGCAGTAAATTCGAAATTAATTAAACTTACAGGACCTAGAGGTCTTACACTAAGCAACAGAGTAGCAGTAGACGCAGAGGAAGCAATAATAATCATTCAATATATAAGGATTAATGTGACAATAATCAGATCTAACATTGCATACTCCAGCCTGTTCTTAATAAAAAAATAGGCGATTTGCTAAATTTACATCCCAGTTTAATGTTGTGGAATTTCTTTTAAAGCGATTGTACATTTTATTGCAAGTTTTAAGGGCCAATATAACATTTCTTGAAAATCAAAGACAACTTTTGTTAGAGACGCGATGAGGTATAATGGAACATCCAAATTAAATTGTACACGTATTTCCTTAATGAAAAAAATGTACTTCTCATTTAATGCTGGGAAATCAGCATTTAGACCAATTTCATGAATCAAAGAATTGTAATCAACGGATAACAATTTTCATTGATATTTGCAATCCTAATTGCAAACCTATTTTATAATCACTGATTATGGTCTGGCCCTTTCTCTACCTTTTCAAGACAATCAGTGTATTATATACCATGCGTTGTAGCTTTTGGTCTAGTCCTAATACTAAAATTCGACAGTGGCCGAAATTCGACCTTTTCACATACATTCTGTGTTGATTCGATACAAAATTATTGTGAAAAACAAATTTTCTTCATAAAAATTTGGCAAAAATCATTTAAAAATGGTCGGTGCACTCTTTCTCCGCACACTGATTCATTTAAAAAAATTATCAAAATCGGTTGAGAAACAGGGAGAAAATGGTTCTTAACTGTTTTTAATGCACTATACTTCCAACACGTTCTTTTGATATCTTCAGAGTCTCAGCTTTCCCAATCAACTTCATTTTACGATCATTCATAATGATTTAGTTCGGGGGTCCACTGCGTGCATCGTCTTCGGTGCTAATTACTCCTCGTTTCAATTTTCTCATTTCATTTTAGAAACACCATCTATGTGTCAGCATACGAACTTTCCGACGCAGAAAGTATAATTAGGATATTTCTTAGTCAGGCTAAACCGACTTTAACCCTATATCGTGCCGTGTTGCAGATCTGCAGCATTTACAAAATGCTATAGAAAAATCACTCAGATTGAGAAAATTGAGTCACAATTCTTATAAGTGACTCAAGTAGATTCCAAATGACTCCAATTTCCAAAAAGTGATTAAATAAAACAATTGTTATTTTTAACTTTTAGACGACAGCATAGTTTTGCATTTGACATCAGTTTCATTAGTTTTGGGCTTCTGGGTCGACCAAACGTATGCGTTGCAAGCTAGCTGGCTCTACAGGTTACGTTCAAACAGTTTACGAAAAATGCAAAGTATCTCAATAAAAGTTTAAACAGGGTATAAAATGAAACAAATTTTCATAAATTTCGTAAGTAATTGCGCAATGTTGCATATCTGCAACACTCGGTTTTTTCAAAATATTGCAATAAATAAGGTATGAATTTCGAAACAAAATATGTTTTCATATATTTTTCATATATGTTTAAGATATTTTTAGGAAAAATAATAAAATCGGTTTTATTGCGTGATATAGGGTTAAACTTTCCTTAATTGTTTTAGCCATAAGTTTGAAAACTTATTTTTGTTATCCTGAAAAATATTTTTGAAATGAAGGCACATATGCAATAGAAGAATCTATTTTTTTACCAATTTATAATTTTGTATTTAAATAATAAAATAACAAAAAATTAAGCCAAATTGAAAAAAATATTATCAAAATTCTTAACAATGACCCCTTTTCCACACGGCAATTTTTCTTGCCAGCAAGTTTTCAATTCTCTTTTGAACTTGCCATTTGCGTTTCCACTCAGCAAGTTTTCTTGAGCAATTCTGAATAAAACTAAAGTGAAACTTCAAAGAAAGAGCAGGACAAAAGAAAAATTGCCGGTACGAGCAAGTCTGTACTCATCCCCTTTCGTCACGTCCCGATGCCAACAAACTCGACTTGCCAGCAAGAAAAATTGCCGAGTGGAAAAGGGGTCAATGGAGTGTTTTATTTTTAGATTAATGAATTAATAATTACTTTTCCTTTACGTTTTCAGTCATACCGATAAATTGCTGAGTGAAATAAATCATCTGCATACAAGCTATAAAGTTTGTCGGCCATTTGGATCCAACGCTGTGGTTATAGTAAGTTCCCTAGGTTGCGAACTTCTTGTATTTATAAAGCATTATCCCCTTCACTTAGGTCAGTATTAGTCGTGTTCTGAAAGCTGCTATTGTTTGCAAAGGAGTTTTGATCGAATGGGTTACTGTGAAAGGATTTGATGAACCATTAGATCATGACGATCTTTGGGCTGAATCGCGTTATGAAGTATTTCGCAAAGTGCAGGAACATACTCATTCTGCAATGTTGCATTTCTTTTCACCAACGCTCCCCGATTTGGCAATAAAAAGCTATATGGTAAAATCAATACTGAAATATATATACAGCTATTTTACAAATATTTCTTGCAGACTTGGTTAAACAGTTATAGTAAATTATTTTTGGAAGCTTGTAAGCGTTGCGGTAAATTCGTATCAAATGGACTACCACCAACATGGCGCGATTTACGTACTTTGGAGCCATTTCATGAGGAATGCAGGAATTGCTAGTGTATTTAAAATGTGTAATGAAGTATTTTTTCTATCTTAATTAAATCTTTGTATAGTAAAAAAATGTGATTTTTAATAATTTTTTTATTATTGCAGTAACATAATCTTCAATTCATTTTTTGAATAAATGTATCACGAATGAATTGTTTACAATTATTTGATGTGTTTATTATTTACAATTATACACGGACACACCGCTTTGCATGCATAAACGTGCAAAGTTTTGCTTAAGAGTTTCACGCAATTGCTGACGTTGTTGCTGCACTTTCTCGTGTTGGTATTGGTATTCTAGAACCACCTCTTGGGGAATGTAACAGTTTTCTTCGTCTTCATTATAATCTTCAAAATCGTCCTACCAATAAAAACATAAAAAAGGATTTTAACTGACTGTAAAAAATATTATATAACAATTATACTTACAAGCATTTGTAGCAAGCTAATCGAATGGTCTTGCTGTTGACAACACGTAGTTGGACATTCATCGCTATCAGATTGTTCACGATGGTGATGCTCATCCACATGTTGGGGGTCAATATCATGCTCCAACTCGTGACTACAATTGGCTTGTTCATGATTACAAAATCCTTCAGAACAAGACACCACTGAACCCTCTGGCGTAGATACTACGCTCGAAGTGCGTGAGTTCAGATGAGAATTAGGATCGGAAGCATAGCCCGCATCCAATGACTTAGTGCAAATGTCGATCTCGCATGGGCAATTAGATGATGGTTCGTGACAATCAACACATTTGCCACTTGATTCATCGGGTACAATCGATGAAGAGCCTTCACAAGTAGAAGACTTGGAACTACAGCTGTTGCTTTTCAGTCCAACTGGCTGTTGTTTCTTTTTCTTATTTTTTTTTTGCGGTTTTTGTTTTAGCTTCGATTGTTGCTTAGTTAGTTTCTTTTGATGTTGAGGCAGTATCTTTGGTGTTATAAAAAGTTCATCAATTTCGGCAATCTTAATCTCCCTCTCCTTATCAGCATGGAGCATTATGCTATCCTCTGCCACAAAGTCCTCCTCATCATCATCGGCTGTTGCCACCGCATCTTCAGGATCTTCGTCAGCTTCTGCTGTATCTGAACCCGCATTATCTATATCAACATCACAAGACCGGCAGTTCTTCTTTTCATTCTTCTTCTTTTTCTTCTTTAGTTTCTTTTGTTCACGCTTGTGCTCTTTAGCTTTCTCTGCGCGACTTATTTCATTATAAAGCAACTCCAGGTTGCTAATGCCTTGTTTCTTTTCAACTGACATATCAAAACTGCGGCAAAGCGCATGTACGCCGACCGCAGCGAGCACCTGACATGCTCGTTCCTCTTCGCGTAAACTAATATAAATACGCCGCAGTCGCTCATACATAACCATGCCGACACAAGTTAAGACTTCCTCTTGAGCGATTTCCAGAGTTTTAGCGTGGCGTTCACGTTGCTTGGAAAAGCTAAACATTGAGAAAATAATAAAAGTTTTAAAAGTATTTCATCAGTATACAGATTCAGAAGTTGTCGATTTATATTTAAATAATATTTCTTAGTGGGTTTTGGATGTCACCCAGCGTATTTAAATGTTGCACTTATTTTATTGAAGCGTTGTCCTACTTCAATAGGAGTTGCGGGGAGTTGTTAATTGAAACAAGTAAGGTATATCTTCGACTTGGTCGAAATTAAAATACCCCCACGGCCAATTCTTAAGTGTAAAAAAAATTGTAAAAATTAAATTGGAGCGCTTTTTGAATGAGATTTTAAAAGACTTTATTATTTTTATGTATCTAAAATACATACATATAAAATTGTTTTCCTGCAGCTTAAATATTAGCCTTTTTATAAAGTTTTCAATTATGGAGTTGGCGTGTTCGTGATGGTTTCAGTTTTGTAGCTTAAATATTATCCTTTTTATAGTTTTCAGTATTATGGGTTCTATGGGAGGTGAACGTATAAGTGGATTGATGACGCCTATTTTCACAACTCAGTTTTAATATAAAATACACAATAACCGAATTTCAGTTGTTTATTTTAAATATTAGCCAATTTATACAGTTTTTACTACAGTGGGTTGTATATGAAGTGGTTGTGTCCGTAGGCGGATGACGCGAATCCCACGATTTAGTTTTGATATAAACACAAACGTATCTAATTTTTTCCCTGTAGCGTAAAGATTGCCTATTTATAGAGTATTAAACTTCGAGGTTGTATGGGAGGTGGGTATGTTTGTGGGTGGATGACGTCCATTTTTCTAACACGTCTTATTTTTGATATGAAATTAATTAATACCTAGTTTTATTTTTGTAGCTTTGACAGAAGCCGCTTTATATAGTTTTCAATTTTGGGGTTGTATGGGAGGTGGACGTGTTAGTGGGTGGATGACGATCATTGTTATAACACACCTCAGTTTTAACATAGAATACACAAATACCGAGTTTCAGTTTTGTAACTTTAATATTAGCCTCTTGAGGATGGCCAGGTTTTCATGCGATTTAGCCCATTCTCGAACTTGATCTTATATATATATATTTTTCTATACCTACCACGCCTGCTTTTGGGCGTTACACACGTCGTGACGAAATTAATATACCCCTTACGCAGTACGCGTGGGGGTATACAAATTTCGTAGGTAAAACTTTCAAGCAAATTTTAAAGAGAAATAAATTCGTCACCTAACAAAAAAAAAAAAAAAAAAAAAAATTTTTATTTATTAAAACTAATTAAATTGCCTTAGTTAAATTCTGAAATCTAACTAAATTTCAAACACATACTTCCAAAAATAGCTATTTTGTTAACAAATTACAAAAGAAATTCTAATGATAATCAGCAACTGAAACTGATTTGTTTAGATTATTGAAATGAATTTAATATTTTAAATAAATTTATTTTTAAATCCTATATCTTATCAATTGAAGACAAACTCAAGGAGTATAGTAAATTTGTCTGGTCCTGGCATTCCAAATTCCATGTTTTATAAGGACACTAGTTCTGAGGATACTCTCACTATTTGTAATTTCTTCGCGGATTATTTATTTATTAAATCTACATCGATGGCTGGCCATGATGGTATTGCTCCTATTGTGCTAAAAAAGTGTGCGAACTTAAAAAATCTTTGTCTAGTGGTTCCTTGCTGGACGAATGAAAAGTTTCGTACATTGATCCCATTCACAAATCTGACCCGAACCAATATGTTTGCAATTATAGACCTATAAGTAAACTTTTGTGTGCCTATAATCCTTGAAAAAATAGTTTATGAAAAATTATCTTTTTGCGTAAAAAATGTTATCTCTATTGATCAACATGGCTTCATACCAGGTAGATCAACTGCCACTAATTTAAATACTTTTTGCTCTTCCATAATTAGAAACTTTGATATCTACTACAGCGGACATGCGGAGAAGCACGAGTTTGGATGCGGATTTGTAGTTGGCAAGAGAATACGGCATCATGTCCTGCGATTCACTCCTGTGAACGAACGACTTGCCATAATCCGCTTCAAGGCAAAATTTTTTAACATAATCCTAATATGTGCGCACGCTCCGACAGAAGAAAAAAATGACGAGACCAAAGAAAGTTTTTACGAGCGCCTTGAAGACGCATACGAGCGCTGCCCCCGTCATGACATACAAATCGTGCTTGGTGACTTCAACGCCAAGGTGGGTAAGGAAAACATATTTGGTCCAACAGTCGGAAAGTTCAGCCTCCACGACAACACATCCGATAACGGAATGACGTTGATTGACTTCGCCGCAGCACGAAACATGGTCGTTAGTAGCACTAGATTCAAGCATCTCAATATTCATAAGGCCAACTGGCTGTCCCCTGATCAAACAACATGCAACCAAATTGACACGTTTTGATTGACGGAAGGCACTCTTCCAGTGTACTAGACGTACGCACGATTCGTGGTGCTAACATAGACTCGGATCATTATCTTGTCGCAGCCAAGATCCGCACATTCTTATGCGCAGCTAAGAATGCTCGCAATCCTAGACAAAGAAAGCTAGACGTCGATAAGCTGCAGTCAAAACGGACGGCCGAAGCCTACGCTACTCGACTCTCACTCCTGCTTCAAGAAAGCACTCCTCCGATCGACGATATATGCGTACAGTGGACGCACATATCCCACTCTATGCGTACGGCTTCCGAAGAGGTGATAGGCTACCACCGCCCTCGCCGAAACCAGTAGCACGATACCGATAGAAGAGGAGGGAAGAGAGACACATTTTTAGGCGAAAAAAGGAAAAGGCGGAAATGCGTGAGTGCGAGAAAATTTAGATGCATGGCGACAGGAATGAGACTCGAATATTTTTCGAAAAAATAAGACGCCTGGCCGATGGTTTAAGACCGGAGCCTCTTCCTGCAAGGATGAGAATGGGAATCTAGTGACCATCATTCACCAGATCTTCACGCTCCGACAAATCTTGGAAAAGACCCTCGAAAAACAAATAGACACGCACCATCTCTTTGTCGATTTCAAAGCCGCCTTCGACAGTCCAATAAGGAGTCACCTACACTCCATCATATCTGAATTTGGTATTCCTGCGAAGCTAATACGTCTTTGCAGGATGACAAAGGACCTCTCCTTTCCGTTCGATACCAAGCGAGGTTTCAGACAAGGTGATTCCTTATCGTGCGACTTTTTTAATATAGTCATGGAGAAGATCATCCGAGCTGCTGACCCGAGGCGCTGCGGCACAATTTTCTATAAGAGTGTTATGCTGCTGGCGTATGCTGATGATATTGACATCATTGGCCAAAATACGCGCGAAGTCAGTGCAGCATTCTCCAGGCTTAAAAAAGAGTCGAGACGAATGGGTCTTGCAGTGAACGCAGATAAAACGAAGTATCTTGTGTCAACAAACAAACAGTCCCAGCGTCTTGGAAACCACGTCACTGTTGACAACACCTCCTTTGAAGTAGTGAAGGACTTTGTTTACCTGGGATCCAGCACTAACTCCTTCAACGATATCAGTATTGAGATTAAACGAAGGATAACTCTTGCTAACAGGTGTTACTTTGGGCTCAGTAGGTAATTGAGAAGCAGAGCTCTCTCCCGACGAACAAAATTGACGCTCTATAAGTCAATTATCATGCCCGTCCTACTATACGCATCACAAACCTGAACGTTGAGCAGCTCTAATGAAAGGACTTTGGGAGTGTTCGAGAGAAAAATCCTGCGCAAGATCTATGGTACAATCTGCGTCAATGGCGAGTATCGAATACGATGGAACCATGAGTTGTATGAGCTATATGCCGACATCGATATAGTCAAGCGTATTAAAATAGAGCGGCTTCGCTGGCTAGGTCATGTCGAGAGAATGAACGACGAAGCTCCAGCGAAAAAAATATTGGATTCGGTATCCAGCGGTGGCCAACGCAGACGAGGAAGACCGCATCTCCGTTGGAAATACCAGACATTGGATAACCTGAAAACGCTTGGAGTTTCCAACTGGCGCCAGCAAGCGCACGACAAAAGAGACTGGAGCAAATTCTTAGACCAGGCCAAAACCGACCAACGGTTGTAAGCGCCATCTAAGTAAAAGTAAAAAGTAATTATAAACTTTTCCAAGGACTTGCAAACAGATGTTATCTACACTGATTTCGCTCTTGATGATTTCAATCTTCTTCAATTGGATCTAAACTTGCTAATTGGTGCTGCCTTGATAATCTTCCCCTCAATATTTCAAAATGCCAGTGTCAATCTTTTGCTAGGTCAGCCTGCCCTATTTTCCAGATCTATTCTATCAATTTTAATATTTTGGAAAGAGTAAAAAGGACTTTGTAAATGAGTTTTTTTGGATTCTAAATTTCATTTTAGGAATCATATTGAACTAATAATTTCTAAAGCTAACTCAATGTTAGGATTCTTGAAAATAAATTCAACTGATTTCTCCGATCCTTATACAGTTAAGACATTCTATTCCTCTCTAGTGAGACCGCGCCTGGAATACTGCTCAATAATCTCGAACCCGTACTATCAATTATACACCAATAGACTAGAATCGGTTCAACGTAACTTCACTAAGTACATGTGGTTCAAATTAAGGTAGAACCTACCCTCAGTGCCTCAATATGCTGTGCCTTTGTTAATCTTACTCTACTTTCTATACGCCGCAAACTATTCTCTATAATGCTTATTTGGCATCTTATTCATCACATTATCCACTGCCCTGAACTTCTTTCTCAATTAGATTTCTATACGCTTTCTCGTTATCTCCGTTGCCAATTCCATTTTCGTGAGTCGTTTCATAGATCTTACTATACTCAAAATATGCCTATGAGTCGTAGTATTCACAAAACTAATGAAATCCTAACATCTCAGACTGGTTTAATAACATTTCGAAAAAAACTTTTAAAGATAACCTCTTATTATGGCTAGTGAATTCTGATCTAAGCTCTTTTTGTTTTTGTTTTCAATTAAAATTTTTAATTAACTATTGATTTATGTATATATTCTCCATAAAGCTTACATTTTTTATCTTCCTTGTAAATAATATTATATTTTAGTTTTTAATTATACCTAAGTATTCTGTAAGAGTAATCCTGTTTGATAAAATAAATAAATGAAATTAAATTTAAAGCTCATAAATTGTATCTTTTTACTACTTTTTTTGTCTTCTGCTATCGAGATATAAACTCTGTTGCTAGGGTTTTTTGTATTTTAGGTGACGAATTGTTTAGTTAAACGGTGAAATATATCGATCATAGTTAAATTAAGATAGAAATCCAAAATTGCTGACAGAACTACATAATGAGGAGCAAATTGGCAAAATATAATAAGCACATTTCTGTCAATGCGTGGTTCAAACAACAAATAGAGATTGTTTGTTGTGTATTCTGCATAAAATATTTTTAGTAGTTTTCGAAAAACAAAAAACAATCCATATGAAATTAGAATTACACAAATTACAAATAATTCATTTAACTACGATATTCCAGAAATTATACAAAAAGGAATTGCATTTCTACCAGAACAATAAAATTCGGGGAATAATTTTTTAGAAGACCGAATAAATTTCAGCCTGAACTAATTTTTATTTTAGATTCAAAAATAAAAATGGAATTATAGCAGTTTAATAAGTCGGAAAAATTTAAAAGTTCTACTCAAAAATAACAATTGAAATTAGCCTTTTTTAAAAAAGTCACAAACTATTTCAAATTAGATTTTTCGATTTCCCTTATTGTAGTAACGGCTGCTATAAATGACAAATCGATTAACAACTAAATCAAGATTAGTACAAACTTAGTGATGCCCATGAAAAATTATCGAAAGCAATTGAATTAGATCGAATAAAAAACCTATTAAAATACGTGAAATTTTGTAGGCGTTTAATACATGATATTCTATTCAAAAAGATGCGTTTCCTTAATGACGATATATTAAGTCTCAATAATAAAATCATGAACGGAATGCTTTGATTTAAAACGATAGTATCTGACACTTAACTTTTTAAATGTAACTATACAAATACTAAGACGGACTTACATTAATATTACTACGGAAACAAAAATCATTACTATTCGAAAACATCACAGATTAACTTTTCAAACTATAGTATAAAATATAACTAATTAATAAAAAAGAAGTAAAAAAATAGATTCAAGACAAAAAATAATACTAAGATATAATTAAGAAAAAAATAAAAAATACTTAGAGAACACCTGCCTACGACATCGATAAATATCACATTTCGAAGCAAAAAATCCAAAAAAAAAAACGTTAAAATTCGACAGTTTGTTGACAGAATTTGTTTTGAGAAAAATTCAAATTCAATCGATTGCGGATTTTGTACAAAAATTTTATTTCTGTTTTAAAAGGTTGGGAAACCCCTGAACCGAAAATACAATTTTAAAAAATGTGGTTTGCACATCTACAGCCTAAACCTGATTTAATGACATCTGAACCGTTAAAATTTGTCTATTGGTCTGGGAGGAGATGAAGTCACAAAAAAAAAACCTTAATAGGCTAATTATATAGATTGTTTGACGACGAGCAAATGCTTCACATGCCTTTTGTTACATAATCTGTTCAAATTTTCTCTACGGACAGTTTATTTTTTAAGTTAAATTATTATGGTTGAAAAATTTGTGGGAGTATGTAAACAATCAAAAATAAAAAAAAAATTGGCCATTCCAGTCCTTGAAAGGATTTTGACCGAGTTTCTATGATTAATTTGTTGTATACAATTGACCGAACGGCTAAAGTTCATGGCATAAAATTTACATGACATTGTTTGCCTTAAGGTTCGACGGCCGATCAGAAAAATTAATACATGTTGTTTTTTCAAATTCATCATAATCAATCAAAAACTCTGTTTTGCTTTTTTTATTGGGACGACTTTTTAGATTTAACGTTCTTAGAAACGTTTTATTCACTATTAAAACTCGAGATTTATCAATAACTTTACAATTTTTAACAGCTAGTCAAAACTTACGAGTTATAAAACGTCCTTTAAATTCTTATAAAAGAAATATACAAGTAGTAGCATGGCAATAACTGATAACCTACTCTGATGACTAATAGTTTATGATTTGAACTGTAAGACAATATTATCTGTTAAATTACCTGCCGTTAACTTCAGGTTCCGCGCGTCTTATGAGCGCATCGAGGAAATCTATCTTATTGGTGACTACATGAATATGTTTGTCGGGATGGCATTTCTTTATATTAGCATAAAGTGCAGCCACAAAACCCTTCTCTTTAGATGTTGTTTCTCCAACGAGAATATTGTAAGCCTTTTCAATCTTCAATACATAATTAAAATTTTATTAGTTGGATTCGGGGAAATTGTTTTGCAAATTATTTACCTTCGTGCGGCAGCCTTGACAAAACTTATGCTTTTTCAGGTAGTTCTCCAGCACTTCATGTAGTTCTTTCGTTTCAATCACAGCTAATTCATCGCGGCAGTTATGCTTCATGGAAGACCAGACTTCACGCCAGGTCTCAGAGAATGGTTTCGTTCGAAACGTATCCAAAGAATGAAGCACACAGCGTGTCTTGTTTCGCAGTTTATTTTCCAATAAATTGTTGAGTACCTCGTGGTGCCGATAGAGTATAGTTCCGAGTGCTTGCGGAGTTTTAAGTTTTTCCTCTGCGATACTCAATATGCATGAAGTTTTCAGTACAAGCGGATCGAGCGTAGGATGTCCAGATAATGTCAGTTGATAGAATAAACGCTCGACACTGCGACGGCAACCCACACATTGTACACATTGGTTTAAAACAGCAACGAACTCGGTGCTATCGATTTCCAATGATTTACGCAATTCCTCGCTGTCGAGTAAGTTGAATTTTCTTGTAAATTCTTCGAGTTCCTTGCCGCGTATCTGGGGGCAATCAATTGACAGACCCTTGCTATTTAAGTCCATCAGCATCTGTTGATTTTTTACAGAATTATATAATTTTTTGTGAAGAAATTTAAAATAAAATAAATTTCACAAAACCCTTAAACATGAACGATCTGCGTAGGAACTTACCGGAATGCACAAAACACATTCTGAATTCATATAATATAGTTTGATTGTTATTTTGCATCAAATGGAACTAAAATAGTTAATTTTTAAAGACTTTTTATATCCTCTTCCGGGACTAATGTGTAATGGATTGTGTCCCGGTAAAACAAAGCATATCATAGCCAAATTTTTTTTAACTTTTCATTATGAAAACTATTTTATGAAAATACTTAGTATTTTTCTTGGCCTTCGAAGACAGAATAAATTATGTAGCCATCGTACAAAACTTTTATAAATCAAAACAATTAAATGTGTGTGTGAGTACTTTTGTTTGCGTTAAGAGTTTCTAATGCTACGAAGCCAGATTCCATTTAACAACAAATAGAAAGCTTAGAAAGTGAAGCTGCGAAGCAACAATTGAAACTGCATTGAAACAGTTTTATGTGATTCAAACATAAAACATGCAAGAAACAATTGTACAAAACTAATGATAAAGAATGAATGAATAATTTACATAAAAAGTGGCACAAAGAGAGCGAATTGACAGAGTGCAGAAGTAGTATTTAATGGTTTTGAACCTGTTTCATAGTTGCATGCCGTGTCATCAAGAGATGAGACCTCTTCTTATATTAAGAAAAAATACCAAATGCTTTATTTAACTGCAAATATTTATCTTTGATTTTAACTATATAAGTTTAAAATCGTAAATATGGGTAAACGTCAAAGTAGAATTGAAGAGATCTACAAAATTTAATAGTTCAAGGTTTTCGAAGTTTCGCGGCCTATACTTTGATCGAGAAACGTAGTAAAGCAGCAGTGCAATGTTCGTTGTAGGCTGTGGCTCCGATAGACAAGGTAATATTCTCGCCCACAAAATCTTAAAGATTAGGTGCAACTGGCCATCGTCATCATAAATAACTTACCATCAAGTTGTCCCCAGCAATTACAGGAAGCTGCCTTCGCCCGATGTTCACATAACTGATATCCTCAGCGCGATAGACGTACGTGAGCCGTGCCATCTTTTATAAACATAAGCTTTGATCACTTTTTAAAAAATTTGTTCTGGTTGCGTTACAGGACAATTTAATAAATAATTTGAAAATAGTTCTATTTAATTTTGTATGATAGTTTTTAAGTTTTATGTACGTTCTCAAATTGTCAAACACGTAGTTCTCCACTTCAATTCTTCGCTGCAGTTAGTCGCCATTAAAATTCATTTCGTTTAAAGTGCTGCCAAGTTGTCAAGATGGTTTCAATATTTTCAATTCGAGGCTCGAAGTGTTATTATGGACATGGTAAAACAACAATGGATAATATATTATTAAGGGCTTTCACAAGCTATCATATTGTCGTATTACAGTTTTAGGCACGATTACGATTTCCTGGGCGCCGTGATTTGAAAGTGTTTTTTTGTTTAAAACAACAAAAAAATAGGTTTGGTCGAACGGTATATCGATATCTCTTCTTGTTATCGAGTTATCGATTTTTTAAAATTATTTACTTGTTACAAGATCTGTTGAACTAAACATCTATTATCTTTTCCAATATCCAATAGATTTTATGTATTGATACGTTGTTGGAAAGACAATTAAATTATCTGTTAGAAAAAATAAAAAAAAAGTTAATTTCGGCAAGATGTAGAATTTTAAAGAGATTTTATATTATATTTAATTTTTACTACTGATTTTAAAAAAATTTTTTTTGGAATAACTACACTTAAGGTGGCAAACCCAAATATTTCTTTTCATATTTTTTTTATATGTATTTGGACGTACTCCAAAAAAATATATAAAAAAACCCGTTTACAAAAGCTTTAGCATATAAAATTCGTGAAATTGTGGAAAAATTACCTTTTTACCGCCAAAAATTACTACCAAGCTTGTTTTTAACTTTTCGTACAAGGGAAAACCACGTTTATCTAAATATAAATATTATCTTAACAGGATATTAATAATAGGGGTATTCACACTGAACTCGTTAGTTTGTTATTTGGTTAGTTGTTACTTCGTTAAATTTGTTGACTGTGAACACACCCTTATGTTTTATCTCGTTAGCCTGGTAGTTCTTATTAAATAACAGCTGATTTTGCTTTGCCGAACTAACGAAAACTTTATCAGGGTTGTTCAGTTGTTACTTTGTTACTCGGTAGTTCGATAGTTCGATAGTTCGATAATTTAACAAAAACAAAGTGCATGTAAAAAAATAACAAGTAACAACTAACAAACTAACGAGTTCGGTGTGCATACCCCTAATATAAATCTAATGAAAACCTTCAATAGAAATCTTCGCATTGTTCTTCTTCATTCTCTGGGTGGCTAAAACTCGTTGACGTTTTTCGGGAACAACATGCTACAAATTAATACAATAAATGCATTTTTTGGAAAATAGTCGCATAAATCACAATTGGCCGTGACTACATTTGCATTTATTAATGGTATAAGCGAAGATCAACTATTGGATTTAATAAAACCAAAATTGATCAACTTAAAGTTGCGAATTTTTTTCATTGCTTGGAAAATTCTATAAATTCACATAAATATTACAGTAACAATGTTTCATTAAGGGCATTTGCTTATTGCAATGGTGATATAAGGAAATATGTAGTAAGAAAGCAGAACAACTATTGTAAATATGCTTAAAAGAATAACATTCTGTACAAGGGCAAATCAATTCATCATCAAAAAACACCATTACAAAATAATAAGGTCATACAAATTATATACCAAGTGAAAGATAAATTTTCAGGCTTCTATAATTTACTTTCTATAATTCATAGTAATAACGGCAGTTTTTGAGAAAATAACGGTTAAATGTAAGCAATTATTTTACTTTTGCATTCAAACAGTTATAAAATATGAAATAATAAACGGTTTTGATTAATTATACATTTTTCTAAAAGCTTATTATAATATCTTCAAAATGGTACTATTACCATTAATATCGGTTTAATAATAAGAAAAATATAGTCAGTTTTCTAAGAAGACCTTATAAAAAGAAAACTATTTTAAAAAATCGATAACTCGAAAACTAATCGATAAATCGATTTTTCCTTCGGCAATTCTTATTTATATTTAAAGTACTTCACGAATCCATTGTCAGATCGTGGCGCCCAGGAAATCGTAATCTCCCCCAGTTTTATAAAGAAATAACGTAGTTGTGAGCCCTTATTATATTTAGGGTATTCACAAGGTGTCCTAACACGTCTTATTGTACTAAGATTTTACAATGGTTAAAAATTGCTGACGTTTCCTTCCATACAAAAACGTGCTAAAATATTACAACCTATGTTTTTCAAACGTAAAAACTTACCTCAATTATTAATTTACTACTACAAAAATTATATACAGTTTTAACCAAAGTGGCGCCAAAATGCAAAACACTCATACTTCTAGTTTGAAAATTGACAGCTTTTTCTCTTTGAACTGATATTTTCGGACTTTTTTGTTATATATGGCTCACTTGCTGTATAGGAAAATTGAAAAATTTGTAAAAAACTCGTTATATTTTTTGTATAAATTTTTTGCTTGCGGTGCTTAGTGCTCAAAAACATAATTATATCTTCGTCTTATATTATTATTATAGTCTTGACTATGAAAAGTTTTTATAAAAAATTGCCGACTTCTTAAAATCTTTGTTGCTATTGGCGCTAATTACTAATACTTAAGAACATGTTTCTTAATAATCATTATTTTTAACACTTTGTAAAAGTTGTATTAACATTTTTTTAACCTTTATAACGCTTTTATCGGGTGACCAGCTAGAGTGTGAACAATAATGAAATTCCCAAAAGTTAACGATCGATAACCGTTGTCGATATTGGTGATTGTTCAAAAGCTAACAACGCCAAACATCGTTGTTTATCCGTTTGGGAATTCCACTACAGGCTTGAATAAAACATGAGGGGTCTCCAATTTCTTCACCTAGTATTAGCAATAAACCCTGGATACGTCCACTTAAATCACGGATTAGTGAAAATGCATTTCATTACCGGTACCAGCTAAACTGCGAACTCTTTCTTTTTTTCAACACATAAAAACAAGAGCCAACTCGTTTTGCACCCGTGGTTGAATGTAGTGTTTTTTTAACTTTTTATCAAAAAATAAAATATTATTTATTGCTGTTATTATAAAAGAATGCAAAGCATTAAGCTTGTGAAGTGAAAATTATATGGATATGTTTCTTTATTAAAGAATTAAGTAAAAATAAATCAATAAAGAATAAGATAGTGCCTGCTGTTGCAGTGCTTGGTATACTTTCCACATCAGCAACTGAGCTCACATCATCAATAGACTTAAAGTGATATTTTTATTAATATTTCTTAATTAATATATATGTATTTATATTGCACAACTGCAAACTGCAAACTACAATCAGATTTAATTTTGATATTTTATGTTGAAATTTGTTGAATATTTATTTTGCGGCCACCTCATGATTTTTTTTGTATGAAAAAAGAGAACAGCTGATATACGCAGTGAAAACTTGCGAGGTTTACGTGGCATTCGAGGCATTTCCGAGCTTTCATGAGGACTACTATTGATATTTTTCTGAGGTATAAATTTGTTTAATTAACAGTATTTTCATTTCTCAAAAAAATTATGATTTATTGATTTTTTTCGTTCTTTTTCCAAATAAAATTCTGGGACCAAATTACAACATCCGTAATCGAGTGAATTTTATCCGTTTTAAGCAGATTGGTATGATAGATCTCGAAAATGAACAAAAGTTATGGTTCGCCTGTTGTAAACGAGCAACGTTTATCAAATTTTGGGATTATTTTTTACGTGAACAAGTATATGTTTGATGTAGTAAGTTCGAAATAATGTCATTCGATTGAATTTTGGATGACGAGTGGGCACTAATTGTCTTGCACATATAAATTTTTAAAGATTACTGGGAGTAGTTGATAATATCGAGCCATAACCGCTAAAAGGATGTAACCAGCAATTTACAAAAATTTGTTTTCTTATCAAAACTAACAATTTATTTCATTATCAACAATTTATTATTATAAAATAAAAGTAATTATTTTAATTTAATTTATTAATTGTTAAGATTGTGTAAAAACGTTGTCGTTACTAAATATCTTAAGTCGAAAATAATTAAAAGAAATCTGCTCCATTGAAATTTTAGTTTTGATGGTTACATCTTTTTCGCGGTTATGGCTCGATATGTAGTTGACCACAAAACGACGTTTATTTTTATACCCTAAACCTGAAAGGTCAGGGTATATTAACTTTGTGCAAACGTTTGTAACGCATAGAACGAAGCGAGTCCGGTATAGAAAAGTATATATATTCTTGATCAGCGTCACCACGTGAGTCGAGCTATCTATGTCCGTCCGTCCGTCCGTCCGTCCGTCTGTGTGTTGTCCGTATACACAGGATAAGAAGAAGGAGTTGAGATAATTGGATGAAACTTGGTACACATGGTCACATGTACCCAAGGATTTGCACTATTGAATATTTTTGGAATCCGCCCACGGACACGCCTACCTCCCATACAACGCAAAAATTTAAAACTGCATAACTCAGCTCATAATAAGTCTACAACAATAAAATTTGGTATGTGTGTGTTTTATATCAACACAAAAATGTCATTGAAAAATGGACGTCATCCGCTCACGGACACGCCCACCTCCCATACAACCCAAAAATTGAAAACGCAATAAATAAGCCTCTGTTTAACCTAAAGAGCTAAAATTTGGCACGTATGTTTTTTATAACAAAAAAAAGATGGTTTTGAAAAATGGACATCGTCCGCCCACGGACACGCCTACTTCCCATACAACGCGAAAATTGAAAACTGCATAGCTCAGCTCATAATTAGCCTACAACAATAAAATTTGATATGTATGTGTTTCATACCATTACAAATATGTCTTCGGAAAATGGACGTCATCCGATCACGGACACGCCTACCTCCCATACAACCCAAAAATTGAAAACGCAATAAATAAGCATGTGTTTAACCTACAGAGCTAAAATTTGCTAACAAGACAAAGATGGTTTGGAAAAATGGACTTCATCCGCCCACGGACACGCCCATTTACAATTAATTTTTTTTTTTTTGAAAAGTGGGTTTAGGGTATTTCATAGTCGGCCTTGACCGACTTTAGACTTTCTTTACTTGTTTATTTATACGTTTGTTTTGTAATAATTTGTTTTATTTTTCTTCCAATGTTAATTTGGAGTAAAAAAGTATTGCGGGCTTTGAAAGTATTGTTAATCTTTTGGGAAAACGCAGAAAACAATCTTATACGGAGAGATACTGGCGGATGTTTTATTGCAACTTGCACGGCAGCTAGCAGTTGCTCTAGATCTAATGAATTTCAAGTAATTTCAGCTTTTTTTAAAGAGTGTTGATATATAGTTGCTGCTGGAATTCCTCGCCCTATATCTCATTGTAATCACACATGTCTTCATTGAAGTTTTAAAAGCTTTTGTTTTACAAAAACATAAAGTTATATTAGCTGTGTTTTTTACCAAGCGAGTAGTCAAAAAACGACTGCTTACTCGCTTAAGAATTTTTTTAAAACTTGGAAGCATTTTCTGAAAAGTCAAAAACGTTGTTTATGTTCTGATAAAATTTTTGTAAACAATTTTTGACAAATTTATTTTATATATCAAAGTTCTGACACTTAGTGATGCATAAATTTTCAGATTTTAAGCATTGGAGACTCGGTTCTGAAAACAAACCCGATACTCAAAAGATTTTCAGTGCAAAAAGCTTAAGCAAACAACATAGTTTTACATAATGAGTATATTTGATAAATTTTGTTTATCTTACCTGTTAAATTATAATGTATTTTTGTTGAAATATTGATCTGCAGCAAATTATGAGTATTTCGTGAAAAGTATTTGGTACAAAAAATGTTCATTTCATACATCACTATTGACTATCAATCAGATATAGTTGCCACCTTTGTAGGAAATTTATACAATTATTGAAACATAACTTGGAAGCATTTTTTTTCGTATGGTCGGCAAACTTTTAAGCGAGTAACAGTTTCCTGTGTTATTTAAGCGAGTATACATATGATAAGCGGTCGTTTTTTAACTACTCGCTTGGTAAAAAACACAGCTATTGAATAAAAATTTATTTAATTTATTTAATTTTTATATTTTTGACATTTAGTCTTCATTTGACAAGATTTCGATTACAATCAAACCAAAAATTTCGATTCGTGTTCGATCGAGCGCTGTAATACCAAAATATTATCGAAACGGAATTAAATTCAATTCGATTGCTCGTCAGTTCATGGATGAGGTAATTTGGCCGCTGACTTCTATAATTGAAACGTGTTCATATCTCGAAAATTTTGAACTTAAAAGTTCGATGGTTCGTTTTCTGACCTCAAATGCTACCAGCTGAATAAACAAAATAAATTACATGTGTGGAAAATAGTTAACGTCACCATAAACAGTTCAGCAAAGATTGAGCTCTACTACGGAAAACGTCAAAATTCTTCAATGAAAAAAAAATCAAATTTTTTCTAGCGGGAAAAAATTTTTGAATTTGAAGTTTTCAAATTTTTTTACCTTTACTTCTTTTGAAGTTTTCAAAAAAAGTAGCCAATTCGAAAACATTGAAAAAAAATTTAGCTGGTTTTGTGATTTATTCTGAGCTAAAAACAGGTCAGAATTCTTTGGGCTCAGGTCAAAATGGAAAAAATTCTGCATCTTCAGACGGCAGAATTTTTCGTTTAGAAAAGAAAACGCTATAAGTCTTCCTTTGTAAATATTCCTTAAACTCTAAGCAATAAAGTTTATAGTTGCTTTTTGTTATTAAAATATATTTTACGGTCTCAATTTTAATGCGGGATTTTTCACCAGTCCATATATTGTTTAAAATAGAAAATTCCCTTACGGTGTGTGCATTGAACCCTGTAAACACAAATTAAATTCTACTATTTTTTAAATATTTTGACAAGGTATGGAATTTTTCATAACAATTTACATAGTGATCAATAAAAAGTTGCCACTAACAAAAAAATTTTGATACGCAAGGCGCATGAACACCAGAACATTTGCAAAAAATAGAAGATTTTTGTTATTTTATATTAAAACAAAAATCGCAGAACAAGCGCATTAAAAACAACGGTTCTGCTAAAAACATAATGGATGGTCACCGTATTTATAACTGACCAATGAGCACTAAACCAGCCTCAGATATGAATCCTCACTACGTTGATGACCACCGCATACGGAAAACGGATAATAATTTACGGATATGCTCTTCGAATGTATGGAGCCTTTATAGGGAAGGAGCTCTGTCCAATTGGCTCACGTTCCACTGAAAGAAAATGACGATGCTGTCAAGGACGAGCCCGGGTTTTACCAACAATTTTTTTTGTAATATATTTTTGAACAAATATAAATGTCAATATTAATAGTAATACAAAACAATTGAATGGTTCATAGCTAAGCTAAAATTATATATCAAATACAAAAACCTTAGTGTTTATGTTCAAATTTTCTGACAGTTTTTAAAATGAGCAGTTCTAAAATATGTTTTGCTACAATTAATTTAACGTTACCAACATCTCAGTGGAAGTGTTATGGGCTGGCATGCGGAGGACGTAGGTTCGAACTCCGACTGTGTATCAAAATTTAAATTTAATTATTGGAATTTCAATTCTGTCACAATAGTTGCTTAGTCAGAAATAACCTCCGAAATAAGATTGCACTTGCATCCAAAAAATATGTTGTCTTACATGTAATATTTTATTTTATTTATGTATACGGTCTTAATAAGTTCGATCATATCTCTGTCTTTTGTAAAAAAATACTTGGTTGCGACTTACCAAGTTACTTAGAGGCTAGATGTTGCATTTTCCTACACCGGATCATCTACACACGTTGTCCCATATATCTCTTCGAAAAGTTGAAGTTTTGCAGATCAAGTCGAAACATGAACCTCGTGATCCCTAAATATAATTTCCTTAACTCCAGTAGATTGTTTTTCGTCACTTCTATCAGGTCATGGAATTCATTACCTAATAGTATTAAAAGCGTGTCTAATAAAAGCAGCTTTAAGCATTTAATCTACAAACACTTCTCTTAGCTATCTTCTTTTTACTCTCTAACCTCTCTTTCTCTCTTATTTGTACTACATTTCAATGAAATATTTTACTCTGTTTAAACTTAAGTCATTTTAAGTACTATTTTTGATATAAGCCATTAATTTTTAATTGCATTCGTACGTTGTTATATCCAATGTTAATGCGGCATGCAAAAGAACTAATCTTATATGCCAACAATGTTTGTTAAATAAATTCAAAATTCAAAAAATTTAAAAAAATAATTATACAAAAAAAAATTTTTGCTGCTCTCATCTGGGTTTGAACCCAGGCAGTCCAGTAACCACGAATCATGCGATCATGAGTCATATACCATGAATTGTGTTTTAAAGCATAGAATCATGGCTAATTTTTGCATGAATTGTGTGCTATATGCTTTATTCTTGCGCTCAATTCTCTCCGTGCAAGAAGCTCATCATACCTGTGCTAGGTCATACCTGTCATACCTGTCTCTATGGCGCTGGGGGATGAGTGGTATCAAAAACAGATGCAGCCGCTGTTGGGGTGCTCGAGAGGAAAGTTCTTCGCAAAATCTTTGGTCATGTTCGAGTTGTATATGGGCATCTTCCAGCGGCACGGTCGCGACATTCGCATGGTTTTGATTACTCGAAAAACAAGAAAGAAACAAAATGAGCCGATATGCATTTAAGTGTTCTAACGCGACGAAAGAGTGCTACATTTTATAAAAATATTGGCGAGATTTAGTACAAATTAGTACAAAGTAATAAGCAATCATTCAATGGAACGGACGCGACAAAAAATAGAAGTTTTTTTAAGCTCGTACAGAAATATGCAAAATTTAGCTAATTTTGAGAACTTTTTTTTGAAGTGAAACTTCTTTGGCGGCGAGTGAAATTTCAAGGTCCTTTTTCGTGACGCTAGGCTAACGTTTTCAATTCATATGAAAATTAAATAAAAAAATTCACTGCCGCTGCCGACAATTGAACCCCGAACATCGTTGCTCATGAGCCGGAATCTATTCCTTAACGCCACGTAGGCACATGATAAATTGCCAAACAAAATGTAATTAAAAATGAACGCGTAACATTCTGAAAATAACATAATTAACATTAACATTAGATTAACAACATTAACATTACATTATTAACTAACCTTAACATTAATTTTCATCCTACAAGTATGCACGGAAAAAAAAATAGAAAAATAGCTAAAACAGCAGCAGAACGCGTTCGTGAATATAGAGAGTGAGTTAGAGCTCTTAAGAATACAGCCGCAGCTGCGTCTGCAACTAATAATGAAGGTTAGGTGATTGCAACAACGGCTGAGTTTTAAAATGCATTTTTACGAAACATCAGTGTATTTTGGTGAATCTACAAAGAACCAATCCCCAAAAAACACACTGATGCATTTCAACAAAATTTTAAAGCCAACCAAGTTGATGCACTCAACAATCAACGTTCGCTGCTTTATGAGGCCCTCTATCAACATAGCAATTATTATGATCAGGAAGCAGGAGGTAATAATGAACAAGATTTGCCTCTGCTTTCGGAGGCTCCTTCAAAGAGGACTATGCAAATGCAATCCAGCATTCAAAAAGTAACAATGTTGAGAAGACATTCCAAAGTAACTAAAACACCAACTGAACTAAAACAAGTACCGAAAATAACTGTTATTTTACAATTTTCAAATGAAAAAAATTGTCGAAAGACTTTTTCAAATATACCATTATGTTACAAATGTCCTCAGCCTCACGAATATAAAGTCGCTTTTAAATTTGAAACTGATTCTTTAAAAGTTAATTTCTTGCCTAGTATATTTCGAGGAAAAATAAAGGTTACTTTTGACTTTTATTTTATCGGTCAAAAATAGCAGTTATTTTGTGACTTTAATTTTTTCGGTCAAAAATATCAAGCAATTTGTGTATTCTTAAAAGCCGCTTGACAGATTGAACTGTTGACACCATGTGTAAAATGTCTCACCGATGAGATGAAAATAATAATATCAACATTTTTTTATCGGTAAAATGACTTGAACAAATATAAATTACCTGATATTTTTGACCGAAAAAATAAACGGCAGAAAATAACTGTTATTTTTGCCCAAAAAAACCATAAGGCACAAAAAACTGTTATTTTTGTCGGAAAAATAAAAATTAAGAGATAAAAGTTAATATGTGACACTTTCGACAAAAACCATATTCGGTACGGTCCCTGGATGCAAATATTGAATCAACAAATTATTATTCCATTTCGTATTGATTGAATTTCTTTTCAGATATTTCTGAATATTTCTTTCTCTCTCTATTTCACACTAAAATCTCTCTTATTTCTTACTGTTAAAGAAGTTTCAATTCTGCCACGTGTACGTTGCTACACGCGAGTTTTTTTTATATAATATACATGTTAATGGAGGTCAAAGGATAACTATTCTTTGTAGGCTTATGAAATATAAGAATTATCTTTTATCTTTTTTTAAATAGATATAGCACGAATACGGACGCGACATCATGGACGCGACAAATTTTTCCACAGTAGTAAAATACAGTAAAGATGTTCATTATAAATTTTAATAAAAATACATCATAATAAGTTGAATTCAAGTTACATAGCAGTAATACTAATCAAAATAAAAAAAAAATAAAGTTAAATGCTGTTAGAGTGCTTTATCTTAACGTTTTTCTTCACTTTTGGTGGACCTTTTTTGGGAGATGCCCATATGAGCTTTACAACAACATTGACTCAGTTCAGCGTATAAAAACTCAATGTATACGCTGAATAGGTCATGTCTATCGAATGGAAGGTGAAAGCCGAGTGTCGATTAAGAAGAGGTAGACCATGTCTGCAGTGGATTGACCTAAGTGAAAGAAATTGGAAACGGCATAAAATTATATAATTATATTGTCATCAAATTATTTGATAAAATTGCGTTGCAGATTTTGCTTACAAAATTCATCCAACACCGAAAATATGAAAGTTCAACGTCAAAAAGTTTAAAAAATCAGTGCCGGAGAGATTTTCCATTCACTTTCGTTTTCTACTCCGCACCCTCACTTTTGACAGTAGTTTCTAGTAGGCAAGAGTGCGGAGACCATGAAGCGCAAAAATGAGTCGGAGATAAAAAGAAACACTTGTTTACGCTGTGCCCTTCCACGAACTAACCCTGCATAAGAACCGATTATATTTTGTAATTGTGCTAAACGAAATTATATTCTTCTTCATTTACAGATGATGTATAAGACTTCTAAAAAACAAACTTGGGAACAATTGCAGATCAGTGGAAATGGACTTTTTATTTTTTTTACATGTGTATTTGGAGCAAAAAAGCTAATGGTGAAAAAATTTAAGGCGCTCGTAAATATTTTAGATGTTAAAGGGGTCAACATTTGTGAAAATGGGCTTAAAAACTGATTTTTTGAAGTGAAACTTCTTTGGCGGCGAGTGAAATTTCAAGGCCTCTTATTCGTGATGCTAGGCTAACGTTTTCAATGCATATGAAAATTTTCAAAAAATTATAGCCGCTTGCGAGAATTGAACCCAGACCATCGATGTTGATAGTCGGAAGCTTACGGAAATTTATTTATTTACGCTTCAAGCGAAAATATTTAGGCAAATCTAGCGGGAAAAAATGTACTGCCTGTTTGCTGCATAATGAGCTAAGACTTAATTTAGTTCGTTGCTTATTATCAAAAACTTGACAGATGATTGACAACATGCAAAACAGTTAATTCAATATAATATTAAAAGCAAAAAGTGTTAAAAGTGCAATATTTAAGACTACCGAGAATAGTTTTTGCCATGCCATAAAACGTCTCAAAGCTATGAAAAATAGCTAAAACAGTTGATATACTTCTTTTCGAACTAAAGTAAACATTGTGGATATCGAAAGAAAGGTTATGCTAATACCTTTTCAACGAGCTAGTAATCATAAAAATCTATGCATTAATTTGGAAGATATAACTATGCTCAAAGCATTTGAGGTGTACCAATTTTGTACGTCTCTTTGCAGTGTTTGTCTTTAAAACTAGAAAAATAAATGTTTCATAAAAGTCGTGCTAATATTGTTGTGAATAAAATACAGGGGATAATATTTATAGTTTTTTTAATTGTTATTTCGTAAAAGGGTGAACAATCAAGAGTGCACAATACATAAATTGTTATATCATAACAAGTAATGTCAGTATTTTTAATTTTCAAGTTTGTTGCACACATTTATTATATTGAGATTAAAAAAAGCGCCACAGGGAAAAAATTTTATTAGAAATAGTCCAATTTTTTTTAAAAAAGTTTTTATGTTTTGATACATGTAGCTGGCAAGGCGAACCGTCAAATGTGCATTATACATAAAATGTAATATCTTCAAAAGTAATATATGGATTCTTTTGGTTAATAGCTCATTGAAAAGGTAAAAGCATTACCTTTCTTTCGATATCGATATAATGTTTAGATTTGTATGAATATTTAAGGAATAGACCCCCTAAGCCCAATGGTAAAAGAAAAAAATTGTCGGTCTCGATTGAGTTAGGAGATAAAATTCGCGAAAGCTTGAAAATTCAGTGCAAATTTGTGTGTGTTTGAAAGCTTATATATGCTTTTTTTTACGATACTTACCCAAAATATGGTTTTTTACGGCGTATTAAGCAAAAAAAATCAACTTCATTCATTTAAAAAAAAAAACAATAACTTTAACCCTAATAGGCTGAAGTGGTAGAAATGGGGGCGATTTTTAATAACAATTTTTCTATTCTCCTAAAAATATACCAATTTTCTTATAACTCAATTTCGTATTATGAAGGTTCAAGTTTTTGTGCTTTTTACGATATCGCATTGTTTCCTTTAATTAGCCCTAAAAATTCACATTTAGGTTAAGAAATCATAATGCAAAAGCTTACATTAGCTTCTACACACGTAAAAATTTGCACTGAATTTTCAAACTTTCGCGAGTTTTATCTCCTAAACCAATCGAGACCGACAATTGTTTCTTTCATCATTGGGTTTAGGAGCTCCATATACGTTTAATGAAAATAAGAAAACAAAATTCGGGCATGGTCGCTAAACTAAAACTATGCCAAATTTAATTAAAATCACAAGTATTTCGGTACAATTTCTGCAACTTTGTGCCCAATATAACTTCTAAATCACTTGAGAACGTCCGAAAAAAGTAAAATTTGAGTTTCCTTTGATCTTAAATTATGTCCAAACTTGTGGAAAGTTGTGTACGATAAACTCTCCACAAGTTTTCAATTTATCGACGTAAAAGTATATACATGTTATCGGAATAAAGTATCTTACATCACAGAATGTCTTTTTAATCGCAGTTTACTGGCAGCACTGCTGGAACTCCTATAAAAAATGACGTTTATGAGGTTTGGCAGCACTTTTTCTCTTCTGGTCGGAATAAACTAGGTCTGAAATTTAATACCGCGTTTTTTACCCGGTGCTGCATAAATTTCAATAAAAAATAATAGAAAAGAGGAAGAAAATATTTTATAGTTAATAGAAATACTTAAGTTAAATATTAAGGAAGAGTTTGCTGCAGTGGCGTCCCAAAATGTCACATCATTATGTAGTAACTGCTCAAAAACCGACAGCGGTCGTCGCCTGTGTTACTGGTGAGTCTTGTAATAACAGAACTAAATAAAAAATAGTTGACACCTTTATTAAAAAATTGTGAAAATATGTAACTCAGGATATTATTAGCATATAAACATGCCTCTTATTAACAAGCTTTTTGGACAAAAACATTGCAATCATTGCAAATAACAAGTCTTCGAAACCTTGCCTTTGCATTACTACCAATTATTTTTATTTAAGGTAACTTCACCTGGCCAACGGATTTAAACTTAATCATTGCAAGAAACAGTCAGCTGGAAATTGATCTAGTGACACCAGAGGGTTTACGTCCTCTAAAAGAAGTAAATATCAATGGGCAGATATCGGTTATGCGTCACTTTAGGCCGCAAGTAAGTTTACAAGATCAAATATATTTTAATTTCTAGCTTAACATTAATAATTAAGAAATAATTAATACCTTCAATTGCAGGACAGCAAAAAAGACTTGCTTTTTATACTGACACATCGTTATAATGTCATGATTCTTGAGTGCCGTATGATTGGTGATGAAATAAGTGTTGTAACTAAAGCCCACGGCAATGTTTTCGATCAAGTAGGAGTTCCTACAGAGGGTGGAGTTATTGCTGTTATTGATCCAAAGGCGCGTGTCATAGGCATGTGTTTATACATGGGCTTGTTCACCATTATTCCATTGGATAAGGACACCAGTGAGTTGAAAGCTACAAATATGCGGTAAGACTTTATTTCTTAAACTCTTTAAAGCTGCTAATATTTTTGTTTAATTTAAGTATGGATGAGCTGAATGTTTATGATGTTGAGTTTTTATACGGATGCATTAATCCTACAATTATTGTTATCCATAAGGATAATGATGGACGACACGTTAAGACTCACGAAATAAATTTGCGCGATAAGGAATTCATGAAAATAGCATGGAAACAAGACAATGTTGAGACGGAAGCTACGATGTTGATTCCAGTTCCCACGCCATTAGGTAAACTCAAAAAAATATGAATTAAAATTGAATATGAGGTTGAAGAAAATTAAACTAAAAATTTCTCCCTTGTTTAATAGCTTATTTTAAACAAATTATATTGCACCATACTAACACTTTTCATACATGTTTCTTCAATTGAACATTTGAAACTCTAGACCTTCCAAGTGAAACAAGTGTTCTATCGAACATACAAAATTATTTTAGCGTGTATACAGGCCGGATAAGCTTCATGTTTAAATAAGCAAAAATGAGTTAAATCATACTACCCGTATGTCGTGTCCGATTTAATACAGTCTAGTACAAAAATAAAAATGTATTATCAATCAATTTCACATTGACTGAATCGTATTGGCGTTATGTGCTATTGTAGTATCGTCAACAATGCGTTGAAAGTGGATGCTATTGAGTGGATACTTCCAAATTCCAACAATAGTGAAAAGTAGTACAGACTTGAATAGAGTTTCTCAAAATCAATTGATGAGCTTGAAGCAAAAATGTAATTATGATTTAAAATTAAAATTGATATTTTATGTTCGTTCTATTGAATAATACGATACCAAACCTACTGGTAATATTGCGCCAATCAACCAAAATTTTCAATTCAAATTCTACAATAGCAACGGCAATATTGTTCATGTTTTAACCCTCAAACAGCTGACAGTTTACAAATGTAAACTTTCCGAATTTGAAGCGTTTTTTTTCATGTTTGAATTGTTCGAATTTCTTGAAACTTCATAAGAGAACTACAAATTCATTTCTAAATTGAATAAAAAAGAAAAAAAGTTTACAAACATTTTTTTTATAACTCATATTACCTGTTTTTTAAGACTACTTGCTAAACGGCTGACTAGTTTACATTTGTAAACGTATGTATTATGTATGGAAATACGTATAAAGTAGCCAAAACACATTTGTTTATGTTTTAATTCAAATTTTATTTGAAATACAATACTTATTTTAAATAAGAGGAAAGATGTAAAAATGAATTTGCATTCCAGGCACTTTGTAATAGTGACACAGTGCGCATCACACAGCTTCTTGTTGCAAAGAGAGCAGCATTTTTCGGTGCCGCGTTGCCTTTTCTCTATTGCACAAAACACGTGCTTTCTATTCGGTTGCAATCATGTCGGTGTTGTATCTAATGGAAGACTCCTGGTACCCAGCATGCCCTGTACCGCATTGCGAACATGAGGTTAACGATTGATGTGGCTAATCTGCGCTCGACGCCTGATGTTCGGAGTGGGCAAATCGTTTGACAGTGCAATTAGGAAGCTGCGACGAGAATTGCTGGTTCCATGCGTTTCAGCTTTGGCACAGCTTTTCTGCGGTTATACTCCATTATTATTTCTGGTTTCCCAGTTTTGGCATCAATGGCATCGAGTGATATGCATCGAGTACAAAACATAGACCATTTTTTTGGGCTTGGGTAGTAAGCGACCCAAGCTTACTACCCACAGATTCGCCCACATTTTTGTCACGTGCCAAATGCAATTTTTCTGGAATGCAGCGCTTGTTTTTGCGCATCGTACCGTCGACACTCAACTTTTAATCTACCAACTGATGGGTCAAATCTAATCCGGGAAAAAAATTGTTCATAGTGATATTTCGACCTAAGCTCCAATAAGCTTTGACGAGTTCTTGCTTTACATTAGTGCCAATATTTGTGGCCATCGGTTGACGAGGCTAGCGACCGTAGGTTATGTCTCCTCTTAGAGGATAATGAGCGGTAGCATCGGCAGCCCACCAAACTTCTATTCCATATTTTGATGGCTTCGAGGGTATGTACTGCTTGAAAGATACTCGGCCTCTAAACAATTGCTCGTCTATTGTAATGCAAGCATGCGGCTTATACTTGGCTTTCACAGATGCATTGAGCAGCATCCACAATTCGGAAATGGGAGCACCTTTATCTATCGCTTGACGAACAGCTCGCGTATTTGCATCATCAAAGCAAATGGTCCGCAATATTGCTTTGAAGCGATCCCGGCTCATCGATGTGCGATAAATAGGAGGTGCATGTGGTGCCCAAAACTTTTCTAGTACTTGATTTTTTCGTGAAACAGCATTGCCATATTAACAGTTTAAACTGTTAATTAAAGTTTTTTTTGAAACTGTATCGGATTTGAAAGCAAAAATTGGTTTTTGATTTTTTTTTTTTTTGTTTTCAGCTGTTTACGTCAATTAAATCTTATTTGTAAAAAATCTGGCAACGCTGCGAATAACCGTAAGCTTCGGTAAGTCTGCAGCTGTTGTCGCGTTACGATAGAAAGGATGTATGTTGCTCATAGCGTTCACCGCAGGCTAAGAATGAGAAATATATATGGGTTTACAAATGTAAACCAGTCAGCTGGAATAGGACATAGTAAACAGTCAGCTGTTTGAGGGTTAAATAAGAGGAAAGATGTAAAAATGAATTTGCATTCCAGGCACTTTGTAATAGTGACACAGTGCGCATCACACAGCTTCTTGTTGCAAAGAGAGCAGCATTTTTCGGTGCCGCGTTGCCTTTTCTCTATTGCACAAAACACGTGCTTTCTATTCGGTTGCAATCATGTCGGTGTTGTATCTAATGGAAGACTCCTGGTACCCAGCATGCCCTGTACCGCATTGCGAACATGAGGTTAACGATTGATGTGGCTAATCTGCGCTCGACGCCTGATGTTCGGAGTGGGCAAATCGTTTGACAGTGCAATTAGGAAGCTGCGACGAGAATTGCTGGTTCCATGCGTTTCAGCTTTGGCACAGCTTTTCTGCGGTTATACTCCATTATTATTTCTGGTTTCCCAGTTTTGGCATCAATGGCATCGAGTGATATGCATCGAGTACAAAACATAGACCATTTTTTTGGGCTTGGGTAGTAAGCGACCCAAGCTTACTACCCACAGATTCGCCCACATTTTTGTCACGTGCCAAATGCAATTTTTCTGGAATGCAGCGCTTGTTTTTGCGCATCGTACCGTCGACACTCAACTTTTAATCTACCAACTGATGGGTCAAATCTAATCCGGGAAAAAAATTGTTCATAGTGATATTTCGACCTAAGCTCCAATAAGCTTTGACGAGTTCTTGCTTTACATTAGTGCCAATATTTGTGGCCATCGGTTGACGAGGCTAGCGACCGTAGGTTATGTCTCCTCTTAGAGGATAATGAGCGGTAGCATCGGCAGCCCACCAAACTTCTATTCCATATTTTGATGGCTTCGAGGGTATGTACTGCTTGAAAGATACTCGGCCTCTAAACAATTGCTCGTCTATTGTAATGCAAGCATGCGGCTTATACTTGGCTTTCACAGATGCATTGAGCAGCATCCACAATTCGGAAATGGGAGCACCTTTATCTATCGCTTGACGAACAGCTCGCGTATTTGCATCATCAAAGCAAATGGTCCGCAATATTGCTTTGAAGCGATCCCGGCTCATCGATGTGCGATAAATAGGAGGTGCATGTGGTGCCCAAAACTTTTCTAGTACTTGATTTTTTCGTGAAACAGCATTGCCATATTAACAGTTTAAACTGTTAATTAAAGTTTTTTTTGAAACTGTATCGGATTTGAAAGCAAAAATTGGTTTTTGATTTTTTTTTTTTTTGTTTTCAGCTGTTTACGTCAATTAAATCTTATTTGTAAAAAATCTGGCAACGCTGCGAATAACCGTAAGCTTCGGTAAGTCTGCAGCTGTTGTCGCGTTACGATAGAAAGGATGTATGTTGCTCATAGCGTTCACCGCAGGCTAAGAATGAGAAATATATATGGGTTTACAAATGTAAACCAGTCAGCTGGAATAGGACATAGTAAACAGTCAGCTGTTTGAGGGTTAATTATATGTTATTTGGTAGTTATTTAGTTATAGAAAAAAAATTATAAAAATTTACAAAACACGATTTTTCTTCAAGCTCAAAACAAAAATTTAAATATAATTCGTTCGGCGACCTCTAGCTGAAGACAAAAAGAAGAAGTGATGACTAAGAACATTTCGCACACTAAATACAAAGCAGTCACAACTCAAAATTTTTTTATATCGACTTTTTGTTATAAATCAATTCACAACACACATATCTCACTATCTTTTTCATTATTTTCTTCATTAACTGGAAGAATTAAGTTTGTGTGTTTAAATGAAAATTGCTTTTCTTCTGCAGTTTCAACCAAAGGGTTTTATTTTTGCTTCTGAAAAATCATGTTTTTTGAGTTGTGACTGTTTTGTATTTAGTGTGCGATTTGTTGTTAAATTAATCTTTTTTCATTTAGTTGCTTTTGTTTAAAACATGCATTACCAATATATTTATAAGTTTTTCTTGGTGCATAAATTAGAAATAGAAAAAATTAGAAACATTTACCATCTCCATATATCTGTACTAGTCTCATTATGAACAGTTCTAAACTGGTCCGTTTTAATACGTCTAAAAATGGTTACTTTTAAGCTCTATTATTAGCCTTATTTGAAACACGGCTTTGTAGAATATGACTAATTAAATTATTGTATATATTTAACCCGTTAATAGCTTCATCGAAAATGTTTGCAAAAGTTAAAAGAAATGTGGAATCTAAATAAAAAACAAGCCACAACACGTCTTGAGCTTGTAATGTTTGTTTTTGTTTGTGTATAGAGAAGAAAAACATAGAATTTAAAAATATTTTCAAACTGTTCTATTTTGAGCGTCTTTTATACTAGCTCGAAACTAACTCCAATTTCTCTAGAAATGAAACAGTTGTTTTTTTCCAATTGTCTCCAAAATAACTGATGGAAATTCTTATTTATTTACCTTTACCAATTTATCGGTTAGAAATTGTTGTTTTTCTGCACCTTAGAGATGATTGAAAATAATTTTTTTCGTTCTTTAAGTTCTTATGCATCTATTCAAGGCATTTTAGCTTTATTTTAACCGTTTAATGTATGCAACCACAACTGATTCCAAAACTGAAAATATTGTCTTATCTTTGATAAGAATCTTAAATACTTCACCACATAAATGGTCTGTCAAAAGCAGTGCTAGTTTCTTTGTATAGACATTTCTTCGTTCCTGCTAAATATCTGTTAACGTTAATCTTATACGTTTACATTTACTAATATCTTCAATATAGTTTTAAGTTTTTACAGGTATCATTTGACGACTCCCGAAAACTTAGAATTTTTTAAAAGTATTACCAAACTTCGATGTCAATTAGTAGAGTTTAGTAAAATATTTGGTCGCTAATACCATTACTATCCTTAAGCCTGGTTCTCACTGTGTCATTTTCAATGGTCAGTTGTTGTCAGTCTAATCAAAAATGCCAATATGTTGCCAATTTTTTTTCAAATTTTTTGTAAATATCTATCGGTCGGACATATTTAAGTGTCAAACTGCAATAACCTAAGTACTCATATAGACTGTTTTTAGAATATTTATACAATATAATTATATATATTAATTGATAAAATAAATTTTTAATCGCTTACTTATTAGGTGGTGCAATTGTGATTGGACGTGAATCCATTGTGTATCATGATGGTAACAGTTACCATGCCGTTGCTCCGTCGACTTTTAAGGTACAAATTTTGAAATTTTTAAATGATTCAATTTTATTATTTATCATTCTTTTTTTTATCATTTTAATAGCAAAGCACAATAAGTTGTTATGCGCGCGTTGATAGCAAAGGTCATCGGTATTTGCTTGGCAATATGTATGGCCAACTGTTTATGCTCTTCTTGGAAACATCTGACAATGGCAAAGGTGGTTCTTCAGTGAAGGAAATAAAAGTAGAACTGTTGGGTAAGATATTCTTACATAAATTATTTAAATTGTAAGCATAAACGATTTAATTATTAAAGGTGAAATATCAATACCTGAATGTATCACTTATTTGGACAATGGTTTTCTATTTATTGGATCCAGACATGGTGATTCTCAGTTGGTACGTTTAAGCACCACAGCTAATGACAACGGTTCCTATGTCATACCAATGGAAAACTATACAAATCTTGCACCAATTCTTGATCTTGGTGTTGTTGACTTAGATCGGCAAGGCCAGGGTCAAATTATAACATGTTCAGGCAGTTTTAAGGATGGTTCATTGCGTATAATAAGGTTTATAATTTGGAACATAAATCTGCTAATACATTTATTAATGATTTAAACAATATTAGAATTGGCATTGGTATTCAGGAACATGCGTGCATTGATTTGCCTGGCATTAAAGGGATGTGGTCGCTTAAAGTTGGCATTGAAGATAGCGTCTTCGAAAATACTTTGGTACTGGCATTTGTTGGACATACACGCATTTTAACACTCACTGGCGAAGAAGTTGAAGAAACCGATATTCCTGGCTTTGTAAGTGATCAACAGACTTTCCACTGTGCTAACGTCGATTATGAACAGGTAATGAGTCCTACTCGAATAACTTAGTTCGTGTTAAAGAGTTCTTTATATTTAAGATCATACAAGTTACACCTTTAACAATACGCTTGGTGAAGAGTGGCACGAAAGCATTGGTTGATGAGTGGGAGCCACCTGGTGGAAAACGTATTGGTGTCGTTTCCTGCAACACCACTCAGATTGTGGTGGCATCCGCATGTGATGTGTTCTATATAGAAATAGATGATTGTAAATTGGTCGAAAAATCACATAAAACATTGGAATATGAAGTAGCTTGTCTGGATATAACGCCACTTGATGATGGAAAGTGCAAGTCTGATTTGGTGGCAGTAGGCTTGTGGACAGATATTTCTGCTGTTGTATTATCAATACCCAACTTGGAACAAATGTTTACAGAAAAGCTAGGAGGAGGTATTAAAATACAATTTGATAAAATTCTCAGACTAATTTTGCTTGTTTAGAAATCATTCCTCGTTCTATTCTGATGACTACATTTGAGAGTATTCATTATTTGCTATGTGCGTTGGGTGATGGTTCGATGTTTTACTTTATTTTAAGTAAACAAGATGGACGACTGAGCGACAAAAAGAAAGTCACTTTAGGCACACAACCTACGACGCTGCGTACATTCAAGTCATTCGCAACAACCAATGTGTTTGCTTGCTCTGATCGTCCTACAGTAATATATTCATCAAATCACAAGCTAGTTTTCTCCAATGTAAATCTTAAGGAAGTTAATCACATGTGCTCACTAAATGCGCAAGCATATCCTGACAGCTTGGCTTTGGCCACTAAAAATTCGGTTATTCTGGGCACCATTGATGAAATACAAAAGCTGCACATTCGTACAGTGCCTTTGGGTGAAGGTCCGCGACGTATCGCCTATCAGGAGAGTTCACAGACTTTTGGTGTGGCTACAGTACGCATAGACGTTCAGGGACGTGGTGGTCCAAAGCCCACAAGACCAAGTGCATCTACACAAGCCCAGAACATCTCCTTGTCCTCTAACATTGTACCGAAACCGGGTGGCGGCAATTCTTCGACTACAAATGCTGAGATTGGACAGGAGTTGGATATCGATAACTTACTAATAATCGATCAGAATACTTTTGAAGTGTTACATGCACATCAGTTCATGCCATCAGAAGGAATTATTGCTTTGATGTCCGCAAAATTGGGCGACGATCCAAACACATACTACGTGGTTTCTACAGCGCTCGTTTATGCTGACGAGCCTGAACCAAAAGTTGGAAGAATTATTATTTTTCACTATAATGAGGGCAAATTGACACAAGTTGCAGAAACTAAAATCGATGGGTCCTGTCATTCCCTGGTGGAATTCAATGGCAAAGTGTTGGCTGGCATCAATAGCTTTGTGCGATTGTACGAGTGGACCAATGAGAAAGAATTGCGCATGGAATGTAATATACAAAATAACATTTCTGTTCTATATCTCAAGGCCAAAGGTAATGTGAAAAAAATGTCAACAGAATATTAAAGTTAGAAAATACTGATGTTGATTTAAGGTGACTTTATACTCGTTGGAGATTTAATGCGCTCCATGACGCTGTTGCAGCATAAGCAAATGGAGGGTGTATTTGTTGAAATTGCCAGAGATTGTGATCCGAAATGGACGCGTGCTGTCGAAATTTTAGATGATGACACATTTTTGGGTTCTGAAACACATGGCAACTTGTTTGTTTGTCAAAAGGATAGGTATGCATTGTTTTACGTGTCTGATATAAGGTTAATTTATTGAATTCCAGTGCTGCTACTACAGATGAGGAGCGTCAGCTGTTACCCGAAGTAGCACGCTTTCATTTAGGTGATATTGTTAATGTATTCCGGCACGGTTCTTTGGTTATGCAAAACGTAGGTGAACGCACAACACCTAATCATGGTTGCGTTCTGTATGGAACCGTAAATGGTGCAATCGGCATTGTAACGCAAATTCCACAAGACTTTTACGATTTCCTACACAGTCTGGAGGAACGTTTAACCAATACGATCAAGTCAGTTGGCAAAATCGATCACTCATACTACCGAAGTTTTCAGACTAAAGAGAAAACTGAACCTTGTGAAGGCTTTATTGATGGAGATTTAATTGAAAGTTTTCTGGATTTGTGCCGTGATAAAATGAAGGACACAGTCTTAGGATTAGAGGTGTGTTTAGGAAAAGAATGATGTTGATTGTTGTATATTTCTAACTATGATCTTCCTATTTTAGATAACACAAAATGGTGAGAAAAAAGAGGTTGACGTCGATGGCGTCATAAAAATCGTTGAGGACTTAACAAGAATGCATTAATTGCTTTGTAATAAAGTGTATTGTTTTTGAATACCTTTGCGCTTTATTTCTTTTAAATGCTTTGTAGTTTCCTTCGTTCTAAAAACATGAATAAAGACCCTAAAAACGAAAAGCTGTTTTATACAGAAAAAAAAGTTTTATTCTTTATTCTCGGCCAAAAAAAAAGTCCTTAACTCATTTACTTTTCCGGTCTTTTAAATGACCCACCGGTATTAATTGCTAATTTGGGACTCTGTACCAGAGAACAACATGAGACCATTCGTCATTTTTTGCCACTCGAATAACAATCGTCGTCAGCCACAATCGCACAAAAAAAAACATACCACTCGTGTTCGTAAACAACGATTACTGCTTAGCACAGTGTGTGACGACTGCGAATCGATACAAAGACAGCATCCAGACAATGATGACATTCGAATGATTCGCTGGAAGCTCGAGTGTTTGCTGCTGGACTCGAGCTCGAGTGGAATTTTATTTATGTTTTCCTTGTTTTTTTTTCCTGGCGTTTTGTTGTGCGCAGTGTTTTTTTATGCTTTCAACAACAATTACAAAAAAAAGCCAACACCAACAACAAATCGTTGGATACGTGGAACAGTAAGCAACTACCAACAACTAAAAATATACAAAAACCACACAACACCAGCGACTGTGCAAAAGCTAAAACCCAATCAACCATTTAGAAATAGTGCTTGGATTAAGCTTACATGCAATACAAAAATCAAGCCTTATCCAAGCACGCTTGAAAAACATTTGCCCGGGTAATAAATTTCCAAGTTGCTTTGTGTAACTATTGCGTAAAACACAAAAAGCAAGTGATGTACAATAATACTTGGAAAGGCTTGCATTAAGTAAGTGTTTTGCAATCATACTTAGAAAACGCTGACAACGGTAATAGTTTTACAACTGTTCAAAGTTAAGATGCTCTCTTTGTTGTTTTATATGTGTTTGTATTCTAACAATAAAAAGGACATAGTATAATTAACGAAGTAATATCAGGGAGGAGACCGTGATTGTCAAAACGAAGTTGAGAGCTCATACAAAATCTACGAACGAGTAGAACGCTAAGAATAGGCAAAATGTAAACAATGATCCGCTACCAACTCTCGCGTGTTTATGTTACTTAATTGTAGAAAACTGTGATTTGTCGCTTTGTATATTATTTTTATTGTTATTGTTAAAGTAATAATGAATAAAATTAAAAGTGCAAATTGAATAAACTGCAATTCATTGGATGCTGTTTGCAGTCACTGTTGCTGCTGCTTAAACTCGCACCTCTTAGAACAATTCGCTGCAAACACCTTGAAGTCACTGTTATTCCTCAGTTATTGTATTATATTTATTTTATCTAGTTTATTGTTATAATAAAACAATATCACAACGAAAATATTAGATGTTATTTGCACTTAACACAACACGATGTTCCATTGAATTTAGATTTGTTTGTTTGCTTTGGCTTGTTTGCTTTGTCTGCATTCGCCAAGATGGCCGATTTTGACATTAAGGGTACTGACAGAGAGAGTACGTTCACTCCTGATATTACTTCGTTAATTATACTATGGGCACGACCATAGTAGAATAAATAAGGTAAACTCGCTAGAAGAGAGCGTACTGCCGTAAATGTCAAAACGAAGTTGACAACTCATATAAAATCCCAAAGTATTCTCAAAACAATGAGAAAGCAAGAAAAAAAATTCCAATTAAAAAAATCAAAAATTTTTTTTTATTTAAAACCAGAGCTGTAAAAGAATGCATTCAATTTGATTGCTTCTACAAAATTTTGAATCAGTGAATAACGAAATAAGAATACATTCAATGAATGCAAAATTGATTCATGAATAAAATTTTGAATTCACAATCAATTTTTAGAAATTGATTTATTATTCATTTCTATTATTCATTTGTCGTTATTCTGAATAATGCATTCATTTTGTTATTCAAATGAATGCTATTCATAAAGAATGCTATTCACAAATAATGCAATTCACAAAGAATCGTTATTCATTTTGCATTCATGCATTCATTTTTTATTCATTATTCATTTTTTATTCATTATCCATTTTTTATTCATTATTCATTTTTTATTCATTATTCATTTTTTATTCATTATTCATTTTTAATTCATGCCTGTTAATTAGTGTTAATTTTGCAACCAAAGTAGTATATTTTTAGTTTGGTGCAACAGCGCAATTACCGGGGCCTTGGGCTAATTGTTTTATATTTTTAATTGAAATAAATTTTCAGTTTTAAATTTGCAACTGGGTAGCTTCGCGTGAATTGAGTGAAAAAGTGTTCTCTCATGAATAAAAAATGAATAAAAAATGAATAATGAATAAAAAAATGAATAATGAATAAAAAATGAATAATGCATAACAAATGAATAATGATTAAAAAATGAATAATGAATAAAAAATGAATAATGAATAAAAAATGAATAATGAATAAAAAATGAATAATGAATAAAAAATGAATGCATGAATGCAAAATGAATAACGATTCT
Organism: Tetanocera ferruginea; assembly: GCA_958299015.1. Taxonomy (NCBI): domain Eukaryota; kingdom Metazoa; phylum Arthropoda; class Insecta; order Diptera; family Sciomyzidae; genus Tetanocera; species Tetanocera ferruginea. Next base: position 73,814,955 of record OY282642.1, read on the forward strand.
TTGTGAATTGCATTCTTTATGAATAGCATTCATTTGAATAAAAAAATTAATGCACTATTCTGAATAAAGAAGAATGAATAATCGAAATGAATAATAAATCAATTTTCTGAAATTGAATGTGAATTGAAAATTTTATTCATGGATCAATTTTGTTTTCAATGAATAGCATTCTTTTGTCCTTATTCACTTGTACTTAGAATTCTGAATATGAATGCAAATTTTACAGCTCTGTTTAAAACTAGCTGATGTTACCCGGTGTTGCTCGGGATTGTTCCTCGAGCACAGAAAAGAGGTGATTTTTAAAACTTCTCTGATTTTAACATTTTTTAAATTACACTGTGCGACAATTTAAGGGTCAAATGGAATAACCTCAAATATCGCAATGGTTAATAATGGTGCATGGTCTATATATTCAGTCCAATCATGAAACATTTCCTCCCGGGAGTTGTAAATGGGAGTTTCAGTTTTTAAGATAAAATTAAAATACTTTTTGGAAATTTTTAATGCAATTTTGTTCATCAACCTCCAATATTCACGAGTTTAAAATAAAAAAATGAGATATCTTTATCTGCTATCTTAAAACCGGAAATTCGCATTTACAACTTCCGGGAGAAAATATTTCATGATTGGGCTGATTATGCCCTCATACTCAGTTTTATCGGATTAGGTCAAATAAGACAGAAATTCAAGGTCAAATTTCACCTTAAAGTCACCAATTTTTTCTTATAACTCTTGAAATAATTTCAAATCCTATGTAGTAACTGCTTCTAAATATCTGCAATGTATGGTTCTTTTCATTTTGAGACAATTTTTTGCTCAAAGAGTTACGTAAGGGGGTTAATTATTTATTCGAAAACAGGTCGTTTTTAATAAAAAACAAGATTGTCAATAGTTCAGTTACTTTGTATTTGTCTTCAATAACAATCCAATTTTGCTGAATTTTTGCACATAGGGGAGACTCGTCCCCGTTGTCTCAAGTACTAGTTGTCACAACGCCGATATCTATTGATTCAACACGTTATCGAGTTAAATATCAATGTCATCTATACTCTATTGCAATTTCTAGCATGCCAAGAAAGTTTAAGAGCCGTTAGTTTTGTTTTGCAAAAATTAAAAGAGATTTAAGAAACTAAGTTGGATTTGTGTATTTTTATATTTTTTAAAAATTTGTGTTTAGACAAATAGAAGTGTGCAATAATCAACTTTAAATAAATTTCCAATACAATTAATATTATATTTTGCAAATACTTATGAATTTTTAGATAAAACCTTATATTTAAATTTACAGAACATTGTTTACATTTTTTTCCAAATGGTACAGGTTGTCACAGCGCTTGTGAGGCTTGTTGTCACATATAATTTCATATAACCATTTTGAAATTATTCTATGTTTTATTTGAATTTAAGGAAATATGCCAAGAAATCGCAAACGACTTACAAACCGAGGTCGGACATCCTCAGATATCATGATGCAAGCCGGTTACAGCTAGTATCAATAAAGATAACGTGGATTCACTACGTGTAGTTTGTTGTCAAGCGTCAAATCCAATAACAATTGTCGTCAATATATGTATGTATAAACTGCAAACGTTGTCTACTAATGCATTGAAAGTGATTTTTTGATACATTGCTGCTTTAATTGTTCTTCGAAGTGCGGCAGCGACGACGATTAAGAGGTGTGACAACGGGGACTACACGTTGAGACAACTTACCCCACGGGTGGGGTTACTTGTCCCAGACGAGTTGAATTTTTTAACTAGAAAATTTTTTGATGTATTTTAAAATAATATTCGTTATTCATATCAGGATTGAAGAATAAAATATTGAATTTATCTTGAAAAGTTTTGCAGTGCCATTATAGCTTAATTTGTGGGAGTTACAGCAGTTCATTCAAATTTTGTGACAACTAGTACCACTCTCCCCTACCTTAAGTAAAATAAAATAACCCACCTCTGAAAAGAGCACAACAATTACATGTGCGCATCCAAAGATATTCGGATTCAAAGATTACCAAAGATGTTAATTTCGTTAATGTAAGCCCTAGATTAAAATCATTCAGATGAAAATTATATATACAACAATTTTCTTCAAAACTGTCCTTAACATTTTTACCGAAAGAGTTACCGTTTTAAAGATATGCGCGTAAATACGTGATCACAACTTATATGAAAAATTCGAACTTGAGAAGAAATAGAAACACAAATAATTTTTATTTTAACCGTGTAAATTTTTGATATATACACACTAAAAAATTTGCAAAATAAATTTACACCGGTTAGCGGATATTTACATTTTTAACACCGAACGGTGTTAATTTACACCGCTTACCCGGTGTGAAATAACAAACTTATCCGATCGGTGTGAAATCAGAAAGGCAAAGAAGAAAATCAAAATTTAAATCACATAATCATTGACAGACAAATTGAAAATTGAAATTTCTCAAGACTGAAAGCGAAAATTTGTAATTCATAGTCATGTTCGGGAAAACGGTTCAGTGGAAAAGAGACGTTAAGGCTTTTTTAGTCAACTTTTTAAAATTTAAATGAACTCAATCGATTTTTGAGCATGTCTGCCATTTTATTTGGTACAACATGTTTTGACCCTTTTGAATCAATAAAAATTCTACAAATATCCATTGAATAATAAAAAATTACACCGTTCAGTGTTAAAAATCATCATTTTGCGTATTAAAAATAAACACCTAACAGGGTTTAACACAGACATCCTATCGGATATTTATTTATTTACACCGATCGGTGTGAACAAAATATCCCCTTTTAGACATAAAGTTTTAGCACTTTGACACGGTGTTTTTTAACACCGAACGGTGAAGGACTCCCTGGAACACCGATCGGTGTAAAATTTCAATAGAAATTTTTTAGTGTGTAATTTTCATATAATTGTAATTACATATTTACGCGCATATCTTTTAAACGGTAACTCTTTCGGTAAAAATGTTAAGCACTGTTTTGAAGAAAATTGTTGGATCTATAATTTTCATCAGAATGATTTAACTCTAGGGATTACATTAACGAAGTTACCATCTTTGGTAATCTTTGAATCCGAAAATCTTTGGATGCGCACATGTAATTGTTGTGATCTTTTCAGAGGTGGGTTATTTTATTTTACTTAAGGTATGTGCAAAATAAAAATTCAGCAAAATCGGATTGTTTTTGAAGACAAATACAAATTAACTGAACTATTGACAATCTTGTTTTTTATTAAAAAGCCCTGTTTTCGAAGAAATAATTAACCCACTTAAGTAACTCTTTGAGCAACAAATGGTCTCAAAAAGTAAAGAACCATCTATTGCAAATATTTAGATGCAGTTACTACACAGGATTTGAATTTAGTTTAAGAGTTATAAGAAAAAATTGGTGACTTAAAGGTGAAATTTGACCTTGAATTTCTCTCTTATTTGACCTAATCCGATAAAACTGAGTATGAGGGCATAATATAGAGACCATGCACTACTAGAAACCATTGAGATATTTGAAGTTATTTTTTCGTGTCGCACTGTGTTATGAATTTAATGTTTTAAATTATCGTGTTTTGGGGTTTTGACCCCTAACTTCGTCGTAAGTGTTTTGTCAAATTTCCGTAAAACAGTACCTGAAAAATATTAAATCTTCCAGGTCTAGCTCCGACGTCTGAAAAAATCATTCTTTAAAAAACTTTAAAAAATTATTTAGGCATTCATTTCTCAGAAAAAAAAATTCTAATTTTAAAAAATCCTTTTGGGATCGATTCGATTTTTGTATTGTCTTCGTTCAACATCGGTTTTGGTCGGTACTGTTCGGTTGATTTTGTTCATCTTTATATAGCTTCAGCTTGTTTTCGTTAAACTTCGTCTTTTTTCGTAAGTCTTTGGTCCCTGACTTCGTTTGCCTTCGGCGCATTCATTGATTTTTGTCGAAAGAACTTCTAAAAGCATAGGATCTATTTAAGTAATAGATACGATCGCTGAACAAGTTTTATCGAAATCAGTTAATCCGTTTTGAAGTGAATGAGCTAGATATAGTTAATTGCATAAAGCGCCCTCTTCCTAAGGAGTCAGGTTAATTCACAAGCTAAATTTTAGCAAAATCGGTCAAGTCGATTAGAAGTTATTGAGTCTTGAAAATTCACTATTTAAAGCGCTCTCCTGCGTTAATCTTTGCAATTTTTTATAGCCTATGTTTTGTCTTGGGTGCAGTTAAACTTTCTTACCAAATTTCATTGAATTCGGTTCAGGCGTTTAGGAGTTATTATGAAGTGCCACGCCCACAGACTTCCGTCCACTATTTTACATCTTTTTACACCGCCCCCTATCATTTTCTTCTCTATGAAACGAACTCGGTGTCCAAATTTCAGCTCAATCGGATGAACGGTGCGCGAGCCTATTAGGAACAAACAGACAGACAAATATTTGAGTTTATATATAAGAGAAGACGACACAAAATGCAAATTGGAATAATTCAAATTTTATTTCCTTACACAGGGCTGAATTAACCTGGAGGCCAGTGAGGCCACTGGCCTCAGGCCCCACCACTTGGGGGCCCCCACCATCCGTGTTAGAAATGGGAAAACAATTTTAAAAAAAAACCAATGTCGAATCGATTACCTAATAGAATTATTATAGAAAGAAACCTCGATTATTGTGTGGATTCTTGATGTATATTGTACTTTATATGTCGCAATAAAATCAGCTCAGCTAGCTCATATTATGTTGAATACTTGCATACGAACATGGAAGGACATTTTTTCTATTATTGAGAGAAAAATTTTTTGATACTTTAAATGAAGAAAATTTACTTGTTTTACGTCAAATCATTGAATAATTACAAATAGAAGGTGACACTACCGACGATGAAGCGACATTAGAGCTATGTGGCAGATATTTGCACTCCACATAATTATCCAGTTCTATAACCCAAATAAATTGTCTTCGCTTATGTGTGAAAAATTTCCCTTGGTGTTTTTTTCACTTGTTTTGTTATTTTATAGTCCTTTTCTGATTACCAGTTACTTTCTGCGGTTTTGTTTTGTGTCTTTTGTTAATTGCTAGCTTTTTGACCACTTTGTTAACTTTTTTATATGCATTGGTAGCGCGTAAGAGTTTTATTTATTCAAATAATTTTAAAGATCTTTTATTTACTTAAGTGTGATGAAGTTTTATGTTTACGTCGGGTGTGAAATTAAAAAAAAAATGGAATTTCTAGATTTCTTATGCCAAAAGAAAGCTTTTCTTCCAAGTTGATAGAAGATGAAAAATTGTATATATGCGCTGAACACTTTGAAAAGAAGTTCGTAAATATTAGTGGCTTAGAGGAGGGACGTAACATTCGCGGCAGAGAAAACAGACCTTTTTTAATTCATAACTCAGTCAAAAACAAACATTTTTCCAAAATGTTTTTTATTATTGTAGAAAATTTAACAAACTACAAGAAAAAAAATATTCAAAAAAATATATTTTTCACTTCAACATGGTTTTATAGAGCTCCAAACTGGCGGCAAAGAAAAAAAACGGGGCCTCGTGGTTGCAGCGCTGGGAGTAGCAAAAACTGTCCGATCTGGAAAAAAAATGACTTTTTAAATCTTAACAAAATTGGTTATCGTATGACGGGTTTTTTTTTTTTAATTTTAAAAAATTTTATAGAATATATTCTATCGATAGCGAATCAAGTTTAAAAAAATACAAAAAAAAAAAGTTTGTCAAAAAATGAACCCGCTAGTGCCGCAACCAGTACGAGAAACAATTCAAAGTTTGTGAACAAAGAAAAACAAGTAAAGAAAGTCTAAAGTCGGTCTAGGCCGACTATGAAATACCCTAAACCCACTTTTCAAAACAAAAAATTTTTATTGTAAATGAGCGTCTCCAAGGGCGGATGAAGCCTATATTTTACATGCATTTAAATGTTGATGAAAAATTTACACATACCAAGTTTTATTCCTGTAGCTCACAGTTAATGCCTTTATTGTGCTTTCGCTATGGGAGATGGGCGGCTTCATGGACGGATTACTTCCAATTTTTGAACACACCTTAGTTTTGGTATAAAATATATGCATACCAAATTCAATTTCTCTATGACAAACATAACCTTATTTATTGAGTTTAAAACTTTTTGGGTTGTATGGGAGGTAGGCGTGTCCGAAGGCGGATTACGTCCATTTTTCAAAAACATCTTTGTCTTGTCATAAAAAACATACGTGCTAAATTTTAGCTCTATAGGTTAAACAGAGGCTTATTTATTGCGTTTTCAATTTTTGGGTTGTATGGGAGGTGGGCGTGTCCGTTAGCGGATGACGTCCATTTTTCGAAGACATCTTTGTGTTTGCATAAAACACATACAAATCAAATTTTATTGTAGTAAGATAATTATGAGCTGAGCTATGCAGTTTTCAATTTTCGCGTTGTATGGGAGGTAGGCGTGTCCGTAGGCGGATGATGTCCACTTTTCAAAACCGCCTTTGTTTTGTTACAAAAACATATGTGCCAAATTTAAGCTCTGTAGGTTTAACAGAGGCTTATTTATTGCGTTTTCAATTTTTGGGTTGTATGGGAGGTGGGCGTGTCTGTAAGCGGATGACGTCCATTTTACAAAGACATCTTTGTGTTAATATAAAACACATACATACCAAATTTAATTGTTGTAGGCTTATTATGAGCTGAGTTATGCAGTTTTCAATTTTTGCGTTGTACGGGAGGTAGGCGTGTCCGTGGGCGGATTCCAAAAATATTCAATAGTGCAGATCCTTGGGCCCATGTGACTATGTGTACCAAGTTTCATTCAATTATCTCAACTCCTTCTTCTTATCCTGTGTATACGGACAACACACAGACGGACGGACATGGATAGCTCGACTCACGTGGTGACGCTGATCAAGAATATATATACTTTTCTATACCGGACTCGCTTCGTTCTATGCGTTACAAACGTTTGCACAAAGTTAATATACCCTGACCTTTCAGGTTTAGGGTATAAAAAGCCAAAAATTAAAAATGGGCTCTCACTAATCCGGCTGTATTTTTTGAACCCGTTAGAATTTTTCCATGAAATTAGAATCTTAAGAATATTTACTAAAATACAAAATTATAAAAAAGTCGATTTAAAAAAATGGCGAATGTCATGTCCATCCTTAAATCAAGGCTTTCAAAATTTGAGTAAAAATACTTATTGTAAAAACTCTTCTTATGAAAACTATTACTTAAAATAAAGAAATCTTAAAACCCAGGATTCAATACTTGGAGTATTAAACTCTTCAGAAAGAATTCCAGTCTTAAATCAAATGAAAGACAAATTAAATTTTTAAAGCAAAACGATTCAGATTATGATTAAATTTTGTTTGTAGAGACGCAAATGCGTTAAATTTCTATTATAAATTTTTTTTGTTTAAATTTAATATATGTTTTTTTTTCTCGGTGGTGCAATTATTGACTCCCTAAAATTTAAACATAGCTATTTTGATAAACGTTTGCTAAAAATTGAAGAATGCATTTGGTAAAATTTTTTAATACAAAAACTGCTTGTTCTGACATTACAAGAGTGTGCTAACATTTACTTATGAATGTGTTAAAAAGTAAATGTAATTAAGTGTTTCATTGCTCAAAGTACTTTATGTATGTAAATAAAGTGGCACCAACAATTATACCGCGTACCCTAGGATATTACGATTGAATTATTTTTTTATTATGTCTATTATTTACTACTTTAATGTACATAAAAATTTTATATATAAACATGAAAACATTCATTTTGAATATGATATGTATAAATCGACATTATTTTGCTTAATTAAAGAGATTATTTTATTGAAGAATTATTTTAAGCCTCAAAACTCATTCTATTAAATTTTAATTTTACACAATTTGCTTAAAAACCAAATAACACAAATAAAACGAAAACACTTGTCAGCAGAGCAGCAGCTACTGACCTTGAACAAGGAGGGAAATTATTTATCTCTATTTTGGGATCAATTTAGGATTTTATTAGCTTCTGCACAAAGTAGGTGAAAATCTTTGGTGAAATGAAAAACGATACTAGAGACATGTGAACGGCGTAGCGGCGAATGTTGGCGGTGTCCATTCTATATTATAATTATTCAATGGTCAAATGGTCTGATAGTAACAAATTTTCTTTCATCCTAGTTGTTTTCTAAAAAATTAACTATTTTATTAAAGAAAATTTCAGATTCATTGGCTGCTTTGCTTATTATAAACATTTCTTGTAAATCAAATTCGGAGAAAAATAAGGTTTATTTTAAAATAATATTTCTTAATATTTTAATGAATCTGAAAAGAAAATTTGCTGAGGATTTAAGAAAAGTTGTATTTTTTATCAAAATGAAGAAAATTTTGTTTTGAATTATAATCTTATCTCTCTCTTTCCCAACCTTCCAATAGAATTTGCTATCAAAACAATAGAAAAACTGTGGGACAAAATAGTAAAACATACACATATTCCAAAAAAAAATTTTATTGACATATTAAAATTTTGTATAAAGGAAAACAATTACTTCAAATTTAACAATACAATTTATGGTCAATTGAAAGGCATGCCGATGGGATCACCTATCTCACCAATCATCGCAGACATAGTGATGGAACAGATTTTAGACAAATTCATGGAAAACAGCAAACAGAAACCTAGGTTGCTAACTAAATATGTCGATGATATCTTTTTGATAGTCGGAACTGATATTATAGCCAAGACACTGAGCACACTAAACAAATGCAATACACACATAAAATTTACCATGGAAATAGAGCAAGAGAGGAAGTTGCCATATCTTGATGTACTTGTTACGATAATTAATAACACACTTAAAACAAATTGGTTCCAAAAACCTACTGCGTCGGGAAGACTTATCAACTTCCATTCAAAACATTCAAAGAAAACCATCATAAATACAGCGAAAAACTTCATAAGCAGAGTCCTCAATACTAGCGATGTTGGCTTTCATAAAGATTACATTATACGCATTCGACAGATACTTACCATGAACGATTTTCCGAAAGGCACAATTTCACGCTTACTAAAAGATAATAAAAAAATCAAACCACTACGAACACCAGACAAAATTTAGATCCAAAAATATACAAAAAAGTAACATATCTACACGGCTTCACGGAAAAACTAAACAAATCTGACATATGGGCATTTCCATAGTCGCGAACGCGACATTCGTACGCCTTTGAGGAGCAAAATAATAAAGAAAACTCGAAACAAAATTTCTTTTTTTTTCAAGTTTTAGATAGCATTTTAGTAGCACTATATTTAGAAAAAAAAGTTAGGTCTCCAGATTTTATGTTTTCAAAATATTAGCAATAAACATGGCATGGCGAACGCGACAAAAAATGGAACTAGTTTTCGACTACATCTAGAAAAATGCAAATATCTGCGAAACGTAACATAATATTTTAAAGCGGTAAATTGTAAATTAAATAAGATTAATGTGGATTTCAAGAAATATTTGTCATTTTGACATATCTCCATTAGTTGTTTTTTTATTGAGCTTAAGCCTGATCGCGAACGCGACATCTAGCACGCGACATTTGTTCTCATTACGTTTTTAATAAGAATTAGTTAAAGTAATATCAGCTAAATATTGCATTACCTACCAAAAACATCGTAAATATTATTTGTGAGTTTTATTAAAGTAATATTAATGAAAAAAAAAAAAAAAATACATAAGAGGCTAGTGCGAAAAAATATTATATTTCTTTGTAACACCACCCGTCCTACGTATGTGGTTATTTACTTTATGAAGACTTTTTTACGCCCACAAGGAGGCGTGGAATATATAGAAAAATGCATATATTATACTGCAGTATCACCTTCTAAATTGTTTTAACCATGGCATCCCTGTTTTTGTATGTCCCCCCATCTGTTGACATGATTACAGCCGTTATTATTAATTTATAGTAATGAAATTCGATATTTAAGCTTATATTGTAAAAATAAAGATCATGTTCGAAAATAATCCCAATAGGATGAAAACCACGTATACCTCCCATACAAATTGACGTTCTCAAATTGGAAAATTTCTTAAAAATCTACTAAAAATCAATCCAATGACTTGAGAATTAGCTCATGAGCTTTAATTTGAACTATTAACACTTTGCAAAAAATTCAGAAAAATCGAATGAAACCTTTCCATACTTTCCCATACAAAGTGTATTAAAAATACGGCGCATGATCGCGAACGCGACACATTTTGATGATCAATATTAAATGTTTAGTATAATTTTTACCTGCAGTTACTTTTTTTTTATAGTAAGGCGACCAAATTTGATTTAAGTTACAATTTTCAGACACTTGCTAAGAACGATCACGAAGTTCTGATTACATATGATGATTTAGGTACAAGAACGCGACATTCGAATAGTAGTTAAAGCAATATAAAAAATTTACCGTAAATCGTGCTTTGTTTGGTATCTTTTTATTTTTTAATTTTTTAGTTTTTATTTGTAGTTTATATATGAATTTTATAAGAGTGCAAACATAACGTTGATAAATAAATGAAAAATACTAAAGAGAAAAAGGTCCTTAAAAGCAGCTAAAAGCAAGAAAAACACATTTCTCAGATATCAGGCCAATTTTCTCAGAATAAAAACTGAAATTAGTTGTAATTGCAGTAAATTATAAAAATTCAAGCATTTTTTTAAATAATAACAAAAAAATTATTGGTTTATTTAACAATTTTTTTTTCGGTCCCGGTAGACCTTTCTGTGGAAATGCCCATTTACAACAAAAATACTCACCAATTAGCTCCAAAGTCACACAACACTTTAAGACAGTTTCACAGTAAGACGAAAAGCAAAATTTAAGAAATGGACAAATGTAATCTTATTTACAAAATAGAATGTAAAGGCGATGGAACAAACTATTGTGGAAAACAATATGTGGGCACTACCAGTGGGCTCTCGCTGCCCAACATACACCAAATTTTGAAAAAACTAAAATATTACAACAAGAAACAAACTACATAAGAAGATATACACTCGAAATGCTGCACATCACTAACACACCAGAAAGATTAAACTACAAAACAGACACTGACAATTGTGCACCTATTTATAAACATTTAATAAAATGTAAATCAAAAAAACAGTTGACGATAGACCGGTAACGACAACATTCGTTTGTGTTTTTTAAATAACTTTTTTCTAAAACCCTCAAGATGGCAAGCAAAGGGGGCCGAAATATCGGAAAATAAAAATTTTCTTAAAATAACAAAACAAACCTTCTTTATTTTGTTTTGTATAAGTATACGGCCAAAGCTCAAATTTAGTTAAATAAATAATTCATTAAAGGGCCGAAAAAGCAACATATAAAAATGACCTCAAACGTGACCTTGGTAAATATAACTAGAAAAAACCTGAAAAAAATTAAGAATTGGAATTTTTTCGTTTTATTCACTTTTTCATTATAAAGTTTACAAAATTTTAAATGCCATTCGTTAAATTTTGATTTATTTTGCTCAAATAATTTTTGAAATCAGCCTTAAAACAAATAAGTTAAAACATTTTCAATCGGCCTTAAAACATAGAATTTACACAAATCAAGGTTTGTTGGCGTGTCCGTGGGCGGATGATGTTCATAATTTATATGCATCTTACTTTTGATGAAGCAAAAAGAAGAACTAACTTTGAAGTCTGTAGCTCAAGCATAAACCTGCTTATGGAGTTTTCACTTTTGCATTTGTATGGGAGGTGGGTGTGTCCTTTGACGGATAAAGCTCATAACTTGTGCACGTTTTAGTTTTCATCAAAAATTTACACATACCAAGTTTTATTACTGCAGTTACTGTGTAGGTATAGTGATTTCACTATTGTCAATGTGAAGGAAGAGGTATGTTTTTTGTGTAAAATTTATAAATAGGTTTTTAATTGCGCTACAGTTTTCAAGCTTGGTACGTCTATTTGTTTCCTCAAAACTAAGATGTTGAAAAATTATGAACTTCATTCGCCCACGGACACGCCTATTGGCCCTAAAAAAGCAAACAATTTTGATGAACATTTTTTATATCTCAAATTGATGATACGTTCATAAATTCTATATTCTAATGTTATATGAAATTTATAATTTCTAATTATGAACGTATGAAATTTAAAACGTATCATTTAGCCATCCTAATTTTTTATAGGTGGAAAGTTTATTTTGTTTTTAAAATTATAAAAAAAAAATTAAAAAAAGAATGCACTCTTGAAATACGAGTGCATTTGAGTGCAAATGATTAGGGTGACAGACGATATAAGACGATTAGACGATAAGAGATAGGGTGACAGACGACGGAGATATGTTTTATTGGAAATGACTCCATTTTCAAGATTTTTACTTTTATCAAAAATTGGTATCTACATAACTTTTGAAAAAAATGGCATTAAAAAACAAATAACTTATATTCTTATAGGTGAAAATGGAACCAATAGATAAAATTTCAAGCAAATCGAAGAGCATGAAGCCAATCGCGACTTGCATTAGGCGTGGAATGGCCGATATGTACCTTAAATATGAATATGCATTTTTGATGTAATATGTAAGTATGCAACAATTATGCTTTGTGTTTCGAGATAGAATTTTTTGGAATGCATTACGGTATCATCGCATTTTTTTTTCCGATCAATTCAAATATACTTCATCATAAGAAGAAGATCATAAGAAGCTCGGTCAAAGTCCTTTCAAAGGCTGAAATGGCCAATTTGTTTTTTTTTTTTTTTTTTTCAAATATACTTACTTACTTAGATGGCGTTTACAACCGTTGGTTGGTTTTGGCCTGGTCTAAGAATTTGCGCCAGTCTTTTTTGTCGTGTGTTTGCTGGCGCCAGTTGGAAACTCCAAGCGTTGTCAGGTTATCCAATGGTTCTTTCCAATAATTTTTTCGCAGGAGCTTCGTCGTTCTTTCTCTGGACATGACCTAGCCAGCGAAGCCGCTCTATTTGAATACGATTGACTATATCGATGTCGGCATATAGCTCATACAGCTCGTGGTTCCATCGCATTCGGTACTCGCCATTGACGCAGATTGGACCATAGATCTTGGGAAGGATTTTTCTCTCGAACGCTCCCAAAGTCCTTTCATCAGAGCTGCTCAACGTCCAGGTTTGTGATGCGTATAGTAGGACGGGCATGATTATTGACTTATAGAGAGTCAGTTTTGTTCGTCGAGAGAGAGCTCTGCTTCTCAATTGCCTACTGAGCCCAAAGTAGCACCTGTTGGCAAGAGTTATGCTTCGTTTAATCTCAATACTGATATCGTTGGAGGAGTTAATGCTGGATCCCAGGTAAACAAAGTCCTTCACTACCTCAAAGGACGTATTGTCAACAGTGACGTGGTTTCCAAGATGCTGGGACTGTTTGTTTGTTGACACAAGATACTTCGTCTTATCTGCGTTCACTGCACGACCCATTCGACTCGACTCTTTTTCTAGCCTGGAGAATGCTGCACTGACTTCACGCATATTGTGGCCAATGATGTCGATATCATCTGTATACGCCAGCAGCAAAACACTATTATAGAAAATTGTGCCGCTGCGTCTCAGGTCTCTCAGGTCAGCAGCTTGGATAATCTACTCCATTACTATATTAAAGAAGTCGCACGATAAGGAATAACCTTGTCTGAAACCTCGCTTGGTATCGAACGGAAGGGAGAGGTCGCGATTTTTACTGCACTACTGGTGTTGTTCAGTGTCATTCTGCAAAGGCGTATAGCTTCGTAGGAATACTAAATTTAGACATGATGGAGTATAGGTGACTCTTTATTGGACTGTCGAAGGCGGCTTTGAAATCGACAAAAAGATGGTGTATGTCAATTTGTTTTTCGAGGGTCTTTTCCAAGATTTGTCGGAGCGTGAAGATCTGGTCAATGGTGGACTTTTCAGGTCTAAAGCCACTCTGATAAGGTACAATCAGTTGGTTAACAGATGGGCTTTAGTCTTTCACACAATACGCTCGACAGGACCTTATATGCGATATTAAGAAGGCTAATCCCACGGTAGTTGGCGCAAATGGTGGGATCGCTTTTCTTGTGGATTGGGCAGAGCACACTGAGGTTCCAATCATCTGGAATGCATTCTTCCGACCATATTATGCATAGAAGTCTGTGAATGCATTTAAACGTGGGAGCTTCGCCACCGGTCTTAAACAGCTCAGCCGGTAGGCCTTCGGCTCCTGCGGCTTTGTTGTTTTTAAGCCGAGCTATAGCTGTTAAGACCTCGTTATAATCGGGCAGCGGAACTTCAACGCTATCATCCATAATTGGGGTTTCCGGAATATCATCTCCACTGGCGGGATTGTTGTCAGCATCACCATTTAAAAGACTAGAAAAGTACTCTCTCCATAACATCAGTGTACTCTGGATATCTGCTACTAGATTCCCATTCTCATCCTTGCAGGAAGAGGGTCCGGTCTTAAAACCATCGGCCAGGCGTCTTATTTTTTCGAAAAATTTTCGAGTCTCATTCCTGTCGCCATGCATCTCAATTTTCTCGCACTCACGCATTTCCCCCTCGTTTTTTTCGCCAGAAAATGCGTTTCTCTTCCCTCCTCTTCTCTCAGTATCGCTCCATAACAGCACGCGTTACAACCGACTCTAGGGTGGCTTTGCAGGCGGTGTCCTTCTCTGCAGTGTCGTCGCGACACTCATGGTCGTGCCACTGGTTTCGGCGAGGGCGATGGTTACCCATCACCTCTTCGGAAGCCATACGCATGGAGTGGAATATGTGCGTCCACTGTGCGCATATATCGTCGATCGGAGGAGTGCTTTCTTGAAGCAGGAGTGAGAGTCGAGTAGCGAAGGCTTCGGCCATGCAGCTTGTCGACGTCTAGCTTTCTTAGTGTAGGATTGCGAGCATTCTTAGCTGCACACAGACGTGTGCGGATCGTTAACGAATTGCTTCTTTTAAATATGAAGATTTGTTAACTAATTAATTTTCTAAGGTTTGGCGGCTCGTTCACGAATTGCTTTTATTGGTTAAATCGATTCGTTAACCAAGGAGGAATTTCTTCCGTTCACGATATTATAAGTGAATTGTAAACGATAATTTCTATTGAATGAAATGTACGAGAAAGCGATTCATAAACGATATCAAAAGTGAATCATATTGTTTGTTGGGAACAAACTATATATTCTGAAGTTATTTTGCTATTTTAGTGCTTTTCGCTTTACTAGTAGAATGGGTACAGCTGACGCTTTCGTTAAGTTAACCTTTTATCATACCTGTTTTCAGTGTACTAACAGTAAAAGGATCACAGTTTCATCAATTGTATAATAGGTACTGAATGTTATTATTTCAGTTGTATTCTGAGTGGCAGCCATTACCGGTCGCCATACTTAAACACAGTGGCTTCCGCCTTACAACACGAACGCACACCTGATGTCCATTAATCTCCGTGTGCTTCGATGCAACTGCATGCAATTTAACGGAAGTACACAAGGAAAATAAAAGACATTGAGTAGACGGGGAGCGCGCATGCGCCAGCCTATTTATATACTACAACTGGAATAACAACAACAACGACATAGAGATTTTCTTCAATTTCATTGGAATAAAAATAACAAACGCGATAACCGCTCATACACATACATACAAATAAACACATATGCGTGACTTACTGCCACGTTTCGTCCCTGCTCAATAATGTACGTGTCAGCAGCAGAGTCAGCATGCAACAAACCGTACTACATGCTATAGGAAAACACCACTGAAATGAAGGAGTTTATATCGTATATCGCGTATATAAAACAAACAATCATACATACATACATATTTACTTAGTTCAAACATAAATACTGCGTTCTGTATTGTTTTTGTTGTTACGAGTATAGTCTGCGCTGAAGTGTGCCTGCCAGTTGATAAACATCACGGTTCGGCCAGTGCCAGTGCCGCTGGTTAACATTCGCTCACTTGGTCGGTTTAGTAGTAATCGTCATCTTCGTCGGCATCATTGTCATTCATTCATTCATTCATGAATGCTACGCAATATAGAAAAAAAAACAACACTTTCTTACTGCACTCCGCTGGAGCCTCAGCTACCTTAAGCATCCTTTTCTTAGTTTAATTCGAGAGATGAATACAGCTCGAAAATCTAGATCGCATGTAGACTGAGTGTAAGCGAGTGCTCTGCGTATGTTTTTCCCCGTTATTCTTATTAACACTGTTCCCAGTTCTTTGCTTCCACTTACCGCCTGATAGCACTGGATTCGGTCCATTAACGAAGCTTTGTTTCCAGTGCAGGTTTGTTTAATCGTGTTGAAACGTTCGTCGAGCGGTGTTGTCGTTGTCATTGTCGTCTTCGTTAATACGACTCGGAAATTGGATAACAATAATTTACTTATTATAATTTAAAAAAAAAAATTGTAAACGGGTTTGTTTTCTTTTATTTCAAATAATTAATGAAAATAACCGAATAACGACTGAAAAAAAGTTACTTTCATTTGAACGAAAAGTGTTTAATTTAATGTTTATGTGGAGTAGAACTCAGAGACGGAGCTAACTGTTAAACCTTATCACTGTGGTTTTTTTAAATAGTCTTCTGAATAGAGTGTATTTTACGTTATTGGATACAATTCAACAATTTTTAACAACATTCGTGCATATTTTGTAGGCTTTTGTCCTGGGAACTCAAAATTACCTGCGGCAAAACGGATTACTTAAACGGGTGAGTTCTAGGAGATCCAAAACTTGTGCTAAGTACTGTCACTGTCTTATAAATAAAGACACAAAAATGTATCAGTGTAATATTCTAATTTTTAGCTTATATAGAGAAATGTTTAAAGGATTTTGAGCAAATTTTGCCATTACTTATTATTTCACAATACTACAACACCACTTTTTTTGTAGTGACCGTGGTGTGCAGGTTAAGTGTGTGGCTTAGCACGCTCGGAGCCCGAGTTCCATCCCCAGTCGATCCTGATCGGCCACCACCTCTCTGCAGACAGTGGCAAACCTCAGAGAGTAAACAATGCCTCGTTAAGCTTCTTGAGAACATAAACTTTAGCCGTTCGGAGTCGGCATTAAACATGTAGGTCCAGTTCTCAGTCAATTGTGTGCAAACATTTAATAACACACACAACACAATTGATCATAAGAAGCTCGGTCAAAGGCCTTTCAAGGGCTGAAATCGCCAATTTGTTTTGTTTTTTTTTTTAATATTTAACAAAGAATTCTCATCTTCTTTGTGGTTTTAAAATCTGTCGTTAAATTAAAATTGTGTTTCCAGCAAAAATTAGTTAACGTTAACGAGTATATTCCAGGTTGATGCCATGAGTCTGTTTTTGATTTGAAAGTTTACCGGAGGTTCAAGTGATAAACAATAGATTCCTTTCATTTGAAAACCTTAAGAAAAACTTGTGAAAATATGTTGGCTGAAAATATATGTATATTGGCGTAATATTTTATACCAATGACCATAAAGGGTCATTTTGGTCCAGTGACGGACTGGAACCTAAAATTTTGTTAGGAAAATAAAAAAACCACCGGCCCTACAACCTTAGAAAAGAATTACAAAAAATGAGTACCAAAGTAGGCTACATATGGCTATGTATATCGACCGATGGAATAGGCTTTTTTAACTGCTGGTATGCTCTGCTAGGATGATCTGTATTTAACTTTTGCTGTCTTTTTTTACACCAATATCTTTTTTTAATCAACCAATCGCAAAATAGTGGTTTGGAGAAATTTTCACAGTGTGCTCCAATACTATATTAGTTTTTCACGCAAAGGGGTCGATATAACAAATCCGAAAAATGCAAAAAAGGTTACAAATAATTGATCAAAGGATTAAAAAGATCTCATCATAATCCAAAATATATCTTTCAAATAATCTGTGCCAATTATAATCGCTTAGTTTAGTTTAGTTTTGTTTATTCAGAAGTCTTTGGAATACAATTTCCTTACAGACGAAATTCAGATAAGTAATTCATAATTAAATAACTTAAATAAGTAAACATAGATTATAAGTATAAAATAAAGTAACGTCGTACTATGTTAAGAAAAAACTATTTACAAAGTTTTTAAAAATGTTTTTAGAAACAAATAAGTCAAAGTCATAAGACAAATTCAATTCGTTAAAGAGTATCAACGCCCTTGTTATAGGCTCATTTAATGAGTAATTAGTTCGACAGTATTTTATATAAAACAATTTTGATTTTCTTAAATGTCTTGAATGTAAATTGAAAGTGATGAGCTCAAGAAGTGATTGCAAGTCAATAGTACTGGAGATGATATCATGAACTAAAAGTAGGGATGCAATTTTGCGTCAAGATTCAAGTGATTTTAGTCTTTAGAGCAATAATCGAGAATTATATGGTGGTAACGGGTCATGAAAGTTAAACGACCGCAAGGCGTACCTGGTTAAATTTTTCTTAACCCTTTCCAGTCTAAGAGAGTTTGAAGAGTAGAAAAGACCTCAAATGATGGAGGGATACTTCATTCTTCAAATAAAATTTTCTTCAATTAGAATAAATTTTCACATTTTCGAAGAAATATTTCTTCACTTCTAGGAAATGGAAATACTTATTTCAATGTCTCTTATAATGACAAATATTTTTCTCGCACAAAAAAATTCTCATTTATACAGAAAAATTTTTTGAAAATGAAAATTTTTTCATATATTTTGATAAAAAATTCACTATGAGAATAAAAACAAATGTTTTCTCAAAACTAAAGTGTTTTTTTCTTCAATAAAAACAAATGTTTTCTCAAAACTAAAGAGTCTTTTTCTCTAAAATCGAATTGTTTTTATATACTTCTCTTTTTCATAGAAGGTTTTTATCATTTTTAGAGAAGTTTAGGATCGCATTTAGAGAAAAGCATTCTTTGGAGCAAGGTCAATACCAGTTTTCTCTAAATATGATGCCTTTTTTATCATATTCCGAGAAACTATTTTCTGAGTGCAGTTTGAAAATTCATTTCGAGAAAAATGCGTTTAAAGTTTTTCTAAGCATGCATATAATATGCAATTTTATCTGAAATAAATTCCATTCGATTTTTGGATTGTTTTCGTTGAACTCCGTGCTTTCAAATAAACTTTCTTCAAACCTAGCAAAAGAGTAGAAAAACACTGCTTTGATGAAGTGAAAAGTGTCTCGGTAATTCCGTTTTGTTTTTACTGCAGTTGAAGTTATTAGCTTATCAAAGTTAGTGGACCGTATGAACCACAGAGGCTACTGATGAGTCAGATACCGACTCAACCATGGTCTAGTCTACCTGTTGCTTCATGAATTATTTGGCATAAAGCTCAAAATATAATTCTTAAAAAAATATTTTTACAGTACAATTTACTGCAAAAATCTCAATATTTTATTTATTTAAGTGAATTTTTCTGATAAGAAATAAGTGTTAGGCGACCAAAAAATTAAGTATACAAAACAATCAACCAATGTTATGCCTATAATGCTATTCTATCTGTTTGAGAAGAAGGCGTGGTAGTAAACTGACTACTCCCATTTTTGGGCAAACCTTTTTTGACTGTTGCTTAAACTAAGAAACACACAACAAAAGTTATTCCAATAATACTACTGCAGTTTTTTGGGCGATAGGCGTGGCAGCTGTCCGATCACTACCATTTTTTTCTGACACAATTTATTTTTGGCTTAAAAACTTATTATCAAAATTTTATATCTCTAGCTATAATACTTTTTGAGATATGAGTTTTGGCATTCTAGAAATGAAAATGGCACGTCCTTGTTGTTTAAATAGTTGTTTAAATAAATTTTAATATATTTATTTTTTAAAATTTATGTATCGCTGATTTTGTGATGTTATCGATAAATTTTTAGATTTGAATCTAATACAAGTAGATTTGAATCTTATAAAATACATTCAGACAATAAAGAAATTAATTACAGATACCTACTTCAGAAGGGCCACGTTGTAAGCGATAATGCACGGATCATGTAAGATTGTTCACTATTATTGTTTTTTTGTAAGTTCCATTCAATATTTTTCATAGTCCAAAACTTCATAGTCCTAGAAAGTTTCATCTCGAAACATAAAAATAGTGAATAACAAATGATCCCAGGGTGCCAAATGAGGGTTAAGCAGAAACTTTATTGTTGTTAAAAGCAGTATATCTATTCTGAGCAGCATGGATTTAAACCGAAAGGTTGACTATCTTACAAATCTTACTATTCTAATTAATGCATGTCTTCTTAAGAATCAGATTTTCAAATTGATGCCCTTTGCACAGTTTTTTTGAAAGCCTTTGATAAAATCTCCCATAAGGTGCCCGTGACTGCGCTTAGAAAACTCTTGCCACTCAAATTTTCTAGAATGTATTAAGTCATATTGTAGTACACTGAACCCAAAAAAACAAAGAAATTTATAATAATTATAAATGTTTACATAATCTCCTTTGAATCAAATTCATGAATTTTGCTAATGTGAAACATAAACTATTCACGATATCAATGTGCAAAATTCATACTAGAAACAAACTCGAGAACATGAATATTAGGGTGTCCCAAAAAGAATTTTTTTTTCGAGTTTCATAGTTGCTCAACCTTTGTTTGAATGCTTATACTGTCAAGTATTTTGGAGAATTTTTTCAGATTTTTTAGAGGACGTTTAGAGGTCGCGCTAATCAGATTTTCCGTAAAAATCAGGTTTTTCTGAGATTTTTCGAATTTCAATCATAAGTTGATCAATTACAAACATTTTGTTTGTATTCGAGTCATCACTTTGAAAGAAAAATGTCCAAAATTTACTTTACCGTACATAAATTAGAAGTTTTGGCTTTTTGTTTTGTAATCTGGATGTGATTTCTTAAATTTTTTCGTGAAATTTTCGTAATTTTTTTTAAAAATGCTTCATAACTTTTCAAAATTCTATGAAAACAAATTAAAGTAATGATGCAGTTTGAAAAATAGAAAAATTCTTAGCAATTTAAAAAAACAATACTTGATTTTACTCTTGCCGTTCCAGAGTTATAGCCATTAAAGCTGTGTTGCCATTGTTAAAAATAAAATAAAATACAAGTTTTTCGTATTTCTACAAACATATGCTTTCCTTATATAAAGACTTTACGAATTCTTATAAGGCATTGGTTTATTTTGGTTACCACCGAATCCACAAAAACACAAATAAAAATAAGAGGAATCTGTACATGGTACAAAATCATTTATTTGATTCCGTACGTTGTAGCTCTTTGCCCTGTAAAAGATTTCGAATGTCCGTTTCAGAAGTTGTAAGACCGATGCAAGTGCTTGCCAAGGCCACACCACGTTCTGCGACATCATTTACCACTTGCAGTTGTTGAATAATATGCTTTGTTTCCTGGAATGATTCGTTGCTTATCTATTCTTCTGGGTCGGTTTGCAAAAAAGCAATTGAGATGTTGCAGGCTTCAAAAAAAGTATGACTGGATTTAGAAATGAAATCTTGAATTTTCATACTTTTTATCATGTTTTGTGTTATATTGGCTTGTTCGGTTTTATTATTTGCCGTATTAATATTTTTTACCATCAAACGCAAAGTTTTGGTTTTAATGCGTTCATCACATAAAGCTGAGGGAGCTAGTTTCCCCGGATAGGTACCACTGATGCCCCAAAAAAGTTTTCAGCGTGGCGTTTGCAACGTGTGCAATTAAGTGCTTGTAGCTAGTCAATTTTATAAACAAATTGAGGTCATTAAGAGGAGCGTATCGAGGGCACTGACAGAGGTACCAATTTTTTATGTACACTCTTAAAATGAATGAGCTAAACTCAAGCAAGGCATCAGTCTTTGAATTGCCTACAAATGATCGCAGCTGGTTTTGAAAAATGCATATTTTTAACGAGTATATAATTTTCATCATCCAGCGAGCCCTATTAATAGCTCCTAGATTTTTGATTGAATGACCGGTTCCTTAATTATCACCCAAAAAAATAAGGCCCAGTAACCAAAATAAACCAATGCCTTATAAGAATTCGTAAAGTCTTTATATATGTTTGTAGAAATACGAAAAACTTATATATTATTTTGTTTTCAACCAGTGGCAACACAGCATTAATGGTAATAGCTCTGAAACGGCACAAGTAAAACGAAGTATTGTTTTTTTGAATTGCTTAGAATTTTACCATACTTCAAACTGCATCATTACTTTAATATATTTTGATAGAATTTTTAAAAGTTATTAAGCGTTTTTAAAAAAAATTACGAAAATTTCACGAAAAAATTGAATGTACCACATCCAGATTACAAAAAAAAAACCAAAACTTCTAATTTATGTACGGTAAAGTAAAGTTTGGACATTTTTCTTTCAAAATGATGACTCGAACACTAACAAGATATTTGTATTGACCAACTTATGATTGAAATTCGAAAAATCTCAGAAAAACCTGATTTTTACGGAAAATCCGATTAGCGCGATCTCTTAACGTCCTCCAAAAAATCTGAAAAAATTCTCAAAAATACTTGACAGTATAAGCATTCAAACAAAGGTTGAGCAAAAAAATTTTTTATTTTTTGGGACACACTAATGAATATATCATAAGCCTAGTGTTTAAAGTTCATAAAATGTGTGCACAAGATACATGAAATAACAAAAAAATGTTGTAAATGTCATGAAAGAATATAAGCGAATATGAAGTGTTCTTAATTTTTGTGAACTTAATTCATAATATTCATGCACAAAAGCATGAAAATGTTATCACGTATCTTGCCATTAATTTAGTAATCAGCTCATTACTTCTTATTCAATTTTTGACATTTCCCTTCCAAAATTAAATACAATTCGGTATCTAGGTATCATATTTGATTCCAAATTGAACTTTGTTGAGTATTTAAATTTTATGTAAACATTATTATTTTTAAATTTTGTCGTAACACGCCTAAATTTGCTACTTTTTTATGATACTTTTTTATGCTTGTACTACTATAGTTTTGCTTTTATATTGCTGTATTCCAACAGTTAAAGCTTTTTCATCATTCATCGTTACTAAACAATTTTTTATTATTTAACTCAAAAAAAAGAAGAAAATATTTTTTTTTATTTTATAAACTCTTAAAATAAAAAATAAACAAATTTTATTTGTTAATTTTAAAGAGTTTATTGTCACACTTTACATTTACAACCAACAAACGAAACTATTAAAAGCCAGTATTGATCCGATTGACGTTAAATTTTAAAAACGGTTCATTTCAGGTTCGCATAACTTTTTTATGTTCTCAAATTCTCACATATTTTTTTTTTTGCTTTTAAGCTTAGATCTGATCATTTCTGAGTTAAATTTTATGTTTGAAAGTGTCACGACGAATCACGTGGTGATCATGAGCGAACCAATAAAAATATCATGAAAAATTCGTGATTGTGGGTATTTAAATTTTTTCTCGCGTGAGCGTGCGTGAATTAAATTTATTCGTGTCACGACTTGTGTACCAAAATTTTTCAAACCTGTGCCAAATTTCGTAATGCTGTTTTCTTACGCTTTTGCTACCAATGGCATACAAAATGCAACACTGACCACTTTTAAAGAAACAACAACAATTAATTTCGCTCTTTTTACTTATTTTGCGAAACGTCAACGACAACTTGAAGCAATTTTGGTAATTTTAAATACAAATAATAAGCTAAGAAATTTTATCAATTTTCTTTTTATAGTCCTGTATCTACCTCTCTGTTGCTTCTGCTCTTTCCTGTATGCTGGTTTTACCAGAGGTACTCTAAATACACTAAAACACTTTTAATAAAAACTTATGTGTATTCTTCTTCCTATAAAACGCATTGGTGAGAACTCGTGAGTAAAATATGCCATCGTGATCGTGATCAAAAAACTTATTTTTAAGCGTGAACATGCGTGATTAGAAGAAATCACATCGTGATCCAAAAAATTATTTTTGATCGTGAGTAAAAATCACTCACGCACCCATCTCTAATACATACTAACAACGATACTATTTCTGGTGGCTTTCCAGGTACTTGTTGGATATGTTTCGGGTACATTACAGTTAAACTCTTTTTCTGTTGAAAAGTCAAGTACTTTTCGCACACCAATGTCTTGTGCTATGAAGCTCGTTTGCATTCGGCTTCATATAAATGCGCGATTCTTCTTTTTTCGTTAGATTCGCAGCTGTTCGTTGCTACTCGTAGCTTTAAAAAATTAAATTGTGCCTGATATTCCGGACTTTTGTACCTGATCACTTTCGTACGGGCACAAATTGTTTCTCGGGATTACAATTTAGCTAACTTTGAGAGGTCATACTTCACTTCCGGTCAAAAATATTAAAAAATTCTGACTTAAAAATCTGAAAGAGCAACTCTTCTTACCTAGAAAAACATATTTCATGAAATTAAATTTTAGATTTTATATAAGTTTTCTACACGAAAACTCAATGGACTATTCAAATCTGCTTGGGAAGAAATGGGTTGAGATATCTCTCTTGACATAATCGTAATCAATAAACAAATTTTATTGTTTGTACTTTATTTACTAGATTACATCGAGTTTATTTTTTGGAAAAGCATTTTATTCAATCAACGATATTGTCGTCATCAATGAGCGAGCATCTTAATCTGGCAACGCGATCTTTTATTTTATGACACTAAACATCATAATAAGAAAAGGATTTAGGCATGTCTCCCTTTTAAAAATAAAATTATAAAACACTTAATAAAAAAAAACAATCTCACATGACTCACTCAAATTTCATGCATCGTATGCGGGTCTAGCTGTCCCAATTAGGACGAACGCGAAGGAATAATTATAAGTTTCTTGTTGCAATGTCAGTGCAACTCCATGGCATCGCATGCATATCCTTGAAGATATGCGTGTTTGATGAGTTGTTACTTTGTATTGTTTAGTTGTCCTGTCCTGACAATCAACGACGTTGCTTTTCGTCGTTGGTTGGCATCGCGTTTTGGGCATGCGATTTTATCGATCGAGTTCAATGAAGATTGAACGTGATCAGGACAAAAGATGCGTAGATCTGACAAGCTGCCACAAAATCCTGCTGGCCTTGAGGGCGAGAAACAAAGCACGTTCTCAAAAACTATGCTGCTGTTTCGAATAGATACTATTTAAAGGCGATTTTAATTCGACAAAAAGATTGTAAAAACGTGTTGCTGCATATTTTTGACCAGCTGATTGCGAAATTTAACAGCGATAGTTAAAAAAAATATGTGCTCCATGAGTGTACTAAAAATAGCTGCTCTCCGATGCCAAATAGTATAGAGCATTTTCATTGATATCGGATGTTATTGTTCCGATAAATAGCTGCTAGTATGTTTCTTAATTACATTGCTATTTGCTTCATTGGCATAACCGTAACGCTTGCTCAGATTACACGGAAGTTTCCCAGCGACCAACGGTATGCAGCATGTTGGTCTGTATTTAGTTGGTTTTGCCAGCGTGTGCGGATCAATTACGAACTTCATTGAGCGTAAAATTGTGACGCAAGATTGCACGGAACACATGCACACATGTGCGACCCTAACAACACCGCCATCTCCTGCAGCCCCAGGCTTTCCTTGCATCTGTAACTGCAGCTATAGTTGTCGCTGCTTTGTTAGTCTCTATTGATTTAACAGCAATCGACATCCTCTGGTTTATGATGTTGGCAACCGTGACAGTTACTGCTCCACTTCACTCTACTCTTCCACCTTAGGAGAATGACATTGGTTGTCATTGGTTCTTGGTATTGTAGGGTTTTGCTTGGACATTTCATGTTGTTATCGTTGTCGTTGTCGTTGTTCTTGTTGCTTTTGTTGCATTTGTTGCAGTTAGTGTTGGAGGAACACCTTGAGTTGGCAGACTGCATGGATAATTGTGCGTTTTAAATGTGCGTACTAGATTGTCATAAGTTTTACAATGTTTTAAGTTGTAGTGTTGATTTGATGCATCGTAATTTTACAGCGTGTAAAGTTAAAATATATGTGTTTAAAATTTTCTAGGGATTTTTGCAGCTTCTTCCAGGAAACATTGTTGTAAATTGTATTGTTAGTTTCTTTTTGTTGTCGTATCCGTAGTATTTGCCTCTGCGTTATTTAAAAATGGGAAAAAAAAACAAAACATAAAATAACAGAAAATATTTAAAAGCCTTTCCAAATGGCTTTTTTATTCATAAGCTATTCAATGCACCTAGATTTGTTACGGACAATTTGCATTTTCAAAGCTAGTTATTTCAAAGTGTCGCTATGGATGAAGAATTTGATTTGTTCAGTTTTTTTTTTCTACTCCTTATTGTTATGCTTTTACGGAGAAACAATATTTATATTTATGTTCGTATTTTTATGATCCATTCTCGAATGCTGAAACATTTTTTTTGTGCCGTTCAAGTATCTTACTGCGCAATGCATTTTGGTGGTTTCAGATTTCACTTTTCATTGTATTCAACAGATTGTGTACCAACATTGTAAATTGTT
Organism: Tetanocera ferruginea; assembly: GCA_958299015.1. NCBI lineage: Eukaryota > Metazoa > Arthropoda > Insecta > Diptera > Sciomyzidae > Tetanocera > Tetanocera ferruginea. The sequence continues at coordinate 73,841,279 of OY282642.1, forward strand.
GGAATTAAATTCGCCTACACGGTTATCTGTGTGTTTTTTATTGAAATACATCTCAAATTAAAGAAAGATTCAATCAAGTGTTGTTCATATGTTATTGGTATAGTAGGCTTTTTTTTGAATATTTACAACTTGATTTTACTCTCTTTTATAATTTTCGTTTCATACAAACCTATTTTAAAGGAGTAAACTGCAAAAATAATTTTATATTAAATTTTTATATATTTGCAATTTTGTAACTTTTTTTAAAAAAGAACTAGCGGATGTTCCCGTTGTTACTCGGGGTTGTGGTTCGACCACAGAAAAAGGAAGATTTTGAAAACTGCTCTCATTTTAACGTTTTTTAAGTTATCAATTAAATTTTTAAATTTTTTAAATTATTGTTTTTTGGGGTATTGCCTCCTCCTTCCGTCGAAAGTAAAAATTTCCTTCAAATTTCCGTAAAACTGTATCTGTTGGACATGATTAAAAAAAAAATGACGTACTCAACATCTCGATCTGACGTCTGGTTGCTGAGGAAAATGGTCACCCAGTTTGAAAAAAGTAATTTCGAGAAAAATGCCTTTAAATTTTTTCTTAGCATGTATTTAGTATGCAATTTTATCTCAAAAAAATTCCAATTTTAAAAAATCCTTTTAGCATCGATTCAATTTTTAGATTGTTTTCGTTCAACTTCGGTTTTGGTCGATACTATTCGTTTAAGTTTTGTTCATCTTTATATAGCTTCTGCTCGTATTCGTTGAACTTCTTTTTATTCGTTAGTCTTTGGTTCTTGACTACGTTGGCGTTCTGCTCATTCCTTGGTTTTTGCCGAAAGAACTTTTAGAATCATAGGATCTATATCAGTAACAGATACAAATGCTTACCAAGTGTCATCAAAATCGGTTCATACGTTTTGACATGAAAGAGCCAGACATAGTTGATTGAATAAAGCGCCCTCTCACGGAAGTTTTCAGAAATTTAAACAGCCTGAATTCTGTTGTAGGGTCAGGTTCTTTCACGTACCAAATTTTTGTAAAATCGGTCAAGTCATTAAGGAGTTATTGAGTCTTAAAAATTTCCCCTCTTGCGGAAATCTTTGGAATTTTTTATAGCCTATGTGTTATCTTGGGCGTAGTTGAACCTTCGTACCAAATTTCATTAAAATCGGTCAAGGCGTTTAGAAGTTATTGTGGAGTGCAACGCCCACATACTTCCGTCCACTGTTTTACACCACCTATGATATTTCTCTCTATGAAACGTACTCGGTGTCCAAATTTCAGCTCAATCGGATAAACGGTGCGCGAGCCTATACTTAACAGACCGACATACATTTGACTTTATATATTAGAAGATAATAACTATTATTTTATAATTATAGATTACAGTGCGCGACCTACATTTTTATGGAGATTTTTCAGTTCATTAAAGACAAATTGGATTTTCTTATTTCAAATATGGACTTCGTGTTTCTCCATTAGCTCGAATTATTGAGTTATATGCAAAAACATGAAAAACAGTTCTTTTTCTGATAAATTTGCTATATATTTTACATTGATCTACCGATTTGTATAACGATGACGATTTTTGCGTATAAAATTACAATATTTTTTGCAGTTTCGAAGATATCGACGTTCAAAATGATAAAATTTTGAGTGAACCAACTTTTGTTATTGTAAAAACAAGTAAAGACAGTCTAAATTCGGTCTAGACCGTCTATGAAATACCCTTAACCTACTTTTTCAAAATATTAAAATAATATTTATAAAATAGGCGTGTCCGTGGGCTGATGAAGCCCATATTTTATACGCATTTAAATGTTGATGAAAAATTTACACACATCAAGTTTTTTAATCTTATAGCTCACATGTGGATTGTATGGGAGTTGGGCGTGTTCGTGGACGGATTACGCCCCAATTGTTCACATCTTAGTTTTGGCATAAAAAAGATACATACCAAATTTTATCTCTGTAGGTTAAACATAAGCTTATGAATGGATTTTTCAATTTTTTTGGTTATATCGAAAGTAGGCGCGTCCTTGGTGGTGTTGCTTATTTGATAATCAAGAAACGAATGACATAAAACAGCAAAATTGTGTGCCGATGTCCAACAGATACGTGTACTGAGTCCATATGTTATTTACTGAATAAATATGTCACTTTAATCGTATAAGGGGGACATGTACTGAATCTATATTTTATGTTTTTGTAAAAAATTACATAACACGTTGATTGAGTACACGTTGCTTGTATCTATTGAAGTCTGCTATGTATTCAACACACAACATGATGTATTGAATACATGTTTTATTCATTTTAAAAAGTGAATAAATTGATATGTAGCCAGTAAAATTGATATGTAGTCAGCTCCCTTTACTCAGCAAATACTGCTCTCGTTGTGTTCTCATACAAGTTCCAGTGCATAGATTTTACAGAAGGAAAGAAGAACTTAATAACTTTCCAACAATAACAATTCCACGTAAATCTAATAAAAAATGTGTCTTTTACAGCGGTTTTAAAAAAATGCCTTTTTAAAAATAGCAAAAAATTAAACTTTTGGTGGTCAATAATAGTTATAATGAAACAAAATTTTAAAAATTTTTTAATGCCAAAATGTTTGTATGAGTAAGAAATTTAACATTTAAAAAGATGTGGGTATGCATTCTGTGAAAAATTAAAAGTTACAAGCAAAAAACATGTTTTTTTTACCAAAAAGGACCTTCAGGAGAATCAAAATTGCTTCGGCGGTTTTTCTCCGATTTGAAAAAAAAGTATGCAGAAATCATTTTAATGAGTCCCTCTAACTTTTGAGACCCCGTCCGGCGGAATCTAAATTTCGATCCGGTCTAGTGGGCGTGTTAGTGGATGGATGACGTCCATTTTTCTAGCATGTCTTAATTTTAATATAAAATTACTAAATATCTAACTTTTGTAGCTTTGATAGAAGCCTATTTATTTAGTTTTCAATTTTGGGGTTGTAGGGAAGGTGGGCGTGGAATATGAATTTTCATTACGATAGCTTGAAAATTACAGCTTTAATCGGGTATACAGACAGACAGACGGACAGAGAGACAGACGGACATGGCTAAATTAACTCAGGTGGTAACTCAGGTGGAATATATATACTTTTCTATACCTACCACTTCTCCTTATGGGCGTTACACACTTCGCACTATGGAGTATTTCTTAAAACATATTTTAGTAAAAACATATTTATTTTTAGTTTGTTGAATAGTGTAAGAATAACGGACAATGAGTATTTTTTACCTTGCCTTGCTCAAACATTTTTTTTAGCTCTCTGAACTTTGTCATTTTTAGTTGAACTTTTCTTTGGGTTGCTATCTGTTTAGAGGAGTGCATTCTTAAAAATTCATATTTTTTCCCCCAATTTTTCTAAGAAGTTAAAATGGATTGTACTGAAGCAGGCATGTAAAAATAAATGGTAAGTGGTTTGGATGGTATTGTGTTTATTTAAAATTAGTAATTATATTTTAGAAATGTATGCTTTTTTAAGATTTTTTTTTAGAAAATTATTGGATAGCCAAAGGATTTTGTTATATGCGGCTGTCCGTGGCTGTATATTTTTCTTCATAAACTTAATACTACAGGTGTTTACATCTAAAAAAATATAAGCTTGTTGTCCGTTTCGTTCCGAAAAGTGCTGAATATTTTTAAGAACCGTTTAAACCCATACAAACTGGTATAACTTGTCCTAAAGTTGGTACTTAAGTTTATATCTTCTATTTAAATGTCAGGTTTAAAAATGTTATAAATCCCATAGTTTTTAAGATAACCACTTGAAAATTAACTCATACATTTTTCTTTAAAGTCCAATATAACCACTCTTACTTCCCCTATAAATGAAGCGATCCAAATATTTGTGCTTCTATTTTTCTACAAACTGTAGAAACCCAAAATTAGAAAAAATATTTTAAAAGTTTATTATAAAAGTGAGTCATCTGAGAAAGGTTAATCATTTTCTGATGACTTTTTCCCGAATCATTTTCTGATGACCTTTTGCCGGCTTGATTCATTAAATCACGATTGTTTTTTCATTCAATATATATTGTTTTATTTCTAAATCGATTTTAATTTAATTTGTACATATATTCAATCAACCATTAAGCACTTTCTTCAATAATAACAATTGTTTTAATAATACTTTCTTAAAGGAAATTTTAACAGGAATTATAATTCCTGCATAAATTCACAGCAAGGAATTATAATTTTTAATAAAAAATATAGTCTCACACAGTATTTTTTTCGACAAAAATAACTTTAAACTCAAAAATTGTGAATTTTTCCAAAAATTCCTGATTTGATCACAAAACATTATATTTTTCACTAAATACTACTATTAATGTATATCGCTGGAAAGTCCATGAAAATATCTTTCTAAAATATGTTCGGAGAATGTTCTGCATCAAAAACTTTCGTTGCTAGAGCGTTTTTAGTGAAACAACCTCATATAACCTACAAATTAACCCATAGCTTCCCAGGGGGTCAATATAGACCCCCACTTAAAATAATTTTGTCCAACTAAATTGTTCTGGATTGTCACACTGTGCGTCGTGACAAAATTAATATACCCCTTACGTCACGCGCGTGGGGGTATAAAAATACGATATAAATTTTAACGTGTTAGTAGGTCTTAAAATGGATAAGTATATAAATAGAAATAAAATTTTAAAAATCAAATCTTTTTGTTTCATGTTTGCAGTTGAACTAAATTTATATTGGTTCAAAATTTGGGAGCTCGTAGTTCACAGACAACAGTTAATCCAACGGCATTCGATAGTTGAAATATGCGTAATGATTGATTGTCGTTATTATTTCAAACCTTAAGATCAAATAGAAAAAATGTCACACTAAGGGAAAAAGTTATGTAGTCAGTACATAGACAGCTATGTAAAATCTATGCACTGCAACTTGTATGAGAACGCAACGAGAGCAGTATTTGCTGAGTAAAGGGAGCTGACTACATATCAATTTTACTGACTACATATCAATTTATTCACTTTTTAAAATGAATAAAAAATGTATTCAATACATCATGTTATGTGTTGAGTACATAGCAGACTTCAATGGATACAAGCAACATGTACTCAATCAACGTGTTATGTAATTTTTTACAAAAACTTTACTCAATACATAAAATATAGACTCAGTACACGTCCTTCTAATACGATCGAAGTGACACATTTATTCAGTACATAACATATGGACTCAGTACACGTATCTCTTGCACATCGGCGCACGATTTTGCTGTTTTATGTCATTCGTTACTTGATTTTCAAATAAGCAACACCTCTAAAGCCTTTAGAAAATCAGAGCGGGAATGAGTTTATCCTGTACTATAGAACTCTAGAACAAAAGCGATGATTGGATAAGAAATAAATGGCTTGGTTTCTATAAGCAATTGCGAATTATTTTGTGAAATCTAGTCATTTCTTAATTAAGCTATTTATTGCATTTGTTGAAAGGGTGATTTAGGCACAGACATGAATTATGTATATATTCAATACATGAAATTATGAACAAAAAATATATAATGAATACATTATGCATGTAATCATTGCATAAAATTATGTTTTTAGCATATGTAATGAGTAAATTATGTATGTACTCATTATATAAATGTATGCACTAAAAATATGTAGTGAGTAAATTATGTATGTACTCATTACATAAAATTATGCATTTAAAATATGTAATGAGTAAATAATGTATGTACTCATTGCATAAAATTATGTGCTCCAAATATGTAATGAGTAAATTATGTATGTACTGAGTCAATAATCTATGTAATACGTACATAAGATCTTTACTCATTACATAAAATTATTTGTAACAGTTTGCGATGAGTACAGTGTGAATGTACTCACCACATACATTCATGAATTCACGACACATATTTATGCGTTGAGTACATAAAATTCTTTATTGACTACATAACCTCTTATAAGCATTATGTAGTCAATAAAGATTTCAACATGTACTCAATACATAAAAAATGTAAAATTTTTGTGTGCAGAAAACTATGAGATGAGTACATAAATTTATGTATTGAGTCCATAGGTTTTTCCCTCTGTGCAGTATCTTAAATTTTTCAAGGCCCCACTACTAATATTTAAAATTGCCACTGATGTAAATTTAATTAAATACAGAGATTTTGTTTGTATTAAGGAAGCCCAAAAATGTTTATGTTCTGGACCTCAATTACAACAACTCATATGACGGTTTAAAATTTTAAAGCTTAACTTTTAGTAACATAGAAATCTTACTTAAGCTGTTCTTGATTATCTTAAGACACTCTTTAAAACTACAATGTCAATGTTTTTTGCTGATAATATATATAGCTGTATACCATTTACACATTAAAATACAATAATTCATAAAATGCTGGCATTCACTGGCCCTACGTTTCGATGATATGCTAGTTCAACGATTCTATGGAATATCCATGAGTCTTACAATTACGAAGAACTTAAGTTTCCAAAGAAAAACTCTTTTTTTCTACAAGACATAAATTCAGCTGATCGGCAGATCAAGACCACGTGCTGCATAAATAATTCAATTTTAATCGGACAATCAATTCGCGTGATCATTGCTTTCAAAAGTCGATCAGTGGGTCTAAAGTGTGCTCTTGACTTCCAATTTCATTTGTCATCATTTTTTCATTGTTTTCAACCTGTTAAAGTGAACTGAACAATAAGAACAACAAAAACACCACAAAACATTATATAATTATCCAAAAGTTTGGACTAACTTAACGGCGACATTCATCAGCAGTTCATGAATACGCTAGTGCAGTCGAAATGAAAATTAAAAAAAAAAAATAATTATAAAAAAAACAACGAATAAAAAAACAACAAAAAGAAAAAATTATGTATAATAAAAAGTTATAAAGTGAAATTGTATACGAAATGCAATTTTTTGCAAAGTCGTCATAAGTCACGGACTGATGTTGTTTGTTTTGATTTAGTGACATTGTCCGCGTTGAAGGCGACATTGGAATCCGAAACGAACTCCACAAACCCAAATCGGAGCAGTCTTTGAGTGTTATTTTGTCGCGCCGCAGTTATCGCAGTGCATCGCGCTAGTTTGCTCTCTTCAGCCAAACGGCGGGGTCTTGAGCTTCAGCTGAAGCTCAAGTTCTTAATGCTAATTCTTATGGCTTGAACGAGCTGTCGTTGGTACTAGCGAAATAGTATGTTCGACGACAGTTTCTCGAGTTGGTCAATAACTCTTGCTATTTGAATTTATTTTCGGTAGAATCGCGCCAAGTGTTCCCGTTAGTGCGCGTCATGCGACGATGTCTTTGAGCTCCCTCTTGAGTTGCTGAACTATTAATGGTCCATACTTTACGACTTTTCGTTTCGTTCTTGTTGGTATCGTTTGTTCTTGTGTTTGGATACGTTTTTGTGTTGTTATTTTGTAATTTGCTTAATTATTATTGCGGGATTTTAATATTTTTCTTCTGCGCTCTACATTGGTGCAGCTGACCAACCGACCGACCATTGAACGGCCGCGTGTCTCGTGTTGCAGCACATCGATCCATAGTCAAATTTCGATGCTTGTTCCAGACATATGCAGACAGCATCATCAAAATGGATCCAAAAAGTAATGAACGGTTTTATTTCTCTCAAGTGTTGTTTCAGTTTATTTTCTTAGTGGTGTTTATTGTATTTGCGCATTAGCTCCTGGATATCTGTTTTGTCTGGTCCACTGTTTGAACTGTGAAGAACTTTGAGGAAGTGAATTAATATATTAGCAAAAAATCGCATTTCGATTGATGTGAACATTAACTTCTGTGAACATTATAAATTATCGCCTAAAACGGTTTAAATTGCTAATTTTTTTAAAGATTCTAGCTTAAAAAAGGACATTTGTTCGAAAGGGTAATTAAGAACCTTCAATTTAAGATTAAGCCAGTTACTCGACTCTCTATATAATCTTTTTAGGAAAAACTGGTTTTAGTAACGTTTGTTCCTATTTTTTATAATATCTTTTGTGTTCTTTATTTTTTTGTGTACTCGTATCATCTTTATCTCTTTTATTAATAAAAAAAAAAATTTTTTTGAAAAGAGGAGTTGTATCACATGTAGAGTATTTATGATTTTTTTCTTGTGATAGTTTTGGCATTTGAGCATAAGTTGCCGTCAGCAGGTTAATTTTTTTTTATTCGTAATCAAAAGATTAAATATAAATAACTAGGTCGTAGCAATCGCTTAGCAAGTACCTAAGCTGGCCACATAAATAGGTACGTTGAAGATACAACTTAGTTGGGTCGCTCGCTTTAAAAATTTTTTTCTTAAATCTGTAAAAAAAGAGATATTATCTCTTTCGATTAACTTAAACGAAAAAATTAAAATTTTTTAATTTATTCTAGTTTTCTTCCATTTTTATGTTCCAAAGTCACGTGTGAGGTCATTAATATATATAAAACAAACATTACTATATATAAACCTCTAAAACGGCAAACAGTTTTAAATAACAAAAAAAAAAAACAAAAATTCACTTTTTGAGATAAAACCAAATTAAAGTTTTTCAGAAAGTTGGCAACTCTAACATAAAAATTCCAAAAATATTTAATTTTTTGAAATCGCTTTTCTATAGTTTTCTAATGATAGGAATGTTACCATTTACAAAAATAAGGTAACATAAGATGGAGATATGATTTATTAGAAATGACTTAATTTTTAAGATTGTTGCTTTTATAAAAAAATTGGTATCTCCATAATATTTTACAAAATTATGGCGATAAAAAAACAAATAACTTATATTCTTATAAGTAGAAAAGGAACCTACTAAGAGCATGTGATTAATTTTTGGAAAAAATTTGCCATATATTTTTTGGGGGCAATGAATATGGTAATTCAAAACGAAAATAATAATATTTAACATTTTCATAATTTCTCGTTTTCACATAAGTTGACAGACTAACACATCATTAATTTTTTTCTTACTAAATTTAAACTAGTAAGGTATATCTTCGACTTGGTCGAAGTTAAAATACCCCCACGGCCGAATCTTAAGGGTGGAAGAATCTTAAATTGATGAGCTTTTTGTATATGATTTTGAGAGATTTTATTATTTTTATGTGTCTAAAATACATACATATCAAATTGTTTTCCTGCAGCTTAAATATAAGCCTTTTTATAAATTTTTAAATTTTGGGGTTTTATGGGAGGTGGGCGTGTTAGATTGTGTATGACGCCCATTTTTCTAGCATACCTCAGTTTCGACATAGAATACACAAATACCGAGTTTCCATCTTGTAACTTTAGTATTAGCCTCTTTATAGATTGTTCAATTTTGAGGTTGTATGGGAGGTGGGCGTGTTAATGAGTGGATGACGCCCATTTTTCTAACACACCTCAGTTTTGACATTAAATACACAAATACCGAGTTTCCGTCTTGTAACTTTAATATTAGTCTCTTTATAGATTTTTCAATTTTGGGGTTGTATGGGAGGTGGGCGTGTTAGTGGGTGGATGACGCCCATTTTTCTAAAACATATCAGCTTTGACATAGAATACACATATACCAAATTTCAGTATTGCAGCTTTAATATTAGCTTCTTTGTAGAGTTTTCAATTTTGGGGTTGTATGGGAGGTAGGCGTGGTTTTCATCCGATTTAGCCCATTCTCGAACTTGACCTTAGTTTTTTTAAAAAAAGCTTAAATATCGAATTTCATTACGATAGCTTCAAAATTACGGCTGTAATCGTGTCGACAGACAGACGGACAGACGGACAGACGGACAGACGGACAGACAGACGGACATGGCTAAATCAACTCAGGTGGTGATGCTGAGCAAGAATATATATACTTTTCCATACCTACCACGCCTCCTTTTGGGTGTTACACACGTCGTGACAAAATTAATATACCCCTTACGCAGTACGCGTGGGGGTATAAAAATAATTATTTAATTTATTTACTTTTGAACAGCGAAAACTTTAGAAATATGCTTAAAACAAATAATTAAGTGAATACTCAAATCCAAAGATGTTGTGTAAAAACAATTGAAGGCAATAAAAATCCAATTGGATTATTTCGGTTTTTTCACACAATAAAAAAAAAAACAGCGAACGTTCGTTTTTAATCACTTATTCAAAATGAGCGTTTGAATTAAAAATTCAGGAACTTTGTTCACGACCGGCATTAATTATCTGAATGTTTCTTGCAGATTGATTTGTTTACTTTTCTTTCTTATTTCTTATTGTTTTCATTTCTCCACGATAACGCAAAAACGAAAACATGTAGAACAGCAACAACGCAAACCGAACCGATGACGCACGCACAACAAAAAAAAATTACTGACGCTGCTAATTTTTTTCTGAACGGACATTCTATTTAAACCTTAATTTTTAATGAACGGTTGAAACGAACGTTCGTTAATTTTTGAAGTTGTGTGTAAAATTTCTTGAGAAAATACGCAACAGACAAATTTTCCGTTTAAAAAAAAAATGCTTTTATCTTTCGATCAGACATGCACAACGAAATCCACAGAATTTTTTCTGTTTCGTTGAGGCAGAAAAATAAATTATAGCCCGTTTTAAAAGAGAAGAACATTTTTTAGTTTCATTTTTCGATGCGCAGTGAGAAATTATTTTTAAAGCTAGAAAAATTTTTAGAGCGTAATTTCTTGCTCTTTTTGTACTGTTCGCTGAACTTTATGCTTTTTTTAGTGGTTTTTACTATTTTTCTATATATTTAAATGCGCAAACATTCAGAAAAAATGATCGTACAAGTACGGTGTTGCACCGACGTCCTGCAACAACCTGCATCTTGAGAGAGAAATCAAATACAAATTACATAAAAAATAAATTATTTTCTCAAGAAAAAATTGTGAAGTGAAATTGTGGCTAACAAATTATTTTTTGACGCCCACTTTTTTTTCAATTTTGATTGGTTGATTTTGAAAAATAAAATTCAGTACTTCCGCAGCGCAGTTGCGATGAACAACAAAATTCAGGAATATACATTAATTTTTTTCATTTATTTTTCTGCTCAGAGAATATTCAATTTTTTTTTTAATGTCGACCAATCAGAATGAAGAACGCTCTCAAAATTATTTTCTTATTCTCTAACATGCGCGAAAATGTTCTTTTCTTTTGAAACAGGCTATATCAAAATTATTTCGTTTTTTAAAATAACGTTAAAAATTTATCAAATCAAACTTCGTTTCGTTGAAAAACGAAAAATTTTCTATTATTTTCTCCTATGCTAAAGCTGGTATGACACTTGCTTTTTTCGCATTTTTAAGATCTTCAAAAAAGCAGCGGGTAAAAGGGAAGAATTAACGTGCATGCCTGCGTTCGTTTGCAAACGAAATAAATCTGCTATTAAATAAGTTTAAGAATCATTTAAGAAATTTATTATTAAATATATTTAATGGATTGCTGATGAAAACAAAATAATAGTAAATTTCTTTTCAAATACTCTGCGACAATTACGCGCTCATTGTTCCTTGCCCACTTAAAATTGTTTAATGTTTTGTAGTTGTAACAGTAAAGAACAAAACTTGATTAACATGTGCAAGATTCCTTAGCAGCAAATTATTAGCAGCGCTGAGCTGCAATTTAAGGAATTACAAATGTTTGTCAAACAACAAAAAATGTTGTTTATGAAAGAAAATAAGCCTAAAATAAGAATTAAAACTGCAAATTTATTTTATTTCAGGGTTCACCTACATATGCAAATATAAACAGATTTCATGGTTTGTGTTTTATTTTCTAACTATTTTCTTTCATAAATAAAATTCGTACTCTTATTTTTTACTATTTTACTATTTATTGATAAATAGCTGTTGCAGCGAAAAACATTCGCCGCAAGATTTTTGCTGTCGTTTCATGTCGTTCGGTTTTTTCATTGACTGATACATACATACACAAGCATGTTAGAAGAAAACTATTTCAGCGAATAACAACAACAAAACTCACGGAAATATTATTTTCAATTAACTTTTAAACTAAATGGAATTTGAAAAAACTTCCTAAGAAAACAACCTTCGTTAGGAAGCGTAGAACAGTACAGTAAAAGAAATTTTGAGATCGGTCAATCCGTTCGAGAGTTTAAGGTCTCTAAACAGCTTCAAACAACCTGTTCCATGGGAGCTTCGCTCGCTTCGCTCGCTCGCTCCAAAAAACAAGTAAAGAAAGTCTAAAGTCGGTTTAGGCCAGCAATGAAATACCCTAAACCTACTTTAAAAAAAAATAATTTTTTAGATGTAGCCTATATTTTATATGCATTTAAATGTTGATGAAAAATTTACACATACCAAGTTTTATTTCTGTAGCTCACAGTTAATGCCTTTATTATGCTTTTGCTATGGGAGGTGGGGTGGGCATGTTCATGGACGGATTACTCCAAATTTAAGGAACACACCTTAGTTTTGGTATAAAATACACACATACCAAATTTGATCTCTCTATGACAAACATAATATTATTTATTGAGTTTTAAACTTTTTGGCTTGTATGGGAGGTAGGCGTGTCCGTAAGCGGATGACGTCCATTTTTCAAAACCGTCTTTGTTTTGTCATGAAAAACATACGTGCCAAATTTTATCTCTGAATGTTAAACAGAGGCTTATTTATTGCGTTTTAAATTTTTGCGTTGATAACCATTTTTGAAGACATTTTTGTGTTGATACAAAACACTTATGTACCAAATTTTATTGTTGTAGGATAATTATGAGCTTATTTATGCAGTTTTCAATTTTTGCCTTGTATGGGAGGTAGACGTGTCCGTGGGCGGATTCTAAAAATATTCAATAGTATAGATCCGTCGGTCCATGTGACCATGTGTACCAAGTTTCTCCAATTATCTCAACTCCTTCTTCTTATCCTGTGTTTACGAACAACACACAGACGAACGGACGGACATGGATTGCTCGACTCACGAGGTGACCCGATCAAGAATATATATACTAGAGTGGGTTGCTTTATATGGGAGAAAAAATTAATATAAAAAGACACCCCCTAATATGAAAGCTTACATCGAAATTGTTTCAGCACTATAAAATTTTTTTTTTTGGTGTCCCAAAAAAACAGCCAAAATGGTCTTTTAGTTATAACATTAGTATTTTAAGTTCGATCATGAAGTGCAGCATATCGTTGGATAGGTCTGAAAGAATACTACATCGTGTTCTTTGGTGTCGATGGTGTCAGAGGTCATATTCAAGTAGATATTTTACAATTTTTATTTTTTTGCTCTAGGTACCCCATAACTTCGATTTAAAATTGTTGTTTAGATAAACTTCATAAAAAATTAAAGTACTCTTGTGAAGGACTTAATTGATTTTGTTCACTACAAAAAAGTTACAAAGGTAAGAAGTTTCAGTACAACTACTGTATTTCTATAAAGAAACATTCAGCAATTGAAATTTTCTCTTGGTAGTTATATTAAACTTTGACGTGATTTCAGTTGGCTATAGCGTTCGCGGCTGTCGAGTTTTGCAACACCAGATTCACTCCCAACGTGAACAAAGCGCTCAGTGTTTTGTGAGTGGCAGCGGAAATCTGTAAAAACCAAATCATTGCAAAATATTTTTGTATAAAATCACATAAATATTTGCCTGGAATTTTGAGTTTACTTTAACCAAAATGTTTCACTTTTGTAAATTTAATTTTTTTAAAAACTATGACACACTCCAAAAGTGGAGCCAGCTCCCGATTTCGATTAAGGACTGAATATAACAGAACAAGTTTCTTAAAAGCCATTTGCATTCATTTTTGAAGGAAGAAGTACCCAAAGGCAAAGTATTTCTGAGACCAGCAGTTTTAGCAGAATCACGTAAAATTAGGAACCACTGAATATTTCAATAATAGCCTTTAAATAAACTTCTAACCTTTGTAACTTTTTTTGTAGTGAACAAAATCAATTAATTCCTTCACAATAGTGTATTGATTTTTTATGAAGTTTATTTAAACAATAATTTTAAATCGAAGTTATGGGGTACCTAGAGCAAAAAAATAAAAATTGTAAAATATCTACTTGAAGATGACCTCTGACACCATCGACACCAAAGGACACGATGTAGTATTCTTTCAGACCTATCCAACTATATACTGCACTTCATGATCGAACTTAAAATACTAATGTTATAACTTAAAGACCATTTTGGCTGTTTTTTTGGGACACCCAAAAAAAAAATTTTTATAGTGCTGAAATACTTTCGATGTAAGCTTTCATTTTAGGGGGTGTCTTTTTATATTCATTTTTGCTGACCCGCCTTAATATATACTTTTCTATTCCGGACTCTCTTCGTTCTATGCGTTACAAACGTTTGCACAAAGTTAATATTATTTAGGACCTTTCAGACTTAGGGTATAATAATGCTTATAAGCAAAACTTGATCACTGAATTGACCGATACCCTATCGCCAATTATTGTTTCCATGTTATTGCAGAGAAAAACCTTATTCCATACCGACATATTTTTTGAGTTTCTTGAAATCTGATGACAAAAAAAAGTGTTTCTTGTTGAAACATTTATGACGTGTGTTTCATCATATTAAACAAAATTTAAAAATAAAATTTTACGTTTCTACTATTGATGACATTTTTGGTGGACAAACATACTACACACATAGTTTTATCAAATGAAATTTAGTGGTGGAAAATATTACGAATAGAAAAAAATTATAACAATAATAAGGTGTTTCATGTCACTTCGTATCTGCTTCGTAAGCTCGTATTTTGATATAACTTACAAAACTTCAAAAATATTTCATATGAACATTGAGATACGAATATTTTTAAAACTTAACGAATCAATTTCGATGCTTATGTCGTAAACAAGCTATTTGTCAAAATAAAAAATTATTCAAAAACATTTTTGTAAACTTTAAAGCTTGATTCAATTTAGCGTGCAAAAAAGTGCAAACATTTCAAAAAATTAGTGTTTGTACACATTTCATCAATTTCCGTTTCATTGTTGGAAAATTTTATACACGAACACGATACCGAACGCTGCCGATGTCTTGACCTTGGCATATCCCCGTCGTCACCATAAGCCGTGTGGTCACCACCATAATGCTGTGTCTCTTCGTGGTGCCATTCGTCATGATGGCGGCAAGGACTAAGTTTATTCATTGAAGCTGATGCCTACAATTGGCAACGAATTATGTAAAGTCTGCATGGACGTTTCTAAGCTTAAGCCGAATGACCTGACTCTCAAGATTTCGAACAAAACAATTCCAATGTGGAATGTGAAGACGACCATGGTTTGATTCAGCGTAGCTTTGTACGGAAGTTTACGCTACCCCAGGGACAATGACCCTCAGAATGTGGCTTTAATAATTATATCGGATGGCATAATCACTGCCAAGACAAAACCACTACCAAGTAAGGCACTTAAACAGAATGAGATCATCGTTTAGATTCAACAGACTGGATCAGCTGATCTGATCTAAACAAATGTTGCAAAATTCAAGTCTCGTCACATACATATGTTATTTTTGTTCACATACTCATTCGTGAAATTGACAATTTTTTAATCATCAAGACAAGTAATTTTCAAACATTAGGATAGCGACCCTAGGAAGGTCTGAGCCTAAAAAACAACCCCTTCACAAGAAGGCTTAATTTTTCTTTACTTAATTTTCGACATACTCATATGTGGTCGACATACTCATATAGTTTCCACAATGAAGCCCCGGAAATCGCACTTACTTCCTCCATGAATAATGGTTGCCTTACCATGAGCGTGAAGCTCATCATCCGACAATTCAGGACCCCGTACATATGGAACAAAAGAACAAACTAAAATAAAAACATAAATTTCCGATATACAAAAATTTGGGCTTTGTGCTTTACCGCTACCTGAGCGCTCACCACACAAAACGCAACCAATTCATAAAAGAGTACGAAAAGTACGATATACGACATACGAAAACGTACGAAGTGGCATGAATCACCTTAATATAAAATAAAAATATTTTACTGTAAAGTATCATTAATTTTGTTAAAGAGCAAATGCCGGCTATTTTTTTTTTTTAACTGATAATGAAATGTCCTCCAGGTGTTACTCTCCAATTTGAATGAATGAGTGATAGAGGATGAAATTCTAAGGTTGATCAATTTTTTTATATATGCTGAGTTCAAGGTTGAGGCTTTCAAAATGACATTAAAAAATGAGTAAAAAAATAAGTTTTTTCGCAATAACTTAAACTTTATGTTTAGAGACACATGTACATAAATTAGGCATCATATTAATGTTATTAAAATTTAACGTCGTTTGGTACTCGAATCTACACTCAGATTTAAATGCAAGATGATGGATCCAATAAGAAATACTTTGATTCGACAAATTTTGCATAAAATTATAAAATTTTTAACAAAAAAGGTTTGAAGTAGTTTTTCATGTAATATATATGGGCATTTCCACAGAATGGTCTACCGGGACCGAAAAAGAAATGGTAATAAACAAATAATTTGTTTGTTTTCAATTTAGCGCGGAAACTAAATTGTGCATCCATTTAGAAAAATTTTTTTTTATAAAATAAGACGATGAATCTTACTACATATTTTCGAATCAACCTCTACAAAAATGACATATTTTAGAAGAGATTCAAAAAATAAACAAAACTATGCTATCCATGAATATTTGATAAAATAAGTAAGAATCTAAAATTTTCAGAAACTTTAAGTATTTTCTCTGAATTGTTCAAATATTCTTGTCTACCGGGCTAAAAAAAAAAAAAACAGAAACCCACACACATAAAATTGGCCATTTCAGCCGTTGAAAGGACTTTGACCGAGCTTCTTATGATTATTTGTGTTGTGTGTGTTATTAAATGTTTGCACACAATTGACCGACAACTGGACCTTCATGTTTTATGCCGACTCCGAACAGCTAAAGTGCATGTTCTTAAGAAGCTTTACATGGCATTATTTACTCTCTGAGAAAAATTTTTTTATTGAATCACCTGATCCAAAAAAAAAAATGTTGCAGAAATATTTTTTAAGTGTCCTTTTAACGATTCGGTGTCAGGCAAAATCTAAATTTCGATCTGGCTTAATGAATAAATAGGATACAAAAGAATCTGCGAAACAAGTTTAGAATGTTTTCTGTGTGGCGGAAAGCTATGTGTATGAACAGGCTTATTTTAATCTAAGGCAAGTGTTATGCTTTTACTTCAGTCCATTCAAGTTATTAAGCAATCCCTGCAACATCATCTGTCACCCAAATTTTATTAATGAAGTATTGAAAAAATTAAAAAATTTTAAATTTTTTCGTTTTATTAACTTTTTTATTAAAAAGTTTACAAAATTTTAAATGCCCGATAAAAATTTGTTGAATTTTGATCAATTTTACTAAAAGAATTTTTGAAATCATTGAAGTCATAAAAAGGTCATCGGTCAAAAAGTTACGACATTTTTCAATCTATGGATTTTTCACTTCTATTTGTATGGGAGGTGGCTATGGGAGGTGGGCGTGTCCGTTGACGTATGAGTAATGTAATGACTGGTACTCATGACGAGTACAAGTCATGAGTGCAAAGCTCATGACTTGTACTCGTTTTAGTTTTGATCAAACATTTACATAACTAAGTTGTATTACTGCAGCTGACATATAAATCTCTGTATGCTGATTTCATTATTGTGGGCTGTATAGGAGGTTGGTTTTTTACGTAAATTCTATAAATAGGTTTTTATTCGAGCTACAGAATTCAAACTTGGTATGTCTGTTTGTTACATAAAAACTTAGATTTTTAAAAAATAATCTCAATGCACACTGTGTATCAGGTATGATATTTGTAGTGGATATCCACTTTTTTACCTCCTTTCGATTTTCGAAAGTCCCCAACTCCTTTTAGCCCAACAAAAGTACTTTCGGATACGGATATCAAAGCAAGTAAACGACACGCATGATTAAGATTTTGATCTCAATATTGAGACCGAAAAATTGAAAAAAAAGAGAAGTTTAATAGTATTTATTTGGGTTAGCCGATCAAAAAATTTTCAGATGGATTTTCAGATGGGCGAATCGTCTGACGATGTACAGAGCTAGATGATAGAAGTTATAGAGGTAGATAATGTCGTTGATGTCTACGAAGAAGACGAGGAAGATGATAGCGAGGATATCAGTAGCAACGGAAATCAAGTAAGTGCTCGTCCAGAAAACATTGTTGGCTTAAAAGAGGTGTAAAAAGATGCAATTGGCATCAGAGAAAGCGAATCAAGAATTACAAAAGAGCCATAATGCCATTCCTGAGATAGCATCATTTTTCGCACGCTTCGAATTTTCAACTGATTTGATTGCTATCAAACCAGAAACCTGGACTGAGCGTGAGGATTACTACACGAAATATTGCGTAATGTACACGTTGTCAATGACGCCATCAAAATAGGCGTAGTTTAGGAAAAAATATTTTTGCCTAAAGTCGTTGCCGAAAATCGAACGAAATACATATTCATACCATGACAAAAAGAAATTAATTTGATTAAAATTGTCTTACAATTATAATTACAAAATTTCTTATTTCTTATTTACGACAGGTATGCTCCATACAAATTTAGAGAAGAAAAGTTAATGTGGGTCGTTCTCTCATTTCAGCCTTTTGGAAGGCACCCTGGGAGCGATGGAAGCTGATTTTAGAAAAATTTTTTTAAAAAGAATATGTATAGATGCCCCTTTAAGGGTTGGAAATATAGGGTAGGTATGTTAATGATAAAATGTTGGAAAGAAAAAACCAGTGGTGTTCAGGCACACATTTTACCCTACTAGGCGCACCCTGGAAGCGGTGGAATCAAATTTCCTAAAAATATCAATTTTATTTTGGAACCCCATTAGGGGGTTGGAGATTGCGGCAGGTATGAAAGATGAAAGATTTCGGGGGAAAAATTTATGGGGGTCGTTCGAGCTTTTCATCGCTCTAGGGGCAACACTTGGGTAGTTATGGAGGTTTCCGTCTTATTTTTCCACTTCCCACTAACCTTGAACACCGATGCGGCACAACTTAACCCCACGCCACCCCGAATTTGTTTTTATCAAAAGCAAATTAGGCTAATGTGTCTTTCGTTCACAGGTATGAACCGGGAAACAAGGTGGTGGCGTAGTTTCCGGTTTACGATGAATCCGTATCCAAATTCGCTCTTCTTTGCATGGCAGCTGTAGTAGAGCAGCCTTTCCTTTCCATCGCATCTCCTTGATGGCGGTGATGTCAATCTTTATATTTTACGTGAGCTTCCTCCATTTGGACAGATTCACCTTCCCTATAAAGGGTCCGGGCATTTCAGATGCATAAGTCTAAATCATTGTTCGTTTTTCGTTCGCGGTGGTCGTCAACGTAGTAGAGCTTCATATCCGAGGTTGGTTTGGTTTTCATTGGGTAGTTATAATGTGGTTTGGACCTAAACCCTAGGTACATTCCATTTTGAAGGTCGTTTAGAGAACCCCTCAAGTTTGTAGTCTAGAGGAGACAGGGAGTTTTGGACATGGAGCTTTTGAGGCGGCTCTGACTCGCCTTGACAGTGCTAGTTTCGGGCTATGTGAGTTTTTCGATGAAAACGCAGTGCATCTCCAACACTACGCCCTTCCACACCCAGGCTGGTCACCAATACTTATCCGGGACCGTAAAAAGTAGCTAACCTCTTTATCTAGAGGTCGTCCACTATCCACAACCTGTGACCAGTCCGGCAGCTTGTAGCTCAGCCCCCTCAGATTTGCCATAGAATCCACGGTTGATTCATATTCATCAATATATTTATATGACTTTGAAATTTTGTAGGTGATGGTAGAAACGTTTGTGAATGGAATTGCTTAATAACTTGAATGGACTGAAGTAAAACCATAACACTTGTCTTAGATTTAAATTAGCATGTTCATACACATAGCTTTCCGCCACACAGAAAACATTCTTAACTTGTTTCACTTGATTCTTTTGTATCCTATTTATTCATTAAGCCAGATCGATATTTAAATTTTGCCGGACACCGAATCAAAAGATAAAAGGACACTTATAAACTATTTCTGCAACATTTTTTTTTTTTTTGGATCAGAGAAATAACCATGGAATGGTGTTGGTTCTCCTGAAACCCTTTTTTTGGAGAAAAATCGAGTTTATTCCACCATTACTTTTTCCCTTTCAGAATGTATACATACACTAAGGGAAAAAGTTATGTAGTCAGTACAGAGACAGCTATGTAAAATCTATGCACTGCAACTTGTATGAGAACGCAACGAGGGCAGTATTTACTGAGTAAAGGGAGCGTGTACTGAGTAAGAGTTTTCTTATAAGAAAACAAAAAAAGTAAAGAGTTTAATAGTACACAAATATTGACTTAAATAAAATGTTTTGTCATTTAATATCGAAAAGACCTATAAAATATGTATTTACTTATTGAAAAAGTATTGAGCTCTTCTTTTCATTGAAATATCGGATGGTGTGGTTCAACTAAAACTAAGTACCATAATTATGTAAAATGTGTGAAATTGATATTTAAAGAGCTTTTTTCAGCTTTATTATTATTGAATTGCCATAATAACTGTTAGATTTTGACAATTCTTGGTATGCATAGCTTTGTTCGATGACTGTTCTAGATTAAAATTTTCACTCTAGATCAGCAAAAAGTGTTCGATGAGCACCTTTTTCTGCTCTAATCTACTCTAACTTGCTCTTGATCTTTGTTTTTGAAGCTGCTCTAAGGTACACTCGCTGCTCTTTTCTACGCTTATATTTTTTGAATAATGAAGGAGGTTTAAAATGGTTTTTTCTAATAAATTTGAATAGAGTTTAATGAAAAATAATAATTGTTTTCAAACCTATTCCATAATTTGTTTACTTTTTACAGTTGCTTTCTCGAGCATGTTTTTAAGGGTTTTTAAATGCATGATTGTCGAAAATATATTTTTTAAAATACATACGTATTTTTCATGGTAGGGGAGAGTGGTACTAGTTGTCACAAAATTTGAATGAACCGCTGTAACTCCCATAAATCAAGAAATAATGGCACTGCAAAACTTTTAAACATAAATGAAATCTTTTATTCTTCAATCCTGATGTGTATAACAGAGAACTGCATGAGACCATTCGTCATTTTTTGCCACTTGAATAACAAAAAAAGTTAACTCGTCTGTGACAAGTTACCCCACTCGTGGGGTAAGTTGTCCCAATGCGTAGTTGCCGTTGTCACACTTTTTAATCGTAATTGCTGCCACACTCCGAAACACAATTTAAGTAGCAATTTATCAAACTATCACTTTCAATGCATTATGCACAATGTTTGCATTTTAAGCATTAACGACAATTGTTATTGACAACAAACAACACATAGTGAATCCACTTTATCTTCATTGATACTAGCTCTATTCAGCTTGCATCATGATATCTGAAGATTTCCGACCTCGGTTTGTAAGTCGTTTGCGATTTTTTGGCAATTTCCTCAATTCAAATAAAACATAGAATACTTTCAAAATGGTTATATGAAATTATATGTGACAACAATCCCCAAAAGCGCTGTGACAACCTGTACGATTTGCAAAAAAATGTTAACAATGTTCTGTAAATTTAAATATAAATATTTATCTAAATATTTGCAAAATATAATATTAATTGTATTGGAAATTTATTTAAAGTTGAATACAACAACTTCTTTTTAATGAAATACAAATTTAAAAAAAACTAGTAAGGTATATCTTCGACTTGGTCGAAGTTAAAATACCCCCACGGCCGATTCTTAAGGGTGGAAGAATCTTAAATTGATGAGCTTTTTGTATGTGATTTTGAGAGATTTTATTATTTTTATGTGTCCAAAAAATACATACATATCAAATTGTTTTTCTGCAGCTTATATATAAGCCTTTTTATAAATTTTTAAATTTTGGGGTTTTATGGGAGGTGGGCGTGTTAGATTGTGTATGACGCCCATTTTTCTAGCATACCTCAGTTTCAACATAGAATACACAAATACCGAGGTTCTGTCTTGTAACTTTAATATTAGCCTCTTTATAGATTTTTCAATTTTGGGGTTGTATGGGAGGTGGGCGTGTTAATGGGTGGAGAAAGCCCATTTTTATAACACACCTCAGTTTTGACATTAAATACACAAATACCGAGTTTCCATCTTGTAACTTTAATATTAGCCTCTTTATAGATTGTTCAATTTTGAGGTTGTATGGGAAGTGGGCGTGTTAATGAGTGGATGACGCCCATTTTTCTAACACACCTCAGTTTTGACATTGAATACACAAATACCGAGTTTCCGTCTTGTAACTTTAATATTAGCCTCTTTATATATTTTTCAATTTTGGGGTTGTATGGGAGGTGGGCGTGTTAGTGGGTGGATGACGCCCATTTTTCTAAGACATATCAGATTTGACATAGAATACACATATACCAAATGTCAGTATTGTAGCTTTAATATTAGCTTCTTCGTAGAGTTTTCAATTTTGGGGTTGTATGGGAGGTAGGCGTGGTTTTCATCCGATTTAGTCCATTCTCGAACTTGACCTTAGTTTTTTTAAAAAAAGCTTAAATATCGAATTTCATTACGATAGCTTCAAAGTTACGGCTGTAATCGTGTCGACAGACAGACGGACAGACGGACAGACGGACAGACAGACGGACATGGCTAAATCAACTCAGGTGGTGATTCTGAGCAAGCATATATATACTTTTCCATACCTACCACGCCTCCTTTTGGGTGTTACACACGTCGTGACAAAATTAATATACCCCTTACGCAGTACGCGTGGGGGTATAAATATAAAAATACACAAATCCAACTTAGTTTCTTAAATCTCTTTTTATTTTTGCAAAACAAAACTAACAGTTATTGAACTTTTTTGGGATGCTAAACATTGCAGTAGCGTTTCGATGGCATTGATATGCAATTCGCTAACGTGTTGAATCGAAAGATATAGGCGTTGTGACAACTAGTACTGTAGACAATGGGGACGACTCTCCCCTACTCTGTTTCGATCAAAGCACGCCATACGATACACCAAAGAAAGAAGAGCTCAATACTTTTCTAATAAGCTTAAATTTATTTAACAATTTACTTATATTGTTTTTCTCCATACAAATTCGATCCGGCTTATTCATTCATCATTCAATTTTTCGAACCAAGGCAGAAATCATAAACTGAATAGGTTTGATACCTGAAATCGTTGGTTCAAAGATAAAAAAAGAAACATTTTGAAAGCTCTTAAGGAATTTAGAGCATCAATCTATCCCAACAAATTAATTGCTACTAACTTCGATGAGAGCTGCAATACTCAACAAATGGCTGCACAATAAGCTACAATGTCACTGGCGTATTCCACAGGAGTCAGTCCTAGGTCCTCTTCTGTGAAATGTCATGTCATGTATGTATGAACGGAGGTGGTGTTCATTATTAGCAGGAAAAAGTCCGAGACCGCAATTATCAAAGCACGTAGAATGGAGGTAAATAAAGTCGCGAAGTCATGTCTTACGGCGGTTCCAGGGGGTTCATACAGGGAAAGAGACTTGCGAAGGTTCGATTTCGGGGCTTAGTTAAGGTTTAGAGGTTCAGCACTGGGACTTCTTAAAGGTTCGCCTTTTAAGAATAAAATAAATAAATCATACACTAAGGGAAAAAGTTATGTAGTCAGTACAGAGACAG
Source organism: Tetanocera ferruginea (assembly GCA_958299015.1). Taxonomy (NCBI): domain Eukaryota; kingdom Metazoa; phylum Arthropoda; class Insecta; order Diptera; family Sciomyzidae; genus Tetanocera; species Tetanocera ferruginea. The sequence goes on from OY282642.1 coordinate 73,864,856, forward strand.
CTATGTAAAATCTATGCACTTCAACTTGTATGAGAACGCAACAAGAGCAGTATTTACTGAGTAAAGGGAGCGTGTACTGACTCCATATCAATTTATTCACTTTTTAAAATGAATAAAAAATGTATTCAATACATCATGTTATGTGTTGAATACATAGCAGACTTCAATAGATACAAGCAACGTGTACTCAATCAACGTGTTATGTAATTTTTTACAAAAACTTTACTCAATACATAAAATATAGACTCAGTACACGTCCCCCTTATACGATTGAAGTGACACATTTATTCAGTACATAACATATGGACTCAGTACACGTATCTCTTGCACTTCGGCACACGATTTTGCTGTTTTATGACATTCGTTTCTTGATTTTCAAATAAGCAACACCTCTAAAGCCTTTAGAAAATCAGAGCGGGAATGAGTTCATCCACTGTACTCTAGAACAAAAGCGATGATTGGATAAGAATTAAATGGCTGGGTTTCTATAAGTAATTGCCAATTATTTTGTGAAATCTAAACATTTCTTTATAAAATTATTTATTGCATTTGTTGAGAGGGTGCTTTAGGCACAGGCATGAATTGTGTATATATTCAATACATGGATTTATGAACAAAAAATATATAATGAATACATTATGCATGTACTCATTGCATAAAATTATGTTTTTAACATATGTAATGAGTAAATGATGTATGTACTCATATAAATGTATGCACTAAAAATATGTAATGAGTAAATTATGTATGTACTCATTACATAAAAGTATGCATTTAAAATATGTAATGAGTAAATAATCTATGTACTCATTGCATAAAATTATGTACTCCAAATATGTAATGAGTAAATTATGTATGTACTGAGTCAATAATTTATGTAATACGTACATAAGATCTTTACTCATTACATAAAATTATTTGTAACAGTTTGCGTTGAGTACATAAAATTCTTTATTGACTACATAACCGCTTGAAAGCATTATGTAGTCAATAAAGATTTCAACATGTACTCAATACATGAAAAATGTAAAATTTTTGTGTGCAGAAAACTATGCGATGAGTACATAAATTTATGTATTGAGTCCATAGGTTTTTCCCTCTGTGTAAACAGTCTCGTTGTCACAAGAAAAATATAGGTTTTCTGAAAGCGTTTTTATTTTTTTTAGCTACAATAACGTACTACTCCAAAATCTTTAGGAAGCATTCTATCGTGGACTCGCTTTCAAAGGAACAACCAGTTATCTGTCACAAGCAAAGAGAACGGTGTACACGCAAAGTAAAAAAAGTTTATCGCCAGTTTGCTGCAAACGAACTACGTTTGTCGTCCTTCAAGTCATTTTTTGCAAACGTTTGAACAGTTGTCATAATAAAAGTCAGTTGCGGGAAACACGTTATTTAGTTGCAAGAAACTGAAAAATTTGGCAACTGAAAAATTTGTTTTATTCAAGTGAAAACTTCATTTGTAGAAAAAATCCATTTCTTATGACATACACATTTGTTATCTAAAAAAATTCATTCTACCCAATATCTCACAATAGCTCAATGGAAGCGTGCTAGACTGTCACGCGGAAGACGGGTTCGAATCTTGGCTGTGTAAGTATCAAAAATTTTAATTTAATTATTGAAATTTTATTTCTGTTCCATTAACTGCTTTGTCAAAAATAACCGACAAAATAAGATTTAATTAAAAAACATTAATTAAAAAAAAATATTTGGTGTTCTTGATGGGGATTGAACCCAGGTCAATCAAGTTCCTAGACTCGAACGGCAGTACACTCGGCTAAACTTGAACTACCAAAACAACGATAAAATTTCATTAAGTTCTATGTTTTTTCATTTCAAGCAAGAAAATTTTTAAGTTGATGACAACTGAATATTCGTTTGCGACAAATACAGTTTGCAAACGAAGTATAGTTGGTGAATTTTTCAGTTTCGGTAAATTGAAAATTTCTTTGCGTGTATGGAAATAATTGTTAGTAAATTCTAGATAAATTGCCGATTTATAACAAAATAATTAAAAAAATCTAAACTAATTTCTGATTTCTAAGACTTTAATTTCATTAAATAAACCAAGCTAAGAATTGAAGGGAAAGGATGGTTCACGGATTGTTTTACAACTTTATTTTAAAGTATTTTCAGCTTAAAATCAGCATGAGAACCATTAAGGTGTGTTACTCCCTATGGAGAAAAAATTCGCTGGGTCCGCCTCTCAAATGAGGGGCGTTGAGAGGGTGGGCCCAAAATGTTTTTTTTTAATATAAATTCATCAGTTTTTAACCAGACAGATTTAAAAAACGATAACAATTTTACCTTAGAACTTTCTTACTTCATAATATCTCCCCTGTACGCCTAAAGTTTAATTTTTTTTTTATAAAATAAAAGTTCATAAAAAATCATTAAACATTAGAATTAGGGAATTAGCAGTGAATGTACCATTTGGTGAAGTTTTTTTTAATTGTTAACTTAACCTTCTCAAGTTTTTACCAAAACCATGTCAACATAAGCTTTTAAATGGGGGGCGGACCCGATAAACTTTTTTTTGCCAATTTTTTAAATTTTATCCTAGGTTCATAAATTCTGGTACGAGTTAATAATTTTTATCGAAACAGCAAGTTTTATTTTCATTTCTTATGAGATACCTATGATCGAAAAAACTTTTATAAATAGTTTCGAAATTAAGTCGCATCTGATTCAAAACCATCAAAAGTATCATACAAAAGTCTAGAATAAGTTCTTTGAACTGGAAACTGAATGCAGAGAATAACATACAATTAAAGACTTCTCTGCTAAATATCGAAGTTAAATATAAATAAGTATGTTTTTACAAAACACTAAAGAAATACATCTGTCACTAATACACATGTATCTATTTACATATGTGCATGTGTTAATAGGTATGTATAAACGCCATAGGACTGTGTCTACATATGTACACGGGTTTAAGTTGACAGAACTGACATTGAATTTTGACAAGCGCACTTAATGCATGTAGTGTACGCTAACTTCCAGCATCAACTGTCACAAGGGATGAAAGAGAAAGCTGGGTAAAAATGTCAGCTACAACACATACAATAAATAGAGGGTTAAAACTTACACACACACACACGCATACTCTCACAATCAGACAACAACACATGCTGAAACTCGCTAAATAAAATTCAAATAACAATTATTAAGGCGTTGCCAGCCGGTACGCATACCATAGCGATGCGCTGAGTTACACTGCACAGAAACGGGCGTTGACAAGAGAAACGTAAAAACACAATGAATTCCAGTGTCGAGATTCCAGCTGTGAGCTGCGTATTTGTGTGAATGTACTAATGTTTGTCTGTATGTGTTCGTGTATTTTTACACAGCCAATGAAATGTAGCGATACGCATTTGTATTTGTTTAAGAGGAGTGTATTTATTGTATGTGACTGTGTGTTTGTATGTATGGATTCCATGACAGGCAGCCAAGAGAACCAGTTTTTGCCATAAGTGGTCGGTGAATGAACTGATTCCAACCTAACTGAGCCATTATGGCGCTAGAAAGGGAAATGCAAATAACTAGCTTGTAAAGCCCCTAAAAGATCAATCAATGAGGTTTTTCTGCCAATTTGTTGTTTTAGGGAATTACCTGGCTAGTGCATCAGTCGATAATGTTCATTTCTTTGCTTATAATATTGATGATGGACAACTAAGCACATTGCGTGTCATATCCAGTTTATGTGATTGGCATAAATATTTTGCAGTCAAACGAATCCATTAGATGCACATTTCAAATCGGATGCAAAAATTTTCTATTGCAGTATTGGGGTGATGGTTGGGGGGGGGTTGTTCTCTGTTACAAGAATTAAAAACCAACATACATATAATAGCATTCAGGCCCGTAGCAAAGGGGCGCTGTTGGGGTTCAAACCACCCAATAAGCACCGAAGAGTGGACAAAAAATCAACTCAACTCAAACCAATCAAAAGAATGATATTTTTATTTTTAAAAAAATTTATATCAAGATGAAAAGATCTTTAGATATAAATTCCAAATTTATAATTTATAGTAATAAGAAATGAAAATTGTTTTTTATCATTATCAGCCAATTTTATACCTAGAAACTATATCTAGCATGAAACAGTGGCGTTCCTAAGCTTGGTGTCATCCGGATCGGATGCTCCTGATTCACCCCTATAAGAAATTGCTAAATCTAAAAATAAACCAATTCGATGAAATTTAGTGTTTTTATTATTGCAATATATGCTTGTAATATTGCATTAAACAAATAAATCACATCTGAATATTGCTTTAGTAGTAAAAAAGTAGTATTGCAATATTCTTAACTACAGTATGCTTGTGGCAATTAAGTACACCAGAAATAACTGGTTTCTCATGAGACTTTTTTATCAAAAACTTAAAAACAAAAATTCTAGTTTTAAGATTTAATATGAGAGATCATTATTTCATATAAAATTCTTTCAATCTGTAAAAATTTGGCCAAATCGAATAAAATATTTAAAAATTATTAAAAATTAAGGAAGGACATGACATTGACCGTTTTTTAAATCAAAATTTTGTATTTTAGTAAATATTCTTAAAATTCTAAGAAAAAAATTTCATGGAAAAATTCTTACGGATTCAAAAGTTACAGCCGTATTATATTAATTTTCGCCTTTTCTTTCTTTGTTCACAATCTTTGAACGCGTTGATCTCGAAACCATGTTTTTCGTACTGGTTGCGGCACAAGCGGGTTCATTTTTTGACGAAATTTTTTTTTTGTATTTTTTTAAACTAAATTCGCAAAAAATTGCAAAAAAAATTAAAAAAAGCTCCTGTCATACGATAACCAATTTTGTTAAGGTGGAAAATAACATTCGCGGCAGAGAAAACAGACCTTTTTTTTTTAAAATTCATAACTCATTGTCAGTCAAAAACAAACATTTTTCCAAATGTTTTTTACTATTATAGAGAATTCAAAGAAGTAAAATATAAGGAAGTGCTATAGATGAACAAAAGTGCGGCACCTCTCATATTTGTGTTGGTACTCACAAATACGTTAACATCCACAAAGGGCCGTATTTGGTGGCAGTTAAAAAAGGGCAAAACTTTCGGATTTCGGAAACTTGAACAACGTGACTGTTCAATATGTGATCAAGTTTAAAGCAATCGATATCTTATTTGTTTTGTTCATTAAAATACTATATTGTACTACTTTACTATTTCCACATCACCCTTGAGGTACACAATTTGGTGCGTTACCGATTTTTTTCTGGGTGTTCGGTTCGGTTTCACTCTAAAGCTGGGAATAAAATTAGCAAATAATATAAAAAGTTATTAATTTTCCAAAAAAATATTAATATGTTTATACACTTGGTTTATATTCAATCATTCATTCATTTAAAAAACGCGCCCTAAAAATGTGTGAAATTATGGAAAATGAATGCACCTATGGAGAAATGTTTGTACTTTGACAATTCGATATCCCAACATTGGCGCTAATATATCTTTCTTCTTTGCGCGTTGTGTATTTGTTGGAATATCGAACTGTCAAAAACACCCTTCGTCTCGCTCATCACATGCCGCATCACACGTACACTGCAGTGCACTGTATGTGAGAAGAACACCATTTCCTTGTATTTTACTTCTTTGAGAGAATTGAAAGTAAAAAAAAAAAAATATGTTTTTCACTCCAACATGGTTTTATAGAGCTCCAAACTGGCGGCAGAAAAAAAAACGGGGCCACGTGTTTGCAGCGCTGGGAGTGGCAAAAATTGTCCGATCTGGAAAAGAAATGAAAATGAAAAATTTTTGATGATGTTCCAAATTTGAAAGTGTGTTTTTTCGAAAAATATATTGACTTTAAAAATACATAAAAAATCGAAAAAAAATCGTGTCATACGATAGCGAATCAAGTTTAAAAAAATACAAAAAAAGAATTCTCGTCAAAAAATGAACACACTAGTGCCGCAACCAGTACGAAAAACATGGTTTCGAGATAAACGCGTTCAAAGTGTGTGAACAAAGAAAAATGCAAAGAAAAAGAAAAATAAAAATGGGCTCTCACTAATCCGGCTGTAACTTTTGAACTCGTAGGAATTTTTCCATGAAATTTTTTTTTTAGATATATATACTTAACCTTCCTATACTCGCGCATACGGTCTGTGAGACCGACTTTTAGTATTTTAAGTAACCATATTTTACAAAGACTGAAATGAAAAGCTATTAGTCATAAATAAACATTTTTTTTTCTGTAAAACTTTTGTTTATATGACTCAAAACATACGTTCCTAAATATATATGGCGTTTTAATAATTTTTTTTTTAACAAGTATAAGCTTAGAAAGCTCTGAAAATATCGGTCTGACAGACCAGGGTGAGTATACGTGTAACATTTTTTGACGCGAGTATAGGAAGGTTAAATACAAAATTATATAAAAAGTCGATTACAAAAAACGGCCAATGACATGTCCCCCCTTAAGTGGCGAATAGTCCTATCTACATTTTCAAGCAAATTTATGCTTACATTTTTCTGATATAATAAAACTCAAAAGTACCAAAAGCATTTTTTTGGAATAAAGACGATTAATTTAAATGTAGTCATTTTTAAAACAGGACAACAAATATTTTTGTTTGTTTTTGCACAAAAATTACCCTAAAAAGTGGCACACAATTACCCTTTGCGCCACTGTTTAATATATGTTTAATATACAGTGTTTTTATACAAACATGAAAAATTGTTGAAATGATTTTTAATAATAACAATAATTTGAATTTATTTTGTTTCTTTTATTTTTTGGATCGGAGAAAATCCACCAAATTATCAAAAATTAATATTTGAATATTTTCTAAAAACAATTTTTTTTTTAAAATTCCTGAAATATGTATTAGTTATTTTTATGCATTTTAGCTATAAAAAACTAAAATGTCAAGGTAAATTACGCGTGCGATTTGTAAAAGAAATTTATTTGTATACTTGAAAAAAGCTTGAGAAAATTTAAAAAAAAGGGAACCATAAAAAATTTTGTAAGCGATTTTCGTGTTAAGACACCCCAAATCTATGAGAAAAAATAATGGGATGCCGTGTAGATGATGCAATTTGTTCAAGAAGAATGAATCAAGCCACAAAACGTGCTTTTCACTTTATGATAAGTGTTGATTTTTTAGGTAAATTCGGCTAGACGAACAAAATATAGAATGTTTGTTTAAATTAAATACGTAAATTTTTTATTAACTGGATCAGATGAAAAAAATACGGACGAAACGTTACAAAAGAGCAGATATTTTCTGTCTGTTTGAGAAATAAAAAAAAATATTTAAAAGGTGTCACTCCTAAGATGGTGGTACCCGGGGCGGACCGCTCGATACCCCAAGAAACACCTCTAGTATGAATGTCATCGATTAAGTAGTTTTGGCGATATTTCGTTATTTTTTAAAATCTTGATGCAGAAAATGTTTTTCAAATGTAATATTCAATTTTGATTTTATTGTTGTTTTGATATAATTATTTTGACCAATTCAAACAGTTCGCAATGGTACTTATGTAAGCGTACTATTCTATCGCAAATAATAAAATCATTATCATAACTAATATTACTTTGACATGACAAAATTTATTCAATATGTGCATAAAACAACAAAGAGCTAAAAGTACCTTGATAACCTTGATTACAAAATAGATTTAAAAAACTATACCCAATATGATATGGAAAAATTAATACAAAAACTGAAAAATTGTATAACTAGAAAAAATTTCATGATAAAAAAAAAATGTTAACAGTACTGGCAATCACAATTAGTCTTTTAACGGCCATGATATCATGCATGAATAGTAGCTAGTGAATTCTAGTACCCGAGGTAATGTAGCAGGTAATGCAAGTACATTTATTTCATTTGTTTTTTCTTCCACATAAACTGTATAATAAAAGGAATGATGAGTGTACCTCATGAAACAGCTAGTGAATGGTAATGCACATTTCACACATTTTGTGTAATAAAGTCCTGTTTATAGTCCTGTGGTTGGTTCTTGGCTGATCTCAAATTTCTTAGGTTTGACTTAAAACTCATCATCACTGCAAACGGCGAACAGATAAATAAATATTTATCTTTACCTCTCAAAATATAAAAATACAGATATTAAGGATATTTTTTTCGGAAAATATCCATTTAAAGAAATAATACTTCAAACCTCTAGTTATTAAAATTTTATAATTTAATTCATATTTTGTACCGATATGTTCGAAGTACCCAATATGATCCATCATCTTGCATTTCTTTAATCTGAGTGTAGATTCGTAAGTAGTGTCCAATAAAATTGCTTTCAAGACAAAGAGTTATATAACTTATAGTTGACCAAAAACTTCCGCCAGGAAATAGATTAAATCTAAATTTGAAAAAAAATATCTTTTCCTTACTTAAGATTCTATATTTTTCTTGAAATAAATGTTGATTTTAATAATATCTTAATTATATGGCTAACGTTTATCTTATCATAAATTCACATTTAATGCATTAATTTTGCTATTTTTAATGGTCGAAATAATATTTTATCATGAGTATCCTTCATTTAATTGTTGATAATATACCATCAAAATTAAAAAAAAATAAGTATTTTTCTTCACAAAAAAAAAAGAATTTAAAAAAATCAATTCCTTTTAAATCTTAAAACTTTATCATGTTTATCATATTTATCAAAAAAAAATCAGGTTTGTCCTTATTTTAGGAATTTAAATTTTGAAAATTTTGTCGCCAAAGGCAGATTGTTCAGGTCATATCTCCTATAGTATAGCTTGTAATTTGTATCTGTTTGGCTTTTTCGGAACGCTTTCTTTTGAAAAGTTATTAAAAATGTTTCAGGCTTGAGCACCTTTACGTCAAAATTCCGAAATATTGTAACTTTTCTCTGACTATTTCACAGTTTTGACGTAGAATTACGTTTTACAGCACGGTTTGTATGGGGTCGTTTTAACAGATTTTTTCACAGCCATGAAACTTTTTTGACGAATACTTTAGGGTATACCTACAGCCTTTAATACTCATCGTTCAAAGATAAAATGTATATTAAAATATCAGATTTATCCTGAGATATAGCGCTGAATGAATATCTAATTTTGGATTTTGTGTTTTAATTTTTGCGTTGTATGGGATGTAGACGTGTCCTTGGGCGGATGACGTCCACTTTTAAAAAACATCTTGTTTTGTTATTAAAAACATACGTACTAAATTTTATTTCTGTAGGATTAACAGAAGCTTATTAATTGAGTTTTAAATTTTTGGGTTGTATGGGAGGTGGGCGTATCCGTGAGCGGATGACACCCATTTTTTGAAAATATCTTTGTGTTGGTATAAAACACATGTTTACCAAATTTTATTGTTGTAGGCTTATTATAAGCTCATTTATGTAGTTTTAAATTTTTGCGTTGTAAGAGAGGTAGGCGTGTCCGTGGGCGGATTCCAAAAAGATTCAATAGTGCAGATCTTTGGATCCATGTGATCACGTGTGCCGAGTTTCATTCAATTATTTCAACTCCTTCTTTTTATTGTGTGTATACGGCAACACACAGACGGACGGACGGACATGGATAGCTCGACTCACGATGTGACCCTGATCAAGAATATATATACTTTTCTATACCGGAGTCGCTTCGTTCAACGCGTTACAAACTTTTGCACAAAGTTAATATACCCTGACTTTCAGGTTTAGTGTATAAAAATCGTTGTTTTTGCTTGTGTTGTTTTTGTTTTATACGAACCAGTACTGATATCGAATCATTTTGAAGAGTACTTTTTTACAGAGACAAATAGTACTTTTTTATTGTTTAGGTTACTTTTTATTAAGTAATGATATGTGAATAAATATATAAATTAAAACCAATACTTTTTTGAATTTTATTATATATATCACATAAAGGAACAATAAATAATCAGGTTTTCTTTAAGAACCCGTTAAATATGTATGTTTGGGTGCCTCAACCTCCATGGGGGAAAAAAATTGTCATTGCCACCAACTTAAAATTAACCCTGATCGATTCTAAGGCGAATGCACAACATTTTTATTTTTTTGCTGTAATGATAGCCGCCAGTGAGCAAAACCATTTTGAAAAACATCCAAAAACCATGTTTTTCGTAAAAATATTAGCTGGTGTATCATTTACAAATAAACAAATGGTTGGATATAGTAGTACTGAAGAAGATCTTACTATCTGATCCAAAAAATTTCAAATCTTTGCCGCCTGACCAAATATATTGCAAATTTAAATGAAAATGTTCGGCTTTTTTTTTAAAAGTTCTTATTCTGGGAACATTTCTAAAACCAACGGCAAATAATAAAATTCTCTGGGCGAGAATTTCGGCAAGAAGTTTATGACTTAATTTTCAAAAATGATTTTTTTATCTCTTGACAAAATTTCATGTAAAATTCTTTAATATACCAGAGTACTTTTTTCGACAAGAAGGTACTCGGGTACTTTTTTAGAGTCAATAGTACTCAAAAAAGTACTATTCCACTCAAAATATCATCCATGATACGAACTTATTCGTAGGCTTCTTCATTGGGTTCTTGTATGTACTACTTTTTTATTGGGTTCTTGTATGTACTACTTAGAAATGAGTGCTCTATTTAACACAAGATGTCAATCACAACCTATTGTCAACTTAGTCAATGAACTCAATGAACTGTCTAACTTAACAAAATGGGTCTGTGAGCCGGTTAGATTTAACTCTTATAAAAAAAAAGAGTTGGATCATATTTCGTTTTATGTTTTTATCCAATAGATGGCGTTAAATTTAAATTTTTGTTTTTAATGCGAATTAATTTGGATCCCATATCCCACTAGCACTATCGAGTGTAGCTCGTAAACTATACATCGGACAGAGACGAAAGTGTATTTCGCAAACTAAACATCGGACAGAGACGAAAGTGGCACTAATGGAAAGGATACGTGCTCAGCGTGAGATATAGTCACCATAAGATTTTTCTAAAAATCGTGGTTTAATTTTATTTTGAAATTAGTAGTTAAACTGACTGTAGCCAAGGTTGCCAACTCTTAGAGACCCCCCCACCCGCGCCTGGAGTTTTTTTGAGAAAATTTTATTTTATATTTCTCAAATTAAAATAATTTTTTTGTATTTCTTTTAGACTCCAATGCGTCCGATTATGCGCCTCAAAATAATCCAATTTCGTCCAAATGCTTAGATAATCCCATCGCTTCCGATTAGCCAACCCGATTGCCAAACCATCCATTCTTGTCCAAATGCTCAAAGGAACCCATAAAAGATCCAATGACCCGCCTAAAGGGCCAACCAAAATAGACGAAACGAGACGTAACGAGTAAGTTCAAGCAAAGGGAAAGCAATGTTAATGCCCAAAATGCACATACGTAACTGAACGAAATTGAACGAAACATTGTGACGAGAAGATTTGTTCCGTAAAAACCGAACTCTTAACGTCTGCTCTCTGCAAGGAATCATAAGGCCCAACCAAAATAGACGAAACGAGACGATCGCAATCTGACGAGCGTTTGCATTCGTTACGGCTGTTTTGGCATTTAACCCAAAATAAAACGTTGTAGAACACGTCTGACCTGATCAACTGACAACCGAAATAAATACATGTAAATTAATTTTTCATCCCCAACAACGACATTAAAATAATAAATATATGTTAACTTGCACTAATTGATAAAAATGCAACAAAACTTGATGTAAACATACTCTACACAATTGTTGCTGACGAGTTGAGACGGTAAAAGTTCGGTTCTTACGGAACAAAGCGTCTAGTCAAACGTTTCGTTCAGTTTCGATCAAATACGTTAGACCATTTTGGTTAATAACATTGTTTCACGTATGCTTGAATTTTCTCGTTTCGTCTATTTTGGTTGGCCCTATACTTTTATGATTTAATTGGCATTGTTAGAGATGAACAAAGGCATTTATATGCATTAAATTCTGTTAACAGCTGATCAGCTTAGACGAGTTCATGAACGTTTAATTTTGGGTTAAATGTCAAAACAGCCATAACGAGAGTACACGTTCGTCGAGTTGCAATCGTTTCGTTTCGTCTATTTTGGTTAAGTCTTAAGAAGTCAAATAATCTCATTGCATTCGATTGGCCATAGAATCAGAGTTGAACATTTAAGCATAACGTGTCACGGTTGAAAATGGCTGAAATTCAATCCTAACATGTCACGCGTTTCGGTTAAATATTTGATTTTACCCTCTAATATAGATTCTAAAGGAGTAAATTCCAAAAATAATTGTATATTAAATTTGTATAAAATTATAATTTTATACAAATCTCTGCGAAAACCAGAGAAAACCTATCAGGCCCGAGGCACGGAGATCAGCTCTCCAAAACCGGAGTCTCCAGGCCAAATGGTATGAGTTGGTAGCCCTGACTGTAGCTCGCAAACTATATATGGGTCAGAGACGAAGTGGTTCCAATAAAAGTGTATTTGCTTCGCCATCTTGTCAAATTGAACGAAATGATCGAAAAAATTTGACAGTTTGGTTGTTTCTTTTTGCTTGGTCATTTTATCATGCTTACTTTGACCGTTTTCTTTGTTTTGGTCTCGATAAGAAGTCCATAATTGAGTGTTATTAATTTATTTGTTAATTTTCGGAAGATCAATGTTAAATATGTACGTGCAAAATGGACAAAACAGTCGGACCAAAGAGTGGTGTAGCTAGGGTTGGTCGCACCCGGGGCGGAAACTAAATTGTGCACCCCTTAAGAAGATTTTTTTTATACAATAAGTCGATGAATCTTACTAAATATTTTCGAATCAACCTCTACAAAAATGACATATTTTAGAAGAGATTAAAAAAAAACAAAACTATAATATCCCTGAATATTTGATACAAGAAGTAAGAATCTAAAATTTTCAGAAACTTAAAGAATTTTTTCTGAATTGTTCCAATATTTTTGTCTGCGGGCTTATAAGTTGTGAGAGACAAATGTACTAAGAGTAAACCACACAATATCAGTTTTAATATAAAAACTCTAGTTAGTTGAATATAGAAAACTTTGAAAAAATTACGAAAAATTTTGCATAATTGAAGAAAAAATAAGACCTGGAAGCGAAACGTTGACAAATTTTCCCTAGTGACCCTGAATAACTATTAATATAATTATTTTTTTTTTTGAAATCAACCCCGAACTATTTTCCGAAATAATTTTTTTCGAATTATTTTCTATATAAAATTTAAATGAAATATTAAAATTAATTTATAAACATTTTTCATAATTTTTATCAATTTCTTTATAGTACACTGAGGAAAAAATGTGTCAAAATTAAATGAAAGTGTGTTCATATCTAACGAATTTGTTTTTGAAATAGAGCTTGAAATAAATTCAAAAAAATTAAACAGAGCTGTTTTTAACAAAAGTTTTTGTTTTTAAAACAATGTTTTTTCTATGAAAACCAAATTTAAAACAAACATTTTAAAATTAAAAACTCATGTTTTAAAGCATATTTTTTTCGATGTCATTTTATTAACTTTTCCGAGTTTTAGCACCAGATTCACAACCAGCTACCCCCAGGACCTTCCGAATACCAAATGTAAACTTCATTCGATGAAGTTTGCATTTGAAATATTTTAATATTTAATTAATTAGTTTTTATTTTATCATATGTTCGATATTTGTCAAACCAATTCAAAAAATTCAAAAATTGTCATTGAATTCAAATGTTTGTTTGTTTTTTCAAAAAAATAATAAGAGAAAAATAAAAAAAGAAAGGAGTTCATAGGTAGGTGAAAATTAAACACACTTGTTTTAAATATTGTTTTGTAGAAAAACAAAGGCGTTAAATTTCTATTTAAATATATTTTGTTTAATTTTAAAGTATGTTTTTTTTCTCAGTGTATCTATATTAATCTCCGCTTGGACTTTTATAGACAATATTGAGGTCTGTAACATTTGACTGCTTTATAAATATCACCATAAATATCTCAGTATCACAATATTACAGTGAAACCAAATTGATATCAGAAATTTTTTTTCATTCTCATTATCTACATAATTCCCAAAGCAAACTTGCTCAGGTTGAACAAGGTCAAGACTCATGAATGGCTCAAAAAGAGCTGACAATTTCAAGAAATCTGGTATTTCTTCACATTCGTTGATTGAGAACAAAATTTAATTTTAATTATTAGAATAATTTTTAAGGAACTCTGCATCATATCTTCTATTAAAAACTGTATTTTTGTTAGTTTTTGTTGGTTGATTTTTGAACAGAACAATAATTATTTTAGCAAAATAAAGGAGTCGGAAAACCATCTTAGAGTTTTTAATGGACATTTTCAAAACAAAATAAAAAAAAAAACGTCAGAAGGCCATAAAATTGTCATTAAACGCCATTTATTTAATTTAAATAAAAAATTTAATAAATTTAAATCAATTTAATTTTTTAGAAATTTTTTTAAGCAAGTCAAAAGTTTATTAATGATTTTTAAACTAGTAGTTTTATGTAACAGTATACCCAAAACATATTACTATTCAAAATTATGTTCTAGCAGGTTAAAAGCTGTAAGTGAAGTTTGTTTCATGATATATAGTCTCAGAACTTAGTAATCACAAAATCATAAAGTATATTTTTATTTTTGAAATTTATGACATGAACATGTTTTTCTGAAAAGTTCTGGAGAAATGTATTGCTTACAAAACAAATGACGCCTCCATTCATCATACTCTGAAAATCATGCAGGTTTTCGAAACTTAATGGTGTTAGAAATGTCTACTCTGGTAGCAAGTTTGAACACTTCTTAACCTGAATATAAGATGTAAAAAAGTGCTTTTTTATAAAACTTAATGAAATATAAAAAAAAGGGTTTTTATATTTTTAATTTTGTACTCCATCTTAATATCATGAAAATTTTTATATAATTTGTTTGGAAATTGCACCCCTAACCAATGAAAAATTACATATGGAATTGACTTGGGTTTTAGTGTGAGCGTTAATATTGAACAAAATTTAATATAAAGTTTAAGTTTGTTTCAATAAAAACGAAGTCGTGGTGATGGTAAAAAATATTTTCATTCACTTTTGCACCCTCTTGATATTCAAATATAAAACCGAAGTCATTGAGGTGCGTTCTTTTTATTAAAAAAATCAAAAATTATGTGGTAAAAAGTTCTTTTGCCAAATTTTACACCCCATTTTGGCATGTACCCGGGCCCGGGACCGCCCCCCTCCCCCCCTTTGCTACGCTACTGTCTACACTTACGATACTATCAAAACTGTTTAATTTTTTTTCTTCAGAATGCATACTCAAGATAAGCAAAAAAGTAAAGATTTTAATAGAACACAAATATTGTCTACAAAAATGTTGAAATTGTTGGTCTTTACAAACTCTTTTTAGACCCTAAAAAACGATATTTCGTGTGGTTTAATGAAAACTGAGTACCAGATATACGTATTTTACAGGCGTTTAAAAACTATATTTTCGAAAATCATGAACTTTGGTTTTTTTTTAACTAAAAGACGGTTGTCAGTATTAAATTTTGCGTACCTAAAAACTCATTTATACTTAGATTTGTTAAAATCGAACAGGAATTATGGCAATTAAAATAATAGTTAAGCTGAAAAAAGCCTTTTGAATTTCCAGTTCTCACGTTTTATATAATTTTGGGACTAAGTTTTGGCTTAACCACGCCATAAGGTATATCGATAAGAAGAATAGCTCAATGCCTTTCCAATAAGCTAATAAGCATGTATATACCATGAAAAATCCATATTTTATAGGTGTTGAAAAAAAAACATATTTTCTAAAATTACGAAATATCGACTTTTTGATATCGATCAAAAGAGTTTGTAAAGACCTAGCGTGGCTAGCGCTTCTGCCCCTCAATCTGATGATCATGTGTTCAATTCAAGGTATGCAAATTAACTTAATTGTTGTTTTTTTGTGAAACAGAATACTTCTTTTTATGTTTTTTTTTCTAAAAATATATTTTATATTAAATATTTTTCAATAATTAAATTAAAAAAACGTTTAAATATACTTTGGGAATCTGAGCGGAGCTCGATCGCCCAGGTACTTGAATTTCAATGTTTGATGTGTAAATGTATGAAATGTTCATTTCTATTTCTTAAGAATAAAAAAAAATAAATTGGCAAAAAACTTTAACTTTCATACAATAATCAGTTTGGGTTTCGGGAGAATATCTAAATAAGGCCGAATATTCGGTTTCGGTCAAAATTACGGTTTCGGTCAGACATTAGTCAAAATTTAATGCACAAGTTAATTTCGTGAATATAATTTTGCACCCGTTCTAATTATCTGAAAATTAAAATATATTCACCTAATGCTGTACCAGAGCTGTAAAATTTGCATTCATATTCAGAATTCTAAGTACAAGTGAATAAGGACAAAAGAATGCTATTCAATGAAAACAAAATTGATGAATAAAATTTTCAATTCACATTCAATTTCCAAAATTGATTTATAATTCATTTCGATTATTCATTTTTCTTTATACAGAATAATGCATTCATTTTTTTATTCAAATGAATGCTATTCATAAAGAATGTAATTCACAAAGAATCGTTATTCATTTTGCATTCATGCGTTCATTTTTTATTCATTATTAATTTTTTATTCATTATTAATTTTTTATTCACTATTCATTTTTTAATCATTATTCATTTTTTATTATTATTCATTTTTTATTCATTATTCATTTTTTATTCATGAGAGAACACTATTTTCACTCAATTCACGCAAAGTTACCCAGTTGCAAATTTAAAACTGAAATTTTACTTCAATTAAAAATATAAAACAATAAGCCCAAGGCCCCAGTAATTGCGCTATTGCACCAAACTAAAAATATACTACTTTGGTTGCAAAATTAACACCACAGGCATGAATAAAAAATGAATAATGAATAAAAAATGAATAATGAATACAAAATTAACAATGAATAAATAATGAATAAAAATTGAATAATGAATAAAAAATGAATAATGAATAAAAAATGAATAATGAATAAATAGTGAATGCATGAATGCAAAATTAATAACGATTCTTTGTGAATTGCATTCTTTGTGAATAGCATTCTTTATGAATAGCATTCATTTGAATAACAAAATTAATGCATTATTCAGAATAACGACAAATGAATAATAGAAATGAATAATTAATCAATTTTTAAAAATTGATTGTAAATTCAAAATTTTATTTAGGATCAATTTTGAATTCATTGAATGTATTCTTATTTCGTTATTCACTGATTCAAAATTTTGTAGAAGCAATCAAATTGAATGCATTCTTTTAAAGCTCTGTGATGTACATTAGCTTTTTCCCTAATACCGGTTTTGATACTAAATGTTTTTGCAAACAAAAATTTAACTCTTTTTTGTTGAAATAAATTCATTTAAGGAGCAACAGTTTTAAGTAAACTTGTATGTTGTAAAACAACTTTTTTGCCTGACCTCACTCAATACCAACTTTTATTGGTAAATAAAATTGGAGAATCATCAAAAACTTTAATAAGAATTCTTTTGTTTGGTATTGTACTTATATTCATGTGTGAGTAAATGTGAATTTGTGTATTAATAATATTCTTATGATGATATTGCACTTATATGCACATATATTCGAATATGATTTTAGAAATTATGAACTAAGAAGTCACTATGCCGTCATACGATATGCTCGAGTAGATACATACAAGCATAAAACATTTTTTGTTGTATAGTATACTATATATATTTCTCTAGGGTGTATCTATGAAACGTGATATTTTCTAAAACGTGACTTTGTATTGTTTTTTTCTTCTATTTCGACTTACTGAATGTAGTTATTGTTTTTATCGTACTCTGATGTTGTTTTTGTTTTTGTTGTTGTTGTTGTTTTGATCTCTGCTTCAACACCTCACCTCACCGAAATTAAAATAATGGAGTAGGTTAACATCTTATTGTTTCTCTTGTTGTTGTTGTAGTTTATAATGTTCATTTGTTGGATTTGTTTTTGTTTTTTTTTTTTTTGTATTCGAAATACGATTTCAAAGTGAACATCACGTACTTATCACAGCAACAATGCAAGCTGTGATAATGTAGGCGTTCGGAGTGCTAAAGGTTTTAAAGATGTAAGGTGTAGGCTAGTGTTAAGAGGAGGAGGAGGGAGATGAGAGGTGAAAATGCATAAAACATGCGTTCCAAAAAGCAAAAATTCTATACTATCTCTATGTCTCGCCTGGCTACATTACTACAGACTGAAATATACTATATATGGCACATCCATTTCTACTATATACAAGCTCTTTTTCTGTATGGGTATGCATGTTTGCATGTATGTGTATAGCAATATCCTTTTTATATGCACATATATATATATATATAGCACTCATTGTAGCACATAATGTTAATAATCGATTTGACCCTAAGTCTGGAATGTTTCACACCGTGCTGACTCTGTATTGTTGGCGGCGTTTTGTAGCTGCAACTTTTTGTTGATCGATTTTACGTGATTTTCTCAAAGTTTTTGGAATTTAGTGTTTTTTTTTTTTTTGTTATTGTAGTTTTATTGTTGCTTCCTCTGCGTTGTATGGATTTTAAGTCGTTTACTTTGGCATCGTTTATTTGAGGAAACTTATAAACAGTAGTTTGTGTAAGTTTAACAAATATCAATAATGTATGAATTATTGCTTGGGTAAACAATATTTCGGTAGCGCATCTGATGTTGATTTGCGTTTTGGTGGAAAATTATTTACTTTATTTGAATTTGAATGTTTCTATTCGAAAATAAGAATGTTTTAAAACAAAGTGTGTAAATGTAGAATATTCCGTAAATTAGTCTGGCTATTTATTACTCTGACAAACAAAAAAAAAAAAAAGTGTGCGTGTCAGCTACGACGCGCGATTGGAGTTTACTTCTTATTGATTGCCTTGGAATTTTATATAATCATGTACTATAGGCAAAGTGGTTAAATATATAAACTCATCATGCATTAACAGTAAACATTATTAATTTCATTACCAAAATGTAATGTCGTTACCAACAACTGAGGCAGTAAAATTTAAATAACTAAAACTCGAAACGTAAAAAATTGAAGTAAAATTTGATTGAACAAAATCTAGACGTCCCCAGTGTTCTTCCAAAAAACAAAATATAAATTAAGGTTTTCTCTCAAAAATGTTATTTTAATATGAAATCCATTAAAGTTTCAATGACCCAGCCTATACCTCAGATAGTCCAGTTACATCCGCTTGACCACAGAATCATCCATTTATGTCTAAATGCTTCGTAGAATTCGTAAAAGTGACAATGACCTCAGATAATTCCATTGAATCCGATTGGCCATAGAATCATCCATTTTGGTCCAAAAGTTACATTGAACCTACATAAGACACAATGACCCGCCTGTGACCTCAGACAATCCCATTGCATCCTATTGGCCATAGAATCATCCATTTTGGTCCAAATATTCCATGGAACCCATAAGAGTTCCAATGACCCGCCTTTGACCTCAGATAATCCTATTGCATCCGATTGGCCATAGAATCATCCATTTTGGTCCAAATGTCCCATGGAACCCACAAAAGACACAATGCCCCGCCTGTGACCTCAGATAATCCCATTGCATCCGATTGGCCATAGAATCATCCATTTTGGTCCAAATGTCCCATGGAACCCACAAAAGACACAATGACCCGCCTGTGACCTCAGATAATTCCATTGCATCCGATTGGTCATAGAATCATCCATTTTGGTCCAAATGACCCATGGAACCCAAAAAAATTCCAATGACCCACCTGTGACCTCAGATAATCCCATTGCATCCGATTGGCCAAAGAATCATCCATTTTGGTCCAAATGTTCCTTGGAACCCACAAAAGACACAATGACCCGCTTGTGACCTCAGATAATCCCATTGAATCCGATTGGCCATAGAATCATACATTTTGGTAGAAATGTTCCATGGAACCCATAAAAGTTGCAATGACCCGTCTATGACCTCAGATAATCCCATTAAATCCGTTTGGCCATAGAATCACCCATTTTGGTTCAAATGTTCCATGGAACCCATAAAAGTTCCAATCACCTTACATAATCCCATTGCATCCGATTGGCCATAGAATCACCCATTTTGGTCCAAATGTTCCATGGGACCATTAAAAGTTCCAATGACCCGCCTATGACCTCAGATTATCCTATTGCATCCGATTGGCCATAGAATCATCCATTTTGGTAGAAATGTTCCATGGAACCCATAAAAGTTCCAATGACCCGTCATGACCTCAGATAATCTCATTGCATCCGTTTGGCCATAGAATCACCCATTTTGGTACAAATGTTCCATGGAGCCCATAAAAGTTATAATGACCCGCTTGTGACCTTAGATAATCCCATTGCATGCGATTGGCCATAGAATCAACCATTATGGTCCAAATGTTCCATGGAACCCATAAAAGTTCCAATGACCCGCCTATGACCTCAGATAATACCATTGCATCCGATTGGCCATAGAATCACCCATTGTGGTCCAAATGTTCCATGGAACCCATAAAAGTTCCAATGACCCGCCTATGACCTCAGATAATCCCATTGCATCCGTTTGGCCATAGAATCATCCACTTTGGTCCAAATGTTCCATGGAACCCATAAAAGTTCCAATGACCCGTCTATGACCTTAGATAATCCCATTGCATCCGATTGGCCATAGAATCACCCATTTTGGTCCAAATGTTCCATGGAACCATTAAAAGTTCCAAATGACCTTCCTATGACCTCAGATAATCCCATTTTATCCGTTTGGCCATAGAATCATCCATTTTGGTCCAAATGTTCCATGGAACCCATAAAAGTTCCAATGACCCGCCTATGACCTCAGATAATCCCATTGCATCCGATTGGCCATAGAATCACCCATTGTGGTCCAAATGTTCCATGGAACCCATAAAAGTTCCAATGACCCGCCTATGACCTCAGATAATCCCATTGCATCCGTTTGGCCATAGAATCATCCACTTTGGTCCAAATGTTCCATGGAACCCATAAAAGTTCCAATGACCCGCCTATGACCTCAGATAATCCCATTGCATCCGATTGGCCATAGAATCACCCATTTTGGTCCAAATGTTCCATGGAACCCATAAAAGTTCCAATGACCCGGCTATGACCTCAGATAATCCCATTGCATCCGATTGGCCATAGAATCACCCATTTTGGTCCAAATGTTCCATGGAACCCATAAAAGTTCCAATGACCCGCCTATGACCTCAGATAATCCCATTGCATCCGATTGGCCATAGAATCACCCATTTTGGTCCAAATGTTCCATGGAACCCATAAAAGTTCCAATGACCCGCCTATGACCTCAGATAATCCCATTGCATCCGATTGGCCATAGAATCACCCATTTTGGTCCAAATGTTCCATGGAACCCATAAAAGTTCCAATGACCCGCCTATGACCTCAGATAATCGCATTGCATCCGATTGGCCATAGAATCACCCATTTTGGTCCAAATGTTCCATGGAACCCATAAAAGTTCCAATGACCCGCCTATGACCTCAGATACTCCCATTGCATCCGATTGGCGATAGAATCACCCATTTTGGTCCAAATGTTCCATGGAACCCATAAAAGTTCCAATGACCCGCCTATGACCTCAGATAATCCCATTGCATCCGATTGGCCATAGAATCATCCATTTTGGTCCAAATGTTCCTTGAAACCTACAAAAGACACAATGACCCGCCTATGACCTCAGATAATCCCATTGCATCCGATTGGCCAAAGAATCACCCATTTTGGTCCAAATGTTCCATGGAACCCATAAAAGTTCCAATGACCCGCCTATGACCTCAGATAATCCCATTGCATCCGATTGGCCATAGAATCATCCATTTTGGTCCAAATGTTCCTTGAAACCTACAAAAGACACAATGACCCGTCTATGATCTCAGATAATCCCATTGCATCCGATTGGCCATAGAATCACCCATTTTGGTCCAAATGTTCCATGGAACCCATAAAAGTTCCAATGACCCGCCTATGACCTCAGATAATCCCATTGCATCCGATTGGCCATAGAATCACCCATTTTGGTCCAAATGTTCCATGGAACCCATAAAAGTTCCAATGACCCGCCTTTGACCTCAGATAATCCCATTGCATCCGATTGGCCATAGAATCACCCATTTTGGTCCAAATGTTCCATGGAACCCATAAAAGTTCCAATGACCCGTCTATGACCTCAGATAATCCCATTGCATCTGTTTGGCCATAGAATCACCCATTTTGGTCCAAATGTTCCATGGAACCCATAAAAGTTCCAATGACCCGCCTATGACCTCAGATAATCCCATTGCATCCGATTGGCCATAGAATCATCCATTTTGGTAGAAATGTTCCATGGAACCCATAAAAGTTCCAATGACCCGCCTATGACCTCAGATAATCCCATTGCATCCGATTGGCCATAGAATCATCCATTTTGGTCCAAATGTTTCTTCAACCAATAAAAGTTTTAATGACTCCCCTGTCACCTCCATGGAATCCCTGGAATCCATTAAAGTGCTAATGACCCGCCTGTGACCTTGATAATCCCATTGCATCCGAATGGCCATAGAATCATCCACTTTTGTCCAAATTCTCCATGGAATCCATTAAAGTGCCAATGATCTGCCTGTGACCTTGATAATTCCATTGCATTCGATTGGCCAAGCATAACGCAAAAATAGTTGAAAATTCAACCATAACGCAAAAAATAGTTGAAAATTCAAACGTAACGAAAAATAGTTGAAAATTTGACTTTACCCCCTAATATAATTTCTTTATATGCAAATCGATTCTAAAGGAGTAAACTCCAATATACATATATGTTATTGAGAATATGTCCTTTTTTGTTTTTGGTTTTAAGTAATGATACATGTACTACATTAGCGCAACCAAAGGGCGGGTGTTTTGGGGTTTTAAAAAAAAAAAAATTATTGTAGTACCAAGCAATACAGGGTGTAATCAAAATGAGTAACATAAAAAGTAATCACACATCTTATCAGATGAGTGAAAACCCCATTTGTATATTTCAATTCGATTCTCGATGATTCATTATTTCGGTTGTTGTTTAATTTTTGTTAAGTTCTGTTTCTGTCTACTTGTGGGGTTGTTGACAATACTTCGATTTAAGTTGTCTTTTCAACTTTAGCATGGAATCCACTAAGGCAGCTGAAATATTTGGGAAAAACTTTATTGAAAAGTAAGACAAAATAATAAAGCCTGAAGTTGGGGACAATCGGTTGAATCCCTTGCCACCGAAATAATTAAAGAAATTCCCTCTAAAATCGTTATTTTTCGTCCTTTTTTTATCATCATTTTTTTTTTAAACAAAAACTTACCCAAACTGTAAGAATTAAGGTACAATTACAGTGTGTAAAAAATGAAAAATAATTTTTTGTTTTTTTTTTTTAGAATCTGACCTTAAGGAACGTCTTAAGAATGCGTATATGAAATTTTAGAAAAAAATAACAAATAAAACAAAAGATAAAACATACATTATATTCGTATGTCGGGCATTTATTCATACTAGTATCGCCTGGGGTTGACCAATTCGACCAATTTATTGATTGCCTATTTATAAATATATGCGAGATGATCAAAATAAGTTCGAGGCTATAACTCTTAATTGATTGAAGATATTAAGCTTTTTTCTTCAAAAAAAATATTTTTTTATTTTATTATTTTGTTCAAAAATAGAAAAACAACATTTTAAAAAAATTTAATTTTATCAAAGAAATCATAGACAAAATAAATTCACCTAAAATTCGGTATAGACTTTGAAAGAAAATCAAAAATACAATTTTGAGTTTTTGTTTTTTTACAACAAAAATCATTTTTACCCCATATTTTAAGAATAAATCAAATTTTATGGTCTTTTTTTAAAAGGAATAATTTAAATATAAACAAAAAATGACGGTATTATTTTCAAAAGTTTTTTTAAGTTAACTGATAAGACTTAAATACAAAAAAGAAATAAATAAAATTTATTTAAATAAATTTAGAACATTCAATTTGAGACAGTTTTTTTCTCTCTCTTGGCATTTGGTTGAAACACACGCTAAATAACTAACGACAATATTAAGAAAATTCATTAATTAATAATACTTTTAGTTATACCAATACTAATACTTTTAGTTAGAAATTTGCCGTAAATTATATCACATTTGAAAGAAAATTTAACAAACTTTCAGAAAAAATTAGAAAAATTGAAAAACCGTTAAAATTTAACCAAGATATTCACTTGGAAAGTCAAATTTTTTCAAAGTCAAAAGAAATTGTAACTTTTAAAAAAAAATTCAAATTTGACCAACTCAAGAACTCTTCCCTAACAAAATTTTATATTAATCAAAGAGCAGATTTTTTCTCAAAAATTTAATTTATCACTTAGAAGGTTGGGAGCCCCCTATATCAGATATATCATTTATATATACATTCTGCACATCTGGGCAACAAAACCTTTCGAATGATTTAAGTTTCATTTATTTTGAGTTTTAATTAAAACCAAAAAAGCGTACGACAAACTTTAATGTTCACGTATTAATATATAAGATATAATCGTTCATAGAAGAAAATCTAATCGTGTTTTTCTCGAAACAAGTTTTTTCAAATTGGTTTCTAAGATATCTCGAGTTCTGCTTGATCGATTTCGATGAATCTTGATTCATTGTGATCTTCATAGACTCTGTTAAGCACTCTACCTATAAAAAGCCGAGAAACTTTTATATTTTGTTTTTTACGGCTAAGAAGTTCTGCCAAAAAGAGGGGTTTTTTGTAAATATATTTTTCAACGCATGCCATTTTTTTTTTGGTTTTTTATTTATTTTTATTTGCGCAGGTTGAGTGCTCAACTACAACCCTTTACTGAAGAATGCACTTTGATTTTTTACTTTCCGACGCCTTGAAAATGCTGGAGACCAGAAACCAACTTACAACCTTTTTTTAAACACGCCAACTTCAACGACCTCTAGAAAAGAACCAACAAATACAAAAACAAAAATAAAAACATTTGTTTTCATATATTCGACTTTAACTGTAGATAATGTTAATAAATTTGAGTTAAATAATTTATTTATACTATGTAAAAAAAAGTAAATAAAAAAGGTGTTGTTTTTAATAGCTTCACACTGTAATAGTACCTTAAGTTCATAGTGAAGTCATGTGATTCAGTAAAAAAATAATTCCGATTGACTTTTGAAAACGAGATTTGACAATTAAAAAAATTCACAATACATAATTTTCATAAAATTTATACATTCCAGAATCGGTTTCATCGGCCAAATAATATCCGATTTTAAGAAATAAGAGCTTTTATAAAAAATATGTTGGTTTGATTTTTCTTCTGTTCACCCGTTTTTGTCCAGTGATGATAAATGCTGACTCCTATCGAAATAATATGTTTTTTAACGAAAGGTCTTCATGACACTTTTCCAAAGAGGGATTTTCATGAAACGGATTTTGAAAATCCATCGGAAATTATGAATTTTAAATATTTTTCACCAATTTCGGAAGCGGGAAATTTTTATTATTTAGGAACTGAATCATGTGGCTTCACTGGATACTTGATTCCCACAAATAATTTGGGTTAGTATGCAATTTTTTAAAAAAAAAGGATTTTGGAGTAAATTTCATCGGTTACTTAGGTAATGAGGGCCTCAACTCAAAATATAAGAAACAAGTCGTAAAACGGCAATAAAAAGGGATCATTTCGTCCGATATCTCTTCAAGAGCTGCAATTGTGGCTAGCTTGTCTCTGTATACGAGAGACTGCAACTAGGCCAAAAAACAGTTTAGTGGGATAAAATCGCATGATCGTTGCGGCCATTGGACTGCTTCAAAACGTGAATCACCAAACTCGCCTCTAAATAGGTCTATGGTATCTTGCGCCGTGTGGCATGTGGCACCGTTTTGTTGAAACCACAAGTCCATCTCTCCATTTTGAGGGGCAAAAAATTCTCACGATACCTTGCTCCTTTGGCTGTTACTTTGAAATTTTCATTATTTTTGAAAAATTACTGTTCAGTGATGCAGCCGGCAAACAAACCGCACCAAACATTGCATTTTTCAGAGTGCATTGGCAGCTCTTAAACTGCCTCTGGCTGCTCTTCAGACCAAATTCGTCAATTCTGTTTGTTGACGTATCCATTGAGCCAAAAATGAGCTTCGCCACTAAAGACAATTTTTTGATAAAAAAGTGGATCTTCATCCAACTTTTCTAAGGCCCATTCACCAAAAAATCTACGTTGTCGTAAGTACCCGGTTTTATATAGTTTCATACCGAGGTCCTTACGTAAAATGTTCCAGGTGGTCGAATAACACAACCGCAATTATTGAGAACGACGACGAATTGACATATCGCGATCTTCATTGGCACTGGTCTATACAGCAAAAATATTATCCTCAGTTCGCACTTTCCACATTCAGGTTGGTGGATTGATGTCCAATCAAGTAAAATTGGTGCGAAATTTGGTCACGATACCTTGAATGGCCTGCTCAGTAGGTCAATTATGACAATTATAAAATGGACGTTATAAGCGAAACCCATTTCTCTCAGAGCACACAATTGAATAAAAAATTTCAATGATTTGCAAGAGCTGTTAATTTCTATGTAAAATCTATGCACTGCAACTTGTATGGGAACGCAACAAGAGCAGTATTTACTGAGTAAAGGGAGCGTGTACTGACTACATATCAATTTATTCACTTTTTAAAATGAATAAAAAATGTATTCAATACATAATGTTATGTGTTGAATACATAGCAGACTTCAATAGATACAAGCAACGTGTACTCAATCAACGTGTTATGTAATTTTTTTGCAAAAACTTTACTCAATACATAAAATATAGACTCAGTACACGTCTCCCTTATACGATTGAAGTGACACATTTATTCAGTACATAAAATATGGACTCACTACACGTATCTGTTGCACATCGGCACACGATTTTGCTGTTTTATGTTATTCGTTTCTTGATTTTCAAATAAGCAACACCTCCAAAGCTAGTAGAAAATCAGAGCGGGAATAAGTTTATCCACTGTACTCTTAACAAAAGCGATGAATGGATAAGAATTAAATTGCTGGGTTTCTATAAGTAATTGCCAATTATTTTGTGAAATCTAGTCATTTCTTTATTAATTGCATGTGTTGAGAGAGTGATTTACGCACAGACATTATGCATGTACTCATTGCATAAAATTATGTTTTTAACATATGTAATGAGTAAATGATATATGTACTCATTATATAAATGTATGCACTAAGAATATGTAATGAGTAAATTATGTATGTACTCATTACATAAAATTATGCATTTAAAATTGTAATGAGTAAATAATGTATGTACTCATTGCATAAAATTATGTACTCCAAATATGTAATGAGTAAATTATGTATGTACTGAGTCAATAATCTATGTAATACGCACATAAGATCTTTACTCATTACATAAAATTATTTGTAACAGTTTGCGATGAGTACAGTGTGCATGTACTCACCACATACATCCATGAATTCACGACACAAATTTATGCGTTGAGTACATAAAATTCTTTATTGACTACATAACCGCTTAAAAGCATTATGTAGTCAATAAAGATTTCAACATGTACTCAATACATGAAAAATGTAAAATTTTTGTGTGCAGAAAACTATGCGATGAGTACATAAATTTATGTATTGAGTCCATAGGTTTTTCCCTCTGTGAAGTCTTAAAATATCATGTTACTCGCCCTGCTTGAAGTTTAAACAAGGAACCATTAGTGAAAAAATCGGACGCATTAACCGCTACATCACAGCCTCTATAATAACGTAAAATTGTTTTCATATATAAGCCAAACATTTGATAAAACCCCCCAAAAAAAATTCCTGGTTGCGCCCCTGAATGTACTACGTATTAACTAAGAAAGAAAGTCTTAAACGCCAAAATTCAAAAATTGAATAGGGTTAGATTCGGAACTTGAATAAATTTTTGAATTAATCTAAATAAACACATTTTCAACTGCAAATGTCTGAAAAACATTATATAAAATGG
The DNA here is from genome assembly GCA_958299015.1 of Tetanocera ferruginea. Classification (NCBI taxonomy): domain Eukaryota; kingdom Metazoa; phylum Arthropoda; class Insecta; order Diptera; family Sciomyzidae; genus Tetanocera; species Tetanocera ferruginea. Next base: position 73,892,858 of record OY282642.1, read on the forward strand.
TCACATCTACCACTTCTAGTGTGGTTCCTAGCCATAAAAGTATTAAGAGTCACTTGCTATGAAAAAAAAGTAAAATTTATCAAAATTGCTTGCTTATAAGACGTTCTTATCTAGTAGCTATAAATATTTTGGGAAGTTCAATAAATCAAGCATCAATAAAATCTAAATTTTTTAAACCTAAAGCCAAAACGATTCTTTATGGTATTTAAAATAAAAGAAAACAATATCTAATACAAAATATAAAATATTTTGCCGGAGAATAGAATGGAATTTTGGAAATCTCTTCCAGAAACCGCAGGTGAACTGACTCACGACAGTGATTAATCTTAAATGTTGAATTATATTTGTTATACCCTTAACCTGAAAGGTCAGGGTATATTAACTTTATGCAAACGTTTGTAAAGCATAAAACGAAACGAGTCCGGTATAAAAAAGTATATATATTCTTAATCAGGGTCCCCTCGTGAGTCGAGCTTTCCGTGTCCGTCCGTCCGTCCTTCTGTCCGTCTGTGTGTTGTCCGTATCGGTACACATGGTCGCATGAATCCAAGGATCTGCACTATTGAATATTTTTGGAATCCGCCCACAGACACGCCTACCTCTCATACAACGCAAAAATTGAAAACAATAAATAATCTCATGTTTAACGTAGAGAGATAAAATTTGGAACTTATGTATTTTGTATCAAAACAAAAACGTCTTCGATGTCAAATGGGTGTCATCCGCCCACGGCTACGCCCACCTACCATACAACCCAAAAATTGAAAACTCAATAAATAAGCTTATGTTTAATCTACAGAGATAAAATTATGAACACATGGTTTTTATAACAAAACTAAGATGGTTTTGAAAAATGGATGTCATCCAACCACGAACACGCCCACCTCCCATACAACCCACAAATTGAAAACTCAATAAATGAGCTCAAGTTTAACCTACAGACATAAAATTTGATATGTTTGTATTTTATACCAAAACTAAGATGCATTAAAACATTGGGCGTAATCCGTCTACGAACGCGCCCACATCCCATACAACCCACAATAGCGAAAATACTATAAAGACATTAACATGTGAGCTACAGAAATAAAACTTGAAATGTATATAAATTTTTGTAAATTTTTCATCAAAATTGAAATGCATATAAAATATGGGCTTCATCCGCTCACGGACACGCCGATGAATGCTATTGTTGTATTTTGAAAAAGTAGGTTTAGGGTATTTCATAGTCGGGCTAGACCGACTTTAGACTTTCTTAACTTTTTTTGCTTTTGTTTTGTTTTTTAATGCGTTTTTGTTAAAATGACACACATTTTTTATTTTTATTCTGAACGTTATTTGGCTTTCGTAATAGAATTTTTTTTTTTCGTACTAATAGAAAAAATTCATAAGTTCATGTTCTCTAGTTAATCCTCAAAACTTCTCCTATATGCTTTCATGACAAAATTGAGTTTAATAATACAATTTGAATTAATATTTGAAATCTTTCAAAAACATTAAATTTCAAGGCGCGAAACATAAAAACGTAAAAGCTTTTTATAGCAAAACTACTAAAATGAAGATAAAACTTTCTTCCTTAGGACGGCAGTGATTCTAAGATAATTTTAATGTTCGAAATGAATGCATTATTTTTCAGACTTCCTAGACTTTCTCAAATGCTGTCGTGACGTGCAATCGAAGTCATGTTTGCAAAAATTGTGTTTATATATATTTGAAATAAAAATTTTCATATGACATAAAAGTGTGATTGGGAAAAAATGAGGTTTGTTAGAAATTCCAATACTAAATATAATCAATAATAATCAAAGGTTAAGTGTACATCCCGTTCCAGTCCAAACTTATTATTTGAAGGTAGGAACGAAGTTAGATGGTTAACACTTTTTCCGTACTGCGGATCCGAGTTGAGAATACAGCTCACACATCAACCAATGTACCTCTGTGCACGCTATGGTTGGATAACTACGATCACTTAACTGCTGCTTGAAGGTCCAGCCCAAAAAGTCGGCTGGAATAAGCCAGGAGCGGCTGATTTCTCATGGTATACGTTTTCAACTACTACCACCAGTTGAACTCATCACCGCTTCAATGGTAATTTTACTTATCTTTATTGATACCTAATCCTTGCAGAACATGGGCCTTTATAAGTCGCAGCGGCGAGTTTAATTTTTATAAATGATAAAAAAATTATCAATGGTAGTTAATTAACATTAACTACCCAGACCACCGTAAGCAGGTTATCCAGCACTGCTTGACATAATACTATCCATAGCGTATCAAGTACGTAGTTTGTGTACTATACTTGCAGACTATAGTCTAAAAGATATAGATATATAATATAGTAAAGATATATCTTTAAATGAATTTATATTAATTGGCATTCCACATGGAACGAACCGCAAAGATATTAAAAAGTTAAATTAAATCCTCAATCGATTTTTCTTATTTCCGCCGTTATATCATATTTAGACAAAATCAATTTCTGTATTTCTAAGCCCAAGAGGCGTGTTCGTGGGTGGATGAAGACCATTTTTTCTAACACGTCTTAATTTTGATATAAACAACACACATACAGAATATTATTTTTGCAGGTTAAATATAAGCTTTTTTTCAGAGTTTTCTCTTTTGTGGGTCATAAGGCAAGTTTTCTTCAAGGCGTGGTTTTCTTCCGATCTAACCCTTTTTCGAACTTGATCTTTCTTTTATACAGAAGCTCAAATATCGAATTTCATAACGATAGCTCCAAATAGAATGACGGCTGCAATTGGATCGACAAAAAGACAGATATGGCTTAACCAGCTCAGGTGGTTATTCTTATCAAGAATATACATATATACTTTTCTATAGCTGTCACAACTCCTTATAAAAAAAAAACAAACAAACAAATTGGCCATTTCAGCCCTTGAAAGGACTTTGACTGAGATTCTAATGATCAGTTGTGTTGTGTGTTTGCACACAATTGACCGAGAACTGAACCTACATGTTTTATGCCGACTCCAAACGGTTAAAGTTCATGTTCTCAAGAAGCTGCACATGGCATTATTTACTCTCTGAGGTTTGCCATTGTCTGCAGAGAGGTAGTTGATCAATCAGAAAATGTTTTTATTGAAAAACAAAAACTTTGCCGCGAGTGAAAATCGATCTTGGGCTCCGGGCATGCAAAGCCTCACACTTAATCTGCATGCCACGGTCACCACTATCGGTCATCAGTATCGAAAAACTATTGAAACAAAAAAAAAAAAAAATATCAAAAATCTTCATATTTGTATTGGAGCGCCCTTTGGCATACATTTTACTAAAAACCGGTTTCTAGATTTTAATTTTGTATTCCTAAAAACTCATATATATGCATTTTCGAAATTGAAAAAAATAATCATACTGTAATAAGCGTCTAAATATTGTTCGCGTCACAAAAAAGAGCTCAATACCTTTTCAAAAAGCTAGCAATTATAGGGATTAAAAAAGTTGTTTTTGGAAGAAAACAAACTCCAAAATAGTTTAAATTAAAGCAAAAAATTCAATCAGAGGTTTTGGGTTCGAAACCCGGTCTAGTCATGGTTCTACGGTTTTACCTTTCTTTAATTCTTTCCTCATTTCAATCAACTGAAATTAAAAATGCATCAATATATGCGGCTTTGGAAGTTGTAGTTGGTGGTAGAGACGTTTGTGGAATGAGATTGCTTAATAACTTGAATTGACGAAGGTCAACAATTGCCTAAGATTTTCATTTGCATGTTGATTTAGCGCTTCGCCACACTTATAAGTTATAACCTTCTATACTTGTTTCTTTAGATTTCACTTTCTCTCCTAGTTATCTATCTCCCCATTTCTGAACCAAGACAGACTGGACTGAATAGGTTTGACACCTGAAATCCTTGGTTCAAAACTAAAAATAAAATCAAAAGTCCAATCATGTTAATTATGCTTTAGGTAGACAGAAATTACATGTTTTGAAATTTTTTTTTCTCCATAGCTACGCAGAAACAGTTGTCATGCATTGAGTAATCGGTGTAAATGAGCTTGAACAAGAACACTAAGAATATTGTGGTCCTCTAACATTTATTTTCATTTTAAAAATGGACATTTTAAAATGAGCTTCTAAAACGTTCGTTTGATTTTCTATAATAAAAATTTTAGCATGAGCTTTTAAACCGTTCGTTTGATATTTTAAAATGAACATTTTTAAAATTGCAGAAGAATTTACAATGTTAATTGTTAAAATTTTTCGATTGTTCGAGATTTTTTAAAAATGAACCGTCAACGAAGTTTTTCAATCTATCCAAAAATTAATGTTTCATGTTAACCTTTATTTTTAAAGACAACTTTTAGTATTCCTTACTTACCCATGTCCAATATAACGGAATCAACCACTGTTAATTATATATTCCGTTAAACCACATAAAGCTAATCAAAACGGGTGCGATAATTGCCGGATTTGTACAGTAATAACACTTTCCGCTTCCGCCCGATGGTTGTTATTTTTGATTGTTGTTACAGTTAATTCCATTAACGCGCACACACAATTAATTCCTGATGCTTAAAGTTCAGTTTGATAATGTTTTAGTGCTCGATAAACAAATCAAAAAGCATATTGAAATTGGGGTAATGGGTGCGCGCTATTACAGTTCGAGTCCAAAACACACTCGCTGTAGTAATCCACCCTTTGTCGAGGGTGCCGACGGTATGCTGGTGTCAAAAGTTTGTTGCTTGTTGTTTACTCTACGGATTATAATACCAGAAATAAAGTGTGGTACTGAAGACTGAAATTGTCTGAAAGAGTGTTTCGGCTGGCTGTTATTTCAAGATAAATCCTCAACTCGAACGAATATGTAAGGGAGGTAAGGATGTTCAGTGTTTCGGGATTCACTGACTGGACAAACATATGAAGTTTTCATCCACAGTATGAACATCAACACCACATGAGTGTGAATTCGCATATGTGCCGCATATTCAACTTGTATGTTAAGTTTTTCCATTAGGAGGTCAAAAACCCATCTCACTGTGAACTCCATTTCACAAATTACAAATGTGGAAACTTCTTTTTATTTGCTCACGGTCGGTGTTTATTGAAAAATACCTGCTAGTTATGCTTTCGTAATGTTTATCTAGTATTTCCAACAGTGGCAAGCAAAGATTGCTTGAACTCCAACAGTTTAAGTAAAAACCTCGTCAACATATGAATCTATGCCCACATTTTAAAATTTCTCAAGCAATTCTATTGGAAAATCCCATTTGCGTTTTCTGCAACATTCACCATTCAGCTTTAGCGTGGGAATATTTTTAGTTGAATATTTTAGTTGATGTTTAGTGCATGAGTTCGGCACATTCGATAGCGTCGACTAGTACCTGTGCCTGTTGTTGTGTCTAAGGACATTCCAAAGGCTCTACGACGCAGTTTTATTGCGCTCATGCAGCGAACACGACTGCGTCTAACGCCTCGAAATTAAAAAAGTTCTTCAGTTCACAAACAATGATGCTAATTACTCTGATATATGCTGTGGACTTGGACTTTACGGGCAGCAGCACTCACGTGACAAGTACGCTATGGTCACCCGTTCACATGGCAAGATTTTCAATTTTGAAATTTGTTTTGGCTCTTGGGTATTTTTTCTTATTTTACATATGTTAGTGTTTGAATTGCGTGGGAACGCATTTTTCACATCCAAATATTTAATGATTGAAATGTTGCTAGAATTTCCGTTTTACCTGTCCGGCATTAACTTGCGTTAGTTTCGCTGTTTGAATTGAGGTGCTTAACGATTTGTCTGTTGATGTCATGTAAAGTGAAAATCTTATTATTTTCAAATGGAAAACGTTCAACACGTTTGTAACCGCAATATTTGTTTGTTTCTGTTTTATTGCTTTAAGATTTGGTTCATGTTACTTCAGAGAGTTAACTCTTGTGATGATGACCTTGGCGAAGTATTACAATTACATAAGGGAAATCTGATAGAACGCTTCGTTGATTCTTATTTTATAATAGTACATATAATTTCAATACATAACTTTATTATGACGAATTCTGCAGCTGTGAGAAATTATCTTAGAATAAAGTTATAAATCAATTTTAGCGGATTTTTTTATTTACAAGGTGAAAATTGTAAAGGGTTATACAAAAATACTAAGCAGCTATGAATTTCTATGTACATATTTATATAAAGGGAATATAAATTGTATATACCTATGTACTTATGTATATTTTAGTTCTTTCCCGTCAAAAATGACGGGCCCGGTTTTAATAAAGGAAAAACATGAAATATTGTTTTTTTTTTAAACTGAATCAGAATAAATTTGGCCACAATTCGAATTAAAATTTAGCTAAATCACATAAAAATCTTAGTTTTTTACAAATTTAAAAAAAAGCTTATATCAACTTACTTCCTGACACAACAATACCATTTATTTTATTAAATTTAATTTTAATTTTCGTCAATAGACAGACTCAGTAAATGTGAATTCTTTTCTAGTTGAATTATCTTAAAAAAGAAATAAAGGACCAAGAATAGTATTGGGTTGATAGTTTGCTATCAGTGATCTTTCACTGCTACTCAAGAGTAGCTAGCAATCACAGTCTGTTACTAAAATATTTAAGTCACAGTGATTGCTACTCCGATATAATATTTTCTAATAACCCGAAAGTATTATTATCAGTAGCAGTGGCTGTGATTCCCAATGGTTTGAGTATCGAATAATGCATTCTTCTGGTATTTCCTGAAATAAAAATCACTGCTACAGTGACTTTGTGAAAGGGGATTACCAGAAGAAGGCCTTATTCGATACTTAAACCATTGGGAATCACATTCACTGCTACTGTGAATAATACTTTCGGTTTATTGCAAAATAAAATAACGGAATCAGTCTCGTAACTAGATGATCAAGGGCCCTTGTGCAAAATTGAAGAAGAACCGCTGCCAGAAAAATTTAAAAAAAAACATCTTCAAAACAAAAGAAGTACAGAAGCATTATTGTTTTTATTTTAGGTTTGTTCACAAATAAAAAATTGTAAAAAATTTTTACTTGAAAAGCGTTCACGAACTAAAAAAACTTGCAACAAGAGAGGACGAAGAGATAATAAAAAAGTGAGAGAGAAAAAGTAGTTATCAGCAGTGTGCCCACGACCTGAAAAAAAAAGAAGCTACATTGGCCAAAAAAAGAAGTCAAAAAAGCTAAAAGTTTTGAAAAAAGAAGCTAAAACAAATCCAAATTTTTCATACAAATTCAAGTTTTATTTTCGTTTTAACATAACATTCATTTTTAATATAGGTGCATCAGTACCATAGGTACAAATTTGTAAAAAGCAAAAAATCATATGGTATATATTTATAAAGCAAAATAATACCAGCCTTTTTAATTCAGAATGACTTACTTTTCATTAAATAAACTAAATTTTCATTGCATTAACTTTCATTTCATCATATAAATACAGATGAAAATAATATGTATATTGAATTGATGTATATTGATGTATATGTATATTGAGTCCTATTAAGAATAATTTGCTCATTGGAATTGTAAAAGGCAGTTCTCATTTTTAAGACAGCAGGATACAGACATGACATGTTAAGTTAAAAGTTTATCTTAAAACACTCATGGATATTCACGGTTGATGAACAAATTTGTTTAAAATTTTCCAAAATTTCTTGAGCCTTAAAAATGGGAATCTCCTTTTTCCAATTCTCGGGAGAAATTTTAAATGAAATTAAAGGTTTGAAAAATTTATCACTGTCGTGCTAGGAACTAATATTATTTCAACATGGTTTATATCTGAGATATAATTATTCCCACTTCATCAGATTAATCGGAGAAACTACAGCTTGCACAAGCACTACGTGAATCTAACAGACGTATGAGATCATCAGTTACCTGAAAGTCATGACAACATTTTTGTAATCTTTTCAGTGAACATCGAATATTAAGCAACGAGTTAAGCATTTTAATTTTAAATCTATTTCTTTGCTTAGTTTTTACAATTTTCATTGCACTAAAAATTCTTTCAACCTCAGTGTTACTAAGTGGTAAAACTAAGAAACTGAAAACCAAATTGACAAGCTCAGAAAAAGGATTTTCAGGCAACGAGTTTTTAAAGTGCTTTCCTTCTACCCAAAACTCAATTGTAGAGGACAGGCTTGACCATTTACGTGTCAATAGTTTTCGCCATTGAAGCTCAATCGTGATAACTTCGTCTGTGGAATATTTGGACTTTTCATTTGCAAAATGAGAAAATATATTTGGCTTATCAACGTTATGAGAATTTTCAATAGAAAAAAATCGATCTAACATTTATTTACATGTGAAACAAGAGAGCTCTTAAGGGCCCTGCGTTGCTGCCAGATGCAAATTTTCATGACTACACACTAAAAAATTTGTATAGAATTTTTACACCGATCGGTGTTCCAGAAAGTCCTACACCGTTCGGTGTTAAAAAAAAACACCGTGTCAAAATGCTAGTATTTTATATCCGAAAGGGACATTTTTTCACACCGATCGATGCTAATAACTAAATATCCGAAGGCTGTTTGTGTCAAACCCTGTCAGGTGTTTATTTAGTATACGTAAAATTATGATTTTTTCAACACCGATAGGTGTAATTTTTTACTATTCGGAAATATGTGTTTTTAGAATTTTAATTTATTCATTCAAAATGCTAAAAATAATGTTATACCAAATTTAATGGCATTCATGCTCAAAATTTGGATTGGATTTAATTCTATTTAAACCGTTTTTTTTTATTTTATTACTTAAATGTCAATTTTGGCCAGATCTGTTTTCACGAACATGACTTATAATTCTGGACTAGGGATGTCGGAAAAACATCGATGCATCGAAAATATCGATGTTTTGCTTCGATGCATCGAAAAATTTTCACTCGATGTTTGAATAGCCGATGCATTGGTGTTTTTGAATATCGAAAACTGACATCACTAGTTCAGCGAACCGCCATTTTTAAATTGTGCAAAAAAATAAAAATAAATAAATTTCTTATTATAACTCTCTCTCTGTAAGTCAAATTGAGAATAGATTTTTAAAAACCCTAAAAATTTAGGGAGAGTTTTGGAGGACTTAAAAATTTCAATTTTTATGATTTTTGTGGTTTAACAAAAACGTTTTTGACCTGATTCGATAGTCCATTAGAAACACAAATAGCTCAGGTATAGTAATTAATTTGGAATTATGTTCAATTTTGCTTATAACATACTTTGTTGTTTAGTAAAATCTTAAAAATCGTCTACAAATCGATGCATCGATGTATGCCCTCCAATGCATCGAAAGATATCGATGAACATTTCGATGCATCGAATCACAGAAAAACATCGATGTATTTTTCTCACTGACATCCCTATTCTGGACTTTTATTATCAGTCTTGTGAAATTTCAATTTTCAATTTGTTTGTCAATGCTAACGTGATTTCCATGTTGCTTTTCTTCTATGCCTTTCTTATTTTACACCGATCGGATAAGTTTGTCATATCACACCGGGTAAGTGGTGTAAATAAACACCGTTCGGTATAAAAAATGTAAATATTCGCTCAACGTTGCAAATTTATTTTGGAAATTTTTTAGTGTGTAGGTACTTATTTTTGCCTTACTATTATTTGTGTTGTATTTAATCGGCAAATTTTTTCATTGTTAATAAATCTAAAAAATGCTGTTTTCAAAGTAAAAAAAGGCTAAAAACACACGAAGCTAAATCATAAATTTCGAGGCTAAACCGCAAATAAAAAGTCTAAATCTAGCCTCGAAAAGGCTAAAATGGCCACACTGGTTATCAGTTTCTGCTAGTATAATTTTGACTTGCAAGAATTTTCAGCTTCCGAAAAAATTATATGCCAAAAAACCAGGCATGCACGTTAACGTTAATTTTAACGATAACCAAAATATTTTTTTTGTTTCGTTGAAGTGAAATCAAAATATAGAAAAAATACTTTAATTCAAAATGCCAAAAATATTTATTTCGTTTCGGAGAAAACGATATAAAATTTTTTTCGTTTTTGTTCCCAATCAACAGTTGAAAATAACGTTAATTTCAACAAAAAAATGTCGTTTTTTTGTATCAGAAGAATTTCTTTTATTAGCATAGGAGATAATAATAGAAAATTTTCATTAGAACAGCCGGATTAATTTTCAAAATGAACAAATCGTTTATTAACAAACAGTTGAAAATAACGTTAATTTCAACAAAAAAATGTCGTTTTTTTGTATCAGAAGAATTTCTTTTATTAGCATAGGAGATAATAATAGAAAATTTTCATTAGAACAGGTGGATTAATTTTCAAAATGAACAAATCGTTTATTCCAGCATCAGCACTACTGACAACGATGGCTTGCTTGATGCATATTTGATTCTGAAGCGTTTGTGAAACCACAACTATCAAATTAAATCTGGCAGAGTTTTCGGTGACCAGAAAGTATTCGCATAATATGCTGCACCATGAATGAAAGAATTTATTGATAAAGACATCCGCATGTTTCACAGCTAGATGACGTAATTGAAGCCAACTGTTCGTATTGGCTAAAAATCCTTCTTGAGTTCAGTTTGCTGCAATTATGTCATCTTTTGGTTAAACATGCGGACAGTGTTCCCTGACTTTGTTAGAGATCATTCCCGTTTTATCCAAGCAATTTTCGCCGTTTTTCACTTTACATTTTCCCGAAAAGTGTTATGGTGTAGTTATTGCGTTTTGTTATAGAACTCCTCTTTTAATTTATATACTTTTGTAGGTTGGTACGATTTTGATTTTCCCTGATTTTTCTTAAAAGACGCTTAAAATAATAATATTTCGAAAGTAAATACCTAAAAATTTTTTAGGTATTTTAATTAAAAAAAACACTTTTTAAGTGCTGTATATATGCGATTTATAATAAAAGATTTTTTATTTGTTGGCATGCAGCTTAAGTGTTTTTTCAATAAAAAAAGACAATGGCAAACCTCAAACCTTTTTTTATATATTAGGCAAACCTTTTTTTTTTTATATATTTTAAAAACATTTTTACTTCTATTCTATATGGAGTCCATTTTATTCTAATTAGTTTTATTCGGTCAATCTTCCTAAAATAAAATAATTATATATATTTTATTTATTTCATCAAAAAATAAAAATAATTTTTTATTATAATAATTTAATTATTTTAATAAATTTTTCCGAATTTTTTGAGGACATATAAAAAATATATATGAGACATTAAGTGGCTGATAATTATCAGAATTATAATTCTTAATTCTTTAAAAAATTAATGTCGCTTTAGAGAAAACTACTAACGGAGAACAAATTGAACTTTAGCGGTAAAGTTTTGGACAAACAATATTTAAAATTTTAAATTTCCTAAATATATCTCTGCTGAAAGTTCTTAAAAGTGTGTCAAAAATGTTCATTGAAATTACAGATAACAAAGAAGACATAATAAATAGCGCCTACTTCCTTTTTCCTTTGAGTTGCATACATTTTTAAAGCTTTTTTCGAAGTTAAGTCAATTTAGAATGAACAATTTTTTGCTGTCCAATCTTTGTCTCGTTCTTTTTTTTTTTTAATAAAACCATAGAAATATGAAAAACGTCTGCAATAAGTTTCTGTCGACTTGTTGGGAGAAATTGTAGTTGTGAGTTGAATTCTTCTGAAACATGTTGCCACATTTAATTTGCGGATTAGTAGCGAACGTTGTTCTATCGGATTATAACCATTGAGGAAATCTGTTGCTCCTGTGCGAAGAATAGAGATTTTATAAATTGTTATGTTCAAGTACAACTTGATGTCAGTCGGTAACAAAACGTCGCGGTGCTAATTCATTGACTTTTGCCAACTGTCCTATTATGGGCCTTTTAGTTGAATTTGTTCTGATTGTACTGTTTGTTGTTGCAGTGAAAGAAGACTATCTAACTGCTAATGCTATGAGGGAAAAACGATAAAAATAACAAATTGACTGAATGGTTACTGCAATAAAACTGTTATGTTTATCGAATAACGTGGTAATATTTCATTTTTTTTTTGGCAATGTTGTTGTTTTTTTAAATGTATGCATTTGCTTTTAGTAAATTTGCAATAATTTGGAATTATATCATATATTTTTATGTTAACATAAAATACTGAAAAATAATATTGAAATGTACTGTACTTAGATTAGAGATACTTTTGCAATTTCGATTTATGAACGTTGGGAAATATTTAAAAAAAACTGTAAAATTGATACAATTCACAATTTTTGACAGTGGCTTCAAGGTCTTATTTGGAGCTGCTGGACTGAATTCAACGACGTGCGATATATTTTGACGTGCGATGCGATGGATGAAAGTATTACATCTTCGAGCAAATATTCGGATTAAGATTTAGCTTAAAAAAAAAATGAAAAACTTTAAAATGTTAGGGACTCCACTATATGAATAAAAACGCTGTTGGCAAAAAAAAAAAAAAATAAAAAATCCCTCTTTTATAGGATGCAATTTTTAGTTTTTATTTCCACAACAAAATGTATGTAAAACATGTTGTCTGAAAATATTTTTGCTTATAAATTTTTATTTAAGGGAGGACATGACATGGGCCGTTTTTTTAAATCGAATTTTTTTATAATTTTGTATTTTAATAAATATTCTTAAGATTCTAAATTTCATGGAAACATTCTTACGGGTTCAAAAGTTACAGCCGGATTAGTGAGAGCGCGTTTTTAATTTTCGCCTTGTTTTTCTTTGTTCACAAACTTTGAACGCGTTTATCTCGAAACCATGTTTTTCGTTCATTTTTTGACGAAATTTTTTTTTGTATTTTTTTTAAACTTGATTCGCTATCGTATGACACGAGCTTTTTTGTTTTTAATTTTTTTTTATGAATTTTTAAAGAAAATATTTTTTTCGAACACACACTTTCAAATTTGGAACTTCATCAAAAATTGAAAAAAAATTTTAAAGAAAAAAGCGCCTGTCATACGATAACCAATTTTGTAGAGATTTAAAAAAGTAATTTTTTTTTCAGATCGGACAATTTTTGCGACTCCCGGCGCTGCAACCACGATGCCCCGTGGTTGAAGTGAAAAATATATTTTTGGGAATTTTTTTTCGTGTAATTTGGAAAAATGTTTGTTTTTGACTGAGTTATGAATTTAAAAAAAAGGTCTGTTTTCTCTGCCGCGAATGTTATGTCCCATCTTAAATACGATACCTTTAAATGACATAGCCTGTGTCCAATCCAGATGATTAAATTATGGTGAAATTAGTTCTTGATGGTCAGGCGCGGATCCAGGGAGGAACTATGGGGGCTAAAGCCCTCCCCAGACGTTCAACTATTTTAAGAAAGATGTGTAATAATTTCTTCTTGACTTGAAATGTAGAAAAAAGTTGCTCCTTTTTAAAAAATTTATAAAATGTTATGTCCGTAACGGCATCAAATTAAACTCAATTTCTGAACTTTATTATGCACAAAAACTTGATTTATTTCTAAAAATGTTTCATAGCCTGATGATAAAAAACAGTTTTGTGTTTTTAAATAAAGAGAGAGTCATTTGTAGAGAGTAAATTGCACAATTTCTAATAAAATTATAAAATAATTTGAAGTTATTTCACTCTTTTATATAGTGTGTTGGTTATGAAATTTGATACGGTAAAATGCCTAACTCTAGCTTAACACTTTTTTCTTTTAAAGTTGCTGGTAAAATTTCCTTTTTTGGTTAATAATTTGAAAACTTTGATTTTTATTATTGTTTTCCTATACAAACACTTGAATTCGGATTAAAAACATTGAAGCATTGAAGCGTGTTCATGGGCGGACCCATTTTATACTTTTCTTTACCTTCGTTCTAGGTGTAACAAACGTTTGCACAAAGTGAATATTCCCTGACCATAAAGGTTCAGTGCTTTTCTATATACAAAAATCCAAAACAATTTCTTCATTTCAGCACTTGAAAGGACATTACACTCTAAAAAGTAAATCTTAATATTATGTGAAACCCTCATTATCTTTTTGTTCCCTCATTATCTTTTTGTTAAACTACAATTTTTTCAGTCACAACGGTCACCTAGTCTTATTGTGCCAAGAATTAATTATGTAAACAGTAGTAGGTTCTTTTTTATCAGCACCATTAGACTCTGGAATGCATTGCCAAACTCTATTAAACATATAACTGCACGAACCAGTTTCAAACAAGCTCTTTTCAAATACTACAGTTCTTCTAATCTATAAATCTATGCTTCCCTTTGCTATTCTATTTTTCTATTTTACTGAATCTATACCTCACATTCTGACTGTCGTTACTTATATTTATTAGTCTATTTTTCTTCTATTTTTTTATTTTTTTTATTTTATTATATTATAATTTTTCTAAGTAGTTCACAATTTGTTTAATATAATTGAATTTATGTTATGCATTTTAATCTTTTCATTTTGTTAAATTCAGTAGTTTTAAGAAATTATTATTATTATAACTTTTCTTTTTAAGCCAATGTCAATATCTATTGCTGTACTATAAAAGACTTAGTCTTATTGTACCCCGAAATGTTAAATTAAATTAAAAACATTGTCTTAAAATAAGCTGCAACAGCATTAAGACGGCTTTTTCTGAAATCACTTTTGCCTTTTTATACTGTAAAACAGCATTCAATGATGTCTGACTTAAAGGCAGTTAAATGGTAAATGCAGCCTTACCTTCGCTGAATTTCAGCCCTTATCGTAAACAAACTGGCCTGAATAGCAATGCAAGCTATCTTAAATTAAGACTCATATGATGAATTGTAGACATTTTTAAAACAAAAACCAATAAATTTGTTTTAATTAAGCTGGCTTGTCTTAAAATCAATTTCCAAAAGCTGACTTTAAATATGTTTCTTTGGGTTTTTAAGCATTTAGAATACTACAATTCAAAACATGCTTAAATTCAGGCACAAAGGCAGTCTTTAAAATACGCTTTACTTTTTAGAGTGTATTAGAGCTTCTCTTAGCTAGGCTGCTTTGCGTTTTATTAGATTCTAGAATAGAAGCCCGTCATACGACGGGTCGTATTCAAAATAATTAAGGAACAGTCAATATGACATTTTTCACTCACCTCAAATGTTGTTTTGTTCCAGTCGTCGTCAATGTGTCTCTACCGATAAATATCAAATACATTTTGTGTGCATACTTTTAGGCTTACATTTTTTTATATAAAAAGCACTGTAATAGCAAACCAGGTTCTGGTTCAGGCCAAACGTGCTTTAAAAAGCATTGTAATAACAACTTTAACAGTTTGAGCGATATAGAGCACGGAACAGGATGCTTGTCTTTTATTTATTAAGATTGTACACAATGGATCAAAAGCTGGACCTACTTGTTTTATACCGACTGCGAACGGCTAAGCAGCATGTTTTCAAGAAGCTTTTCATGGAATTTATAACACTCTGGGGGTGTCATTATCTGCAGAGGGGGAACCAAGGCCACACACAGTTTGTGCCTCAACCGCCACGTTTTTATATATATTTAAGCATTTATATCCAAATTTTTGACATTTTTTGGCATCGCCAAACATACTAAGGTCCTCATCCAATTCAGATTCATCCAACACCTCGGTGTTCGGTGTAGAACATTATCATTTTGAGTACTCTAAATAAAAACCTAACGGGGTTTAATACAAACATTCTTTCGGATATTTACTTATGAGCACCGATCGGTGTGAAAAAATGTCCCCTTATGGATATAAAATTCTAACACTTTGACACGATGCTTTTAAACACCGAACGGTGTAGAACTGCCTGGAACACCGATCGGTGTAAACCAATACAAAAATGTTGTCCGAAATCAAAACACAGTCCTTTTCGAATCAAAATCGCTGGCAGATGGTTAGACCAAATTCAAAATCCTTTTGGGTTTTTTCTTTTAAAACGTTAATGTAGTTTTTAAAATAAAGTATACATACATCAATAAATATAAATAAAACAAAAATTTAGCTCCCTCCATGAGAAATTTCCAGATCCGCCACTGCGGATGGTGAAACCTTCATTGAAATCTTTGTAATGGTTTTTGAGTTTACCCAAAACATATTAACAAATCAGTTTTCCTATTTTTCGCCAAACGGAAAAAACGTGTTGGCATTTTTCATAAGACTGACAACAACTGACCATTGAAAAAGTGACAAAGTGAAATCGAGCCTAAGTGTAGATAAATACAATTGAACATTTTAAAGCCATTTCTAAACCATTATCAAGACTCTAGGACAAAAATCGAAAGATGTGAGCTCTTGACATTGGCGTAGCTAGGGTTGGTGGCTCCCGGGGCGGAAACAAAATTTTGCACCCCTTTAGAAGATTTTTTTTTAATAAAATAAGTCGATGAATCTTACTACATATTTTTGAATCAACCTCTTCAAAAATGACATATTTAAGAAGAGATTTAAAAAAAAACTAGTAAGGTATATCTTCCACTTGGCTGAAGTTAAAATACCCCCACAGGTGATTCGCAGTGGTACAAATCTTAAATTGCAGCTCTTTTTATATGAGATTTCAAAGAATTTTACTATTTTGATGACGTCTAAAATACATTCATATCAAATTGTTTTCCTACAAAATAAAGACAAGCCTTTTTATAAAGTTTTCAATTATTGGTTGTATGGGAGGTGGGCGTGTTCTTGAGTGGTTGATGCCAATTTTTCTAATACGCCTTAATTTTGATATAATATACATACACAAATACCCAATTTCAGGTCTGTAGCATAAATATTAGCCTGATTATAGAGTTTCCAATATTATGAGTTGTATGGGAGGTGGGCGTATTCATCGATGGATGACGCTCATTTTTCAAAAACATCTTGGTTTTATTATAAAAAGAATAAATACCTAATTTTACTTTTGTAGCTTCGACAGGAGCCTATTTATACAGTTTTCAGTTTTGGGGTTGTTTGGGAGGTGGGTGTGGATGGATTACAGAATTTGCTATCCATGGATATTTGATAAAAGATGTAAGGATCTAAAATTTTCGGAAAAATTTTGCATAAATGAAGAAATAATACGAACTGGAAGCAAAACGTTGAAAAATTTTCCCTCAGTGACCCTGAATAACTATTAATATAAATATTTTTTTGAAATTAATCCACATAAAATTTAAATTAAAAATTAAAATAAAATATAAAATTCATTTATAAACTTTTTTCATAATTTTTATCAATTTCCTTATAGTATCTTTATTAAGCTCCGCTTCGACTTTGATAGACAAGACTTAAGTCTGTATTATTTGACTGTCATATTCTTGACCATAAATATCACAGTATCCCAATATCACAGTGATACCAAATTAATATCAGAAATTTGTTTCATACTCATTATCTACACCATTCCCAAAGCAAACTTGCCCAGGCTGGACAAGGTCAAGAGCCATGAATGGTTAAAAAAGAAATGGCAATTTCAAGAAATCTGTTGATTCTTCACATTCGGTGATTGAAAACAAAATTAAGTTTTAATAATTTGAATAATTTTTAAGGAACTTCTCTTAAAAACTGTTAGTTAGTTTCTGTTGGTTGATTTGAACAGAATATTGATAATTTTAGTAAAATAAAAGAGGATTATTTAATCAGAAAACCATCTTAGAGTTTTTAATAGACATCTTCAAAATAAATTATAATATAATATATATGTTTCATGAAGTATAGTCTCAGAACTTAGTAATTAAAAAATATATTTTTATTCTTGACATTTATGACATGAACACTAGACCGTATCACCTTGTATGGCAGAAAAATATACCTATTTTGACCACGCCTCGATCGGTAGATATTTGAAAGACATTTTCGAAAAAAAAATTTTTTTTAAAGTGGTCCCTATGGTGCTATTTTGGATTTTCGTTATATCTTCGGTGTTTCTTGTTCGATCCGGAAGATTTTATATGTTTTTTTTTTCCCTCAAATATTTTTTGTTTTCGACTGATTACACAATCGATCTTCGTTCCCACCCTATTATCCTGCTCCAAAAAGTCCAAAAATTAAAGCTTTGAAAAAATCATTATAACCATGGGAAGAAGTGAAATCGAAAAAAATTGATTTTAGAAGCACTTCCGACCTATTTTGCAAAGAATAACATTTTGGATCATAATAAAATTTTTTTGAATTTTCGAAATATATATTGAGGCGGGGTCAAAAATAGGTTAGTTTTTTCTAATGAACACGCTCTAATGAAAACGTTTTTCTGAAAAGTTATGGAGAAATGTATTGCTTACAAAACAACTGACGCCTCCATTCATCATCCTCTGAAAATCATGCAGGTTTTCGAAACATAATGGTTTTATAAATGTCTACTGTGCTAGAAGTAAAAAAGTGCTTTTTTCTAAAACTTTATAGAACATAAAAAAATTGTTTCCATTTTTCCTTTTCTACTTTATCTTGGCAATCGCACCCCTAACCAATGAAAAATTACAAACGGAATTGACTTGGGTTTTAGTATGTGTGTTAATATTGAAAAAAATTGAATATAAAGTTAAAGTTTGTTTCAATAAAAACGAAGTCCTGGTGAAGGTAAAAAATATTTTCATTCAGTTTGACACCCTCGTGATATTCAAAACATCAAACCGCAGTCATTGAGGTGTGTTCTTTTTATTAAAAAAATCAAAAATTATGTGGTAAAAAGTTATTTTGCCAAATGTTGCACCCCATTTTGGCGTGCACCTGGGGTGGACCGCCCCCTCCCCCCAACCTTGCTACGCTACTGACTCATGATAATGTTGTTTTCTTAAACATAATTTTGGCGCAATTATTTACGTTTTTTTAAGTGTTGCAAAATGTTTGCGGAGTTCTCTTTAAAATTTAATTGTATTCCGTTTCCTAAAAAGTAAGTCAGCAGGAGGTGAAAATAACGTTTTAATATCTTCCTTAAGTCACGTTCGTGGTTTTAAGGAATTTCCTTAAACTATTTCCCATGCTTATTTTTAATGAACACGCTTCCTATAGGAATCGGACATGTGGATTCCCGTGCTGTTGCAGGTACGTAAATTCCACACGAATGCAATTGTCGACAACCTGTTACCAATGAATGCAATTCGCTTTGACTAGTAGTAGACACAAAGGCACCAATAATTGGAAGCATGTATGAAAAAAGAATATATACGGTATACAATGTAATGACTACAGAATAACTATTTGCAAAGACAGATATATATGTGCTAAAAGTAACAGATCTTATTTTATGGTTATGGCAGGTAGGTTCCTTTTAATACAGGTAAAGGAAAAACAAAATGCCGTGAATAAATTCATTCATGCAAACCTGTTGTGCTGACCAATCGGGAAACAATTTGGCAGGTCAAGTTCATTCAGAAGGTACTTCTTCAAAATTTTGCACTTTAACATCGATTGTAAGATTGGTTTGCAGGATCGAGTAAGAAAGCAGGCAAGAAAAGAAGTGATGTAGCAAGTTAACTGATATATACTAAATAGCTTCGGTTGGTCTTACATGTAGCAGTTATAAACAGGTGATCGTGCAGTTAAGATCATCTTAGAAGTGTTAGAAGCACGTAGTTGTTCGATATAATTTTACAACTATAATAAAAATGAAAATTCAACGACGTGTGTTAAGAGATTGCAATCAGAATAATTATTTAGGTAGGCAAAAAGTTGATGCAATTCTCAAGTTATTAGAAAAATTAGAACTGATGAAAATAAAAAAAAATTACTTTGATGTTTCCTCAAACATTATTATTATTACCACTTGATTTGTCGTAATGCTTTTTGACTTAAATAATATAACGTGTTGTTGTTTTTGAATAGGTCTAGCTAAAACTTGTGCTATGAAGGAGAAAAGTAAAAATGCCGCCCGCACCAGACGTGAAAAGGAAAATGCGGAATTCTTCGAATTGGCCAAATTGTTACCATTACCAAGTGCAATTACATCACAGTTGGATAAAGCGTCCATCATTAGATTGACAACATCGTATTTGAAAATGCGTCAAGTTTTTCCAGACGGTAAGTTTTTCCGTTATGATTGCGGGGGAGTGTATGTGTGTGTGTGTGTGATGCGATATTGCAGTGGCTTAGAGCCATTCATCGCCTACTCTTTATTTAGTCACGCTCTAAGGACAAGTGGGTGGTAGTTCTATGTAATATCCCCGTTTTTTAATGTGTTGTTATTTTTTTTAATGTGCACATAATTGGAACAATTAAAGTGTGACTCAAATTGAGCGTACGTTAGCTTTCATCATCATGACTGGCAGGCGCACACGACTGAACGGACCGTAGGTGGAACGCATGTGAGCATTCTATGAAAATGATTCCCCGAGGCTAAGCTATACGATGTCAATCACGGTTGACTATGATTCCGATTGTGAGGAGATGCATTGTTGGTGTTGAGCTTGAACCCAAAAACAGCAGGACATCAAAACGGAAGAGCTTGGTGTGTGTTAACCAAAGTCAGTTTATTTTTCCACTTATATAAGAAAATAACTGCTTAGATGGAATATAGAGTTGCCAACTCGTCTTTTTGTCAAGTTATTTTGCGAAAATTTTGCAATCGGCTGGAACGTGCTGTTGAATTTTGTTTTTACAAACATGCTCTTCGTGTATTCATTATTTGACGTGCCTCGATATATCCTATAAGGTAGCTTGGAATCTTTGAAGAAAAAAGAACAAGTCTTACCCCACAGCTCAGGAGCTGGTAAACTGAGAAATATGAACTGAAATATTAACAGTCGGCTTCTGTTGTATCAAAGCACTATAAGATTGAACGATTTGCGTTTAAGTTAACAGTTATCTTTGTTGAATTAATGTTTGAAAGTATTTTTGTGCTGTTAAAATCATCTGTTTAAATGCTTTTTAAATAAGAGTCAAAGCAAAATGAAACAACAAGACTACCTGCTTGTCGGTCTTCTCTAAACAAGCCAAAAAATACAAAATAAAATTGTTAAAAATAAATAACAAAAATTTGTTGTTGCAACTGTTTCATTTGTTAATCCTTTGGCGAGTGGTGTACACTATACTGTACATCGATTTGTAAGTCTGTTGCTAACTGTTACTAACTTATGCATATTTTTTATTGTTTTGTTGTCAACAAGTGATCAGTTTCGTGCATTATTTAGAGGCATCAACAACGTTAACGAAATTATAGCAAACCGCATTTTTATAAAATTAAAAAATATATTATATGGTTTAATTTTTTAAAGAAAAGTGCGTTTTTGTATCTATCATTGTCCATATTAAAAAAATATTCCTATTCATCATACTTCCTAACACCACAATCCCAGTCATTTTCATTTAATTGAAATTTTCACTAAAAGAGGTACTCAATGTTAACTCCGAATTATCATGATTTCTGGAAGTAATTGTGAATGCTTTTCTATTAGAATTGCCATTAATTAGTAGTAAAAGACCAAGAAATATAATAAATATTAATATTGTTGCAATGAAAAGATAAGGCTAAGGTTAGGACCCTTTTCTCAAACACCTCGTTTCAGAAATACCAAAAAGTTTTTTCGTCATGGCTTTATTCGAAAGTTATACTTTTTGTCTAGCGAGTCTCACGTACATTTTTAGAACATGGCTCTTGATGTTGTGTTACATTGTGCAGTATTTCAGCTAATTGGTGCGCTTTTAAACATTTTCTATACGCATTCTTATGTATTATGGTTTATACAAGAACCTCACCAGAATTTTTCTGCTTTCCAGCATCTTTAGCAGTCTAGGACTGCATTTAATGTAGCTCCAGCGTTCAAGTAGCTTGTCGGTACTATTGCCTACACTGTAGGCTCTACAGCAACCTTTGCAATGGAAATGACATTTACGCTTGGAGATTTTTCTTTAGCAACAGGTCGTTGGAAGTTTGCAAGGAAAACTCCGTTATTATTTTCGGCCACACTGCTCCTTTGACGGTAAATTTGTAAAAAAGCATCTTCTATGCTTGGATTTATTAAACTCTGGGCAAAGAATTCAATAGCATGAGTAGAACAACAACGTCACTTTTGTTTTTGTTGTTTACTTTGAACCAAGTATTTCAGGTGTCAAAAATATTCTGTAAAGTCTGCCTTGGTTCCAAAAATGGGGAGATAGATAAGTAGGAGAGAAAAAGGAATTAAGAGAAATACTTAATAATGTTGTATGAGTGCAGGAGCGCTATATCATACATGCGAATTTGAGTCTGAGTCAAGTGTTATGCCCTTACCACAGTCAAATCAAGCAATTTAGCAATTCTATTCCACAAATTCGTTGTATTCGATTCTCCAGATATTCTTTCTCTCATTAATTTTAAATATTAATTAATTTATAATATTAAATATTTTTATGAAAAGGGTCATGGCACTATATGGCTACAAGTTAAGAAAGTGCGATCGGATTTATAAAATTGTTATTCGCTCAGACACAGCAGAATAGACTTAAATGGCAAAATGTTTGCCCATTTTGTCGTTTTTGGACATAATTCTTACACGGCATTCCTTCAAAACCCAGCTACAAAAAGATGTTCATTAATTAAGGGCCGTTTTATTCACTTCTATAACTCGAAAGTTTTAAATAACTCTCAAGTTTTCAATATAAAAATTCTAAAGTTATTGATAACTCTCAAGTTATAAAAGTGAATAAAATGGCCCTAAAAGCATTTGCATTATAGAATCTCGATATTTTTTAGCCATATCAATTACCAAACCTATGATCAAACTTCCCAATTTATTGATTTTACTATCCAATTTGATATCCAGAAAACATACTCATTTGATAATAGCATTTAGTACTTTCCAGTGAGGAATAAAATATTAATGTATGCAACAAAGTGGCTTTCAAATTCGACACGGGAGTCATTTTTAAATTTATTACAAACATTTCTGTTGTTTTAACCCAAAACTAATGTATTTCTGAGGGTTGGCAACTCTGTTTGTAAAAATAATAGTTCCATGCAAGGGTTAACTACCGTTTACAGAGCCTGTAGCGACATTTCGCTGTACGTACGTAACGTATTCATCCGCTATTGAGGCTGTTGTCGTCACAACGTGAAGTATGAAAAAAAAAATGACGTTGACAATATGTTAGCTGAATGTCCTGAAATGTTGTTATTCTCACCAAACCCATCCCGCCGATGTGAAGTGGTTGATGATGTTCTTATGTATTGTTGTTATTGTTGTCAACCAACACAAGAGGTTGGTGCGCTATTCTTCTTGTTGTTGTTCTTGTATCGAATACACTGGTTGAAAATAATAAAAATAAAAAATGGGGTGGCAACTCCTAGTAATAACAACAAATCTTTTCTTAATGCTTTTTTGCATTGTCATAATTATTTTAATAATGCTCAACAAAACGAAGAGTTTCCGAAAACAAATGAGAGCTTGTGTATAATGGCAGCAGTGTAGGGGGTGTGGGCGGGCGTTAGGTTGTTGTTTGCCGCGTACAGTGGCTTGCGAACAATGGGGTACCCACTGTGCTGATGACTTTAATTGGGAACAATATTTATACGCCGTCAAGTTGTGTGCCTGCTGCTGGGAAGTTTTTGATTATTTTTTCTTCTATTCTCATGGAAATTGAGGGCTTCTATTACATAACTTCATTGATCTGTTCCCATTGTGAATGTGGATTTATGAAATTTTTGTGTTTTTTATTTCCCATCATAGGATTGGGTGAGGCATGGGGAACATCGCCTGTCCTGCAACGTGGTGCCGCCATCAAAGAGCTTGGTTCTCATTTGTTACAGACACTGGACGGTTTTATCTTTGTTGTTGCACCGGATGGAAAGATAATGTATATCTCGGAAACGGCTTCGGTGCACTTGGGCTTGAGTCAGGTAAGCATCTTTTGTGAAGTTTCGTATATGGCAAGCCATAAAAATGTGTTGCTATTACAAAAAGTGCAAGATAGCGGTTCAAAAGGGAGGAAGCAGAAACATTTGAAGTGCATTATTTATGCGCATAAATTTACATCTTACGCTGTGCTGTATATCTCTGTTATTGCGCTTTTTTGCGATTTGCATATTTTTTGAGTATCCACTCGGAATTTATTATTGAATTAAATATGGCAAATTTTATGGAGCACACAACAAAAAAGTGAATAAATTTTATCTATTCAACGCTTTTCAGGTTGAACTGACTGGCAACTCTATCTACGAATACATACACAATTATGACCAGGATGAAATGAGTGCGATACTTTCGTTACACCCACACATGTACCAGAATCCTGTAAGTGGCAACATGTCAAAGCAATACTTGTTTTACAGGCAGGCAGAGTTTTGCTTCAATGTTTGCTCTTTCTCTTTCCATTACCTAGGACTCATTTATAAATTCTCTACACTTGACACAGCATCCGGCGGCGACTGGCAGTGGTGGAAGTCCTAGCGGTGCCTTTGTTGGGAACGAGCGTGGCTCACATACAATCGAAATCGAGAAGACCTTCTTTCTGCGTATGAAATGCGTGCTGGCGAAAAGAAACGCCGGCCTTACCTCATCCGGTTATAAAGTAAGTCCGAGCTGAAATAATGCATGAATGTGAGATTAACATTTTGTGGGTATTCTTTTTAGGTTATACATTGTTCTGGGTATCTGAAAGCTAGAATATTCCCTGATTATGGTGATGGTCAGGGTGGTTGCATACAGAATTTGGGCCTTGTTGCTGTCGGACACTCGCTGCCTTCATCCGCAATAACGGAAATAAAACTTCACCAAAATATGTTCATGTTCCGAGCGAGCATGGATCTTAAACTGATATTCCTGGACGCCAGGTAAGATGGAATTTTAAATATGATTTGTAGCAAAAAGTAGATTAACTCTCATGTGGCTCATAAACAGCGGATGGGTGGTCAAATAGCCAAAATAAATCTTTTTTGGAAAAATCTTGTTATAGTCTGAAAGTAATATCTTCCAAAGTAGTGGAAACCTGAAAGTTTATAGATTATAACCAGGTTCTAAGTATATGAAGAGGCCAAGAAGGGCTTTAAGGCACACACATCCTTATAGATCTCGTGTTTTACATATAAGAGCTTGCAAAACTAAGAAATTGTAAAGCAACCCAAAATAGAAAACATAATAAAAATAATACTAAAACTCGGAGTGGAAATCCATATTTGCTGTTATTGAAAACTAAAATCTTCTAATTTAGAACAAATGTGACTATTGTCGTCACAGAAACTAATTTATAAACGGGACTTGATAACTGTGAGGATAGCCTCCCATACACCTTTCGATACGAGGTTTTGTCATTTAAAGTTTTAAGATACAATATTTTCATAATGGAAACAGGGTTGACCATTATCTGGGTTGAAATTTTTAACTAAAAAATATCATTAGGAGATAACGCTAGGATAAAATTTCGTTTAAAAACTCTATTACTTAAAATAAAACGTTCTTTCAGTTTCCAATTAGCTTTCGTGTCTTATTTTCTAATGAATTTAAAATTTTGTGAAATCAACACGCAAGTCATAAAGATTGACTGGCTTTTTGAGCTAGTTTATGTAAAGAGTTGAACTTATAATATGGTTTATTCTTTCTATTTTACTTAAAAAACTTTAATTATTTTTTATATACTTAACTGTATTATATTCTTCATTTTGATTTTTGTCTAGGGAGGACATACGTAAAGTTGAAACAAGTAAAGAAACTCTAAAGTCGGTCTGAACCGACTATGAAATACCCTAAACCTCCCTCCTATCATATTAAAATATATATTGATATACGTAAATAAACATAGTCCATGTAATGAATACAAATAAGTCTATGTATTCCTTTACAGTTTTTAACAGTTTTCACTAACGTGGGTTGTATGGGAGTAAGGCATGTTCGTGGGCGGGTGGCGCTCATTTTTTGTGAGCACCTTAGTTTTGATATAAAATTCCCTCATACAAAGCTTAATCCCTGTAAGTTATATACAAACCTTTTTATGGTATTTTCAATATTGTAAGTTGTATGGGAGGTTGGCGTGTTCGTGGGCGGGTGACGTCTATTTTGTGGGCACACCTTAGTTTTGAAATAAGATCCACCCATACCAAGTTTAAGTCCTGTAGGCCATGTATAAACCTTTTTATGATATTTTCAATATTGTGGGTTGTATGGGAGATGGGCGCGTTTGTGAGCGGATCACGCCTGATTAGATGTCTTACATGTCTAAGATTTTGTACAAAATATATACATACCAAATTTGATATCTGTAAGATAAATATAAGCTTATTTATGCAGTTTTCAAGTTCTAGGTTTGTATGAGAAGTAAGCGTGTCCGTGGGCGGATGACCTCCCTTTTTCAAAAATATCTTTGTTTTGTTAAAAAAGAAATACGTACCAAATTTTATCTCTGTAGGTTGAACATAAGCTTATATATTGAGTTCTCAATTTTTGGGTTCTATGGGAGATGGGCGTGTCCGTAGGCGGATGACACCCATTTTTCGAAGAAATCTTTGTTTTGACATAAATTACATATGTACCTAATTTTTTTTTTTTCTTGTAACTTAATTACGAGCTTAGTTATGCAGTTTACAATACAATTTTCGCTTTGTATGGGAGGTAGGCGTGTCCGTGAGCGGATTCCAAAAATATTCAATAGTTCAAATCCTGGGCCCATATGACTATGTGTACCGTTTCATCCAATTATTTCAACTCCTTCTTCTTATCCTGTGTTTACGGATAACTCACAGATGGACGGACATGAATAGCTCGACTCACGAGGTGACCTTGATCACTTGACTCACTTCGTTCAATGCGTTACAAACGTTTGCACAAAGTTAATATACCCTGACCTTTCAGATTTAAGGTATCAAAAATATCTAAAAAATCAAAAAGTCCTCCTAAGGAGCTGAACAATTTTCGAGTTATCGTTTCCACAGTAAAAATATACTAGTTTGAGTAAAGTTTTAAATTTAGAAGGATTAGAAGAATTTAAATTTCAAGGGTCATGAAGCGGCCTTGAAGGGGAGAAATTGAATTTCTACAACTTTGCGAATTTTGCTTCGACCGACGTGCAATTTGAAATGTTTCAGAAAGGACTTATCATCCTTAACCTTCGTATACTCGCGCCAAACAGCATCACATATATACTCGCGCACGGTGCCTCAGACCGAGATTTGATCTCGTCTGCATTATTTCAATTATATACTTATTTTTTGGCATTGTTTGTGTTTATTGTAAAGAAGAGGATATAATTGAACAAGGGAAACATACAAAATTTTAGATCCTATAATTTATTTGCTAAAGACCACAGTTTTTACGATGTTAATTTTTTGAGAAAACACCGATTTATTGTTTCTTCGGTCTGAGAGACCAATGCGCGAGTATAGGAAGGTTAAATATAATTTCGCTAATTAATGTTAAACTTAATTTTATCTTTTGTTCCCCAAATTCTCAAACTGAAGAAACAAATTCTAATTTGAAAAGATATGTCAAAGTACCAACAAAATTTGGCTTGAAAACTTTCCTCTTAAAAAGGATGTAAGCTGTATTTTCAAAAAGTAACTTTTATTACAACCATTGCTAAAAAATGTATCTTGTCCTGAGTGACGTCCTGCAATATCTGAAATCATATTTATTCCAAAAAATACAGAAAACAATAATTTTGTGTTTACACTGTGTGAATTATCAAAGTTAGATCGTTCAACATTGTTCACACGAACTCTTCCTACTTTTGTTTTAAAACCCATGAATATCAATCCATTTTCAAGACACAGATTCTTATCAGAAGTGAAGAATAAAAAGGGTTTTGACTTTTTTTCTTAATTAAATTCATTAATAACATAATAACACTGTTGCAGCTCAATTTTGTTTCTACGATAAGACCAACCTTTCGGATTTGGAGGAGTCCGCCGAGTATAGCTGTGTGCGTCATTTAGTTAGATTGACCAAAATTTAAAAAAAAAATCATATTTTTCCAAATGATCGATTTTAAGATATTCTAAGCCGGAGATGCCCAGCGCCTAACTCTTTCCACTCTTTCCACTCTTTACAACAACTTCGATGTTTTCAAGATTGTTGTAATTCGACAAATTCAGTTTGAAGAAAAATCATTGCTTCATATGCTTTGTTGTTTTTTAAGAGCCATCCCATCAAATGACGCTTCTTACATTTGCATGTTGTTGTTTTTGTGTGTTCAACAATTTAACTTGTGCGCTTGGGCACAGTCAGCATTCGTGTTGTTGTTTGTATGTCTCTTTTTTTTGCTTAGGCCCTGCCAGAATTCGTGTTTTTTTTTAAATGCTTCACTCTTTGCACTCTTTACAACCGTAGGGTTAACCATTTATAAGAAAAAAGTTCAGTTATGTGAATTGGGGTGATAGGGATAAGCCGTATATTTTAGTTCGAATTTTTGGGTTGCTTCCTTGAGTCGAATAATTATTAACAGTCATTTCGAAAACATTTATTCCCTGATAGGTCCTTCTTATAACTTTAAGTGGTTATTTCTTAAAAACAATGATTGTTCATGTCCATTATTAGAAAATCAAAATTTGGATAAATTTAAACGTTCACTAGCTAGTTGTGAATATATTTTCAAGATTCTTTTTTGACAAAAATAGGCCTTTCAAATTCTTTTACAAACAAAAATATAGCATCATGATCAGCATAAGACTGATATAGATTAGTTTTTAATGATTAATTCTGAAATTGTCATGTTTGTAGTTTTGGAGTTGTATGTAAAGTGCCGCGACCGGTACTTCTTATCCCACACATGTTTTGTACGCATTAGTTGTGTTAGAAGTCAAATTTGTTCTAAATTATGAGATTAAAAGTTTCATTGCTTAGATATAACGTTTGATGCGTTAGAATTTATGAACGATCATAGTTTGTAGGGATCAGTTTAGAATCTAAACTTTACATGACAGTCGCTCTTGATCTGAATTTCAAGATTTAAGCCTTCAT
This sequence comes from Tetanocera ferruginea, assembly GCA_958299015.1. Lineage (NCBI taxonomy): Eukaryota > Metazoa > Arthropoda > Insecta > Diptera > Sciomyzidae > Tetanocera > Tetanocera ferruginea. The sequence continues at coordinate 73,921,585 of OY282642.1, forward strand.
AACATTCAAGTTTCAAGAGACGCAATATAATAAACAAAAAATTTTCGGTTTTTGTGATTTTCACTAAACAAGCGTAGCAACCAAACGTTTTGATTAAATATATTGAAACTTAACCTTATCCGCCATGAAAAATCCAAAACTCTTTCCGTTTTATTTTGCTGTATTTTTATATCTATTATCAAAGACCTACATAGAAAAAGAGCATTCCTTCATTCCTGAGATTAGCATCAATTTTTAAAATAACAGTAGCACTAACTTCGATTTGGAGAAATCAAAAATTTGCCGGTTTTGTGATTTTCACTAGACCAAGCTAGACCAAGGAGCTGGAAGCTTTTATTTAAAAACCATTAAACAGAGTTGTTTTATGTTTTCTGTAAAAAAATCTATAGAAACAAGTCGCTTAAGTTTTAGTTCAAAACAAAAAAGATAAGTTTTTTTTTTTTATGTTAGGCTCTTTACAATGAAATTCAATACCGCGTAAAAATTAAATCACAGCACTTTTGCTGCCACTTGAAGTGCTGGTAGCCCTAGACGCATCTTCCAGTCGATTCACCCACTTTAACAAAGTAAACAAAAGAAAAACGTTTCCTTCCAGAGTACATCGTCGTGCGTCTTGTGCTAACCAGCGTTGACAGCGCGCTGACACAAGGAATGATAAAAATATTGACAGTCTTGATGATTGGGGGGTAAGCTTCCAAGCATCTGTCTAGCATAACCGCCTCTCAATTACCCTCATCAACATGCAAACCATTCAAATACCCCGAAACACCCGCAACCCAACGACGCTAAGACCATCAACGCATCTTTGTTTACTCGTAAATTGTCTCGCTTGTTGTAACCGTCGCCTCTTTATTCTTCGAACGTTTACCCCCCTCATAATTGAATTTTAGTAGCACAACAAATACTGTGCTTTCCTTCTTCTCTCCCACCGTTGCTGTGTTCATGCCATTTGTTTGTTATTTAAATAAAAAGAACTGTTATTTTTTATTTTATTTACAGAGTATCACAGCTCACAGGATACGAACCGCAGGACCTGATCGAAAAGACGCTATACCAATACATACACGTAACGGATGTTTTGCCCATGCGTTGCTCCCATCAAATACGTAAGTTTTGCGAAAATTATGAAAACAAAAACAAGAACGTACGTTATCGCAGTCACAGCAAATTATATTAAAATCCTTTTGTTGCCTTTTTTCATTTTCATTTTATCTTTATGTGCTGCAGTGATGTACAAAGGCCAAGTTACCACCAAATACTACAGATTTCTGACGAAGGGCGGAGGCTGGGTCTGGGTGCAGTCATACGCAACGGTTGTGCACAATACCCGCTCGTCGCGTCCTCATTGCATTGTGAGCGTGAACTATGTCCTCAGGTAGGTTAAAAAAAGATAAACAATAATATGAACAGAAACAACAACAACAATATCAACACTGTGCAGTGTCGACCAATGGCGTTGAAAAAACAAGAATTAAGGGATTTGGAGCTTTTAAGGGTTAATATAAAGTTTCGATTATATTCTTGGCACGAGCTTGCCAGGTTGACACCCTCTTCCAATTGGGAAGGCATGATTAACGGGTTTGAAGAGGGTTTATTAAATATCATCAGCTTAAAACAATAAGAATTTCTGAGCTGCTTAGCTCTATGCATCGTACTAGTTTATACCTCAAAGTACGAAAAATTACTTAAATTTGGGGCTATACTGCCAAGCAGCTTAAAGAATTCGCTGTATAAATCTAATTTTGAGCGTTCCTTTCTTATTGGGAACATTTTCTTGTATGATTGTATGCCCGAAAACAGGATTATATTATCCTCATGGGACCAATTTTTTGTCACAAATGTCCTATCGTCAGAATTAAGTTATCATCATTTATACTCCTTACCCATTCAGATATATCAGAATTCATCAGTAGCTAAATCAGGTTTCGTAACTATTCTCGTGCTAACACTATGTTTTATATCATTTGCTACGGATACACAGGAACGTTTAATCAACCTTTAGGTCCCTCTTTCATGATTTTACATCTCAAAACAGGACTCATGACAACCTATGTTTTTCCGTATCAATGAAAAAAACCCTCCTCTTTTTCACTGGCTTGGAACAGACTGGTGGCTACGACCATTTGGTGGAGTTACTCAAATCGGACAATTTATGTAAAAGTTATTAAAAAAAAGGTGACGGAAGGTCATATCTATATTCTCATACACTCATGATTCTGCTCAAAAATTCCACGCTATACAAGCTTTATGCAAAAGTACGTTTTTTTGACCAGAATCATTCAATTGTAAATGGTGTTTCGCCGATAGAAATGTGAATGGCGCGGCTATTATGGTACAAGAGATTAGTTTATTGAGTATGCGTTTTTCATTCCCAATAAGATAAGAAGCATTAAACCAAAAGACCATTCCTGTTTTAATGACACTTGCAGCATTGCAGTCAGATCCAAAGAGGTAGGGTTTCAGAATTACCGTTCTATGATACAAAAATTCTGATTTTAAAACATTTCGTATTGAGGCTACGGATCGCTGTAAATGCAGTTTTAGGGCGAGAAAAGTTTTTACACGAAATCCTCATAAGAGGACAGGTCCTCATAAGAGAAAAGGTGGAAAAAACTTTTGGTCATTCGTTAAAATAATAAAGAATCAGACCGATTCAAACTCATTTAAAAGATGACCAAATCTTCACTGTCTTGGCTGATAAGGTTGGATTGTTTGCACAGAATTCCACAGCCCCTGCTAGCAATCAGCCACTGCCTTTTATTGAGGGTAAATCTTCTTCAATGCAGGAGATTTATTTTCGAACGAGAGCAGTAAAATGGATCCTTCGTTTATATAAAAAAAGCCTCCAGTGCTGACGGCATACCAACAATTCTGCTTAAAGCATGTGTTTCTACCCTGGCTCAGCCTTTGCGAAACCTTTTCAATATCTCCTATAGTACAGGAGTATTCCCATCTTGTTGAAAGATCGCAAACATTTAGCCAGTACAAAAAAAAGGCCGATACCACGAACCCTGCAAGCTACCGATCCATACCGATATGCTCTGCGCTCTCCAATGTTATGAAGAACATAATAAACTTCAACCTTATGAATTATCTGGAGCACAACGAATTGCTTATTGACCGTCAAAATGGTTTCAACACGCTCTATTTGTGACATGACGGCGTGCCTTACTGAAAAATGGAACTAAAGGTCTCTGCCCACTTACGGCACGTAACGCAACGACTGTCGAACGGCGACGGTAAGGCAAAGAACTGTTTCATGCACACTTAGCGTAACGGCGGCAATAACAAATCAAAACAAATCAATCTTAAATATGAGAGCAACAGTCTACAATTGATTTTTTAAAACTTTGTTGCTATAATGTTTGCGACTCATGTCATACAAAGCAACATTTTCGCTCAAAAATTACATTTTTTTTCAGAATACATGTTTTGCAGCTAAGTTTTTGTCAACAAAGCGAACGACATGTCGGTCAGAATTCTTTGCAACGATTCCCACCGGCTTTTTCGTCGGCGTCAACAGTCGTCGCCGTTTCGTTTACGGTAAGTGGGCATGTATACACAAGAACACAGGCTAGTTATATTTTGAAGTTTCGTGTCGTTTCGTTACGTGCCGTAAGTGGGCATAGACCTTAATGCGTTCACTTTTTGGTTAAAGCAAGGTTGTTGCTCTGGATATTTTAAATGCGATTGACCGAGTGTAACGTAAAGCACTCGTTTCTAAACTAGTCGCATATGGTGTCGGTGATTACTTTGCTCGATAGATCACGAGTTTTTTCAAAGACAGATCAGACAGATCTTTACGTGTCTTGTATTTTGTACAGAGAACAGTCCATCGATGCCGTACCGCAGGGTTTAGTTCTATCACCTTCTTTATTTTTGGTTTTAATCAACGATCTTCTGTCGTTGACTTATAACGCAATCTATTCGTTTGCAGACGACTGGCAAAACGCCCTAGCTCTTTTAAGATTGAGATGTTTACTAGAAAGAGGCAAAATATGAATGGCACACTCTTTAAGGGGTCTTGCTAATAGATTAGAGTTTAATGCAAACAAGACCCAGTGTTGTCTGTTAAGTCACAAGCGAGTAGATCGCCCCTTAACTCCAATCAATATGAACGGCGTAGATCTTGTGGTGTCAGCAACTCTTGACGTTCTGGGCATATTGATCCAATCTAATTTTCGTTTGAAGGATCATATATTCGATGTATCGAAAGAAGTGGTCAAGTGCTTGGGTTTTTTAAAACGGCGCAAGAAATACTTCAGCTGATCTTCACATGATCTTTATCTCATAATTTTTTTTTGCACATTTGGGCAGGGGATTAAAGATCTTATTTATAGTTTCTGAACCGATTTCAACGTCGAGCGATATATTTGATAGGGGATGAAACCATTTCTTGTTCTCTCTCAACTCTCTTAGGCTCTCTTTGGTTGCCTTAGCCTTCTGTACTGGTATTACAATGGGAAATGTTTAAAGGAAATACATGGTCTAACGCCACCAGTTCGTGTGTTTTCTATATCCGCTCGGACAGCTCTCCAAGCCCATCTCTATAGCATTGTCTCGATGTCCAATAGAACACCGCATTAAGGAGACAATTCCTTCGTCAGTCGCTTAGTAAAATTGTGGAATAATCTGCCTGCGAGTGTCTTCCCCGGAAGTTTCGAGCTGTGCAAATTTTAAACAAATCCTCACCAACACTGCTCTCTTTTTCCACTCTTCTCAAGTGTTTATTTCAAAATCAAAGTTTAGTATAAAAATAGATTCCAAGATTTGTACGGAAGGGACCAATAAGAAACTATTATGTTTGAAAACTTACTGAGAGCAACCAAGTTTATGTTTACTAGAAACATGTTCCTATTTTTCGGTAATTATAAATAGTTTGCTACTAATAATTATAAATAGTAACCGAACCGAATGTTTTGTTAAAGACAATCATGCTGTATATTTCTGACAAATACGATATGCTCATGATAAAGCAGTTGCTATTTTTGTTACAAACATATTGCGGCATGTTATCCACAAAACTATTTCTTTATCACATCAATCAAAATATGTTTCCTGGAATAAGAAGCAAACATTGAAATGATTGTCACAAAAATATCAGCATGTATAACAAACAAAATATGGTCAGAATTGCGGGATATATTAACAGTAAATACAATATGTTTGCTACAATCAAAGTCGAAAATGTAATTTTTCTGCGGGTACTCACTTTTTGATGGTGTTGCCACAGTTTATAACCTTGAACTACTTATGTTTCATTTAAACCAACACTGAAAAATAAGTTCTTAAATTAAACTCAAATAAACTTTGATCTACGTCATCTAGAAGACAAATTTTTCAAAAATTTTGAAAGAGAAGTGAATTGGCCACTCAAAGTTGGCTAAGTTGTTAAGCAAATGTTTTCCAAAAATTGACACTTACAATAATTGGTCGGTAGGGGACGTTATAATCATAGCATAATAAACTCTCTAATTAAAACTATCCGACGAATTCAACCAAACCTCCTTTTCTATCGTTTCAGTGAAAAAGAAGCTCAGGAATTGGTGCTTAATGAAATACAAACAGGTGTCATCAAAAGTGAACCACTTACAATTGCCAGCAGCATTACACCCGCCACAGTACATCCAATTCATACGGCAGCCTCACATCCGGCGACCATTGCCAACGGATTGGCATCGGCAGGTAGTTTGCCCAGCGTGCTCAGCAGTAGTCCTAAGATGGATCCTTGCTATGAAGCAGCAGTAGTCGTTCGTCAACCTTCCCATAGCAGCAGCAGCAGCAGTAACAACAACTACCATACACACAGTCACATACATCCGGCACATACAACGGCACCACCGCCAAGTGGTGGATGTGCTCAGGAAACGTTAAGCTATACACAGTTGTATCCGATAAATGAGCTCATTGTTAGCTCCAGCAGCAGCAGTCAGCTGGGTCATGAGATACAGTTTCCCGATACCACGTCAGGCAGTGGGTTCTACAATAATAACCACTATTACTATGACACAGCTGTTGACACGGCCACCGCCTCCATAATTCGACCCTTTTCGGCCAACTCGAATAGCTGTTCGAGCAGTTCGGAGAGCGATCGCCAGCTATCCACTGGAAATGCTTCGATTGTTAACGGAACCTCACCGCAAACAACATACAGCGAGCTGTACGATCTCAATTGTTTTTCGGATAGCAGCTCGCATCAACAGACGCACGCACATCACCAGCAGCAGCACCACCAACACCCACAGCAACATGCTTCTGAGCTGCAACTACAACATCACAGCTCTCACCAACAACAACAGCAGCAACATCACCTTCAAGTTGAACAGGCACATCAGCAGCATCATCAAAACGAGCAACAACAGTTGGCAACGCATCACCATATCGCCAGCAACTTTGCGGAAACATTCAAGGCCGTCAATGCGCCACACTATACGAGTGTGATCGTAGAACCGCATCACTACATCACGAACGATTTTGTTCACTAGAAAGGATTGCCTCTTGTTTTCGTTTAAATAACTCAATATTATTTAAATCGATCGTATTCGATTGATTGATTGTTGTAGTTTAAACCCTACGTGGCTGAGCCATACATTTATTATTTTTTAATTAAATTAATAGCTTTTATTTCTTTATCTTTCTGTTTCCATGTCTTGTAATTGTATTTATTTAATTAAATTTTATTCTTTAAAATAATCTTATTACTTTACGAAACAGTTGCACGCAATCTTGAATTTTATTTAATTTTAAGTTTACAAAAAAAAAAAAAAATAAATAAATTTATTATTGTTAAAGTTGCACAAATTTATACAAAACAGAAAAGGTACCAAAAAAAACAAAAACTAAATATAAAAACATCTAAATTAGCTTATAAGTCACATTGTTAAAATTGCATCGTAAAATTGTTAACTTAAAATAAAATTATGTAAATTACATAGTTTTATGTAAATATCACAAAATTGGAAAAAAAATGATCTTCACAAATTAATTAAGTGTAAAATAATATGTAATTTTTCTAAACTAAAGCTGAATAATTTAAATAAAGTGATACAAATTATTTATAAATACAGAAATTATTCAACTCACTCTTATCAAGAACACAAAACCAAAGTCTTTATATAAACCCATTAACGCTCCAAGTGCGAATTCACACCAAAGCCAAGTTTCTTATGACCCAATTCATGGCTGCCACTTTGGTCCATTAATACCAAAACTGGTAATTTTTTTGACATTTGGTCCGCTCGTTCTCTTTTTATACCCTAATCCAGGTTTTATTAACTTTGTGCAAATGTTTATGACGCCCAGAAATATGAAAGTGTGGCCCAGAAATAAGAAATTTGATGTCATTTAATGTTTAAAAATAATTTCTGGCATATGTTCGCTGCGTCCAAAACTCCCTGTCTCTTATCGACTTTAAACTTGAGGGAACTCTACAAGAACGTAAAAATGGAATGTGCGTAAAGCTTGGTTCCCCACCACTTTAAAGCTGCCGAATGAAAACTTTACGACCAACATATACGAAAAAAGTACAATGATGTATGGATATGCATGTATGGAATATCCGGACCCTTTTCAGGGAAGGTGCCTCTGCCCAACAGCCATAAGCCCTCGTAAAAATAAAGGCTTACATCAACGCTATCCGGGAGAAGCGATGATAACGACCAGGCTGCTATAAGAGAGCATACTGCGATATCTAATATAGCTTCGCCGTAAGCCTGAAACTCAGTCACCTTGTTTCCAGGTTCACACCTGTGAACGAAAGGCTGGCCACAATCCGTATCAAGGCGAAATTTTTCCACATAAGACCAGTTTGCTGATGGAGGAAACAGACGATGCTGTTATGGACGCTTTCTATGCGAGCCTCTATAGAGGACGTGTATGATCACTGCCCGGTCCATGGCGTGAAAATAGTCCTCGGAGAGTTCTGTCTTCATGAGACCACATCGAACAAAGGTCTTAGATCGATTGTCTTCACCGCGGCACGAAACATGGTAGTAAGTAGTACCAGATTCGTACACCTCGATATCCACAAGGCCACCTGGCTGTCCCTGGATCAAATTGTGATTGGTGAAAGACTCACTTCGATCGTACAGAATGTGCGCTCATTTCGGGGGTCAATATTGACTCCGACCACTATCTTGTTGCAGCCAAGATCCGCATGTGATTGTGCATTGCGAAGAATATATGCCCACGTATGCAACGAAAGCTAGATCGATAAGCTGCAACTACAAAGGACAGCTGAGGCCTACTCCGTTCAATTCTCGGCTTATCTCAACCAACCTTGCCTCGATGATGCTGGCGGACATTGGGCGCATATATCACACTCCATGTACATTGCTGCTGAGGAAGTCATTGGTTTCCGGCGCCCGCAACCTTGATTGGACCTTATCAGTGTGGCTTTCGACCTGGCAAGACCACCATAGACCAGATTTACACGACACCAAATCCTGGAAAACCCTACGAACATCGAATCGACACCCACCATCTCGTCGATGGCCCGGTTCAAGATTGCCTGTGCGCAACAGTGTCCGAGTTCGGTATACTTGTAAAGTTGATAAAACTCTACAGGATGACGTCGAGCAATACATGTAGCTTCGTCATGATGGGAAATGACCTCTCCGATACCTTTAATACCGAACGAAGTTCCAGACAAGGTGACTCACTATCGATCTCTTCAATTTTATCATGAAAGGGATCCTACGAAAAACAGTTGTACATCGCAATGGTACCATATTCTGCAAAGGTGTCCAGCTCCTTGTGTACACTGATGATATCAATATTATCGGCCGAACCTCGTTAACCAATCAATATCTATAGCAAAAAAATGGCCCAAAACCAAAAAAATAAAATCGCATGTTCTACTTATCGCATGTTTTATATTTTGTTTTTCGCCATTATTTCTTTATAAATATTGTTTAATTGCTTTTAGGGGAAGAGTGGCATGAAAGAGCCAGTTTTAAAAAAGTTACAAAATATGTATATAAAAATAATTAATAAAATTATAATACTTATATCAAAAGTATTTTCTCATTCATTTATGAACGTAATACCATGAAATATTTTCCAAAATAAACAATATTCTTGGACCTGTAGCCATTTATAAAAAATATGAAATTCGGCTCTTTCATAACACATGGGCATTGAAAGAGCCAACCAAAGTTTTGAAAGAGCCATCTTCTTATTACAAGACTTAACACGAAAAATAACGAATCTTTTATTGAAAATATTAATTGTTATTATAAAAAGTATTGTTTTCACAAAAACAAATTAAATTAATAAAAAAATTCAAACTAAAAACAAAAAATAGTTAAAAAACTTAAAAATATTTTTAGCAAAAAAAATTAAATGGCTTTGAAGAAAATCTATAATAATAACACCTATTCCAAAAACAAAAGAAGAGGTTTAAAACACTTTAAAACATTTTTGACTAAAATAATTTAAACTTCCTTTATGCTTTTTCATTCCACTGCAACCTAGCTCTTTCAAAACATATTGTCCAAAGAAACATAACCTCAAAAATTAGTATGAAATCAAGATTTTACCGGCAAAATAAATATGTTATTGGTAGGCATAATATATCCATAAAATTATAGTATAATAATATTACTGTTAGTTTTAAAGGTGAAGACGTCACAAAACAAATAAAATGTTCTGAAAAACTTACTTAATGATGAAGAAATCCAAAATACGATACACCAACGTCGTTTATTATCAGTGAACTGTCAAATGTTCGTGGGTGCCATATGGCGAGTGTTGCTTCTTAAAAATTATAATTTAAGAAGCATTCGTATGAAAACTACTGCGTAAATCATGATGGCTCTTTCAAAACTTGGCTCTTTCATGCCACTCTTCCCCTACCTTGTTTTCTTATATGTGCCGGTCATGTTGTCGCTACACTAGAATTTAACTAGGTATGATGCTTACGTTCAAATTATAGATAAATAGTAGACGGATCATTCTTATATGGATAAAAAAAATTTCAACCGGTCGGGGTCTCAAAAGTTAGAGGAACTCATTAAAATGGTTTCTGCATACTTTTCTTTCAAACCGGAGAAAAACCGCCGAAGCAATTTTGATTCTCCTGAAAGTGCTTTTTGTTAAAAAAACATGATTTTTGCTTGTAACTTTTTATTTTATAGAGAACGCATACCCACATTTTCTTAAATGTTAAATTTCTTAAACAGAAACGCGTTAAGTGGGAAGTTCATTCACTGCATATATGGGCATTTCCACAGAAAGGTCTACCGAAAGGACCGAAAAAAAAATGTTAAATAAACAAATAATTTTTTTGTTATTATTTAAAAAAAAATGCTTGAATTTTTATAATTTACTGCATTTGCAAATAATTTCACTTTTTATTCTGAGAAAATTGGTCTTATATCTGAGAAATATGTTTTAATTGCTTTTAGCTGCTTTAAAGGACTTTTTATCTTTAGTATTTTTCGTTAATTTATTACTCTCGTGTGCACTCTTCTTATAAAATCCATCTTTAAACTACAAATAAACAATAAAAAAGAAACAGTTTCGATAGTATCGTAAGTGCAGACGTACAATTCCGTTTAAGTTCTACCTCTTCTACTTTGTCTCTTTGGTCCGATTGTTTTGTTCATTTTGCACGTATTTTTATTGATCTACCAAAAATTAACAAATAAATTAATAACACTCGATTACGGACTACTTATCGAGGCCAAAACAAAGAAAAAGTTAAAAAGTAAGTGTAATTAAATGAGCAAGCAAAATGAAACAAGCAAAATTTCAAATTTTTTCGATCATTTTGTTAAGTTTGACAGGTTGAGTTCATTGACTTAGTTGAAAAGAAAGCGAAGCAAATGCACTTTCCATTGGTGCCACTTTCGTCTCTGCCCGATATATAGTTTACGAGCTACAGTCAGTTTAACTACTAATTGCAAATTAAAATTAAGACCCCGATTTTTAAAAAATCGTATGGTTACTATATCTCACGCTGAGCACATGTCCTTTCCTCTCATCTCTGTCTGATATTTAGTTTGCGAGCTACACTTTCGTCTCTGTTCGATGTAGGGATGTCGGAAAAATATCAATGTTTTGCTAAGGGCATCGAAAAATTTTCACTCGATGTTTGAATAGCCGATGCATCGATGTTTTTTAAATATCGAAAACTGACATCACTAGTACAGCGTTGCGCCATTTCTATTTTTCAATTGTGCAAAAAAATATAGCGAGTATTCACAGGTTTTCTTATTATCATAACTCTCTCACTATGTAAGTCAAATTGAGAATAGATTTTTAAAATGTAGATTTATAAAAACCCTATAAATTTAGGGAGAGTTTTGGAGGAATTATAAATTTAAAATTTTATGATTTTTGTGGTTTATCGAAAACGTTTTTGACCTGATTCGATAGTCCATTAGAAACATAAATAGCTCAGGTATAGTAATTAATTTGAAATTATGTTCAATTTTCCTAAAACATATTTTGTTGTTTAGTAAAATCTTAAAAATCGTCTACAAATCGATGCATGCCCTCCAATGCATCGAAAGATATCGATGTACATTTCGATGCATCGAATCACAGAAAAACATCGATGTATTTTTCTCACTCACATCCCTAGTTCGATGCATAGTTTGCTCGCTAGTGCTAGTGGGAGGTAGAATCCAAATTAATTTGCATTAAAAACAAAAATTAAAATTTTACGGCATCTATTCGTGCAAAACCAAAGCATACAAGCATAAACAACGAAAGAAAAACAAAGAAAGCAGCAGGCACATAAGCAGCTGATGATTGATTTTCTTATATAAAAACATGCATTTTTCTTCTTATATTTTACTATTTTGTGACTTTAATATAATAGTGAAAAAATCCAAAATTAGATACTCATTCAGCGCAGGATATATCTGATATTTAAGTATATATATTATCTTTGAACGAAGAGTATTAAAGGCTGTAGGTATACCATTAAGTATTAGCCAAAACGTTGCCTAATGACCTTGAAAAAATCTGTTTAAACGATCCCATACAAACCGCGCTGTATGACGTAATTCTACGTCAAAAACAACGGATGTACATATGTCAAAATGATCTATCACTATTTCTTGAAAGCCACATTCATCTTATATAATTTACAACTAACCGCTTTAACATATTAAGGGTATTCATGCAACTGGGCAAAACCCTTATAAACGGTATAAACCGTATAAGTTTATTCTCCATATAAATGAACTGTCAAAGTTTGTATGAAGAAGCTTTTGCACAAACCAGATATCTTTGCTCAACGATTTAGCTGAGCAAACGAACAGGCAAACTTATAACATCAATCAGCTGATTTATTTTATTAAAGCAAAAGAAAAAATTAGAAGTAGGAGAAGATATAGTCAAAATTGTAAAATTAATTAAATAAAATGTAAGAGGTAAGAATGGAAATTTTGTGAATTGAAGGAATTAAAAAATATTTATATACTTCATTTGCAGAAAGCAAACTCTGAACTTGCAAACAGCTGATATATCATGCAAATGCTCAATCGACTTTTAAGGGGTGCTCATGCAACCTGCCTGATAAAAATAACTAACTGCCCAAACTATATTCTTGCCTCTTTGCATGAATACCCTTATTATGTTACGTTTTGCAGATATCTGAATTTTTCTAGATGCAGTCGAAAACGATTACCATTTTTTGTCACGTTCGCGATGCCATGTTTATAGCTAGCATTTTGGAAACGTCAAATCTAGAGAACCTAACTTTTTTTTCTAAATATAGTGCTTATAAAATGCTATCTAAAACTTGAAAAAAATAAAATTTGTTTCGAGTTTTCTTTATTATTTTGCTTCTCAAAGGCGTACGAAATGCCCATATGCATATGCGTCCGTCTACTTGCTGGTTTAATTTACGTACGTAAATTTTGGCAGAGTTCAATGGTTGTGTTTTATACTATGTTCACACTGGAAGCTAAATGCGCATTTAAAGCTTAATGCGCATTTATTTCATTAACGCTTCTCTAAATGCGCATTTACCCATAGAAAATTCTGTCAAGTTAATTCACTTAAATGCTACTTCTAATGAGCATTTAGCAGTTTGCGACCCTGATTCGATATTCGAAAAACTGCTACTCGCTACTTTTTGCTCATCTCTGACTTGAACTCGTTTCATTAGTTGTCAATTTTGCTTACTGTTAGATTTTTTTGCTTAGGCTGTGTGCCAATCGGAAACTTTTGACTCGGATTGATACTCAGGGTATAGTATAAATTTTGACAAGAGGGAAGAGAACTTTTGACACAAGCGGTGGTGTAGTGCTCAAAATGTAATGTATATAAGGATTTATAAATGTTATTATAGAGTATAAATATAGAGTATTTTGGATTTTGAAAATTTTACCTTCAGGTAAATTACACACAAATGGGGAAATAAAATAAGAGCCACACATTATTAAACAAAGAGCCGCACATGCCCATTGATGGTTTCCACTATTTTTCCAGCAGGTATTTTCTCCAATATAATTATTTTTTTTTATTAGTCCTTTTTGTTATTCGGTTTAAGCAATTCTGTCCAAAAATGAATGATCGCCGTCCATACTTTTCCAACGATATATTGATAACGACGATTGTATAAGAAATAATAAAGTTATTTGAAGTTTTGTGAAAATAATCTAAACAAAATGCATGAAAACATCATTATCATTAATCCAATTGCAAATATTTTCAAATTTTTAATGCAGATTGAACGAACTTTTTCAGGCCTATAACTTGAGACAATTTATTTGCTTACAACTATTACACTAGTTAATATATATACGGAAAACATGATTTTTGAAGGTTTTTGCAAAATGGTTTAGCTTACTGACGGATTTCGGTAAAATATTTTGGGAATCATCATTAAATACATCAAGGTTAATTATACAGAAACCTTACCTTAATAATACAAAAACTTATTACGCTTCTCCCTAATAATACGTTCACACTGATTTCTAAATGCGCATTTAGAAGTTCGAAAATTCAACCAAATGTCAAGTGTTCACATTAGGGAGAAGCGTAAAATGCGAATTTAAATTGACAAGTATTCGAACTTGAATTGACAAGTATTCGAACATGCCGAACCTTTATAAGGCCGTTTGCCAATCGGAAACTTTTCACTCGTGGTAGGAAGGAAAATTCTGAGTTGAACAAAATTTCTGTTTATTGAAATTGAATTGCCATTTTTACTGTGCCAAATGAAGCATGAAAAGTTAAATGCTGTGTTTTCTAATACTTTTTTAATCAAAATTATATATGTTTAATAAATACTGTTGCTTTTTGTTGTGTAAACATGTATAAAAATTAAACAAAAAACCATTTGGTCTTTTGACAAAAATAGGTCGTCGTCAATATAATATCTATATTGTGTTAATTTGTTGAAAATGCATAAACAATTAATGCTGCTCAGTAAATATGCAGTTCAAATTAGTATTTTGTTCTGAAATGTATTGAAATGTAAAAACAAAATCGACATTTCTGCACATGTAAAATTTTTCACTTATCAGTTTAGTGTACTTAACCATCGATTTATTCATAATTATTTTCATTCAACATGTTTTTGATATCATTTTATTCCATTTATAAAATATACTAATGAAAAAAAAATCAATTGCAGTGTTAAATTTTGTCCACCGAACCTAAAAACCCTAAAACTTAACTACGCACTTCGAAAAAATCTCACATAGTCTTGACCTTGCAACACCCGAAGTTGCAAATTTTTAGTAAACCATACAAAATTTGAACACGTGCTTAAAAAAAAAGATCCAGTTGTACCCATTCTAAAATTAACCTTGATGTATTTAATGATGATTCCCAAAATATTTTGGGTATACCGATATCCATCAGTAAGCTAAACCATTTTGCAAAAACCTCCAGAAATCATGTTTTCCGTATATGTATATATTAACTAGTGTAATAGTTGTAAGCAAATAAACTGTCTCAAGTTATAGGCCTGAAAAAATTCGTTCAATCTGAATCAAAAATTTGAAAATATTTGCAATTGGATTAATGATAATGATATTTTCATACATTTTGTTTAGATTATTTTCACAAAGCATCAAATAACTTAATTATTTCTTATACAATCTTCGTTATCAATATACCATTGGAAAAGTATGGACGGCTGTCATTTATTTTTGAACAGAATTGCTTAAACCGAATAACAAAACAGGACTAATTAAAAAAAAAAATTATATTGGAGAAAAGACCTGCTGGAAAAATACTGTAAGCCATCAATAGGATCTTTGTTTAATAATGTGTGGCTCTTATTTTATTTGCGGCTCTTTGTTTAATAATGTGTGGCTCTTATTTTATTTCCCTATTTGTGTGCAATTTACCTGAAGGTAAAATTTTCAAAATACAAAATACTGTATATTTATACTCTATAATTACATTTATAAATCCTTATATACATTACATTTTGAGCAATACACCACAGCCCGCACATTGCTTTTATGAAAAATGAATATATTCTGAATATTAACAGCATGCAGAAAAATCATCAAGCAATACAATTTTTTCAGAAAAAAAAGTCAAAATAATGTAGCTAATATATTTTACACAAACCTCCTATTAATTTTTCCAAACTTCTATGCAACTAAGACATGCTTTTTTTAATTTTCGCTTGTGTCAAAAATTCTCTTACCTCTTGTCAAAATTTATACTATACCCTGAGAATCAATCCGAGTCAAAAGTTTCCGATTGGCACACAACCTAAGCAAAAAAAATCTGACAGTAAACAAAATTGACAACTAATAAAACGAGTTCAAGTCAGAGATGAGCAAAAAGTAGCGAGTAGCAGTTTTTCGAATATCGAATCAGGGTCGCAATCTGCTAAATGCTCATTAGAAGTAGCATTTAAGTGAATTAACTTGACAGAATTTTCTATGGGTAAATGCGGATTTAGAGAAGCATTAATGATATAAATGCGCATTAAGCTTTAAATGCGCATTTAGCTTCCAGTGTGAACATAGTATTAGAGAAGCATTAATGAAATAAATGCTAATTACGCTTTAAATGTGCATTTAGCTTTCAGTCTGATTATACTATAAACCATCGAATAGACGGACGCATATGCATATGCAGTGAGTGAACTTCACACTTTAATTTGATTTAAAACTTAACACTTTTTACATCTTTAGTCATTCTGATTGACATTCACAATAGATTTGTGAAATGTCATTCGCCGATTTTAGCTATGTTCATTTTCTCTGGCTGTGTTTAATAAGAGTACTAGCAAGAATACAATGTTCCGTACTGAGTAAGTCTGTTCGCGTACTTTTCAAGTAAAATAATGAAAAACGTCAAAAGCAATTAAACTGAGAGAGAATTAACTACAACACTTAAAAGTAAACGAACGATTTTCTGGTAAAAAACTGAAAAAAATGACAAATCTGCCTAGTTCGGCCTAGTTCGCAACTACTGTGCTGCTTTTCACACCTACCGTTTGACAGTTTTCATCTTTTTACCTCATGAAATTCTACTAGTAAAAACTTTAAAAAACTTGAACGCAGAGAAAATCGAATTTCCCCTGTTTTACACAATCTTCTCAATCAACGAACGCTTTTCAAGTAGAAGTTTTTGAAATATTTCGTTTGCATTCGACTACGCGAACAGACTTAGTAATTATATTAAAAAAAAACTAGATTTATCTGCTGGTATTTTTGTAGTATTCTTGTACGGACATCTGGTATTTGTTCAAATACTAGAAAGATAAGTAGATGTCTGAACATAGCATAACACTCCAAACGAAGCTATGCAATATATTGTTGGTTGCAGAAGAGACATTGTCAATGGCTGAACAATGTAAAAACACTTTTTCAGCTGAAAGCAGCTATTACTTTGATAGAGCCACATTAAATTGTGACATCGCACAAAGTACTCTTATTTTATTGCTTATAGAAAAAAGAAAAATTAATATAAGATCCAAAATTTAGCTCTAATAAATCTTGTACCTGCTGCACATTTGTTTTTACTGGAGCTTGGTGACTTGTCCAAAGTGTCTTTTTATAGGAATTCAAGAACTGCGGTTTAATATATTAGCAAAATGTTCCCTTTTTTATGCCAAGAATAAATAATTTTTGACAAATTTCAAACTTATATATTAATGAAAAGTTCTACCGTCTGGTAGCAATAATCTTTTTTAATAATAATTTTTGTCTTTTCAATCCACTGCTTTTTACGAGTTCTAAAAAATGCGAAACAATTGTTATACCATGTTCATAATAGTGTCAAGCCATATAATATTCAAGAATTTCTTATCTATTTGAACACATCCTCGAAGTTGACAGATGTTGGTACACCTTAATTTCGAACATAAGCGAGTCTCGTTAAAGCGATTCTCGAATATAGTGTCTGCCAAAATTATAAGAACAGCCATCTTTCTTTTTTCGTAGATCCTCACGCAAGTGACAAGGTGAGATTTTAAATATTATTAAAAGTATTAAAAACTTCATGAAATACTTGAAAAAATGTTAAGACTCGTTGCTTAAATGTGCTAAAAGTGTTTTGTAGTGTATTTTCACCAGTAAAGTTTTGGCTTTTGTGGTTGAACTCTGTTGAGTGTTTTACACGTGTTTTAATGAAAAAATTCTTTGTTGCTGGCACTTATTTTCCAATTTAATTGTTTTTGTTTTGCAGCAAGTAAAAATGCAATTGTTCGTACGTGGTTTGGAAACCATTGAGACCCTAGAGGTTCAACAAGATGCTACCATCGCTGCTGTTAAGGTAAGTGGTGCTCGCTGGCAGCGACCACAAATCTCGAATATTTTAACCTCAAATTCTATTGTGACCAATATAATTATCGATTGTTTTCTTTGTTTGCAGGCTCAAATCTCCATGGCACATGGCTTTGCCTGCGAGGATATTACATTGAATTGCGCTGGCAATGCTTTGACCAACGATATGTCGGTCAGCTCTTTAGAATCTTTTGAGTTGGACATCACTGTGCCAATGCTTGGAGGTAAGGTGCACGGTTCATTGGCGCGTGCCGGTAAGGTCAAGGGCCAGACTCCTAAGGTTGAGAAGCAAGAGAAGAAGAAGAAGAAGACCGGTCGTGCGAAGAGAAGGATTCAGTACAACCGTCGTTTCGTCAACGTTGTACAAGGTTTTGGCCGTCGTCGTGGACCTAACGCCAACTCTGCATAAGTTGATAGATAAATGATTCTTAAATGTTATCTTTTTAATTTTTGGTAAAAAATACAATTAAACAACAAACGGTGAAAACCTACAACTTTATTGCATCCATTTAATTAATGAGTGATATAATTTAAATTCTAAAATGCAATTTGATGATACCGGCTTAGTTGATGGTGCAGTTTTAATGTATGCAGTTTGTTATGAATTCTAAGTTGTAAATTGCTTCTGTGTTTGGTCTCTTTTAACCACATATATGCGATAGTACCAGTATTCCAAGAATATAACAAACACAGCAATTGTAAAGCCTTTTAAGAAATTAAATCAATTTTAAGTAAAATTAAATATTTATTTACAAACCGATCAGTAACACCAAAAAACAACCTTGCATGTCGACCAAGTTGACTTTGTGGTTGGTTATTTGTCGCAACACGCCTTTGCCATTACATTTGTCCATTGACGGAAGATTCGTCTGATGCCAACGTTCAATAAAGCCCATTTGAAATAGTCGCGTTATTTGATCGTTTATTAGTTGCAAATAAGGACTGTTGGTGGGCATAATCAAAGCTATCTGTTCGTCAACAAAGTTTTCCTTGCCTACATTAAAAAATGGCAATACAACAAAATGTTTTATTCTTAATTGTTCAGTACTCTTATTGCTTCAAATTACCTAGAATAAATTTACACTCTTTATCCTTCTCAAAATGACGTTGAATAATAAGTTGGAGGTTGATGCGCCAATCAATGTTTACTCGGTCTCCTCGCTCCACTGCATCAATATCCTCACCATCAGCATTACTATAAATAATAGCTAAATCCATATATTGTCGAATGTCATCTCTTGTTGTTGTCTGCGAAGGATTTAATTAATAACATGATCAATATTACGAAACAAGGCTCGAATAACACTATGGAACAAATTCTGGTTAGCAAAAGTTAGTTCGATTCTGAGAGTGAGCGTGAAAATAGAGGCTATATAAGAAGACCTATATTGCGGCGGTTGTTTAGTTAGTTCGAGTTTTTTTAGTCGAACTTCGAACTTTGTAGTCAAATGCAAAATTAAAATGTTCGTTAAAAATCCCAAAACCATTAAATAAGTAGCGAATCAATTTTTTAAAAATTGTAATTGTTGCACATGTGTAGCAATAATTTAGGTTTTACAGATTTAAAAAATATCAATTAGTCGTCGAGTTATGACCAAAAAATCATATAAACAATTTGCTGAAAATCGGCATTTCACTGCAAAGTTCGAAGGTCGATTAAAAAAAAATTCGAACTAACATATACAAACGTCGCGATACGTGTCTTCTAATTTAGCCTCTATTTTCGCCCCTCACTCTCAGAATCGACCTAACTTTTGCTAACCAGAATTTGTTCCATAGTGTAATAATAAACTAGCATTCAATAATACTTTCTTTCATATAAAAAACGATCGCTGCTCATGTGTTGTTTATAGTTCGTGTGGTTTTCCGTGATACAGAAATTGATAAAATATTTCGTTAATATATTACAAAAGTGCTTACATTTTAATTTAAATTTTCTAAAATTAAATTTTCGGTGTAATAGATTTTAACAAAATAATTTTTTTGGTCTAGGAATCATCTAATTTTATTAAAATTGCTACCTACACAGTCTCATTGACTAATTCTTGTGAGAAAACTTTCAATTTATAATTCTCTCGAACTCAAAACGAAATGCATTTACTTGGGTTAGATAATAATAACCTTTTTAGATATAACTTTTGATCTTTAAAGGCCTTCCATATTTTTCCTTAATTTAACTTAAGAAGAACGTGTGTCCCTGCTTCGCTTGTTATATTGTTTCGATTGTTCCTGAATTCGTTGAACCCTTTAAGTGACATAATTTTTTGATATTAAGTTTGAATGAATGGTGGTTTATTAAAAATGTATAATTAAAAGAACATAGTCGAGGAGAAATTATGAAAATCACAGACAATTGCATTACATTTTTATTACTTTTTCTTTTAAAAATGAATCCACATTACAATTATGATTCCGAAAATAAGCATCTTACGATATGAATTGCACGAATGAATGGGATAAATAGCAGGGTTTAAGTAAACAAACAAAAATTTCAAACAGCCGTAGGCATATCAAGTGGTTCAGTGGTTTAAATTTTAAAGGAACATTTGGGCATGAGATAGCTAACTGCAAGATTACATGGATCCACCAATATATACTAGGTTCGAAGAAATCAGCAAAAATGTGGGTAGGTCTCAGTTAAAGGGCTCCAAAGCAAGAGAAGACTCAACAAACCGGCGGAATGGTGTTGGCGCTTATTTTTTGGGAATCAAGTGACATTTTTTTCATAGACGACATATTTGAGAAAAAGAAAAGCAATCAACAGCGACTATTATTGTAAATTGCTAAACTGGTTGAGACCGATCTGCTTCCTCATCCCCCATATTCTCCATATTTGGTCCAGGTCGAATTGGAAACTGAAGCTTATTTCGGAGATCTTGAGACATCTTACTATTCAAAGGGCATCACAATGTGGAAAATCGTTGCAGTGTATCGTGCTGAAAGAGAACAATGAGGAGGAATAAATAATTATTTTTACAAAAAACTATTTTGCTGTATTTTCTGTGCTAGAATTTTTTCTATCTCACACTCCCTAGTAATATGTGATCGGTTTGTCTGCCTCGTTCATATCTCAATGATGTCCCATTTGTTGTAAAATTCCATTCATGCCTTTGTGGAAAACAAAATGCGAACCTAGATACAGAAATTAATAAACAAAGGAATAAAAAATGAAAATTCGGTTTGCAAGCTGCAATCAATGCGGACTATAGCGTCATATATTCCATTCAGATTACTGGATAATTCGGATTACATACTGACGTGGGTCACAAAAAATGAATATTAAAAGACACCTTTAGAATGAAAGCTTATATTGAAAGTGCTTCCGAACTATACAAATATTTTTTGGGTGTCTCGAAAAACAGCCAAAATGGTCTTTAGTTTAGTTCTGAATACATGGATTGTCTTATATCATCGTTGGATTGTTCTGAAAGAATACTAAATCGTTTGCTTTGGGGTGATTGGCGTCAGTTGTCATTTTCAAGCAGATATTTTGTAAATTGTATGGGTGGGGTTGGTTGCAAACGTTCCATTGGGTGCTCGTCACTTTTTTAGTTGTGACTATGGAAAAACTTTGTGGTGATAACTTGAAAGAAATTTAATTTTCTTTGTGTCTAGTAAGGTATATTTTCGACTTGGCCGAAGTTAAAATACCCCACAGCGTAAAGACAAGCCTCTTTATATCAATTTCATTTCAATTTTGGTGTTGTATGGGAGGTGGGCGTGATCTTGGGTGGTTGACGCCAATTTTTTATAACACGCCTCAGTTTTGATATAATCATAATACACAAATACCTAATTTCAGTTCTGTAACCTATTTATAGAGTTTTCACTATTATGGACTGTGTGGGATGTGGGTGTGTTCGTAGGCAGATGACGCACTATTTTCTTCCAAGATTTAGTTTTGATATAAAATACAAATGTATCAAATTATTTTCCAGAAGCCTTTTTATAGAGTTTTCAATTTTGAGATTGTATGGGAGGTGGGCGTGTTCATGAGTGGATGACCACTGCCTAAAGCTGGAAGTTCATTCGATGCATTTGCATTTTTCATCCGTTTACTCGCTAGAGCAATTTACGCAAGAAAAGGATGGTAGAGTTCAATCACTGCGTTTTACGTTCAGAGCAAGCAAGGGCTGCAACATTATAAAACATTTTATATGTTCTTAGCGTCATATTTGTTAATAATTTTCATCATTTTTACATAAAATTACTCAAAATGTTTTCATTTATAATCATAAAAACTTAAATTCTACGTATTAAACACGTCCTGTTAACAAATAATCAACAAAAAAATCGAAGACATTTAAAATTTTTAAGATCTATGTGTTAGAGTCATCCCTGAAAGTAATTGCTTCTGACTCGTTACTTTACTTTCTTCTCGCTTTTCGTTATAAGTAACGAGCTGTCAAAAAACGCAATTTACGCAAGAAAAGTTGAAATATTTTCAACTTTCTTGCGTAACTAGCGTAACTCGCTCCCATAAGCTTTCACATACTTCTATTTTATAACGCCAGCGAGTAAACGGATGAAAAACGCAAATGCATCGAATGAACTTCCAGCCTAAAGCCTAAAGCTGGAAGTTCATTCGATGCATTTGCGTTTTTCATCCGTTTACTCGCTAGAGCAATTTACGCAAGAAAATAATGGTAGAGTTCAATCACTGCGTTTTACGTTCAGAGCAAGCAAGGGCTGCAGCATTATAAAACAGTTTATAAAATCTTAGCATCATATATCTTAATAATTTGTATAATTTTTACACAAAAAACTTTAAATGTCGTCATTTATAATCATAAAAATTTAAATTCTTAGTATTAAACACGTCCTGGTAACAAATAATCAACAAAAAAATCTAAGACATTTAACATTTTTAAGATCTATGTGTAAGAGCCATCCCTGAAAGTAATTGCTTCTGACTCGTTACTTTACTTTCTTCTCGCTTTTCGTTATAAGTAACGAGCTGTCAAAAAACGCAATTTACGCAAGAAAAGTTGAAATATTTTCAACTTTCTTGCGTAACTAGCGTTTTGCCAGCGTAACTTTCACAACCATTGAACTCGCTCCCATAAGCTTTCACATACTTCTATTTTATAACGCCAGCGAGTAAACGGATGAAAAACGCAAATGCATCGAATGAACTTCCAGCTTAACGTTCACAACCATAGAACTCTCTCCCATAAGCTTTCACATACTTCTACTTTATAACGCCTGCGAGTAAACGGATGAAAAACGCAAATGCATCGAATGAACTTCCAGCTTAAGCATTCACACATTTTATTGCGTTCAGCGAGTTGACGAACGCATATAAAAATGCGTTCAGTGAATCATTCACTGCATTTGCATATGCGTCCGTCAATGTTGCACTGTGAAATGGATTAAGGAAAAATTATTCGTAAATCTTAACCAGTTAAGGGCCCATTAAAGTTTTTTTGCGACCAAAAATAGATTCAATTTTTTTTAACATTTTTCGAATCCATAACATTGTAAAAATATTCTCAGAAAGCCTGAAGTCAATTGAATAAAAACTATTGTAGTTCTGAGCACAACGTCCGAAGAGAAGTCAATAAATCTTTTACTTTTTAAACTTTAACCGCGTTTTTCTCGAAAAGTGCTGTTTGAATCCGGTGGACAGGATTACCCGAAAACTAAACCAAGGATCGCTATACAATTTGTCTCACTTGTAAAGCAAATACCATTGATACTTTTAATAGTTCGATTTTTATTTTAGAGAGATAGTTTTTATTCTATAGCCTAAAATACATGGATTTTTTAGTAAAAATTCGGTTTTTTTGACTACCATTTTCGTAAAAATTAATATTTTTTGTTTTTTGGATGACCAAGCTCCGAAAAATCGTGTCCACCGCATATTTCAGGTGCTTTACAAAATAATGAATTCTGGGTATATTAATTAATATTTGTCATCAAAATTATAATGCAAAAACAAAAATTCCTAAAATGTACATTAGTTTAAAATAAAACTTTTAATGGGCTTTTTTTTTTGGATTTTCTTTTCGTTAAAAAACTTTAATGGACCCTTATAAACCTAAAATCAGCCATCTGACCAATTCAAAGTTCGAGTGATTTTATTTGAAGTGGAATACTATAAAAACATACCAAAGAATATTTCTGAAAGAACGTGTCATTGCGTAGAGCAAACGTTTCTATTTCATTATGTTTGAATAACTGGAAAAGGTATTCTAATCCAGGTTGAAACTTCGGAAATGTTAAAAAAGCGACCAGGTTTCCACAATAAGTTGTGACCAGTACAATTACAACGATCCACCAGATGCCAACTACCATGCGACCGCTGTCAGCTTTTGGCAAATACATGCCACCTATTAATCAAAAGTCAATCAGTGGGCATTGAATTCAGAGTTTTCACACTCACCTTGTTGCAGCAAGGCACCATAAATGTACCAGAAACAATTCTTCAAATTGCATAGCCCGTTGGTTCTTAAGTCTTGCATTGGCACCAAATAGTTGATGGCACACAATATTGGTGCAACAATTAAAATAACACCAATCAGTGAGCCCCAAGTCTATTCGAAGGAAAAATACAGGTTAAACGAAGTAGAAAACTATTTTCATGCAAATCAAATAATAGTTGGTTCATACTTCCAATGTAAACGGTGCAGTGAATAAATAGATTCTGCTGACTTCGTCTGGCTTGCGAGAGATGAAGGTATATTTTTGAATACTAATAGGAATGGTATAGTTAAAGGCCTTAGAATCCGGTTCGTCTACGGTGGCAGCAACAGCCGCAAGGAAGAACTAAGAATGAATAATTCAAGTTAATTCGCTCAAATAAATGCCAATCAAAAATTACCCGACTTCCTTGGATGAGTTCTACCAAACGGTAAGGAATCAAATAAGTTTGACTGCCAAGCAGGTTGTTCTATATTAAAAGATATTATATAAAGACAATTGTTGGAAACTCTTGAGAGGTGTATACCGTCTCGTTAAAGGGTGGATCTTCGTCCTCGCCGTCTCTTTTAGCCTCATGTAGACGATATGTAAAGTTTAACATGCGACTTAGTTCCTTCAGGATTTCCATAACAATACCTGAGTGTTCTATTATGACACCTTTGGTATTTTTCGTAAGAATTTGCCATGGAGGATTCTGTTGCGTGGGAAGTAATTAAATAATAGCGCATCATTCAATATTCAGTATTATCAAATTTACATGTACTGTGACGATATTAATGGTAATGTTGCGAAACCTTTGATTGATATGTGGAAAGAGAAACTCGTGGGTGTTGAATCCTAGCAAGGGACTCCAGTAGCCCACGTCGATGAACTCAAAGTGCTTATTTCGTGTATCTCTCAAAGCTGAAGAGCGATATTTTTAAGTAATATTTATCTTTAAAACAACACCAAACATACCACTTAAAGCATTTTTTTTGTGCTCCTGACTCTTACCCCATGTGATGGCAGTTTGTAGCTCCCATTTAGCACAACTCGAACATTTATTGTTCTCTCGCAGATAATCCTAAGAATTCAATGTGTTTCTGACGTTATTCAATGGTTATTGACTGAAACCTTACCTTCATATAATGCAGTATTTCATCTTGTTTCTCCTGTTTGGTAAAACGTATGGATTCCCATTCTTCATCGGATATCTCTCCATAAATTGACTGTTCCTCGAGAATCATGCGTGATAATGAAGTGACGAAGGCCATAGATACCTCGGATAAAGTACAGTTGATAGAGTCCTTTAATTAAACCCAATTGTATCTTGTAAATTATATAGGAAGGAACTAAATAACGCTCACCTGACAATCGGATTTCGTTACATTCAGAGCAAATGCTATATTTGCACCCTCATCTAGATTCATTGTGAGTATCTCAGCGTTGAAATCCTCTTTTTTCATCTCGTCAATCACGAAAAAGAACCACTGATTATAGATATGGAACATATTCAATAGGTCAGCGACTTCGATGATATCCTCATAGAATCTGGAGAATACTATAAACTGATTAGGTAGGCGATTATTTTTCGAGAAGGGCTGTAGAGCTTGGCGTATTGCGCTGCGTTTTTTCTGGCTTTTCAAATCATCATCCAGTTGATAGAGGTAGAGCGCTATTGGAGTAATGTGATTTTTGGAGTTTTCATGCACAACTGATTCAACCAGCAAAGAATTCTCATTGACTGAAAAGAATAATACACAAATTGTTTAAACTTTCTAAAGAATATAAACTATTTATATTGTCGGCTTAATTCTAACAATTCAGTAGGCGAAGAAAAAAATAAATTCAATGGTAAATTTCCTATTCTTGCGCCATGCAACGGCATATACTGGACTTAGAGAATATCTCTTATGTTTTGTGTTTGATGTTTAAAAATAAAGAAATATAGCCTCAAATGTTATTACCAATGTTGAGACTAAAATTTAATGTCGATGGGATATCATCACAAAAATATGGGTCAAAAATGACTTGAGGCCGATAGAGTTACACTTATCAGAAAAAGTCTCCGCTCATAATGTTTTAAATGTTTTTTTTATACTTTAACATTTCGGCCATTCCATATGTTACGGGTGAGACAATTGAACACTTCAAATGTAAATAACTTTTTAACCAAAATGAATTTGAAGAATTTTGATGAGCTCACAGAAATATACCATTTCAGATACTTATTATACAACAAAATATTTTCCTTACACTATTAATAAAAAAGTTATGTTCCTTTTTTATATTTAAGAGATTCCACAAAATGTTATTTAAGAGATTCATTCAAAGACGATTCAATTTCTGAGAGTTCCTGCATATTTTCGAAAAAAAATTTATTGATGTGAAAAGTCAAAATAATAATAAGCCCACCTTCAGTGTTTTTGTTTCTTAAATCAATTTTTTTTTATTAATTTTAATTAAAGCAAACTTATATTGAGCGTTACGGGTGGGATGTTACGGGTGGGACATGAAAAAATACCTTTTAGGTATTGCTTTTATTTAAGATTGTTACCACTTATAGAAGTAAATGTGTCATAATTTTTTAATTGCTGCACATCCTGGGCTCCTTCAACGTGCTTGTTTTTTTTTTCTTTTTATTTCTTTATGCAGAACTCCTTGCGCTCCGACAACGCTGTTATTCCTCCAATTATATGGCTGTTGTCTGAACGCTCAAAAGAATGTAGCGACTTTATTTTAATAAAAGATTGCTTTGAGAAAAAAAAATTTAATTTAATTTAAAAGTGTATTATATTATGAATTCCGTATGCTTTAACCGTTACGCAACCGGAAAATCGATATATCGACTCGGTAGAGTAAGTAACTGAAACATCAATAAACTTCCATAAAAATTTATTAAAGTGTGGAATAACATAATAAAAGTATAAATATTAGTATCTTCATGTGTATATTGATAAATATATATAATCATAAGAACTGGTACTTACGTGGACATATCAAGCCATAACCGCGAAAAAGATGGAACCATCAAAACTAAAACTTTAACGGACAAGACTTTTTTTAATTACACTGAACAACAAAACTGAAGTTTTTACAAATCCCAAGAGGTTTCACAACGGTTTCCTTAGGTTTTGGGTTCGCTGAATCCGAATCTGAAGTCAGAATTTTCGGGTCACCCAAGGTTTTCGAGCTACAGGGGAGGCTGAACCTTAACCCCCTACTGTTAATTAAATTAATATGACCGACCCCCATTACTTTTTTAAGAGGAACATTTTTTGCCTTGGATCCCATCTCCTCCGACCCCTCCATATGGGGGGTCCTATACAAATTTTATGATTTTCATATATTTATTATATGAACTTTTTTTAATAAAACAAAAAACTCGACAAATTTTCTGTTTGCCTTTTTATAATTATGTAGAATTCTAAACATTAAATTAAGGAAATACCAAAAATAAATAGTAATAATAAAATATATTAAAAATAAACACTAAATTAATTTGAAGCAAATTTTTGTATTCCAATAAATTAATATTAATAAAATTTGTTTTTGTTTTTATATTAAATTTTCATAAAAATATATACAAAAATCCACAATTTGTATGGAAGCCCCATACGGAAGGGTCGGAGAGGATCAGTTCCAAGGCAAAAAATGTTCCTCTTGAAAAAGTAATGGAGGTTGGTCATATTGATTTCATTAACAGTAGGAGGTCAGGGTTCTGGCATCCCTGTAACTTTTAAACGTAGGGTGACCCGAAAATTCTGACTTCAGATTCGGATTCAGTGAACGCAAAACCTTATGAAACCGTTGAGAAACCCCTTGGGATTTCTTGAGTGTTGTACCGTGTTATTTTCGACTTGATATTTTTAGTTACGACAAGGTTTTTACACAATCCTACCATTTAAATAATTATATTATTATAATTACAATTATTATATAATTATAGATTATAGATAATGAAAAAAATAATAAGTTTCGATAAGAATATAAAGTTTGTAAATTGTTGACTACATCTTTTTCGCGGTTATGGCTCGATATGTACCTCAACTGAGAGTATGTGATATAATTAAAGCAAAAATATGCATCAAAAAGTTCAAAAAATATATAAAATGTAAAAAAAAACTATAAAAGAAAAATAAACAAAAAAGAAAGTGGAGCCACGCCGTGCCTCTACGTTACCGTGATTGGCTCTTGGTAATGCCAAATGAGAGTCACTATAGCCTAAAAATAACAGGTTTCATACAAAAACTAATATCACCATCATTTTCTACGACCCCAAAAACGTATAGGAACCAATTTTCAATGAATTTCAGGATTTCTAATTTTTTTTACACCGGCATTACCGGAAAGTCGATATATCGACGCGACCTGTGATCGGAACTTTATCAAAGTTATATTGGAGATATAACGACCATGTTTTGGGCATTTTATATGGCGATACAAACTCTTCAAATCCCGGTAATGTTAATAACGAAAAAGTATTTCTAGCCGAAATAAATTTTATTTTATGTTTTTACACCATGGTTGACATTTTCGTGGAATGGCCGATTTAAAAACTAAAATTATTTATAATAATATTGTTTCGCATTTCTCATAAGATTTTCAATATTTTATTGAAATATTTATAGACTGATATTTATCTTTATATAAAATTATAGCATAATCCGACATGAATAAGGAGGGAAGAGAAATAGTCGTCGACGAACGAAAATTAAGTTTAAAGTTAAGAAAAGGTGGCAAAAGCTTCCGTGAGATTAGAAGGCTTATTTATTGAGCCGGCTTTATCAATTCGAAACCTCGATCCGGGTGACCAAGAAAATTAACTGAACGAGAAACACGAAATGTTGCATCTCTGGTGAAAGTAAGCCCACGTTTAACGTGTCTCAGATAGCAGATGATGCTTAAGACATATTAAAAAAAAAATTTACAGTGATATGGCAAGAAGAATATTAAAGATAGGTTATCACGATAGAGTGGCGAGAAAAAAAACCATCTATTTCCTTGCAAAACCGTATCAAACGTATAGCGTTCGCAAGCAAATATATAAATATGCCTATAGAATTCTGGGAATCTGTGATGTGGTCGGACGAAACCAAATATTGCATTATTGGTATAAAGGGAAGGCAGATCGTGTGTAGAAAACCTGGTACAGCCTTAGAGGCACGCAATCTCTCATCTACTGTTAAGCATGGTGGCGGAGGAGTTTTATTGTGGGAGTGTATGACGGGAAATACAGTAAGAGGTATCGATTTTATTGACAAAGACAAAAACGAAAAAAAAAATTGAAAAGACAATGAAAAAAATTTGAGAAATTTTAATTTTTAATTTTAAACTGACTTCCGTGTTTTATAATTAAGTTTAAAAAAGATTAGGCTTCATGAGCGGAGACTTCTTCTGGCAAGTGCATATCATTTCTTCTTATCCTATTACTAAGTATATCACTATAATAAAGTGGAATTTAGTCAACAATTTCTTGTTGCCTACGATTTCTCTGGTCCATTAGAAAAGTTTAATATTTTAGGGGAACCTTTATTTTCTTCTAACATATTTAAAATGTGTATACCTTTAAGCAAATACTTATGTAAATTGAAAAGTTAATTTTTTAATTTATTTTTCAAAACCTGATTACTTATTTGAAATTTTTGAATTTTGAAGTTTGTTTTTCAGAAATTGTTGGAATTACTTGTATTTGCCATGTTTTATACAATTCTTTCAGACATTTTTAATATATGTCTAAAGACTTGTTTTTTTCCCATCAATATTATATATCTCAACATCATAGATCATAAATCTATTGAAATCGATTACAATATTGCAAAAAAATCTTCTCGAACACCACGAAGCTAAAGAACATTTTAGAATAGGAAGGTATTGTTATATTAAGACAAATTTTGAAGTGATACTTTTCTACCCAATGATTATAATAATTACCATGTTTAAAACGATATTTGAATAAGATAACAAAAGGTTTTGAATAATTATGCACTTTCAAAAGACATTCAAGAACATAAAGATCGTTAAAAAAATCAATACTTGGCTTATTTGATGCCATTTCAACTAAAGATCATTGCAATATATTTCTTCTCTTTCATTTGTGTCATCTTTAAGGACATTTAAGATGAGCAGAAAGATGTGATCAGAATAAAACAAGTAAAGAGAGTCTAAAGTCGGTCTAGCCCGACTCTGAAATACCCTAAACTTACTTTTTCAAAATACAATAATAGTATTGAAAATGGGCGTGTCCGTGAGCGGATGAAGCCGATATTTTATATGCATTTCAATTTTGATGAAAAATTTACAAAAAATTTATAATAATTTCAAGTTTTATTCCTGTAGCTCATATGTTAATGCCTTTATAGTATTTTCGCTATTGTGGGTTGTATGGGAGGTGGGCGTGTTCGTGGACAGATTTCGCCCAAGTTTTTAATGCCTTTTAGTTTTGGTATAAAATACATACATACATACCAAATTTTATCTCTTTAGGTTAAATATAAGCGTATTTATTGTGTTTTCAATTTTTAGGTTGCATGGGAGGTGGGCGTGGCCGTGGGCGGATGACATCCATTTTTCGAAAAGTCTTTGCTTTGATATAAAATACATACGTGCCAAATTTTTCGCACGTATTTTCGCTATTGTGGGTTGTATGGGAGGTGGGCGTGTGCGAAAGCAAATGACACCCATTTTTCGAAGACATTTTTGTTTTGATATAAAATACATACATATTTAATTTTATTGTTGTAGGATAATTATGAGCTCATTTATGCAGTTTTAAATTTTTGGGTTGTATGGGAGGTAGGCGTGTCCGTGAGCGGATTCCAAAAATAAGCAATAGTGCCAGATCCAGATCCAGATAGTTTCATTCAACTATCTCGACACCTACTTCTTATCCTGTGTTTACGGACAACACACAGACGGACAGACGGATGGACATGAATAGCTCGACTCACGAGGTAACTCTGATCAAGAATATATATACTTTTCTTTACCGGACTCGCTTCGTTAATATACCCTGACCTTTCAGGTTAAGGGTATAAAAATAGTTTTTGAAAGAACGAGACAATAATTGTGGAACCCCACAAGATGTCAAATCCGTGTCTAAAATTCTTTATATAAATTTACTGGAAAGGTATAAAAAAGTACAAATATTGCTTTAAAAGACATGTGCTAAGCAAACCTAGAACCGCTAGAAAATAGCTCATCAGAACTAAAGAGATCAGAACTAAAAGGGAGCTAGATCTAGACAAAGGGAAAAAAACCACCAAGTTGACAACACTGATGGCAACCCTAAATAAATCACAGTTCATCGCGAGCTCACAGTGCAAACGTAACATAACTAACGCAATAACACAGGCATTAATAAAATGCAATTCGGAAATGCAAAATAACGCAAGTTGGCATTGCGTTTCAACACGGTGATTTATCAAATAATGTCATTATTCTATTTCGGTCTTTTTATATACATAATGGCTTCATCGTATGGAATCCGGCTTGCTGTTTACTTACTTATTGATTGATCCACTAAAAGTAAACCCGTTTTCCAATTAAGAATTTGTTGAACCTTTGCATCCAAAATCATTTGTGGAAACTCATCTCCATTAGCAACAAGAGGTATCTGATTTTAAAATAATAGTTCAGTACTATCCAAAATTTACTTGGAAGGTTGAAAATAGTTTTACCATTATAGAGCGACTGAGTGGTAGACGAGGGCAGTCCGAATCGGTGATTGATATCAATAAAATTGATGTTATTTGTGTGGATTCATAAAATCTCCAAGTATTCTTGCAGTTAGTCACCGTAATAGCTGCTATAAAATCTATAATAATAATTCCATAATTAATAATTGTATAATCTATAATATAATAGTAAAACCACTAATAATTTCTTAAATACTAAAACTTTAATTTATACATACATATAAGTAAGTAAGATAAATTGTATTTTTGGTAACAAGTCCCTGTTTAATCGATCAAAATTCGTTTAAAATTCGATCGAGTCAAAATTTCACACTCAATTTCAATTTTGGGGATTGAAATTGAATTTTATGCGTTCATTAATTGTCAAATATATGAAAAAATGATGTTCAAAATAATGATATGGAGGTCCTTAAAAAATATAGCAACACGCA
This sequence comes from Tetanocera ferruginea, assembly GCA_958299015.1. Taxonomy (NCBI): domain Eukaryota; kingdom Metazoa; phylum Arthropoda; class Insecta; order Diptera; family Sciomyzidae; genus Tetanocera; species Tetanocera ferruginea. Next base: position 73,953,832 of record OY282642.1, read on the forward strand.
ATACACCATCTTTTGAATTGTTTCATTAAATATTTTAAACATAATGGTTAATTTAATAACAATGTTTTACAGTAGAAATTTTTAACAGTTTAAGTTCTATTTCAAAATTTACTCTTTTGCTATCTATATAAATAAGTCCAGTTAATTTCATATCTTTAAAAAAAATCATAATATAAATGCAGAAAAGGCTTCATAACCAGAAAGATACATTTTTATAATCCTTTCATCCATGCCTGAATAATTGAATTACCCGAATTGGGGCAACAGTTTAACTAATAATTTTTAATTTAACACAATCCATGCAAATTTAGCATGATATGTCTTATACCTTTCTTCAAATACACCGAACTCCACGTAAAATATCTCACATTTATTCCACCATTTTTGAGATGTTCGCGCACCGTATCGCTGAGTATTTTCCGAAAGTTATCTAGAATATTTTCACCACGAATTGCCATATAATCTTGATCAACGACCACAGCTACATATAATTATAAATTTGTATTATTTAAGAGCTATATTTAAGTTTATTATAATATTATTATTTTTTTTTTAAACCTAACCCAAAGAAGCATTTGCGCTCAAAAAAGAAGAAAAATCATTGCCAACGGTAGTTCCTATGTTCCAAAACGAAATAGCTACAACGACAAAGAACCGAAACGACTTCATTCTCTGGCGAATACGAGAATACTTCTGATTTTACTTTTTATTTTATTGACTACAATCGAAAGCAGCAAAGGAGTTATAAATAAAAAAGAAAAATTAATTTTTAATTCTCGACTGCTCACGGGCTCACACCCACAACATCGTCACGATACTTGCAGGAAACTCTTTAATATCCAGGAATAGTACACAGAAAATCCGTTTTAAACATATCGAATTGAAGACAATTTTTGATTGGCAGTTCGGGGTTGGTGCAAACGTTAATACGCTGCAGGTGGTGGCATACAGTTGAGATTTGCCTTCCCTTCCGCGCTGCTATAAACCACTGTACGGATGTGTCGGGTGAATTCATGTGATGGCCATAATTGTAATTGTTGTTTTGGGAAATTTAAATTGATTAAAATTGCGATAATTGTAAATTATACAGTTGTAAACTAGTAATAAATAGAACAACAAAAACAATAAAGTAGGTATATAAAAAGTATGTGTGTAGCCGCCTCGCACAGTAAAAGTGAAACTGTAACCGAAAAAGTAGAAAGCTTTAAGTGGATAATTGATTAACTCTTTAATATAACAAAGCAAACAAAAACAAATTGGCCATTTCAGCCCTTGAAAGGACTTTGACCGAGCTTCTTATGATCAATTGTGTTGTGTGTGTTATTAAGTGTTTGCACACAATTGACTGAGAACTGGACCTACATGTTTTATGCCGACTCCGAACGGCTAAAGTTCATGTTCTCAAGAAACTTTACATGGCATTATTTACTCTCTGAGGTTTGCCATTGTCTGCAGAGAGGTGGTGGCCGATCAGAAAAATTTTTTTATTGAAAAAACTTTTCGCCGCGACTGGGTATCGAACTCGGGCTCCGAGCATGCTATGCCACACACTTAACCTGCATGCCGCGGTCAGCATAACTCTTTAATATAGTTTTACTAAAAAGTCCCATTTCATATAATAGCGAGAGTAGATGAACAAATTGGCCAAAAAATTGACAAATTAATTGAGTCTGTTTAAATACAATTTCGAAAAGTTGAAAGGTTTCGTACCATCCACTAATCAAACTATATCCATCATACCATAACACTTACTTTTAGTTCTTGTGAAAACCTTTATCCAAAAATTTTAAATAGGCAACTGACAATTTGTGGCGAATTGGTTGTGACAAATTTTCTTAAAGCTTCCATGTTATTGCCAGGCAGTTCAAAGTTCTCCAAGAAGAGTGACAAAAGCATCTACATGTGGCAAATAATGCTGTGCTTTATTGGGGGAAATGACTAGCTATTTTAGTGTTAACTTTATATATTCAGGTTATACTGATGTTATGGAGGGACCACTTCTCTATTTTTTTAAATGGTGACGTTGACAACCTGCCAATGAAGATTATATTCTGGAAACCCCAATTTTGGATGACAGCGTTGAAGTTGTGCTGCCCAACTATAACTAGGTCTTAACAGCTTTAGCTCGGCTTAAAAACAACAAAGCCGCAGGAGCCGATGGCCTTCCGGCTGAGCTGTTTAAGACTGGTGGCGAAGCTCCTACGTTTAAATGCATTCACAGACTTCTATGCATAATAAGGTTGGAAGAATGCATTCCAGATGATTGGAACCTTAGTGTGATCTGCCCAATCCACAAGAAAAGCGATCCCACCATTTGCGCCAACTATCGTGGGATTAGCCTTCTTAATATCTATCGCATATAAGGTCCTGTCGAGCGTATTGTGTGAAAGACTTAGTCCATCGTTAACCAACTGATTGGACCTTATCAGTGTGGCTTCAGGCCTGGAAAGTCCACCATTGACCAGATATTTACGCTATGACATATCTTGGAGAAGACCCTTGATCAACAAATCGATACACATAATCTTTTTGCTGACTACAAAACCGCCTTCGACAGTCCGATAAGGAGTCACTTTATAATCCACCATGTCTGAATTTGGTATTCCTGCAAAGCTAATACGTCTATGCAGGATGTCACTGAGCAACATTAACAACGCAGTGAAAATCGGGAAGGACCCCTCCTCTCCGTTCGCTTGGTTTCAGACAAGGTTTTTCCTTATCGTGCGAATTTTTTAATTTTGTAATGGAGAAGATGCTGCAAGTGGTGACCATGGCATGTAGGTTAAGTGTGTGGCTTTGCAAGCTAGGAGCCCGGGTTCGTTTCCAGCCGCGGCGAAAAGTTTTTTATCAATTACAAATTTTTCTGATCGGTCACCACCTCTCTCAGGCAATGGCAAACCTCAGAGAGTAAATAATGTCATGTAAAGCTTCTTGAGATCATGAACTTTAGCCGTTCGGGTCGGCATAAAACATGTAGGTCCAGTTCTCGGTCAATTGTGTGCAAACATTAAATAACACACACAACACAATTGTTCATAAGAAGCTCGATCAAAGTCCTTTCAAGGGCTGCAATGGCCAATTTGTTTTTTTTTTTTTTTTAATGGAGAAGATCATCCGAGCAGCTGACCTGAGACGCAGTGACACAATATTCTGTAAGAGTGTTATGCTAATGGCGGGTCCTGATGATATTGACATCATTGGCCAAAATACGCGCGAAGTCAGTGCAGCATTCTCCAGGCTAGAAAAAGAGTCGAGTCGAATGGGTCTTGCAGTGAACGCATATAAAACGAAGTAGCATGTGTCAACAAACAAACAGTTCCAGCGTCTTAGAAGCCACGTCACTGTTGACAACACCACGTTTCTGTTATATACCTGGGATCCAGCATTAACTCCTCCAACGATATCAGTATTGAGATTAAACGAAGGATAACTCTTGCCAACAGGTGTTACTTTGGGCTCAGTAGACAATTGAGAAGCAGAGCTCTCTCTCGAAAAACAAAACTGACGCTCTATAAGTCAATAATCATGCCCGTCCTACTATACGCATCACAGACCTGTACGTTGAGCAGCACTGATGAAAGGACTTTGGTAGTGTTCGACTGAAAACTCCTTCGCAAGATCTATGGTCCAGTATGCGTCAATGGCGAGTACCGAATACGATGAAACCACGAGCTGTATGAGCCATATGCCGACACCGATATAGTCAAGAGATAAAGTATTCAAATTGAGCGGCTTCGCTGTCTAGGTTATATCGAGAAAATGAACCAACGTGCAAAAGCGAACTTCGCTTGTTTTTTTATTGTACTCGCAGGGTCAAAAAGACAATATTTTTATGACCGGAGAAATTAGGTCTGTAGTCCTGTAGGTAGATTCCAGGATTTGCTATCGCTAAGACTCTAAAAATCTTATATTATCCAATATTTTAGCGATTCCGCTAAAACGCGATTCTGAACTTCACATCGCTTAGCTAAAAACTAGTTGTTTTATCCACCGTAGTGGCGCACAAGTATTTCAGTGAGAGCTGTCAAATTTTCTCTTTGTGTGTGCAAGCATTGAGGTTAAAGTCAAAATAATAAATAATAGTCTTGAGCGCTTCATTGTCGGTAAAATTTATTAAATTAAAAACATTAATAATTATATGAGTGAACAGTATGAGTGTCTTGTCAAATGTGGTGCTATTAAATTTGCGTTCTAATTATTGTACTAACAAATTTTTTGCTCTTTCGTTATACGTTTTCTATTGGCTTTCTATCTAAAAAATATCTTAAAAAAAAACTTTTTAAGAAATAAATTTAAAAAAAAACAGCGTTACGTTGCTGATAATTCAAATTGACATTGTTTTCAATCCTTTTCTAAGTACCTACTATAAGACTTTTAAAAATTTTAGCTGCTAAAATGTCTTGTTGCTAAAAATTTGATAATTTAAGCAATTTAAATGCACTCAGAATCGCAAATTGGCAACTTTTTAACAATAAATAAATGTCAAAATCAGCTGGTTTTTATCCGTTTCATTTTTTTTATAGCTTAATTTAAGCAACCAAAATAGAAGATGATTTGTGAATCAAAATCGCACTTGCCGTTAAAATTTGCTAAAAATGACTTTAGAATTTTTTAGTGATCGAGATTAAGCGAAAGCAAATCCTGGAATCTACCTACTGATCAACATAAATAGTATCAATAGATTGCTCAAATCAAATTCGTTATATCGAGTTAAATTTTAATTCCGGTGGCAAGGTGCACAGCAAACGTTATTCTGGCACTATACCGAATCAAATAGAACTATCGTGATTCCACTCACGTTAACTAACTTAACATAAGAAAAAAACTTTATTTTGGTTAATAAGGTGTTATTCAAATCGAATATCCTTGTATTTGGCCTATTTGAAATACATTCATCAAAATGGTCTTATGATATACCTTAGAACTATGACAAAAGATACTAGTTAGTATATTTTACATATATGTTAATGATTTCAATATATTTTTTTTATTCAATGAAATTCATTACATTTCTTAGCTAAATAATGAGTACCTGATAATTTAAACTAAATAACTATTTCTTCGTTTTTTAGAATAGCAAATCTCGTCGTGCTTAGCAAAGCAACTAAACGTTTAACACTTGGTTGTTTCACTACAATTCTAGTTAATCTATATTGTATATGCTACATTTTTTTAGTTGCTTGTTGGTACAGTGATTCGTATTTCTTGCTTGTTGAATAATAATAATTTGGTTTTTATAAATGCAACTTTAATTTGATTGTGTTTCATGTTCAACATATTTCCAAAGCTTCGTGGATTTTTATGAATTCTTTTATAATTTTATGTGTAAGTATGTAGATTGATCGAAATATTTTATTTTTATTTTACATGTTGTTATTGTTATTGCACCGATTTTACTGTTTGTATTTTGAACAATTTCATTTTTGATTTCAAATTTTTTTGATACCTTCTGCTCTTTGTAATTGTTTGTAAAATCGTCCTCATTCTAGAAGGTGGCCAATGTTTCTCATTCTTGTAGTATTGCACTTAAACGTTCTTCTACCGCAACTTTTCGCGATTTCCAAACAAATTCGCAGACGGCTATTACGCATGCCACGCCCATGCCACCCATTAGTACAACAAACACACCGCCCACATTAGCCAGACCTAATTCGTTCGCTGCTGATGATGATTTTGACGTTTCGATACGACAACTGCCTCCACCACGTTTTTCCTTCCACCATTTTGTTTTTAATATATGAAGTTTACCCTCCTCTTGCAGCTTCAGTATGACACCATTGATGGCGGTGCGGTAAGGAGAGTCTATGGAAAAAGTTAAGAGAATTTGGGTTTATATATTTTGGATATTATGTATATGAGCATTACTCACTTGGTGGCGTTGCTATGCCATAACCCTTGGTGTCCAACATGCCGCCAACTTGTGTCAATTCACAATTACGTTCAGTCACGTATTCAATTGATGTGGACTCCATTAGAAATGCATAAGAACCTGAAAGAATTCCTGATTATTCTGACCGTGATAAAGTCTATTGCTTCTTACCTTTGCCTTTGGCCACGCGATCTACACCCTCACCATTGCTGGACGTGAATACTGATGGTCGAGCTGATTCCATAAATGACCACATTCGCTGATATGTTGAGATTTTTGAGTCCTTTGAATTGAAATACAGTTGGTTAAATTTTAATTTTTGAATAAATTTTACCAAGTCTTACTCTGAAAAATGCGGCTGTGCTGCCCCCTTTCAAGGCGCCATATTTAATTCGTGTCTGTTTGGCCAAATCCTCAGCACTTTCGATGGGTGAATCCATGCGTTCGACGGTCAGAAAAGCAGCTAAATTAGCTGTGTACGAAGAGATCATAATGAGCGTAAAGAACCACCACATACCGGCAACCATGCGAGTCGAGAGAGCTCTACAAAAATATAGAATTCGTTGAATCTAAATATCTCATGATCTTATATATGTACATATCAAAACTTTTAATGGATTTCTTAAAGTTTTTAAAACTAAAAAATTTTAACAATTTCAACAATACAAAAAAGGATATTTTGTATTGTTGGACCTTTATGCGATTGTATTCAACAAGAATAGCCACCAGTGAAAATTATAGGTTTTGTTTATTTCAAAAATTTATATTTTTTAACCATTAATGTTTTGCACTAAGTTTCAAGTTTGTTTACAATATTTGTTAATTAGGGGGCGTCCATTAATAACGTGTAGTGTTTCACACTGTGTTTCACTCACTCTTACGTAGGAGAGAGGAGAGAGATTCTCGCAAAGATTACGTAATTTTTTAACCGCAAGAAACAGTAGAATTATGATTCAACCCATGATATAATAACCAGGTAGTATAAATTGCGAGGGCTCAACTGTCATTGGAGGCATAGAATGTCAAAATGCTGCTTCTTGTACAATAATAAATGAAAACAGGGATATTTCTATTTATGTGTTTTCCTTGAAGTTGGAAATATTTTGCATTATATATTATATTTTTGCGTAAATTGTATCATTATATTATATTATTATTAACTTTTGTGAAATATTTGTTCCTAATACTCCTAATAATTCTAAAATAAAAGCGGAGTTGTTTTAAAATAACGACAATTAAATTTTACTTGCTAACTCTAGATGGAAAATATTGCTGTTTACCTAAATATAAGTGTTTACCTTTTATAAAATGTTAAAAATGTGCAAGTGAAACAACAGAAAAATCCCTTTCTTTTAGTGCAAAAGTAATAAGAAAGTGCAAGACCAAAGACAAAAATTTCCCTGTTTACTTCTTCTTATGATAACACTACTTGTATTTGACACATCATGCCTCCGTCTTGGCAGCGCAGTTGCTTTTTATAATACCTGGTTTTTATATCATGATTCAACCTTTGCATGCCAAAGAGATGCTGCATCGGCGCGCAGTGCACCGGACCTTCATGGATTATCACACGTCGAGTTACTGAGCTTCTGTGTACAAGCGATAACGGTTTAGAGTGGCTAAATCAGAGCGAGGTTGAAGAAGCAGATGATTTTACTGAAAATCTCATGGACATGCAGGTTCCAGCATTCATTCTGCACATACTGCACATGAGTCCCCATTGACTGAATTTGAATGGATATTCTTTCACTAATTTTAAAAGTTCTCATGTAAGTACTTTATTGTACGATTTTAGATTACTTAAAATACTGGTCTCAACTTATCCTTAATAAAAATAATTATATAAATTACTTTTTAATTTTAGTTAATAATTCTCAAAAAAAAAATTTTTTTTTATAAATCCAATACAATCAACCATAGATAAATATATTCCCAATAAACCACAGCGTACTCGGTTTAGTTTCGAATTAGTAACGAAAAAGAGAACTCGAATCAGATATCTCGCATTCGAGATTAATCCAAGATTTTTTAAAATAGCGAAATACCGAAAAAAATTCGAGCAAAAATAAGGTCAGGGCAAGGATTTGAGTGTAGAAACTAAGATTCGACATTGTGCTGGTTTATATTTGATTTAATTTTACTTTGAGTGAATTTTAACATTTGACGAAAAATATAAAATTGTGTTTTTTGTCCAATCCCCCCAAGGTGGTGCTGTGAACTTGAGCCAAATCGGTTAAAAAATAAAATTTTTGCAAAAACCGACTACAGCGCCAACTAGAGGGTCTAAAAACGAACAAAAATTTCGGTGTACCACACAAACATATGGTGGATATTGGTTCCGATATTTTGACTTTTTACCTAAAATGTTTGTATAAAAACGTATACATGTAAGACCGTTATTAGGTTGAATCGGGTGCGAGGATTTCGTTTCTGTCGAGGATTAGTTTTGCTCTAGCAAGTTTTTAAAAAAATAATTTTATGAAAAAATTCACAAAATGGGGGATATAGTAGGGGAAAAGGGCACCTCCATCCGCTTTTATTTGTTTTTCTGTAATAACTTTTCATGTCCGAACCGAAAATCACCCAGGCCACATCGTTTCTTTCGTCTCCATACAAATCGACACAGCCTAATGTACATATTATCCCTTTGATTTCTATCTGCGGTTTTTAGCATGTTTAAGACTTCTTGCAGTACCTCACTTAAATGTATCAATTTTCATAGTTCCTAACTCATATTTGATTAATAACTTACTTGGGCAAGAAATCACATCCTTGTTGCATCAAAGATCCAATTGCGAACCACATGCAGTTCAAAAGTGTGAATTGATTCTCCACTTTTTCACCGTGAGCATCCGCGTATGCTGGCCACTCGTATGGCGTAAATCTAAAATAGATTCAAAAATTAAGATACAAAAGTTCTATTAAAAAAATATAGATTTTAAACCTGGCCAAAATGAATAGCAACACAGAGACACCTAAATAAGCCGTAGCCATATAGATCCAAACATCTAAAGAGAGCGGCGAAAGAAACGAGAAGAGATTTGGTGGCTGCTTGATGGGCTTGCGATAGAGCACGGATACACCAAGATTCATAAAAGGCATGGTAAAGTCGACGGCCTGTTCTCGCTCGAAAGTTATAGTTAGATCCGCAATGGCTAAATCGGCACGCTGTTCCAGTAACTCACGAATCATGCCATTCCATTCGCTGTGGGTTGTAAGATTTTAACAGAAGTTTTTATTTAAGAAAGTGGAAAGTGTATAAAATGTGAATGCCACATACCCTGTTTTTTTATTGTAGCCGCCATAGGCATGATCGGGTACCAACTGAATTTTATAGTTGAATCCCAAGGCCTTAGAGATTTCATGTATCAGATCCACAGCGTAGCCTTCAAATTGATCATTACCGCTAAGGGGAATGGACGATTCTTTGCGCATACAATATGGATTACTCTGTGAAAGGATAAAAACATAAGCTCAGAATAAAAATATCTCTAAATGAGGTTGCAATCAACTCACCAAAATTGTGGTTACGACAAGCGTCTTATTCTTCAAGTTGGCTTCGATTTCCTGCTGCTTCTGACTGAAGGTGCGTGTAAAATTAATACCCTCCGACAATGTAGAGTTCCAAGTGCCTATCTTGCGCACACCCGTTGGTCCTAGCTCTACAATATCCAGCACGAAATCGGTGCGGAATCCCTGATGATCAAATTTAATGACATTCGTTAAACCCTTCATTTCAACGATTTTCATATAATTGATCAAACTGAAGCCATGTTGCCAAGTATTCTGACCGTCACAGTTAATGGGGTGTGTATCAATTTGTCGCGAAGAGTCCAGATCATGCAATGCTTTGGCAAAAAGATGAACTGCGTCATACATAAGAGCAGTTTCGGCATTCAGTGTTGTCAGATTGGCAGAACGCATTATGCCCCGGTCCTCCACGGTCCATTGACGCACTACGTCAGATACAAATTTGTCATTGATCAAACGGAATCCAGTAATATTGGTGCCACCGTACCGAAATTCGTCTAGATTAACGGTGTGTAAATCGAGCGATGTGATCAAGTAGCTGTGATAGTCACTCATCATGCCGATCTGCTGGGCCTGCTTGAGCACCTCGTATATTTTCTCGGTGGAACAATCTAGAACTATGTGAGCCTCGGCTGAATTTTTGATTTGTTTTAATAGAGGTCTACAGTTGAAGGCAATAGAAAATTAGTGATGGATGTTTAATAAATTTTGTAGACTTTTTCAATAGTTAGAAACTTATTATAAAATGTATATAACCTGCAGTGTAAGACTAACTATCAGAACAATCTGACTAGTATTTGTCTAGTCAAAAATCGATGAGTTGAAATTTTAATACATTTCAGCCATAGAAAATTGGCTCTGTTTCTAACTGATTCATGTTTGTCGCATTGCTTATTTCTAGCTGATGCATTATTCGTTTTAGGCTTGCCTGTATAATTTCACTCATCCGCAATCAGACAAATGGCATGAAGTTAAAGCGTTCAACTCTCGAGCTGTGGCCAAGGTTCGAACCACGGTGATGATTTGGATTATTGCTTTTATACATTTTAATGACCAAAAATAAAAAAAAGAGCACAGTCTGACTGTGTGGTGACCGTGGCATGCAGGTTAAGTGTGTGGCTTAGCATGCTCGGAGCCTGGGTTCGTTCCCCAGCCGCGGCTAAAAGGTTTTTTTCAATAAAAAATTTTTCTGATCGGTCACCACCTCTCTGCAGACAATGGCAAACCTCAGAGAGTAAATAATGCCATGTAAAGCTTCTTGAGAACATGAGCCGTTTGGAGTCGGCATAAAACATGTAGGTCCAGTTCTCGGTTAATTGTGTGCAAACATTTTAATAACACACACAACACAATTGATCATAAGAAGCTCGGTCAAAGTCCTTTCAAGGGCTGAAATGGCCAATTTGTTTGTTTTTGTTTTTTTAGCACAGTCTGACTCTGAGAATTTTAACCTAGGTTACTCAAATTAAATTAACAACCTTATTAATCAACCTTACCTTATTGACAAACGCAAAAATTCCATGTTCTAAAATGAAATTGAAAGCTCATTATTTGACTAAAGTTTTCAAGACAAGAAATGGTATTGATAAATGCAACAAATCATGTAAAAAAATGTTTGAATTTTTTAACTTCATATGCGAAAAAAGCACATAAGCGATTATTTTATCAATAAATTTACAATTGTCAATCGCCAGAATAGGGCTGTTTGACAGATGTTGAACCAACCTGTTTATACCCTAAACCTGAAAGGTCAGGGTATATTAACTTTGTGCAAACGTTTGTAACGCATAGAACGAAGCGAGTCCGGTATAGAAAAGTATATATATTCTTGATCAGCGTCACCACGTGAGTCGAGCTATCTATGTCCGTCCGTCCGTCCGTCCGTGTGTTGTCCGTATACACAGGATACGAAGAAGGAGTTGAGATAATTAGATGAAACTTGGTACACATGGTCACATGTACCCAAGGATCTGCACTATTGAATATTTTTGGAATCCGCCCACGGACACGCCGCAAAAATTTAAAACTGCATAACTCAGCTCATAATAAGGCTACAACAATAAAATTTGGTATGTGTGTGTTTTACGTGGTGACCGTGGTGACACGTGGTGACCGTGGCATGCAGGTTAAGTGTGTGGCTTAGCATGCTCGGAGCCCGGGTTCGATCCCCAGCCGCGGTGAGAAAAGTTTTTTCAATATAAATTTTTTCTGATCGGTCACCACCTCTCTGCAGACAATGGCAAACCTCAGAGAGTAAATAATGCCATGTAAAGCTTCTTGAGAACATGAGCCGTTCGGAGTCGGCATAAAACATGTAGGTCCAGTTCTCGGTCAATTGTGTGCAAACATTTAATAACACACACAACACAATTGATCATAAGAAGCTCGGTCAAAGTCCTTTCAAGGGCTGAAATGGCCAATTTGTTTTTTTTTTTGTTTTTTTTTTTTTTTTATGTGTGTGTTTTATATCAACACAAAGATGTCTTTGAAAAATGGACGTCATCCGCTCACGGACACGCCCACCTCCCATACAACCCAAAAATTGAAAACGCAATAAATAAGCCTCTGTTTAATCTACAGAGCTAAAATTTGGCACGTATGTTTTTTATAACAAAAAAAAGATGGTTTTGAAAAATGGACATCGTCCGCCCACGGACACGCCTGCTTCCCATACAACGCGAAAATTGAAAACTGCATAGCTCAGCTCATAATTAGCCTACAATAATAAAATTTGATATGTATGTGTTTCATACCAACACAAATATGTCTTCGGAAAATGGACGTCATCCGATCACGGACACGCCTACCTCCCATACAACCCAAAAATTGAAAACGCAATAAATAAGCATGTGTTTAACCTACAGAGCTAAACTTTGGCATGTATGTTTTTTATGACAAGACAAAGATGGTTTGGAAAAATGGACTTCATCCGCCCACGGACACGCCCATTTACAATAAATTTTTTTTTTTTTTTTTTTAAAAGTGGGTTTAGGGTATTTCATAGTCGGTCTAGACCGACTTTAGACTTTCTTTACTTGTTTTTTACTAATTTATTACACTGCAGGGTATTTATACCGGTGTATGCATTTATATAACATCTTCCACTAACCTGTAATCACCGGAGTCACTCAACTGTCTTACTGTTATGGGAAATGGCGATGTTCCATGAGCTTTAAGAAGCTCTTGCAATCGTACAATACCATCATTATTCTCATAGATAATAGTGAAAGTTTTCCAGCCCCAGTATCGAACAATATCGACGTACGCCTAAACCGAATCACAATAAATAGTTAAAAAAAGTCCTCAAATGTTAATCAATACATGCATCTTAAACATCATAGCTACCTTTGAAAGCGTATTCGGATGAGGGTAGAGATTCACCAGACAGCTTTCTCGTCGCAATCGATAGTCCCAGCGATTTTCCAAGTGAGGAATCTGCATACATTAAAAATTAAAAATATATGTTTAAACAAGTGCTAGTTGACATCGGCTTACCTCCATATTGTCACATATGCTCTGCACATGACTTGCTGTGTGCGATGATTGTGGCCCAAATATTGCTGCCACTCCGATATTAAGTAATCCACAAACTGTACAAAAGGCAAGAGATAAGAATAAAAATATTAAAATAACCCTTTCAAAGTCTTATGTGAGTATTTTTGAAAATTTTTGCTGGGGCTTATCTTAAATCCTCCTCTTAACTATGCACATTGCAGCAAAACATAACAAGGAGCAACAATTTATGTCAATCTTCATAAAAGGTTTTAACGTGCCTCTTAATGTCTCTCAAATTCCACTCATGCCACTTATATGTTGCATGCGATAATCTGCTTCTCTCGTAGTATTACCTGTAGTAATGCATTTCAGTTTGGGTTCACCTTGCATTGAGAATCCTTTTAGAACAACATACTTATTCTTTTAGACAGTTTGTTTTTACATGAAGTTTTCTTTTTGTGAAAAAAAAAATTTAATTTGCATAGAAACTGTGTGTTGAATGTGTGTGCTAGCAATTATTCTCTAGTACCAGACATTCTCTAATAGTAATTAGATTAGCTAAGGCTACAATGACATAATATTAGTTTATTACAAATTGATTGACACTCTTTAAGGGGGGACATGACATTGGCCGTTTTTTTAAATTCATGGAAAAAAATTCATGGAAAAATTCTTACGGATTCAAAAGTTACAGCCGGATTAGTGAGAGCGCATTTTTAATTTTCGCCTTTTTTTTCTTTGTTAACAAACTCTGAACTCGTTTATTTCGAAACCATGTTTTCCGTACTGGTTGCGGCACTAGCGGGTTCATTTTTTGAGTTTTTGTTTTTTTTTTTTTGTATTTTTTTAAACTTGATTCGCTATCGTATGACACGAGCTTTATTTTAATTTTTTTACGATTTTTTATGAATTTTTAAAGTCAATATTTTTTAAACTTTCAAATTTGGAACATCACCAAAAATTGAAAAAAAAAATTTTAAAATAGCTCCTGTTATACGATAACCACTTTTGTTAAATTTAAAAAAGTAATTTTTTTTTTCAGATCGGACAATTTTAGCGACTCCCAGCGCTGCAACCACGAGGCCCTGTTTTTTTCTCTGCCGCCAGTTTGGAGTTCTATAAACCATGTTGAAAAATACATTTTCTTGAATTTCTTTTCTTGTAATTTCTGTGTCGATAAGGAATAACAGCTAAACTCATTTTCAAAATATCAGGAGAGCACTTTTAAAATTCAAATTGCTCTCTTCTATGAGGGTACCCTGTCTTTTTCTGTTCAGATTTGATGGCTTCAAACATTTAATTTTCAAGGTACAATCATAAAAATTTGCGTACTAGTGTTTTTCGTTGCAAAAAAACGCTATTAAAGTAATAACCTCACTTTGTCCTAACTCGACTTTAGAGGTTATTCCCTGTCGACACAGATTTGTTCAATTCTCTATAAATGTTTTACGATTGTCAATTGAATTTTGACTTATGTTTTTTATTTCGCATTTGGAGATATTCACTGGTAATCATTTTTATACCCCCACCCGTACTGCGTAAGGGGTATATTAATTTTGTCACAACGTGTGTCACGCCCATAAGAAGGCGTGGTAAGTATAGAAAAGTATATATATTCTTGCTCAGCAACACCACCTGAGTCCATTTAGCCATGTCCGTATGTCTGCCCGTCTGTTCTTCTGTGGACACGATTACAGCCGTAATTTTGAAGCTATCGTACTGAAATTCGATATTTAATTTTTTTTTTTAAAAAACTAAGATCAAGTTTGAGAATGGGCTAAATCGGACGAAAACCACGCCTACCGCTCATACAACCCCAATAATGAAAACACCATGAAGAAGCAATTATTTCAGCTAAAAAACTTAAATTCGGTATTTGTGTAGTCTATGACAAAAATCAGGTGTGTTACAAAAATGAGCGTCAGCCACCTACTAACACGCCCACCTCCCATACAACCCCGAGATTGAAAACTATATAAATAGGCTTTTGTCGAAGCTACAAAAGTAAAATGTGTTAGAAAAATGGGCGTCATCCACAGACGAACACGCCCACCTCCCATACAACTAGTGTCCGACCGAAACCAAAATTTTGGCCGAAACCGAAACCGAAACATTTTACAGTTTTTAGATTGTTTGTTAAAAGCTTTCAAAAACATAACAATTCAAACAGATAATAATAACGTACAGTGCCTCAAAC
Organism: Tetanocera ferruginea; assembly: GCA_958299015.1. NCBI lineage: Eukaryota > Metazoa > Arthropoda > Insecta > Diptera > Sciomyzidae > Tetanocera > Tetanocera ferruginea. The sequence continues at coordinate 73,968,924 of OY282642.1, forward strand.
GCATAATCGGACAGTAGAATTTTCTCATTTTAATGGCACGTTACCCACATAAATTCTAATCGATTACCGAATATTTAGCTTATTTCTTTCTCTTTCAAAACAAGTTCTTAAAAATAACAAAATTTTTTTCTTATTTACAAAAATTTACAAAAACAAAACATGTGTAGCATTTTCAGCTCAAACGTATAATCGGACAGAGAGAGAGAGAGAGTACGCAATAGAAAACCGTTACTTTATGATATAATTTGCGCACATTTGATAAATTTTCAAGGCTAATTAGTCATGGCCCCAAAACAAGCGCAAACCAGTGTTGAAATCAGACGTTTCATATTGAAATTGTACGGGGAAGGAAAATCGGTGCGAGAAATCGGGGATTTAGTGGATCGGAGTCATTCCACAGTTTATGATATAATCAAGCGCTATAGAGAAAATTTCCAAGTGGCAAATAAAAGTAGAAAAGGGCAAGGAAAATTTTTAAATAATAACGATGAACGACGGCTTATTAGAGAAGTGAAAAAAAAATCCATTTGTTTCTACCAAGGAACTAAGTAACTTTGTACATGCCCACATGAGTAAGGACGTTTGTGAAGAGACTGTGCGTAATGTTTTAAGAAAAATTAACTTTCATGGTAGAATCGCTCGAAAAAAGCCATATATTAGTGCAAAAAACAAATCTGCTAGAGTTAAGTTTTGCAAAGAATATATTTTGAAGAGCAACGAGTTTTGGCAAACAGTAATATACTGAATTTCTTTATGTTTATTCTGTTTGATAAAATGTTTGTTTTAAGGTAATATTTACAGACGAGAGTAAATTTAATCTCCGTGGGCCAGACGGTAGGACCTATGTATGGAGGCAGCCAAACTCTGAATTCAACAAAAAAAAACACTCGGGCGACTGTGAAGCATGGAGGTGGTTCCATCATGGTATGGGCCTGCATGTCTAGTGCTGGAGTAGGGAACATCCACTTTGTTGAAGGCAAAATGGATCGCTTCCAATATTTACATATTTTAAAAGAAAATGTGAAACAGAGCGCCGAAAAACTTGGGATCTTAGAAAATTTTGCTTTTTATCAGGATAATGATCCTAAGCACACGTCTCATGTTGCTAAATTATGGCTGATTCACAACTGCCCCAAGCTTCTACAAACACCAGCACAGTCGCCCGACCTAAATGTCATCGAACATGTGTGGGAAGAATTAGCCAGAAGGCTTTATAATAAAAGTTTTAGGAACGAGAATGGACTGAAGGAGGCAATCAAGGAGGAATGGGCAAAAATACCACCCGATTTTTGTAAAAATTTGGTGGATTCGATCCCAAGAAGGCTTACTTCCGTATTGGATGCTAAAGGATATGCCACAAAGTATTCGAGTAATTTTGAACATGTTTTTTAGTACATATGTAAACAATTGTCCAATTATACGTTTGTGTTGAAAATTCGACTTTATCGAAATTATCTTTTGTTTTTGTAAATTTTTGTAAATAACAATGGAGTTTTGTTTTTTTAAGAATATGTTTTAAAGGAGAATTAATTAAGCAAACATCGCTGTGCATTTAGCTGGTATAATTTTGGAATTTCTATGCGTAACGGGCTACTAAAATAAAATAACTTAGCTGTCCGATTATGCGTTTGAGGCACTGTATATATACGATAAATATTCTTTGAATATTAAAGTTAAACTTTAAAATAATAAATAAAGAAATCATTTTTAATACCACTTTAAGGAACTTTTTAGTGTTTAAAGTTCTTCGGTTTCGGTTTCGGCCATATTGATGCCGAATAGCCGAAATTGATTAAAAGGGCCTAAACCGAATATTCGGTCGGACCCTACATACAACCCATAATATTAAAAACTCTATAAATAGGCTAATATTTAAGCTACAGACCTGAAATTGGGTATTTGTGTAAATTATATCAAAATTGAGGCGTGTTAGGAAAATTGGCATCATCCACTTAAGGGCACGCCCACTTCCCATACAATCCCCAATTGAAAACTTTATAAAGAGTTTCTTTACTGTGCAGGAAAACAATTTGATATGAATGTATTTTAGACGTCATCAAAATAACAACATTTTTTTAAATCTCATATAAAAAGAGCTGCAATTTAAGATTTTGTACCATTACGAATCGCTCGTGGTATTGTAACTTCGGCCAAGTCGAAGATATTCCTTACTATTTCAATAAACTTTTGACTTTCTGAATTTTTGTGCTTACGTGGCCGCTTTTGATTTCTAAAGTGGGTTCGATTCATTAAAAATAAATCTGTTTATTTGCAGTTATCTATTATCTCGCGTGTGTTTTAATTTATTGTCTGCTTATTTTAGTGCACCAAGCATCTAGGCAAGTATAATTAAAAAAATGTTGAAAACCTATAACTGAGAATTAACCAAGATTTCCATTAAGGTCTTTTAACTGGAAATGGTGAAGAAAAAAAGACATTGCAACAACCAGCTGATTAAAGATAGTACAAAAATAAAAGTGGTCAGTTTAGCGTTGCAAAAACAAATAAAACCAGCGAGAAAAATTGTAACTGAAATAAAAGTTGAGGGTGCTTAAAAATATGGCACAAATCGTCGGTTGAAAAGAACAATGACGTGATATTGGTGTAATTCTTACTTATAGTTTAGACCCAAGTACTTTGGGTTTCATTGCCTTGATTTTTTCCTTTCAATTTCACCCCTTAGACAATTACGTCATTGTTTCCCTGAAATCGTTTCATTACCTTAAAAAAATTAAATGTAGAAAATTAGAAATTTGTAAAACCCTTATAATATTGTGGAATCATGTGGCTGTCAAGCAATCATTTAAATCCCATAATTTATCTTCATAAATGGTAAATTTACTGGTGTAGGCAGGTCAGAGTACGTTGGTTTGCATCTATAAATTTTATGAACATTGCCACAAAGCACACTTACGTCGTTTTAGCAACGGAATTGCTATCTCTCTGTCTAAGTCTAATGCGCAACTGTCTTTTGCGTCATTGGTCTTTTCAAAGAAGTCGTCAAGTAGCTAATATTTCAATAATGACACAACTGCACTGTGGCGGCTCTGAACAAACTACAGTTCTGTGATTTTTCTTTCATCTACCAGTGATATTGGATATCCCCAATATCACTGGTAGATGAAAGAAAAATCACAGAACTGTAGTTTGTTCAGAGCCGCCACAGTGGATACCCAATAAACCGTATTTAACAAAATTTGCATTTACGTCATTGTTCTTTTCAACCGACGATATGTAAACATACATTAAAAACGTGTTACATTTAAAGCCATACATCAGGTATACTCTTATGATAGATTTCATGTTATATTTGCTTTTTTATAGTTTGAAAAACAAATTGACAGGAAAAATAGAGAGTAAGAAATTGTACTCAGAAATTAACATGTTCGATCATGGCTTCCAATTCAAGCGCAATATTTTTACCTTAATCTGTGTGTACAAAAAAATATTCAACGGAACTATTTGAGGTTTTTGTGTTTATAACTGGAATATCTATATCTATATCTTTATCTATACTATTATATAAAAGGCTTCTCACGTATCTACATAGCCGTATAACTCAAGAACTACTCAACCGATTTTTGTAATTCTTTCACTAACATAAAGCAACATGTTTAACTTAGTGCATGGCTTACTTTTTTTCTTTAAAACTGCTCTTAAAAGTTATTAAAACTTGAGTTTAAAAAGTAGCCAAAAAATCAAATCCAAAAGACATTGCTGCATTGAATCGTTAGATACACAACCAGCGCGCTGCAGCGTTAAGTTTTCTCGCTCTTTTCCTCTCCGATTGTGTTTGTTGTTATTGTTTATTTTACTTAAAGTGCTTTAAATAAGGGATGTTTTACGTACAGGAGCCAGCGTTGCCAGAATGTGAAAAATTTACCAAAACTGGTAAATTTTTTTTTCGATGTGAAAATGTGAAATTAAGTTTCATTTTGGTAAAATTTCTGGTGAAAACGAAAAACATTTTTTTGAAAATTTCCCAAAAGCTTAGTAAGGTTTTCAGCGTAAAAAACACTTTTTTTGTGAATTTTTTTAAGAGTATGGATTGAGCAAATTTATTAAAATCTTTTGTACATTATTGAGTGTACTTTTAACAATACTCTTTTTCTTCCGGAAATATTGAAAAACAAGCTGGTGACAGAGCTTTTCCCAAAGCGTCTTGGAAAAATAGCAATTTGCGGTGTTCACTATGTCTCGGTCGGACATTATTTGAAATCAAAAACCATTAAAATTTAGTCAACGTTGGAGGAAAGTATTTTGTATGTAGAAAATGTGTACCAAGTTCGAAATGAATCGGTCAAGTAGTTTCTAAAAGCCTGGCAGTGAACACGGACTTTGAAAACACAACTTGTGGGAAAACTGCTTTAAAGTTTTGTACACGTACGTTTCTACGTTCGAGGTACACTTACTTAAAAAATTTGTACCTCCGTTAGTTTTACTCGGATTGACTTCAAATTTGGACACAATATTCTAGAGATGTTGAGCATTCATATAAAAAATGGTTAAAAAACTTACCGCCCTTAAATGATCGTCTCTTTTTTTTATCTATATATAAAAAATAGGCGTAGGCAAAATAGTAAAAACCATTTTCTCACGTGTTTCTAACCGATTTTGATTAATTTCTTTTAAATGAATCAAAGTGCGGAGAACGAGTGCACCGACTATTTTTTGAAAAAATTTTTTTGCCAAATTTTATGAAGAAAATTTGTTTTTCACATTAATTTTGTATCGAGAGAATGAAAGTGAAAAGGTCGAATTTCGGGCACTATCGAACTCAAATTAGTTTTCAAACGTATTCAAATTATTGGCCTTCATCATATTGAAAAGAACGTTTTTAAATTTGTTACATCGTAATACTTAATAATTTAATTACATTTTAGGGTTAAAGGATTAGAGTCGCGGTTACGTGTCATGCGCAAAAACAAGATTCAAATTCTTCAGACAGTGACACTGAAAACAGGTATTTAAAATATACAAATGGGGGAGTACCAAAGACCGTAAAACTCAAACTCAATATATCTCGTTTTCTTCAATATCATCGCAACAAAAATAAAGCGCTTTTCAGAAGTTGAATTTTAAGTTCCAAACACTGTTAAGAAAAGTAATTGGAAATTTCTCGGCTTACCATAATATCTGCTACATGTTTTAAAATATTTGAAACCTGAATACATGAATAATGGTATACAACAATATTAGTTGTGTTCGATGACAAATACTCAGTGCCAAAAGCAAACAAATTAAGAAATAAGCCAGAAAAACTACTAGTTTTCATTAAACTGTTGAAATAGGTAAGGAAAGAAACTATTCAATGCTCTTTCAATTTTTCGAATTTTTCAACAAAAACCAAAATACTTGATTTATTTAAATGTTACTCTTACTTACACCACAAAAAATATAAGCGTACAAAAGAGCTGAAAACGTAACTTAGAGCAGCTTCAAAAAACAAAGAGCAATATCAAGTAAGAGGAGATAAAAAAAGAGAAAAATAATCTCAATAAACAGTTTTTACTGATCTGTAGTAAGGAATCTAAATCTAGAGGAGTCATCAAACATAGCTTTTGTTATTACAATTTTATTGGATGTCAAAAAAGTAAAAATATTTCGTTTTTTTGATTGATCACACATATTTGATATTTTTTTTGTGGATGTGAAATTTTTTTCTTAAATGTGAAATATTTTTGGGAATTTTGGTAAAAGAAAATTTTAGGCTGTGGCAACCCTGACAGGAGCAGACGCAAGAAGTTGTCTCATTCAGTTGGTGCTGAGACTTCAAGCAATTAAGTTTTTGATGTTTAATTTTTAGCTATGCTGTATTTATGCTTAATATGTAAATGTAAATGTTTTGATCATTAATACAGTCAAACCTGTTTTTATGCGGTTTGTTTCTGTGCGATTTCTTTTTAGTGCTATTTGTTTTAAGCGATTATTTAATTTACGCACATTCTTTAATAGTGCACAAGAGTTTCGTGAATTTGTTCGCCCGTTTTTTTTTCCATGTACTTTACTACCGCACAAAAACAGGTTCGACTGTACTTAAAAAGGTAGATCCAAAATTTGAATCAAAAATTTAAAAACCAGTACAATGTCCAATTTTAGTTCCTTAATTCATATGCGTTTCCTGACGTTATTTTTGATTTTAATAATTATAGCCTTGATTATAAAAATCGGATAAGTAGTATCCAAGATAGACTTGAAAAGAGCGAGAAAAAAATTTAAAATACTGGCGCATAGTGTTATCAATGTGTGGAAAGGTGTGTTCGCATTAGTTAACAGGAGTAGTACTGAAAGGTGTGGTAAAATTCATTTACAAAATCCTTAAATTAATGTCAATGGAACAGTTTTCATCCCGATGCTGCTTACTTTAAAACAAGATGTTAAAAGTTACAGATAGATAGATTAAGTTTTAGTTCGTGTTAAAGAATTAAAATTTCGTTTTTGGGAAACGAAAATAGATTCCTGAGCTGAAAAAAGGTAAAAAGCTCTTTACTTAGACTTCTCAGACCTTACCGAATGTAATTTCGTTTTTGGAGCAAAAATATAGTGTAATTGAAAATCTCCTATACAAATAAAGGACGGTCATGTAAAAAGTAAAAAGTTAATGCAACTAAACCACAAGCCTTCAAATATTATCATAAAAATATGTATAGCCCATTTCATATTAAAGTATAATATAAGTTGCACTCACCATTTCCGATTTGGCTCAAATTTTTTCTTGGATTGGTTTATTGTTTTAAAAGAAAATTCGGAGTTTGAGATTTAAAGAGTTTTTGCGGACCCACAGCCATGCGTATGCCTAAAAAGGGTACATTTTGAGACAACATAGCTCTGTCAATTTAAATTCGATTTTTGTAAATTTAATTTTTTAATTTTTTTAAATTTTTAATTTAAAAGTTTAATGCCATGCCAGCATCAGACGTTATAATTTTTTTTTTAACTTTCATTATTTAAGGTTATTTAATGTTTCATTACTTTTCATTACCTTAAAATAAAAATAAACTTTATCAACTTTTTAAAATGAACTTCTAAAACGTACGTATGATTATCTACAATAAACATTTTAAATTGAGCTTTTAAAACGTTCATTTGATAGTTTAAAATGAACATTTTACAAAATAACTTCTAATTATTCTTCAATTCTAAAATGTTATTTTTAAAATATGAAATGAACGTTTTAAAAACTCATATTTATATTTTTTTTATTGAAATCAAACGAACGTTTAGAAGCTCATTTTAAAATGTTCGTTTTTAAAATGAAAATAAATTTTAGAGGAGCAAAATCTGGGTTAAACGTTTTCAAAAGTAGCACGTTTCTGCTTTTCTGGAACGTAACGTAATACGAAAGGTTTTCACATTTTTCTCTGTGTAAGTAGAAGTGAATAACGACATAAGAATGCATTCAACGAATACAAAATTGATCCATGAATAAAATTATGAATTCATATCCAATTTTAAAAAAGTTTTTATCATAAATTTTTCGTATTCCGAATGTTGAATTATTTTTTTTATTAAAATGAATGCTTTTAATAAGGAATGCAGTTCAGTTTCGTTATTCATTTAGCATTAATTGTTTTTCATGAATTTATTTTTTGTTCATTATTTCGTTTTCTATTATTTTGATTTTTTTATTTATTATTCAAGTTTTATTCATTATCCCTTTCCGACCGTATACGCACAATTGTGACTTAATATGACTTAACTTTTCATTAGTTCAACAAAATGCTGCCATTGTGTGATTAGACCTGAAGCACATAATTGTATAAGATGTTTTTTTTAAAGAAAACCAAAATCTGCCCTTATATGTATTTGCGAAGATGAAGATGTTTTTTTTTAAAGAAACCCAAAATCTGCCCTTATATGTATTTGCGAAAACGAGTCGGAACAGTAAGTATTAAAATTTATTTAAATTATTTAAAGTTTGCTAGATACCATCTAATAAGTGCTTTAACGATCAAGGCACTATAACTTTTAATTAGAAAATGATATTCGATTTTGAATTTGTAATTTCATTTATTTTTTAGCCACTTTCATACAAGTGTTTATCCTGAAATTAAAGGATTATCGAGCAATTTGATATAACAGTTTATCTCTTTGATTTTTATGAATTTAAAAACGGCAGGTTCTAAAATTGTATCAATTTTAACCAACAGTTCTTGCGTAGATCGGAAAGGGTACTTAATTTTTAAACAAATTTTTTTTCATTTATTATTAATTTTAATTCGATAAGTATTTTTTATTCATGCGTTTGGTTTGTATTAATTTTTTAACCAAAGTAGTATATTTTAAATTTGAATACTAACCAAATTCGATAGGGCTAAGACGTTTTTTTTTAGTTGTAGCGTAATTTATAAGTAGTAATTTAATCAGGGACAGGATTACATATTAACTGTTATATTTTAACTTTTATTTTTCAGACAAAAGTATAAGTTATTTTGTGCCTTTTTTCCGGGCTAATATAACAGTTACTTTTGACTTTTATTTTATCAGTAAAAAATAACAGTTATTTTCTGCCTTTTATTTTTTCGGTCAAAACTATCAGGCAATTTGTATTTTTTCAAAGGCCATTTTCCCGTCTAAAAAACTATTGATAGCATGTGTAAAATATGCGCACCGATAACATGAAAAGAAAATAATGAATCCTAATATTTTTGACCGAAAAAATAAGTCACAAAATAACTGTAATTTTTGATCGATTAAAAAGAAGTAAAAAGTAACCGTTATTTTTGCCCGAAAATATAAAAGGCACTAAATATCAGTTATCTTTTAACTTTTATAGAATCAGTCGAACATTTTAAAGGCACATTCTTACTGGGCCTGCAGTGGGTGCAATAGCTTTTATTCCCAGGATTCCAATAATATCTTCAGATTTACCATTTCAATTTAAAAGGGTACATTTTCCTGTAAGAGTATGTTTTGCCATGACTATAAACAAAGCTCAGGGACAGTTATTCAATGTTGTTGGTGTTGACTGGCGTAATGATGTGTTCTCGCATGGATAATTGTACGTTGGACTTTCACGTATTGGAAATTCTTCAAACCAATTCATATTATATACTTCCAAACGATGAATGTTTTACCAAAAACGTAGTTTATTCAGAAGTTTTTAGCAACTTAAAATTATGTCTTAACTAAGTTCTTTTATTATTCTCTTCTTTACATACCAAAAGGTCCTTTAAGATTTGTTATTAACATTTCAAAAGTGGGCGTGTTAGTTCATTAACCTTTCATACTTCGTTTCTGCGCTTAATAATTATATTTTATATGCTCCAATCTTTGATATTTAATGTTGTCATGTACAAGTCTTATACAAGTAATATCATAAAATAATTTTAGGTGCGATAACTGGAGGGTCTCCACCAGGTGTATTTAGTGGATTGAAGCTTCACGCTTCACGCCAAAAAAAAAATATTAATGCTGTTATGATACTTATGCTCTTATAACACACTATTTGTAAATAAAAAAAAGTAAAGAACAACTTTAAAGTTGGTCTAGCCCGATTACCCTAAAACCTCTTTCTACGAAAACGAACACAATCATATTTATTGAAGTTTGGACAGGACAACGTCTGTCGGGTCTGCTAGTTGATATATAAATATTGAAATTTTAGATAACTAAAAAAAAAAGCATTTTTTAGTTTAGTCTGGCTTAAGACATGTTCCTCATTAAGACTTTTATTAAATACATCGTTATGATGAATCTTTATTTGCTATCTCTTTAAAAGCTTTTTTAAAGTTTTCATCTAATATTTATTTTTTAAAATTTGTGCGCGGATGTGTGCTTTAAAGTTTTTGATTTCCACCGGTTAACGATTTTATTTTTACAATTTATTTGTAATTAATTGTAATTAATGTCAATGTCAAATAATTTATGTTCTTCGGAAAAAGTTTCCCAAGTACGGATGCTTGTTTAAAAACACAAAACAAGATTGATAAGGAAAAGGCAATTTGAATTTTTTTGAATTTTTTTGAATTAAAAGCATCTAAAACTCTCAACATAGCAATTTTAATGATTAATGAAGGCGGATAACCTTTGATAACCTTTGCACATTAAATATTTTTAATGGAAATTTTTTAGATTTTCATGCTTTGAAACAAAATTAAGTACAGAGTCAGCCAAAATTTGATAATTATTTTTAAAAGAATCTAGTCGTGCACTCATTTTTATTTATCTGTTTGTTTTTTCAAAAGAATTTTTAAAAAAACAGTATATTAAACGTTAGACAACCTGCAAAAGTTGAAGTTCTTAGTTTACCAGAAGCAAAATAATTTACATTTCTAGGGTTAGAAATCAAATTCAAATTCGAATGTTGTTGTGAGAAAACTTGGTATGTTAGATTATTGTATCAAAACTAAGGTGAAACAAAATGGTCTGCCCACCAACATGCCTACCTACTTTATAAAACAAATTAGAAATTACTGTATTCCTAGACAATAAACTTGAGTGGTGTCAACGACAAACAAATTCTCTTATAACAAATTAATTTTTTTTCCTGCAAACGAAGTTTTCAGTTGGAAAAAACAAATTTTTCGGTTTCTGCATTTTTAAAATCACTGCCGTTTATGACAAACAAAATTAATAAATTAATTTCTTGCAACTAAATAACGTGTCTCCCGCAACTTACCATTATTATTACAACTGTTCAAACGTTTACAAAAAATGATTTGAAGCACGACAAACGAAGTTCGTTTGCAGCAAACTGGCGATAAACGTTTTTTTTTCTGCGTGCAGCGGTCGTTATAAAATAAACTTGCTTCAGAGTTGTTTAGGATCTGTACGGCCAAAATGTTTTGCAAGCGCCAGTTGTACGCCGTTTTACGGATTTTTTTCTTGTTCAGCAGTTGTGCGAAGGTTTCAATAGAGTCAGCAAAAATGCAATTTTTTCTCCCCAGAGTGAAAATTAGTTATACATACTTCACTTCGTTTTAAAAATTAGCTGGCTGGCACTAGCTTTAAAATTCGTCTTTTGGTGAGTACTAATTATACTCATATCCGAATGTAAAAACCCTACATTTCTGACACCTTGGGATGAAAAACAAAGAAACTGAATTTGAAAAAAATCGTTTTGAGTCCCTCGCCACCAAAATAGCTTATGAAATTTCAAAATCAGTTTTATGAAAATACCTCAAAATTGCGCAAATATTATTATTATATATTTTAATGAATGAGGGCTTTTTGGAAAAGTGCAGTAAAGACCTATCGTTAAAAAGATATTATTTCGATTTATGTCAGCATTTGCTAATTGGTATAAGTTATACCGTATAACAATAATATGTCACTGGACATCAACGGGTGAACAGAAGAAATATCAAACCAACAGCTTTTTTCCTAATAAGCGCTTATTTCTTAAAAGCGTATAAAATTTGACAATTTAAAGACATTTTTATGAAACTCACTCGGAAAAATACTTGAAAATTAGGAATTGTGAATTTTTTCTCCAGTTTCAGAAGAAAATCGGAATTATTTTTTAATGAATCATATGACTACCAAATACGATATGCCAAAAGACAGAAGAGCTCAATACTTTATCCAATAAGCTTAAATGTATGTAAATATAATGAAAAATACAAATTTTAATGGTGTTTAAAAAAAAATCACTAAATAGTTCTTAAGAGTACCTCTAACTATACATTTTGAGTTTTCATTCATTTCCTAAGACGTGTGGTTGCTTTTCATGCGACTCACTTTAATTGGATGCTATTTTTCTTGGTACAACAATAATTTTGTTTGGGGGGGGGGAGGGGTTTACACCCTGAAATATTTACAAAATATATAAAAAAAATTCATTAAAATCGCTCTAGCCGTTTCGGAGGAGTTCAAACACTAACACCGTGACACGAGATTTTTATGTTGGAGACAGTGGGGCGTGACCCTTGTTTCAGCTAGTTTTCAGCTTTGATTTTGTTGTTGCACCGACATATAATTTGTTGCATAGGTCGGACCCGCCACCTTCGCTGTTTATTTTATAAATAAGATTGTATTTGTCCATGGCATCCACTTTGCAACCTCTGAAGCTACCTTATCAGTGTTGCTTCAGACCTGGAAAGTCCACCACCGACCAGATCTTCACGCTCCGACAAATCTTGGAAAAGACCCTCGAAAAACAAATCGACACGCACCATCTCTTTGTCGATTTTAAAGCCGCCTTCAACAGTCCAATAAGGAGTCACCTATACTCCATCATGTCTGAATTTGGTATTCCTACGAAGCTTATACGTCTTTGCAGGATGACACTGTACAACACCAGCAGCACAGTGAAAATCGGGAAGGACCTCTCCCTTCCGTTCGATACCAAGCGAGGTTTCAGACAAGGTGATTCCTTATCGTGCGACTTCTTTAATATAGTCATGGAGAAGATCATCCGAGCTGCTGACCTGAGACGCAGTGGCACAATTTTTTATAAGAGCGTTATGCTGCTGGCGTATGCTGATGATATTGACATCATTGGCCAAAATACGCGCGAAGTCAGTGCAGCATTCTCCAGGCTAGGAAAAGAGTCGAGTCGTATGGGTCTTGCAGTGAACGCAGATAAAACGAAGTATCTCGTGTCAACAAACAAACAGTCCCAGCGTCTTGGAAACCACGTTACTGTTGACAACACCTCCTTTGAGGTAGTGAAGGACTTTGTTTACCTGAGATCCAGTATTAACTCCTCCAACGATATCAGTATTGAGATTAAACGAAGGATAACTCTTGCCAACAGGTGTTACTTTGGGCTCAGTAGGCAATTGAGAAGCAGAGCTCTCTCTCGACGAACAAAACTGACGCTCTATAAGTCAATAATCATGCCCGTCCTACTATACGCATCACAAACCTGGACGTTGAGCAGCTCTGATAAAAGGACTTTGGGAGCGTTCGAGAGAAAAATCCTTCGCAAGATATATGGTCCAATCTGCGTCAATGGCGAGTACCGAATACGATGGAACCACGAGCTGTAATTGAGCAGCTTCGCTGGCTAGGACATATCGAGAGAATGAACGACGAATCTCCAGTGAAAAAAATATTGGATTCGGTACCTATCGGTGACCAACGCAGACGAGGAAGACCGCATCTCCGTTGGAAAGACCATGCATTGGATAACCTGACAACGCTTGGAGTTTCCAACTGGCGCCAGCAAGCGCACGACAAAAGAGAATGGCGCAAATTCTTAGACCAGGCCAAAACAAACCAACGGTTGTAAGCGCCACGTAAGTAAGTAAGTATCCACTTTGCAAAAATTGTTTTTGTTGTAAATGTCAGATTTTTTTAAGGTTTTCCGTCAGGACCTTAATGTAGGTGATTCCCTTGTATATTTTTGGTTCTGTTTCCTCTGTGTTTTTTGGAATGTTGTTATTTTTGTATTCTTTAATTTAACATGCAATAGAGTAGTATGGAAAATCGTTGTTCCTGAGTAATTGTGTGATTCGCGTTGTGTTGTTTTTCATGAAAAATGCCATCGTAGACTCTGCTTATAAAATTCTTCTCTTGCCGTGTTGAAAATGGTTCTTTTAGGATGTTTGGATAAAAAATTTACTAACCTTCCTGATGATGTTGGTTTTTGGTACCAGGCCGTTTTCATTTTATTATTATTTCGTGTAACAACCGCATCAAAGTATGGCAATCTCCCTTCTTTTTCTACGTCTACTGTGAATTTTATGTGGCGGTTGCATTTGTTCAGTTTTAAGTGTGTCTTCTAATTTGTCTGTTTTAAATATAAAAAAAATATCCTCTACGTATTTGGTTAGTGAACGTGGTTCATCGTTCGAGTTTTCTATAAACATATTCAGTACCTCTTACATAACAATGTCAGCAATGATTGGCGAAATGGGTGAACCCATTGGCATTCCTTTTAACTGGCTAAAAATTTTATTGTCAAACATGAAATAATTGTTTTCTTTGATGCAGAATCTGAGTATGTCCAAGAAAAGTTTCTTTGGCATTTTTGTTTGCATTTGTATTTTACTCCATTGTTTTTCAATGGTTTTTATTGCAAATTCCACCGGTATACTGCGAAATAAATTTACTACATCAAAGGAAACCATTACCTCATTATCGAATCTGTGTGTGTTGTTGATCATATTCTTGGAATCTGTGGCGTCTTTTACGTTGTATTTGGAATTTTTTGTCAAAGTTTTTAAAATGTTTACCATGTACTTGCGGAGTTAATACGATGGCGAATTTATGGACGAGCAAATAATGCCGAGAGGCATGTCGTTTTTACCTAAATAGTGTTTTCTTTATTACGGTCAAGGCGCAAAAACCATTACAAATAAAATAAAAAATATAAACTTAATTATTAAGTAAAATGTTGCGTGGACTCCTATCTTATTTATCTTATCTTACTTACGAGAACGGTTGGGCCGAGTTGTCTCAAATTTGCAAATTTTTTTCAGTTGTTCGACTCTTTGGAAAAGTCGGGAAGTTTGAAAATTGGAAATTGAGTTTTTGCTTAGAATTTTGAGTGCAATTGCGCCAGAATGGCTTTTCGAAAAAAATTATTAGTGAAAAACTCGGAAAATATCGAAAAAAACGATGTAAAGGTGGAAAATTCGAGGTAAGGCTTCAAAAATTTCAGATAACGGAAAGTCAAGTAGTTGAAATTAATCACGAACATGAGAGTCGCATTGTAGAACGACCCATCGTCTGCTGAATTCTCAAATCGGTCAAATTCCTGTTGATGTTTCGACTGGATTGATATGGTTCCCGGTCGAAAGAGCAAGTCATCATCAAAATGTTCCCCGGTGAATGGGATATACTAGCAGCAAAGAATAAGTACGTCGATAGCTTGAATTTCATTATTCAAAGTCAAATCGCCGGAGAACTGCATTCGTACAAATCCGTTGACAATGTGATCGGCCGTGGATGAAACGATCAACTATCCGAAGGAATATTTGAACTCGCTTGATGTGCCAGAAACTCCGATTCATAATTTACAGGTGAAGGAGGAATCGATCATAATCATCTTGCGGAATCTGAATCATCTGTCTTTCAAGAAATTGATGAACAATGTGGTTCAAGCGACAATCATTAAAGGCAAACTCAAAGGAGGTACCGAGTTCTATGGAACGATGCACGACTACGCTATACACTCATAAGCTAGACTTATTATTAACAAGTGGAGATAATTTAATTTCTTTAAATAGGATCGGAGATTATTCAGCAAATTATCAAAAAATCAAATGTGAATATTTTAAACAAAATAATGTTTGAGCAAAATCCTGAGATATGAGTAAATTATGTATGTACTCATTGCATAAAATTATGTACTCCAAATATGTAATGAGTAAATTATGTATGTACTGAGTTCTAACATACTTTACTCATTACATAAAATTGTTTGTAACAGTTTGCGATGAGTACAGTGTGAATGTACTCACCACATACATCCATGAATTCACGACACATATTTATGTGCTGAGTACATAAAATTCTTTATTGACTACAGAACCGCTTAAAAGTATTATGTAGTCAATAGAGATTTCAACATGTACTCAATACATGAAAAATGTAAAATATTTGTGTGCAGGAAACTATGCCATGAGTAAATAAATTTATGTATTGAGTCCATAGGTTTTCCCTCTATGTAAGCAGTTAACATTAGTAATTACATTACCAATATGTTATGTCGTTACCAAAAACTGAAGCAATAAAATTTAAATAACTAAAACTCGAAACGTGACAGTTTGAAGTAAAAGTTTTTACAAATCGTGATGATTGAACTTAATCTAGACGTCCCCAGTGTTCTTCAAAAAACTAAATCTTAATTAAGTTTATCTCTCAAAAATGTTATTTAAATATGAAACCCATTAAAGTTTCAATGGCCCACCCTATAGTACAGTTACATCCGCTTGTCCACAGAATCATCCATTTATGTCTAAATGCTTCGTAGAATTCATAAAAGTGACAATGACCTCAGGGAATCCCATTGCATCCGATTGGCTATAGAATCATCCATTTTGTACGAAATGTTCCATGGAACCCATAAAAGTCCCAATGACCCATCTTGACTCAGATAATCTCATTGTATCTGGTTGGACATGGTAAAAGGTGTTGAACATGGTAAATTAAAAAAAATAAAATGGGTATAAGTGAAACTTTAACCCAAAAAAGTAGAGAGTGTTTAATTTAGTCTTACTAAAAAAAATCTCATTTCATATAAAGCCATTAGAAGATTATGTTTATTTTAAAAGAGCGAAAGTGCTGATCCACAATTTCATGCGTCATCAAAGAAAGCAAATAGTACACTGAGAAAAAAAACATACTTTAAAATCAAACAAAAAATTTTAAAATAGCAATTTAATGCTTTTACGTTTCTACAAAACAAAATTTAAAGCAAGTGTGTTTGATTTCCAACTACCTATAAACTCCTTTCTTTTTTTAATTTTCTCATAATTATTTCTTTGAAAAAACAAACAAAAATCTGAATTTAATGACAAAATTTTAATTTTTTAAATTGGTTTGACATATATAGACCAAATGATAAAATAAAACTAATTTAATTTATATAAACTAATATTGAAATATTTAAAATGCAAGCTTCATCAAATGGAGTTAACATTTGGTTTTCGGAGGGTCCCATAGGTAGCTTATTATGATTCTGTTGCCAAAAACTCGGAAAAGCTAAAAAAATGGCATGAAAAAAATTATGCTTTAAAACATTTGTTTTAAATTTTAAAATTTTTATTTTAAATCGTTTTTCATAACAAAAACATTGTTTTAAAAACAAAAACTATTGTTTTGAACTTAACGTTAAAAACAGTTGTGTTTAATTTTAATGAATTTGTTTCAAGCTCTATTTCAAAAACAAATTCGTTAAATATGAACACAATTTCATTTAATTTTAACACATATTTCCCTCAGTGTAGGACTTCCCATTTCAGCGTTTCAAGGCATAGATGAAAAAACACAAGGTTACGACATCGCAGTCATTGGAGCTAATTGAATGTTGCCATCTCTATGTACTTATCCTATTGCCATCCTTTTTTAGCTAATAGGAAGAGTTTGCTCCGATTACGTCATCTAACGGTAAAACTTCGGGACGGCGTAATCTTGTATTCTTTCATTAATGGTTTCAAGGTATGTTTTGACCGACTGCGTAACATGTGGCCGAGTTTTGTCATGTTGCAAAATAACGTTGTTGTGCTTTTGATCGCGGTAGAGTTGCCCTGTGATAGTTTCAACTAGTTGTAGCAGCCTATAGTAGACCATGGCCCCACAAAATACAGAGACCAAACACCGAGAAGGACCTTGTCAATGTGACATTGGCCTTGGCATCGATTTTTGCGTAGTGCTAGAGTACGTAATGAACCCATGTCTCATCATCATCATCATCATCATCATCATCATCATCATCATCATCATCATCATCATCATCATCATCATCATCATCATCATCATCATAAAATGAGTTCGCTTTGTAAAAAAATGTACTTAAAAATTTAATTCATTAAAGTTTCAATGACAACCTCCGAACAACGACCCGCCTGTGATTGGCCATAGAATCAACCATATTTGTCCAAATGCTTCATGGAATCCATACAATTACAAATGACCCGCCTGTGACCTCTGACAATCCCATTGCATCCGATTGGCCATAAAATCATCCATTTTGGTCCAACAAATGATTCATGGAATACATGACAATGCCAATGAATCCGTCTGTGACCTTAGATAATCTTATTGCATCCGATTGGCCATTTCATCATACAGGTTGAAAATTTCAGCGTAACGTATCACGGTTGGAAATTGAAGCATAACGTATCTAACTAGTTGAAAAATCCACCTTCAAAAAGTACCGTCTAAAACTTTGTTGATTAATTCGTAAGTTAGTTCGGACTCAACCTATTGTTTGATAATTTTTTCCTTCCAATTTATAGGCAATTTCGAACACTTAATTTCAATTTAATTCACCTAAATTGACCTAAATTCATCTTAAGTCGCCGTTTTTTCATTAGTTCATCGGTTTTACTACCCGTTTCGTTAGCTGTAAGTTGTACAGTCCGCGAAAGAAGTAGAGTGTAGAATCATAGAATTGTTTTTCTTGAATTGTGATGTTTTATATTTTTATTTTATAGTACATGCACAAGAAAGAGAGACTCAGGGATTTATTAATACAATGTTAAAAACAAAAAAAAAAAATACTCATAAAAAACGAAATGTTAAATTCCGTTTACTTGAAATGAAAAAAGTATAGCCCTAACCAAAATAGACGATTTGCTCCGTAACAAGCGAAGACGAAAATGTTCGCTTGAATGCAATTCAATGTTGTTGCCCAAAACATAATACAATAATTTCTATCATGGCCCAAAATAAGCAAACGTAAACACATCGAAACTGAACGAAACGGGTTGACGAGACGTTTTGTTCCGTAAGAACCGAACTTTTAGCGTCTCAACTCGTCAGCAACAATAGTCCAGAGTATTTTTACATCAAGTGTTGTTGCATTTTTATCAATTAGTTCAAGAAACAACATTTTAATGAATTAATAGCCATTGTTAAAGATGAACAAGGCATTTATATCCATTTGAAACAGTTGGCAGCTGACCAGCCTAGACGAGTTCAAGAACGTCGTCTAACTATGGTTAGGGCTTATAGTGTACAATATATAAATTGAACTCTAGATTATTACCATTTAAAAATAAATTCAGGTTTATACGAAATTAATAATTAACATGATCTCCCTTAGCCAAAATAACGGCATTTACACGTCTTGGCATTGATTCGATTAGAGAGCGAAGGGTGGAAACCGGTATTTTCTTCCATTCGGATTCAATGCATCTTCTCAATTCCATAACTGCCTGCCAGCAGAGTAAGTCTGTTGAGAAAGAATTCCGCAAAGTTTTTTCATGGGATTTAAATTTGGACGGATGGCCGGCCAGTTCGTTACATTTATATTTCTCTCAGTTATTCGTTGCAGTTGCATTGTGTATTGCAGCATTGTCTTGCTGGAAGATCCATTTTTCACTGCAAAAGTTTTCGGAAAAATCTATCAAAACGCTGTCGAGAAGTTCATTGTAAGCCGACGCAGTCATTTTGTGGCTTATGAAGCAAATCGGAGTTATTTTCTTTAAAGCCGCCCATACCATCAAAGATCCTCCTTAAAAGTTTCTAGCGTGGCGCTTGTCTTGCGGTCGCCGAATATCTCTCCAATATCTTTGTAAGCCATTGTACCCATCTAAATTAAATTTTTTCTCATCACTAAAAATCACTTATTTCCACTCATCATCACACATCAAGTGCCTTTGTGCATATTGCATCTGAGCAGCTTTATGACGAGGTAGTAGTTTAGGTTTAGGTACACGCCTGACATATTGAAGGTTATTGTCTTCCTTTTAAATCTGTTGGACTCGTCGGGTGGACACTTGAAGATATAATTGCCGTCTTATTACGCTTTGCTCGTTCAGTGATCTTCGGCGGGCGTCCATTTCTTTTTTCTGTGCCATAACTTTGAGGGTTTTTTAGGAAAGAACTTATTGTTTTCTTATTACTCTGCAATATCTCTGATTGTTGCACCACTTTGCCGCAGCGTTTCAATTTTTGTGCGCTCTACAATCGATAAATGAGTACCCCGTGGAATTTCTAATTATATTTTTAATGAATGTCGGAAAAATTTAATAAATAAATTGCTTAATAGCCGGTTAAGACAAACTCACCTTCAAAAGCACTTAAATTACATAAAAAAATAAAAAATTTGCAGCTGCACCAAATTTATCTGTGCTCTACGCTATAATTATTTCGCACCGAATGAATGAAAACATAAAGTAAACAAAACAAAAACGGTACTTTCCACGGTAATTATGAACTTTATATAATTTCATTAACATCTTATACTCTCGCTCTTGTACAATGTACATATGTACATATATATATGCAATCTCTAAACAAACCATCACTACTAAGATAAAAACGATGTTTATTTTGTACACTTTACTAATTTCGCGGACAGTATACGCTGCTAAAGAAGTTTCACTTAAAAAAAAAAATTTATCATAATTGAAGATCCGTGTCCCTAAATTCCTAAATCCGTAAATCCCTAAATCCGTGTGGTTTGTAAAAGATTGACTCATAACTGTGCAGTGTTGGATATTCGTCACTGGATAGGTATAATTTATAAAAGTTCAATCAAGAGACGTGATCAAATTTCTCTTAAAGTTGGATATCAGATTGCAACTCTACGCATTCCTTTTGCAAAATGCTGCTCAGTTTCATGGAATATTTTTTGGCCGCCTTTATAATTGCCTTGGGCCGCGGGTTGGACAGCCTTGTTCTAAACCGATTTTTCAGGCGTAGCACACCAAATATTTTCGCAAAACAAAAATAAGCCAATAGTTTCCAGGGGTTCAAAATAGACACTCAATTGTAATAAATTTTGTTGCTTGTTTTTGCATTTCCTATCTTTTAATAGGAAAAAATTAGTCCGTTTAACCCTTAAATGCATAGTGTGCCATATATGGCACAACCAAGGAATTTCTTCTTATGTCTCATGTCTCATGTACGAGAGTAAGTTTGAGAAAAATAATAAATTTGTGGAGGCATACTGGCTTGAAGCTTTCATTTCCGCACAGCGGCAACACACAGAAAAATAATGAAGAATATCGCTGAGGTCATGCATTTAAGCGTTAACTTATATGGGACGACTGTGCGCCGCGGAGTTTAAAATGTTTCGTTAAATTTAAATCACTTGACAATATTGCAGAAGGAGAATTTATGCCATGCCTCATCTAGGTCTAAAGAGCTAACTATAAAAGATACACGCTAATGCTTAGATTTTTGCTTAAAGTCTGCGTTCAAAGTTCATCTAGAATTGATTAAAGTTTATCTGAAAATTGTTCACAATTCCTATGTGTTATTTTTCTAACTTACTTCCATAATAAAAATTACCACATATTGTAATTTATATTTCAAGTTTCTTGTTATGTCAAAACTTACATGCTACTTTATCTGAAAAGCAGTTCTTTCCTTCTATATGTTTTATACAATATTTACTTGCCTCTTTTACCGGCATGAAAACTATCGTACGGCGAAATACGTTCAATTTGAGCAACTAGTTTCGAGCGCGGAAAAATTAATCTATCGGAATTGATGCGGTCAACAGCTTGTCGAAATGCCAGTTCTTGGTTGTCGTCGGTCAGATGAAACAGCCCACCTGAATGTAAACAAAAACAGTTTTTAAGCATAAAAATAACAAAATAGATACATTGGCCTTAAATCGTAGAAAAAAAAAATAAAAAAAAATAAGAATAATAACAATAACAAACATTCAAAACACGCGGCTTTTTAGTACATCCGTGACATAGTGCGTTTATATCTCTCAGATGCAATTCCTGGCTCAATGATTGCCGAAAAATCAATAACTCGGGAATTGCAGATACATGCTCAAGGATGAAAAATAAACTCACCGATTTTAATAACGTCTGGTAGAGCGCGCGCAAAGCTCATTAAAAAGAGAATTATGCAAATAAATCTCATACACTTGATAAGGATTCGATTCATTTTGAGTTTTTGATATTTTCAAACCGTTATTAAAATAAATTTTCACTTTTAAAATTAATAAAAAAATTTTTATAGATGCAAAATTTCGAACTCCATTCTTCAAGGAAATGGAACGTTTTAACGCGCGGAAAGTCGAATCTGTACTAAAAGCGATTGCAGCCAGCGTTGCCAGAATGTGAAAAATTTACCAAAACTGGTAAATTTTTTTTTCGATGTGAAAATGTGAAATTAAATTTCATTTTGGTAAAATTTCTAGTGAAAACGAAAAACATTTTTATGAAAATTTTCCAAAAGCTTAAGGGCGAAGTAAGGGTTTCAGCGTAAAAAACACTTTTTTGTGAATTTTTTTGAGAGTATGGATTGAGCAAATTTATTAAAATCTTTTGTACATTATTGAGTGTACTTTTATCAATACTATATTTCTTCCGGAAATATTGAAAAACAAGCTGGTGACGGAGCTTTTCCCAGAGCGTCTTGGAAAAAGAGCAAGTTGCGGTGTTCATTATGTCTCGGTCGGAAATTATCTGAAATCAAAAACCATTAAAATTTAGTCAACGTTGGAGGAAAGTATTTTGTATGTAGAAAATGTGTACCAAGTTTGAAATGAATCGGTCAAGTAGTTTCTAAAGGACTAGCAGTAAACACGAACTTTGAAAACACAACTTGTGGGAAAACTGCTTTAAAGTTTTGTACACGTACGTTTGTACGTTCGAGGTACACTTACTTAAAAATTTTTACTTCCGTTAGTTTTACTCGGATTGACTTCAAATTTGGACACAATATTCTAGAGATGTTGAGCATTCATATAAAAAATGGTTAAAAAACTTACCGCCCTTAAATGATCGTCTCTTTTTTTTTATCTATATATAAATAGGCGTAGTGAAAATAGTAAAAACCATTTTCTCACGTGTTTCTAACCGATTTTGATTAATTTCTTTTAATGAATCAAAGTGCGGAGAACGAGTGCACCGACTATTTTTTTATTGAAAAAATTTTTTTGCCAAATTTTTATGAAGCAAATTTTTTTTTCACATTAATTTTGTATCGAGAGAATGAAAGTGAAAAGGTCGAATTTCGGGCACTATCGAACTCAAATTAGTTTTCAAACGTATTCAAATTATTGGCCTTCATCATATTGAAAAGAACGTTTTTAATTTTTTACCATCGTAATACTTAATAATTTAATTACATTTTTGGGTTAAAGGATTAGAGTCGTGGTTACGTGTCATGCACAAAGACAAGATTCAGATTCTTCAGACAGTGACACTGAAAATAGGTATTTAAAATATAAAAATGGGGTAGTACCTAAGAACGTAAAACTCAAACTCAATATTACACGTTTTCTTCAATATCATCGCAACAAAAATAAAGCGCTTTTCAGAAGTTGAATTTTAAGTTCCAAACACTGTTAAGAAAAATCATTGGAAATTTCTCGGTTAGCCATGATATCTGCTACATGTTTTAAAATATTTGAAACCTGAATATATGAATACTGGTATACAACAATATTAGTTGTGTTCGATGACAAATACTCAGTGCCAAAAGCAAACAAATTAAGAAATAAGCCAGAAAAATTACTAGTTTTCATTAAACTGTTGAAATAGGTAAGCAAAGAAACTATTTAATGCTCTTTTAATTTTTCGAATTTTTCAACAAGAACCAAAATACTTGATTTATTTAAATGTTACTCTTACTTACACCACAAAAAATATAAGCGTACAAAAGAGCTGAAAGCGTAACTTAGAGCGGCTTCAAAAAACAAAGAGCAATATCAAGTAAGAGGAGGTAAAAAGAGAAAAATGTCCTCAATAAACAGTTTTTAATGATCTGTAGTAAGGAATCTTAATCTAGAGGAGTCATCAAACACAGCTTTTGTTATTACAATTTTATTGGATGAAACATGTGTCAAAAAAGTTAAAATATTGTTTTTTTGATTGATCACACATATTTGATATTTTTTTTTTTTTGGATGTGAAATTTTTTTCTTAAATGTGAAATATTTTTGGGAATTTTGGTAAAAGAAAATTTTAGGCTGTGGCAACCCTGATTGCAGCGCGTTTTCATCTCATAAGAGCCAGCTGAAGTATTTTGCCTTCAACTAAGCGGAATGGGGTTTTGACGTTTGCAGCAGCTGCGCAGCTAGTGATGTCAGTTGAATTCAACACAGAAACAATGGACCAAATAAAGCTTTTATGGTGAGCTTAGTTAGATGTTTTCATTAAAAGCTTTATGGAAAGCTAATGTTTGTTATCTGAAGAGCAGACAAAGATGGTGCCAGGGATGTTCATCCTGAAGCTTATTTAGAGACTTGAAAAAACTTTTGAATAAAAAACATGTTAACATGAAAAGATACTTTTCTATTAGAATTCAATACAATCTTTATTGCACAAGGTTGTATATATTTTTTTTTTATTTATTATAGGCTCTTGATAAATTTGTTGATTAAATCGAAACTATTTTGGCATTCTAGAGTCTCTCAATGAAATATTTAGTGATTTCGTAATTATCCCAGCAAAATTTTTTGTAAAGCCTTGATTTTCATTCAATTCTAAAATGCATTACATAAATGCTGATTGACCAATAATGCATTATATTAGGGCTATTCACAATCAGGTGCAAATAGTCTTGCATCATAGCATTTGCAAATTGGTGGAGTATATTTTTACTTTACACTAACAAAATATACAGAGATGCACTTACTACGCTTTTGCAAATATGCAACACTGAAAACCCAAGTTTATTTTTACTATAAAAATGCAATACTGAATTGCAAACTAACAGCTGATTGTGAAAAAAGTAAACCGAAACAAAATTGAAGCTATGGAAGCAAAAGAAATAAAAAAAAGAATTAAACGAGAAAAACCAAATAAAAAATGGAGCGAGGAGGAGGTTAAATCCATTTTAAACTATATTCAAGAGGCTCCAGAAATAGAGGTAAGACAATACATAGGATTTTACAGTGGTCGCTTCTTAGTTAAAGACCTGCTACAGCCGGACTGTTTGACCAAGCACTTTGCGGCCACTGTTTTTGGTTTTCCTGTAATGAGATTTATTGGTACAAATGCCTTTCTGTATTTACTAATAGGCACCAACGGCTCAAATATTCTATAAAAAATTTATAGAAAGAAGTGGTATAGCTGCAACATGGGAGCTCATTCGTTGGAAAGTAAGACACCTTAAGACTTGCTTTAAAAAAGCCGATGACTGGCGGAAATCAACGGGCGCTGGACTCCTTGATACGGATGCGGGAACTTCGAGTGTTGAAGGTAAGTTTTCTTTGAAATTATGAGAAGTGATGTCAAAAGTGTTAAAATTTCAGGCAAAGTGCTGCAAATGTGCCCCCACTATAAGCAACTCAACGAAATTTTCGGGGAAAAAAATGTTAATGGCGACTTTGTGGTGATCGACAGTGGAGACGTGACGATTATAGACGACTCCATTATAGCAGAGCTAGCGGAACCGGTCCTGGAATCGTCTTTTTTCATTGATACGGTTGACATTCCGTATGATGTGGAAGAAGTGATCAACCCTTCACCTCCAGCGGTTTCTTCTGACATCAGAGAAACGGAAACATCTTCGCCAGCGCAAGCATCAGTCATCACGCAAGGTCCATCAACGTCCAAAAAAGCCAAAGACTTTGCTGAAAAATTAAAAAAAAATGCTCCGAAGTCATCAGCTGCTCACCTCGCTATTTTCCAAGCGGAGCGGACCGAAATGTTAAAAATAAAACTTGAATGGGAAAAAGAAAAACACGAGAAGGAGCTGGCATTAAGTGAACGGAAATTGAATCTGGAGGAAGAAAAAGTAAAGCGTGAAATTGATCAAAAAGAGTTGGAGTTGCAGAAGGACGAAAGATTGAAAATTTTGCAAATGGAGAAAGATGAACGCATTCAAAAGTATGAGATTGAAATGAAGTACAAGTTTCAATCACAAAAATAGTTTCTTTTTTAATTATTTAATTTTATAAATGATTTATATAGGTATATTAAGGTGGGTCACCTTCTATGAGGAAAAAGTTGTCACCATTTTTGAAAGCTTGCCTTAAGTAGATTTTAGATCCATCCACATGTGTTTTTTATATAGTGCCTATTAGTAGCCAAAATGCTATTTTTGTATAACTTGTTTACATCCGATCGTTATTGATACAGTTTAATTTTTTTAAAACTGTTTTTTTATTAAAAAAAACTGTTTATTGAAAATTTGATGCGCTGCAACTTTTTAGGCACTATATAAAAACACATGTAGATAGATCTAAAATCTACTTAAGGCAAGCTTTCAAAAATGGTGACAACTTTTTTCTCATAGAAGGTGACCCACCTTAATCTATTAATAAACATACATACATTGCATTTGTTTGAAATCAGAAGTGCCTTTTAAGTTCAAATTATTTTAAGTTATATTTCATAAATGTATTGTCATTACTGCGTTCTAGGATTAAGGTATAGGTTGAACCTAATTTTAATTTTGAAATTGAAATAAATGAAATTAATTTTTATGCAAATAAAGTTAATGAATTTATTAAATGAAATAAAATACAATTAAGAAAACATCAATGAGTATATGGCTTGTCTTTTAATCTCAGCAGCATTACTTGCAGAATCGTCTTCAGGATCAGGAGAATCTTCTGCAGTGGTTGTCTGATCTAAATTTGTTTCATTTGAGCTTGAACCATCAGTTATTAAAATGTTATGAATTATACAGCAAATAAGAAACCAATCGCAACATAATTTATGGCTTTCTTTGTTGGCAATACGCATTCTTAATTCTTTAAGACTGCAAAATCTTTCCTTCAAAAGTCCAAAACAATGCTCAACTCTAACCCGGTATTTGCTATGGCGTAAATTAAAAGCGATTTGGGCGTTCTTATCAAGCTGTCGCGAGTTGCTTCTATAGGGCGTTATTAATGTTCCTGATAAAGGGTATGCTGAATCTCCAGCAATCCATTGCTGCGAAGAAAAATACTGCTCGTTATGTTTAAAAAGCGAGCTATTCCGATATATTCGCGCATCATGCCAGCTTCCAGGGTGACCAGCCACGACATGTCGAATTTTACGGTTGTAGTCGCAAACTACTTGTGCTTTTATTGAATATATATGGTTTCTGGAAAAGTACGACGTATGCTCTGTTATTGGCGACTCTGCCAATTTGATCTCAGTTCCGTCTATATACCCAATGCAGAAAGGGAGCTCATCAAAAGTATCCGAAACAATTTGCGATCGCTCAATCTCATTTGGCCAGGAAATATATTTCAATTGAAGGCGCAAAATAGCTTTGAAAATTCGTTTGGTTATTATAGATATCGTTCCGCCATCTCCTATTCCGAAAACAGTAGCAATTTTCCTAAACGATGCGCTTTCTCCTGATGAGCCCAGCCGGAAAAGCACGACTGCTAATTGCAATTCGAGAGAAAACTGCTTACAGGAATGCGCTTTGTTGAACTCTTCATCATTTTTTATTAAATTAACTAACAACGCAAATTGCTCTCTATCAACTCTCAACATTTGTCGGAATCTATTCTCTTCCATCCTAGTCAAAACATTATTGCGCCAAATGTCTGAACTTGGTACTTCGCTTGTAAATCCTCGACGGCAGTTCATCACAACAGATAAATTTTCTATAAGTTCATCTAAAACTGCCTCAACTGCGTCATCATTAGTTTCCATTTCTATATTAAAAAATTTTTTATTGACTGAAATTTTGCTCTTAATATTTCATACCTTCGTTGATTATAATTTCTTCAGCAGCTTCATCTATTAAAGAGTCCACTAATTGTGCCTTAAAGCTTTTATTAGACATAATATTTATTCAATCTAAATTTCCCGCAGAAAATAATTTTGATTCTTATTAATCAGCTGTTTTATATTTTGCAACAAGTGTTGCAAAGTAAACCGAAAAAATACCGTTCACAGTTGGTGGGAAATTTTTACAATTGCACAAATTTGCAATATCAAATACACAAGATTGTGAATAGGGCTATTGTGTATTACTCATAATGCAGTTCGTAATGTCAGGCTTTTGTGCTTTTCAGATGTTCGTTTTTTTTAGGATTGTTTAAAATTCTTGTTTGACTTTTGTTTTTTGCCTTAAATGCGTCAAATATTTAAAATTTTTGAAGTTTGAAAACTAAAATTTCAGAAGAACGTTTGAAGTATAAAAAAATCTGCTAATTATATATAGAAGAAAGAATAAAAGGTAAGAATAAATAACCATAACTTATTATCACTCAACAGGGGCGTACCGAGACCTTGTTGGTTGGAGGGGTATTATGGTATTTTGGCCGACTGAATGCCCTTAAGTCCCGACGTTTTTAATACAACATAGTTAAAAATTACTCATTCTTTCGATCAATTTTATATAGTAGTACATGTGAATATTGTACTTTGTCGTACGCTTTTTAAGTATGAATAAGAACTCAACTTCCTCCTCCCAAACTTATAAGAAAGAAATTAACTTTTTAAGAAAAAAACCTCACTCTTTAATCAAAATGCAATTTGATTAGGATAGAGCTTTTATTTTCAACAGTAAAATTTTCTTAAAAAAATTTAGTTCAATTCATCAAATGTCAAATTTGTAAAAATTCTACTCTCCATGTCAATATCTTGGTCGAATTTTAACGGTTTTTCAATTGTTCTAATTATTTCTAAAAGTTTGTTAAATTTTCCTTTAAATCAAATCTAACCAAAAGTATTTTTAATGAATTTTCTTAATATTGTTAGTTATTTAGAGTGTATTTTAAACCAATGCTAAGAAAGTGAAAAAACTCTCTCAAATTGAATGTTCTAAATTGGAAAACAAATATCTCTGCCATCTTTGAATAGATATTATATATCTTTCAAAGTCTATAGTGCATTAAAGGTGAACGTAATAAATTGTCCGTGCCATAAAAAAATCAAGGCATGATTTTTTTGACAAAATTATTTTTTTTTAAAATGATTTGTTTTTTTTTTTTCAAAATTAATAAATTCGAAAATAAATTATTTGAAGGAAATAACTTTATATCTCAAATCAATTAAAGTTATAGCCATCGCACTAATTCTGCATATGTGCGAAAAATACAAAGAGCTTTACTAATTCTATAACTCTGTTTCTCTTAGATATTTCTCATTTCCTGCAACTGTAACTTTTAAGGGATTAAGGGATTTTTTTTTTATTGTTTTCTTAAAGATTATTTGCAGCCGTCAGAGATTTTACGCCTTTGAATAGCTGATAGAATACTTCTAAATCCGCCTTCAATTGAAGTGAGTCCACCAAACAATTTTTTAGTAACAATTTTATTTATTCTAGAATACACTTTTGAGTCAAGTAAGTTGAAGATAGAATTGGATTAAAGAGTTCATGCAAAGGCTTTATTGCTTCTACGAAACTGCTTAAATTGTCTGGATTTGTTCACAAATATCCAATGAAAGAATCGTCCTTTTTATCTATGCATTCAGAAATTATGTATCGGCCTAATTTTATTACGACGTAAGTCAACATTTTGAAAATAATGGCTATTAGCAATTTGGATAAATTCAACAAAACTACATCTATGCCTTTATTTAGTTTTTAACGTTTGTACGAAAAAAAAAATGGCTATAGAACGTTTAAAATAATGCATTTTAGTACGAGTATGATAATTGTGAATTACGTCTTATTAGAATTAGGCCGACGATATGTATTTTTGAGCAAAATATTAAAATAAATTTACTGAAGTTGGCTTGAGGCACGACTATATGTCGTAAACAAACCTACCAAGGAACGACTAAAAACCGTTAAAAAAGATTTGGCCGACTGAATTGCTCTTAGAGAATTTTTCCGACTAAAAAAGAAATGATAATGGCATTTGGGGTTTGGGATTAAATGCAGTTAGTTTTGCGCACGGCTAAATGCAAATTTGGCCGACTGAAGTTCTTTTTAGGTACGACTGAAAGTGAATTGGCTGACTGAAGATTGTTTTGGATATGTCTTGAAATGAAATAGACGTCTAAAGTTGGTTTTTGGTATGGCTGATGGCGATCATGGAAACAAATGGTACGACTGATTTTGATCCGTTCATAGTAATTGTAAATTAAAATAACATTGTGAACAAATTTCAGTAAAAATAACAATTTGGCCGACTCTAAAAGAGTAAGGAGGGTAGCTTACCCCCTTTAACCCCCCGATAGTTTCGCTCCTGTCATTTAATAAATTAACCACTTGTTTCTCTATTTAGTAAAAGTAGCTTCGTGTACGATAGGATGTTTTAACATTTATTTGAAATGGCTTCAACGAAACTATTTTTATTCCAAGCATTATTATGTGCAGAAAATGTCCAATACTCTACAATTTTGTGTTATATAATAATAATTTTTAAATTTGAATCTGTTAATTTATTATAAAAATATGTTTCTTCTCAATAAAAGTATTTCCTTGTTTTAAGGATTAAATCATATTCAATATTTAATTAGTTTCCTTATTTGTGGACAGCAACGTGTTATTTAGGAACTTCTTAGTTGTTGATAAATAATAAGAAAGCGTCATCAATTACCTCCAATGACATGAATGTATTAAAATAATGGGTTCTTAAGCGAAAGGGTAATCGATGCGAAAGGACTACTTTCTCGATAACATGTAAGCGAAGATTTTGTGGGTACTGAGTCAATTTCAGAGAAAAGAAATAAACAAAACATTCCAAATAAATTTAAGCTATTTTTGAAATTTCGAGTATTTATATTTTTACTTTTAGATTTTAGCAAAATAAGAATTACACTGGTATACAAATAACGAAAAGTTGTTTGTACTTTGAATGCCACTATTCTTTTCTCATGTAAAATCGGTCGCTGATTCCGAAAAAAAAATTTTTATTTTCTGTCACTCCGTTTTCGAGATATTGCCGACGAAAAAAAAAAGTTGGTTCCACTTAATTGCATATATCTCCTGAACCAACAACAGTAATCAAACAAATGATATATCAAATAAAAGCTAATAAAATTTCTTACAAACAATGCCAACATCATTTTTTGGTCGAGCTGTTAGTTTTGGCGGAATTAATTCAAATATCGGGGATTTTTTTTATTTTTCAGAAAAATTTCCAAAAAAAGACAAAATAGTTGCAAATTGCGTTAAGAAATCAAAATTAACGCAATATTTTGTTACTTTTGATATTTTTTGCTAAGAGCCTTTATTTTTCCAAAAAAAAATAAGCTATTGTTGAAGAAAATCTATTGAGAAATGAAAAAGCTGTGTTTAATGGAACGAAAGCACCCAAGTTATGTTTTTTTTACAAATTTTATTGTCATATAAATAAATTGGGTTATTGTACTATGATTTTTTATTTTTAATTTTTATTGTTCATAGGAATCAAGTCAAGAGTTTTGCGAAAGAAACAATAAGAACAAACACGCTACAATAAAAACAGGTAGGCTCACGACTGAGAGTGCAACCGTCGAAACCGTCACAGCAAAACACCTGATTTCGACACTTATGGCTATAAGAAAGAGAGCCTACCTGTTTTTATTATGCCATGTGAATACTTATTTTGTGTTTTTTGACAGTTTCGGCGGTCGCACTCTGAGTCGTGGACCTACCTACCTTTATTGTACCTGCAGCACTTTCGAGATGCATAAAAGCAAAAACATTCATGCATTGTACTAAAAAACGTGGCAAACAAAGGGACGCACAATTTGTTACTTCAAAATAAAATGAGTAAAAGACTGCGAGAATTCCAGTGTAAAAACTACCCAGATATTTTCTGCTACGTGTGCGGTGAATTTACGTTCGAAAAGAAACGAGTCAATTTTACGAATTTACTCCAAATGTCATATCTACATTATTTTGGTATTGCGGCTGAGAACATTGGTAAATCATGGACGCCAAGTATTTTGTGTCAATCGTGCAAATTAGTATTGTCTGAATGGAGCTCGGGTAAAAAACGATACATGAAATTCGATGTTCCGATGATCTGGAGACAAACGTTTTGCCACCTAAACGATTGCTACTTTTGTCTGGCCAAAGTGACTGGTGTTGGAAAACACAAACGAGTGATATACGCCACTGTCCCGAATGTTTCATTGCCAGTATCTCATTCTGACGATGTTCCATATCCTACTTGTCCCGATTCAACACGCGAAAACAATCGAAAATCCGTAGATTCAATGGAGTCGGAAGGAACCACAGGTGGTAGTACTATTACAACTGAAAACTCAACTCACCTTTTATCGCAAGCGCAGTTGAATGATTGGATAAGAGATTTGGAACTGTCAGAAATCGTGAAAAACCGTTTGCTATACACATTACTAAGAATGACAATATCTGCTATTGCGTAGACATTCCTGGCTTATTTAATACCTTTGGTCAGCCGTACATTCCCAAAGAGTGGCGTTTTTTTATTGATAGCAGCAAAGTGAGCTTGAAGGCGGTATTACTTCATATAGAAAACAAAAAGCCATCGATTCCGATCGCACATGCAGTCAACACAAAGGAAACGTACGAAACAATGGCGAAGCTATTGACATGTATTAAATATGATCAACACGACTGGAAAATATGTTCTGATCTCAAAGTCGTTGGTATGCTTTGTGGTTTACAGAGTGGCTACACAAAGTACTGCTGTTTTCTATGCAAGTGGGATAGTTGAGCACGTGAACACCACTATTACAAAAAGGACTGGCCAGAAAGAATTGAGTCGAAAGTTGGAGAGAACAACGTCAAAAACGTCCCACTCGTCAAAAAGGAAAACATAATTCTCCCACCGTTGCACATCAAACTTG
Organism: Tetanocera ferruginea; assembly: GCA_958299015.1. Classification (NCBI taxonomy): domain Eukaryota; kingdom Metazoa; phylum Arthropoda; class Insecta; order Diptera; family Sciomyzidae; genus Tetanocera; species Tetanocera ferruginea. Next base: position 74,001,119 of record OY282642.1, read on the forward strand.
GACTTATGAAAAACACTGTCAAGGCGTTAGACAAAGAAAGCGAAGAATCTCGGTGACGAGAGCGACGAACATGGGGAAAGATTCCACCAACAGATGAAAGTAATTGATAATCGGTACCAAGGATTTTGGGACAAAGGAATGATGGGCGACGAATAATGTAAATTATTAAAAGAACAATAAAAATTAAGAATATATGATTTTATAACAACAACCTTTAATTCTCATTTTTTTTTTATGGCAATAAAATAAGTCCAAATGCATAAATTGATAATCACACCATTTGGGTTCCTTCGTTCCATTGAACACAACTTTTTCATTTCTCAATAGATTTTCTTCAACAATAGCTTATTTTTTTTGGAAAAATAAATGTTTTTAGTAAAAAATGTCAAAAGCAACAAAATATTTTGATTTCTTAACGAAATTTGCAACTATTTTGTCTTTTTTTGGAAATTTTTCTGAAAAATAAAAAAAATCCCCGAAATTTGAATTTATTCCGCCAAAACTAACAGCTCGACCAAAAAAGGATGTTTCCATTGTTTGTAAGAAATTTTATTAGCTTTTATTTGATATATCATTTGTTTGATTACTGTTGTTGGTTCTGGAGATATATGCAATTAAGTGGAACCAACTTTTTTTTTTTCGTTGAAAACCCTACAGTGGGCAATATCTCGAAAACGGGGTGACAGAAAAAAGAACAAAATTTTTTTTCGGAATTAGCGACCGATTTTACATGAGAAAAGAAAAGTGGCATTCAAAGTACATATTGGCTGTAAACCAGTGTAATTAAACAAGTAAAGAAAGTCTAAAGTCGGTCTAGCTGGACTGCGAAATAATCAAACCTACTTTTTCAAAATACAATAAGAGAATTGCAAATGGGCGTGTCCGTGGGCTGATGAAGCCCATATATTATATGCATGTTAATCACATGTTAATGCCTTTATAAAATTTTCGCCATTGTGGGTTTTATAGAAAGTGAGCGTGGTTCGTGGACGGATAACGCCCAATTTTTTAACAAATAAGTTTTGGTACAAAAAAAATGCATACCAAATTTTATCTCTGTAGGTTAAAGATAAGCTTATTTATGGAGTTTTAAATTTTTTGGGCTATATCGGAGGTGGGCGTGTCCGTCGGTCCGTTGGTTGGATGACGACCATTTTTCAAGAACATGTTTGGTCTGATGTAGAGAAATTTTATTTCTGCAGGTCAAACATAATCTTAATAATTGCGTTTTCAATATTAGGGTTGTGTGGGTGGTGGGCGTGTCCATGGTTGGATGACACTAATTTTTCTTAAACATTTTTTTTTTATTATACCCTAAACCTGAAAGGTCAGGGTATATTAACTTTGTGCAAACGTTTGTAACGCATAGAACGAAGCGAGTCCGGTATAGAAAAGTAATATATTCTTGATCAGCGTCACCACGTGAGTCGAGCTATCCATGTCCGTCCGTCCGTCCGTCCGTCTGTGTGTTGTCCGTATACACAGGATAAGAAGAAGGAGTTGAGATAATTGAATGAAACTTGGTACACATGGTCACATGCACCCAAGGATCTGCACTATTGAATATTTTTGGAATCCGCCCACTGACACGCCTACCTCCCATACAACGCAAAAATGTAAAACTGCATAACTCAGCTCATAATAAGCCTACAACAATAAAATTTGGTATGTATGTGTTTTATGTCAACACAAAGATTTCGAAAAATGGACGTCATCCGATTACGGACTCGCCCACCTCCCATACAACCCAAAAATTGAAAACGCAATAAATAAGCCTTTGTTTAACCTACAGAGCTAAAATTTGGCGCTTATGTTTTTTGTAATAAAACAAAGATGGTTTTGAAAAGTGGAAATCATCCGCCCACGGACACGCCTACCTCCCATACAACGCGAAAATTGAAAACTGCATAACTCAGCTCATACTTAACCTACAACAATAAAATTTGATATGTATGTGTTTTATACCTACACAAAGATGTCTTCGAAAAATGGATGTCATCCGCTCACGGACACGCCCACCTCCCATACATCCCAAACATTGAAAACATAATAAATAAGCCTCAGTTTAACCTACAGATCTAAAATTTGGCACGTATGTTTTTTATGACTAGACAAATATGGTTTTAAAATGGACGTCATTCACCTACGGACACGCCTATTTCCCATACAACCCAAAAAGTTTTAAACTCAATAAGTAAGGTTATGTTTGTCATAGAGAAATTAAATTTGGTATGCATGTATTTTATACCAAAACTAAGGTGTTTTCAAAAATTGGAAGTAATCCGTCCATGAACACGCCCAACTCCCATAGCGAAAGCACAATAAAGGCATTAACTGTGAGCTACAGGAATAAAACTTGGTATGTGTACATTTTTCATCAACATTTAAATGCATATAAAATATAGGCTTCATCCGTCCTTGGAGACGCCCATTTACAATAAAAATTTTTTGTTTTTGAAAAGTGGGTTTAGGGTATTTCACAGTCGGCCTAGACCGACTTTAGACTTTCTTTACTTGTTTTTTTGATATAAAATACATACATACCAAATTTTATGGTTTTGGGTTATTTATGAGCATACTTATGCCGTTTTAAATTTTTACGTTATATGGGAGGAAGGCGTGTCTGTGGGCGGATTCCAAAAATGTTCAAACGTGCAGATCCTTGGGCCCATGTGAATATGTGTACCGAGTTTCATCATTATCTCAACTCCTTCTTCTTATCCCGTGCTTACGGACAACACACAGACGGACAGACGGACGGACGTACATGGATAGCTCGATTCGCGTGGTGACGTTGATCAAGAATATATGTATATACTTTTCAATACCGGACTCGCTTCGTTCTAATCGATACAAAATTTTGTACAAAGATAAAATATATCCTGACCTTTCAGGTTTAGGGTTTAAAAAAAGGAAATCTGCTTTGAACAAAGAAATTGTACATTTTAAAATATTTTCCAAATATTCGAAATTTTTAAAAAAGCACGAGAGCGACTGGTACTGACTTGCTTCAAGTCTTACCAAGTCCCTCGTTACATTTCGTTGGGCACCAATATATCAGATATAATTCTTTTGCTGTTTTTCCGGTTATCCAAAAACAATTTGTTTTTTGTTTCCGGATTTCGGGGGTAGTTTTTTCAAATTCTTTTTTGTATGGAGGCCGATCCACTCTAACACAGCGTCTCCACGGGCAACATGTTCGGCAATGGCATTATTGCCGTTGAAATATGTTCGGCAATATTGCCAAACGATTGCAGGGCAATATTGCTCCGCATAGAATATTGCTTTTGGGGGCAATATTTTTTGCATATCAAAATGTCATCTCATTTAAATATGGATGCAACTGAAGAATGGTGGAAAGACAAAATCGTAAAATGATTTAATTTGTATAGAAGTAAGAGTGTTGTTGGAAAATGAGTTGTAAATGATAAAAAAGGAAAAATTTACAAAATCTGCTTGGGTATTTTCGGCAAATGAAATTTTCTACACAGTAATAAGTTTGAGGGTAAATTTTATTTTTTTATAACATTTCTGTAGTACCAACTCGTTTTTTCGTATAAAATCTATACCAACTTTGTATAAATTTGGTTTATACGATTTTATGGTATAAATTTTATAACATATTTAGTATGGATTTATATTTATACCAAATAGGATAAAATTTATTCTCTTATTTTTTACTCTGAAGGGACTTTAATGTTATACTATGTTTACATAATATGTATTATGGAGATTAAGAGCAACGAGATTAAGTTAATCTCCTTCCGTAATCTCAGCTGTTTACACTTGCTTTAAAGAGATTAATTTCGATATTTTGTTGTTTTGTTTTGCTTCCTTATTTACCTTCACATTGGTTACATTCAGCATATCGCAAGTTGCCAACAGTTGTTTTAAAAATGTTGAATAGGTCTATTTTAATTTTATAAATTTCGTTAGCTTAGTGAGCTTTACTATAATTTAAGCATGATGTGCATTTTAATATTCTAAATGCTAAAAAACCCAAAGAAGCATATTAGAAGTCAGCTCTAGGAAGTTGATTTCAAGACAAGCTAGCTTAATTTAAACAAATACATGGTTGGTTGGGATATTTCAGCGAAGGTAAGACTGCATTTACCATTTAACTGCCTTTAAGTAAGACATCATTTAATCCTGTTTTACAGTATAAAAAGGCAAAAGTAATTTCAGCAAAAGCTGTCTTAAGTTGCAGCTTATCTTAAGACAGTTTTTTCACCAAATATGAAGATTTACTTTTTACAGTGTAAAGCACATAATTTTACATTTCGTTAACTTGACAATTTTTCTGACACTTCACAAAGCAACCCATTCAGCAGAAATTATCGCTCACTTGTCTCGCTACCTTTACAGTTAAGTATGCTGCATGTAGCCATTGTTATTATTGGACATTTACTTCTTTACAGCTTTGCAGTTTCTTTTGGAAAATCGCTGTTTACAGGGTTTCAAACCTCTTTTGAGGAGATTAGCAAGTAAATTAATTTCTAATCTCGTTCTGAGGGTGATTAACTTTTGTATGGCTAATCTCGTCAGATTTAAGAAGATTAACGACTTAATCTTCTCATAAGGCTTAATCTCGATTTATTCTCGATATGTTAACGTACTATTAAGAGCACGAATGTACTTCGCTTTCAACACAATTTCTATAATGGCACATTGCGGCAATATTTTGCCCAACATCAATATATTACCAATTGAAGCAATATTGCCCGAAATATTGCTCGTGAAGACACAGCGTAATCACTCGCTCCGACAGAGGATAAGAGGTTTGTGACCAAAGAAATTATCTATGAGTACCTTAAAGACAAAAACGAGCGTTGCCCTCGTCATGACATTAATTTCGTGCTTGGTGACTTCAAATAATATTATGTTTAATGCGCTGTTTTGACAATCTGGGGCCTTACTCTGTAGCGCGATTCGAATAGCGATGCGATTCGAAAACAAAGTGCGATACGAAAACTAAATCGTACTCTGTATACAATTCGCTATAGTGTTAGCGTTGCCAATCATGTATTTATAAATTGTTTTCTAAAAAGTATACAACACTGCGTTTGAAAATGTCAAAAAAGTAAAAATTTAAAAGGAAATGTCAAAGAATAAATTTATATCAAAATAAATATTTAATATTTCATTGCGCTTATTTAAAATATGGATTCAGTAGCAATTTGGTTCGATGACACTGACCACCAGGAACGTATTAATAGGAGAATACTTCGCGATTGTTCCAATATTTTAGGTCTGAGTGACAAGAGGTAAATATAATAGTAAATAGCTGATCAATGTGGTGCTATCTTTAAATTTATTAATAAATTATTGTAGTTTCGTTAAAAACTTTAGGTTGAATAAAGAATCGTTCATATATGTTCTTAACAGCATACAAAATGAGTTGCCTCCACCCCAGCGCTCCACATCAATTCAACCAATAACAAAACTCGCCGCCACTCTTAAATTCTTAGGCCAAGGTGGATACCAGCATCAGATCGGGCAGGACGCCTACGTAGCCATAGCGCAACAAAGTATGTCCAAGTGCCTATTTGAGGTATGTTCGGCTATAGAGCGCGTTCTTTGTCCAAGGCACATAAATTTTCATATGTCTGAAACTGAAGAGAAACGTAAAGAATTATTTTTTTATGAAGTCGGGCATTCCAGGAACGATTGGCGTGGTAGATGGCACTCATATTCAATTCATCAGGCCCTCTCATCAAGAACATTTATATTTCAACAGGAAGCTAAAGCACAGCATAAATGCAATGGTGGTGAGTTATTGTGTTAGCTTTAAATTTCAGTAATGAAATTAGTTTTGTTTGACTTTAGATATGCGACCATGAAATGTTCATTAGGGCTGTAAATGGACGATATGGAGGTGCATCACACGATTCCCATATCTGGAATCTATCGAGTGAAAGACGTTGCTTGAAGACACAATTCGAAAATGGAGAGAGAGGGACATGGATTCTTGGTACTTATTTTTTTATATCTTTAGCTAAAAATTTGAAAATGTTAATTTTGACTTTTGTAGGTGACTCTGGATATCCTCTTGAACCATGGATATTGACACCATATCGAAATGCTAGCGAAAACTCAGCTGAGAGTCGTTTCAATGAAAAGTTTTCGAAATCCCGTTCATTAATTGAAAGGGTTTTTGGGGTACTAAAAGGACGATTTCGATGCCTTCTTGCTGCCAGAGAGTTGCATTATTCCCCACAAAAGGTTGCAAAAATTCTGAATGCATGCTGTGCTCTTCATAATATTTGCACGCTGTATAAAGTGGAGACACCATCTGTAATACAGGAAGAAGCCATAGATGTTTCTTTTAATGTCGATATCGAAGATAATAACTTTGCTAATGTAGCTCGAAATATAAGAGATGAAATAAAAAATAGCTTCATAACGTAAATTTAATTCAAAATGTTCTTTTATTAAAATAATGGTAAATAAGTCATTGCTCAAGCAATTAATTTCTATGGTTTTGATACTAAACATAAAACAAAAGTTTCTTGGCACAAAACAAAGAAATGTAAAAGAATTCATGTATCATAAAATGAAAAACATAAAAGTAAAAACACTTATTAATATTAATGTAATGAAACCCTTTTAGGGATATAAAAAAGGAACATATTTTCAAAAGTAAGTAAGTAAAGAAATGGTCTTGGCCATTTTGGAATCTTAGCCTCTCAATTATTATTATATTTTGTACTATTATATGACTAAGGCTAGTAACTCACTGTGACAAAAAAATTTCAAAACGATTTTCTATACGATTGCAGTTTCCGTAAAGTTACAATTCTCCAGAAAAATAAGTTTTATTTTCGTCTGAAAACATTATGAGCGCCCGTTCATTTCAACAAATGCGTAGAAAACAGTTGTGAAACTGTTTTGACGCAGTGAGTTACTAGTCTTAGGATATTTTATCACATTATTTTACTGATCTTGTTTTGATTGCAAATCTAGCCTTTGCGTTTCAATTTCAAGTTTCAATGCTCTTAGTTTTAGTTTCTCTTGGCTCATTTTCTTTTTGAATTCAAATTTCTCCTTCAAAAATTTAAATTGTTCTGTTTTAAATTCCAAATCTCTCTTTGAATGATTAGAGATTCTGTCACGGATGTCTTTAAGCACTTTAATGCAGTTTTGGTGAAATTTATTTTGATTTTCCACCTGTGTGCGAAGAAGGTTCTCCTTACCTCTTGCATTGGGAATAGAACGGGACCGCTGTGAAGGGCTTCTTTGAAGCATAAGGTTTTCAGGCGTTGGACTGTTAATCGTGGACCTGACATGTCCTTGTTCTGTAATTTTACAAGTATCAGGAACAATTCCGTCAGCATTCCACTGGGAGCTACTTCTCTGCTCTGCTTCAGAATGTAACTGGAAGCTTGTCCTTTGCTCTGCCCCAAATGAACCAACATCCATACCCTCAGTAGAGTCATTCATGGAGAGCAATTCCACGACCTGCTCCTCCAATGCACTCAGTGGACAGTATCTAGAAGGGCCACCACCAGTGCCTGACAAAGATGTTTTATTTTTCCGTAGCTTCGAGCGGAGGTGGTTTTTGTAGTCTGCCCAAACCTATGATTTTAAGAATAAGTAAGTAAATTGTAATTTATTTGAATGCAAATATATATTTTAACCTTCTTCCATCCAACTACATCACGCAAAGGTGGACCGGCAGCATTGAGATCGGTGGCAAGCCTCTTCCATAAATTGTTGGCTGATGTTTTGGCTGTCGCTGTTTTTAAATGGCCTTTAGCTAGGTCAGAATGTTCACTAAAAAAGTCCACGAGGATTTTAAATTGGTGGGGTTTCGTGAAAGAATTCTTCGACGTTGCTTCCCTGTAAATTTAATTTATTTTAAATAATAATAAAGAACTAAATTAATTAACAAAAATAAAAACTTACATTTCAATTTCTTCTTTTCTGCAAGCCAACAAGCTATCGAATAAATTTTACGATAATCGAACGATTGTGACATTCGCATTCGAGTTGCCAAGTGCCAAAAATTCGATATACGAAGAGGGATAAAAGAAAATGCGAATGTCAAAAATTTTAATGCGAAAGTCGGATTACAGGGTATCATTTACACGAATTCGAAAAATTTCAGATTCGAATTCTATTACAGAGTAAGGCCCCTGTCAATTAGCATTCGTTTGTATAGTTAAAAGAAAAGCAGCGAGAATCAATTTCTTAAATCGAAGGCAAATATATTTTATATAATGATAGAATAATTTTACCAGGTAGTGTTGACAAATGTTGATTCTCTCATCTACAATTTTATGAAATATCAAGCTTTGTATCAAATACGAATGGAAATTTTACCGACAAGTTAAAAATTTTCTATTTTTTAATGCGCACCTTCATAATTATGTGCATCAAGTTTTGACTTAGCAGTTGGCAACTGTTGGGTACGCTGAATGTGACCAGTGAAAATTAATTATATGCTATGACGAATTGTGAGCGCTCTCTTTCTTGTTATATTTTTTGACAAAAGTCCGTTTCCAACAGAAACGTCAATACTACCTTGGAGTAATTATATCATGATTTTACATTTATACCTTTCCGAACATTGTTTGTACATTTTATTATAAAAAGTTAGCTATGTAAGTCAAAAATAATTTAGATAAGCAACCAACTTCAGTGGGCACTACAGCTAGAGTTGGTTTCTAGAAGATTCCTGGTTGATTTGCAGCGAATTTGTCATGGAGAGAGCTTAGGGGAGAGTGGTACTAGTTGTCACAAAATTTGAATGAACTGCTGTAACTCCCACAAATTAAGCAATAATGGCACTGCAAAACTTTTCAAGATAAATTCAATATTTTATTCTTCAATCCTGATATGAATAACGAATATTATTTTAAAATAAATCAAAAAATTTTCTAGTTAAAAAATTCAACTCGTTTGGGACAAGTAACCCCAGCCGTGGGGTAAGTTGTCTCAACGCGTAGTCCCCGTTGTCACACCTCTTAATCGTCACTTTCAATGCATTAGTAGACAACGTTTGCAGTTTATACATATATTGACGACAATTGTTATTGGATTTGACGCTTGACAACAAACTACACGTAGTAAATCCACGTTATCTTTATTGATACTAGCTGTAACCGGCTTGCATCATGATATCTGAGGATGTCCGACCTCGGTTTGTAAGTCGTTTGCGATTTTTTGGCAATTTCCTCAATTCAAATAAAACATAGAATACTTTCAAAAGGGTTATATGAAATTATATGTGACAACAAGCCCCACAAGCGCTGTGACAACCTGTACCATTTGGAAAAAAATGTAAGCAATGTTCTGTAAATTTAAATATAAAGTTTTATCTAAAAATTCATAAGTATTTGCAAAATATAATATTAATTGTATTGGAAATTTATTTAAAGTTAAATATTGCACACTTCTATTTGTCTAAACACAAATTTTTAAAAAATATAAAAATACACAAATCCAACTTAGTTTCTTAAATCTCTTTTAATTTTTGCAAAACAAAACTAACGGCTCTTAAACTTTCTTGGCATGCTTGAAATTGCAATAGAGTATAGATGACATTGTTATTTAACTCGATAACGTGTTGAATCAAAAGATATCGGCGTTGTGACAACTAGTACTTGAGACAACGGGGACGAGTCTCCCCTACTTATCAAATTTTTTTTATTTATAATATTTATGTGGTAATCGTGGCTTTGAATGCCTGGAGCCCGAGATCGATTCCAACTCGCGGCACAATTTTTTTCAGTAAGAAATGATCGGTCACCACCTCTCTGCAGACAATGGCAAACCTCAGAGAGTAAATAATGCCATGTAAAAAGCTTCTTGAGAACATGAACTTTAGCCGTTCGGAGTTGGCATAAGACATGTAGGTCCAGTACTCTGTTAATTATGTACAATCATTTTAAAGCACACATAACACAATTGATCATAAGAAGCTTGACAATTCAATATAAGCACAAAAATATTTCAACAGATGATTTTAACAGCACAAAAATACTTTGAAACGTTCATTCAACAAAGAAAATTGTTTACTTAAACGCAAATCATTTAATCGAACAGTGTTTAGAAATAACAGCGGCCGACTGTTAATATTACAGTTGATATTTTTCTGAGTGTGCTAGCAGGCCTTCCTGTGGATTTTGTAGTACTGCCGCACTCATATACAATTACACTTTCTTTTTTATATGAAGTGGGAAAATTTCGCCGGCCTTCCGCTCTGATAGCTCAAAAGAAGCCTACTAGAAGCACTTCTTTAGAATGGCTAATAGTAGGGGTAACCAAAAAGTGTTGAAAAAATATGTTTTCTTTTAAACCTTTTTCTATTTATTTATATATTCTATGATTTTATCTTCTCTCCTATGTTTTTTTAAGTTAGATTAATTTCAATCTGTAATCTTTGATATATGAAGTATATGAAAAGTCAGGGAAAACAAATTTGTTGTCCTGCCTTTTGTGCAGAAAAGGAAGGCCTTCAAGAAGTGCTCATAAGAGCAGCGAGGAACGGATGTGTTTAGTCTTCAAAAGTAGCAGTCAATGCAGGCCTTCGTATGAAGAGAGCTGGTTTAATTGCCTATTGGGGACTCGCAGCATTTGTTTACTCCACGTTAAGACGGTGATCCGCTTAGATCAGTGATGCACAGCGTAAGCAGAGCTTCCAACACAAGCGCAACATTTTTGTCTTAGTATATGTGTACAAGACAAAAATTTAACATAACGATTTGCTAAAAAGATGCTTACTGCGTGAAGATCAAACGCAAACTAATTCAATGCAGTGTGGCCAGATAGTTTTTAGAAACAGCGCGAACTACAACATTTTTATCGCCCAAAAATCGCCCAATTTTTCAGATTTTAATATTTTGTAGCCCAAACAAGCGCAAATTGGGGGACATTTACAGTATAAAGTCGCAAAAATTTTCTCTTAAGCTCATTTTTAAAACAAATTGTTTATATTTGTATGTATTGAAAATTTGCAATGTGTTAAGAAGATATAACATAAATTAAACATTTCTTTAAAAAAAAACAATTCAAAGAAATTAACATTAAATAAATAAATTTTTCTTTTAAGCACAAATAATTAAAACATCCCAATAAACATTGTGACGAGGGGTGATTCGTTGACGAATTGCTTGTTAATAGTTTTTTCGTATTATTTTCGAATAGTTTGGTTTTGTCTATATCAGAGGTTGGCTGGATGCTTAAAGAAAGTACCGTTTAAAATTGCTTTGTTAAATAGCAAAAATACTTTGTTAAACAATTTAAACTAAGATTAAAAGCGACTTATTTGAGCGACACTTTAGTAAAAATTCTAAAACTTTGAATATCAAAAACATTTCAAAAAATTAATTTTTGTTTTGTTTCAAAAAACATCAAAATATTTCAATAAAATTATGCTGAAAGTCGGTTTTAACATTAAATTGTGTTTAAAATCGAGATAAGTTGACGGTTGATGAGTTGAGAAGAGCTGTCGGGCAAATATATATAAAACTTCTAGATTTTTTAATTTTTTTTTTTTGCTTTTTGAACTTTGGTGATTCGTTTAAGAATTGCTTCTATTAAATTGGAAGATTTGTTAACCAATTGCTTATTTGAAATAGAAACATTCGTTAATGTATTAATTTTCTAAGATTTGGCGACTCTTTAACGAATTGCTTTTGTCGATTTGAAAGGTTCGTTAACGAAGGAGGAATTTCTCCCGTTCACGATATTATAAATGAATTGTATATGATAATTGCTATTGAATGAAATGAACGAGAAAGCAATTCATAAACGATATCATAAGTGAATCATTTTGTTTGTTGGGATATTAAAAGTTTCCTGAAGAAGATATTCAATATCTTCTTCGCTTTCATCAACTTCCTCTTCATCTATTTATTTTTTTTCATATATAGAGCTATTGCACTTAGAAATCATATTTTCTGTTATTGGAAGAGTCTTGCAGAAAACGTTTAAAGGGCCAACCAAAATAGACGAGACGAGACGTAACGAGTAAATTCAAGCATACGTGAAACAATGTTATTAACCAAAATGGTCTAACGTATTTGATCGAAACTGAACGAAACGTTTGACTAGACGCTTTGTTCCGTAAGAACCGAACTTTTACCGTCTCAACTCGTCAGCAACAACTGTGTAGAGTATGTTTACATCAAGTTTTGTTGCGTTTTTATCAATTAGTGCAAGTTAACATATAATTATTATTTTATTGTCTTTGTTAGGGATGAAAAAGTAATTTACATGTATTTTTTCGGTTTTCATTTGATCAAGTCGACGTGTTCTACAACGTTTTATTTTGGGTTAAATGCCAAAACAGCCGTAACGAATGCAAACGCTCGTCAGATTGCAATCGTCTCGTTTCGTCTATTTTGGTTGGGCCTTAAGGCTTTCATGTGAAATTTTATTCGTATAATAGACGAAAGGGATTCCAACATCATACGATTTCTCATGTTCGTTTTAGTAGCATTCATCACAGAAATACTCTTTCAACAAAAGTGTTTGAGCGAGGCAACGATAGTAAAATAAGTGCTAACTTAGAAATATTTTCCAGCATTTTGCCTCCACCAGCATTTATTTAATCGTTCGTTTTCAACCAAAATTCTTTGGTATCTGACAGAATGTTTTTTTCAAAATTATCTTTCCATGGAATAACCAATAGCGAATCGTATTCTAGCTTTGCTGCACGTCTCTCCAACTGACTTAAATAATGAAGAAAAAGTTCTGAAAACGGTTTTCTAAAGTGGTTTAAACATGTCTGAAATGAATGGAATGACTGAATATATGTAATTTTTTCACGAATCTTCTGACAAAAGTAGCCCAAAAAAGCGCGAGGCGCTTTTTAAATAAAAATAAGCGCAAAATTATAAAAAAGATCGCCCAATTGGCGCTTTATCGCCCAATCTGGACACACTGATTCAATGTCGCAGAAGTTCAGTAGCTTCGCAGACACGACTTGTCCGTGAAAGCCGAGTTGCTCCCCGAAGCTCTTGTGTGCACCTCTGATTTAACTCTTATGAAAAAACTACTTGCATTTTATTTCGTTTTATGCTATTATCCAATAGATGGCGCTTCTATTCGGTTGATATGATGTATGCATCTAAAAGAGCAACCGTTTGTTATTGCGTAAAGCAGTAAGCAGCAGAGCAGTGGCTCAGTGCGTTAAGCAGTTGTCGATTTGATGTGTTGAATCAAAGAAGCCCGGTTCGAACCGCAGCTTTCAATATGTTGTGTTATATTTTTATATTACAATCTTATTTAATTTATTATTTAATCTAAAAATTGCATAGTGCAATATTTTTATTTTTTATCAGATCCTGTTGCTTGCGATAGCATGAACAAAATGTAAGCAAAATACAACTTTTATTACCCTTTTAGTTATTTTGTATTCAATTTTTAACCTAAGGTACTTTAATTCAAATTGTTTTCCCAATTTATTAAATTTACATACAGCTTTGACTAAAAATATGTCTAGTATTTTTAATCGTATCAATTCTAATAAAAAAAGGATTAAAAAATGTTAGTGCAATGTATTGTTTAAAAATTACTCCAAGATTTTTAACCGTGTATAAGTTGTGAATTTGTCAATTCATCCGTCCCAGACGGCCGATTGAAAAATTTTAAAACTTTTTTGTTTTAAGACCGATTAAAAATTCTTAGAGTAAATTTGATATTAATTCATTTCCAATTTTTTAAGGCATTTAAAATTTTGTAAACTTACTGCAAATAAAAGTTAAGAAGAAACTAAAGATTCTGTTCCAAATTTTTACAGTTTTATGGTCCAAGGTTCCTTTATTATATACAAAATAATTATTTGACCTAAAAACACCAAGAAAGATAGAAGACAAGATAGCGCAAAGAGAGCATAAAAAAGTTGCACAGCTCTGCGCATCTCGTCACGAAATACCAACCAGTGCTGCCGTTTTACAATTTTTAAAAGTAGTAAATTTACAGTTTTTGGGGAGTATTTTGTAAGTTTTAGGAGTACTTTAGTTCTTGGAAATAATGACAAAAAATAACTTAAGCAAAACAAACTAATAATCATATAAAATGTTATTATTTTCTCCTTTTTATTTATTTACCGTGTTTTTCTTTTCATAAACAAAGTTTTTCATTAAAATGGCTATAAATTTTGACATGATGTCAACAGTACATACTTCATTCGTAATAGTTGTAGCCAATTCAGCACACCTTTTTATTGGTTTATCCAAGTTATTATTTTTCCCATCCTGTTCAAAACTACACTCCAAAAACGAAACCCGTCCTAACCTTTACGTATTCCCTCATTAAATTAAGCTCTGAAATTTTCCTTTCTGCAGTTGCATTGCCATGTTGAAACTACAATATTGTGCTTACTAATTGAAGGGCTTATTGCAAAAACACGATAAGCCAAAAATAAAAATTTTGAAATAATCGCCTTTGAATCATTTAAAAAATACATAATAAAGACGTTGCATGTTGTCGTACTTTTAATACTTGTACATGTTGATTATCCAACATGTAGAAAAGTTAATGAATAAGAGTGGAAAGCACAAATTTTTTTAAACTATATACATCTTTTGCTGTTTTACGATTTCTTGGACTTTGTTTTTGTATAAGAGAATTTTTGTAATTAATTGTTTATTATCTTTTGTTTTTGCTTAATCTAACGAAATATAATATTCAGTTCTAAACTGCAAAAACTGAAATTTCGTTAAATTTTTAAAGCAATGAACATCACTTCCATAAATGGAAAGATATCGCCGAATATTTTTAGATTCACATAACTTATGTTCTTAACTAAAAATCTGCTGACTTATTTTCAGAATTCGCGAATCTTTTCCATTTGGTCGCCTCGTTACACTGTGCGGCATAATGAAAGACAAGGTGAACAAGAAAATGTGAAATGTGAACGAACAAAGTGAACGAAAAAAGGAAGCGTTCAGAAAAAATTATTTTTGCATTATTGGCGAGTACACATAAGGCCATTTTGAGTTATTAATAAATAGTAGTACTTTTTGTGTTTGGGGAGTATAGTAGTACCCAAGAGTCAATAGGAGTAAAATACTCCGATAGTAGTACTTTCGGCAGCGCTGATACCAACAGCTGCCTGTTTCATATTTATGTGATTGTGCGGTTGCTTGATTGTGAGAGAACGAAATACACCTGAATTGTACATCAGATCTGTTGTGACCATAGTACAATAAACAAGGTAGCTGCAGGGTTATCAATCCTCTCTCTCTCAGAGTCAGAATTGTCAAATTCAATACAAATTATTTGATGTCTTGTTTTGTAGCTCTGTTTCGTTCAGTATTTTTTGACAATTCTGACTTTCGGCTCTCAGCCCTGCAGCTACCTTATTTGTTGTACTATGGTTGTGACGAAGCAACTCATGACAACTCATAGCAACCGATTAAAAGAAATGTATATCAGAAAAAAATTGAGATTACGAAAAGCATATCATTTGGCCATTATAATTTTATTTTGGTGAAAACTTTATTTGTTTGTTAAAATTACAAAAAAGTGCACTTTTTGAGATGTGAGCAAATTAGATTTTTTTTTTACAAAATTTAGGAAACTCTAGCATAGGAAACTCTTAAAAAATATTTTACTTCTTAAAATTTTTTTAAGATTTATTTTAAATGACTCTATTTTCAAGATTTCATTTTATATCAAAACTTGGTACATCAAAACTGTACTAAAAACGTTCCTAAAAAATAAACTAAATGAGAAACATCAAATTGTGTGCAAACATTTAATAACACACACAACACAATTGATCATAAGAAGCTCGGTCAAAGTCCTTTCAAGGGCTGAAATGGCCAATTTGTTTTTGTTATGTTTTTTTGATGAAATAAATACCGTTTTTCTTGTATTATTGGTTTGTATAATTGTTCACTCGAATTGCTTTCACACCTTCCAACATTCTTCTTTGGAAAAAAAAGATCTCCAAACATTTTTATAAAATCCTGTGGCGATCTTGGCATATCGGTAATGTTCAGCGACAAGCAAAATTTGATAATCTGCAGGAACAATGTGCAGTGTTGTTGCTGCTGTCGCTGTTGTTCACTGTTTGGTGAAGCTCAAAAATAAAAACAAAAAAATTCATCATTGCTATCATTGTTATATCAAATTGAGCAATATTAACATAATATATTCGGCAGAAAAATTAACTTATTTATTAAATGCGTGGAAACTCGGAAAAATGGCTTTTCCCAGAGATGAAACCTAGCTGGATCGATTTTTCAGCCCCCCTCTTTATCTATATTGTAAATTTCATCGAAATCGTTAGAGTCGTTTCAATTGCAAATATATAAAAATATTGCTCGTTTGATATAATAAGATTTTGTGTTTATATAATCACAAATAATAAAAATTAAAGAACATAAATGATAAAAAAGCGATCCATCTTTGCTTCGAGTGATCCATTCTCTTTATTATGTTGAGGAATAAATATTACTTTGCCAAAAAACTCTTGTTTTCATTAAAAATTACGGACTTTTCAACACACCTTGTTTTCTTGAGTAATACGAAAGTTTCAAGAATAAAAACAAGTATTGCTGATGCAAGATTGAACAATAAAGGTACAAAAATGTTGATGAAATAATTAATGAAAACAATAAAAAATATGAATTATTTTGTTATTTTACGAAAAGTTTAAAATTTAAAGTTTAAACAACTCTGTTTAGCTTGATGTGCATATTTTTAATCTTTAAAATTTAATGTATCGTTTTACGTTTTTGCCGACTGTGTCTCCTCTGAGCTTTACCTCTGAGCTTTAAAAGAATTTTTAAAACTTAAAAAAGAAATATTCATGGCGAATACCTTAAAGTTGGATACATAAAACAACGAACTGTTGCTCTTTTCATGTCGAATGCCCTACGCTCTATTTGAGTCAACAGCATTCATCCCCATTCCCATACCCATTCCCAGATGGCAGCATCTGGAGTTCATAAGGCTCAAAATGGAGCCAACGACACAACCGTGTCAAAGTGCCACGTGCTAACGTGCCATGTTTGGTTCAACGGTAGGACATTGATGTGGGAAGATTTTAGGTGTTGTTACCGTTGTTGTGTGTGTTGAAGTTGTTGCATGGAATGTATGTTTGTATGTTTTGCAGTGGTAGTGCCGTAGCAGATAAGGCAACAACACCATGAAATTGGGTATGCAAATTTGTTAGTTCTACCATCAAACAACCGTAACATTAACAACGTGTAGAGTACAACTGTTTCTGAAAATGAATCACCTCTAATTGTTTTGAATGCTACAGAGGTGCTTTGATGTATACTTGCTCAACAAATTATGCCAACAGCCTATTTGGACACAGCGATCCGCAGATCCAACGACAAGCAATTAATTTAATTTTAAACAGGAATAACAAACAGAGAGAGAGAATTTTTGAGGTACCTGTATGTATGCCTTAAAGTGCATGCACCTGCATATGTAAATATTTTCACTCCTGCGTGTCGTCCTTCGGCTGATTGGCGAAGTAAAAATAAGTTCCATGCGAATGTGTGTTTGAATGCATTTCATGTGAGTTGGAATAAAATAAAAGCAATCATGTCAACATATATGACAAGCTCTTTGTTGCAGCTGCAGGCTGTCACTTAGTGCTGTCATCTAGTGTTCATTGTGATGAACTACACACAACAAGCGCCAAAGTAAAGGAACATCAAGGACACTTGAAAAGGCGCTGCTACACCCTCAGGACAAGAAAACCATAAGTTATTCAGTAGATCATTACATCAAGGTCGAACTAGGTCATAGGCAACAAGGCAAACAGTCATAAATGCCTTTAAACAATCCCATTAAAAAAAAAAATATCAAACTGAATACTAAAAGCGATACTAGGGATTTTCACTTCAAGGAGCAAACACACGTAGCACGTCTATTCTTGAGAAGGGTTAAGCAAAAGTGAAAGTTACCTTCGTAGAATGCGTGAATATTACCGCAGAACTGTTTAATTGTCATAAACTAGGCAGTCTACGTTTAACCGTCGTCGGTTTTTATTTCAAAATATTTTAATTTAAAATTAACTTTTTTAGGTATGGAAGAATTCTATTAGAATTCAAAATGGTATGTTTGTTCTCGTTCTAGACATTTTTAGTTTATTTTGCAAGTTTTATTAACAAAAGACCCTTAATGAACGGGTGCAGTTCTTTACCCTAATTCTGAAAATTCTAATGGAAATTCTAAAATTCAGTTATGTACTTATTTTTAGGATTAGATACAACTTCAATAATTCGAGGACGTTAAAATCAGTCAAGTTTTGATAAAATAGCTAAATACCCTTAAACCCTTCACTAATAACTTATTAACTTTTCAAAATGTTCTCTAATTTTGCTCATCTTGAGCTTAAAATGTTCGTTATAAAAAAAAAACATTATTAAAATTAATTTTGGGCTTACAAGTTATGTTGAGTTAAAAATATATGAAAAGTTCTAAAAAATGACCAAAAAATCCAACTTGTCAGAGCTGTTCCTGAGGAATTTTCTATCAAATCATAAGAGATGGTATGTTGTTGAAAGCGCTATGAATTATTGCATGCAATTTTATAAAAATTTATTCCACCTTACATGTCGTTACTGGAATATTTGCATATGAAATATAAATATAAACATAAGTATTAAGAATTACTTAAATGTTTAAAAGGCTAAAAGAAGCTCGAAATAATTAAAAAAATTTGTTTGCATAACACATAAGGCATGAACTTCGAGTGTCAAAATAAACATCTACATTTCTTTGGTGGGCACTCTATGCCATGACATATCAGAAAAAATTATTTTCCCTGTCAGTAAAAAACTTCGGCAACATTTGCACTTATGTTCTGAACAGGCATTTAAGGCATTGAAAATGTTCAAAATGGTGTATTTATTTAAGGACATTTTTATTTAGAATTAATATGAGAAAACGCAAAAAAGTGAAATTCAGAAATGTGACTGCTCATGCCATAAGATAGACGACCTGAGATAATTCATGGCATCTATCGCGGAGTATAAGTTATGCAAGGGCATTTGCGATCTCCACAAAATTTATCGTACGACTTGGTGCATGTGCTATATCTTGTGCAGACGGCCCGTAATGTGGTTTAAGCATTATTTCCACTTATTCAGTGCTGGAAAATAGTCTTTGGGGAAGTCTCCCATACTGGAATTAAGCCACTTCTAATAAATTGCGCCAGCCAATTCTGTCGTGCTCTTTCTGGAGCCAGTTGGAAGTTCCAAGCGTCACCAGGTTATCCAACACTTTGTCCTTCCAAAGAAGGCTTTCGTCTGCGTTAAGGCCACACTAAGGGAAAAAGTTATGTAGTCAGTACAGAGACAGCTATGTAAAATCTATGCACTGCAACTTGTATGAGAACGCAACAAGAGCAGTATTTACTGAGTAAAGGGAGCCTGTATGAATAAAAAATGAATAAAAAATGTATTCAATACATCATGTTATGTGTTGAATACATAGCAGACTTCAATAGATACAAGCAACGTGTACTCAATCAACGTGTTATGTAATTTTTTACAAAAACTTTACTCAATACATAAAATATAGACTCAGTACACGTTCCT
This sequence comes from Tetanocera ferruginea, assembly GCA_958299015.1. Lineage (NCBI taxonomy): Eukaryota > Metazoa > Arthropoda > Insecta > Diptera > Sciomyzidae > Tetanocera > Tetanocera ferruginea. The sequence continues at coordinate 74,020,636 of OY282642.1, forward strand.
CTTAAACGATTGAAGTTTATTCAGTACATAACATATGGACTCAGTACACGTATCTCTTGCACATCGGCACACGATTTTGCTGTTTTATGTCATTCGTTTCTTGATTTTCAAATAAACAACACCTCTAAAGCCTGTAGAAAATCAGAGCGGGAATGAGTTTATCCACTGTACTCTAGAACAAAAGCGATGATTGGATAAGAATTAAATGGCTGGGTTTCTATAAGTAATTGCCAATTATTTTGTGAAATCTAGTCATTTCTTTATAAAATTATTTATTGCATTTGTTGAGAGGGTGCTTTAGGCACAGGCATGAATTGTGTACATATTCAATACATGGAATTATGAACAAAAAATATATAATGAATACATTATGCATGTACTCATTGCATAAAATTATGTTTTTAACATATGTAATGAGTAAATGATGTATGTACTCATTATATAAATGTATGCACTAAAAATATGTAATGAGTAAATAATGTATGTACTCATTGCATAAAATTATGTACTCCAAATATGTAATGAGTAAATTATGTTTGTACTGAGTCAATAATTTATGTAATACGTGCATAAGATCTTTACTCATTACATAAAATTGTTTGTAACATTTTGCGATGAGTACAGTGTGAATGTACTCACCACATACATCCATGAATTCACGACACATATTTATGCGTTGACTACATTAAATTCTTTATTGACTACATAACCGCTTGAAAGCATTATGTAGTCAATAAAGATTTCAACATGTACTCAATACATGAAAAATGTAAAATTTTTGTGTGCAGAAAACTATGCGATGAGTACATAAATTTATGTATTGAGTCCATAGGTTTTTCCCTCTGTGCAGACTAACCAGACTAGCCACTGGCCTCAGGCCCCCACCATCCGTGTTAGAAGTGGGAAAAAAATTTAAAAAAAAAACAATGTTGAATCGAGTATTCAATAGGATTGTTATAGAATGAAGCCTCGATTATTGTGTGGATTCTTGATGTATATTGAACTGCATATGACCTATGCATACTTGCATACGAACACGGAAAGCTCGCTAGACAATTGCGCAAATATAGGGGCCATTAAAAAAACAAAGCAAAAAATACTAGTACACCCAGGGAAAAATGAGGCAAAATTTTTCAACACGCTCCTGTCAATCTAACATGATAATTTTTACTAGCAAAACAACAACAATTTTGAAAGATTTACACTGTATTATGCAGTGTTAAAAAATAATATGAGTAAAGTGTTGATTTGCTTATTGTATCAGCATATAAAAAGAAAAGACAGTGCGAATAATGTTGCCGTTGAGCCAATAAGTGACAAATTGCCCCTTTTCTGAATGTCCTGTTCAGCAGAAGCCATTTTATGTGATTTTGCGCTCTGCACAAACGTTCACTTAACAGACTGTAATTATTATGTAAAGTGTTAATTATTAATATAACTGATCGTGTTGAATTTCAATAACATGATTTAGTGTTAAAAAAGTGTTATTTTTACAGGATTTTATTCTGGGTGTAAGGTATTATCTTCGACTTACCTGAAGTTAAAATACCCCCACGGCCGATTCGTAAGATTACAAAGTTCTTATTTTGATGACGTCTTAAATACGTTCATATCAAATTGTTTTCCTGCAGAGTAAAGACAAGTTCCTTCGAAAATTTTTCAATTTTGGGGTTGACGAAAATTTTTCTAGCACGCCTCAGTTTTAATATAAAATTCACAAATACCCAATTTCAGTTCTGTAGCTTATATATAAGCCTAGAGTTTTCACTATTATAGGCTGTGTGTGATGTGGTTGTGTTCGTAGGCGGTTGACGCATACTTTTCTCCACGATTTAGTTTTGATATAAAATACAAATATATCAAATTAATTTCGTATGGCTTAAAGAAAAGGCTTTTTATAGAATTTAAGGGTTTTATGGGATGTAGGCGTGTTCGTGGTTATAAAATGGATACCTATCTAATTTTTTATAAAATGGATACTTATCTAATTTTACTTTTGTGGCTACGACAGAATATATAGTTATATAGTTTTTCAATTTTGGGGTTGTATGGGAGGTGGGCGTGTTCGTTGGTGGTTGACGCCCATTTTTCTAACACCACTTAATTTTGATATAACATGAATAAATGTCTATTTTACTTTTGTAGCTTTGACAAAAGTCTATTTATATCGCTTTCAATTTTGGGGTTGTATGGGAGGTGGGCGTGTTCGTTAGTGAATGACGCCCATTTTTCGAAAACACGCTTTAGTTTTGATACAAAATAAATACATACCTATTTTTATATATGTAGCTTTGACAGAAGCCTCGTTATATAGTTGTGAATTTTGGGGTTGTATGGGAGGTAGGTATGCTGGTAGGTGTATGACGCCCATTTTTCTAATATACCTCAGTTTTGACATACAACGCACAAGTACCAAATTTAAGTTGTGTATCTTCAATATTAGCCTCTTTATAGAGTTTTAATTATTGAGGTTGTATGGGAGGTAGAACCATTCTCGAACTTGATTTTATTTTTTTTAGAAAAAATCTTACGTATAGAATTTCACTACGATAGCTTTAAAATAACGGCTGTAATCGTGTCCACAGACAGACGGAAGATGGACAGACAAACGGATATGGCTAAATCAACTTAGGTGGTGATGCTGATTAAGAATATATATACTTTTCTATACCTACCACGCCTCCTTTTGGGCGGTACACACGTCGTGACAAAACTAATATACTACTTACGTAGTACGCGTGCGGTATAAATATTGCAAATGTTCCAAAAAATTTAAGTTCAAATGAATGTCTTCTAACACACTCTTTAAATTCCGTTGCCGCTATAAAATTGCTTCTAACAAAATGCATAGATCTTAATAGCACGAAGTGCTTTTCATCAAATAGGTTCATTCAATATGACAACGTCTAGATGCGGCACGCCATTGCCTCGCACATCCTGGTGTGACAAAACGCTTGCGAGATAATTTATTCACGGCCAACAGATATAAGCAGGAGTACCCGACAAAGAACATTTTGCAATGGAATTTTTGGCTGGCACGCGGCAAGAATAGTTGACAAAGGACAGAAGGTTGTCGCTACCACCCGGTGAATTTTGAATTAATTTGCTTCTCATCAATTTGATGCCCTGAAGTCTGTGAAGGCTATATAGTAGTGTTGTGAATTCAGTTACTGTTAACCGGTTAATATTACTATCCTTATTCGACGGTTTACTTAAAATGACGAATAATATGCGTAGCCGAAAACCGATTATTTTTGTAAGGATAACCGGAATATCGGTTAATAAGTTTGAAACAAAAAAAAATGTTTTAAATAGCATTAATTTTTGACATTTCATATTGTTTCCTTCACATACTCCAATGTTGTGTGAAAGTAATTTAAAAACACATTAAATCATGGTGCCATCACAAATCATGCAACCCTGTTTTCTTATCGATAACATAATTCTAATATTAACTCATCTCAATTGATTACTGTTCAAATAAATATCGTTGTTCTGGCTACAAATTTAGTTACTATTTATCAAAAAATTAAAAACTATTTGTTATTTAAATTCATTGACAGTCTTTAATTAGAATTCGGTCAAAGAGCTACACAAATGTCAATTTCTAACTTTCTAATGGCAAGGATAATGATCACACTGTCGCTGTAGAGAAATGTTAAGCGACTTGATTATAATAAACATGACAGCATAACACAAAAATAAGAAACAATAAATGTAAACAATGGAGGAAATTTCCTTATGTCATGCAAAATTAGAATTAAATTGAAGACGACGACGGTGACATTCGATGTCGCGCAACAATATTGTCACAAAGTCTTCAAAAAGTGAAGAAAAGTGACGTTTGGCGATCGTCGCTCGTTGTGTGCAATGTGTTCAAGCTATATAGCGAAAATTTGTATTAAAACAAAACACACAAATGCTCTTACTAAATAAATAAATATGATATAATAACTTTTGAAAAAATTTGTGCTTATTTTTTAATGTTTAACTAACAGGTAATCGTAACCGATAACTAGTAAGTGAATTTTGTCGGTTAATACTGTAAGTCGATAACCGGTTACTACAATACGACAGCTAATTGACAACCCTACTTTCTTGGAAAATATTTTTGGACGACAAATGCCGTTTTAGTTGAACCAGTTTTATCCTCCAAACTCTGAACACAATATTTAAAGCAAGAACTTGAAAACATTTGGGACTTGAAGGAGTGGGTCATGTGCGTCAGTGACAATGCTGCAAAAACGAAAAAGACTGTTAAAAGAGCACAAAATAAACCATGACTTTATTATACATGAAACTGTTTTTTATACATATTTCTGACCTTAATGTGAGAAGAAGGAATTTAAGAACATGAAGAACCAAAAAACATAAAAAAAAAAATTTATTGAAGCTTGATTTTTATGATATAAATCATAATTTTTTAAAAAAAAATAATATAAAATAAAATCAAGTTTTTAAAACTTTTAAATTATTCATGTAGCATCGTCCTTCGGAATAAACTTAATGAAGTTCCTGGCCTTATGTGTCTACGTAAGTTTTTATGATACTTTATTGTGGACTGAAGCAAGATTGTCTAAGGAAATAAAAACAAAAACAACAAAACTGTTTCTGAAATGTGCACAATCAATAAAATGAAGATTAATTAGACGAACTTGCTTTGTAAGATTATTTATTGGAGAAGATGTGACAACGTTTTTGATGTAATGGGTACGTTACCAAAACCACACAAATTACATGAACAGATTTAATTATCTAGTGAAATTTCGTTCCAAAGGAATCAAACGAAATATAAATATTAAAACATTGAATAACACTATGGAACAAATTCTGGTTAGCAAGTTCGACGGTCGATTAAAAAAAAAATTCGAATTGACATAAACAAACGCCGCGATACGGGTCTTCTAATTTAGCCTCTATTTTCACCCCTCATTCTCAGAATCGACCTAACGTTGGGAAGATTGATTTGCTTCTTTACAAATTAAGCTAAAGTTATTGTTAAAGTTAAGGAAACGAAAGATGTGGAAATGTAATGAAAGCTAAGGTAAGGTAAGGTAAGGTAAGGTAAGGTAAGGTAAGGTAAGGTAAGGTAAGGTAAGGTAAGGTAAGGTAAGGTAAGGTAAGGTAAGGTAAGGTAAGGTAAGGTAAGGTAAGGTAAGGTAAGGTAAGGTAAGGTAAGGTAATGTAAGGTAAGGTAAGGTAAGGTAAGGTAAGGTAAGGTAAGGTAAGGTAAGGTAAGATAAGATAAGATAAGGTAAGGTAAGGTAAGGTAAGATAAGGTAAGGTAAGGTAAGGTAAGGTAAGGTAAGGTAAGGTAAGGTAAAGTAAGGTAAGGTAAGGTAAGGTAAGGTAAGGTAAGTTAAGTTAAGTTAAGTTAAGTTAAGTTAAGTTAAGTTAAGTTAAGTTAAGTTAAGTTAAGTTAAGTTAAGTTAAGTTAAGTTAAGTTAAGTTAAGTTAAGTTAAGTTAAGTTAAGTTAAGTTAAGTTAAGTTAAGTTAAGTTAAGTTAAGTTAAATAAAGTTAAGTTAAATAAAGTTAAGTTAAGTTAAGTTAAGTTAAGTTAAGTTAAGTTAAGTTAAGTTAAGTTAAGTTAAGTTAAGTTAAGTTAAGTTAAGTTAAGTTAAGTTAAGTTAAGTTAAATTAAATTAAATTAATTAAGTTAAGTTAAGTTAAGTTAAGTTAAGTTAAGTTAAGTTAAGTTAAGTTAAGTTAAGTTAAGGTAAGTCAATGTAAGTCAAGGTAAATCAAGGTAAGGTAAGGTAAGGTAAGGTAAGGTAAGGTAAGGTAAGGTAAGGTAAGGTAAGGTAAGATAAGGTAAGGTAAGGTAAGGTAAGGTAAGGTAAGGTAAGGTAAGGTAAGGTAAGATAAGGTAAGGTAAGGTAAGGTAAGGTAAGATAAGGTAAGGTAAGGTAAGGTAAGGTAAAGTAAGGTAAGGTAAGGTAAGGTAAAGTAAGGTAAGGTAAGGTAAGGTAAGGTAAGGTAAGGTAAGGTAAGATAAGATAAGGTAAGGTAAGGTAAGGTAAGGTAAGGTAAGTTAAGTTAAGTTAAGTTAAGTTAAGTTAAGTTAGGTTAAGTTAAGTTAAGTTAAGTTAAATTAAGTTAAGTTAAGTTAAGTTAAGTTAAGTTAAGTTAAGTTAAGTTAAGTTAAGTTAAGTTAAGTTAAGTTAAGTTAAGTTAAGTTAAGTTAAGTTAAGGTAAGTTAAGGTAAGTTAAGGTAAGGTAAGGTAAGGTAAGGTAAGGGAAGGTAAGGTAAGGCAAGGTACGTTAATGTAAGTTAAGGTAAAGTAAGCTAAGGCAAAGTACGATAAGGTAAGGTTAGGTAAGGTAAGAAAAGGCATGGCGAGGTGATGTAAGGTTAGTTAAGACAACGTTAGGTAAGGAATTTAAAGTATACTTTTTGACTTTTGCTCATGTGTATTCACTGTGACCATATTTGATGATCAATTGAGTAAAGCGACTGCTTTTTTGTGATTGCAGATCATTGAAGAGGAATGACTTAATTATACCCTAAATCTGACCTAAAAACCTGACCTAAACCTAAACCTGACCTTTCAGGGTATATTAACTTTGTGCCAACGTTTGAAACGCATAGATCAGCTTCACCTCGTCAGTCGAGTGTTGTCCGTATACACAGGAAAAAAAGAAGGAGTTGAGATAATTGATTGAAACTCGGTACACATGGTATTGAAAATAACTTGTTCTAGATTTACTTGAAACTATGAGTCGAAGCATGTCAAGTTAGTCTTGCTTTTGTTTTTGTTCTATGAAAATTTTCTGAATAAAAATTTTCACTTCTGTTTCTGATTACATACAAACAAAACGTGTTTTATTTCATCTGCCCTCATATTTTCAAAAGGTTATGGGCCCAGATTGTCTTGCTTAAGCTACTACGGAACATTTTTTGAGTAATTTACGTTTAATCAATTTTGAATTTTGCGAATTAAATTTTGCAATGGATTTTGAAACTAAAATTGAAAAACTGCACAACGAGAGCCAATGGTCAACATGGAAGTTCCAAGTGAAGATTACTCTGATTGCAGCAGAGGCTTACGACGTAGTCACTGGAATCGAAGAGCGTCCGAGGGACTTAGCAGAAAATGCCGCAAAGCTTCGAGAATGGAAAAGAACCGACGCGAAAGCTCAACGCATCATTGGTACCACGGTTGGAGTATCACATATCACGCACATACAAAATTGTAATTCAGCGAAGGATATGTGGGATCAGGATTCTATTTTTGAAAGGAAGAATGAAACAAGTCTGCTGATGTTGCACCAGAAGTTTTTCTCTTTTACAAAAGATGTAAATGAAAATATGGTAACATTCATTGCACGACTGGAAGAGCTAGTGATGCGGCTAAGATCACTTAAAGAAAATATTTCTGATGAGCTGCTTACTACTAAAATAATAATGTCACTTCCATCTGAATATGGTGCTTTTAGCAGTGCTTGGGAGTCTGCTGCAAAGTCTGATAGAACTCTCAATAATCTACGGTCTCGATTGGTCATAGAGGAAGAAAGACTAGCAGCTCGTGGCTTAGTTGAACCCGTAGAAGCGTTACTGGCTAAAAAGGCGACAACCCGGCAGAAAGGCGATGATGGTAAGCAGAAACTAAAGTCAACAAAAGGTAAATGTTATGGTTGTGGTGAAACTGGACACTGGAAGCGAAATTGTCCAAAACTCAAAAAGTTAGCTCAAGAAAGAAGTGGTCAAGCGTTTACTTGCGATGCAATCAAGAAGGTGATGACAAGAGACAGCTGGTTGTTAGATTCCGGTGCAAGTCATCATATGACGAATCGACGAGAGTGGTTCAAAGACTTTAAAAGTGAACCAATGTCTATTCAGATCGCAAGAGGTGTCATGAAGGGTCTTGGCACAGGAACAATTGATGTCAAATTTTTTGATGGCGATAATTGGTTTGATGGACATTTGCTTAACGTTGTGTATGTCCCAGAGCTGGGAAATAATTTATTTTCACAAAATCATGCACTTGATCAAGGACTCAAGATAGAAGGAACGAGTGACTCGCTAATGTTCAAAAGAGTTTGTGATGGAGCAAATATTTTGGTTGGGACAAGATGTGGCAAGCTTACACTAATGGCTATCGAGGTTAATCTTCCTAAAAATATTGGAACCGTCAACGCAAATGTAGCGGCTGAAAAACTAACACTCAAGGTCTGGCATGAGAGATTCGGACATCAGAATCTAGCTCAAGTAAGAAGTTTTTTAAAGAGAAACTCTGTTGGATTTCGTGACGAGAACTTTACTTGTGATGCATGTTTGTTTGGTAAGCATCACCGCAGCAGTTTCCCTACGCGTGAAGAGCGGTCAACGAAATGCGGGCAGATTATACATGCTGATGTATGCGGACCAATGCAGGAATCATCAATCGGAGGTTCACGGTATTTCTTATTGTTGAAGGATGATTTTTCACACTATCGTTTCATTTATTGTATCAAGCAAAAATCGGAAGTTGCGGATCGAATAAAGACTTTTATAAAAGTAGCAAAAAATTCGTATGGTCACGCAGTTAACATAATTCGGTCTGATAATGGAACAGAATTCATTAATGCGGAGATGAAGAAGTTGCTAGAACACGAGGGTATTCGACATCAAAGGACAGTTCCGTACACTCCTGAACAGAATGGTTCAGTGGAGCGTGAAATGAGAACAGTGGTAGAAATGGCGAGAACTATGATTCATGCACGTAATTTGGAATTAAAGTTCTGGGCAGAGGCCGTGTCTACAGCAGTATTTGTCCTAAATCATACTGGTACAAGTACAGTGGCAAACAAGACACCGTTTGATTTATGGTGCGGTAAGAGCCCATGTTTTAGTCATTTCAAACCGTTTGGCACGGAAGTTTTTGCTCATATTCCAAAGGAAAACCGACGGAAGCTGGACCCAAAAGCAGTCAGATGCATTTTTGTCGGCTATGATGACAATGTCAAGGGTTTTCGTGTATGGAATCCAGTTGCAAATAAAATTCAAATTTCACGTGATGTAAAGTTTATAGAAGAATGTGTTGACACAACTTCTGTTCATGTTCATTCATCAACTTCGGCTGAAAATGAAGCGACAGATCAAGAGATAACTGGGATCAGTGAAGATGACGATTTTCAGGATGCACATGGATCACCACCGGCGAAGTCCAAAACTGCGATGAAAAATAAATGGTGCGATCTGGATTCAAAAAATGTCATCAGCGAACGTTTGCGTAGCAGGCAACAAAGCAGTAGTCAATTCGTGGCTTTGCTGGGTTCAATAGCTATGGAGGAGCCAACGTCATACGAGGAAGCAATTTTATCAGTTGATCGAGACCAATGGATTTCAGCTGTGCGTGATGAGCTGGACTCGTTGGAAAGAAACCAAACTGTGAAGCTGGTTAAACCACCGTTGGGTCAAAAAGTTATCGACAATAAGTGGGTAAACAGGATCAAATATGAGTTTAACGTAAAATTCTTCAATACTGAATGTTTTCTGGGCTTAGAGCTGCGCATATTGACAGATAGTTCAAAGATATTACAACGTTTTGCAATGGAAGAATGTTATGGTTTATCGACACCTTCTGATTCAAATCAAGTGATGGAAAATTTCAATGAACCAAAAAGGACCAGTTTTCCATATCGAGAAGCTGTCGTAAGCTTGATGGATCTTGCAGTTGGTACTCGTCCGGACATCAGCTTTGCAGTGGGAGTTGTAAGCAGATTTTTGGAAAAACCAACAGAAGCGTATGTAGTTGCTGTAAAGCGTATTTTCAAATACTTGAAATCAACTTTAAGTTATGGAATTCATTTTGAAAGTAATAAGCCTTTGAAACTAATTGGATGCAGTGATGCTGACTATGCAGGTGATAGACAAACACGACGATCTACATCAGGATATGTATTTATGTTTGGGTCAAGCATTATCAGTTGGTGTTCTATGCGACAAAGTTCTGTTGCTTTATCAATTACAGAATCGGAGTACATCGCTGCAATGAAGGAACTAGTTTGGCTTCAACTTCTTCTACGAGAATTAACGAGCAAGATAATAAGAACTCAGTTCAACATGGACAATCAAAGTGCTATAAGGCTAATCAAGAATCCCGAGTTCCATAAAAGAACAAAGCACATTGATGTGCGATATCATTTCATTCGCGAAAAATTTAAGGAAAAACTGTACGAGCTAAATTATGTATCCAGCGAAGAGCAGCTGGCAGATGTTTTGAAAAAGCTTCACCGAGATGTCGTTTTCAAAATCTACGTAATTTACTTAATATTAAAGCAAAGATTAATCAAGATAATTTTATTGGTGCTGGATAATATTGATACTTTATATTATGTCTTATTTTAATTAGAATAATTATTGGTATATTGGTAATCTAGACAAGTAGTGGGAGTATTGAAAATAACTTGTTCTAGATTTACTTGAAACTATGAGTCGAAGCATATCAAGTTAGTCTTGCTTTTGTTTTTGTTCTATGAAAATTTTCTGAATAAAAATTTTCACTTCTGTTTCTGATTACATACAAACAAAACGTGTTTTATTTCATCTGCCCTCATATTTTCAAAACATGGTCACATAGGATCTGCACAATTGAATATTCATAAATGACATAAATGAGCTCATAATTAGCCTACAACTATAAAATTCGGTATGTATGTTTATACCCCCACGCGTACTGCGTAAGGGGTATATTAATTTTGTCACGACGTGTGTAACGCCCATAAAGAGGCGTGGTTGGTATAGAAAAGTATATATATTCTTGATCAGCATCACCACCTGAGTTGATTTAGCCATGTCCGTCTGTCTGTCTGTCCGTCTGTCTGTCTGTGGACACGATTACAGCCGTAATTTTGAAGCTTTTGTGCTGAAATTCGATATTTAAGCTTTCTTCTAAAAAACTAAGATCAAGTTCGAGAATGGGCAAAAGCGGTTGAAAACCACGCCTACCTTCCATACAACCCAAATAATGAAAACTCTATAAAGAAGCTAATATTAAAGTTACAAAACTGAAACTCGGTATTTGTGTGTTCTATGTCAAAACTTAGGTGTGTTAGAAAAATGGGCGTCATCCACCCACTAACACGCCCACCTCCTATACAACCCCCAAATTTAATATTTTATAAAAAGGCTTATATTTATGCTTCAGGAAAACAATTTGATATGTTTGTATTTTAGACACATACAAATAATTAAATCTTCTAAAATCTCATACAAAAAGCTCTCTAATTTAAGATTATTAACCCTTAAGAATCAGTCGTGGGGGTATTTGAACTTCGAACAAGTCGAAGATATACCCTACTAGTTTTTATATATAAATTATATCAAAACGAAGATGTTTTCAAAAAATGGATGTCATCCGCCCACGAACACGCCCACCTCCCATACAACCCACAAAAGCGAAAATACTAAAGTGTGATTAAATTTTAAGGTCCGATGTTGATTTTGAATAAAACACAAATTTTTTGGAAATTATTCTCATTTCTTTTTATTATGATAATATTAGTATGGTTCAATTATGTATGGAACAAAATGTTGGCCAAATGGCCGCCGCGACCTCTGACCATTTTCAATACTTTTATTGTATTTTGAAAAGTAGGTTTAGGGTATTTCATAGTCGAGCTAGACCGACTTTAGTCATTTCAGCTAGATAGCATAAGTAGAAGAGAGTGCTCAATGGGATGTTGTTTTTGAGAAAGTTGTGGAAAATGCCTGATTTGAATTTTTTATTACGGGTCTGTTTCGCATGTTAAATTCATCATCAATGTATTAAAATGTATTTGCTTTATGTCAAAATACCAAAATGCCACCTGAAGGATGGTAGACATCTGTTCCTTTTTGGATTAAAACCTTTTGAATTACGTTAGTTATTAATTATAAATGACTCCTTGGAAAGACTAAATAACATACTCTAAAACGAATACAAAAAGCTAAAGAATTGACACAAAAGGTCGCTGAAATGACACAGCGTACTGTACTGTTAAGTTAGATACTGCGACGTTTGGAAAACATTACCGGAAGAGCACTACTATTGTATTGGCCTCAATACTAACGCAGAACAGTTCGATGGATGGCAAAACTGCTGTATGCTATGAAGATGTTTTTCTTTAGGAATAACTCAAAAGCATTTAAACTAACCAAAAGAGAGGAAACTTTTATTTATCTTAGTTTCGGTGCACACATCTAGGCAAAGATTATCGTTAGGTATGTGGTAACTCTACTAAACTTTTCGAGGAGGCTACTTAAAATAAATTTGGTTCACAAAGAAAGCTGAAAATGCTCTCAGCTTTGGACATCAAGGAATCTTCCTTGCAATTGCCTTCTGATGCTTGGGATGACAATTTTGGTTACCTTCAAGGTTAAAACTTCATAAAAAATCTGAAGTGTTGTAAATAATACTGCGGAGAACAATGTAAAGCTTTTCTTAGATAACAATAGAATATCACTAAAGATGAGGACGAAAACCAATTCTTACTTTATATCATTGAACAGAATAGAACGCGGGTGTCAACAGAAACACAAAAAAAGAGCTAACAAATTTAGTTTTCGATTAATTAAAAGAATTGTATCTTATTGTAATACGAGTTCTAACTTTTAGTATTGCTTCGTTTATAAAACAGTTTCCACCTTTGAATAAAACCACCTATATAGGTGTTTTTTCCACCTAACCATTCTATGGATTTTTTAAATTCATTCTTAAAAGTCCTTGAGCACTCCTTTATAAATAATCTGGGGGCCTAAGATTTTGCACACATAATAGGAATGGTAGGTATAACAAATCAAGGGGTGGCTTCACTTCAACTTGATTTTTTTTTTTCGTCATATAGGCATAAACCACCCTAATGCACAAAAACAAGGAATTGTAGAATTTTAATTGGCCGCCTGTAATCATTTAGTTTTAATCACTTGTTAAAAACTACACAACGTGAGTTTGTAATTTTTCTTTTATTACGAACGAAACCATTCATAAACAAGCTTCTTAAATTTTATGAGGGTTTGTTATTTTTCTTGTTCTTTAATTGTACTTGAATTGAGTCAAATATATTGGTTAGTAAAATTGATACAATACTAGGCATCACTCGGGGACTTTTTTAAGAGCAGTAAAAAATGCAGTTCTTCATCCCTTTAATGAACAACTTGTATAAATTGGAACAATGAAAATTAGTTTTTATTTTCAAATATTTGCTTATTCAATTTTTGAATATAATAGATTATAATTAAATTATAATATAATTATATTATTTGTACTACTCAACATTTAAAGATTTGTAGTTAGAGCCAAAGTTTCATATTTTGCTATCGTTTCTCCAGTGTATTCTTTCAAAAAGTCTCCGATATCAATGCAAAGTAGACAAAGATTTTGCATACAATGCTGCCCATCCTACTCTAAAAAGAGATAAAATTATCCATTTTCCATAAGGACGATTTCACATTTAAATATATCTTAAAAACAAAAACAAAAAAAAAAGATTATATAAATAAAAAACAGGACTTCCTTCTCCCTGCACCTATGCATAAAATTTACTGGCGTTTGACGTGGTGGTAGACTTCGAAAATGAGTTGAGTTGAAATGCGATGCGATGAAGGACTCGCAAGGCATATAATTCGAAAGAGACTCGATGATGGTGAATGAAAATAAATAAATGGCTGGTAGGTGGAGAGGTCAGGGTAGGAGAAATGTATGGATGGATTGATGGTTGCCTGAATTGTTGAACGTATGAAGTCGGTATTCGACAGTGTTTTTCTATTTTTGTGCTGTGCTTGTTTCAGCGATCTGAGTGCTCAATGCCACGCGATGCTTTCTTGTTCGCAATGGAGCGATATTTAATAATGAAATTTGAAATTCCATGAAATGGAATAAAATGTAAATGTAAATCAGTCGGCGTTGCCACTTTTTTGCATGGTAAATCGATATTGTTATGGTTTAGAAACAGAAAGTGATGTTATGACAAGAATGTGAGGCAGTGAAAAGGCATCAAAGGAACATTAAAATTTTTTTTTATTTTAAAGAGGCGTTTATTTGCCATGAAGTAGCAGGTTACGAAGTTATTAATACAAATTTGTTTAAAAATGTTCTTAAATTATATTCATGAGAAATGGAAGATTTTATATTAGCTAAATTTTGCACATACAACATGGTGGTGAGCCATAAAAGAATGAAAAAAAATTGTGTTCATGAAATGGTTAATATTTTACTGAATTTTTTTTGAATTTTTAGTTCTACATTTTCTTTATTCAAAGATATATGTATGTTAAAAATAAAAAAATCATCCATTCAGGTGCACAAAATGTTCACCCAGTAATTTTAGTAGGTGTTTTTCCCTAAGTATTTAGCTATCGGAAGCTTATTATTGTCTCGCCAAGGTTTACTTTTTCAATTATTGAAGTACAAATAATATGTATAAAAAATTATTTTAAATCATAAAAGATTTTTTTTTTATTTTTATAAAGCACGAAAATGATAATACATACAAAAATCAGTAAAATTCATGTATATTAATGTGCCTCGACTTGTATGAAGAAAAAAAAGTTCCATTTGTACCCATCTTAAAATTAACCTTGATGTATTCTATGACCATTCCCAAAATATTTTGGCTATACCAAAATCCGTCAGTGAGCTAAACCATTTTGTAAAAACCTCCATAAATCATATTTTCCGTATATATTCTGGCTAGTGAAATAGATGTAAATAAATAAACTGTCTCAAATTATAGGCCTGAAAAAGTTCTTTCAATCTGCATCAAAAATTTGTATAAATTTGCAATTGGATTAAAGATAAGGATGTTTTTCATGATTTTTTTCTTAGTATTTTAGATGATTTTCAAAAATTTTACATTGAAAAAAACGCTTGAAATAAAAAAAATACAGTATTTTGGATTTTGAATATTTTATTTTCAGGTAAAGTGCACACAAATGGAGAAATAAAATAAGAACCACACTTTATTAAACAAAGAAAAATGTCCAAAATATATGACAGCCGTCCATACCTTTCCAACGATATCTTGATAACGGCGATCGTATAAGAAATAATAAAGTTATTTGAATGTTTGTGAAAATAATCTAAAAAAAAATGCATGAAAACATCATTATCCTTAATCCAATTGCAAATATTTTCAAATTTTTGATGTAGATTGAACGAACTTTTTCAGACCTATAATTTGAGACAGTTTATTTGTTTACAACTATTACACTAGTTAATATATATACCGAAAACATGATTTTTGGAGGTTTTTGCAAAATGGCTTAGCTCACTGACGGATTTCGGCACAGCCAAAATATTTTGGGAATTATCATAAAATACATCAAGGTTCATTCTAGGATGGGTACAAATAAAATTTTTTTTTTCAAGGCACCTTAATGTATATATTTCTCTTTCTTGAATACACTTATATACTATTTTTGTTTTGTTTTCATTAAAAAATTTCCGCATTCGAAAATTACCGAGGAGAAAGAATATTAATAAAGTTGTTTCACTTTGAAACAGCATTTATTCCACTTGATTCGAACATATGCTTCGTAGCACTTCGCGACGTCGTTTTTCAAAATCAAATAGGAGATCCGCCATTATCAACTCGTATTAATTCAACTCTGAGAAAACCTTGGTTAGGTTTTTCAGAACCACTTTTGCATAATAACTTTGAATTCATAAGCGATTAAAAATACAGTTTCCATTATTCGAAGTTATGCTTGCATGCATTGAATTAAGAGTGCATTTCAATAAAAGAACATAAATGTCAAAATTCCGAAATGTGCTCTTTTCGAAATTCACGATATTATTATACCCTTAATCTGGACAGATCATTTGTAGCACCTAGAAACAAGCGAGTCCGGTTAAAAAAATAAATATTCTTGATCGGCCCCACCTCGTGAGTTGATTGAGCCCTTTGCGACAGTCCGACCGTATGTCCGTCCGTTCACTTTCGTGTTGTCTATAAGTACAGGATAAGGAGTTGAGATAATTGCGTGAAACTTGGTAGAATTATTAACATGAAGCAAATGATCTCCACTATTGAATAGTTTTGGAATCCAACCAAGGGCACGCCTATTTCTCCTACAGCCACAAAATTTAAAACTCTATAAAGAGTTTCTATAAAGAGAAAACTACATTTTCAAAACTAGCAGAAACATGTCCAGATTTTGCACATCTAAAGTTCAATGGGATTCCGTACCGTGAAGGTGAAAACCTACGGGGCATATTAAGCCAAATTTGTTATACCGCAAAAATTCAACTTCAGCCCAACATCAAGAACGTATTCCGGCTTAATCACTACAGAAACTTGAGCAATAATAACAACGACTCTACGATCATGTGAAACATGGCTAAACAACGATATGTCAGATAGCTTGTTCACATTAAACGGTTTCAAAATATTTCGTGAGGATAAGGTTGGTCATGCAGGTGGAGTGGCGATATATGTGAAGAAAAAAATCTTGTATGTAGGTTACTGTGCAAGTCATTACCGGACCGGCTTATTGAGTACATATTTGTTGTGGTAAGCAATGGTGATGAAAACTTGCTTGTTGGGTGCGTCTACCGCCCAAATCGGAACGTTAATATTTACCTTTTTTAAGCGTATTAGAGAATATTGCACTACGTTTTTCTCAAATTATCATAGGTGGTGATTTTAACAGGTATTTTCTAGCTGAAAACAATGTGATGCTCGATATGCATAGCCTAGGTCTTCTCCCGGTAAATAAAACTTTGCCTTCTCATTTCACCAAAACTATTAATTCTTTGTTGGATTTATTCTTTTTATTCTTTTCAAACAAAAATACTTTTATATGAACAAATCTCTGTTCCTACCTTTTCAAAGCATGATCCGATTTTCCTTTACTACGAGTTTCAATTCAATAATGTGGACCACTGCTTCAGCTACCACGACTTTGAAAAATAGATTATGCTCTATTATTATCTATTTCTGATATATGCCTTGAAATTGTTGTACACAATGAGCTTATAAATTGATCGAATTTTAATTTTTTTTAAAACTAAAAATTTTTCACCAAAATTCTAATCTTTTATGCATACCTCAAATGTCAATTGTCCGAAAAATGCAGTTCCAAAATCAAAAGTTCCACTTCCCGAGCAAACAACTCAGTCAAATTTTAACGGTTTAAAAAAAAAACGGTTTTTTTTTTGGGTTTTTTTGGCGTTGTTTTATCAAAATGTATTATAAATTGATGTTGTAAGTGCTCTGGAAGTATTTTTTATCAAGTTTTGAATTATATCTTATTATTAATTTATTTTTTAAATTAATTTTTTATTTCGTTTTTATTTAAATTAGTTATGTTTTATAGCTTGAAAAGGTAAGCAGCGATTTTTTGAATAGTATTAATGTTTATCTCAGAAGTAATATTAATGTAAGTCCGTCTTCGTATTTTGACAGTTAAATTTAAAAATTTATTGTCAGATCATACGTTTTAAGTCAAAGCATTCAGATAATGATCTTTTATATTATTATTGAGACTGAATATATCATTTTTGAGGAAAAAAAGCTTCTTGAATAGAATATCATATATTAAAAGTCTATAATGTTCTTACATTTATTTTTTATTGAATTGCTCAAATTCGGGCAACAGGTTTACTTGTCTTATATTGAAGCGCATTACTGCATACAATCGGTGGAAATGGTTCAAAACCTTAGCCTTATATGAATTAAAAATCTTGCTATCGAAAGTTACAAAGGAGGTAAAAGCTGCAAAAATCAATCATTATGGTTTTAAATTTGAATATTCGGTGGGTAGTAAGCAGAAGTGTCGAGAGGTACGCAATATCGGTCTTTTATAAAAAAAACATTAATTCTTGTAATATTGTTAATGTAGTGGAAGTTAATAAAAATTTTGTCAATATTCCTAAGGCTGTAGTTAATCAAAATGTTTATCGAAGCATCATTAGCATATTTGACCAAAGTCATAGTTTCAGTCTTTCTTGTGTAAGTCAAGATGATGTTTGACAAAGTATACTATCAATAAGATCAAATGCATTGGGATATGATGAAACAAATCCAGTTTTCTTCAAATTATTGCTTCCGGAAATACTCCTTTTTTTAACTTATGTTTTTAATACTGTGCTCACCAAATCAATCTACTCGGAGGAATGGAATAAAGCAAAAATTATACCCATGATAAAATCACGGAATGAGTACCGCCCAATCGCAATCCTTTCATTCATATTCAAAGCATTGGAGTCGTTAATAAGGTAGCAAATTAACAAAAACCTTCTCAAATATGATCTCTTAACAGACAGACAATCAGGATTTAGGGCTAAACAAAGTTGTATAACTGCTCTCCTTGATATGACTGAAGATCTGCGTGTGGGTTTGGATGAGAATGAGGTGGGTTTCTTAGTTATACTAGATCATTCTAAGGCCTTCGACACTGTCGTCCATGACATTCTACTGACAAAGCTTTCTAAATTCTTCATGTTTTCATCAACTGCCGTAAACCTCATTGCTTCATATCTCACGAATATCTCACATATCTCAGATCGCAAGCTGTTTCTGCTAACAATGTTTCGTTAGCTTTTCTCCCTACCAAAAGAGGTGTTTCTCAAGGGTCTGTATTGGAACCAGAGAACAACATGAGACCATTCGTCATTTTTTGCCACTCGAATAACAATCGTCGTCAGCCACAATCGCACAAAAAAAAAATGCATGCATACCACTCGAGTTCGTAAACAACGATTGCTGCTTAGCACAGTGTGTGACGACTGCGAATCGATACATTTTAACATTTTTTTCATTGCTGCGAATATAAATAAAAGCATGAATATTCGTTGCTTTTGGCGAATGTTGCGAATGTCTGGCTTCGTCGGACATTCATGTTTCGAAGGCATTCATATTCGTCATCGCTCGTTCTCTACGGCATTCGTACCACAGCGATTGGTACATGTCTTTGCGCATTAATTTTAATGCAGAAGTCACATTCGTAACTTATTTTTTGACGACACATTCAAAACGCCATTTGAATGCACTCAAGTTGTTCTCTGATTGCGACCTCTTTTTTTATCAATGTGCATTAATGACCTTCCTAGTGTTTTTTAAGATTGCAAGGTTCACATGCACGCTACTGATGTTCAATTATATGTGAGTTGTAATCGTGAACATTTACTAGACCTCATCGCTTACCTAATTACTGTTCTTGGAAATATTTTTTCTGGGCGTAAAAAAACGGTTTTAGCCGTAACTTCCCAAAGTCCAAATGTCTAGTAATTTCAAAAAAGTCATTGACATCTCAAATGTTTCTCACCTTGTGTTAAACAGCTGCAGCAATGATTTCGTCGACAATGCAAAAAACCTAGGAGTAACTTTCAATAGAACGCTGACCTAGCACAACCATATCAATATTACTGTCGGGAAAGTCTACAGCATGCTACGTGTATTATGGACAACTGAGTATTTTACACCTCTACATATCAGATTGCTGCTTGCCAAAACCTATATTATGCCAACAATTTTTTATGACTGCGAAGTGTTGGCAAACTGTGATAGTTCAAGT
The DNA here is from genome assembly GCA_958299015.1 of Tetanocera ferruginea. Taxonomy (NCBI): domain Eukaryota; kingdom Metazoa; phylum Arthropoda; class Insecta; order Diptera; family Sciomyzidae; genus Tetanocera; species Tetanocera ferruginea. The sequence goes on from OY282642.1 coordinate 74,040,115, forward strand.
AAGCGTAAATGATAGTTTAATTGAGGAGTTTACATTCAAAACCAGATAAGTCACACAGATCGAATTGTTGGGAAATTGAAAAAAACGTCTTCATTTTGTCAGACATTTTTTATAAGCAAACCAATTATGCAAAATTATGCTCCACAGGAATAGATACATTATGCGAAAAAATAAATAGTCTCATAGTGCAAAAAAAAAAATCTTATTTTCAATTTCAAATTTGGACTTGTCTGGTTTTGAAGGTTAGAAATGAATCAAATTTAGATTCCGCCGTTCGGGGTCTCAAAAGTTGGAGGAACTCATTACAATGATTTCTGCATACTTTTTTTTGCAAATCGGAGGATAACCGTCGAAGCAATTTTGATTCTACTGAAGGTTCATATTAAAAAAAAAATTATTTTTGATTTTAACTTTTTATTTTTTACATAACGCATACCCAAATCCGCTTAAATGTTAAATTTATTACTTATACCAACGTTTAGACACAAAAAATTTTTTAAAATTTTAATAAAAACTACACAAATGAAAAATTGCTTGGAGTTATCTGGTTTTGATTGAAAATTTACTGTGGACATGTCTACCTTTGATTGAAAAGGAGATTTTTTAATGCATTTTTCTCTAGGATTTTCAACATTTTTGTCAAAAGGATTTTATGGATGATCGATATATTGTAACATTAGCTTTACAATGGCATTGCTAACAAAAATTTTTTTTTCCTGTGACTTATCTGGATTTGAATGTAAACTTCTCAATTATTAAACGTCCTTTTCAATAATATTGCTCGGTACGTATATGGGTTAGCGAGCCATGTCTCTCAATATGCTAAAAAAAACTATGGCATCACCTGCGACAAATTGATTGATTTCCGTACGCTCTCCTTGTTATATAAGATAATCAACACTACAGAACCGAAATATTTGATCACCAGAATAAACTTTTCTCGGTTTAGTCGCTCTTCACTTCATTCTTTTTTGACTTCTGAAAGGCAATTCTTTGTTTATTCTGTTTGTCTTTGGAACGCTCTTCCCATTTATATAATATTTTACAATAACGCTGTGCAATTTAAAAATAAATTAGCTTTGCATTTATCTTCGTTGTAATAAGAGTAGAGATAAATAGCTAAGGGGTTTAACCCTTTATTGCATGTTATTTTTTTTCAAGAAAAAATGAAAAAGTTGCAAAAAATCATGACACATCACAAAAATCAAATTTCCATCACAATGTAATGGAGGGCTAATATCGTTTTTATGTTACATTGAAAATAAATTTTGTTCAAACTATTCTTCTCCGCTTGGATTTCAAAATTCTCCAGATGTATTAAAGTCTCTAGCTCTTGTTTATTATGTTATTTAAATGTTTTATTATGTAATTTTAAGCTATAAATTTAAAATGAGCTTCAGAAACGTTCGTTTGATTTTCTATAATAAAGATTTAAAAATGAGCTTTTAAAACATTCGTTTGATGTTTTAAAATGAACATTTTAAAACTAGCTTCTTATTCTTCTAAAATGTTAATTTTAAAATATCAAACGAACGTTTTAAAAGTTAATTTTGAAATGTTAATTATAAAATTTTGACACATCTGTTTTTTTTTTAACCCATACTGGCCCACCTCCGTGTCCTTTTGTTAACACAAAAATCGACATTTTAGCCAATTTTGAGGCATAGCATCCATACTATTGAAGAAGGCTGTGCAAATAATCGCCGAAAACCCAACCGCCCAAAAACGTAAAGTGAACAATCGCCCAAAAACATGTTTGCGAAAAAAGTAGACGTCATTAAAATAAAAAAAACTTGTGTAAATATCATACAAACAGAGCTACGTTTGAAGATTCCCACTTGTCGGACTTGGACTGCTTCAACTTCTGAAAATTGCAGCTGTACCGTGTAAAATCAAGTAACACGTTTAATTTAAAATTGGTGTACAAAATTACTACTTTGATTTGACTTGCTCTTACTGATAAGGTATTTTATAACTTCCCTACGGACAAAAGAACCGGTTCAGAACCTATCACGTGATAGGTTCCAAAGTGATAGTGACCGGTCCCAATTCTACCACCAACATATGAAACCAACCGGTCCCTTTTACATGGCGTTGTCATTGACAGGGGTAAATTGACACCGGCCAGATACCTTTAGACCAATCCTAGAACCGGTTCAAAAATATATCGGAGGGTGTCAATTGACACCTCATAGATACCTTTGGACCTAATCAGTAGCCGGTCTATTTTTAGAACACGATACACTTAAACGTAAGTTGTTAGTGAAATTGAATCAATGTTTTGGAAATTCATGTTTAGCTGAGCTTGCTAGCGTTCGTGCTTAGTACTCGACTGACCTGGGTTCAATCCCCGGGAAAATCACAAATTTTTTTTTTTATTTTTTTTTTTAAATAAAAAATTAAATTTTCAAGATGTTAAGCAAATTTATTTTGAAGGTTATTTATGATTAAGCAGTTAATGAAATAGAATTAGAATTTATATTATTAAATTTTATTATACAACACAGCCAGAGTACGAACCCACGTCCACCGCGTGACAGTCTAGCGCACATCCACTGAGCTATTGGTAACGATAAGATAAATAGAGCAAAACACATTTAAAAACTATTGGTCCCGTTTTGTGTAATATCGAACCTGTCCTATGATAGGTTAAATAAGAACTGTCACAGGACAGGTCACTTTAGGGCAATTGACCCTGCTTTGTTCGTAGGGTTGATTCATTTCAACCTTAAACCGTTAATTTTCCGTTTGAAACAAGAGCTGGTTAACACAGAATCTGTTTTGCTAATAAAACATAATGGTTCATCAATAACTCTTGTCCTTTGAAGAAACCAAAGAACGATGTATTTAAAAAAAAACTTTGAAGAAACCAAAGAATGATTTATTTTCAAAAAAATCAATTAAAAAATAAGAAAATAAAAAATTCATCGAACAGAAAATTTGAATTTAGAAATCGAAATTTAGCCTCTTTCTAAAATGCCTTCGTGGCGCTGAGACACCACTTGTTATATAAAACTTATAAAAATGTAGAATAAATATTTTGAAGTTTTTAAAACTGCGTGGATGCATAGCTTTTCATATCAAAACTTATGTATATTGAAAAACGGAATGTTCGTGTATAGGACTTTCTAACCTTGTTCACGTTTAAGAGTAGTCAATGGAATAATAAAAAAAAATGTTCACGTTCAGCAGAGTTCACGTTATACAGAGTTCACGCTATCACGATTGCACTGTACTAATTTTTAAGCAAAGTAAAAATAGATGTCAAATGGACAATAAAGGTCTTATTCGTTAAAAAAAACTAGTGCGTTTTAAGGTAAGGCTGTATTAATCGTATTTGTAGCTATGGTAGCAGACACTTAGAAACAAACTTAAACTAGTTTAGAATTTGATTTATGTCGCCCAAAGCAATCGAAAAAGAAACACACCAAAAAGTTGTTGCTTCTTAGTGCCATCCAACCTCAAAATTATAATGAGTGGAATTATTACTTTTATTTATAAAACTGTGTCCCACCCCCAAATCTTAGTTTACCACACCTTTTTGACCTACTCCCCTAAGTGTCGTCTTGAAATTGATTTTCAGAAATGCGAACACCCTGAAGCAGTTCAGAATGAAGCCTAAGCAGAATTTATTATACGCACGAAGTGTGTCGTCAGGGACTACGTTTTAAGCAATTTACACTTTGCACCACACAGTGTTACTACAACCCATAGCACAGTGGTGTAACAGGCCTCAAAAATGGAAATTAATTCACAGGAGCTACGTTTCAGGACAAAAATGGTACCCTTGGGGTATTTAAGTTTGCTGATCACGAATCTGAAGACAAAACTTTGAAATTCAAATTCATACAAGGTAACTTCTACAGTAAAAGCTCAGAACAGATACAATTGAGTAAAATATAGCGAGAAACGAAAAAGTAGTGGGTAAATGAGTGAGTTAGTGAACAAGAGAACTAGTAAGCAACAATAAAAAAAAAGGAACAACAAAGTTTTCTTATAATATATCTTCTATTTTTTATATCTTTTATGTTTTAAGTCTTTCCTTAATTTTAAGTGAAAAGTGCCACGCCTAGTCGTTCCAATTTCATAATGCCTTGCACCTTCATTCCAAATTTCAACAATTGACCTTATAAAGTACGATAGATATTCATGAACATGCCTATTCATGAACGAAGTCCCTTCTTCAACTGGGTTGTCTTGACAGCTCTATATGACGTTTGTTTTCGGTATTCAATACGACACAATCATGAATAGACTTACTCCTAAACAACGTTTATTAATTGTGGAAATTTACTACCAAAATCATCACTCATCAGTTAGCGAATGTAACTGCAAAGAGCTTCCAAGGTTCCCCGATAAATGTACTATTTGGAGTGGTTTATGGGCAGTTGGCATCATCGGACCGTATTTCTTCAAAATTGCGGTGCTACGGTTAATACGCTCGAAAGAGTGGTCGATATCTAGACTCATAGAATGGAACATTTAAGAGCAGTCGTGGGCAACATTTGAAGGAAATAATTTTTAAAATAAAAGTTGTGGAAACCGAACTATCATTTCAATTAAATATTTGCATCAATACAATGATTTTAATGCATTTTATTTAGAAAACAAAGTAGGAAGATATTATTTGATTATCCTTTATATGTGTTGCTTAAGCAAATTGTTCCACCAAAGTAAAACCTTTTACAGGATAATAAACACTAAGAGAATTTTCCGATTTGAAAAAAGATTCGGTTGAGGAATATGCTTTATTTGTAAACACAAAATTTCATGACGCCGGTTTTCCAGTTTTGTCAAATATTCTACTTTTAAACAACAAATCATACCAATATCATAATTAATCTATTTCAAAATAAATCAGGGCCAAATACAACCTTCATTCATAGAAAAATATTGGTTTTGATTAAAAAACAAATATTAGTAAAAGTTGAATTTTAAGCGTAAAAAGCTAATTTAAAATGTTAAAAGTGTTATTTGAAATGGAAAAGTTTATTGTGAAATAAATTTTTTTTTTTTAAAATGGTAAAGAGTTCAATATGATTTGGAAAAAGTTAAATTTGAAATGAAGAAGGTTGAGTTGGTAGTTACAAACCTGTATATAATAGAAATTAAAATTTAAGACAAAAAATCCAATCTTGTCACAGCCATCACGAAAAAAAGAAAGAAACCTCAACTTTCAAAGTGCAATGCGGGCAAACGGTACAATACTTTGCAAAAATATTCTTACTAAGTTAGTGATGTAGAAGTTTATCTTTTTTCATCTTCGTAACTGAAAATTAATTTTTTTGTTTTAATCCACTGTTTCGGTCCACAATACTCCACTGTGCGCCGTTGACAATTACCCCGCATACACTGGCTATCTTTGCGAGTGTGTTTTTTTTTTAACTTATTAAAGACTGGCCTGTTATCGAAGTTTTACTATTCCTACATTCCTTGAGTAGACTTTTTAAAAATATATCTTTTGTACATATTTTTTTCTTCGTTTTTGTCCTTTGGGAACATTTTTTATGCAACAGCAGAATTTATTGGTTTGTATCTGTCAAAACTTCTGTTGGAATTTATTCCTCTGTAAAGAATGTGAATTTGTTGGTTTCTTTCCATGGTTATTGTCTTCAGCTTTTTGTTTTTGTTGTTGTTCTTTATATGTGGGAAATATTAAGTCAACTGAACTTATTTTATTTTTGCGTAAAATAAAGAGAAAAGTTTTAACGACTTTCTTCTATAATATGTGTTCGCATGTATTCTAAAGGACCGTTGAAAGTTAAAGCTACTCGCGAGTATGAGAATAAGATAAAGATATTTGTTAATGTTTGAACTTTTCTTGCCATAGATTGGAAAGGAATACAATAAATGTTGAACATATTTGTTACTTTTGCATAGTTTTATGATGAAACAATTTAAAGTTTAAGAATATATTTTATTGATATAAGAAATTAAAAAAAAATTGTTCTGCCTTTGGCGAGTTCATACAACCCACAGAAGTTGATTCTTTAAAGAAATCAATGAATTTTAAATAAATAAAATGTTATTTTTATTAAGATTATTTGTTGTTATGTATTTATATAAATTTTTAAAAATTGAAATATTATTTCAGATTTAGGGTATTACATACTCGGGCTAGACCGATTAGTACTTGTTTTTTATTGCTGATATCAGCTTAGTATTTTTTCGAAACAAATTTTTCACACAACAAAAAGTAACAAATGCTTTTCTGATTTTAAAATTTCGTTCAAAATTGTGTGTGAAAATTCACTCACTTCAGATGGTATTCTAAATAATTCAGTTCAATTCAAATGTTGTTTTAATTAATTAAGAACGAATTTTTCAAAATTTATTTTTATTTTTACGAATTCGGTGCAGGACAAAAAAAAAACACTACGTAAAACAGGCCGCTGAATTTTTCCGTTGTCAGAATTTTAAAATTATGTTATTTTTACCAAAGAGCTGCCACCTAATAATATGTTTTTTTAAAGTTTTAAACAACATGTAACAGTTCAAGGGCGTCGCTGATTTCGAATATGATGCCAAATTTTGAAAAAAACAAACTGACAGATGGGTTGCCACCTATAATTTATTATTGTTACAAATTAAGTGCTAGAGCGAATGCTGGACGTTGGTGACCGTGGCATGCAGGTTAAGTGTGTGGCTTAGCATGCTCGGAGCCCGGGTTCGATCCCCAGCCGCGGCGAAAAGTTTTTTTCAATAAAAAAATTTTTCTGATCGGTCACCACCTCTCTGCAGACAATAGCAAACCTCAGAGAGTAAATAATGCCATGTAAAGCTTCTTGAGAACATGAACTTTAGCCGTTCGGAGTCAGCATAAAACATGTAGTTCCATTTCTCGAGAAATTGTATGCAAACATTTAATATCACACATAACAAAATTGATCATAAGAAGCTCGGTCAAAGTCCTTTCAAGGGCTGAAATGGCCAATTTGTTTTTTTGTTTGAATGCTGGATAAATTTGTGTGGTTGGATCCGAATCCATTCTCAGAATTTCAAAATTACATATGCATTTTTTTTATAATGGGGTTGCCACCTAACAATAAATTGTTGTAAAGAATTATGCTCACAATTGAACACTAGGAAATGTTAGTTTACCCGGAGTTAAAATACCCCATGGTCGATTTGTGCAAATAAAAATATACAATTTGTAAACTTCTTATTATTTATTTATAGGAGTGGAATGTGGGCGTGTTAGTGAGTGGATGAAACCTTATTTTCTGAAACTATTAAGCTTTGATAAAAAACATATCGAGGGCTTATATTAAATAATGTCTATCAACATTTTGACGGAAAATTTTTTTTTCATGCCAAACTCATCCTTGACCCCTGTTGCATCGACTGTAAAATTTTGAAATGGAAAAACCCATTTTTAGTGGTATTTTTCATGTATTTTATCAAATTTCTATATACAAAGATGCTTTTTTATGAATATAAAACTGTCTATCTACTCATAGAATTGTTACGTATCGATGATTCCATGTCAATGGGCGCACTTTTCTGATATCCATATTTTCGAATCTTTACTGGTGGATATTTCTTCTGAAAAATATAATTGCGTCTTGTTTTTAGCAATTTAATTTTTTTTTTGCAAAGTTATAATTTGTGAAAAACATTGAAAAATTTTTAAAAAATTCAAGAAGTAGCTCTATCTTCTGCACCGTAAGAAAAGAGACTCCGCTATAAAGGCTGTCCCAGAAATGACTGTCCTTTTGTTTTTTTTTTTATTGTAAAAAAACTAATGATGTTTTATAAAAAATTCTTCTCAGTTTATTATTAAGTAAACATTACAAGAAAAATTTTATTAACACTGAAAAAAATACAGTTAAAAAAATTATGCACTTTATGATTAAGGTCCTCCATTAGGTTTTTTAACGACCTTCCACCTTCCACGAGGCTCCACCCCTTCTAACCGCAGTATAATATCCGTGTCTAGGTAACTGCTTGAAATCCGCTTTGCAGTACATTTCATCGTCCATGATCACGCAATCAAATTTGGGCAGGTAATCGCGATACAGTTTTCTAGCCCTCCTCTTGGCTTCGGCGTCCTTTTCTTCTGACCTATCAGGTACTTTTTGTACTTTATAGCTCCTTATGTTGTAAAATTTTTAATCCGTTGAACACTTGACTTCAATGTTCCCGCTTTTGCTGCCATATCACGAACCAAAGTACCTGGATTCTGAGTAAACAGCCGCTTAACGTTCTGGGCCACCGCTTGGTTCGCTGGACCACTTTTTCCACGCCAACTTCTTTAGCGATCTTTTTGTACGTAGTGTTTGGATTTTCCAGGTATTTGCAAATAATTGCTTTCCGCTTTTCTTCTTGTTGAGACGAAATCTTTTCAGTAGCTCTTTTCTTTTACTGTGAGTTTTTTTGTTAATATGCAATATTTTTTCTTAATTTAGGTACCAAATATGTTGCTATAGAGATAACACTTTTTTGTAAGTAACATAAAAACAAAAGGTCAGTTATTTCAGGGACAGACTTTATTTTAATTGTTGTATTAAAAGAATCTCTCTGGTGGTGTTTCTTATTTTTAAAGTAATTATTTAAAAATTTTTACCTCATCCCAAAATTGTCCAATATATTTTTTTAGATGGCGAATCTAAGTTTTTACCTTTTTAATATAGTATTATCGCATTTAAATATTTATTCTGAATGCTTACGCAAAATTTCAAGTTGATGGTATAATTAAAATAGCTATTTTAAACGAATTTTTTTCAAATATTCTTACTTAAGATTTCCTTTTTTTATATACCGATTTTTATTTCATATTTTCTTTAATATTGATTCGTAAGAAAATGAAACATCTTGATTTTTAGTATATATTTTCTCTTTGGATTGAAGAACCTTCAGATAGATTATCATAAAAAATTAATAGTGCTCATTTGCTCGAAGAACGACATAGTTCAAAAAAGTTTGCAGAAAATGCGATTTAATTGTTCAATTGACGCATAGAAAATATAAGAACTGTTCTTTTCACACGCGGAAAGTATTCAAGGTAAAAATTTAGGCTGTTTCTAAGTAAAATTGATAGCACTGATTAACAATTTAGTTCTTTCCTTCTTATTAAAATTTTACTCATTATTTTACTCATTATTTTACTGAGATTTTGTCTAGCAGATACTCTATACAAATCATAGAACAAAAATACTTAGAGAAAGGACACATGCAGATGTAGTGTGACCGGTGCTTTTGCAAAAATAGATGCAAAGTTGAAAAACAAGACCATATATTTGCCCTACGGCCATGTCAGAGTTACTAAAGATGCCCAAAAAATAGTAAAAATTAATAACAAAATTATAATAAAGCCATTTGATGCATTATATTTGAGTTGTGATATTTGACGTAGAATAACGTCTTACAGCGCGGTTTGTGTGGGGTCGTTTAACAAATTTTTTGAAGGTCATGCAACTTTTTTGGCTAATACTTTAGGGTATATCTGCAGCCTTTAATACTTATCGTTCAAAGATAATATATATACTTAAATATCAGATATATCCTGCGCTGAATGAATATTTTATTTTGGATTTTGTCACTATTATATTCAAGTCACAAAATAGTAAAATATAAGAAGAAAATTGCATGTTCTTATAAGTTTTGTTTTGCACGAACTGATTGGTTCGTATTGGTAGCATTGTAAGCATTGGTTCGCATTGGGTTTATGTATGCACTACTATTGTAGTTTACAAGTGCTCTATTTTGACACGAGAGGTGATGAACCTCTTTTCAACTCAGTCAATGAACTCAAACTGTCAAACTTAACGAAATGGGTCTGTGATCCGGTCTTATGAAAAAACGAGTTGGATCGTTTTTCGTTTTATGCTTTTACCCAATAGATGGCGTAAAATTTTAGTTCTTGTTTTTAATGCAAATTAATTTGGATCCCACTAGCAATAGCCAGTGTAGTTCGCAAACTATACATCGAACAGAGACAAAAGTGTAGCTCGCAAACTAAATATTGGACAGAGACGAAAGTGGCACTAATATAGTTACCAAACGATTTTTTAAAAATCGTGGCTTTAATTTTAATTTTATGCTTACTAACTTTTATTTTGCTTACTTTTAAAGTTTTCTTTGTTTAGGTTTCGATAAGAAGTCCATAATTGAGTGTTATTAATTTATTTGTTAATTTTCGGAAGATCAATAAAAAATACGTGCAAAATGGACAAAACAATCAGACCAAATAGACAAAGTAGAAGAGGTTACAACTTTAACGGAATTCTACGTTTACACTTACAATACTTTCGGAACTGTTTTTTTTTTTTTAACTATTTGAATACAAACCTTATTCGATTTTCGCTTAATTCTAGTAGGTAGTTCAGAGTCCTCCTGGTCAAAAGTAGATTTTGACCAGGAGGACTCTGAACTACCTACTAGAATTAAGCAACCTTCAGGTCACACAGAACCAAAGCTCTTGTAAACCGATCAACTGCCAATCCAGTAAAGCTAATGGAAATATTAACAGGATCAAAAGGCGGTAGTTCCATTCAAGTATCATTAATTTTACGGTAAGTTTAGCTAGGCGAAATAAAAGTTCTGCAACCTTATTACGGCTTTAATTTTTTTTTAAGTTCTTTATGTCTTGCATATAATTTTTGTGTACTTAATTTTCATGTAAAATTCAAAAATGTTTAAAAAGTAACGTCGTTGAATAAAATATAGTTTAAACTGATTTATACCATGAATTTCTTCATAAAAATGCTTGTTTTTAATATAGTGCAAAAGTATGCAAATCTACACATTTTATCATATATAAAAATTTTATTTTCAATGCAATACTGTCTATCTACCATAGGAGCTAAAATAACGCGAAATATAATAATCTTTTTAGTTCTGATGATTATTGAACAATTTTTGTTAATAATGTAGAAAATGGGTTCAACAAAATTGTTGCTTATGAACGAATAAAACAGTTTTTTTGCTCTCCTGATAACTTGTATTTTTGTAGATAGGCATTATTGAATATAAGATTATAATATCACTAGTGTAAAAGCGCGTCCTACGACGGGAAGGAACCATTTAGAGTACAAAATGCGAAAAATATTTTATTGGATTTATATACAAAGGTTTTTATTTGAAAAAATTTTTATTAAATTATTTTTATAAAACTTCTTTATGCACAACATTTCTAGTATAAAAATTCTTAGAATTTTAACCAATTAACCTTGTCCCTTGCCATCTATAATGCTTAGTTTAACATTATCAGCCCGCTAAAGCTGCCTATGACCAAATACCAGTTCTTTTTGAAAACTCCTAATTTCTGCAATATTTAACCTTGCAATTTATTTATGGTCATTGAAAATGTCAGTTTAACTGGAAATTGTCGCCTCCGGAGAGTGAAAGGCGAATCTGTGTTTGTCGGGTCCAAATCAATTGTAGGTATGAAAGCTATTTCATGTTCGCCAGTGCGCCTGTCCATACCTGTGCGATGATTAATTAAGTTTTAAGGTTTTTCAAAACTAACCACCTTCTATTACAGATATCTCTTTTGGTATTGAAAGTTCGAAGAAGTATTATAATACTTCCAATTTTGAGGTTTAACTTATGCAGTGTCTTCAATTTAATCCGTGCTCAGATCTCTCACTGTGTCACCAACTAAAATATTTAGAACTTGCTCGTTGACTTCGTTCACATCGGAATTTTTTGGGCACAGGAAAGCAAGTTTGGAATAACGGTTGATGTTATTCGGACTCAAAGTATCGCCAAAAAACTATTTAACCCTTTCAATGGATTTGTCCATTATATTGGACACTTCGGAAAAATTTTTTTATTTTCCAACGTATTTTCTTAAATCAAATAGGTTGGTACTATGAAATGAAGTTGTGCCAACATGACAAAAATAATTTTAGGGAGATATATAACGTTTAACTTAGTTCGATTTTCGATTTTATGCCCAACAGAAGCCTTCAATTTTTTTATATCGCGTGTTAATAAATTTTGCAAAAAAGAAGTGATTATTGTGATTGGTGTGCAAAGAATAATTTTTTTTTTTATAATAACAATTGCATAAATAACGCATTTGCATTTGTCTCCGGTTGTTTTAGTTGAACTAAAATATTATAATACAACGTTATCATGGTTGTGTCCATTATATTAGACAGCCTGCCAAAAGCAAAGCAGCTCATGTAGAAATCAGAGGGAAGGTTTTTAATCTTTTTATTGCTTAAATGATGGGAATATATGCTCAAAAAAATTGTCCACGATTATTCTAGGCAAGCCATTTAAAGGGTTAATAAGCGAACCTTTACAAACAGAATGATCGGGAATTTCTATGATATCTTCATCTCCATTTTGAATCGCTTAAACTTGAATCAGAAGACCGAACATTGTGATTTAATTCTAGCAATTCCAATTAACACAAACATCACTGAATGTAATAATTGCTGTTCAGTTTATGCAGACCGAATAGGTTCTGGTTCTGTTAATTAAGAAGCACTGTAATAGCAAGACATGATGTTTGAAGTATAGTAGTTGAGGAAAATGACGATAGTCTTCAAATACAAAGATTTCCAATACATAATTTAAGAATAGATTCTGGTCCAGGCTGAACAGGTTTTAAAAGGTTTAGTAAGTACAAACATTTCAAATGGATAATTTTACAACAGGTTCTGGTCCAGGCTGAACAGGTTTCAAAATGGATAGTACGTACAAAGATTTCAAATAGATAGTTTTACAACAGATTCTGGTCCAGGCTGAACAGGTTTTACGATATAGAGCAAAAGGTTAAGTAAGTACAAAAATTTCAAATGGATAATTTTACAACAGGTTCTGGTCCAGGCTGAACATGTTTTACGATATAGAGCACGGAGCAGGACGCTTGTCTTTTATATATTAAGATTATAATTTCTAAAAGATAGATATGTTTATAACATCCTTTTTTCTTGATGTATCTTAAATATTAGCCTCTTTATGGAGTTTTACTATTGTAGGTTCTATGGGTTGTATGGAGGTGTGCAATTTTTGCTCTCATCGGGTAGTTTCAGGTATAAACGGGTATTTGTGCTACCCGGGTAATTCAAGTTTCGAGCTGTTTCATTGTTTTTGTTTCATTTGCAGTTGTGTTTGGTTTTGTTAATGAAGATCATGCAGGGCAACAAAAAACCAACTTAAACGCGGCTTAAGCTCTCTTTCCTTTAAGAATTTAAAAAATTCTTAACTACCCGGGTAGCTCAAGAGTTTGAAACTACCCTGGTATTTTTTTCAAATTACCCGGGTAATGTTTGATTACCCGCGCTTTCGAGCTTCCCGGGTTTTTTTGAGTATCAAGCGCCCGGAAATTCGAAAAAACTCGAAAAATATCGAGAACCCTAATTTTAATACGAATTTGAGATCAAATTTTTTCGAATAACAAAATTTTAAAAAGCATTTTAAGTATAAGAAGCTTTTTAACAATTAAACATTTTAAAGCTATTTTAAGATATTTTTATGAATTGTTAGTTTTAAAATGATTGTTTAAGGCGAAAATTACATTAAATACTAATATTTAACTGTCATGTTGGTAAACATAACTCCATTTGATTACCGTTGACATATATACATAGTATGACGGTGTATTCAGATGGACTTGGGTAGTGGGGAGTTGGTAAATTGATAAATTTTAAGTAATTAAATGCTGAATATTTGTTTGATATTCCTGAATTATGTCGGAAATATTTTCGGTTTTTTGATGTAGTTAGTATTTTAGAAACATTAAACTAATATTTAAAACTCCTGTGGTAAGGAAATTTCATAATTTTAAAATTCTGACAACGGATTCGGATTCCGTGACCCATTTTCGCCACAGCACTGAATAATTGAAATCTACCCAAACAAGTCAGGAGGTCAGATAGAGTAGATTGGTAGATGTAAACTTGGGTTGAATGGCTCTCTACAAATATAAAATGTATGGCATCTGCCATTCTAACCAACTATATAAGTCAGTGTGAATACCCCTATAGATAATTGTATTGAGAAAAAGTTTTACTTTTTCTTTACATTTTACCAAGTTTGTTTTCAACAGCCATTTACTTATAAAACATAGAGAAAAAAAGTTTTGTGATAACCTGTCATCAAGAGTTTATAAATTAGTTTTTATGTTCGTTATTTAACATCTGTCGTCCGACAGCAGTTGGAAGAGTTGTAACGCTCTAAGCAAAGTAAAATTCTAATCTTTCAGAAACTCTAGAAAGAGAAAAATCTTACTGCAGACATGTTGCTTTATTAAGATTTGAACACTTAGTTTGATCCAGAACTGCTGGAAGTGAATGCCTTCAATAAGCAATAAATATGAATGGGCAGTTGGGTTGGAGGAGAAGCCTAACCTTTAAACGTATTGAATTTATTTGAATGTCTTAACTATTCAAGTGTAAATCTGCCACAATAATTTATAATCAGATATTTAAAATCTATATCTAAAACATTGGTTACCTATTTTTAGCCTACCGTCAATTTGACACTTGAATGACTTTTGAGGGAAAATCGAATTAACAAGGATATGTAATTTTTTCATTTTGGCAAATTAAAAATGTACAACTGAGAATATTTAGTTCAAACTGAAAACGTTTCAATCTTAAAGAAGAAGTACAAAAGTTGGATATTAGGTCACCACACCCATCCCTAAAATATTACAAAATTGCTTTGAAAATGCCTTGAAGCGAAGGTTAAACATTTTAAATTTTCACCATTTGAGAAATTTATCACACGGTTATTTTAAATTAACACTTTTAAGTGTCTTTTGATTTACAGATAAAGATTGAAATCTGAACTGTTGAAAATGTTGGCTTGCATCAATAAAATATAACATTAAAAGAGCAAATAGTAGACCAATGTTGCTGCCGGTGAAGAGTTCTTTAAATGAGGGTTAATATAAGAATTATTTATTTGTATACATGATTCAGCGAACCGAACTGTTTTCTTGACTTAATTGAAAAACAAATTGAATTTAATGGATCTTATTTTTGTTGAAGACCAATATTTGAATAATAAACCTAATAATTAAAAATTGCAGTTGGCTCAACTTTTGGAAAAGTTCTTAACCCAGCTGTGTACAGCTAAAGCTTAAAATCGTTAAATAAATTTTCTTTTTTATGAAGCACTTAAAATTCGCCACAATAAACACCAACAAATATAAATAATGCATACAATTCTTTTATTTAAAAATCTCTTAAATGTTGCGATTTTGTGGATAGGACAAGGAAGGATAAACATTATTTCGCTTTCCAACATTTCATCAGCGATTCGGCCTCAACGGACCAACTTATGTTAATCAGTTCAAAGTGTAGTGCCGGTTGATGGGTTTGTGTTGGGTTTTGTTTCTTTTTGTTAGAGTAGAATATTTTTTATTGAGGCGCTTACTTGGTGGCTGATGAAAGACAAGCAAGTTGGCACTCTTGTGTGTAATGAATTTGTTAATGAGCTCTTTAGAGTATGAAGTGCATGAAAAAATGTAAAGTCTGTTAATGTTATTCACAAGAGTTGCGCGTAACTCTTAATTTTTTGAGAGTATGAAAAACTACTAGACTACTAAGCAACAATTTAACAATATTTATGGATAACTGTAGTTCCAATACACAAATTCAGTGCATGCTTGGCTAGGAATCGAATACGTCGATTTACTCAAAAAAAAAAAATTGGTGAAATCAAAATTTTTCAATAATATATTCGCCAATTTTTGAGAGACAAGGGGGCGGTTACCACATGGCAACGTGTCTGACTGCCTTAACTTGGTGAGGCCAGCATTATCCATGTCGAAATCGTCTCAAGTAGACTTAAACCTCCGCGTGGTGTTTCCTGGAAACGTCAAAAAACTATCGCCCGATAGAATTTGGCAGCGACCCTGAGCGGCGGGATTCCTTTGGCCATCAAACAAAGGTTGTGCGTTGGGTTTGAAGCACACTACGTAATAAATATTTCAATGAAATCTATAAGAATAAATGAAAGAATGATCTGATGACGACTACCAAAAACGAAAAACTGCACCTGGAATGTTCGCACCTTAAATTAGGATGGTGCCTCTATCCAAATGCGATTAAAGGGTCTGGGTTGCGTACGGCAAGCATCCTGTTTGAATGCGGATTTGTAGTTGGCAAGAGAATACGGCATCATGTCCTGCGATTCACTCCTGTGAACGAACGACTTACCATAATCCGTTTCAAGGCTAAATTTTTCATCATCAGCCTAATATGTGCGCATGCTCCGACAGAAGAAAAATATGAGACCAAAGAGAGTTTCTATGAGGCACTTTTCCATTGTACTAGACGTACGACCCATCCGCGGTGCAAACAAAGATTCAGATCACAATCTTGTCGCAGCCAATATCCGCACACGTCTGTGCGCAGCTAAGAATGCTCGCAATCCTACACAAAGAAAGCTAGACGTATATAAGCTGCAGTCAAAACGGACATTCGAAGCCTTCGCTAATCGACTCTCACTCCTGCTTCAAGAAAGCACTCCTCCGATTGACGATATATGCGGACAGTGGACGCACATATCCCACTCTATCAGTGTTGCCGTTCGAGAATTTTAAAACGAAGTAAATTAGGCTACAAGATGGAAGTATTTTCAGAGATTTCGAAGTGTTAAAATAAATTAATTTTGTTTTAACATGAATGTTTATTAAGCATATTTAGGTACGTTTCAAAATTAATAACGAAAAAATCAATAAAAATATTTTCATAAAAATCAATCAATAAAGTTTAATAAGAAAATACGCGTTCAATAAGAAAATACTGAAATACATTTCAATCACTTATATGTATAAATTAACAATGTTAAAAAAATTATCTATTTCTAATTTCTATTTCTATTTTCTATGCAGCTATTTCTTCGGTTCTGAAGTAAATATCACTGTTATAACAAACATTCGATAAAGTATTCGTTTAGGGATTCCAATTTAAAAAATTATCATTTAGAAAGTGGTCCTTTATTAGCATTATCGAATTTACGGTGCTAAATTTTAACTTATTTGTAGTTGTTTATTTAATTAGTTTTAATTGTGAAAATACTCTTTCTGTTGTTGCACCACCGTGCGGTAAGCTTAGCAACGCTCCTACGAAAGTTTTTATTTTTTGGTACATCAGGTCTTCTAAGGCACTTTTTAATCTAAAAGCGTAGAAGCAAAGCTCTTCAAATCCTTTTTCAGCTAAAAAATCATTTAATATTAAAAGACGCCATTCCTTTTCTAGACAGTTGATATCTTTTTCTTCGATGAGATTAGGAAAAGGTTTTATGAGGGGAACCAAACTATTAGCTAAAGATCTTGTAACAAAAATTTGTAATGTTCTCAAAACTGGATATTTGAAATTGACTCTTTTCATAATTAGTGTACGAATGTAATAGAACTGTACACAACTTTTTAAAATTTCGTTCTTATCTGTTACAGATATATCAGAGGAATCAAATTTTATCTGGGCTCTAGGCCCTATATATATATCAGATAAAGGCTTAATTCCAAAAGTATTGAAATCATTTTCAAAAATTATATCAAATTCTACGGCAGAGATGTCAATAAAATTAATTACAATACTTCTGAAATACAATTTTAATCATTTTAACAACTCATGAAAACTAGGCGATTCTGTTTGAAATTTTAAATTAAGTGAATTAACAGCACTCAGTGCATAATACAAGAATTGTAAATATATCACATTTGAATCAGTCATTCGTGCTGCAATACGACTTGCAATATCAGAGTCTTCCTCGAAATAATTAATTCTTACAAACTTACATTTCAACAACCTTCACAACGCGCGCTTTTGCAAGAAGTATTTAATCGAACAGAGTGTTGCCACTATCATTAAAATTCCCTCATATAATATAAAACTCTATGAGAGAAGGTACAAGTTATGAATTCCTTTACACCAACATTTATGCCATTTTATTGATTTTTTGATGTGAAATGAAGTTAAAAAATCAAATATACTTAAATACTTAAAAAAGTTTTAATCACTCAAAATAGAAGTGTTTTCACAAAAGAGGAAGTGTGGAAGTGTTTGACATAAAAGTGAAGTAAAAAACTTCAATCGAAGTGAAAACGGCAACGCTGCACTCTATGCGTACGGCTGCCGAAGAGGTGATATGCTACCATCGCCTTCACCGAAACCAGTGGCACCACCAGGAGTGTTGCGACGTCACTGCAGGGAAGGACACCGCCTAAAAAGGCACCCTGCAGTCGGTTGTAATGGAGCGATACCGAGAGAAGAAAAGGAAAAAGAGACGCCTGTTTTCTGAAATTGAGATGCATGGCAACAGAAATGAGACTGGAACATTTTTCGAAAAAATAAGACACCTGGCTGATGGTTTTAAGACAGGAGCCTCTTCCTGCACTTCTCTATTCTTTTAAATGGTGACACTGAGAACTATTCCGCCAACGGCGATAATATCCCGGAAACCACAATTTTGGATGGCAGCATTGAAGTTCAACTGCCCGACTATAACGAGGTCTAAACAGCTATAGCTTTGCTTAAAAACAACAAAGCCGCAGGAGCCGATGGCTTACCAGTTAAGCTGTTTAAAAACGGTGGCGAAGCTCTGTTTAAATGCACTATAACGTCTTTGCAGGATGACATTGAACAACACCAGCAGCGCAGTGGTGATTTGGAAGAACTTCTCCCCTCCGTTCAATACCAAGCGAAGTTTCAGACAAGGTGACTCCTTATCTTGCGGCTTTTTTAATTTAGTACTGGAGAAGATCATCCGAGCAGCTAATCGGGTAATGATGATATTGACATCATTTGCCACAATACTCGTGAAGTCAGTGCAGCATTCTACAGGCTAGCAATAGAGTCAAGTCGAATTGGTCGTGCAGTGAACGCAGATAAAACGAAGTTTCTTGTGTCAACAGACAAACAGTTCCAGCGACTTGGAACCTACGTCACTGTTGACAACACTTCCTTTGATATTGTGTAGGACATCGTTTATCTGGGATCCAGCATTTACTCCTCCAACGATATAAGTATTGAGATTAAACGAAGGATAACTCTTGCCAACAGGTGTTACTTTGGGCTCAGTAGGCAATTGAGAAGCAGAGTTTTCTCTCGACGAACAAAACTGACGCTCTATAAGTCGATAATCATGCCCGTCCTACTATACGCATCGAAAACCAAGACGTTGATCAACACTGATGAAAGGACTTTGGGAGCGCTCTAGAAAAAAATCCTTTGCAAGATCTATGGTCCAGTCTGCGTCAATCGGTAGTACCGAATACGATGGAACCACGAGCTGTATGAGCTATATGCCGACATCCATATTGTCAAGCGTATTAAAATTGAGCGGCTTCGCTGGCTAGGACATGTCGAAAGAATGAACGACGACACTCCAGCGAAAAAATTATTCGATTCGGTACCCAGTGGCGGTCAACGCAGACGAGGAGACCGCCTCTTCGTTGGAAAGATCAGCTGTTGGATTGCTATCCGCTATAATGCCGCTTGGAGTTTCTAACGGGCGTCATAGTGCAAGAGAGGCCGGCGAAAATACTTAGACGAGGCCCAAACCGATCAATGGTTGTAGGCGCCAGATATGTAAACAAGTATTATTCCTTCGCAAAATTTCAAAAAGTTGACAAAAAAGAATTGGGGTAGCAGCCGTTGGCGAGCGAACCAACAATCTGCGGCAGCCCAAGTTCTTTTCACACATCTGATAGGTAGTTCTTCTTCAATAAAAATATATTCTTTTTATGATCAGCAGTAACTTCTCTGCAGACAATGACAAATCTTAAACAGACAACTTGCCATGGCAAGCTTGTTGAGAACATAAATATAAGCCGTTCAAAGTAGGTATATTATTGATTAGTGATGACAATTTATTATAAGAATTTCCATCGAATTCATTTCAAGGGCTGAAATGGGCTCTTATTATTATTTTTTGGGAGGATCATTTTAAGAAAATTTTAACTATAAAATAGTCATAAAATCAATAATTTTTACATATCAAATCATTATTTTGCAATGTTGGTGGCTTGGTTGACTTTGATTTCGAGTTCGTTCTGTCAGACAACCCTTACAAAGAAAGTTATTAATTTTATGTATATTTCGCAACTTACTATCAGCAAATATTTCATCACATACATTAATAAAATCTGACTTCATGTGCTGATAAATTACCTCAACGAACACTCAACAAACACTTAAATAAATCAATCAATCAATCTCAATGGTGAAACAACATAAACACCCATTTGTACATGACAACATTTATTGAAATAACTAAATATGTATATGAATATCAATACATAATAAATAAAAAGGTATCTTACGATAACAATCTTAACCCCTATGGAAGCACTTGGTCACAAATGCATCGGATCTTAAACTTTCGAGCTCAGCGTTTCTTAATTTTTTTTACTTATTTATAATCAACTATAATTCCAAATTCATCAATATTCTCAACTTTGAAAGTTATAGTCGCTGGTGCATAGTTTGTGGAATAGGATTGCTTAATTGCTAAACGAAGTTTTGCCTACAATTAAAATTATTATGACATTCTATCATTGTTTCACTTGATTTATATTTCTATCTTACTCATCTTTGAACCATTTTCCTTGGTTCAAAGCTAAAAAGAATAAGGATAATAATTCCTTTGATAGTTTATACATAGTACATAAGTATCAGTAATTAATTGTAAATTAGTATTTACCAGCATAAAAATAAAAAACATGCCGAAGTTTATAATTTTCCAAATAAATTGAATATCAGCTTTGACGTAGGCATGAGAGAGAGAAGACATACGGGTAAAGTATTGATGACCGAAATGATTGATTAATTTTTATAATAGTTTTACCAACTATTGTACAATATATTAGTTTATTAGATACTTGATAATGATATCTGAGAGGTCGAATCCTTTCTTGTGTCTAGTCAAAAGCAACAACTTTACAATTTTTTATATAGAAGTAAAAGTTGGGTCAAACCAGACAATAGAAGTCAATCTCCTCTATCTTATTTCTTTCATTTAAAGTGGGTCATTTTGATCTTCAACCCAATTATGAACTTTATGCATATTTAGTTTATTTTTTGCACTCAAATTTTGAACTTAATTCATCATGTGGACATATATATTTACATTTGTTGTAAGTGGGGTAGACGTGTCTGCTGAGCTGTGTAAACAATAGTCAAGATACTATAATACTAGAATACTCAAGCACTCGAAAGTGTCAGCAAAATTTTATTAACTTCTCTGTCAAAATCAGTTTTCTAGCATACTTCATGAACCAACATCTACAAAATATATGTATTTGTCATTAAATTTATAACATATACTTACATATGTTATATGTTCAAACTGCTCCTATTTACGAAAGGGTACATATATTAATTCTTTTGGTAACAGAGAAGACCAATACGTAATAAAATATTCATATACATTTTTATTTTGCATCCTTGTCTTGCAAGCAACATTTTAAACTTTTATGTATCCAAATTCTCCAGCGGATACCCAACGTATTTCTCCATTAACTCCAAATTTTATTTTATTGTTGTTGGTATTTGCCTTTCTTTGAGTCATAAATTTTGTCTTCTTATTCTTATTCGCAGTTTTGTTGTTGGTATACATTATCTTTATCAAATAATACAACACAATTTTATTGACAAAAATAAACGAAGTGGAAGAATTGTTTAGCTTTTCTGCTGGTTTTTACTCTTACACGAGCAGACTTTTCGTAATTGGCAAAGTAAACGGAAAGAAGTGTTTTGGTTTTACTTTGTACGATATCCGGTTGCGAATGAATTTTGAGAGAAAATTAATGTGGCAAGTTTATCTAGGTTAGTAGAAAGTCTAAGGACTTGACATTTTTCTAAAGTGGGTATTAGCAAAATGAAGACCAAAATATATTGTGTGGGATTGGATATCTGAATTGAAATATTCGTTCACATTTTTAACATTAGTAATTAAATTGGAAGATTCTTTGTGAAAAATTAAAAAAAGTATCTCTGTATCTATAATACCAGTAACGAGCCCGTCCGGGCTGAACACTGTCGAGATTTTGTTAAATGTAAAAATTATCAATACATTTATGTAATTCTATTATAAAAATAAGTAAAATTTTGTTTTTACTATAAAGGTTTTTTGATTTAAAACTATTTTTTAAGTATAAAACACTCACCCAAGTTTTGAAAAGACGTTGTATTTGACTGTTTTAAAGATTTGGTATTAAAAGATATGGTTGTTGGGCTTTTTATTCACTTTATCACGTGTGCATCTAAGTTGCAAAATTTAGCTTTTGGTTTTCAAAGTAAGTGAACTGCAGACTAATTAAAGGGTGATCCTATAAGAGCTTCCGACTTTGTTTTCTAAATAAAATATATAAAAATCAATGTATTGATGCAAATCTTTATTTTGAATGATAGTTCGGTTCCAGCAACTCAATGTTTACAAATTATTTCCTTTAAATGTTGCCCTCGACTAGTTCTTAAATGATCCATTCTGTAGGTTGAATTTGCCCAAATGCCGAAAGCCTGAGCTCGGCGAAGAATCGACTGTTCTCGGTTTTCACGAACACTCTTTGCAATATTCTCAAAATTACGGTATTCACAATACCAATATTCACTCTTTGCTCTATGCACTCAGGTTGAATAATGAATGTCCAATAGTGTTAAATTGGTTCAAAATTTCGTGATGGTGTTACAAATAGCTCAGTTGGATGCTCATAACGACCAAAATGATGTTGAAGAACTCTATAACATTCTCTAACTGATGGATGGTTGTGGTAGTAAGTCGAAATTAATATACGTTGAAAGGAGTAACTCCATTCATGTTTGAGTCGTATTGAATATTGAACACAAACGTCATATGAATAAGCCATTTGACACATAACTGCTGTCAAAACATGCCAGTTAAAAAAGAGACCTCGTATTGAAAAAAAGTATTTGAAGCGCGATTTTTAATATAAATAAAATATTTTTGGAATTTTTTTGCTAGAGTTGCCTACTTTTTCAAAAAAAGTAAGCTGTTCATATCACAAAAATTTCATCAAATTGCAAAATTGCATTTTTTTGACGTAGAATAACATCTTCCAGCGTCTTACAGGTTTTTATGGTGTCGCTTTAACAAGTTTTTTTAAGGTCATACCTACAGCCTTTAATACTCATCGTTCAAACAAAATATACCTATATACTAAAGGATCAGATATATCCTGCACTAAACGAATATCTAATTTTGGATTTTATTACTATTATATTAAAGTCACAAAATAGCAAAATCTTAGAAGAAAAATCTCAATTTTTATATAAGAAAATCAACTATCATTATAATAGCGCTAGTAGCACTTCGAAGGACTCCCATTGCCGACTGGGTAGCTGCTTGCATGTTATGTTGTGTCTGCTGATTTCTTTGTGTTTGTTGTGTTGTTTTTGCTTGTATTGGTTTTTTTTGGCACGAACTGATTCGCAGCATTTGTTCTCTACTCCACGTAAAGAGGGTGATCCGCTTAGATTTAACTCTTATGAAAAAACTACTTGCATTATATTTCGCTTTATGCTATTATCCAATAGATGGCGCTTCTATTCGGTTGATATGATGTATACATTTAAAAGAGCAACCGTTTGTTATTGCGTAAAGCAGTAAGCAGCAGAGCCGCTGCTCAGTGCGTTAAGCAGTTGTCGGTTTGATGTGTTGAATCAAAGGAGCCCGGTTCGATCCGTAGATTTCGATTGGTTTTGTTATATTTTTATATTATAATCTTATTTTATTTAAAAATTGCATAGTGCAATATTTTTATTTTTTATCAG
Organism: Tetanocera ferruginea; assembly: GCA_958299015.1. NCBI lineage: Eukaryota > Metazoa > Arthropoda > Insecta > Diptera > Sciomyzidae > Tetanocera > Tetanocera ferruginea. Next base: position 74,063,820 of record OY282642.1, read on the forward strand.
ATCCTGTTGCTTGCGATAGCATGAACAAAATGTAAGCATAATACAACTTTTATTTCCCTTTTAGTTATTTTGTATTCAATTTTTAACCTAAGGTACTTTAATTCAAATTGTAGTCCCAATTTATTAAATTTACGTACAGCTTTGACTAAAAATATGTCTAGTATTTTTAATCGTATCGATTCTAATTAAAAAAAGGGTTAAAAAATGTATAGTCCAATGTATTGTTTAAAAATTACTCCAAGATTTTTAACCGTGTAGTGATTACTAGTGTAGTACTATTGTGATCTCTTTACACTAAGTTCAGACTCTAAGATATGTACAAGTTGTGAATTTGTAACTTTATCCGCCCCAGACGGCCGATTGAAAAATTTTAAATGTTTTTTGTTTTAAGACCGATTAAAAAATTCTTAGAGTAAATTTGATATTAATTCATATCGAATTTTTATAAGGCATTTAAAATTTTATAAACTTACTGCAAATAAAAGTTTAGTAGAAAATACAAATTTTGTTTCAACTTTTTACAGTTTTATGGTCCAAGATTCCTTTATTAAGCCTGGTTTTCACTATGTCAATTTCAATGGTGAGTTGTTGTCAGTCACATGAAAAATGCCAACACGTTGTCATTTTTTTTCTGTTTGACAATGGCGAAAAATATGAAAAACTGATCTCTTCACATGTTTATAGCAAAAATTGCAAAAAAAAAAATGTTATTTATGTGATTTTTTAAACTTTTAAATTTCATGTCAAACAAAAAATGACTTAGTGAAAACCAAGCATTATATACAAAATAATTATTTGACCTAAAAACACCAAGAAAGATAGAAGACAAGATAACGCAAAGAGAGCATAAAAAAGTTGCACAGCTCTGCGCATCTCGTCACGAAATACCAACAGCTGCCTGTTTCATATTTGTGTGATTGTGTGTTTGCTTGATTGTGAGAGAACGAAATACACCTGAATTGTACATCAGATCTGTTGTGACGTAGCAACTCATGCGCATTTCGCAATCTGTTCAGAAAAAAAATTGAGATTACGAAAAGCATATCATTTGGCCCCTATAATTTTATTTTGGTGAAAACTTTATTTGTTTCTTAAAATTACAAAAAAGTGCACTTTTGGAGATGTGAGCAAATTAGGTTTTTTTTTTTACAAAATTTAGGAAACTCTAGCATAGGAAACTCTTAAAAAAATATTTTACTTCTTAACATTTTTTTAAGATTTATTTTAATTCAAGATTTCATTTTATATCAAAAATTGCAACATCAAAACTGTACTAAAAACGTTTCTAAAAAAGAAACTAAATTAGAAATATAACAAATCGGTAATGTGCAGCGACAAGCAAAAATTGATAATCTGCAGGAACAATGTGCTGTGTTGTTGCTGCTTGTCGCTGTTGTTTACTATTGAAAAAATTCTTGTGCACGGCGGGATTCGAACTCCCAATCTCTTAATTATGAGACAGAAGCTCTATCCTCTGAGCTAACATTGTTATATCAAATTTTGCAAAATTATCATAATATATTCGGCAGAAAAATTAACGTATTTATTAAATGCGTGGAAACTTGGAAAAACGGCTTTTCCCAGCGATGAAACCTAGCTGGATCGATTTTTCAGCCCCCTCTTCATCTATATTGTAAATGTCATCGAAATCGTTAGAGTCGTTTTCGAGAACGCAGTTGCAAATATATATACAAATATTGCTCGTGTAAAAGAATAAGATGTTATTCACAAAAAAAAAAAAAAAACAAAAAATAGAAAATCGTGATGTATGGAAGCGAAATGGGAAATTTTCCTACACTAATTTTTGCAACTTTGGTACCATATGGTATATCTATATGAAATTCATGTGTAAGGAATATATGCCACTCAATAGCTCAAATTTCAAATTTTCAATCTTTCCATGCTCTCGAACTCGAGTTACAGATTTAATTCCGTCTAAACAGGCCAAACAGTCCACTGTGCAGCGTGAAAGATATGAAACGAGAAATTATGGCTAGTTATTATAAAATATTTTCAACAAATGAAAATCCTCATCATGAAAACTGCCCGACTGGAGCCGAGATCTTGTGTAAATGACGGAAAGTTGTCACTTTAGACAAAGATCCTGAACTTGAAGATCTTACTACATTACTTAGCGATGAAATGAGATAACATCTTCTATCAATTTACGCTGATTTATTAAAAGTTGACTTATTGGAGGATGCTTGGGTGGCCATACCCAGAATGGCAATGAAGGTTTCAACGCGGTAGTTTGGCGAATATTTCCGAAGCACCTCAATTCTGCGCTGAAAATTGTCGAAACCTATGAAAATTGGACCCAGAATCCCACATTGCCACGTAAATTCACACCGGGTAAGCGGTGTAAATCAACACCGTTCGGTGTAAAAAATGTAAATATCCGCTCACCGGTGTAAATTTATTTTGGAATGTTTTTAGTGTGTATTCTTCAGTGCAATGTTGTACTTAACAGATAGGAATGTAAAAACTGAGTTGATGAGATATCAACTGGAAAAAATTCATAAAACATGACTTATTTCTTCCTGTCTAAAGCAGGGACCGTACCGGTTATGGTTTTTATCAAAAAAGTCAAATATTAACTGTTATTTTTTAACTTTTATGTTTTTCGGACAAACATAACAGTTAATTTTGACTTTTATTTTATCTGTCAAAAATAACAGTTATTTTCTGCCTTTTATTTTTTCGGTCAAAAATATTAGGCAATTTGTGTTATCGAACTATCGATACCATTATTTTGGTCTCATCGGTGATCACGTTCTACATATGGTATCAACAGTTTTTTAATCGGACAAGCGGCCTTTACAAAAACACAGATTGCCGGATATTTTTGACCGAAAAAATAAAAGTCACAAAATAACTGTTATTTTTGACCGATAAAATAAAAGTCAAAGGTAACCGTTATTTTTGTCTGAAAAAATAAAAGGCAAAAAATAACAGTTAATTTGTAACTTTTATAGAATCAGTCGAAAATTTTAAAGGCTTGAAATATTCGTGAAGATGAGGCCATTTGTATCATTTTCATTCGAAAATTGTTTTTTCATTCGAAAATTGTAAAATAACAGTTATTTTCGGTCCCTGGTCTAAAGTCATACAAATCAGTAATACTGGTTCAAATTCTAAGAGTTATTGAAAATAAAAGAATTGAAAATTGGTTACATTAGGAGTGGTTTATGAAAGACCCCTAAGAGAAACACACTTTCGGGCGGTTATTCTGTGATGACAACATAGCAGCAATTTGGCTCTCACGACTTATGACAAGATTTGTGACATGATTTATGTGCCGTTGCGCAAAATTTATCAATTAAAAAATTTAATTAAAAGAAAAGTTGAAAATAGAACAATTCCAAAACGTATGCGCTCCAGACTTTTATCAGCATCGGTGTCAAGTACTTCCATCTCTTGCTGACAATATTTTGTTTTTATTTAAATGGATGCTTTATGTAAACATTTCGTTAGAATCTAACTTTATTCAAAGAATTGAAAAATATAAAAAAACAAAAATAAAATATATCAAAAGCTCTCATGTTTTCCTAGTTGTTTAGGTTAACAGAAGGTGGCAGTCTTTTAATATATATATGTATACGTTTTAACACATTGCGATTCTGCAGCTGTTCTTTGCAGATGCCTTTAATTCTGTTCAAATGCTTTGAAGCGAAAGTTGATGATACATCCTCTGGATTATGTAGTGTTTGTCATTCAATTGACGCGATAGAGTGAAAATCAAGAGAGAAGCTATAGTTGATCAGGTCAACAATCAGAAACCACCAGAAACTACCAGAAATTAATTTTTGAACTGTTTTCTATTTTTGATATCTTAGATACAACTGTTTTACAACTTTTAAATGTACCTACCTAAGCTTTAAATAAGTTGATTCAGAACAAATGGGCGTAAAGCACATCTATTTGGTATCTCATTGTCGATGTTGCCGTTACTACTTTTCTTCCTTGTTTATTTTTTTTTGTATTTTTTTTTTGTTATCTTCTCTTCAAATTTGTCTTATTTCAAAGGGGACATGATGTGTTAGTTGGAAGGAGAATTAAATGAAGAATACTTATTTGCACATGTCTTAACATATTCAGGCATATAGGTTGTCTTCTTTGCATTCTTTACTTGTAGCTAACTCAAAAGTACTCTGAGGTCTTACATTTTGGTGGATTATCAGCTGTCACTTTCCTCAAGTACAGCAAATATATTAAAACAATGAAAAACACAAGGAAAACGGAAACCTACAAAATTGTGATTCGCACCCTGAAGCAAAAGCAGCATAGATTTGTGAAGGTGGGGGTAATGAGAGTGAACTTGAAACTTTGCTTTGATATAAAGACGAATCCGAAATAAAAAAAAAAATTAAATTTTTGCTTATGGCAAAATATGTATATGTAAATCCTTTAGATAAATATTTTTCTAAATATAGTTGTAAATGTACCCGAAAAGAGCTTCAGGATATTGCGAGGATATTAGATATTGCGAGCTTGGGTGGTAAATAATTGGTTGAAGTGATTGTCTTTTAGAAAAGAAGGGAGCGTGGCGGTAACATTTATGCCTTTTTTTAAATCTTTCTACATAATTATTTTAATCAAACTGTACTGATCTATAAGCTTTAATGTTTTTTTTTTATCAGAATCAGTAATTTTTGAAGTAATACTTTATTTACTGTTACATGTGAATTATATACTTTAATGTTTTTTTTTTTATTTGTTTCCATCATATTGGATTTTATTAATTTATTTCTGTTTTGTATGTTTTCATTTTGCTTCCTTTTAACCGGGTATAATTTGTATAAAATTTTTTCTTTTAATACTGGCTTAAAGGTACTTTTGCTGGTCACCTTTAACCCTCGAGTTGTACGTGTAAACGTATAGTTCAATAAGTTGCTGCCGTTTGTTGAGAACTTTTACAGCAATGCATTTATTTAAATATTTGCATAACAGGAAATGTCCGAAGTGTCCTTTTAATTAATTTATACAGTGTTCGTTAGTACACGGTATGAAATAAATGCATAGGTTGCGCACACAAAAGCATAAATATAGCACAGAAATATCATTGCAAACCACTGAATCACCACTAAAGCAAACATCCTGTTTGTATGTCTGTATGTATGTTATGCAGTCCCAGAAGGCAATAAAGTCAGACCTATGTTAGGGAAGGCGTGCGTTTACTACATATTTAATCGTCAAACATATGACTTCCTCACTGTACCGGTGAGCGCTTCTTTAAGGCCCAGTTTAAAATTCTTGTGTAAAATAGCGGGTTGTTTTCAGTGATTGTATTTTTTTATTATTATTAATTAATATATTTTTATTATTATTATATTAACTATTTTATTAAAAATCAAAATAATTTTTTTTGTACATTTTTAGTTAAGTCCTAAATTAACAATTTTTTTTTCATCAATAGGCCTGAACCCTTGCGGCTTGTACGATATCTCCTCTCCAGGAAGCCTTAAACAAAAATATCAAAAAAATAAAAAAAAAAGAGAACAATTTTGGCTTTCGCGTAAAACAACAAAAAGTTAAAAATTAAAAAATAAATCCCGCATAAACGAAAAATAAATCAAATTTTTCGTGCACGATATTGGTTAAATAAATTAAATAAAGCCTAATAAATTAAAAACTGTAAAAAATGTGTTTTATGTGATTTTGTTGGTTCACGCATATTTAAATATGTGAAAAAAAAAAATGAAAAAGTTCTGGGTAAACGTTTTCAAAAGTAGTACGTTTCTGTATATGAGTATATGATTCTTCATAAAAGAGACTCATAAAAGAATCATATATTGATTGATATATGCGTAATCATAAAAAAAGACTTATAAAAGACTCTTATATACGAGAGTTTTATGAGAAAATAGAATTGGATTATTGCAAAAGCACAAAAGGGTTATAATTTTTCAATTCTAAAAGAATATCTTAGTATGCAAATAATAACATTTGTGTTACATAACCTAGCAAACATTATGTCTCTTAAAAGACTCTTTCAAGACTCATATAAATGAGGGTTTATCATCATAATGCGCTCAAAAAAGATTATTTTATGAGTACATTTTCGTATGTTGTGGGCCCCAAAATATGATTCATACTTATGACTGTTTTATGAGTCTTTTTGGACTCATAGAAATTATGGTTTTAAGACTCATACTTAAAACTCTTTCAAGGCTCATATTGAGTACTCTTTTACAACTCATATTGAATACTCTTTTAAGACTCATATAAGAAGTCATTTTACAACGAACATTTGTTGTAGTTCAATTCCAATGCATGTGTATCGCCACAAACATTTTCCGAAAAGCGATGTCAGGATAGCATAACGTGCAAATACAAAGTTTTCTACAATTAAAATAAATATTCTCGATTAAGTTCTTATTTATTTATTAGATATAGTGCTCTTAAAACTAATCTGGTTCTATTCTCTCATACAACACTGCCATACAAGACTGTTTTATGAGTCTTCTTTCTGATTACGCATATATCAATCAATATATGATCCTTTTATGAATCTTTTTTATGAACAAACATGTTACCGTCATATTTAGGTCTCTTTAATGAGTGTCTTTTATGAGTACCCATAAAGCAGATACAAGAATGACTCTTTTATAAGTCTTATTTTTGAACAATCATTTAACAGTCGTATTAAAGATTCTTTCATGAGTCCTTTTAATGAGTCATCATAAAACATGCATGAAAAACACTCTTTTTAGAGTCATTTTTTGGAGAGCCTCAGAAAATATTTGCAGCGAAGTTTTCACTTCGACCCAGCAAACATTATGACTCTTAAAAGACTCTTTCAATCCTCATATAAATGAGGTTTTTTTGTCATAATGCGCTCTAAAAAGACTCTTTTATGAGTACATTTTCGTATATAGCGGTCCCCAAAATGTGATTCATAAAAATTATTGTTTTATGAGTCTTTTTGGACTGATAGTAATGACGGTTTTAAGACTCATATTTGATACTCTTTTAAGACTCATATTGCGTACTCTTTTAAGACTTATATTAAGTACTCTTTTAATACTCATATTTAATACTCCTTTGAGACTCATATAAGAAGTCTTCTCAGCAAACTTTTAGTTAGCACTCTTTTAATACTCATACTTAATACTCTTTTAAGACTCATATCAGAAGTCTTTTTGCAACGAACATTTGTTGTAGTTCAATTTGAATGCATGTTTATCGCCACAAACTAACAATTCTCCGAAAAGCGACGCCAGGATAGCATGTGCGCATAACGGACAGCTTTAATACAATTAAAAACAGAATATGCTCGATTAAGTTATTATTTATTTATTAGATATGGTGCTTTTGCAAGAATCCGATTCTATTTACTCATGAAACACTCGTATATAAGATTATTTTATGAGTCTTTTTTATGATTACGAATATATCAATCAATATATGTTCCTTTTATGAGTCTTTTTTATGAACAATCATATCACCGTCATATTAAGGACTCTTTAATGAGTCTCTTTTATGAGTACTCATAAATCAGATACAATAACGACTCTTGTATGAGTCTTATTTTTGGGCAATCATTTAACAATCATATTAAAGACTCTTTCATGAGTCAATTTTTAGAGTAATTTTTTGGAGAGCTTCATAAAATGTTTGTAGGGTAGCTATCGTATCATCATAAGCATACAGCAATTTTTTGCTATTTTTGTTGTTATATTTTGAAAAATTTTAAATTTTTCTTTAAAATTTTTTAAGCTTAAACACATACCATTCAAATGGCACAAAGTTTAATTTTTTTGCGTGAAGTAGTAAAAGTTTGAAGTAAAGCATTATTAAAGCTTTAAAAGTAAAAGCTTAAAGTCACATAAAATGTGTACCATATGGTTAAAAGCTAAAAAGTTTTGAGCTAATTTCAGCTAAAGTTAGTCTGCCGAAGTTGTAAATTTTAACTCAATTAAATAACTTTAAGGTTTGGCCTTGCTTCGTTGGGACAACTTTATATTAAAATTTTAAACTCGATTTACATAAAATGTTGACGTGCCATAAAAATAAACATTATTTTTGTATAATTGCCTCTTTTTTACAAAAAAAAAAAAATAATATAAATTACGAGTTGTGACAACTTGCACACACTTAATGTTGAATGTCAATATTGGTTAAAATCAGGTTTCATTTTAAAGGAGAGGGGAAAAAGCATAGCAACATTAAAAACAAAACATAAATTTCATTTGTGTAAAAAACATTGCAAATGATTTTCCTGCAAACTATTTGTGTTTAGTTAGAAAAAATGCTATGCAAACTTTTTCAATTAAAATCACCATCGGATGGTGAGCAAGCCAGAAAATACTCTTTAATTAACAAAGTCCTTGCTAGCTACATACTGAATAAAACCAAAAGGAAGTTGATAAGCAGCTGGTGGTGGCAGCTAGGGCAGCTAGTCTCCATAAGAAAAAGGAAATTCATGTCAAATTTTAATGAAAATATTTTTATGAAAATATTTCGTAGGGGTGTATCGGAACAATAATAACAAAAACCCTATTTTTATTTGGTACTTTAATGAAATGAACTTAAAACAAGTAAGGAATTACCTTAAATATTACCGAATTAAAATACCCCTTTGGTTTCATTCGATTTTTCTTTATTTGTTGTATCTTCTTATTCAGAACTAGCCATAAGTTTACAATTCTTAAGAAATATATAACTTAAATCCTCATTGCCACAGGGCTGGCAGATTTTTTTCTTCCAAGACGCAATGTCAGGAATCGAGCCAACGGGTTTTGATGACCTTGCAGTTTATGCTGGTAGCATTGTTTTATGAAGATACTTTCGTACCATACCGTTGGTAAATTAGGTTCTTTGTATAAGTTATCCTGCCTCATGTACCAAAGTGCTTCAGAATTTGTTCAGATACTGTTCTCATAAGCTCACTATTACATCTGGTAGCTTATTCCCAATGTTGGCCACCATATGTCCATATTTTTATTTTACAGTTTTACAGACAGAATAATGGTTAATAAGCCAAAGTTTGTATGCTATTCGATTTGACGTGTTTTTTTAGACTTAATAAGGTGCTTCATGTCACTTCGTAAGTGCTTCGTAAGCTCGTATTTCGTAAGAATTTACAAAACGTCACAATTATTTCTATGCATATTGAGTTACAAATATTTTTCAACTATACACAACGAATTTGATGCTTATGTCGTAAATAAGTTTTCGTAAACTTATTTTATTTGTCATAATAAAAAACAAAAAAATTTTACTTCAAAAGTTGTCAGTGAACGCATTCAGCTAAAAATCGTATTGCTTAACAACATTTCCTCGAATTTAGGCGTATCTTAAGATAACCGAAAGCCGAAGAAATAGATTAACGATCAGAAAAAATTGGCGACAAAGCTGCTGTGGTCCAGAGACAACACAACATTTCTTCAAAGTCCTTTGAAGGGCTGAAATGGCTAATTTTGTTTTTTTCCTTGTTCTCAAGCACCGTGGCAGATCTCTGGGTGTTCGCATGCAAGTCATTTTAGACGAGGTGTCTCGTCGGACGGTTTATTCAACATATTTTGCTTCCAAGTGTTCATGAATTAAGTTTTCAATATAGAGTCTTTCTGCGGTTTTGCTTTCCTTTTCTTCACTTTTATGCTGGCTTCTCGACAGCTCCACTGTTTGCTCCTTATAAGCAGCAATTTATTTTAAACGACGAAACGTCTGAATTGTTTTCGCAAATCGGAAAAGTTTTCAGTTTCATGGCAGCTTTCTTATATTAGCTTACCTAACCCAACCTTGTCTTCTTTCTATACTTTTTTTCAATGGAACAGCTATTCTTTCCGGGTAGGCTACTGTCCTAAAGCAGTAGCAGCTCTTTGAAGCCCTGAACTCCCCTATCGCTTGCTCCAAAGAGTAGCGGTTGAATAACCATCTGCGGACAACGCATCATCTAAAATTGAACGTGTTTCCTCCGAGGACCCCCAGTCATATGATTCTTGGGTGATTCTTAATAACATGATTTTTGGATGTAATTTGCTTTAGATAAAAATTTTACTAAAATAAGCGCATTGTGCTACATCGCTATCTGAGCGCTCAATCATACGGAATGCGATCAATCTAAGTTTACAAAAACAAAGAAACGAGCGCTCAAAAAGTTCGTTCATGTCAATTTCAAATACGAAGAATACGGTTTACGATATACAAAATCTTATGAAGTGACATGAATCACCTTAATATATTTTCGCTATGTTATTTGTTGGTCCAGGGGAGTGCCAAGATATGTGACTTCATTGGATTGCAGTATTGTGGTACTAGAGGCGCGCACCAAGCAAAAATATTGGGGTGGTTTATGTTTTTATTTTCAGACATATTAAAATTTGTTATTCATTTAATAATGTTCAGAGAACAATGTTTATTTTTTCTTTTATTTTTGGGTCATTTCGGTTGGAATGTCCTCAATATTCTTTTTATACCCTTAAAAGTACGAAAATTTGATGTCGCATTAGACATTTGACCAAATTCTCTCCATAAGAAATACATTTAAAAAAATTTGACAAAGTTCGACTAGTTCGTTTTGTCGTCAATGTGTTCAAGCTTTGATACAATTTCCCTAAATGTGGTAATTTTTGGCTCATTTTTTGGGCAGAGGTAAAAAATGTAATTTTTGACTAAAAGCGGTAAATTTTGCAATACAATTATTTTTTTTATATTTCCAAATATTTTACGCTTTTTTCAGTTTTATTACCTCTCTGAACGTACTCACAAGCAGTCCTTTATTATTGAGTGTCCCCTTTTGTATCAAAAAATAACAAATTTAGGATTATTTTAATTTTGGGTTTGGTGCAAATTTTAACTTAAAAACTAAGGAATTTGTTACACATCAAGAAGTAATGAAATGTTTTGAAATTGCATTGAATATTGCTTAAAAGAATATCGGTTATAGAAAGTTATGACCAGTTTCTACAAAAAAAATTAATAGAAAAGTGGATAAAAGAAGTCCCTTACATATCGTGAATTGGAAAAGTTGTTGGTAATAGGAAGAAACCAATTGTTCAAGGCTAGCAAAGAAATATTTTATTGTTAATCATTTAAAATTTTGTAATTTTTTAGAAAAAAGGTAAAATTTTTTAGAATACAAAGAAATATTTTATTGTTAATCATTTAAAATTTTGTAATTTTTTAGAAAAAAGGTAAAATTTCTCAGAATACGGCAATTGTTTTCCCAAATAGTGGTAAATTTCAGTTCGGCTCTCTGGCAACACTGTTCTGTAGTATTGAAGAAAATTTGAGTCAAGTGTATAAGCGGATTAACAAATTGCATGGAAAACATGTGAAAAATATTTTGAAAACATGTGCGGCTGTGATGTAGCGGTTAATGCGTTCGATTTCACTATGGAACAAGTTCTGGTTAGCAAAAGTTAGGTCGATTCTGAGAGTGAGGGGTGAAAATAGAGGCTAAATTAGAAGACCCTTATCGCGGCGTTTGTTTATGTTAGTTCGAATTTTTTTTAATCGACCTTCGAACTCTGCAGTCAATTGGTACATAAAAAATGAGAAGTTAATTAATATTCCACCACAAAAGTTTTCTAAATCAATTTTTTAAAAAATAGTAATTGTTGCACAGGTCTTTAGCAATAATTTGGCTCTTACAGATTGAAAAAATATCAATTAGTCGACGAGTTATAACCAAAAAACCATATAAGCAATATGCTGAAAATCGGCATTTGAACATACATATTAACCCAAATTCTTTGTGGGAATCAAGTATTCAGTGAAGCCACATAATAAGGTAGAAAAACAATTCCGATTGGCTTCTGAAACTGGTGAAAAATATTTTATAATTCATAATTTCCATTGGATTTTCAAAATCCATGAAAATCCCTCTTTCATGAAAATCCCTCTTTGGTGAAATGTCGTGAAGACCTATCGTTAAAAAAGATTTTAAAATCGTTAAAAAAGATTTTATTTCCATTGAAGTCAGCATTTGCTTATTAATAATTATTGGTATAATTTTAATAATATTATAGAGTAATATTATATCAATGGATATAAACGGGTGAACAGAAGACAAATCATTACTAACATTTTTCTTTCTAAAAAGCCCTTATTTCTTAAAAACTGATAAAATTTTTATGCGATAGATTCGGAAGAGTAAGTAATATGAAATGTCGAATTGCGAATTTTTTCTCATAAAAGGATGTTTTTAAAAAAAGTATGAACAATTACAATTTTAGAGGGAGTTTCTTTAATAATTTTGTCTTACTTTTGAATAAATTTTTTTCCAAATATTTCAGCCGCCTTAGTGGGTTCCATGCCAAAAGTGAAAAAGACAACTCAAAACGATGTATTGTCAACAGCCTCTCAAATTGATAGAATCAGAACTTAACAAAATTAAACAGCAACCAGATATTATGAATCAACGGGAATATAATTGCAATAAGTATCGTATTTTGTGATGTGTATCGATGCAATATTCGATACATCACATCGAAAAAAATATCGAGCAATTTTTTTTATTTACAACCTACACTGGCAATATTGTACCTATCTGCAGAAATAGATTGCTTATTACAAATATTCTTTCAGCACAAAACATTCCATGACAAGACGTCAAAATTTTTTAATAAATTTCGTATTCAACCGTAAAATATTGGAATGCAAAATATATTCAAGAACACACATTTTCAATTCAACTTTCAATCCATGTGTTCCACATCAATGAAATTCAGCACGAACTTACTATTGAATCGTGCCCTTCGACTAGCAAAATTGAGCGATCTATGAAAAAGGAGGCATGGCACCGCCCATACAATAAAATTTTTTTGATTTTTGAATAGATTTGGAACTACATTTAAGACAATGAAAGTCGGTATGAATTAACTTATTGGCCAGGTTTTTCATTTATAAAACTGACACGGGTATTGAATAACTGGGCAAGGATCCGCCCATACAATTAAAATGTTCAATATAGAATAGCTATGGAAGTAAATGACACAGAACATTTTTACTCAGAATGAAGTAACTATTTGATGGTGGCCTGATAATGAAAAACTATAACGGCCATTGTCACAAATCAAGGGATCACAAATCAAAGAAACTCGATTTGGAGTTACTATTTTGTGATATCCTACTACTGGGAAATATTCAAAAACTAGAATGGATATATGACAAGGAGTGTTGTTTCACCCATAAAATATAATTTTTATATTGGAGTGGAGTTTCTTTTTGTTGATGGCCTTATATTGTCAAACTGAAACAGGCATTGGACTAGGATGGCATCGACTCACCGGGTACCAGCTAGTAATAAATATATAAATGAAATATATATATAAAATTAAAATTAAATATAAAATATTGGAATGTGAAACATAAAAAGCAGTGACCACTCCAGAATGTTTTGGCAAAATTCATGATTTGGTATTGTACAATAAAAAAATGAAAGTGCTTGAGAAAGCTACAACTTTTGTTTTTTTTTTATTTTATTCGCGAAGAAGGAACCTTCAAAAGACGCCATTCGTGCAGGTGGGAGTGTGTGAGTCCTACACACTAAACCCAAAATCCGCATTGAATCTTGACCTAGTATGCATCCCGTGGAACCACCGTAAGGCATATCTTCGCGGGATGAGGGAACAGCCATAAGCTGAAATCTGAAGGACTAATTTTGTCTGTCGGGGGAATGTCAAGTTAAGAGCCTAAATTTTCTCCTTTACTTGATGTCAACTCTGGGTCGGGGAGAACCCTATCCTTCGTATATAATTGCCTATCTCACGCTGACCTATTTTGCAAACGCTCGACTCTTCGAACTTCATCGATTATACGTTTGGACAAAGAGCTTACCACTGACCAGTTGGCTTCGCTTCTCAACATGAGATTTAGAAAGTTTTGGGGTGTTACCACTTCGCCGAGGAGGACCGAAGCATCAGTTCTCGAATCGTTGAGCCTAGGGCACTCTAAGAGGATATGTGCAGTGTCTTCTACTATGCTACCAGAGCAATAAGTGCATAGGGGACACTTGAATGCTTGAATTTATGCAGGTATGCTCTAAAGCAACCGTGCCCGCTCATAATTTGGGTGAGGTAGACGTTCACTAAACCGTGATTTCTACCACACCACACGGACAGGTTAGGGATGAGGGAATGGATCCAGCGCCCCTTTCTCGATCTATCCCAAAGTGCTTGCCACTATGTTATATATCTCTCTCGAGCTAGTTTCTTACGAGAGCTCTTGGTTGGGCCTCTTCGACCAAGAGGTCAATGGGTATCGAGTAAGCGAGCACCAGAGCTGCATCCCCAGACACTGTTCTGAAAGCGCAGCACACTCGTAGAGCGCCTAGTCGATACACCGACTCTACTCCTTGGCGGTAAGACTTTACCTTCATCTCTGCGCACGTCGTTAAGAAGAAGAGTCCTGCGAGCTTGCTTTGGTTCTCGTGTGTTTGGCAATATTCTTGATAGCGCCAGGTATAAAGTGAATGCTTTCCTGTGAGTATACTGTAGGTGCTGTTTGAAACAGACCCGACAGTCGATCAGCACGCCGAGGTACTTAATAAATGGTTTTGAGTGTACGTCCCGCGCATGTTTATAACTGCTATTTTGGACTTTTTAAGGTTACTAAGGATAAGCACCGCCTCCGTCTTGTGTTCGTCTAAACTAAGCTCAGCTGACTTCAGCCAGTCGTAGATAATGCTGATAGCTCCACTTCTTCTAGATGTTTAGCTGTTACCACAGTCGCTAAATCATCTGCGAATCCGACGATCTTCACACGTGTAGGTACCTCGAGCCTTAAAACACCATCATACATGACGTTCCACAGAAGAAGTTCTAGTACTGACCCCTGTGGAACGCCGCCAGAGACTTTGTACGTCATTGCGCAGCTATCGGTCGAATATTGCAGCACTATCTTATCGAAATAATTTGTAATAACTTTTGAAGGCAGCTTGGTACTCTTAACTCACTAAGAGCTTTCAAAATCTTACTTCAGCTAGCTGAGTTTAACGCATTGCGTACATTAAGCGTTCGTACAAGGCAATATTTTTTGCACCTTTCTTCCATTGAGTGTCTGCGATAGCTGCCTAGTATGAGTATGAGTATGAGTATGCGTAGTATGAGAAAACTACAGATACAACATAATTTAATATAAACTATTTTCTCTGAATGGACGAAAACGAAATTTATATAAACGAACGTAAAGGAAATGGAATGAAAGTAATAACAAGATAGTTGGTGTTCGCAACACTTGCCAGCTAGCTTTAATGCAATATAAAAACTTTGTTGACTTAATAAATGTATCTATATAGCATCAAACGCTCGCCAGTAATGAATGCCAATAATATTTCAGTATGTCATAAAAAACTTTATTATACTAACAATAAGTAAGCCACCTTTAAATGCTGAACGGAATTTTTCCATACGTACACAATTTAAAAGAAGACCTCTACATCAACTGAATGTAGACAATCCATGAGATAAGTCAAAATGAAATTATGCCAGCCAGATTCATCTAGCAAGTGGAAAAATTAAATTGAATCAAGCTCCAAGCTCTGTGTCAGATTGAAGAAAAATTTATAAAAAAAAATATTTAATAAGCCTTTTAGTTAATTACACTCTTTATTCCCAGAGCTATAATATTTAAGCTTTAACTTTTTGAATCTGTATCAAAAATACAATAATTAAATGAAGGTCAGCAACTGAAGGGATCATTTTAAGCACTACAAATTGCTCAAAATATTCCTAATTTTAAGAGAGCAAATTACAGTCATTAAATTGCCGGATGGAATCTAAAATAACCAAATAAATCGTAGTTTTAAGCCAAAGTTAAAAATCTAATAAAGAGTGTGCCTGTTTGTGTGAGATAATTCATTTTAGTACCATCATGAATCTATATAAAGCTAGTATTTTTTTTTAGGTAACTTAATCCGGTAGCAAATTGTTAGCTATTTTCTACGAAAATTTCAATGATGGGTTGTGCTAAAATGTTTGCTTGACAAAGAAGTGTTGTACTTCAAATGGTGTGCCCAAAACATGAAAGCCAACTCAATTGATGAGTTCAACGAAAGAAATAACTTTGTTATACGTTCATGCTTTTCATGTAGCAACTTAGTATTCAGAAGACCTTGTAATAGTTAATGGAATCCGGCTAATAGCAGTAGAGTGGATTTTTTTTTTTTCAACAAAAGTTGCAAATTGGCAGCATATTTTATCACTGTACATCAAGTCATTGCTTCGTGAAAACCACAGAAAGCCGGAAAGTTGCAAAAAGTGGTTGAAACGAAAGGTGATGCTGGTGATATGTTAAAAGGTCGCAGCTGTCTTTGTTGTATTCAATTTCTATGGAATTTAATTTGTTCGAAATTTGTTTGACTCATTTTTCGTATTCAACTAATATTAGCTTTCGTCCTTAGACACATAAGCTTTGCGTCCTTAGCGTTCAGGCTATTAATGATTGTTTTCGTTTCATCTGCATAAGGATTCATTCATCCTGTTCTGGTTTTGTATTTTTATGTTTATACCCTAAACCTGAAAAGTCAGGGTATATTAACTTTGTGCAAACGTTTGTAACGCATAGAACGAAGCGAGTCCGGTATGGAAAAGTATATATATTCTTGATCAGCGTCACCTCGTGAGTCGAGCTATTCATGTCCATCCGTCTGTCCGTCCGTCTGTCCGACTGTGTGTTGTCCCTATACACAGGATAAGAAGAAGGAGTTGAGATAATTGGATGAAACTTGGTACACATGGTAACATGGACCCAAGGATCTGCACTATTGAATATTTTTGGAATCCGCCCACGGACACGCCTACCTCAAATACAACGCAAAAATTTAAACTGCATAACTCAGCTCATAATTAGCCTACAACAATAAAATTCGATATTTATGTGTTTTATACAAACACAAAGATGTCTTCGAAAAATGGACATAATCCGCTCACGGACACGCCCACCTCCCATACAACCCAAAAATTGAAAACGTAATAAATAAGCCTCTGTTTAACCTAAAGAGCTTATATTTGACACATATGTTTTTTATAACAAAACAAAGATGGTTTTGAAAAACCAACATCATACGCCCACGGACACGCCTACCTCCCATACATCGCGAAAATTGAAAAATGCATAACTCAGCTCATAATTAATCTATAACAATAAAATTTGATATTTATGTGTTTTATACAAACACAAAGATGTCTTCGAAAAATGGACGTGATCCGCTCACGAACACGCCCACCTCCCATACAACCCAAAAATTGAAAACGCAATAAATAAGCCTGTGTTTAACCTACAGAGCTAAAATTTGGCACATATGTTTTTATGACAAGACAAAGATGGTTTTGAAAATGGACGTCATCCGCCTAAGGACTCGCCTACCTCCCATACAACCCAAAAAGTTTAAGACTTAATAAATAAGGTTATGTTTGTCATAGAGAAATTAAATTTGGTATGTATGTATTTTATACCAAAATTAAAGTGTGTTCAAAAATTGGGAGTAATCCGTCCATTAACACGCTCACCTCCCATATTGAATGCACAATAAAGGCATTAACTGTGAGCTACAGGAATAAAACTTGGTATGTGTAAATTTTTCATCAACATTTAAATGCATATAAAATATAGACTTCATCCGCCCGCGGAGACGCCCATTTACAATAAAAATTTTTTTTATTTTTGAAAAGTGGGTTTAGGGTATTTCATAGTCGGCCTAGACCGACTTTAGACTTTCTTTACTTGTTTTTTTGTAGAAATAATTAAACCTGTCTGTTCGTTGTTTTGTACTTGTTGGAGCGGATGGTCGTAGAGTTTGAGATGCGATATATTTAAATATAATATGAGATTTAAGGTATTGCATTATCGGGAAAGACCGGCTTAAGAGCTTCCTTACTTGAAAATGAAGAAAAAACTATTGTTCAATATAATGAAGAGACGCACGGAAGAAAGCGGAAGAAATAACGATCGTTTCACTTATATTAACTTTTTTTGGGATGTGAAAATTATATCTATTTAGGAACACCAAAAACCAAGGTATATTAAAAATGTAGGCTACGTATTATAAAATAAATAACAAAAGGTACAAATGCGTATGATTGCATGCGTTTACATACTACTCATAAGACAGTATTAAAATTTCAGAGAGGAAATAAAATAGTAATACTTCAAAACTTGAATTGAGCATATTTTCGATTTATTTATTTAGTTATGTTTCCATACTAGCTTCAAGTAAAGTTCGAGGAAGAGATTAATTTGATTTTATGTCAAAATGTGAAAATTTTTCAAAAAGTACTGAAACGGTTCCAAATTAGTTTCCAGCACAACATTTTTTTTTAGAAAACAATTAAATTTAAGTGCTTCATTTAAAATACTTCGGTTTCCGTTAGTTTTGGTTACTTTAACTAATTTTATTAATTTGCGAACCAATTGTATGTATTTGTTTCAAAATACAACACAACAATTAAATTTTAGCACTCTGAAAATCAAGTAGTTGAAGCTCGAGATTCGTGCTCGAAGAAATTTTTCAACTAAAATTCGAGTAATAGGGAGTAGCAAAAAGTGACATCATGCTTGTTCTTCTTCTATCACGTGCTGTAAAAATGTGTAAAGAAACGCTTTCGAGTAACTTAAAGTTACTTGAAGTGCATAAGGAAACAGACCTATTAACTTTACTATTCATAAAAAATATGTGTGTGTCCGCCACACACGGTATAAGTTAAACTTTAACCCAAAAAAGTAGAGAGTTTTTAATTAAGTCTTACTAAAAAAGTCTCATTTCATATAAAGACATGAGAAGATTAAGTCTATTTTATAAAAGAACGAAAGTGCTGATCCTCAAGGACATGCGTCATCAAAGAAAGCTAATAGTAGGGGTAAGACTTCCCATTTCAGCGTTTCAAGGTATGTTTTGACCGGCTGCGCAACATGTGACCGAGCGTTGTCATGTTTTAAAATAACCTTGTTGTGCCTTTCATCACACTCTGGCCGTGTTGGCTTCATTGCTCGGTTCGAACGCATCAATTGAGTTCGGTAGAGTTATAGTTTCACCTAGTTGTAGCAGCCTATAGTACACAACGGCACCACCAAATACAGAGACCAAACACAGAACAGGACCTGGTCACTGTGAATTGGCTTTGGCACCGATTTTTGCGTATGGCCGGGCGGCCCGGGCCGTCTGGTTTTTAGTGCTAAGGGTCATCATAAATTGAATTCGTCTTGTAAAAAAATTACTAAAAAATTGAATCCATTAAAGTTTCAATAACCATCTGTTAATGACCTCAGAAAATGCCATTGCATCCAATTGGCTAAAGAATCATCCATCTTGATCAAAATCATCCAGGGCTCTCATCATGTATGACGAGAATCGTTGAACGATATCGTCTGGGCGTTACTTTACCTTCACGTAACTCTCAAACTGTGAGTTCGTTTTTACGGTATCGTTGAAACGATTCTTATTTTGCTTCATGTTACTATCTTGCTGTCAAATACAATCGTTTTGAAGATGAAATTTGAACGATAGCTAAATCACTAACGTTTATCATTTTTTGTGCGTGGATTCTAAAAAAAAAGACTTTTGCAATGTTTCGCCGCTTAAATATAATTTTAATAGCAGAAGAAAACAGAAGAAAAGAAAACCTCAATGTGTTACACAGAGGGAAAAACCTATGGACTCAATACATAAATTTATGTACTCATCGCATAGTTTTCTGCACACAAAAATTTTACATTTTTTATGTATTGAGTACATGTTCAGATCTCTATTGACTACATAATGCTTTTAAGTGGTTATGTAGTCAATAAAGAATTTTATGTACTCAACGCATAAATATGTGTCGTGAATTCATGGATGTATGTGGTGAGTACATGCACACTGTACTCATCGCAAGCTGTTACAAATAATTTTATGTAATGAGTAAATATCTTATGTACGTATTACATAGATTATTGACTCAGTACATACATAATTTACTCAATACATATTTGGAGCACATAATTTTATGCAATGAGTACATACATTATTTACTCATTACATATTTTAAATGCATAATTTTATGTAATGAGTACATACATAATTTACTCATTACATATTTTTAGTGCATACATTTATATAATGAGTACATACATCATTTACTCATTACATATGCTAAAAACATAATTTTATGCAATGAGTACATGCATAATGTCTGTGCGTAAATCACCCTCTCAACACTTGCAATAAATAACTTAATAAAGAAATGACTAGATTTCACAAAATAATTGACAATTACTTATAGAAACCCAGCCATTCTTATCCAATCATCGCTTTTGTTCTAGAGTGCAGTGGATAAACAACGCTCTGATTTTCGACATACTTTAGAGGTGTTGCTTGTTTGAAAATCAAGAAACGAATGACATAAAACAGCAAAATCGTGTGCCGATGTGCAACAGATACGTGTACTGATTCCATATGTTATGTACTGAATAAATGTGTCACTTCAATCGTATAAGGGGGACATGTACTGAGTCTATATTTTATGTATTGAGTAAAGTTTTTGTAAAAAATTACATAACACGTTGATTGAGTACACGTTGCTTGTATCTCTTGAAGTCTGCTATGTACTCAACACATAACATGATGTATTGAATACATTTTTTATTCATTTTAAAAAGTGAATAAATTGATATGTAGTCAGTACACGCTCCCTTTACTCAGTAAATACTGCTCTTGTTGCGTTCTCATACAAGTTGCAGTGCATAGATTTTACATAGCGGTCTCTGTACTGACTACATAACTTTTTCCCTTAGTGTACGGCTTCGAAGGACTTTAAGGGACAAATCGGATCCCTTGTCTTTGCCAACAAAAGAGTGAGTAAAAAATGTAATTGTTTGATTTATATGTAAATATTATTATTTGTTAGCTTCATTCAACGCTTTCGGCTTTCGAAAGAAGCGTTCTTGATGGTGTTAACAGCCATCAATTTAGAGAGTGGATCGCGTATGACACACATTCCTCCAACAATTCGCCTCGCAGCAACGTTGGAAGTTCTAGGCGGAGGTGGCTATCAGTGGCTAACAGGCAATGATTTCGGTATCTGCGTCGCCCAAAGTACCCTTTCCACAATTGTTTTAAACACAACAAAGGTTTTGGAAGAAAAATTATGTCCTGCATGGATTAAATGGTTTATTGAGAGCGAGGAAAGGAAAACAGAAACCAAACAATGGTTCTATAGAAAATATGGCATACCAGGAAGTGGGTTAATCTGACAATCTAAAACTGTTAAATTATAACATATACATAACATAATTTTAGTTATCGGTTGTATCGTATATTATTAATACTTACATTTGTATAAAGCCAACAAGAAACGCAAGCACAAATAACAATTTTTTTCTAATTTGAATTTTCTTAGAAATTTTTGACGTTTCCAGTTGGTTTCAAACTTTGAAAATAAATACGATAAACGATACGATAAACGATACGATAGAGGTGCTTTTATGTGAATCAAGCTTCTAACGATAGCGTTTTAAATATATCGTTGAAACGACGGTCGCCTAAAAATTACGTGATGCATGCCCAGGGTATCCATCAAAGTGCCATGAATGAAATGATCCACCTGAATCTGATAATTCCATTGCATCCGATTGGTCACAGAAGCATCAATATTGGTCTAAATGATTCATGGAATCCATAGAAGTGCCAATGACACACTTGTGACCTCTGAAAACCCCATTGCATCTGATTGGCCATAGAATCATCTATTTTTGTCCAAATCATTCATGGATTCATGGAGTTCTGTCTCCTGAATTTGTTGCGGAATCAGGTGTTCCTCAAGGCAGTCACTTAGGTCCACTTCTGTTTATTTTAGCCATAAATGATGTTACTCACATTATTAAACACTCTCAACTGTTAATTTATGCAGATGATATGAAAATATACAGAACAATAAATGCTAAAGACAACTCCAACCTACTCCAAACTGACCTTAAATCTTTTGAAGTTTGGTGCTTTAAAAATAATATGATTCTAAACCCTGTTAAATGCCAAACTATGACCTTTTCGCGCAAAAGGAATAATTTAATGTTTGACTATAATATTAAAGATACTGCTTTAAGTCGTGTTGAGGCCGTCAAAGACCTTGGTATATGCATGGATTCTAAGCTATCGTTCAACAATCATATTGATTACATTTGTAAAAAAGCATCTTCAATGCTTGGATTTATAAAACGCTGGGCCAAAGAATTCAATAGCATGATTACAACCACAACGTTGTATTATGCAATAGTGCGCCCTCACTTGGAGTACGCAAGTCAAGTTTGGTCCCCAAGTTATAGTGTGCATCTTGAACGTATAGAGCGAATCCAAAAACGTTTTGTTCGGTTTGCTCTTAGGGGCTTAGGTGGGATTGATTTTTTGAACCTTCCTCCTTACGAGGATCGTTTAAAACTTTTAAAAATGCAATCTTTAAGTGAACGAAGGAAGTCTGCGGATATCGTCTATTTACACCAACTCATAACCGGTGTATTCGATTGTCCGGAATTACTTTCTCTTATAAACTTTAACTCTAACCGTAGTAGTAGTAGAAATGCTAACAACTTAATTTATCTACCATTTAGTAGAACAAATTATATGGCTACTGCTCCCTTGAACCGCATGAGTGCATCTGTTAACAACTGTACATTTTTTGATGTTAAGTTGTCAAAAGGTCAACTCAAAAGTAGATTGAAAGCTATTATGTAATTAGATCTGTGTTTGTGTATGCATGGTTAGTTGTTATGTCCTGTGTTGTCCCTGAGCCCAATCCATTCTGTGGTGGGTAAATTTTTCCCACATTAATTTGTTTGGAGCCACTGGAATTCATAACATAACATTGAAATATTTCAATGAGATCTGGATTGTGGCTTCAAATAGATCAATACTGAGAATGTGCGAAAAAGCTGTAGTAGCTGAACTCTATTGTTATTGCATAATAAAAAGAATCAGATAATCTTATTGCATCCGATTGGCAATTAAATCATATAGGTTGAAAATTCCAGCGTAACATGTCACGGTTGGAAATTGAAGCATAACGTATCTGGTTGAAAATTCAACCTTCAAATAGGTTTACAACTTTGTTGATTAATTCGTCTGTTAGTTCGGACTCAAACCATTGTTTGATAATTTTTTCCTTCCGAACACCTAATGAATTCTTAATTTTAAGGCTTTGCGAACACCTTATTTCAACTAAATTCACCTAAATTGAGCTTAATTCACCTGAATTCGCCGCCGTTTCATTAAAGTGAAACATCAGTTTTACTACCCGTTTCGTTCGCCATATGTTGTATACGCGGTTAAAGCAGTTTCACTTCAAAACAAGTAAAGAAAGTCTAAAGTCGGTCTAGGCCGACTATGAAATACCCTAAACCCACTTTTCAAAAACAAAAAATTATTATTGTAAATGGGCGTCTCCAAGGGCGGATGAAGCCTATATTTTATATGCATTTAAATATTGATGAAAAATTTACACATACCAAGTTTTATTCCTGTAGCTCACAGTTAATGCCTTTATTGTGCTTTCGCTATGGGAAGTTGGCGTGTTCATGGACGGATTACTTCCAATTTTTGAACACACCTTAGTTTTGGTATAAAATACATGCATACCAAATTGAATTTCTCTATGACAAACATAACCTTATTTATTGAGTTTAGAACTTTTTGGGTTGTATGGGAAAAAGGCGTGTCCGTAGGCGGAAGACGTCCATTTTTCAAAACCATCTTTGTCTTGTCATAAAAAACATACGTGCCAAATTTTAGCTCTGTAGGTTAAACAGAGGCTTATTTATTGCGTTTTCAATTTTTGGGTTGTATGGGAGGTGGGCGTGTCCGTAAGCAGATGACGTCCATTTTTCGAAGACATCTTTGTGTTTGTATAAAACACATACATATCAAATTTTATTGTTGTAGGCTTATTATGAGCTGAGTTATGCAGTTTTCAATTTTCGCGTTGTATGGGAGGTAGGCGTGTCCGTAAGCGGATGATGTCCACTTTTCAAAAGCATCTTTGTTTTGTTACAAAAAACATATGTGCCAAAATATAGCTCTGTAGGTTAAACAGAGGCTTATTTATTGCGTTTTCAATTTGTGGGTTGTATGGGAGGTGGGCGTGTCCGTGAGCGGATGACGTCCATTTTTCGAAGACATCTTTATGTTGATATAAAACACATACATATAAAATTTTATTGTTGTAGGCTAATTATGAGCTGAGTTATGCAGTTTTCAATTTTCGCGTTGTATGGGAGGTAGGCGTGTCCGTTGGCGGATGATGTCCATTTTTCAAAACCGTCTTTGTTTTTTCATACCAAACCCATGTGCCAAATTTTAGCTCTGTAGATTAAACAGAGGCTTATTTATTGCGTTCTCAATTTTTGGGTTGTATGGGAGGTGGGCGTGTCCGTAAGCAGATGACGTCCATTTTGCAAAGACATCTTTGTGTTAATATAAAACACATACATACCAAATTTTATTGTTGTAGGCTAATTATAAGCTGAGTTATGCAGTTTTCAATTTTCGCGTTGTACGGGAGGTAGGCGTGTCCGTGGGCGGATTCCAAAAATATTCAATAGTGCAGATCCATGGGGCCATGTGTACCAAGTTTCATCCAATTATCTCAACTCCTTCTTCTTATCCTGTGTATACGGACAACACACAGACGGACGGACGGACGGACGGACGGACGGACATGGATAGCTCGACTCACGTGGTGACGCTGATCAAGAATATATATACTTTTCTATACCGGACTCGCTTCGTTCTATGCGTTACAAACGTTTGCACAAAGTTAATATACCCTGACCTTTCAGGTTTAGGGTATAAAAATACGGACCCAAATTTTGATGATTAGTTCGTTAGGTAATTTTCTTCGTTTGGTCTGTAACGTTAGTTTGGATACAAAGCAGTTTACCATGGTTTATGGTGAGTTATTTAATAACATGAATTCGGTACGTTTTATTAAAGTGTTACATTAGTTTCACTCCTCGTTTAGTTTGCCGTTTGTAGCATACGTGGCTAATGAAGTTTCACTTTAAAAATTAGTTTTGTTGATAAA
Organism: Tetanocera ferruginea; assembly: GCA_958299015.1. NCBI lineage: Eukaryota > Metazoa > Arthropoda > Insecta > Diptera > Sciomyzidae > Tetanocera > Tetanocera ferruginea. The sequence continues at coordinate 74,088,812 of OY282642.1, forward strand.
GGTAGACTATCTAGTACTTATTCAATACTAAAAATATCATCCCTTTTTCAATACTAAAGAATTTCTCAATACTGAAAACATCATCCTTTCAAAAATAGCATATAGAATTACAATTTGAAGGGAAGTGTCAAATACGTAGCTTATATACTAAATAATGCGTTCACATAGGTCAAGTCTTATAGAGATAAAAGTATGACAACAATAACCATTTCAAGTATTTGGCGATTCTATGGCTATTATTTCGACAGAAATATTGGCAATTCTCAACCCCACTTTAATTCCATTCGCCCATTCGCGAATTCCATTTCGCGTTTATTAGACTTACAAATATTTGCCAGTGGGTCTAAAAGTCTCCAGTTATAAAAATTCATAACTATTTTATTTTAGACATAACAATTTTGAATTTATTGCGGAATAATTTCCAAGTCGTCAGCCTCCTCGTGTATAAATTGTAATCCGTTATCCACTTGACGTATATAATTTTCCATACTTAATTAAACAAAAATCCGTGAATAAAACCATAAAATACAAAACATTTTTTAGTTTTAAATGCTGCGTTTAGAAGTTATAACATATAAATTCAAAAAGTTTAGGGTATGTTTATGAAGTGAACAAAACAAGGACCACCCTTTACATAAAAATTATATATAAATGTATATTAGTATTTTGGAAAAATCGTAAGCCACTGCCGCCCATACTAAAACATTGATTTTAAATGCAATAATTTAATAATATTAAAGCCAAAATCAACAGACGCGCATTGTCAACAATTCAGAAATAAAGCTCATAAAATTTGGCCAACAGCTATTCACGTCGGTTTTTGTGAAACCTACACAATGTTATGACTAACGGACGGTCGGTCGGTTGTTCGATGGGTCGTTGGGTCGGTTGAAAAAGCTGGCCCGCAGCCTAATTTTATGCTCTAATATTTTTTATTGTTGCTATTTGTACACCAGAACATCAACGGCGTTTAAATGAAAATAAAGATTTATTTGAGAACGGTGTGGTGCGTTACACACTAAAAGAAATTCTGTTTAACTGACTTAATATTAGCCAAGTAAGTCAGCTTAAAACTAATTTTTTTCAGTCAAGTAAATTTCAGTGAGAAAGTAAACAAGTTCGATATGTGGCTGTTTACATATATGATGTTTATGATCTCAATATGTAATTTAAAAGATAAAAATATACTTATTGTTAAAGAAAACTAAATTAACTTGAATCTTAATTAAATAATATTTTAATAAAATGTAAGAATGTGAAATATAATTTTTGCGAACTCCGAAAAATCGCTTAGTTATACACGAACTTAGTCGAAAAGATAAAAGGGTCTATAATGCACTCATGTTGGTTAAATTAAATGGTTAAAATATTTTTGAGAATAACCCACGCAATCCTAGACCACGTAAAATCACCTTGTCTACTGATAGACTTATAGTTTGCAAAAGTAAGGCTGATACTTTCAAGTCAGCGAAGCAAATTATGAGGGAAATAAATTAAGAAAATAACCTTAATGCATCAAGAAAACTAGTATCAAGAAGACTATATAAACTAATCTTTTTGAACGCATCAACTGAAGAAATTCGCTATTAACTTTTGTGTTGACAGCACGTCTACACTTCTTTGATGGACACCTGGCTCACCGGTGAGCCGCCAAATCTTTCTAACATTTTGCAAGTGAAATTAAATTAAAACTTACATCAGGTATCTTACGAGGCACATCAGTACTGCAGGATGCATTAAAGGAATTGTAAGAGGTATCCAAACTTCCTTTCCGTAGGATTTCATCAGAAGGGGAAGAAGTTAGGGGGCGTCCATAAATTACGTGAGATGTTTAAGGGGGGAGGGGGTCGAGTCAAATCTCATCTAATTTTACGTTGGAGAGAGGGGGGGTCTCGGCAAATATCACGCAATTTTTTTTCTGGTTGAAACAAAAAAAAATTATACTATTTTGGTCCATTTAATTCAGATTGTACATGCTTAAGATTTAATCTTAAGCGTAATCGTAATACGATTAAGATCATTCACTAATTCGTTCGAAAGAAAATAATTTCTTTCATACTTCGACGTTATACATTTACTGACTGTCAAACCACCATATTTGTTTAGTACCATGTGTATTGGGACATGTTGGTCCCAATAGTCTCTCTTGAGACCGCGCATAATTCTCCATGGACTAAATTGGAGTAGATATTTTTTTTTTAATCACAGTAGTTACGATTTAAGTATTCTATTGTTAAATTTTTATTACACTTATAACTCTCAGCAATATCGATTACTAGTCTTAACTAGTCGTAAATAAAAGTACGAAACAAATTTTTTTTTTCTTTTTACAATGACAATCTAACGCGTTTACGTAAGAAACCCACATTTTGAAAAATCTCACGTTTGGGGTATGGGGGAGGGGGTTGAATAAAATCTCACGACATCTCACCAGGGGGTGAGGGAGGGACAGAAAATTTTAAAAAACACCTCACGTAATTTATGGACGCCCCCTTAGGTGCACACTTTTTTTGGTTTTTATCAGAAGGGGAATTTACCAAGCGATTCCTTTTTCGAGTTTTAATTTGGAGCTAATGTGCAAATTTTTAATACTTCTATCATACTTCTATTGGGAGTTCTTAACCCAAAAAGACCCCTGTGGACGAGTTTGTTAGAAGACCATATTAGAAGATATGAAAATAAAAAAGTTTTTTATTGCAAAAATTGTAATTTTATAAGCCATAAATTAAACATTGTGAACAGTCAAACGTATAGAATGTGTTTATGTTGTAATTTTTGATTAGACAGTTGGTGCAGCAGCCGATTTTAGCATAACTATGAAATGATCAAATGAGTTTGTTGCAGTCATAGCACTGCTTATGGGCTGACCGACGTTATCCTATAGAATATCCTCACTTGCCCAATTCTTTGACTTATCCAGACTTTCCAGACCGCTTTGCGTACTGAAGTTGCTCCTCTAGACTTTTTCATTTGTGCTCTCTCCAGAAACTTATGGCATTCCTACAAGTACTTGCGGTGTTCATTCGGCTTTATTCCTCCTCCTTTTGGTGGAATATTCCATTTATTTTTTATCCATAATTATTTCAAGCTTGCGAAGAATATGCCCTATACTCAAGCAAACAAAATTAAGAAACGAAGAACCAGAAAATCGGTGTTATAACCTGAAATAGATTTGTCATAATGTAGAGTTGAAAGTAAAAGAACTGTTTCTGTTGGTTTTTGGTGACATATGAACAAATGGTTAAGGGCGCATTCTGCAAGAAACCAAACTCTTGGTTTGAACTTTTTCGGCAGGTAGGACTTATTTTTCTTCATGTTTCCAAAAACGTATAATTGTTATTCTATCGTGAGATGATCAAGAGGCAACGGACAACCCTTCGCCTTGATTGACAACATGGACTTCCGGCTTTGCAGTTTAAAACTGGTCTTTGCTCGGATATGAAGTTTCCACCAAACTCTGATGCTTTATAAGCGGTCTTGTTTAGCATGTACAGTGAATTTGGACCAGGGATGATATTTTGAGTGGAATAGTACTTTTTTGAGTACTATTGACTCTTCAAAAGTACCCGAGTACCTTCTTGCCGAAAAAAGTACCCTGGTATTTTTATATTTTAAACTTTTACAATTAATTACATATTTAACTCCTTATATCACGTAGAGCTTTCACGATCTGCAAGCACAGCACACACAAAACAAGAAGTAAACTAATATTGCATCAGCACCAAAAATTTACTGGGATATGACAATGTCTTGTGTTGCGTAGTGGGTACCATAAATATACCATAATAGACCATACCATAAATGTTTAATTGGACCATTAGCTTAGTTTATTTTAAATTCTTATTTTAATTCTTGAAATTTTGTCAAGAGTCAGTTCTGGTAAAACAACTAGCATTTGGCATTGATTTTAAAAATGTTCCCAGAACAAGAACTTTTAAATGCAGAGTCGATCAATACGGAATACGTTGGCAGATTATGAGGAATTGAAAAATTTATGGATTCGACTATTTCCGATTTGTGGACTGAAGTGGAGGTAATAAAAAATGTGCTAAATGTAAATATGTTTTCAAATATTTTCAGAATTACCCGTGGTATCTTATCAATTCCCCACTCATCTGCCAACGTTGAGAGTATTTTTTCGAACATAAATTTAATTAAGACCAAGTGTCGCAATCGTTTGACAATATGTACTTGTTCCGCACTCATTCAAACAAGGGATTTAATTAATTCTAAAAATTGCTATTGTCATAATTACGACACTAAATCTACTAAAAAGAAAACATACATAGCTGTATATACATACTTAAATACATACATATATACATATTTAACAGATTCTGAAAGAAAGTCCTATTATTTTATGTTCCTTTATGTGATAAAAATAATAAAATTAAAAAAAGTATTGGTTATAATGTATCGTCACCTTAATATAGAAAGGACGTAACTCACGTTACGTAATTAAAAATTATGTAATGCAGATTGTAATAAAAATCCTAAAAAACTCAGTATTTAAAACCATATATCAGGTTTTTGGTTTCATGGAGGGTATTCTACATACAAGACAAAAAACACTTATTTGGAATAATTATAAGATATGTACTTCCTTTCTATATTATGTATTTATACACATATCATTACTCAATAAAAAGTACCCTGAACTGAAAAAAGTACTATTTGCCTTTATAAAAAAGTACTCTCGAAAATGATCTCATATCATCATTGATTTGGACTCAACGAGTTGTTCACTGGTGAACCACGTGTGTGACAAAGGGGTGAAGCAATTTGCAGCCTACTTTCAGGTATTTTTATATACACTTATAACGTTAACTTTGGTTACAAAGCTTAAAACATATATTAAGGAGATGTCATCGAGCCCCAACCCGATGGAGGAAGCAGCCTAATAGCTTGGTGAGCTGTTTCCTGATCAATTTTTCGTATATTAGGAATAATGGATGAAAATAAGTATTAAGATATACTAAAGGATGAAACCATTTGCATTTGACAACTTTCCTATAAGGTGAACTTCAATGCACGGAAATGACCCAAAACACACAGTAAAGATTGTGAATGGTTGGATTAAAAAGGAAAACTATATTTATATTTTGGATTTGCCGGCTCAAAGCCTCGACCTCAATTGTGGAGTGGAATTGAGCTATTCCGAAAGATAGAGTAAAAAAAAATTGTGGAGAGGTTTTGACGAAGATGTAAGGCTGTGTTGGACAACTCAGGTTAAAGTACCAAGTACTAGTAAGCCATTTTCGTAAACACGTTGTTAAATAAAAAAAATCACAATTTTTTTCAAACTCAAAATTGTGCTATCAATACGTCCACCTAAGCAAAGGAACAATTTCAGTTTTTTGGATTAATTTTCTAATGTTTTTTTTAGTATTTACAAAACAACAACTGATTTAAAGTTTCTAATGTTTAAACTAAAATACCATGAAAGAAATTTTTGTTTTTCTTAATGCATTTTATTTTACTTATTTACTAAGGTGGCCATGACAACCCATAGTCGGGTTACGGCCGACTTCATCAGCTCACGCCAGGCGTCTCTGCTTCGCGCACGCCATCTCCAATCTTTTTCACCAAGCGCGGTTAGGGCTTCCTCGGCCTGGTCAATCCTTTGGAGGCTTGGTCTTCCTCTTCGTCGTCGCCCTTGGCTTTTGTCTCAAACACCTTCTTTACTGGAACTTCATCATCCATACGAAAGACCGACCCAGCCAACGTAGTCGCTTAATTGTTATACGCTGGACTAAGTCAATGTCGTCGTATAGCTCTTACAAATCGTGGTTTATTCGAATGCGATAGTCGAACAGGACAGGACCAAGAACTGCGGCAAAAGCAGCAATTACATCTCTCTTGGTTCGGCCGATAATATCGACTAGAGACACCATAAGTAAATAAGTTCGAGTAACTAAGTAAGTAAGTTACAATTTACTAAATATTTAAAAACTGTTTACTATAATAGTTTCAATAATGTCAAAATATTAAGGAAGGGATATTTATCCAAAAATATAATCTCAGAAAGGTTGTCTGGTAGCAAAATACCAAAAAAACCCGTTTATGTGTTTGAATCACTTTGCTTCTGAGTACCTCAATTCACTTAACTGCTTCCAAAATAAAAAGTGTTCTTTCTATCACCAGCAACTTTTTCAATCCACAAGATGCAAGGACTTCTTCAACACACTTATCTATGATTCACTTTTCTTTTTATTATACAAACTAGAGATGACTTACGATATTACAATTCTATAGTTATTCTGATATTCTTCTTTAAAAAACAAATAAAAACAACAAACAAATTGGCCATTTCAGTCCTTGAAAGCACTTTTACCGAGCTTCTTATGACCGAGTGTTGTGTGTGTTATTAAATTTTTGCACACAATTGACCAAGAACTGGATCTATATGTTTTATCCGGCTCCGAATGGCTAAAGTTCATGTTCTCAATAAACTTTACATGACATTATTTACTCTCTGAGGTTTGCCATTATCTGCAGAAAGGTGATGACTGATCTCGGGCTCCGAGCATGCTAAGCCACACACTTATCCTGCATGCCACGGTCACCACTCTTCTTTAATTATATTCAATGCAAATTCACAACATTTGCTTACTTCTAATATTTTATATAATATCTAATCTAAGCAAATTTCTTAGTTTTTAAGTTAAAACTCACATTTACTCAAAAATTAAAATAACCAGACATTTATTATTTTTTGTTACAAACGGTGATTCGTTGACTGCTTTTGCATAAGACTGCTTTTGAGTACGTGCAGAGCAGTACTAGTGGTGCTAGTAACTTAAAATAATTCGAAGTTCAAATAATAGTTTTTTTTACTTTTAAAAAATTAAGAACTTATGACAGAAATTTAACTTCTTTACAAAAAAAAAGAAACTTCTTTATCCAAAAAATTAATTAATAATTATCCCATTTATTGAAAGTTACCCCAATCTGGCAACATTGGTCTGAAGTGGAGGTCCAATGATATAATAGATTCTTTCTGTTATAAAAACTTTCTGAGTCAGATCGTGATTAAAACCCGATCATGTCGAGGTTTGTTTGGTCGGATGCCATACATTGAGCACTCATGGCCATCACCGCGGCCGCCACATCGTTAAGTTCACTCAGAGAAAAGTCTTCACAAAAGTTGTCGTTGACTTTATAATGATAAACAAATTTCCAACTCGGTCTAGCAAATGGTCAATACGAGCAATAATTTTAAAATTATGGTTTCCATGGTTGAGTTGATCAATTTTTTGTTATTACAGAGTCAACAAAGGCCTTTGTCAAGGTTTTTCCTTTGAGTGTAAGTGTTTTTTTTTTGTTGTTGATGTGAATCCGATGGTTGTTGGTAAATATTGTTGACACATGTTTCTTTGTTTTTGCACAGCGCGAAGGAAAACTTAACATCCAACCACAAGTTTGTTGACAACTGCGTAAAATTAATATGTAATCAAATAAATGTATTGAATATTAACGCGTGCTTTCCAGTTACTTTAGGTTATTTTAGATGTTTAACTTTAAAAATGATTTTATTCAAAAAGATGTTCCATAAAATTTTCAAATCTATAAAACTGCGAAAAAGCTTCGCATCTCTCTCTCTCTCTCTTTCTCTCCCAGGTGTGCGTCCAACGACGGTCCAGAATTATTTTGTTTTATGTTTCAAAATTCATGTTTCCAATCAAGCTTTCCTTTTTTCTGAGTGCAATTGAATTAAACTTGGTAGGTTTTTGTTTGTTTCATTTAAAGCCACTCGTGCGTTAAGTTGTTGCCACAGCTTCCGGCTGCGTCATAAAACATGACGGATGCAATTTTTCTATTTCGTCAGTAAAATTAAATTTTATTCGGTTTTCATCATATAAACTAAGCCTTGTCAACCTCTTCCTGTGACTTAAAGAACTCAAAATGACATACCGAAAATGTTTGTATTTATTTCACATACATACAAGTGAAACAACATGTATGTGATCTAAGGACAAAAAAAAAAACCACATTACAATTGATTTATAAATAAGGCCTTAATAATACTGGGAGCTAATTTCAAACGATGAGTGATTAGCTTTCGTGGTCAATTGGTTCTATTTTGGCGGTCATGTTGAAATGTATGCGATACTGCCGATTGTGAAAATTAAATTATTTCCTAATCTTTTAACGTTTTTATGTTTTATTCTTGATAAATATTTGGAATCAATTAATTATGTGTATGTGTGTGTGTGTTTACACAAATTATTTATTTGTTACTGAAGCCAGAATCAACATTTACTTTCAAGGGCAATAAAGATAAGCTTATTTTGTTTGCAAAAAAAAACAATCACTCACAATTAGCCGGAATTATTCTGAATTGGTCACAAAAAAAAAAAAGAAAAAAAGAATACTAAAATAATTGATAGCTATTTTTTATTATTTGTCTTCTGTGTTTAGTGTTTTGTTTCATCTTTATTTCCATTATTTTGAATGTAACAATGTGACAGCTGTGCAATTCCATCGTTTCCATTCGCAAAGCAACCAATAACGAACAGCAGTAATTTGTATGACGCGAAAATATGATGCTATTATAATTAATGGGCATGTGTTGGAATGGGTATGTCAATCAACTAATCCATTTAATATTAAGTTTATGGAAATAGCATTGCAATGTCTGTGAAAAATTAAATTGAGTTTAGGTAAGAGTGTAAGCGGCATGATAGCTAAATAATGGTTCATTATTTATCAACTTCCAGCCATAAAGCATATCTTGAAGAACTGAATAACAGAAAAGTGAGCTCCCAAAGCTGGTCCATACCATTTATGTGGGGAAAAAAGTTTTTTTTTTGAGAATTGAAGATAACAGAATTCATGTTTCTGAATCAATTCAATACATTGTCATATTAAACATAACCTTAAATTTCTTACTAACTATTATTCGACGATATTGGTCTAAAAATTCGAAAAATACAACAGCTTTTGTCAAGCTAAAAGGAACAAATAAACCAATTTTTTTCGAAATTATTTAGTTTATAAAAAAATACATATTTACATAGTTTATAAACGTATTAAATATAAATTAATCAGTTTACCCTGGGATGGGCAACAACTTGAATAATGCTGTATTAGCCTAACGTTGGGATAGAACCAGGGGCGCAACCAGGATTTATTTTTTTTTGGGGGGGGGGTTTATCAAATTTCGGACTTATATATAAAATCAATTTTACAAAGGCTTTATATCACAGCAATAAGTTTCAACTCTTGTGAGTAATATTTTCAAATAGAAGCTAGATAGAGGCTCAAAAAAAGCATATAATAACTATTTTTTGTTAATATACGATCTAAATATTTCAAGCACTAGATAATGTATCTTGAAGAAGGTTTCCAAATTTTACCCAGATTGGTTATAACTTTATTTATATATATAAGCTTAATACAAGCAGTTTGAATACTTAAGAACTAAATTTTATAATTAACAGGGAGTATCTTAATTAACAATGGTACCATATCTTAATAAGAAGAATACATTAGAGAGGGGGAGGAAGTGTCGTTGGAGTTAAGAAGGATATTTCGGAGTAGTGGTCTGCTCAGGTGAAAATCGAATTCACTGATCAATCTATTGGTTACCCGAAGCATTCTGGTTATAGGTTCACTGCATCCATAGTCGGTGCGGTGAAAGTTAAGGTGGAAGAGAGGTATAGACGTAAGGTTGCGTGGGTTGGTATTAAAGGATATTGATTGGAGTAGTTCTGGGCAGTTAATGGAACCGCATACTAGTTGATGAATGAAGAGAACATCGGCAACTTCCCTTCGCTTTGCAAATGTTTGCATGTTAATCAACTTCAGACGGTTGGCATAAGGAGGTAAGTTGAAACTATCAGAGCCGGGAAGACCACGAAGAGCGAAACGAATGAATCTGCGTTGAACGGCTTCGATTCGCATTGAATGGGTGTTGTAGATGGGAGACCAAACCTGGCTGGCATATTCGAGGATGGGTCTTACAAAGGAAAGATAGAGAGATTTAGTGACGTAAGGATTGGAGAACTCTCTGGACCAGTGTTTCACGAAACCAAGTGCAGAGTTGGCTCTACTAATGATATTATCAACATGAGACCGAAAGTTAAGTTCCTTGTCGCAAATAACGCCTAAATCCCGTAAAAAGCATACAGAGGGAACTGGCTTGCCGAGAATGTAATACGATCTCGGAGGAAGTTGGAGTCGCTTACGAGAATATGTTATAGCTTGACATTTGCTTACGTTGAGTTCCAGAAGATTATTTTGACACCAAATGGAAAAGCTGACCAGATCGTCTTGAAGTTTGCAAGAATCGGCATTAGTTTGTATGCGCCGATAGATTTTCATATCATCAGCATACACAGAAATATTGGATTCATTGATGATACCATCAACATCAGCAATTGTTAAGATGAATAGCAAAGGACCAAGGTGACTGCCTTGTGGGACACCAGAGGTAGCTGTAAAAGATTTTGAATTGGAAAATCTAAAGATGACATTATAACTGCGTTCTTCGAGATAAGATTTAATCCATGACATAAACAGAGATGGAAAACCAAAGGCTTTAAGCTTAAGAAGGATGATAGTGTGTGAGATTTTGTCAAACGCTTTACTAAAGTCGGTGGAAACTGCATCAACTTCGTAACCATTTTCCAACGAGCAAACAAATTGTGTGAGGTTCGTGGTAGTCGATCTACCCTTGAGAAAACCATGTTGACTAGGAGGAAAGATAGATTTGCATTGGAAGAAGAGAATATCGTAGATAATACTTTCAAAAATTTTGGGAGTACATGACAGTTTTGCAATAGGTCTGTAATTAGCAATATCATTTTTAGGTCCTTTTTTATGTAAAGGGATTATGTACGAATTCTTCCATAACTTTGGAAAAACTGAGTTAGAAATAGAAAGTTGAAAGAGTGTCAAAAGGGGATGAGCCAAAAAGTTCGCGAATTTTTTGATGACAATAGCAGGCAACCCATCGGGTCCAGGAGAAAAATCATCTTTTAGATTATGTAGCTTTGCTAAGACATCAGTTAGTGTAATATCAACAGAAGTCAGCGAGGTTTGAGCACAATTCCTTAGTAAAGAAAAGTATTCATAGTCTAATTCATCCTTATGACTTATGAATGACTGACTGAAGAAATTTGCAAATAGGTTTGCAATTATTTCCGGGTTATCTGAGGAGATATCTGAAAAAGTAAGGGTAGATGGATAGTTGTCAGATTTTCTTTTAATATTGATGAACTTGTAGAAGCTTTTAGGATCCGACACCAATTTTGTTTGAATATGAGCAAGATAAGAGTCATATAGATGTTCACAGAGTGCAGAAAAATGGTTATAGGCGTGAAGATAGTTTGTGAGGTCAATAGAAGAACGAGTAGTTAAATAAGTGCGCCAAAGTTTGTTCCTTTTATTACGAAGTGAGCGTAATTCCTTATTGTACCAGGGGGGAGATGACAAAAAGTTCTTCTGCCTATTAAATGGGACAGATTGTGTGAAGCAGTCGAACATTTTGTCATAGAAGAGAGCAACAGCATTATCAACATTTTCATGAGCATTATCGAAAAGATGTTGGAAATCGATTCTACTGATTAAGATCTCAAGTTTTACAAAATCAGTTTTCCGAAAGTTGAAGCTATACGCGTGTTCAAAGTGTGTGTTTATGATATTATTGTTGTAAGAAAGGGTAAGAGATAGAGGAGGATGGTAGTGATCGAGTGTTGAAAGAAGGTGGTTACTAGCAGAGACTACACAATTATCTGAATCTGAAGAAAAGACAAGGTCTAATTGTCTACCTATATTGTTTGTTACTCCGCTCAACTGGTAAAGGCCAGAGTCTAAAAGGCAGCTAGTAAAGAGAATTTCTTTTTCAGATGTAGCATTTGAAGCGAAATAATGGCACTCGTCATCTAACAGAACCCATTGAAGGCTGGGAAGATTAAAGTCCCCCAGAAATATAACTGTGTCAGATGGGTCTATAAGATCAAAAAGTGAATCAATTGCGTCTACTGCGAGCTGATAACCATTCACTGGTTGAGAAGGGCGAATATAGCAGCAGATAATGAATATGAACCGCTTAGCGATACAACTTTGGCACATATAAATTCAAAATTAGCTGTATGGAATTTTTTTACAAACGATGGGTCGAAACGATTGTGAATTGCAAGAAGGACACCACGACCTGAGGAGAGATCATCTTTATCGAGTCCATCGTCTCTGAACAGCACGAAATCAGACGCAAATACCTCAGTATCCTTGAAATCCTGGGTAAGATTGGTCTCAGTTAGGGCAAAAATATCGTAGGGAAGTTTAAGAGAGTTTAGAAACACTGTAGAGATTTTGGTGCGTAATCCTCTAACGTTTTGGTAGTACAGAGATACAAATAGTGGGCTTGGAATAGAGTTTTGATTATGCGAAAGTTGGTTAGGAATAATATTGTTGCTGCTCTTTAGGGGACTTTTGAAGGTAAGAGACATGTTTTGACCTTACATGAGCACCGTGCGTGTCAAGATCTTCTTTGACTTGTTGGATCGTCAAACCGAGTTGCTCGTGGAAACTGGTAAATAACTTACGTAATTCATCGACATCAGTAGGTAAACCTTCTTGCTGTATCAAGACTTTGAGGTTTGTCTTGGTTTTACCATCTATACAGGTGGATACCGGTGCCTTATGCATATAAGCAAGATATAGACGCACATTGTTGTAAACACTGTTCTCTCTAAGACGAGAGAGGGCATATCTGTTCTCATTGTCAGCACAAGAATTTAAAGTAAGTTTAACTTTTGGTGGTTGAAGAGGGAAATCATGACAACCAATTTGCAAAATAAGTGTTGATTTAAGCTTTAGGGAGAATATTTTGGACATATTGTACAATGTCATAAGGCAAAAACAAAATTCATTTTCAAACCGACCTAACCCATTAAAAAAACATTCATATTTAAAATTTAAGTAAAGTTTTTATGAATAGTATTTTATTAGTATTACAAAATACTTAAAAAATTTTTTTCAGTTGTACAGTAGTCGGCATAATTATTTTGACGAAAAGAAAAGGCAAATATTTTCAGTTTTTAAAATAGTTTAAGAAAATGCGAATCAAAATTTTTGTATTTGGTCAAAATCTTACCAGAAATGTGTGATTTTTCTTAAAAATAACTTATAAAGAAAATATATTAGAAAAAACTTCATTTCAAAGAGGGCATAACTATTTTGAAAGTTCTGTTTTATACAAAAATCAACTTAAAGATAAGAAAATTTATGACAAAAACTTAACAACTTAATAATATATATATCCGTCATTAGCTTGTATTACTTTTTGAAGACGTTTTGGGACTGATTCCACAAGAGTTTTCAAAATATCTTCCGGAATTTGCTCTCATAGACTTTTTATTTCAGATATTGTCTCTTCCCTGGTCCGAGTCAAGCATACGCTTCGTTTTCCTTTAATATAGGCACATAAATGTTCAAAATCGTTTAAATCAGGACTTTGGGTCGGCCAGTTTAAAACTTCTACACTATAGCACTGGCGCGCCAGTTCGATTCAAAAAGTTCATTATAAGCTTACTCTTGTGACATGCTGCATTATCTTGTTGTAAAATAAATGACTCACCAATAAGTTTGTCACCAGATGGAAATGCATGATCATTTAAGACATCCAAATATTTGTATTGGTTCATCTTTCCAACTATTGGAACCATATTCCCATGACCACAAGAGGAAATGCAGCCCCAGAACATAACCGATCCGCCGCCATGTCAATTGCTTGTAAGACTGGAGCAATTTCTTTGCGTGAATTCTTTGGAATTCGGACAATTCTTTTTTTTAAGTGATCTGTGATACTCAAACGTACTTACATCAGTCCACAAAACTCGGTTTCAAAATCTCATAGTCTTACAAAAAAAATATTTGGCAAATTGGAGTCGTTTGATTTTATTTGCCGGGGTTACTTACGGTATTTTTCTTACGGAATATGTACCGAATTGAAATTCTTTTAAACGTCTGCGAATTGCGCGTTTGCTTACTGGATTCTAAGAAAAATTTTTCATTTGTAATTCTAGCTTTTCGGTGTTAAACCAGGGTTCTTTGAGAACTCTGGTATAATTAGCTGGACCTCTTTACGTGTTTTTTTTTTCTGCCCGAACGTGGCAAATTTCTTACTGAACTTGTTTTTTTGTCCTTAGTTATTTGATAGTGAACGGTTTGCCTTGATACCTGTAACTCGGAGCATATTTTTTTGACTGAAATACCACAATTATGCTTCTCCACGATTTCACATCTCATTTCAACGCTTTATTCTTACTTTTTCCCCATTTTTTTATAGAATTATAACTAAAACAAATAACTATATTGGAATATTTATTTAAAACTCCGATTTTACTAACCAAATCGTTATTTGCTTACAAAATAGTTCTGCCACCAAGAAATCCTTTCTTCTTGTATTTAACGAATTACTTCCTCGAAAAGCGTGACTTAAATAACCTCATTTAATTACGTTAAAATTTCTCACACCATGTTTTTACTATAAACTATTGTTGTAAAAATAACCAATTGGAGCAAGCCTTAAAATTTGTCCTTTGATTAGCACTAATGACCTCTTTTCCGAAAGTATAAAACACACAATTTCTGACACCTTGGGATGAAAAACTAAGAGCCTAATTATGAAAAAATTATTTGAGTCTTTCGTCACCAACATAACCGATGAAATTTCCTCTAAAATTGACTTTTATATCGTCAAGAAATTTTTGTGAAACAGATCGTTGTGAAACAAATCGTTGTAATTTTCAATCTCAAGCACGTTGAGATTGAAACGATGGAAAATTATGAATTGTAAATTTTTGCTTCAGTTTCGGAAGTCAATCGGAATTAGTTTTTTACTGAATCACGTGACTTTACTATAAGCTTAATTCCTACAGAGTTTGGGAAAATTTGTGTTTAAAAAAATAATTATAAAAAAAAGGAACGAAACATAACACTTATTGAGGAAATTCCTTTGATCATTTCACTGGCGAGAAATTTTACCGCTCTTCCTCAAATGCAGGTTTTCTTGTTTTATGTTTTTAATTAATTAATTTTCATCCAAATAGTTCAAATCGTTTAGTAGGTGTTAACGCTGCAAAAGAACCCTTTAGAAATCGTGGTAATTTTCAATCTCAAGCACGTTGAGATTGAAACCGTAGAAAATTTGAATATGAAAATGGATAAAAGTAGAAAAGGTCAGTGAGAGGTTGGATTTAATAGGTTTGAGTTTTATTGTTCTTACCAGCTTGATGGTTAATTATAAAGTGTATTTAAATCTAAGTAGCTAACTATAAGGTAGCTTAACTATATTGAAAAGAATAAAAAGAAAAGAAATAAGATGACAGTTTGGTTGATGTAAAGCGCCATCTTACGTTACGTAGAAATAATAATTTCTGATAAAAACATAATTTGGCATAAACAGTGGGTTTCAAGCTAAACGTTGAGAAGACAACTGAAATCCAACCCCTCAAGTGATCATTATCAGTCTGAATGAAAAAAATATATAAACTTTAGTAGATTATGCATCAAACAGCATCGATTTGAAATATACATTTGGGGTTTTTACTCATTTGATAAGATGTGTGCTTGCTTTTCATATGAATCAGTTTGATTTAATCCTATTTTGCTAGGTACTAAAATAATTTTGGACGGGGTTTAAACCCCGAAACCCCCCTTTGGTTGCGCTAATAGATAGAACAATTGGTCTGGGCAGACCCTGATCAAAAAGGTCTCCGGTTGTGAACACACTTGCCTTTTTTCGATCATATTTTTTTCAATACTATGCAGTATATTATGCAATACGTACACCACTGGAAAGAGACCTCAGAAAACTTTTTCCTGAAGTATCTAGATATAGATTCACTCAACCAGGAAAATTTTATCATCAATTTTGTCAAGGGGTAATTTTAAGCCAAACAAATTTGTATACCCGGTTGTGGTGACCGTGGCATGTAGGTTAAGTGTGTGGCTTAGCATGCTGGGAGCCCGGGTTCGATCCCCAGCCGCGGCGAAAAGTTTTTTTCAATAAAAAATTTTTTCTGATCGGTCACCACCTCTCTGCAGACAATAGCAAACCTCAGAGAGTAAATAATGCCATGTAAATGCCATGAGAACATGAACTTTAGCAGTTCGGAGTCGGCATAAAACATGTAGGTCCAGTTCTCGGTCAATTGTGTGCAAACATTTAATAACACACACAACACAATTGATCATAAGAAGCTCGATCAAAGTCCTTTCAAGGGCTGAAATGGCCAATTTGTGTGTGTGTGTGTGGACACCCTTGTAAAATCGCTTAAAATCTTAAAAATATGAAGCAAAATGAATATATAAATTGAAACAAGTAAAGAAAGTCTAACGATGGTCTAGCCCGACCATGAAATACCCTAAACCTACTTTTTCAAAATACAATTATATGTCCGTGGGCGGCTGAAGCCCATATTTCATTTGCATTTCAATTTTAATGAAAAATTCATATACAGTGAACACAAAAAAAAACTTTTACAGTATGCTTAATGTCTATTCTGCATTATCTCTGAAAATATATTCACCAACATAATAAAATAAAATGCTAAATATTCTTTATTTTATTCACTTTTCGAATAGATTTAACAAAAACTATGAAAATATTATTTACATAATAATTGTGCCTACCTCTGTACTAAATTTCAGTACTCTAGTGTAGATTTTATTCGAGAAAAAAGAGTTTTTACAATATTGCCACACCCTTTTTTTTACTTACGCCCACTTAAGAGATCGTAATTTTCATACTTGTGCCTTCCGGAAGGAAAATGGGTCGAATAATCAACGAAAATCCGAAAATATCTCCATTAAATGTAGCAAAATAGTTAAATAAACATGGTATTGTGCAGGTACATCCACTAATAGTGCGAAATTTTTTGAATTCGAAAGGCTAAATAGGTATACACTCTGAAACAAGCCAGTGTTATATTAAGCCAGTGTTAGCCAAAATATTAAGAAGCAGTTGGAGTAAGGGAGATAAGGGGGCGATCTTCACATGGCAACGTGCCTGACTGCCTCAACTTGGCGAGGCCAGCATTATCCATGTCGAAATCGTCTCAAGTCGACTCAAACCTCCGCGTGGTGTCTCCTGGAAACGTCAAAAAACTATCATACCGATATACTTTGGCGGCGAATCTGAGCGGCGGGCTTCCTTTGGTCAAGCAAAGGTTGTGCGTTGGGTTTGAAGCCCACCATGTAATAAAAATATTTCAATGAAAAGTTTAAGAATGAATAAAAGAATGATCCCCAAATCTGATGACGACTACCGCAAACGAAAAACTGATAATGATTTACGGATATGCACCTGGAATGTCCGAACCCTAAATTGGGATGGTGCCTCTATCCAACTGATTGATATCTTGGAAAGATATAATGCTGATATCCCTGCAATCCAAGAAATGCGATGGAAGGGACAGGGTTGCTTACGGCAAGTATCCTGTGATATCTACTACAGCGGCCATGCGGAGAAGCACGAGTTTGGATGCGGATTTGTAGTTGGCAAGAGAATACGGCATCATGTCCTGCGATTCACTCCTGTGAACGAACGACTTGCCATAATTCGCTTCAAGGCAAAATTTTTTAACATAAGCCTAATATGTGCGCACGCTCCGACAGAAGAAAAAGATGACGAGACCAAAGAAAGTTTTTACGAGCGCCTTGAAGACGCATACGAGCGCTGCCCCCGTCATGACATAAAAATCGTGCTTGGTGACTTCAACGCCAAGGTAGGTAAGGAAAACATATTTGGTCCTACAGTCGGAAAGTTCAGCCTCCACGACAACACATCCGATAACGGAATGAGGTTGATTGACTCCGCCGGAGCACGAAACATGGTCGTTAGTAGCACTAGATTCAAGCATCTCAATATTCATAAGGCCACCTGGTTGTCCCCTGATCAAAAAACATGCAACCAAATTGATCACGTTTTGATTGACGGAAGGCACTCTTCCAGTGTACTAGACGTACGCACGATCCGTGGTGCTAACATAGACTCGGATCATTAGCTTGTCGCAGCCAAGATCCGCACACGTCTGTGCGCAGCTAAGAATGCTCGCAATCCTACACAAAGAAAGCTAGACGTCGATAAGCTGCACTCGAAACGGACGGCCGAAGCCTTCGCTACTCGACTCTCACTCCTGCTTCAAGAAAGCACTCCTCCGATCGACGATATATGCGTACAGTGGACGCACATATCCCACTCTATGCGTACGGCTGCCGAAGAGGTGATAGGCTACCACCGCCCTCGCCGAAACCAGTGGCACGACCAGGAGTGTCGCGACGCCACTGCAGAGAAGGACGCCGCCTACAAAGCCACCCTGCAGTCGGTTGTAACGCGTGCTGTTATGGAGCGATACCAAGAGAAGAGGAAGGAAAAGAGACACATTTTCAGGCGAAAAAACGAGAGGCGGAAATGCGTGAGTGCGAGAAAATTGAGATGCATGGCGACAGGAATAAGACTCGAAAATTTTTCGAAAAAATAAGACGCCTGGCCTATGGTTTTAAGACCGGAGCCTCTTCCTGCAGGGATGAGAATGGGAATCTAGTGACAGATATCCAGAGTACACTGATGCTATGGAGGGAACACTTCTCTAGTCTTTTAAATGGTGACGCTGACAATAATCCCGCCAGTGGAGATAATATCCCGGAAACCCCGACTATAATGTGGTCTTAACAGCTATAGCTCGGCTTAAAACCAATAAAGCCGCAAGAGCCGATGGCCTACCGGCTGAGCTGTTTAAGACCGGTGGCGAAGCTCTGTTTAAATGCATTCACAGACTTCTATGCAGAATATGGTCGAAAGAATGCATTCCATATGATTGGAACCTCAGTGTGCTCTGCCCAATCCACAAGAAAGGCGATCCCACCATTTACGCCAACTACCGTGGGATAAGCCTTCTTAATATCGCATATAAGGTCCTGTCGAGGGTATTGTGTGAAAGACTGAAGCCCATCGTTAACCAACTGATTGGACCTTATCAGTGTGGCTTCAGACCTGGAAAGTCCACCATCGAGCAGATCTTCACGCTCCGAAAAATATTGGAAAAGACCCTCGAAAAACAAATCCACACAAACCATCTTTTTGTCGATTTCAAAGCCGCCTTCGACAGTCCAATAAGGAGTCACCTATATGCCATCATGTCTGAATTTGGTATTCCTGCGAAGCTAATACGTCTTTGCAGGATGACATTGAACAACACCAGCAGTGCAGTGAAAATCGGGAAGGACCTCTCCCTTCCGTTCGATACCAAGCGAGGTTTCAGACAAGGTGATTCCTTATCGTGCGACTTTTTTAATATAGTCATAGAGAAGATCATCCGAGCTGCTGACCTGAGTCGCAGCGGCACAATTTTCTATAAGAGTGTTATGCTGCTGGCGTATGCTGATGATATTGACATCATTGGTCAAAATACGCGCAAAGTCAGTGCAGAATTCTCCAGGCTAGAAAAAGAGTCGAGTCGATTGGGTCTTGCAGTGAACGCAGATAAAACGAAGTATCTTGTGTCAACAAACAAACAGTCCCAGCGTCTTGGAAACCACGTTACTGTTGACAACACCTCCTTTGAGGTAGTGAAGGACTTTGTTTACCTGAGATCCAGCATTAACTCCTCCAACGATATCAGTATTGAGATTAAACGAAGGATAACTCTTGCCAACAGGTGTTACTTTGGGCCCAGTAGGCAATTGAGAAGCAGAGCTCTCTCTCGACGAACAAAACTGACGCTCTATAAGTCAATAATCATGCCCGTCCTACTATACGCATCACAAACCTGGACGATGAGCAGCTCTGATGAAAGGACTTTGGGAGCGTTCGAGAGAAAAATCCTTCGCAAGATCTATGGTCCAATCTGCGTCAATGGCGAGTACCGAATACGATGGAACCATGAGCTGTATGAGCTATATGCCAACATCGATATAGTCAAGCGTATTAAAATAGAGCGGCTTCGCTGGCAAGGTCATGTCGAGAGAATGAACGACTCCAGTGAAAAAGATATTGGATTCGGTACCCAGCGGTGGCCAGCGCAGACGAGGAAGACCGCATCTCCGTTGGAAAGACCAGGCATTGGATAACCTGACAACGCTTGGAGTTTCCAACTGGCGCCAGCAAGCGCACGACAAAAGAGGCTGGCGAAAATTCTTAGACCAGGCCAAAACCGACCAACGGTTGTAAGCGCCATCTAAGTAAGTAAGTAAGTAATATGTATACATTTTCGACTATTTTAGCCCATTACCAAGTTGAATTGCTCCACTGTGCCAAAGCCTACAGCCACTGTGCTCGAACAAATTATATTGCAATTAATTTTTAATAATAGGCTATTTGCAGCACCATGTGGCTCGAAACACTTACTCACTTGTTACTACCTCAGGCTGTATCCATCGCCATGAATATACAAATTCTAACATATTATTCGTAAATCATTTTAAATAATTCCATTGCTTCGTCAGCAGATTGTTTTAATATGTTTTGCCAGATATGCAAAAATGCAGAAACGATTTGGAAAGTAATTTTAAAATTAGAAAAATCAATAAAATGCTTAAAATACATCGCATGCACGCCCCACAATGCGAATCACAAGCACACAATGTACCTACACATGCGGTAGTACTTAAAGCGTTGCCACTTGGTTCATTAATAGCGGCAAAATCAATCCAATTAACTCACTCAAAATTTGCTTCCTTTGATGATGTTCAAAATATGGCGTTGGTTTTATATATATAGCTATTTTTTTAGCTATAAATTATGTGTTTATGGTCGGGGCGTTTCAACCCCCCTCTCCTTCCCATTCAATAATTAAGGTTAGGTATTTTGGAGATACAATTTTTTAATGGTTAGCTCCGCTGCACTTTGAACTTTTAGATATTCTCTGAGTTTGGTTTTAATGTTGTATTCGTTGAATATTTTGTTTTATTGGTATTTCTTTCTCATTCCTCCTCAAAGCCAAAACCATCTTCAACTCGTTGTTGTTCCTATTCGTAAATCTTTTAACGTCAGCCTTTGTGTATAAATTTTAAAGCAAAGCGAACAAAAATGTGGCTAGCGCAAATGTAACGCAAAACCATAAAAATAAATGAGTTCAGAACATTGAAATTGTAACGCAGCTTGCAGGGGATGGTCATATATTAACCGGTTTCTCGAATAACCCGATAATTGCTTTGTTTTAAAAACCGCTTATTCAAATAATTTAAATTAAAAACTGTTTTTCGGTTTTCAATGAAATCATTCGTGAAAAAGCATAAAATCGTCTTGTATCATAACTACACACTTCAAAATTTCCAAAATAAATTCACACAGGTCAGCGGATATATACATTTTTTACACCAAACAGTGTTAGTTACACCGCTTACGCGGTGTGAAATTCCAAAATTTATAAGACCGGTGTGAAAGCAGAAAGGCAAAGAAGAATATCAATTTTGAAATCAAATAATCATTGACAAATGAATTGAAAACTGAAATTTCTCAAGACTGAAAGCGAAAATCTGTAATTAAAAGTCATGTTCGGGAAAACGGTTTCAGGAAAAATCGAATTAAAACATTTTCATTCGACTTTTTTAAAATTTTAATGAACTTAAACGATATTTGAGCATGCCTACCACTCTATATTTGGTATAACAATTTTTATACCCTTTTGAATAAATAAAAATTGTATAAATATCCTATCGAATAATATAAAATTACAACGTTCGGTGTTAAAAATCGTAATTTTTCATATTCAAAATATGTTTATTTTATGTGCCTAGCAGGGCTTAATGTACTATTACAGTGTGAAGCTTTAAACACGACACATTTTTTATACATTTTTTTTTGACATAGTATTAATAAATTATTAAATTAAAATTTATTTACATTATGTACAGTTA
Source organism: Tetanocera ferruginea (assembly GCA_958299015.1). NCBI lineage: Eukaryota > Metazoa > Arthropoda > Insecta > Diptera > Sciomyzidae > Tetanocera > Tetanocera ferruginea. The sequence goes on from OY282642.1 coordinate 74,110,682, forward strand.
AAGTCGAATATATAAAAATAAATTTTTTTTTTGTTTATGTATTTGTTGTTTCTTTTCTAGAGGTCATTGAAGTTGGCGTGTTTAAAAGAAGGTTGTAATGGCATGCGTTGAAAAATAAATTTACAAAAAACCCTGTTTTTGGCAGAAATTCTTAGCCGTAAAAAACAAAATAAAAAAGTTTCTCGGCTTTTTATAGGTAGAGTGCTTAACAGAGTCTATGAAGATCGCAATATTCTATTCTATCGAATAATATAAATTACAACGTTCGGTGTTAAAAATCATAATTTTTCGTATTCAAAATAAACACTTAACAGGTCTTAACACAAACATCCTATCGGATATTAATTAATTAACATCAATCGGTGTGAAAAAGTATCCCTTTCGGATATAAAATTCTAGCACTTTGGTGTTTTTAATCACCGAACGGTGTAGGACTCCCTGGAACACCGATCGGTGTAAAAATTCGATACAAATTTTTTAATTGCGTAAGAAAGCAATTTAAGAAACCAAACAATTGATTCAACTTTCTGAATATATGAATATATGAAAATTTAAATCTTTTTTGAAAAAGTAAAACCGGCTTGTGCCACGAGCGTCTCAAAACTTATACAAATAAGCTCAAGTTCGAGCCAATAGCGAGATATTTACGTTTAATAGTCCTTATGATCCGGTATTCACAATTGAAAATTGATGTAATGCTAGCTTTGGAAAATAATATGAGTAATACAATTAAATACAATTGTTTTTGTATTTTCCAATCAAATTTAAAGTCAAAATAAAGCTTTACCATAATTTTTAAGAGATTACGGCATTTAAGCCCCAATTTTTTAAGATTGGAAAAAATCTACCACTAATATTCTTAATCTAGCACTCTTTTCAGACACAATCTGCCACTATTTGCAATTTTCAAGTGACAGCACTGCTCCCAACAAGTATTTCCGCTCAATTCAAACTCAAAATGGCGTTTTTTTTTTGAGCTTTTCAGCATGGGTTTCTTACTTGGAAGTCTTCCATGTAGGCAGAAATGGTCTGGGACTTAAAATTTTATCTGGAAAATAAAAGAACAACTAGCCCTACCAAAACCGAAATGAATTACAAAAATTAAAGCCACAGTAGACTACTAATGTTAGTTTAAAAAGACTTTCTGGACTTCTGTTGGTATGTTCTATACAAAGCTTTTATGCTATAGCCTACCTTATAGTTTCATGAACTGTTTTGACAGAATACTCAGTAAATTTATTTAGTGTTTGTCTTATAAACTTTCACATGAACTGAGGATATGCAATATTGAATATTTTGTAATCCATTCACGGACACGCCTACCTCCCATACAACCACAAAATTGAATTCACTATATAGAGGGTTGTATGTAAGTTAGAGAAAAAAATAAATATTTATCTTTTAAAAATCGGATCTAAAACTGAGACGTATACAAAAAATGGATGAGATTTGCATACGAACATGCCGACATACAACTCACAAGATTGAAAGCACTTTAAAGAGGCTTATATGTGAGCTACAGAAATAAAACTTGGTATGTGTAAAAACTTCATCAAAATTGAGATTTGTACAAACTTTGAGCTTCATCTACCCACGGGTACGCCCAACTCCCATACCAATTACTAATTTAGAACTCAATATAGAGGTTTATATATGATCCTGCGGGAATAAAACTTAGTATGTAGTTGTGTATGTTACATTAAAACGAAGATATAAAAAAAAAATTATCTTTATCCGCCCACGGTTACACCCACTTCACAAAAACAAAAAACAAATTGGCCATTTCAGCCCTTGAAAGAACTTTGACCGAGCTTCATATGATCAGTTGTGTTGTGTGTGTTATTAAATGTTTGCACGCAATTGACCGATAACTGGACCTACATGTTTTATGCCGCCTCCGAACGGCTAAAGCTCATGTTCTCAAGAAGCTTTACATGGTATTATTTACTCTCTGAGGCTTGCCATTGTCTGCAGAGAGGTTGTGACCGATCAGAAAAATTTTTTATTGAAAAAACTTTTCGCCTCGACTGGGTATCAAAATCGGGGTTCGAGCATGCTAAGCCACACACTTAACCTGCATGCCACGGTCACCCACTTCACATATTTTTATTTTACATTGGAAAAGGAGGTTGCGGGTATTCGTAGTAGGGCTAGACCAACTTTAGACTTTTTTTAATTTGATAAAGCTTGATTATAAAAATCCAATAAGTAGTATCCAAGATATATCTAAATATATGCAACTATTTTTACTAAAAAGCAAGAAAAAATATACAAAATTTCGTGAAAAAAGTATCAATAAAAAATTTTTTTGTGCGATTTTCGTGTTAAGAGGCCCCAAATCTATAATAAATATATAGTTTATAAAAAAGTTTATAAAATATATAGTTTATAGTTTTTATGAGAGTTTATAAAAACCATAAGTTTAGTCATCAACAAACTATTTTAAAATTTAGATATATGTCCGTGATGGAAGGTTGATGAAGATTAATGCAATAAAAATTAGGAAAAAGCACATTATGAATATGTAAATTGCAAAATTTGTAATTTCTTTTGTAGTTTTTGGACCAAAATGGTACTGGCCCTTCTGGAATTTTTCTTCTCGTCCAGTATGGCCAGTCTGTCACTGAATGTAGGCTCCACCAAACGGCGTGCAAAAGTTCGTTTTGATGAACTGACTCGAGGTTCATCCACTATTTCCCGCTGGATGACAACTGCACTCTTCCTTGGTTATTAGTTATCAGCTTTTATTTAAAAAAGTTTTATTTTACTTTTGTATTTTAAAGTATGAATAATAATTTTTGCATGGCGTAGAATATTTCAAAAATATACATGTTACTTACCGTTTTAAATGCGCGTTTAACTTTTGTTTTTGTTTTCTCAGTGTATGGATCTATATCAAATTTGCAGAATTTCGAGACACAACATTTTTTCGATTTATGTCCACGGGACAGTTTACTGTGTGGCAAACAATCTAATGATAGTCATTAGACTGAGCACAATTTTAAAATGAGTTCAGTGGATTTCTCTATACTTCAAACAAGTTTAATCTTACAAATATTTTAAGTACACGTCCTCATGTCTAAGCTTAGTTTAAACAAATTTGTATTAATTATCTTACCCAATCATAAATTGAGGGCATTCCAGTCTTATCGTATTCTTCCTAACAGTTTTATTTTTCATTCTGTCTCTGTATTGCCAACTTTAATGCCAACCTTTAAACATCCCTTCACAGGGTCAAGCTTTTACGTCATACAGGCAGGGATAGCCCTATCAACATACACCTATGTATGGTTCTTGCCAAGGTGGTATTTTTAAAGCAATCATGTCTTACATAAAAAGAAAACAATATAAATAAAAAAAAAAATAAAAATAGATTTACTTTACTGCAGTTTTTCTTTGCATGGAACCTTTTAACTCAGATGGAGGTAATTTGTTGTCGGTATGTATGAGCTTGTGTGAGTTTGTGACCAGAAGACCCCTGAGACACATTGCACGTGCACGTTAATATGTACACCAGTTCAGGTCTTCCTTACCATATTGTTAGAAATTGATACATAAACGTACATTAAATTGGCTACACGCGTGTTTTCTTCTATCCGCATCTTCATTTTGGGTCTACAGATAGCAGTGTGTGCAAAAGAAAAAAACAAAATTGGCAGACAATGTTGCCAACGGATGATATGTCGACTCTACATTTTAACGGTATTTCAGAAAAAAAATTGTTTGCATATGAACTCTACAGAACAATTGAGTGTTTAAATATCGAAGTGTCGAAGTATATCAAATTCTCTGTCGACCAAGTGTATAACAGAAACGTATTCTACTATGAATAGTTAGAAAATTTCCCCAAGAAACCCAAGGTTGCGTCTAGTTAGGTAAAAAGTTGTTCATGTCTTTTCTTCAAAAATTATACAGTAGAGTGGGTCGCTCAAAAAAAGATTTTGCAAATTAACCCAAGGCATTTTTATGACATAAACTGGTAGAATCTTTGAATAGCCAAGGTCCACCTTTAATTATCCCATATTTTGTATGGATATAATTTCAAGACTTGGTGCTAATAAAATCGGCTATTTTTTCTCGGTTTCGGATTTTTGGAGAATCCGGAATTTTATTGATTTTTCGGTTCGGTTTGTTTTAAATTGTGCATTTCGTATAATTCGAAAAACCGGGTTTTTCTTTGAACCTGGTTTTTTTAACCCGGCTTTTTAATTTTAACTTAATTAAAATTATTAATTATACCCTAAACCTGAAAGGTCATGGTATATTAACTTTGTGCAGACGTTTGTAACGCATAGAACGAAGCGAGTCCGGTATAGAAAAGTATATATATTCTTGATCAGCAAAAATTTAAAACTGCATAACTCAGCTCATAATAGGCCTACAACAATAAAATTTGGTACGTATGTGTTTTATATCAACACAAAGATGTCTTCGAAAAATGGACGTCATCCGCTCACGGACACGCCCACCTCCCATACAACCCAAAAATTGAAAACGCAATAAATAAGCCTTTGTTTAACCTACACGGAGAAAACTGTTTGCTAAATTTGTATGGAGATTAAGCAAAACTTGAGCATAATTCTCAGCCACTTCAAAATATTGCTTATTTTCAGCAAAAATCAAGCAAATTTTGCTATTTAAATTTATAATAACTTAGCAAATTTTCGCTTGAATTAAATCAAAATTTGCTTTTTCGATTTATATTAACTGAGCAAATTTTTGCTTGAAATAAATCAAAGTTTGCTGTTTCGATTTATAATAACTGAGCAAGTGTTTGCTCGAATCAAACCAAAATTTGCTATTTCTATTTATAAAAAATAAAAAAAAAAACAAATTGGCCATTTCGACTGGGAATCGAACTCGGGCTCCGAGCATGCTAAGCCACACTCTTAACCTGCATGCCACGGTATTTCTATTTATAGTTCGAATTTTGTTTTATATTTCAATAACCAAGCAACTTTTTGCTTGAATCAATTCAAAATTTGCTATATCAATTTATAATAACTGAGCAAATTTTTGCTTACATTGAGTCAAATTTTGCTTTTGCCTGAACACAATTACCTTATAATAACTTAGCAAAGTTTGGCTTGAATCAAATCAAAATTTGCTATTTGAATTTATAATAAGTAAGCAAATTATTGCTAAAATTTATCTTTATTTTGCTTTTTTCAAATTATATGAGAAGTAATTTCAATTTAGAAAACGTTTTCTAAAATCAAACCGCTATTGAGCAAAATTTTGCTGATTTGCGTTTAAGCAAAGTAATGGCTTGATTCAAGCAAAATAATTTTCTCCGTGTACAGAGATAAAATTTGGCACATATGATTTTAATAACAAAACAAAGATGGTTTTGAAAAATGGACATCATCCGCTTACGGACACGCTTACCTCCCATACAACGCAAAAATTGAAAACTGCATAACTCAGCTCATAATTAGCCTACAACAATAAAATTTGATATGTATGTGTTTCATACCATCACAAATATTTCTTCGGAAAATAGACGTCATCCGCTCACGGACAGGCCTACCTCCCATACAACCCAAAAATTGAAAACGCAATAAATAAGCCTCTGTTTAACCTACAGAGCTAAAATTTGGCATGTATGTTTTTTATGACAAGACAAAGATGGTTTTGAAAAATGAACGTCATCCGCCTATGGACACGCCTACCTCTCATACAACCCAAAAAGTTTAAAACTCAATAAATAAGGTTATGTTTGTCATAGAGAAATTAAATTTGGTATGTATGTATTTAATACCAAAACTAAGGTATGAACACGCCCACCTTCCATAGCAAAAGCACAATAAAGGCATTAACTGTGAGCTACAGGCATAAAACTTGGTATGTGTAAAGTTTTCATCAACATTTCAATGCATATAAAATATAGGCTTCATCCGCCCACCGACATGCCCATTTACAATAAAATTTTTTTTTTGAAAAGTGCACGGAGAAAATTATTTTGCTTGAATCAAGCCATTACTTTGCTTAAACGCAAATCAGAAAAATTTTGCTCAATAGCGGTTTGATTTTAGAAAACGTTTTCTAAATTGAAATTACTTCTCATATAATTTGAAAAAAGCAAAATAAAGATAAATTTTAGCAATAATTTGCTTACTTATTATAAATTCAAATAGCAAATTTTGATTTGATTCAAGCCAAACTTTGCTAAGTTATTATAAGGTAATTTGATTCAGGCAAAAGCAAAATTTGACTCAATTTAAGCAAAAATTTGCTCAGTTATTATAAATTGATAAAGCAAATTTTGAATTGATTCAAGCAAAAAGTTGCTAGGTTATTGAAATATAAAACAAAATTCGAACTATAAATAGAAATACCGTGGCATGCAGGTTAAGAGTGTGGCTTAGCATGCTCGGAGCCCGAGTTCGATTCCCAGTCGAAATGGCCAATTTGTTTTTTTTTTTTTTTTTTATTTTTTATAAATAGAAATAGCAAATTTTGATTTGATTCGAGCAAACACTCGCTCAGTTATTATAAATCGAAAAAGCAAATTTTGATTTAGTTCAAGCGAAAATTTGCTAAGTTATTACAAATTTAAATAGCAAAATTTGCTTGATTTTTGCTGAAAATAAGCAATATTTTGAAGTGGCTGAGAATTATGCTCAAGTTTTGCTTAATCTCCATACAAATTTAGCAAACGGTTTTCTCCGTGTGGGTTTAGGGTATTTCATAGTCGGCCTAGACCGACTTTAAACTTTCTTTACTTGTTTTTTTTTATATTTGGTTTTTTTTTTGTTTCCTGCGTATTTAAATATTTACAAAAGAAACGTTTATTAAAAAAAATGTTTCGTGGTGGCAACACTTTTTTGTCTTTTAAGCACATCTACAAGGTTAAAAGTCTTGAAATAATTTTTAAACAAATCGTTGGAATAAAGCATTTTTAAATCCTGTTTTTATAACAATAAATAGTTTTCAAAATGCTAGCATTTTTTAGTCAAAGCTGTACTTTAATTTAATTAATTGGGAAAAAATTTAGAGTTTTAGTACCCAAGGTTTAATTTTTTTTATTTTTTTAATTTTTAATAATAAATAACTAAAACGTAATAAAAGCTGTATTTTGTTTAGATTTTGTTTATGCTCTAGCTAGCAACAGATTAGCCCGAGGTAAGAACTCGCTACCCTAAAGCGATGGTTGCCGCATTCTGCGGTTCGATCCCAGGATGTGGCAAAAAATAAAAATGTTCCCCAATGCAATTTTTACATAAAATAATTAATAATATAAAATTATAATAACATAAAAATAACAAGACAAAAAAAAATTAAAAATAAATAATACAAAAATAAAAAAAAGTCTGGCTGAGGATCGAAAAAGGGTCACAAACTGAGCCTCGGAATAAAATTTTTTTTTCGAGTGCTAATTGTGTACTTCAGTGTTTACGAAATTTAAAAACTCTACCGATAGAGTTTGAATTTTAAACCCATGCTGGACTAAAACTTAGTTTTAGTATTTGACGTAGTTTAAATTTTAAACTAATGCGGGACTTAAACTTAGTTTAGTTTTTGATGTGGTTTCAATTTTAATACAATTTCGGTGTCGCCATATATAGAGCACAGGACTGGCTTAAATTTACTGGTGTTCTTGTCGGGGATCGAACCCAGGTCAATCGAGTTCCTAGACTCAAACGCCAACACACTCGGCTAGAATATTTTGAAGTTTATGACAATTGAATATTCGTTTGCGGCAAATACAGTTCGCAAATGAAGTATAGTTGGTGAATTTTTCAGTTGAGGTAAACGAAAAATTTCTTTACGTGTATGTATGTGAATGTACCGTGTACAGAGTGAATGTACCCACTACATACATCTATGAATTCACATATGTGTTGAGTACATAGAATTCTTTATTGACTAAAGCACCTCTTAAAAGCATTTTTGTAGTGAGTACATAGGTTTTTCCCTCTGTGTACGCATTTTTGCTTTTTTCAGAAAGCCAATTTTGGTTTTTAGTAGCAAAGTTGCCAGCAACAGAAAAAAACTCTTATAGGTTGTTGTGGGTGAGTTTTGATTATAATATTTAAATATTTAAGGAGGTTTTTGATCAGTGCTATTTATTTAAAACAAAAACTCAATATTGTCCCGAGTTTTCGTCAATGTTTTGTTGACATCTTCAGGGGATCTTCAATTCACTTTTATATATTAAATCACATTTTAAACATCAACTGAGTACTGAAAAACTCTTTTGCTTTCTATGGATGTTGGTATGAGGCCATCTTTTACCTTTGAACGAATTTTTTATGAAATTTTTATTTCTTATTTATATAAACTAACATAGTATTTATACATATAAGTTGTACTTTTTGTTGAATTTATAAAAGTTCTTGTAATACGCAGATCAAAAACAAAAAAAAAACAACAGGATTTCTTGAGCAATTTTTTTAAAAAGAACATCTCCTTAAAAAACCAAACCTTAATTGGGTGCTCTTTCTTACATATTTGTTAAAACAACTATAAAACACGTCTGATAACCATTTTTATGTGATACCATAAAAGCATTGTCATTCCAGGGCTAACACGTTGACAGGTTCTTTATTATGTTCTTTTTATCGTATTGCAAGTTACGCCAATGTTTTTGTTTGCTGGCACTTGAGTGCCAGTCCACTTCAGTTCAATCAACTACAGGACAGGTCACATTGTCTGTTGAATGCTGCCATCACCAACAGATAGTATAACCAGAGTGCGAAATATGAAAATTGAATAAATATATCGCATTAAGAATTCACTAAAAATTATAAGCTGCTCTAGCATGTAAATCATTTTATTTTAAGCCTTTTTTAATATTGAAAATTTGTAATACTAAGACAGAACTTCTTCTTCACGCTTGTCCACACCATCAGTATGAGGTCCACACATCGTTTGGACACGCATTCTTCTTATATCTCTTGAAATATTTTCCTTTTGTCACACATGACGATTCAATACCAAGCATTATGGAACGAATGGATCTTATATGTATTCGTAGATGTTATCACACAGCCAGTCAATGTTTTGCAACTATTCTCTAATTCATGTTGTTTTTATTGCCCAACCTTATTTAGACTTGAATAAACATCGAACAAGGAGCATGTAACAAAAACATTTTTCTCTTATCTATAGTAACCATCTTGTATTGACGAACACGGAATACACTCCTTTTTTAACCCGATGCTTGACTTTATGTTGTTTTCCAAGAGAATTACCCTATTTAATGCTACATTGTTTATGGTGTGATACCAACTGGATGTGGTTCACATAACAAGGTAGCAGTTGACAAGGTTACTGGTCTCTGTGAATCGAACAGATTCGATTTATGAACTGACACTAATTCTTTGTTAATTGTAACATGGCCAGAAGCAAGAACAGAGCAAACATTGAAAAGGATAGAAAACTGTTGCTATTGAGAATAATTGGAAAAAAGCTTTTATATTGACACATTTTCTATTCTGTTTGTAATTAATTTTTAGGTACTTAAATACTTAAAGGAATAGATGTGAATTACCACAGGGGACGCTATAATATTGGTACTTTTGTTCTTTATGGTTTGAGGGCCATTATTCGTGGTTAAGTGGGGAAAATGCGATTAAAAGCTGTACATTTGTTAACTACATTTTTTGTATGTGTTGCTATATCCAGGATTTCGGATGCTATATTTTGTATGTATGTAAATTAGGTGTACATTGAGCTTTAGTTGTGTCAGTTTTTTATTTATAATATTTAGAAGCCATTTCAATGTATGCATTTGATTTTTTTTTTTTTGTTTTTAGAAGATTACGTTGACGAATGTAGTAATGGTTGTTTTTTTTTCTTTTTAAATTCAGAACTTGTGTTTTTTTTATGTAAACTTCCTTTAAATCCTCAATGCCTCAAAAAATTTCAAATCAAAACTCGAGGTGTTGCTGAGTAATGCACACGGTTAAAAAAATCTTTGTCTAAATATAAGTTAATTCTGTTCTATATATATGACGACGCCGAAATTTTATTGAAATTTAAGCCAAGTCAAATACCAAAATGAAGATTATTCCTGCGTTTAAGTTGTCACACCAGGTTTGGGTTAAAAACCTAAGTAAAAATTGTAGTCATATTCAAATAATTGTAACTTTTGCAAAACAAAATAATGGCTTATCAGAATAAAAAAGCAATTTAGTCTGTATTCATTTTTATTACTTTAAGTTTTTAATTACAATACTTCTACTTCAGTGGAAAAAATTCCAATATTTCGGTAATTTAACTTACTTTTGTGAATGTCAAGAAAAAAGTGAAGTAGCAGATATACTAAGGAACAACATTCATAAGCTTTTCCAGAAGCACCACTACTACAGGCTTGTGCTTATTACAATGGAATCCTATTGCTCGATACCGAATGATTCTAAAATTGTTCAAGTAAGTTCAATCATAAGTCCAGCATTAACAAAATAACGAATGGAGTTCGAAGTGATTCACATTGTGATTTACAACTGACACTTGAACGCATGCCTGTTGAATTAAATAAGGATACATATATATTTATATGTTTTCGAAATATTTTTATTGTAATTCATAGGTAAATTGAACGAATGGCACAATTTTCACATCTTATTCCACATGACTTGTTATTAAAAATATTTTTGCACTTTGCCGTCATGACGATGTGCACATAAGGAACACATCAGCTTAATAGATAAGGGTTAAATCAGTAAAATTCGGTAGAGTGGGTTCTATGGAAAATCTCTCGGGGCTGAGCTACAAGCTGCCGGACGAGTCACAGTCTGCGGATAGTGGACAGCCTCTAGATATAGAGGTTAGAAATTTTTTGCGGTCCCGGACAAGTAGCTGGTGACCAGTGTGTGGAAGGGCGAAGTGTTGGACGAGCAATGCGTCTTGATCGAAAAAATCACATAGGCTGCAACTGGCGCTGTCAAGGCGATTTCGAGCCGCCGTAAATGCTCCATGTCCAAAACTCCCTTTTTCCTCTAGACTCATAACTTAAGGGGTCTCTACAAGACCTTAAAAATAGAATGTACGACACAAAGTCCCTACCACATGATAACTTCCCAATGAAAACCAAACCAGTCTTGGATATGAGCCCCTACTACGTTGACGACCATCGCAAACGAAAAACGGACAATGATTTACGAATATGCACCTGGAATGTCTGGACCCTTAATAGAGAAGGTGCCTCTGTCCAATTGACGGAAGCCCTCGTCAAAATTAAGGCTGGAGATGCGATGGAAAGTACAAGGCTGCTCTCAGTAAGCGAATACGATATCAACTACAGCTGCCATGCGGAGAAGCAGGAATTTGGATGCGGATTCTTCGTAAGCCGGAAACTATGCCACCTTGATTCCCGCATCAAGGCGAGATTCTTCCACATAAGTCTAATTTGCGCTAACGACCCAACGGAGGAATAGGACGATACTGTCAAGGCCGCCTTTTACGCGAGCCTAGAGGATGTGTTTGATCACTGCTCGGCCCATGGAGTGAAAATAGTAATCGGCGATTTCCACGCGAAGGTTGGAAAACAAAGCATTTTTGACTCCATTGTCGGTCAGTTCAGTCCCCACGAGACCACTTCGAACAACGGTCTAAGATTGATCGACATCGCCACGGCCCGAAACATGGTGGTAAGAAGTAGCACCAGATTCCAACTCCTCGATATCCACAAGGCCACTTCGCTGTCCTCGGACCAAAAACCCCAGAAGGCACGTTTGAAGCGTACTGGATGTGCGCACATTTCGGGGAGTCAATGTTGACTCCGACCATTATTTTATTGCAACCAAGAGCCTCTTGTGATTGTGCAATGCGAAGAATATACGCACAGGTATGCAACGACAGTTAGATGTCGATATGCTCAAATCACAATGGACCACCGAGGCCTACTCCGCTCAAATCTCGATTAAGTTCAACCAACCCTACTCTTGCTTAAACGACTCTGTCGGACTTTGGGCGCATATATCCTTCTCCATGCGCACTGCTGCTGAGGAAGTTATTGATTTTCGGTGTGACCTTGTAACAAATGGTATGACCCGGAGTGTCGCGACGCGACGGTTGCAAAATATAAAAAGACGTCGCAGTCAGACATGCGTGAAAACTATCGTGAAAAGAGGAAGAAAGAGAGATGCTTTTTCAGACAAAAAAAAAAAAAGAGCAAGAAAAGCGTGAGCGTGCAAAAATTGAGGTGTTCCAGGGCAAGAATTATGCTCGAAAATTCTACCAACAGGTTAAACGTCTAACCCAAGGTTTCAAGCTCGGAGCATCCACTTGCAGAGACGAAAATGGTGATCTGGTTACAGATACGCAGTGCGCATTAAGAATATGGAGACAGCATTTTTCCAAACTACTTAAGGGACGATCCCAATTCCACAATTACACCCTTGGAGAACGCCACCAATAGAAGATGATGGCGAGGAAATTCCACCGCCTAGCTATGACGAGGTTAAAGTTGCTGACGGCCTGGCTGCTGAATTGCTCAAAACCAGTGACGGTGAATTGATAAGGTGCATGCATCAACTCATCACCAAAATATGGCTAGCGGAAAACATGCCCGACGATTGTGCTTTGTCCTATACTTAAGAAAGGAGACCCGAAAATCTGCACCCACTACAGAGGTATCAGTCTTATTTTCATCGCATACAAGGTTCTTTGTGGGAAAGATTGAAGTGGCTTTCGTCCTGGCAAGTCCACCATAGACCAGATTTTAACGCTACGCCAAATTCTGGAAAAACCTACGCAAATCAAATCGACACCCATCATCTCTGTATTGATTACAAAGCTGCGTTCGATAGCTTGATTCGGGATTGCCTGTACGCAACAATGTCTGAGTTCGGTATACCTGCAAAGTTGATAAGGCTCTGCAAGATGATGTTGAGAAATACATGCAGCTCCGTCAAGGTAGGGAATGACCTCCGAAAGTTTTTAAAACAGAATGAGGTTTCAGACAAGGCGACTCGCTATCATGAGATCTCTTCAATTTCATCATGGAGGAAATCCTACGAAAAGCAGGTGTACATCGCAATGGTACGATATTCTACAAAGGTGTCTAGTTCCTTGCGTATGCTGATGATATCGATATAATCGGCAGAACCAAGAGAGATGTAACTGCTGCTTTCGTCGCTATCGAAATGGAATCAGCCAAAGTGGGTTTGAAGGTGAACGAGGGCAAAACAAAGTATATGCTGTCTGCAAATAGGGAAGTGCGGCGTCTAGGCTACCATGTTACAGAAGGCAAATATAACTTTGAAGTTGTCAAGGAGTTTACTTACCTTGGCACCGCCGTAAACAGCAACAACAATGTCAGCCTGGAGATAAAGCGAAGAACAACAATTGCTTATAGGTGCTACTACTGGCTAAGTAAGCAATTATGTTCCAGAGCCCTCTCTCGATGGGTGGTATCGCTCTTGGGGAGTTCGAGAGGAAAATTCTTCGCAAAATATGACTATCGCATTCGAATGAACCACTGTACGAGCGCTACGGCGACATAGACTTAGTCCAGCATATAACAATTCAGCGACTACGTTGGCGGGGTCATGTCTTTCGTATGGATAAAGAAAATCCAGTGAAGAAGGTGTTTGAGGCGAAAGCATCAATTATGACACAAAATTATGATATATGATATAAGTTTAATTCAGCCCAAATATATATATTTTAAGTCTTTAATAGTTTTAAAGTTTAAAGTTTAAAGCATTAAAGTGGAATGTTTAGATGTATACAAGTTAAAGTAAGCCCTGAAAACATTTTGAAGACGAAGAAGATTAGATAATCTGGCGACGCGCTAGTGATTTGCCTAAAGGAGTTTTGGAAGATGGATCACTTTTCGATCGCCGTTGCGATGAATGCGCGATTCTCAATTTCAAAATCTTCCTTCGCTCATTCCGGCGATCGTTGGAAGATGGATCGCTTTTCGATGCGCGATTCACAAAATATGTTTAAAATCTTCCTTCGCTCATTTTGGCGATCGTTGTAAGATGGCCTTTTAAAAAGCTTTGAAAATTTGTCATTGGAATATGAAGTAGACTCTGAAAATCGTTTAACTTATTCAAAAAATTTAACTTGTAAACAACTTCATGTAACTGCTAGTTGAAACTTGCAACAAATCGCTGACGACCTCTAAAAGCGATGTCTTGGCCACTTGACATGTCTTGTCAGCATCACTTTAGACCCTTATGCTGATTCGTGAGCGAATTCCTGGCGAATCGCTTAATACTGTTCTCGGAGATTCGTTGGCGAATCTTCCCGACGAATCGCTTAAGACTCCAATCGGCGAATCGTTTGTGACTCTACCTATCGAATCGCCTAATCCTCATTTCGGCGAATTGTCGGCGAATCTTCCAGGGGAATCGCTTAAGACTCCTCTTGGCGATTCGTCGGCGAATCTTCCAGGCGAATCGAAGAGCTCGCCGGCGATTGTTTCATCTTCCAAGCGATTTACTGGAGATTCTCAGGCGATTGAAAACGTTTGCAGGGAGAAAGCTTTGAATTTTTCATTTTGTTCTTAGTGTATGATTTGATTTTCCTTAGACAAATTTTCTTATGTACTAGTTTTAATTGACAGCAATAAAATGTATTTATTAAATGTATTTATTAATTAATTATTACATTTTTATCTATTAAAATGTTTGGTAACATACGAAAAAAAAGTACACACCCAATATCACACACGCTTTGAATTTAAGGCGGCGTAGCATGTTTGGCGCCTCAGGTGGTCGCTTTTATTCGGCTGTCTCTCCTTACGGCTCTGAGTGCTGCCTGCGATTTTGTGAACATATTCGTGGAGTTCGGTATGCTCTTCGATTGTATATTTCTCTGCGGTTTTTTTCCACTTGAGGCAGAATAAAAGCACATAAAGTAATAAAACAAAACGAAAAAAAGCTTTTGTTGTGCTTATGTGTTTTTTTACGTATGTTTGTGAGTATGTGTTCGCTCGCAAACATCCTGTCGTATGCAGGCGCGGATACAAGGGGGGGTAAAGGGGGTAATTACCCCCCCCAAGAACTTTCAAATACTTTTTTTTAATACTTTATTTGGAAAAAATAATTATGCCCACAGCTTAAGGGTACTTTTATGTATACATAAGCGATTCTGAAGGCGTGTTTTGAAAGAATACTAAAAAAAAATGGTCAGAGACATTGTTAAACTCTATTTTTTTTATTGATTTCAACAATTATTAAAGTATATAAAAAAAAATTTTGTTTATTTTTGTTTTGTGACGTCATTTGCGTGTAGATGACGTTTTTATGAAGCGATGCGAGAAGAGTATGACCATTTTGCTTGTAGAATCACATGATCTGTAGTCATCTGCAAAAACAAAAATATAATTATATGTTAAGCAAACACTTACGTCAAGGTAGTAACTTCGCTTTTTTTAAAAAATGAGATTGAAAATAAAGTAACAGATCGTTATGTTCTCAAATTTACAGCCATTTTTTAAACAATCAACTTTAAAGACGCTTTATTTTCTTACAAATAAAAAACTTGAAGTCACTACCTTAGCGTAAGTGTTTGCTTTATAATAATTATATTTTTGCAAGACATTTACGATTAGTTTAAAAATGCCATTTATATGAAATGATTGAGCAAGCAACATTGATTTTGATTTGTTATGAGCGCAATTAAGATTTTGGCTATGCAAACCAAAGTTGCCACTTAAAATATTTTATTCTTCTAAATTTTTACTGAAAACCTGCCAAACTTTTTTGCAACCTGTGGGCCAACAAATTTTACCATAAAAAAACAATACGTGCATTGTACTTTCAGTTTTCACTTTATAAATTTTCAAAAAAAAAAATTCAAACAATGTAAAATCCAATAGTTTTTTTACTTCAATTATTTCATCATCAGTTAAATTATTTCTTAGAAATATTTCAGCCATATTCAGTCCTTATGAAAATATTATATACATCTGTAATACTTTTTGTCATATATGATATAAGGGTGGGTTTATCTGAGGTTTTTTTTTCAATATGAATTACTCTATTGTCTGACAGTTGTTTTGACAGTTGAAAGTGACGTCTCTACTCAGTATTATTTGGCAACTCATCATGAATAGGTTAACTCCAGAACAACGCTTCCAAATCGTGGAAATTTATTTTCAAAAACAGTGTTCAATTAAAAATGTTTATAGAGCACTTCGCGAATTTTATGGTGCACATAATCGTCCGTCTGAGACCACCATAAAGAGCGCAATTGCCAAATTTCGGTCTACATTCACTCTTTTGGATTCCAAGCCACCGAGAAGAATGAGAAGAGTGCGTACAGAAGAAAATATTGCTGTCGGTGAGGCCAGTGTCGAAGAAAACGTTCATTTATCGATTGGTCTCTGAAAATGAGGAAGGACGACGCATTACCGTGAATAGAAATCGATACAGAACCATGATCAATGAATTTTTGTTGCCAAATCTTCAAGATATGGATGTTGAAATACGCCCTCAAAGACTTTTGGGTCGAAAAGTGGACCTCCAGAATGCCCTTTGTGCAAAAAAGTCGTGGTGGTCATATGCCCGAAATTATATTAAAATGTTAAATGCCAAGAAATTATCTACCAAATAAAAATTTTTTTGGCTATTACATAATTTGGCATGTGTTTTATTTAAATTTCAAATCAGCAAGCTTTTAAAAAAAACCCTTTATAACAGGGTTGTTTTGAAGTGTATTAATGTTAGGTTAAAGTTGCTAAAATTGTATCAACTGCGTAAATAATTTGTTGCATACAATTATTTTTGTTTGAGTAAATTCTAAATTGTTTGGAATTCTGAAATTTTTCAAGCCTACTTTAACTTACTTTTTATATAAATAGGCGCACGGAAAACAGTTAAGAACCATTTTCTCCCGTGTTTTTCAACCGATTTTGATAAATCTGTTTTTAAATGAATTAGAGTGCGGAGAAGGAGTGCACCGACTATTTTATACAACTATAAATAAACAAACAATAAATAAAAATTGGTCAACTTGCGACCCCAGGGCGGTACTAGTAATTATAATTGCAACAAACCAACCAAATTACCACAACCGACTTTCATGAAATAAAACTGCCACTTTTAGTCCACTTTTAGTATGGAACTAATTAAAATTCAATTATTTCATGAACTTAAAATTAGGCCGTGTAAATAGGAGAGCGAAACTAATGTTAATGATATTGACGCCGTTTTTACTCTTTGTAATAATGACATTTTTCCACTAATTTCTATAACGTTTGCTATCTTTGCCACGCTTCCTATCAGTGTAGAAACAGCTGAGCGAAGTTTTTCTATACTGCGACGATTAACAATATGGTGCCGTTCGAATTGAGAACGATTGAATGGACTCGCATTATTGCATATACTTAGAGACATTTAAATAAATAATAACGAAGTTATTGATAATTTTGCGATGATTTTGTCATATGATTTTGTCAGTAACAAAATTAAGCTTTATGAAAGGTGAATTTTTCTCCATCAGCTCGAGTTTTTGAGTTTTAGGCAAAAAATGATAATCAGTTTTTTTCTGATAATATTGCTATATCTATTATATTGATCTACCGATTTAGATAGACCTTTCAATTTTTGCACATTCAATAACAATATATTCGACAGTTTCGAAGATATTGACGTTCAAAGACGAAAAAATTTCACAATTTTACGAGGGCTGCTCTTGTTAGATTTAGAGCATTTAGAATTTTTATTTACTTTTCGCTGAGATATTATTCCAGAAAAAAGAAGAAATAAATAAGTACAGAAATGTGCGTGTATGTGTCTGGGAAAATGCTTCTTAAACAATTCAATTATTTCAATTCAAAAAAGTACAATTTATCTATTTGCAAAAAGGCAAAATTTTCTCAAATCGAAAATGTGTGTCTTTGATAATTTACCCCCCCCAAGATTTTTTCCAGATCCGCCCCTGGTCGTATGCCGTTTAGCTGCTGATGCTGCTTTCATCTTCCACAGCGCCAATATGTTTTTGTTGCTTTTTTATTCGTTTATTCGTGTGATATTTGCTGTAAATTATTTTTTATACTGATGCTTTTTTTTTTGTTTTCTGTTTCATTTATTTTCTGTATGCCTTGTCTTTTTCTCTCCGATTTTGTTTCTATTAAATTACCCTCTGGGTGGTAGTTTTGAATGAACTCCTGGCAAGGCGCCTCGACTCAGTTTTTTGCAGCGCTGTCAATTGAGCGCGTTTATTACTTGGCGCTAGCCATGGGTGTGCCAAGAATTTCCTTTAGAAGGTCACATGGTAAAAGGTCACAAAAGATAAAAATTACTTTATCGAAAAATCCTTTATTGCTGCCTGTGATGCAAATATCGTCAATAAAAATACATGATTTTAAAAAATTTGTATTTTCCATGAAAATTCTTGACTTTTCTAAAATTTTATTGTCGAATGTAACTTAGCTAGCTCATATATATTTTATATATTACTAGCGGATGTAACTCGGGGTTGTGTCTCGAGCACAGAAAAAGGACGATTTTCAAAACTGTTCTCATTTTAACATTTTTTAAATTCTCAATAAGTTTTAAAATTTTTTAAATTATCGTTTTTTGGGGTTTTGCCCTCTCCTTCCGTCGAAAATGTTTAGCCAAATTTCCGTAAAACTGTACCTGCCAGACATGATTAAAAAGAAAATAACATCTTCAACGTCTTGATCTGACGTCTGGTTTCTGAGCAAGATGGTGAAAAATTTCTCTATTTTCGATAATAGCAATTTTCTCTTTTTCAAATAAAATTTTCTTCAATTAGAATAAATTTCCACATTTTCGAAGAAATATTTCTTCACTTCTAGGAAATGAAAATATTTCAATGTCTCTATTAATGATAAGTATTTTTCTCGCACAAACTTCAAGACACTCATACTCATTCTCATTCATAGAGATATATTTATTGCACATGAAAAATGTTTTCTTTATTTTGATAAAAAATTCACTATGACTCACTATTTCTTCAATAAAAACAAATTTTTTCTCAAAACTAAAAAGACTTTTTCTCTAAAAACGATATATTTCTCTTTTTCATAGAAGCTTTTTATCATTTTTAGAGAATTTTTAGGATCGCATTTATAGAATGGCATTCCCTGGAGCAAAGTCTATAGACTAAAGACCTTTTTCTCTAAATATGATGCCTTTTTTATCATATTCCGAGAAACTTTTTTCTGAGTGCAGTTTGAAAACTCATTTCGAGAAAAATGCGTTTAAAGCTTTTCTTAAATATGCAAGTTTATCTCAAAAAAAATTCCAATTTTAAAAAATCCTATTAGCATCTATTCGATTTTTGGACTGTGTTCATTGAACTTCGGTTTTGGTCGATACTGTTAGTTTTTTCATCTTTATATAGCTTCTGCTCGTATTCGTTAAACTTCTTTTTTGCGTTCGTTTTTGGGTCTTGTCTTCGTTTGCCTTCGGCTCATTCCTTGATTTTTGTCGAAAGAACTTTTAAAAGCATAGGATCTATTTCAGTAACAGATATAAATGCTTACCAAGTTTCATCAAAATCGGTTCATCCGTTTCTCACGGAAGTTTTCTGAAAATTAAATATCATCAATTCTGTTGCAGGGTCAGGTTATTTCACGTACCAAATTTTAGTAAAATCGGTCAAGTCATTTAGATGTTATTGAGTCTTAACAATGCACTACTTAAAGTGCCCTCTTGCGGATGTTTTTGGAATTTTTTACATTTTATGTTTTATCTTGGGTGTTTATACCAAATTCCATTGCAGTCGGTTGAGGCGTTTAGGAGTTATTGAGTCTAAAAAATGCACTACTGAAAGCGGCCTCTTTAGAATTCCACGGCCACATACTTCCGCCCACTTTTTTTACACCCCCTATGTTCTTTCTCTCTAGAAAAGGAACTCGGTGTCCAAATTTCAGCTCAATCGGATAAACGGAGCGCGAACCTATACAGAACAGACAGACATACAGACAGACAGACAGACAGACAGAGGGACAAACATTTGATTTTATATATTAGATTATAGTTTTTATGCATATCTATGGATTTGATGCAATTTGATCAATTTACATCGCGTTTTTTACACTTTCTTGATACTGTATCAACCAAACTAATTATTAGTTACATAATTAGCCTACATAATTAACATAATTAGTCTACAAAAATTAAATAAGGTATGTAGGTATTTTATATTAAAACAAAAATGTTTTTGGAAAATGGGTGTCATCCGCTCACGGACACGCCCTCAACCCATACAACCAAAAACTAAAAACTCAATTGATAAGCTCATGTTTAATGTACAGAGATAAAATTTGGTAGGTATGTATTTTACATCAAAACAAAGATGTCTTCGAAAACTTCTGTCAATGCCGCACATGGACACGCCCACTTAACATACTTCCCAAAAGTTGAAAACTCAATAAATAAGCTTATGTTTAATCTACAGATATATAATTTGGAACGCATGTTTTTTGTAACAAACCAAAGATGAAAAATGAACGTCATTTGCCTACGGACACGCCCACTTCCCATACAACCCAAAAATTGAAAACGCAAATAATAAGATTATATTTAAGTTAGAGAGATAAAATTTGGTATGTATGTATTTTATACCAAAACTAAGGTGCTTTCATAAATTGGGCGTAGTCCATCCACGAACATGCCCACCTCCCATACAAGCCACAATATCGAAAACACTATAAAGGCAATTTTTAATGCAAAATTTTTATAAATTTTTTATCAAAATTGAAATGCGTTTAAAATATGAGCTTAATCCGCTCACGGACACGCCTTTTTTCAATACTATTATTGTATTTTAAAAAAGTAGATTAAGGGGACTTCAAAGTCGGACTTTAGACTGTCCGACTTGTTTTATTTGTTTTTTAATAAGTCTTACATGGCGGCGGTAGTTGGGCGTGTATGTGTTTTGAGTGCGAGCCAGCGAACCGAGGTAAAAGGAGTTAAATCTGGCAGGAAGTTTTTTCGATAGAAATACATTTTTCTGATTGACCGAAACCTCTCTGCAGACTATGAAAAACCTCAAAGTGTACACATTTGCATGTAAGGCTTCTTGAGAACAAGAACATTAGCCGTTCGGAATCAGAATAAAATATGTAGGTACAGTTCTCGATCAATTGTGCGAAAACATTTCATAACATACACAACACAACTGATCAAAATATGCTCGGTCAAAGTCCTTTCAAGGGCAGCAATGGCCAATTCCTTCTTTTTTAATAAACACCTGATTCATTAAAAGTTAGTTTGTATTTTTTATCAGCAATCCCTTCACACTTCATCCGTCCATATATGAAAAAAAGTCTCAATAAAAATCGAAATTAAATAAATGAATGTCTTTCTTTATAAGAAAAATTATCAAATAAAACAAAATAGGAGAAAACAATAACAATTTCCAAACCGGGAAAAAAACTTGATTTAATGTTAAATGAGGTTTAGATGCTTATTGAATTTTGTGTTAAAAGTGAGTTAGGGTACAATTGTACCCTGAGGACGGATTTAGGGTAAATAACATGAAACGAGAGCACCTTACAACACCTGACAGTATCTTGAAAGAATTATGAATTGTGGTGCAGTGTTATTTAATTAATTGAAATTTGATTTTATAAGTATAAGAAACGATAAGTATTTTTTTCTTAAGGAAAAACGTCAAGTAACTGTTTGTTGTTTTTACTTTAAACTTGTTCCGTAAAAACTATGTTATTCTTTAGTTAGTTCTTGAACAAAGCATCCGATTTAATAGCAAGATAATTATATTGAGAATCTTAGAAAAATATTAAGAATTTTTTAAAAACAATCCCGAGAAATAATTCCATATTTTGAGTGAATAAAGTAGACGATATGTGTTCGTTGCTCCACACTTTTGTGACTGAATACTTTCGTACGGAAACCAATTGTTTCTTGGGAAGCTCTTCAGCAACCAAACTTTTGTTCATGCTCTGCACAAAACCTAAATAATAAAACAAGTTTACTTTGACTTAAGTTTTGGAGGGCAAGTGTCCCTCCTTATTGCTACCAGCCGACGCTTATGTCACTAGTATTAGTAGCCTTATGCATCAACAGGACGTCCAACAGGTTATCATTGTATGAACATCGTTTTTCATTGTCCTCCTCCGAGTACATGACATGTACTAAGTACAGGGTGACGTGGAGTTTGTTGTGATACATAATTTCCATAGTAGGTGGCAATTGTTTGTTTTGTTTTTCATGCTAATTCATTGTGTGTTACAATGTATTTGTTTACATTCCTCTGTTTGCAGTTTTTTTATGATATACAGGAAGATTTAGTTTCGGCTTTTATTACTCTCTTAAAAAGTTGTAATGGTTTTTATTGTTTTATCTGCTTGTGTCACACTTAATTTAAATTAATGGTATTTCAATGTGAATAGAAAGCATGACAAAAGTTGGAATTGAAAGTACACAATGGTTTCTTTTTTCAATTTAGCGGTATGTTTTGTGCTATTAAAAAATGATTTCCTTTATTGCTCATCTAGCAGAGCTCGTAAAGTATGACTTCACATTAAGACTATAGGCCCTTCTACATATGTGTGTATTCAATTATTTCAGAACTTCGCTAAAATATAAGTTTCTCTGGATGCCCACTTGAGATACAAAAAATTCTTCGTTCGAAATTATAGTTGTCCATTCATAGCTTTAAGCCAAGAGCAAGGAAGAGATTACTCCTCCCTGGGTGTACCCATTCTAATGAATCTAGTGTGTTAGTTGCGTCCGTGGAATTATTTTTTAGCATGGCTTGCATGGTTTTCTCAAGACACTCAACAGAAGAACTAAGTCGTACGCATTTGACCCAGTTAGTGAATTTGGCATTTCGAAGGTGAACACGCGCTTTTATTTGTTCAATGCGTTATGTAGGGAATCGTTATGTCTAACACCTTTTTCAAACCACTAAAGTTATCGTTATTACGGTAGGGGAATATTGGTGTTTTGCTGAGGTTACATACAATACGTTTAGGTAAGAGTTAATAATAAAGTCAAATAAATATGTGCCTCTTTCGTATAATTTTGAACTGTTCCAAAGCGTTTGTCTCGCAATTTTGCATTTGTGTCGCACCTCATGGGAGTGTTGTGATATGCCACTGTAGTAGGGATTCAAGTCCCGGGATCCCGCTATTTTCGGGATCCTGGAATTGCCTTAAAATTTCTAGATTTCGTTGACTTTTTACAAACTTTTCCATAAATTTAGATGAAATAAGAGAATTCATAAAACTCTTTATTTCAAATAATACTGTGCAACAAAACTGAAGTTTTTAAAAAACCCAAGAGGTTTCACAACGGTTTCATAGGGTTTTGGGTTCGCTAAATCCTTATCTGAAGTCAGAATTTTCGGGTCACCCTAGGTTTTCGAGCTATAGGGAAATCTGAACCCTAACCCTCTACTGTTAATGAAATCAATATGACAGACCCCCATTACTTTTTCAAGAGGAACAGTTTTTGCCTTGGAACCCATCTCCTCCGACCCCTCCGTCGGGGGCTCCCATACAAATTTTATGGTTTTTACCGTGTAATTAAAAATATTTATAAATATTGCTTGCAACTCTTTTTCGAGGAATGCCAATTACAAAATAGTAGTATTAAAATGCAACACTTAGTTTGAAATTCGAGTAACACATGTTAAAAACACTGTTTCTTTGTGTTAGCTGGCTGGTTAAAAAGCATTGTTTGCTGTTTTGCAAAAATGACTGGTAATTATGATTTAATTTTGTTTTTTACGATGATGATTCTTTATTCCTGGTCTTTATTTTCACAGATTTTACTGAAAAAGATGAATATGTTCTGCTTCCTTTATTCCTTCATTAGATATATGTATATGAATAAAACAAACTAACTTTTTAAAAATGAATTTAAGTAAACTGTGTTTCTTATTTCTTTAGTCAATTTGTTTTTTGAAAATAATATCCTTATTTTCCAACCAAACAAACGTATGAAACGTTAGGTAGGCATCCCGGGACTCCTAGCTAACAATCTCAAACACAGAAATTTGAAATCAGTCCCGGGACTGGAATCCCTACACTGTAGTCACGAAACGCCTTACTTGCTATGGTAGAGAGCTTCTCAGGGTTCATATTCCTACGTGCCGATAAATAAGTTTTAGTTTCAGGCCCTTCTTTTTTCAAAACATTGATGGTGAAAGAGCTAACATTTGGAAATGGAAACATTGTCGTAAGCAGAAAACTACGCCACCTTATTTCCCGGCGCACTCCAAGACGGAGAAAAAGAACGTTGCTGTCAAGAACGCCTTCTACGCGAGTCTAGAGGACGTTCATGATTACTGCTCGGCCCATGACGTGAAAGTAGTCCTCGGCGATTTCAACGCGAAGGTCGGAAAAGAAGGCATTTTTGGCCCCACTGTCGGTCAGTTCTGTCTCCACGAGATCACTTCGAACAACTGCCTTAGACTGATCGACTTCGTGAAACATGGTAGTTAGTAGCACCAGATTCCAACACCTCGATATCCGCAAGGCCACCTGGCTGTCCCCAGATCAAAAAACATAAAACTAGATTGATCATGTTTTGATTGACGGAAGTCACGCTTCAAGCGTACTGGATGTGCACACAGTTTTGGACTTTGGGCGCATATATCCCACTCCATGCGCCCTTCTGCTGACGAAGACATTGGGTTTCAGCGCCCACAATGTCGTAATCAATGGTATGATCAGGAGTGTGGCGACGCTACAGCAGTAAAATACGCCGCATATTAAAAGACACCGCAGTCAGCTGCAACGCGAGCTTCACGAAAACTATCGTGAAAAGAAGAAGGAAGAGAGATGCCTTTTCAGACACAAAAAAAAAAGAGTGCAGGAAAAGCATGAGCGTGAAAAAATTGAGGTGTATAAGAAGTTCAAGTTCAAGAAGTTCAAGAAGAATGCTCGAAAATTCTACTAACAAGTTAAGTGTCTAACCCCAGTATTCAAGCCCGGAGCATCCTATTGCAGAGATGAAAATTTTCCAATCTGCTTGCGAGCGACGATCCCAACAATTCCGCCCTTGGGGAATGCAGTACGACACCATCAATGCACAATAATGGAGTGAAATTCCTATCACCTAGCCATGACGAGGCTAAAGTTGAGTTAAAGTCGACGTTAGTTCAGATGATTACCGACGATTGGTATCTCAGTGAGCTTTGTTCTATACTGAAGAAAGAAGACCCGACAATCTACCGACCAACTACCAAAGTATCAGTCTTATTTCCATCGCGTACAAGGTTCTTTCGAGTGTATTGTGTGAAAGATTGAAGCCGCATACCAAAACACTGATTGGACCTTATCAGTGTGGATTTCGTCTTGGCAAAAGAAATAAACTTTATGGTATATGGAAAAGAAACCGTACTAATTTTAACTGGGAGCAATACAAGCATGCTCGTAATGAGACAGTCTCTAAGATCAGGTGTTCAAAGAAACAATATTTTTTTCGTAAACTAATTTGTTCAAAAGTACAAAAGTATTCTGGAAAAATATTCGTGGTCTTAATGTTTTCGGTAAAGAAGATCAGATGTGTGCAATCGATCCTAATAGTCTTAACAACTTTTTTCTATCTAACTCTACATCTGGTAGTAGTAACTGTTCAATTAATGCTCGTCAGTTTGCTCGTGTTGACAAATTTTCATTTTCTAGTGTTAATGAGAATGATATTATAATGACAATTATGAAAATCAAGTCATATGCCATTGGTGACGATGGCATTTCATTGCGATTCATTAAAATTATTTTACCTTACATTATACGCCTTCTTTCACACATAGTAAACCATTGTTTTACAACTTCATGATTTCCTTTCGCTTGAAAACTGCGTCTGTTATTCCAGTTGCTAAAATTAGAAATGCATCGACCACGAAGAATTATAGGCTCATAAGTATTTTGTCTACGTTCTCAAAAAGTCACTTATGGCTAAACAAAGTAGTGAACACATTGATAAGCACAATATTTTATCACCGAATCTATCTGGTTTTAGATCTAAACACAGTTGCTTAACTGCAATGCTCAAAGTTATCGATGATATCCTCATGTCCTATGATGAAGGATATGTCACTCTTCTTTGCCTTCTAGACTTTTCAAAACCATTTGACTGTGTCAATCACATATTACTTGTTCGAAAATTAAAGCTTCTTTTTGGTTTCAATAACAGTGCTCTCAGACTTATAACTAACTATCTCAGAGGGAGAATGCAAAGAGTTAAGATTGGCAATACATTTTCTGATTATAAGATCATTTCATCTGGTGTTCCTCAGGGATCGATTCTTGAACCCCTGCTCTTTAGCATATTCATAAACGACATTTTTACCGTGTGCAAGGATGTGAAAACACATACCTATGCTGATGATATTCAGCTTTATTTTTCTAATCGTATTGGGCTTGTTGAAGATTTAGGTTGAAGATTAAATGAAGAATTAGATTCTGTTTCTGTTTCTGTTTCTAGAACCAGTTGATATTCCACCTACATAATGGTAATCCACTTCAGTTTGTTCATAAAGTTACATTTTTAGGTTTTTATGTTAATTCCAAACTTTCATGTTCTGATCATATTAGTAACGTTCTTAAAAGAATATATTGTACACTAAGTTGCCTTCGGTTATTAGCCCAATGCATCCCAATAGAAACTAAAAATATACTTATTCTTCAGCTAATAATTCCACCTTTTACTTATTCAAAGCTTGTTTACATCTTGATTCCCATTCTGCCCATAAGATACAGGTTGCTTTCAATGACATTGCAAGACATGTTTTTGACATGAGGCGCTTTGACCATGTCTCGCCCTTAAGTAAAGCAATTTTAGGGTGTAACATAATTGATTACTTGAAGACTAGAAATTGCATGTTTTTGCATAAGTTGATAAATTCTACGACTTCAAATTATCTACTAGGACATGCAACTTAATTATTCCCAAATTGACTTGCTTGAACTCTAAACGATAATTCTTCATCAACGCTATAAGACTCTAGAATTCTTTACCTCATTCCATAAATCTTATGTCATATTTCTCTAACTACTAATTGACTCACTTTTTTTTTCTTTCTGTTACTCTTTTTACTAGTTTTTAATTATAATTAAGCCTTATAATAATTGAGCGTTGATCATTATAATAATGTTCTGTCTTATATGGGCATCTCCCAAAAAAGGTCCACCAAAAGTGAAGAAAAACATTAAAATAAAGCACTCTAACAGCTTTTAACTTTATTGTTTTTTTATTTTGATTAGTATTACTGCTATGTAACTTGAATTCAACTTATTATGATGTATTTTTATTCAAATTTATAATGAACATCTTTACTGGGTTTTACTACTGTGGAAAAATTTGTCGCAAAAAATTTTGTTAATGTGGTATCACTAATCAGCTGATTTAATTTTGTTGCAAAAAATGGAAGAAGAATGCATCGTCGAAGAAGTAAGTACATTTTTCCATAATTCTTCGTTTCCGTTCATTCGAGGCATGTTATTGAACAAATTTCAAATTTTTGATAACTATTTTTGCAATTTAGCTCCAAAACACAAAAAGAGGTGCTCACAGTTCGATTGAAATATCTTTCTTAAGTTGCCAGGTGTTAACTTTAGAAGCAAACTGTGAATTCCCTAATTATACATAAAAAAAAATTTCAAAATTAGCTAAATTTTGCATATTTCTATACGAGCTTAAAAAAACTTCCGTTTCTTGTCGCCTCCGTTCCATTGAATGATTGCTCATTACTTTGTACTAATTTGTACTAAATCGCGCCAATATTTTTATAAAATGAAGCACTATTTCGTCGCGTTAGAACACTTAAATACATATCGGCTCAGTTTGTTTATTTCTTGTTTTTCGAGTAATTAAAACCGTGCGAATGTCGCGTCCGTGCCACTGGGAGATGCCCATATGTCCTTGTATTGTGATTTCTTACTTTTTGTGTTTTCTGTACTTATGTCCATATAGAAATAATTTTATGTTTTTATATCCCTATAGTAAGTTATAAATTGTCAAATTGTTGTCTTTTTATTTTAGTTTCTTGTCTTAATATTAGTATTTAAGTTTTAAATTGCCATTTGTTGTTCATATATGTTAAACTATTGTACTATAAAAGATGTAGTATCTTAATGTACTTTTGTATGTTAATTATTTTTTTTTTTTAAATAAATATGAAATATGAAGTCCACCATAGACCTAATTTTTACACTAAGCCAAATTCTGGAAAAAAACCGACGAAAATCAAATCAACACCCGCCATCTCTTTTTTGATAACAAAGCTGCGTTCCATAGCCTTATCCGGGATTGCTTGTATGCAACAATGCAGGCTCTGCAGGATGATGTTGAGCAATACATGCAGCTTACATGCAGCAATACATGTACCGTCAAGGTAGGAAATGACCTCTCCGGAATCTTTAATATCAAGCGAGGTTTCAGTCAAGGCGACCCGCTAACATGCGATCTCTTCAATTTCATCACGGAGGGGATCCTACGAAAGACAGGTGTACATCGAAATGGTACCATTTTCTACAAAGGTGTCCAGCTCCTTGCGTATGCTGATGATATAAATATTATCGGCAGAACCAAGAAAGATGATATCGAAAAAGAAACAGCCAAAGTGGGTTTGACGGTGAACGAGGGCAAAACAAAGTATATGCTGTCTGCACATAGCGATGCGCGGCATTAGGCTCCCTTGTTACAGCAGGCAAATATAACTTTGAAGTTATCAAAGAGCTTACATACCTTGGCAACAATTTCAGCCTGGAGATAAAGCGAAGAATTACAATTCCTAATAGGTCCTACTACCGGCTAAGTAAGTAATTAGGTTCCAAAGCCCTTTCTCGATCTACAAAACTAACGCTCTACAAGACGCTCATCATACCTGTGCTTCTCTATGGCGCTGAGGCATGGGCGGTATCGCAAACAGATGCAGCCGCTTCTGGGGTGTTCGAGAATAAAGTTCTTAGCAAAATCTTTGGTCCTGTTTGCGTTGGCGACGACTAGGTTGGCTTGGTCATGTCTTTCGTATGGATGAAGAAGCTCTAGCGAAAAAGTTGCTTGAGGCGAAAACCGAAGGTCATCGACGAAGAGGAAGACCATGCCTCCGATGAATTGGCCAGGCCGAGGAAGCCCTTACTGCGCTTGGTGAAAGAGATTGGAAACGGCGCGCGCGAAGCAGAGATGCCTGGCCGTAACCCGTAACGGGTTGTCATAGCCACCTAAGTAAGTAAGTAAGTCTTTCCTCATTTCTAATCAACAGAAATAAAAAAAGCACCAAAAATACATCTTTGGAAATTGTAGTTGCTGGTAGAGATGTTGAGATGTTGGAATGAGATTGCTTGATAACTCGAATTAACTTAGAAAAAGTACATTGCCTTTCCAACACTTGCCTCAGATTCAAATGCGCATGTTCATATAACGCTCCGCCATCTATACAATCCCAGCAAAATATTCGCTTACATGTAATCAAAAAAGTAATTAAAAAAATTTCATTCATCGATTACCCACTCGCTTACAGAACCCTTTATTTTTATACAGGCATGTATTGGAGGTAATCGAAAGCGCTGTCACTAGAAACGTTTAAGCGCTAAAAATGGTTGGTTTAGAACTAATGTCACGAAATTAATACTTGAATAACAACTTTCAAGTTGATGGTGAGGGCATTGCCGTGAATTTATTACAGATCAAATTAGAACTCTTGCATTAGCATTTAGCATTAGCATTAGCATTAGCGATTAAAAAACAAGGCCTTACGAAAAATATTGCTGGGATGTTCTACACATGTTTCTCTTGATTTCTATTTTTCTCTTATTTATTTTTTCCCCTTTTCCAAAACCAAGACAGACTTGACTTAATAGGTTTGACACATGACAATTTAGAACTTACTCAAACCTAGCTTTGTGGGCGTGTTCGTGGTAAGACGCAGTTCAGAATTTTACAAATCTAAGTTTTGATATAACAAACAGACTAACTATCTTGAAGTCGGTAGCACATTTATAAACCCTTTTAGTGTGTGAATTATATATTCTATGTGTTTTAGGTTTAGCATTGTTCAGTTCAACAATTAAAATTCAATAAAACTTTCATTAAATAATTCAATGAAATTATTAAAAATTGACCCTCCCTTAAAATAAGTTTAAGTTCTCTCATCGAGAAGAGTGCCTTCATTCAAATCAAATTATTTAGCTGTTGAAGCTGTTGATTGTATTCTACATTTGCATAAAATCGAACTTCCTTAAATTTGTAATTCATTAAGTTAGTGAAACTGTTTATCTAACAAACATCATCCACAGATACTAAGTCTATTCATGCGCATCATTATTTGCCAAGGAATAGATAGTTATACAATCAAAGTTTTTTCTTGCTAATGAATTCAATTAGTGATCCATGATTTAACTATTATAATAAACTATCAAGAACATTTTTTGTGTGGTGTTTGTATTTTTAGAACTAATTTAAGATAATTGAGGTTTTTGATTCGAGCATTTCGAATGTTTTGCCAAGCAAGGCAGTTGATTTAATTTAATTTTATTTGTTTTCTAATGAGGAAAGAAATAAAAAAAGAGTCTTATGTTTAATGTTTGATTTGACCCATTTGCACTGGGACCTATTTTGCAAGACATTTTTATTTATATTCCAGATGCAGGCGTTTAATGAATTTAAGCACTGCTTCTGGTTTGGTATCCCAGACCTTTGTTGGTGGCAGAAATACCGTATCAAAGTAGATAAGTTCGATTTTTGGATATTGCCGGGCATTCACAAAAGATGTGTTCTGTATTATTTTCCTCCTCCTCACAATGTCAGCAGATATCCAGTTTAGATATACCTATCTTTTTGAGTTGGTATCTGAGAACACATTGATCTGTATAATTATCAGAGTACACTGTCCGCCTATTCGTTGCCTTCAAACCTTTCATGGCCTGGTACTTACCATACTTCTATATGATTGTTTTGTCCCAAAGTATTCACTGATTTGGCACTATCAAAGTCTACTTTTGACATCATTGGCCAAAATACACTCGAAGTCAGTGCAGCATTCTTCAGGCTAGAAAAAGAGTCGAGTCGAATGGGTCTTGCAGTGAACGCAGATAAAACGAAGTATCTCGTGTCAACAAACAAACAGTCCCAGGGTCTTGGAAACCACGTCACTGTTGACAACACCTTCTTTGAGGTAGTGAAGGACTTTTTTTACCTGGGATCCAGTATTAACTCCTCCAACGATATCAGTATTGAGATTAAACGAAGGATAACTCTTGCCAACAGGTGTTACTTTGGGCTCAGTAGGCAATTGAGAAGCAGAGTTCTCTCTCGACGAACAAAACTGACGCTCTATAAGTCAATAATCATGCCCTTCCTACTATACGCATCACAAACCTGGACGTTGAGCAGCTCTGTTGAAAGGACTTTGGGAGCTTTCGAGAGAAAAATCCTTCGCAAGATCTATGGTCCAATCTGCGTCAATGGCGAGTACCGAACACGATGGAACCACGAGCTGTATGAGCTATATGCCGACATTGATATAGTCAAGCGTATTAAAATAGAGCGGCTTCGCGGGCTAGGTCATGTCGAGAGAATGAACGACGAAGCTCCAGCGAAAAAGATATTGGATTCGGTACCCAGCGGTGGCCAACGCAGACAAGGAAGACCGCATCTCCGCAAGACCGTTGGAAAGACCAGGCATTGGATAACCTGACAACGCTTGGAGTTTCCAACTGGCGCCAGCAAGCGCACGACAAAAGAGGCTGGCGCAAATTCTTAGACCAGGCCAAAACCGACCAACGGTTGTAAACGCCATCTAAGTAAGTAAGTAAAGCTTCCTGAGAACATGAACTTTAGCCGTTCGGAGTTGGCATAAAACATGTGGGTCTAGTTCTCGGTCAATTATGTGCAAATGTTTAATAACACACACAACACAATTGATTATAAGAAGCTCGGTCAAAGGGCTGAAATGGCCAATTTGTTTTTTTTTGTGTTAGCTCGGATTTGCGATAAACAAATCAATCATTTCAATCGAAAATACAAGAACATACAAGGACGAATAAAATTTCACCTGGAATATGGCAAAAATTACCGTTTTTGGTGATTCAAGCATACTCAAAAAAAAAATTAATAACAATTTTTGCTGCACTAAGAATTTTATAATCATACATTGGCGTTTACAAAAAGTCTACCGTTTCTGTGAAATTCTTCGCTAAGGAGTTTTGTTATTAATAAAAACACAGAAAATCGTAATGTAGGGTAACGAAAAGGCAAATTATCCCATACAAAGTCTTATAACTTTGGTACCATATGGTATATCTGTATGAAATTTACGTGTAAGGAATAAATATACGTCACTCAACAGTCTTAATTTCAAATTATGCCGTGCACTTAAACTCGAGTTACAGATTTAATTCCGTCTAGATGGGCCAAACAGTCCACTGTCTGACGCTTGGATAGACTCATCGAAGATTTGCACACATTTGACATCCGATAAGCTTTAAAAAGTCAAACTTTTCCATTTTATGACTGTTGTTTGTTACATAATAAAAAAAAAGAATCAATGCATTTCAAGTTAAAAAACTGCCAAATGAAATTTGGCAATTCCCCTGTATGCATTTGTGCTCAATAAAAAAAAAATGTTATTGATTTTAAATGTTAAATAGTTTATAGTTTTTACGCAAGTGACGCCAACGATGACTAAGTGAAATAGTCACAAAAAAACCCTGTAATGCCTAAGCAAGAATATCTTAATTAATTATAAATGGAATGCGTGGGAAAAGCACGCAAAAAATGTCAAAAACCTTGCTAGCAAAAACCTTGATTTTCACCTTAAAGCTATTTGCTGGCTTGCCTTAATTGATAGCGGTTTATCATGATTATTAATCTAAAACACATTCTGCTTGTTTCTTGCTAGTCCCGACAAAACCGCTATGCTTCGACATTGATTTCATGTTTAACTGTTATTAATAGTGAAACATTTCACTTTACTTATCCATCCGGCAGAAGTCCACCTCAACAATAAAAAAAAAAAACAACAACAAAAACAGCAACAACGATAAGGCAATAAATAATAACAACCGTTACAAAGCAAGCATAAATTCGAGTAGTTACGTGAACTAACTGTTATCCTAATTTTCTGAATCTCCAAAAATTTATTGTCGAATTGATGGTAATTATATTTTGATTGATGATCGATTGCTTTCGATGATGTTGTTAAAGTTGAAGTTATATTGTTTTCCCAAGAGCTATATTGCCTAAATAACTAGGTAGAACTTTTGAGACAATGTTTGTACAAAAAGGTATTATATTAAGCATTATGTGTTGGTAGGAATAATAGTATTTGTTAACATTTCCTTTTAGGGTACTATTCTAACTTCTATTGTTTTGGCAAAAAACTTAGCTGAATGGATTAAATGACTTGTCGCTTTGGTCTCGCTTTACTTTTAATCAGGATTAACTGAAACAAGGATCAAAGGCTATTAATAACTCGCTTATGTATGCGATGGTCGGAAGTGAATAAATATTTCATGTTCTTAAAAGGAATTCATGTCATTCGTATGTTTTCTTTTTTGTTTTCTTTGGTAGAATGTTTGTAGGTAATGTTTAAAACTTTGTCTTGCATGGCATGCAATTACCGTTAATATCAGTTATTTATTTATTTATTGACTAGCTCTGTTTACATTCGATATTAGATAAATGTTAGTTTTCGTTATTAACCCTAGAAAGATAATCATATCTTTCGTAAATGGCCTACGTTAAAGATAATCATGCGCAAAAATGACTTGTGAGCTTTAACTTGCTGTAACTTCTACAAGTTTTAATAATTAATTTCAATTAACCAAAAGTTCTTATATACTTAAAATCGGATGAAATATAAAATATTACAATTTATGTACATATTTATGTATATATATAGAAAAAAAGGAGAGAGCAATAGTTCGAACACGCATGCGTAAATTTTACATAGACTATTTTTTTGAGAAAAGCTTTAATGGACAAAAAAACTTTTATCATTCTCAACTATGCTACCGTCTTCGGCTTGGAAAAGGTTTTCGGTCAACTTGTTTCATTTTTTCGAGTATATTTTAAAATACTTCTAATCTTAATAGTATAGGACAAGTAGAAGATTATGTTTAGAAATAACGTGCTAGTCCTAAAATATTTCAACTTGTGTTAAAAAAAAATTCGGGTTGGCTTGGGGTTATGTTGCCGCATCCTCCGGTTAACGGCTGGTGAAAAGTGGAAAAATTTGACAAAAGCCTCCATAACGCCATGACCCAAGTGTTGTTCCTAGAGTGGTACAATGTTGCACCAACTCCCATTCAATTTTCTCTGCCAACATTATTTTCGAGCATACCTAAATACCCTTATAGCCACCGTAAATAAGAAATAAGAAATTTTTATTTATAAACGTGCGAAAAAAGTTGCTGTCTCAGGTGAGAATCAGTTCCTGATTCACTTTCTTCCATGCCAGTTGAATCCTTTTAAGCCAACAACGCTTACTGGACGAGCACGTACTTGATTTCCGTTGCCACCACTATCATCTTCCTCGTCTTCTTCCACGATATCATCTTCATCTACAACTTCTGTCATTTTGCTCTGTTCTTCGTCCGACGATTCGTCCATCTCTGCGTCAGAAAACTCATAACGCACGGGCAGAATATGAATCCTTTATGTCATTATCATGTATGAGCGAAAAAAAAATCGAACCATTCCAAACTCTTATCTAATCATGAATTTTAGAATTTATTTTATTGATTTTGAACTTTGAACCGTATCTTTGACGAGATCCAATAATTTTTGTAAAAAATAAGGACACACGGTCGTGATCCAGTTCATGTTGTTAATTAAGAAAAACAAAATATAAAGATTGGGGCATTATTTTAAAAGAAATTCATTTTTTTGGGAAACTGGAAAACTTTTTGGGAAAAAAAAGTGTTTTTCAATGAATTTTGTTTTAAAGTTCTTTATTTGTATATTTTTTTATATTTATTTTTGAAAAAACTAGTTCGAAATCCTCTATAAAGTGGCGCCCTTTCAGTTTTTGGAAGTTTTCGATTTTTTCACTAATACATTAATGTCCTGCAGGGTTCATATTCTGTCCGTGCAGTGAGGTTCTGAAATACTTTAGTAAGGAAGTAATTTAGTAATAAATTAAAACCATCATGTTGTTCAAACAACAAGAGTTGTGGTTAAATAGTGTCCTAAAATAGTGAACAGGTATTGTCCGTATGAGATTTAAATATTCAATGAGGAAGACCTTTATAGAGTCTAGAGGTTACGTCCAGTAACGTAGCTATGGTTGCTGGCCCAGTGCGGAAACTAAATTTTGCACCCCCCTCCCCCCTAAGGAAGCTACAGTGAATTCAATAAGAGTACCACAGTTCGAAAAACTCCACTTGTATAAGCAAGTGAGCCTGAACACAGGTATTTTTGGTATACATATATAAGGAAAATGGGCGTCATCTACCTACGAACACGCCCACCTATCAAAATTGAAAACTCTAAAAAAAGGTAATATTTAAGCTACAAAAATAATATTCGGTAAGTGTGTATTTTATATCAAATCTAAATCGTTTTAGACAAGTAGGCTTCATCGACCCATTAGCACGCGCCCACTTTCCGTTCCTTTAAATTAATAATTAATAGAATACAAATTTTATTTTATTATTTGTACGAATCGGCAGTGGGGATATTATAACATCGACCAAGCCTCGGATATGGCTTACCAGTTTTTTTTTTTCTCAATGTTTTATCTTTAAGTATCGAAGATTAAAAATTTTATTATACAGCAATTCCATTTTAAACGAACCGGGTTACGGAATGACCATCTCCGATATTGATAAAATTTTGCATGGAGCATCTCTGATGGAAATAAAAAACTTGATTTGCAGAAAAAAAATTTGGAATGAATTTTGGCGGAGTTCACAAGATCGACAAAAACCGGTAAAATCGTCAAAAATATATTTTTTCATCAATTTATAACTCAAACAGTTATAACCCGAATTAAAAGTTTAGACTACCATTTTAAAAGTAGTTAAACGGAATTTAATAAAAAATTTTAAAATTTGTGGCGTAAGATGATTTCGAAAGACGCCACCTTAAAACCCAAAATGATTTTTTTCTTAAAGGTAGCAAAATTACCTTTTCAACAATATTAAAATATGTGTGGGCACTCAAAAGGTTCATGAACTATGGTCATTTTAACATATAAGGAAAACAAATTTTTTTTTTAAATTATATTTTATAACTTCTGTTTTAATTGTTTCTAACGATATATAATAATTAACAACGATTTATTAATAACAAAGTATGCTCTATTGAATTAAGTAGTTAATATAAAAACATAGAAAGTTTTAGTTAATTAAATACTCAGTTATATCCTTCCACGCAAGAAAAAATAATGTAAAAAAAATTAGCTAGCTATACAAACTAAATACTTCAGACTGTTTTGAAAATGAGTACCGGCGCACTCTAACGCACATTTATTTTGGGTTTAAAGGCGGCGTCTTTTGAACCTTTTATTCGAAATCAATCATCTTACCTCCAGGGTTCGAAACCCTTATCCCCCAAAACTTTTCAAATAAAATATTTAATTAAATTCCGTTTAATTACCTTTAAAATGGTAGTCTAAACTTTTAATTCGGTCAATAACTGTTTGAGTTATGAATTGTTGAAAAAATATATTTTCGACGATTTTACCGATTTTTGTCGATCTTGTTAACCCTATAACTCCGCCAAAAATCATTCCAAATTTTTTTAATGCAAATCAAGTTTTTTATTTCCATCAGTGATGCTCAATGCAAAATTTTATCAAAATCGGAGATGATCATTCCGTAACCCGGTTCGTATAAAATGGAATTGCTGTATTATAATTAGCATGATGCCAAAACAGCGTTTTTTAGAAAAAGTTTTTTTTACTGTTGAAGATGGTGAAGATATATAGTTCCAGCAATGTTTGTTCAGGGACTTGGCTGTCATTTTTATTCGTGGTAATTTAGAAGCTTTTTAAAGGTTACTTCCGATAGAGCTCAATTTGAATATTTAAACTAACCAATTTGTATTAAAAACTTCTAAAAGTTGAAAATTGACTGTAAAGCCCATATTTTGGTAAGACATTCTTAATGTCAATTCTGACTTTTGGATGTCAAAAATGCTGATCCTTTTAAAAAAATAAGAAAAGCGACATCTTCTGAAGCTGTTTCTACTAAATTTATTTGCTGACCAAATAGAAGATCACCTTTTCAACAACGTTTTTTTTGTTAAAAATGATTTATAAACAAAAGAGATATTTAAAAAAAAATGTTTAAGGTAGGTGTTTTTTAAAAAAAAAATCTATGTATAACAAAGAAAATTTACAAGTTTTTTTTATAAGTCGTTTTCTACGCTATGATTCCGCACATTAAAAGATTTCAAAATAATTTCTTGCTTTCACACGTCTTTTTTAAGAGCTGCATCTTCATTTTCAGCTAAACGTTTCATGCATTCCAGTTCATTCCATTTTGCATTGCAGTCAAAGTATTTTCTCACCAATTTTGTGCCCACGATGAAATTAATGTTTTTTGTGTCATTATCTACCAAATCGAAGATATTTTGTGTACATTTATTTGAACGCCACTTTGATTTGTTGACACCTTGTAATGAGACATATCCTAATTTCTTTTTGTCATTGCAAAAATATCCTTTCAGTTTATGTTATTAAAAATTGAATAGACATCATCAAGTAGTCTACTTAAATATTTTTTTAT
Source organism: Tetanocera ferruginea (assembly GCA_958299015.1). Classification (NCBI taxonomy): domain Eukaryota; kingdom Metazoa; phylum Arthropoda; class Insecta; order Diptera; family Sciomyzidae; genus Tetanocera; species Tetanocera ferruginea. The sequence continues at coordinate 74,148,267 of OY282642.1, forward strand.
TGTTGATTCTTAAGCCAAAATTAAAGCATCTTTATATAACAAACGTAACTGTTTTTAAACGGTTTAAAAACTGAAATTAAAAACATACAATATTAAAAATTTAAATTCCACATAAGATTTTATTTGATCATGTATACATAAATATACACATTGAGCGTTGTCCCCATGGGCCTAAAATAACATTTAATCCAACTTTGATTCTACTCTATGACCAATGTTGAGCAAAAAACAATTGTTTTTCCAGTTGTTTTTAATTTTTTTTTTCCAAACCTTACTTCATATTAAGGTTAATTTCTCAACAATGGTAAGGAAAAACTTAAAGCCACTCGGTGAATTTTTTAAAAATCCATCAATAAAAATTAATTTATGATTAATTTTTGTAGGCATGGAGCGGCTAGGTTGGCATTTGATGCAGAAAAAGGGTCAAAAACATACTTTTTTTGTACTGAACTTTTTTTGTAGCAAAACCATTGCAAATATCGTAAAGCCACTCGGTGAAAATTTAGATATCCATTAGCTTAACAAATGTTGCTTAGACGACTCTTTCTGATTCCTTCTTATATTCATGGCATTTTAAATATAAAAGTGCAATTTTCTTGCATTTTTCAAAACAACTAATTTTATAATTTGTATTTTAAAACTTGCAGTATAGAGCATTATTCTGTAAAGAAAAAATCCTTTTTAATAATACAAAATTATAAAATCTTTGATTTTCTACGAGGAAAATGGATAAAAAGATTAAAAACACAACACCACAAAAAAAAAAGAGATTTTTTCAAACATCAGTTATGCAAGGATATTTTAAAGTACTACGAAATGAAGCTAAATCTATACTCTCTTTAATGAGTATCGTTACACCTTTATATCTTAAAGTTAAAAAAGTTATTTTTTTGGCATCATGCTAATTATAATATGTTTTAAAAAGAATAAAATAAAATCAGTTTTTCACTTAAAACTGAAATTTACAGTTGAATACATTTTTTACATTTTTTATTTGCACTAACGGACTTTGGTTTCTCGTGAAATCTCTCGTGAAAGAACATGCCAAAACTCAAAATTCTGCATTATTACTTTTGTCTAGTTACGTTCAGATAAGGGATTTACGATGTCATCTATTATTTGGCTCAATTTTTATTTCGGGGCGTATGAGTAACATTAATGCATTAACATTAAATAAATACTGGTATTTAAAATTTAAAAATTCTTGTAGGGGGCATCCATTAATTAAGTGAGGCATGTAGGTGGGAGGGGGTTGGTAAGCCAGATCTGACTCACTTTCACGTGGGCGAGAGGGGGTTTTCGCAAAGATTACGCAATTTTTTATCCGCAAGAAACAGTGAATTATGAGATAACTGAGTTAAATTGAGTAAAACGTGTTTTTCACTAAAATCTTAATATATGTATATAAATCTCGTGTCACAATGTTTGTCCTCAATGGACTCCTAAACCACTTAACCGATTATAATAAAATTCGCACACCATGTGCAGTTCGATCCAACTTGAGAGATAGAATAGTTTAAATGGGCGGAAGTATGTGGGCGTGGCACTATATAATAACTTCTAAACTCCTGGACCGATTTAAATGAAATTTGGCATGAAGGTTCAACTGCTCCCAAAATAAAACAAAGGCAATAAAAAATTCCAAAGACTTCCGCAAGAGGGCGCTTTAAGTAGTGCGTTTTTAAGACGCAATAACTCCTAAGCTCCTGGACCGATTTCAATGAAATTTGATATGAAGGTTCAACTGCACCCAAGATAAAGCATAGGTAAAAAATTGGGCGGAAATATGTGGGCATGGCACTCTATAATAACTCCTAAGCACCTGGACGGATTTCAATTAAATTTGGAATGAAGGTTCGACTACGCCCAAGATAACATATGCTTTAAAAATTCCAAAGACTTCCGTAAGGGGGCGCTTTAAGTAGTGCGTTTTAAAGACTCAATAACTCCTAAACGCCTGAACCGATTTCAATGAAATTTGGTATGAACGTTCAACTGCACCCAAGATAAAACATCAAATATAAAAAAAATTCCAAAGACGTCTAAAAGAGGGCAATTTAAGTAGTGCATTGTTATGACTCAATAACTCCTAAATGACTTGACCGATTTTATTAAAATTTGGTACGTGAAATAACTTGACTCTACAACAGAATTGAGACTATTTAAATTTCATAAAACTTCAGAGAGAGGGCGCTTTCTTCAATCAACTTTGTTCGGCTCATTCACGTCAAAACGGATGAACCGATTTTGATGAAAATTGACAAGCATTTGTATTTGTGACTGAAATAGACCCTATGCTTTTAAAAGTTCTTTCGACAAAAATCAAGGAAAATCGTTCCGAAGTTGAACGAAGACAATCCAAAAATCGAATCGATGCTTACAGAATTTTTTAAAATTGAAATTTATTTGAGATAAAATTGCACATAGAAAAAATTTTCTCGGAATATGATAAAAATGGCATCATATTTACTGAAAAATGGTATTGACCTTGCTTCAGAGAATACTTTTCTCTAAATGCGATCATAAAAATTCTCTAAAAATGATAAAAACATTCTATGAAAAAGAGAAATATATAAAAATAATTCGATTTTAGAGAAAAAGACTTTTTATTTTTGAGAAAACATTTGTTTTTTATTGAAGAAAATACTTCTCATAGTGAATTTTTTATCAAAATATAGGAAAAAAAATTTTCATTTCCAAAAAATTTTCCTGTATAAATGAGAATTTTTTTGTGCGAGAAAAATATTTGTCATTATAAGAGACATTGAAATATTTCCATTTCCTAGAAGTGACGATATATTTCTTCGAAAATTTATTCTAATTGAAGAAAATTTTATTTGAAAAAAGGGAAATTGCTATTATCGAAAATAGAGAAATTTTTCACCAGGGGAAGATATGTGTTTTTTTTCTGAGTGTGGGTGTCCATTTTCCTCAGAAACCAGACGTCAGATCGAGATGTTGAAGATGTCATTTTTTGTTTTGGTCATGTCTGGCAAGTACAGTTTTACGGAAATTTGACTTAACACTTTCGACGGAAAGAGGGGGCAAAACCCCAAAAAACGATAATTTAAAAAATTTTAAAATTGAATTGATAATTTTAAAAACGTAAAAATGAGAGCAGTTTTCAAAATCGTCCTCTTTCTGTGCTCGAGGATCAACCCCGAGTAACACCGGGTTACATCCGCTAGTATGACTATATTTTACACAATAATATCCACGAAAACCGCAAAAAAGTGCACTTTTTCCTCAAAAATACACCAGATATATTAAATACAACAATAAATTAAAAAATTTAGTTATAATTACCTTTTGTTGGGTAAGTTTTTATTCAAAAAATTAATATTAAACTTTTTCTTAATGTGATGAAATCGCAGATTGTTTTAGAGTCCAGAAACATTATAATTGCTAATTTGAATGTCAATACCGATTTATGGGCACTCTGCTGCATTTATTTTTGGAAAGTAGTGAAAATGTACTTTTATCGAATAAGGTAAATGTACAGAATTCCGTAAGGTTGAGGAAACTTTTTGCTTAATGAATAATTTTATTATTTATATAACGGAATTAGGTAACGTTGAAGACATTTTTAACTTAAGTCCGTAAACGATTTTTCGGTATTCATTATTGTTTGAAAACAAAAATTAAAAACTTGATATAAGAAACAAAAGTTTAATACAATGAAAATTAGCGAACTTGCTTGATTTTGTTACCACGTTTTCAAATAGAGAACAAATAAGTATATTTCAAGAACATCAATTCTTTTACATATTAAAAACTTGGAAGGCAATTGTATATCACGTAATTGGTTCAACCTGTTCTTGAATGATATTTAAAGTTAACAAAACTTAATAACAATAACAAGTATTAATTATACATACAATGATACATTTTTTTTTACACTTCTGCAAAAATATTAACTAACCCATTCCCGCCTAATAAGTGGAAAAATACTCATGAAAATATTTTTTTTCAAAAAATCCCTGAAATGTTTGAGTAAGAGAAGATATCGCAATACTTTTGATGGGAATGGTTAGGTAAAAAATCAGATTTTCTCAGTGTACTGGATGTCACCTAAAAATTTTCCCATTTGACTAGAGTTGCCAGGCATCGAAAATCATATCCTGAATTTTCCTGAATTTTCCGGTGATAGAAAAAGCGGCAGTGGACAACAGGAAATATAAAAAATGGTTCAAATCAAAACAGAAATATTTAGTTTCCTTGCTCACCTTTTCACTGACACCTATTTTGGCTCGATCGTATTGTTATTAAGAAAGTAATAGGTAATTTAATGGTTTGGGTATTTTTCTACCAAATCAGCTGTTAATGTTGCCTTCCACCGCTAAAAGTAATCGGTGCAGATTTCAGTTAGCAGTTTTTTCGTCAAATGCTCATCGCAAGTATTTAAAAAAATTCGTAAAAAAGTTATCACGATGGCCTTTTGGGTAGAAAAATACCCAATAAATATCTCAGCAACGCGTTGAGGTACGGAGCTTTGTGAGTTTGTGATTATTTTGGATCAATTGTAGAATGTGCATGACATTTTATGAAAATCGTATGAGCGGATCTGGTACCAAGCAGGAATGGGATAAGCAAATCTTTCTACAGAGGTTATGTTCAGTGCTGCGATTTTGATAGAATTCTACCAAAAATTGTGTCTTTTTTTTTGGTTTGGCATGTTGGTTGGCAGATTTCTATTTTGGTAACTTTTCAGATAAATTGTTAGATTTAAATTCCTTGTAAAATTTAAAAATGTAAACATTATGTTGTTCAACATATATCTAAAGTTCATTATGCTCCCTGTTGTGTTTTCTTTTAAAGTTTCAGTCAATTTGTTTTGAAATAAACGATCTGATCAAAATCACTGTCATTGGGCCCATGAATTGCTCTGTGTTCTAAAATTGGTTATCAGAATTTTTGTATTAAAGTCAGAATCAAATTGATCCCAAGACTTAGATAACAAGGCGAATGGCATTTTGGTTCATTGGTTGAGTATCGACGTAAAGTATGGTATATATACGACAAATATGGAACCATCATCTGTTTTCAGAACATCCTAGAGTGGACGGCAAGGGACTCGTAAAACTTCTTGAAGAACAAACTTTTTGGTAGAAAACCAGAAAAACAAAAACGTTACTTTAGGTTTTTCTGGTTTTCTACCAAGATCAGTTTTCCCAGAGCTGTGAACATATTAAATGTGGAAATATTCAATATGCTCTGTCCGGCAGCATCTTAAAATAAGAAATTATTCATCTACGTTATAAATTCAATCTCCGCATAGCTGCAGTTCATGAGTTGCTGAGACGTTGTTGAATGCTTCATCAGCTTTCTCAGATTCAAGTTTTTCTCTGCATACTTTTAAGAGTTGAATACCAAAACACAATTTCATGCTATTCAGTCACATATCACTGGCTTTATAGCCACTTTTTAGTAATATTTTGCCAGAAATGAGAATCCCAAACCTTTTTTAAATTTTTTAATTATGTCTCACTTTTCTTTTAGAGGCACAACTGAAAATTTTTTCAACTTATTTCGAAGAAGCTCTTTACAAATTTTGAAACTACCAAGAACTACAAGGTAAATTTAGATGCTCTACAGTTTTATACCCGTTTTCCCACTCTTTATCCTTATCCTTATCCAAATGAGAAAGACGAGCTCCTTAGGTTTTGCACAATATCTGTATATCGTTCTGTTTGGCCTTGAATGAATAAAATGCGTTTCATAAAAATTATTTTTAATTCGAGTGGAAATATTTTGGTAACTTTTGGAAGCTTTTTCAAATTTTTTGGGTTTTCCTGGTAGAACAAATTTTTCGGTCGTGGCAACCCTGGTTATGTTGCTGATAGCTGTTATTAGTTATAGAATTTTGTTTCATTTTAAAATCAGCTTTTTGATGTAACCAAACAATGTAACTGTTATGATAGATATGACAGTTCCTCAATACAAAGTGAAAATTTGTCAAGGCATTTTTGTGATAAAGCATTTCGAATTATTTGTTTCAAAGTATCGCCTTTATATAAAATCTACCTATATAAGCCCACAGTAACTCAATAATATCTTCTGTCAGGAGCATTCTTTGTTATTCCTGACTAGGTTGAGGTCATTTAGCTTAAATAATTTCTTTATTTTAATACAAAGCTATATTGATGACTATTATTGCAATGTTATTCCAGGTTTTTCTAAAAAAACTTTTATTTATCAACTCATGCACACTTCGCAGATTTTTTTTAATTTTTATTGACGCAGACAAAAAGTACTTTTAGTTTCTGTTACGTAACGCATCCTGTTTTATTTGTTCATATCTGTGAACCATTCTTTCGATCGTTTCCATCTTTTACACTTATTAAAGTGTTGCTAGAGTGATATCTAAAAATGAAAATAGAACAACAAAAATATAAAATTTTCTTAACTTTTTCTTAATTTTTAGCAACATAAAAGGCGTACGAACGTTGCATGCGTGACTATGGAAATGCTCATTTATTAATGTAAGTCATAAGCTTCGACACCGCTCCTGGTTTTAGCACCACTCTTAACAATTCATCATTTGAGTTCAAAAAATAAAATCTTGTACATAGATTTTTTTTATAAATATTTTATTTTATTAAGTTTAAACTATAGTTTTTTTCAGTGTAGTGTCTTTGGAAAGTATGTCAATAAATAACTTACGTTAATATTTATAATATGATATCATAAATTATAACAAATAAATGTATTCAAAAACTTAATTCTCGCGGTTATAAGACCTTAATAGACAAAAGTAGGTTTGCCCGAAAGTCTTGCACACTATTATGCCAGCTTCAAGTCTTGCTCATCTATAATTAAATTTATGCAATATTTGGTCTTTGTTTCGTAAGGGTGTTGTTAGACTTTCTTTCATACTTGTTTATATCGTGTTCATGTTGCTGAGATTCTGAACACTTTCCTTTTGCTTGCCAGGAAAAAGAAGATGTGGTATTCGTGATAGGCTTTGATTCTCTAACAATGCATGCCCGCACAGTAACGAAAAGTCTTTGGAATGTATTGGGTGGAAATAACACCCCATAAAATCATATGTTTAATACATTCAATGCCACCCTAACTAGCTACTGCGCACGGCAGAAGCCACAACAGCTATCATATCACGAACAAACTTCATAAGAACTCGAAATGCTGGTGAAAATTAGAAAATAAGAACAGTATACCACGAATAGAAGTAAAAAATAATGATTCAGACCATAAAATACATCATTTGGTTATGTCAGATGAGAGCAACAGAAAAAAAAGAAGTATGCATACACACTTACATGTATATATGTATGTATGTATAAAAGAACTATAAAATAATAAAAACCAAATAACCCAAGAGAACATTAACAGAAAGCAAAGAACACAGATGCACACACTCAAAAACTTTAGTAAACTTAAGCTTCCTTAGTTTGCTGCTAACATCCTCTTATTTTTCAATTTTCACTCAGTTTCCTTGCATATTCTTCATTTAAGTATCGGATTAAGCAAAATATTTCTGTCCAGCATTCCGACACTCTGTTCATGAAAGTACAAATGTATTATATACACACACACATATATACACACAAACACATGTACTACATGCATGTATGAGGAATTTTGCGGGCGGGTGGAAGTTATATTAAGGATTAAACTTCAACCTTACTTAGATCCGGCCACAATTATACACACACACACACACACTGTTACCACAGCAGAAAGGTTTATTCTGATGGTTTCTGTTTATTTTTGTTCATGTTTGTATGACGTCACATTCTTTTGTTATAACCTTAACTACCTGCACATTTCCAAGTTTGCTGAGTCAAACGATTATTTCAAGAATTTCTCATTTTGTTGTTCTAAAATTTAATGGGATATTGTGTGAAATCCAATTCAAGCTTTAATCTTTAATATCAACCGTATCCACTTCAGTTCTCTTGAAGCGTGAAAGTTGAATCTTAGTTTGTTTTTGTTTTTGATTAGTGTTCTTTAATAAATTATTGTCAATATCTTCACTAAATTTAATTTTCTTTTACTTAAAGCTGTACACAATTTTCAAAACATTGAATAATTTGACATAAGTAGTGTTTTAAATGTTGAGGTTGATGACTTCTCACGCATGGTTTAGTGTTTATAAAAAAAATAAATGTTTTACAACTCATACTCTTTGCAAAAGCAGCTCATTTCGTGCAAGATTGTCACCACTCAAAATTTAGAATTTTAGATATAGCCATGAAGAAATGTTGTTTCTGAGAATCATCGCTGTGAAATAGAAAATTAAGTTGTAAACTATATTATTATTTAATAAACTGTCTCATTACTACTTTAAACTAGGTCGTAGCAAACGCTTAGCAAATGCATAATCTGGGCACATAAATAGGTACGTTGAAGATACAAATAAGTTGGGTCGCTCCCTTTAAAAAATGTTTTCTTAAAACTAAAAATTTAATTCAAATTTTTTGACTTATTCTAGTTGTATAGGCCAAAGTCACGTGTGAGGTCATATGGATGATTAATTGGCTCCATGCAACATTTGGACAAAAATGGATGATTCTATGGCCAACCTGATGAAATGGAATTATCTGAAGTCACAGATGGGTCATTGGAACTTTTATGGGTTCCATGGAATATTTCGAACAAAATGAATTATTCTATAGCCAATCGGATGCAATGGAATTTTCTGAGGTCATTGTCACTTTTATGAATTCTACGAAGCATTTAAACATGGACTATCTGAGGTCTAGGGTGGCCCATTGAAACTTTAATGGATTTCATATTAAAATATAATTTTTGAGAGATAAACTTAATTTAGATTTTGTTTTTGGAAGAACACTGGGGACGTCTAGATTTGGTTCAATCATCACGATTTGTAAAAAAATATTACTTCAGACTTTGACGTTTCGAGTTTTAGATATTTAAATTTTATTGCCTCAGTTTTTGGTACAGGCATAACATATTGGTAAGTAAACTCCAATAGCGCTTCGTAGCTGAGACATACATTCATGTTTTTTTAAGATTTTTTCGCTTTTTTTCTAATATAGTCGCATTTATTTGAATATATCTTGTACACTACTTGTTCTATATTAATAATCACGCTTATCAAACTAAGCCTAATAAAATTTCTAATTTTCTACATGTTCTTTCAACAAATTTTTACATTTGGATAAGTTGTTTTTTCGATATTATTATTTAAAATTTCATAAAAAATCGAAAACTTCAAAAGTGGTTAATTTTACAATTTTATCTTAAAACTTCATTTTCAAATAGGAAATATCGCCAAAAGAAATTCTTGCAAAATTCGGTCAGGAGATGCAATTGAGTGAAGACACTAAGATTCGACATTGTATCACTAAGAAAACCACATTTTCAAAACTAGCAGAAACGTGCTACTTTTGAAAACGTTTAACCCACATTTTACTTTCTACAATAAATATTTTACAATGAGTTGCTTTCAACGTTCGTTTGATTTTCTAAAATAAACATTTTAAAATGAGCTTTGAAAATGTTCTTTTGATATTTTAAAATTAACATTTTAAAGAGAGGCATTAATTGCTTCGGTTGCCTACATGTAGTTAATAAAATTTCATTAGATTTTACGAAGGTCAAGTTTAGCCAAGTTTGCTGGCGGTCGAGTTAAATACTCAACCATCCAGGGTTCAATACCTGACGAAGGGTTCAATACCATTTTGTCTAAAATGCATTTATTACTTATTTCGAGTGTTTTTTCTGAGCAATGAGTTAATGAAACGATTAGAATTAGAATTTAAATCATTAAATTAATACTTTTGATAATTTCATAGTCAGAATGCGAACCTACGTCTTCGGCATACCAGTCTAGCCCACTTCCACTGAGCTTTTTTTAACGATAAGATACTGTAGCAAAACTTATTTAAAACTGCTCATCTTAAAAAATGTCAGAAAATCTTGACAAAATATGTTAAAACGTTCGTTGTTGTTTCTAAAACGTTTCGTTTTAATTTTGTATTTAAAAATAAGCGTATTCTTTTCTGTATGGTGCAGAATGTTTTTGAAAATATTAATCTCAGCCTATTTCATCATTGTTAAACGTTCATTGTTGTTTCTAAAACGTTTCGTTTTACTTTTTTATTTAAAAGTATGCGTTTTCATTGTTTTGAAGCATTCAAACTGAAATAGTAATAAGTTTTTAAAGTGTTACTTTCAGGTTTGAAAAAACATCTTCTCCATACGAGATAATAAATCTTAAAAGCTCTTCTGGAATTTCAAATCCAATTTCTTTTCTAATACGAAGAAGCATATTGCAGTGACATATTTCGACATGAAGTCCTTTTTCATTTAAATCTGTATTATAAAACTCACCAAAATTTTTACAATTCGGGGTCGTTGAACGTTCAAACTTTTTTTTATTTTAATGTTTTAAAATGCATATAAGTTGAATAAAAAACAAGTAAAGAAAGTCTAAAGTCGGTCTAGGCCGACTATGAAATACCCTAAACCCACTTTTCAAAAACAAAAAATTTTTATTGTAAATGGGCGTCTCCAAGGGCGGATGAAGCCTATATTTTATATGCATTTAAATGTTGATGAAAAATTTACACATACCAAGTTTTATTCCTGTAGCTCACAGTTAATGCCTTTATTGTGCTTTCGCTATGGCAGGTGGGCGTGTTCATGGACGGATTACTTCCAATTTTTGAACACACCTTAGTTTTGGTATAAAATACATGCATACCAAATTTAATTTCTCTATGACAAACATAACCTTATTTATTGAGTTTAAAACTTTTTGGGTTTTATGGGAGGTGGGCGTGTCCGTAAGCGGATAACGTCCATTTTTCGAAGACATCTTTGTGTTTGCATAAAACACATATATATCAAATTTTATTGTTGTAGGCTTATTATGAGCTGAGTTATGCAGTTTTCAATTTTCGCGTTGTATGGGAGGTAGGCGTGTCCGTGGGCGGATGATGTCCACTTTTCAAAACCATCTTTATTTTGTTACAAAAAATATATGTGCCAAATTTTAGCTTTGTAGGTTAAACAGAGGCTTATTTATTGCGTGTTCAATTTTTGGGTTGTATGGGAGGTGGGCGTGTCCGTGAGCGGATGACGTCCATTTTTCGAAGACATCTTTGTGTTTGCATAAAACACATACATATAAAATTTTATTGTTGTAGGCTTATTATGAGCTGAGTTATGCAGTTTTCAATTTTCGCGTTGTATGGGAGGTAGGCGTGTCCGTGGGCGGATTCCAAAAATATTCAATAGTGCAGATCCTTGGGTCCATTTGACTATGTGTACCAAGTTTCATCTAATTATCTCAACTCCTTCTTCTTATCCTGTGTATACGGACAACACACAGACGGACAGACGGACAGACGGACGGACGGACGGACGGACGGACGGACATGGATAGCTCGACTCACGTGGTGACGCTGATCAAGAATATATATACTTTTCTATACCGGACTCGCTTCGTTCTATGCGTTACAAACGTTTGCACAAAGTTAATATACCCTGACCTTTCAGGTTTAGGGTATAATAAAACATAATTTTGAAATAATAATAAAAATTTCGCTAAATAATTTTTTTTTATTATTTTAATCATATGTATTAATACTGGAATTTTTTAAAGAATCATTAAAAAAATCATGGCGGGCGTGATAAAACAAAAACTAATCGATCGGTCGAGTAGTTTTTGTACTGAAATTTGAATATCCAATACATGGAATGAACTACGGACAGAAAAATCGGTTACATAATTTTTGAATTTTTGGCCGATTTTGTTCAAAAACTTGACAAATTTCGAAAAAATGCCGCCATTTTGTTATTTTTCAACCAAAATTGTTTCTTCTAGTTCATTCTTTGGCGGATTTGATTCTTAAAAAAAATCTCGTTGTTTGTTTTTGTCAATGTCCCAGTGAGCCATGGTTTTTTGATGTTTTTTTCAAAAATAATTCCAGTAGCAGATACGTAAATAAAAATATCAAAATATTTTTTTTTTGTGTATTTTTTTTAATTTTTCAAAATGATATCTTATTTTTAATTCAACTTATAGGCATTTCAAAACATTAAAAGCAATTGTTTGAAGGCGTCACGTCCCCTTAAGAAAATGAAAGTATATTTATTGTTTTTTATTGTTTATTTTATTCAAAGAAGGATATTTATAAAATAAAGTTTTTTAATGTGATCCTTTTGAGCTAACATATTTAACTTTTCATCATTGCGTTATTACGAATCATTATGGATGCATAAATTTTATAACTTTTTGTGATTAATAAGTACAATTTTGCTGGTTTGTAATGGTTTTACCTTTATTTTAAGTTCGTTCCATATTTAATTCACATGATAAGAAACCTCAAAAATTTAAGACAATCAGGAACAAGCAATGAAAAAAAAAAAACATCTTAATCTATTATTAATATATCAGTGAAATAAAACCGGTGACCGTGGCATGCAGGTTAAGTGTGTGGCCTGGCATGCTCGGAGCCCGGGTTCGATCCCCAGCCGAGGCGAAAAGTTTTTTTCAATAAAAAATTTTTCTGATCGGTCATCACCTCTCTGCAGAAAATGGCAAACCTCAGAGCGTAAACAATGTAAAGCTTCTTGAGAACATGAACTTTAGCCGTTCGGAGTTGGCATAAAACATGTAGGCCCAGTTCTCGGTCAATTGTGTGCAAACATTTAATAACACACACAACACAATTGATCATAAGAAGCTCGGTCAAAGTCCTTTCAAGGGCTGAAATGGCCAATTTGTTTTTTGTTGTTTGAAATAAAAATAATCCTTAAATAATCGTGAAACACGTAAAGTTGCTTGGGTTTTGCACAGCCTCTTTTGGAGTATATTTTGGTGTTTTGGTGTTTTGGTTACAGTAAAGAAAACAAAAATGTTTCGAATTTTTTATATTTGATAGTTCTTAATAATCTTTTTCGGTACCAATTTGGGGTTTGAACCCCAAAAGCTGGGCTACTGACCTGCTTCATTATACAATTTCGATAGAACTAAGGCTAACATTGGTATAGTGCAACTATATGAAAACTTGTCGATAATTCCATTCACCTTTAAATTCGCTTTTGGCCTTTCTCGCTTCGTATTCGAGACATCCCGTTTTTTTTCCAACATTTTTATTATTTTTAGTGCTATAGTTAAGACTCCTTCTATCTACGAAATTTTCCGTTTTTAATAGTTTCTTAAAAATTTTATTTTTTAAAAATATAATTTTCTACCTTTAATTTGAATAGCCGAGCACATTCCTTCAACCAAAAACTCATTTACATTTGTCAAAGTTCGATTAAAACAAGTGAAAATTTCGAGTTTTAAAATAGTGTTAACTTAATTACTTTTGGCATTCATACAGATTTTTATGAAAGTTTTACATGAGTCAATTATAGACTAATTTTATATATATATAACGAAAAAACTGACAATGCCATCGCGATCGATCATCACTCTTATACACATTAAATTCTTGTCTATAGCTTTTAAAAATCAACCCACTTCAAAGTACTCATGTCGTATTTTACTCGCAGTTGTGCGAATTTGAACAAAATTAAAAGGAAATGTATGTTTTCTTTGGTAAAAAATAAACTTGACTAGTCAAAAATTTCCGTCATACGTCAGTTCTGGTTTCGCTATTTAAATATAATACAAATCGCATCTTTCAATGCCTTTCAATGTTATGGGATACAATATTTCTCAAAAGCAAATTTGTAAACATAAATCACGGCATTGGTAGTTAATAAAGAGTGTTCAAGAGCTATAAAAAGAAATTAACTCCAATGTCGCATTCAAGTTCTAGTATTTATAAACTTACAAACATTTTTAGTTGCTTCTTTAATGACTGTTATATACTTAGCTACATTAAATATATTATACAAAATATATTTAAGCTAATTGACTTATGACAACGCTTAATTAAGTAAGCGATGATTCCTTCAAATTAACTGTTTTCAACATTTGCTATTTAGACCGACATTAAAGTTTCTTAAATTCACTGCCTATCCAGGAAATAAGTACGTACAAAATTTAACGAAAAATTGAATATTTCGCCAATATGTATGTGTGTTTGTGTGTTGTGAAGGTCTTTTAAATGAACGCACGTCTTAGCGCCATAAAAAATGTAATAAATTATTTTAACCTCATTAACAGATACACATCTAATTAAAGAACCGTAGCACCGCTCATTAAGAAGACTTAATATCCTTCAAAATGTCTTCCTTGTAGTACTTGCGAGTGGGTGTTTGTGTTATGCATGTATTTTTTCATTAACACATTTCAATTGTGTCACCAACTCATGCAAAGTAAGTTTTATCATAACCTGCAGACAATTCATTCTGTATCAAAAGGGATGATGAGATAAAACTTTTAGAATTATCTAGACAATTCGTCATGCTACTACAACAACAAAAACAACAATAATAGTGAGTGAATGTGATGCAAATTAATAATATTGTTACGGAACTCAACCACGAGTTGAATATTTAATATAAGAGGATATAGTTTTTTATTAAGGTGATCTCCCAAACTAAACAACTAACAAGTAAGGAAACTTAAAAGTCGGTCTTGTCCGACTAAGGAATACCCTAGCCCTCCTATAATATTTATATAATAAAAAATTATATTTACTATCACAAATGGGTACAATGGCTCACAGCTTATTTTATGCAGTGCATACTTTCTAAATTAAGACTCAATAACACTAGTGAACAATTTGGGCAAAAAATTTTACGCGTCGAAAATGGCATTGCTAGTTTGATAAAGTATTGTTTCTAGATAAAAAAATAATCATAATCACATTATAAACCATATTCAGAAAATAAAGATTTCCACCTTTAATCTGATCTGATGATTTTTGTAGAAATTTTCTGAACACTTAATTTGTTAAATTGTTTAAAAAGTACAGTCTTTTCACATTTTTTCATGTATTATACCGTAATATTCATATATATACCGTTGATGTATTTTTATACCCCCACGCGTACTGCGTAAGGGGTATATTGATTTTGTCACGACGTGTGTAACGCCCATAAGGAGGCGTGGTAGGTATAGAAAAGTATATATATTCTTGATCAGCATCACCACCTGAGTTGATTTAGCCATGTTCGTCTGTCTGTCCGTCTGTCCGTCTGTCTGTCTGTCTGTCCGTCTGTCTGTCCGTCTGTCTGTGGACACGATTACTGCTGTTATTTTGAAGCTATCGTTATGAAATTCGATATTTAAGCTTTTTTCTAAAACACAAAGATCAAGTTCGAGAATGAGCTAGATCGGATGAAAACCACGCCTACCTCTCATACAACCCCAATAATGAAAACATTATAAAGAGACTAATATTTAAGCTACGAAACTGAAATTTGGTATTTGTCTATTCTATCAAAACTGAAGTGTGTTAGAAAAATGGGCGTCATCCACTTGAAAACACGCCCACCTCCCATACAACCCCAACATTGAAAAATCTATAAAGAGGCTAATATTAAAGTTACAAGACGGAAACTCGGTATTTAAGTATTCTATGTCAAAATTGAGGTGTGTTAGAAAAATGAGCGTTATTCACCCACTAACACGCCCCCCTCCCATACAACCCCAAAATTGAAAACTCTATAAAGAGGCTAATATTAAAGGTACAAAACGGTTACTCGATATTCGTGTATTCCATGACAAAACTGAGGTGTGTTAGAAAAATGGGCGTGATATACAAACTAACACGCCCACCTCCCATACAACACCAAAATTGAAAACATTATAAAATGACTTATATTAAAGCTGTAGGAAAACAATTTGATATGTATGTATTTTAGACACATAAAAATAATAAAATCTCTCAAAATCTCACAAAAAAAGCTCTCCAATTTAAGATTATTTTACCTTTAAGAATCGGCCAAGTCGAAGATATACCTTACTAGTTTTGTTTTGTTTTAACTAGTGTCCGACCGATTATTCGGCTTCGGCTTCGGTAATCGGCATAATCGGCCGATATTTGGACCTTCGACATCGCTTTCGGCTTCGGCCGAGATAGCCGATTATTTTTGCCGACTTTTTGCTAAACAAAAAGTTTGTTTTGCTTTGCTAAACAGTTTGTTTATAAGTTTTTAGATTTTTTTTTAATTATTCACTGAACTCCGTTCAAAATACCACATTTAGAACGTTTTCCATTGCTTGTTTTTCTCTCCTTTGCTTTTCCTTCATGAGTTGGTGTGGTGGGCGCTAGAGAGCGCTTAAAGAAATAAAATATATATGGCTCAATAACGCCTGAACGACTGGATCGAATGTAAAGAAATTTGGTATGAAAAACGAACCCAACCGAAGATGAACCGAAGCCTAAAGTCCAAAAGTGAAAACGAACTTCACTAAAATTTTGATTCGCTGTTACTTTTTTCCTACGAATGCAATTTCATAGTTTCTTCACAAAAGTTGAATGATTTTTTATGAACTTTTGTTATATTAAAAAAAATTTAAAGTTTTGGAAGTGCTGTGTACTAATTGTGACCTATTCAAAGATATACTTCTTTTCACGATTGGGTTAAAACTGCTGAAGTTATACAAAAAAGACCATTTGGGGCAGACTTTGAGTTCACAAAAAAAAATTTGTATTGTTTTGAAATCCTCTCAACATAAGCTTTCATATTAGGGGCGGTAATTGCAAACTTTTTTCCCCATATAGGGTGACCCACCTTGATATTCATACCTCATGTTATAAAATGCACGTATTTTAAAATGCTATATCTTTTTAATGAACCATAAAAATCACTTTAATTTTTATATCATCAGAATCCTCTTATTACGTAGTCTATTAATTAATCATTTAAAATTTTTCACCCGTGCCCATTGGAGATACTTGACCAAAAAGTTGGGGCAAATTTGAGATTTCTTATTTTTCAAAGCGATGTAACCCAAAAAGTTTATGATCTAGTAACTTTAAAAAATTAATATTTAAGTTCTTACTAAAACGTATCTTATATTAAAAAAATAGGTCTGCCACTAACTTCTTTCTATTAAAATTTTTTTTTTCAAAATTACCAAAAATTACGATTATTTTCGGAAAATTTAACGTGTTTTTTTAAATTAAGTAACATCCCAATTAATTTTTCTGATATACAAGATAATAGCCTAAGGTATAATCAATGTTATGTTTATTCATTTATTACTGCATGTTTAAAAGGAGCTGAGATATGATCATTACCGCAAACTCTATAAAATATGAAAATAGCTCGTGGTTGCATGAAAAACATGGTCGCCGTGTTGTAAATACAACAAAAAAATTTTCTTAAAGCACTTCCAAGGTGACGAAACATTACGAAATTAATGGTAAAAAAAAAAATTTTTAAAATGGTTGACCGACCGAATTTGCTATTTTGTGATCAATCTCGGCGGATTGACCCAGTTAGTAGGGTAGAGCGAGGATGATTTGACAAAAAAATGCATTTTCTCAGTTTTTAGGCAAACTAAAAATTATATCTAAACCGTAGTTAGTGGTATTATTGCTTCAGTATTTGACAATAAATCTGAATTCAATTCAATATTGTGTATATTATACTTTTCAAAATAATTGTGTTTTTGTCAGAGAATAAATGTTCGTCAAATCCTCCTACTTATGAGGAGGATTTGACAAAGCCTAAGGAGGATTTGACAGCATGAAGGAGGATTTGACACAGATATTATTTCAAAGACACTAGAAATATATTTTTAATTCTTATTGAAAAACTTTATTTTTTTAAAAAAACTTTTATTGAAAAACTAGTGGGATTGAAATGCTTTTCTACACATAACTGATTGAAGGTTATATTAAAAATAGAAAGAAAAAGCATCAACTACGGATTCAGCGATGCTCAAAACCTGCAAAATTGACTTTAAATTAAACTTTCCTTTGTGTGTAGATGTTCCTGGCAATTGTAATGGATCTTGAATTTTGGCTACCAAATCGGTTGGCAGGACCAGTTTAATCTTCTCGACTACAGGCATGTATCATTTTGTCTTTTAAAGTATTTGATTGTATATGATAAGCAACTATCTTTTGCAACAGCTTTAACCAATCCAACGTAAAACATTTTTTGATTTCCAAACTTAATAAGGACATACTTCCCGCAAACGGCAACAATGCTATGGTTTATTTTTTTTTCTAAATCTTCGATTTCCAAATCGTCACTTTCGTAGAATATTAACGAAGTTTCCGAGTCTCTGACGCTGTAATTGTCGCTTTCATCACTGGACGTACGCAGCTCTCTCGTTATCTCAAGAAGAAGGGCATTTAAATGTGTTATTTTTTGCGTAGTCGTAGACAAACCGCTTTGCCATATCAAAAGTCAGACCGTGGTGAGCATGTCTTAAAATATTCCGTCAATTCTGCTTCTTGTCAAGTGAATAGGACTTGTTTCAGCAGCTTTAACCGATAAATAATTGGTGTTCTGCTTAAGTTATATTTTAGTGCAGCACTTGTAGACGTTTCAATCTTGTTTTTAATGTCGAGTAGTGCTTTTCGAATAACATCTTCATCAACAACCCTTTCAGAGTGCTTTCTTTTTTATATATTATGCATATTATACTACAAATGATAATAATTAAAAGTATGGTAAAAACAAAAAACTCAAAAAACAGCTCTAAGAAAATAATTGGAGGATTTGACAAATTGTCAAACCTTCCTATTGTTGCAATGTCAAATCATCCTTTCAGTGCCAAAAAAATGTTATTAAATTTCACAAAAAAAGAACACAACTTTTCACAAAACCTTTCACTGCATATTGAGATTAAAACATAGAAGATCTTTATTTTAAAGCACTTTTTTTTTATTACTGACTTAATAACACTTTTATGCACTTTTCAAAAATCAAAAATATAAGAAAAATAATTACAAAAACCAAAAAGTACGTGCAACGGCAAGCAAGAGCGCAACAGAACTGTTACAATTGTGTGTATCTATCGAAACATGATGCACTTTGCTTATTTTCTAAGAGTTACGAAAAAAACCGGTATGGTTTTCGTTAAATTTGAAAATGACAAAACCTCCTTTCGTCAAATCATCCTCGCTCTACCCTATCAGTAGCTTTTCTCAACTGGGTCGAAAATTGATAACATTTTTTTTCTACGTTCTTCTGACGACAATAAATCAATTGCAGAAACATCCGAATTTTGTAGAAAAACTTTTACATTTAATTCGAATTAAATGATTTCATTACGTTTTTTGTACTTGTAAATGAATATATAACAAAAGCAAAGAATACATTTTTATAATTTTTTTGACTTTAAAACATTTGTTTGTTATTCGGCTTTGGATTCGGCCTTCGGCCGATTATTTACATTTTGCGTAAAACGACTAAAAACCAATATTTAAGCATGCCCACATTAAATAGTTAGCATAACTATAATTTTTATCATTTTTATCATCAAAAAGGTGTTTCAAAGTAAATTGAAATGCATATCATCGTAAGATATTTAAAAATGAATTCAATGACCGGAGTGCATTGTGAGAGAGCATTGTTATTACATTGATTTTTCACATTTTAATTGTCTTTTTATTTCTTTGTCTATTGTCTGTGTTTTTTTCTTTTGCAATAATATTTCATAAATTTAAAAAAAGCTATACCATAATTTTTATGAGATTCAAAAATGCAAGGAAATCAAATTTTTTTAAGAGAGGAAAAAATTTACCTCTTAAAATCTAAAAAATTTATTTTCTTAATCTAGCCATCTCTCAGTTAAGACACAATCTACCACTATTTTAAATTTTTAAGTGACAACACTGATGAGTAGATAAAAATCAAAGAACCTCATTAAATATTAGATATTCTTCATTAATTTGAATAACGTGTAAAAATTATTTGCTTTAAATTTATAAAAATATTTTCTCAATAAATTTCGTCTACACTATAGTGTCGCTTATTCTTGCACTCGCTCAACCGGACTACTTATTTATACGGACATATCTACACTTCAGACATTTTTAATATTTTACCCCGATAGTTCCACAGAACAAAATTTCAGCATGTTTGGTTTTCAATTTGCCTCCCTGTCGCACTGGATATCAACTTGAAGTTGTTTTCAGATGAATTTCGTTAAATTTTTTTATAATTTAATATTCACATATGCACATATAAGTATAAGGCTAGGTCGATTTGTATGGAGGTCTATGATTTTGAATAGTTGACTAAACATATAATTTTATATGTAGACCACATGGTGGCCATACATTCCGGTGTTTCACTTTTTGTTTTTTCTTTGCAATTGAGGCATGAGAAGAGGATGATAAGAATATCTTTTAAATTTCTGCCAATTTATGTTATATTCATAAGATGCTTGAAAAAGAATGAATTCATGAATGTGTACAATAAAACAAAACTACTTCAAAACTATTCCATTTCAGCCCCTTGAATAAATTTAATATTTCAAAAGCATAAGTTGTAATCAATATCTAAGGTTAGGTATGAGCTTGTAAACCTTTGAAATTATCTGGAAAATTTTCAAACATATCAGAAAAAAAAACACAAAAATGCATGATAGAACTAAAAGGGATGTTTATGTTGTACCAAACCGAAGTTCAACAACATTTGCAGTCCCATGGGCAGCATCTGCCTAAGATTGCATGGAATTGGTCTTGAGTCAGATTTGAACCCTGTTCTACCCGCATGATTAATAGAAAAAAAAAATATTTGAACATTATGTAGTAAGCAACAGGTGGCACTTTTACATTTTTTTTCTTTTTTTCTTGCTTTATGGAGAAGAACTTTCGCTTCGTTTATGATTTGACTTTTTTGTTATTATTATTATTATTATTATTATTTTATTATTTTTTTTATTAGGTTTTTTTTTTTTAATTTCAGTAGTCATTTTTTTACTTAATAATACATGTGAAATTTTTCCTAATCGTATCTTATTTTTATTCAATTTATACGCATTTTAAAACATTAATAAACTAATTTTTTGAGGGCATCACGTCCCCTTAAGTAATGTAATAGATTTAGTTTCCTGTTTCAACTTAAAAATGCTTACAAACATATTTAAAAAAAAAAAGAACAAATTGGCCATTTCAGCCCTAGAAAGGACTTTGACCGAGCTTCTTATGATCAATTGTGTTGTGTGTGTTATTAAATGTTTGCACACAATTGACCGAGAACTGGACCTACATGTTTTATGCCGACTCCGAACGGCTTAAGCTCATGTTCTCAAGAAGCTTTACATGGCATTATTTACTCTCTGAGGTTTGCCATTGTCTGCAGGGAGGTGGTGACCAATCAGAAAAATTTTTTATTGAAAAAACTTTTCGCCGCGGCTGGGGATCGAACCCGGGCTCCGAGCATTCTAAGCCACACACTTAACCTGCATGCCACGGTCACCACAAACATATTTAATCAATATTAAATAATGCTAAAAATTTATTTGGTTAATATTTGGGCTTCATTAAAATAATTTTTTTTATTTTGAACCAATTTTAATAGTTAACCCTATTTTAACATCCTCATTTCAGAGAGCAGTTGTCGAGATATTAACATGCTCTTCCATGACATAAACGACCATTGTTCGATTACACGAATGGGGCTTATATTTTTTTATGATTAACCCTTCGTGGGACCCTAAGTAAATTATACGTCAAAGGTCCCTAAGGTCCGCTGGGACATAATATGAAAATTGCCTATAAAATGCACTAAAAATGATTGAACACGGGCAAATTTTGGTTTTAAATTAAATATTAATTATTTTTATTGAGATATAGTCTTAATCTAATATTATTTTATTGTTCTGCTCGCTGAATCCTGGACGTTTTGCACGGCATGCAACGGTGCATCTGCTCTGAATGCTGCATACAAACAAACTTCCTGTAATCGCAGCATGCAAATCTTGTTTTACGTTGCCTGTTGTTGTGTTGTTGACATAAATAGTAAGTTTTCCGTTGATCCCTGTGTTGGATTGGTGGTGCTTCGCTTGTAATGCTCTCTTCTAGTGGTATGACGTTGTAGTCCATCATAGCTCTCTTGATATGGGGGTAGCGGGTTATACGATTATTGAGCGCCCTTTCTTCGATTTCGGGAGTAGCCAACTGCTGAACTAATCTGTATAAGAACGACCGCCTCCTGTCGCTTTTCTGGCTCGGAGTGAGGTCATTATAGGCGATAAATGACGCCAATGCAGCAACGTCCACAATATTATAAAACATGGCCAGTGGCCAGCGTTTAGTTACTCTTTTACACGTGTATGTACCTAGCATTTGCTCCATCGTGTCCACTCCAGCTTTATTTTTGTTGTAATCCACAATGGCCATTGGTTTATTATGTGCTCCTTCGACGGCGTTTGCATAATGTGCTGTTGAAA
This sequence comes from Tetanocera ferruginea, assembly GCA_958299015.1. Lineage (NCBI taxonomy): Eukaryota > Metazoa > Arthropoda > Insecta > Diptera > Sciomyzidae > Tetanocera > Tetanocera ferruginea. The sequence goes on from OY282642.1 coordinate 74,170,525, forward strand.
TGAGTACCACTGCTTTATTTTTCTTCGGCACATATGAGCATAGCGCAACGTTGTTGTCATGGTAGCCGAACAATGTACTATCAATTGGGCGATTGCGATTCTTTCTAAACTCACTGGGAATACAAGCTTTATTTGTGCGTAAGGTACCAACATATGCTGTTCTTTGGGTATTCAAGTTTTCAGCCTACAGGCAGTACATCAAGTTTTCTGCATACACAATGCGGCCAGTAAATAAGTATTTCTGCGCGAGCTTCATTGTCACTTTGTAGCACAGCTGGGTTTCACGCTCTTGTCCTGGTGCTTTTCCAGAGTATATGATACCTTTGAGCGGATATTTGGTTTTTGCATGACATATGCACCACACCTTTATTCCATATTTTGCAGGCTTTGATGGAATGTACTGTGTAAATGATGTCCGTCCTCTATATGGAAACAGTTGTTCATCTACTGTTAGAGCATCATGTGGTTCGTACCGACTTGCCAAATAAGCTTGCAGCATGAGCCAAATATCATCAATTGCTGCCGTTTTGCTGCTCTGTGACCTTTCCATGCGTGTGTTCACGTTGTCAAATCGTATGTACCTAAATAGCAGTTTGAATCTTTTGAATGACATTACAGCTCTGAAGATTGGTGGATGATTTGTATCAAACAGGCAGTAAGCTGGTTCATTGTTTGACTTATATAGGCCAGAAGCTATAAGCATTGCTAGGAACGCATCAAACTCCTTGGGTGTCAATGGTTGCCATACTTTGGGTCGTGTTGGATTAGCTTCATTCCACGCTTCAATAGTTTGTTTGGCTTTTCGGTTAGTTTCTCTTACGATTATGTGTGACATTTCCTCGGTAAAAATTGTTTTGAATAGGCTCAATGGATCATCCGAAGTCAATATTGGTCCTATTCCTCTACTTCTCATGGTGAAGATATTGTGCGATCTTACACGTGAAGTTGGTGGCGGCGCTTTCTTCCATTTCATACCATTTTTGCCAACATAATAGCCATCTGAAGTTGTTTCTTGATTTGGCCGCGTTTCATCATCATCGTCACTTGTATCTTCATCCCAGTATTCAATAGTGGCTCCACTTTCGCAATCAGAGTCTTCTTCATTTATTTGGGACGATGGATCATTTAGTATTTCATTTATATTGATATTTGCTTCGCACATTTTTCTTTAGCTCAATTCAATTCAAAAGTTAGTACACAACTGTTGAATATTCTTGAAGCAACTGGTTTATATACCTTTTTTTTCCCCAACATTCTGGTAGGCACGCAGGTATAAGACAAATGCATCAAGGATGAACAAAGCAATAAAATAAGCAAACTTATATCTCCCCCTGCTCATTTCTTGGAAAACCCAATTAGGAAAAATATTTATTTTACCTTGAAACTAAACGCAGCTGCAATTTTGAGCCATAAAACAATGAATTCCACGAAGTAATACCGTTAATTTGCTTAATTTTCATGTCCCAGGGGACTTTAGGGACCTTTCTCGTAGGCAGTAAAAGTAAAACCTTAGATCTCGGTAACCACTGGTCCGATTTTAATGATCGAACCCGTAAAAGACGCAGAACTAAATGTTCCAGGAATACATGGTAACTTTGGGAGGGGGTCGTAGTGGCCAAAATAGGAGTAATTTGCGATTCAAAATCGAAAAAGTCCCTACGAACCTTAGGGTCCCACAAAGGGTTAATACATATTAAAATTCTCCATGTCCTTAACAGTGCAAGCAATTTCCAAATAATCCAAATAGTTGGCTTACCAAAATATTTAAACTAAACACAATCGTAACGTACTTACCCAGAAACTTAAAGTATAACTACCCATCATCTTGCATAAGAAAGTTAGAAATCTACACATAAGGATGAGATTCTCTGCCATCAAATATGCAAGTTATGAATGACATAGAATTTGTATAGCTGTAAATTTGCTTCCAAGTCCTTGGTTTTTCATCTGCTCATCAAGTTAGTGTGAGTTTCATTAGTATTCGTTGAATAAAAATTTCAACTTTTATGCGTGCTTTGGTTTTAGTTTTTGTATTATAGGTGTAATAAGTATGTTGAACATGTATTTATGTTGCCACCACTTCTTGTTGGAAGTAGTCTGCATGTTTTTTAACATAATGTTTTTGCAGTTGCAGAAAAAACAAAATAACAAATATATGATAATACAAATTTAATGCTACTTTTTCATGTTTATGTTTTTTTATTCGTAATCTCTAATGTTTTAGAGAAAAACTGAGACTGTTATTGTACTAAAATTGAGCTTTAATTTTATGTGTATTTCATGTGTTTAATGTGTTGCAGCACTGTGTTATAATTTTTTTAGCTGTAAGAAAAGTTATCATTGTATATTATTTGTGTTACAAAATTAAAAACGTTAAGCAATTAAAAAAGAAGAATAAAATCTTTACTTTTGTGATTCTTCCAAATCGAACTCATGCTTTCAAAATGTGTCCTGTTTGACACAATTCCAACTTATTCCAATCCTCGAAATATGTAGTCGGAGAAGTATTTGTTATATGTAACAAATTTATTTTGGATTTTATTTTCTCAATCGAGTCGAAACGGTATCCTCGGAGCGATCTTTTGAGTTTGTTGAATGATGTGGGTTGATCCAAATGAAATGTCGACGGGGTAAGGGTTTCAGCGTAAAAAACACTATTTTTGTAAATTTTTTGTTGAGAGTTTGGATTGAGCAAATTTATTCAAATCTTTTGTACATTATTAAGTTTACTTTTAGCAATATTCTGTATTTTTCATGCGAAAATATTATTTTTCATACGGTGACAGAGTTTTGCCCAGAACGTCATATAAATATAACAATTTACGGTGTTCACTATAACTCAGTCGGAAATTATCTGAAATTAAAAACCATTAAAATTTAGCTAAAGTATCATCAAATCCTTTTGCATCAAACTCCCTATACCAATTTTTTAAATACTTGTATCTAGCGTTTAGGTGATTTTGAGCAAGGAAGTGCTCAACTTATATTCATTGATGAAGTATGATTCCGTCTGTAGCGCTGATATACTATTATTGATCACATGCTTCGGGATATGATCAGAACAGAAGATTATCGTAGAATGTTGTGGAAAAAGTTGAGGTATAGTTTGTGGACTGCTTAAAACCACGGAGACTACTGATGAGTCGGAGTCAGCGCGATTTGTTTTCTAAATGATTTTTGTTGTAGTAGTAACCTGTTTCTTCATAAATTATTTGGCATAAAGCTCAATATATAATTCTTAACTCTAGAAGGACATGCTTCGTCGAATCGACGACGCATGGTTACATTAAATCATTTTTCTTCCTTGTTTTATTTTGTTTTCTTTTGATTTTTCCTATAGCACCAGTCAAAGTCTAGCTTGAAAGTATGTGCAGACGTAGAACCGAAAAAATAATTTAGAAGTATGATTTTTAAGAATTATCGTCGTCGAAACGACGAAGCATGGCTTTTGAGTGACTTTTTCAGTTTCATATTTTGGGTTTTTTTTTGTAGTTTTTGTATTAATATTCCATTTTTATTGCTGGAACGCAACATCTGCAACCAAAAACATATATAAATATTAAGAAATTGGAAAAAAATGTTATCGATCTACAACGAATCCAATGATGAACTTGATTGTTTCAGCGCTTGCTTTGGTACAGTGGAAGCTAAAAAAAACTTAATGCCTATTGCCTATAGTATTACCTCATCCAATTAAAAACGTCATCTGAATAAAATTTAGAACTTTGTTTTTAAGATAAAAATTAATTTTATATTCAATGTATGCTTGAAGTAGTTAATATTTAATTTTGTTTTATGTACCTTTTTTAAAAAAAAGTCAAAAGAACTCAACAGAAAAGATTTATTTTTTTATTAAAAACTATTAAACATAAAATTGTTTGGTATTTTCTCTTATTCTAAATAATCTGTATAATCAAAAACAAGTCATTTCTAAAGACTTTTCCGTATAGGACATCGGTAGGGGCCTTTTAGAAAATGGTGTCGTCGATTCGACGAAGCATGACCTTTATGTATAACTATGTTTTAAAACTATGTTTTTTAAGAAATATTAACTAAACCTTGAGGTATTTTCTTGTGACTTAAGACAAATTCACGGTCAATTATATGTGGCTCTTAGTTAAGCCCGCACTTTTACTAGAGTTAAAATTTTTACTGCAGAAAATGGTGTGCAACGCATCCTACCTAGCAATGAAGGCTTCACAACTACTAATATACTGACATATTTTAAGAAAAAGTACCACAACAAAAAAATATCACTAGGTTAGGTAACTTGTAATTCTGTTCTAGTTGTTTTAAATCCCAAAAATAAAAAAATTTGTCCACGAATTCAAAAAAACTATTTGAGTAATCTTGAATTGCAATTTAAGCATTAAAATTTTTGGTTGGAAGCCTGTAAGCAGTGTGGCCATTTTAGCCTTTTCGAGGCTAGATTTAGCCTCTTTATTGGCGGTTTAGCCTCGAAATTTACGATTTAGCTTCGTGTTTTTTTAGCCTTTTTTTACTTTGAAAACAGCCTTTTTTAGATTTTATAACAATTAAAAAATTTGCCGATTAAATGCACCACAAATAATAGTCAGACTAAAATAAGTACACACTAAAAAATTTCCAAAATAAATTTACACCGGTGAGCGAATATTTACATTATTTACACCAAACGGTGTTTATTTACACTACTTACTCGGTGTGATATGAAAAACTTATCCGATCGGTGTAAAATAAGAAAGGCATAGAAGAAAAGCAACATGGAAATCACGTTTGCATTGACAACAAATTGAAAATTGAAATTTCACAAGACTGAAAATATAAGTCCAGAATTATAAGTCATGTTCGTGAAATCAGTTCTGGCCAAAATTGACATCAAAGTAATAAAATAAAAAAAAACGGTTTAAATAGAATTAAATCCAATCCAAATTTTGAGCATGAATGCTCATGTTATATTTGGTATAACATTATTTTTAGCATTTTGAATGAATAAATTAAAATTCTAAAAATACATATTTCCGAATAGTAAAAAACTACACCTTTCGGTGTTGAAAAAGAATCATAATTTTGCGTATTCTAAATAAACACCTGACAGGGTTTGACACAAACATCCTTCGGATATTTAGTTATTAACACCGATCGGTGTGAAAAAATGACCTTTATCGGATATAAAATTCTAGCATTTTGATACGGTGTTTTTTTAACACCGAACGGTGTAGGACTCCCTGGAACACCGATCGGTGTAAAAATTCTATACAAATTTTTTTTTTAGTGTGTAGTCATGAAAATTTGCATCTGGCAGCAACGCAAGGCTCTTAAGAGCTCTCTCGTTTCACATGTAAATGAATGTTAGATTGATTTTTTTTCTATTGAAAATTCTCATAACGTTGTTAAGCCAAATATATTTTCTCATTTTGCAAATGAAAAGTCCAAATATTCCGCAGACAAAGTTACCTCGATTGAGCTTCAATGGCGAAAACTATTGACACGTAAATGGTCAAGCCTGTCCTCTACAATTGAGTGTTGGGTGGAAGTAAAGCACTTTTAAAATTCGCTGCCTGAAAATCTTTTCTGAGCTCGTCAATTTGGTTTTCAGTTTCTTAGTTTTACCACTTAGTAACGCTTTTTAGTGCAATGAAAATTGTAAAAACTAAGCAAAGAAATAGATTTAAAATAAAAATGCCTAACTCGTTAATATTAATATTCGCTTAATATTCGATGTTCACTGAAAATATTACAAAATGTTGTCATGACTTTGAGGTAACTAATGATCTCATACGTCTGTTAGATTCACGTAGTGCTTATGCAAGCTGCAGTTCCTCCGATTTATCTGATGAAGAGAAAATAATTATAACTGAGATATAAACCATGTTGAAATAATATAAGTTCCTAGCACGACAGTGATAAACTTTTCAAACCTTCAATTTCATTTAAAATTTCTCCCGGGAATTGGAAAAAGGAGATTCCCATTTTTAAGGCTCAAGAAATTTTGGAAAATTTTAAACAAATTTGTTAATCAACCGTGAATATTCATGAGTCTTTTAAGTTACAACTTTTAACATAACATATGATGTCTGTATCCTGCTGTCTTAAAAATGAGAACTCCCTTTTACAATTCCCATGAGAAAATTATTCTTAATAGGACTCAATATACATACACATCAATATACATATTTATTTTCATTTATATTTAAATGATGAAATGAAAGTTAATGCAATGAAAAGTTAGTTTAGTTAATGAAAAGTAAGTTATTCTGAATTAAAAAGGCTGGTATTATTTTGCTTTATAAATATATACCATATGATTTTTTGCTTTTTACAAATTTGTACCTATGATACTGATGTACCTATATTAAAAATGAATGTTATGTTAAAACAAAAATAAAACTTGAAGTTGTATGAAAAATCTGGATTTGTTTTAGTTTCTTTTTTCAAAACGTTTAGCTTTTTTTTGACTTCTTTTTTTGGCCAATTTAGCTTCTTTTTTTTTCAGGTCGTGGCCACACTGCCTGTAAGTAAGACCCGTTTATTTATTTAAAAAGCTGTTTTTGATAGTTGTTTGCTAAAATCTGATATGAAAGCACGTGTTACTGTGAAAGCACGTTGTAAAACATGTTGACAAAATAAACGTTTTGGAAAATTAAAATTTCGGCATTTTAATTTTACTAAAGTTTCGACTTATTGTTAGCTGAGATAGAGAGAGTATGAGATAGACACTTCTCAAATTAGCTTCGAAAAAGTGAAGGCATTTTCTTAATAAAACCCACAGGATTTGGTGTTTTATAATAGTTAAACAAAAGTTGAGATTTTATTACAATTTTATATGAGTACGAGTATATGTGTATAATAGCGGATGGAAAACAGAATACCTTACCCTTCGGTGGTTGATTTAAGAAGAAGGAAAATACAAATCATTAGTAAGCTAAACGGAAGTTAAGCTCAACCATAACTTAAAGCTAGGTTTAATATTATAAATTCGAAAAGGTAAGTAGTTAACTAGTACAGCACGGTGTAAGAGTTCGAAATTAAGCAGGTAGGTATTCATAGAAAATGGTAAGTATATACAAAACGATTCAATTCAGTATTTTAAGATAAAATAAGTAAAATAAATTGCGGAGAACGTCTTGCGATGTCGACACACGTGTTACTGTGAAGCGCAAGGGAGCAGTTTCTTAAGACTATATGTAAGTGACTTTATGTAATAAGTAAGTAAAGCTCTGTATATTTTTTGTTTATATTGTTAGTTTCAGACTTTTTTTCTATATTTGTGTATGTTACTGTGATTCTAATTGTGATGTAGTGAAACAATTAAATTAAGAGATAGCACAGAATTATAAGCATAATATATTTCAATATTGTCAATTCCGCACATAGCACGGACTTACCAAATTTACCAAAGTTTTGTTTGATTGTTAATAGGACAATATTGATTGCTAATGGTTCTTCATATTTTCAATATTATATGTTAGACCACAATAAAGATTCTATGCAACTAATTACGTCCTATGATTTCATTTACTCAAATATTAGTTTTAGGTATAAAAATAAAATATTTCAAATAAACCTAAATTAACCATAATAGCTATTTATAAGCAGGAATATTTATAAAAGCCTTAATTTTAGTTAATTTTAGTTTAATTAGTAACTTTACTACTTCCATTTTTAGCTAAATCCATTTCGTTAAATATTTTTGTCAAAATTTTTACTTAACTTTTGGTAGATAAGAAGAGTTATGTAAAACGGAATAAGCCTAAAAATTCTTTCGGTAATTCAGAAAGAAACACCCTGTATCTTGAAAATCCTACCACAACAGTAAAAATTGGGTACAGCGTTGAAAGCTCATATAGAAATTATATTGGGTTTTCCGGGTCCTACATTTTTAGACTAGTATTATTTATTCAAGCATGTCTGAATTTTAGAGCACTGCTATTATTTTAACCGCAACTGTATGTAAGTTATGTTACTGTACAAAAAATGACCTACATAGATTTTTAAAATAACTAATACCGACCCTGTGTAAAAAAAGTTATTGTGTGTTTGCGATTAGAAATCTGCTTATAAAACCCGCGTGTCTTTGATTTATTATAACTTTTATACTCTTCTAACCCCACTTCTATGAAAACATTTTTTATTTTATCATGAAAAATTTAAGGGACTCTGTTTTATTTTTGAATATCACTGAAAACCATATAGAGCAACTTTGAAAAACTTTACTCTTTTTTATTTTATACCTCAGCCTTTGAAATAAAACTCGTTGTAGTGGTTTTTTACAAAATGAATGACAATATCGATAATTTTCTTCTTCGCAATAATAATTATTTCTTAATCGTTTCTGATTCAGTAAAAACCGTACAAAATTTTAACCGTTAGACTTAGTCGACTTTGATAAGTATCGAATCATTTATTTAAGAATTATGACTTTACTTCTGACTTCTTTTTATAGTACGAAAAGATCTTCAGTTTGTCTATGTATATATATTGCATTGACTACCTATACATCAATTCAAATAAAGATAATCCTAATAAAAAATAAAGCAATTTATGAGATATCATGTTAAATGTTCAACAATTGTTTTAAATCGTAGATAGAAGATATTTTCAGTTTTTAATAATTTAAAATTCGAAGCGAAAATTTTATTTAAATCAATGATATAGTTCATGAGTTATTAAACAAACAAACAAAAAAACCAATCTTTGAGATGAATTTTTATATAATTCCATAGATATATTCAAGCTCTTTTATACTGCAAGTTGAAACCATTTTATACCATAAAAATATAAGGTGATGTGATTAAATTTCTGCAAACGATTCCGGAATAGAAAATTATATATATTCTTGATCAGATGTCATCTCATGAGAGTCGATTTATCTATGTTTGTTTATCCGCCCGTCTGTGTGTTGTCCATAAGCATAGGATAAGAAGCAGTTGAGATAACTCCATTTTGGTAGAAATATTGAAATGGATCCAAGATCTGCACTTTTGAATATTTTTGGAATTCACCCATGAAATAAACTCATACCTTTTTAAAATATTAAACTTTTGGGAAATGAATACAAAAATAATTCTTTATCACTTAAAATGCTTACAAATAAACATAAAAAAAACCCATGAAATGCTTGTAAGTATACATAGTACAAAAAAACCTTAAGTGAATATTTGTATTGTATCCTTTTAAGGCAAATGTTCTTCAAAACGTCATGCTCTATAGTTTAAGCCTTAAATTTTAACAAAAATTTCGATTCGCCTTTTTCTGTAGCTTTACTATTCTGCACACGGTAGAGAGCGAGTAACAATTCTGCTGTTTTTATTTGTAGAGAAGAAATTCCCACTGCAAATAATGATTACGTTGAGACAGCAACAAGCAAAAAACTCATAAGAATTTCTAAAATAAGAAATTCCAATTGAAAAAAATAAAGCAAAGGCACAAATGCAAATATCTAAATAAAGTAAATATTAATGTTTAACACAAAACCATGTTGCTCTATTTATTTTTAAAACAGCGCGCAACCGCAAATCAACGCACCATAACCAGTCGATTTCGCAGTCGCAACCAGTGATGCTATAAGGGATTTCAAAGTGTACCTTTTTGAATGCGAAAAACGTAATTTTTTAGTCAAAACCGTACTTTTTTGAAAATTATTACCAAAAGCTCTAAAGAAACGCCATATCAGCTTAAAGTTAAAAAAAATAACGTTTTTAAGTTAGTATAACGGTTAGCTTTTTTCGAAGATTTGTTTTAATGAGCCTAAGTTTAGAGCAAATTCGCCCTTCTGCTGCACTTTCATGTGGAATGCATGCTGTTGCCTTAAGAAAATAATGGACTTTTGGAAATATGAAATGGAAAATCACAAAATTTAAAAATGTACCTTTTGAAAAAAGGCGTACTTTCGTACTGACGGTACTGAAAGTGTACCCCAAAAGGTACAATTGTACCGCTTGTAGCATCACTGGTCGCAACTAAATTGTCTCCTTCTCGTTCATCGACTTGGCTTAAATTTCTGCACGAAGCAAGTTGCAGCATTTTGCAGCGAAATCAACAATATGTGCGCTGCAAACAACGATAGCCATCGAAGCAATTAACCATCGACCTGCTTGCAAGAAATTTGAAGGATAATTCATAAATTTTTAACTAAAATATAAATTTTACGGAAAAACTATTGATCTGAGATACATGTCACCATTGAGTTTTTTGTTGGAAACGGCAAGATCTTTCATTTGCTCATACATCATACCCACCTAACTGTTAAGGTGTAGGCAGCATATGGAAAAAAAGCGATTAATTTGATGAAAAATATTGACTTAACTAAGATTATTGGCCAAAAACTTCTTAGCAAAAACAGTCTTGAATAATTTATTGTTCGATTAGTGAAAATTTCATTCAAATCAGTACAGTGGTTCCGGAGATCCTGAGCAACATACATGAAAAAAAGCGAATCTTGGAGTTTTATTTTTATATAATAGTATAGATATAGATTTGTATTTTAAGCTTTTAAAATATGCCAAAAAATAGAAAATATATGAAAGAGACCTTAAGTTTGGCCCTTGAAGACATAAAAAATGACAGTCTAACGTGCTATGAAGCAGAACAGATTCATAAAATATCAAAGTAAGTCTTTCAGGACAAAATTGGTCGAAAACTATTAAAATGACGGCGTTTTTTCGAAAAGGGCCGTTTGTTTGGGTAAAAACTCTAAAATCTTTATCTTTCTCTTTGCAGTTCTTTCCATGGATTTACAAGTGATATACAACATATTAAAATTTCAGTACGAGTGGTCGAGTAGTTTTTATATTTTCACGCCCGCTATGATTTTTTTAATGTTTTTTTTTTTAAATTCCAGTAGTCACATAGTGATAAAAAAGTTAACAAATTTTTATTTGTGTATATTTTTTTAAATAAAAATTTATGTCTAATTTTTCAAGATGAGAACTTATTTTAATTCAAATTATACGCATCTAAAAACAAATTTGTTTTAAAGTATCGGGGACCTGATAATTTAACTTTGCTTTTTCCACGAGAAAAAATTTTTTGAGAACTAAATTAAAATAAATTTTGTTAGCTAATTTAAACTTTAGGTACTTAAATATGGTGTCCGAAAAATGTTGCGATTTTCTTTCTGGCCAGTATCAGATGTTGAACAGTGGTAGCCATCAAGCATTTTGTATGCAAAAAATATGAAGACTACTTGTTAGTGTTTCAGCTAAAAATCTAAAACAGCAATTTGGCATCATTTTCCTTCAACATATAGTCCGCCTTCTTAAAATTTATTACAGTTATCAAACATGGAGTCTTGAGTAAATAATTCCTCATCATAATTTTAAAAAATGTTCATTACTATAAAAACAAACAGAAAAAAGTTCAATACTTGTTACATTCTAAGCCCAGCCCTAAAATTAGTACAAAGCAAGCAAATTTTTTTTGTGAATCCAAAGTATCGCAGCATCAGTAACTAATATGTAGTTTGTATTATAAATAACTATATATTATATTTATTAAAAATACAGAAATATTGTGTATTAAGTGTGCAATAAATCGAACAGTGGTAGAAAATGGGCTAAGCGCTAGAATCGATCTCAGAACTTCTGTTTTCTTCGAGTTTTTTTAATTGAAAAATGAAATATTTGAATTGCTTGGTTTGTCAAAATTAGACACTGAATGTCAACACACTAGGACGGAATTTGTTTTCAATCCAAAATTTTAAGAAGGAATTACCAACCGTTAGAGGTTGTAGAAAACAGATTTTAATTTAATATTGATGAAAATGAATCTGTCATTTTAAAAAGTTTTACATAAAAATAATACTATTATGCAAGATGAAACCAGAATAAGTTTAATATCTCCGTCAGTTTGGTCACAATTTCAATTTAAAATAAAAAAGTCCTTAATAGAACAGAAATACCTTCATTTACCTTATATCTTATTCTGGTGTTTTAACGCCACACGGGCTTATAACCTGCTCACAGAAAAATTACATTTTCGACTTTAATTGTAGCAAACATATTTCCCTTTACTGTAAATATAAATTACAATTCTGACCATACTTTGATTGTTATTCATGTTGCTATTTTCGTGACAATAATTTTAATATTTGCCTTTAATGCCAGTAAACATATTTTGATAGATGTGATAAAAAATAGTTTTGTTGAAAACATAGCCGCAGTATGTTTGCAACAAAAACAGTAATTTTTTTGCCATGAACATATCATATTTGTCAGAAACATACAACATGATCGTATATAACATTTTATGTTCATGCAATATTCATATTCGGTTTGCTTGTTTTGTTCGAATTTTTTCGCTCAAACGCTATCAGGCGATTGGTATAATGGTTAATGTGTTGGACTTTGATGAGCGACCGTTCGCGTTCAAATCCCGGCGATGGAAAATTTATCAATTGCTATGAAATGCAATTTTTCCTTAAATTGTTTGCTTGTATAAATTTTAATAAAAATAATATAAAATAAGAGCTCGGTTTGGCTTGAGAATTGAACCTGGAATATTAAAATTCAAATCAAATTAACAAGCGCTTAACCAACTGAACCACGACATAAAAATTTTGCTCGCAATCTAATTGTCTACTTAGCTAACTATGAACTTATTTGTCTCAAAACTGGTCACCGTAAACATAATATTTTTATTGTATTAAAAATTAGCACAGTTGCTAGTGAACATTAGAGCGTATCGAAAATCTGACCCCCAATTCCGGTACCAAAATTAAATAGTACATGAAAAATCCTTTCCATTGGTGTATTTTTTTTTTGTTTGAACCAATTTTGGCGACCTCCGAAATGCATTTTTGTGCATTTTTTTATCAACTTTTGTACTGCAGACCCATTAATGGTTGATTTTTAAAGAAACCCTAGCTTTCATATAAAAAAACCGGCGGGAGTTCATCTGATCCGCACTCCCCTCATTTTAACAAAGAATCCCATTTTTGAAACCGTGCGAGTGAACTGCAATACCGATCCGCACTCCGAACTCCGAAAAACAGCTGTTCAGCTGTCAAAACAAAATTTAATAACGAGTAAATTTGCATAAGTGTAAAATACTACAAATACAAATGTAATATTTTACAATTTAAATGTTATCATACCATAAATTAATTTTTAAAAATCTCTAATACATTGTCCTGGCAACATTGAGCTCTAGGCGAGTGGTTCTTTCACCGCAGCACAGTTTTGATGCCGCCAGGACGCCTCGCAGTAGCTCTTTTTTGTTGGTGGTGATGTTTTTGCATTTATTATGGTATTTACGTTACTTCTGAGACTTCTGGACCGATACCAAGACATTGGAGCCTTATCTCTGCCTCTCCTGGTGAGGATTCCGATGCCACGGGTTCTTGTTCGATTGCAGATATTAAATACATTAGTTGTCGATAAATAGATAAACATAGATATGATACATTCAAAAAGTCGATTTTTAAATTCTATGTGCCCATATCATGCATTGGTATGATGCATTGGCAATAGGATTTTAGTGGTGCAAATTTGATACAGTCGGTCAAAGCATTTCTATAAATTATGCTGTTGTGTTGAAAATATTTGCCATCATATTTTACAAATTGCACGATGCAAGGCTGTACAATGCACAAAGTACATACAGCCTTATTAAGTTAGCAACTTGAAAAATGTCTGAAAATTAGTTTTGTTTTGAAATCCGAAAAGTTCTATGATAAAAATTAATTTATTTTGAAATTTATAAAAAATTATTTTTGAGTTAAAAAACGATGTAGCAATATTTTAAACACTAGATTCGAGTTCAGCGACCTCAAATTACCCTTAAATCTTATTGGAGCGAGCGAGCGAAGCGAGCGAAGCTCCCATGGAACAGGTTGTTTGAAGCTGTTTAGAGACCTTAAACTCTCGAACGGATGGACCGATCTTAAAATTTCTTTTTCTGTACTGTTCTACGCTTCCTAACGAAGGTTGTTTTCTTAAAAAGTTTTTTCAAATTCCATTTAGTTTAAAAGTTAATTGAAAATAATATTTCCGTCAGTTTTGTTGTTGTTATTCGCTGAAATAGTTTTCTTCTAACATGCTTGTGTATGTATGTATCAGTCAATGAAAAAACCGAACGACATGAAACAACAGCAAAAATCTTGCGGCGAATGTTTTTCGCTGCAACAGCTATTTATCAATAAATAGTAAAACAGTAAATAAGAAGAGTACGAATTTTATTTATGAAGGAAAATAGTTAGAAAATAAAACACAAAACATGAAATCCTTTTATATTTGCATATGTAGGAGAACCCTGTAAAATAAAATAAATTTGCAGTTTTAATTCTTATTTTAGGCTTATTTTCTTTCATAAACAACATTTGTTGGTGTTTGACAGACATTTGTAATTCCATAAATTGCAGCTCAGCGCTGCTAATAATTTGCTGCTAAGGAATCTTGCACATGTTAATCCAGTTTTGTTCTTTACTGTTACAACTACAAAACATTAAACAATTTTAAGTGGGCAAGGAACAATGAGCGCGTAATTGTCGCAGAGTATTTGAAAAGAAATTTACTATTATTTTGTTTTCATCAATAAATTTCTTAAATGATTCTTAAAGTTATTCAAAAGCAGATTTATTTCGATTGCAATCGAACGCAGGCATGCACGTTAACGTTAATTGTAACGATAACCAAAATATTTTTTTCGTTTCGTTGAAGCAAAATAAACTAGGTCGTAGCAATCGCTTAGCAAATGCATAAGCTGGCCACATAAATAGGTACGTTGAGGATACAAATTAGTTGGGTCGCTCGCTTTGAAAAATTTTTTCTTAAAACTATAAAAGAATAGATATTAAGAGTATAACACACTGCCTTGGGAAGTTGGGTAGATTGGCAAAATGCCATACATTTTGTTTTTGTAAAAGTGCCATTCTACCCAAGTACCCATCTACCAAGGCATATTAATCCAGGTACTATAATAAGAAAAAACTGGATGGGAGTATAATATCAAAATCAGAAATGACAATGAGCAATGTTGCTTCTGCACCAAAAACAAAACAAAAGGGGATTTTTTTAGTAACAATTAATTTACACCTAATATCAAAAGATTAAAATTGTTCTTCAAAATATCTACAAAATACAATTAAAACATCAAACACAAAATTCAATAATTAGAACATTAAAAAAATGCAAACTTACACATAAGAAACTTCGCAAAGGCTAGCATAAAGTTTTTCTCTGAAAAACAAAAACTTCCCACAACACGTTTATAAGAGTGGGCATGATTTGATTTTGACATTAGACTCCCAAAAGCCGGCAGCACAGTTGCGTTTTATACTACCTGGATAAATATGCCTTGCCCATCTACCAATCTACTCTAGCTGACCCCCTGACTTGTTTGGGTAGATTGATTGAGTGCTTTTTTATGGGCTACCACCTTTTCCAAAAATAGGCAATAATTGAATTTACAAAAAACTTACAGAAAGTAAACAAATTATAAGTGAATTTTGAGATAAAAAGTATTAAATGCCGCAAAGTTTACGTTAAAAATTACTGCTACATAAAATAGCTTTTTTACGCCCGTACAATGGCCTTAATTTTGCGCTCATAAACTGAGAAAAATAATATGGTGGCAACTCTTTTCTAGCTGTCACTCATCTCTCATCAGCTGTTATTCTACAAAGTACTCAATTGCAGTTAAGGGTGCTCGCAGTAATCAAAAGTACTCAATCTACCCGTACCCAACTACCCAAGTCGGTGTGAATACCCCTAATATCTCTTCCGATTATCTTAAACGAAAAAATTATAATTTTTTTAATTATTCCAGTTTTTTTCCAGTATTATGGGCCAAAGTCGTCGTTATGGGCGTGTGAGGTCATTACTATATATAAAACAAGTATTGGCTCTAAAAAAGAAAAAAGTTTTGTTGAAGATTTTGTATAAATATCTCAAACGGTACAAAAGTTATGAACGATAAAGTATGTCAGAAAAAGAAATTGCGAAAAAACGTGTCATTTGGCCATCGTAATTCTATGTTGGTGAAAAGTTTATTTTGTTTTTAAAATTAAACAAAAAAAAAATCACTTTTTGAGATATAACCAAAATAAAGTTTTCTTTTTGAAAAGTTGGAAAGCATGAAAATTTTACAAATATTAAATTTTTTCTAAATCGCTTTTTTATAGCTTTTTAATGATACTTCATTTACGAAAATAAGGTAACAGATGACGGAGATATGATTAATCGAAAATGACTGATTTTCAAATTATTTTTAAGATCGTTTCTTTAATAAAAAATTGGTATCTCCATAATTTTTGAAAAAATTGCTATAAAAAACAAATTATTTATATTCTTATAAGTGGAAAAGGAACCTATAGACAAAATTTCAAGTAAATTTAAGAGCATGTGATAAATTTTTAGAAAAAACTTGCATTAGGCTTGAAATGGCCATATATTTTTTGCTGCAATGAATATTATAATTTAAAACAAAAACACTTCCATATAACAATTTCATAATATCACGTTTTCACAAGTTGACAGACTAACACTACTATAATTTTTTTTTCAACTAAATCTAAAAAAAAAAATAATACTTGAACTTATTTTACTTCTGAACTGCTCAAAGCTTCAGAAATATGTTATTTAAGTGATTTAAGTGAACACTCAAATCAAAAATGTTTAAAAAAACACTTAAAGGCTATCTTTGTTCCTTGCCCACTTAGAATTTTTTAATATTTTATAGTTGTTAAAGTAAAGAACAAAAATTGATTTGCATGCGCTGCAAGTTTCTTTAGCAGCAAAACTGCAGCGCTGAGCTGAAATTTATGAAACTACAAATGTCTGTCAAATAACAACAAATATTGTTAATGAAAGAAAATAAGCCTAAAATAAGATTTAAAACTGCAAATTTATTTTATTTAACAGGGTTCTCCTACATATGCAAATATAAACAGATTTCATGTTTTGTGTTTTATTTTCTAACTATTTTCCTTCATAAATAAAATTCGTACTCTTATTTTTAACTATTTTACTATTTATTGATAAATAGCTGTTGCAGCGAAAAACATTCGCGGCTAGATTTTTGCCGTCGTTTCATGTTGTTCGGTTTTTTCATTGACTGATACACACACACACAAGCATGTTAGAAGAAAACTATTTCAGCGAATAACAACAACAAAACTCACGGAAATATTATTTTCAATTAACTTTTAAACTAAATGGAATTTGAAAAAACTTTCTAAGAAAACAACCTTCGTTAGGAAGCGTAGAACAGTACAGAAAAAGAATTTTTAAGATCGGTCAATCCGTTCGAGAGTTTAAGGTCTCTAAACAGCTTCAAACAACCTGTTCCATGGGAGCTTCGCTCGCTTCGCTCGCTCGCTCCAATAAAAAAACGTTAATTCCAAAAACGAAAAATATTTATTTCGTTTCGGAGAAAACGATATCAAATTTTTTCGTTTTTGTCCCAATCAACCGTTGAAAATAATGTTAATTTCAACAAAAAATTTCGTTTTGTTTGGATCCGAAGAAATTTTTGTTTAAGGTGGTATGACACTTGCTTTTTCGCATTTTTAATATCTTAAAAATACAAAAAGAGCAACACACCAAACGAAGCTTTATAATTTTTAGTTGGTGTGAGCAGTACGCTGCAAGTCCAAAAAAATGCAGAACAGTCATTTTCAATGGCTGAAAACTGTTACAAAATATTTACTCTTTCAGCCGCTATCAGCTTAAAATCTGACAGAGGCACATTAAATTCTGACATTTCACAATATACTTTTTTTATTGTTTATTTATAATGAATGTACAAAACCAAATAAACACAAATTAACACAAGAACTGCAAAAGAGTTCGACTTTTAATATTTTAACAAATTTTTTCCATTTTTATGTAAAGAATTCATAATTTTTGACAAAATTCAGAATAACACTAAAATGCTGAATCAACGGAATTTAAAAATGCGAAAAAAGCTACTGTTATACCAGCTTTAGCATAGGAGAAAATAATAGAAAATTATTCGTTTTTCAACGAAACAAAATTTGATTTGATAAATTTTTAACGTTATTTAAAAAACGAAATAATTTTGATAATTTATTTTTCTGCCTCAACGAAACAGAAAAAATTCTGTTGATTTCGTTGTGCATGTTTGATCGAAAGATAAAAGCATTTTTTTATCACGGAAAATTTGTCTGTTGCGTATTTTCTCAAGAAATTTTACACACAACTTCAAAAATCAACGAACGTTCGTTTCAACCGTTCATTAAAAATTAAGGTTTAAATAGAATGTCCGTTCAGAAAAAAATTACTAGCAGCGTCAGTGCTTTTTTTTTTTGTTGTGCGTGCGTCATCGGTTCGGTTTGCGTTGTTGCTGTTCTACATGTTTTCATTTTTGCGTTATCGTGGAGAAATGAAAACAATAAGAAATAAGAAAGAAAATCAAGGAAATCAATCTGCAAGAAACATTCAGATAACAAAATGCCGGTCGTGAACAAAGTTCCTGAATTTTTAATTCAAACGCTCATTTTGAATAAGTGATTTAAAACGAACGTTTGCTGTTTTTTTTATTGTGTGAAAAAACCGAAATAATCCAATTGGATTTTTATTGCCTTTAATTGTTTTTATACAACATCTTTGGATTTGAGTATTCACTTAAATATTTCTTTTTAGTAAATAAATTAAATAATTATTTTTTAGATTTAGTAAGAAAAAATTATAGAAGTGTTAGTCTGTCAACTTATGTGAAAACGAGAAATTATGGAATTGTTAAATATTATTATTTTCGTTTTGAATTATCATATTCATTGCACCAAAAAATATATGGCAAATTTTTTCCAAAAATTTATCACATGCTCTTAGTAGGTTCCTTTTCTACTTATAAGAATATCAGTTATTTGTTTTTTTATCGCCATAATTTTGTAAAATATTTTGGAGATACCAATTTTTTATAAAAGCAACAATCTTAAAAATGAAGTCATTTCTAATAAATCATATATCAATCTTATGTTACCTTATTTTTGTAAATGGTAACATTCCTCTCATTAGAAAACTATAGAAAAGCGATTTCAAAAAATTAAATATTTTTGGAATTTTTATGCTAGAGTTGCCAACTTTCTGAAAAACTTTAATTTGGTTTTATCTCAAAAAGTGGATTTTTAGTTTTTTTTTTTGTTATTTTAAAAACAAAATAAACTTTTCACTTACAAAGAATTACGATGCCTAAATGGCATGTTTTTTCGCAATCTCTGTTTCTGACACAAATTTCACTTTATCATTCATCTTCATCTTATACCGTTTGAGATATTTTTACAAAATCTTGAACAAAACTGTTTGCCGTTTTAGAGTTTTATATATAGTAATGTTTGTTTTACATATATTAATGACCTCACACGTGACTTTGGAACATAAAAATGGAAGAAAACTAGAATAAATTAAAAAATTTTAATTTTTTCGTTTAAGATAATCGAAAGAGATAATATCTCTTTTTTTACAGATTTAAGAAAACATTTTTTTAAAGCGAGCGACCCAACTAATTTGTATCTTCAACGTACCTATTTATGTGGCCAGCTTAGGTACTTGCTAAGCGATTGCTACGACCTAGTAAAATATATAATATTTTTTCTTCTTATTTCGTATTGATACATATTGACATTTTTTTGTTATGCTAACTTTTCTTTTTTAATGGAAAAGTGTCTTCAAGAGTTTTGTTTGATTTTGAGCTTACTTTTCGTTAACTTTACTCATAACTTGGTTGGGCCTTAACTTAAATATTAAACTGAAGTTATCAAACTATAACGCAAAACAAATAATTGATAAGCTTGTGATGCGTTCTACTTTCTTTTTGCTTAACTAGAGATGATGTGGAGGATGGGCCAACATGTATTTCATTGAACTAGGTAAACGGATAGATACATGAAAATAAATATCGGTGGCTGGTATGCGGTGACACTCACTCATAAGTGGCTCCACACTTTTCTAAGAAAGATTCACAAGAGATAAAAAAAATCAAGTGTTTCATCTGCTGCTTATAAAGTGGGCAGAATGTTGATACTTACTTTTCAGCTATACAAAAACATTATCATCTTCAAGATGCCTCTCCAGCTTCTTTACCCCTCCCCCTCCCCCCCTTCAACTTATTTCAATTAATAAAGATAGGATGGAATTGGCTTATATATTCATAATTACAGTTTTATTGTTATTTTAAATATATATATATATATATTTCACATACATTACATCATATGTTTTTTCATTTATCTCTTCTGATGATAAACTGAAATAAATATTTATCTATTCATCAGATATATAGGTACACACAATACAACATATGTAGGTATGTATGTTTATCGACAAGTTTTTCATGTACATTTTTTATGGTTGTTTTTCTTTTTCGTATTTATTTTTCTAATATTAACTTCATGATATAGTATATATGTATAAGTATTTTTCTAATAAATGCTTAAATGAAATGCAAACAATATAAAACATATGTTTGCACACACATACAAACAGACTTGCATGCATGTATATATGTATGTTTTAATAGGTATATTTAGATACTCAAGGAATTACAGAATAGAATAGAATAGAGTAGTTCCTAAACTAGTACCATGGTGTAGTACCACCTACATACATACATTAAAAATAGAATATATATTTGAATTATATTTTTTTATTACATTTGTCCAAAAACTAAAATATGCTTTGGAAGTTCATATTGATTTTGGCTTTATTTGGTTTTTGTTGTTCTCTCTAAAAATTTCTACAGTAGTTCAGTAATTTTTTTTCTAAATCAATAATAGATAGTTCTTAGTTTTTACTTAAAGTTAAAATACACGTATTTTTCTTTATGGTGGATTGGTTTTTTGTAAATCTTTTCTTGTATCTGTATCTAAATTAAGGTACAGGAAAAATGTCGTCGACTTCAAAACTCGGTTGGTTGATTGATTGAATTTGTAAGATTGTTTTGGCAGAAAGCTACAACAATAGATGTTCGCTAACAAAGGCAGTAGAAAAAAAAAAAAAAAAAATATTAAGAATATAATTTAGAAGAGTGGAGATAGGTTTATATATGACATCAGTTTATTAATGGAAAAAGTTTTCTCAACAAAAGATTAGGTTAATATTGATAATCATGTTGCCAAATAATATGGAACAAATTCAAAAATAACAAAGTCAATAGATACTAAGGGTTGCCGACTAAAAGGGTCGCTTGGCTTATATTTTGCTATTGGTTTTAGTCTAAGCTGTTGGCTGACACATATTGTACGCAAAGTTATATGCATAAAATATTTCTCATATTCTCTTTATAGGTAGGGAGCTTTAGCTCTGACAGTAGGTTTATGCTAGATGTGATGCAGATTGGATAAAATCTTTTTAATCTTCTAAACTCTTTACTTTAGATTGTTCTGTAATTTAATGTATTTATTAATTTATGCATTGCTAGATGTTATTGAGAGAAATATGCAAATTTTCTTTAGATCTTGTTTTGATTTTATTATATGTAAAATAGTAAATGTGTATTTGTTTTTATTTATTACATCTGTATTTTTGTGTTTTATTCTTAATCTAACTGCAAATTGTTTATTGGATTTTGTTTTTCTTTTTATTTAATAGCAGTTTTTTCCAAATATTTGCTTCGAAGCATATAAATAAATTAACATATTAACCTTTATGCGGCACACTGGAATCATTTTCACCACCACTATTTTTGTGTTTTTACATAAAATATATGGTTTAGTTATATGTTTTTAAACTTACTTAATAAAATCTTTGGCCATGAAACTTGTCTTTTATTAACAAATATTCTTTAATAGTTTATTTTTTATGGCGATTTTGTTTTTTCATAAGGTTCATATTATCCCAGTGTGCCGAGCACATAATGCTAGAGAAGTGTGCCGATTAAGGGTTAATATGAAGACCCGTATCTGTTGTGTTCGTATGATACTTAATTTTTCAGCTTGCTTTTTGTACAATAGTATTGAACAAGAAGTTGGTTTTAAGTGTTGAATTCAAGCCAATTTGAATGTCTATTTCATTATTTTTATCGCTACTTCTTTGGTTTTTTCACAATTTTTCTTTATCGGAAGAAATATGTAAGTAATATATACGGCTATGGAAAGGTAAGTAGTAAACGTCTTAGGCTGATCTCAGAGTGAGCACTATAAGCGATGCGATACTTGTAGCTTTGCCTTTAGAGGTTATAAGCAATGCTATGTCGCTATGTCAGAGTGAAAACGTTTTTTTATTACTAGAAATGCTAAATAATTAAGTTTGATACTTCAAATTTCATACAAATCATTTCAAACATCAATTAAACGCTTGAAACTTTCGAAGTAGCTTCATGTAGCTTAAAGCATCGCTTTTACTCTGACATCTTTTGAATTTTTTCATAGAAAAACACAGGCAAAACTTTGTAGCTACGAGTAGCGTTATAGCATCGCCTTGCTTGTAGTGTTCACTCTGACATGAGCCTTAGATAATGTGTATAAACTCTTGTTATGAGAATTGCTACAAGAAATTGAACTAAAAATATCGTAATGTTGGTTGCCGAAAAAGGCAAGAGAACCCCAAAAAATAATTAAATTGCACAAATGAGGAGAAATAATATGAAAAATGAATTGTACATTGGATGGTTCATAGAGTTTTTTATTTTCTTATACCGTGTGGTTATACGGAGCACTGAAAGTCAAATGTCAACTGATAATTTTTGCTAAAAAAATAAGCCTTAATTTTGGTCCAAACTTCAAATTTTCCAATTCAATTATTTTCAATTCAATCCTAATCAATGGAGTGTTTCTTAAAAATATATAATCAATGTAACTAAGAAAATTATTCGGGGTGGTTTGTTTTGATTACAACATTCGTACCACGTTTATTTTCAAAGTCATAGTCATTATTCAAGTGTACAAAAAGTTATTTTAAAAGTTTAAAAGAGAATAAAAAATAGTTGTTAATGGTTTGCATTTTCCTTATTTTCTCCCTTAATTTGCAAAAAGCCTGTATTATCGAATAAAATGGGTTCAAACTGCAATTACTGACGAAATTACGAAGTAAAATGGCTTTTTATACTGGCATGTTCAATGAAAATTGGTCAAATCCTCTTTGCAATGTTCGAAATGAAAGATTTACTGAAAATTAAGTTAAAAACTTTATAGCATTATTTTAATACGAATGGCTCACTGTTGGCTCTCAAATCGCTCAGCAGAGATATAATATATAGTTAAACGGTTAAAAACCTTGGACTAAATTTTAGTCAATCCTGTACAGTATATGTGACAAATACTAAATCTAAGTTTTGGTCCCGCATGGGCTTAAAATTTAAAATGTAAATTGTAACACACCAATTGGTTAGCTTTTAAATTTCGTAAACAATATTAAAGTATACAATAGCCATGCGCAAAAATTTGTTTTCTGTGGCTCAGTTGGTTAAGAAGTTGTCGATTTGATTTGATGAATCGAGTGACCCTGGTTCAATCCCCTGCCAGTACATTTTATATTTTTTTGTTATTCTTTTATTCTTATAATCTTATATTATTAATAAATGAAAAAAATTCCATTGTGTATCATTTGAATTTTTTGCCACATCCTAAAATTGAACCGCGGCCTGCGGCAACCATCGCATTAGAGACGCGAGTTTTAACCTCGGGCTAATCTGTTGCTTGCTAGAGCATGAAGCATTTTGGCATTTATTACCTTTTGATTATTAAAAAGGAAATACTAATAAAAAAGGAAATAACAAATACTTTAATCCAACGATTGGTTTTAAAATTATACCAAGATTTTTAACCGTGTAGAAACAATTTTAACTTGAAAGAAAGTTAACTACAATGAATTAATTTATTTTGCATATGTGGACCTTGTCACTTATTCCATAGAAAATGTTGAAATCTTTGGACGCCAGTTTCGCATTTCGGATTGTTCTGGTGGGGGTGGAGTTGGAAGAGGTGGCTGTTGGATGCGCTTAGGATGGTGGTTGTTTGAGACGCCCCTTATATCATGTTCGATAATGGTTCGATTACTGTCTGCGATGTATCCAATAAATACTGTGTAAATAAGACCAAAGACGAGATTGCAAGATCAAAGTTTTGTAGCAAATTTCACTAAAATATATGGACTTTTTCCTGTTTGTACCAAAGAGGGGTGATTGTGGTGGTCTAATACGTAAAATTATTTTGAATTTTCTTAAATGAATCAAAAAACGACTTTGTACTAAATTTTATCATAATCCTTCAACTTTTGCTAGAAAGGTCTTATTTACGTTATTTTGAGTGCAATTTTGAGGAAATAATCTTCATGAAGTGTAATAACGAATTATTAGGCATTTCTATAGGAAACTGAACAAGCTACGACCAATTTGGGCATTGCTACTTTACCACGGTGAGGCAAAAATGCATTCATGCAGAACTGTTTACGCTACAAATCGTTGTCCCAATCACCGTTCTCGCCTAATCTACCTCCATACGAATCGGGGGAAAATTAACGCAGATCATACAAGGAGGTTATTGCCGTGGCGACCTGTAAGAGTTTGGCAGATATTATTTTTCAAGTGCTTTTCCGTTGGTTGGTAAATGTAAGAATCCAAAAGAAGATTGAGGTGGAAAAAAATTATCAAAAATTTGGTTAATAGCAGGTATTCTCGTATTCAGTCTCAAGAATTTAAAAATATGAGGCATTTCCATAATCTTTGATATTTTTGCAAGATAACGACCTTAATCTTGAAGGAAAAAATGCAAATTATTAATGTTTACTAAGATTCCGATTCTCAATTCCATAATGATATTTTTTAATGATGTCGAAATTCAAAGTTAATTAACGCTTTCGTTAACTTTGTACATTGTTATGGACATGCATTTTAAAAAAGTGTAGCGAAATGTTAACTGTTATTTTTGAGCAAAAAGAATGCATTGTAAATAGTGCATTGATCTATTCTTTCCTCTATTTTTCGCTTTCATTACGAGATGTGTTTATAACGATAGTACGTGCTGTTTCTATATGATTGAAAGTTTTCTTTTCTTATTTTATTTATAAATAAATGTATTTGTTTGTTTTTATGTTTGATGTTATAGAAAATAAATAAAAAATTGTAGTGAATGTGATAAAAAATTATATTTGTTGTTTTACTTGGAAAAAAACTAGTAAAAAGTAATGTCCATTGTAATGGACAAAGAACAACCGTTGTAAAAAATAAAATATGAATTTATGTTTCAAAATGCTTCAAATATTTTCAACCATTTATTTCCATTGTCCATTGTGGTGGATATGCTCAAGAACCTACTTCCCATTTTTTATTATTTTTTTCACTTACTTTATTTGGAATATCAATTTATTTATCATCAATTTAGCCTTTCTTAATTTTTAAATTATTATTTCTTAAAAGATACTGAAAGGGTTAAGGAAAAATTAACTTTTAGTAATGTTTTGAGGGCTGCTATTAGAAAAGATGATTTTTCTTCAAATCCGATGAAAAAAATTAAAACAAAAATTATCAAAACCTGAAGTGCAAACAATTTTAAGCTTTTTTTATGATCTATAAGAAGTACACATAAACATAGATTTTTGGTAATATTTTCTGAGAAGATACGGTGACTTGGTTTTTTTTATAAAATCCGAAGAAAGGATCCTTCTGCTAATCTACAGCTAATCGCCTGTCTGTAGTATAAATAACACCAGAAAGCGTCCTTGGAACAAACTTTGTCAGAACATTCTGAAGAGAATAACAGACTACTTTCAACCCAAATAACGGATCGAAGTCAACACAAAAACATCTGCTGTAATCTTCTGTATTGCCTGCATTTCACCAACATTTGCCTGATGCGTAAACAGCTGTGCTTAAAACTGCAGTGCTTCACTCGCCTACGTTGTATTACATTAATTTGAATTCTGGGAGAAACATTTTATATACCTTCGCCTGCAGTACAAAAACTTGGGAAAAACTCGAGTCCCTGCCATCGACTGCGATGTAAGAATTCAAGAAGTTGCTAAAAATCTGATCTTCAGTCAATTTGTGCTGAGATACAGCAGTTAAGTGAAGAGACTCTTCAGCTCAAAGAAGACTCAAATGAAAGTGATGATGACAAGTCTTGCATACGTAGAATAATTTTCCAAACGCTCAAATATCGTAATTACGGTGCTGGAAGCTACCCGAGCCAAGCCTTGCTGTTAATGAATTTGCAAAACTTAGCTCTACTATCCTCAAATTGAAAATCGTTTGTTTTCACACTAAACTCAGCACTCGAAACCGAAACCGATAAAGGATTTTAAGATTTCTAAACGAAAGAATGCCACCGCTGATGAGCGTTATAAAATGTACAACTTATATCAATTGGTGGAAAATGCTCAGGAATTTGGTCACACGAATATGTGTCCATCAATGACAGATTATAAACATTATTGAAATTTGTATAAAATATAAATATAAATCACATATAAATGTTATGTAAGATTTATTCAATTCTAAAACGATTGTAATATATACTATGTATATGTAACGAATAAGGTCTTTTGTTCTTATTCTAAATTCATAGTCATATTCTCGCACATAGAATTGGAATTGCCAAAGTTTTCTTAAGCTTCGTTGATATTGAGTGGGAAATAGGCAAATGGTTAAAACCAAATAAGCACAAACCAAAACCAGTTCATACTGTTATGCTTCTCGAAGTCAATATGTATATGGCAATCATGGTTATTTTGTGATTTTGCTTATAACCGACAGACTTTCCATTCAGTTGTTCACATAAGCATATGCCAGCATTTGTCTTTTATAGTTTGCCATTAAAGTGTACTCAACAGCTTTTCTCGACTGATATTTTGCAACATTTCAAAGATTAATGCTAAGTGTGCTATTTACTTTTTTAGCCAAAAATTAGCATGCAGTAATATTCGATTGCAAACAGTTATGTTCGATTACAAATGGGTATTTTTGCTGCTGGTCTTTAAGCTTTCTATCAGCTCAATTACTTTCTCAACTACACACAGAAAAATTGCCACATAAAAACATAATAAAGCAGAACAAAGTTAAGAAGATTTCTCTAGGTTTTTATCCAAGAAAATGTTCTCTTCTTAAAGTTATTGGCTATGTCCTCTTGAATTAATTTAAGAAGAAATCTCATATAGCTACTAGGTTTTTCTTGATTTTTTTTTAAGAAGAAATCTTGTACAACTACCAGGTTCTATTATGAGTTTTGTTTAAGAAGAAATCTCATACAGGTAATAGATTTTCTTCTTGTTTTTTTTTTTCAAAAAGGAATCTCATAAAGCTATTTGGTTTTCTTCTTGATTATTTCAGAGTAAACAATACACAAAGTCTAGAGCTTGAAAAAATCTTGAAAATTTGGATTTTAGAAGAAATTAAGTAGATATTTTATTAAATAAATTTATAAGATTTTTGTTGAAAAAAAGAAGATTTTTTCTTAAAAAATACCTCTCTCTTTCGTCTTTCATGCCTCTTGTTCTAAATATGTTAAAATTTGACTGAGTTGTTTGCTCGGAAAGTGGAATTTTTGATTTTGGAACTGCATTTTTCGAACAATTGACATTTGAGGAATGCATAAAAGATAATTTTGGTAAAAATTTGTAGTTCTAAACAAAATCAAATTCGATTAATTCATAAGCTCTTCTCAAACTAAATTTCAAATCGATTAAACAGCGGATTTTTGTACAAAAATTTGATTTCTGTTTTAAAAGGTTGGGAACCCCCTGAAGCGAAATCACAATTTTTAAAAGTGGTTTGCACATCTACAGCCTAAACCTGATTTTATGACATATGAATCGATAAAATCGGTCCATTGGACTGGGAGGAGTTGAAGTCACAAAAAAAGCCTTAGCCTATTAATTATATAGATGTGGGACTATTTTACTCTGCGTACTGTTTTATTTAAAAATAATTCTCTGTGCACGGTGGACAGGTAGTAACGATAAGTTGCACAAAAATGTTGAAAGCGGGACTATGTATGTTGATGGTCATAAGAGAAAAATCCGTTTGAAACGAAATCGTAGCCCAATAGGAAAAGCGTATTTATCGATCATTGGAATATGCACTCCACGTCAATAGAATAGGTTCGCTATTTCAATGATTATAAAAGATTTTTCTCCCAAAATGAGCATAGCAGAAAACTTTTTGCTGTTGTATTCTCTTAAGTGTTTCATTATAAAAAATTAGGTAAAGCGAAATTTTAAATAAAGTAACCGTTAATTTTCTATTGTTGTTTAAGCTTTAGCATAACAAAATTATGCACTTCTTGATGCGTCATTAGAATAGGTTCATCGCATTCATTTGAAGAAATCGAAATTAAAACTTTTATATTTTATCTCAACTTTTTTGTTAAATTTAATAATTTTTTATAATGAGTGCGGTTCCCTATTTGTATTATAGTTTGAAAATTCCGGTTCGGAATTAAATTATAAAGTTGCTTCAAGTAGGTCAAGAATTTTCACTCCAAGTCACTTTAATGTAAGAAATGAGTAACTCTTGGTCTAGCGGATTCGTGCAAACTCCAAAATAGCCAACTCAAAACATTTTCAATAACGTTTAGGTCCGGAGAGTATGGAGTTCATTATATTAGTTAAATATTTTGTTGACTGATCCAGCTTGTAACGGTATGTGCTGTATGAATAGGAGCGTTTTTATGTTGATAAATCCGTTCCAAGAGTCCAAACTTCAAAATTTAGTCCAAATTTATTCTAGTATTGCTTATTACAAGTTTCCCGTCATTCTGCATGCTAAAAACTTCAGCTCAACAGTTTCAAAAAATAATATAGGGTGATATAGCCCCCAAGCAATTACACCTCTATGGCTATGGTGATGAGTTAAAAATCGTTTCTTCTTCCGCAAATTATGAAAGTAACAGTTATAATCAGCTGTTCCATTCAAATTAAACTTCTTTTCGTCAGAGAAAGCTACCTATTACCATTCTCTCTTCCAAATGATGTGATTCTTATAAAAATTCATCTGATTTTACTACCCTTCAAGGTTAAGTTGTGGTTTTTTCTTAATATTATGTCTTGTTAGGTGAAAAGCACTATTAATTCACCGTCGCACGGTTGAAAGACTGGCGTTTTACGCAGCTTAATGACTGATTTTGGTCGCCGTTAGGGGCTTATCGAATAATTGCTCTCTTATCTGTAGCTCATACCGCCGAATAAGTACACCTTTTCATGTTATTTCCATAGTCGGTTTTTTTCTTAAAAAATTGCATACTACGTTTTGACGTCGTCCAATTTTGCTAGCGATTTCTTTAGTACTTAGGTTTTGTTTTTTGTACACCTAAATTTTAACTGTTTTCTTCGTATTTTAAGCTTTTCTGCGTCTCATTTTGCCACAATATACTCTAACCACTTTTATAAATTTTTATTAATACCAATTTTTATGGAACTGTGACAAAAACTGCAGATATTAAATGTGGACCTATTCTAATGAAGCATCAAAAAGTGCATAATTTTGTGATGACAAAGCTTTAACAACAACAGAAAATTAACGGTACCTATATTTACAATTTCTCTTTGCATAACTTTTCATAATAAAACACTTAAGAAAATACAACTGCAATTGGTTTTCTGTTATGCTCTTTTTGTGAGAAAAAATTATTGAAACAGTGAACCTATTCTGATGACGCGGAGTGTATATATTAAGTTGGGGTAGCAATTTACTGTGCTCTACAATAAGTTATTTGAAGCTTAAGAGTTAATAGATAAATATCAGAGGTTTTTGCCAGATTAATTTGTATTTCTTTAGACTTTCACTAACTACTAATAAAAGTGTCATTGGATAATTTCTGAATTTTTGACAATAAAAAGTGCTTTTCTTAATAGGGATCAGAGTAATTTTTTGACAATAAATTATTTCCACTCCACATCCAGAACATGAATGCGTTCATGAAGAAAGTCGGAAAAAGGTACGCGCTACATATGAAAAAAAAAAAAATTATTTTAAAAGAAATCTTCCTAGGATTTCTTATTAACTGAAAACATCAAATTAATAATTTATCATACAAGCGATATTCGGCGCGCGTTGCTACGCCTTGATAAACACATGTATAGTATTTCATCTGTGACTTCAAAACCTATTTGATCAAAAATTAAGCTTGTTTTGGGAGGCACACTCAATTGTCCAAAGCCCGGTCCAGTTTTCTAGTAGAAAGGCATTAACAAATGGTAATTCCATTTTGAATTTTAATGCTCAGCTACTTTTACTACTAAAGCTATTTGATATAAAAAATTTGGCTTGTGTGGACGGATCCACTCTTCTTTGTCTAATGACCCTCTCAGTTTTTAAGAAGCAGGAAATTACTAAGTAGCTACTTTCCGAATTAGAATTACCTGTGCCTTACTTTCATAGCTATTTTGTAAATTAAATTTGGCTTGTATGGGCGGAGTCACACCCCGTTTTCCAATGCCTGCGCTAAATTTCTGATCGAAAAACATGGCCAAAAAGTTACTTTATACTGAGTTTAAATATTATAAGACATATAGTAGCAAAGCTATTGCATATTAAATATTTGAATTGTATGGGTGGTGCCACGTCCTTTTCTCCAATGCTCGCTGAATTTTTCCAGTCGAAAGACACGACTAAATATTATATTTGATCCAAGTTTCATAAATGTGTGACTTATATTTCGGAAATAATACTGAAAAATTGGAATGCTTAAAAAGTGCCACGCTCCTCTTGCAACGCCTACAAAATATTACCAGTAAAACATCACGTGAGGCTGTATTCATCATGAATACATCACGAGAATTTTGAGGTTGTTAAATATATAGTTTCAAAGCTATTCGATTTTGAAAATGATGATTATATTTCCTTTGGTATCAAACTTCACAGCAGCACTCTCAATACTTTGCTAGAGTTTCTCTGAAAATTTCATAACAACTGGTTTAGCGGTTTCGGAGTCTGCTTATAACATACACACATTCCTTTTTATATACAGTAGACTCGCGATAACAAAAACACCACCTTGAGTGAACACCGGCTAACATGAACATAATTGTTTTTACACTGACTACTCTGTATCGTGAACACGGTGAGAAAACCCTATAATGTGAACAAATTTAAAATGCATTTAAAACATTAGTTTCTACATACATTTGTATGTTGATTATGCGAATCGTTTTTATAAAATGGGGGGGGGGGATACCCGTCAGCGCGCTGCTGACTTGGCATGATCTAATCTAAAGTTATTCGTGAAAAATGTCGCAAAAACGACCAAAATACTTGTCTTTAAAGGAAATAGTGGTTGTAATAGAAAATTAAAAGGAGGATCAAGCGTAACTAGCTTAGCAAAGCAGTACAGTGTTGCAAAGTCAACAATTTTCGCTATCAACAAAAAAAAAGGGAACATTTTAAAATGTGTTAACAATACATTTTCTGGACCTGGAATGCGGAAGACTTTGAAGTGTTCCGAACTTTCTAAAATGGAAAAAAGCTGAACCGATGGTTCCTTAAACAGCGACAAAAATTATCCTATCAATGGATTGATAGTTAAAGAAAAAGCAAAATTTTTCATTCAAAAATTAAAGAAACTCAAAGCGATTCTAATGCGAGTCATGGATGGTTGCAACGCTTTAAGAAGCGTTATGGTGTGCGTTTTATAAAAAAGTGGAGAAAAGTTATCTTATAGACCTGAACTTGGGGACTCTTTCAAAAACAAACTGCAAGCCAAAATTTAAGAGCTAGGTCTTTCGTACGATCAAATATATAATGCAGACGAATCGGAACTATTTTGGAAGCTGCTACCTAACAGAACATACATATCATCCCAAGAAAAAAATGCTTTTGGAAGGAAAACGGAAAAACAGCGTGTCACTTTTCTGGCTTGTACAAACGTAACAGGAGTACATAAAGTTAAACTTCTTGTGATTGGAAAAGCAAAAAATCCTCGCTCTTTTAGAAATTTTGATTCTCCTGTTGACTACAGCTGCCATTTTTAAACAAAGTTTGTACCACTGGTTAAAAAAAAAAACAGTTTTAGTGATTTCAAACTTTTACATGTGTATTTCTTATTATTGTAGGTCAGGAAGTTTTTAAAATATCAAGGAAGGATTGCCCAATAAAGCGCTGCTGTTGATAGGTAATGCTCCATCTCATCCTCCCGAGAATGAGTTGAGATCAGACGACGAGTTAATAACTGCAATGTTTATGCCACCAAACGTCACGCCACTCATACAGCCAATGGATCAAAACGCCATACGACTAACAAAATTTTTCTATAGAAACAGTCTTTTGGCATCAATTGTAACCAGAGGGACTGATGTTATTAAAGCCCTAAAGAAATTGACGTTAAGGGACGCTATTGGCTATGTGATTCAGCTTAGCAACGTCTTGAAAAGGAAACAATAGCAAAATGCTGGACGAACATTATAAGCTCTATAGAAGATGAAGAAGATTGTGATGAGGCTATTCCATTAGCTATTTTTATAGAAAGGATTTGTTTACCAATTAACTCCCAACAAGAACGCACAATAGAACTGCTTCATACAATTAATACAGAGGTTTGAACCTTTTCTTCCCTCCAATAACTCATTTGATTCAAATTGTGTATTTGCTGGTTAGTTTTTCATTTGCTGATATCAATGAATGAACTGATGATTTTCCAAACACAACCGCAACGAACGAGGTTTTAACTAGTGATGAAAATGAAAGCGAGGATAGTAATCTGGAAAGAGCACATACAAGAATAGAGCCTAGTGATGCAATCACAATTTTTAATAAAGCTTTGTAATGAGCGGAAGATGAAAACATAAGTCCACTAGATATCAGCGTACTTAAATGTCTCCACGAAAAGGCCGTATTCAGCAATTTACAGAAAAAGATGACCAATTTTTTCCAATAATTTCAATTGGCATTTTTTTTCTTAACAAAACATAAACATATGAATTAAATGTATTTACAATTCGAAATAAAATAAAAATATATGAATTTGAGTAAAACACTTGTCTAATTTATTTGGAAAATTTAAAAATTTACACCTTCGTAGACGTGAATAATTTCGCAAACGTAAACACGCTCGGTTTTTAATAGTTAGTCTTGTGACTAACTATTAACAAATAGAACATGTTCAACTACTTAAATCCACGAGAAATTAAATAGTAATCGTAGGATCTACACCAAAATGTATGTTAATAATAGCGTTGATGGTACTGTTCAAAATGTGCAACCTTCTAAAAGTGAAGAAGATGAAATCAAATCAAGAACTTCTATTAAAATTATGTGTTCTCAATGCTTGGCTTTGGCTTTAAAAAGAAACGAAAAAATAAGTATCATTCGGCTTTTAGTGGTGCTGTTGAAAGTTTTTCAATATTTGAATTTAAGCTAAAAAAAGTTAAGTGTTTTTTGCTTTTTATGTATTTAATTTTATTTAAATTAAGACTTGGTTTTTTCTAAGAATTTGCTTCAATTCAAAATAAAATTAACTTTAGCGGTTGTAAAATATCATATATCTTTCATTATTAATATATATATATCTCTCCTTACAGATTCTAATAGCATAGCAGTTTTGTGTTCAAATAAGAAATCTGAGGAGAAGAACTAATGCCACTTCTAAAAACTAAAAATAAACACTTTTTTTATATACTCAAGGTGTCAAGGTGTCACCTATAGTTAAATTCAATTAATGAAGAAAAGTTTGAAAAGGATAGAATTTTATAATACAGATAAGTTATACTGCGTTTAAATATTATTTTAAGTAGAATATACTGCGTATCATTCAATTAAGTCTTGATTTGGTCCAGAATTTTTACGTGTCATATCCCTCGTATTCCCTCATATTCCCTCTCTTATTCTCAATACTTAGATTTATATCTATTCTAGTAAGACTTCATGCAAAATCGTCCAATAACAAAAATGAGCCAAAACTATTCTAAAAACGAAAAAGCCTTTTCAAATGTCAACATAACATTAAATTTGCCAATGTTTCTAAAAAGAGAGGTCTTTACACGATAAATCTTGACAATTAAAATCACATTTGCATTTATTCCAGTATACGTTTTTCGAGGCTCAACTTAACATTAGTTAATAACTGGAATATTATTAAGCATAATATATAAACCAAAATGGAATTTTAAATGCAATATATGCATCAACAACATTTAGTCGAAGCTATAGAGGAATTATCTTCCACTGGGCTGAAGTTAAAATGCATGGCACACGGTGGAGGGTATTAAAGTATTGTACGGTTTAATTATATTCGACACCTTTATCAGTCCATAAAATGTTAATGGACATTGCTTGAAAATATATTCAGTATATCGCTACCTTAAAAAACGAATGTTGAATGTAGCAACACTTCTTATCATTTCAGGTAACGGTTAAAATTGTATAATATGAAATATCTTTAAAATGGTCCATGGATTCTCTTCAGTTTTGGACTCAATATTATGTGTATCGTTTATTTCCATCAGCGTAAGTGAAATTGTAGACGATTATCTCGATTTCTTTTATTTCTATTCTATTTTACTAGCTCAGCATATGTTCTATTCTGTCGTTGCAAACGTTTTGAATAGACGTTAAGAGTTTATATCAGTTGGAAATTTAAAGAATCTATGTGTGTTTTTGTCTTAATTTTCGTAAAGTCTTGAGAATATCCAAAAAATTTCACGTTGAGATGTTTTCGACTATATTAAAATTCCTCGAAAACGTCTTGACTAATGGGGCTATTTGTCCTCAATCTTTAGAAAGTTTTCTGTTAATATAACGATTTATTGATCAAGGATTGAGGAAGGATATTTTTTTTAAGGTTCAGTTTTCAACCAAAACTTTTGTACAAAATTTTTTAATCAATAGTTAATTTTAAAGATATATCTTAGATCTTTACAAGTTTTTGATTTCAGATACCAGAAGTATAGATATATTGGCCACCGAAAGCCAACTTCTTTTTTGGGAGGTGTTCACGAAGATTGTTGATAATGTTGGAATTGATCATACCACAAGCTAGACATAAGATTTAGATAAAAGTTTTATTCATCAGTGCTCCAGAATTTTCACTATGCAATGAACTAAGAGACGCCAACAGAAACGATCTGCAGTACAATTTAGTAAATCATGGATTGAGGATCATGAAAAAATTTAATTGTCAAATACAATTTTTTTAATGGTTTGAAGTTTCTGCACTGTGAAAAACTCCGTTATAACAGTATTCAGTTATTAAATCAAGAAAATATTAGAACTTACGAGTAGACAATTAAATAAAACAAAAAAGTTAAATAATGTTGTTTTTTTTTTTTTCAAAAATAATATGGAAACTTTTTGGGTTAATTTTGGTGCATTTTTCAATTAGTGATTTTCATACTTCTTTTTTTTGTCTATCTTTACCACTCGTTAATACTGTTTGGGTGAAACTTATTAAAGCTTTTTAGTTAAGTTATACCTAAAATCTTGGCAATGGCTTAAGTAATATTTATTCGTATCCTTAGAGATTGTACCATACAAAATTTTTTTAAAAGAATATAATTTATTCTTTAATATATAATTTAAAATCGCCATATAATTTAAACGGCACTTTAGTAAAACTTCTAAAACTTTGACGTAGAACATCAAAACATTGCAAATATGTTTGAATTTTTCCAATAAAATAATGCTGAATGTCAGTTTCAGTGAAATATTTTTTTCAAGAATTTAAAAAAAATTCTGAATATCGTAAAAATATTCCTGACAAAATGACGAATTATTTATTTTTAAGTTTATTATTTTGAATTTATTTGAAGAATAATTTATTAATAGAAATATTATCAATGTTCTCTGAGAATTTTTGCCCAGAGCTACCTTTAAATTTCTTAAACCTACAATTTCCTTCCCTTTATTTTAAGGGAATTAATTATTATATAATAATTTTAATATTTATTCAAGTTTCCTTCTCTTTTTTTTAAAATCAAGTTAAGGAATTTCTTTACATATGTGCGCTGATTTTATGACAGCAGTGGAAGTGCTGAATACCAATTATAACAGATGTTTTATCGTAACATATATAACAGATTGCGACGAATAGGTTCAATCATAATTATTTTTTAATTTGTTGGGCCCAAGACCGGAAAAAATCACAAGTCCGACAAAGTCCAAAGGGTTGAAAAGTCCGGACAATCCGGGCTAAATCCTCAAGTATGGCAAGCCTCTTTTTTATGGTACATGACAGTTTTTTATAAAAAATGAATTTCTAAAGCATTCCATGCACTTATCAACATACCGACAGTTTTCCAGAGAAAAATCAAATTGTGAGTGACGCAGATTTATGGCACGCAACTCATTAAGTTAATTGCAATTTTAATTAAAAAATGTAAGTAAAAAATTGAAAAAAAATGCTTTGGAAAAATTAGGCTTTTTGGAAACCGGAGACGAAGAATTATTCAAACTTTTCCAGTGGTAGACAACTTTGAAAAAGATTAAAGCAACGAAAATAATCAAACACTTAAAAGTTATTTAAGTTTTAAACTACAATTATTTCAATAAACAGAAAACTGCCAAAATCCAACTCCATAATGACGGACGACTGCTCAGTCATTTTAATCGATTGAATTAAGTGTGGTCAAAGCTCAGTTAAAATTTTTTTTCTGTCCGAGATGGCTTACAGGTTAACCAAAACATGACATTTCAAGTTTTCCTCGATTTCAAAAATGATACAGAAATTGAACTAAGGTATATCTCTTAGATTTTTACTAATACTTAGGTACCACAAATATGGATAAGACCATTAAGATTATAATACATATTTACAACATATTATGTTGTAAAAGTATTACGTGAAAAAATGTAACAGAGAAGTTATCAATATGCCTCTGCATCTCTTCACTGTTGTTTGATTTCTTATACTTTAATTCTCAATTTTTATCTTTTAAAATAACTGCTCTGTAAGATATGCGTTTACATATTAATTATTTGAAAGGCGTTGCCTTAACTAGCTTGTGTTTGGATAGACTTTGGCTAATATGTAAGGATTACACATATACAGTTTACATGAAAATTCAAAAAGTTTTAATTTTTGCTTGGGGGGTTGTGTTTTTTTTTGTCAATACTTTAAAGTCTGTTATTTTTCTTCAGTTCAATTGTAGTTTCAGTTGATAGCACCTTTCAAAAATTAACAAAAACCTATTTCAAGACGAGTTTAAAAAAAATTTGGCATGATTTATCTTGAATTAATAAAACAGACTCTTATGAAAACGTACCAGTGTCTCTGCTTTGCCAGTCCAATAAAACATCTAATAAAATACATTTATGCTGTTTTAAATGCTGTAGAAATTTCATTATCATTAGATTCTTGGAGCGACCTACGTACACAAAACAATAATGAATTCGATGAAAGTCCTTCATGACTATTTCTGTTCTATTGTTGTAAATTATAACAAAACGATACAAAACAAAAACAAAAACAAAAACAAAAACAAACCAGTCATTGTATTCTATGTTAATGCATCCATCCCCCTGTCATACCGTACAGCTAGTTAAAATAAGTGAAAAACTTATTGCTTATTCCTTCTATATGCAACGCCTTCTCCAATCAAGTCGGCTCAGCCAAGTTATGCTTCTAGTTGGCTGTCTTAAATGCTACAAATGTTGTGTCGGATTCACTTAAAGTATTTTTTGCCTCGCCACCACTCCTTTAGTCTCGTATAAAGACGAATTCATTGTAATGGTTCCATCGGTTTTCTTCAGTATCCACACCAGGCTTAGGATCCGCTGCAGAACCCGCTGTACCCGAACCGCAACTACCAGTAAGCCGGAAGCCCTGTTCATGAAGCATGTCGAAAGCCTGTTCGATCGAACAGTGCTTCAGGAAGAAGCGCGACGTATAACGATCTGGTCCACCATGATCGGGGTCTCTTGACTCATTAAGCGTATCAGCGAATACCTCGCGACACTGTGCAACACGTCCACAAACCAGAATGCGAGACAACTTGCGAAACTTGACATCGGCAAGACCATCCTTGCCAAATTGAAAACTGCCACGATAACCGATTGTTATACAGCCAGGCGGTCTAGCTTCGTGATTGGCTTTAATGCAGTCTAGCATGCCCTGAAGCTTAAAATGCTCTGCTTCCTTCTGTAGGCGCTGTTTTTCACGGAATCCTTCTGGCAAATGCACCTGCTTGTCGCGCAGATAATCCAATATGTAACGAAACAAGACACCATCGCGATCCAGGAAGTAACGTCCTTTGGCGTCCTTGGTCAGTGTTTCCTTGTTGCTGAATAGTTCGTGCAGCTGTGACGACTTCTCTTGCATTAACGTGGACAATGAGGTTGTATAGTGCACACCACCCACATTCAACTCGACTAACTCCGACATGATTTAGTTTGTTTTGCTGCCAACGATTTCGTTTACTTTAAACGGACAATGTCTTTAGTTAATTTGGCAGCACTTTTAAGGATTAAACACTTTGATGTGATTCGTTTATTAAAACTCTGCGAACTTTTAATAATTATTTTTTGCCACTTTTTCACAGGACTGGGCGCAGTGTTTGGCGCAGATATGGGCCAATTTGAGAAAATCTAATTTTCTTTTGCACTCTGTATCTACACTCGTTTAATTGCACTTGACTTCACTTCCTTTTTGCTTGTTCGTGTGTGTATGCGTGCGTTTGTGTATACAGTTGAATGTTTTTTTTTTAATTTTTTTTTCTATTTGGCCATAAGCACTACACTGATACTACTGGTTACTATATGTTCAAGTTTTCCGACCGTTGCGTGCGTTCGCAGGCAGCTCATGGGGCGAACTGAGTTTTCTTGTAGCCAGAAATGTAATATTTTCCCTTGCATTAAAAGTTCAATGGGAGAGCTTTTAATGTTTGCTATGCTTTGAGAGAGTTTGGCAAAGAGAAATTGCGAGGTAAAAACTTGCAATAATTTTAGACTAACAAAATGTACTCTTGAGCAATTTTATGAGAGAGAAGTACTTTTTAACAATTTTTTAGTGGAATACATAAGTTAGTCACTTTTTGAAAAATACGATTTAAATGATTGAAAAAATTCTTTATATAGTGAGTTATCCTTCGAACGCATTTAAATTTTTATAACGTAAAAGATGTTCAACTGTCATTTAGATTTTATCGATATTAGAGATTGTGGTATTCCTAAGATCCCGAGGAATACGAGTTTATTTTGCTCATTAAATATATGCATACTATATAATTCAATCCCGATATTTCGGGTCATTCCAAATTCTTGGTATCATTGAATTTTCTTTCCGGATTATAGAATTCACTATGAATATTTGAAAAAATTTAAAGAAATAAAAAGGTAAAAAACCTAATTTTTTTTTCGAATTTATTTTATGAATGTCAAGTCAAATGAAAATTTGTAGGGATATTAGGTACAGCCGCATACCGCGGAGGGGGGGGGGGGCATTATATAAGAGGCGGCTCTGAAGCTAAATAAAGAATTTTACAAAATAAATATGACACAAATGACATTTCTAAAAGCACTGAAGAAGAAATTAGAATTTTTGAAGGATCTTTACTGAAATATCTTAATCGAGAACTTAGTTCAAGAAGTGTTTCCCCAAACATACCATTGAAGAGTGTGACGTACAAGGCGGTATAAAATAATCATCCAGTTTTGGTTTTTAATAACTTTTTTAACTAAATAAAACAAATATGATTTTAAGTGATGGAAATCCTTATTTGAACCATTACAATTTTTGATATAATGTGAAAAAGGTGAAGTGTTGATACATTTGTGCCCGTTTTAACGCATTTTATATAACTTTCCGAAAGACTCCTGTGATAGCTGTCCGCATTCCTATCGAATATTCCCCTTCAGTGATTGGCTGAGGCTTGTTGGTATAAGCCCGTGACTTCAAGTAGCCTCAAAGAAAGAAGTCTGGGACGGTTAAGTCGATTGATCTTGCTGGCCATGTCAAAAAGCCAAAACGAATATTTCGCTACCAGGAAACGCTTCCTTCACAACATCTATTGGAGCTCGTGCTGATGTGCGTTTGCACCATCCTGTTGAAAGTACATATTTACCAATCCCCGCTCATCTCATTCCGGCAGTAAGAAGTTATTTATCATGCCCTGTAGCTTTCGCCAGTAACAGTGACTGTGTTACCAATGGCGACCTTAAAAAAAAACGGCCCAATCACTTCTCCCGCGTGAAAGCCACACCACAGATTGGCTTTGAGTGAATTTAATGGCTCTTCGTGCATCACACTCGGATTTTCAGTGCCCTACACTCAGAAAAATATCAACTATAATATGAACAGTCAGTCGGCTGATGTTACTTCAAAACACTTTTAGATTGAATGATTTGCGTTTAAGTAAAGAATTTTCTTTGTTGAATGAACGTTTCAAAGTATTTTTGTGCTGTTTAAATTATCTGTTAAAATATTTTTATGTTTTTGATAAAATGTCTGTCTTTTCTAAGCAATACTTTTTAAATGCGTTTTGCTTTATTTAAATATTTATATTTATAGTTCTAGACTGTCATGCGGGTGGCGTGGGTTCGAATCCTTGTGTAAGTATCAAAACTGTAATTTAATAATTGAAATAATAGTTCTGTTTCATTAATTGTAAGTTCAAAAACAACCTTCAAAATAGATTCCTTACAATCTTGAAAAAAAAAATTCCAAAGTTAATGTTTTATTTAAAAAAAATTATTGAATAAAATGAATCTTTGTTGGCCGGTTTTTGAACCTAGGACAGTTGAGCACTAGACAGTTGAGCACGTGGTAGAATATCGCAACTTTGATCTCGTAAAAGCAATA
The DNA here is from genome assembly GCA_958299015.1 of Tetanocera ferruginea. Lineage (NCBI taxonomy): Eukaryota > Metazoa > Arthropoda > Insecta > Diptera > Sciomyzidae > Tetanocera > Tetanocera ferruginea. Next base: position 74,211,119 of record OY282642.1, read on the forward strand.
AATGGTAAAACAGACAGTTCATAAATTATTATATAAAACGCATTGTTAACTTAGTCGAATTAAAAAAGTTTTAAAACACTCAATGCAATATTTATACAATTTTTTTTTTGCCAAGTTGATTCGGAAAAAATTCAGAGAACTTGTCTGAGGGTTATATTCATTTTGTCAAGACATCTGTAACGCTCACAAGGACGCACAGAAGGTATAGAAAAGTATATATTATTTATTAGCATAACCACCTAAGTTGATTATGTTCGTCTGTCTGTCTGTCTGTCAACACAATTACAGTCGTTATTTTTAAGCTATTGTAATAAAATTCAATATTTGAATTTTTGTCTGTTTACAATTGGGTGAATAAGTTTAAACGTAGTCGTAAATCCACAAGAGATGAACATCGTTTCGGACACCCTGTGAAAGTGTCTACCCTGTGAAAATGTTTGACAAAATTCACGATATGGTTTTAAGTGATCGACGAACCAAAGGGTGCGAAAAAGTTGAGGAAATTCGCATATTGAAAGGCACCTTCGTTTCATTTAATTTTCCACGAAAGATTGGGTGTGAAAAAACTCGGCAAGATGGGTGTCACAGTGGAGAATAACCACAATCGTGTAGTTCACTTTAAGGCCGCGATTATAGTGAACGCGATTCAGACAGGCAGGCAGGCCGGCAGGCTGAAATCTGTGTGAAAAAAACGAGATGCAGATAGCTATCCATCTCGCTTGTTCACATTGCCTGCCTACCTGCCTGTCTGACTCGGCGTTCACTATAACCGCAGCCTAAGTCTGTATTGAAGCTTTTCCGCTAGAATCTTGTGAATTTTCTGCGTCGTGTGTAATTGTGAATAAAACATGCATAGACCACTACCATACTTCAAACACAAAGCAACAGTGAATTTTTGAAAGCGAACGCGTTTAGAAGGATGCGAATGCTGCAAATGCTTCGGCAACGTTATGCTCACGGTCTTTTGGTATAAACTCAGAAGCATCAGCGACGCAAACAGTACAGTATTATGCGACGTTGAAATCGATGAAATCAAGGGACAAAATCATTATTTGAAATGAAAAAAAATCTCTCTCATCAAAACAATACACGGGTGCGTAAGTAATTGCCCAGTTGCGATGGGTAATATTTTAGGAATAAAGTTTCAAAAATTAAAACACACATCGTATTCTCCAGATTTGGTTACTAATATATTTTTCTTTTTTCCAAAATTAAAGAAATTGCTTGGCGGAGAAATCCTATAGGAAGGAGCTTCAACTTTTTTAAAGTTGATATAAAGCTGAATACGGTGGCGACCGTGGCATGCAGGTTTAGTGTGTGGCTTAGCATGCTAGGAGCCGGGGTTCGATCCCCAGCCGCGGCGAAAAGTTTTTTTCAATAAAAAATTTTTCTGATCGGTCACCACCTCTCTGCAGACAATGGCAAACCTCAGAGAGTAATTAATGCCATGTAAAGCGTCTTGAGAACATGAACTTTAGCCGTTCGGAGTCGGCATAAAACATGTAGGTCCAGTTCTCGATCAATTGTGTGCAAACATTTAATTACACACACAACACAATTGATCATAAGAAGTTCGGTCAAAGTCCTTTCAAGGGCTGAAATGGCCAATTAGTTTTTGATTTTTATATAGCTGAATAAATATATATAAGGCCAAAATAAAAGAAAATGATATAGAATAATACAAAAAAAAATCCACCCAAAAAAAATTTTGCAGAAACACACATTAAAAAAAAAACAGCACATCAATGAATATTACAATGGAAATCTAAATAATAAATTCTGTTGAAATTTACTTAAACCACGAAACTTGCATGTTAACTAATCTGTATTATCCATCAATTTCTCAGATGAAAAAATGTACCTAGGTAAGAATATATGCGGTACAAATGGAAAGAGCTTTAAAACTTCATCTTCAGTCCATATTAAATATTTAATTTTTAGGAAGAATTTTTTCCAATAATGCTCCTAGTGGGTTAATTATAAAATGGAATGTGGGTGAAAATTGTATTGCAAAATGTCGCTCTAACAGATCCGAAACTGAATAAAATCTTTTAAAAATACTATTTTCTTGCTAGACAATCGAAAATATGTGGAACATCCTGTATCATCGTAGATGAGGCGAGCGTTGCATAGCAATTAAAAGCATGACTTTGCGCAGATGCATAGAGAGTTCTTGGGAGAACTTTCAATCAGTTAAGAATGCATCTATGGTGTGGCCACATAAATGTTTTTACTCTTCTTTAAGTTGGTTGTAAGAGAGGAAAGCAAATTGGCACACATGTGATGTTTATGACCCTATTTTAACATTCCATACTAAACATTGCGTAGAAATAAAATAAAAATCACCATCGATGATATGGAGTCAATATCATCACTCTCTCTCTCTCTCTCTCGTGCTCTTTTGAAATTCCTAAAGTTTGGCAAAACAAGCGAATGACAAAAACAATTTGTGTTTACTTCGAAATGTGTATAAAGTGAGAACTGGACTAACTTCGCATAAAGCTCCTGCATGGTAGTTAATATACACAGTTATTACATGAAGTAGAAATTCCGATTTTCTCCGAACCAGATCTGTCAAAAATATACAAAACATGTTGCTGACTATTTGCTGTCTCACATCTTTTGCAAAGTTTCTCAAGTATTTTGAAAGATCTGGGTTTAGTTTTGCCTTTTTGCCATTTGCTATGTTCTTGCAAAGGATTGACACACTTCCACTTAATTTGTGCCCAACGCCCGTTTATCCCCACTCCTCATAAGAATATATATAATTTTCATCGTATATACACAGAATGTGGGGGTTCCTTTTTGTGAAAGCTTTTGGCGCCCATAAATTTTTAAGTCCTTATCTTTGGCCAACGCTTTGCCAGTGCGTTCGTTCAACTGACTGTTTACGCAGCATTCTTCATGCTGTTGCTGTGTTTTGGTTTTTTATTGCCATGCCACATCAATAGTTATAAAACGGACTAACCCAGTGCGTACCACCACCTCAACCTGTGTGTTAATTGAGGAAAATATTGCGTGAATTTTTTTTTGTCAAGAGATTGTTTGCCAGCACTAACGCATTCGTCAATGAATTGCCGAGTTCTTTATCAAAAGTGAAAGCATTCAAAAATACCTTATTGAGTGTTAAATTAGCTTTTTGAGATATGAGAAGCACTCCTTAAGTTTGAACGTATAACAAAAAGTCGCCATTCAACCGATTTCTTTTTTAATGGTTAGCTTTGAGTTGATGCTTGAACCTATTAAGAGAGACACTCAAATATGCAGTAAAGTAACCTATTTAACATCAAAACGATATTTACTTTAATAATTATTTTCAAATAAAACGTTTCTTGTACTAAATCTGGTTAAAGTCTCTTTGTATTAATGAGCTGTTAATTCCAATTGGTGGCGCTCCGCCACTCCTGAGGAGTCGTTAGAATTATTAATAGGAAATTTAAGAAAAAACTCAAGTTTTACGAATAATTTACACATCGCTACACTTGGATGCAGATGTTGCCTGATTTTTTTAAAACGGTTCTAGAAACCTTTGAGCAGAACAGTAATCAAAATATCTCTTATATCTCAAAATATCTTAGAAAACATATAATTTTTTTTTTGGCTTGTAAGGATTGCAACCATTAGAAGGATTTTCTTCTTGAAAGAATTTTTATTTTAGAAAAAAATTAGAATTCGTCGTTTTGTAATGAATTCGTGTCAAGAATAACCCAGCATGTTTAGAAACAATTTTTAGATAAAAATATCACAAATTGCTCAGCAATCACTTTTGTCTAACAATTTCATTTAAATTTTTAAGATGTATTTATTTTCATATTTTGAACCACATCTGGTTTACGTACATACTATAAAGATTATTTTTGTGTGTACAGAAAGAAAATTCAATACATTAATTATGCAGGGTTGTTATTTCATAATTTATAAAAAATCAAAAACTTCAAAATAGCTTTTTTTATATAAAGTTATAAACACAAAAAAACAAAAACAAATTGGCCATTTCAGCCCTTGAAAGGTCTTTGACCGAGGTTCTGATGATCAATTGTGTTGTGTGTGTTATTAAATGTTTGCACACAATTGACCGAGAACTGGACCTACATGTTTTATGCCGACTCCGAACGGCTAAAGTTCATGTTCTCAAGAAACTTTACATGGCATTATTTACTCTCTGAGGTTTGCCATTGTCTGCAGAGAGGTGGTGACCGATCAGAAAAACTTTTTATTGAAAAACCTTTTCGCCGCGGCTGGGGATCGAACCCGGGCTCCGAGCATGCTAAGCCACACACTTAACCTGTATGCCACGGTCACCACCAAGTTATAAACACATACAGTGGCTCACAGCTTATTTCGTGCAGACGATGTGTTAAACTTTGAAATGCTATAACTTGGTAACTAGTACTGGTAATGAAAAAATTTAAACGACATTTGTTTGCTAGTAATTATATATTTATATATAAACTTTCATTTCTTTATATAATGGTCTACTAAAAAAATAATAATCAAAAAACTGAAAAAGCAGCAAAATTCAACGCCACAGCTTATTTCGTGCACTCCACTGAATCTTAAGAAAATGTAATATGTTTGTCTTTTTTAATATTTTGTGTGGCCGCCATTTTGTTAAATTACATCTTTAATCCATTTACTGGCTATCCATTTACTCTACTAATTTTTTGTAATATCTGGGGGGTATTTGTTGCCATTCCTCCATCAATGCATTTTTTAATTAATTTTTATTGGAAATATTCCGCTTGCGAACGCCACTCTCCAAAATTGCCCACAAAATTTCTATTACATTTAAGTCGGGTGACTGTGCAGGCGGATTCATAAGATGCGGGCAATTCCAAATCAACCATGACTGGACGATTCTCGATTTATGTTTTGGGTCGTTGTCCTGGTAGAACCGAAATGTCTCTCGTACGCCCAAGGTGTCGATACTTTGAAGCAAATTTTCTTTTATAAAATCTAGGTACATTGTCTCGTCCATAATGCCTCAAAAAAAAAATAATTTTCCAACGCCCGATGCAGCCATACAGGCCCAAACAATTACGCTGCCGCCACCATGTTTTACTGTAGGCTTGAGATGGTTATTGTTCAGCTCGGTATAAGTCTTACGCCATACATATTGCATTCCTTCGGAGCCAAAAATATTGAACTTAAACTCGTCCGAGAAAATTACGTCATTCCAGAATGTCCTAGAATATAAAACGTGTTATTTGACGAAGTTCAGTCGACATAGCTGATTTTTTTTTTAAATATAAGATTTGTTGCGTGTAACTCGACCATTAAACTCGTTGGCCCGCAGCAGATGACGAATTGTTTCGGCACAGCATTTCTTGCCCAACTCCTTCTCAACCTCCTTGGCCAATTTGGGACCCTAAAGCCTCAGATTTTCTACGATATTTCGCAGAATAAGTCGCTCGTCCGCTTCTGTACATATTTTATTTGGAGCATTTCTGGCCTTATCAGCCACACGATTTTCTTGCAAAAAGCGCTGGATGATGTACTGCACTGTAGAGTGTCTCAATTTTACTATTTCAGCTATTTGCGGTTGGATTTTTTCTTTTTTAAAGTGAAATAAAACTATTTCGTGCTGTTATATTGTTGTGCGACGGCCCATTTTTAAAACAAATCAATTAGTGCACTTAAGGTTTTAAGTCCAGACTAAAAACAACTGTTAACTCCGATCAGAAGAATCAGGACATCAGTCAAGATAAAAACAGCAAACGAGAAAAAGAAAATAACGGCATCACGTTCAAAAGCTTACATGTAAAAACAGTGTGCACGAAATAAGCTGTGGCGTTGAATTATGCTGCTTTTTCAGTTTTTTGTTTATTATCTTTTTAGTAGACTTTTATATAAAGAAATGAAAGTTTATATTTAAATGTATAATTACTAGCAAACAAATGTCGTTTAAATTTTTTCATTACCAGTACTAGTTACCAAGTTATAGCATTTCAAAGTTTAACACATCGTCTGCACGAAATAAGCTGTGAGCCACTGTATATGTTATAAAGAAAATAAGCCATATTTCATTAAAAACCATTGGCATGTTTTGGACTAATTCACATTTAATGATATTATCTCATTTTGATAAAGAACTTGATTTTTTGATTTCATATGGATTCATACTGATTTTTTATGAATTATGAAATAAGAAAAAAGTTATGGTAAAGTCTGTTCGGTTGTTCTGCAAAGAACTTTGTTGTTGTAGCAAACCTATTACTTCATGAATTATTTGGCATAAAGTTTAAAAAAATGATTCTTAAAAAGTATGTTTTTTAAGAAATATTAACTAAAACTAAAAAATTTAAATGCCACAATTTTATAACTGAAAACAGTTTAAGTTTTGCATAAAAAAAAGTTTTCTTAAGAAGAGTTTTCTGAATATTTCCGAAATATTTCAGCTAATTTTTTATTTTACCAAATCAGACGAACTTTTCTGGAGTTATGTTTTAATCTGTGATGAAACAACCTAAATTTTTAAAACAGCGGCTTATCGCGAGAATCAGAGTCAATTCAAACAATGTGAATTAAATTATTAATTTACATGCAATAACAATAGAGTTCAGCTACTACAGCTTTTTCGCACTTTCTCAGCATTAACCCATTTGAAACCACACCCATAGCATAAAAAAAATGTATGTTAAGGATTCCAGTATCTGAAAACAAGTTAATGTGGAAAAAATTTACCATCCAAAGTTTGGATTGGGCTCAGGGATAACACAGGACATAACTCCTAACCATGCATACATAGATCTCTAATTACATAATATATTTTAGTCTACTTTTGAGTTGACCTTTTGACAAGTTAACATCAAAAACGCTAAAGTTGTTAACAGGTACTCATGCGGTTTAAAGGAGCAGTAAGCATATAATTCGTTTTACTATATGGTAAATAAATTAAGTTGTTAACGTTTCTACTGCTTCTACGGTTAGAGTTGAAATTAATAAGAGAAAGAAGTTCTGGAGAATCGAATACACCGGTTATAAGTTGGTGTAAATACACGATATCAGCAGATTTCCTTCTATCACTTAAGGACTGCATTTTCAACAGTTGCAAACGATTTTCATAAGGAGGAAGGTTTAAAATGTCAGTTCCACTTAAGTCCCTTAGAGCAAACCGAACAAAACGTATTTGGATCCTCTTTATTCTTTCAATATGCACATTATAACTTGTGGACCAGACTTGACTTGCGTACTCCAAGTGAGGCCGCACTATTGCATAATACAACGTGGTGGTTGTAATCATGCAGTTGAATTCTTTGGCCCAGCGTTTTATAAATCCAAGCATTGAAGAGGCTTTTTTACAAATATTATCAATATGAATATTGAACGACAGCTTATAATCCATGCATATACCAAGGTCTTTAACAACATGTACACGACTTAAAGCAGTATCTTTTATTTTGTAATTAAATATTAATTCGTTCCTTTTTCGCGAAAAGGTCATAGTTTGGCATTTATCTGGATTTAGAAACAAATTATTTTTAGAACACCAAACTACAAAGGATTTCAGATCGGTCTGGAGTAGGTCGGAATTATCTTTAGCATTTATTGTTCTGTATATTTTCATGTCGAAATCTTATTTGATAAGATCGTTCTGGTCAAATACGATTGAATCCAGCTAACAAAATATTGAGGAAATCCCATGGATTTAAGTTTAAATAGAATCAAATTGTGAGCTAATTTATCAAATGCTTTACTAAAGTCAGTGTAAATGCAGTCGACCTGGTTACCTAATTCAATGTTTTTTAGGCAAAAAGATGTCAAATCGAGAAGATTAGACACAGTGGATCTACCATTAACAAAACCATGCTGACGAGTTTTTATGACTTCTCCGCAGTGAATTTTTACCCGATCATACACGATATGCTCAAAAAGTTTTGGAATCGATGAAAGCTTTGCAATGGGCCTGTAGTTAATAACATCATTCCTGCAACCCTTTTTATAAATTGGACTTATGTACGAATTTTGCCAAAAAATTGGAAAATAACTTTCGTTGATTGATTTATTGAAAAGCAATGAAAGTGGTTGACACAAAATGGAACCGCCTTGAATTAACACTGTGGCAGGAATTCCATCGGGTCCAGCATTAAAGTCCTCATCGATCGATCCAATGTAGGGGAAGAGTGGCATGAAAGAGCCAAGTTTTGAAAGAGCCATCTTGATTTACGCGGTAGTTTTCAGACGAATGCTTCTTAAATTATAATTTTTAAGAAGCAATACTCGCCATATGGCACCCTCGAACATTTGACAGTTCACTGATAATAAACGACGATGGTGTATCGTATTTTGGATTTCTTCATCATTAAGTAAGTTTTTCAGAACATTTTATTTGTTTTGTGACGTCTTCACCTTTAAAACTAACAGTTATATTATTATACTATAATTTTATGGATATATTAGGCCTACCAATAACATATTTATTTTGCCGGAAAAATCTTGATTTCATACTAATTTTGAGGTTATGTTTCTTTGGACAATATGTTTTGAAAGAGCTGGGTTGCGGTGGTATGAAGAATCGTAAAGGAAGTTTAAATTATTTTTGTCAAAAATGTTTTTAAGTGTTTTAAACCTCTTATTTTGTTTTTGGAATAGGTCTTATTATTATAGATTTTCTTCAAAGCGATTTAATTTTTTTGCTATAAATATTTTTAAGTTTTTTAACTATTTTTTGTTTATATTTTTGAATTTTTTTATTTATTTAATTTGTTTTTGTAAAAACAATACTTTTTATAATAATAATTAATATTTTTAATAAAATATTCGTTATTTTTCGTGTTAAGTCTTGTAATAAAAAGATGGCTCTTTCAAAACTTTGGTTGGCTCTTTCAATGCCCATGTGTTATGAAAGAGCCGAATTTCATGTTTTTTATAAATGGCTACAGGTCCAAGAATATTGTTGATTTTGGAAAATATTTCATGGTATTACGTTCATAAATCAATGAGAAAATACTTTTGATACAATAATTATAATTTTATTAATTATTTTTATATATTTTGTAACTTTTTTAAAACTGGCTCTTTCATGCCACTCTTCCCCTACCTACTTTAAAATATCCTCAGAAGTAAAGGATATAGGTTCCAATGAAATTTTGGGTCTAGAATTCAAATATTCAAAATAATCTTGTAAATAAGAATGATTCTTTGAAAAGATTGGCGAATAAGCCACAAATAATAACAGGATCGTCACTAAATCCATCAATGGTTTTGAATGAAGAGGGAAATCCATCAGATTTCTTCTTTGTGTTTATGAATCCCCAAAATTTCTTTGGATCAGACAATATTCTCAGCTTAAATTTTATCTAAATATTCATTATATAATGCAGCTGAAATATTTTCAAATTCCAGAAACAAACGTTTGTAAGTTTCTAGGTCATTAGGTCATAAGCCCTATTCCTGTTGTTGCGAAGAATTTTCAAATCCTTTATATACCAGGGATACGCAGAATTTTTCGCAATTTTGAGGCTGTATGGTACGGATTGAGAAAACATAGCAAAGAGCTCCATATAAAAAATATTAATGGAATCATCAAGATTATTTCCATTAATGTAATCTAAAATAATGTTAATCTTGCTATGAAGTAAATGGTTCAACTTCAAAAAGTCAGCTTTTTTAAAATTGAATTCATAAACTTTATCAATTGAGCTCGAATTTACTATATTTTCTCTGTCAGATTTGTACCAGATGCTTAATGGTGGATGGTATTCATCAACAGTAGTTAGAGCATGGTAGGCCCTCTTAACAATGACATTGTTACAGTCTGTAGTTAATACCAGGTCAAGAAGTCGATTAAGACTATTGTAAATACACTCACTTGTTGTAAGTCAGAACATATATTATCAACAAATATATGTTCTTGGCGGGTCTTTGAATTAGATGCACTTAAATATGTATCATCGTCAGAAGAATGCTATTTTAAGTCAGGCAGATTAAAATCACCGAACAATAAAATGTCGTCATTAACGTCAAGTAAATTTATAATGTAATCCGCAAGGTTTGCATAGACCTCAGCACTGCTCCTTGGAGGAATGTAGGCGTTAACAACATATACTTTGGAATTACAATGTATAACCTTAACGCATATAAGTTCGATATTGGAAGAGCAGGGTATATCAATAAAGGAACTAACAACAGAATTAATTAAAAAATATTAATTAAAGGATTTACAAAAAACCCCTCTTTTTGGCAGAAATTCTTAGCCGTAAAAAACAAAAAGTTTCTTTATATAGGTACTTTATATAGGTAGAATGCTTAACATAGTCTATGAAAATACAATAAATCAAGATTCATCGAAATCTATCTCGAGATATCGAGATACTCGAGATATCTTAGAAACCAATTCGAAAAAACTTGTTTCGAGAAAAACGCGATTAGATTTTCTTCTGTGAACGATAATATATGAATAAATGAACGACATACGAATAAAATGATGTTATATCTTTTTATTTATTTACTAGTGTAAAAGCCCGTCCTTCGACGGGAAGGAACCATTTAGAGTACAAAATGCGACAAAAAATTTATTGGATTTATATACAAAGGTTTTTATTTGAAAACATATTTATTAAATTATTTTGATAAAACTTCTTTTTGTACAACATTTCTAGTAAAAAAATTTTTAGAATTTTTAACCTTGTCCCTTGCCATCTATAATGCTTAGTTTTACATCATCAGCCCGCTCAAACTGCCCATGACTAAATACCAGTTCTTTTAGAAAAACTCCTAATTTTTGCAATATTTAACCTTGCAATTTATTTATGGTCATTGAAAATGTCAGTTTAATTGGAAATTGTCGTCGCCGGAGAGTGAAAGGCAAATCTGTGTTTGTCGGGGCCAAATCAATTGTAGGTATGAAAACTATTTCATGTTCGCCAGTGCGCCTGTCAATACCTGTGCGATGATTAATTAAGTTTTTAAGTTTTTCAAAACTAACCACCTTCCATTACAGATATCTCTTTTGGTATTGAAATTTCGAAGAAGTATTATAATACTTCCAATTTTTAGGTTTAACTTATGCAGTGGCATTCCTGAAGGATAAAATTCATTCAAAAACTCGGCAGGGTAATTTTGTTTATCGTTATCATCACTGTCTTCAATTTAATCCGTTCTCAGATCTCTCACTGTGTCACCAACTAAAATATTTAGAACTTGCTCATTGACTTCGTTCACATCGGAATTTTTTGTGCACAGGATAGCGATTTTGGAATAACGGTTGATGTTATTCGGACTCAAAGTATCGCCAGAAATATATTTAATGGATTTGTCCATTATATTGGACACTTCAGAAAAATTTTTTTTTATTTTCCAACGTCTTTTCTAAAATCAAATAGGTAGGTACTATGAAATGAAGTTGTGCTAACATGACAAAAATAATTTTAGGGAGATATATAACGTTTAACTTAGTTAGATTTTCGATTTTATGCCCAACATAATAACATTTGCATAAATAACGCATTTGCATTTGTCTCCGGTTGTTTTAGTTGAACTAAAATATTATCATGGTTTTGTCCATTATATTAGACAGCCTGCCAAAAGCAAAGCAGCTCATGTAAAAATCAGAGGGATGTTTTTTAATCTTTTTATTGCTTAAATGATGGGAATATAAGCTCAAAAAAATTGTCCACGATTATTCTAGGCAAGCCATTGAAAGGGTTAATAAGCAAACCTTTACAAACAAAATGATCGGGAATTTCTAAGTTGTCTTCATCTCCATTTCCTAACTTGAGTAGCCAATCGCTAAAACTTGGATCAGAAGACCGATCAAGACCATTGTGATTTAATTCTAGCAATTCCAATTGACACCAACGTCACTGAATGTAATAATTGCTGTTCAGTTTATGCAGACCGAATAGGTTCTGGTTATGTTTATTAAGAAGTACTGTAATAGCAAGACATGATGTTTGATGTTTAGTTGTTGAGGAAAATGACGATAGTCTTCAAGTACAAAGATTTCCAATACATAATTTAAGAAGAGGTGCTGGTCCAGACTGAACATGTTCTAAAAAGTACAGTACGTACAAAGATTTCAAATAGATAATTTTACAATAGGTTCTGGTCCAGGCTGAACAGGTTTTACGATATAGTAAGTACAAAAATTTCAAATGAATTATTTATAACTGGTCATGGTCCAGGCTGAACTTGTTTTACGATATAGAGCACGGAGCAGGACGCTTGCCTTTTATATATTAAGATTTTTTTTTTCTTAAATTTTGTAAACGTATTCTTGAGACCTTAAAGAACAATATTCTAAAAAAAAATGGATTTTTAATTTTTTTTTTACACTGTAATAGTACCTTAAGGCCAACGTTTACCTTCTAAAAATTTTTTTTGAAATTTTATTTTTGCTTATATGAACTAACATAATATTGGGAACATACTGTGAAAATTTTAAGCAAATCAAATAAGTAGTTTTTTCGGCGAATTTTTTTATGTAGGCAAGTCATGCACAAAATCACCTCATATGCACATATTTGGTGATCTACCTTTTTTCATACATTGTTATGTATTCTTACAAGCAAAGTACTTATGCAATGTTGTTTTTAAAAATATATATGTTGGTTAAAATATGTGTGTTTGTATTAACAAATCTTACCACAGAATTATTTTAATACGTTTTTAAATACCATGTCTTCGGACACTTTCCACCTTATTTATCGGAAACCAATGATCCGATTTGGATGAATCTTTTTGATTTTGATAGTCAACACCTCTGAAATACATCGGAAACATCTCTAAAATCGATCTTTTTTTTTATTTTATTATTTTGAAAAGACATATCACAACTTTAAATGCTATTATCTCGAAACCACTTTTTCGCGATTGGTTGTAATTAAAAGTGATTGAAAATATTGTTCGATTTAAATAATTTTTGCACCACATATTAGAAAAGCAGTCATTCTCGTCAGTACGAGAATCATGAAAGTAGCTCTAAAAACAACGGAATTATACATATTTAAAGCCGTAGAAAATACTTGTTTTTGTAAATATTGACTTTTAGATGCTACTAGTGTAAAATCCCGTCCTTCGACGGGAAGGAACCATTTAGAGTACAAAATGCGACAAAAAATTTATTGGATTTATATTCAAAGGTTTTTATTTGAAAACATATTTACTAAATTATTTTGATAAAACTTCTTTATATACAACATTTCTAGAAAAAAAATTCTTAGAATTTTTAACCTTTTCCCTTGCCATCTATAATTATAGCATTATAATGTTTAGTTTTACATCATCAGCCCGCTCAAACTACCCATGACTAAATACCAGTTCTTTTAGAAAACTCCTAATTTTTGCAATATTTAACCTTGCAATTTATTTATGGTCATTGAAAATGTCAGTTTAATTGGAAATTGTCGCCTCCGGAAAGGAAAATCTGTGTTTGTCGGGGCCAAATCAATTGTAGGTATGAAAACTATTTCATGTTCACCAGTGCGCCTGTCAATACCTGTGCGATGATTAATTAAGTTTTTAGGTTTTTCAAAACTAACCACCTTCCATAACAGATATCTCTTTTGGTATTGAAATTTCGAAGAAGTATTATAATACTTCCAATTTTGAGGTTTCACTTATGCAGTGGCATTCCTGAAGGATAAAATTCATTCAAAAACTCGGCAGGGTAATTTTGTTTATCGTTATCATCACTGTCTTCAATTTAATCCGTGAGATCCGTAAGATCTCTCACTGTGTCACCAACTAAAATATTTAGAACTTGCTCGCTGACTTCGTTCACATCGGAATTTTTTGTGCACAGGATAGCAATTTTGGAACAACGGTTGATGTTATTCGGACTCAAAGTATCGCCAGAAGTATATTTAATGGATTTGTCCATTATATTGGGCACTTCAGAAAAATTTTTTTTTTATTTTCCAACGTCTTTTATAAAATCAAATAGGTTGGTACTATGAAATGAAGTTGTGCTAACATGACAAAAATAATTTCAGGGAGATATATAACGTTTAACTTAGTTAGATTTTCGATTTTATGCCCAACAGAAGCCTTCAATTTTTTTATATCGCGTGTTAATAAATTTTGCAAAAAAGAAGTGATTATTGTGATTGGTGTGCAAAGTTTAATTTTTTTTTATAATAACAATTGCATAAATAACGCATTTGCATTTGTCTCCGATTGTTTTAGTTGAACTAAAATATTATAATACAACGTTATCATGGTTTTGTCCATTATATTAGACAGCCTGCTAAAAGCAAAGCAGCTCATGTAAAAATCAGAGGGATGTTTTTTAATCTTTTTATTGCTTAAATGATGGGAATATAAGCTCAAAAAAACTGTCCACGATTATTCTAGGCAAGCCATTGAAAGGGTTAATAAGCGAACCTTTACAAACAAAATGATCGGGAATTTCTATGATGTCTTCATCTCCATTTCCTAATTTGAGTAGCCAATCGCGTGATTTAATTGTGATTTAATTCTAGCAATTCCAAATGACACCAACGTCACTGAAAGTAATAATTGCTGTTCAGTTTATGCAGACCGAATAGGTTCTGGTTCTGTTAATTAAGAAGTACTGTAATAGCAAGACATGATGTTTGATGTTTAGTAGTTGAGGAAAATGACGATAGTCTTCAAGTACAAAGATTTCCAATACATAATTTAAGAATAGGTGCTGGTCCAGACTGAACAGGTTCTAAAAAGTACAGTACGTACAAAGATTTCAAATAGATAATTTTACAACAGGTTCTGGTCCAGGATGAACAGGTTTTACGATATAGAGCAAAAGGTTTAGTAAGTACAAACATTTCAAATGAATTATTTATAATTGGTCATGGTTCAGGCTGAACATGTTTTACGATATAGAGCACGGAGCAGGACGTTTGCCTTTTATATATTAAGATAGTTCCGTTATTTGTTGAACGAACCTCTTTACTCTATTTTGGTACCGACAATAACGACATTAATTCATACCACGTTACCTTTTTTTGTTTGTCTACTTTGACATGACTTATAAAAACAACAAAAACAACAAAAATATTAGTCTTAAAATAATAAAGTTTGATATTTTTCCTAGCAAATATAAAAAACCGTTTGTCGATATCTTTAATTACTTTTGTAAAATTTTGTAAAACATTTTGTGTCGCCAAGGTAAAAGGTGGCCTTAAGAAACTTTATAGACAAGATTAGAAAGAATACGATCATCATTCGTTTCGGCAGCGTTTTAGTCCATGAAGTAAAGAACGACAACGGTTTGAGTATTCCTGTAAGCATTTCTAAGTCGCGCCCTTATATTTTTCGACTATATTTTTGGTACCGGCTTGAGAAGTGGAACCCAGAAAAATCAAGCCCCCAAACACCCCTACTACAGGGTTTGCACAAACTTTCAGTGGAGTCAGTGGTAACGCCAAAGTGGCAACCGTAAGTTTATTTCCGATAATGTATCTGATTGTCCGAATTTTAAATTAGATTAGTCTGTCTCTATCCAAGTTATAGATATTTTGGAAAGATATAAAAATTGTTGCTCACGGCAAGCATTGTGTGATATATACTACACCGTCCAAAGTTGAGAGTACGGCATCAAGTCCTGCGATACACATATCGGGCTCATGCTCGAATTTGGTTGGAATTTTGGCTATTGGTTCCATTATTCTTTATACGAATAGAAGTTTTTATTTCTAACCAAATATTTAGAATAATTTTAAAATTTTGATAAAAATTAACGATCGTTCAAAATAAAAAATTGTATTATATTACATATATTTTTAACATGTAACTGTATTTTGTTAAATTTATTTTGTAATTTTTTTTTTTGTATTTGTATGGATATTTTTGTAAATAAATAAAATAGGAGTGTCTGCTTTATTAAACAGTACTTTGTTTTAACACGACGGAAGAATTGCTATTTTATCGAATGCTTTTGTATATTCAGTGTTTAGCAAAGCAAACAATGTTAATTTTTCTACTATCCTTCAGAATTGACTACTATCCTTCTTACCAAACATTCAATATTGACTTCCGTTATCCTTCGATTTGTACAACCGTCTTAAGAGTGCAACGAAGTGAAAACCGCAATAGATAAAATCAATATGAGACCTTACTTACTCACACAAACACACACTTCTACAGCGAGTCATCATCAGTCATTACTCAAAACAAACAGAATAAGAAATATAAAAATAATTATTTGCTCAAGCTACATACTTATGTTAATCATCAACTGTTTGTAAACCTTGAGTTAAGTGGCAAATAAAAAATTCTCATAAACTATATAATTCTCATAAAATATATATTTTTTTTATATTAACCAGAAGGCACAGAACTACATAGTTATTATCCACAGACGATATGAATTTTTTGACGAAGTGAAAGGATTCACATTGCAGTGGCTATTTGAAGTATACTTATTGAAGTGAAGTAAGATTACTAATTTTTTTTTTACAAAATAAAAATAAAATAAAATAATTAAAATCCATTCAAATTGAAGTTTCTTCTCCCAGCTCAACTATTATGCTTGAAAGGAGACTAAAGAAGAGATTTCTTATGATTCAATAAAAGACTTGAATTTTTTCTGGACCAGGACCAATCCTAATATCTACAATCTACTTGGTGCGATGTTTAGACCAACTGCTTTTGTTATTATACAGAATCTTTAAGGACTCACTGTCTTGTGGGACATTTCCTTCATATCGAAAAACATCGCATCTAACACCAATTTACAAGAATGATGATAAACGGTCAATTGAAAATTATAGAGCCACAACAATTTTGTCAGGCAAAAACTTAAAAAAAAGAATTTATTGTGATAATTTAACACATCTCATCCAATCCAATCTAATTGAACAGCAACACCGGTTCCGAAAAGTACGGTCTAACACCAAAAATCTTATAATTTTGGTATCATGGTAAATGGAAAAGGATGCTGTTTATACTGATTTCAGTAAAGCTTTCGATCGAGTGGATCACAGCGTCCTTATATATAAATTAGAAAAATTTGGTATAGCGGAGTCCACACTGAGTTGGGTAATATCATACCTTGACTGCAGATCCCAAATATATTAAATTTCAAGGAATTTTGTAGAAAAAATTGTAGTTGCTTTATGAGTTCGGCAAGGTTTTCACCTTGGTCCTCTTCTTTTTAACATATATATGACTTGAAAGAAGTTCTAAACGATATTATCAACGCAGATGATTTAAAAATGTACAATGTAATTAAATTAGAACAGATCTCAGTTTTGTACAATCAAAACGATTATGTCTAAAGCAATGGTGTATCTAGGGTTGTCAACTCTGGAAAGTACAAAATCAGGACGAAGCCATCAAAAATGCGGGACTTGGCTCAAAAATGCGGGACAACATTAGATGCAATTTTTTATTTTATTAAAAATTATTTCCTTTTATTCTTTGAGGAATAAAGGGTATCAACGATGCCCTTACACCATCGCATTGGTTCCTTGATATTGTTTAGATATCTTTCCAACTCTTGCCCAATTCATGAAAAAACCAAAAAATAAATCCAAAACGTTTTGATAAAAAAAATGTATGAAAAGTAAATGATAAATTAAAGTTGATAAAAAAATTAAACAGCTTTTGTAAACTGCGTTTCATGTCGAATTGGAAATCCAAATTTCCAATTGGTGTATCCAAAATAAACTTGATCTTAATGTCAATTAATGTAGTGTTATAAACTTTTCTCGGAAGAACAACGTAATATAAAATATCTTCCATCTCAATAGTACTGAGCTTAAGACAGTCAATCATATAGTGGATCTTGGTGTTGTCATAAAATATTTGGGTGTCACAACATCCTTGTAATGTGCATTAGTGCGGCCAATACTTGAATATGCCTACATAATTTGGAATCCACCTTCGATTCTCGTAGTGCAAGAATTGTATCTATTCAAAGGCAATGCTTACTAAAAACCCTGAGACACGTGTAAAATCCCCGTAACTATTGCAGCCTTCCATATTATGCACATATGTACAGTGTACACTAGAGTGGGTCGGCCTCCATAAAAAAAAAAAAGTTTGAAAAAACCACCCCCTATTTTAAAGTTGACCTCGAGAGGATTCCGAAAACAAAAAAATTTTTTTTTTTGGACCACCGGAAAAACAGCCAAAATGGTCTTTTTTGCATAACTTAAGCATTACATGTCAGATCTTAAAAAATTACATGTCGTTGAAAAGGGCTTTACGAGCACTACAATGCCTTCTTAGGACATTTTTATTTTTGAGGTCATATTCAACTAATAAGTACCATTAGCCCGATTTGTCCCCCTTAAATTTCTTGTTTTTTGCTATATAATTAAACTCCTTCAAATTTGTTAAATTTGTGTTCAAAAAATTATTTATCAAGTTTAAAAACAAAAAAGTTATAATAGTTCAAATATTTGATATAATCCTTTTTTTTATAAAAAATTTACTTTTAGTTTAGACAACGAACAAGCACATAATATAAACAAAATTGTAAAAGAAACTTAATATATAATTTTTTGAACACAAATTACACAAATTTGAAGGAGTTTAATCTTATGAGAAAAAAAAAAAAAAATTAAGGGGGATAAATCGGGCTAATGGGGCTTACTAATTGAATATGACCTCTGAAGTAAAAATGTTCTAAGAAGACATTGTAATGCTCATAAAGCTCTTTTCAACGACACATAATTTTTTAAGATCTGACATGTAATGCTTAAGTTATGCAAAAAAGACCATTTTGGCTGTTTTTCCGGTGGTCCAAAAAAAAAAAATCCTCTCGAGGTCAACTTTAAAATAGGGGGTGGTTTTTTCAAACTTTTTTTTTCGACCCACTCTAGTGTACACTCAGCCTTTTAATTGTGATGCCATTATCATCAAGGAGATCATTATAGCTTTGTATTTGATATTAT
Organism: Tetanocera ferruginea; assembly: GCA_958299015.1. NCBI lineage: Eukaryota > Metazoa > Arthropoda > Insecta > Diptera > Sciomyzidae > Tetanocera > Tetanocera ferruginea. The sequence goes on from OY282642.1 coordinate 74,229,943, forward strand.
TGATGGTGCTATTGCATCGACTTTATTTCTAGACTGGACCTACATTTTATTCTGACTCCAATCGGCTAATATTCATATTCTCAAGACATGCCATTGTTGCTTTTTAAGGTTTGTCATTGTGTGCGGATGGGAGGATTGTTATCTGAGGGTAATTCAGAATTCGTTCCGTTGGCTCGCACGCCACACACTTAGCACTCACGACCAAAACCACTTTGTCATGAAGTGCCATTTGGTGATAAAAAAGTGTCAAAAAATTAATAAAAATGTCAAATTAGGTGTAAAGTTTCTACAAATTACGGTGAGATCATTTATTATACATAAACCCCATTTCCAATTTTAAATTTTCTTGCGCAAGCAAAGTTGGAAACCTACTAACTTTTGTTGTCAATTGAATGCAATTCTAAATATTGTGAGCAATACAAGGCAAACATGCTCAATAGCATGAAGACGTTACAAAAATTGACTGTGGAAATGCGCCTAAAACTTTAAAATTAACTCATGTATGTAAATTACAACTCGTCAGTATTGAAGACCTCATTTGCTCATTAATCGCTATCTATTTCACTAGTTCTATAAGCATTGCTACTTTTCTGACCCTAGGTACCAAATAGATGGGTGGTCAGTTCAAGCAACCTCAAACTCGTACTGCTTATTGCTTATGTTTTTGTTTTCGTCTTTCTCTCATGAAAATGGGTTTGAATTTATTATTGCAAAAACACGATATGACACTTAAAAACCATTTGAAATAAATGAATTTAAAGTTAAGAATGGTTTACATTGCAAGGTGTACCTCGCAATGGAACAATCTTCTACAAATATGTCCAGCTCGTTGCATTTGCTCATGATATCGATATTATCGCCAGAACCAAGAGAGATGTAACTGCTGCTTTCGCCGCTATCGAAAAGGAATCAGCCAAAGTGCGTTTGACGGTGAACGAGGGCAAAACAAAGTATATGCTGTCTGCAAATGTGTAAGTGCGGCGTCTTGGCTCCCATGTTACAGCAGGCAAATATAACTTTGAAGTTGTCAAGGAGTTTACATACCTTGGCACCGCCGTAAACAGCAACAACAATGTCAGCATGGAGATAAAGCGAAGAATAACAAATGCTTATAGGTGCTACTACGGGCTAAGTAAGCAATTAGGTTCCACAGCCCTCTCTCCATCGACAAAACTAACACTCTACAAGACGCTCATCATACCTGTGTTTCTCTATGGCGCTGAGGCATGGGTGGTATCGCAAACAGATTCAGCCGCTCTTTGGGTGTTTGAGAGGAAAGTTCTTCGCAAAATCTTTGGTCCTGTTCAAGTTGGCGACGACTATCGCATTCGAATGAACTACGAAATGTACGAGCTCTACGGCGACATTGACTTAGTCCAGCGTATAACAATTCAGCGACTACGTTGGCTGGGTCATGTCTTTCGTATGAATGAAGAAGCTCCAGCGAAAAAGGTGTTTGAGGCAAAAGTCGAGGGTCGACGACGGAGAGTCGGATTTACCAGGATTGACCTCGGATTGACCAGGGCGAGGAAATCTTAACCACGCTTGGTGAGACAGATGGAGACGGCGCGCGCGAAGCAGAAACGCCTGACAAGAGCTGATGAAGTTGGCCTTAACCCGACCACGGGTTGTCATGGCCACCTAAGTAAAACAGTTAAGTTTAGAATGAAAAAAAAAAGATTTTATCCAAGATATCAGTTTCTTCGAAATAAACTCTCTTTCTTAGCTAAATTTGACGCAGTAAGAAAACTGGGACATGTAACAATAAACATTCACGACTGAAAATCGTGAAAATCGTTGCAATGAAAATCGATGCAACATTATTCTTCGATATAATATTGCAATTAGTAATCCAACCATACAAAACGAAATCATTTTATGACATTATGAAATTATGAATATTTGAAATTATTCAAAATTATATTTTATACTTTTATGTAAAATAAAAATAAGACCTTTAAATGTTGTTGAACATCATGAAAACATTATAATAAAGAAATAAATGTATTAAAATAAAATGATTTTATTGTATTTTCTTAAACAATCCATCGTATTTAAGATTTAAAAATAAAAAAAAGTAAAGATAGTCTAAAGTCGGTTTAGCCCGACTATGAAACACCCTACATACTTTTTCAAAATACAAAAATAGTATTGAAACAAGTAAAGAAAGTCGAAAGTCGGTCTAGGCCGACTATGAAATACACTAAATCCACTTTTCAAAAACAAAAAATTTTTTTATTGTAAATGGGCGTGTCCGTGGGCGGATGAAGCCTATATTTTATATGCATTTAAATGTTAATGAAAAATTTACACATACCAAGTTTTATTCCTGTAGTTCACATTTAATGCCTTTTTTGTGCTTTCGCTATGGGAGGTAGGCGTGTTCATGAACGGATTACTTCCAATTTATGAAAACACTTTAGTTTTAGTATTAAATACATACATACCAAATTTTATCTTTCTATGACAAACATAACCTTATTTATTGAGTTTTAAACTTTTTGGCTTGTATGGGAGGTAGGCGTGTCCGTAGGCGGATGACGTCCATTTTTCAAAACCAACTTTGTCTTGCTATAAAAAACATACGTGCCAAATGTTAGCTATTTAGGTTAAACAGAGGCTTATTTATTGCGTTTTTAATGTTTGGGTTGTATGGGAGGTGACCGTGTCCGTGAGCGTATGACGTTCATTTTTCGAAGACATCTTGTGTTGATATAAAACACATATGCACCAAATTTAATTGCTGTAGGCTAATTATGAGCTGAGTTATGCAGTTTTAAGTTTTTGCATTGTATGGGAGGTAGGCGTGTCCGTAGGCGGATTCCAAAAATATTCAATAGTGCAGATCATTGGGTGCATGTGACCATGTGTACTAAGTTTCATCTAATTATCTCTACTCCTTCTTCTTATTTATCCTGTGTATACGAACAACACAAAGTTAATATACCCTGACTTTTCAGGTTTAGGGTATAAAAAGGAATTTTAATTCGCCAACAAACACGCACATCTCCCATACAATCCACAGTAGTTAAATCTGTTTAAGCCTTAATACATGGGTTTTTATAAGAAAAAAATAAAAATGTGTTTTGTATTTGTTGTGATATTTAAGAAATATTTAAATATTATAGGATGTTTAGAATTCTTTCTTTGCTATTTATATAGATAGATACGAAGATAATACAGTGAGTTTGAAGTGTAAAATATTTTTAAATGCAAATTTTGAAATGCAGGAGCGGTCGAACAAAACAGTGAATAACCAGAAAACTAAAGAACTTATTGTCTGTGAATAGTGAATACTGTGAACACTATTCTCTTTATTTAAACAAGAACATCTAGCCTAGGACATCTAAGACAAAATTAACTTAATTTGTGTTGAGTTTCTTGGTGTAATCTTTTCACAAATAGGAGTTGGAAAAACAATCAAGAATCATTTTTTCCCATGTCAACCGATTTGATAATTTTTTTAATGATTCAGAGTGCGAAGTAGGAGTGCACCGACTGTTTTTAAAAGATTTTTTTTGGAAAATTTTTATGAAAAAAATTTGTTTTTGACATTAATTTTGTATCGAATCAAGAGAAAAAAGTTTGAATTTAATCCATTGTAGACTCTAGTAGTTTTAATAACATAGAACTTCAATTAATTGCAAAGAATAGAAATATTTTTTTAGACAACACACAGAGGAATAACAGAGGAATGCAAATTCGCGAGGTAGAACTGTTTTGCATCATCAGAGTGAGTTTCTCTTTTAGGGTTATTTTTATGTATTCTATCGAGAGGTTGTAAAGTAGATCATACAATTTGAAAAACTTATTGAAACAATTTAGTTTTCCGAGAGCCTTCAGCGCAATGTGTACAGAGTGAAAAGTAATGCAATTGAATAAATGTGACTAGCGTTGAAAATATAAGCAAATAATTATATTATTGGGGAATCCATATAAGTCATAAATTGAACATGAAGGCTATTAATGCAAATGTCTTATTTGGCCGCGAATTATATGGCATTATTTTATTGTTAATTTTTATTGGAGGTACGACAGCCCAAAAAACTCATGTTGGTGAGTACAATCGATGATATATAATAAAGATATGCTAATATCTATTCAGAAACAAGAACATATCAAAACTATCTACTCCTTAACTTTATTTCAATTGTTTGCTAAGGCTTTGACTATAAACTGTGTCATATATTAAGGTGAGATCTGTGCTGCATTTCTAGACTTTATTTCACTTATATAAATTCGGGTCAAAATATGGCTTTAACAATATTTGGATACCTTAAATACTTCACAAAAACCAGCGAAATATAAAAGTTATGTAACATGATTTTCACCGTGATATGCAAAATGGCTTTGCAGAGATTTAAAAAGGTTAAGAAAGTGGCTTTAAACAAATGTTTAAAAACTTGAAAGTACAGTTTTCGTCACCTAAATGCTGTGATTTTCAATGTCTGCAATGGATAGATAATTTTTTCACACAATTTGCGAATAGTTCAAAATTTTTTTTGTTTTTCTTCAATTAAGATCACGTGAATTAAGTGTGAGAAAATTGCAGAAGATTGAAGAGAAAATTGCTTTGCTCATATAATCTATGTAAGAATTGTCTCGGTAAAACAAAACTTGATTAAATTATGTATGGATCTCTCTGAAGACATCAGAGTCATGCCGCGTAGCATGCGCTGAGAAGCAAAACAAAATTCATTGTTTGTCAACAAATATTTATATTCTGTTCACTATGATTTTTTTTTTCGATTATCTATAAACAATTCACAGTGGCGTTGCATTCAATTTTGTCGACATGGAAAGTTGCCAAATTATCATTATTTATAATCCGTAACGCGTATCATAGCCAATTTTCATACGGTCGACTAGTTATTTCAACTGAAAATTTTGAGTTATCCTGAAAAATGCCCACGGTTTTCACGATTTTTTTTTTGTAGATTGCACAAAATTTACAATAATTTTTGTTCGCAGGGGCCCCGCGATTGTGCTGTTAAAAAGCTTTTGTATGAATCTACAATGCACTTCAGAACAGTTCTGAGCAAATGCCTAGGGCTCCGCTTTCGCAGGGGACCCGCGACAGTGCCTTTTGAGGCAATAATTTTTCAATATAATAAAACATGCCGCCCACATGATAGCCTAGACACATTGACGACGGCTGACAACATTGCGTCAAGCGTCAAATTTTTTTTACATGCTTTTCTTATGGAGACGAATGTGGTGAAAATGTTGCAACGACAATGCGTCATTGCAACAATGTTGCTGTCGTCGATTTAGAACTTTTTCTTATATGTCATGCGACAAAAGTGTTATTTTGAATAGCTTGCTATTTCGGTAGCTGTCACTTTTGAAGCTGTTATTTTTTGACATTTGGCAAGTAGAAACTACGCCATTACTAAAAATGGAACGATACACGCTTAATACACGATTGAAATCATAAAAATTCACTAAAAAAATGGTGAAAATTTTGCAGTCACAGTTCGCAAAACTAAAGCATTTTTTGGTCGTTGTGAAGCACCTTGTCGGAGCGCAATACAGAAATTGTTGGAAAAATTCGAGCTGTTGGGACAAGTTAGTGATAAAAAGAATAAATTCCGTGAACGTCACTCAAGAACAACTGAGAATATTGCTGCTGTAGCCCAAAGTGTTGAAGAAAACCCAGGTTTGTCCACTCCTCAACGTTCTTTGGAATTGGGCATTCCACAAACGTCATTACACCGTATTTTGCATAAAAACGTTGGTCTTAAGGCTTATAAAGTTCAGTTTACACAAGAACTCAAGCCGGCCGATCATCAACACCCAAACAACAACTGCTATTTTTATTTCATCTTAAAGACTTCCTGAAGAGAAATTATTAAGAATGACACACTTACGATTATCTCTAAACGATATCTGTAAGATACTTATAAAACTCTTCTAAGCTCATTTTGGCACAATATAAGTGCGAGTTGTAATTTTAAGAGCGCCCTCATATTGACCTCTTAGATCAGAACATAACACTTATAGACAACTAGCTTTGCTGTAAATAATATGTAAGCGTATTACTTTTGCGGAAGATAGCTATAGGACCTAATCCAAAAATAAAATGTTTCGTCCAGTGCCCAACTCTTAAGAATTGTTGCTTGAGCAACGTTGTGTTTTTGCTGATTGGGTCCTTGAAATGCATGAAAATGATCTGGAATTCCATTTCAATCATCGTGAAAATCATCGTGACTGATGGACCCATTTCCACTTCGGTGGCTATGTCAATAAGCAAAATTGTTGCATCTGGGGCTCGGAAAACCCAAGAGTTATTGTTGAGAAGCCTCTCCATCCTCAACGTGTGACTGTTGCGGTTTATGGTCCGGCGGTGTCATTAGAACCTCACTTTTTAAAAAATGGGGTTGGATCAACAGTTACGGTAAATGGATTACGCAGAGAGATGGTTAGTGATTTTTTATGGCCGAAGTTGGATGGTATTGATCTGGACAACGTTTACTTTCAACAAGTGGCGCTCCGTGCCACACAAGAAACGAAACCATTGATATTTTACGGGAAAGTTTCCTTACCGTGTTATCTCTCGAAGAGGTGATCACAATTGGCCACCGAGGTCTTGTGCCTTAACACCTTGCGACTTCATCCTTTGGGGCCACGCGAAAGATAAGGTCTATGCCAACAGCCAAGCGTCGATTCAAGACCTTAAAGATGGAATTCGTGAGTCTATCAAGGACATAGGGCAGCCACTTTGCGATTTTGTTATGGAAAATTTCATGAAAAGGATATGGTCCTGTTGTATTTTCGTTTAGTTTCGTGCTTCTTTTGTGGTTTTTATAAAAATGCGGCTTATCGTGCTTCATGTAAAATAATCAAGTCGTCAATGCTATGAGCTGAACACTGGTAGACACAGAGAAACTGCTTGAAATTTTCCTTGGCTTTCACGATAATGAATGTTTTTGCTCAGAAAGGCCTCGAAGATCGTCCTGCCTCAGGATCCACAAAACGTTTACTCGACACTGCTACAGAACGAACTTGAGCAGTGGAACTCCCCCCGTTGCGTCAGCGCTACGGATAAATAAAACTGTGTCATATTGAAAATTTTTCAAAAAAAGAAATATATATAAATGAATCTCTCGTTTATAACATACAGGAGCTGAAATATGTCTATATTCTATGTCTTCCCACCAAAATCTCGTAATCGAAAAAATAGTCCAGAAAATTTCATTCATCGATTAGCCTTTCGATTACAGAACCTATTATGTTTATACAGTCATGTCATTGGAGGTAATTGATGTCGCTCTCTTGTGACATGGAAGTACTTATGTATGCGCTTATTAGGTTTAACTAATAACTACTTCTCAGTAATCAATTATTTATCAACAAATAAGAAGTTGTTTAATAACACGTTGCTGTACACAAATTAGGACCCCAATTAAATATTGAATATGGAAGTTATTTTCGATGGTAAAATAAAATGAATATGCCCAATCTACAGAATTTTGGAATTATTTATTAAAATATATACAAAAACAATATTTTCAAAAAAATAAAACACAAAATATATTAAAATGTTGAATTATGCCTTGATCAAAATGTACAAGTCTTGAGCTACTTGAGCCAAAAAAGAAAAAAATAAATTAAAAATGAAATGAACCAAAATTATATTTTCTTTGTGCAAATAAGATTTGATTTGATCTGTCCAATTCGGACAGGAAAATATAATTTTTTATTTTTATATAAAATTTCTGCATTTTTATATACTTTTATACTAACAGAAACAACAACCAACTGAGAATTACATCGTTCGGTTGTTCATTATATTGATGTGCATAAACAACAACAACAACAAAATTAATTTTTTACAAACAAGTCCAAGATTACACTTATTTACCACAAATTTGTGTTGAGTGTGTTTCAAAACAATTTTCAAGCCCAATTTCTGGCATTAACTGCGAACGCGAATAGCATATTTTGAGATTGTTTTGAGCATTGTACAACAAAGAAGGTAGCTGCAGCGATGGTTGTGCTCTCTTTTCGTTACTGCCGATATTGTCAAAATCAGCTGTGTGGCGAATATGTAGCTTGCAGTTTATTTTTTTAATTAAATTTTCAATAATGTTGGACTTGAAACACTTTTTAATTGCTTTAATATCAACAAAACACGGAAAAGAACATTTTTTTACAATTTTTAATTTAAGAAACAAGACAGATTCAACTTCGTTTACAAAGTTTGAAAATTCTTGCTTTCTCACGTCTTTGTCAAAGCTTAGAGATTTTATATGAGTTGTCAACTTCGCTCTCATCTAGCGAGCTTACCTTTATTTGTATCATTGTTTTGAGCTCTATTGAGAAGATTTCAATTATGAACGTTTTGAGCTTGATTTTAGCCTATTCTTTCTTTTCGTGTACACAAAATTTTAAAGCATCGGACTTTTTCTGCAAACAAAAATGGATGTTAAAACATCCTTTCAACAAAAAAAATAAGTGATAAAGTTGTTAAATGATATTAAGTTGTAGTTGCTTATTTTCATCTTGTATAAATTTTTCTCAATATTTCTTCAATGGGATTTTGAAAGATTTTACGAGACAATGAATAAAATGAAAATTATTAAAAAAAATCATGTCAATCAAACATCATAAAGCCATTTAAGAGAATTTTTTTAAAAAGTTGTCAGAAATGAGAAGTTCACACCTCGTTTTTTCCGAAAAAATCTTCAAAATTACTATTGACTCATCTCGTATAAATTTTGACTTTTACGCCTATTTCCATTCTTGACATTTTCATGACCTGACTATTTCACTTCCAAGCTTTTTTAAGCTATAAGGTAATTTCGGGGTTAAGCGATAAAATTATTCCTTTCCATAATCATCGCGACAGCTTTCACCTATCAAAAACCCGTACGAGAACTTTTGTTTTGGGAGTAGTTTTAGGGTGTGGAAATTTGACTTTCATATATGTATATTTCATATGTACCGGCGGGACATTTAAAAAATCATGCAAAATACGGGACATCCCGTGCAATACGGCAACACTACTACACTTCATGCAATTTATCTAACTTGCAACAGGGTCTTTTTTTATAGTACGCCGATTTTGCTTTCATCTCTGTAACCAAAATGACCCATTAAACAAACAAGACACATTTTCCTTAAAAGATAATTTTCAATTCCCATAACTTCTTTATTTTTCTTCTTCTCTTTTATATACATTACTTTTTCTATCATATTTATGGTTGTGTTTTTTCAAATAATTGTCTGTGGTTACTACTGTCTTAGGTACTAGCGATACCCAAAAAACTCTGATTGGCGTGCTGTGTAAGCAACACTCTGGTCTGAATATAGTGCACTTTAACGCTGGAAGCGTTAAATGATGATTAAATGATGTTAAGCTACATGTTGTCCGACACTGTTTTGAAAATTTAGCTGTTCATATTATTTGTGTCTCTGAAACCTGGTTTCACAAAGACTTAAATGCTGCCTGTTTGAATATAAATAATTTTAAGCTTTATAGAAATGATCGTACTGATAAGAAAGGCGGGTTGTTGCAATCTACTGTAAAGATAATTTAAATGTGAATCTGTTATTTATGTCCAGTGGTTTTGAGGTTGAATTTATAAATGTTGAAATTCGTGTTAATTGTGCTAAGGTGTTTGTGTCTTATGTGTATAATCCCTATCGTAATTGTTTGGATCAATTGTTTTCTATTCTTTCAGATTGTGCAATTGGCTACGACCATTATGTTATGTGTGGTCATTTTAATATTGACATTTTATGTAAAGACAATCTTGTGAGCAGCTTTAACGATAGACTTGCTGAAGTTGGTCTTCAAACCGTTAATACAAGCATGCCTACTCGCTATGCAAGTAACGCGTCTCCAAGCCTATTGGATATTTTTGTTGGTCGGATATTTCGTCTGTCTTGCTTTTTGATCAATTGTCCTTTGTTTCTGAACATGATCTCATTTTCTGCTCTTTAAATGTAAATCTAACACAAGTTGTCGTTGAAAAAACAATCTTTTTTAGGTAATAAAAGTCCGTTGATTACGGCTCGTTGTTCAGTGACGTGTCTTCCATTAACTGATTCAATGCTGGTTAATGAGTTCTGTTAATGAGAAGCTAGAGCATTTTATAAATAGAATTTTTCAACTTTATGACCTGCATGTTCCATTAGTCACTCGCCGAGTCACTAACATAAGTTGTCCTTGGTTCACAAACAATGTAAAATTAGTCTTAAAAAAGCGTAATAGAACTTACAATCGTTGGAAAAGGAATCCCACAACATCGAATTGGGAACAGCACAAAAGAGCGAGAAACATAGCTAACTCAACAGTCAAAACAGCAAAGCGCATATTTTCATGTCCAAACTAAGTTCATCACAACCATCTAAAACGCTTTGGAGCAATTTAAAGCAAGCTGGCGTATGCAGCGTGAGATCCGAAGATTGTCGGATTGATCCTAATTCCCTAAACGATTACTTTATAGCCAGCTCCACATCGCCAGATAATGTGAGTGACTTTAATCCGAGGTCTTTAAGTTCTGAATCTCCAAGTAATTGGATCCTCAGCCCGCTTACCCGTATATTCAATCACTGTTTTACATGTTCATGCTTCCCTGATGTCTGGAAAGCAGCGATAATTATTCCCGTAGCGAAAAAAACGAATGCTTGTGATCCGTCTGACTATCGTCCTATAAGTCTGTTATCATCCTTGTCAAAAGTGTTTGAGTCTCTCATGGCCATGCAAATCTCGGAACACATAAAAAAATCGACCTTTTGTCCCCATTTCAGTGTAGTTTTAGACCAGGGCATAGCTGCTCTCAGAGGCGTTCCTGGGCTTGGTGTCACCCGGGGCGGGTACTCATGGTGTGTGAGTATAGATATCGATAAGAAATTTTTAAATGCAGTAAGAAACCAATTCGATGTGATTTAGTGCTTTTATTATTATCTTTATGTTTTTCGAAAAAAAAGGTTAAATAAAGAAAACTTATTAAGGGCGGGGTAAAGTTTTGAACATCTCAAGAATATTGTATTGAATTCAGCTATACCAGTGAACAAAACTTTAAATTGATTTTCATAAACATGTAATTTTTAAAGACGGTGACCACGATTCGGAGAAAACTACTGAACCGATCGTTTTAAAAATTTCTCCATATATTGTACATTCAAATAACTATCAAATGACGCTTACATTTTAAGTTTAAGTTTAAATTTAATTAGTTTCTCTTACAATAAGAAATAGGTCGATTGTAAAAACATCAACATTTCATCGCGTTCTTTGCAAAAACCAATTTTTTTGAGGCACCAGCGGAGAACTGCAATAAATCCGGTATTACTTTATATTTTTGTACCAAACTTTTTTAAATAATCTTAATGTACTAATGTACTAATAATGTACTTATTATACCCTAAACCTGAAAGGTCAGGGTATATTAACTTTGTGCAAACGTTTGTAACGCATAGAACGAAGCGAGTCCGGTATAGAAAAGTATATATATTCTTGATCAGCGTCACCACGTGAGTCGAGCTATCTATGTCCGTCCGTCCGTCCGTCCGTCCGTCTGTGTGTTGTCCGTATACACAGGATAAGAAGAAGGAGTTGAGATAATTAGATGAAACTTGGTACACATGGTCACATGTACCCAAGGATCTGCACTATTGAATATTTTTGGAATCCGCCCACGGCCACGCCTACCTCCCATACAACGCAAAAATTTAAAACTGCATAACTCAGCTAATAATAAGTCTACAACAACAAAAATTAGTATGTGTGTGTTTTATATCAACACAAAGATGTCTTTGAAAAATGGACGTCATCCGCTCACGGACACGCCCACCTCCCATACAACCCAAAAATTGAAAATGCAATAAATAAGCCTCTGTTTAACCTACAGAGCTAAAATTTGGCACGTATGTTTTTTATAACAAAAAAAAGATGGTTTTGAAAAATGGACATCATCCGCCCACGGACACGCCTACTTCCCATACAACGCGAAAATTGAAAACTGCATAGCTCAGCTCATAATTAGCCTACAACAATAAAATTTGATATGTATGTGTTTCATACCAACACAAATATGTCTTCGGAAAATGGACGTCATCCGATCACGGACACGCCCACCTCCCATACAACCCAAAAATTGAAAACGCAATAAATAAGCATGTGTTTAACCTACAGAGCTAAAATTTGGCACGTATGTTTTTTATGACAAGACAAAGATGGTTTGGAAAAATGGACTTCATCCGCCCACGGACACGCCCATTTACAATAAATTTTTTTTTTTTTTTTTTTTGAAAAGTGGGTTTAGGGTATTTCATAGTCGGCCTAGACCGACTTTAGACTTTCTTTACTTGTTTTCAAAATAAATCTGTAATAACAATATGTCATAAAAAATTCTTGAAAGTATACTTTTTAATGGCGCTGCACAGTGCATTCATCTTAACAAAATTGGTACAAATTCAACCACACAAATTTTGTATGGTTGAATAATTTAAGCTAAATAAGCAAAATTGCAAAAATGGTTGAAATCGGTTAGTTCCTAGGGGTACCTTCCTTGGACCTATATTAATTTTTTACATTTTTTTGTATGCGAGTGTTTAAAAAAGTTGGCCGATTTTAACAAATAGAGAAATAGTTTTGCACTGAAAACAGTAGAAATTGATAAGAACTAAGGGGTACCTCCCTTCGACCAATATTAAATTTTTATACGATTTTGTATGGGAGGTACATACAAGAGTAGCCCGATCCTATCAAAATTCAATGAGAATGCTAGACAAGAAGAATTAGAAGATGTGAACTAAAAAAATGATAGAAATTGGTAAAACCTTTAGGGAACCACTCTTGCACCTATATTATTTGTTTTTTAAAAATCCAATTTAAGACACATTTTTTGTTATTTATAATAGAAAAATAAATACGGTAACTTTTTTTATCACTCATATCACTACTGACTTTCATCACTATAACTTCTTCGTGGGATTCACTCGAAAATTAAAGAATTTTTTTTTTTGTTATTCCCTTTTGAACTTTGCTAAATTATTTTTCTATGCATATAATTATTTGTTTATAATTTATTATAAATTATTAGTTTTTACAAAAAGTCACTTTATTAAACCTGGATAACTTTCTTGTTTATAAAAAGGTGCAGTTAATATTTTGGAAATAAAAAGTTACTACTTCAAATCAAATTACGAAAAAGTTTCGCTAAAATCGAAGAATTTTTTTGTAATTCAATTTTGAAATTTGATAAATCTTTAATATTTTTCTGTGCAAAATTTAAATTTTTTTGCAAAAAATCACTTTTTAAATTTGAAAATCTTTCTTGTTTATAAAAAAGTTCAAGTACTATTTGAAAATAAATAATAAATACTTTAAATAAAATTACAGAAAAATTTTTGCTAAAATCCAATAATCTTCTTTATATTTTTTTTGTTATAGCTAAAATAGAAAACAACAACATTTTTTTGAAAATAGTAATATTTTTAGAAAAGTAATATTTGAAAATAAATAATAAATACTTTAAATAAAATAACATAAAAATTTTTGCTAAAATCCATAATCATCTTTATTTTTTTTTTGTTATAGCTTAAAAAGAAAACAACAACATTTTTTTCTATTTTTGTACCATTTCGATGCATTGTGCGTTTACCAAATAAATAACTTTCGAAATAACCTCTTTGAAATTAATATTACAAGCAAGTTCGTTTTCAATGGATAAAATAGCAAGATCGGAAACTCTTGCCTCTTCCTTTGGAAGACCTTAAATAAGTTTTAATTAATTTTAGCTTTGAAAATGTTTCCACAATGTTTTCTCCTCATTGTTTCGACTTGCAAGCAGAATTTTAAAACAGATATTAAAAAAATGTGACACACTTTTTTAAACGTTAAGTATTTGTTCACTTTTTCTGATTGTTTGAGAATTAAAAAAATATCGAAATGGTGTCACCCCTAAAATGGTTGTACCGCCCCCTCCGCTCTGTCTCTTAGATTTTTCGAAGGCATTTGATTATGTTGATCATTCAATACTGTGCCATAAATTTGCCGTTAACTTTGGATTCTCTAGCAGAGCGCCTTTTAAATAGTTCGTCTTTTAAATAGCTACTTGGTGGGAAGATCCCACAGAGTTAGGGTGGGAAATAGTCTGTCTGCTTGCTGTGATTTATATTGTGGAGTGCCTTAAGGCTCAGTACTTGGTCCGTTACTGTTATCAATGTTCATCAACGACATTTTTTATCGTGTTATCATGCATGCTTATGCTGACGATCTGCAACTGTATTTAGACAGTCCCATTGGTCTTGTTGATAATTGAATGGGCTAAGGAAAATAAGCTTAGGCTAAATCCACTTACATCATTTGTTTTGCCTATTTGCAAAACTAGTTATTCTGTTGGTTTTGATGGACTTTGTTGGCAATGTTAAAAATCTAGGATATATTATATACTCGCCACTTTCTTGTGAGGATCACATTAATTCGGTTGTCTATAAGGTTTACTATTCTCTTAGGAACCTTAGGTGGACCGCGTCATTTGTAGATATCGATACTAGGAAAAAAACAAGTAAAGAAAGTCTAAAGTCGGTCTAGGCCGACTATGAAATACCCTAAACCCACTTTTCAAAAACAAAAAATTTTTATTGTAAATGGGCGTGTCCGTTAATTTATGTGCATTTAAATGTTGATGAAAAATGTACACATAACAAGTTTTATTCCCGTAGCTCACAGTTAATGCCTTTATTGTGTTTTCGCTATGGGAGGTGGGCGAGTTTTTGGACGGACTACTCCCAATTTTTGAACACACCTTAGTTTTGGTATAAAATACATACATACTAAATTTAATTTCTCTATGACAAACATAACCTTATTTAATGAGTTTTCAACTTTTTGGGCTATATGGGAGGTAGGCGTGTCCGTTGGCGGATGACGTCCATTTTTCAAAACCATCTTTTTCTTGTCATAAAAAACATATGTGCCAAATTTTAGCTCTTTAGGTTAAACACAGGCTTATATATTGCGTTTTCAATTTTTGTGTTGTATGGGAGGTGGGCGTGTCAGTGAGCGGATGACGTCCATTTTTCGAAGACATCTTTGTGTTGGCATAAAACACATACATATCAAATTTTATTGTTGTAGGTTAACTATGAGCTGAGTTATGCAGTTTTCAATTTTCGCGTTGTATGGGAGGTAGGCGTGTCCGTGGGCGGATGATGTCCATTTTTCAAAATCATCTTTGTTTTGTTATACAAAACATATGTGCCAAATTTAAGGTTTTTAAGTTAAACACAGGCTTATTTATTGCGTTTTCAATTTTTGGGTTGTATGGGAGGTGGGCGTGGCCGTAAACGGATAACGTCCATTTTTCGAAGACATCTTTGTGTTGACATAAAATACATGCACACCAAATTTTATTGTTGTAGGTAAATTATGAGCTGAGTTATGCAGTTTTCAATTTTTGCGTTGTATGGGAGGTAGGCGTGTCCGTGGGCGGATTCCAAAAATATTCAATAGTGCAGATCCTTGGGTCCATGGAACCATGTGTACCAAGTTTCATCCAATTATCTCTACTCCTTCTTCTTATCTTGTGTATACGGACAACACACAGACGGACAGACGGACGGACGGACGGACGGACATGGATAGCTCGACTCAGGTGGTGACGCTGATCAAGAATCTATATACTTTTCTATACCGGACTCGCTTCGTTCTATGCGTTACAAACGTTTGCACAAAGTTAATATACCCTGACCTTTCAGGTTTAGGGTATAATTAGTGCTCCAGCTTATAGTGCCTTTCATCTCATACTCAGACATTGTCTATAGCAAACTTGATTCCAGGTCCAAACTTAAACTTCAATAAGCTATTTGACCTTCGTAAATTTGATCGAATCAGCCACTTGAGTAGCAAAATACTCAGATGCAATATTTTTAATTATCTTATGCTAGGAATTATTAAATATGCTAGGAACAGCATATTTTTACACAAATTGTTACACACTAAGGCACCTAAATACCTATTTTAGAAGCTACAATTTTGTTGATCAAATTGAATTTGATCAAATTTAAATTGAAATAACCGGCCAATAAAATTAATTTTCAACCATTTTTTCTTCTTTTGAATACAACTATTAGCGAAAAAAAATTGTTCAAAACTGTTCTTGTGCAGTTAACAAACTTATCTACCTTCTAATACTATTTATTTAATGGATAAAAACATGGTATTAATAACTTAGTCGTAGGGGACTTAAAAACTTTGTTGCAATTGTGCAATTGTTAATGTGCTTATGCAAATGTGTGCCACATTTACTAAGATACAACTTTTTTCATAACATTTATTTAAGGTCTCATTTTCGATCCGAATCCACCTGAGTTAGAGAAAATCTTTCATTTGGCCATCGAAAAAGCGAACGAAAATGCTGACTTTCAACTGCACGGCATTACGGCGAGCACCAGTCCAGGAAATGCTTTTGAAACTTCCAAGAAACTCTGTAAAATGTTAAGGGTAAGTTTAAAATTGCTGCGTGCCACAATTCCGGAGGTGCACTTTTAACTTATTCCTCCGTTCTGCAGCAAAATGTTGTCACCATCTTTGGCCCTGCCTCCGACACTGCAGCCAAACATGCCATGAGCATTTGTGATGCCAAGGAAATGCCTTACATTGACACACGCTGGGATTTTAATGCTCAGTTGCCGACCATCAATTTGCATCCGCATCCCACACAACTAGCCACCGTTCTAAAGGATCTGGTTACAAATCTCGGCTGGAATAGTTTTACCATCATCTACGAGTCGGGTAAGCCACAAAGCAGTCGAGCACACAATTTCTGCTACCTGACATTAGTTTTTGACATATCGTTTTTTACTGGTGTTTTGTTTACTCTTAGGTGAGTTTCTGCCCAACGTTAATGAGTTACTTCAGCTGTACGATACTGATGGACCCACCGTAACTGTGCGTCGCTATGAACTTGATTTGAACGGCAACTATAGGAACGTGCTGCGTCGTATTAAGAATTCGGGTGAAAACTCCTTCGTTGTTGTTGGATCAATGGATACGCTGCCAGAACTGTTTAAGCAGGTCAGTGGAATGTTGCTCAACTTTCGCTGTTAGCTTAGCATGCTAGTGGAATTAACTTTTTCTTAAAGGCTCAACAAGTGGGACTCATGACTGGTGCCTATCGGTATATAATTGGTAACTTGGATCTACAGACAATGGATTTGGAACCTTATCAACATGGTGATGCCAACATAACAGGTATTCGTTTGGTCTCACCCGAGAATGAGCAAGTGGCCGAGTTGGCAAAGGCTGTGTATGAGTCGGATGAACCCTTTCAAAATGGTAAGTTTACTTGACTTAACGGTACAATTTATCGTACAAGCTTCGAAATGAATTTTTCAAACTTCTTAAAAAGTAATTAAAAAGTATCTAATAATATAAATGTCTATATTTGATAAAAAAAAAAAAAAAATCAAAAAATGGGTTTCAATTTTAAGCAAAAAAATATAAATCGAAAAATATTTTCTAGTTTTGAGCAAAAAAGCAAAAATTATAATTATTTTTATTGTTGATCAAAATAATAAGAATCAGAAATAAGTTTTATTACACAGCAACAAAATAACAATCAATTTATAATAGGTAATTTAAATTTTTATGTTTATCTCTTAAAAAATAAAAATCATTATTTGAAGAAGCAATACAAATTCCAATAATTTTTTAAGTCTTTTCCGACACTTAAAATAAGCCGGATTGAAGTTTAGATTTCGCCCGACACCAACCCAAACGTTAGAGGGACTCTGAAAATATATTTCTGCATCATTTCTTTATTTTTTGGATCGGAGAAATCCCTATGGATAGGCTTTTCTGGTTTGGCAAAAAAATCAAGTTATTTGCATATAACTTTATTTTCTTCAGAATGAATAATATTAACTAGAGTTTGACTGTGGCCGAAATTCGACCTTTTTACATAATGATTCGATACACAATTTATGAGAAAAACAAATTTTCTTCATACAAATTTGGAAAAAAAAACTTTTAAAAATATTCAGTGCACTCCTTCTCCGCACTCCGATTCATTTAAAAAAAAGTATTAAAATCGGTTGGGGAAACACGTGAAGAAATGGTTCTTAATTGTTTTCCCTACTTATTATATCCCTATTTATATATAAATACATATACAGTCAAACCTGTTTTTGTGCGGTCTTTTTTTGTGCGATTTTATTTTTGTGCGATCTGTTTTATGCGACCTTTTTGTGTGCGATATTTTTTTATGCGGTTTCAGTTATGCTTGCATGCGATATTTTTTATGAAATTTTTTTCAAGCGACATATATATGTCGTGAAGTTATTCGCCCTAGTAAGGTCGCGGCGAAATTAGATCAATTGCATATTGCGCCATATTCTTAACCTGGAGAAGGATTTGATGTTTTCGACGAAAATTATCTTATCGAAATTATTGAGAATGATTCCTTTAATGATAAAAACGTTATCGATATCTTAACTGATTATGAAGATGAACAAAGAGAATCGACTTCTATGACAGCAGACAACATTTATGCAGGAATCCAACTAAGCATCAAATTAGAAATACATTTTCTTAGAATTGATAGCAACTCCACAAGAAGTTTAAAATTTCAAAAAGAGCTTCGGTCATGTTTATCTGGCTATCGCGATATTTATAATAAGCTAACCAAACGACCGTCGTCACAAAGACTTATTACCGACTATATGGTAGCAGATTAAAATTCCACTACAATGGTGGTAACAGATAATAATTCCCTCTCAATATTTTCAAGTGATGAAAACGATTACGAACCAGATCAACATAAGAAAATGCTCGTTTTAGACTACGACGAGTATTGAAGTACGTTTGAATATATATTTTGTGAATTTATCTTTACTTTGAATACAGAAATACAATTTTTGAAACGTTTCCATGTATTATTTATTTATTTATTTTGATTGGAGATAAATTTTTCACTTTTTCATAGAACTTGGACATATTTCTTAGGGTAAACTCTTTTCATGCGGTCCCTATCTATCGCAAAAAAAAATTTTTTTCGTAATGGTTTGGTCAAAGTTAAATATAGCTATTTGTGAAGTTTCAGAAAATTTTTTTTTTGCGGTCCCTATCTACCGCACAAAAACAGGTTTGACTGTATTGCGTTGAAATATTATAGTTTTGTGCCCACACTTCAAATTCGGAAAGATGTGCCGGCCACTGGTTAACAAGTTTTGGGGTACACCCCGATTAATATATAATATTTGTCTCGTTGTATTTTCTGCTTGAATGGTGGATTTTGTTGTTAAGTACAATATGTTGGGTTGAAGTATACAGTTCATAGAAAGCAATAATTGTTCATAGTATTTTTTACCATTGAATAAGGTTTTTTAATAAAACTTAGTGGATCTTGTTAAGTATAATTCCATGTTCCTTGTATTTATTCCTTTTTTGTAAGGTTTTGTATGCAAAAATTTAATAGTTTTCAACTTACACGGTTTTTCAAAGTTGTGGAACACATCTCTTAATTTACCATTTATCACTTGTTTTTTACACGATTTACTCAGGAACGTATCTACCATGTAAAAAAAGAGTTGAGCATACAAACATTGGGTTAAATAATTTTGAAATTTGTTCTATTTACAAACTATTTTTGAACCCTAAATATCGATATATCGTAATTTTCGAAAAATTTTTTTTAAACACCTATAAAATATGTATTTTTCATGGTATGCATGCACATGCATTTAAACTTATTGGAAAAGTATTAAGCTCTTCTATCTATTGATATATCTTATAGTTTGATTTAACCAAACATGCGTTTTTTTTACGGAAAATAGAATTCTGGCATTAGATTTTTCAAGTTTCCATTTGATTGATTACTAAGCATAACTCAATGTAGCTTAAAACATATCTGTCCTCTTACTCAATTTTAACGTTTTTTTTTAGTTATAACATTCTTAAAGCCAACGAACGCTATATTCAACAACTAAATCAAACTGTAACTCAATACTTTCCCTCCTTTCTTTCATTCCATTAAATCTTTTATTTCGTCCTTACCACCACCCTTATCTCATTCAATACTCAACCATATAAAAACATGCATTTCGCAAATTTGCAGTCTCGTGTCCTTTGACCGTCAACATGGCTTTGGTATACGATGGAGTTCAACTTCTGGCCGAGACATTCAAGCATGTGATGTTCCGTCCAGTGCCATTAAATTGTAATGATGACAGCTCCTGGGACAAAGGATACACACTCGTCAACTACATGAAATCGGTCAGTATGACGGTGGCTGTCAACAAGTAAACACACAAAATGACAAATGGCTGCACAAACCCTTGCTATGGCTATTCAGAATGGATGTCCTTGTTGCACGAATATTTAGTGTATTTAATTCGATTTCTCTCTGTTTCAAACATGTTGTTGTAGCTCTCGATTAACGGTCTCTCGGGTGAAATTAAATTCGACTACCAAGGATTGCGCACAGATTTTGTGCTCGATGTCATCGAGTTGTCAGTGTCGGGTATGCAAAAAATAGGCAGTTGGAAGGCACCGGAGGGATTTGTACTAAATCGTCCACCGCCTGCCTTGTTGTTAGAGCAGGACCAACGTTCATTGGTGAACAAGAGTTTTGTTGTAATTACAGCTATTGTAAGTAACTTGGTTAACTCGATAATCAAATGCAGCACTGATAGACTTTGTGGAATACTTTCAGAGTGATCCGTACGGCATGTTAAAAGAGACTCCGTTAAAACTTGAAGGTAATGATCAGTATGAAGGCTTTGGCATTGAGCTGATTGAAGAGTTGGGCAAGAAACTTGGTTTCTCCTATACTTTTCGTATTCAGGAGGATAATAAATATGGCTCATTGGACCCCGTAACTGGAAAATGGAACGGCATGCTCATGGAGATTATTGAGGGGGTAAGTCGTGCATTACGGAATAGCATTTTGAAGTTGTACTTATACACAGAGGGAAAAACCTATGGACTCAATACATAAATTTATGTACTCATCGCATAGTTTTCTGCACACAAAAATTTTACATTTTTCATGTATTGAGTACATGTTGAAATCTATATTGACTACATAATGCTTTTAAGCGGTTATGTAGTCAATAAAGAATTTTATGTACTCAACGCATAAATATGTGTCGTGAATTAATGGATGTATGTGGTGAGTACATGCACACTGTACTCATCGCAAACTGTTACAAATAATTTTATGTAATGAGTAAATATCTTATGTACGTATTACATAGATTATTGACTCAGTACATACATAATTTACTCATTACATATTTGGAGTACATACTTTTATGCAATGAGTACATACATTATTTACTCATTACATATTTTTAGTGCATACATTTATATAATGAGTACATACATCATTTACTCATTACATATGTTAAAAACATAATTTTATGCAATGAGTACATGCATAATGTCTGTGCGTAAATCACCCTCTCAACACATGCAATAAATAACTTAATAAAGAAATGACTAGATTTCACAAAATAATTGGCAATTACTTATAGAAACCCAGCCATTTAATTCTTATCCAATCATCGCTTTTGTTCTAGAGTACAGTGGATAAACTCATTCCTGCTCTGATTTTCTAGAGGCTTTAGAGGTGTTGCTTATTTGAAAATCAAGAAACAAATGACATAAAACAGCAAAATCGTGTGCCGATGTGCAAGAGATACGTGTACTGAGTCCATATGTTATGTACTGAATAAATGTGTCACTTCAATCGTATAAGGGGGACGTGTACTGAGTCTATATTTTATGTATTGAGTAAAGTTTTTGTAAAAAGTTACATAACACGTTGACTGAGTACACGTTGCTTGTATCTATTGAAGTCTGCTATGTATTCAACACATAACATGATGTATTGAATACATTTTTTATTCATTTTAAAAAGTGAATAAATTGATATGTAGTCAGTACACGCTCCCTTTACTCAGTAAATACTACTCTTGTTGCGTTCTCATACAAGTTGCAGTGCATAGATTTTACATAGCTGTCTCTGTACTGACTACATAACTTTTTCCCTTAGTGTATACAGTTATTTAAGTATTTCATAAAGAATATAGTCAAGATTATATTTGCAATATATCGATATCTACGACAAGTATGTGCCAAAAACCGCTTTTTACAGGATAGTGTTTTTCTACTATTCTGTTATTGGCTTGCAATATAAATTGTAACATACGATAAAATATACGATATTTTTAACATAACTATAGGAATTCAGCTTCAATATTTTCCAGGTGTTGTGAGATATAGAACAAATTTTTTTCTAAAAGTCGATAATTATGCGTAAAGTGGTCGAATTATATACAGTGGTAGAAATATAAAAAAAAAATGGTTTCTATTGTAATTCTTAGTGTCGAAATAATAATAGAAAAACAATGTAAATCAGAATAATCACTACTGTATGGTTGGGTTAACCAACGGAACTTAAAATTTTTCTCTCATTCGCACGATTTTAAATATTACTATTATGTATAAAAATAAGTAAATGGAAACTATTTAAAATTTGTGTGGAAAAAGTAGAAATAAACCGGATTTATGTTTACAGAAACGTATATTTCATCTGTCTGAACAAAGGATCAAGTTAAGGGACATTTTACCTTATTTATGTCGAAATTGTAGAAGTTTTTAAAGTAAGGATTGTTAGGTATTTGAAAAAACATTTTTTATTGTTTAACGTAAGTATAAAAATTAACAAATAAATTGTTTTTTCAGTTATTCAGCGCAATCAATAACAATTCTTCCCTCGGAATTAGAAAAGGGAGTTTCTATTTTTAAGATAAAGCACAAGAACTTTGTGAAAAATTTTAATGCAAATTTGTTATCAATCGCCAATATCAGGCGCGCACACAGGGGGGGATTTTGGAGGTTCTAATACGCTACTAAATAAATTAAAACAAATAAATATATCGCACCTGTTCAGCTAAAGGGCGGCAACTCAAAATTTTCAATTTTTCAGTGGAGGCAAAAAACTGTTTATGATAATATGAAAGGAATATTTAAAAAAAAAATTATGCCGTCGTAAAAATAAAATGTTAACTTTAATATAAAACTCGATTTTAATTTGTTTTGTTAAGTATTTACAGAAAAATAACTCATTTTCGAGTTACTTCCGTCTTCTTGAAAAAAAGTAGTGCCATTATTTTGACTTGTGTCAGTTTAACTGAAAATATCGGCGGTGATTAACAGCACCGATTATTATTTTTATTATTAGAATATTATTAGAAAAAATTAAAGTCTATAAGTACAGTGATAAGTAATCAAAACAATGTTGCTAGATAATAAAATATTTTACAATTTCATCATAATTTTACCTTGGTTGATTTCACTACGACAACTCAAAATACTTTTATCCTGTTTGTAACTTTTATAAAATGAATAAGGCCACAATTCGAAATAATTCCCTTTAGTTGAAAAAACTTAGATCAAAATTGCTGAAACATGTAAGTACAACTAAAAATATATCTGTTTTGTTGAAACAAAAGTAAGTACTTGGAAGACATGGTGAGCGACATAACGGTTTTTTTTTAAAGAAAGAGTAGACACAAGAATGGGAAAAATTTACAGTAGTTAGAGTTGATCATTATATAGCTCTTTTTAACAAAAAGTGAATAATTGAAAATTTTGAGTTGCCGCCCTTTAGCTGAACAGGTGCGATATGTCTTAAATACATTAGAGGTCAAGGTAAACTTGGGTTTTTTAAAATAATATTACAAGAATGCAAATTTTTTTCTTGAAAGGATATGACGGTGCTCGTGCAATGAGTGGAGAATTTAAAGGATGTCCTGCGCTAATACAGAAGACATATCCAGAGGCTATTTGCATTGTGCTTATCTTAGCCTAAATCTAGCAATAGCAAATTCCTGTAAAATTGCAACTATTAGAAACTGCATTGGCATAATTAAGGAGACCGTTAATCTTTTCCGACAATCTACGAAAGCAGGCATTGTTTTGAAAAACTTTATACAGAAATCTGGCCCAACATCTAACCAAACGCGCCTGTTAAAATTTTGTGAAACACATTGGGTTGAGCATTTGGACTCGCTTTCATTATTTTTTTAAGTTTTCCAACATATATGTGCTGCTTTGGATGAAATTGACGGTGCTAACATTAGATGCGATGGAACAAAGCCTCATGCTTTATTGGCAGCAATTCGTTAGCCTCAATTCATTATCGCTGTGGCAGTCCTTAAATCCATATTTGCGCTCTCGATAAATATAAGCCAATTTTTACAACGAGAAGACTGTGATCTAAGTAGATGCGTTGAATCCGCTAGTCATTTATATGATGAAATCAAAGAGATGCGGAAAGATGCGAGAACAGTCTTTTAAGGCTTTATTTAATTCGGACAAGGCGATAGGCGATGATATGGGTATAGACATCAAAATTCCCCCATTAGTAGGACGTCAGACAAACCACGACAACTACGATGGATGCCCAGAAGTATATTTCCGTCGTTCAATTTACATACCATTTTTAGATCATATTTCGGAAGAACTTCAGGGACGTTTTTTGAAGCATCGTCAACTTCTATCAAAGATAGAAAATATTTTACAAATGCATCACTCTTAATGATTTAGAAATGCGTAAAACAGTCGAAATTTTGAGTTTGCAATGGCCAAACGATTTTGAAGATGGTATAGACGGTTTTCTTGCTGAGTTTAAAATGTGGCGAAGGTACTTCAAAAATTTATACATACTAACGGTGTACATAACATTATTAATAATAATACAAAAGAAACGTTCCATGTTCGTTCCGGCTCCAGAACTGTTTAGCACAAGCCTACTACAAAAAGAAATAACTCTTGATTTTTGTTTAAAATTAATATATTGTTTTATAGGTTTATACAGGCTTAACTACTATGGGTTGTAAGGAAGGTGGGCTAGTTCATGGATGAATGCACGTATTTTTGTACACATATTAGTTTTGATGAAACATACGGACATACGAGTGTCAAGTTTTACCCCTGTAGCTAAAATATCAACCTCTTAAGAGCTTCGCTATTGTAGATATTGTAAGAGAGGTAGGCGTGTTTGTAGGCAGAAAAGGTATATTTTGTGTACACATCTTAGTTTTGATACATCATACTTACATTTAACTTGTAGTTTTGTATCCAATAAACGTAAAAAATTCAATGTATGCATTAAACGTTGTATTTATTTCTTTACATTTTTGCAAATTGTCAACGAATTGATAATTCATAACGAATTTATAAAAAAAACCGATTTTTAAACCTTTCGAATTCGTTTCAAATTGAAATCAAACCCGACTTTCTTATGTGGTTTATTGGGAATACTTTATATTAACGTTAAGCTACTTTTTTTCTTAAGTTTTCAATTTTATTTTAACAAAACATAGCTACTTCGCATTATAAACAATATAAATATTATATGAAAATGTTAAACTATTACTTTATATTCAACTGTGTTTATTTCTTCCTCACTCTCTTGCGTTAATTAAGCGCGCTGACCTGGGTATCACGGATTTGACCATGACATCCGAACGCGAAAGCGGTGTTGACTTTACCATACCGTTTATGAACCTGGGTAATAAATACATAAATATTATAAAAGCTTTTATAATTCATCCAACAGTTTTATTGTTGTTGGTCATGTGTTGTGACAGTAATTAAGATTCGGTGTTGATGCGGTTTATGATGTTTTCACACTTTATCTCTGTTTCCAGGCATTGCAATATTGTTTCGCAAGCCGATGAAGGAACCACCAGAACTTTTCTCATTCATGTCACCCTTTTCGGGTGAAGTGTGGCTGTGGCTGGGTTTGGCTTATGTGGGTGTCTCATTGAGCATGTTTATATTGGGGCGCATTTCCCCCACCGAGTGGGATAATCCGTATCCGTGTATAGAGGATCCCACCGAACTGGAGAACCAATTTAGCTTTGCTAATTGTCTGTGGTTCTCGATTGGTGCCTTGCTGCAGCAGGGTTCCGAGTTGGCGCCAAAGTAAATATAATGAGTGTAGTGAATGCTACCTCAGGTTGAGGTTATTTTCCTTTCCGTTATATTTGTGTTTTTTTTTTTTTTTAGGGCATATTCAACGCGTGCAGTTGCCTCATTCTGGTGGTTTTTTACGCTCATTTTGGTCTCATCATACACAGCAAATTTGGCAGCTTTTCTTACAATTGAATCGCTCAGCACACCCATAGAGAAAGCTGAGGATTTGGCGGCCAACAAGGGAGGCGTCAAGTATGGTGCTAAGCTAGGCGGTAGCACATTCACATTCTTTCAAGTATGTATGTGCAAAATTTAAAGATTCCAAAAGTGTTTAATATAAATTCCATTGGCTGTGCCCACATCATCTTATTTTATTTTTGCAGGGTGCCAAGTATCCCACCTACCAGAAAATGTACGAGTACATGCGTGACCATCCGGAGTATATGACGGCAACAAATGCCGAAGGTGTCGAGCGCGTGGAGAACGATAATTATGCTTTTCTTATGGAATCAACGTCCATTGAATACACAACAGAACGACGTTGCAGTTTGACACAGGTTGGATCCTTGTTGGACGAGAAAGGATATGGCATTGCAATGAGGAAGAGTGAGTATGAGTGAAAATAAGTAATTGTTGACAAAGAAAATATAAAGGATATGCTATAATGTAAGCTATTTATTACAATCATTCTTATTGGAAATTAATATGGCAAGAAATACCACGCATACTAAGTGTTTACTGGAGAGAAGAATCCATGAAAACATGTTAAAAATTTAAATTTTAAATACTACACAGTAAAAAGCAAATATAAGGTGAAAAACTGTCTTCAAATAAACTGCAACAGCATTAAGACAGCTTGTGCTAAAATGACCCTTTACCTTTTTGTACTGTAAAAAGGCATTCAATGCTGTCTTGCTCAAAGATAGTTATATGTTAAAAGCAGCCAACCTACGCTGAATTTCAGCCCTTTTTGTAAACAAACTGGAGGTTGAATAGTTATTCAACCTTTGTTATTTTAAGAAATAATATTCTGAAATAATAGGTGTTCAGCACGTAAAATTCAACTTTATTTTCTCGAAAATGTAATTTAATTGCAATATTTTATTTTTAAAAAGTAACATAAAGTCAAACAATTCAATATCTTAATAAAAGAAACGCTTTACTAGTTAACAGAAGAAAAAAAAATAATATAATTGATAAAAATTCACCACAAAACATTTCATTTGAGGCAGGTTCAACAAGTTTATTTTGCTCAACCAACCGAAAAGTGTGTTTCAACAGGTATAATCAGATCATCAGGATAACAAATCATTATTTGTTTGGAAGAAAAAAATTTCAGTTATTAAAATAAAGCTTACATAAAATGAAAAATATATGCAAATAAGTTGATGAAAGAACAAAAATAAGTACAAAACTACAAAGCAAAGAAAATGACTTACTTACTTAGATGGCGCTTGAAACCGTTGATCGGTTTTGGTCACGTCTAAGAATTTTCGCAAGTCTCTTTTGTCGTGCACTTGCTGACGCCAGTTGGAAAATCCAAGCATCGTCAGGTTATCCAACGACTGATCTTCCAACGGAGATGCGATTGGACCATAGATCTTGCGAAGGATTTTTCTCTCGAACGCTCCCAAAGTCCTTTCGTCAGAGCTGCTCAACGTCCAGGTTTGTGATGCGTATAGTAGGACGGGCATGATTATTGACTTAGAGAGCGTCAGTTTTGTTCGTCGAGAGAGAGCTATGCTTTTCAATTGCCTACTTAGCCCAAAGTGACACATGTTGGCAAGAGTTATTCTTCGTTTAATCACAATACTGATATCATTTGTGAATTTATGCTGGATTCCAGGAAGGACTTCCTTAACAATCTCAAAGAAGGTGTTTATAACTGTGACGTGGTTTCCACGACGCTGGGACTGTTGGTTTTTGACATCAGATACTTCGTTTTATCGGCTTTCACTGTAAGACCCATTCGACTTGACTCTTTTTCTAGCCTGGAGAATGCTGCACAGATTTCGCGCGTATTTTGGCCAATGATGTCAATATCATCAGCATACGCCAGCAGCATAGCACTCTTATATAATATTGTGCAACAATCTCAGATCAGCTGCTCGAATATCTTCTTCTTTACTAAATTAAAAAAGTCGCAGGATAAAGAATCACCTTGTTTGAAACCCCGCTAAGTCTCCCCTCGAACGCGCACTGAGGTTCCAATCATCTGGAATGCATTCTTCCGACCATTTTCTACATAGAAGCTTGTTAATGCATTTAAATAGAGCTTCGTCTCCGTTCTTAAACAGCTCAGCTGGTAAGCCATCGGCTCCTGCGGCTTTGTTGTTTCAACGCTGTTATACTTCTTCTATTGAATTTTTTTCTCTGTTGTTTATTTTAATTGGCAAACACTCATATAATAATATTTAAAAAAAAAATAAATTTTACCCACTTCCGGTGAGTCCGGTTTAATTGATGTAATGTATCATAATAAGATAGTTAACATTTTTATTTTCTTGATTATGATTAACAAAGGTGCAAATGCAGTAGAAAACAAGTAAAGAAAGTCTAAAGTCGGTCTAGGCCGACTATGAAGTACCCTAAACCTACTTTAAAAAAAAAATTGAAAATGGGCGTGTCCGTGGGCGGATGAAGCCTATATTTTATATGCATTTAAATGTTGAAGAAAAATTTACACATGGCTGATTCCACACAAATGAGGAACGGAAACATGAATCCTAAAATGCTTTCAATTGAAATAATTTTTGGTTCTCGCATTAAAATGGAGTTTTAAGTTACTCTTGCCGCAAAATTATTTTTAGTTTTAATGCTTATTTATGTTTTTTTTGACAATGTAACTAAACAAACTCCGAGTTGAGAAAAACTTAAAATATTTTGTTTAGATTTAAAACGTTGAAAACAGCCATCTCATGATGCACATTCAAAAAAATTAGGTTAGCAATGTTAAAAAAGATAACAATGCTATTTAAGAACAGTTTATAACAAGGATTGGTTACTGCGTTAACAAAGAAAAAATATTTAAACTGAGTGTTTTTTCAGTGTCACACCCGTCCCAGAAAAATGCTATAGTTTTCCTAAGAAGCAACATGGGCTTATGATAAAAATGAAACTTTCCTAAAGTAAGGATATTGATGTTTTACATAAATTTGTTAACTTTTTTCATTCAATAAATCACTTTTATTCTTCATTTCCGTTACAAGAAGTTGGTCACACCCAGAACGGTTTTCAAAATTTTTTTCTAATAATGAAATTTTTGCAATTATATGAATAAATTCTTTGATTAAAACTAGTTCTGTAAATTCATGTAAAGCGATATCATTTGTATAGGTATTAGTTTGATCAAAAATTCATGCGAAAAATTTTTTGCAAAAAAATATTTTTTATTTTAAATATATTAAAAAATCGAAATTATTTGTATGGGTATTAATTTGATAAAAAATTCATGCAAACAAATTTTTTGCAAAAAAATATTCTTTTTTTAAATTAATACATTAATTAAAAACAAATTTTTTTTATTTTAGTGTCAAAAATATGCGATGGTTAGTATACCCATTAAGTTCTTATATATAATTCCCACATCATTCGCACTCGTCACACCCGGGACAATCTTATATCACACCCGTCCCATTTAAAAGTTTAAAAAAGAATGGTTATCGCCATTTTTCAAAATATTTTTCACTGGTATTCAACAGAAAATATATTAAATTTGAATATATGCAAGGTAAAAATAGTCTCATTGTGACAGATGGACTGAATTTCAATGTTAAACTCAGAATTTTTAGTTTTTAAACTTGTGCTCGTCACACCCGTCCCAGGTGTTTAAGCGAATGTAACTTTTAAACTAGTATAGATAATTGCAATATGTTTTAGCATTTTGAAACCTTGGGGCATCTTCTAAAATACCCTATAGTAAATTGCTAAAATTTTAACCAGTTAATACCATTTTCAACACGATAAAGTAGTCAAAACGTCACATTCGTCTGTATGGAATGAGCCACATACCGAGTTTTATTCTTGTAGCTCACAGTTAATGCCTTTATTATGCTTTCGCTTTGGGAGGTGGTCGTGTTCATTGATGGATTACTCCCAATTTTTAAACACACCTTAATTTTGGTATCAAATACATACATACCAAATTTGATTTCTCTATGACAAACATAATCTTATTTATTCAGTTTTAAACTTTTTGGGTTGTGTGGAAGGTAGGCGTGACCGTGGTCGGATGACGTCCATTTTCCAAAACCATCTTTATTTTGTCATACAAAAAATACGTGCAAAGTTGTTGGTTAAACATAGGCTTATTTATTGCGTTTTCAATTTTTGGGTTGTATGGGAGGTAGGCGCGTCCGTGAGCGACTGACACCCATTTTTCGAAGATATCTTTATGTTGATACAAAGCACATACACACAAAATTTTATTATTGTAGGTTAATTACGAGCTTATTTATACAGTTTTCAATTTTTGCGATGTATGGTAGGTAGGCGTGTCCGTGGGCGGATGATGTCCATTTTTCAAAATCGTCTTTGTTTTGTCATAAAAAACATACTTCCCAAATTTTATCTCTGTAGATTACACAGGGGCTATTTTATTCCGTTTTCAATTTTTGGGTTGGATGGGAGGTGGTCGTGTCCGTGATCAGATGACATCCATTTTTCTAAACATTTTTATGTTAATACAAAACACATACACACCAAGTTTTAATGTTGTAGGTTAATTATGAGCTTATTTATGCAGTTTTCAATTTTTGCGTTGTATGGGAGGCTGTGGGTGGATGATGTCAATTTATCAAAACCATATTCGTTTTGTCATACCAATACACGTGCCAAATTTTATTTCTGTAGGTTAAACAGAGACTTATTTATTGCGTTTTCAATTTTTGCGTTGTATCGGAGGTAGGCGTGTCCGTGGGCGGATTCCAAATATATTAGTGCAGATCCTTGGGTCCATGTGACTATGCGTACCAAGTTTCATCCAATTATCTCAACTCCTTCTTCTTATCCTGTGTATATGGACAACACACAGACGGACAGACGGAAGGACATGAATACGGACGGACTCGCTTGCAGGTTTAGGGTATACAAATTCAAAAAACCAGTCATAAAAACTATGTGTAGTTGATTGGGATCAACTTTTCCATCCGTAAAAAATTTAATTTGTTAAATTTTTTGACGCTGCATTATCGATACTTCAATTTAGCTTTGGCATAATTGCAATATCGAAATCAAGTTTAATATCGAACTATCAATAATTCTTGAGATAGTTGTAATATCGAAATTTGGTTTAACCTTGATATAATAACGACATCGAACGAAACCTTAGGTAGACTTGCCAACAGTATGTTTTTTTGTATTGAAAACATCCTTTTCTAGATATCGTTATGATATCGTATCGAACTCGTTAACGATAAAAACTATAACATTAACCTTTAAGTAGGGACGTGAAATTTTTTTCGCACAAACAAGGACGTGGGGTCTCACAGGCTCATCCACTTTATTGCCTAGCTTTTCAGTAAGCACTTATCAATACCCCAAAATAGGCATGCATAAAATAAAATATCCTGGAAAATCACTTCTATTAAAATAATATTACTAACATAACATAGTTATTATTTTTTATTTAATTATGAATAAAGAAGATTTTTTGCAATAATAATTGTTGCTATTAACGCTGCGCCGTCTTTTTATGATATTTGTCAACAGTGACATTTCTTGCTAAAAAAACTTGGCATGTATAAGCAAGTTCCTCTAAAAGACGTTAGTGGACTCCGCGTTGTCAGTTAGCAAGGTGCTGTCTTAGTTGGCCCGTGGACGAAATCATCCAACGACGACGTCGGTGTTATTTTTAAAGTTAATGAAAAAGGATTGTTTTGTGAAAAATGCAATTTAATTGTTTTATTGCTTTTACCAGACGAGATACATTAGGATGACCAGGTGTCTGTTGACCATAATGATTACAATTCTGAAAATGATGATATGAAGAGAAAACTCTTAAAATAGTTCTTCTTAATATTTATTTGGGCTCGAAATATGCATATTTGAAGATTTAATCTCAAAATACTCATTTTTCGGTATTCCTATATTGGTAGCGAGTAACTAACTTTTTAAATGAATATAAACAAAACCTTCAGGAATATTTTGTTGAATAGTTTGACTAAATCCTCAAAACGGATACTTTTATGGTGTAAAAATGGCCTAATACTTATTTAAATAGTTTTTTTTTTTAAATAAGTTGCGATACTTTTGTAAATTAATATAATCTTTATTTTCTTTGATTAAATTTTGGTAATAAACAACACTTGAATGTCTTAAATTAAACAATATTCTTGTCTCTTTTAAAGTAATCGGCTTAAATCGAGTCTGTTAATCAAACAGTATGTTTTACAATTTTACTTCGACAAAGGGAACAATATGTCACAGGCGTGTGAAAATCTTTATGCTGTTTATGATAACCGACCTGATCCTTGCTCTGGCCGACCTACTACAGAAAAATATCGTTTAATTTATGGATACGATTCAAGACCAAAGATTCATGTGACCAAACAGGAAAATGCTTAGCAACCTAAGATCAATCACAAAATAGTTTTAAATTATTTCGTTGGTTGCAGAAACAAGATCGATGTTTAGGTGCAACATGAAATATGTTCAAGCAATGTAATGGAGAAAATATCCATCTGCGATTCGCTATTCAAACGAAACGAAATCGAGTTTTTTCTGAAACGTATGGTAACAGGTCTTGATCGTAAAAAAGAAGTGAAGCTCCAAGAACGGTGTCAAAGACGGAATTGATGACACGGATGATGATGGTCTGTATTTGGTGGAACAACAAAGGTATCATCCTAGTATGAGCTAGTACTTCCTGGCCAAACGATTGCTTCAAATCTCTCCTTCCAGCAATTAATGCGGGGTATTGAAAAAAAAGGCCGGAATTTATCAACAAGAAAGTTGTTGCGTTACATCATAACAATTCTAGGCCCCGCCCTACTTATATTGATATGACAAAAACTAAAACAAAACTTTAACTAAGATGTTTTGAAGCATTCACCGTATAGTTCTGATTATCATTTCTAAAGATCTCTAAAACACTCTCTTGCTGGGAAAAATTTACCTCAACACTCTCTTCTTAGGAAAAATTATTCTAAAAAACAGGACAGCGAAAGGTCCGTGGTTTATTCATTCTTAAATGAATAAACCACGGTTCTAGTCGAAAAAAGGCAAAAGGGTGCAAAGTAAAATGGATACTAATTAGATCAACAATATGTTTTTTGATCTATCCAAAGTCAAAACACCAAGTCAAAACATTTAACAGTAAGATCTTTTAATCCAAAAACGACTATCTAAAAATAAAATTTTTTAAAAAAGGGTTAATAACTAAAATCTCCAAGAACTTCTGCTCCTAACAAGAATTATAATCGAAATAGTAACAATGCATTTTTGCAACTTCCAGACTGGCCATATCGTGATATACTCAGCCAAGCCGTGTTGGAGCTCCAGGAACAAGGCGTGCTTACGAAAATGAAGACAAAATGGTGGAAAGAAAAACGTGGTGGAGGTGCTTGTTCAGTAAGTAATTTCCACTGTTTTAAGTGTTTGTACTACATTTTACAAAAAAAAAACTTATCAACTAAATGAAGGATACCGGAAGTGATGGCGGTGGTGCACTTGCATTAGAAATTTCAAATTTAGGTGGTGTCTTTTTGGTCTTTATTGTGGGCTCCTTCTTTGCAGTCTTTGTAGGTATTTTGGAAGCGGTGCTGGACGTGAAGAGACGTTGTGATGAAAACAAGGTAGATGCATTGGCTAAAAATCAAGAACATGGATTTGTCATTATTTCCCGCATCAACACTACATGAAAAATCTGACAGTTATCCGTGTGCAACAATTTTATCCTGTAAACCATTGCAAATGCGTGCACCCTAAGACCCAAAATAGCAACAATATTTACACAAAATTTGAACCATGCTAAGTCAAAACTTTATTATTTTTTTTTCTGCATTTTCATATCCCCGCACAATCCAATGCAAACGTTCTTCTACCGCCTTCATGCCAAAAACATATTCAACACAATTACACATCCTGTGCATCCAAACCTGATGGCCTGAATTTTAGCAAAGCTCAAGCAGCGAGGGCGCTGCCGAACTCAGTATCGCAAATTTAGGCGGTGTTTACCTGGTACTGTTTGTGGGAAGCATGTTCGCCAGCTTTCTCGGGATCGTTGAATGGCTTCTGAGTGTTTATGCAACAACACGCCGAAATAAGGTATATCATGGTGTGCAATACAACAGCAAAAAAAACAATATTCTAAGAACTGATGGTTCTCGGAAGAGGTAGCCTTCCTTGGTTCTACAATGTGTGCTGATTTTCGACACTGTTAACATTTTTTTATGATATATTTTAACATTGTATTTCAAATCGATTTAAATTCAGTCTCTTAGAAAATTAAATTTCGATCCTCATTAATTATTTCTCTCAATATCACAATTTTGCTTACTAACCACAAACTTCCAAAAGCTTTACTTGATTTTAACCATGACATTGCAACAATTTCCCAGAATTGGGGTTAACTTTAAATATAATTAAAATTCAACATTAATCTTACTCTACCTTTACGTATTTCTAGGTATCCTTTAAAGAAGAACTTAAGGAGGAGATTCACTTTATCATGAAGTGTTCCGGAAATACAAAGGCGGTCAAGTACCCTAATAAACATTCAAGTAGCACAGGTTCCAGTAGTAGTTCAAAGGCTTCATCAGTTTCAATTGCCTACACACCTACGCATATTATGGACGATGGAAGAACTCATGCCATGACGGAGCATACAAAATTCGCTAAATGAAATTAACATATTTAATTTTTAGTTTAAATTATGTTTACACTTCAAAGTGAACTTTTTTGAAAATAAAAAAAATTATGTTGTTGATTGTGCTGATATTTTTAAAAGAACAAAACTATAGCATACCATTTTTTTCCTAATTTTAAAAGACGTACGATTCAATAATGCTAATGCTTGGTTGAAAGTTAAAAATTGAATTTAAAATTTAAGACATATATCTTTGTCTTAAATAAAAGTCTTTGAAGACGTAAGTTAAGGAATTACAAAACACTATGTTTATAATTGTTTTCATCCAAAATCATCCTAATGTTTTAAAATTAAATATTTGTTTAAACATTTTATTGTAAAACCCAAATACATGTTAACGAATAATTCAAAAAACCCAAGTTGATTTTAAATAAATATCTTATGATTCAAATGTTTGCTCGAATTGTTGAAAACTTATGTTTAAATAAAATTACCAGAAATATAAATAACGAACATATCACTCCATTTCGTCTTAATATAGCTGTCGACAAGTTTTTTAATAAAGCAATGATAATCTAAATTGTTCCCTATCAACAAAGGATGCTCAGGATTTTTCTTTTGCAAACTTTTGAAACAAGCAAACCCTACCGTTTTTTTAAACACGAAGTTTTCTGCTTGAAAAACATGAAAGTATTCAAAATGACATTTATTTATGTTGATTTATTCTCGTGCCGTGATTTATTCTATTGACTCCCGTGCCAATCTCCATTCCAGATCAGTAAGTAAAAATGTGGAAGTTTTGTTCACTGAAGAGTGATTCGATACCTTGTCTTCTCTTTTCGTAAAAAAAATTATTTTATTCATACTTTATATGAACATGTTCTGGTGTAATTATATTTTTGGGCTTACATCAGCTTAAATCAGCAGTGTTAGCGGTATCAGGACTACTATTTGTGAGTATAGAATGGAGTGAGTTTGAAGCTTAGAGTCCTTAAGTCAAAAAGCCGTTTTAACTGTCATTCTTTTCATGAAGGCTTCTAGGAAGTGTAGGTTAGCACCTCCTTGGTTAATGATGCCATCTGGAAGGTATGAAAAAGGTCACCAGAAGTCAATTAGCATTATATGGTGAGTGATAGATAATTTTTATGAATTTTTTAATAAATTTTCAAGGTCATGCACAATTTGCTCTCTGCAATCGAGGTGTGTAATTTCAAAAAACTTAACATGTAAAACAAACCTTATATATTTTAAAAAGCTCAAAAAGGTCAGTTATATTCATTAATCAGTCAATTATAGACATTTTTTTTTATTTTTTAAGAAGTTTCATAATCATGTACAATTGGCCGCATGTGCAGCTCACAAGTAATATTTCAAAAATCCAATGATGCTACCTGAAAGTTTGAAATTTAAATATTCGACTTTGGTTGCCATGCAAAATAAACAAAATGATTACTGAAGAAAAAATTAATAAAGAAAATAAATGAATAATTATTAAAAAATTAATAAAGAGTTCAAAATTAATAATGAATAAAATATAAATTATGAAAAAAAGTTACTAATGAATAAAAATTAATACTGTGTTACAAAAAAATAATGAATAACAAATGATTGTTTGAAAATAAAATTAATGCTAAGTGAATAACGACTCTTGGAGCATTGCATTCTTTATGAATAGCATTAATTTGAATAAAAAATATTAATGTATTATTCTGAATAAAGAAAAATGAATAATCGAAATGAATAAATAAATTTTTTTTTAAATTGAATGTGAATTGAAAATTTCATCATATGCTTATAATTCTAAATATGAGTGCAGATTTTACAGCTCTGGTTAATACCTTTCAAACTGTTCTCACAAACTAGCTTCCACAAACATGTTCCACTCTGAATAAATGGTTTAAGTCATGGTGTAAAAGGTTTGAGTACAGAATAATAACAACCCACACATACAATGCTGTTCGGTCTTGCACACTTCTTCTTAAACTGTTCAACTAGTTTTCTTTTATGTAAATGAAACATTTGACATCTGTCTTGCTGTGAGGCCTAACGCTGATATCTCTTTTTTTCTGCAAAACACAGGAGAAATAGATAAAATTTTTAAGATTTTACAGTACTTTAAAAAAATAGGATGTAAGGAAATGTTCGCAGGATGCGGTGTTAAGTCAAACAATTTTCATGACTCCAAAGAAATTAATAAAGGATTGAAATATGCATTTTCACTGAAGAAAATTGTCAAAATTATTAACCCTTAAGTACAGTTGTGAAGAAAACTTACATTAGTACAGATGTTGGTCTGTGGGATCACAAGTCTTTGGTTGTTAATAAAAGGTATTATTAATATAATTATTTTTTCATCCATTCATGCATTTGTTTTTTAGAAAAGTTTAAAAACTAACCTTAAGCCTTACTACAGTAGAGTACGTATAAATGCATATCGTTTTTGCTCGCGTTTTTGTGCATGTAAAAAAAAAAAATTTAAAAACAATATATATTTTATGACGCCTTTTTATCATGTTCCAAGAAACTTTTTCTGAGTGTTAACTAACCAATCGCGTAATTTTTTAAAAAAATTTTTATGAATTTAATATGAAAAATTTTTATTAAAATTCACTCGATTTTTAATACAAATCTTTCGCCTGCGGCATTAACTACCACCCTACGAAAGCAGGGTCAATTGCCCTTAAGTGACCGGTCCTGTGACAGTTCACAGAGGACAAGTTCAATATAACTCAGAATGGGATCAATAGTTTTGACGTAGAATTATTGACGTAGAATTACGTCTTACAGCGCGGTTTGTATGGGGTCGTTTTAACAGATTTTTTCAAGGTCATTATGCAACGTTCTTGACGTATTCTTTAGGGTATACCTACAGCCTTTAATACTCTTCGTTCAAATATAATATATATACTAAAATATTAGATATAACCTGCGCTGAATGAATATCTAACTTTGGATTTTGTCACTATTATATTAAAGTCACAAAATAGTAAAATATAACAAGAAAAATGCATGTTTTTATATAAGAAAATCAATCATCAGCTGCTTATGTGCTTGCTGCTTTCTTTGTTTTTCTTTCGTTGTTTATGCTTGTATGCTTTGGTCATTGAATAATTATAATATAGAATGGACACCGCAAACATTCGCCGCTACGCCGTTCACATGTTTCTAGTATTGTTTTTCATATTACCAAAGATTTTCACCTACTTTGTGTACAAGCTAATAAAATCCTAAATTGATCCCAAAACAGAGATAAATAATTTCCCTCCTTGTTCAAGGTCAGTAGCTGCTGCTCCGCTGACAAGTGTTTTCGTTTTATTTGCGTTATTTGATTTTTAAGCAAATTGTGTAAAATGAAAATTTAATAGAATGAGTTTTGAGGCTTAAAATAATTCTTCAGTAAAATAATCCCTTTAATTAAGCAAAATTATGTCGATTTATAAATATCATGTTCAAAATGAATGTTTTCATGTTTATTTATAATATTTTTATGTACATATATTAAAGTAGTAAATAAAACTACTGTCCTGAAGATGACTCTCGGTGACAGTCGAAATATTGACAATAAAAAAACAACAATAGCAACAATAAAAACTTATTTTTTTATTAAGAATTGGACCTTGAGCCCGAACAAAAATAGCAACAAGTAAATAATAAAGAGGTCGACTAAAATCTATCAAAAGTAGTAAATAAAAGACAAAATAAAAAATAAATTCAATCGCAATATCCTAGGGTACGCGGTATAATTGTTGGTGCCACTAATAAAGCACTTTGAGCAATGCAACACTTATTTATATCATTAATGAGTAAATGTCAGCACACCATTAAGAACAAGCAGTTTTTGTAATAAAAAAATTTTACCAAATGCATTCTTAAATTTTTAGCAAACGTTTATCAAAATACAAGTGTTTATATCAAGCTATACATGATTTAAATTATCAAATTTTTTTAACATTCTTTTTGAAAATTTTACCTTCATGTTTATAATTTTGATTTTGGAACGTATAAGAACGCGCAGTGTATGCAAAATCATACAAGATTCATGCTCAGTATTGGAGCAGGATATCGCAATTTTTAATTTTGATTTGCAAGTATCGGTCAAAATTGCTAAAATATTTTCTTTGAAGCTATTATTGTATAAAATTGTCCTTAATTAGAAATAACAAGAAGTACAAAAAGAAACAGTTTCGATAGTATCGTAAGTGTAGACGTAGAATTTCGTTTAAGTTGTAACCTCTTCTACTTTGTCTCTTTGGTCCGATTGTTTTGTTCATTTTGCACGTATTTTTATTGATCTTACAAAAATTAACAAA
Source organism: Tetanocera ferruginea (assembly GCA_958299015.1). Classification (NCBI taxonomy): domain Eukaryota; kingdom Metazoa; phylum Arthropoda; class Insecta; order Diptera; family Sciomyzidae; genus Tetanocera; species Tetanocera ferruginea. The sequence goes on from OY282642.1 coordinate 74,269,004, forward strand.
TTAATTAATAACACTCAATTATGGACTACTTATTGAGGCCAAAACAAAGAAAAAGTTAAAAAGTAAGTATGATTAAATGAGCAAGTAAAAAGAAACAAGCAAAATTTCAAATTTTTTCGACCATTTCGATAAGTTTGATAGGTTGAGTTCATTGACTTAGTTAAAAAGAAGGCGAAGCAAATGCACTTTCCATTGGTGCCACTTTCGTCTCTGCCCGATATATATTTAGTTTGCGAGCTACAGTCAGTTTAACTACTAATTTCAAATTAAAATGATGATCCCGATTTTTAACAAATCGTATGGTAACTATATTTCACGCTGAGCACATGCCCTTCCCATTAGTGCCACTCTCGTCACTGTCCGACATTTAGTTTGCGAGCTACCCTTTCCTCTCTGTTCGATGTATAGTTTACGAACTACACTGTATAAAAATTAAACACATAAAAACAAAAATTAAAATTTTACGCCATCTATTGGGTAAAAGCATAAAACGAAATATGATCCAACTCGTTTTTTTTTCATAAGAGTTAAATCTAACCGGATCACAGACCCATTTCGTTAAATTTAACAGTTCGAGTTCATTGACTGAGTTGAAAGAGATTCATGACCTCTGGTTTCAAAAAAGAGCTCTTAGTAAACTAGAACAGAAATGCATACATAAACCCAATGCGAACCAATGCTTACAATGCTAAAAATACGAACTAAAACTTCCAATTTCACGTAAGCACGTGTTGCACGTGTTCACGTATTTTTAAAAAATCAAGTGAAAATACAAAACTCAACTACACGTGTCTTTTGTTCACGAACTACACGTGAAGTTCATATTCACGTGAAAGTGCCAATGACCCACTTGTGACCTCAGATAATCCCACTGCATCCGATTGGCCATTTTGGTCCAAAAGTTCCATGGAAACCATAAAAGTGTCAATGACCCACCTGCGACCTCAGATAATCCCACTGCATCCGATTGGCCATAGAATCATCCATTCTAGTTCAAATGTTTCATGAAACCCATCAAAATGCCAATGACCCATCTGTGACACCAGATAATCCCACTGCATCCGATTGGCCATAGAATCATCCATTCTAGTTCAAATGTTTCATGAAACCCATAAAAATGCCAAAGACCCATCTGTGACACCAGATAATCCCACTGCATCCGATTGGCCATAGAATCATCCATTTTGGTCCAAATGTTCCATGGAACCCATAAATGTGCCAATGAACCACCTGTGACCTTTGATAATCCCACTGCATCCGATTGGCCATAGAATCATCCATTCTAGTTCAAATGTTTCATGAAACCCATAAAAATTTCCAAAGACCCATCTATGACACCAGATAATCCCACTGCATCCGATTGGCCACAGAATCATCCATTTTGGTCTTAATAATCCATGGAACCCATAAATGTGCCAATGACCCACCTAAGACCTCAAATAATCCCACTGCATCCGATTGGCCATAAAATCATCCATTTTGGTCCAAATGTTCCATGGAACCCATCATAGTACCAACGACCCATCGGTGACCTCAGATAATCCCACTGCATCCGATTGGCTATAGAATCATCCATTTTGGTCCAAATGCTCCATGGAACCCATCAAAGTAACAATGACCCGTCTGTGACCTTAGATAATCCCACTGCATCCGATTGGCCATAGAATCATCCACTTTGGTCCAAATGTTCCATGGAACCCATCAAAGTACCAATGACCCGCCTGTGACCTTAGATAATCCCACTGCATCCGATTGGCCATAGAATAATCCACTTTGGTCCAAATGTTCCATGGAACCCATCAAAGTACCAATGACCCGCCTGTGACCTCAGATAATCCCACTGCATCCGATTGGCCATAGAATCATCCATTTTGGTCCAAATGTTCCATGGAACCCATCATAGTACCAATGACCCATCGGTGACCTCAGATATTCCCACTGCATCCGATTGGCCATAGAATCATCCATTTAGGTCCAAATGTTCCATGGAACCCATCAAAGTACCAATGACCTGCCTGTGACCTCAGATAATCCCACTGCATCCGATTGGCCATAGAATCATCCATTTTGGTCCAAATGTTCCATGGAACCCATCATAGTACCAATGACCCACCTGTGACCTCAGATAATCCCACTGCATCCGATTGGCTATAAAATCATCCATTTTGGTCCAAATGTTCCATGGAACCCATCAAAGTACTAATGACCTGCCTGTGACCTCAGATAATCCCACTGCATCCGATTAGCCATAGAATCATCCATTTTGGTCCAAATGTTCCATGGAACCCATCATAGTACCAATGACCCACCTGTGACCTCAGATAATCCCACTGCATCCGATTGGCCATAAAATCATCCATTTTGGTCCAAATGTTCCATGGAACCCATCAAAATACCAATGACCTGCCTGTGACCTCAGATAATCCCACTGCATCCGATTGGCCATAGAATCATCCATTTTGGTCCAAATGTTCCATGGAACCCATCATAGTACCAATGACCCATCGGTGACCTAAGATAATCCCGCTACATCCGATTGGCTATAAAATCATCCATTTTGGTCCAAATGTTCCATGGAACCCATCAAAGTACCAATGACCTGCCTGTGACCTCGGATAATCCCACTGCATCCGATTAGCCATAGAATCATCCATTTTGGTCCCAATGTTCAATGGAACCCATCATAGTACCAATGACCCACCTGTGACCTCAGATAATCCCACTGCATCCGATTGGCTATAGAATCACACATTATGGTCCAAATTATCCATGGAACCCATAAAAGTTCCAATGACCCGCCTATGACCTCAGATAATCCCATTGCATCCGATTGGCCATAGAATCATCCACTTTGGTCCAAATGTTCCATGGAACCCATCAAAGTACCAATGACCCGCCTGTGACCTCAGATAATCCCACTGCATCCGATTGGCCATAGAATCATCCACTTTGGTCCAAATGTTCCATGGAACCCATCAAAGTACCAATGACCCGCCTGTGACCTCAGATAATCCCACTGCATCCGATTGGCCATAAAATCATCCATTTTGGTCCAAATGTTCCATGGAACCCATCAAAATACCAATGACCTGCCTGTGACCTCAGATAATCCCACTGCATCCGATTGGCCATAGAATCATCCATTTTGGTCCAAATGTTCCATGGCACCCATCATAGTACCAATGACCCATCGGTGACCTCAGATAATCCCACTACATCCGATTGGCTATAAAATCATCCATTTTGGTCCAAATGTTCCATGGAACCCATCAAAGTACCAATGACCTGCCTGTGACCTCAGATAATCCCACTGCATCCGATTAGCCATAGAATCATCCATTGTGGTCCAAATGTTCAATGGAACCTATAAAAGTGCCAATGACCCACCTGTGACCTCAGATAATCCCACTGCATCCGATCGGCCATAGATTCATCCATTTTGGTCCAAATGTTCCATGGAACCCATCATAGTACCAATGACCCACCTGTGACCTCAGATAATCCCACTGCATCCGATTGGCTATAGAATCATCCATTTTGGTCCAAATGTTCCATGGAACCCATAAATGTGCCAATGACCCACCTGTGACCTCAGATAATCCCACTGCATCCGATTGGCCATAGAATCATCCATTTTGGTCCAAATGTTCAATGGAACCTATAAAAGTGTCAATGACCCACCTGTGATCTCAGATAATCCCACTGCATCCGATGGGCCATAAAATCATCCATTTTAGTCCAAATGTTCCATGGAACCCATCAAAGTACCAATGACCCGCCTGTGACCTCAGATAATCCCACTGCATCCGATTGGCCATAGAATCATCCATTGTGGTCCAAATGTTCCATGGAACCCATCAAAATACCAATGACCTGCCTGTGACCTCAGATAATCCCACTGCATCCGATTGGCCATAAAATCATCCATTTTAGTCCAAATGTTCCATGGAACCCATCAAAGTACCAATGACCCGCCTGTGACCTCAGATAATCCCACTGCATCCGATTGGCCATAAAATCATCCATTTTGGTCCAAATGTTCCATGGAACCCATCAAAATACCAATGACCTGCCTGTGACCTCAGATAATCCCACTGCATCCGATTGGCCATAGAATCATCCATTTTGGTCCAAATGTTCCATGGCACCCATCATAGTACCAATGACCCATCGGTGACCTCAGATAATCCCACTACATCCGATTGGCTATAAAATCATCCATTTTGGTCCAAATGTTCCATGGAACCCATCAAAGTACCAATGACCTGCCTGTGACCTCAGATAATCCCACTGCATCCGATTAGCCATAGAATCATCCATTGTGGTCCAAATGTTCAATGGAACCCATCATAGTACCAATGACCCACCTGTGACCTTAGATAATCCCACTGCATCCGATTGGCCATAGAATCATCCATTTTCGTCCAAATGTTCCATGGAACCCATCAAAATACCAATGACCTGCCTGTGACCTCAGATAATCCCACTGCATCCGATTGGCTATAGAATCATCCATTTTGGTCCAAATGTTCCATGGATCCCATCAAAGTTCCAATGACCTGCCTGTGACCTCAGATAATCCCACTGCATCCGATTGGCCATAAAATAATCCATTTTGGTCCAAATGTTCCATGGAACCCATCAAAATACCAATGACCTGCCTGTGACCTCAGATAATCCCACTGCATCCGATTGGCCATAGAATCATCCATTTTGGTCCAAATGTTCCATGGCACCCATCATAGTACCAATGACCCATCGGTGACCTCAGATAATCTCACTACATCCGATTGGCTATAAAATCATCTATTTTGGTCTAAATGTTCCATGGAACCCATCAAAGTACCAATGACCTGCCTGTGACCTCAGATAATCCCACTGCATCCGATTGGCTATAGAATCATCCATTTTGGTCCAAATGTTCCATGGAACCCATCAAAGTACCAATGACCCGCCTGTGACCTTAGATAATCCCACTGCATCCGATTGGCCATAGAATCATCCATTTTGGTCCAAATGTTCCATGGAACTCATAATAGTACCAATGACCCACCTGTGACCTCAGATAATCCCACTGCATCCGATTGGCCATAAAATCATCCATTTTGGTCCAAATGTTCCATGGAACCCATCAAAATACCAATGACCTGCCTGTGACCTCAGATAATCCCACTGCATCCGATTGGCCATAGAATCATCCATTTTGGTCCAAATGTTCCATGGCACCCATCATAGTACCAATGACCCATCGGTGACCTCAGATAATCCCACTACATCCGATTGGCTATAAAATCATCCATTTTGGTCCAAATGTTCCATGGAACCCATCAAAGTACCAATGACCTGCCTGTGACCTCAGATAATCCCACTGCATCCGATTAGCCATAGAATCATCCATTGTGGTCCAAATGTTCAATGGAACCTATAAAAGTGCCAATGACCCACCTGTGACCTCAGATAATCCCACTGCATCCGATCGGCCATAGATTCATCCATTTTGGTCCAAATGTTCCATGGAACCCATCATAGTACCAATGACCCACCTGTGACCTCAGATAATCCCACTGCATCCGATTGGCTATAGAATCATCCATTTTGGTCCAAATGTTCCATGGAACCCATAAATGTGCCAATGACCCACCTGTGACCTCAGATAATCCCACTGCATCCGATTGGCCATAGAATCATCCATTTTGGTCCAAATGTTCAATGGAACCTATAAAAGTGTCAATGACCCACCTGTGATCTCAGATAATCCCACTGCATCCGATGGGCCATAAAATCATCCATTTTAGTCCAAATGTTCCATGGAACCCATCAAAGTACCAATGACCCGCCTGTGACCTCAGATAATCCCACTGCATCCGATTGGCCATAGAATCATCCATTGTGGTCCAAATGTTCCATGGAACCCATCAAAATACCAATGACCTGCCTGTGACCTCAGATAATCCCACTGCATCCGATTGGCCATAGAATCATCCATTTTGGTCCAAATGTTCCATGGCACCCATCATAGTACCAATGACCCATCGGTGACCTCAGATAATCCCACTACATCCGATTGGCTATAAAATCATCCATTTTGGTCCAAATGTTCCATGGAACCCATCAAAGTACCAATGACCCGCCTGTGACCTCAGATAATCCCACTGCATCCGATTGGCCATAGAATCATCCATTTTAGTCCAAATGTTCCATGGAACCCATCAAAGTTCCAATGACCCGCCTGTGACCTCAGATTATCCCACTGCATCCGATTGGCCATAGAATCATCCATTTTGATCCAAATGTTCCATGGAACCCATCATAGTACCAATGACCCATCGGTGACCTCAGATAATCCCACTGCATCCGATCGGCCATAGAATCATTCTGAAGCTGAATACGAACCTATCAGTTCGTGCAAAATTAAAACAATACAACCATAAACAACGAAACAAAAACAAAGAAAGCAGCAGGCACAGCAAGTACATTATAAGCAGCTGATGATTGATTTTCTTATATAAAAACATGCATTTTACTTCTTATATTTTACTATTTTGTGACTTTAATATAATAGTGACAAAATCCAAAGTTAGATATTCATTCAGCGTAGGATATATCTGATATTTAAGTTTATATATTATCTTTGAATGATAAGTATTAAAGTCTGTAGGTATACCCTAAAGTATTCGCCAAAAACGTTGCATGACCTTCAAAAAATTTGTTAAAACGACCCCATACAAACCGCGCTGTAAGACGTAATTCTACGTCAAAAACTAGAAACGTTTATTCCGTATGAATTCAAAATTAGAAGTGAGAATATATTTTTCAATATTTGACAATGATAAAATTAAATTATAAGGTATATAAACAAAAGTTGAACTTCTATATACAAAGTAGTTTTTAACAAAGTACATATTTATTATTCAACACGCCTCCTCAACGTTGTTTAAATATACCATGCCAAACTTTGTGCAGCATAGTTGATGTTTGATTTTTTTTAACTGGTTTCGTCAACGCATCAGCTGGCATTTCATTAGAAGACAAATATTGTAGCTCGATAATTTTTCGTTCAACAGCATCTCGAACAAAATGATACTTGTAATGTATGTGTTTCGTCCTTGAGTGATGAGCTCCGAACTTTGCCATTTGTTGAGCACTTTGAGAGTCCGAAAATAATGTTATAGGACCTTCAGATTTAAAACCGAGTTCTTCTAACAAATATCCCAGATAGCAGGCTTCTTTTGCAGCTTCGGTTAATGCAACATACTCGGATTCTGCACTAGATGTTGCGATGACCTTTTGTTTTTTCGATTCCCACGATATTACTCCACCTGCGAGAATAAAACAAAAACCGCTTTGAGATTTTCTGTCATTAACGTCTTGAGCTAGGCTTGCCAGATGGTCGGGATTCGTCGGGAAAATCCCGACTTTTCGCGTAGATCGAGAGTCCCGAGTATTGAGCTGATTAAGGGGCAAAATCCCGACTTTTTTGTATTTACAATAGTTATGAAAATAATAGCGCAGTAACAAAATTTTAAATAAAGTACAAAAAAAGTACTATTCTCAAAAGTACTTTTTTTGTACATTTGTTATTTTTCCATCACTGGTGTTTATAGATTTCTCATCACTAGCAATTTCTAACAGCTGATACTACCACAGCTGTTCATAACAATAACAAAAGTGCGAAGTAAAGTTTAACAAGTGGTTCGCGTTTCAACAATAAATATTTCAATTAATGCTAGAATCATTTCATGAAAATCGTAATCCTTATGTAAGTTATAATCTTTCTTCTATGTTTTATAGAAATACAACTATTTTTTCTATCCGTAGTACAACAGCAAAAATGAGCGACAGCGACGAACCCACTTCTTCAAAAAGGAAGAAATATACAACATTCTGCGAAAAATGGAAGCAACAACCAGAATATTCCAAATGGATCAGAAAGATAGATGAATTTACTGTAGAATGCAAATGGTGCCTCAGTCAATTTTCAATTAAATTTGAAGGATGTCGTGCAATAAACAGACACATGAAAACTAAGAAGCACATTAATATTGATAAATCACTTACTATGTCCGCAACAATATCAAAATTCACAGTGCCCATCGAAACGGGTACAGAAACACTTATTTCCAGAGCTGAGTTGGCGTGCGTTTTTCATAATGTTGTCCACAGTCTAAGTTACAACAGTCTTGATTGTCAAGTAAAATTATACCCAAAAGTTTATTCTGATAGTAAGATATGTCAAAATATGACTTTAGGACGAACAAAGGCAGCTGCAATTGCAAGAAATATTCTTGGTCCCTATGCGCAACAAATGTTAGTATCTGCTTTACAAGATTCCTTGTATTTCTCTATTAGCAACGATGCTTCAAATGTTGGAAATGTAAAAACATATCCTTATGCAGTACAATATTTTAACGAAGTAAAGGGAATAGAGAAAAAAGTTTTGGATTTTTATGAAGATCCGGCAGAGAGGTCAATCGATATATACAATAAATTAATGGAAATTACAAATAATAACAATTTACAAATTGACAAGGTGACATCCTACAGCGCAGACAACGCATCTGTAAATTATGGTGTTCACAATTCAGTATACCAAAAACTTAAAATTGAGAATCCAAAAATAATAAAAGCTAACTGCAACTGCCACGTCATTAATAACTGCTTAAAAAAATCTTTAAATAAGTTGTCCTGTGATATTGAAAATATCGTAATAAAATCATTTAACGAGTTTAGTTCATCTGCAAAAAAGACTGAAAAATTAAAACAATGCTTTGAATTTGCCGAGATCCAGTACAAAAATTTATTTCGTCATGTGCCAACAAGGTGGCTCTCGTTATTGCCGGCAATCGATCGACTTATATTTTCCTGGCCCGCTGTTAAGAAGTATTTCTTATCGAAAGGTGAAGGCAACTGCCGTGCGGAGATTTGGAATTTTGTTTCCCGAGGAGTTTCAGATTCGGAATTGAACAGCGACCACGACGAATGTATGATGGAAGGTATATCTGAGGCTTATCTATACTTTTCACAAAATGTTTTGCAAGAATTTCATACCGTCATATTAGCTCTAGAATCGGACTCGTTTACTATTGTTGAACTACATGGCATAATGAATAAATTTTTGAATAGCCTTCAAAGCAGGATGGATGATAAGTTTTATGGTAGCAAAGCAAACTCCATAATTAAAGGGCTTACAGCGAACGATAAATCAATTTTTGAAAGTGAGGTGAACTGCTTTTTCAAAACAGCAATTGATTATTTAAAAAAACGTTACGACTTTCAAGATATGTCAACTTTTGGACGAATTGCGGAAATTAATCTAAAAGAATCTCTATTGACGTGGGAGAAATTGGTAGAAATTCCAAAAGTTCTACAAATTGCAGATGCTGTGGACAATGACATGTTGTACAACGACTACTGCAATCTTCGAGCTGTTTATGGAGACTTGCCCAAGGATATACCAAATGACAAGATATGGTCTCAATTTTTTACCAAATGTGGTAAAGACAATCATCCGAATTTGTTTAAATTGGTCTCTTTCATATTTTCTATACCGACAAGCAATGCTCATTGTGAAAAGGTATTTAGTATTTTAAACAATTTATATACGAAAGACAGAAACCGAATGTCTTTTGATCTCATAAAGGCTGAACTAATCATAAGATTGAATATGGATCAAAGTTGTCAGGAATTCCTGTCATTTTTGACAACTGACGCGGGAATAAAACTAGTCAATTCCGTAAAAAATAATACAAAATATATGTGGCAAAAATAATAATACCTTATAGAGTATGTATACCTTATCTTTGAATATTGTTATGTTTGATTTTTTGTTTTAATCCATTAATGGCAGTATGAAACTGCATTCTGTTTATAAATAATTTATTTTAATAAAAAAATGCCAAACTCAATGGAATGTGGTTTTTTCGTTTGTCCAAAAATTATTTTGTCAATTGGTTTGATAAAGGGGTGGGAGGGTGGTGGGGGGGTACCCCTGGTCCCGACTAATCCCGCTTTTTTTTCTCGGATTTCCCGACTTTTCCAATTTGGGCCTGGCAAGCCTATCTTGAGCCCAGTTAGCATCAACAAAACCTATAATTGGTAAACCAGTTTTAGTATATTTTAATACAGCATTTTTTGTAGATTTAAGATATTTAATAACATGTAGAGCAGCATTCAAATGTTGTCTTCGAGGATCTTTTGAAAACTGTGACAGCATATTCACGGTACAAGCAATATCTGGACGACTGTATAGTGAAATATGTAACAGAGATCCAATAATTTCTTGGTAAAAAGTTTGATCTACTCGCTCTGCTTCCCCTGAAATTGTTGGGTCTTTCTCCAATTTTGTATTTGCTTGCATAGGAACTTTGACAAGTTTTGCATTTTCGAGACCATACTTTGATATTAAATTTGAAATATATCCTGGCTGAGAAATTGTTAACAATCCTTTTTGAACTTTTATTTCCAAACCAATACAATTTTTAATTTCTTTTAAATCGCGTATATCAAAATGTTCTTGGAGTTTTTTAATAAAATTATCTGTGTAGCTATCATCATTTGAAGCGATAACTATATCGTCTACATAAAGTGTTAATAACATTATTGTGTTAGATAACCTATAGTGGTAAAGACATTGATCGTATTGTGATTGTTGGAATCCAAACTGCTTAATGACTACATCAATTTTCTTAAACCACTGCCTTCCTGCTTGCTTTAAGCCATAAATGGCTTTCTGCAACTTACAGACTTTATTTTTTGACGACTCCTGTATGAATCCTTCTGGCTGTTCCATAAATATTTCCTCTTCTAAGTCTCCATTTAAAAAAGCAGTGGAGACATCTAACTGTCTTAATTTCAAGTTGTTTTCCACTGATAACGCATATACTAATCCAAGTGTGCCCTGGCGCACCACAGGTGCAAAGGTATCCATATAGTCTACTCCATATTGCTGTGAATAACCTTTTGCCAGAGTCGACATCAAGTTAAGGAGAAAATTTAGGCTCTTAACTTGACAGTCATCCGACAGACAAAATTAGTCCATCAGTTTCAGCTTAGTGCTGTTCCCCCATCCCGCGAAGTTATGCCTTACGGCGGTTCCACGGGATTCATACTGGGTCGAAGATTCAATGCGGAGGTTTAGGTTTAGTGCGTAGGAATCGCACACTCCCACCTGCACGGTGGGGCCTTTTGAAGGTTCCCCCTTCGCGAATAAAATATTAAAAAAAAAACCTTTTGCCACAAGGCGAGCTTTTCTTTTTTCAATGGAGCCATCTGGACGGTATTTAGACTTCAACACCCACTTGCAACCTACAGGTGTTCTTCCTTCGGGTAAATCAGTCAACGTCCATGTTTGGTTTTTTATAAGCGAATTGTATTCATCCTGCATTGCAGTTCGCCACTCTTCAGCATTTGGTGAGGAATAAGCACTTCGTACAGTTTTTGGATCTTGACATTTATCATTAACTGCTTGACTTGATTCCTGTCTCTTCCCAAATGTCCAAGACCTAAGTCGCTGCTTAATTGAAGATTCAGATGCCTGTTCAGATGATACATTATCGATTTCCGAAACATCTTCTGTAGGGTACACAACATCAGAGCTATCTTCAAACTCGTCTTCAGAGTCATAATTGAAGCAATCAGATACAGTTTCTGTTGACGGTTTCTTACTTTTGATTTCAAACTCATAAAATTCTTTCGTGTTCGATTCCTTTTCATTATTATTGAACTGATTTTCTAGAAATTTAACATCCCTACTTTTCACAACTGTGTTTGAGTTTGCTTTCCACAATCTGTAAGCTTTTGACTCTTCTGAATATCCAATTAATATAAATTCATTGCTTCTTGGTTCCCATTTTGATTTATTTGGTCTTTTTTCTAAAACAAAACCTTTACAACCAATTTTACGTAAGTGGAAAATCGATGGAGTTTTTCAACTCCAAAGCTCTTCAGGCGTTTTGTCATGATTAAGATTTGTAGGACAACGGTTGCGGATATATGCAGCAGTATGAACGAGTTCTGCCCATAAGCTCTGAGGTAAGTTTGCTTCCAGCATAAAGCACCTAGCCATTTCTACTAATGTTCGGTTCATTCTCTCTGCTACACCGTTCTGTTGCGGTGTATACTCAACTGATAATTGGCGTTTAATTCCATTGGCTTTCAAAAATTCACTAAATTCATGACTGACTAGTTCGCGAGCATTATCGCTGCGAATTGCTTTTATCCTTCTGCTTGTTTCGTTCTCAACAGCTTTTTTAAATTCCTTAAACGCTTGCAAATAAGCGTCTTTTGTTCTTAAGAAATAAACGAATACCTTTCTAGAGTGGTCGTCTATAAATGTTGCAAAATACAACTTTTTGCTGAACGATTCCACTCTCATTGGACCACATAAGTCCGTGTGCACTAAGCCCAGTATTTCGGAAGAAGACTTTTCATTCTTGTGTGGAAAGGGCAATCTACTTTGTTTGCTTTGAATACAAGCCACACAGTCGATTTTTTGGTTTTTAACCGAAGGTAATCCCAATACCATTTTCTTTGCATGAAGTTGAGCTAGCTGAGAGACATTCAGATGGCCATACCGTTTATGCCAAATTTCTGTTTCGGATTCAGAATTGTATTGAGCAGATCTGCTACAATCGTTGTTGTCATGGAACGATTTTACTAAAAATAGCCCGTTTTCTTTAAAAGCTTCTATCATCTTAGTTGCATGCCTCGTAACTAGAGCTCTGTTTGTCGTTATTGATACCTTACAACCGTTTTCAGTTGCCTTTCCTACAGAAATCAAATTGCAACGTAAGTCTGGTACGTAGAGCGTATTATAGAGATTTACTTTCTTTCTTTTTCCCTCAACTTCTACTGTAAGCTCTACTGTCCCAATTCCTTCAATGTTAAGCTCTTTTTCATCAGCAAGTCGAACTTTTCCACGATGATTCTTATTAATATTTATAAATGCTTCAGTACTACAACACATATGGGAAGTTGCTCCACTATCTAAGCACCAATGTTTGAACAATGCATTCTTCGATGCACTAACTGACTGAACTCTATCCACTGTGTCTACCATTGCGATCATACCTACAGAAGCTTCTACGCATTTTGTACTGTCATCATTGACAGCCACTCTGCAATTCTTAGCCATATGTCCCTTTTTTCCGCAGCGATGACAATTATAAGGAAAATATGATTTCGAGTTACCTTCGTTCTGTGTTTTTAAATTCTGGTTACCATATGTTGGTTTCTTCTTGAAACGGTTGACCTTCATTGCGCTATTTTCTGAGGTTTCCTTCTTATCGCCAATTTCTCGCAGCCTTGATCGTAGAACATTTATGTTTGGAAACTCATTTGCAGTATCTATGGCAGCCTTTATATCATGATAAGCGCTTGGTAAAGCATCAACTAAAATTACTGCTAACAATTCTTCATCGAGTTCCACGTTCATCTCACGTAGACATGAAATGCACATATCAAATTCGATTAAAAATTGTGAGATCGTTTGATTATCGCTCATTTTCAAATTAAGTAACTTACGGAAGCTCTCTGCCTTGCACCTTATTGACTTGCGGTCGTATGTTTCTTTTAAATACATCCAAATATCCCTCGCTGTTTTAAAATTTTTCACCATTGCCACAATGTTGGGTTCCAGTGCTATTAAAATTTCTGCCCTAGCGTCCATGTCAATATCGTTGTACTGTTGCAGACGCTCTAGCTCCTTTTCATATATTTGGCTCTCCGCTGCTGTCGGCCTTTGCAGCAATCGCGTGATTTCCGGCTTCTTCACTTCACCCAACACCATTCGTAAGAAACGGTTCTTGTGCAAAATAGCTTCCATCTGAGCTTTCCAAGTTCCGTAATTGGATCCATTAAATAGGGGAATCCTTCCAGTGTAGGTTGTCATCTTTGTGAAAATTTTCTTTCAAGCCTTTTCTGAACTGAACACTGACTTCTAATCCTTTCAAATTTTTCGTATTTCAGGACAAATTTTCCGGTATATTTTTTTTAAGCGTTGTTATGGCCTGGGCGCATAACCTATTATTGTATAAAATTGTCCTTAATTAGAAATAACAAGAAGTACAAAAAACTAGAAACGTTTATTCCGTATGAATTCAAAATTAGAAGTGAGAATATATTTTTCAATATTTGACAATGATAAAATTAAATTACAAGGTATATAAACAAAAGTTGAACTTCTATATACAAAGTAGTTTTTAACAAAGTACATATTTATTATTCAACAGAAGCAATTAAAATCAAAACTTTCTTCAAAAACATTTATAATATTTTGTATTAGGTGTGAAAAATGTGCAGATGGTATCGTCAAACCACCACGATGAGTTCCTTCGTATTCACGGACTTCAATTAGCCTTGATGTTTTAGGGCTTTCATCAGACATAAATGACTTGCATGCTATGCATTGGTATTTTTTCCAAACACTTTGTGCAATATACCCGGAAAAATAGTTTATTGACATGTCCTTGATAGTTCGTACCAAAACTGATGGTTCTTCCGAATCGGAATCGTCAAGTTCACAAATATTGCAAAATTCTTCATCAACTTCGGTTTCAAATGGGCTGAAGTCTTCGATATTAAAATCAACTGTATGTAAGTACAAAAGTTGATATAAGTTTTAATTAGATTATAAGTTAGTTTAGTTCTTGCGCTATAAAAATATTTTGAAAAAAAAATGCTCACTTCTCTCACCTTTTAAAACCGGAACAATATTAGGCGGGGGGTCATCATCTTGGTTTACTTCTTCCAACGCTAAGTTATCTGGATCAATAAATTCTGAAAATGTTTCCAGCATAAAAAATATTTTAATAAGGTGACAGTTGCACTTACTGTCAACATCTGCCATATTTAGAAGAACTGTTGAATCAGAAGTTTCATATGACGTTGTATCAGGAGCAATAATATTATAAAAACACATTTGTTTAAGATTTTTATGCAAGCGGAATACTGAGGGATTACGTTCATATGATCCTCTGTTGTTTCTTACAACAGATATTGTGTTTTCTAAACAATCTGAATTTAAATGAGATGTTATGAGGTACTGCTGGTTTTCGCATTTAATATCTTCCCATAATTGAAGTAACCCAATAATTGTTTGACGTAGACCGTTGAAACAATACACAGACCCTTTTTTTCTCGCTTCCATAACGATATCCACACAACTGACTCTTGGAAGTGGGATATAATATTCGTTTGGGTGTCTGATATAGCATTCTTGTCAGGATTACTTGAAAATTTGTTTGTGCTGTTCAAATTGTCAAAAAGCTTATTTAATTTAAAAAAGAAATTCGCTGTAGCCAACGCTTTAGGTTTTTCATTTTTTTCAAAAACATCTGTCGACATTGCACAGTGCTTGCGCCCATAACAACAAAAATGTGCGAAAAGTTACCAAATCGTCTCTAAAATGTCCAAGCTTCTTCATGGCAAACCGGTTTTTACTGCAAATGTAACGGGATATTCTAAGAATAGAATGCAAAGCGTCATCAACTGTTCAATTTTGCAGCGAAGCTGCGCTAAGTTGGCTTTTCGTCAAAACAAAATTGAATTTCAAAGTGGTCAAACGTTTGCTAGAGAGGTCCGAATTTGATTATTTAAAATTAATTTCATTGTTGCAGGTATTTGCTTTAATAAATTCATCTTGTGAAATTAATTTGATTGTTTTATTATTTGTTGTGTATTTTCGATTGATTATACTTTTTTTATATATTTTTTTAACGTTATTTTCATGTTTAAATATACATTTAGTTATGTTACCCCACGATCCCCCCTTTATGAGTGTTATCAGTGTATTTGTCAATGTTTTAAGGTAATAAAAATGTTAGGTGTAGCTGCCGATATTTGCCAATATGTGTATATTCCTGAATAAACTAAAGCTGTCTTACTGTTTCGTAGCTCAAATTTGAGACGCAATCTGCTGCTCTTCTTTTGTTTTTGCGATGTTTCTTTGTATTTGTGTTTGTATGCAATGTTGCATATTATATTTTCAAAAAATAAAAAATTATTCATAAATCATAGCCTGCAACTTACTATGGTAGATGGTAAAGTGTGCAACGCGTTAAGCAATACGTCGTCTATGAAATGCTTTATATGCGGTGCAAAACCCACCGAAATGAATGATTAAGAAAAATGTCTTAAAAAAAAAGTTGAGAAAAAGTATTTTGAATTCGGCTTATCACCACTTCATTCTTACATACGCTTTTTTGAGTACTTTTTGCACATTTCATACAAATTGGAAATAAAAATGTGGCAAGCAAGATCAGCAGAACAAAAGCTTAAAGTACTGCAAAGGAAAGAACAAGTCCAAGAGGAATTTCGCGATAAAATGGGAATAATTGTTGATAAGCCAAGAGACGGAGGTAGAGGAACTTCCAACGATGGAAATACAGCCAGGAAATTTTTTGGTAACCCGAGTTTAGCATCTGCTATTACAGGCATTGATGAATCAGTTATAACCCGATGCGCAACGATATTGCAAGCTTTAGCCTCAGGATATTCTATTAATTCTAAAAAATTCGAAAGCTATGCATTGGATACTGCTAAGCAGTTGATAAAAATATATCCATGGTACTATCTTCCAGCAACAGTGCATAACATTTTAATTCACGGTGCGAAGGTGATAGAGCACTTTTTGTTGTCGATTGGAGAGCCCTCAGAGGAAGCTGCGGAGTCCAACAACAAAGAAATAAAGAACTGCCGGTTTCAACATACTCGGAAGATGTCTCGCATATTGACAAATACGGATTTAATCAATACACTTCTTTTGCGTTCAGACCCTTTTATAACTGGTCAGAGAAAACTACCAAAGAGGGACAAATCTAAATGTTTGTCATCTACATTTGATTTATTAGAAGATATTAACCTTTAACCTTTTAACCTTCAAACATTAAAAAAAATAAAATTCATTTAAATTTTACTCTTAATAATTTAAATACATTAATTCTTATTTTTGATTGCAAGCCAATAATGAAATTTTAGCACTGCAACTCTACTGGAAGTATTTTTGCGCACCATCGCCTTGCTACGGTGCTATGGGAGCTATAAGATATAGTCGTCCGATGCAGCCAATTTTTTTACTATATGTTCAAAATATGTTTTTTAGATTTTTGGAGAAAATTTTATAACGATATCTCAACGGGAAATATTTATGGCCGCGGCTCCATACAAGCCCGACCACTGTGCATTGCTGCAAATATTGCAGTAGAAACATGGTGGCTGAACACCTGTGTAGCTAGTTTGGCTGTCATTTTTTGAAAGTTATTTGGGTTTATATGGGCTTCTGTGAGCTTATGCATCGATCGTATCAAACCACTTTCGGCATGAAATAATTTTCGGAGTATTGACCAAGACACTACATCGTTCTCAATAATAATATTAGATACCAATTAATTATTTCGGACACTTTTAAGAAGATGTACAGCATCATAGAGACAAAAGATTTTCTTTTCTAGAACTGTGATATATGGAGTATCCACAGTAGCGCCCAACTTTATATAGGCACTTCTATTCGGTGCTCCTTGATCACACACAATTGCGACCACATTTTTTACCAATTCATACCATATCATACCATACTTTACCATATCATATCATATCATATCATACTATACCATACCATCAGTGTTGCCAGTATAGCCTTTTTGAGGCTAGATCTAGCCTTTTTTTTTTGTTGCCTACCCTCGAAAATTACCATCTAGCCTCTAGCCTTTTTTTTAGCCTTTTTTGTTTTTTTCTAGCCTTTTCTAGCCTTTTTTAATATTTTTCTTAAAGATGCATTACTACATCCAATTTTTCCGACGTTGCAATTTTGAAAGTGTAAATCTTCTATTGCTCTTTTTATACTTTTAAAGTGGTTAAACCCAAATATTTTGTGATATAGAGAAAGAAAAATCCAGTAACTCTACAGAAAAAATAACGATAATTGAAATATAATGGCAAAAATTGTTAATCACAAGTGGAATAACTTAAGTTCCATAACAGAATTCTGGGCAGAAGCTAGAGATTCATTGAATGAAGATCCGTTCGTTTTCACCAAGTGTCGGTTAAGCAACTGCCGGTTAGATCAGTGATGCCCAGAAAAATTATTTGAAGAGTGCTACAACAATTACAACAAAAAGACAACAACAACAACAAATCTTTGGATTCGTGGCACAATAATTTTTCTAACTACAAAAACACATAAAAACAACAACACGCATAAAACCTACATCTGCGCCAGCGCAAAAGTTCATACATATTAAACACACAAAACAACAACACGAATCCTTCAAAGTGCGCAAATACAACAATAAAGTAATAAGAAGCTGAGAACTTAATTCGGCGAATTACAACAATCATTGCAATATTGAAGTTGTTGTAAAGAGTAGAGCATGTTAAAAACAACAAAACGAATGCTGGCAGCGCCCAAGAAAAATAACAAAAGGACATACAAACAACAACACGAATGGTGACCGAGCCCAAGCGCATAAGTTAAATTGTTGAACACACAAAAACAACAACATGGAAATGCAAGATACCGTCATTTGATGGCTCTTAAAAAAACAATAAAGCAATAAGAAGCAATGATTTTACTTCAAACTGAATTCGTCGAATTACAACAATCATGAAAACATCGAAGTTGTTGTAAAAGAGTGCAAAGAGTGGAAAGAGTTAGGCGCTGGGCATCCCTGGGTTAGATCATTAATTATGAACTTTTTCAATTGTGAATACCGAAAACTGCACATCAGCTGTTTAGTGTTTATTTTTTTTTTTGATATTCTGCCGTGAAAAATATAAATTTAAACAAAAATTAAAACGTAAAATTCAATTGTCCAATAAATCAATCCATTTCATTAAGAATTTTTAATAAAAACGTGCATCTATATAAGCCTTTCGTTATTTTTTTCCAATATTATGTTTTAGTTCATGCAAAATTGCTTACTCTACCCAGCTGTTCTTCCGATTAGCAGTTAACCGGGACTACAACTTGCCGTTAACTTAATCAGCACTTAACAGACAGATATGTCATAACCGAACATTAAAAAAAAGGCTTTTTTGCTAACCGTTGGTTAAAGTTCCGATTAGTGCTTAACCGGACATTGTGAAAACGGCCCTTAGTTTTGATGCAACAATCTCAATACCAAGTTTTATATTTTTGGCTCATATAAACCTCTTTATAGCGTTTTTACTATAGTGGGTTGCATGGGAGGTGGGCGTGTTTAAGGGCGAATGATGACTATTTTACATCTTAGCATACATCTAAGTTTTAATATAAAATACATATCTGATAAGTTTTATCCCAGTAGTTCAAATAAAAGCGTCTTTATAATAGTGTTTTCAATATTGGAGTTGTATGGGAGGTGGGCATGTTCATGGGTGGATCACTCTCATTTTTTGTGTACGTCTGCGTTTTGATATAAAATAAATACATTTAAATTTTATTTCGGTAGCTATACAGCGATTTTTATTTTTTAGTTGTATGGGAAGTAAGCGTGTCCGTGGGCGGATTCCAAAAATATTCAATAGTGCAGATGCTTGGGTTCATGTGAATATGTGTACCAATCTCAACTCCTTCTTAACCTATATTTACAGACAACACATAGACAGATGGACGAACGAGGTGACACTGATCAGGAATTTATGCACTTTTCTATACCGGACTCGCTTATTTCTATACGTTACAAACGTTTGCACAAAGTCAATATACCCTGACCTTACAGGCTTAGGGTATAATAACGTTAACAAATCTAGCCTTTTTTTAGCTATTTTTTTAAAGCCATCTAGCCTTTTCTAGCCATTTTTTAAAGGCCATCTAGCTTCTTTTCTCAAAACTTTCTGGCAACACAGCATACCATACAATACCATACTATACTCATAATACTGCCTATTACATCCGTATAATACCAAAGTACCTGTTTCCATGAA
Source organism: Tetanocera ferruginea (assembly GCA_958299015.1). Taxonomy (NCBI): domain Eukaryota; kingdom Metazoa; phylum Arthropoda; class Insecta; order Diptera; family Sciomyzidae; genus Tetanocera; species Tetanocera ferruginea. The sequence continues at coordinate 74,288,903 of OY282642.1, forward strand.
AAATTTAATCCTCGTAGCATAAAAAGAAGAGAATGAGATGCAAGAGATTGGTTTCTTCCAAATTCAGCCAAATCCTCGAATCCATATATAATATCATCCTTTGAATTATACTCTAGTTCTTTTTTAATACTCATTTCATCAAAAACAAGAACACATTTTTTGCTTTGACTAGGAAGAAGATCGAGTTTGTTCTTAAGCATTTTCAGAATTTGAAATGAAATGCCTGTTTGAAATGGTAATGTTTCGTACCATCGCACAATTGTCCTAACGGAAGGTAATTCAAATCCTTCATGCTTCAAAAACTTATAGAAAGATGGGGACTTATAATGAAATTTCAAAAATAAATCTTTTTCATCTAAATTCCATTTTGAATGTTTTTCATGTAAAAGTTGGCTCTTTATGAATATGTCTACACTTTTCTTTTTATTTTGCAACATTTCGTCTATTTTATTGATTTGGGACATTTTATTTATCTCACTTGGCCTCATATATTTTTTTTTTGGCGATTTAAGGATGTCTTCAATGGAAGGATTCTCTATTTTTTTTCATCACAAACGAGATGAGGATCAGAAAAGGAGAATTCGTTGGTGCCATTTGTTTACGCTCTACCAAAATTTTTAAATTTATTAGAATACGTTTTTGGCTTATCCGTTTTTTTAACATTTATAAAATTATACTCATGAACATTATTTTCAATTTCTATATTATTTAGTTCTAAATTTATTTTTGCCAACACTGGTCTTTTTTCTAAATTTGTTTCATTACTTATTTTTTTTTTATTCTTTTCACTATAAAAAATTGGCACTGCAATTTTTGAAAGTCTTGATTTAAAGCCACTATTATTTACGAACTTCTTTTCGAAGTGTTCAGCGCATATATAAAATTTTTCATCATCTATCAACTTGGAAGAAAAGCTGTTTCCCGAGTTTTTAATCCAAATTTCACGCCTATCATCTTTTGGCATAAGAAATCTAGAAATTCCATTGTTTTTTTTATTTTCACACCCGACGTAATCACAAAACTTCATTAAAATAAGTTAATAAAATATCTTTATAATTATTTAAAACAGTCATGAGCTTCCAGTAGCTCAATAAGCTCAGTTGACTCAGCTACAAATTTGTTTTGTTTTTTCAACTTTGTGTTTGCACATTTGAAAAAACAACAACGCGTGCAAAAAATAACAACAACACGTACAAAGAATAGCAACAAAACCGACATTCACCAAAATTTTAACTTGCTAACAACAACAAATGCATGCAAAGCCAAGCAAGCCTTACTCGATTGCGCTGCGCTTGAAATGTTTGTACATGTGTAGCACAAAACGCACATGATTTGTTTTTTGTATTGCTGGATAATTTTGTTTTGCAATGATGAGCAAAAGCAAATATGAGGATAATTTTGTGTTTGTTTTAAAAAACAAAAACCTTGGCTCACTTAATTTATTTCCCTGCTCATGACTGATTTAAAATAAATAAAACTCTTACACGCTACCAAAGCACATAAAAAAGTTGACAAAGTGGTCAATAAGCTAGCAATTGACAAAAGACATAAAACAATACCACAGAAAGTAACTGTTAATCAGAAAAGGACTATAACAAAAACAAAACAAGTGAAAAAAAACCAAGGGAAATTTTTGACACATAAGCGAAGACAATTAATTTGGGTTATAGAACTGGATAATTATGTGGAGTGCAAATATCTGCCACATAGCTTTAATGTCGCTTCATCGTCGGTAGTGTCACCTTCTATTTATAATTATTCAATGCTTTGGTTTTGCACGAACTGATTGGTTCGCTTTGGCAGCACTGTAAGCATTAGTTCGCATTGGGTTTATGTATGCACTACTGTTCTAGTATACTATTTTGAAACCAGAGTTCATGAACCTCTTTTCAACTCAGTCAATGAACTCAATCTGTCAAATTTAACGAAATGGGTCTGTGATCCAGTTAGATTTAACTCTTATGAAAAAAACGAGTTGGATCATATTTCTTTTTATGCTTTTACCCAATAGATGGTGTAAAATTTTAATTTTTTGCTTATAATGCAAATTAATTTGGATTCCACATCCCACTAGCACTAGCGAGTGTAGTTCGCAAACTATACATCGAACAGAGATGAAAGTGTTGCTAAATATCAGACAGAGACGAGAGGAAAGGACATGTGCTCAGCGTGAAATATAGTCACCATACGATTTTTTAAAAATCGGGGTCTTAATTTTAATTTGAAATTAGTAGTCAAACTGACTATAGCTCGCAAACTTTATATCGGGCAGAGACGAAAGTGGCACCAATGGAAAGTGCATTTGCTTCGTCTTCTTTTCAACTAAGTCAATGAACTAAACCTATCAAACTTAACGAAATGATCGAAAAAATTTGAAATTTTGCTTGTTTGTTCTTCTTTGCTTTCTCATTTAATCATACTTACTATTTACCTTTTTCTTTGTTTCAGCATCGATAAGTAGTCCATAATTGAGTGTTATTAATTTATTTTTTAATTTTTGGAAGATCAATAAAAATACGTGCAAAATGACAAAACAATCGGACGGAATTCTACGTCTACACTTACGATACTATCGAAACTGTTTCTTTTTTAATGTGTTTTTCTATATTTATATCATCGTTACCAATAGCTCAGTGGAAGTGCGCCCGCCAGACTGTCGCGGGGTGGACGTGGGTTTGTACCCTGGCTGTATAAGTATTAACAATTTTAATTTAATAATATAAATTCTAGTTCCGTTTCATTGAACTTCTCAATCAAAATTAACCTTCAAAATAAGTGTGCTTTCCAAAAAATTGCTTCAATTTCATTAACAACGTGCGCATAAGTGTACCGTGTTCTTTATATAAACCGGCTACTGATTAGGTCCAAAGGTATCTATGAGTTGGCAATTGACACCTGCACGGTAAAAAATATGAGGATAAATATTATACTATTTGGTATAAATATAAATCCATTTATATACATTTATAAACCTAAATTTATACAAAGTTGGTATAGATTTTATCCGTAAGGTGTATAAAATGTGTTTACACCAGGTTGGTATACATTTTTATAAGCAAAAGTATAAACCACATTTGGTTACTTTTTATAGCAATATTGTATAAAAAATATATGGCACATACATATGTAAACATACATACATTAAATCTGTTAATATATGTTACTTTGAAAGTCATTAATCAGGAATAATATCTAGATTTCAATTGATGGATTTGATGTTATATTTGTTATTTTTATATTTTCAAAAACAAATTGATGGGAAAAATAGAATGTAAAAAATGTACACAGAAATTTGCATGTTCGATCATGGCAAAGCTTCCAATTCAAGCGCAATATTTTTGTCTTAACACTTTCGCTACAAGTTTTTTAATAAGTGCTCATATTGGCCTTAGAAAGATCCATTTATATTCGAGTTTAACAATTTTTGACCCTTAATGTGTTTTTTGGATGGATCCATATGGACACTTATTTCGTGTATGGTATAGAAAAACGCTAAGATTTAATTTTGTTTTATATGTAAGTTTTTATTTATTTCATGTGTTACAATGTTTGTTATTAATTGTTTTTTTAACATTAGGGTTATTGATAATACTTATATAAAAAAAAAATATACACTTCAAAAGCATACAAATTATAATATATTAAGACATGGTTATTTGATCTAAAAAGTACAAAAAACTTCAAAATGTTCTCAGAAATAAATTATTCATTTGATATTTAATGAAATTCCTCAAAGCAATTTCTTGATCCATTGGGAATGCACAAGAAAGTATCGCATTTTGAGCATTTGAATCTGGTTTGTCTCTTACATCCTTTGACTTTGCATCTTCCTTTATCCTTTGTGTGTTCCGGCCAATGTTGATTTCCGTCATATCGAACAGAAGTTGATGGTGTGACTTTACGACTCTTCCCGTTAATTGCTGGACTGATCGGAGTTTCATTTACGTATGATGTTGGACGTCCCCGTTTACGACAACATGCTTGTTGTTGATTTCACTGAGCTAATAGTCCATTCGCAATATCATTACGAAAGCTCAATAAGTTCATATATTTAGTTTTGTGGTTATTGTTTTCATGATCCATCCTGTACTCTAGCTATGAATTGCATACTGCTAAATCAATAAAGTGGTCAAATATTTTTAGAGTCCACTTTTTTGATCTAATTGATATTCTATATAAAGCGAGAAGAAAATCCATTTTGTCTACTCCTCCCATATTTTTATTTATACTCTGCTACTATTTTTGGTTGTTTTATATCGATTTTTTTTTCTTTTTTTCAGCACAAAATCGGGGCGCTTCATTGAGGGGTTAAATGACAAGAGTTGTACAATTCCTCCATCAAGACATCTGAGAAGAAAAATATTGTCCGCTCTTTCTACACGGTAGTCAAAACTTCCACGACCTTCTTGTTGCAACTCCTTTTCTGTTTTTAAATCAATTTTGCTAAATCTATTTCCTCTGATAGTGCCTGTAGCCCAAATTCCTTTTTGGCGGAAATACAATACTAAATTCAGAGTCGAGAAATAATTATCAAAATAGATTTAATGATTTTTTTTTCAGGAATAGTTTTTGATAGATGGATAACAATGTCAGAGCAAAACTCTTAACTTTGAGCCATTTAATATTGTACCTTTTCCTTGATAGATTTAAAAATCATATAATATGGCTTTTGAGCTGCATAGGCAAAACATGTTAATTGCCCATTTGATTGATTTCTTGGGCACATATTGCCTCAATGTGGTTCTGCCTTTACAATGAATCATCATTTCATCCACACAAAGGCATTTATCTTTTGGAAGAGTGTACGTTTTTTGTATAAACATATTTATAAGTAGACGGATAAGGTACAGCTTATCGCTTTGTGATGAATTTGTTACAAACTTTAAACTATTTCGCAACGAATGGAATCTTTGCCTTGGCATATTTTCGGGAAAAGATGGTATGACGGTACCAACTGTCCAATACATTTCCAAACGCGGATAACCAATGGTACCAATCATTATCTCTGGAGCTAGAAATTTTAGCAGTTCTTCGGTAGTTAAATTTAGAGATTTACCATTTTTAATCATCGATGCCTGGTTTGTTGAAGATACAATTTGTCGAAGTACGTCTTCTGTAAAGTACTCCAAAAAATACTCTACAGGTAATTTAATACAGTTTTTTGGTTACGTTTCAGTGAAAGAAGTCTCAGGAGTGACCCAAGGAGCCTTTTTCCAACGAAATTGATCAGCCTTTTTAAATGAAAACTTTGGATTTTCAAAAGTTGACAAACACGCTTGGACTGCCCCATCTACTATATCAATGTCCCCAGAACTCTCATCATTACCAAGATCTATATCCTGAATATTTATTTCATACGGACTTGCTCGAGAAAGCTCTTCTAATAAAAACGTTTTATTTTTCTCAAAAGCATCTAATAAATTATTAGCAAGACCCAATTCTTCCGATTCATCTTCTATATCCGAAATATCGGAATCGACAAAAGTAGTTAAAATTTTTTTCAATTTCAAGGTCTTTTAATTTTGTAGACATTTTTTATAATAAATAATAATATCAATACAGCAAAAAATTACATCTGCACCATAGCAGCCTCAAGCTTAAATTGATTTCGTTCGTCTTGTGTCCGCAATGTTAACAGCCAAAACTAACGTTTGTAAACATATGGCTTTAACAATTATTAATTGAAAAAATTATTAATGCATTTTGTCAAAATTATCAAATTTTAATATGTAAGACATGTGTAAAGAAAAAATATATGGTCAGAAATATATGTAACTTTTAAATAAAAAGAACCACTTTTTTACAAAAAAAATAACCTTCCGTAAAAATGCTATTATGTCCTGAGTTCAAGAAAAATCTAAAATATTTTTATTTGAATTGTTTTGCAAAACCATAAATAACCATTATCCGTTGAAAACCATTTTTTTTTCTTTTTTCCTTTACAAAAAAAAGAACCTTCCGTAAAAATGCTACTATGTCCTGAGTTCAAGAAAAATCTAAAATATTTTTATTTGAATTGTTTTGCAAAACCATAAATAACCATCATCCGTTGAAAACCATTTTTTTTTCTTGTGTAGAAATTGTGAGATGACCACAAAGTTGAGTGTATCCATATGGATACAATATAGCGAAAGGGTTAATCTGTGTGTACAAAAAATATTCAACGAAACTATTTGCGCATAACATGATTACTGACTGAAGAACAAACGCAAACTGATTGCCTGCTCCGTAAGGTTTTCGTATGTATAACTGAAATATATATATGATATTTATAAATTTATGTTTTAAAAGTTATACTATTTTGGAGTAAAATAGCTGTTTGAATGAAAATGCAAGTTTTATAATATTGAGTGGTATAAAAGTTATAATAAATTTGGAATAAAACGAGTGCATACTACAGAAATGTTATAAAAAAAGATAAAATTCACCCTCAAACTTTTTACTGTGTGCCGATATATTTTTGAACCAGTTCTAAGGTTGGTCCAAATGTTTCTAGCTGGTGTCAATTTACCACTGTCAATGACAACACCATGGTTGGTTTCATTTGTTGGTGTCAGAATTGGGACCCGTCACTTTGGAACCTATCACGTGATAGGGTTTGAACCGGTTTGCAATATTTTGGTATAGTTAGACCCCTTTGTATACGCGTCTCGATAATTTCATCCCCCTTAGAAACCCTAGTAAAATCCCTCATTCTCAGAAACTCAAAAAAAAAACTAAAAAATTACACGTGTTGAGGTTTATGTTTCAAAACACAAACTACACGAAGTTCAAACTTTCGTGAACACGTGTAGTTCGAAACACGTGTTTGAGCAGAAGATTTAGTACAGAGGTGTTGTGGCAGAGAGTTAAATTATAAATTAAAAAACAATTTTTGTTTATATATTTATTTATTTAAAAGGATTTATACAATAATTAATTACTTTATAAATACAAAAGTAAAGCAGTAGTAGTAGCTAATGCTTACGACTGGCCGATAATTATATAAGAGTAAAAGTAGTCATTATAGGTTAGGTTTATTTAAGAATGAAATAAAGAATAGAATATAGTAAGAATATAATATAGAATAGAAAATAAAGTGTAAGTTACCGATATGGCTTAGATGTAATAGAGCAAATTACAATCTTTAAAGAAATTATATATTTTCATAATATTGTCATATGTTGGATGTTTAAGAATATCATTACGATAAGTAAGAAATCCTTTGAAGAGATTTCCTTTGAAATCCTCCTTTGAGTCTTGGGAAAATGTTCATAATATGATTAAGAGATGCTGGCAAATCGCAGAATGGACAGTTCTTAGAAGTTAAACCTTTTAGGAGATGTTCGTGAGTTAGCTTTATGTGTCCTAATCTTAGTCGTGTATTGCAGTTTATACTAGAATAATGGTGATTGTAGGTATTCCAGAAATCTTCATTTTTTGAAAATCGTAGCTTGTCAATGAAGTTGTAGATATCCTTTGCGCTAAAATAGTTTAATTTTATTTCAGGTGTAATGGCTATGTTCTTTGCTTTAGTATCACATAATTTTAATTTTTTTTGAGACTGAATAATAATATCTCTTATGGTGGCTTTAGGGTAAATAGTGTTGGTTGTTGCAGTAATTGCGTTGACACAAGATTTGCTGTCCGTGCAAATTACGAATTTACCCTTATTATTTTTCGCAAAAATAGCAGCCTGAAGTATAGCGACAGCTTCTGCCGTAAACACAGAGCAAAAGCTGTGCAAGAGCCCATAGCTTATTAGAACCCCGTTCTTCCTGACAACTGCGTACGACGTGTTATTGCTGGTTTTTAATCCATTAGTGAATATAAGGCTCCATCCTGAGGATTTATATTGATTTGCTTTGCATAGAAACAGCTGTTCAAAGGTGGAGTTAGATGTGGTTTCTTTTGGGTATTTGATAAGCTTTGTATCAATAGGTAGGGAATGCTCCATACCAAATTTTAAGCATATATCGTCGATCGGAGGAGTGCTTTCTTGAAGCAGGAGTGAGACTAGAGTAGCGAAGGCTTCGGCCGTCTGTTTTGACTGCAGCTTGTCGACGTCTAGCTTTCTTAGTGTAGGATTGCGAGCATTCTTAGCTGCGCACAGACGTGTGCGGATCTTGGCTGCGACAAGATAATGATCCGAGTCTATGTTAGCACCACGGATCGTGCGTACGTCTAGTACACTGGAAGAGTGCCTTCCGTCAATCAAAACGTGATCAATTTGGTTACATGTTTTTCGATCAGGGGACAGCCAAGTGGCCTTATGAATATTGAGATGCTTGAATCTAGTGCTACTTACGACCATGTTTCGTGCTGATGTGTTGTCGTGGAGGCTGAACTTCCCGACTGTTGGACCAAATAAGTTTTCTTTACCCACCTTGGCGTTGAAGTCACCAAGCACGATTTTTATGTCATGACGGGGGCAGCGCTCGTATGCGTCTTCAAGGCACTCGTAAAAACTTTCTTTGGTCTCGTCATCTTTTTCTTCTGTCGAAGCATGCGCACATATTAGGCTTATGTTAAAAAATTTTGCCTTGAAGCGGATTATGGCAAGTCGTTCGTTCACAGGAGTGAATCGCAGGACATGATGCCGTATTCTCTTGCCAACTACAAATCCGCATCCAAACTCGTGCTTCTCCGCATGGCCGCTGTAGTAGATATCACAGGATGCTTGCCGTAAGCAACCCTGTCCCTTCCATCGCATTTCTTGGATTGCAGTGATATCAGAATTATATCTTTCCAAGATATCAATCAGTTGGATAGAGGCACCATCCCAATTAAGGGTTCAGACATTCCAGGTGCATATCCGTAAATAATTATCAGTTTTTCGTTTGCGGTAGTCGTCATCAGATTTGGGGATCATTCTTTCATTTATTCTTTTACGTTTCATTGAAATTTTTTTTTATGTGGTGGGCTTCAAACCCAACGCACAACCTTTGCTTGATAGCCAAAAGGGAAGCCCGCCGCTCAAATTAGCCGCCAAAGTTTATCGGGCGATAGTTTTTGACGTTTCCAGGAGACACCACGCGGAGGTTTTGAGTCGACTTGAGACGATTTCGACATGGATAATGCTGGCCTCGCCAAGTTGAGACAGTCAGACACGTTGCCATGTGAATATCGCTCCCTTGTCTCAGCCACCCGCCCCTCTTAAATCGTCAGATTATTATCTATCGGTTATCAGAAAGACAAAGCATGTGTACACTTTTAATATCTGACGCGCTCGAGTATTTCCATTTGACTGTTTTTTTTTACATTTTTAAAAATTTCTACACGCTCTTTGTCCCACTTAAATGAAAAACTTAACACAAACTTTTTTTCGTTATATAACCTAATCTTCATAATCCAATTGGTCCCCACGACGCTGTAGTTACTGCAAATTTAGCATCCCAGGCTCCCTTACTATTCAATTTTAAGGGCCGATGTTGAATATGATTTGAACCATGCAACAATACAGAATCGAGCAACGCGTTAAATTTATTCAGGATTATTATGAAAATGGTCGTTCACCCACAAAGAGTGACTCTTTGATGCGGTTTATGGGCTGGCGGCATCATCGGGCCGTATTTTTACCAAAATTAAGCCGGTCAGGCACGCTATCGTGAGATTATAACAAACATTTTATGGCCCGAATTGGTAGATATAGATGTGGACAATATGTGATTTCAACAGGACGGTGCCACTTGCCATACAGCTAACAAAACAATGGCTCTTTTGCGCGACAAATTCAATAGCCGTGTTATCTCACATGGTGGCGATGTCAATTGGCCGCCAAGATCATGTGATTTGATACCGTTGGACTTCTTTCTTTTGGGTTATTTGAAAGGAAAGGTGTACGTCGATAAGCCAGCAACAATTCAAGAGCTTAAGGATAAGATAATTCGGCACATTAACGACAAAGAACCTCAATTATGCATCAGCGTCATCGAAAATTTGGACCGATGGTGTGTCGCCGAGGTTGCGGCGGCCATTTGCCCAATATTTTGTTTCATACATAATTGAACCATACCAATACTATCATAATAAAAAGAAATGACAGTAATTTCCTAAATAATTTATGTTTTATTCAAAAATCAACATCGGCCTTAAAATGTAACCACCCTTTATATAATCTTGATCGGCGTCACTTTGAGCGTCGTACTAGCTCTGTCCGTCCGTTTTTCTGGGTGTTGTCTGTAAGCATAGGATGAGGAGAAGAAGTTGAGATAATTGCATGAAACTTTAAGCATATGTTCACATGAGCACAAGGATCTGCACTATTAAATATTTCAATAGCTTATATTGAAGTTACAAGAAGAACATTTCTCATAACCAAAAATACGGTGCATTACAGAATGGTCATTATCTGCTCACGATTACGTCAAATGTAACACCAAAACATGCCCACCCAACTAACACATGAACTTCGATAAGGCAATGAAAGTTGGATATTCGACAGCTGCAGCTTGGTTTGCGCTTCTATAAAGCTTGCAACTAGAAGTTTACTTGTTAACGAAGATAAAGCTGATATAATAGCTGTTATGAAGTATTTCAGAAGTTAATATCAGCAGTTTTATAAAGGCTTATTTCAAAGTTTCCAATAAGCTTAAAAATGTTTGTTTACGGAAGCATAGGAAGTTTTAATTTTGAAAGAGCTTCCGTTAATAGAACAACCGAAATTGCTGCCTCTTACACAGAGGGAAAAACCTATGGACTCAATACATAAATTTATGTACTCATCGCATAGTTTTCTGCACACAAAAATTTTACATTTTTCATGTATTGAGTACATGTTGAAATCTTTATTGACTACATAATGCTTTCAAGCGGTTATGTAGTCAATAAAGAATTTTATGTACTCAACGCAAACTGTTACAAATAATTTTATGTAATGAGTAAAGATCTTATGTACGTATTACATAAATTATTGACTCAGTACATACATAATTTACTCATTACATATTTGGAGTACATAATTTTATGCAATGAGTACATACATTATTTACTCATTACATATTTTAAATGCATAATTTTATGTAATGAGTACATACATACTTTACTCATTACATATTTTTAGTGCATACATTTATATAATGAGTACATACATCATTTACTCATTGCATATGTTAAAAACATAATTTTATGCAATGAGTACATGAATAATGTATTCATTATATATTTTTTGTTCATAATTCCATGTATTGAATATATACACAATTCATGCCTGTGCCTAAAGCACCCTCTCAACAAATGCAATAAATAATTTTATAAAGAAATGACTAGATTTCACAAAATAATTGGCAATTACTTATAGAAACCCAGCCATTTAATTCTTATCCAATCATCGCTTTTGTTCTAGAGTACAGTGGATGAACTCATTCCCGCTCTGATTTTCTAGAGGCTTTAGAGGTGTTGCTTATTTGAAAATCAAGAAACGAATGTCATAAAACAGCAAAATCGTGTGACGAAGTGCAAGAGATACGTGTACTGAGTCCATATGTTATGTACTGAATAAATGTGTCACTTTAATCGTATAAGGGGGACGTGTACTGAGTCTATATTTTATGTATTGAGTAAAGTTTTTGTAAAAAATTACATAACACGTTGATTGAGTACACGTTGCTTGTATCTATTGAAGTCTGCTATGTGTTCAACACATAACATGATGTATTGAATACATTTTTTATTCATTTTAAAAAGTGAATAAATTGATATGTAGTCAGTACACGCTCCCTTTACTCAGTAAATACTGCTCTTTTGCGTTCTCATACAAGTTGAAGTGCATAGATTTTACATAGCTGTCTCTGTACTGACTACATAACTTTTTCCCTTAGTGTAGTCTGCAAAAGATTTCTATAAATCTTTAAAAGAAGCATTATCAAAATTACCGTCAGTTTTGTTTGAGTAGCTCTTTAAAGCTTTCGAAATTATGTGAATCGAAGTTGGAATCTCTCAGCCTGAGAAAACAACGTAATTAAACTTCACATAAATTAAAAACATTAAAAGAAAAAAATTTCTTGGAAAAATGCACAATGTTTGGATTAGATCACAAGCGTTATGCGATTGGGAAAATAAAAATGCAAACGGCCAATCTATTTATTATTGAATCGGGACTACAACAAACTAACTTTTGGTCTCTGCAACCAATACAATGTTCGGCAACAGTTACAAAATTATTAATCGAATTATAATTATTTTTCTAAATTGAATTTAAGTATTTCTGATACTGACAGTAATGAAATGCCAACTTCGCAATTACTTGAAACCTTAAAATTTTGTATTGATAAATATCAAATTATTTATTAAACTGTCGATTGGCAACGCAAAAAAGAGCGAAAACGTTAGGGTTCTTTTGAAAATCGTAAAACCTATCAGAAATTGATTTTTTACGTGAGGTGGCAGCCTTGTTTATACTGAATAGAAACTTATAAGAGGCTTCTATTTCAGTTAGAGCTTGAATGAAAGCTGCACTATATTTCGTTTGTACTGAAACTGAAGTTACTATTTCCAATAAATTTCGATAAGGTATGTTATTGAAACTAAAGCCTCTCACATGTATTATATAGAAACTCTAATTTCAGTAAGAGCAAATAATTTATTTATTTGAAAATTTGACAGTTGCATTTCGAAGCTTATATTTCCAAAAAGTTTTGATAAGGTTTGTAGTGGAAACTGAAGCCTTTCGTATACACAGAAAAGACTCCATGAGCATGAAGTCATTCAGGTTTAGCTCTTCGCATATAAAATAGAAATAGGTCAATAGATAACCCTACGACCTAGCATGCGGTAGGTTGCGGGTTCGAATCCCATGAGTGCAAAAGAACAATTTTGAATTTTTAATAAATAAAATACAATTAAATTAAAACATTTAGCTTTAAAATTCAAATTAAGACAGGTAAAAATTTATACAAAAATTTAAATATCATAAAACAAAATCAGAAACAAATTTTTTGCTAATTTTTTTTTTGTTAATTTTGAAGTTTCGGTAAAACTTTTATAAGCAAGCACGCACTTATCTTACAGAAGTTGTTTGCGAAATTTAATAAAAGTCCAAGAAGCTTCTATTAAAAAAAAAAAAATTCACCTCTTTGCCGTTATAGAAGTCTTTAAGCGTGCTTTCAGAAACTACATAGTTTTCATAATGAATTGCTGTAAAGTTTACTGCAATCTTTATAGAAGTCTTTGTGCTAGTTGGGCAGTGTGCCAAACGGATATGTTATGAATGAGATATAGCCTCGCTTCTTTTTTCTAGTATATTTTATCCAAAAAGGGTTGCTTCGGATACGAAATTGACAGTTATAGTATGAATTTCCTCTCAAAAATGGGAATTGATTTTTCCGGATTTTTGAATTAGTTTAGAACTCGGAACGGACTTCATATATAATTCGTTTCGGACTCTTTTCTTCGACTCCAGCTTTGTTTAAAATAGTGAGAGTTCGCGATGGACTCGATTTTTTTTTTTGAATAATATGAATTCATAACTGAACAATAAGGTTATGCTTAGTTAAATATAAAATAGATAATTTGATAACAACTTGAAAACTACTATTTATATTTACCTTCCGATCATAGTTTTTTCGGATTTGGAACGGGGACCTATTGCTTCAATAGCTTATGTTACATTTTATCGTAATATTTGATAATTTTTTGTTGCACTAAACACAAATACGATAATTTTTTTTAAGTTTTATAGTAGGTATGAGCATTCCAATGTCGACCAAGACCGACTAAAGTGTTGTCTTACTTTTTTGATATACCATAATTTAATAATTAAGAGAAATTTCATTTGAAATTGGGCACTAAAAATAGTTTTCTATAAATTATCGTTTTCTAGAAGCAATCTGAAGCCAGAATTTAAAAATTTGTAAATATGATAAGGTGGATTCAATATGGTGGGTCAATCATATTAATTTTATACTATATATTTTATAAAAATACTAAATAATTTGAGTATCCGAATTGATCAAAATGTATGTGTCTAACTGTTAGTAAACAATTTCCTCAAAAAATAGAAATATTTAAAAAATTACATACACTTAATTTAAATTTTTAATGACGCGTTGATTGAAACTTATGCCACTCCTACTCCCAAATTAAAACAATTTAAGTACACATTTTTATAATTATCTTTTATTTCAGTATTAGTTTTTCTGGTATAAGTTTAGATATACACACACATACATATGTAGGTACAATAAATCTGTAGACATTTAGAAGATGAAAAGGTAAAATTGAGTTTGTATATAAGTTTTCTTCTTGTTGTTGTTGTTGTTGTTGTTGTTGTTATGTGTATATTTTATTTGTTATTTTCTTGTATTGTAAATCATGTCTTGTATTCTTATAATTTTCTAAAATTTTGAGTTTTTTCTGTAGTTTTTGTTGTTATTTCCTGAATGAGTACTTTTTATGTTTAATTTTGATCGTATGTTTTTGATTAAACGTTTTTTTTTATCTATTTTTGCTTTAAGTTTTTTCATTACTTCGGAAGTATGTATATATATTTTTTTTGTTTATATATAATACATGCATGTATATATCTATCTGTAAGATCTTACAAATTATTTGTTCGCAACATTTAACACTAAAAGCTTATCTATCTAAGCGAAATGTTATTTAATTTAACTATAAATTTTTATGTATTAATATGTTAAAAAATAATTCTAATAAGGAACCGAAAACAGCTAAAAAAAAGTAATTTACTTTTTAAGTAAAAAAAAAAAATTACAATAAAGACATTATTTTCATATTCTTTCTTTTTACTAACTGATATAAAGGCAAAATTTATATAACGGTTCTAAAAATAATGTATAACAAGATTTAAAATATTTAATATAACAGCTTATCAAATAAAGACACAGCTTTCCAACACAAATAAAACTCCTGATAATTAGTAACAAAAAGTTACTTAATAAATCTACACGTTCTATTTTCTACAACAAAACAAAATTCACTATGAATCAGATTTTAAGAGATTACTACAAGTTTGATTTAAGGAGGTTACATTTTTTTTTAATATTCTTGAAGAATATCTCTGTTACTTATTTCATATAAACTTATAGCTAAGCGACATTTAATAGTTTTAAGTTTTTTTTTAAAGCTTTTTTCAAAATTGAAGTTTTGCATTTCCATAAAATATTTATTCTATCTATGCTGAAATGTGATTGACAAAGCATGTCCTAACATATTTAGCAAACTAAGATCATATAAACTAAAAATATTCACAATTTTTAATCAATAAAGTATTACGGAATGATTTAAAACGAAAAAAAATACGTAATGAATGCCAACTAAATAAAAATATTTCTCAAAATCGATTACTAAACCAAGCTCGATATTTGATATGTTCACCCGACAGTTTCCATTCTTATAGAATTTTGTTAAGAAAAAATTTAAAAAAGCTAAAAATTAATATTTTAAAAATTTGGCTTGATGAAAACAAGAAAACTCCAAAAATCAACAGAAGAAACATTTCTATGTCGACAAGGAATTACAGCTAAACTCATTTTCAAAATTTCAGAAAAGCATTTTTAAGATTAAAATTGCTACTTTATATCAGAGTTTGCTGACTTGTGCTGTTCAGATTTGATGTCCTCAAACATTAAATTTTCAAGGTATTAAAATTTGCGTACTAGTGTATTTCGTTGCCAAAAAACGCAATGAACCTAATAACCTCACTTTGTCCTAACTGGACTTGTCGACACAGAATTTAACTCAGATATTAATAATTATATTTAAAAAATTCAATGTTCTATTAATTTATTTTTATTTATTTATGGATATAATATATTGTACAAATAAGATTTCTCTTGAAAGGGCGTACAAACACTAACAAAAAAATTAATATGGATTTTATTTCTAATTTAGGTTTTAAATAAAAGTAAAAAAATTATAACAAACATTAATTAATTGAAATTTAAATTATAAACTTAACGTATTAAAATGAATTTGGGTAGAAAATATGAGTGAGAGTAAGGTGAAATTGTGAAAGACAAAGCAAAGCTGAAAGAAATAGAGGGTCAAAGTGAACAAAAGTTATTGAGTATCGATTAAATGCTGTAATAATTTTTGTTTGAAAGGGTTTGCGTTAGCTATTCGTTTTATATGGGTGGGTAGCATATTACAAAGATTTATCGCATCAACAAAGATGTGGCGAGAGGTTGCAAGATATTTATGCACTGGTAAAATGAGTTGCACAGTTCTTTGGGTCCTAGCGAATCTTAATAAACTGAAAAGATAATCTGGTTCTTTGGAGTGAATAGTTCTATAAAGCATGATGATGGTGCGATGGCTTAATACGTTTTTTAACGAGCACCCAATTATTTATTTGGTGAAGACAGAAATGTGGGTGTATCTGTCGATGCTGAATATGAATCTCGCACAGCTATTGTATGCCACCATAAGCTTTCTTAGTGACTCATGATCAAGATTCGAGAAGAGTTCGCAGCTGAATAAAATAATGGGTAAGATGACTTTTTTGACTTTTTAGTTGACAAAAATTTTGAGGTTGGACTCAGTCCATCTTTTTTTCGACAACACGGTTAATGTGAGCGTTCCATGTGAGAGAACTATTGAAATACACTCCAAGATTCTTGAAACTTTCGACATACTCTATCGAGGAGTTATTTAGCAAAAGTTGAGGATGCTCTTCAGTGTTTTTGCGTCTATCGATGAGCATGGCTTTGGTTTTAGTGGGTTTAAGATTAAGACCATTTAGAATAGTCTATTGGAAGACTCTGTCTAATTCTGAGTTGACTTCACTTGAAGCTATATGCTTTTGGGATTTGGGAAATAGCTTATACAACTGAATATCATCGGCGTATATATGATGCTCACATGAAGTAAAGCAATCAACAATATCATTTATGAAAGTTATAAATAACAGGGGGCCAAGCACTGAGCCCACTTGACGAGCATTTATTGTAGAGATAAACATATTGTGAACGATCTTCAAGATAGGACGTCACAAGATTACACAATGAGTCGTGCAGTGAGAACTGGGAACTAAGTTTTTTCACAAGAAGACTATGATTTATGCAGTCGAAAGCTTTTGAGAAGTCCAGGAAAACAATTAAACCTAGCATGTCTTTATCTAAACCAGGTCGAATATCTTCGCATACTTTTAAAAGTGCCATGGTACAAGAATGCTTCGCTCGGAAACCAGACTGATGTTTTGTGATGAGTTTATTGTTGCAAAAGTATAATTTTAATTGATTGCTTATTATGATTTCGAGTGCTTTGCTCAGAAATGGTAAAATAGCTATTGGGCGATATTCAGGATTATTTGGCAAAGATGATTTCGGCAAAGGCAAGATTTTTGCTATTTTCTACACGAAAGGGAATTGTGAGGTTGTAATACTAGTATTGAAAATATACGTTATATGATTTAGTATAACTGGTAGAAGAATTTCGATAAACTCAGGATGAATGTTATCTGATCCAACAGCTTTCGATTTTATTTTAAGTATAACCACAGCAACAGTTATGGGATCGATACACGAGATCGCAAACCCGCTACTTGTGGAGATTCTTGGGGTTGAGGCACGTGTGTCGTTAGATTTTATTTCAATGGGCTGAATAAATTTTTTATTGAGTTCATCAAAATTTATGCATTCTGCCGTGAATTGAGAGGTTTTGATTATCCCGGCTTGGCGTATATTTTTCCAAAATGATGAGCTCGAGCTACATGTGGCAAATCTACTTTTATAGAACGACTTTTTATTTCTCCGTAAAAGGGCAGTTACAGCGTTACGCGCACTTTTAAACTGACTGTAAATTTTTGAGCAGCGATATCTTTTCCATTTATTATATTAACTATCATGGTTATCAATAAGGTTCTTTAACTCTTTTTTATTTCTCCGTAAAAGGGCAGTTACAGCGTTACGCGCACTTTTAAACTGACTCTAAATTTTTGAGCAGCGATATCTTCTGCATTTATTATATAAACTATCTCGGTTCTCAATAAGATTCTTTAACTCTTGGGTAAGCCAAGTAAGTGCTTAGTATGATTTATTTTTTTTATCTTAACTGGAACATGCTGTGCGAACAGGGTAGTAGTGTTCTTATTAAAAAATTCTACTTGTTTGCTTGTATGGTTTGTTGTATAAATTGAACAGCAGTTTAAACCATGACATTCGGCAAATAAAGTATTCGAGTTGATTCGTGAAAATTGCGGTATGTTGAGCCAAGTATCTTTGAAACCCATTGGAGTTATATTCAGGGAAAGGAAAATTAAGTCGTGGTGTAAAAAAGCAGGCACAGAAAGTTGGTCATAGTGCAAAACTAACTTGGGATCGGAAACCAAAAACAAATCTAATAAGGAAGGTGAGCAGTTTGGTCTAAAATGCGTAGGTATATCTTGGTTCGCAAATTTAAAGTTGAATTGCTCAACCAAATCTCTAAACTCTCTATTGCAGTTGTTCATTATGTTAAGATTGAAATCTCAACAAAGCACTGCATCTAAAGCTAAATCTTCCAAGAGGCCACTAATGAGTGTTCAGTTTGCAATACTAGGAGGCATGTAAACGCATCCGATTAAAAAATTACCTGAGCTGTGTAAGACCTCAATGAAAAGGTACTCAATTAGGTCATTATGGTTCGATTTCTTGACAATGTGAAACTTATATGAGCTTTTTAAGTAAATACATACTCTCCCGCCAGTTTTGACGTGTCTATCTGCCCAAATTAGTTTAAAATAAAAAAAAAAACAAATTGGCCATTTCAGCCCTTGAAAGGACTTTGACCGAGCTTCTTATGATCAATTGTGTTGTGTGTGTTATTAAATGTTTGCACACAATTGACCGAGAACTGAACCTACATGTCTTATGCCGACTCCGAACGGCTAAAGTTCATGTTCTTAAGAAGCTTTACATGGCATTGCTTACTCTCTGAGGTTTTCCATTGTCTGCAGAGAGGTGGTGACCGATCAGAAAAATTTTTTACTGAAAAAACTTTTTGCCGCGGCTGGGAATCGAACCCGGACTACGAGCATGCTATGCCACACACTTAACCTGCATGCCACGGTCACCACGGTCAAGTTTAAAATTATTTAGCTTAAATAGATCGTCACATATCTCCATCTTCAACCAAGTTTCAGATAAACATACAATATCCACCATACTATTATCCACATGGACACGCAGATCATCAATTTTATTTTAAAGACTTTGTGCGTTCAAGTGACAAACGTTAAAACCTTTGTTAAATTTACAAATCTCGTTAAGAAGAGTATTTGATAAATCAATGGGGTCACCAAGAGTCTGAACTACATCACCCATTGAGATACAGAATTAATAAATACAAACACAAATAACACACCAATTGTTGTTCTGGGGTACTGCAATTGGTCTGATAAATTCATTTAAAGTAGTAAAGATGTTGCCTGTTGTTGCATAAATTCTATTCTAAAACATCGTTATTATGAAGCATTAAAGAACTTTCACAATACAAAATTAAAATTATGAGAATTTAAGAAACGTATGAATATCTCGGTATTTTCGAAATAAAATACATGTACAAAGTAATTTTTAAAGTAAAAACCCACACTTACGGCGACTTTTTGTTTGAAATTGACGTCAAAGTTATATCATTTATAAATTCATGTATTCTTATTTTTCAATTCAATAAATTTTCACTCCAAGAACGAAATAAGCTTCGGTTGGGTCTAAAAATAATTCTTACGCAATTTGGTTCCAATTGACCACGTTAAATGGCGCCGGTGACTTCTCGAACAATTCTATAACAAGAATTTGTCATAGAATTTTTGCCATACAAAAGTAAATCTTTCAATGTAATTATGATTTATTTTGTTGCAAAATATTCGCGATTTTTTTATGGTCTTACAGCCAATTGTGAATTGCTTAGTTATCTTACTGGTTTCATCCGTTTAGTGTCATGTATTGAAAATTCATAAATATTCCGAGTTGTGAAACTTTTAAGGGAACACCTTCATTTTATGTCCAAATGATTTCTAAAATTAACTGAGAATATTTATCACCTTGAAATTCCAGTGGTAGGAAAGTTATATGATCGATTTACCAAAAAAGGTCAAAATGTTATCGTTTGAAATAGCACATATTTTATAAAATAAACTATTTGTGTTAAAAATAATATAAAGTAAATTTTCCTGAGTCAACATAACCGAATAAATAACAAGGTTATCTGGCTTAAAAAGACCACTCTTCAATTTAGCTTAAGATGATGTAATGAAATCAAAGGACATATGGCCATTTACATAGTGGCGTAACGTTCATATGACTTTCATGTTAATAAAAGTTAAAAAAACAAAGAAAAAAATTTTAGTTTAGTCTAGTAGCACTATATATTGTGTGTAAAAGATTAAAGTAAAAGAAAAAATTGTGAAAGAATGCTAAAAAAATTAAATCGAAGAAATGCAGAGATATAAGCTAACAAAACAGGACGCGTTACGTAACAAAAAATACAAGTATGCATGGCCGACTGAAATTTTTTTAACCCTTTGACAACCACTGGTTCATTGTAGACTTGGGTTACGCAGTAAAAATTGCAGCGCTGACACACTAACTCAAGCGCAGTTACCTGTATCAACGAAATGCGTTAAAGCAATTGCGCCATGCCACTGTTCAAAATGTTATGGTATCTGTATCAACAAGACGCATATCAGCATAGAAAGTCGACAGTATAACATTGCATAGTGCGTTGAGTCAAGTAAAAATAAACCAGTGTATCAAAGCAGTGACGCATTTAAATGCTTCAACTCAATAACGTAACGCAATGCTGCGTTACCCATGTCTAGTTCATTGGTGACCGTTTTATCTTACAATTTTTAAATTTAAAATAATTTTTTTTTAAAGTTTTTTGTTTTCTATTTTGAGAATATTTAGTTTGAGAATTTAAACCGAAAGTCCTACTATAATGCAAAGAACAAAAGAATTTCTTAAGTATCGTTAGAATATGTCTACACTCAGAAAAAAGTGTCTCGGAGTATAATAAAAAAGGCATAATATTTAGAGAAAAAATGGTATAGACTTTGCTCCAGAGAATGCTATTCTCTAATTGCGATACTTAAAATTCTCTAAAAATGATAAAAAGGTTCCATGAAATAGAACATTTTAGAGAAAAATACTTTTTTTTTGAGAAAATATTGGTTTTTATTGAAGAAAATACTTCTCATAGTGAATTTTTTATCAAAATATAAGAAAAGTTTTTCATTTTCAATAAAATTTCTCTATAAATGAGAAATTTTTTGTGCGTGAAAAATACTTATCATTACACTGTTGTAGTTTTTGACACGAAATTTTTGGTTCTGCGATAAGACCAACCTTTTTGGATTTGGGGGAGTTCCCCAAGCACAAATGTGTCCTTGGTTTAGTTAGATTGGCTCAAATTTTTAAGAAAACCATGTTTTTCCAAATGGTCGATTCTGGCCTTTTGCCACGTCTATTTCTAGAGATATCTCGCAAACAAGTTGTACGATCTTTACAACCAACAGAGAAAACTAAAGGTATTGAAATTCTTCGTCAATTGTTCTCATGCTCATGCTCTCATGCTTTCGGATCCGAGGATTAGTTTTTGTGTAATAAATCAATTTTTGAGAACTTGTTGTTTTTTTTTAAAGAAAATTGGAAATTAAATTCATGGAACAAAATTTGCTTGCCTGTTCTGGCCTATTCTGGTAAAGGGTGCAAAAAGTGTAAACTTTTAACCTACTTAAAACTAATTTCAAAACGATAACAAACGTCTTACGGTTTTTTTGTATCTTCTACCAGCATATTTTTAAAAATTCTTTAAAAATTATAGAAAAACTATAAAATTGTCGTACCGTAAAATTAATTTGAATTTTTCGTAAGAAAACAATAATTTATGGAAAAAATTATTAATTACACAAGAACTACTCCTCGGATCAAAAAGTAGTATAGGAACTGTTGACATAGAATTTCATGACCTTTTGTTTTCTTCATTGGTTAGTAAGACCGTGCAACTGGTTTGCCAGATATCTTTATAAATAGACATGGCAAAAGGCTTAGAATAGGTCAAAATCGACCATTTGGAAAAAACATGGTTTTCTTAAAATTTTGAGCCAATCTAACTAAACCAAGGACGCAGTTGTACTCAGAGGACTTCCCCAAATCCGAAAAAGTTGTTCTGATCGCAGAACCAAAATTGAACTACAACAGTGTTATTAGAGACATTGAAATATTTCCATTTCCTAGAAGTAAAGAAATATTTCTTCGAAAATGTGAAAATTTATTCTAATTGAAGAAAATTTTATTTGAAAAAGAGAAAATTGCTATTATCAAAAATAGAGAAATTTTTTACCGGAGCAAGGTATGTGTTTTTTCTCAGTGTACCTCTTATTTCTACCCACATTGCATAGTTTTGTAAGAATATTTGGAAAATATGGCGGTTTTTAAATATTTTGATTTAATTTGATTTTACTTTTTCTTTGTTGGCGTCATTTATAGGATGTAATTTAAATTACTTTGATTTAAGTAGAATTTCCGTCGCAGGAAAAGCCTTCTAAAGAGTGGGGAATAAGTCAGTATGAATAGATAAATAACTTGGATTGGTCTAATATTATAAGTTATATACGATTGTGTAGAATTGTCAGCAAAAATGCCAAAAGGAAAATTAAAATTAATATCATAAGTTTTTTTTAACATTCAAAATTTGGATCTACGAGAATTGTTAGTTGTAAGCACGTGGCTTTATCTCAAAAAGTTCCTAAAGAGAGAAGAGAAGACAATAGAAGAGATACTAAGAGATCCTAAAAGCTGGGTTAAATGGAAAAAAAAAACGTGTTTCCAGAAAAATTAATCAAATGATTTTTTATAGACACGTTTACTAGTTTTTAATTTTGAAAATACGAAATAGTAAACATGCTAGGCAACTGGAAAACAGCTTCATTAGCTAGAAAATGTAGGGAAACTGGAAAATGATTGCATGAATTTTTTAATGTAATTTTTCATTGATTTCTTTAACAAAAACTTCATTGACCATTGCGGTAAAAAAGAACATTTAAATTAAGTAGTGTTGTCAATTGGTTCAAAGTTTTTTGTTTTTAATCCTTATATATTAAATTTAATTTATTTTTAAGCGTAATTAATGTATTGCTTTAATCTAAGATTTTTCTTTTTTTTTAACAAATATTTTAATTTTGTAATTTTTTTTATCTATTTTGTAATATCAAATTTTGCTTACATATTTTAAATAATAATATCTAAGTATGTAACATGACAAACTAACGAAGCATATAACATTATTTTTTTCTTTTTTAATTATTTTAATGTTGCACGTTCTGGTACAATGTATAAAACATGTATTTGCTAAGTTTTTATTTTTTTTTCATTTTAAAATAGTCAGCTATTTTTGTCATAGTTGTGTTTCGTGTAGATATATATATATATATATATATATATGTTTTTTTAATTTGTTTATATCTGTTAGTTTGGTATAAAAATTCTTTAGAAAGTGTGTGTAAATAAAGTGTGTTAATAAGTTTTAAATTTAAGCTCATGTTTAGTGGTCTGACTGGTGGTAAGATTATTCTTGTACGATAGTATTTATGATATGTTGTTATAGAAAACAAATTAATCAAAAATATATGAGTTATTAAATTAGGATTCAAAGGTCAACGCAGGATTTTTTCTGAGATAGAAAAGACAACGATATATTTTTCATTTAAATTCAACGATATGCTTTAAAATAATATAATTCAGTTTTCAACAAACAGTTATATGTTAGCATAACTGGTTACAATAAGCTCAAAGTATTATATTAAAGTTATTATCTTAACTTTCAAAATTACAAAAATCCTAAAGTCATTGACACCGATATTAAACACTGTAAACTGAATTCTTATTAAATTAAAAAAATATATTATATTAAATTATATTTCTATTATTTCTATTATTAATATAATATATATTATATTAAATTATATTTTATATAAAAGAATACATGTATTGGTACTACCTCCTAACCAAAGTTTCCTGTTAAATTTCTGTCGCTTGACCTTTGAACTAATGTAGAGTGTATGCAAATCAGAACATAAATTATTAGGAAATATGCATATATATATATATTGTAAGCTATCTAGACAAGAATATTATTTCTTGAATGATTTTATATAAAAGTTGTAGGAACGAATCCCCAGTATTGTCTAACTATAGTCCAATATTAATAGTAAACATCGCATTTAGGTTTATGCGTATCATATAAATACGCGTACATATTGGTTCAATATTTATATACATGTGAGCATGTAAGTTTTTGTTATAACATCTATAGAAATATAAGCATTTGTTTGTATAGATTTATCTCTTTTAAAGGCCAGTAAAAATTTTGAAAAAAAATATTCATTAAAACTCCAAATATACCTCAAGAAAATGAAACACTTTATCAGTTAAAAGTTAAAGGATGAAAATTTTTATTAGACTCAGAAAAAAGGCCACATTTTGCAATGTAATTCCCTGTTTATTTATGTAAATTAAATTTTGTTTTTGCATCAGATTTTTGCGTTTTTCTCAAAATGAAATAAAATGAACTTGTCTTTATTTTTATCTTGACCCCCTCATTTGCTGAATTTAATGATTTCGTTTAAATTGGTGAAACTTTATAGAAAATTTCTAAAAAAGTTTTCTTCTTTGATATCTCTTAATAAGTTGACAGAGCAGCTCAACATCATGTTATGTTTAATTCCCGAACATAGAGAATAGAATACCCGGGAGCGGTACCTACGAACAAATTTTTATCGCCAGTTAAGGAACATATTAAAATACCTCTCACCACTTGCGAATTGCACATAAATATGTTATACCTTAAAAGAACCAACATGGGTTGGCCTACGGAAAGCACATGCCACACGGCGCACAGCGTAACGAGTGGAAAAAAAAAGGGTATGAAAAAAATATCGCAAATTTGTAAAAGTAAGCTCGCAAACTTATTCTAAACTTTAAGTCCTAATTATGTGAATCGAAAAGAACTTTGCGATATCTTTCTATTTGTGGATTTTCTGTGGATATCTGTTTATGATGCCATGAATATTTTACGAAATTCAAGTTTTTATAGTTTTGTACAGAATATTTTCCAAAATCGCAAAAATCTTAGTATAATTCACATACGAAACTTTAACAAAAATCTATTTGACAAGTTTTTCCCAAAATTGATATACATTGGAACCTAGGTAATTCGATAAACATTTTGCAGGTCAGTGTCGATCTATCGAATTTGACGTATTATAGAGTACTGTCTAAGACCCCTGTAGTTCGGAATTTTTAACAAAAAAGTACCTTGTAATCCGAAAAATTACAAATTTTTTCTTTGTTTACAAACTTTGAACGCGTTTATTTAGAAACCATGTTTTTCGTACTGGTTGCGGCGCTAGCCGGTTCATTTTTTGACGATTTTTTTTTTTATATTTTTTTAAACTTGAATCGCTTTCGTATGACACGAGCTTTTTTTAAATTGTTTGTGGATTTTTTATGAATTTTTAAAGTCAATATTTTTTTCGAAAAAACACTCTTTCAAATTTGGAACATCGTCAAAAATTGAATAAAATTTCAAAAAAAGTTCCTGTCATACGATAACCAATTTTTTTAAAGATTTAATAAAGTCATTTTTTTCCAGATCGGACAATTTTTGCGACTCCCAGCGCTGCAACCACTTGGCCCCGTTTTTTTCTCAGCCGCCAGTTTTGATCTCTATCAAACCATGTTGCAGTGAAAAATATATTTATTTCAATTTTATCTTCTTATTTGTTCAATTCTCTACAATAATAAAACAAATTTTGGAAAAATGTTTGTTTTTGACTGAGTTATGAATTTTTTTAAAAAATGTATGTATTCTCTGCCGCGAATGTTATGCCCCCCCTTAAACTGTATTTTAACAACACGAAACAAATGAAAGGGCTTTAACGTGCCGGATAAACGTGGTATTATTAGAGTATTATTAGCGAAGATTGTCAAAAATATATGTATTCAATAATACAAGACATGTTGGGGCTGAATAACCGAGGGTCCACTGAAGTCACAAATACAAACAAAAAATTTTTCATATTCCTCGAAAAAGAGCCTAGAAATCTAAAAAAAAAACTAAATTTTTATATACAATAAGATGGGTCGAACATTTTTTTTCTCAAATACATTTGTAAAAGTGAAATAATGTTATCTTTTAATACCAATTGTGGACCTGTAAAATATTATTAATTTATTTTGACTGATCGAAGCGTCTAATGATGCACTATAATTAAAAAAAAACACTAACGATTAGGACAAATAATAGGGAACAATTATTTTGTTGACTTTATGACCGTTTTTTTGGTATTTTCAGAATAGCAAAGTAGAGGGTGTTTTTTTTAAGAGCTTGCTGATTTAAAATTTAAATAAAACAAATGCCAAATTATGAAATGGCTAAACAAAATTTTTTATTTGGTAGATAATATCTGGCATTTAACATTTAAATATAATTTCGGGCATATGGTCACCACGACCATTTTGCACAAAGGTCATTCTGGAGGTCCAATTTTCGACCACCTTTTCAAGCATTTGAGGGCGTATTTCAGCAATGTATTTATCCACATAAACCAATGACTTCACGTATCCCCACAAAAAATAATCAAGTGGCGTCAAATCACACGAACGCGGAGACCAATTCAGCGGTCCATTTCTCGAAATAATGTTGTCTTTGAAATTTTCTTTCAATAAGTCGATTGTTTCGCCCGCAGTATGACAAGTGGCACCATCCTGTTGAAACCACATTTCGTCCACATCCATATCTTGAAGATTTGGCAACAAAAATTCATTGATCATGGTTCTGTATCGATTTCCATTCACGGTAACGCGTCGTTCTTCCTCATTTTTAAAGAAATAAGGACCGATGATTCCACCAGCCCATAGACCGCACCAAACAGTACATTTGGTGTACTTGGCATCCAAAAGAGTGAATGTAGACCAAAATTTGGTAATTACGTTCTTTATGTTGGTCTCAGACGGACGATTATGCGCACCATAAAATTCACGAAGTGCTCTATAAACATTTTTAATTGAACACTGTTTTTTTAAATAAATTTCCACGATTTGGAAACGTTGTTCTGGAGTTAACCTATTCATGACGATTTGCCAAACAATACTGAAAAAAACTGAAAAAAACCTCATAAAAAAACACCCTTTATTAAAAAAAGGGTTTTTAAGAATCTTGAAAAGGTGAGCGTGGCTGCTTCCATACAACATTTTTCAGCACAATTTTCGAAATATCTGGAAAACCAATAAAGCTAAAGAAAAAACTTAAATTATCAGCAAGTACGCCATTTAAAGTATTTTCGATTTAAAACAACATTTTTCGATCCGCCAATTCCTTGACACATCACTAATTAACAACAAGTAAAGAAAGTCTAAAGCCGGTCTAGGCCGACTATGAAATACCCTAAACCTACTCTTAAAAAAAAAAAAAATATTATTGAAAATGGGCGTGTCCGTGGATGGATAAAGCCTATATTTTATATGCATTTAAATGTTGATGAAAAATTTACACATACCTACCAAGTTTTATTCCTGTAGCTCACAGTTAATGCCTTTATTGTGCTTTCGCTATGGGAGGTGTGCGTATTAATGGACGGACTACTCCCAATTTTTGAACACACCTTAGTTTTGGTATAAAATACAAACATACCCAATTTGATCCCTCGATGACAAACATAATCTTATTTATTGAGTTTTAAACTTTTTGGGTTGTATGGGAGATAGGCGTGTCCGTAGGCAGATGACGTTCATTTTGCAAACCCATCTCTGTTTTCTCATAAAAAACATACGTGCCAAATTTTATCTCTGTATGTTAAACAGAGGCTTAGTTATTGCGTTTTCAAATTTTGGGTTGTATGGGAGGTGGGCGTGTCCTTGAGCGGATGACACCCATTTTTCAAAAACATCTTTGTGTTGATACAAAACGCATACATACCAAAGTTTATTGTTGTAGGTTAATTATGAGCTGAGTTATGCAGTTTTCAATTTTTGCGTTGTATGGGAGGTAGGCGTGTCCGTAGGCGGATTCCATAAATATGCAATAGTGCAGATCCTTGGGTACATGTGACCATGTGTACCAAGTTTTATCCAATTATCTCAACTCCTTCTTCTTATCCTGTGTATACGGACAACACACAGACGGACGGACAGACGGACGGACGGATTGACGGACATGGATAGCTCGAATAACGTGGTGACGCTGATCAAGAATATATATACTTTTCTATACCGGACTCGCTTCGTTCTATGCGTTACAAACGTTTGCACAAAGTTGATATACCCTGACCTTTCAGGTTTAGGGTATAAATATATATGAGATTGTTGAGTCTCGGTGGTGCGAAACCTTGTTCCATGTCATTCGCAGGCATATAAAAGTCCTACAAGAATTGTGACTAAAGAATCTACATGTATCTTTATGCGTTAAAAATTCAAAGAAGGTTTTAAATCAAATTAGATGCTTTCTTCACAGCTCTGGTAGTTTAGAATCTATAGTAACGAAAGTATATGAAATACGCACTCTAAAATTGATATTTCTCTCATACAAAGTTATTTCATAGAAAAAAATAAACAAAAATCTAAAAAAAACCGTTTAAATTAAAGAATTATGTTTTGAGCTTTCACGAGTAAAAATATTTTTTAAGGATTTTGGCATTTAACGTCCTTTTGATTTGAAATTTAAAAGTACTCCCACATGTTGTATTTTTGAGATTTTACTGATTTTTTCATTTCGGTACCACTTGTTTCTTTTTCCTTACAAGTTATTTTATAGCGCCTTCGAATATTTTTTCTAAATTTTACTGGCATTTTTGGAGCTTATTTGAAATGTTTTTGTGTTTAGTCTTGTTTCGGTTAGTGTTTGAAAATAAATGCATACGTTTTTCTTTGTTATAAAGTAGTTGTTTTGTAGTTGTTTCCAACTACTCACTATGGTGGGTTTGTTTACAAAGTTTTTTTTGAATAGTATAGAAATTGTTTCTCTTAATTTAACATCTTATTAAAATAGACATATTTTACACTAAGTGACAAACTTAACTACACACAATTTTTGTACGAATGATGTTAGGCAAAACTCTTTACTTAAAATAAAAAAAAAAAAAATACTCTTGTCTTGGTTGAGTATTATTGATGATATACCTACATTGAATCTTAACATCATTCTTTAATGTACATAAATTGTGAAGAAAAGCTGCTGGTTATTTGGTGTATTGAATGGTTGCGGTTTGCAGTTCTGGTGAGATGACTTCAGTCCACTGTTCAGTTATTTATTTCATGACATACTTCCATGTAATCAGGATCGTGCATAATGCCTTTTATCATATCCTTGAGCATTGTGTAACGTGGAAAGATGGGATACATCTTCGAACTGCCATATTCCTCCTGTTGATAACAAGATTTAACTTGAGTGTCTTGTGAGATATTGTTTTAAATTGATAAACTTACCTTTAGAACACGTATTAGGTGTCTAAGTCCTAGATATTTCTTCAGTAATCTATATAAATCGTTAATAAGCTGGGTATTTTCGTGTTCAATCAGTGCCGTGGTTAGATCTAAAAAGAGTTGTATAAAATATCATGGAATCTTAAATAAGTATTGATATAATTTAAATACTAATTTAGTTCTACCAGTACACACCTCAACAAATTCTCATTTAGTTATAGTTTTTTCTACAAAAAATATCATTAATTAAGACTGTCATGTTACAATCGTATGCATATTTGCCAGTATTGTAAATACATAGGTTGACATTAGAAAAAAATAACATTTATATTATTAATATTTCTATAGGGGCTTCATTTCGCTTAACCTAAGGCGGCTTTACATCAATTTTATAACAATTTTGGAAATTTTATTTGCAAAGTTTTTCAAGAAATTTTTGTTGGTTTTCACCCAACAACAAAAATTTCTTAAAAATATATGTCAATTTTCTCGGAAGAAGTGAAAATTTAGAAAAATATGTTCTTTTGTCCATGAAAGTCTAAAAGGCTCTCAACTTTTGGTTTAAGGCGTTATTCCACTCTAGAACTTTCGAAAAATCAATGAATTTTTTTTTTAAATGGTCTCTTATGACCTCAAAAGTCATGCCTCAAACGATGATGGCGGGAAAAATTTTTAACTACTTGTTTTTTGAATTTAAGTATAAGAACGCCTGGTCGGCACTTGAGCCCTGCATGAATAAATTCGCTAAATTAATATACACTGTTTCACTGCATGTTAGAGTACACTGCATGCGAATAAATGAAAAGAAACGCAAGAGCGAGACGATAACCTTAAAGACCAATTGATGGTGCAGACATCGCAGATTAAAGGTATTGCAAAATTATTCCTAATTCTCTACAACTCAAAACTTCAAACGCGTTTATCTCTAAACTACATTGTTTAAGTTTGCCGAAAATAAAACCCAAACAATTTTCAACCGATTCACTTAAAACTTGAAATATATCTTGAAAACTATATTGTGTATGGATGAATGTGGGATTTTGTGTTTTAAATTGAATAGTTTATTTGTTATTAACAATTATCTGATGATTTTTAAGGCATATGTTTTCAATTTAAACTTTCGACGTGCGCCATTTGGTCGCAAATCAATAAATCAACTAGTAAGGCATTTTTTCGACTTGGCCGAAGTTCAAATACCCCCACGGCTGAATCGTAAGCATACAGAATCTTAAATTGTAGCTCTTTTTTTATGATATTTAAAAAAAATTGTACTATTTTGAAGACGTCTAAAATACTTTAATTTTCTTATAAATTGTTTTCCTACAGCCTAAAGACAAGCCTTTTTATAAAGTTTTCAATTTTGGTGTTATATGATAGGTGTGCGTGTTCGTTGATGGATGACGCCCATTTTTCTAACACGCTTTTAGTTTGATATAAAATGAAAAAATATCTAATTTTATTTTTGTAGCTTAAACAGAAGCCTTTTTATATAGTTTTCAATTTTAGGGTGTATGAGAGGTGGGAGTGTAAGTGGGTGGATGACGCCCATATTTTTAACACACACCTCAGTTTTAATATAAAATACAAAATTACCGAATTTCGCTTGTGTAGCTTAAATATAAGATTTATAGAGTTTTCAATATAGTGGGTTGTATGGGAAGTGGGTGTGGTTTTCATCCAATTTAGCCAATTCTCGTACTTGATCTTAGTTTTTTAGAAAAAAGCTCAAATATCGAATTTCTTCACGATAGCTGCAAAATTGTGACTGTAATTACGCGAAAGACAGACGAACGGACAGACGGACATGGCTAAATCAACTCAGGTGTTGATGCTGATCAAGAATATATATACTTTTTTATACCTACCAGGCCTCCTTATGGGCGTTACACACGTCGTGATTAAATAAATACACCCCTTACGCAGTACGCGTGGGGGTATAAAAATATCCTAGGAACTTCTAAGGCCGATATTATAGCACATTTTCAAAATTTTTAGTTCGTGTCTTATAGCTGATAATCTGAAAATTAAGATTTTGCCCACTTTAGTTTTTTAAATGACTTAATTTCAATTTGCGCACATGGATTGCAAAGTGGAAGGAAAGGATTTTCCAAAAGAAGAAAGAACATATTTTACAATTGTTAAAACTTACTCATAAAAAAAGACTTAAAAGATCCAAAAAGGTTTAAGTAGTCATCACTGTCTCTTCCCAACGGGAAATCATAAGAGCAAGAAATTTCTAAACTGCCATAGAATTATCCTCCTTATTACAACTGCATCAACATTTTATTTGCTATGCCATTTTTTTAAAAAATCAATTTTGGCCAAGCCTCCCCTGTGTACGCAGGCGCGAATACAAGGGGGGGTTAAAGGGGGTAATTACCCCCCAAGAACTTTTAAATACTTCATTTGGAGAAAATAATTGTGCTCACAGCTTAAGGGTACTTTTATGTATACATAAGCGATTCTGAAAACGTTTTTGAAAGAATACCACAAAAAAATGATCAGAGACATTGTTAAACTTTAGTTTTTTTATTGATTTAAACAATTCAGTGGAAATAACCCAAAACTGCTTAACTCAAAAACATTAATTTTGGGAAATCGCAAAATAAGTTTTAATTTGGTTTGTTAAAAACCGTATTGTGTATACAAATATTATACTCAATTACTGTTATTTATCTAGATACAACCTTTCTTATCTAATATACAACATGTCCAAAATGTTTCTAGGCTTGCAGCTATTTTAAAATTAGTGAGTTATGTTGTTTTTCTAAAATTAATATTTTTATTTTCAAGAACTTAATTCAGTTATGTTGTTTTTTTTTAAGTAAATTTTATGCCAAATAAAAAGTATCTGATTTTAAGTTGTTATTGAAAATGCATGATAACAAAAATTTTTAATTTAAGCTGTTTTATTACTTCAAGCTCACTATGCTTTTATCGTATTAGAAAGTTATAATAAATGCATAAAATATAATTGTTAAGACTCATTATCTTCATCTTCTTCTTCTTCTTCTACTGTAAAATCCAGATAGAAGTCAGGTGCTAGAATTTAAAATAAGATAAAGGGAATGTTTCCTGTCATTAATTTGTGGCAACAAACTGAGAAGATTTTTCTTTTTTGCATCCGATACCTTAATGGGTTCTGAATACCATTTCTTTATTGCACTTATATCAAAAGTATTAACACCACGTCGTTTTATATAAATTTCCTTAAACTAAATCATCACCATCAGAAAAATAGTCAAGGTCTATATAATAAACGTGGGAGTATATAATGCGAATAAAATTTAAATAACCAGCTAAAAATTATTATAAAGTTCAACCTACAAATATGCTGCAATTTGGGATTGTTTTCTTTCTGGATTGATGCATTATGTTTGAAACTCATAGCTAAAATTCGAGAAGAACGAATTCTTATGTTCGAGCTTGATTTCATTTTCTTTTTTTTTAATTTTATATAGAAACAAGAAGCAATAGATGAAAATAATTTAAAATAGTTAAAATGACTGAAAAATTTGTATCCAAAAATTTTTCATCGATGCCCCCAATTTCAAATCATTCTTAATTATTATTATAATACTAGTTGGTACCCGACGCGTTGCTGCCATCCTTGTCCAATTCCTTTTCCATTTTGCTAAAAGAAGGCCATCAACAAAAAGTAGCTCCACTCTGAGTTTCAATATTCTGTGACCATTATTTTCAAGCTTTTAAATATAAAATTAGCTTTCTTTTATGGCGGAGCCACAATCCTTGTCTGATACCCGTTCTAGTTTTCGAGTGAAATATATCCAGTAGTAGGATGTCACCAAATAGTTAATCCAAACCGAGTTTCTTTGATCTGTGACTATTATTTCCAAAGCGATTCAATTTAAAAAGTGTGCCTTAATTGAGCGGAGCTATACCCCTTGTAGCATGCCAGTTCTGGTTTTCTTGTAGCAGCACACTACCAAATAGTTACTCCATTCTGAGTGAAAATGTTCCCTGCCTTTTACTTCCATTGCTATTCTATATCGAAAATTTTATTTGTATGGGCGGATCCACGCCCCGTTTTCCAATACCCGTGTCAGTTTTATAAATTAAAGACCTGGCCAATAAGTTAATTCGTACACAGTTTCAATGTTACACGACAGTAAGTTCCAAATCTATTCGGTATCGAAAACCTTAATTGTATAGGAGGTGCCACGTTCCTTTTACAAAGAGGTCTCAAATTTTCCAGTGGAACGGCATTACTAAATTGTAAGTTCGTACCGCGTTTCATTTATGTGTGACTTATAGGCCGAAAGTAAAACCGAAAACGTATGTTCTTGTATCCTCCTACACCCTCATGGGTAGGAGGATGAAAAATACTTTACGTCTTATTCTCATACCTATCAAATGTACCAAAAAATTTCATTAAAATCGGTTCAGCTATTTCGGAGGAGTTCCAACACTGTCACCGTGACACGAGATTTTCATATATTAGATAAGCAATACAATAGACACAAGAGAAGTAGGTTTATACAGATTTAAGTAAAGAATCAATATATTAAATAGATTCAAATAAAATTTTTATATTTCGTTAATTAACAACAAGAACTATATACACTTAACTCATATTTTCAATACCATTTGTATTCAAAAGAACTACTTAAAACGAGTTACAAAAATTTTTTGTTTTAATTATATTGGAAAAAACCACATATCTGAGTTAAACCGAAAAGTAAACTTCTTTAACTTGGGAAAAACTGCTTAAGTCGTAATAAAATCACTATTTTGAAAATTTTGAGTTCCGAAGAACTGCTTATTTCGAACATAAAGTACATAACTCGGCAATGAAAATAGTACTTAACACACTTATTCATTTTTTCCAAAATTGAAATAAGGTAAATAATTTTTAAAAGATATGGAAAAAAGCACTATCTGAGATAAGATGTTTTTTCTTAATCAAAATTGTTAAAAATGAGTTAAGTCGTTTTTACTTTTGTAAATAACGGTTTGCATAATAAAGATAATAGGGAAATGATTTTTTTTATAAATGCACCAGATATCAATGATTTCAAATTTAAGGATATTTAAAAAACTACCTAACTTGAGTTAAGCAGTTTTTGGTTATTTCCACTGAATTATTAAAGTATATAAAAAGAAATTTTGCTTTTTTTTTTTTGTTTTGTGACTTCATTTGCGTGTAGGTGACGTTTTTATTAAGCGATGCGAGAAGAGTAGGACCATTTTGCTTGTAGAATAACACGATCTGTAGTCATCTTCAAAAAAAAACAATAGATAATTATATGTAAAGCAAACACTTAAGTCTAGGTAGTGTAACTTCACCTTTTTTTAAAAATGAGCCTGAAAATGAAGTTACAGCTCGTTATGTTCTCAAATTTACAGCCATTTTTTAAACAATCAACTTTAAATACGCGTTATTTTCTTACAAATAAAAATTAATAAAAAAACTTGAAGTCACTACCTCAGCGTAAGTGTTTGCTTTATAATAATTATATTTTTGCAAAATATTAACGATTAGTTTAAAAATGACCTTTATATGAAATCATTGAGCAAGCAACATTGATTTTGATTTGTATTGAGCGGAATTAAGATTTTGGCAATGCAGACCAGAGTTGCCACTTAAAATATTTTATTCTTCTAAATTTTTCCTGAAAACCTGCCAAACTGTTTTGCAACCTGTGTGCCAACAAATGTTACCATAAAAAACAATACGTGCATTGTTACTTTCAGTTTTCACTTTATAAATTAAAAAAAAAAAAAGTTCAAACAATGTAAAATCCAATAGTCTGTTTTTACGTCAATAATTTCATCATCAGTTAAAAAATTTCAGCTATAGTCCTTATGAAAATATTATAAACATCTGTGATACTTTTTGTCATATTTGGTATTTATATAACAGGGTTGTTTTGAAGTGAATTAATATTATGTTAAAGTTGCTAAAATTGTATCAACTGCGCAAATAATTTGTTGCATACAATTATTTTTGTTTGGGTTAATTCTAAATTGTTTGGTAATTCTGAAATTTTTCTACATTCAATTTTATTTAAATTCTCTTCAAAAAGTACGTAAGTAGAAAAGTAGTGAGCATTTAAATAAAATTGAACGTACAAAAGTGTTTATTTTTTCAATTTCTTTTAAAATATGCAAGATAATATAAAAAACTAAAATGTTTCTTAAAATTCAGGGATTTTCTACCAAGTAAAAAAAGGGTTTTATAAATTCGTTGAAAAATATCAAAGATACAAGGGTGTCAAAAGAGCAGACTACGTAAAATTGTGAAATGTTTTCGACTTTGAACGTCAATATCTTCGAAACTGTTGAATATATTGTTATTGAATGTGCAAAAATTTAAAGGTCTAGTATATTTGCGTTGAAATCAGTCATAGTCATACAAATCGGTAGATCAATTTATGCAAAATTCATTTCAAATTCAAGATCATTTTGTATTGTTCATTTCTTTTTCAAAGTGTACCATATCATAGTCGTATCGTCAGAACAATGAGTTTCAAATTCCTTTCATTTTTTTTTTAATTTGAATTGAAAGAACTATGTTTTTTCATTGCACATACTTGAAAATATAATTGTGCAATATTTTTATAATTGAATAAATGTGAAAAATTTTAATAAATCAACCTTAAATTTAAAATAAGTTAAATTTAGATTTTTTATTTACATTTCGCTAAGACATTATTCTGGAAAAAATGCTTATTAAACAATTCAATAATTTCAATTCAAAAAGTACAATTTGTCTATATGTAAAAAGACAAAATTTTCTCAAATCCAAAATGTGTGTTTTTGATAATTTACCCCCCCCCCCAAGATTTTTTCCAGATCCGCCCCTGTGTGTACGTCGTTTATTCGCACAATTTTGACCAAATTAGAAATTTTGGACCCTCAATCACATCGTTTAATAAACAAATTTTTTATTCACAGGAAAAACCTTGCAGAATTGTTAGACAATCTTTGAGCTTCAACTCAACCAAAACTCAACCATATTTTGTGTTATCTTACGTTCTAGTCTCTCCATGCGTTCTCTTCGCTCAGCCGCCTCCTCGGCAAGTTTCGCCGAAGTTTTAACGCCTTCCCCTGATTTTTGAGTTTTCTCCATTATCGAACAAGCTCGCATAACATAAGACGGTACAGTTTCTTGTTTCTCCTGTCTGGGTATATCGATCAACGTCCAATACTGGGTCTCCAAGCGTATAACATCCTGCAGATTATTAAAATCAAAGAATACATAACATTGTTGATCCTCATGAATATGCTTCGACACTTACCTTGATCATAAATTTCAGCATCGGGTAACGTTGGAACACATTGCGTTGGCTCTTCGAATCGCCATATTTATTCATAAGCGTGATCAAAGCTTTTTTGGCGGTATCATAGGATTCCTCCAGACGTAGACGTAACGCCCTCAGTCTTTCATTGGTTTCAATAACTTCCTCCCGACTCATGCCGCCTTAATTGATAGTAGTTGTAGAAGTGCGTTATATTTATACAAAATTAAATTAATAACTATATTTATTTATCTTGTTAACTTACTTGGAGCTCCTTCATCTTTAACATCCTGCACAATACGCCGCACACTTTGTGTAAATTTGCCAACAAAATTTGTTGTTGCTGTAAATAAAAAACAAAAAATGTGATATTTTAACGTGTTTTCAACAATGTACAAGATATTTAAAGTATAAAAATAAATGTATGGAAATCACTCATAACGCTGTCATTTATTGTGCAAATGTAGCATAGTTGAGAAATAACCAGAAGAAATCCGATTGCTCGGAATTTCTTACATCGTTATTCTACGATTCACTTGGAAACAATCCGTCTATTGATTTTTAATGTAGTCAGATCATTATGCCGAGGTAAATCGCGCCTTGTATATGTTTATTTTAAACTACGTGTTGCCGCCATAAAATTGTAAAGTATTAAAATTAATAGAATGATTAGGTGCCTGCTAGGTTGCGAACCCAGGCAACAAACAACATCTAAGCTAAGAAGCAAACGCTCTACGCACTCGGCTATTCAGTGTTTTACAATAACTTGCTTTATGTTTGGTTTCTTTTCTTTTCAGAGAGTGTGAGAAGAGATATAGTAGCAAGAGCGCTAAACTGTATAAATGTTGAATTCTATTTTTAGATGTAAGCAGTGCTGACAATATGGTGCTTCAAGCAGTTTTAGGGTGTGCTATAATTTTAGCCGGGAAAAAAGAATATGTACCAACTGAATTTTATTGTGTTGATTTTTATTTTAATTGTAAAACGCCGTTTGTGACTTTTGAACTAAATGCATTTTAGAATAAGATATGGCATAAAAAAGCAGCTGTTACATTTTTGATTGAAAAGATTTAATATAAATAATACCGCTATTTTAAAACAGCACGAAGTTGAAACATTTCAGACTTTTTTTACATTTTTTCAAGATTCTTATTGACGGAATTTTTATGAATTTTAAGTATTTCATTATCATTTCTAGATTTAAATCAGATATACAAAATAACTGTTATTAATATTTTTGAGTTCGAAAAAGTTGGCGATATTTTGAAAAATATTTTATACGTTGCTTGATAATATAGTTATTTTAAATTTATAGTTATAAACGAGAATACATTTTTTACATTGCTCATAACTTTTTATTATTAAAAATCCACGCGTATTGCGTAAGTGGTGTATTAGTCTTGTCACGATGCACAGTGCATTCATCACATACAAAATTGGTACAAAAATAGAAGATGATAAGGAAATTTTGTGTGCTTTTGCGGTCAGTTCCTTGGGGTAGGGAGGATAACACAAACCCACTGAAAATGGTAGAAATTGGTAAGACCTTAAGAATTGGCAAGGTACCTTCTTGCACTAATATTAATTTTTTTTTTTAACTTTTGTTAAACAAATTAAAACTGCATATCTTTGTTCTTTATAAAAAGGTACAGACAATATTTTGTAAATAAAAAGTTACAACTTCGAATAAAATTACAAAAAAGTTTCGCTAAAATCCAAGAATCGTTTTTATACCCTAAACCTGAACGGTCAGGTGTTCAAAATTGGGCGTAATCCGTCCTCGAACATGCCGACCTCCAATACAACCCGCAATATCGAAAACACTATAAAGGCATTAACATGTGAAATATAGTATTAAAACTTGGTATGTGTAAATTTCAAAATTAAAATGTATATAAAATATGGATTTCATCCGCCCATGGACTCTTGCATTTTCAATACTATTATTGTATTTTGAAAAAGTAGGTTAAGGGTATTCCATTGACTGGCTAGATTGACTTTAGACTTTCTTTACTTGTTTTGTTATAGCTAATCCAAACTTGCAAAATTTACTAAAAAAAAAAGAACTATAATAAGCAAAATACATTTTAAAATTATCCTCTTTACTGGTTTTTAGAAAACTCATAATTGAATTTTTAAAACATTAACTCGTTTTTAAATGACACTCAGCTTTGTTTTAACACAGTATTTTTTTGCACGATTTTGAAATAACACGGTTCACCAAAAACATTTTTTACACGAATTTTTCGGTTTAACACGATTAACAGAATTTTTTTTGCCAATAAAACTAATACTATAATTCTCAAACAGTATCGGTGTGCAAGTGACTTTTGAATTCTGAAAATTGAGCCTATCACTGGTTCTCGTTTACAAGTTTCTGGGTACACCCAATTTCTATAGTAAATTTATCTTGTTCATAGAACCCTACAATTTGCACTGCTGTAAGTCTGTAACTTACAAAATTTTGATATGTAATATTGTTTACTTCACTTTTATAGTACCGTTTATAAAAAAAATTCTAAATGAAATTGATTTGTACTTCTCATTTTGTTTAATGAATTCGTTGAATACTAACTGTTTTACGTTGTTGTTATTTTATTCCTTCTTTATTCTTTTATTTTTTATAAAAAAATTAATTGCTTTTGTTTTTATAATTATATATTTTTTGACTTCCTTTTACTTTTCCTTCTTTATTTTTTATAAATAAAAATTAATTGTTTTTGCTTATTGCAATTGTAAGTTTTTTGATTTCACTCCTTTTTGCACGGTTTTGTAGGAAAAAGTTTAATAGTTTTTCAACTTTACGGTTTTTCAAAGTTTTGGAGAACATCCCTTAATTAACCATATATCGCTTGTATTTTTATACCCTAATCCTGAAAGCTCAGGGTATATTTACTTTATGAAAACGTTTGTAACGCATAGAAATAATAGAAAAATATGTATATTCTTGATTAGCGTCACCTTGTGAGTCGAGCTATCCATGTCCGTCCGTTTGTTCATCAATCCATCCGTCTGTCTGTCCATCTGTGTGTTGTTCGTAAACACAGGATAACAAGAAGGAGTTGAGATAATTTGATGAAACTCAGTACACATAGTCGCATGAGCCCAAGGATCTGCACTATTGAGTATTTTTGGAATCTGCCCAAGGACACGCCTACCTCCTATACAAAGCAAAAATTTAAAACTGCATAACACAGCTCATAATTAGCTTACAACAACAAAATTTGGTATGTATGTGTTTTGTATTAACACAAAGATGCCTTCGAAAAATGGGTGTCATCCGCTCACGGACACTCCCACCTCCCATACAACCGAAACATTGAAAACGGAATAAATAAGCGTCTGCTTTACTCACAGAGATAAAATTTGGCACGTATGTTTTTTATAACAAAACAAAAATGATTTTGAAAAATTGAGATCATCCGTGCACGGACACGCCTACCTCCCATACAATGCAAAAATTGAAAACTGGATATATAAGCTAATAATTAACTTACAATAATAAAATTTGATATGTATATGTTTTATGTCAACACAAAGATGTTGAAGTCTTCGAAAAATGGGTGTCATCCGCTCACGGACATTCCCACCCCCCATACAACCGAAACATTGAAAACGGAATAAATAAGCCTCTGTTCAACTTTCAGAGATAAAATTTGGCATGTATGTTTTTAATGACAAACCAAATATGGTTTTTAAAAATTTACGTCATCCGCCCACGGACACGCCTTCCTCCCATACAAGCCAAAAAGTTTAAAACTCAGTAATTAAGGTTATGATTGTCATAGAGAGATGAAATTTGGTATGTATGTATTTTATTCCAAAACTAAGGTGTGTTCAAAAATTGGGAGTTATCCGTCCATGAACACGCAAATCTCCCATAGCGAAAGCACAATAAAGGCATTAATACAAGGGCAATAATAATTAATATTGTAAGTTACAGGAATACAATATGGTATGTGTAAATTTTTCATCAACATTTAAATGTTTAAAAAATGTAGGCTTCATCCGCCCACGGACGGACACACCCAATTTCAATAATATAATTTTTTTTTGGAAAAGTAGGTTTAGGGTATTTCATATTCGGCCTAGACCGACTTTAGACTTTCTTTACTTGTTAATAAAGGGTGATTTTTTAAGAGCTTGATAACTTTTTTTTTAAAAAAAACGCATAAAATTTGCAAAATCTCATCAGTTCTTTATTTGAAACGTTAGATTGGTTCATGACATTTACTTTTTGAAGATAATTTCATTTAAATGTTGACCGCGGCTGCGTCTTAGGTGGTCCATTCGGAAAGTCCAATTTTGGGCAACTTTTTCGAGCATTTCGGCCGGAATAGCCCGAATTTCTTCGGAAATGTTGTCTTCCAAAGCTGGAATAGTTGCTGGCTTATTTCTGTAGACTTTAGACTTGACGTAGCCCCACAAAAAATAGTCTAAAGGCGTCAAATCGCATGATCTTGGTGGCCAACTTACCGGTCCATTTCTTGAGATTAATTGTTCTCCGAAGTTTTCCCTCAAAATGGCCATAGAATTCGACGTTGTGGCAGATCGTTCGGCTTCAGTTCTTGCACGAGCTGTATTTTATACGGTTTTACACCAAGATCTTTGCGTAAAACCTTCCATGTGGTCGAATAACACAAACCCAATTGCTGCGAACGGCGACGAATCGACATTTCACGGTCTTCAGCAACACTCTCAGAAACAGACGCAATATTCTCTTCTGTACGCACTGTACGCATTCGTGTGGTTGGTTTAATGTCCAATAAAGTAAACTGAGTGCGAAACTTGGTCACAATCGCATTAATTGTTTGCTCGCTTGGTCGATTATGTAGACCATAAATCGGACGTAAAGCGCGAAACACATTTCGAACCGTACACTGATTTTGGTAATAAAATTCAATGATTTGCAAGCGTTGCTCGTTAGTAAGTCTATTCATGATGAAATGTCAAAGCATACTGAGCATCTTTCTCTTTGACACCATGTCTGAAATCCCACGTGATCTGTCAAATACTAATGCATGAAAATCATAACCTCAAAAAAATCACCCTTTACTATCATTGTATTTTGAAAAAGTAATTTGAGGGTATTTCATAATTGGGCTAGACCGACTTTAGACTTTTTTTAAATGCTTTGCAATCATTTTTTTGCACGATTTACTCAGGAACTTTGTTACCGTGTAAAAAGGAAATGGGTGTACTTGATTTTTTTCAAATAAAAATGTAGTGTAAAAAGATAATATTTGTTTATTATTAAAGATATTTTAAAAAATCTTTTCCATTTTGTATAATGTAATAATATGGTACTTTATTTATTTTGGAACAGTTAGCTCCAATGACGTCATCTACCATTAAAACATACGGATATCGTAATCTTGTAGTTATTCTTTCATTCATGGTTGAACATGCATATTTAGTTTGAGTTGTAAACACGGCTAGGTAGTGTATTTCAAGTGACATGTGAAATTTTTAATTTTTTTAACGCTAGTAGTGCGTGTTCA
The DNA here is from genome assembly GCA_958299015.1 of Tetanocera ferruginea. Classification (NCBI taxonomy): domain Eukaryota; kingdom Metazoa; phylum Arthropoda; class Insecta; order Diptera; family Sciomyzidae; genus Tetanocera; species Tetanocera ferruginea. The sequence continues at coordinate 74,331,059 of OY282642.1, forward strand.
ATTATACTAGTTTTGTTATTGCCTGTGCGATATTTTCTAGGGAAATGTGTGTTCACTAATCTTAAATATTCAGTCACCTACTTTTGTCGGCTATGTTACGAAATCAGCGCTACTGAGCATTCTCATAATATGTTGGCTGTTGCCAGTTCCTATACAACTTATACAGCGAAAAAGATGAAGGATTTAAAGGCGAATCGATCAAAATCAAATCGATAAAATTAAGCAGCCTCTATGAGTACATACTTAATTTCAATGTAAGTTTTCTATTTTAAATTTTTAATAATATTAGTAATTAGCATGCTAATTTATTGACAACTACAATTTTTCCCGAAAAAAAGTGAAATGTTCACCTTAAAAAAATCATATACGACAAAAATTTAAAAATTCCGTAAAAATATTTTACCAGAAACGAAGGACGCAGATAATTATTTTCCCTCTGCGATAAGCGTATTTTTATAATAAAAAAAAGTAGGGACAGAAAATAGTATTCATTCGTCAAATCGTTTATATTTGTAGTCTTTTGAAATATTTAAATGTAAGCAATTTTATTTCTTAAACACTTTCAATGTAATGAAAATGATTTTTTATGACTTTATTTTTATCTCTTTGCTTTAAAGTAAAAATGGTGTCATGGGTTTTAAATATTTTCTTAGCAATTAAATTAATTTCTGAGCTAGCAAATTTATTGCTTTTATATTGGCTTAAATAATGCATAAAATAGTCAAGAATGATACCGAAAAACCATTTTGTGGGGGTCAATTTAATCGACAATTGTAAACAAAACGTCTTCAAGGCTTGTATGAATTGTTGATGGTAGAATTGAATGATTAAAAACTTAAAATGTATTTTTCTTGAAACTATGGCTTTAAATGAGCGAACACTGTAACTCACTCTATATTTAGCAGATTCATTTGAAATTCCAACTATAGCTTCTTATTTAAATTATCAAGGCAAGTACCTACACCCGTTTTTAAGTTTGATAAATAGCACTTTACAACAAACCCAAAAATAAAACAACAAGGTTCCGAGGACGGATTCTGGTAGAGGAGACAAAATTAATAATAAAAGTGTTTTGGAAAAGAGTTTTTTTTTAGGTAAGGTTAAAGTTGCTCCTTTTGCAAATTTGAATCAAAAATTTGAAATTGAAGATATATGTTAATAACTATGAGAACAATTGTTATAGAATATTTAAAACCTTTTTCTCTTCATTGTCCCTTTGTGAAATTAAGCAAAAACAAAATATACCCATTAACCCACTCCTACCTGGTACCAGATCCTCTCATACGATTTTGATAAAATGCACGATCTACGAATTAATAACAAAATTCAGCTACATACTAAAATGCGTTGCTGACATATTTATTGGGTATTTTGCTACCCATTAGGGCATCGTGATTAATTATTTCCGATTTATTTTTAAATAATTGCAATGTGTATCCTAGGGCTGCCGGGTCCCAATCTTCATGCGGGTTTTTCCGCTATTGAGATTGAAAATGTGCGTCCCGCGAAGACCTTACGCGGTACGTCAATTGTTCCGTTATTCAAATTCGGGATATTTTTATTTTGGTATTGTTTTTACTACACGGAGAAAATTATTTTGCTTGAATCAAGCCATTACTTTGCTTAAACGCAAATCAGCAAAATTTTGCTCAATAGCGGTTTGATTTTAGAAAACGTTTTCTAAATTGAAATTACTTCTCATATAATTTGAAAAAAGCAAAATAAAGATAAATTGTAGCAATAATTTGCTTACTTATTATAAATTCAAATAGCAAATTTTGATTTGATTCAAGCCAAACTTTGCTAAGTTATTATAAGGTAATTTTGTTCAGGCAAAAGCAAAATTTGACTCAATGTAAGCAAAAATTTGCTCAGTTATTATAAATTGATATAGCAAATTTTGAATTGATTCAAGCAAAAACTTGCTTGGTTATTGAAATATAAAAAAATTCGAACTATAAAAAGAAATACCGTGGTATGCAGGTTAAGAGTGTGGCTTAGCATGCTTGGAGCCCGAGTTCGATTCCCAGTCGAAATGGCCAATTTGTTTTTTTTTATTTTTTATAAATAGAAATAGCAAATTTTGGTTTGATTCGAGCAAACACTTGCTCAGTTATTATAAATCGAAACAGCAAACTTTGGTTTGTTTCAAGCAAAAATTTGCTCAGTTAATATAAATCGAAAAAGCAAATTTTGATTTAATTCAAGCGAAAATTTGCTAAGTTATTATAAATTTAAATAGCAAAATTTGCTTGATTTTTGCTGAAAATAAGCAATATTTTGAAGTGGCTGAGAATTATGCTCTAGTTTTGCTTAATCTCCATACAAATTTAGCAAACAGTTTTCTCCGTGTACATTTAATGTTTTTATTTATTGTTTTTAATTTTCTTTTCTAGTTCGAAAATTTCGATATAATTATCGTTCATACAATTAAAATTTATCTATGAAAAGTTTTTCTACGTTTTCCACCCAGGTTTTCCTTTGAATGCTTTGATTTTAAGATATATCCATACATCTAGAAAACATGAAACAGAGCGATATACATAAATCTTTGTTCCGATTTTTTAGCTTATGTCCTGATTTTTCTGGCAGCCCCAGTGTATCCTGAAGGTCTTTTTTGGTAAAAAAACATGTTTTTGCTTGTAACTTTTTATTTTTCACAGAACGCCTACCTACATTTGCTAAAATGTTAAATTTCTTACTCATACCAATATTTTGACATAAAAAAAATTTTAAAAACTTTGTGTCATTACCAGAGAGAACAAAAATATGCACCATAAAACTCGTTTTAAGCGCATACGATATGCTTAAAAAAACCCTTAAATATGCATTTAAATATGCACGAAAAACCAACTTCAAAATCTATTAAAACCTCCGCAATGACCAAAACAAGATTAAATAGATGTACATAGGTTTATTTAATCCAATGCATATTTAGTTTATTTTTTATTTTACAGCAGCAAACTTACGTACGAAATTAACAACAGTATCTTTATTCGTTTACGTTTTCCACATTTATGTTTGCATAAACTATCAAATGCTGTTTTAAGTTTTCAAACAAAAAACTGCTACTCTTCGCAGATAGTATTGCACTATATTTTGAGAAAGAACGTTCTACGTCCGATAAAGTAACGGGACAGTATTTGAAGAGTGCCACCTCGCTATACATAGTTTTGTGTATGTATGTATAGCCAGCGCTCAGCTGACACTAGATCGCCAGAAATCTATTACATTCCGTTTAATGAAAACAAAATGTAAGGAAAAAAAATAGGTGTTGCTTTTGTGACAAAAACTTCAATAAGTGTTGCTTTTGTGATAAAAAATTTCGCAATTTTATAAAAGATTTAGGAAAAAATGCTCAAATATGCAAAATAACCCAAAATATGCATTATAACAAAAAAAAATGAAAAATATGCAAAATGCTTATAAAGTAAGCAAATATGCATTTATATCCTCTCTGGTCATTACACAGTACGACAGTGGTTGGTACACATGAGAAATGTTAACAGAATATGAAAATAGGCTTAAAATAAAGAAATACGTGTCTCGGCGATTTGCTGTAGCACGTCAGAATTTTGAGAAAATCGATTTTAAAGATTCGAAGGATCGTGGAGGTTCACTTGTAACGTAGTACTATTATAAAAAGTTCTATAAAAACAGAATGGGTGAACCGATTTAAGTGCTTGAGCCAGTTTTGAAAAGGGGAATTAAATTTGGATTTGTTTTTATAAAAAAAAACATTTTTTTTCCGCTAGATGGCGCTTTAAGTTTCATGTAAAATTAAAAAATAATACTTGCAAAATCATCGCATATCATAAGCCAATCTCATAAAGCAGCAATAAATTCGATTGCGATTCCAAAATGATAAATTGAGGTAAGGTTAAGATAACTGAACCACTTTGCACTCAGTTTATTCCGAATGAAGATCTTCTTAACAGTGCTAATTCTGAAGATTGTATTGTTTTCCATGTTAAATATGATGATCATTATATAGAGTGATGTTAACATAATCATTAAATTTGTTTCCTTGCCACTCGCAGAATACAGAACCCTACGTTAGAGCTGAAAGCCAATCATGCAAGCAGGTTATTCATACCAATCGGTTAGGTCATATACAATCTTGTGAAACGTACACAAAGTTGGAATCACATACAAAATGTATTATAATTATACTAGCGTATGTAACCCGGTGTTACTCGGGGTTGTGCCTCGAGCACAGAAAAAGAACGATTTTCAAAACTGCTCTCATTTTAACATTTTTTAATTATCAATTCAATTTTAAAATTCTTTAAATAATCGTTTTTTGGGGTTTTGTCCCCTCTTTCCGTCGAAAGTGTTTGGTCAATTTCCGTAAAACTGTACCTGCCAGATATGATTAAAAAAAATTGACATCTTCAACGTCTCGATCTGAAGTGTGGTTTCTGAGGAAAATGGTCACCCACACTCAAAAAGAAACACATATCTTTCTCCGGTGAAAAATTTCTCTATTTTCGATAATTACAATTTTCTCTTTTTCAAATAAAATTTTCTTCGATTAGAATAAATTTTCACATTTTCGAAGAAGTATTTTTTGACTTCTAAAAAATGGAAATATTTCAATGTCTCTTATAATGGTAATTATTTTACTCGCACAAAAAATGCTCATTTATAGAGAAAAATTTACAGAAAATGAAAAATTTTTCCTATTCTTTGATAAAAAATTCACTATGAGAAGTAATTTCTTCAATAAAAACAAATTTTTTTCTCAAAAAAAAATAGTCTTTTTCTCTAAAACTGATATATTTTTATATCTTTCTCTTTTCATAGAATTTTTTTTTATCATTTTAAGAGAATTTTTAGGATCGCATTTAGAGAAAGGCATTCTGTGGAGCAAAGTCTAAACCATTTTTCTCTAAATATGATGCCTTTTTTATCATATTCCGAGACACTTTTTTCTGAGTGTAGATGTATGGATATCTTAAAATCAAAGCAATCAAAGGAAAATCTGGGTTGAAAACGTAGAAAAACTTTTCATAGATAAATTTTAATTGTTTGAACGATAATTATATCGAATACCTCTAGAAAAGAAACCACAAATACAAAAACAAAAAAACATTTGTTTTAATATCTTCAACTTTAGCTGTACATTATGTTAATACATTTTAATTAAATAATTTAACAATACTATGTAAAAAAAATTAATAAAAAAGGTGTTGTTTTTAATAGCTTCACACTGTAATAGTACCTTAATATGATACCTTTTTTATCATATTCCGAGAAATTTTTTTCTGAGTGTAGTTTGAAAAGTCATTTCGAGAAAAATGCGCTTAAAGTTTTTCTTACCATGCATTTAATATGCAATTTTATCTCAAAAATTCCAATTTTAAAAAATCCTATAAGCATCGATTCGATTTTTGGAGTGTTTTCGTTAAAACTTCGGTTTTGGTCGATACTGTTCGGTTGATGTTTTTCATCTTGATATAGCTTCTGCTCGTGTTCGTTAAACTTTTTTTTTTTTCGTTCGTCTTTGGTTCTTGACTTCGTTTGCCTACGGCTCATTCCTTAATTTTTGTCGAAATAACTTTTAAAAGCATAGGATCTATTTAAGTAACAGATGCAAATGACTACCAAGTTTTAACAAAATCGGTTCATCCGTTTTGACGTGAATGAGCCGAACATAGTTGATTGAATAAAGCTTCCTCTCACGGAAGTTTTCTGAAATTTAAATAGCCTCAATTCTGTTGAAGGGTCAAGTTATTTCACATACTAAATTTTAGTAAAATCGATCAAGTCATTTAGGAGTTATTAAGTCTTAACAATGCACTACTTAAAGTGCACTCTTGCGGAAGTTATTGGAATTTTTTATATTTTATGTTTTATCTTGGGTGCAGTTGAACGTTATTGAGTCTTTAAAACGCACTACTTAAAGCGCCCCTTACGGAAGTCTTTGGAATTTTTATAGCCTATGTTATCTTGGGCGCAGTCGAACCTTCATTCCAATTTTAATTGAAATCGGTCCAGGTGTTTAGGAGTAATAATAGAGTGCCACGCCCACATTCTTCCGCCCATTTTTGCACACCCCCTATGTTCTTTCTCACTATGAGAGGTACTCGGTGTCCAAATTTCAGCTCAATCGGATAAACGTTGCCCGAGCCTATACGGAACAGACAGACAGACAGACAAACAAACATTTGATTTTATATATTAGAAAAAGAAGATTACAAAATTTTGATCAGCGACTTACCAAAATCTGTTTCTGAAATTATATTTTTGGAGATCAATAAGAGCATAAATATCTCTTAAGAGTTCCTCTAACTTTTGAATTGGTGTCCAGCGAAAACTTAATTTCGATCGCACACAGTTTTGATTAAAGTGATGTAAAGAAAGATGTAAAGCAAAACAGCATTCAATCACAGTGAGTTAAATGAAAAGCAATCACACGTCTTATGAAATGAATGAAAACTCCAAATGTATATTTCAAATCGATTCTGATTGGTGCATAATCTACCGAATTAGTCATGTTTTATTCCTGTAACTACAGATTAAGCCGGATCAATTTTTTATGCAGAAAAAAAAGTGAGCCGGACACCGACTCAAAAGTAAGAGGTACTTTTAAAAACTATTTATTTTTTTAAACACCTATAAAATATATATTTTTCGTGGTATTTACATGCATTTAAGATTATTCGAATAGTATTGATCTTTTCTTTCTTTTGGTATATCATGTGATGTGGTTTAATCATAACTGAGTACCGTGAAAAATACGTTTTTATAGGCGTTTAAAAAAATATATATTCGAAAATCATGTATTTTGTACAGGAACGCTATCTGACGTAGATTTTACTAAAAACTGATCACCAGAAAACGATTGTGCGACCAAGATTTGCCAAAATCGAACATTAGATATGGCAATTAAATAGAAATTAAGCTGAAGGATGTTTTTAAATGTCGATTTTTCACGTTTTATGTAACTGTGGCACTTATTTTTGGTTAAACCACACCATACGATTATCAATTAAAAGAAGAGCTCAATAATTATCTAATAAGCTTAAATGCATGTGAATACCATGAAAAATACATATTGTACAGGTGCTAAAACAAGAACCAAAAAACTTCGTTTTTTGTCCAAAAAAAGGGTTCAGAAGAACCAAAACCGCTACATTGGGATTTCTTCGATCCGATGTTTTTAAGAGCCCCTCTAACTTTTGAGTCCATGTCCGGCGAAATTTAAATTTCGAGTCGGCTTACAACACAAGTTGAGTGAAGAAAATCGGTTGAGTTCCTCACCTCCGAAATAATCAAAGAAATCGCCACTTAAATTGTTATTTGTCGTCATTTCTTTTATAGTTATTTCTTAAATATCTACAACTGGAATTCTGCAGACTAAGTTTATCGTATTTTCCCGAATCAGTTTCATAAAAATTTCTCTAAATTGTCAAATACTATCCGATTTTAAAGAATAAGGGCTAATTTGGTTAAAACATGTTTATTTCATTTTTCTTCTGTTCCCCTGATTATGTGCAGTGACATAACTATACGGTATGACTTAACCAATGAGAAAATGCTGACTTAAATCGAAATTATATGTTTTTAACGATAGGTCTTTACTACACTTTTCCAAAGAGCCCTCATTAATTAAAATCGGATAATATTTGAGCAATTTTGAGGAATTTTCATGAAATTGATTTTGAAAATCCAAGAAGAATATGAATCAAAATTAGGGCTTTCGATTTTTATTTAATATGAGTAGGGCAAATAATAAATATAAAAGTAAGAAGAAATGTAAATTTGTATAACTTTTTATAAATTTTCTAACTATTTCAGCCAGCGATATATCGTACGAGTACTGGTGAAAACCGCAATTTTTAAATTATAATTTGATCTGAAAAATAAAGTATATAATTTTTTGCCAAGTATATTTGACTTGCATATTTACACCAGCATATGTGAAGTAGTGAAAAAGCCGATGCATATCTTTTCTTATAGTAAAAAAAAAAATCTACTTCCTCGTTTTCTACTAAAGGAATTCTTTAAAATCACTGAGAACAAAAATTTTTTTGGATGCGTTCTTAAGATAAATTTTGGAAATGCCTATTAGTTACACGAAAATTTTCGAAATTATGAAGTTAATTAACAAAAGAATATCATTAAGAAACATTAATAGACTAATAGAAAAATGTAAATTTTTAGTTGAGCTTTAAACTGCTAAATTACTGGATAAATAATTAAAAAATGGGGAAGATTTCACTGTACACCATCATGAAACAATAAATACCATGATATTACTGTGTACCTTAAATCATATTCAAATAATATTCCATTAGGTAAGAGACGTAAAGGCCATTAATCAAAATCATAACTAATCTTAATCTTATTAATCTTAATCAAAATAAATTTGCACCTTTCCCACACAAAATCAGCTTTTAAGTATATTTTCCATTGTAAGAGCATTTTCCTCATCGAGTGTTCTTTTTCTATTCCGTCTATGAGATTTTTCTTAAGAATTAACACCGCGTATAAAATGTATGTACTTTAAATGAGGGATAATTCTGAATAAGATTTTGCGTAATAATTAATAATAAACATAATAAACGAGGTTCTTTGGCTGTTTTTTAGTTTGAGTGTAGTTCCTGATGAAATAAAAATTGTGTTTAGAAATCAAGAAATAAGTTAAATTGCATGATTTTTAATTCGGATCATAATTAATAAATTATTTTATAATTGTTATATTAGTTATATTAGTTAAGTATCAAAATCAAATATTCAAACTCAGAAATAATTTCGCTGATGTTACTGTAATCAGTAACTGAAGCTGGACTGTATTTTTTATCGATTATCAAAGGGTTAGTTAATGTTTTAGGGGAGGTTTACAAGTCAACATTTATTCTTTCGAGTCTTGATTTGACACCAATTCGAAGCATTCGAACATAGCTCTTTTGATGTTTCGTTCGTTATAACAACGAACCTCATAAAATATTTCATTGAATTCTTTCACTAGTACTTGTTTAAGTATTCCTTTATGAGTTCATATGATATAAATGAAACAAAATTAAATTCCGATGGCTCAAAATTACAAACGAAGAATATAACAACTTTTCTTAGAATTTCAAGTTAAATCACTTGAAAGAATTTCTTATGGTGGTCTAGACAACGAGGGTTGGTGATGATTAATTAAGAAATTCCTGTCGGTAGTGGTCGTCGTCTACCTTGAGATTTATCACAAAATGCGTTGATTGATGTTTTATAATTAAATATTACATCAAACATTGATTCATTCCAAAAATTTTCAAGTCAAAGATTTTATATGATACATATATTGAAGAGTTAAAACTTATTGAATCATAACTACGACACGACATTAAGATATTTTTAATAATATGAATTGTCTCTAAAATGTAATGCCTATAAAAGCATTTGCGAAAAAACGTGATGTCTAAACTTAAGGAAAAACCTGACATATAAGTATTCATGTGGTTTATTTTTACAAAGTTGAAGAGAAACAATAGAATACAATTCAATTGTTGTCAACTTAAAAAAATAATACTAAATAAACATGTTGTCATAAAAGCGTTGCTCATAGTGTTGACAGTCATTTATGAAATAAGATTTAGAGATATACACTTTTTCTGAGCTTATGAATTTTTAAAATTCGTGATGGGAGTTGAAGTCTGAACTTGTTTTATATTTATTATTAAGAATTATCTTAATATCTTATTATATAATTATAATTATATTATAAATATAATCTCTAAAAGATAGAAATTTGATGGATAGAAAGTTAATTGCCATTTTTTTTTCTAGAGTGGACTTTGGTTACATTTGAATAACCGCTCTTTCAAATGAAGAGATATATTGTTTGTATTGATTTTTCTTTATTTATACAATCGATGTTCGAAACGCATCCATGGGTCCGTGTGATCATTCGTACTGAGTTTCATCCAAATATCTCAACTCCTTCTTCTTATCCTGTGGTTACGGATAACACAGACGGACGGACGGACGGACAGATAAACGGACAGACGGACGTAGCTAAACAGACTCACGAAGTGACTATAGACTATACCGGATTCGCTTATTTGTAGGTGTGACAAACGTTTGCACAAAATTAATAAACCTTTCAGGTTAAGGGTACAAAAATGAAGCCACAGAACAATAGTGATGACTTGTTGTTGTAATTGACGAAAAAAGTTATCATCAAAATGCGCCTGGGCAAAACTAAGCATTGCCAGATGCATTTTGACAGTTCAATAAGTTCGAGCGTGATCGTAGTCACCAGTTTTTTCACAAAATCCGGTCATGATACTATTGGACCGCTTAACTACTGGTTTAACACTAAACAGAAAAAAATTTTGGTTGGTAGATCTTAACAAAAAGAAGATTAAAATTGTACCAACCTAGGAAAAGTGATTAATTTTACGGAAAAAAATTATCATTTTCTTTTTGACTGTAAAAATAGTAAAACTGACCCCGAAAAATTGTAAAAATTACCATATAAAAACGTATTTATTGAAATTTTATCACATTTATTTAAGTTCATGTTTTGCCCAGTGTGCTGACGTGTGCATCTAGTACTCGACTGTCCTAGGTTCAAATACCAGCAAGACCATAAATTTTTTTTTATTTAATAATTTATTTTATTTTTTCAAGACTGTGAACGAACTTATTTTGAAGATTATTTTTGACCAAACTGTTAATTCAAAATAATTAGAATTTAAATTATTTCAATTATTAAATAAAAATTGTTGATACTTACACAGCTGCACAGTAAAAAGTTTGAGGATAAATTTTATCTTTTTTATAACATTTCGGTTGTATAAACTCGTTTTATTCCAAATTTATTATAAATTTTATCCCACTCAATATTATAAAACTTGCATTTCCATTCAAACAGCTATTTTACTCCAAAATAGTATAAATTTTATACCATAAATTTATGAAAATCATATATATATTCCAGTTACACACACGACAATCTCACGGAGCCACTCGGCTTTCACGTGCAAGTCGAGTTTTCGAAGCTACCGAACTTCAGCGATGCTAGCAGGCAATCAGTTTGTGTTTGTTTTTCAGTCAGTAATCATGTTATGCACAAATAGTTCCGTTGAATATTTTTTCGTACACATAGATTAAGACACAAATATTGCGCTTGAATTGGAAGCTCTGCCAACATGATTAAACATGCAAATTTCTGAGTACAATTTTTTACTCTTTATTTTTCCTTTCGAATTGTTTTTGAAAATATAAAAAAAAAATATATCATGAAATATATCAATTGAAATCTAAATATTATTCCTGATTTATGACTTTAAATATTAACATATTTAATGTATGTTTACATATGTACCTCATATTTTTATACAATATTGCTATAAAAAGTAACCAAGTGTGGTGTAAAAAGATTATATACTTTTGCTTATAAAAATGTATACCAACCTGGTTTAAACACATTTGATACTTTTTTCGGATAAAATCTATACCAAATTTGTATAAATTTGGTTTATACGATGTTATGGTATAAATTTGATAACATATTTGGAATTGATTTATATTTATACCAAATAGTATAAAGTTTATCCTCATATTTTTTACTGTGTGGGATTCGAACCCACGTCCTCCGCATGACAGTCTAGCACATTTTCACTGAGATATTTATAACGATAAAATAAATATAGCAAAACATAATTAAAAACTATTGCTAAGAGAAGACAGACATTTCAATGGTATGGTATCGAAAAAAAAGTAACAATTTTGAATTTTTTAAATTACCTTGCCAAATTGTTAATAAAAACTAACAAATTCTGTGCATATAAAGTAACCATTTATTGTTAGTAGCCTTAACTATTTAAATAGTTGGAAAGATAACAACAAAAAGCAAGCGTAAAAAAAACAACTTTTGTTTTGGTTGAGCTTACTACAATAATAGTTACAAACCAACAACAATTAACATTGATAGTAAAACTAACAATTTAATTCTGTACATTTAACTGTAAAGAGAGGTCAAACTCAAAATTTTACAACAACAATTTGCATTGGTTCTCTTACAGTCCAATTACTTAGAAAAGCATATAATCGTTACTGTAACAAAACCGAAACGTAATCAACAATGAAAAAAATCTCTGTAACTCAAATCTACAAAACCTATCCATATAAAATTTTATCAAAATGATTTTCGAAAAGAAAAGTCTATAGTTAGTCTAGTCCGTCTATGAAATACCAATAACCTATTTTTCCATTTGAAATAATATAACAAACATATCAAATTTCATTTCTATATCTGAAATACATGATGTAAATTTTGTAGTTTTATTGGAGCTAAGCGTTTACGGGGAACAGATGTTATAATTTTTTTTGGCTTTAAGCCACTGATTTTAGGTGTCATAACTATTCAGTCAAGTCTGAATTAGATTTGGAAATGGCGTGATGTATAGTTAGAAGCAGCACCGAATTAAGACATGGTGGGGCCTGGGGCTAAAATCGACACGGGGCCCACTCAAGGTCAGAGAAATTTAGTTCGGATCTTTTAATAATCAAAATATTAATTTTTACGGATCTACATATGTCTTAAAGTGAAACAATATCTCTTGAATTTTTATTTAAAATTTTTTTTCTCGATTTTACTGTAGCAGAACGTTCTATCAACCCGTCAAAGTTAATCGTTTGCAGCAAATAATTCTCAATACAAAGTTGCGTTATTGATGACAAACGTTCATGTAACATAGAAGATCGATGAACATTTTTTATTCTTTTAAATACTAAAAATTACCTTTCAGATTCAGATACTCCCACTTCTAACTTTTCGTTTTCAATATCTATTAATTTGCACAAGAATCCAAATAGTTTTTTATATGTCCATATTCTTCAATTCTTTTTCTCAATTCTATTGCTAGCTTATCAACTCAAGCAAATTGATTGTTTCGGGATCTTTATTGCTGTTTTTCTAGTTATTTTTCTCTAATAGTCTTGGCAAATAAATCGACTCAGGTTCTGAGCTCAAATTCTGAAAATTCACTTCGCAAATCTGTTACGAATTCAAAAAGTGAAGAAAGCAGCTATCAAATCAGTATCTACTTTTTGCTGATCTTCCTAGTTGGTTGCATTGAAACTTTGCATATCTTGATGCATTATCAGCATCCATTAAAAATATTGCCACCATTACCAGATGAATTCCGGCTTTAATATAAATTCTAAGCATACCCATGATTTTTTACAAATATACATTTTTTAAAACTTTAAAGTTAAAACTTCGAAAAATTTTTGAAATGGCATGTCTTGTTTTTACAATTAGCATTTGATGTATAAGTTCCTGAGGGGCCCCTACCTGCTCGGGACCGGGGGCTGCAGAACCCACTTAAATCCGCGCCTGAGTAGTAGAGAAAGGGAAATCATGTGAAACAGGTTAAGAATATTCTATGTGTGGCGGAGCCACATTCAGCATTCACTATATCAACATGTGAGTTTGAATCTGAGACAAGTGTTATGCCTTAACCTTCCTCAATTCGTTATAATCAGTTCCAATCTCATTCTACAACATCTTCCCCACCAACTTAAACTCTAAAGCCGTAAATATGGATGGATTTTTAACTTCAGTTAATTAGCCATAAGGAGAATAAGTGCGGAAAGCTTTAAGCCGTGGATCATGGTCAGGCCAGGATTCAAAACCGGGTCTTCTTGTTTGGCAGTCAACGGTGACCACTGAGCACGGAATCACGGAAGCACTTGAATACGGAGGTCGCTAAAAATAGAGTTTTAAATTTTTGGGTTGAATGTAAGATAGGCGTGTCCGTGGGCGGACGATATAAGCAACATATATGAAATATGAAATCATATATAAGAGACAAGCTATTTGAATACATTTTTTATATTTTCTTGTTTTTAACCGACTTCAAAAAGGAGGAGGTTCTCAAGTTGGTTGGTTTCTCTGTTTTTTTTTTTTTTTTTTTTTTTGTGAATGTGTGTACATCGATTACTCCTAAAGTACTACATATAGAGATTATCAACGCGGAGGTGCCCGTTTATGAAAGGGGGCGCTATTCGGAAAAGGGGCGTGTCTCTATAAGAAAAACACTGTATATCAGTAAATATTGACACTACGGTAATAAAATTCACAGTAAAATTACAAGGGCAAGCACAAGTATTAAAAATGACGATCACTTAAGTGGGCGTAATTCTAAAAAAGGGTGTGGCAATATTGTAAAAACTCTGTATCTCGAAGAAAATTGACACTAGAGTACTGAAATTAAGTACAGAGGTAGGTACAATTATTGGAAATTACTATAACAAAAGTGGGCGTAATTCGACAAAGGGGTGTGGCAATATAAGAGAATTACTGTGTCTCGAATAATATTGATACTAGGGTACAGAAATTTATTACAAAGGTAGGAAAAATTAATACAAATTTTTGTGAAAAAAAAATGGGCGTTAATCGAAAAGTGGAGTGGCAATATTAAAGAAAAACACTGTATCTCGATTACTATTGACACTACGATACTAAAATTTAGTACAAAGGTAGGTACAAATATAACAAATTACTGTCAGTAATGTGGGCGGTATTCGATAAAGGGGCGTGTCACTGTAAGAAAAACACTGTATTTCAGTAAATATTGACTCTAGAGTACTAGAGTTAATAAAATTCACAGCAAAAATGCAAGGGTAGGTAAAAAATAACTGTCAATTAAGTAGGCGTTAGTCGACAAAGAGGTGTGGCAATATTAGAAAAACTCTGTGTCTCGAATAATATTGACACTAGAGTACTAAAGTTAACTACAGGGGTAGGCACAGTTATAAAACAATTAATTTCAATACAGTGGACCTTGTTTGATAAAGGGGTGTGGCAATATATAAAATACACTGTATCGCGAATAATATTGACACTAGAGTACTGATATTTAGTATAGAGGTAGGCACACTTATAACAAGCTATTGTGAATGAAGTGGGCGTCATTCGACAAAGGGGTGTGGCAATATTAGAAATCACTCAATCGAATACTGATACTACTAACTGAAAAAGTACAGACGTAGGCAGAATTATTACAAATTACTACCGAAGAATTGGGCGTTATTCGACTAATGAGTGTGGCAGTGTGTAAAAAACTGTATCATATTGACTTAATAGTGGTAAAATTCATTGTTAGAATGGGTAGAACTATTGAAAACACTATGACAAAGAGTGTGATATTCTCGACAAAGAGGCGTGTCAATATTATAAACACACTATATTTCAGTCAATATTGACATTGGGGTAGTGATAAAAATACAAGAGTAGGTACTGATAAACATACTGACAAAGACCAGAATAAGAAACGACAGAAAAGCATTTTCCATATTATGTGCATAAATAATTGGTGTTTAATTAATTTATACACTTTTTTAATATATATAATTTTCTCTAAAAACAAAGAAATAAAAACTTTTTAACAAAAAAAAAACCTACTTCAAAATCACTAGAAAGTAAAAAATAATTTTAAATTACTTTTACTATTTATTTCTTGGTCAAATTTGTATTTTTATAATAAATATATTTATTTTTTTATGATAATAAGAGCTTCGAAGTCGGCGCTAATATAATCAGATTTTTTGTGCAGCTGCAACACACATATAGCATTTTAATTAAGATTTAAGAAAAATTAAGATTACAAATTAATACAGCGTCACCCAAGCAGGATATTTACAAATAAAAAAGTCTTAAATAGAGTAGGGATGGCGAAAAAATCATGATTTTACATCAATGATTAGCGCTGACTAGAAGCTTTTAGAAGTCCCACCACTCTAGAAGTGGTGACCGTGGCATGCAGGTTAAGTGTGTGGCTTTGCATGCTCGGAGCCCGGGTTCGATCCCCAGCCGTGGCGAAAAGTTTTTTCAATAAAAAATTTTTCTGATCGGTCACCACCTCTCTGCAGACAATGGCAAACCTCAGAGAGTAAATAATGCCATGTAAAGCTTCTTGAGAACATGAGCCGTTCGGAGTCGGCATAAAACATGTAGGTCCAGTTCTCGGTCAATTGTGTGCAAAAATTTAATAACACACACAACACAATCGATCCTAAGAAGCTCGGTCAAAGTCCTTTCAAGGGCTGAAATGGCCAATTTGTTTTTGTTTTTAGAAGCTTTTATTATCATAAAAAAATAAATATATTTATTATAAAAATACAAATTTGACCAAGAAATAAATAGTAAAAGTAATTTAAAATTATTTTTTACTTTCTAGTGATTTTGAAGTAGGTTTTTTTTTTTGTTAAAAAGTTTTTTTATATATCTTTTTGGTTTAAATCGGGGCTTTTTATGGTTAATTATTCATTGCTCAGATACGGTACGTTCCACAATGTGAAAGTGCTCTATCAATTTTCACGACTGTATCCATTTCAATATCATATAACATTTTATCATTTCTTAAATTTATCAAAATTTACAAAATTGTGAACTTTGTAGATTGTCTTTGTCTTTGTCGAACTTTTTGTCGAATAACAGTTATTTTCGTTTCCTGTAATATGCCAGAAGCTTAGTTACTAGTTTAAAAGAGCGCGTCAAGTGTTAATGCTAGTGTTGCCATATATCCCGTATTTCTCGGGACGTCCCATATTTTGCATGATATTTGAAATGTCCTACTGGGACACCGTATTTCTCCCGTATTTCAATTATTTTGATGAATGTCTATGGTATTAAATACGAACCTTTGCAAATATGAACTTATACTTTCAGAAAAGTGTAAGCAAATTCTTACTGCTTCATTCCAATTTAAGTAAAAATTAATTTAAATTAAAATATGACTTTTAAAAAAATGGCTCAAGTGAAAAATGTTTATAATAAATTTTATGAAAGGATACTATGAGGTAATCTATGAATTTTTCACTAACAATTTATTACAAAAAAATTAAAACTAAATTTTGGAAAATTTCAAAATTTTCATAAAATTTGTATTATCTTTTCAACTTTTAACAAAACAAGCATGCATTCTAAATTTTAACATCAAAACTTTTTGCTAAATTCGCCGCAAACCATACCTGAGATTTGAATTTGCAGAAATTGCCACATAATTGTTTTGAAAAACAGTGGAATTAATTTGTTCAAGTTGTCCTTTTGTCCGCAAAATGTCCTGAACTAAAAAAGTCAGGTTATGAAAATGTCTGTCGTGTGCGAAAAATTTTCCTTTTTTTTTTTAAGGTATAAATCGTTCTTTCCTTTGGTGAATTGCACCAAATGAGTCAATAGTAATTTTAAAATTTAAGTAATTTAATATATATGAAAGTTTTCATTCTGTATTTATTCTCAAAAGTTTACTGTGGAGAAAAATATATTGGCACCATATCCAAGTTCCGATCCTTTGAGGGGTAAATTTAAGCCGATATATAAAAGAAAGTGATTTTGTGTGAAAGTCAAACTTCCACTCCCTAGAACTTGTCCCAAAAGAAAAGTTCTTGTACGGGTTTTTGATTGGTGATGTATACCGAAATTGCTTTATAGCGTAAAATGGCTTAGAAGTGACATAATCAGGTCATGAAAATGTCATGAATAGAAAAAGCCGTAAAAGTCAAAATTTGTACGAGATGAGTCATTAATAATTTTGAAGGTTTTTTCGGAAATCAAAGAATTTCTCTTTAATGGCTTGATAAAATAAAACAACAAAAAGTTTTGTAGGTTAGTAAACTAGTACCTACCTACTAAAAGCAAAATAAATTTCAAGAACTCAGATATCCAAAAGTTGAATGGCTTCCCATTTCGCGTGAAATGCCCAATATCTGTTGAAAACATGGTGCTTTGATAATTTTTTTTTATGATGTTTGATTGATATGATTTTTTTAAATAATTTTCAATTTAGAAAATGTTTCAAGTGCGGTTTTTTTCGTACAAATTCTGTATTTGTCCCGTGCCGCTGGAAAAAAAATCTGGCAACACTAGTAATCTCCCTAAAACTAAGCGTTTTTTGGAATGTAACGTTTAAAAATTTGGAAATATGTATGTATATTTTTGCATAAATAACGTATACATATTAATGTTTTGAATAAAACCTTTGATATTCAGTGAGCTATTCTTCATCTTTCAGTTCTCCCAATGTTGTTGTTATTGCTGCCTACAAGCATTGAATAATACTATGGAACAAATTCTGGTTAGCAAAAGTTAGGTCGATTCTGAGAGTGAGGGGTGAAAATAGAGCCTTAATTAGAAGACCCGTATCGCAGCGTTTGTTTAGGTTAGTTCGAATTTTGTTTTAAACGACCTTCGAACTTTGCAGTCAAATGCAAAATTAAAAATTTTAAAAATCAGTAGACTCAAAACCTGCATCGATGAATTTGTTTCGATTTATAAAAACAAAGTTTTTTAAGAGTTCCTTCATTAAAACTTCCATTAACTTTTCTCTATACAATTCGATCTGGTATCACGAACGATAAAGTCTTAAAATAAATGAATATTCAATCCATAAGAACTTCAATTATAAAATCAATTGAAATTGTTACGACTAGCGATCGACTCTGATCATTTAATAATAATATTAGCTGTATCATTTCCTCTCAACTGAACTTTATACCAGACATTTATCAGTCATATTTACATAAAATGATGACAAACACTGCTCTATTATGTTTACTTGCAAATCATTATCAGTATTGCGTTGAGTAATGAATACTTTCAAGAAAATAGTCTACTTATTTTCTGAAATTGCAATTTATTTTTAAATTTTGCATGCTTAATTTGAAGGTTTTTTCACTAAAAAAAAAAAAAAAGCTAAGAAAAACGTTACTCATTCACAATCTCTGTGCTGATTATTTATAACCTGTGTACATGAGAGCGTGTCATATTTAAAATATTCGAAAATAATTTATTGATATTAAAAACTGTTGTAAATAAAACAATTAAATTTAGGTATTTTAGTTTAAAATGTAAACGGTAAAACGTTAACAAAAACAATGCCAAATAATGAAAATTCCCAGTAGATGCAACTTCTAAAAGTT
This sequence comes from Tetanocera ferruginea, assembly GCA_958299015.1. Classification (NCBI taxonomy): domain Eukaryota; kingdom Metazoa; phylum Arthropoda; class Insecta; order Diptera; family Sciomyzidae; genus Tetanocera; species Tetanocera ferruginea. Next base: position 74,349,983 of record OY282642.1, read on the forward strand.
GAATTTTTCCAGGCATAAAATTCTTTCATTATGAAATACCAAGCAACAGTGCTATAGGAATGGTACATCAAACAAAATTCCGAAACAGCTGTTTCGTAAAAATATTTTTACGTGTACATTTTTTATTAAAAAAATAGATAATAGAAAAGATATAGAAAAGCATAAATTTAATTCAACGTTTATTGGAAAATAAATAAAAACAAAATAGTGTCTAGGATGCTTAATAATGTTCAGCATGAACTGTGTTCTACAAAGTTTGAAGTTTGAAAAATTTACCAAATTTCATAAATTTTTTGATGAGTTGTTTCTTAGCTTTTTACAAGGTTAGAATAATAAGAATAAAATTTTCCAAACAATTTTTTGTGCATTTCATTAGGTCCAAAACTCGCATTTTGTGGTTGTTGCCTTGACAATAATTTAAGTGGTTGCCTCCGTGGTCTCGAGACTTTATAATTTTGTTATTTAAATGGGACCGAAAACCAAGCTTCAATGTCTTTATATACAATTCTTCGAAGCACTAAACATCCCAATCAGCCATTTAGAAATAGTGCCAAAGCAACTTGGAAATTTATTACCTAGACAACTGTTTTTCAAGCGTGCTTGGATAAGGCTTGCTTTTTGTATTGCATGTAAGCTTAATCCATGCACTATTTCTAAATGGCTGATTGGGTTCATATTGTTCGCTCATCAGCCATCAGGCTTACGGCAAGCTGTTAGAGTGTCCGACTCATATGCGGTGGTTCGCGCGTTCGAACCCTGGCGTAGCAAAAACAAAAATTTTTGAAGGCATGCAATTTTTCATACAAAAATATAAATGTTCCGGTTGGGAATTGAACCTTGGATGTCCAAATCTCAACAAATCAAATAAACAAGTGGCTTTCCAACTGAGCCACGGAATAAAAATTTTTCGCGAGTGCTTATTGATTTGTTGAATGTAGCACACTTGGAAAAAGCTTATTAAAACACTTATATTCAATTGTAAAAACAATACTTGAATTAAGCTTGACGTAAGGAATATTATTCCAAGGGTTCACTTTCGTTTATCCTACAATTACATGAAAGCGTTCTACAATAGTAAATGAAAGCGTTATCCAAGCTTGAGGCTTACGTTTGTAAGCTTGTTTAAAGCATATTGTTTGGCTGATTGGGAAGCGCACCATTTTTGTCTTGGTATGTGTGTATAAAACAGAAATTCAACGTGAAAATTTTTGCAAAAGATGCTTACTGCGTGAAGATCAAACGCAAATAGATTCAATGCTAGCGTCGCAGAAGTTCGGTAGCTTCGTGCACACGACTTGTCTGTGAAAGCCGAGTGGCTCCCCGAAGCTCTTGTGTGCACTTCTGTTCCAGAGATGATATTTGTAATGGATATCCACTTTTTTACCTCCTTTCGATTTTCGAAAGTCCCCAACTCCTTTTAGCTCAAAAAAAGTACTTTCAGAAATATTTACCATCAAGAAAGTAAACTTCACGCATGATTGAGATTTTATTCCCAATATTGAGACCGAAAAAAAAAATTGTTCTCTTAAATTACTTTCACAAAAGAGAGAAGTTTGACAGTATTTATATGCTTTATCCCTTTCAAAAAAATTTCAGTTGGATTTTCAGATGTACGAATCGTCTGACGATGAACAGAACGAGATGATAGAAGGTATAGAGGCAAATAATGTCTTTGATGTCATCGAAAAAGACGAGGAAGATGAGCGCGAGGATATCGGCAGCAACGGAAATCAAGTACTTGCTCGTCCAGTAAACATTGTTGGCTTGAAAAAGGTGTAAAAAAGATTCAATAGGCATCGGAGAAAGTGAATCAGAAATTACAAAAAGATTTCTGAGAGCCAAAAGAGCCATTGCGTCATTTCGGAGATAGTAATATTTTTCGCAAGCTTCGGATTTTCAACTGATTTGCGGGGGTCTTCTCATTGAGCAACTTTTTTTTTTCGACTTTTTTTTTTTTGCATTTATTTATAGCTTGGGTAGTTGTGAATATGCCCCTAAAAGGATTTTTAGAAATACTTTAGAAGATACAGCCTTTTTTGTGAAGCAAGGTCTTCGTCAAAATGAGCTATTTTTTTTTCGCCTCATTTTCGAACGAAGCGGCATAAAGTAACCACCGAATTCTGTTGAAAAGGTTTATTGTTAGGTAAAAACGTGTTTGCACACATATTAATACAAACATACGAATACACATTTCTGCTTATTTTAGGGGTTGAAGCATTTTTTGAGTCCAGGTGTTCAACTGAAAGCATCATTACTTCAAACTTTAAACGCGTTTATCTCGAAACCACGTTTTTCGAACTGGCGGCCATGATATCTCCAGTTCAACTGAACCGATTTCCATGAAACAAAATGGAATCGACGCAGAATTGTCACCATTCTCGGGTGAACCTCGACCATAATTTTAAAATAATTTTTACTATTTTTTTTTACACTAAACTACAAAAAAAAAGGCCGAAATTGAATTTTTTTTTTGAATGGCCGCCATTTTGTCAAAAAAATCACAAAATTAAGCTTGAGGTTCACCCGAGAATTACATCTATACTGATTATAACCCCGTTTTTTTTTTCATTTCAGACGCTCCGGAGACCCGGAATCGTGGCCGCCGTGACGACACCTTTTTTTTCACCACCAACTTTGAAGTCTCATTACTTTTTGAACAGCCCACGTATCGAGGCAAAAAAAATTTTTTTATTTACTTTGAAACTTTTGTAATACAATAAATAAAAAAAATTTTCAATTATTCTTTGCGTTTTCAAATAAGAATTTTTTTAAAAAGGGTCCAAAAAACGGGTTTTGAATGAGAAGACCGCCTTGAAAAGACTGAGCGCGAAGATTACCAATAAGCGCAAGAAATATTTCGTAATCAACACGTTGTTAACGACGCCAAAAAAGAGGCGTAATATTAAGAAAGAATATATTTGATTCAAGTCGTCGCCGAAAATCGAAAGCAAAATTTTTTGTAAAGCCTTGATTTTCATTCAATATCAATCATTCAGTATCTTCTGAATAAAAGTATTTCCTTGTTTTAAGGATTAAATCATATTCAATATTTAATTGGTTTCCTTATTTGTGGACAGCAACGTTTTATTAAGCAACTTTTAGTTGTTGATAAATAATAGAGTACTGAGAAGTACTTCTTCGTCTAGCTAAATAAGCGCATACATAAGTACTTCCACGTGAAGCGAAACCGTCTTCAGTTACCTCCAATGACATGCGTGCATAAAAATAAAGGGTTCTGTAAGCGAGAGGGTAAGCGATGAATGAAATTTTCTGGATTACTTTTTCGATTACATGTAAGCGAAGATTTTGCTGGGTATCCATCCCATGACAAAAAGAAAATAATTTGATTCAAATTTTCTTACAATTATAATTACAAAATTTCTTATTTTTAATTTGGAGATGAAAAGTTAATGTGGGTCGTTCTTTTCGCTCTTATTAGCGTTTTAGAAGGCACCAGAAAAAAATTTTTTTAAAAAAATTAAAAAATTAGTTATGGAGGTTTTAGTCTAATTTGTCCACTTTTCCATAACCTTTAACACCAATGCGGCACAACTTAACCCCACGCCACCCCGAATTTGAATATATCACTTTCCCACCCCTAGTGCCTCAGCAACAAAACAAGACCGTATTTAATCATACTAGTATCGCCTGTGGTCGACCAATTTGTGGAAATTCGACGAATTTTTTGTTAGCCTTTTTATAATTATAGATACAAAATATTTGGTGCACTTCTTCTTCGCACTCTGATTGATTAAAAAAAAACAATTATCAAAATCGGTTGAGAAAGACGGGAGAAAATTGTTCTTAACTGTTTTTTCTACGCCTATTTATATATAGATGAACAAAAAGTACTCTCACGTCCGAAAAAGTACTTTCAGCAGAGTAAAAAAGTACCCTCCAAAATTATCAAATATCATCACTGCTTTGCTCTATACTGATGGAGTAATAATTCAATCAACACAACTTTGTTGAGACGTAACGTTGTCATATCAACAATAAATAAATAGTTTAGTTATTGTGGATCTCAGTTTATTAAATTTTTATGTATTTCGTGAATTTTTATTGATTATTATTTTATTAATAGTAAATTGATAGCAACTCAAGAACTGAGAGAAAATGGAGTTGTATGAAGAAACCAAACCCAATAATTTTTCGAAAATATTAGACACCTTGTTGATGGATTTTACATGGGGTCTCTTCGTGCAAGTACGAAAATGGGAATTTTGTGATACAGCCGTAGACACATAAATAGCACATACATGCTTTATAAATACATCAAGGAAAACAAAAATTTATTTAATGGTATTTGAGTTTAAACATTGAAAACTTAAAATCAGTTGCTGTTTTGTAAATAATAAAAATTTATTAGAAAATTAACTAACAAATCTGAAATCGCTCCTTTGCTCAGGTGGACGTATAAATAGGACAATTTGTGTTCTTAAAAATAAAAAATGAAGAAAAACATTGTGAATTTTTTAATTTAACAATGTGCTTACGAATATTTCTCACTTCTAAAAGGTTCTGTTTCCTGAATTGTCCAAAACAGACCGACATCTTCGTCCCATACTACCCACAAGTTTTTGAACTCTATCCTTCGGAATAGAGTACGAATCCATCTCAATTCTACTCCACAACTCAAAATTTTCGTTGCTTACGATGACTTTTACATTATAGATAAATTTGTCCCATAAATTTTCCATGGGATTGAGGTCTGGACTTTGAGTCAGTCAATCCAAAATATTTATTTTTTCTTTTTAAGCCAATCCTTCAAAATCTTATCTGAGTGTTTTGGGTGATAATATTACATAAAAGTCCATCTAATAGGCATGTTCTCAAATGCAAATGATACCATCTGGTTCTTAAGTGTATCTTAATATATATTTTTATCCATCTTTTCTGGTATAACAAAAATGGCCCAACGCCGTGCCAGGAAAAAGCTCCCCAAGTCATTAGGTTGCCTCCTTCTTGCTTTAATGATTTTTTTTTCATACTTCTGATTCAAGTCTTGGCATTTGGGGCGCTGAACAAATGGGTTTCCATCTGTTGCAACCCTATTAAATTCAGTTTCGTCAGTTCAGAGCACATTTTTCAAAAATTGGTCCTCTGTATTAACATGGGCCTTTGATAACGCTAAGCGATCTTCAAATTTTTTTTTGTTAAGAGTGGCTTCTTCGGCTGATGTGTCTAGAAAGATTAGCTTCATGTTGTCTTCTACATACTTGTTTCTCATCACATTTAGGTTATTTTACTTAAATTATTTCCTTCATAATTTGCTCCGCTGACTTGAAAGGTCTTCAGGTCTTTATCAGTCTTTTATCAGTAGATGAGTGAGTAACGGTGAGTTATTCTCAAAGTTGAACCATTTGATTTAACCAACATGAGTGCCACATCTTACGCGAAATATTGAGAATATTTGCAATTTAAACCGGTTTTTACCTTTTCAACTTAATAGTGATTAACTGAGCGTTTTTTTTGAGTGCAATGTTTTCCACAACCGATTTAAATCAGAATCGACTTAATTTACTTAATTTAAGTTCGGTTGACATTTTAAAATGAACATTTTAAAATATGTTTGTAATTCTTTGAATTCTTTTAAGAAATTGATTTGAAAAAAATTGGTTTTAAAAACTCATTTTTAAATGTTTATTTTAGAAAAATCAAAAGAACGTTTTAGAAGCTCATTTTAAAATGTCCGTTTTCAAAATAAAAATAAACGTTAGAGTAGCAAAATCTGGGTTAAACGTTTTCAAAAGTAGCACGTTACCGGCTTTTCGTGCTACGAAACGTTTTCACAGTTTTTTCTGTATACCTTGGAATAAGCCTTCTTTAGATCGCATATAAGGTCCTGTCGAACGTATTATGCTAAAAATTTAACCCTTTGAGACTAATCTAGCGGTTGAATAATTTCTTTGAGGAATGATTCTAAAAAAATAGAATATTGCCCGAATTCACCAACCACGATATAATAATCTCTTTATTTCAGCAAGCGTTTTAGTTTAGTTTTTTTTCGTATTCACCAAGCAATTCTACAGACTTTAAATTAAAAACAAGAATTCGTAGAAATATGGATTTTATAAAATAAATTATATAAATAAACGTTATTAAAAAAATAATAATTATTAAAAAATTGTTCATAGCTTCATATAAGACAATTTTTTTTCAGTTGTGTAAAATTTATAGAAACAGTTGGCTCCTCGTTTGATGCAAAGAAACGCGTTATATTTAACGCAAAAGACAAAAGTGCCCTGATTGCATTTCTTATATCGACATTTGTTTGGCGTTTTGTCATAGGAAAATTAAGTAAGGTGACACATCTGATCGTAACGAACATACGTTGAAATTGAAATTAGCTTTCGCTTATCTGCCGTTTTTTTTTCAGAAATTCCATCCTCTGCTCTTGACCGCCCGACAGTTCTTTTGGCTTTAGTGTCAAGCAAGCAATATGTGGTGACCGTGGCATGCTGGTTAGGTGTGTGGCTTAGCATGCTCGAGAGCCCGGGTTCGATCCCTAGCCGTGGCGAAAAGATTTTTTCAATAAAAAAATTTTTCTGATCGGTCACCACCTCTCTGCAGACAATGGCAAACCTCAGAGAGTAAATAATGCCTTGTAAAGCTTCTTGAGAACATGAACTTTAGCCGTTCGGAGTCGGCATAAAACATGTAGGTCCAGTTCTCGGTCAATTGTGTGCAAACATTTAATAACACACACAACACAATCGATCCTTGGAAGCTCGGTCAAAGTCCTTTCAAGGGCTGAAATGGCCAATTTGTTTTTTTGTTTTTTGTCAAGCAATATCAAAGTTTTAGACAAGTCGTTTTTGAAAATTAGAAGATTCATTTGATCTTTTGATGATGAATCATTTGCTCGGCAATCTTCTTTATAATCTTGCCAAGCTGTAATTATTGACTGTAATTATTGACTTTTTAGATTTCAAATATATACGATAATATTGTAGCATTTGGTCAAGAAGATCGACCCTACCCATGCAGTTATTATAAATAGCAACTACTTCTGGACGATTCACATCTATATACTTCTTCTCTTCTTTAGAGTATCGTTTGACTGAGTCTTCATTTCCAATGCCAACATAGTTTCAAGCCAGGTGTACTGCTTTATTGTCATACCATTTGTTAGTATTACTTTTTCATTACGACTTATAAGTTCTGTGGATGTTCCCCGTCCTTTTGCATTCATGTCATTATCTGCAGGCAGAGGAAGATGGTTGAATCGATTGACACGAATTGTGCCAGCACTATAGATGCAACGATCAAATAAAATTTTAAACAATTGGAATGTTGAAAAAAATTGTCAAAAAACAGTTTATAACCGCCCTCCTTTGGAAGTCTTTTGCATAAATGTAGTACAATGGTAGCACCACAACCAAGCTTTTCAAGCACTGCTCACAGATTTCTGTAGTCTTGCCTTGATAGGCTATGAAATCGGGCTTTCTTTTAGCTACTGTTGTAGCTAATGTACTGTTTTATGGACAGCGCTCCTTTAAACGGAATCATTTGTTCGTCGATACAAAGATTTCCTTCTAAATCATGTTTCCATAATGATTCACGTATAGCTTCCATGATAGGTCTGATTTTGCACAATTTGTCCACATTGTTGGTAGGCTTAGCGGTGTTATTTTGTTTACTCAAAACATTCTTCCGGTTGCGGCTCTTCAAGATCTAGAGTAGTTTCTTGTGCCTGACGCCTTGATCGAAGTGTTCTTAGGAAGGAATCCGCGATTGGACCTAAATCCAGATATGCATATGGCATGAGGCGACATGAGTCGCCTTTCTCTTTATCTTCGGTTAAAAGCAAAGAAATCTTAGGGTGTAGTACAATTAACTATTTAAATGCTAGAAATTGTCTCTTTCTGCATAAGTTGATAAATAATAAAACTCCTCTATACCTTTTTCATAAGCTTCGCTTCAGCTCTTCTATTAGAACCTGCAATCTAATTATGCCGAATTACACGTGTTTACAAACCAAAAGACTTTTCTTCGTCAACGCCATCAAACTTTGGAATTCTTTACCAAATAATATAAAATCCATTTTCAGTGTGAATCAATTCAAAATATCTGTTCTTTCATTCTTTTCAAACCTCTAATTACAAATCTATGTTTTCTATACTATGTTATTTTTTTTCTATTTGCCATTCTGTTCTACTTTTTAATCTTCTATTTATTAATAGTTACTTTTAAGTCAACTTATATTAAGTAATTTTAAGTGTTATTCTGTTAATATGATACTGTGTTAGTTGGACCAAATTTTTGTTTGTAATAATCTGTATTTATTTTAAGTCTAAAATTGTAAAATGTTTTTTTTTTAATCCTGTTGTGCGAAAAAAGGTCTAAAAGATCTTAAAGCACTAATTTAATCTTAAATAAATAAATAAATAAATAAAAAAAATTGAAGAAGAGCGGTCGATTCCCTCGCCACCGAGGTGAACAAGGAAATTTCCTCTAAAATTGTTATTTTTCGTTCTTTTTTTATAATTATTTTTTAAACATAAACTAACCCAAAGTCTGCAGGAATTAAGTTTATAGTGAAGTCATGTGATTCAATAAAAAAATAGTTCCGATTGATTTCTGCAACTGAGCAAAAATTAAAAATTTATAATTTTCCCGAATCTGTTTCATAAATATTTCTCTAAATTGTCAAATATTTTCCATATTAAGAAATATGGGCTTATTAGAAAATAAAAATGTTGGTTTGATTTTGCTTCAGTTCATCCTTTTATCAGAGATATAATAAAGTTATACCAATGAGCATGAATTAGGAAATGCTGACTTAAATCGACATAATATTTTTTTTTAACAAAAGTCTTAACGACACTCTTCCAAAACGACATCATTCATTAAAATTGAATAATATATGTGCAATTTTGAAGGATTTTCATGTGCATGATTTTGAAAATCCAATTGAAGATTATGATTAAAAAAATATTTCTCACATATTACATACAGAAAGAGTTAGATGTTAGTGTCAAATATGACGATATGAAAAGTCGATTTTAAAGGAAAATTCATCGGTTATTTTGATGGCGAAAGACTCAAACGATTTTTTCATATTTCGGCTCGTTTTTCATCCCAAGGAGTCAGAAATTTTGTGTTTTATATTTTCGGAAATGAGCTCCATTAGTACTCATCAAAGGACGAATTTTAAGGCTAGCGCCAATTGGTTATTTTTACAATAAAGTGAAGTGTTCAGTCATTGTGGGGAGAAAAAATTGCATTTTCCCCGAGAAAAATTGAAAATATTGTAGCTCAAGTTTTAAAACCTTCGTATAACTGCCTAAAACCTTCGTTTAACCTTCTTAGAAAAAGAAAAAAATCCGTAAACGGCTGTAAAACTGGCGATTTCAAAACATTTTGGCCGATTTTAAAGACCCTAAACAACGCAGAAGCAAGTTCTTTTAAAATGACCGCCATCACTGCTGTACAGCTTCTCTACGGCCAAAGTGTCATGACAGTGCCTGTTGTACATCCGTTTTACAACTTGTTTCTTTTTTTCGTTGCTCGGCCGTTGTACAGTTTGAACTAAAAAAATTTTAACTTTTACTCGGTGAGAGATCAAATTTTGAGAAAGAAACTCAATTTTTATTTACATTTTTTATGTTTTATTTTCTTGCAAGGCTTTGGAAACAATTAAAATGTGCATTTTTTCGATATGTATTCGTATCCAAATAATAAAAGCATTTTTGGACAAACAGATTTCGATATTCAATCTTATTTGCAAGACTTGCATATTTTGGTGGAAAAAGTATACAATTATAGCAATTTTTGAAATATTTTTTAATATTAATAAAATACTATTTATAAAAACTTAACTTAAATTTTATATATGACTGGTTTTTAGGGGTTGGGTCGGTTTGAAAATTAATTTGGTTATTTCCTTATGACAATATTGTACATTATGTCCAGAATATTCTCCCAAAAGCTTGAGTCCAAACTTATTTTTGCAAATTAGCTGTCATGATTTCCCAAAAAGTTATAAGCAATCTTGTTTAAATTTGGAACTCTTGTACAAGATACATTATCTAGTGCTTCAAATATTTAGTTCTTATATTAACAAAAATTAGTTGTCATATTCTTTTGTTGAGCATTCGAAACCCACCTAGCCCATTAACACCCAAGAGTTGAAACTTATTGCTGTGATTTAAAGCCTTTGTAAAATTGATTTTATATATAAGCCAAAATTTGAAAAAAACCCCCCAAAAAAAAATCCAGGGTTGCACCCCTGCCAACAGCTTAATAAGAATCGGGAAAGACTCGCCTCTACCCCCTATTCGATATCAAATGATGTTTCAGGCAGGGTGATTTCTTACCGTGCGACTTTTTTGATCTAATAATGGAGAATATCATCCGATCTGCTAACCTGAGACGCAGTGGCACATGGCACACGGTGCTGGTAAATGCTGATGATATCGAGATTATTGCCAATAATACGCGCGAAGTCCAGCATTCTCCAGATCAGAAAACAAACTCCAATCGACTTGGTCTTGCAGACAACCCATATAAGGTGAAATATCTTGTGTCAACAAACATAAACTACAAGTGTCATGGCGACTCGCCAATATTCAGAACACTTCCTTTAAGATTGTGAAGGACTTGATATACCATGGCTTCAGATTGCTTTCCGAAATGATATCTGCATTAATATCCATCTTTCATAGGAACTATTCAGGTGTTACTTTAGTTTCGGAATACTATATAGAAGCATATTTATACTCTTGACGAGAATTGTACTAATGCATCACAAACCTAAACGTTGACCGGTTTCTATGAAAGGACTTTTGGAACGTTCAAGAAAAAATTCTTAAGAAAATTATAAGCTCAACCTACTTAAATGGCGACTACCGAATATGATGGCGAAATGAACTCTATGTCATAGGAGCATGCCGACATCGACATAATTAAGCGTATAAAAATCGAGCGCTCCATTGAAAGAGATATTTGGTTTCGTATCCAACAGCTGCCTACGCAAATTTACGTTTACTTGTGGTCAGCAATTAAATCAGTCAGTTTCATTGCTCGCCACTGTATGTGAAAATAAAACAACATGAATGAAAATGCAATAAATTTATTCATACAGACTCCAATTGGTCAGAACAGATCAGTGTTCAGAGCTGTTTAGTCGGTGAAGCGAATTATGTAAAAAAAAATCAAGATTATCCAAGCATTTCTGCGCAGTTAATGTTATAATAATCTCAAATATGAATTGAAGTTCTTGGTGTTTGTGTCTTTTCAATAGATGTGATTCTTATCGTTACTTGATCATTTTTTTTTATTCCGGCTAATTTTTAGATTTAAGCCGCTCTTTTACGACTAGTAGCAGAATTGCTCATAACTCGCTTGTGAACTTGGAATGCTTTGAAGTAACGCTATGATGACATTTTTAATATACATACATACATATCTGTGTCCACAAGGAATAAACGCTCAAGTCGAGTAAGGACAAAGCTAGATTATTACTTTCATTGCATTCCTCGCAACAAAATACACTAGTACGCAAATTTTGATGGTTGTAGCTTGAAAATTAAGTGTTTGAGACCATCTTATCTATACAGCAAAAGTCAAGGTTTCTATTTTAAGGTAGCGATTTTAATCTTCAAAATGCTCTCCTGAAAAATAACTTTATATGTTATACCTTGTCGGTATATAAAAAATCCTATCGATTAGTAGGTATGGTGTTTTCCTTCATTTATTCAAGTTTCAGTGACTTCCTCAATTTTTGAACCGTCCGTATACCACACAAGGTCGTTTTTAGATGGAGTTAATTTCGATTAAGTTTTTGTTAAAGCAGCTTTTAAACAGCTAAAGTCATGCATAATTAACTTTCTCGCTTTATGGTTATAATAAGATGGTTATGATCAGATGGAAAAGTCTGTGCAGGCTGAGTTTCGCCTCCATCTGGGGCCTTACTCTGTATTGCGATTCGAAGGAAAATGCAATTCGAAAATTAAATGCGATTCCAAAGTAAAATCTCAATATGTAACTCTTTCGCATTAGTGACAGTGACTAGACATGGGTAACGCAGTAAAAATTGCAGCGCTGATACACTAACTCAATCGCAGTAAACTGTATCAGCGAAATGCGTTAACGCAATTGCGTCATGCCGCTTTTCAAAATATTATGGTATCAGTATCAACAAGACGCGTATCAGCACAGAAAGTCTCACAGTAGAACATTGCATAGTGCGTTGGAGTCATGTGGTAAAGAACTCATACATATAAAGTAAAAAACATCAAAATCCTTTGCAATGTTTATTGTTATGGCTATATTCATTTATAAGAATATAATAAATAGTAGCTAGTATAAAAGTTAACTAAATAAAGTGCAGATTTCAGCATCCACCAACAATTAAAAAACCAAAAATTCCAGCAAGTAAGCAGATGGTTGTGTTTTTTATCATTAAATCGAGCTTTCAAACAGATACATACACATTTCAAGTGGGCAAAACAAGTTTGAAGTTCGATTTAAGTTTGCTTATACTTTTGAAATCGAACATGTTCAATTTGAAATGCTCCAAGAATTCATGCTTAACAGCATCTTCCCCACAACCTCTTTTCTATATAATACAAGCATAATTTATTTTGTTTGATTCAACTTTCTGTTTTTCCCAACTGTGCTCGATGAACCGTACAACTTGTACATTTGCTTTCAATGTTTTTCTTGCTGTTGGCTTTACTTTGAGTGTTGCATTTGTATTAATGCGCTATTGCGTTACTTTTTCTTAAAAGAAGTTTATCATCGCAGTAACGCATTTAAATGCTTCAACTCAATAACGCAACGCAACGCTGCACAGTGGGAAATTAGTGGCAATAAATATAATTTTTAAACATACGAAAGTGGTAGTTTTTCTTTAATATTTTCAAATAAGGACTTTAAATGAATAGATCACCATAATTTGTTTTTAAGGATTTGATCATTTTGTTAAAATATAGGATATCAAACATGAAAAATAAAATTTTTTGACTTCTTAAAATACGCATCTTCAAGGTGAAATATTGACCAAACCGTGTAATAAAATATAAAACTACCATTAGGTTTTTATAAAATAATGTTTGTTTGAATGACATCCACCAAAATATTAAGCCTTTATTTGCTGTGTTTTATGAATATTACATAGAAATAATCTTATATTTTTTTTTTCAATACTAAAACTTTTGTGGTCCCGATCTTTTGCGCGGTCCATTCCGGCAAATGGAGACATATACCTGGATTATATATAAAACCTACTTAAATTAACTCATATATTTTTAGCTGCTTCTAGCTGCCCTTTTTAGCGTAAAAATGTGTTTTAAGTTCCTAACCTCAATTTCAATAACATTTTTCAGTCAACATAATAGCTATGCATAGTGCCCAATTCGATAATAGTAAACGCGAAAAGCATTATTTTTGCAGAATCTTGTCCAAAAATTAATAATTTAAATATTGAACATGAAAGGGAGATGATTAAAAAGGTAAATTGACCTTTAAAATAAAAAATTAAAATTGGATCGACAAATAACTTTTGATTTTTCCACAATATTGAATATCTACTTTTTTATTTGGTTTTGTTTAACTGTCATCGAAAGTTTTATAAAATTAGATATTGAGCTGCGCGTTTTTCGATACAATGGCTAAAATTGTGATTAAAAATAGTGATGTGTTCGAACTTACGTTATTAAAAAATAAAAATGAAATCAAAATTTTAAAAAGTTTTAAATTAAAATATCCAAAATTATCTGTTAGACTAATTGAAAAAATTCGCGGTAAACTCAATAAAACGTTTTTGCCGACATTTGTTCGTAAGTGGCAAAAAGCAAAACGATGCAAGAAAAAGTTTATGCTTAAGAATAACGAGTGGTTGCAAAAAGAATTTGTTGTGCTCTCATATCAAAATAATAGTGACGAATTGGTTTCTATAAAATAGCCTGAACAGATTGACCGGCGTCAGCGGCTAGCGGCGCTCTCTGCCGCAGCGTCCGCTCGAAATGAAAACGCTGCCGTCTGCCAACGTTCTTCCTTTCGCATACATTTTCACATATGTATTTGTCCGTTATCTGTTTATTTTTATAATGGCGTGAGCACAAATCGAATAAGCATTGATTTTGCTTCATTTTGAAAATTAGTTGCTACTCAAAATTACAATTTTCCATTTTATCAAATTATATCAAATTATAATTTTTAAATGTATTCAAATCAGGCATGCACGTTAACGTTAATTTTAACGGTAACCGAAATATTTTTTTTGTTTCGTTGAAACGAAATAAAAAAAATAACGTTAATTCAAAAAACGAAAAATATTTATATCGTTTCGGAGAAAACGATATTAAATTTTTTCGTTTTTTTCCCAATCAACCGTTGAAAATAACGTTAATTTCAACAAAAAAATTTCGTTTTTTTTTATATCAGAAGAAATTTTTTTAGCATAGGAGAAAATTATAGAAAATTTTTAGTTTTTCAACGAAACGAAATTTGATTTGATAAATTTTTAACGTTATTTAAAAAACGAAATAATTTTGATAATTTATTTTTCGGTTTCAACGAAACGAAAAAATTTTGTTGATTTCGTTGAGCATGTCTGATTCAAATAAAAGTAGACACAAAGGAATGTCAAAAATATATGTTTTTCCCTAAAAACTTGGCATCATTTTCACTGTTCCAATTAATTCGCCACCAGTAATCTTGCTCAGAAGAGAGCGCAATGTGAGCGGCGAACTGAAAATAGAGATAGATTCTATTTCGGCGGCCGACGGCGAGCGGCAAGAAAAGAACAAGACGCAGTAAGGTAAGGTCTTTGTGCGAAAATACTCCAGCAGAGCTATTTGCAGCAGCAGCCAAGAAACTTGTTCCAGAGTCACAAAACGGCTTTAGTCCTGAGCAAGCGTTGGCTTTGTTATTGGATGCATCCTTATCAAAGCATCAATACGAAATACTAAAGACAGCAACTAAAAATATTGGTCATGATATATTTCCACCGTATCTTAAGGTCACCAATGCAAAGAAGGATTGCTATCCAATACACGTGAACGTAACGGAGACCTTAGCAAAATCTAGCTTATCTAGCTTAGAAGAGCTATCAGTCATGAGCGATAATTTAACGCTTATAACAAAATGGGGATGTGATGGGTCATCTGGTCATAACGAGTTCAAGCAAAAATTTGGTGATGAAAATGTAACAGACGCAAGCATTTTTCTCACATCGCTCGCACCACTTTACCTTTGCGAAACCTCAAACCACAGTATTGAAAACTGGTGTAATCCAAGACCATCTTCAACGAGATACTGCCGACCCATCAGATTTTGTTTTGCTAAGGAATCTTCAGACGCAACCAGAGCAGAAGTTGAACGAGTCCGTGGTGAAATAAATAATCTTACAAAAACTTATATTAAATTAAAAAACAAAACTTTTCAAATAAAGCATGAACTTGTTCTTACCATGGTTGACGGCAAAGTAGCTCAGGCATTAACAAACACATCATCATCTGCAGTCTGTCCTGTTTGTAAAGCAAAGCCCTCAGAAATGAACAACTTGGAGCTTGTGGCCGCAAAATCAGAGTCTTATGAAGCATTGCAATTAGGTATGTCCCCGCTTCATGCAAGAATCAAATTCATGGAATGTGTTCTGCACATTGCGTATAAAAAGTCATTTCAAAAGTGGAGAGTAGATTCAAACACAAAAAAGCTGATGGAAGTCGAAAAAAGGAAAATACAAGATACATTTTTCAAAAAAACCGGACTCAAAGTTGTTTTTGTAAAGCAAGGGATTGGAAAAAGCAATGACGGAAATACCTCGAGACGCTTTTTCAAAGATCCGGAATTGACAGCTAATATCACTGGAGTAGACAAAGAATTAATAACACGATTTCGGAATATATTAGATGTTATTAATTGTGGTAATGAAATTGATTGCTCAAAGTTCGGCGAATACTGCAAAACCACAGCACAATTATTTGTTAATTTGTACAGCTGGTATAATATGCCTAATACGGTCCATAAGGTGCTTATACATGGAAGCAGAATAATGTCAGTTGCGTTGTTGCCAATCGGTATGCTCACT
Organism: Tetanocera ferruginea; assembly: GCA_958299015.1. Taxonomy (NCBI): domain Eukaryota; kingdom Metazoa; phylum Arthropoda; class Insecta; order Diptera; family Sciomyzidae; genus Tetanocera; species Tetanocera ferruginea. The sequence continues at coordinate 74,366,025 of OY282642.1, forward strand.
GAAGAAGCTCAGGAAGCACAGAACAAGAACTACCGAAAATACCGTTTAGAATTTTCACGGAAATGCTCACGGACTTTAACAAACACAGATACGTTTAACATGCTACTAGCTGCTTCTGATCCTTACATCAATACTTTCCGAGCTGACCCATTGTCAAAGCAATCGCACATACCAGAGGATCTTAAATTTTTTTTAAAAAATTTTACTAACAATAATTCATAATTTTACATTCATTACAATTTTAAATACTTGTTTCGTTGTTGTGTACACGGTTTTTGTGAATTTAACAATTTTTGTTCAACGTTTTTAATTATGTTCTTTGATCGCACTGCTACAATTCGCTATTGTATAATATTTACTGTTTTTATTATAACTGATTTATATTCAAATTGTGTTACTTTAATTTATTGAAACCAATACAAAACATTGAACAACATTTAATTTTGTTGATTTCATATTATTATTTGGTAAATATTTCCGAAAATAACAATTCGTGTATCAATTTGTGCAAAATAGTAAAATAAAACATTTATTTCTTTATGTACTGAAATTTAAAAATAAAAACATCGATTCAAATGCATGAAGCTGTAGGCGGATAGTACTAATTTTTACCACTACAATGTGTTCATAGTATCTAAGCATGTATACGAAATTTCGTTAAAAAAAAATTACGGGGCTCAAAGTTATGGATTTTTTTCCGCCTCTCCATACAAAATTTCCTACTGTGCGCTGCGTTACCCATGTCTAACAGTGACTCGTTTCATCAAATATTCAGTTAAAGATAGCATAACTAACTTTTAAACTTTAAAAATGCGAAAATCAGTGTGAAGATACAGATGAAATGTCAAAATATTTAATGCAAAAGTCGAATTGCAGAGTATCAAATTTCCGAATTCGAACAATTTAACTTTCGAATCGCGTTACAGAGTAAGTCCCCTAGAGTGTATGTGAATTTGTGTAGAAGAATAATTTAGGGATAGAAGTAGACGCATACAATTTTGTAGATACTTAAAAATAAATCTTGATGTTAATACCTGAAAAAAGGTTGCTTAAGGCTCACACAAAATTTAAAGTTTATCGGTCTCTAATTAGTTATTGAGAAATCATGCCCCTTTTTTTTCTAGTTGCTTCAGAGATTATATTATGACGATGAAATAATGTCACACAAAATAACTATTTGTTTAACATGAATTACTTCTTTAAGAATACACAAAAAATGTTTAATTCAATATGTTTAACTGTTATTTCGTAACCCTCTCATAATAAACATGTGCAGTTTTTTATAAAAATGTATATAAGTCCCCTTAAGCTGCGCACCTAAAGCTCAAACCCTATATTTTACATTTAATGCTTAGTTTATGAACATCATTTTATTTTGGACACCTACCAAAAGCCTGATCAGTGGGAAGTTCGCGCCTTAAACCGAATCAGTGATCTTTAGAAGTTATTTTCAAGTGCAAAAATTATGGAACGGAAAGAGAGATGACGAGAGACAAAGAGAACGATTGAGAGACGTTTGAGTATTGAATTTGCAAAACAAAAACACAATAATTAACAATTTGAAATCATCTTTAAAATGTATCGCAATGGCGCATGTGTCTCAGTCTGTTTCGAGATACTGCGAGTGAACAACGAAAACTTTTCAGCTCTATAGTTATAGTGTTACGATACAACCGCGATAAACAAACATCCAAAAACAAAACAGTGCGCGAAAACAAAACAAAAAGTAAGCGAGAAAACCGGTCGATGTTATGACCTAAACGCAAAAAGCTTTGTAGTCAATTTTTTTTTTTTATTCTTATATTATTTAAATTTGAAATAAAAGATAGCGTTATTCTTTTTTTCAAAAGGTGAACGAGTGAAGGTAGATATTTTATTGTTGTAACCTTAAGGTTTTCATGTTTCAAGTGTTTAATTGAATCGATTTATTCAATTAATTTCATTGTTGAAAAAATAGTCCATATTGTGGGCACTTCAGATAATATTTGATAAAAGCAAGAAGGTAAGCAGCTAAAGAACTATCTATCCATCTGGCATTATACACCTCTATCTTATGCGTACTTATTTTTAGATTAGGAACAACAGACATTCATTGTTAAATTCTATATTTTTTTTTTCTGATCTATGACGTGCAGAACCATGTGAAGATACAATTGTATCTGAAGTGTGGCATAAATTTAACTTGCTACTCTGAAGTGCTGATCGTAGTTTTTCGCGTACGTGTGCACTTAAAGTATGTATGTACGGCTATTTTACTGCTGAGGCAAACAAACTGTCAGGCCTCGCGTTCAGAGACAGACGCCAAAATACACAATCATACAGATGTAGATACATAAATGCATGTTTACTAACAGACAACTTGACTGTCTTTTTGTTATAACAGCTTCTTTAGTACTTATGCTTCTGTGGTGTACGCAACGTGTATAGAATTATTCATAAAAGCGTCGTCAGTCGTCAGACATCAAACCAATCCAAAAAGAGTATCTATATACAAGCCAGTATATTACACACTGACAACAAATATATACAAATTAGTATAGTATTATATAAAACAAAATTCGCTCATTCCCTTTTTATTGATAAAAAAAATAATGGTTTTAGAACTCATTGCCTTGGTATTATGTTTTTATTTTTTAACAAAATAGTTTTTTGGCGCTCCTAAAAATTTAAATATTTTGTGTTGTGTTTCTCTTTTATTCAGAGTCTGTGAACACATATATTTGCTTATATATTTATTTCAATCGCCATATATAGCATACATCTTGAAATATATATATATATACATAATGGCATAGCTATACACATATCAGAACTATTCGGACTGACTTAGCTTTCTTTATTCTTATGTTAGCGTTTAACTGAAAAATTCATTTATTTGAACTTGCAAAAAAGCTATAAGCAATCAACAAAAAGTTGAGTTGGCAATTTATAGACTCTTCATTCCATTGACTTCTTCACTTTTGTTTTCACTTTTTGTCAGAACTGAGATATTGTTTATCAATCCAATACATTCCGGTAACTAAGGCCAACTCAATCTGATTTTAAAGAGGTTTGATTTGTAAACATCAAGCGACTAAGGGGTGATTAAACTATTACCTTAGGATAGGCAACTGGGCCTAACTAGATTCAATTTGATTTTAAACTTGTGTATCTTAAATTTTTTTTGACGCATCGATTAAAATTTTCTTGCAGTTCTTGCGGATTTTGCGGTGATGCTTCATGAGCACAAAAACCAAAATTTGCGAGAATCGGATTTAGTTCGTGGAAGAAATTTTTCTTTTTATTATCTCAACATCCAACATTACCTACTGGTTCAAAGTAAAGCATCGGTCGAACAACAGGATATTTCATCTGTTCAGGATATGTATTTGCAGGATATTTCATCTGTTCGTTAGAAATTTCTTGCAACCACTTTTTTTACTGTTGTTTGGCTTTTGCTTAAAATAAGTCCTTGCACATTCTTTGTTCGACCGAAGGTAAACAATTTTAATTTTTGCTCGGTAAAACCAGCTTATTTTGGTTGACTTAAATAAAAACAGCAGGAAATCATTTTTACATTTTGTCTTCTTTTTAATTGATAACAATTTTAACATAAACTTTCTTAAAACTAAAAACAGCTTATTTTCAACTATATTCAAAAAAAACCTAAACAATCCCAGCAAACATTATGACTCTTAAAAGACTCTTTAAAGACTCATATAAATGAGGGTTCATCATCATATTGCGCTAAAAAAAGACTCTTTTATGAGTACATTTTCGTATGTTGTGGGCTCCAAAATATGATTCATATTTTTGACTGTTTTATGAGTCTTATTGCACTCATAGTAATAACGGTTTTTAGACTCATATTTAAAACTCTTTTAAGACTCATATTGAGTACTCTGTCAGTACTCATATTGAATACTCTTTTAAGACTCATATTGAGTACTCTTATAATACTCATATTGAATACTCTTTTAAGACTCATATAAGAAGTCATTTTAAAACGAACATTTGTTGTAATTCACTTCTTATGCATATATATCGAAAAGTGACACACACAACTAATTCTCCGAAAAGTGACGTCAGGATAGCATGTGTCCATAACGGACAGTTACAAAGTTTTATACAATTAAAATAAATATTCTTGATGAAGTCTTATTTATTTATTAGATATAGTGCTCTTAAAAATAATCTGGTTCTATTCTCTTATACAACACTGCCATACAAGACTGTTTTATGAGTCTTCTTTCTGATTACGCATATATCAATCAATATATGGTCCTTTTATGAATCTTTTTTATGAACAAACATGTTACCGTCATATTTAGGTCTCTTTAATGAGTGTCTTTTATGAGTACCCATAAAGCAGATACAATAATGACTCTTTTAAAAGTCTTATTTTTGAACAATCATTTAACAGTCATATTAAACTCATTTTAATGAGTCATCATAAAACATGCATGAAAAACACTCTTTTTAGAGTCATTTTTTGGAGAGCCTCAGAAAATATTTGCAGCGAAGTTTTCACTTCGACCCAGCAAACATTATGACTCTTAAAAGATTCTTTCAATCCTCATGTAAATGAGGTTTTTTCGTCATAATGCGCTCAAAAAAGACTCTTTTATGAGTACATTTTCGTATGTTGCGGTCCCCAAAATATGAATCATAAAAATTATTGTTTTATGAGTTTTTGGACTGATAGTGTTTATACCAAAAACTGTCGCTTCTACGTACCCTAAGATGGCGCTTCACGCCAACTGAAAATGTCATCTTATTTTCTTTCAATTTCTTTCTTCTTTTTATATTTAAGCTAAATCATAGTTAGCTACTTAGATTTAAGTACACTTTATAACGAACTATCAAGCTGGTAAGAACAATAAAATTCTATTCCAAAAATCCACCTCTCACTGACCTTTTATATCTCTTCCATTTCATATTTGATATACTTCTTACGGTTTCAATCTCAACGCGCTTGAGATTGAAAAATTCTACAATTCAACAATTCTACTTATTCCTAGAGGGTTCCTATTTCCAACTCATCATTTGGTCCTTCGAGCCGGATCTATTTGATATCAAAGGGTCAGATCGAGAGAAAAAACATCATCTCTACAAAGTGCAGCAGCCAGCAGTCAGCAGTCTCTCAGGTGCGTTTGCATTTTTTTACCATATTCAGTCTTATTAGAGCAGTGCATGATGTACGTAGCGCGTTAAATGTTTAAAAAAACCAGTTCCGCGACGAGTTTTTTTTTTCTTCTAAACAAAAAGAAATTTAGTTCAATCCAAAGAAAATAAGAGAAAAAGTTATATAAATTTTGCAAAAATCCAAAGATAATAAAAGAAAAAAGTAATATAAATTTTGCAAAAAACCCTTAAGAAACAAAAAAAAAGTAAAAAGTTCGTCATTATAAAAAATGTGCTAAAAAACCCTAAATTAAAAATTTGTTCATTAAAAACGTGATTTTATATATTTCATATCTTATGTGTAACATATTTTATATAATTGTATATAAAAAGTTACAATCAAAAATATTCATAGAACATAAAAAAAGTTGCTAAAAGTGCTAAATAAAAAAACATACATTGTTGTTGTTCAATCTTGAACTTGTCGAATTTGAAGGGCATATTATATAGTCAAATGTATAACCGTTCGACCTCTCTTCGCTTTATATAAGGTATGTACATATACACATATATCCATATGTATAAATTCTTTGTGCCGTGGTCATTATCTCTGTTAAAGTTAACATACCTATGTTGATAACGAATTGAGCATAGAACGGTAGAAAGTCTCCACTTTATTCACATGTTTTTATTGTTAGCAACATCCAACGTTGCGAATATTGTTCATGTTTAACAGCATATTTGCGCAACATATTGAATGTTTATGTTTTGTTTTTTTTCTTCTTTGGTTTAAACATTCACGCAACATTTTCTAATTGAAACAAGTTCAAGTGATTTTCGCATAAAAATTGTGCTAATAACTAATAAATAAGCATTGATTAGATACACAAGAATTGGTATATAGTTTTTAATCATTGTTTATCTATATAAAAAACAAAAAAAAATTGTTTTCACTTTTTTATTTAAGTTTCCTCACTTATAATAATAAAACAAAAACAACAACAACAAACACTTCCACCAACAGCGGCAACATAAACAACAACAACAAACACTTCCACCAAGAGCGGCAACAAAAACAACAACAAAATAATATAGTCAAACTTAAATCACTCCATAAATTTCGATACTTGAATCGCGAATATTAACCCATTCATACACATTACTAACATATTACCTTTATTAATTCTCTATTTTGCAATTATTAAAATTTTGTTAGACATTACCAAGGCATTACAGTTATGCCTATGCTAACGTAATACAGTGCAGTGGTGGATAGCTTGTTACACGTTACCTAGACATTACATTACATTGTGTGCTAAAGGATTACGTTGCATTTGTACACATTTGTTACACATTACCTACGCATTACATTGATTGTATGCTAAGGCATTAAATGCAATTGCAAGCTTTTTGCTTGACATTACTACCGCATTACATTAACGTTATCCTAAGGTATTACATTCAAATTATTAATATTTTGCTTACTATTACCTACACATTACATTTCATACAATTATTTCTTTGATCAAGTACTATACTCCAATCACTTTTCCAACCGATTACATACGCATTACTTTTAATTCTAAGGTACTGCTTATGTAATACATTACTAATACGAATATTTGGTTATATATTATCTGCGATTTACATTAAATTCTGTGCTACGGTGTTACAGCAGTATTGCTAATATTTGGTAACACATTACCTACGCATTACATCAATTTCTATGGTAAAGTATTACGTTCAACGTACTTACCCTTTCCAACGCCTTACCTACGCATTACATTTATTCCTTTGCCAAGGTATTACATTCCAATAACTTACCTTTTCCAACGCCTTACCTACGCATTACATTTATTCCTATGCTAAGGTATTACATTCCAATTACTTACATTTTCCAACGCCTTACCTACGCATAACATTTATTCCTATGCTAAGGTATTACATTCCAATTACTTACCTATTCCAACGCATTACTTTAATTCCTTTGGTAAATTATTACGTTCAAATTACTTACCTATTCCAACACCTTACCTACGCATTACATTTATTCCTATGCCAAGGTATTACATTCCAATAACTTACCTTTTCCAACGCCTTACCTACGCATTGCATTTATTCCTATGCTAAGGTATTACATTCAAATTACTTACTTATTCCAATGCATTACTTTCATTCCTTTGGTAAATTATAAAGTTCCAGTTACTTACCTCTTCCAAGGCATTACCTATGCATTACATCTATTTGTAAGTCATTACTTTCCAACTAACAGCCATCTACTCATTACATAGGCATTATTGATTCTACATTTTATAGTCACAATCTTATTATTTGTTTTGTTTAATTTTTAACGATTACCGAACTTATTACATTTTTTAAAATTTATTTAAAATAATTTGTTTTGATTAATTGCCGATTTTATTCGATTAGTGAGTAAATGTACACGTCCTTTCGCTGATACAAAATATTTCGTGTTTTTTTTTTTTATTAAAAATTTAAAATTTTGCTGGTCTGCTGATATTATATTGTTTACAGTTCATTTCAACTTTTTATGATTTCATATATTCCTGGTCATATTTCACTCAAATTCCGATTGTTTTCTTTGGCTCGTTTGATCAAAGAACACAACTAAGCTGATCTTGTGAAGATTATTTTCGAACTATTTCTTGGTTGTTCTTAGTGAAATATTTTCACCAGAACAAATTTCAAAACTTCACTTGCTCCTATTTATTTCACCATTGACCTTTTTGCTCCTGGTTATAAATATTTCATCGTATATCAACATGTCGTCATTAGATTCCTTTATCCAAGTTACTGACCACATAGTTGAATTCGAAGCTGACTTTAACGAGTCATCATTTGCTTCATTTTCATCTCATTCTCTCGAAGTGCATCGAGAAGAGATGAAATCCATTTGGGCTAACGTTAAGACATTCTACCTAGTGTGTCTTAAAGAACTTCAGTCTAGCGATGAAGACGAACACGTTGCTGATCTGGAAACAGTCAAGACACGGTATCGTAATACCTACCAGACTTATGTTCGCTGCGTTGCAAAAATGGGTGAATTTATCCAACAGCTAACAGCTCCAATTCCAGCTCCATCAGCCACAACAACATCGTTCTCATCGAGTGGTTTCCACTTGCCACCCTGCGACACAGAAATTTTCAGTGGCGACTATCTGTCTTGGCCTTCATTCCGTGATATGTTCACGGCTATTTACATCAACAATACACGTTTAAGTCCGGTGGAAAAATTATTCCATTTAAGCCAAAAGACGCGAGGTGAAGCCAGAGACATAGTCAAGAAAGCCCCACTAACCAATGAAGGTTTTCCGATTGCGTGGCAGAATTTAAAGGATCGGTTCGAAAATAAACGAATTCTCGTTAATAGTCAACTGAAAATCCTTTTTAGTCTACCATCAGTATCCTCTGAGTCCAGTAGTGCTATTAAAAAAGCTCCAACGTGACATCAACAGTTGCATTTCCGCACTTCAGCTGTATGATATAAATATCCAAAACTGGGATTCTATTTTCATCTTTCTCTGCTCCACTCGACTTCCAGACTCAACCCTAGTTCTTTGGGAACAGTCTTTACAAAATAAAACTGACATCCCGAAATGGAAAGAGTTAGATTCCTTCCTGACCAGCCGTTATCAAACGCTGGAAACAGTATCCGACATCAGGTTTTCTGGCTCTTCCCGCCAAAAACCCTTTGAGCCAAAAAATAAGGCTCGAAGTTCTCCAAACCAATTAAATGCTTATCATTCCAGTGTTGCTAATCCTCCATGCAAGATCTGTGCTAAGGATCAGCATACCATTCGAAAATGCCCTATGTTTTTACAAATGAATTCTGATGAGAGATTATCATGCGTAAAAAAATATGGTCTTTGTCTCAATTGTTTTGCCAGGGCTCATGCAGTCAAAGATTGTAAAAGTGCATTTAATTGTTTTACGTGTAGCAAAATACATAACACACTTTTGCATCGTTCTTTTATAAAAGATTCCAATCCTTCTAGTTCCAATTCAGCAAATATTTCCAGTATTAATTCGCAATACAACTCGCACAACCCTCAAAGTTCCACTTCCGCAAATTCCAATATACAGCATTCACATGCGACACAAACACAGTCCACTTCTAATACTGAACCATTTCATTCCACTTCACTACAAAATTGCTTCGCTTCTGGGTCAAAAGGAGTTCTTTTGGGTACAGCAATAGTGCAAATTCGGCACTTAGGTACCACCTATACTGCTCGAGCTCTAATTGATTCAGGATCTGAAGGAACTTTTATTTCCGAGAGGTTATTTAAGCTGCTTAAACTTCCATTTCAAGCAATACAAGCTCAGATTTCCGGCTTAAATAACGCTATTTCAGCAAGATCCCAAAAGGTTTGCTCATTTCTACTAAGCTCGCCTAGCAACCAGATGATTTCCATCGAGGCGACCGCTCTAGTTCTTCCACATCTCACTGGAAATCTTCCAACGTGCACTATTGATCCAAAGGTATTTGCGAATCTTCCAGATTTCAAATTGGCAGATACTGAATTTTTCAAGAGTTCACACATCGATCTACTTATAGGTGGTGATCTATTTCCATCTATTTTACTAGAGGGCATTCAACACCATATTTGTGGCTCGTTGATTGCTCAAGAAACCATCTTCGGATGGATTCTAACCGGTCCAGTGAGAAACCAAGCTGAGTCAACTCCGTCCAATATTGTCTCGTATTACACAGAGGTATCTCTAGACAAAGAAATTTCTCGTTTTTGGGAGGTGGAGCATCTTCCCAAAAAACCATTTCTATCAGACTCAGATCGTTTTTGTGAAGAAAATTATTCACGTACAACAAAACGAGGTGAAGATGGTCGTTATACTGTATCACTTCCGTTCAAAGATAGTTTTCCAAATACTTTGAATGTCGGCCATTCACGATCCATAGCTCTAGCACAATATCTTAGAAATGAATCTAGATTGTGCAAAAATCCAAAGTTCAAATCCCAGTATGACCAAGTTGTTCAAGAATACATTGAACTGGGTCATATGAAAAGAGTTTTTAATCCTAATTTCACAAATTTTCCATCCCACTACTACTTGCCTCACCATGCAGTTATCAAAGCAGAAAGTTCTACAACAAAGGTTCGTGTTGTATTTAATGCTTCGAGTCCTTCTTCGAATCAAACTAGTTTAAACGATTTACTCCATGTGGGCCCAGTTTTGCAAACTGATCTCATTATTCTTATTCTCAATTGGCGTTTTTATCAGTTTGTATTCAACGCTGATATCGAAAAAATGTATCGTCAGATTCTAGTGGATCCAAACCATACTCCATTCCAAAGAATTCTATTCCGAGATTCTCCGTTAGAAGAAATAAAAGATTTCGAGCTAAAAACGGTGACATTTGGTGTAAATTGTGCTCCGTATTTAGCTATTCGTACTCTTCTTCAACTGGCTGACGATGTTGAGCAATCGTACCCACAAGCGAGCAAGATTTTACGTACGTCCATGTATGTTGACGATGTACTTGCAGGTGGGCATGATGTGAATTCTACCATTCTTTGCCGAGATGAACTAAAAAGCGCTCTTAGTTCAGCAGGGTTCAATTTGCGCAAATGGACATCGAATTCCAAACATGTACTAGAAAGCCTTCCACGAGAACATCTTCTGCATCAAAATTTCCTTCAACTCGATGATAGCAGCATTGCTAAAACTTTGGGTGTGCGATGGAACGCATCTTCAGATACATTTTATTTTGTTACTCAGCCACTTTTATCCAGGTCCCAATTCACAAAGCGGGAAGTTCTATCACAAATAGCTAAGCTTTTCGATCCTGCAGGTTGGCTTGCTCCATGCATTGTATTAGCTAAAATACTTATGCAGCAAATTTGGTTGTCACGTATTGACTGGGATGAAAACTTGCCTGACAACTTGCTTCAAACATGGCAAAATTTCCTTCAAAACTTTCCACAAATCAATTACATCAAAATTCCGAGATGGATTGATTATAGTCCAGACTGCGATCTTGAGATTCATTCATTTTGTGACGCATCTGAGACAGCTTATGCTGCCACAATATATGTTCGTGTCATTCCAAAGTCTGGTCCTATTTCGTCACATTTACTGATGTCAAAAACTAAAGTTGCACCAGTGAAAACTTTATCGATTCCAAAATTGGAATTATGTGGTGCTGTTCTCTTAGCTGAAATGTTCGATTCTCTTATTCCGCAGCTTAATGTTAACAAGTTCAATTCGTTCTTTTGGACAGACTCCACAATTGTACTTGCTTGGCTTAAAAAACCACCATGTCAATGGAAAACATTTGTAGCTAATAGGGTTTCGAAAATACTTCAAAGTGTTGGCGCAAGCCATTGGTATCATGTTGATTCACCCAACAACCCTGCAGATATAGCAAGTCGAGGATTACAACCTCAAGACCTCGTTGAGAACGAGTTGTGGTGGCACGGTCCAAGTTGGCTTAGAACATCCAAAGATTTCTGGCCAAAACTATCACAAAACTTAAGCTATGATACGCAGGAAGAAATTAAATCAGTTAAGTCCAATTTCAATTTTTTCCACCACTTTGACGATATCCTTGAACGATTCTCCTCATTTTCTAAAGCTATTAGAGTCATTTCATATTTATTCAGGTTTTATAATCGTACACATCCTATTAAAAAGGCATCATTTTGTCAAGTTTCTGTCGAAATAACTAGTGCTGAAGTGATAAGTACTAGAAGTCGACTCATTGTTCTTTGCCAAAAGGTTGGATATCCTGATGAATATCATTGTTTATTAAAAAATAATCCAATTTCCTCTTCCAGTTCTTTACTCAATTTGAATCCATTTCTTGATGATGTAGGAGTGCTCCGAGTTAAAGGCAGACTTGTTTCCTCTCCAGTATTGTCGTACGATGAACGTCATCCTATTATTCTTCCTTATAACTCTCAGTTCTCGCGATTGCTAGTCCAATTTACCCACCATATCTCATTACACGGAGGTAACCAACTTGTTTTTAATTTGATAAGATTACAATTTTGGATACCACGGGTAAAGACATTGATTAAGAGCACTATTAATGGCTGCAAGGTATGCGTAATTCACAAACAAAGATTGCATACTCAGTTAATGGGTGTTCTACCTGCTGAAAGAACAACTTTAACTCGTCCATTTGCCTGCACAGGTCTCGATTTCGCTGGTCCCTTTGAAATCAAAAACTACACAGGTAGAGCCTGTTTGATAACAAAGGGATACGTGTGTGTCTTCGTTTGTTTCTCAACAAAAGCCATTCACTTAGAAGCTACTAGTGCTCTTACAACTCCAGCATTCCTTGCTGCGTTCAGTCGCTTCGTCTCCAGACGGGGCTGTCCTATTGATCTCTATTCTGATAATGGCACAACATTTGTAGGTGCCTCAAAAGAACTGATACGCGATTTTCTCGCTGTTTCACGTTCTACATTATCTTAAAATTTCAGTCATCAGAACTTAACCTGGCATTTCATTCCACCTGGAGCTCCTCATATGGGTGGATTATGGGAAGCTGGAGTGAAATCTTTTAAAACTCATTTCCGAAAGGTTGCTGGTTCATTCAAGTACACCTTTGAGGAATTTTCGACTTTGCTTGCAAAAATCGAAGCATGTCTTAATTCCCGTCCACTTTCTCCAATGTCAGAGGATCCAACTGATACCTCTGCATTAACTCCAGGTCATTTCCTCATCGGCAGTTCACTTCTAGCTCCAATTGAACCAACAATAAATGACAAATCTATTTCCATAATCAATCGTTGGCAACGTCTTAAAGCTCTGCAACAACACATTTGTACTCGCTGGAAAAATGAATATCTTAAAGAACTGCATAAGCGAAACAAGTGGCAAAGACCACAAGAAAATCTAAATATAAATTCCATGGTCGTTATCCGCGATGAAAATTTACCTCCTAATGAATGGCGATTAGGTCGTGTAACAAAAGTTTATCCAGGCAGTGATAGTAAAGTTCGAGTAGCTGATGTACTAACTGTCCGTGGAACCATTACCAGACCTATAGTCAAGCTCGTCGTTCTTCCATCCAATTAATAATTCCTCTTCTCTTTGACATATTCCTCAAATACATTCTAAACGCTAAAATCCTTTTAGTGTCCATCATGCCGAAAGTAAGCAGCAAGAAAATACAAACAGATGCATGCAACCGAAAAACTACAAGTCAAATAAAAATCTCATTCCAATGCAAAGTTTGCTTAGGTTATCATGCACTCCGGAATTGCACCAAGTTTTTAGCGATGAGCACTGAAAAGCGTCTACGTGCAGTTATCCTCAACAAGTACTGTTCCAATTGTCTTGCACACAAGCACTCTCGAGGATCCTGTATTTCCAAATCCGGTTGCCATTACTGTAAGCAAGACCATCATACGCTACTACACATACATGATCTTGCACAAAAAATGAATGGACTCACCCTTTCCACGGTTGCTCCAAAAGTGCCAACCACAATTTCTTCCATACTGCTACAAAGAGCAGTAACTTTGTATCCAACAGCTGTAGTTAAGCTTCAAGTTGATGGACGATTCCACACCGCAAGAGCACTTCTTGATCCATGCACTTCTGTCAGTCGTATTTCCATTACGATGGTACAGTCTTTGAAGATTGAAACCACCAAAATCGGAGCTGAAGCTGTTTGTTCCATCGTTATACGCGCTCATTCTGATAGTCATGTTAAAATTGAAACTATCATGAAAGTGGAAGATCACTTGACGAAACGCATTCCTCCAAAATCTATGGATTCCAAAGTTAAAACCGCTTTCCACAACATAACACTGGCAGATCCAAATTTTTTCCGTTCCAGTGCCATATCCTTGGTACTGGGTGCGGATTTGTATTCCAAAATTCTACTGCCAGGGTTAATACCGAGCCATAATGGTCTCCCTGTAGCTCAAAACACCGTATTCGGTTATATTCTCTCGGGTTCATGCGCAAACTAAAACCATTAAATTCATAATAAAAAAAAAAAAAAAAACACAAAACCAAAATCCTACTTACACGCACTATCCAGCTCTAAAATAATGACTGAATAAAATGCAAATGCACTATATTTTTAAGTTTTCATATTTATAATGATTTAATTATTACTGAAGATATTGAGTATTATTATTGAATTATATTTTTAAGTATTTCTATAAGAATTTCTATAACTTTGTATTAACGAATTTAATTGCAGCAATACTGCAAGGCGGGCGGCAATGTTTATACCAAAAACTGTCGCTTCTACGTACCCTAAGATGGCGCTTCACGCCAACTGAAAATGTCATCTTATTTTCTTTCAATTTCTTTCTTCTTTTTATATTTAAGCTAAATCATAGTTAGCTACTTAGATTTAAGTACACTTTATAACGAACTATCAAGCTGGTAAGAACAATAAAATTCTATTCCAAAAATCCACCTCTCACTGACCTTTTATATCTCTTCCATTTCATATTTGATATACTTCTTACGGTTTCAATCTCAACGCGCTTGAGATTGAAAAATTCTACAATTCAACAATTCTACTTATTCCTAGAGGGTTCCTATTTCCAACTCATCAGATAGTAATGACGGTTTTAAGACTTATATTTGATACTCTTTTAAGACTCATATTGCGTACTCTTTTAAGACTCATATTTAGTACTCTTTTAATACTCATATTTAACACTCCTTTGAGACTCATATAAGAAGTCATCCCAGCAAACATTATGACTCTTAAAAGCATCTTTCAAGACTCATATAAATGAGGGTTTATCATCATAATACGCTCAAAAAACTCTTTAATGAGTACATTTTCGTATGTTGTGGGCCCCAAAATATGATTCATTAAAATGATTGTTTTATAAGTCTTTTTGGACTCATAGTAATGAAGGTTTTAAGACTCATATTTTATACTCTTTTAAGACTCATATTTAATACTCATATTTAATACTCTTTTAAGACTCATAAAAGAAGTCTTTTTGCAAGGAACATTTGTTGTTGTTCAATTTTAATGCATGTTTATCGCCATAAACAAAAAATTCTCCGAAAAGCGACGCCTGGATAGCATGTGTGCATAACGGACAGTTACAAAATTTTATACAATTAAAAAAAATTTACTCGATTAAGTTCTTATTTATTTATTAGATATGGTTCTTTTGCAATAACAAACACTCGTATATAAGACTCTTTTATGAGTCTTCTTTATGATAACGCATATATTAATGAATATATGATCCTTTCAAGAGTCTATTTTATGAACAATCATATCACCGTCTTATTTATGACTCTTTAATGAGTCTCTTTTATGAGTACTCATAAATCAGATACAATAATGACTCTTGTATGAGTCTTATTTTCGAGTAATCATTTAGTAATCACATTAAAAACCCTTTTCATGAGTCAATTTAATGAGTCATCATAAAATACGCATAAAAAACACTCTTTTTAGAGTCATTTTTGGAGAGCCTCATAATATGTTTGTAGGGATGTTTTAATTTCATAAAAATTTTTACATTTTATTCAATTTTATGAGACTTTTTTGCTTTGAACACCAGCTGGATCCTTTAAAGTATACTACTATTTAATTTTTCCAAGGATTGAGTACATATGTATCTTTTGGCCTTTCGCTATTAATCAACAAAAAAAAAAAATTGGTCATTTCAGCCCTTGAAAGGACTTTAACCGAGCTTCTTATGATCAATTATGTTGGGTGTGTTATTAAATGTTTGCACAACATAATTGGCCGAGTACTGGACCTACATGTTTTATGCCGATTCGACTGAACAACTTATGTGGAAGTTCATGTTCTCATGAAGCTTTAGATTGCATTATTTACTCTCTGAGGTTTGCCATTGTCTGCAGAGAAGTGGTGACCGATCAGAAAAATTTTTTTATTGAAAAACTTTTGCCGCAACTGGTGATAGAACTCGAGCTCCGAGCATGCTAAGCCACACACTGAACCTGCATGCCACGGTCACCACTATTCGCTGTGAATACACTAAGGGAAAAAGTTATGTAGTCAGTACAGAGACAGCTATGTAAAATCTATGCACTTCAACTTGTATGAGAACGCAACGAGAGCTGTATTTACTGAGTAAAGGGAGCGTGTACTGACTACATATCAATTTATTCACTTTTTAAAATGAATAAAAAATGTATTCAATACATCATGTTATGTGTTGAATACATAGCAGACTTCAATAGATACAAGCAACGTGTACTCAATCAACGTGTTATGTAATTTTTTACAAAAACTTTACTCAATACATAAAATATAGACTCAGTACACGTCCCCCTTATACGATTGAAGTGACACATTTATTCAGTACATAACATATGGACTCAGGACACGTATCTCTTGCACTTCGGCACACGATTTTACTGTTTTATGACATTCGTTTCTTGATTTTCAAATAAGCAACACCTCTAAAGCCTCTAGAAAATCAGAGCGGGAATGAGTTCATCCACTGTACTCTAGAACAACAGCGATGATTGGATAAGAATTAAATGGCTGGGTTTCTATAAGTAATTGCCAATTATTTTGTGAAATCTAGTCATTTCTTTATAAAATTATTTATTGCATTTGTTGAGAGGTGCTTTAGGCACAGGCATGAATTGTGTATATATTCAATACATGGAATTATGAACAAAAAATATATATGTTTTTAACATATGTAATGAGTAAATGATGTATGTACTCATTATATAAATGTATGCACTAAAAATATGTAATGAGTAAATTATGTATGTACTCATTACATAAAATTATGCATTTAAAATATGTATTGAGTAAATAATGTATGTACTCATTACATAAAATTATGCATTTAAAATATGTAATGAGTAAATAATGTATGTACTCATTGCATAAAATTATGTACTCCAAATATGTAATGAGTAAATTATGTATGTACTGAGTCAATAATTTATGTAATACGTACATAAGATCTTTACTCATTACATAAAATTATTTGTAACAGTTTGCGTTGAGTACATAAAATCTTTATTGACTACATAACCGCTTGAAAGCATTATGTAGTCAATAAAGATTTCAACATGTACTCAATACATGAAAAATGTAAAATTTTTGTGTGCAGAAAACTATGAGATGAGTACATAAATTTATGTATTGAGTCCATAGGGTTTTCCCTCTGTGTAAGTGTTGCCAAATATATTTTTGAAAATCCTGTAATTTAAAAAAAAATCTTGTATTTTTATAGAAAATACTGCTCTTATGAAAGGAACAAAAACATGAATTTTAAAATTTTATTGTTACAACATTTCTAATATTTTATTTAATGCAAATAATTATTTTGCAAAAATATCATATTTTAATTAGGTATGGATTAAAATTAACAAATTAAATTAAATTATTAGTTTTTAAAGCAATTCATTCCCAATATTGAGATCATTACAAATTTATAGATAATTTTTTTTTTCATAAGCAGTTTTTCCAAACTTCTTCATAATATCTGATGACTATTCAAATCACAGAATCACATTCTAAGAATGTATTGAAATAAGCAAAACTAAATTAAATTAATTATATACAAAGGAATTCATTCACATTGTTGATGTTATTAAAATTATATCATTGAAATACTTTTTTATTTTTCATAAACAATTTTCTCAAACTTCTGCATGATTTCTGATGACTTTTCATCATACAATTTTTTTTTGTTTTGATTCAACAAAAATTTAAAAACTGGTCTAAAAAACAATGCCAAAATCCTGCGAGAAATAGGAATCGTGTCATCCTGCTCAAAATACTGCCCAAAACAGGATTAACTGCCCATATGGCAACACTGTGCAAAATATAATTTTTTCTTCAACATGAAAGTGTCAATCTCAGAGTTAAGTCTTTAATGTGCGTGTTAATATAAAACACTGTTGATTATTAGGAATATGCATATGAAATAACAGAAAAAGTTTTGTTATAATATAGACCAAATTGAATTATGAAACGTGGCTACAAACTGTTGTTTTTTGTTTTTCTCTAAAATTTAGAACGAGAGTTTTTATAAAAATAAATATCAACCGAAAAATATGTTTGTGCAATTCAATAACGAGTTTTATTACCAGCACAGATTATTCACACTTATTTTTGTTAAAATTATTATTTTTCGATAACCTAAAAAAAAAAACGTGCAAAAGCATTCAATAAGTTTTTTTTGTTGTTCATATTTAAAAATAAGACCGATAAAGAATCTTTCAAAAACAGGTTAAATTATGGAAATCAATTAATAAAAGAATTTAATTTAAAGCAGAAAATAACGTAACCAACTAACTCTATAATAGTTGCAAGCAAAAACAAGACATTCAACTCTATAAAGATTTTAAAAAATTGATTTGTTACTGTTATTAAAAACAACTTTTGAAATTAACTTTTAAAGCGTGTTCAGAAAAATTTTAAACGTGAATAGAATTCACGTAGAAAACTCATAGTTTTCTAAACTAAGAAGACTTTTCCGTAACAAAAGTTAATATTACAATTAAATATTTTTTATATGCTATGGCTGCGCAATTTGTTCCCAGCACTCTTTTAAGAAAACATAGAGTAACAACCAAAAAACACTTGGAACACATCACATTGTACTTTTTTGTATACATAAATGAAAGTAAACACGTCAAGTTAACGATTTTGGTTTCAGGAAGGAGTATTTTTTTTTTGGAATACAATTCAATTTTGAATTTATTTCTTACTCATGTTTTGGTTAGTTCTTTTTTCAATATGAATGTAATTAACGAGGTGATGTGTAACTGTTGCCGCATGATTCCTTTAGTATAGGTTAAACCTGAAATATTATTTTGTGGACAAGCCCATAAAGGGTTGTAGCAGGCATAGAAAAATATATAAATTATTGATCAGCATCACCACCATTGTCGATTTAGCCATGCCCGTCTGTCTGTTGAAACTATTGTGGCCGTAACTTCTAAAGCTATCGCCATGAAATTTGATATTTACTCTGTTATCAAAAAATAAAGATAAAGTTCGGAAATGAGTTAAATTGGATGAAAATCATGACAAATATATAAATATTAAAAGTACTTTTTCATATCTTTAAAATCTCAAAAAAATCCACAAAAATAAATTTGATGGCTTGAAATTGAATACCTTAGCTATGATCTCAAATACACAGTCTCAATTTGAAAAAATTTGGAAACAGCGAATGAAAACCAAGCATACCTCCCATACAAAGTGACGTCATCAAAACGGAAAATCTCTCAAAAATCCATAAAAACTCAATTTAATGACTTGAATTTATTTGTTGTTTCTCTCTTAAGCTTTAATTTATAATATAAACGCTGAAATTCGATAATATCGCATGAAAACTTCTTCTCCCTTCCATACAAAGTGGCGCATTTAAAACATAAAACCTTCAGTAATTCCTCAAAAATTAATCTTTTAACTTGATGTCTTGCACAGTCTTTATATTTATACACACACTGAGGAAAATATGTGTTAAAATTAAATGAAATTGTACTTATATCAAACAAGTTTTTTTTTTAAATAGAGCTTGAAACAAATTCATTTAAATTAAAAGTTTTTGTGTTTAAAATAATGTGTTCAAACATAAAAACAAATTTAAAACAAAAATTTCAAAATTTAAAACAAATATTTTAAACCATAACTTTTTCGATGCCATTTTTCAAAATTTGGTTGGTGTCGAAATTGCCCTTATACAAAATTTCATTGACAAAATTGTACTTTACAAAATTGCCCTTTTTTAAAATTGTCCTTTACAAAATTTCCTCTTTACAAAATTTCCCTTTACAAAATTTCCCCTTGAGAAAATTTCCCTTTACAAAATTCACCTTTACAAAATTGTACAAAAAACTAAATTTTTAAATAAAAAAGCCCACGCTTTTTCACAGTATCGACATATTATTTTTTAATTTAGTTTATTATACAATTTTGTAAAGGTGAATTTTGTAAAGGGAAAAAACATTCATTGTTTCACTTTTTCATTGCAGTATTGTTTTGCAATTATGTTTGATCTGCTTAGCTCATCACTTCTCTGAAAAAGGTTTCCAAACTTAGAATAACGGTTGTTTGTTATTGTTATGAATAATCCATTTTTTTGGCAACGAAATACTAAATTGCAGTCATAAGTCAGTCAAAGCTTAAGGAAGACGTTCTAGCGTTTATCGTAATTTTAATTGTCGGTCTTGTCTGAAATTTGTGTATTGGAAACAAATCAAGGGGGGAAAAATTTTTGTATAAGGGCAATTTCGACCCCAACCCAATTTAAATGATAATTTTTTTTTTTGGTTTTTTCCATAATTGTATTAAATTAATTTTTGACTAAAACTTTTGTTTGGAAAAGGTGCATTGATTATTTTCTCAGTATTAAGTTGACTGAGGTGGTGACCGTGGCATGCAGGTTAAGTGTGTGGCTTAGCATGCTCGGAGCCCGGGTTCGATCCCCAGCCGCAGCGAAAAAGTTTATTCAATATAAAATTTTTCTGATCGGTCACCACCTCTCTGCAGACAATGGCAAACCTCAGAGAGTAAATAATGCCATGTAAAGCTTCTTGAGAACATGAGCCGTTCGAAGTCGGCATAAAACATGTTGGTCCAGTTCTCGGTCAATTGTGTGCAAACATTTAATAACACACACAATACAATTGATCATAAGAAGCTCGGTCAAAGTCCTTGCAAGGGCTGAAATGGCCAATTTGTTTTTTTTTTTTATATAAAAGACCATTAAAAATGCCATATTTGGTTTTAAATATTTTTTGAACAGCAATTATTTTTATCAAAGTTTTTTGCGAAATAAAGAAATTCGTTAAGGTTTTTTTTTTGAAAAATTATAAAAATTAGAAGGAAAACGAAAAAACAAATAGTAAAACGATTGAACGGACAATTAGTCAATATTTAAAAAAAAAAATAAGTTAATGGAATCCTGTGTAAAATGACGAAAAGTCGAGGCGAAAAGTTTTTTCAATAAAAAATTTTTCTGATCGGTCACCACCTCTCTGCAGACAATGGCAAACCTCAGAGAGTAAATAATGCCATGTAAAGCTTCTTGAGAACATGAACTTTAGCCGTTCGGAGTCGGCATAAAACATGTAGGTCCAGTTCTCTGTCAATTGTGTGCAAACATTTAATAACACACACAACACAATTGATCATAAGAAGCTCGGTAAAAGTCCTTTCAAGGGCTGAAATGGCCAATTTGTTTTTTTTTTATTAAGTTCAAGAAGAACAATTGTGTTAATGGGCAATTTTGTAAAGGGACAATTTCGTAAAGGGACAATTTTGTAAAGAGTAATTTTGTAAAGTACAATTTTAAGAAAGGGAAATTTTAAAAAGGGGCAATTTTGGAAATGGAAATTTTGTAAGGGTGAATTTTGTCAAGGGAAATTTCGACCCGCTCCCTTTAAAATTTTTCCGAATTTTTGGCATCATATTCATAATCAGCTACCCCTGATAGTCTCCGAATATCAAATGTTAACTCCATTCGATGACGCTTCCATTTTGAATACATTAAATATTGAAATAATAAATGAGTTTTTATTTTTATTTTATATATATCTGATATTTGTCAAACCAATTCAAAAAATTCAAAAATTGTTATTTTTTTTGTAGTTTCATAGAAATAATAAGAGAAAATTTTAAAAAAGAAAGGAGTTGAAAATATTTGAAAATAAAACACACTTGCTTTAAGTTTTGTTTTTAAATTTTGTTTTGTTTAGTTTAGAAACACAAAGGGGTTAAATTTCTATTTTAAAATTTTTCGTTTAACTTTAAAGCTTATTTTATTCTCAGTGTAGATACTCTGAGTTTGATATTTGAAAAAATTTGATGAAATTTACGCCAGTTCTCACACTAATTGACGTCATGAAAGTAATAAAACTTAAATAACTTCGAATATACTTCAAGTATTGTTTTTTACGTCGGAAAAGTAGAATATATTCCAAACAAGTTTACTAATTTTTTCGTTATAAATTCCTTATGAAAAGCCTTTTTCGCGGTACTTATATTAAACATGGAAATGTTTTTATTGGACTTTCACAGACCACAAACTAGCAGCACCGACTAACGCTTGGCAAAAACTTGATACACTTCGAGTATCAACTTAACTAAATGTCAAAGTACAGAAGCAACATTTTAATAATGTGTGGGTCCTCCCCTCCACCTTGTTGAATTAGTTCGAAAATTCCATTGGGCGTGGAAAGAATGAGATCCTGCAGCTGGTTAATTTAAAATGACTGCCACTCTGGAATAACGGCAACTGTTAGTCCTGCAACAGTGCTGTATTGAGAGTTTTCAGCATAAGCACGTTTAAAAAGTAAGCCTCAAGCAATTTCCATTGGGTTCATGTCCGGAGAACATGCAGGCCAGGCTAAACAATTCACTCTTTGCATTTGAACCCAGACTCGTGTGTCCTGAATTTTGTGAACGGACGCATTGTCTTGCTGAAAAATCCGTTTTGAGCTTCTCTTTCTTCGAAGAAATTGTAGAAGATTAATTTACAATGTCTGAATACACTCAGCAGAATTGATTCGTGTGCTCGGAAAGCTAATTCTGAAAGCTCCCCAAACCATGGGAGAGCCACCCCCAAAGTTTCGTTTGGAAAAAAATCGCAGCTCTTTACGCAAATCCTTCCAGTAACACTTGAATCCATCAAGACCATCCAAATTACATTTTTTTATCTCCGAAAAAATAACCTAAAAAAACGAAAGAAGATGTCATCGATTATTGAAACACTTTAAAGAGCGCTCTTCCACCTTTTTCCAGTCCGTTGACATGTTATTTTTTTGCAAATTCGAGACGAGCTATCTTGTGTCGCTCAAGCAACCTCGACGCTGTCTTGAGAACTTGTCTGACGATAGTTCCAGACTGTTTTAGTGCTCAAGCTAATGTCCAACGTGATACATTTAAGCTCAATATTTTGCTACCACTCTTCATTGAATTACTTGCCGATTGCACAATTCGACGTTCATCCCGCGAACTTAGCTTGGACATTGGTCCTCCTCTTTTATTTTTCCAAATTCGGAATTTTTTTGCAAAAAATTTCGCACATCTGTTACGGAGCTTTCAACTTTTCTTGCAATTTCTCGCAAGGAGAGTCCTTCTGTTTGAAAGCATATATTTGCCCTTTTTCCATTTCAGAAAGGTATTTACCACGTGGCATTATATATTTCTATATTGTTACACCAAAAAAAAAATTGTGTTCTCTTTAGAGAATTGTCTAAACGCAATTGTTCTTATAGTTGTGCACCACTCAAATTTGGTTGTGCACCACTTGTTATTGTTGTGTTTTTGTTAGAAAACAAGCTTTTTGATTCTTTTTTATTCCCCAT
Source organism: Tetanocera ferruginea (assembly GCA_958299015.1). Lineage (NCBI taxonomy): Eukaryota > Metazoa > Arthropoda > Insecta > Diptera > Sciomyzidae > Tetanocera > Tetanocera ferruginea. The sequence continues at coordinate 74,389,428 of OY282642.1, forward strand.
CCATAGTTTTTTAAAAATTTTTTTTAATGGCAGCAAAAAACAGCCGTTCTTATAGTTACGCACCACAGTGGGTTTCCTGACTTCATATATGGATTTCGTTTTTTCCATCAGCTCGAGTTTTTGAGTTATGGGCAAAAACATGAAAACCAGTTCTTTTTCTGATAATTTTACTATATCTATTACATTGATCTACCGATTTGTATTGCGATGACGAATTCCAATGAAGACTAGGCCTTCAATTTTGACCTACAACATAAATTTGCTCTAAACATGAGAACACGGAGTTAATATATAAAATCAGTGGCCAACAAGCATTCGGAATTGACTATCGAGAACTCTGCACCTTTTATAAAGTGTAATTTTTTACTCAGTGTTATCAATTTATTTTGAATATAAGAAAACGTTAGGCTTTTAATGACTATATTTAAGTAAATATTTTAGCAAATAAAACCAAAACAAATAATTTTTTAATTAAAATACACCACTAATTTTATTCTCTTAAATCCTATGACTCGTGAAAGTTGAAACTTTAAAAATCAAGATCAGTTTCGGATACGAGATAGGCTTGACAGTAAAATATATTCTGTTTTGTACACATATATTTAGCATGATGCCAAAATAATAACTTTTTTTAACTTTAAGATACAAAAGCGTGACTACACTCATTTAAGAGAGTATATATTAAGCTTCATTTCGTAGTACTCCAAAATATCCTTGCACACAGGGTGTCTGATAACTAGATGTTTGAAAAAATCTCTTTTTTTTGGAGGTGTTGTGTTTTTCATCTTTTTATCCATTTTCCTGGTAAAAAATCAAACATTTTATAATTTTGTATTATTACAAAGGATATATTCTTTACAAAATAATGCTCTGTATTGCAAGATTTAAAATACAAATTATAAAAATCGTTGTTTTAAAAAATGCAAGAAAATTGCACTTTTATTTTTAAAATGCCATGTATATATGAAGGAATCAGAAAGAGTCATCTAAACAACATTTGTTTATCTAATGGATATCTAAATTTTCACCGAGTGGCTTTACGAAATTTGCAATGGTTTTGCAGAAAAATGAGCTACAAAAAAAGTTCAGTAAAAAAAAAGTATGTTTTTGACCCTTTTTCTGCATCAAATGTCAACCAAGCCGCTCCAAGCCTACAAAAATTAAGCATGCATTAATTTTTATTGATGGATTTTTTAAAAATTCACCGAGTGGCTTTAAGTTTTTCCTTACCATTGTTGAGAAATTAACCGTAATATAAAGTAAGGTTTGGAAAAAAAAAATTAAAAATAACTAGAAAAACAAATTTTTTTCCTCAACATTAGGCATTGAGTAGAACCAAAGTTGGATTAAATGTTGTTTTAGTCCCATGGGGACAACGCCCTCTGTGTATATTTATGTATACGTGATCAAATAATATCTTATGTGGAATAAAAATTTTTAATATTGTATGTTTTTAAACCGTTTCAATCAAGCTACGTTAGTTATATAAGGATGCTTTAATTTTGGCTTAAGATTCAACAATAAAAAAATATTTAAGTAGACTGCTTGATGATGTCTATTAATTTTTTATTAACATTAACTGAAAGGATATTTTTGCAATGACAAAAAGAAATGAGGATATGTCTCATACAAGCAAATATATACTAGGTGTTAACAAGTCAAGTGGCGTTCAAAAAAATTTACACAAAATATCTTCAATTTGGTAGAAAATGACTTAACAAACATTAAATTCAACGAGGGCACAAAATTGGTGAGAAAATACTTTGACTGCAATGCAAAATGGAATGCACTGGAATGCATGAAACGTTTAGCTGAAAATGAAGACGCAGCTCTAAAAAAAGTCGTGTGAAAGCAAAGAATTATTTATAAAGCTTTGAGTGTGCGGAATCATAGCGTAGAAAATGACTTAAAGAAAAACTTATAAATTTTCTTTGTTATACATACATTTTTTTTTGTTAAAAACACCTTCGTAAAACATTTTTTCTTAAATATCTCTTTTGTTTAAAAATCATTTTTAACAAAAAAACCGTTTTTGAAAAGGTGATGAAATCGTCTTTTTGTTCAGCAAATAAATTTAGTAGAAACAGCTTCAGAAGATGTTGCTTTTCTTATTTTTTAAAGGATCAGCATTTTAACATCCAAAAGTCAGAATTGACAGTTAAAATGTCCTACCAAAATATGGGCTTGACAGTCAATTTTCAACTTTTAGAAGTTTTTTATACAAATTGGTTAGTTTAAATATTCAAATTGAGTTCTATCGGAAGTTACCTTTAAATAGCTTCTTAATTACCACAAATAAAAATGACAACCAAGTCCCTGAACAAACCATATATCTTCACCATCTTGAACATTAAAAAAAAAAACTTTTTCCAAAAAACGCTGTTTTGGCATCATGCTACATATATTCTATGTGTAATTGTTTTTAGAGAACAAATATTATTCTGCACATCAGAGGTTTTCCTAGGTTTGGTTTCACCCGGGGCGGATACCCATGGTGGCACCCTATAAGAATTTTCTAAATGCAATAAGAAACCAATTCGATGAGATTTTGTGTATTTATTATTTTCTTTATGTTAAAAAATCTCTTAAATTTTATATAACTTAATAATATGGATTCTAAAATTAAGAAAAAAAAAAACAAACAAATTTTGTTACTATTTTCGTACAACTTCGATGCATTGTGAGTTGTCTTAAATACTGACATTTCTTACTTTAAGAGTTGCAATGTTTGAAATAACCTCATCGGAATCAGTAAAATTGATTTCAAGGTCGTTTTTAATGGATAAAATAGCCAGACCGGAAACTCTTGCCTGTTCCCATGGAAGACCTTCAGTTAAACCTAATTATTTTAAGCTTTGAAAAACTCCTTTCGCATGAAGCTACTGATACACAAATTGTTAGAAATAATTTCAATGCTAATGAAATATTTGGCGAAGTTTCCAAAAAGTACCACTCGCCAATGAAAGTGAGCATTTCAAATGCTGTCTAATTTTTGGCGTTTTCAAAATCGATTTGTGCTGCATTTATGTGCCTACGTAGCATCGGAAACAATTTCAATGACTAGCTCCTTTTCTGAAATTTAGTCGTAAGCTGCTGCCAAATTTTAAGCTCTTAACTTGAACTTATTTGCGTTGTAAAATTAAACGTTTCCGCAATGTTTCCTCCTCATTGCTTAGACGAGGGGTCTCCAAACTAAGGCCCGCGGGCCAAAACCGCCCCACGATTATCACCAATCCGGCCCGCGTCACTTTTCCTGATGTGCCCAGCATCTGGCCCACCCTTTAATTAATTATAATAAATCAAATTAAACACATTAATCACATAAAATAAAATGTGATATTTTATATAAAAACCAAAAAACAATAATCCATATAATTTAGTTATTCAAATATTCGTTACCATAACGTTGATGAAATTTATACGGCTGTGAGTTACCAGTTAACTTAAATTTGTGAACAGTTTTTGTGTATTTCATTTTGGAAAATTTTTTAAAAAAGAAAAAAAGAAACAACAGTCTCTTGCAAAGTTCAGAGTTATTCAAATTTTATTTTTTTGATGACTTCACTTTTTATGGGGATAGGCGTAACTTTCATCCAATTTTCCAAAATTCAAACTCAGAGTATGTTTAAAATATCAAAACTAAAGTCTGCCATGCATTATTTTGAACAATTTCAAGTAATTGTTGTAATATATTGTTGTTGTACACATGATAGAATAATTTTATCAGGTAGTGTTGACAAATGTTGATTCTCTCAGCTACAAGTAAACGAACTCTTGTCAAAAATAGCTGTTCGTTGTTATATGCGCTGGCCACATTCAGCTGTGTCAACTGTTGTGACAGCAACACATCGGGGAGCGCTGTTATCGGTATTGAAGTTTCAGAAAAGTTGTCAAGTTTATAAAATATCAAGCTTTGATACAAATACGAATGGAAATTTTACCGACAAATTAAAAATTTTCTAATTTTAAATGCATTTTAATGCGCAACTTCATATTTATGTGCATCAATTTTTGACTTAGCAGTTGGCAACTGTTGGGTACGCTGAATGTGACCAGTGAAAATTAATTGTATGCTATGACGGATTGTGAGCGCTCTCTTTCTTGTTATATTTTTTGACAAAAGTCCGTTTCCAACAGAAACGTCAATACTACCTTGGAGTAATTATATAATGTGTTGTACATAAATATTGTCAAATTTGTGAAAGTTTTGATGACGTCACTTTGTATGGGAGGTAGACGTGATTTTTATTCAAATTTTCAGTATTTCAAACTAAGTGTAGCATTTTAAATCAAAGCTTATAAGTCAATGTTAAGTTGTTATTTATAAAGTATTTTTGGATATGCTGGCTTTCATTAAATTTAACCCATTTTAGAACTTGATCATAATTTTTCAAAAAAATACCGACTTGAATACCAAATTTCGTGTCAATAGATCAAAAGAAGATGAATTTCGATTAAAATTACTTTTTTAATATTCACTTTCTATACCTACCATCTTTTCTTACCTATACCTATCACGCCGCCTTATACAAAGGATATATAAATGTGGCAGATGTCGTAATGTTGTTAGCCGTCGTCAATGTCTTCGAGATATAATGTGTCCAAAATGATTTACAGACGAAGTACGTCATACATACATATATGAATACATACACACAGACTAAGTAGTCTCGAAATGTAAATATGCGCTGTTTTTAAAACTCGATGTATTTAAATCAATTTTCAAAATTATAATGGTCTGTTAATCTGATGACCTAGCTTGATCTTGGCCCTTGGGGCTTTATGGAGCATTCAATCTGGCCCTTAGGCTTAAATGTTTGGAAACCCCTGGTTTAGACTTACAATCAGAATTTTAAATTTTGAAACAGCAATTAAATTTTTTACGTAATTTTATCCCTTTTTCTGTCTGTTTGAGAAATAAAAAAAAAATCTAAATGTTGTCACCCCTAAAATGGCGGTACCGGGGTCGGACCAACCGGACCAACCATAGCAACCAAAACCGTTTGACCGTTTAAACTTTGAAAATACTTGCTACAAATTGTTAACTTAAGTTTGGTTTCTAACATCAAAGCAAGTTATTAAAATGAGGTGATTGAATTTATTAATTCAAAACGTGGTTTTTAAGTTTGTGTTTAAATAGTTTAGCTTATCTTAAAAGATTCTTGAATAAAACTATTAATGTACTTTGAAATTAGTTTTACTCTGCTCGGTGTTTTATTTTTAGTTTCTGTTTTAAGGATTCTGAAATGTTTAAAAATAGAAATTTTTGTTAGTTGTTGAAAGATGAATCAAATATATTGTTTGTTTTTTATGTTCTTCGGGACAACTTAAATGAAATATCTATTGGCTTACATTGTTATCAGATTTACCAAACAAGTTATTCGAACCTTTCTAATTCGGAAAACCGACTAACCTTTAATTTTTGTGTTTTCTGGAATCAACAATTTTGGGTTGTTCGATAAATAGACTATTTCGGGTAAATTGAGATTTCCAAATATTTTGTTAATGTATTTTGCTAAGTTTTTCTCCTTAATATTTTAAAATTTACGAATTTTTTAACGAATAAAATTAAATGCTGGTTCAAATATTTACAAATTTTTCAATTTTATATATTGAAAACATTCATAAATTCATCTTTTTCCTTACATTTAGGACAATTTTTATTATGATTTGTAAAATTCTTTTAGTGCAAATTATTTGTAGACTCAAATAAAAAATATCTGGAAATGATTGATAGATTTTGTTATATTTTATGATTAAGTTTAACAAAACACCATTTTAAGCCAAGCGAAGTTTTTAAAATCGGTTGATAAAATTTAGAACCAGAAATATAGGCTAATGTTAATATAACCGAACACAAGAGCTCATGTCGTAAACTCATGTTGATTTTATAGATATTTATATGTGGACACATCAATATAAGTCGACAATCAACTTTAATAAAAACTAGCAGACATAACATAGTTTAATAATCTAATAAAAGCACTTATTTCAAGGTATCACATCATTAGCACATATTATTTCCGGGATGCTCCCAAACAAAAATTCATGAGTATTTCATAAACAATATTTGCATTTCAAAATAAAAAATAAAAAATAACTTTTTTTTTTTGGAACAAATCTGTGTCGACAAGGAATAACAGCTAAACTCATTTTGAAAATTTCAGAATACCATTTTTCAGATGAAATTGCTCCTTAATATCAGGGTTCTCTGACTTTTGTTGTTTAGATTTGATGGCCTCAAACATTTAATTTTCAAGGTACAGCCATAAAAATTTGAGTATTAGTGTATTTCGTTGCGAAAAAAAGCAAAGAAATTAATAACCTCATTTTGTCCTAACTCGACTTTAGCGGTTATTCCTTGTCGACACAGAAATGTACTGTGAAGTTACAGTAAAAATATTATATTTTATAGATATGCGTCAGCACTTATTTATTTATGATTTTTCTTTATGACTGCGAAAAATGCAAAAAAAAACAGACATATTTCAATCCATAGAGAAGAACAAATAAACAAATAATTAAAAAGACAAACAATGCGATACGTAAGCATTTCAGTGTAACGAAATGACTGCCGCTTAACTCAATTGAATGACCTTGTCTAGAACGTGAATATGCAAATCGAAGAGCTTTAAAAGCTCTACACGCATAAAATAATGATTCTTGCCACTAGCTTGAATGCTAATTTTGGGATAATTTAAAGTTTAGCATTAATTAAAATTAGTTAAATTGTTAAGAAGCCAAAAAAGTGGTTTTAACACCAGCAAAAACAATAACGGGGGAGTGTGAAGGTGGTGATAGCACTCTTTTACAATGAGCAGAATTTAATGGATCATAACAACAAATATTCTTACTTTTCAATGTTTTTCATTTTATTTTATTTCATTTTACCGTACAATTTTTGTATTTTATATTGTTATTGCAAAAAACAAAACCTCAGTTAACAGAGCACAATAACTAATTTCGCAGTTAAAAATAACACGATCATTTTTTAAAACATGACATTCCCGCCATTAAATTTAATTGTGGGTGCTTTTAATTGATCATTAATTGGCAACTTTTTATATCGAAAGCTTCTATTTAAAATTGCTCGAGTTGAGCACTAGCTTGTAAAAGAGACAGAGTTAGAGAGACAGAAAGAGAGAGAGAGAGAGAGAGAGAGATCTTTATGCTGCATACTCAGAAATTTTATTTCGATTCATAAGAACTGATTTTGGACTTTGGTCATTAAAGCAAAAGCTAAAAAATTCATTTAGTTATTCAAATTATTTTGAGCGTAAGAAAACATGACGTCACATGATTTAATAAGCTTTCGCTTGCTTTGTTAGAGCTCGACATGGAGAAGCAAATTTATTAAACCACTTCATCGATAATTACGGAACAGCACACAGTTGTCTTTGAGGAACCTGTTCAATAGTTATGTGCTCAGAATCAATAATGACGATTTAGTCAACTTAAGGTTCCACACAGAAAAAAAAAAATAGACCCGCTAAAATTAAGAAGTTTGTCATCTTAAATAGTTGTTATACTAAGGGGAATGACTGAGGGTAGAAACAAAGAAATTTCAAGCAGAAAATCTTCTTATAAATATGTTGTAAATCATCTTAAATTTATTTAAAAGAGAATCACTTTAAAACAAGAGGATTCCTTCTTATTCGGTATTTATTTTGTAAAAAAATCGAGTTAAGATGAATTATTCTTAAATTATGTCTTTTTTATAGGTAAAACCTAATTAATTTTATTAAGAATACAATCTTCTTAATCTTCTAAGATTTCATCTTAATTTTATTGAGAAAATTATCTTATTAATACAATTTTTTTGCCCTATACATTGATTTAAGATGAAAATCTTCTTATTTTATTTATATTTTAAAGGAAAACCTAATAAATTTTATTAAGAAAACATTCTTCTTAATATTCAAAGATTTTATCTTAATTTTATTACAAAGAAAATCTTATTAATACTACTATTTTGCCCTGACTGCAGTCTGGTTAGACAGATCGATATATAGACAATTTTCAAGAATTTGTTTTTTGTTAAAAGCAAAAATATAGGTAGTCAAAAGTTTGCAGATACATTTACCGTTCTTTGTAGAAGATTGTGTGTGAAAATTTCAAGATTATTTAATCAATATCCTGAAGCAGGACACAAGCTGTGGGCCAGTGCCAAAAACACGAACCAAGCTGTGACCTTATCACAAATGAATCATCTCAAACAGAAAATGAGAAGATCTTCATATTTATTAGGAGTGTGCCTATTGAATGGCAGTTTTCATAAAAGTGACCACCAAGTTTTAACTGGACACTGTAGCGGTTTAAGAGATATAAACATTTAACAGGTTATTTGAAAGCTCTTTTAAGTTAATTCGTATTGTTATCTATTTATTCAGTTTAATTTAATCAGTTTAAATTGTTATCTTTGTGCAAGAAATATTACCTTCATATCTGTTGCATTTATTATATTGTTCACTACGCTTCAGTTTTTGTTTTTTTTTTTTTTTCATCAAGCATTACTCGTTATGATTAAATTTTGCTAAACTTGTATTCATTTACGTTGTAGACTGAGGCTGTGTCACGTATTTCTGCTGGAAATTCCAAGATGCTCTGGTGTTTATTGTAGTCAACACTGTTTACTTGCCGTAATGTTTTGTATCTATTTACGTATTAATAGTTGTTGTATACAATAACAAAAAACAAACAAACGCACACTCTACAACATATTCAACACTTAAAAAAAATTTGTATCAAACATTAACAGTCTTGATATGGGCCCAAGTCCACGCGCGAAAATCGAGCTTGAATGCTGACAAGCTTAGCATTTGTTTGTTCGCCACCACGGTAAAATATAATGCTAGGCCCGTATTGGAGTACAGTTCACTGAATTCGAGATAAGCCTTTTGAATAAATCATTTGAAATTTACAGCACTAACAGCGTTTTTGTTATAAACTTTAATATATGTCAATGTCACTAGGAGTCACTGGGAAATACGGTCTTAAATTTGAAAAGCTCTAAACATTTTTTTTTTAATTTTTGAAACTGTATAATTCATATTTCTTGAATGATTTATTGCTACTGACAACAATTGCTTCACTACACAAAACTTTTTAAGCGAATACGTTCAGAATTCAATACAAAAAGAGACAGTCTCAGGAATTTTTGCTTTAAATAATATTCCGATTGAGTCATCCAACCGGCAAAAACCAAATTTGCTGAGTCATCAACAAAAATTTGATGAGCTTCAAACAATTTTTGAAAACAAGTTTTGATACTACACAGAGAGAAATTTGTGCTAAAATTGAAGAAAATTGTGTTCCTATCAAACGAATTTGTTTTTGAAATAGAGCTTGAAACAATTACATTAAAATTAAATACAAATGTTTTCAATGTTCAATTTAAAACTAAAGGTTCTGTTAAGAAAAATCATCAGAGTATCAGCGACCCATGGTCGCTCCGAATACCAAATTTTAACTCAACTCTATGAAGTTTGAATTTTTAACATTTTAAAAAATTTAAAATATTAAAAGAATATTAGTAAGTAGCTTCATCTAATGTTCCATATTTGTTAAACAATTAAAAAAATTCAAAAATTGTCTTTCAATAATTGTGTACTCCACAAAATTTTTTTAATGCAATCGCAGATGGCGATTTTTTTTGTTATTGCAAACGAGTTTAGTTGAAAATTAAACACGAATGTTTTAAGGTTTGTTTTGAAGAAACGCAAATGCGTTAAATTTCTATTTCAAAATTTTTTGTTTAATTATAAAATATGTTTTTTTTCTCAGTATAGGATAGTGAAAATACTTTTTCATACCCTAAACCTGAAAGGTGAGGGTATATTAACTTTGTGCAAACGTTTGTAACGCATAGAACGAAGCGAGTCCGGTATAGAAAAGTATATATGTATATTCTTGACCATCGTCACCACGTGAGTCGAGCTATCTATGTCCGTCCGTTCGTCCGTCCGTCCGTCCGTCCGTCCGTCCGTCCGTCTGTGTGTTGTCCGTAAACACAGGATAAGAAGAAGGAGTTGAGATAATTGAATGAAACTTGGTACACATGATCACATGAACCCAAGAATCTGCATTATTGAATATTTTTGGAATCCGCCCACGGACACGCCTACCTCCCATACAACGCAAAACTTGAAAACTGCATAACTCAGCTCATAATCAGCCTACAACAACAACAACACAAAGATGGTTTCGAAAAAAAAATCATCCGCTCAAGGACACGCCCATCTCCCATACAATCCAAAAATTGAAAACAGAATTAATAAGCGTCTGCTTAACTCACAGAGATAAAATATAGCACATATGTTTTTTATAACAAAACAAAGATGGTTTTGAAAAATGGACATCATCCGCTTACGGACACGCCTACCTCCCATACAACGCGAAAATTGAAAATTGCATAACTCAGCTTATAATAAGCCTACAACAAATAAAATGTGATATGTATGTGTTTTATACAAACACAAAGATGTCTTCTAAAAATGGACGTCATCCGCCCACGGACACGCCCACCTCCCATACAACCCAAAAATTGAAAACGCAATAAATAAGCGTCTGTCTAACCTACAGAGCTAAAATTTGGCACGTATGTTTTTTATGACAAGACAAAGATGGTTTTGAAAAATGGACGTCATCCGCCAACGAACACGCCTACCTCCCATACAACCCAAAAAGTTTAAAACTCAATAAATAATGTTATGTTTGTCATAGAGAAATTATATTTGGTATGTATGTATTTTATACCAAAACTAAGGTGTGTTCCATTGGGAGTTATCCGTTCATGAACACGTCCACCTCCCATAATGAAAGCACAATAAAGGCATTAACTGTGAGCTACAGGAATAAAACTTGGTTTCTGTAAATTTTTCATCTACATTTAAATGCATATAAAATATGGGCTTCATCTGCCCACGGACACGCCCATTTTCAATCATATTATTTTAATTTTGGAAAAGTAGGTTTAGGGTATTTCATAGTCGGCCTAGACCGACTTTAAACTTTCTTTACTTGTTTTTAAATAGACTCCAATTATTATTCATGTTTAAAAAATTTGAAAATTTACAAATAGCATCAATTAATTAATTACCACAAATACTCTCGCAATAACAAAATATCAGAAGTTGGCATTTTTATTACATATAAAAATAATTATATACATATAATCTTGATCACCATCAACACCTGAGTTGATCTAGCCATGTCCGTCTGTGGATACGATTACAACCGTAACTTTCAAGCTATCGTAATGAAATTCAATGTTCAAGCTTTTTCTAATATGCAAAGATCAAGTTCGAATTTGGTCTTAATCGGATGAAAGCTACGCCTACCTCCCAAACAACCCCATTAATGAAAACTCTATAAAAAGGCTAATATTTCAGCTACAAAACTGAAATTCGGTATTTGTGTATTCTATCTCAAACTGATATGGTTGGAAATTGAAAACTATATAAAGAGGATTCTTGCGAAGATACAAAAATAAAATAAGATACTTATTCATTTCAGCCAACCATGAAGAAATGAATAACCTACCATATAACCCCAAAATTGAAAACTTTATAAAAAGGGTTGTCTTTAAGGCAGTATTCTAATCTATGAGTACAAATCTTTTGTGTTTTTTTAAATTTGATAAATAAACTAAGAATATTTTTACTAAATTTTTTTTAAGTTATCTATTGATATCTTAACAATAGAAAAAAAATTTTAATATATTAATTTTTCAACGCGTTTTTCTTGGAACTAGTTTTGGAACTAACGAACTGATTTGCTTGAAATTTGGTGTGAACCTTTTTTATACATACCTTTTTGGTTGGAACTAGTGTCCGACCGAATGTGAATTTTTGCCGAAGCCGATACTTCGTCAAAACGGAAATAATCGGCCAAAAACCGAAGCCGAAGCCGAATAACAAACAAATGTTTTCAAGTAAAAAAATTAGAAAATTTATTCTTTGCTTTTGTTCAAAATTCGGATTTTTCTGTAATCAAATTATTGACGTCAGGTTAAAGTCGAAAAAAATTCAATATATTTTCGATCCAGTCGAGAAAAGCTACAGAAATATAATACTAACTGAAATCTGGCAGAAAACTTCTGGCGTTAACTCGGCTTTTATATTTCAGTCCATAACAAAAGCAAAAACGTAACAGTCGGACTCGCTGCATTTATCATTTGAATAAAATTTTCAACGAGTGAACATCAACTCGTGAAAGAACAGAAAAGGAGAGAAACACAAAAAGAACAATGAAAATGTTTCAAATGTCGAATATTTAACGGAGTTCACTGAATAATTCAAAACAATTATAAAAACTTACAATTATAAAACGCAGAAGCCGAAGCCGTAGGTAAAAATATCGGCCGAATATGCCGATTACCGAAACTGAAACCGAATAATCGGTCGGACACTAGTTGAAAGTATAATAATGTCAATATTTTGTTTTTTGATATGCTTATCACAGATAAGGATCTAAATAAATGATAGCTATATTCATTCGCCGCTAAAAAACTCTAGCTCTAAATACTAATACAAAATCACAATTTTAAATAGAAAATCAATTAATATTCTGAATGAAATGGCATTTTGTTTTTATTTTATGCTGGTTTTAACAGTTATGTGGAAAAAAGTTTTATTCGAAATACGCACTTGTAAATTTTGAAGAGTGCTATTACTGTAAGAGTGCTTAATAAAGTAAATATTGCAATGCTGAGTTTTTTGGAAAAAGGCTTTAAATCTAGCTTATTACAAAAATTAAATCAGAAATACGTCGGACTGCTATAAAAAATTCGTACAATGAGTGGAGTGTAAGAAATTGGATAAAGAAGTATAAAAAATTTGACTCCATGACCCAAAGACAACGGAATTTGTAATTCAAATCGGTTCCAACAAGCGGTACAAACGAAAAAAATCGTTTCACCTGATGACCAAAAAAAAAAAAAAATTAGTGGCAGAACAGCAAGGGTCTGAGAGCAAAGTGTGGAGTGGGCTCAATGTTATAAAGATTGGTTTAAAATGGAAATGGATTATTCTTTAAAAACTATAATTTTTAAATAATTTTTTGAGGTGAATTTATTGAGAGTGTTTTTTTGGCTGCGAGTATTACTACACGATTTAAGTTTTGTAGATGTATTAGTCCAATTTTATCTAACTTCTGCAATGATATGGTGCAAAATATTCCCTTCTGTTTCTTATTAAGCATGTTTGATGTGTTAATAGAGAATTTTTTTGCATTTTTATATTGGTTTTGTAGAAAAAACTGCAACGTAATATTAGTCAACCGTACCAATATCATTTTCTGTGATATCGCATTAATAACTATAGATTTGTTAACTTTATACTCTAAGCTTAGATCACTTTTTTAAAGACAATTATTTTTCGTCGACAAATATTTTTGAAGAGGCTATATTTTCATTAGTAGCTATAAAACTATTACTATTTAAATCATATTGTCACCAGATATCACAATCGGTTTTGTACATTTTATCAAAACGCTTCCAAAAAAATTCTTTAAGTATTTAAGGTGCAAAATTTAGAAACTAAAATTACTCTCATAGAGAAAAAATTACCTTTCATACTAATGGAATGAATTTTTATAATTCAAACTGAGGAATGAGCACGCCCAGACCATTAAACATTATTTTACTGTCTCTCATTCTTATGCTGAAATCGCAATACTGCGTTAGGTCGGTCTTGCGCCGATCGTATTTTATATATAGACGTTGCACGACCTATAACTTTACAAAACTCAATGTTGCGCTGACAGATCGTGCGTCTTTAATTTTGGTGATGCCGATAAAAGCAGCTATACAGAAATGTCCACAAAAGTTGTTTTTTCCCCAATTCTAAATCTCGCATTTTCTATATAAATGTCGTAGATATCGAATAATACAAATAGATTAACTTTATCAAAATTTTCATATAATAACTTTAATAGCATGAGTTATTAAAAAATTATTTAAAACATAAATTCCAGCGATTATAAAGAAATCCCACAAAAATCTATCACATTTAAGCACTTTCAATGAAAATGCAACTCTGCTCTATGAATTAATGTCAAACGCACGACCGAGTAGAACACTTTTCTACTTATCTCGTTAGATCGTACTTTGGGCGTATTTTATCTCTTCTTCTTGTTTTACGATATAAAGTACGACCAACGCTTGAGATCGAATTTAGATTTGCACCATAAGAACACGTTGATCTCTACTCGAGCTGTCAACGCACGACCGACCTAACGCAGTATTGCGATTTAGCCAAAGAATTCAGCATTTAAATTTGTATAGAAAGAAGAGTATTTTTTTTATCCCAACACACTGATCAAACTATAGTACACTTTATATAGACTTTATAAATAAACTTAATTTAAAAGCAATACACCAAGCCACAAAAATATAGGTTTAGATCACGGCAAATCCAGAAAAAGTAAACCTAAACATTAAAAAATTAAAGTGCTTTAAGTTCAATAAAAATACATGGAACGTTAAAGATATTGTTTGTGTTTTCCTGCGGTAAAAGCATTTTGAAAAAAACATATTGTATCCTTAAATTTTAACTGTTTTTATTGAATGTATTTTTAATCTGTAGCAATCTGTTAAAACAATTGTAGGTTTTTATTTTTTGTAATTTGGTATTTCGCGATTTAAATATCAAAGCACCGTTACATAATATTCACAATTGAAACATTTTCTATTGAAAAGTGAATATTAAAATTTTTAAAAAAACTTATTTTCTATCGAAAAATAAAATTTAAAAAAGTAATTCAAGAGTGAAACGTGAGTGACAAATTTTATTGATAAGTTGAATTATCTTGGAAAATAATTGGCTGGCATAATTTATGTCTCGGATTTACTTTTAATATAAGATTAGTGAATTTTGCATTTTTTTTTAAATCAAGCAGACGCAATTATTTTTCTTTAAAAAAGCATTTGAAGAAGTGAAACGTGAGTGACATTTAATTTTTTTTGTTTATTTTTGAATTAGAAATGAAAGAAGATGACGAAAACATCAAAGAAAAAATTAAAGCCGACTCTAAAAGAACGTATGAAAAAAAATATAGAGAAAAATTATAGTTAAATCCAAATTCATAAATATAAGAAAACAAATTTAGCAAATATTAAAAAGATCTTATAAAATCATTATTTTAAGTCGTTGGCCTCGACGGAATTGCTAATAGGCCAGTCATAAAGTCAAATTTGGCGCGGTCTTTGGCTTAGTGACAGATACAGATTCGGATGCAGAACCAAAGTAAATGTTGTTAAAATTATATGTTTCTGAAATAATTTTTGTGTTGCTTTTATATTATGGATTATTTTTTTAACTATATTATGCTTAAAATAATTCTTTGCATACATCATTATTTTTTCTTTTTTGTATACAAATGTCCTTAATATTAAGAAAAATTTTTTTTTTTAAAATATGCTCAATAAAGTTCACCAGATTAACCACGATGCAAAAGGACAATTAAAATTGATTTGAAACGTGAGTGACAAAATCAGTTTATGAAAAATTCTTAAAATTCTGAGAAAAAACTAAATTTTTTCCTGCAGTTAAAATTTCTACTCAATTTCGTTACGGTAAATTACTTTATTCCTTAAAGTTACTCAAACAATTCGCAGATTTTAAGCAATTTGTTAGAAGAACTCGAAAAATTAAAATCGTACGAAAACGTGAATGACAGTGATTTAAAGAGAGTTTTTTCGAAATGTGTAAATATATATAAAACTTTTTGCATGAAGACTTATTGTACCTAAGACTTATTGTACCCATATAATTATATATGAAAAGCTTTTGAATTTGATGGAGAAAAACTGGACACTGGATTTGCCGATCAGTTTTTTGAAATATTATAAAACAAAAAACGCTTAACTTTTACCCTGAAATAAAAATTGCCAAAATGCTTCAATTGCCTAAATTGCCTAAAATAATCTCCTTAAAAATACTTTTACGCATTTTTAATTTTATAAATACCAATGCACTCAAGAAGAAGACTTGGGAAAGATCTCAAATTCTTTTTACCACAGCTGCTCAACGTGCAGGTTTGTACTGCATATAGTGGGAGGGGTAAAATTCTTGACTTATAGAGCTTGAGTTTTGTTCATCACGGGAAACCCAAAGAAACACTTGTTAGCAAGTGTAATCCTTAATTTGATCTAAATGATGTTAGAGAAGTTGGTGCTAGATCCTAAGTAGACGAAATCCGCAACAACTTTGAAAGAAGTGCTGTCAACAGTGACGTAACTTTCATGATGGTGGGTTTTTTTTTTGCGAGCACATGTATTTCTTCTTATCTACTTTCACTGCACCCACTCAACTAGACTCTTTTTGGAATCTGATGAATCCAAAACTGAACTAGCCTCTAGCGTTATATGGGCAATAATATCAATATCAAACGCCGCCAGATGTATAATACTTTTGTAGAAAATCATGAACTACTTCTAAGAAATTAAAAAAGTCCTAAGATAATGAATGCCCTTGTCTGAAACCTGTGTCATTCAAATTTGTATGGACTACAAATTTGTTCTGTATGTTATAAGACCACTTGAACTTAAAAAATTTTATATAAATTTTATATAAAGTTTTAACCTTCTCTAAGCAGTATAGCGGGATATATTTTCAGAGTTGCTTGTCAGAAATGTGCACTTAGTCCATT
Source organism: Tetanocera ferruginea (assembly GCA_958299015.1). NCBI lineage: Eukaryota > Metazoa > Arthropoda > Insecta > Diptera > Sciomyzidae > Tetanocera > Tetanocera ferruginea. The sequence goes on from OY282642.1 coordinate 74,406,078, forward strand.
CAAGAACCTCTAGTATCGTTTTTGAAGAACCTCTAGTAACGTTTTCACTTAACCTTTAAATTTCAAGAAATATAAAAGTTACAACAATTAATTCAAATGAGATAAAATAAAATTTTTAACAAAAAACTATTTATAATGTTCCTTTATAACCCTGATTATATTCACGATATTAAACTTAATAATTTTCCTGAGAGCCAGTTCTAGGTTGTCAAAATCTCAGTTTTGCCTAGATTATTTCTAGTTCGTAGCTAAGAACATTTTCATTAAAGTAAATCAGAACGTGTACAGAATAGCCATCAATGTAGTAACATGGTTTAATCGAGCTTGTTCTGCAGCTCTAGGCTATCGACCTGTTGCTCCTTCATTTTCTACTTATATGAAACCCCAACGAAGCGAGCTGATTATTGTTGTGACTAAAAGTTTGACTGAGTTAGCAGCGCGTTCGTTTCACGTGTGAGAATGAATTGTATAGAGATGCTGCAAAAGTGGGTGGAGGGGTCATATGGAGGCCTGTCTTAGTTAGTTGGGTGATATGTTACGATAATTGTAGACAGTTGGACGAGGGAATGGAAGTGACACAATCATTTTAATTATAAATAATAAACGCTGGCACGTGCCTTGTGGGTTTTTTGTTGAGCCGTTTTAATAAAATATTGTTTTGTTTTGCGGTTAGTATTATTATGGTTTTGTGTGTTGATGTACAGTTTCTCACATATGATTAAATGTGACAACTACGAAGACGTAGCGAGGCTAAGGCTTTTATTTTACTATTAATATGTGTCACCATGATACATGATAGAAAAAAAAAAGAAATAGAAAATTAAGACAGTTGTATTTGTTATTTAAAAAAAAAAACACAAACTTTTTTTTTTTCGTAAATATACACTCGTATAAGACATATTTATATGACAAATTCGTTTGTTAAAAATTAAAACAATAAATATTGGCTTGATTAAAAATATTCTTAAGAAACCCAACAAATTAATTGAAATAAATTGATGACCAAAAATGCTGAACTCAAAGAACATTTTATGAGGCTTAGTAACATTTTGGTTGTTTCTTCAATTTCATCAATTAAAAAACTAAATTACACTGTGCGACAATTATAGGGTCAATTGGAATAACCTCAAATATCGCAATGGTTTATAATAGTGCATGGTCTATATATTATGCCCTCATACTCAGTTTTATCGGATTAGGTCAAATAAGATAGAAATTCAAGGTCAAATTTCACCTTTAGGTCACAAATATTTTCTTATAACTCTTAAATTAAATTCAAATCCTATGTAGTAACTGCATCTTAATATTTGCAATGGGTGGTTCTTTACATTTTGATACAATTTTTTGCTCAAAGAGTAACGTAAGAGGGTTAATTATTTCTTCGAAAACAGGGCTTTTTTAATAAAAAACCAAATTTTTAATAGTTCAGTTACTTTGTATTTATCTTCAAAAACAATCAGATTTTGCTGAATTTTTGCACATACCTTAAGTAAAATAAAATAATTCACCTCTGGAAAGATCACAACATTTACATGTGCGCATCCAAAGATATTCGGATTCAAAGATTACTAAAGATGGTAACTTCGTAAATGTAAGCCCTAGAGTAAACTCATTCAGATGAAAATTGTAGATCCAACAATTTTCTTCAAAACTGTCTTTAACATCTTTACTGAAAGAGTTACTGTTTTAAAGATATGCGCGTAAATATGTAATTACAATTATATGAAAATTATATATGAAAAATTTAAACGGTTAAAATAAAATTTATTTTTATTTCTATTTCTTTCAAGTTCGAAATTTTTCATATATGTTATTATTACATATTTACGCGCATATCTTTAAAACGGTAAATCTTTCGTTAAAAATGTTAAGAACAGTTTAGAAGAAAATTGTTGGATCTATAATTTTCATCTGAATGATTTTAATCTAGGACTTAAATTAACGAAGTTACCATCCTTGGTAATCTTTAAGTTTGAATATCTTTGGATACGCACATGTAATTGTGGTAATCTTTTGAGAGTTGGGTTATTTTATTTTACTTAAGGTTTGTGGAAAAATTCAGCAAAATCTGATTGTTTTTGAAGACCAATACAAAGTAACTGAACTATTAAAAATTTTGTTTTTTATTAAAAAAGCCCTGTTTTCGAAGAAATAATTTACCCCCTTACGTAACTCTTTGAAAAAAAAATTGTCTCAAAATGTAAAGAACCATCCATTGCAAATATTAAGATGCAGTTACTACATAGGATTTGAATTTAGTTTAAGAGTTATAAGAAAATATTTGTGACCTAAAGGTGAAATTTGACCTTGAATTTCTCTCTTATTTGACCTAATCCGATAAAACTGAGTATGAGGGCATAATATATAGACCATGTACTACTAGAGACCATTGAGATATTTTAAGTTATTTTTTCGTGTCGCACTGTGTTATACACACGCATATCAGTTTGTGTGTATAATGCTTGTATACAGAATCACACACATGATTCAAAAGTTACAGCAAAGTTTTTTGAAGTAGCACTTATCAACTAATCTAAATCCTTCTTCAAAAGTAACTCTTGAGCTCTTGAGCATAAAACTTTGTTTTCAGTCATCTGTAAATATTTATATATATATGTGGTATATGATGAGAATACCAAAGGCATAGTAGATATAGGATACAATAATTAACATTTATTTTGTGAACTATTTCTTCATAAGCAACATTTCATTTTAATCAATTGAAATTTAATCAATTTGCCATTTGAGCAAAGAATAACTGAAATCATTTCGATTTAATTGGACAAAACATTGATTTTATGTTCTTGTCTTCGGATTCCATGCATTTAAAAATGAAATGCATTTCAAGGTTTATTGAAATTCTTTGAGTTTTGTATTTTTGAATAAGACACAGAAAGACAGTGGAACACATTTTCTGTTGTAAGTTTTCTTTGAAAAATAAAAATGATATGAATGAAATTTAAAAGAGGAAGAAATCGTTACAAAATGACCTTGATGATGTCGTGACCATTGATTTTCCAAAATCGACGAATCACTTAATGTGATGTTTTATGTCTAGACAAGTGACTGATTATTGTTAATGCTGCACCAAGAATGTTAGTCAATTTCCCTTCAGAATACGATGAGTCAAACACCTTTTATGCCGGACATGACATTTTGTGACTCTTGCTTTTTCGCAAAAATTAACCCTTAGCGGTGACACAGAAATCCTATTATGTCGAGAGACCAAATGTAGTAATTAATAAGCCCTACAGTTATCACAAAGTGAGTTAACAAGTAGGTTGCAAATTTGAACATAACTTCAATAATAAATCAAATAATAACTTCCTTAAGGGGACGTGACACCTTCAAAAAATTTGTTAATTCAGTGTTTACAAATTTTAATCACATATATTGCTACTGGAATTTATTTTAAAAATCATTAAAAAAATCATGGCGGGCGTGATAAAACTCAACCGATCGTACTGAAATTTTAATATGTTATTTCACATTTGTCTATGCATGGAATGAACTACGGACAGAAAAATCGGTTTTATAGTTTTGAGTTTTTGGCCGATTTTATCCAACAAATTGACAATTTTCGATAAAACGCCCCCATTTTGTTATTTTTCAAGCAACATGGTTTCTTCTAGTTCATTTTATGACGGTTTTGATGCTGATAAAAACCCTGTTTTTTTTCCGATGTCCCAGTGAGTCGTTATCAAGCCCGCCATGGTTTTTTTTTTGTTTTTATACCCTAAACCTGAAAGGTCAGGGTATATTAACTTTGTGCAAACGTTTGTAACGCATAGAACGAAATAAGTCCGGTATAGAAGAGTATATATAAATATATATAGAGTATATATAGAGTAAATTCTTGATCAGCGTCACCTCGTGAGTCGAGCTTTTCAGGTCCGTCCGTCCGTTCGTTCGTCCGTCCGTCTTTGTGTTGTCTGTAAACACAGGATAGGAAGAAAGAGTTGAGATAATTGGATGAAACTTGGTACACATGATCACATGAACCCAAGGATTTGCACTATTGAATATTTTTTGAATCCGCCCACGGACACGCCTACCTCCCAAACAACACAAAAATTGAAAACTGCATAAATGATCTCATAATTAGCTGACAACAATAAAATTTGGTATGTATGTGTTTTGTATCAACACAAAAATGTTTTCTAAAAATGGGTATCATCCGCTCACGGACACGCCCACCTCCCATACAACCCAAAACTTGAAAACACAATAAAAAAGCCTCTGTTTCAACTTTAGAGATAAAAGTTGGCAGGTATGTTTTTTATGACAAATCAAATATGGTTTTGAAAAATGGACGTCATCCGCCCACGGACATGCCCACCTCCCATGCAACACAAAAAATTTAAATCTCAATAAATAAGGTTATGTTTGTCATGGAGAGATTAAATTTGGTATGTATGTAATTTATACCAAAACGAAAAATTGGGAGTAATCCGTTGGGAGTAACACGCCCACCTCCCATAGTGAAAACACAATAAAAGCATTAACTGTGAGCTACAGGAAGAAAACTTGGTTTCTGTAAATTTTTCATCTACATTTAAATGCATATAAAATATAAGCTTCATCCGTCCACGGACACGCCCATTTTCAATCATATTATTTTTATTTTGGAAAAGTAGGTTTAGGGTATTTCATAGTCGGCCTAGACTGACATAAGATTTGCCTTTACTTGTTGTGTCTAAAAAGCTTCCATTAATTTTATGAACTAAATTAAATCAAGCTTTAGTTTCTTTATTCCAATTTTTGTCTTTTCAATGAAATTAAAACAAAATGGTTCCAATTTTTTTTTGAAAATTCAAATGGCATTACAATATTCGTAAGAATACATAACAAAACACATTTTTTATGCAACCGTACTTGCCAAAATTATGCAATTTTGATTAATTTTATGTATTAAGAATATTACAATATTTTGGAGCCCGATAGCGATAGTTGAAAAATTGATAGTTCTTAATTATCTTTCAAGTTCATTAGTTTTGCATCACATATTATCAATTTTTGCTGTAAAACCTTAATAATTCGAAAAAAATTTAATGTTGAAGCACCCTTATGTATATATTATTTTGAACATGTAGGTAAAAGGTAATTTTTTATCTTAGTTTCACTTTTAAGGTTACGATAGGTTGCAGCTCTCTTTTATTTTAAAACGTAAACGCTAGGGTAGTAAAATCGTAATCTGAAATTTTCCCCGCCCACTTCGCATTTTTACAAAAGTTTACTCCAATTTTACAAAATTTTTCAAAAGTGAATACTTTTGACCGTGGCATGCAGGTTAAGTGTTTAGCTTAACATGCACGGAGCCCAAGTTCGATCCTCAGGCGCGGCAAAAATTTTTTCAATAAAAAATTTTTCTGCTCGGTCAACACCTCTATGCAGACAATGGCAAACCTTAGAGAGTAAATAATACCAGAAGACGTTCGGAATCGGCATAAAACATGTAGGTTCAGTTCTCGGTTAATTGTGTGCAAACATTTAATAACACACACAACACAATTAATCATAAGTACCTCGGTCAAAGTCCTTTCAAGGACTGAAATGGACAATTTGGTTTTTTTTTAATATGTTTTTGCTATTTTAAAAATAACTATATTTTGAAGTTTTGTTTTTTGTTCAAAACAAAATGTTTTCAAATATATTTCCAATCCAATGATAAGTATAACTAGCTGATTCCATATGAAACCTTTTTTTGTGATTAGCTTTGAGACGTTTCTTTTACACAAACATCAAAATTTTTTTCAAAAATGGTCAGCACAGAAAAAAGAAATACATTTCTTAGAACTATTTGCAAAAAAATTTTTTTTAATTGTTGCCACTGGTTACCACACTGTGCAGTGAGCAAATTGCAAACACTTTATAGTCACTCGCCCAGGTGTTCTCGTCTTATTGTTTTTTTTATATCATAGGCGTGGCATGTGGGCGATTTATGCAGTCGCAAAACAAAACCTTCTTAATTTTTTTATTTAATGCTTAGCGAGACGAAATATTAAAAGTTACCTAAAAATGTGTTTACAACATCCAGTATTTGAGTATCTGAACTGTATGCATGAGATCAAACTGTCAACGGAAATGATTTCTGATTCTCTAATGCAGTTAAATAAAAAAAAAACATGAAAAGTACATTTTTGACAAAGTTTGCTTAGTTTTGTCAGCAATGCGTTAAAATTCTAATTAGATTTGTTTTTAACCTTGTTATGGTTGATGACACCTAAAGACGAGTTGTTCGCCCAGCATATAAAATCCAAACGAAACTAAAATAATTTGGTTTTATTTTTGCTCTTACCTTCTGGCTTTTCTGGTATTTCCTGCTTGTTAATGCCATATGGATGGGTTAGAAATGCTGATTGTTGAATAATAAATTAAAACGGAAACCATGCGTACTACATGGTTAGTCAAATTAAAATTTTTCGGATTTAACTTCTGGCTAAACAATAGCGCCACATTTTTTGTTGTTGTTGCTTTATGCAACGCGAAAGTTTGGTGCTGAAGATTCGCCCATAAAAATTAACCACAGAAAAAATAAAACCCGCACACCTATGTTCAGCTATTTATGAGCGAAGCTAATAACTGAAGGCATTTAAAAATAATTTATAAAAATTTAAACAAAAAAAAAAATAATTTCTAATAAAATATTTCGTTATTCTTGGAATTCCTGCTTAAAAAAATAGTGGTTTGGGTGGGGCAGATGAGGAACGAAGTAAAATTTATTGAAACACTGATAATGAAAATAAACCATTCGAAAATTGAATTAAAAATTTTGTATGTAGTTTAAAAGTTTCGTTGTTCAGTAGGAAAACAGTTCGTAAAACTTATAATATTGAATACTATGCATGTGGAAGTTTTAAAATATAAAAGTCGTTTTAAAATTTTTCTCATCAGAGTAAAGTAATTGAAGTACTTTGTACTTGAATGCTGAGTTTAGCAAATATAGTTAGAAATATAATTAGTCCTTTTTTTCTCCTCTGCTTCCTGCTGAACAAGGACGCTCTTGAAATTGTTTCCTGTCGTTTCTAATGCGTTTATGTTGGCAACTCTGTTTACTTTCATTATACGCAACTGTGGCTTTTAGCAATTGCTATATAACCTTAAACAACAACAACAACAACAACAACAACAACAACAACAACAACAACAACAACAACAACAAACAATTACATTATGACTCTTAAGTATCTGCTTTGATGCAATCTCAGAAGCTACACGAATCAATGGAATAGCTAATTGCTTTCGAAGTAGTTGAAGATATTAAATATTACTAGTATCGCCTGTGGTCGAAATTCGACCAATTTTTTTTCTGCATATAATGATATATGCAGAAAAATACAACAAAGCTCTGTTATTCTTTACAACAGCAATACACAACCTGTGTTGGCTACAACAGCGATGTTTAACAGAGCTATGTCTGCATTTATTTTTATGTTTTTTCTGACAAAAACCCATTGGGAAAAAGATGGTTTTAGGTTCCTTCAATTAACCTATCGTAATGACATCAAATTCGAATAAAAATATTCTGCACTTCTAATCAAAAATACCTTTCCATCGATATAAGTATTATGTAAATATATTGACATTATCCCAGTGAAAAGTGTACCCAAAACTTTTTGTTTGCGTTTTAATATATAGAAGATATGCAGACAAAGCGATATATTAAAATAAGTTCGAGGCAATAACTTTTAATTGATTGGAGATATAAAGTTATTTCCTACAAAGAAATTTTAAATTTTATTATTTTTTAAAAATTAGCAAAAACAACGTCTTAAAAAAATGTAATTTTGTCAAAGAGATCATATGGGGTAGCCTTGATTTTTTTGTTTGCACGGATAGTTAATAATTAAGTGGCAAAACAAAATAAATTCACCTAAAATGCGCTAAAGGTTTTGAAAGAAAATCAAAAATAAAAATTTGAGCTTTTATTTTTTACAACAGAAATCAGTTTTACTCTATATTTTACGAAAAGATCAAAGCGGACGACAAAGTTTGCCGAGATTGTTGAAATAAGTTCGAGGCTATTACTTTTAATTGTTGGAGACATAAATCTATTGCTTTAAAGAAATTATTTTAAAATTTAATTATTTTTTAAGAAAAAGAAAAGATTTAATAAAAATTTAATATTTCCAAAACAATTATAAGGGGAGCCTAGATTTTTTTATCTCACGGACAGTTTGTTAATTTAGTGTCAATACAAAATAAATGCACCTTAAATCTAAAAAAAAAATGCAGATTTCAGTTCATTAAGGTTAAACTATAATTGTGTATGGGCGCAGCAGTCGCACAAAATTCATACGAATTCATGCTAGCAGTGCTGACATTGCCTAATGGGCAGTAAAACTTATCACATTTATGCAAAAAAAAAAAACACAGTTCATGTGTCAAATTTCGATCTTCGAAATTCTGAACTTCAGCTCGCCCTGAGAGAAAGAAAAAATGGTAAAAATTAGGCGCGCTTTTTCAGCAGTTTTTTTTTTACTCTGATGTGGCAGAATTTCATTCTGTTCAAGAAGAGTAAAAATGAGAAAAAGCATTATCAACAACAATACGACACAGCTCTGTTAATCTCTGTCCATCTCACTGTCACGCTCGCAATTACTTTTCTTTCTGTTGGCTACAACAGCGATGTTTAACAGAGCTATGTCGGCATTTATTTTGATGTTTTTTCTGAAAAAACCCATTGGGAAAAAGGTGTTTTTAGGTTTTCTTCGATTTACCTACCGTAATGATATCAAATTCGAATAAAAATAATATTCTGCACTTCTATTCAAAAATACCTTTCCATCGATATTGTAAATATGTATTATGTAAATATATATTGATATTAGCACAGTTAAAAGTGTACCCAAAACTTTTTGTTTGCGTATTAATATATAAGAATGATGCATTTTTGTCCAAATCCTCCTAGGAATTCATTAAAATTCCAATACAATCGCATTGAAACCGATCGAATCAACAATTTTTCTCCATAAAATCATCTATTTCCACCATATACTTCATTGAATTCATAAAAGTTCCAATGACTTATCCGTAACCTCCTCTGATAATTTCATTGCATCCGATTGGTCATAGAGTCATAATTTTTGTTGAAACGCTCGAAAGAATCCACAACTGTTCCAATGAAACACCTGTGACCTGAGATATTCCAAGAAGGAAGCAGTTGCATCCCCCCTTCATTTGTTATGTTGCTCGAATTTTTATACTCGCACTCATATGCACACATTACGTGTGCATATGAATATAGAAATAATGAAAAAATGTGGAATTTGTTATCAATGTTATCAATAAAACAATTGAATCCAAGTTGAAAATGCTTAAAAGTTTGCGTCAGCGGTACGATAAATAAATCGTTCACTACGATTTCATAGGTTTAATTCATTAAAAAAAATATCATTAAAAAAGTCATTCTCACATTTTTAACACACAGGAATGTGCACAGGTAACACTAAATATATAATAAGTTTGAAAAAATTAAAAAAAAAAATATTTTGAAAAATTCTGGTTTTTGCAAAAACTGTTTGACTAATAATTAAAATAATGAGCACAAAGCCTGAAAGCTTGTGAGCGCCTTTAATACGTGCATGGAAATTTTTTTAAATGATTTAATTTTTTACTGCATTTTGTGAAGTAAAACTTCGTGTTGCGTTAAAGCAACGCCGGGAAGAAATAATTTAAAGAAGTTTCCGATCACTGAGAAAACAAATTTTCGAAAGCAACTGAAACCCGGTAGTTTTTAAAATTTTTATTTTTAATTTAAATTTTTATATTTTTAAAACACTTTAAAATCGATTAGAAAAATGAATGGTGACCGTGGTGACCGTGGCGTGCAGGTTAAGTGTGTGGCTTAGCACGCTCGGAGCCCGAGTTCGATCCCCAGTCACGTCGAAAAGTTTTATAAATTAAAAAAATTGTTCAGATCGGTCACCACCTCTCTGCAGACAATGGCAAACCTCAGAGAGTAAATAATGCCATGGGAGAACATGAACTTTAGCCATTCGGAGTCGGCATAAAACGTGTAAGTCCAGTTCTCGGTTAATTGTGTGCAAACATTTAATAACACACAACACAATTGATGATAAGAAGCTCGGTCAAAGTCCTTTCAAGGGCTGAAATGGCCAATTTGTTTGTTTGTTTTTTAGAAAAATGAATACTTTAAAAACATTTTTCATCAAAAAAAAATGAAAACGCATATTTTCCAGCTCAGAAGTAAAATTAAACACGTTAAAAGCAATAACGAAAATTTTAGAATGAAAAGTAAAATGAATATTTTCAAAAACGTTTACGCCACAGAAAAATGAAAACGCACATTTTCAAATTCAAAATATTTAAATTTTTTTCAAAAACGAAAGGGTGATGCTTCAACTTTAAGAAAAAACAAACAACAAATTTATGTTTGTCAATTATCTTAATATATATAAATCTCGTGTCACGATGTTTGTCCTCAATGGACTCCTAAACCACTTAACCGATTATAATAAAATTCGCACACCATGTGCAGTTCGATCCAACTTGAGAGATAGGATAGTTTAAATGGGCGGAAGTTGAATGTGGGCGTGGCACTATATAATAACTTCTAAACGCCTGGACCGATTTCAATGAAATTTGGCATGAAGGTTCAACTGCTCCCAAAATAAAACATAGGCTATAAAAAGTTCCAAAGACTTCCGCAAGAGGGCGCTTTAAGTAGTGCATTTTTAAGACTCAATAACTCCTAAACTCCTGGACCGATTTCAATGAAATTTGGTATGAAGGTTCAACTGCACCCAAGATAAAGCATAGGTAAAAAAGTGGGCGGAAGTATGTGGGCGTGGCAATCTGTAATAACTTCTAAACTCCTGAACCGATTTCCATGAAATTTGGTATGAAGGTTCAACTGCTCCCAAAATAAAACATAGGCAATAAAAAATTCCAAAGACTTCCGCAAGAGGGCGCTTTAAGTAGTGCGTTTTTAAGACGTAATAACTCCTAAGCTCCTGGACCGATTTCAATGAAATTTGATATGAAGGTTCAACTGCACCCAAGATAAAGCATAGGTAAAAAATTGGGCGGAAATATGTGGGCGTGGCACTCTATAATAACTCCTAAACACCTGGACGGATTTCAATTAAATTTGGAATGAAGGTTCGACTGCGCCCAAGATAACATATGCTTTAAAAATTCCAAAGACTTCCGTAAGGGGGCGCTTTAAGTAGTGCGTTTTAAAGACTCAATAACTCCTAAACGCCTGAACCGATTTCAATGAAATTTGGTATGAACGTTCAACTGCACCCAAGATAAAACATCAAATATAAAAAAATTCCAAAGACTTCTAAAAGAGGGCACTTTAAGTAGTGCGTTGTTAAGACTCAATAACTCCTAAATAACTTGACCGATTTTATTAAAATTTGGTACGTGAAATAACTTGACTCTACAACAGAATTGAGACTATTTAAATTTCATAAAACTTCAGTGAGAGGGCGCTTTCTTCAATCAACTTTGTTCGGCTCATTCACGTCAAAACGGATGAACCGATTTTGATGAAAATTGACAAGCATTTGTATTTGTTACTGAAATAGACCCTATGCTTTTAAAAGTTCTTTCGACAACAATCAAGGAAAATCGTTCCGAAGTTGAATGAAGACAATCCAAAAATCGAATCGATGCTTACAGAATTTTATAAAATTGAAATTTATTGGAGATAAAATTGCACACAGAAAAAATTTTCTCGGAATATGATAAAAATGGCATCATATTTACTGAAAAATGGTATTGACCTTGCTTCAGAGAATACTTTTCTCTAAATGCGATCCTAAAATTCTCTAAAAATGATAAAAACCTTCTATGAAATAGAGAAATATATAAAAATAATTCGATTTTAGAGAAAAAGACTCTTTGTTTTTGAAAAAAAAAATTGTTTTTATTGAAGAAAATACTTCTCATAGTGAATTTTTTATCAAAATATAGGAAAAAAATTTTCATTTCCAAAAACTTTTCCTGTATAAATGAGAATTTTTTTGTGCGAGAAAAATATTTGTCATTATAAGAGACATTGAAATATTTCCATTTCCTAGAAGTGAAGATATATTTCTTCGAAAATTTATTCTAATTGAAGAAAATTTTATTTGAAAAAAGGGAAATTGCTATTATCGAAAATAGAGAAATTTTTCACCGGAGGAAGATATGTGTTTTTTTTCTGAGTGGGGGTGTCCATTTTCCTCAGAAACCAGACGTCAGATCGAGAGGCAAGTACAGTTTTACGGAAATTTGACTTAACACTTTCGACGGAAAGAGGGGGCAAAACCCCAAAAAACGATAATTTAAAAAATTTTAAAATTGAATTGATAATTTTAAAAACGTAAAAATGAGAGCAGTTTTCAAAATCGTCCTCTTTCTGTGCTCGAGGCACAACCCCGAGTAACACCGGGTTACATCCGCTAGTAAATTTTATATAAATCAATTTTTCAATAATAGATTCATACCCACTCATAGCCCACTCAATCAAATTCATTTGATGTGATCCTTGCGCTCAAATGATGACTTCCAAAAAGAATTATAAATGTTAAAATATTCATTACCAAAAATTAAATGAACGTTTTTAAAAGCTCATTTTAAAATTTTTATTTTAAAAAACCAAACGAACGTTTTATAAATCAATTTTAAAATGTTAATTTTAAAATATTTATACGTTAAAATATTAATTTTTCTTATCAATTTTAAAGCGTTTTACGGAGTTTAACTTTCCAGACGCACATAAAAATTAACCTTTGTTTGTGAAGTTTTTTCTCAAAAAATTATCCAATGAGTTAAAATAAAATTTTTATACTTTATTAATGGCGGGGTAAAGTATTTTTACTTTTTTTTAACCATTTTTTATGTAAGGCACAACATCTCAAGAATGTTGTGTCCAAATTTGAAGTCAATCCGAGTAAATCTTTCGGAGATATGTATTTTGAGTAAGTTTACCTCGAACGTCGATAAACGTAGCTTTTAAACTTTAAACGCGTTTTTCCCAAAACTACATTTTCAAAGTCCGTGTTCACACTGAGAAAACTGTGCGCCTCTAACGTTTATTTTCATTTCAAAAACGGACATTTTAAAATTAGCTTCTAAAACTTTCGTTTGATTATCTATAAAAAGTATTTTAACATGAGTTTTTAAAACGTTCGTTTGATAGTTTAAAATGAAAATTTCGAGAATTGCATGTAATTCTTCTAAAATTTTAATTTTGAAATATCAAAGGAACGTTTTCCTAGCTAATGTTAAAATGTTTATTATAGAAAATCAAACGAACGTTTTAGAAGCTCATTTTAAAATATCCGTTTTTGAAATGAAAATAAGCGTTAGAGGAGCAAAATCTGGGTTAAACGTTTTCAAAAGTAGCTCGCTACCTGCTTTTCGTGCTATGAAACGTTTTCACAGTTTTCTCTGTGCACTGCCATTTAAAAACACTTGACCGACTCATTTAAAACTTGGTTTATATTTTCTACACATAAAATGCCTCCCCCCCAACGCTTAATTTGATTTTTTTTTTACATAAAGGGGTTTTCCCACCCACAAAATTGCGGAATTTTTCGTGGAAAATAGCAGTTTACACTTCAGATGGCTACCAAAAATTTTTACATGAAAAAACAAATAATCAAAGAATGTGGGGGGAGGATTTGATGATACTTTGACTAAATTTTAATGGTTTTTGATTTCCTGGAAAAGCTCTGTCATGGCTTGTTTTTCAATATTTCAATATTCCGGGAAAAAAATTACAGAATATTGGTAAAAGTACACTTAATAATTTACGAAAGGTTTTAATAAATTTGCTCATACTCAAAAAAAAAATTCAGTGTTTTTTTTCTATGCTGAAACCCTTACACCCTCCTTAAACATGCTTATGATATGTCTACACAGGGAGCTAAGTTTGACTTACCAGTGCAAGGCTTAACTCAGTTTGCACTTGTAACTTGAACATGCCTTGTTTTGGTTTTGATGAGCAAATCGGCGTACACCATAGCTGTCTCGGAATTATAAAATTCCACGATTATAAAATTATTTTTTACATTTTTTAACATTTTGCACCAAGTGGTGACCGGAGGCTTCTTTGGTGTGCACCGATTTGCTCCTCTTCTCAATACACATTTTCGTTAAAATTCTTTTTAGTTAAGCTTGCCTTTTTCTTTATTGTTGGGCTAGTATAACTTGCGTCCTATAAAGTTTTATTAAAAAAGTTATTTTCCAGCGAAAACTTAAAATTTTCCAAAAGTGCGTTGTGCCAGCGACACTAATCCAATCAGCAATCACTAATCGAATGAACACCTGCTCAACAGTTTTTTGGTTAACGCTAAAGCAGAATGTTCATTCTATTCAGGCTATCAGTGTGTTCAAGGAGAGTGGAATTGAGAAAAAGCCTTTACAACAACAATACGACACAGCTCTGTTAATCTCTGTCCATCTCACTGTTACACTCGCATTTACTCTTCTTTCTGGAGGCTACAACAGCGATGCTTAACAGAGCTATGACGCATATTTTGATGTTTTTTCTGATAAAACCCATTGGGAAAAAGGTGTTTTTACGTTTCCTTCAATTAACCTATCTTAATGACATCCTATTCAAATAAAAATATTATTCTGCACTTCTACTCAAAAATACCTTTCCATCGATATAAGTATTATGTAAATATATTGACATTAACACAGTTAAAAGTGTACCCAAAACTTTTTGTTTGCGTATTAATATATAGATACCATGATATTTACTACAGGGTGTGACAGTTCAAGTGCGCACAAAGCCTTACTTTCAAGTGATTCAACAAAGCTTTGTGTGTTTTTGACAATTAGTTAAAACATATACATAAATGATAAAATCAAAGGAGTGCCTAGCTGGTGGGTGCATTTTTCTTCAACCTTGTCATAATAGAGACAATCGGATTAAAAATTTATGCATTTGCACTGACACACCTAAATATTAATATTTTTGTTTATTATTTTCAATATTTTTATCTAAATGATGTCAACCGATGTTCTAATCTCGTTAATGGTAATTCTTTTTACCTACATGTTCAGTCTTACAGCTGTAACTATATTTCTATATGTTAACAACAAGTATTCTGTTATTGAAAGCAAAAGCTAAAATTTATGAAAATGTCTTTAATATAAGAAATAAGTTCTTCAATACTATTTTTCTGAAGATTTTGCAAGAAAGTTGTGAGAATATGAGTCAACCAATCGATATATACAGTGAGGGTAATTTTAATGATTTTCTTAAAAATAGTTTGTTTAAGAAATTTAAAAAGTAAACTTTAAATAAATATGCTCTACTTAATATATGTGAATAAAATAATATCTTTGCTATAAATTATATACCTACTGGGGAGTACAATACGAAAGTTTTTTTCAAATTAAGGCATTACCGGGATTGATTCCAGAACTGCTACGGAATATTTTTATACAATTTAAATTTTAATCAATAAACAAAAACGAATTTTCCTTGAATTCGAGGTGAAACCGAGGTCGATTGCGAAATTTATATTATTCGATATTTATTTCGAAAAGGAAATTTGTTCTTGTATTTCAAATGAGAGTGGGAGACATGCACACTTCATTCTATGTAAGCAATTTTTTTTTGCGAAATTAATTTTTTTTTAATATCGAGCCATAACCGCGAAAAAGACGTCACCATCAAAACTAAAATTTTAAATAAGATTTCTTTTAATTATTTTCTTCTTAAAATTTTTAGTTACGACATTGTTTTTACACAATTCTATCATTTAAATAATTATATTATTTTAGTTACTTTTATTTTATAATTCAAGATTATTGATTAAATTATAAGTTTCGATAAGAAAATAAATTTTTGTAAATTGTTGGTTACTTCTTTTTTACAGTTATGGCTCGATATATTCATATCTTACGCGAATCGATTATTACGAGATAAGATTAATACTACAAATGCTAGTAAAGACTCAAACTTACATATATTTTATGCAAGCAAAATAAAAAAAATTTTTAGTTTTTGTATTTTTAACTGAAAACAATGTTAGAAAGCTAGAAAGAGAAAAATTGTTTAACCAGTTTACTTTACTTTAGTTTTTAACTTTAACTGAACTTTAAAAATATTATTGAATAGCGTGCTAATTATCTGACCACTACTGTATATTTCTAAACAAATGCATTAATAAATACTGTTTACGTAGCTGTGAAAATATGAAGTTTGCTCTTTGCAAATCAAAGAAGCATCCACTCTACACAAATGTACTTGAATTCTTGTTTTGTTAGTTGCTGGAAATCGCAGATACATAAGTATATCTGAATGAATTTATTTGTTTAGAACTTTTGCTTTCGATGACTTTAGAACGGTTGCATTGGAGGCCAATAATTGTAGAAGGCAATGTATTGAACATGACATATTTTCAATCTAGATATCGTATCTGACTAAAGACGAAGGCCAGGCTCATTGCAAATTTCTATAAGAAGAAGTTTCAGTTATAATGAAGTGCTTGAGATGGATTGATATATGGTGGATGCACAAAACTTAAAGAATCTCGTTATATTGTTTTCGTAAAATAATAAAATATTAACCTAAAGTTAATAACAACATAAAAACAACATCAAAAAAACCGAATAGAATTTTTACAAATTACAAATTTTTGATCAAATGAAAAATGTTACATATATGATATCACGTATCACATGTAGGGTATTATGAATTTTTTTTTCAACTTTTATAACTTTTAAATACTTTCAGCTATAATGTTATAAGCAAAAATCTTATTGCAATGTTGGAAAAAATTCAACAAAAAATAGTCTAAAAATATTGATAACATAAAATATTTCAACTTATTAAAAAAAAGTTTTCTACACTGTATAAAAACACTAGTTTCTGAATTAAATATTGCATATACTTCTTACATATCTTACTTACTTACTTAGATGGCGCTTACAACCGTTGGTCGGTTTTGGCCTGGTCTAAGAATTGGCGCCAGCCTCTTTTGTCGTGCGCTTGCTGGCGCCAGTTGGAAACTCCAAGCGTCGTCAGGTTATCCAATGCCTGGTCTTTCCAACGGAGATGCGGTCTTCCTCGTCTGCGTTGGCCACCGCTGGGTACCGAATCCAATATTTTTTTCGCTGGAGCTTCGTCGTTCATTCTCTCGACATGACCTAGCCAGCGAAGCCGCTCTATTTTAATACGCTTGACTATATCGATGTCGGCATATAGCTCATACAGCTCGTGGTTCCATCGTGTTCGGTACTCGCCATTGACGCAGATTGGACCATAGATCTTGCGAAGGATTTTTCTCTCGAACGCTCCCAAAGTCCTTTCAACAGAGCTGCTCAACGCCCAGTTTTGTTCGTCGAGAGAGAGCTCTGCTTCTCAATTGCCTACTGAGCCCAAAGTAACACCTGTTGGCAAGAGTTATCCTTCGTTTAATCTCAATACTGATATCGTTGGAGGAGTTAATACTGGATCCAAGGTAAACAAAGTCCTTCACTACCTCAAAGGAGGTGTTGTCAACAGTGACGTGGTTTCCAAGACGCTGGGACTGTTTGTTTGTTGACACGAGATACTTCGTTTTATCTACGTTCACTGCAAGACCCATTCGACTCGACTCTTTTTCTAGCCTGGAGAATGCTGCACTGACTTCGCGCATATTTTGGCCAATGATGTCAATATCATCAGCATACGCCAGCAGTATAACGCTCTTATAGAAAATTGTGCCGCTGCGTCTCAGGTCAGCAGCTCGGATGATCTTCTCCATTACTTTATTAAAGAAGTCGCACGATAAGGAATCACCTTGTCTGAAACCTTGCTTGGTATCGAACGGAAGGGAGAGGTCCTTCCCGATTTTCACTGCGCTGCTGGTGTTGTACAGTGTCATCCTGCAAAGACGTATTATCTTCGCAGGAATACCAAATTCGGACATGATGGAGTAGAAGTGACTCCTTATTGGACTGTCGAAGGCGGCTTTGAAATCGACAAAGAGATGGTGCGTGTCGATTTGTTTTTCGAGGGTCTTTTCCAAGATTTGTTGGAGCGTGAAGATCTGGTCAATGGTGGACTTTCCAGGTCTGAAGCCACACTGATAAGGTCCAATCAGTTGGTTGACGATGGGCTTCAGTCTTTCACACAATACGCTCGACAGGACCTTATATGCGATATTTAGAAGGCTAATCCCACGGTAGTTGGCGCAAATGGTGGGATCGCCTTTCTTGTGGATTGGGCAGAGCACACTGAGGTTCCAATCATCTGGAATGCATTCTTCCGACCATATTCTGCATAGAAGTCTGTGAATGCATTTAAACAGAGCTTCGCCACCGGTCTTAAACAGCTCAGCCGGTAGACCATCGGCTCCTGCGGTTTTGTTGTTTTTAAGCCGAGCTATAGCTGTTAAGACCTCGTTATAGTCGGGCAACGGAACTTCAACGCTGTCATCCATGATTGGGGTTTCCGGGATATCATCTCCACTGGCGGGATTGTTGTCAGCGTCGCCATTTAAAAGACTAGAGAAGTGTTCCCTCCATAGCATCAGTGTACTCTGGATATCTGTCACTAGATTCCCATTCTCATCCTTGCAGGAAGAGGCTCCGGTCTTAAAACCATCGGCCAGGCGTCTTATTTTTTCGAAAAATTTTCAAATCTCATTCCTGTCGCCATGCATCTCAATTTTCTCGCACTCACGCATTTCCGCCTCTCGTTTCTTTTGACTGAAAATGCGTCTCTCTTCCCTCCTCTTCTCTCGGTATCGCTCCATAACAGCACGCGTTACAACCGACTGCAGGGTGGCTTTGTAGGCGATGTCCTTCTCTGCAGTGGCGTCGCGACACTCCTGGTCGTGCCACTGGTTTCGGCGAGGGCGGTGGTAGCCTATCACCTCTTCGGCAGCCGTACGCATAGAGTGGGATATGTGCGTCCACTGTCCGCATATATCGTCGATCGGAGGAGTGCTTTCTTGAAGTAGGAGTGAGAGTCGAGTAGCGAAGGCTTCGGCCGTCCGTTTTGACTGCAGCTTATCGACGTCTAGCTTTCTTTGTGTAGGATTGCGAGCATTCTTAGCTGCGCACAGACGTGTGCGGATCTTGGCTGCGACAAGATAATGATCCGAGTCTATGTTAGCACCACGGATCGTGCGTACGTCTAGTACACTGGAAGAGTGCCTTCCGTCAATCAAAACGTTATCAATTTGGTTGCATGTTTTTTGATCAGGGGACAGCCAAGTGGCCTTATGAATATTGAGATGCTTGAATCTAGTGCTACTAACGACCATGTTTCGTGCTGCGGCGAAGTCAATCAACCTCATTCCGTTATCGGATGTGTTGTCGTGGAGGCTGAACTTTCCGACTGTTGGACCAAATATGTTTTCCTTACCCACCTTGGCGTTGAAGTCACCAAGCACGATTTTTATGTCATGACGGGGGCAGCGCTCGTATGCGTCTTCAAGGCGCTCGTAAAAACTTTCTTTGGTCTCGTCATCTTTTTCTTCTGTCGGAGCGTGCGCACATATTAGGCTTATGTAAAAAAATTTAGCCTTGAAGCGGATTATGGCAAGTCGTTCGTTCACAGGAGTGAATAGCAGGACATGATGCCGTATTCTCTTGCCAACTACAAATCCGCATCCAAACTCGTGCTTCTCCGCATGGCCGCTGTAGTAGATATCACAGGATGCTTGCCGTAAGCAACCCTGTCCCTTCCATCGCATTTCTTGGATTGCAGTGATATCAGAATTATATCTTTCCAAGATAGCAATCAGTTGGATAGAGGCACCATCCCAATTTAGGGTTCGGACATTCCAGGTGCATATCCGTAAATCATTATCAGTTTTTCGTTTGCGGTAGTCGTCATCAGATTTGGGGATCATTCTTTTATTAATTCTTATACTTTTCATTGAAATGGTTTTATTACATGGTGGGCTTCAAACCCAACGCACAACCTTTGCTTGATGGCCAAAGGCCATCTTACATATCACTGCAATAAAAATGCTATGTGTGATGCAGGTATTATTTTTTTTTTAAATTTGTTATTTGTTAAAATATAACCTTCAATTCTTTGCTGTTCGTTTTTATGAAAATGGTTTGTGTCTTTGCTTTATATGAATTACATAAATATTGTAATTTAAAAAATTGAAAATGTGACATCGCTGATATTCCCGCAATACTGCACAAGTCAAAATTGAAATTTTCGAAAAAGGCCAATTTATACAGTTCATATCTCGTATAATTTAAGAAATGATGTTATAAAAATCAATGATTACATATATGATTATGTAATAATATACTAAAAAAAATTTTACTTTTGATTTTGTAACGGTAATTCTCAGAAACAACATTTCTTCGTGGTCATCATTTCTTAAATTCAAAATTTTGAGTTGTCGATTTAAATTTTTATTTTTGTTTTTTTAAAAGTTGTAGAGAAAATATAATTCTTTAAAATAGAAAATTTTATTTTATTCAAAATAGAAAAAAAAAAACAAAATCAAATTGGCCATTTCAGCCCTTGAAAGGACTTTAACCGAGCTTCTTATGATCAAATAAATTTTGTTGTGTGTGTTACTAAATGTTTGCACACAATTTATCGAGAATTTATCGGCTAAAGTTCATTTTCTCAAGAAGCTTTACATGACATTATTTACTCTCTGAGGTTTGCCATTGTCTGCAGAGAGGTGGGGACCGATCAGAAAATTTTATGTTGAAAAAAAATTTGCCGCAAGTGGGAATCGATCTCGCGCTCCGAAGCCACACACTAAACCTGCATGTAACGCTCACCATTTGAAAAGGTTTCAAAATAAAATGTTTAATAGTTCGTTGAGTTAAGTAGTTAAAGACAAACAAGCTTTAACAATGATATTTTTTGTTCTCAATAAAAAGGCTCTAGGATACCTAGTATGAATAAAAAGTATTTAAGTTCAGGCCGCACAACAGCCGAACAAGAAAGCGTCTAAGCAAGAAACCGTAAAATGGCTGTACAACGATAATTTGTACGCAGGATAATTGGCAATCTGCAATTCAATCTGCAGCCAACGTCCTGTAAGCGCCCGTTGCTAGTCGTCTTACAACTTATTTCGAGAATTTATTTTTTATGCCTGTTGCTTGTATGTTTTACAGCCTGAGCTAAAAAATATTACATTTTACTCGGGGTACGATGACAATGACGAAAATATGCATGCATATAAAAAATTATATGTTCACTTTAGTTTAAATTCAAAAGTTTTTCGATCACTTCAGGTTCAGCAACTTTCATGACAACTCTCTAGTGACTTATAAATCAACCTACTTCTCTGACTTAGCCCCCTCTCATACATTCGGCCATTCGACTATTTCAAGTTCCGTCTCGTTGGTTCGTGGTTTGACTCCGTATAAATCGTTCCTTTCTTAGTGTTTTAATCTCCATTACACTTGCATATTGCAACCTAGTATGGTCCTAGGCATTTTTTGCTTGAAATAAACTGCACTGCACTTTTGCTGGCTTCATGATTTCAACTTTGTACAGAGTTTCCGCTTCGGGAAGATTATCGAAATTTTTCTAGTATTAATTTTCTTGGTCAATATCAATCTATCGATATCTGATCTTATAATTTCTATTGGGAACTTACAGAGACTAGCCAGAATTGAATATAACTTCTATATTTTTAACATTATAACTGTAACCTTATTTATTAGGACATACATTTATTTATCACTCGATAAAAAGATTTTAAATTTTGCTGTTTGCTCATTGTTATCAATCAAATTTACATTCAATCTGTATTTGCTAAAAGTTCCGAACGTTATAGAGGAGTTTACATAATGTATAAAATTTTTACATTCACGAATAGCTACGATGCAAACTCGATCCCTCGAAAAGGGAAACATCCCTACCGCTGCAAATTTGTGACTAAAGTATGTTTAGACAATCTTTCTATACAACTTTATTTGCTTGAAGTAAAAATTGCAGTTTGAGTACCGATGATCTCATGCATACCTACGTATATCTCATATCTAATGTTAATATGCTCACCTTTGTTATGCCGTCGTCCTACCATCAGAATTTTACTTCGTGCTCAAAATATATTCATTAAACCAAAAGTCGTAAATAAATGTTGTCATAAGCATGATTTATACAGCTGAAACGTGCTGTAGCTATATTTATCTGTTGCTGGTTATAGATACTTGTATAATGTTATAATAAACAACAAGATTTATTTGTTGAATTTGGCAAAATAGCGGCAATACCTACAGGTAGTAGATATTTATTAATTTTGCATTGAATTTGAGCTCAAATATGTTGGAAGTTTCTTCGTAAATAATTCATAAGCTTTTAGTTAAGAAGAAGTTAAATTTTAGCTAGCTAGCTAAATGCCTTTAGCTTATAGATTGTTTTTCGTTCTTTGGTTATATTTATCGTTTGGTATTTGCAAATGAATTTATTGAAATTGTGACAACTGCAAATTTTGTAGCAAAATTTACGGAGCTGTAGTGCTTATGTGCAAATTGATATGAAAAATAGCAAAAAATAAAAAAAGAATATGATGTAAACATTGCAGAGTGGCTTGCTGGAAATATATGCAATATGAGATCTAACAAAACATCTATCTTTACAATAAAGTCTTATGACACGAATAAAGAAATAAAAATACTGCTTTGAAAATTAGTTTTTGTTCAAGGACAAATATTTTGTATCTTCTCGAAGTATCGAAAGTTCACATGGATTTGTGACATTAGATGAAGGCAACACAAAACGATACTTTGAGTATTTAACGTAAAAATTAAGTGTTGCTCATCAAACCAAAACATCATTTAAAAATTGTTGATAATAAATAAAGTTCTAGTTGAGAACTATATTTATTTCCCGTAACATTTTTTTTTATTTAATTCAATTCTAAAGCAATTTAATCCTGTTGCTTCATATATTGCGGAAACGCAGTCATTCGTCATTCGACATTTCCGGTGCTTTGATAAGGCAAATAGCTGTTTATGCGCCGGTAGCGGCATGTATGTGTTTTTTCTTCCGCAGCAAATTTTTTATTTAAATTTTCCAATATTTTTCGTGTACTTAGAACAAATATGTACATATTTATAAACATATTAAAATATGCTTAAAGCATTCATTATTAATTTAAGGCATACCAAATGGTGCTGAAGACCAATAATTTTTTTAAACTCTCGGTTTATTAGGTTCATGGATTAAGGACAATATGTATTAGTCTTTAATTATGTTCAGATTAAGGATGTTACGAAGGTGTGTTTATCTGAACCGAAGTCGGAACCGGAGTTTTTAAATTTGATTTATCGGAACCGGGGTCGGAATCGAAGCCGAAGTCGATGTCGGAGTCCAAGAAAGATGCGTTCGTTAACTGTTAAGGTTATTAATTGTAAAATAATAATAAAAATAGTAAAGTGTTCACTATCTTTACTCAGCACTGAAAACTTTATGTAAATATTACACACATGAACGTAAGTATATATACAACAATAGGAAAATATCTAGTTTTAAGTTTTGTTTTAGCAAAATGAAGTGACTCTAAAAGTACTAAATTGTACTTAATGACCAAAAGCTTGTCACCTTTCTCCCCGTCCAACCGATTTCTTAGAGGACCATATATGAGACCGACACTACAAAAAAGTTGCTCACTTGCAACTGATCCTGAAGGACAGCAAATTTCGAATTTACTCTTTAAAAGTTTACAAGGAATTGAAATTGTTTAGAGAAGAACTGCACTCGTGAGTGAGATAAGTAAAATCATATACGCCGGAACATTTCGATCTTCGTTGTAACTCCAATTCAAACTTATCGGACCGAAGTCGGAGGTGTAAAATCAATCGGAAGTTCTGACCTTTCGGAACCGAAGTCGAAGCTCCGTTACATCAATAGTTCAGATATATTATGTGCAGCATATCTTTCTCAGGCTTCATTGAAATGTTGTATATATCAATTGAACTCAATTGAACCGCTGTCATCGTTATAAATGTGTATGTATGTAGTATATACTATATACGCAGTGAGATATGTATACAGGGGCGGATCTGGAAAAAATCTTGGGGGGGGTAAATTATTAAAGACACACATTTTCGATTTGAGAAAATTTTTTCTTTTTACATATAGACAAATTGTATTTTTTTGAATTGAAATTATTGAATTGTTTAATAAGCATTTTTTCCAGACACATACACGCCTATTTCCGTATTTATTAATTCCACCCTTTTTCTGGAATAATGTCTTAGCGAAAAGTAAATAAAAACTCTAAATTTAATTTATTTTAGATTAAAGGTTGATTTATTCAAATTTTTCACATTTATTCCATTATAAAAAAATTGCACAATTATATTTTCAAGATGTGCAATGAAAAAACATAGTTCTTTAAATTCAAATTAAAAAAAAATTAAAGGAATTTGAAACTCATTGTTCTGACGATACGACTATGATATGGTGGTAATAAAATTGAATGTACAAAAATGTTTGTTTTTTCAATTTCTTTGAAAATATGCAAGATAATAAAACAAACTAAAATGCTTATTAAAATTCAGATATTTTCTACCAAGTAAACAAAGTTTTTGTAAATTCGTTGAAAAATATCAAGGATGCAAGGTTTCAAAAGAGCAGCCTACGTAAAATTGTGAAATTTTTTCGACTTTGAACGTCGATATCTTCGAAACTGTCAAATAAATTGTTATTGAATTTGCAAAAATTGAAAAATCTAGTATTTCTTCATTGAAATCAGTCATAGTAATACACATCGGTAGATCAATATAATATATATAAGAAAATTATCAGAAAAAGAACTAATTTTCATGTTTTTGCCTATAACTCAAAAACTCAAGCTGATAGAGAAAAACGAAGTCCATATTTGACTTCATTCGGCAGTCAAAATTCATTCGGAATTGTTTATCGAGATCTCTGCACCTTTTATAAAGCTTAATTTTGTTACTCTTTGTTATTAGATAGTCATTAGATAGAGACAAATTATATGACAAAATCATTGCAAATTTATCAATTACTTCGTTAATATTTATTTTAATGTCTCTAAGTATATGCAATAATGCGACTCCATTCAATCGTTCTTCTTGCATAGTTGAACGTAACCATGTTTTTAATCGTCGCTGTGTAGAAAGACTTCGCTCAGCTGTTGTTACACTGATACGAAGCGTGGCAAAGATATCAAACGTTTTAGAAATTAGTGGAAAAATGTCATACAAAGAGTAAAAACGGTGTTAATATCATTAATATTAGTTTCGCTCGCCTATTTACACTGCCAAATTTCAAGTTCATGAAATAGTTGAATTTGAATTAATTCCTTACTAAAAGTGGACTAAAAATGCCAGGTTCATTTCATGAAAGTCGGTTGTGGTAATTTGGTTGGTTTGTTGCAATTATCATTACTAGTGCCGCCTGGGGTCTATTTTTTTGGTTTGCTTATTTAAAGTTGTATAAAATAGTCGGTGCACTCCTTCCCCGCAGTCTTATTAATTTAAAAAAAGAATTATCAAAATCGGTTGAAAAACACGGGAGAAAATGTTTCTTAACTGTTTTCCCTACGCCTATTTAAATAAAGATGAAGTTAAAGAAGGCTTGAAAAATTTCAGAATTCCAAACAATTTAGAATTAACTCAAACAAAAATAAATGTATGCAACAAATTATTTGCGGAGTTGATACAATTTTAGCAACTTCAACCTAACATTAATTCACTTAAATTAATTCACTTCAAAACAACCCTTACAGTCTTACAGATATTTATAATATTTTCATAAGGACCATATTGAAATATTTCTGAAAAATATTTTAACTAATGATGACATAATTTAAGTAAAAACAGACTATTGGATTTTACATTGTTTGAACTTTTTTGTTTTTTAAATTTATAAAGTGAAAACTGAAAGTAAGAATGCACGTATTGTTTTTTTATAGAAAAATTTGTTGGCACATAGGTTGCACAAAAGTTTCGCAGGTTTTCAGTAAAAATTTAGAAGAATAAAATATTTTAAGTGGCAACTCTGGTCTGCACTGCCAAAATCTTAATTGCGCTCATTAAAAATCAAAATCAATGTTGCTCAATGATTTCATATAAAGCGCATTTTTATACCCCCACGCGTACTGCGTAAGGGGTATATTAATTTTGTCACGACGTGTGTAACGCCCATAAGGAGGCGTGGTAGGTATAGAAAAGTATATATATTCTTTATCAGCATCACCACCTGAGTTGATTTAGCCATGTCCGTCTGTCTGTCTGTCCGTCTGTCTGTCCGTCTGTCTGTCCGTCCGTCTGTCTGTCCGTCTGTCTGTCTGTCTGTGGACACGATTACAGCCGTAATTTTGAAACTATTGTGCTGAAATTCAATATTTAAGCTTTTTTCTAAAAAACTAAGATCAAGTTCGAGAATGGGCTAAATCGGTTGAAAACCACGCCTACCTCCCATACAACACAAATAATGAAAACTCTATGAAGAGGCTAATATCAAAGTTACAAAACTTAAACTCGGTATTTGTGTGTTCTATGGCACAACTTAAGTGTATTAGAAAAATGGGCGTTATCCACCTACTTACACGCCCACCTCCCATACAACCCCAAAATTGAAAACTCTATAAAGAGACTAATATTAAAGTTACAAAACTG
Source organism: Tetanocera ferruginea (assembly GCA_958299015.1). Classification (NCBI taxonomy): domain Eukaryota; kingdom Metazoa; phylum Arthropoda; class Insecta; order Diptera; family Sciomyzidae; genus Tetanocera; species Tetanocera ferruginea. Next base: position 74,432,628 of record OY282642.1, read on the forward strand.
AAACTCAGTATTTGTGTGTTCTATGGCAAAACTTAAGTGTATTAGAAAAATGGGCGTTATCCACCTACTTACACGCCCACCTCCCATACAACCCCAAAATTGAAAACTCTATTAAGAGACTAATATTAAAGTTACAAAACTGAAACTCAGTATTTGTGTGTTCTATGGCAAAACTTAAATGTATTAGAAAAATGGGCGTTATCCACCCACTTACACGCCCACCTCCTATACAACCCCAAAATTGAAAACTCTATAAAGAGACTAATATTAAAGTTACAAAACTGAAACTCGGTATTTGTGTGTTCTATGTCAAAACTTAGGTGTGTTAGAAAAATGGGCGTCATCCACCCACTAACACGCCCACCTCCTATACAACCCAAAAATTTAATATTTTATAAAAAGGCTTATATTTATGCTTCAGAAAAACAATTTGATATGTTTGTAATTTAGACACATAAAAATAACAAAATCTTCTAAAATCTCATACAAAAAGCTCTCTATTTTAAGATTATTTAACCCTTAAGAATCAGTCGTGGGGGTATTTTAACTTCGGCCAAGTCGAAGATATACCTTACTAGTTAAACTAATCGTTAATATTTTGCAAACATATAATTATTATAAAGCAAGCACTTACGCTGAGGTAGTGACTTCAAGTTTTTTTATTAATTTTTATTTGTAAGAAAATAACGCGTATTTAAAGTTGATTGTTTAAAAATGGCTGTAAATTTGAGAACATAACGAGCTGTAACTTTGTTTTCAGGCTTATTTAAAAAAAAAGGTGAAGTTGCACTACCTCGACTTAAGTGTTTGCTTTACATATAATTTTATTTTGGTTTTTGAAGATGACTACAGATCTTGTTAATCTACAAGGAAAATGGTCCTACTTTTCTCGCATCGCTTCATAAAAACGTCACCTACCGCAATGACGTCACAAAACAAAAAAAAAACAAAAATTTTTTGTATATACTTTAATAATTGTTGAAATCAATAAAAAGACTAAAGTTTAACAATGTCTCTGATCATTTTTTTGTGTTATTCTTTCAAAAAACGATTTCAGAATCGCTTATGTATACATAAAAGTACCCTTAAGTTGTGAGCACGATTATTTTTTCCAAATAAAGTATTAAAAAGTAAAGTATTTAAAAGTTCTTTTGGGGGGGGTAATTACCCCCTTTACCCCCCCCTTGTATCCGCGCCTGTATGTATATATATAATTATGTAGTCATCATGCACAGATATAAATAGTGTTGAAGCGCTTTAGTAATAGTCAATGAATCTGAGTAATGAATGTCAATGACTATGAAACACTAACAGTGTGGGTCAAAGAAATAGCACACAAGTTTGAGTTAAAATTTTTACATTTCAAATTCATTCATTAAAAAATCAAATCAAATTTTATTATTAACACAACAAATTAAAGATTTTTTTTGGCTAAAGTTTTTGGCTAAAGTTTTGAATTTGTAGAATTTGAATTTGCATTTAAAGCGAAAAGGTTGATTTTAATGTGTAAAAAGTAAAAAGAATTCGATGAACAAAAATTTGAATTTGAAGAGTAAAATGTAGAAATAATTGTGAAAACCTTGTTTCTTAAACTCAAATGCATTTTTCAAAATAATACTACTAGTTCTTGTTCATCTGTCAAAGCTATATAGTATTAATGGCAGTGATAACGCTTATTTCGAGCAAGACTGTCACAACTCAAAATTAAGCACCATGAAAAAATGTAATTTCTGAAAATCACCAGTATAAAATCAAAAATCAAAGTTTTAAATTATATTATTACATATTCAACTATCTCAGTATTTATCTTTTTAACATAATTTTTCTGCAATTATTCGAGATATGAACTGTATAAAATTGTATTTTCCGAAAATTCAAATTTTGAGTCATGACAGTCTAGCACGAAATGAGCGATATTGTTGTGTGTTTTATAAATGGATGCGCATGAAAAAATGGACTCCTTAAAAAAATGACAACTTTTAAATGGTCACATTACTTTTTAAAGAAAAATCTGTTTAAAATTACAATTTATCTGGAAAAAATGGTATTCAATATAATGCATTCGATTTAGTGAAACATCAATATCATACTGTTCGAGATATATATTTCATATTTCATACTACTTTCTTATACGCAAACGAAGAACTACTTTCTATCTTATGTACTAATAACTGCTTATATAAATCAAATAAATAAATCAATTTAAAATATAGATATCGAAAGTTGAGGTACTCCAAAAAAGTCAGTCTTTATCAAAAATCCCTAAAAAAAATTTGATAAAGTTCTTAGTTAACTCCCTACACTGGGGGAAATATGTGTTAACATTAAATTTATTTCAAGTATTACAAGTTTCAACACTATTTTTTATAATATTACAAATATCAAGTTTACAGTTGAAAATTAAACACACTTGTTTTAAATTTTATTTATAGAAACAAATTTTATTTATGTAGCCTCCGTAATTGAGTAGTTAGCGTGCTTGACTGTCATCCCAGAAGTTCCAGGTTCTAATCCCGGTCTAGCCATTATCCTACGCTTTTATCTTTCTTTAATTCATTCCTCATTTCAAATCAACTGAAATAAAAAATTCATCAATATATACGACTTTGGAAGTTGTAGTTTGTGGTAGAGATGTTTGTCGAATGAGATTGCTTAATAACTCGAATTGTCTGAGGTAAGGCATAACACTTGCCTCAGATTCAATCTAGCTGTTGATATAGGGCTCCGTCACACATAGAACATTCTAAACTTGTTTCTCTTAATTTCCCTTTCTCTCCTACTTATCTATTTCCCCATTTTCGGAACCAATGCAGACTTGACTGAATAAGTTTGACATCTGAAATCCTTGGTTTAATGCTTAAAAAAAACAGGCGTTATATTCCTATTAAAAAAGCTTTCTTCTCAGTGTACGCATAAGAGTGGCAGAAATAAGTGAGGCATCTAATGCAAATGTTATATGTATATGTAACTATAAAAGAAGCTGACTCAAAAACGATACATGATACATTTTCTGTAAGAGTAACGGGTGGTTTTTTTTCTGTAATCTTGTTTTTTTTTATTAAGTTCACTATCGACAACATTCCGTTAATTTATATACTATACCATCGGAAAACATAAATATCAAAACAGTCTGTTTTTGTCCAGCTTCTCTACACACGTTCATTTTGTCTTAGTCGCGCCCGGAAAAAATTAAAAGTGGCACATACAGGTATAACGCGTAACCTTACAGACCACATCTTTCGGGTTCTAGAAGTGCTAAACCTAATTTTCTTATCAGTATTTCGATTTTAAGTCGTTTACTTCATTCCTCTTCTTATATTTCATTATATTTTTTCATTGCGAATTTCGTTAATTTTTTCAAAATGCAGACATACTTTGGAGCAAACTTCCAAAATATTTAACAGACCACATTAAACTGGTAATATCTTCAAAACAACAAAGAAGTTAGAAGAACAAAATAAACACTTGAGGCCTACTTTTATGTACACTCACAAATTTTTGGTTTCACGGAATATTTTCGATATATTTGCAGAAATGTGGGTTCAAGTGTAACGTTAAAGAGAAAAAAATTGAACAATATGAGCCAGCATATAACATATTCTCTCATGCGAAACTTCCAGGCGTTGCTTATTTTTCCACAGACTGTATCACAAGAGACCTCAAATTTTGGAACAAAGTTGTTTGAAACATTAAAACTATGTTAAATCGGATCAAACATGGAATATCTTAAATTTTGCATGAGTTATATTTGTATGGAACTTTTCAATTTTACTATCAATTTTATAAATTTTAAAAAACATACCTTTTAGAAGCTTAAAGCCAAATAACTCATAAAATAATAGCAACAAAATAATGCAACAAAACTAACAACAAAAAAGTTATTTGCAAAATAAAATATATTTGTTAAAAAGTTATTTGCAAAAACTTTTTCGCAAGAATTTTCGATCAAAATAATACCTATACAAATGATTTCGCTATACATGAATTTACAAAACTTGTATTAATCAAAGAATTTATTCATATACTTGCAAAAATTTCATTATTAGAAAAAATTTTGAAAACTGTTCCGGGTGTGACCAACTTCTTGTAACGGAAATGAAGAATAAAAATAATTTATTGAATGAAAAAAGTTAACAAATTTATGTAAAACATCAGCATCTTTACTTTAGGAAAGTTTCATTCTTATCATAAGCCCATGTTGCTTCTTAGGAAAACTATAGCATTTTTCTGGGACGGGTGTGACACAGAAAAAACAGTCAGTTTAAATATTTTGTACTTTGAAAACGCAGTAACCAATCATTATTACAACCTATTCTTACAAAACATTAATATCTTTTTTAATATTACTAACCTTATTTTTTTAAAAGTTGTATCAAAAGATGACTGATTTTAAGGTTTAAATTAAATCAAAATATTTAAAAATTTTTTAAACTCGAAATTTGTTTAGTTAAATTGTCAAAATAATATAAAAAAGCATTTAAATTAAAAATATTTTTGCAGCAGGACTAACTTAAGATTCCACTTCAATTCGTAACCCAAAAATTTCTTCAAATACATGCATTTTAGAATTCATGTTTCCGTTCCTCATTTCTGTGGAATGAGCCTTTTACCAATATTTTGTGCTTTTTTTATGACCAACACTGTATGATAAACGTTATCCATGAAGTAGAATATAACCACATGTTTGCATGCAAACTTATGTTTGCCTTATTTCCTCGCACATTTGTCTATGCCTTGTCTTTGTGTCAGTTTGATAGATTGATGATTTGTCGTCTATCTACAGATGAAATTGAGTGGAGTTGAGCTGTTGGCGTTTAGTCTTGTCATCATATTTAAATTAGCCACAAACAGATTTTTACATAATTACGTCAACCATTTATTATTTTGCTGACCTTAAGACTTAGATCGTGCGACTGATTGCCTCACAAGTGGACAAAAAAATCATTGTAAGTGACAAAATTCAAATTGATTTTCTCAAACATGTAAATTTTACAGTCCATAAGATTAAAACTACATCTAAAGTAAACATAGTAAAACATAATTTGTTTTTTGATTTCATATAATCGAGTGCTGTGAAATCGTGGTCGCCGCAAAAAACAATTTTTTCGAGGCACCAGCGTAGAACTGCAATAAATCTGTTATTACTTTTAATTTTTTGTACCAACATCTTTTAAAATAATCTTCAAATGTTGTATTACAATATAAAAATAAGAACATGTTTCCAAAGCTCAGAGTATCAGTTATTCGACATACCATCTGAATCGAATATATTTAATTTCGATTCATTCGCGAAAACAACTGAAATTTTATATTTTCGGGCATTCGAAAAGTGTTCCTTGACGTACATGAGTAGATGAGTCCACATAGACTTTTTTAGGCTAATAAACGGCTTGATTCGTGCTGTTCGACCATAAAAGAGAACTTTTATTTGAGCCAAAAAAAGGGTTAATAATTTCCATACTACGTTGTTAACTAATTTGGGCGTAAACTTCAGAAGCTAATTTCGGTGCTGAAAGTCTCAGGTTCGCCATTATTTTTCGTACAATATGTCACTCGTCGGATGTATTGAAAACTTTTTTTAGAGCTTCTCTGCCCTTATTGCTCAACCGATTCTCTATAGAGGTATAGGTACTTACCATTTTAGCTATTTTTACTGCGAGAAGGCAGTATTTTTAAGGGGAAAAAAAAGTTCATTCAAAAAAGTTTATTTTAATGTTTTAAAATGCTTATAAGTTCAAAAAAAATAAGATATAATTTTTAAAACTTTAATGTATATTTTTTAAGAAAAAAAAAATTACATAAAAAAAATGTTTTTTGATTTTTGTATTAACATAAATGCCTACTGGAATTATTTAAAAAAAAACATGAAGCAAGACTTTCATTATTCAAAAAAACTATTTTATACAGTTCATAATTGAAGAATGTAATTGTATCACAGTTTCTAATTTATTATACAAAATCTAGTAATTCAAAAAAAAATTATGCTGTAAAAATGAATAAAGCGATGATTATTGATTATGTAATAATATTTTGTATTTAATGTAATAATATTATTTAAAACTTTGATTTTTGATTTTTTAACGGTGATTTCAGAAAAAACAATTTTGCATAGCTAGTTATATTTAAAATTGTAAATTTCGAGTTGTGACTTTTTTTTACGAAATTAGCGATATAATAAGAACCCTTTCATGTTATCAGAGATAATTGCTCTCCAAAACGTCATCGCCGCGTGGTCTCATTAACTTTTTTGTAGTTTTTGCTCGCGAAACTTCAAAATTATTTTTACATAAAATTAAATCTATTATAAAATAAGTAGGCTCTTGTGAAGAAGGCAGTTTTTGTATTAGTTTACAAAAAGTAAGACACTAATCTATCTAAAATCTATCTAAGTTCTTATCGACTAAACGAACTATTAAACGAACAATAAAAAAAGTAATGACAAAAGCACAATTTGGGCTTACTTCGATTCTTACTTCTCAGTTAAATCTATGACGTTATTTAGGGTTTTACAAAGATTATTCACTTTATTATCTATGTTTATTATTCGACGGAAATCTCATATCTGTTTATGAAAAATAATAAATCGATACGCATTGGAAAGCTTAAGTTTATGTCTTTCTAGGGAAAACTAATGACGCTTAGGTAACAACAACTTTTCATGTCAAAAATCCTGTTTTCACACAAAGCTAAATATTAATTGATCAATAATGAATGTGTCATGTGCCGCGATCAATAATAATAATAATCAATAGAAAATGTGCCGCGATGCTTACAAAATTGCTGGTATTTTTCAATTTTATTTAAAAAAAAAAAATCAGATTTAAGAAATCATATTTAAAAGCAAGTCTGTTGCTAGAAAAACACAGACCTTCAGTATTCCCTAAAAGGCTGATTAGAAGAATGGCCGATAAAAAATATTTTAACAAAAATAAAAAAAAATTAAAAAACAAACAAATTTTAAATGCCAAAAAAAAGATTTTAAATTGATTGTTTGGATTATTAAGAGATATTAGAACAATAAAGAGAAGTTCATTATTTCTTAAGCGCTTTAACTTGAATGAATTGGTAGGATGAAAACATGGACAATGATATGTCAACATAGAATGATTGCACTCTTCTACAAATAGAATATGTAACATGGCTCGAAAATAATCTTACAAGGAAAGGTGCCCAAGTGACAGTCTCCGATTTGTATGATTTTCGGATATGTCAGAGAAGTCATAAATTTAAGATTGACAACAAAAAAAACAAATTGGCCATTTCAGCCCTTAAAAGGACTTTGAGCGAGCTACTTCTGATCAATTGTGTTGTGTGTGTCATTAAATGTTTGCACACAATTGCCCGAGAACTGGACCTACATGTTTTATGCCGACTCCGAACGGCTAAAGTTTATGTTCTCAAGAAGCTTAAACTGGTATTATTTACTCTCTGAGGATTGCCATTGTCTGCAAAGAGGTGGAGACCGATCAGAAAAATTTTTTTTATTGAAAAAACTTTTCGCCGCGACTGGGGATCGAACTCGGGCTCTGAGCATGCTAAGCCCCACACTTAACCTGCACGCCACGGTCACCACAAGATTGGACTTCAGATCTAAGATTGACGGATTTTTTAAAATTGCTCAAGCGATGGTTTAGGGTTTCAAACTCGAGTTCAAAAATCGTTTCGTTATTTTCTAAGGAAGCATATATAAATTAAGCACCAAACGAAAGCTCTCAAAAAAAACACAAATGATGGGCATCAGTATTTCATAAAAAAAAAATTTGTTGTTTATTTAGTCGGTATCCAAGAAGTATGTTGACGCAATTGTTTCATATTCATTTGTGCTGAATTTAAGGGAATTTATAAATTAACGTTTGTTTTTTTTTTAAATTTTGAACCGTTTATAATGAAATGTTTTATTTAAATAAATTTCTTTTCTTGAATATTATTACAAGTACCCAAAATTTGTACCAACAATTTTGGTCTTTTATGTTTAAATATTTTATGGGAAAAGATTATATTTTATAAGCCTTCCACATAAAATGTTTAATTAAACTTGTTAGCCACATCACAAAAATCAAAAATATTTTAAACCATTACATCAAACATTATAAGAAAAATGGACAAAAAAAACATTTAGAATAGAATAAGGAACAAAGACAGCATTAGAAATGTTTTCAGAAAACTCCACCCACCTTAATATCTTTCAAATAAAACTTTGAGCGTTACGTAAATTCTTAAAGTATTCAAGTTTTGAAAAATATAAATAAATCTCATAATTTCCTCTAATAAAATAATTTTCCTTGGCAAACTTGAAATACTTTAAGGTTAATATAAACTCTCTATTTACCATAAATCTTTAAATAAAAAAGAAAATTTAAAAAAGTATGTAATAAATTATGAAAGTCTGCCACTCAGACCTTTCGCTTAGCACAACCATTATCCAAAACCAAAAACTGTAAGAATCTATATTTGGAGAGACTCTTAAGCATAATCAAAATAAAATATGCTGACTACGAGACAGACATATTAATTAGTTTATTTATAGTCTTATCGTGAGACTTATACTAATAAAATTTAAAATAAAAATCCTTCATGGATTACCTTTTTTTATTGTTGTTGCTATTTTGGCAAATTCTATTTAGCTCAGATCACTGAAGCATAAAGTTAATTATTGAGGTCATCCCTGCAAAGCTGGTTCAAGAGGATGATAGATAAAATTCGCGCATCGACTGATTTTATGCCTCGATGAATTTGTCAGTTTTTTTTTTCATTATTCTACCTCTTTGTTTCTGCCTTTATTCTACTTGCTCTTCACGTGTCCAATATTGTGTGTGACCAGTCGTGGTTTTACTGGCAGATAAAATTAGGCTGTTGGATTTAAGGCCATGATGGAAAGTACTGTTACTGTTATTGTTCTTGTTGTTTTGCTTCTATTGTCTATCAATGTCTTCCATTGTCCAACGCAAAATGCAATTAGCAGCAACAAATAAACCACACGAATAGCTTGTTAAAGATAAAGCCGATACTTCGGTCTGGCTCAATTAAAACGCTATAATTTTGCATACAGCATTTACACAACTACTTACAGTTATTAACTGTAAAAGATTTGATAAATTATTCTGATGCACCTCATAAAAATGATTATAAGTGCATGCATTTTTTTTTATTTCTGTGTTAAAATAAAGTGAAATGTTTTTTTTGCAGTTTTATTATTTGATAGATTAGTAACATAACAAAATAAAAACTTTTCACTTGCCTTTACAATTAAATACAAAAAATTGCGCATAAAATATTTCATAGAACTAAATATTTGGTATTTTTCCAATATTTTTTATAAGAAAAGTTTATTAAATTAAATACTTATAATTAATATGTTGTTCCTTTTTTACGACAATTTGACTAAGGAAAAATGGCATTGAATTATTCAAGGATTTAAGTGTGGAAGGGCTGTATTCCACCTGATATTTCTTCAATCACAATTTTTTAGTCTTTGGCAGTATCAAACTTTCTTCTATTTTTAAAATCACTACCAGAAAGGATTACCCAGGGATCCTCTATTGGGTCCTCAGGACTTATTGCTGGCCATTGCGGCAACGGTGGTAAAAAACACCTTAGTTCGTTTTACGCAGTGTATAGAAGCACTTTCCTGTTGGAAACTACAATTATCTTCATATATCTGACCGAGCAAATTCGACCAGTTCATCATCAAGTAGTTGGACATACATTTCCGCATTAGTTTTAGTAGATACTAGCGGATGTAACCCGGTGTTACTCGGGGTTGTGCCTCGAGCACAGAAAAAGGACGATTTTCAATACTGCTCTCATTTTGACATTTTTTAAATTATCAATTCAATTTTAAAATTTTTTAAATAATCGTTTTTTGGGGTTTTTTCCCTCCTTCCGTCGAAAGTGTTTAGTCAAATTTCCGTAAAACTGTACCAGCCAGATATGATTTAAAAAAAATGACATCTTCAACGTCTCGATCTGAAGTCTGATCTCTGAGGAAAATGGTCACCCACACTCAAAAAGAAACACATATCTTTCTGCGGTGAAAAATTTCTCTATTTTCGATAATAGCAATTTTCTCTTTTTAAAATAAAATTTTCTTCGATTAGACTAAATTTTAACATTTTCGAAGAAGTATTTCTTCACTAAAAAATGGAAATATTTCAATGTTTCTTATAATGCTATTTATTTTTATCGCACAAAAAAATTCTCATTCATAGAGAAAAATTTACTTGAAATGAAAAATTTTTCCTATTTTTTGATAAAAAATTCACTATGAGAAGTATTTTCTTCAATAAAAACAAATTTTTTCTCAATAAAAAATAGTATTTTTCTCTAAAACTGATATATTTTTATATATTTCTCTTTTTCATAAAAACTTTTTTTATCATTTTATGATAATTTTTAGGATCGCATTTAGAGAAAGGCATTCTCTGGAGCAAAGTCTAAACCAGTGATGCCCAGAAAAATTATTTGAAGAGTGCTACAACAATTACAACAAAAAGCCAACAATAATAACAAATCATTTGATTCGTGGCACACTAATTTTTTCCAACAACAAAAACATATAAAAACAACAACTCGCATACAACCAACATCCGCTCCAGCGCAAAAGTTCATATAAATTGAACACACAAAACAACAACACGAATCCTTCAATTTGCGCAAATACAACAATAAAGTAATAAAAATTAGGTTGATGAATTACAACAATCATTGCAATATTGAAGTTGTTGTAGAGTTGAAAGAGTGGAACATGTTAAAAACAACAACCCGAATGCTGACAGCACCCGAGAAAAACAACAAAAGGACATACAAACAACAACACGCATGCTGACAGTGCCCAAGCGCAGTGGCTAAATTGTTGAATACACAAAAACAACAACATGCAAACGCTTAAAAAACAACAAAGCATTAAGAAGCAATGATTTGACTTCAAACTGAATTCGTCGATTTACAACAATCATGAAGACATCGAAGTTGTTCAGTTTTTTGAATTTATTTTCTTTGAAACCGGTCGTGTCTTCTTTGAAAAAATAAGCAAAAAAAAAATTTCTAAAATATTCCAAAAATTTTTAAAATAAATTTTTCATATTAATAAAAACTCCTAAAAAACTCCAATTCTTTGTGATTATAAATGAAGGACGAACAGTACGATGTCCTTTTAGAAAGGAATAAGTGTTTAGAAAAAGAAAATTTTGATTTAAAGCAACAATTGAACATAATAATTGAACAAAACACAAATTTATCTAATGATGTTGCCATTCTTACCGCGCGTTTGGGTGAATTAGTTGATAACACGATAACAAAAAAGCGCAAAATTGTAAAAACATGCAATAAAATGGACACATCTGAAAAACAGTCAGATTCCATCAGTTTAAATTCTGCTAACAATTTTTCAGTGGATGTGCATAACCTCACTTCTGCTGATTCTGAATTGAACTGCAACAACAATCAAAATGCTAGCTGCAGTGTTTCAAAGGAAGGGCGTGCTAGTTGCAGTGCTTCTGTAATTGGCACAGAAAATGTTATTGAACATGGTATTAGCAGCAAAACCAATAATGACAAAAATTTTGACAGTTCCATTTGGCAAAATGTACGTTCCAAAAAACAATACAAGCAAAGTAAGAAACAAAATATGACTAGTTCTTCTGAAATCACTACGACACCAATTCAATTGAGTAAAATGAGTCCTGATGCTTGCTCTTCTTTGATAAAGTCGCTTTTTATGAAATTCCATGGCGATGGCTATATTTTCCAGCAAATTAAATATGGAAGCAACCCCAGAATCCTCACGGATAATGAAAAAATAAAGACTGACATCATGAATTTCCTCGACACTCATGGCTATGAATTCAACTCTTATAACAACAAGTCACAAAAGAAAAAATCGTTTATTTTGCGTGGTTTTTGCTGCAACTTAGATGCTGAAAATATAAATGCAATTGAAATTGCTTTGTCTTCTGCTGGCATTACGGATTTTATCGTTTCTCGTTTTTCAACCGGCTTTCAACGATGCAATCCTAATCAAACTCACAATATTTTATATCGTATTGTTGTTGATAACGCAATACCCGATGAAACATTAACAAACATTAGAACTATCGGCTATTTTGGCGTCCAGGTTGAAAAAATGCGTTCCAGCAAGGTCGTTCAATGCCACAACTGCCAAAGATTTAATCACACAGCAGGTCAATGCCACTTTAAGTACAGATGTGTTCAATGTATTGATGATCACCATGCACAACAGTGTCCGCGTAAGTCAAACATGAACTTTCCGTTGGGATGTATTAATTGCTACGACTTAAATTTGGATTATGCCGGCCATACATCTAACGATCTGAAGAATTGTGCCTTTTTTAAAAACAGAATTGCTCCAATCATCGAAAAAACTACTAATACTAATTCAAAAAAGAATGTTGTAACCAGCGAAATTTATAGTTTTAAGCCTAAAGTAAACAGTACAGTAAATTCTAGCTCCAACAAAAGTTATGCTTCGGTGGTCCGTAATTCTAGTTCCTCTGTAAATGTTGATTCTGCGCAATTATTGGCAATGTTTTCTCAAATTGCTGAACCACTTTCAAAAATATTTGAAATTTTCAAAAACGTTCAAAAATGATTCTGAAAATAATCTCTCTAAATGTCAATTCTTTGGTTAAATACGAAAGAAGGTTTTTACTCAAAAATTTCCTTAACAATTTTTCAGCTGATGTTTATTTAATACAAGAAACAAAATTTAATGAAAATTATTCTTTTCATCATGATGGTTATAATTTTTTTAAATTAGATAATAGAATTGGTTCCGGAGGTGTGGCAATTCTAATCAGAAACCAGTTTAAAATTAGGAGTCTCAAAACTTTTAAAAATGGTGGTATAGAAATGATTTCGATCGATGTTCGTATTGGAAATGATTGGGTTACTATTGCGTCTGTGTATGTTCATCCTTCAAATGTTGAATTTAATACATTTCTACGAATTTTTCAACATAATAATCACTTTGTTTTTGGCGGTGATTTTAACTCAAGACATTGCTCTTTTGGCGACTCCTCAGACAATGTACTTGGACAGCATCTAAAAACTATTCAAGACATTACAAATCTTATTATTTCTTCACCTACCGTTCCAACTTGTTTTCATACTCCCTCTGGATCCTACATTGATAAATTTATTTTCAATAGTGAATTTCCCATGACTTTCTCTAACATTTGTAATCTGCCATCATTTTCTGATCATAATGGAATTCAAATTTCAATAAGTGGAAATTTTTCGATAAATCCCATTTCTAATAATTTTTTCATTAAAAAATACAATTATACGAACCCAAATCGTTTCAATAAATTCATTGAAAACCAAATCAATCAAATTAACATTCCAACTAACGCCAATCTGTCCCAAGTGGAACTAGAACGTATTGCTGAAAGATTTGGAAATATTCTAGTTGAAGCTATTGATAAGTTTGTACCTACTAGTGTCATGAGAGCAAATGGTATTATTTTGTCTTATTCTACGATTAAGATACTCAAACATCATCATTCATTGCAACGAAAATTGTATAGAAACATACAAAGAGGTACCAATTTGTACTCAATTGCTAACGTAAAACGAGACATTTCCTTAACACGTTCTATGCTTCATAACGCTATCTCATTTGATCTAAGCAACTATTATAAAAATGTTTTGGCAAATACAAACACCACCAGGGATGCTTTTTCTACTGTCAAATTTTACACCGGCTACAAGAAAAGATCAAAACTACCAAATATAATTTTTGAAAATGATGACAAAAACGCAGAATTCATTGGTACTGAAAACATAGCCAATGCATTTTCGAACCATTTTTCAATTAATCATAATTTGTCTACAAATTTAGATTCAGTTCGGTCACATTCGGTTAAACTTTTTAATGATTCTCTCTCGAATTCTCAATCTATTATTCAATTTGATAGAACTATTTCACCAGCCATCAAAAACGAGCACGAGCTTTCGATCGTAAATGAGTCTCTTCATGATGAACAAAAAAATCTTCTAACCTCAGTTGATGAAGTCACTCGAGTTATCTCTAAAAAACCAAATAAAAAGTCAACAGGTATAGATGGTACACCATACTATCTTATCAAGCATTTTTCACCAAACATAATTTTATTTTTGACCATTCTTTTTAACCATCTTATTTCTTCCTCTTATTTTCCTTCTTGCTGGAAAATAGCGCTCATTACTCCAATACCTAAGCCTAAAAAAGATATTTCTGTCTTAACCAACTGGAGACCTATTTCTAATTTAAACTGCATATCCAAAATATTTGAGCGTATCTTAGCAAATAGAATGCTCCTTCATATTGAAAAGCTAGATATATTTCAAAACCAGTTTGGGTTTCTTTCTGGAGTTTCAACTGAACATGCACTTGGGAAGCTTCAAATGAATATTGATCGCGGTTTGAATATTGGAAAAGCTACTTCTTTCGTATCTTTAGATCTCAAAGCAGCCTTCGATACAGTTTGGCATGATGGTCTAGTTTTTAAGCTTGGAAAGCTCGGTTTCCCAATTTTTTTAATCAAAATTTTGAAAAGCTTCTTAACACGTCGTTCTTTTGCGGTGAGGCTTGGAAATCATTACTCAAATTTTGCCGATATGTGTTCTGGAACTCCGCAAGGGTCAGTTTGCTCACCAATTTTGTTTAACTTGTATCTTTACGATTTGCCCACTGATGACCATGTTGAAACAATGCAGTATGCTGATGACACCTCAATTTTCTTTACTCATAATGACTCTGCAACTGCACAGAATAAAATTAATGTTCATTTAGCGAAATTAGTCCTGTACTTTGAAGAATGGAAACTAATATTAAATGAAAGCAAAACTGAAATGATTCATTTCGTTGGTTCAGTTAGAGACACTAGTAGAAGACTAAGAAAAAACTGTAAAGAAATGAAAATATCAGTTAACGGCCATCATGTAATACCAAAAATGAATATAAGAGTTCTTGGATTATTTATGCACAGAAACAATAAATTTATTCATCACGTAAAAACCATTGTTATTAAAGCGAGAAAATCTAAATTCGCTCTTAATCGGCTGCTACGGTCACAATTTATTGAACCACACATTAAGGTTAATATCTATAAAGCATATATCAGACCTGTGCTAACATACGCTTCCAGTATTTGGTGCAAAATTCCAAATTTATCATCTCATCAAATGGAGATTCTTAGACTTTTTGAACGTGGCATTCTCCGTAGCGCTGCAAATTTTTATAGAAAACGCGGTTCATTCAAATATGAAACAAATTGTTTGCTTTATGAAATTGCAAAGTGTCCAAGAATTGATAATTTTGTTGTAAATAATAATATAAAATTCTTTGAGAAATGTTCAAAGAATATAAATAATGTTAAGTTTAATTCGTTACTTGCTTATGACTATTTTGGTAAATATTCTTGTCTTTCTGAAATATATCGCTCTTTCCGAAATGGTACTCTATTTACGGACCACAAGCTGCTTTTATTTCACAAAGCTTATTCTAATGATAATAATATAGTTTATAATACTAGGCAACATTAAATTATATATATAGTTTGTTATTCTCTTTTTCTTATTCATTAGTTTAATATAACTCATCAGTTTAGGTTTTTGTTATTTTTCCTTTTTATCTCTGCATCTTATATTACCAGTTTGTTTAATATTTTCTTTTAGATTAAGTTTTTTGAAAAAAGCGCCCTCTGTGCTTACAAAACAATATTTAAAACATTGTAACATTTTATCATTTTGTTCAATAAATGATTAAGATTTGAAAAAAAAAAAAAAAAAAACATCGAAGTTGTTGTAAAGAGTGGAAAGAGTTAGGCGCTGGGCATTCCTGGTCTAAACCATTTTTCAGTTAATATGATGCCTTTTTTATCATATTCCGAGAAACTTTTTTCTGAGTGCAGTTTGAAAAGTCATTTCGAGAAAAATGCGCATAAAGTTTTTCTTAGCATGCATTTAATATGCAATTTTGTCTCAAAAAAATTCCAATTTTAAAAAATCCTATGAGCATCGATTCGATTTTTGGATTGCCTTCGTTCAACTTCGGTTTTGGTCGATACTGTTCGGTTGATGTTTTTCATTTTGATATAGCTTCTGCTCGTGTTCGTTAAACTTTTTTTTCGTTCGTCTTTGGTTCTTGACTTCGTTTGACTACGGCTCATTCCTTGATTTTTGTCAAAAACACTTTTAAAAGAATAGGATCTATTTAAGTAACAGATACAAATGACTACCAAGTTTTAACAAAATCGGTTCATCCGTTTTGACGTGAATGAGCCAAACATAGTTGATTGAATAAAGTGCCCTTTCACGGAAGTTTTCTGAAATTTAAGTAGCCTCAATTCTGTTGCAGGGTCAAGTTATTTCACGTGCCAAATTTTAGTAAAATCGGTCAAGTCATTTAAGAGCTATTGAGTCTTAACAATGCACTACTTAAAGCGCCCTCTTGCGGAAGTCTTTGGAATGTTTTATATTTTATGTTTTATCTTGGGTGCAGTTGAACGTTCATACCAAATTTCATTGAAATCGTTTCAGGCGCTTAGGAGTTATTGAAAATAACTCTCTTACGATCTCTTACGGAAATCTTTGGAATTTTTTATAGCCTATGTTATCTTGGGCGCAGTCGAAACTTCATTCCAAATTTAACTGAAATAGGTCCAGGTGTTTAGGAGTTATTATAGAGTACCACGCCCACTTTTTTACCTAAGCTTTATATTGGGTGTAGTTGAATCTCCATACCAAATTTCATTGAAATAGGTCCAGGTGTATAGGAGTTATTATGCTTTTAAAACGGACTAGCGCCCTCTTGCGGAAGTTTTTGTAATTTTTTATAGCTTATCTTTTATTTTGGGAGCAGTTGAACCTCCATACCAAATTTTTTTGAAATCGGTCCAGGCGTTTAGAAGTTATTATAGAGTGCCACGCCCACATACTTGCGCCCACTTTTTTGCACCCCCTATGTTCTTTCTCTCTATGAAAGGTACTCGGTGTCCAAATTGCAGCTCAATCGGATAAACGGTGCGCGAGCCTATACGGAACAGACAGACAGACAGACAGACAGACAGACCGACAGACAGACAGACAGACAGACAGATAGACAGATATACAGACAGACAGACAGACAGACAGGAGGACAAACATTTGATTTTATATATAAGATAAAGTGTCTGGTATCTTTCCGTTTGTAACAAAATGCAACCCAAATCATTACTGATCCTTCTCCGTGCACGCGACTGTGGCAAACGCGCCACGGTTGGTCTTTGTGATGCCAATATTTTTTATGAGTCAAAACTCAGTTGATTTTTTTTCCGTCATTAAAAATAATTTTCGTCCCAAAATTGGTTCTTTATGGCAAAGCAAATCAAGCATTTATATGCCTAGGCAATAGCTTCGTTTACTTAGTCATTGTAATAAGTACAACTTTTGGATTTTCGTGCAATATTTCTGCTTTCCTTGTCCTTGTCCTTTGGGGCATTCGAGATGAAAGTTCTTCGCAAAATCGATGGTCCTGTTCGATTTGTCGACGCCTATCGCTTTCGCATAAACCACGAACAGTACGACCTATACGACGATATTGAGTTAGTCCAGCGTATAACAATTCAGCGACTACGTTGGCTGGGTCATGTCTTTCGTATGGATGAAGAAGTTCCAGCGGAAAAGGTGTTAAAATAAAACCTTATACTGTTTTATATATTTAAAAAAATTAAAAAAAATAGTTAATTATAATAAATTTTTTTATAATTATTTTTATGAGGTATTTAAAATCGCAACTTATGCCCCAATGCAAGTTTTTCACGAAACTTTAAGTATTTTCAAATTAAAATTTTGCTATTTTTCGGACCTTCAATGTTATTTGATTTAACCCTCTTTACAGTCTTTAGTTACACAGTCCTTACAGTCAGTTCAATGTAGAGTTAAATTTAATTTTGGAATTTTATCAGTTCAATTTGGGAACTAGAGGGTAAGAGACTAAGAATAAGAATCGATGACAATTTGAATATGTTAGATGAAAAACTAATTTTGCCAAGTAGGTATCATATTTTTCCCATTGAAAACTCAGTAACAAAAAAACATTTAAAATTAATAAAAATTCCTTTGTAAATGCGTATATTAAAAGTTAAGTATTTGGATTAAAAAGTGGCGTTAAAAGTTTTGAAAACTAAAAATTAAGAATAGTTGGGCAACAATTTTGGTTTTGAGTTTAAGCAAAGTTGTGTTCTTAGTTTGTTCTATAAAAAAATCAAATTTTTATTATGTTAAGCAAACTTTTCGGAGAACTAAATGTGCTTGTAGATGGCCCATTATCCAAGTAATCCGCGTTTTTAATCCGCTCATTCCCATCCGTCGGAGCAAACCTAACCTTACGTAACAAAATATAACGACTCAAATAATGGTTTTAAAATAAAACTCATGACTTTTGCATTTGTGTAAGAATCAAACTTACCCCTTTTGAGGCAACTTACCCCTTTGCATAATTAATTCACATTCAACCACTGTTACGTTTTTGCTTCACTTCCCATGCCTTAATTATTGTTAAATAGAGGTGTTGCTTTCTCATTGAAGAACCATGTTAAGTGGTTGGAGGGCAAACCTTTTACACGCACTTTACACGCACGTATGTATGTAGGAAGCTCTACACACGCCAACAAACAAAACAATAACCACACGGCATCAAAACAAATCAAAGTTCACTACATTGGTCAGTCTTAAGGACGTGCCGGAAACTTCTACCGCATCCTTAGCAACTTTATAAATTATCTTAATTTATCAAAACCACAGCTTAACAACAAAAAACAAAATTCAATATCCAGGCTCAATAAGAACTCATCAATAAATTGAAAGAGTTAACGGAATTCTTTAGAATGAAATTCTGCAAATATGTCTGCATTATGCCGAGCTATTGACTGACTGATTATAGTTTTATCCTTGTTGCTGGTTTGTCTAAAGTCAACCGATGGAACCAACAAGTAGCGAATGGACGGATGGATGGATGGATGGATGGATGGATGGATGGATGGATGAATGAATAAATGAATTGATGGGTCGTGGCAGGCGTTCAGGGTGGGGTGTTGGAGTGGAGTGTGGCGCATCATTGCAGTACACTATGAACTGATGAATAGATGGACGCTTGAATGCCTGCCTTGATGCAAGTTAAGTTATAAGGTCGATTAAATGGTTGATGTCAGGATTTGCCGTAGCTATTGTTGATTGTTGGGATGGGGATAATTATGCAGCTTGGCATTGGAAGTTTTGCCTCTTTGTTGTTTGCGGCAATAAGCTCTTCATTGTTTCAAAATGCAAAACTGTATCCACTAAAAGGCAAAGTAAAAAAAAAATGCTGCTAACATACCATTTTAACCACGGTAAAAGACTTTCATAAAAAATTCTTCTCATTCACAACCACTAATTATAAATTGTTTCATAGTACATAGCTGTGGCCACAATTTCTCCTCGGGTGCTAAATAACAATTCCTTCATTGTTATATGCATTGGCATTATTGTAAATTGTTGGCAGGTTTGCAATCTTTTAAGACGTTAATTAAGACTGTGACGTTTTATTTAATAAGCTACAGTTTAGTAAATACAGTACATAAGGCCTTTCGCCTTTTTGGCTTTCTCAGCTTTTATACATTTTATGTCACATGGGATTCATGACATACACCAACTACGACAACATAAGACTTTGCTATGCTGTTTACAACATATCTTCGAGTACCTCTTCAATGACGGTTGTCAACTTGGCTTTCAAGACAACCACCAAGTAGAAAGATACATTTCACAGGCTTACAAGGTACCGCAATCATCCACCGTTGTCTGTTGGGAATTTTTACAGAAAATTGTTACAATAAGAAAGTTTCTACATAAAAACATGAAAGAAATCTTACATATAACAACAGCATTAAATAGAAAATAAAGCCTGAAATCATTTAAAGTAAGCCAGACAGTTTAATTTTGATGTAGAAAACTGTTGAACATTGAAACTGTTGTTGACTTGAAGGTAGCTTCTAAAGGCAAGAAGCAGAAATTTGTCTAAGCGTCATGCTAGCCAAAGAAGCAAGACAACAGAATGTGAGAAACAGTGTCTGCGGATTGTTCATTAATGTTCGATGCATTTTAAGCTAGTCGAGAAGATCTGTTCTACCCGGATGAAACTTAACAATAAGCTAGTGTGACGAGTTATCAGACAGTACACAGTTTTTCTCATCTTACAAATTAAATATTAATTGCATTAATTCTTCTTTAATTAAATTCAAGAATAATCAAAAGTAGATCCTACTGTTTATTCTAAATTGGCGACTTCTTTTAATATTGAGCCCTCTTAGGAACTTTGAAAATTTGAAATGTCTTGATTTTGTTTTTGAATAGACTATTAAGGTCTATTTAAGAACAGCAAACAAATGGCACATTTCAATTATCGAATACCACATTCGATAATTGAAATGTATGTTTTCTCTGGACATCGATCTCTTAAAGTTTTGTACTAGCAGCTTCTGGCCAAGTTAGAAGATGATGGAAGAGTATTTATTTTATTTTCATATTTGTTTTTTGTTTTTTTCCCCCATTAAAAACTTCTATTCAGCCTATAAACAAACTCTTTAAACAAAAATGAAGTACACCATATTCTAAAAAAAAATTAATTTTGTTCTTTTGTTGTTTCTAAAAATTAATTTTGAAGTGTATCGTGTTAATATTATTTTGTTGACCTTCTTAATTAAAAATAATGCCTTGTCAACTAATTCTGATGTTTGTAAAACTAAAAGCATGCCGGCAACATATTTTCGTATATTTAAAAGAGGCTTCAAATTTAGAATCAATACATGTGTTCTTTTATTATGTTTTCTTTGCAAATTATTTCATTGTTTTTAGAAATCGAATTCTTTGCTAGTACTAGGTCATAGAAATTTCAACTACGTTTCACAGAATGTTTTTGGTGGGTGACCCTACCGTTTTGGCTACCGAAGAGGTCTGCCTCTAACTAACAAATCGCACTATGAGAGACTGTTTGCTATCTCCAGCAAAAATACAGTAGGACCAATTAATATAAAAAACCATCAATGCATGGTTAGCAAAATAACCAATATATATGAAAAAGAGTTTAAATGACATCCATTCGTAAAAGTATCAACAAATAACTTTAAAAAAGTTCAAAATGGTTTTACTTAAATTTCAGTCCAATTTACACTGCAGTCTCAATGTAACGTAAGTGGACAAAATTAGCGAAAAAAATTTTTAAGTGAATTGGGTAGTCGAGTGGTAAGAGTGCTTGAGTGCAAGCCCAGAGCACCCAGTTTCGAATACTGGCCAGACCCTGGTCTCACGTTTTAAGCTTTCTTCAAATCCTTCCTTGTTACCGGAAGTTCCAAATTCAGCAATATTTACTGACTTGGAAATGTAGTTGGTGACAGAGATGCTTGTGGAATGAGATTGTTTAATAATTTGAGAGGTATGAGATTGCTTAGCTTACTGCTATAAAGGTCTCAGATTCCATAACGCTTCCCTCTGATTCAAAGCGCATGTTGTATAGCGCTCTGCCACACAAAGAAGAATTCAAACTTGTTTCATAAAATGTCTTTTTCTTTCCTACATATCTATCAACCCATTTCCGAACTAAACCCAAATTTATTGTTTTTGGTTTGATAACTTTGAAACATTATATATATTTTGATTAAATAGCAAGTAAATAAATAACACGCGGTGACAAAACCGGATGCTCTTTTATAGTCAGAGACCAGAGATAACTTATTCAAAGGCTTTTAGTATTCTGAATCACCGTCAGACCCTTAATTGATTCATCTCTAAACGTAAACATAAACGTTTTCTTCGATAACGCGTCATAACTAAAAAAAAATCTAATTTTTCAATGATGCACTTTTAGTTTTGATAATATTCGGTGCCGGAAGGGTTGAATAGTGATTAATAGCAAGACATTTGTTTTCACATATCCCAAATAATATAAGCAATGTATATTAATATTGAACTTGTGTCAACTTTTATACAAAGTGTTCTACAATTAGTATACTTCCATGCGAGGTATAAATGAGGCGATTAATAAATTTTTTGATTGCGCGTGGACTACAAAACCACAAACTATAAAAGAAAAGCAAAAAAAAAAGAAACCATAACGGTTATCATTAGATTTTATACCATAGCTAAGACATCTCTGAGCCGACTCCCAAATTTAAATGCGTCTTGAAAAGAACACAAGTAAGAAAACTCGAAAGTCGGTCTAACCCGAATATGGAATAACCTTAACCTCCTATTTATTAATATATTAATAAAATATTACAACAAATAGAAATAAGTTCTTTTTTTATTTAATACTTGATAAAGGTTTGACTACTATGGGTTGTACTGCTGTGTGTAAATCAAATATCAACTCTTTATGAATTTTCACTATTGTGGGTTGTATGGGAGGTGGTATGTGCGTGGGCGAATGACGTCTATTTTTGTTCCCAACTTAGTTTCGATATATCAAACTCTCATTCAAGTTTTATGTGTGTACGTTGTATATAAACCATTTTATGGTATTTTCAATATTTCAACTTCGAAATCTAACGACGCACAGTGAAAATTAGTACTAATTCAGCAACGACGCAACTTCGAAAAAACGCAAAACGAAACGACGCATAGCGAGGTATTGGTGTATTTGGATACGGTGCATCATAATCAATCAAAAACTCGATTTTGAATTTTTGGTAACTAGGTAACTTTTTGGATTTCATGTGACGATATTTCCATATTAAAACGATTTTTCAATAAAAGTATCAAAATTTACACTAAGGCTTAAAAACAAGTTGATGTTTATAAATTTATGGTATAAAAATTTATACTATTTTTGAGGTAAAAAAGCTGTTTGAATGGAAATACAAGTTTTATACTATTGAGTGGGATAAAACTTATAATAAATTTAGAATAAAACAAGTTTATACTACAAAAATGGTATAAAAATTATATAATTTTCCCTCAAACTTTTAACAGTGCATGTAAAGCTTCTTGAGAACATAACTTTAGCCATTCGAAGTCAGCATGAAACAAGTATGTAGATTCAGCTATCGGTCAATTGTGTGCAAACATTTAATAACACACAAGTGCTGAAATGGCCAATTGTTGTTTTTTTTTTTTTTTCGTTTTTTTACATGTGCAGATAATTCGGTGCCCAAAAGCAATAATTACTTGTGTCAAAAGTTATATCTCTACAAATTAATTTAAACACAAAATCTGAAGCTTCTAGCTTAATCCTAGTCAAAATAATCGCACATAAAGTAAATAAGCTTTCATATAACTTTAAGTCAATTGAAAACATTTCATTAAGTTTTCTCCAAAACATTCATAACACACTTAAACAGTTATTGTTTGTCAACAAAGAATTGCATATTTGCCAACAATGAACTGAACGTTAGGTTCTTGAATGGTCTGTCATTTATAAAAGACAAGAATTTCTGATAAGAGCAATGCTACCTTGTGTGAACAGTTGTGAATAACGTCACGATATTCTTCGTCTGAGTCACAAAAATACCAGGTTGCTTCGAGAATTCCAAGATGTTCATAAAAGAGCATTTAAAATAGCTATTGTAGGTGCAGTAATCAGTAAATCAACAAAGAAAATAAACGACACAATTTGTCAAAAGTGTGATCGGAACAAGCAAATAAATAGTATTATATATATAATGTCAATATTCGATAAGCAACACTCAAGATCAATAACGTCATTAGAGAATCGGAAATAAGGACAAAAAAATGAAAAAATATACAAAACATCATAAAAAAATCCATTACTAACTTGGCTGTCAGCCATCTGCGAGTCTCTCTCTCTCTCTCTCTCTCTCCCCAACAACATTTGTTATCACAATAGTTAAATTTTTTTATCATCTGTGTCATGCCTTCTGTTTAATTCTTCTATATTTAGAAGTAAATTCACTGTCGAAAATGCTTCAGAGCTTTTTTTGCTTTTTTGCTGATAGAACTTACGTTCTTATATATAAAGCGTTTTAAAATTGAATGGTTTATTAATTGTTTGCCATACTTCGACGGTGCTCAACGGTGCCAGTAATCAAGAACAATAAAGAAGAAAATAAGTGTATATTTTTAGGTGTTCTACGTATTGATTATTGTTTGCTAGTTTATTTAAAATTATTTATTGAAAATTTTCATCATCAAAGTGAGTGGCACAGAAATTTCTTTATTTATATCGCATGCTTGGCTGGATTCTTATTGCTTTTTTTTTTTTTGTTGAGTGCTTCAATATTTTTCAATTGAGTTATGTGGAAAAAGGACACTTTAATTTTACATAAGAGCAAAATTAAGAAAAAAAAAATAAAACTTACAACCATGTCTATTCAACTCTTGCTGTTGAATTAAATTAAATAATTTAGTACGCATTCTTTTATAAATTCAACAAAATCAAAAAAAGAAACCTAACTTAACTAAATTAAGCAAGTTTTAGAAAACTCAGTAAAAAGATCTGCCGCCTACACAAAACTGTAAATAACTTTAAAAAAGCAGCTATAATCCATACGTCCAAAGGTGGTAAAAGTTATTAAATGAGTGAAAGTTCGGGTTGTGCAAAGAAACTTTTTAGCTTTTTGTTGATTCTTAAAATGAAATGCAGTACAAATAAAAAGTTAAACAAAAACAACACATACGTTAAGACGTTTGAAACTTTTGAGCAAGTTTCTTAGTTTAGGGCTGGTCAAGAAAATGTCTTGGTTGTGTTTATTTCTTTTTTTTTTTAATGTGCTTGTTTGTTTTGTTTTCGTTACAGACGCCGAGCTAAGCCAAGATGAATAGCATGCGCACAGATGTTGGCAATATCCGGTTGAAGCGGAAATGCTCTACTTTTTCCGGTCGTTGGTTGTTGATACTGAGTAGCCTTCTGCTAGTGATAGCCTATGTATCCTGTCGTCCATCGAATGATGAATATGATGGTTTTGACGATGAGTACGCAGATGTCGATAATGTTGAGGTGCGTTTCTTAGCAGCTAAAATTCAGGCATGAATGGTTTTCTTATTTTATTTTCTTCAATTTTAGATTCATCGTGTTAAAATTGTGGACGGTGTAATGCATGCTGAGGACCATCCTGTGATATTCTACAAGGAAGACTTTGTCAGCGAAGACTACGGTTTGTTTTTTAATATTTTTAATGAAGTTGTTTAGCCCGGTTTGAGTGTAGTTCTCAAATTTTTTTAACACGAATCATCAATTTGATTTTGCGGCAAAAATTAAGTTTGTTATTATTTGCAGGTTTCTCTCTAAATTTCATAAGATTTATTCTTGATTTTATTAAGAAGGTTAAACATATTATTTTAAAAAGTTTTCTGAATATTATTACCATCTTATTTTAATCAGATTTCTTCTTGAATTCAATAAGAAGAAAAACTTCTTAGTTTTAAAAGATTTCGTCTTACATTCAATGACTAGGTTCCCTTTTATTTTGAAAAGATTTCGTTTTGATTTTATTGAAAATATTTCCTTCTTACTTCTATAAGATTTCTTTAAGTTTTATTTAAAATGGAAAACTTCTTGTTTTTAACAGATTTCTTCTTAATTATGTAATTAATTACTTTTATTTTTAAGATTTCTCTCTTAGTATTCTAAAATTTATGACTGATTTTATTAAATAGGAATTCTTCTTATTTTTCATAGGTTTCTTATTGATTATATTTAATAGGAAATCTTCTTAATCCTCTGATATGTCTTATTGATTTTATTAAGTTGGGATTCTCTCATTAAATCAGACGGACTTCTTCTTGAGTAAAAACCATAGAGAAATCTTCTCGACCTTCTTCTAGTTTAATAGTTTTTTATGTGCCGATTTTTCTGTGTGTACGATTTGTTTTTTTGACTTATTTAGATATACTTTTAGATATCTCTATGAAGTTGTTATACACGGTTGAACTTTAGTTCTAGAATTTTTTTAACACGATTCATCAATTTCGTTTTATTTGAAAACTATTTTTTCCGAGTCCATCATTCGACATTCTCGAATAGTTTGTATACTTCATTGTTTTAGCTTTAAATCGAAAAAAATTTTCTTTAAAATTGCATACAAATACTTTTTTTTGAGATTATAAGATATTATATTTTAAATAATAATTAAAAAAGTATATGTTGTGTATAAGTCAGAAAATAAATTTATTCTTAGGCAGCATGCATTTTTAAACGCCGATTCAGACAGGCAAGCAGGCAGAGTGTGTGAAAAAGCGAGATAGAGAGCTATTTGTAACTCGTTTGCTCAAACAGATTTCATCCTGCCTGTCTGTCTGAATCGGCTTTTACTATGCACGCAGGCTTGAGGAGTAATCGATGCGAGGTTAATGTGTTATGAAGTGCTGAAGTTGTGCTGCAATGTGCCGAGGATAAGGAAATAAATTCAAGTATTTGTGAATTAAAAAAATGTTACTAGATTTATTTTTAAGTTGCTTGATTTGTTCATTGCTTAAGTATTAAGGGTGTGCCATAATCTTCTCAGAGTTTTAAGGGTTTGCTGAGAGCTGTAAGTTTTTCTGGAAACTGTAATTTCCTTAACATATCCGAGAGGATTATTCCACAATCCCTTTTTTGATCCAAAACTTAGCAGGACTTTCGAAAATATTTTATCACCGGAGCACATAACAGTACAATTTTGGAATTTCTGAAAATATTTTGTGGCAAAGTCAACTTTATATTAACCACAAGCATTATTAAGGGATATTCAAGGACAGAGAAACTTAAAGCCCTCTTTAAACTCTGCTAAAAAGAATAATATTTTTATAAGAATATAATGAAAAATTATGTTTTTTGTCTAATATCCTTTTCACCTTTTTAAAATATTAAAATGCTATTCGGAAGAAATATCTTTTAACAAAACATTGTAAAAAGTTTTTAAGAAACCAGCTTAAAACGTAGTATTCAACACTTTAAAACACTATTCTTTACACATTTCTTATTCTTCAGATCCTGATAAGCATAAAAATGCAGCTGGAGCTCTCCGCCCACGCAAGTACAAGGATATTTCACGCCGTCACCGCTACAATCGAACAGATGGCGAACAATATCGTGCTCTTAAGCCAGAAAAGATCTACTTCGATGTTTTACCTCAGACACCAGTTGTCACCGCTGATGACTCTAGTGCCAGTGACTCAAATTTTGATGTCTCAAAAATACGCGTAGAAGTTTTATCGCTTGCCGATGATACAGCTGATGTCGAACAGGATGACGATGATGAAATTTCTAAACAAATACTTAGCAAGAGACCCAAGAAGTACAGACGACGTATGCGTCGCGACACTTCAGAAAATGAACACCGCGTTCAAAAACGCACCCCCAGATACGCACAAGGTTATGAAAACATCTTTCAAAATTTTTTTAGCTCTCTTAACCAGCAGAGTATCTACGTTAGGTAAGGCTATTTCCATTTTAAGTGCCTTGCATACGTTAATCAAACATTTAATTGGCCATTGCAGACATCCTGTGAAGGCCCCCTATCATAATCCACTTTCCGTGGCTGGACCACAGCTGAAGCCTGTTCCTTTCGAAATTAGAGATAGATTCGGTCCTGAAAATGAACCCGATCGCGTACCCTGGGGATCCAGACAATACGGTTAATATTTAAGATTTTAAGCATTAAACCGATTAAGATTACATTTTTCCATTTATTATATTACTAGAAAACAAACCAGCGGCCACAACTCAGCGTCCCATGCCACCCCTGTTCCATGACTCACGCCCGGAAAATGCTGATGTGTCATTCCTTAGTAAGCTTTTATTTTTTATCAAATTCATTTTCCATTACATTTACTTATGCTTATTTTAAACAGCCACCAGACGGCCACTAACAACAACTACGCACTCTGTGCCACCATTATTCCACAACTCAGACCCGAGCAATGCGGACACCTCATTTCTCCAGAGTAAGTTTCATTGAATCTTTTATATTATAACATTATTTTATATGTTTAGTGCTTTTTATCTGGCTTCTCAATTATTAAATATCATAATTGATATGATTTCTTCTTTTTATCATTTCTTTACATTCAAAACTATACATTCAACACTATCTTCATACTATCATAGCTCGTCGTCCAATAGGTATGCTTTTCTGAATATAATTTTTTCCCTCGCCTTCATACCTCGTTACATTTAAAACCTTTAACACTTTTAGCACCCACATTAGCTCCATCTACAACATCACGCCCCATAACCACTAGAAGGACAACCTCAAATCCTGAGGTCAATACAATTTCAAACTGTGTCTGGGCAATAGTTGAGTGCTGTTCGAGAAGTAATCAAAACATTCGCTACCAATGCTTCGAGCGCAAAGGCTGCTTCGGAGCTTTCTGGGATTTGAATCCGTGCGCAGATAGAATTAAGGATCAAGTTCTTAACTATGTTGATAAATACTTTGAATGAGTTTGATCCGAGGGCTTTTCTGGAGTTCTTGTCGCAAAGTATTCTAGACTAACTTTTTTTAATAGTTTTAACATAGCTCCCAACCAAAATCATATTTATCTTGTAATATTTTTAGTTTTAGACACATTCGAACTCATTTTAGTTTGATATATTCGAATTTTTTCCTGATATTTTATATTTTATATATTTATGCATATATATGTATGTATTTATTTGATTGTTAACGAATGCATTTAAGAATTGTGAAAGTTTTAAACGACTTAATGATAAAATGAAGTCGATGAAATAAAAATAATTCATATAATTTAATATGAACACTTCATAACATTGGTAGTTTTATGTTATACTAGTAGTTGTAGAAGTAATAGTAGTAGTCGTAGTAATAGTAGTAGGAGTACAAGTTGATATATATGATCTACTGACATAAATTGCAAGAAAAGTGTTTTGTTAGACAAACCAAATATTCAATTGTGTTGAAGAAAGTTTTTTCACTCAACTTGAAAAGCTTTGGAATCAAACGCTTTTAAATGGTTTAGATGCGCCTGATGGTATCGAATTCCATTTCAAGAGTTTAAATTAAGAGTAAAACTGGTTCATAAGATTTTAAACTGTCATAGAGACTCATATAAATATTTGATGAAAATAGTTACAATAATTTAAATTCTAATCTACGCCGTGCCTTAAAGCCACGTGTGGGAAAAATGTACATTGGGGTGATAACTAACGCCAGGAGCATTACTGCCATAAATTAAGTAGTGGCAATAATGCTCACGACAGATGGACATTACCACTAAATTAGTGGTGGCAATCATTTTCATGGTTTTAATGCACATGGTTGTATGTGTTATTGTGCATTTACGTCACATGATTTATTATCACATGTGGCAATAATGCACATTAAGTTAAGAATTAATGCCAAGTGTATTATTGCCACCAAATCGATGTTTTTGTTTCACACACTTCGTACAACGGCTAATCATTTTATAAAAAAAAAAACAAAAAAATGTGGTACCTTATACGTAGTCAAAAATATAAAGAGTGATAGCAACGTTTTGGTGGCAATAATGTGATCGTCGTTAATTCTCAACCTAGTGAGAACGCAAACTCACAACGTACATGCACATCCCTGGTACTCCATGATGTGAATTATCATAAGTGTAGTGGCAATTATACATACAGCCATGTGCATTAATGTCATGTGAATAATTGCCACCAAACTTAACATCTGAATTATTGCCATCACCAATTTGATGGCAATAAATCACTTGGCGATAATTCATTACATGTTGTGAATTATTGCTTGTACAAATTTGGTGTTACTAAAGCACTTTTTTTTTAATAATTTACATTTGGGGAAATTTTTAATTTAACACTATACCAATAATGCACACTTAATGATATTTATTCTCTATACCTTCTAAACATTTTCATAAAATATGCCGATAGCCTTTTGAAAAAACGTAAAGTAAAGTATTTTTCATTTTGTTTTAATTGCACTAGGGAACGAAATCGCACTTTGTAAAAGTTGCTGAATTTATACTTATCATTTCTGAAGTATTTCTGAAGTATACTTTCATTTCTGAAGTATATGAAGTATGAATTGTGAGCACAGAATTCAAAAGTAGTATCTGTTCTTCAAAAACAAAACATAGTTTCTCTATTCTATAAATGGTTTTAGAATTTAAGACATCAGGTTTAATTTTTTTTTCAAGATCAATCTAAGTTTTGACCGTGGTGACCGTGGTGACCGTGGTGGTATACAGGTTAAGTGTGTGACTTTGCATGCCTTGAGCACGAGATCGATTCCGATCGAAAAAACTTTCTGATCGGTTACCACCTCTCTGCATACAATGGCAAACCTCAGAGAGTAAATAATGCCATGTTAAGGTTCTTGAGAACATCAACTTTATTCGTTCAGAGTCGGCATAAAACATTAAGGTTCAGTTCTCGGTTAATTTTGTACAAACATTTAATAACACAAACAACTCAATTGAATATAAGAAGCTCAGTCAAAGTCCTCTCAGGGGCTAAAAAGGCCAATTTGTTGGTTTGTTTTAATTTTAATCTAAGTTTTATATATGACAAAACTGGGAAAACTTTTGCCCAAAGTGTGTATAATTCGGAATGGAGCAACGTTTCGATAATATTAGTGACATAATATCATGACATAACCATTGAGTTAAAAACTAGCCTGAAAACTAAACAAAATTTTTAGTTAATACATCGCATTTCTCTCCAGTTGATTTTGGTCCCTTTCACTGAAATTTCGACGCAAATTGTAGTCATTCGCCTTAAATTCTTGCTCACATTCTTATTCTGTCGTCAGACGTTACACCAATTCATAAAAATTTGTGAAGGTGTGAACACTGTTGCACTAAAAAACTTCTCAATTCTAATAATCGTCATATCTACAGCTTTTAAGCTTCGGTGACCTTTATCTTGAACCCAAGTTTTGGGTATGTATTTCGCTTCGATAAAAATTACGGCCGAATTATAACGGCAGAGGATCAGACTGATTTGGAAATCATTTTACCCTTAAGACCTTCCCGAATACAGCATTCACAATATGACAATCCAAAAAATTGTGTTCCGTCTAGACAAAACGAGACACCTTAAGCATTGTTGAAGGTCTGATAGACTCCCACACCGTAAATAAACACTTACTCAGCCAAATCATGAAACATATTCTCCTGGGAGTTGTAAATGGGAGTTTCCAGTTTTATTGAAAGCAGATGAAGCATTTTTTTGGTTGATCGGTTGATGAACAAAATTGCATTAAAAATTTCCAAAAAGTATTTTAACTATACCTTAAAAACGGAAACTCCCATTTACAACTCCCGGGAGAAAATTTTTCATGATTGGGCTGTCTATCTCGCTATATTTCAACGAATCATATCGTACGTATCTTTGTACCTTTCGCGATCCGTGTAGATATGGAATGGTTTTTTGTTAAAATTTACCCCTTTCCTCTAAGGGAGTATGAGAGACCTTTTGTACTCAGTGGCGTAGATAACTTTTGGTTCTGGGAGGAGTCCGCAAAGAAGTAATGAACTGTCATAACAAGTGTATGGAATTTTGTCACACCCATCAAGTGTATGGAATTTTCAAAAGTGACAATGTTTTTCGCTCCTCGTGAACTTTCCTCGAGTGAACTTTCCTGGGTGCTAAAAATAAGATCTGTAAAAATAAACTTGATCTCGTCTCCACAGAATTTTTTTTATTCAATCTCAAAAAGCGATTTTGTTTTTTGTTATGCAAAGAAATAATAACAGAAAATTATAAAAAAAAAAGAAAGAAGTTTATAGTTGAATATGAAACACTGTTTTAAATTTTGTTTTGTCACAGAATTCTTTCCTGCTTGCTAAAAATAAGATCTGTAAAAATAAACTTGATCTCGTCTCCACAGAATTTTTTTTACTCAATCTTAAATAGCGATTTTGTTGTTTGTTATGCAAAGAAATAATAATAGAAAATTATAAAAAAAAGAAAAAAGTTTATAGTTGAATATGAAACACTGTTTTAAATTTTGTTTTGTAGAAACGCAAATGCAATAAATTTCTGTTTTAATGTGTTTAATTTGTTCTATTTTTTGTTTAATTTTGAAGTATGTTTTTCTTCTCAGTGTATTTTTAATTTCATTTCAGCTGAGTTCACGAAAAATATTTGCAAGTAAAATGTTTTTGCGTATCAAATCTGCGCAAAATCTGCGAAGAATGTCCTTAAACTAAAAAGAGACTTTAAAAACTCATATTTGTTACGATTCCATTAAAAAATTTACAAAAAAAATCAGTACTTTTTTTGACAAAATTATCAAAAAAAAACTTTTCTAAAATATTTTATAATAAAATTCCTTCGATAATCGCAAAACAACTTGCAACTTAATAGAATCAATTAAAATCAACTTTTATATTTGGCTAATGGATCTGGGGGTAGGGGGGGTTCCAGACCCATGGACTACCCCCATATCTACGCCACTGATTGTGCTTAACTGTTAAATTAAATGGAAAGGTTTATTGACATTCTGAAATATCACATTGTTATAGAATGAAAAAGAAAGTTAATTTCCGAATAACGATAGAAATCCTTTTCCTTCGTTGCATTTTACTGCACTTTCGACTTAGATTAATAAAGTGTTGTATTGTATTAACACTAGTTATTTTATTATATTAAAAAGTTGTTATTATATTTTCTTGTTTGCTAGGTTTTTTAGCAGCGTTAACCGGCCATAGACTTAAAACTCTTATTCAGCACCTCAAATTAGGTTTAATCTCTTACCAAATTTTTCAGAAAAGCCAAGGTCAAGATATCAAGCACCCAATATTTTTAGAGTAACTTAATGCCATCTTATTCCTAAAGCTTTATTATCAAAAGCTTTAATTTTTCTATGACAAAAACTCTTTCAAAAGGTTGTATAAAGGTCCCAAGGTTTTGTTCACTAATATTTCCATTTTTATTTTTTTTTTAAATTTCTATGGTTAAGCTTTTAAGTGTTTTTTTATGCCAAATAAGAAATACGATCTCATAAGACATTTTGTTTATTTCATTTGGAAAAAGGAGCAAATTTTTGACTGACCATAAATTAACAAGCTTTTCATACTCAAACAAAACTTACAACTTCTAAGATAAATTTTAATTTCAGAGCAATTTGAACCTGCGACAACACGGGCACCACCTCGTAAGTTATTTCTAAACGATCGATTCTATTTCATAATTAATAAATAATCTCATCCTAATTCTAGCGAAGGATAGCACAGAAGTATCGAAATGTGTTTGGGCGATTGTGTCCTGCTGTAAACCACAAAATATGAATATAAGGAACTCTTGTTTCGAGGCTATGGATTGTGGACGTAATTTCTGGGGAATTAATCCATGTTCAGATAATATTAGAGAACAAGCTCTGCAGCGTGTCGACAGCTATTTGCAAAGCTAAATAGCTTCTACAAATGAGAAATTCTACACAGGGACGATTCAATAAAGATAACTAATGTTATTTATAGAACTAGTATCGAAAGGATAATATTTAATAATCAGCATACTTTGTCGCTCAACATATATTAAATTAATACCAATGATGATATAGTTGAAAGATAGAAGAAAACCAAATTCGAATGTTAAATTTTTCTCTATACTATTATAACACTGATAATCTCTATTTTATGCCAATGGATCGATACTAACACTAGGTATATCAATCTATACTACAGAATTATAGAACCGTTCCTTTTTCTGCATTTATATATAGTGTATACATATTTATTACGCTTTAAGTAAAACAATATAATTATTAATTAATTTAACAACAAACAAACAATAGAGTTAAAATTTTAATGTTGAATAGATTTATAGAAGTGACAACTATACAGAACAAAAAAAAAAATTTTTTGATTAATAAACAATGCTCAAGCAATTTCTCACTATTCCTATATATTTCAATGACATGTTCATGGTCTCCACAGGTAGGTAAACGAGGGTACTAAATCCATACTTGATCAAAATGTTATTATATTTTTTAGTTTGCTAGGTTTTTTAGTAGCGCTTAAAGGCCTTAGACTTACAACTCTTAGTCAGAAAAGCCAAACTCAAGATATCCTGCGGTGTCGGTTTTTCTATTTATTTGTTAATGCTTCATTAACGCACGTGTAACGCAAAAGTGATGTCACGTACAAAACAAAAAAATGTTTTGTTTTTTATTTTAATACTTATGTAAAACAATAAAAATATATTTACACAAATACCGTTTACCGTTTTTCACAATCCTTACTTTAAAAACTCTTCAAATTTCGACCAAATTTATGTAAAAATATGAAAAATTGTTTTTAAACAAATTTTTGAAATAATTGTGCTTTGTGTCAAAGTATCATCTCATTAAGCGTTTACTTTCCTTAAAATTCATATGTTGCTGTATCCCAGCAAAATTTTTCGTTGGGCCTTTTTTTTATTCGATTCTTAAATGCATTACATAAACGCTAATGCAAGAATTTTAATTTAATCTGTAATAAATTCACGGCAATGCTCTATTTACAATGACAAAAAGCTGAAATTTTGACACCTTAAGAATAATTGCTTAACCCTTTGGTGAGTGGTGTACACTAGGGTGGGTCGAAAAAAAAAGTTTGAAAAAACCACCCCCTATTTTAAAGTTGACCTCGAGAAGATTCCGAAAACAAAACAAAAATTTTTTTTGGACAAACGGAAAAACAGCCAAAATGGTCTTTTTTGCATAACTTCAACATTACATGTCAGATCTTAAAAAGTTATATGTCGTTGAAAAGGACTTAACGAACACTACATTGTCTTTTTAGAACATTTTGACTTTTGAGGTCATATTCAACTAGTGCTAACGGGCTAACGGGGCTAGCCCGATTTACCCCCTTAAATTTTTTAGGGGGTTAATTTTGTTAAAAATTTTTTGTTCATAGCAAGTTACAATTTTGGTGAACGTCGGTTTTGTTGCTATTCTTTGTACGTGTTGTTGTTATATTTTGCACGCGTTGTTGTTTTTACAAATGTGCAAACACAAAGTTGAAGAAAAACAAAACAAATTTGTAGCTGAGCCAACTGAGCTAATTGAGCTACTGGAAGTTCATGTCTGCTCTAAAACAAGATAATACAAATGCAAAAACTATGCAAAAACTATGCAAATTATTAATTCATGATATTTATGGAATACATCAACACTATAAAAAGTACTACCAAAATGTATAACCAATGTTTACAATAAAAAGTCTTGTGCTATCCCAAGTACAACTTTCGCTTCGAATATCCTTTATACAGGACACTGTTGGTAAAAATAATGAGTAGCACCGTGTGTGGCAAGAAATTGTTGGTTAAACTGCATTATTACTTTTGCTTTAAGGCATATGTGGTATTTCTTAAAAAAGTCAAAGCATTTTAAGATCGTTATATTTTATTGTGTTTCCCAAAAAACTACTTAGTGCTTGCGGCGCAGGAAAATGTCCTTTATGTTTTATGAATTTTTTTTTGGGTGATCTTGACAAGCCTTTGCAACTTTTGAGACCTCTTAGAATACGGTCTAAATTTTTCGATACGCCCTACTGTACAACGTTCGTACAACAGGCAAACAAGAAACTCAGTAAGTTAAAAGCCGTACAACGGCTGTACAACACGCGCTTGCAAGATGTTTTGACCGTACAGATACTTTACAGCAGCTATAGCGGTCGAGTTAAAATGAACTTTTTCTGCAGCCACGGTCGATGTTCAGCATACATATGTACAGCCAAATTGTCCTGCAAGCGCCTGTTGTACAGCCGTTTTACGGCTTTTTGATTACACAGTTTCTTGTTTGCATGTTGTATGAACGTTGTACAGCTTTAGCTAAAAAATTTTCGTTTTGACTCGTGAAAGCCCTTAAAAATTTATCCGAAATTGACTGCGTATCAATAGGTGTACACAGCCAGGAGGCGATTAATGAAGTTAATTTACTTGTGAGACGCCCAACTAAATCATGGTTTTCTAAGTGAGAATGCTGTGAGAGTTTTGGAGATTTTCGCAGTCCCCCGATATCAACTCCATAGAAAATGTATGGGGGCTTATAGATCGGGAAGTTCAGAATTTGTTTATACTTGTTGATGGAAAACTTACCAGAAAGTTATAAACAGTAAAGAATTTTACGTAGCTGAAGAAAAATAACCAGCAGCAGCAAATAATTAGTTTTATATTGAAAAAAAAAGAAGGCGTAAATCACGGCCATAACAGTGGCTTAGCGTACCGCAGCTAATAGCGGAACAGTGTTTAAAAAAGTCTATAATATAAAATGCATCCATCATAATGGCACAGCGTCGAAAGCTATTGGAGCAGGCATGCGCAAAAGGCCGCCCATGGGCGGATAGCTTTCACATACTTACGACAGCTTTCAGTCAAAAAAGCTTTGCAGTCGAGACTCGCACTGTTACACTGAATATTTTTTCACATTCGTGACATCACAGCACACGATCAGTCGCTGTGCGAACTTCATGCTGTAAAGTTACGGTCGCTTGGTCTTGCGTTGCCTTATTAAATATGACAATCTATCATTCATGAGTTTGTTAATTTTATTTGTTTGTCTGTAGTAATTTGTTTGTTTTTAAATAATAGAGATTTAATTAATTCGTAGAATTTTACTTTATTTTTAAACGAAGCTTGTAGTGTTCAATGCGTCAACGCAGTAACAAGCGACCGCAACCTTTCAGCATGAAGTTCAAACAACGACTGAACGTATGTTGTGATTGTAACAATGAACTAACTCGTGCTTTTCGTTCAGTGTTAACTTGAAAAACAAAAGCTTTGCAATACAAACACAAAACTTTGTATGTATTAGTTTGCGCACCTCTGTATTGGAGCCAAAACGATATTGGCGAAGAAATTGGCACCAGTTATCACAAAATTTAAGATTTCGAGCCCAGGACATTCAGATGTAATGTGGCAGAGGAGTTTAAGCAGAAGTTGGACAAAATTTGGACAGAGTTCGAAAATAACCACATAAAATTAATGGAATCGGGATCTAAGCAAGAAAGCTATTTTAGTGACGATTATGAAGCGGTGATCAAACACCTGGAAAACGAAACCAGGCTAAAATTGAATGCAAAAGAATTCTCTTCGAGTGGTGCGACAAAAACGCATCAAACGCAAATCAAAGAAATAACAGGACATGTTGAGGAAAATGAAGGAGGTCAGCAAATTGATACAAATAGATCTCTGGAAGCAAAGGCTTATACAGTAAATGATCGAAGAAGAAGAACGGCCAAAGAAAACAAGTTCTTAACAAGATTATCAAAGTTACGGGATGAGATTTCTGATACTGTCAATAATGAATTGCTTATATCAGAAAACTAATGAGGTATCATTGGAAAAGGATTGGAAATAAGATTTTTGGAAGTAAAAGCAGCATATGAATGCCTTGAAGATAATGCAGATCAGGAGATCGAAAACCTTTATGAGGAA
This sequence comes from Tetanocera ferruginea, assembly GCA_958299015.1. Lineage (NCBI taxonomy): Eukaryota > Metazoa > Arthropoda > Insecta > Diptera > Sciomyzidae > Tetanocera > Tetanocera ferruginea. The sequence goes on from OY282642.1 coordinate 74,469,961, forward strand.
GTAACGGACCAGTACTTCAACATGTTTAAAGTTGTAAACAAGAAAATCAGCAATGCTGGTAGAAAGCCTGCGAAGCTTAAACTAGAAGAAATAAAGAAAGTTACATTTTATGGAGAAATGAATGAATTTACCTCTTTTTACGACCTCCAACGTAGAGAAAATGCACAGATTAAAGGCGCATGTAAAAGGTGAAGCAGGACGTCTAATCCAACATTTAAAAGTTACAGACGCAAATAATGAAGCAGCATGGTCTCTTCTAAAGTAGAGATACGAAAATAAAAGATTGCTTCTTTCAACACATGTTAATAAGTTTTCGCATCAACCAGGAGGAGTTAATACCCAGCAAAATCTTCGCTTACATATAATCGAAAAAGTAATCCAGAAAATTTCATTCATCGCTTACCCTCTCGCTTACAGAACCCATTATCTTTATACAGGCATGTCATTGGAGGTAATCGATAAAGCTTTCGCTTGACATGGGAGTACTTATGTAAGCACAAATTAAACTTGTTGAATATTTTCTTCTCAATAATCACTTATTTACTAACAACTAAGAAGTTATTGAATAAGATGTTCTCTGCACAAATTAGAAAAGCGATTCAAGTATTGGAAAAATCAATTTTTTTTCGTACATCTTTTGCTTAACAACACCAATCAAGAGTTAGAGAATTTCTTCTTTAAAATGAAAAAAATACTTTTATTTAATAGATATATGTATCAGTTAATTAATTAATGTACCTTTAACACATTTTTCTGTATATCATTCATAAATCTGGAATTTTTTTCATATTCAAAATTATAAAATTTGACACTTTTGAAGCAAAAATAAAAGTCAAACAAAAAATTTCAATTATAAAAAAAAACATAACACTCATTTCAAAAGCAAAAAGGGCTGACATTACTAACTGCATTACGAGTAATATACAATATAATGCATTATTGGTCACCAACATTTATGTAATGCGTTTTATAATCGAATGCAAATCAAGGCAATACGAAAAATTTTGCTGGGTAGTTCAAGTGCCTCCATTTTTAAAAATTAATTGGATACCACTAATGAATGTCTCCTTTCTCTGAAGTCAATGAGAATGTACAACGAATTTTACAAAACTGGTGCATTTCTTGCAATTCTTATTTTGCAAAAGCGTGATAATGATGGAGTCAGGCTCTACGAGCAAACATTCAGCAGACCAAAAGAAATTCAGAAGTTGAGCAACGTTCTTCAAAAAAAATAAGAGGAAAAAAGATAACCGAAAACGTCATCAAATAACAACCTCTAATGCAGGCGTATAATTTTCATACAGTACAACCATATTGTGGCTACTGCATGATGTACAGGCATAAGATTCAGCTATGTAGAAAGTTCCTGGCATTGGCGGAAGCAAATCGTCGTTCTTACATAGGAAATTTAAGAATGTGTTATGTTTGCCTGGAAGACTGGTATGAAGTTAGCATACGGCGAAATACAGCATTCGGCGAAAAAAAACTTAACAGAGCTCTGTTAGCAACAGTACGAATTTTAACAGAGAAAAAGTTAAAAATCTATGTAACTAACAGATCTATAAAGATAAAAAGCTCTAAGAAAAGCTCTTTTTATTTTGCTCTTTTAATTTCATTGCAAACAACGAAAAAAATATAACAAAATAAAAAAAAACAAAAACGGCATGAAAATTTATTTTGAAACAGTTTTTGTATTGTTCCAAAAATTGACAAAATTGTTAGTTCTATAAATGAAAAAAAAAATGTTTTTCAAACCTACACTTAGAAAAAAGTGTCTCGGAATATGATAAAAAAGGTATCATATTTAGAGAAAAATGGTATAGGCTTTGCTCCAGAGAATGCTTTTCTCTAATCGCGATACTAAAAATTCTCTAAAAATGATAAAAAGCTACCATGAAATAGAAAAATATATCATTTTAAGAGAAAAATACTTTTTTTTTTGAGAAAATATTTGTTTTTATTGAAGAAAATACTTCTCATAGTGAATTTTTTTCAAAATATAAGAAAAGTTTTTCATTTTCAATAAAATTTCTCTATAAATGAGAAAATTTTTGTGCGAGAAAAATACTTATCATTATTAGAGACATTGAAATGTTTCCATTTCCTAGAAGTAAAGAAATATATCTTCGAAAATGTGAAAATTTATTCTAATTTAAGAAAATTTTATTTGAAAAAGAGAAAATTTCTATATCGAAAATAGAGAAATTTTTTACCGGAGCAAGGTATGCGATTTTTTTCTCAGTGTAATAGAAAAGTGTTATGGCAGTATTATTGTTGACCTCAGGTATCTTCAGTACAACTAATATGGTTCAGTTTTTTTTTTTATAAGAGTTGGAATATTATAAGTTTTTTCATTTTGCAAATATTGGCCAAACTGTTAGAACCACAGTTTCTACAAATCAAAATAACTTTTTATCAAATCTAATAGATAAGTGTAATGGCAGTTTCAACTTTGGCCTCAGAAATTTTTATTAAAAAATCATAGTTCAGTTTTTTTTACTTTGAGTTGGAAAACTTTAACTTTTGTCATTTTGCCAAAATTGGCTAAACTGTTAGAACCACAGTTTCTACAAATGGAAATAACTTTTTATCGAATCTTCTACATAAGTATAACAGCGGTTCCAACTTTGCCTCAGAAATTTTTAATAAAAAATCATAGTTCAGTTTTTTTTAAATTGAGTTGGAAAATTTTAACTTTTGTCATTTTGCCAAAATTGGCCAAACTGTTAGAACCACAGTTTCTACAAATCAAAATAACTTTTTATCAAATCTAATGCATAAAAGCAATGGCAGTTTCAACTTTGACCTCAGAAATTTTTATTCAAAAATCATAGTTCAGTTTTTTTTTAAATTGAGTTGGAAAATTTTAACTTTTGTCATTTTGCCAAAATTGGCCAAACTGTTAGAACCACAGTTTCTACAAATGAAAATAACTTTTTATCAAATCTAATGCATAAGTGCAATGGCAGTTTCAACTTTGACCTCAGAAATTTTTATTAAAAAATCATAGTTCAGTTTTTTTTTAAATTGAGTTGGAAAATTTTAACTTTTGTCATTTTGCCAAAATTGGCCAAACTCTTAGAACCACAGTTTCTACAAATCGAAATAACTTTTTTTAAATCTAATACATAAGTATAATAGGAAATCAAAAGTTATTTTCATTTGAAGAAACTGTGTCAATTTTGGCAAAATGACAAAAGCTAAAATTTTCCAACTCAATTTAAAAAAAACTGAACTATGATTTTTGAATAAAAATTTCTGAGGTCAAAGTTGAAACTGCCATTGCACTTATGCACTAGATTTGATAAAAAGTTATTTCCATTTGTAGAAACTGTGGTTCTAACAGTTTGGCCAATTTTGGCAAAATGACAAAAGTTAAAATTTTCCAACTCAATTTAAAAAAAACTGAACTATGATTTTTTAATAAAAATTTCTGAGGTCAAAGTTGAAACTGCCATTGCACTTATGTATTAGATTTGATAAAAAGTTATTTCCATTTGTAGAAACTGTGGTTCTAACAGTTTGGCCAATTTTGTCAAAATGACAAAAGTTAAAATTTTCCAACTCAATTCAAAAAAAAACTGAACTATGATTTTTTAATAAAAATTTCTGAGGTCAAAGTTGAAAATGCCATTACACTTATGTATAAGATTTGATAAAAAGTTATTTTCATTTAAAGAAACTGTGGTTTGACTAATTTTTGCAAAATAACAAAAGTTTAAATTTTCCAACTCATTTTGAAAAGCTGAACGAGTGTTTTTTATATACTTGATCGCATAGATAAAACTCTTTTACACTTTTTTATATTATAACTCTTTAAAAACTTGGAGATAAACTTATTTTCATTGATAAAAACTGTGTTTATATTTGAAACAATGCAAAAACTATTGCAAAGTGATTGATTTTTTTATCAATTTTTCAAGCTCTACTTTGTCAAATTAATAATACATCATCACACAAAATTTTTATTCGAAGTTCTTCATCAATAGTTTCGTTGAAACAGTTTTTAATAAATCACATTGTTTTTGATTTCCTTTATATTTTTCGTTGTATACAAGGAAAACACAATAGAGAATAATAAAGAGCTTTTCTAAGAGCATTTTATTTTTAGAAATCTGTTAGTAAAAGAGATTTTTATAATTATTTTTTTGCAATGAACCAACTTTAAACGGTTTTTTTTTTTTAAATTATCTTTTTGCAATTGACAGGCAGCTACCTCAAGCAATTTTAACTGATTATGAGAGAAGGTAATAATGCAGGTAATAATACTTGATATCATTTGTCAGCTTTTGTAAAAATTCTTTTAACGCAACAAACAATTTAGAAATTTATTGTCAGTGTTTTAAGCATATATTCTATTTAAAAATATATTTCGTTTATATCTTCAAAATTTTAAGCAAAAACTAAAGCAAACGTCAATCGCATTAAAACTATGCTAGATATTTTAGAGACATTTTTAAAAAAATTTTCTTATTAATTCGTAGAATATAAATATAAATATCTTACAATTTACAAATTCAAATTCGAATACAATTTCAAATTCTTTATGTAAACTATTTTCAATATTAATCGTTTTTCAATCCGCAAAAATATAAACATTATTTAGAATGTTTATATCTATATACCATCTAATTAATGTTTATATCTATCTATATTAGTCGAAAGACCTCCAAACTGAGATCAATAAGTGAATAAGAATTTTCTATGTTCATTTATCCTTACCAAGTTAGCCACAGCAGCATCAAAAGATCATAGATGGCGCTGTAAAAGGGAACAAATACTTAGTCATTACTCAAACCACAATCTAATCTTGTGCTAGAAAGCTTTTTGAATTCGCTTTAGAATTAAAAAGCTCACTTGAATTAACAGCCTTTTTCTGATAACAGATGAGATTACAGAGATCGAACAAATAATATTCGCCGAATGCTGCGAAAAAGATGCTAACTTCACACCGGTGCCTGGAAGACAAAAATGATCTAAAGTGTTCAAACACAGCATATAAGTGCTACAAATGCGGTAAGGACCGTCATGTTTGACTGCATTATGAGCCAGTTGTAGGCAACAAGAATACACAGAATCAGCCTACGACAAAAAGAACAGCGGTTATGTTAACGCAAGAAGAAGTATCATCAACTGTACTGTTAGCTACAGCTCAAGTGAGAATTAGAGCAGTGACTGGTGAGTTCTTGATTTTAGAGCTTTGATCGATCAAGGAACTCAGAAGACAACCATATCCGAAGAAGCCGGTCAGCTTCTGGCATTACCAAGAGTAAAAACAAAAATGGAGTTTCTTGGTCTAGGAAGCACTGTAGTTGGATTATCAAAGGCTCGTATAAATATTGAAATTCATCAAAGATTCTTAAGTGACAGTAAATTTGAAGCAGAAGCATTTGTGTAACCACATTTCATTAAAACACATGCAAATCAGGCATTTGACTATGATATCAATCAATGGAATAATTTTATGTAAGCTGATCCCAATTTTAATAAGGAGGAACGAATTGACATCGTCATCGGAGCATCTGAGCATATATATACAGCGATATTATGGAGCCAGGCATAAGAAAACTTGGAAAAATTCTAGGACAATCTACAAAATAAGGCTGGGTGTTATCAGGAGTTATTCAGGTCCAATCACGAAGTAAGAATATGGCTTTCTACCGTGTTACAAGCGTTATCACATGTAGTTTTCTAATTTTAATAGTTATTGTAATGGTGTTAATACATAAAACAAACTTTAATCAAAACAAGTAAGGTATATCTTCGACTTGGCCGAAGTTAAAATACCCCCACGGCCGATTCTTAAGGGTAAGAGAATCTTTAATTGATGAGCTTTTTGTATGAGATTTTGAGAAATTTTATTATTTTTATGTGCCTAAAATACATACATATCAAATTGTTTTCCTGCAGCGTAAATATAAGCCTTTTTATAAAGTTTTCAATTTTGGGGTTGTATGGGAGGTGGGCGTTTTAGTGTGTGAATGACGCCCATTTTACTAACATATCTTAGTTTTGACATAAAGTAAACAACTACCGAATTTTAGTATTGTAGCTTAATAATACCTTCTTTATAGAGTTTTTATTAATGGGGTTGTATGGAAGGGAGGCGTGGTTTTCATCCGATTTAGCCCATTCTCGAACTTGATCTTAGTTTTTAAGAAAAAAGCTTAAATATCGAATTTCAGCTCGATAGTTTCAAAATTACGGCTGTAATCGTGTCCACAGACAGACAGACAGACTGACAGACGGACAGACAGACGGCAAGAATATATATACTTTTCTATACCTACCATGCCTCCTTATGGGCGTTACACACGTCGTGACAAAATTAATATACTCCTTACGCAGTACGCGTGGGGGTATAATAAAGGAGGAAAAATGGGTAAAGCTGTTTTATCCGAAATCGATAAAGATATGTTTGGTTCAGGGTTGCCAACTCATTTTTTGGTTTTCCCCGTAGGAGTTCTGAAAAATTCCCCGATTTTCATAAAATTCCCACAAAAAAAATATGTATTGTATGCTTGTTCCGAGAAAAATATTTAATTAAAGATAATAAATAGCTTTTGTTAGTTTACCAAACGGCTTCGACAGTTGGTGCCTGCTTGAACAATAGTTAAGTAAGGATGTTAAATTTTAAACATAAATTTTGAAATTGTGAGAAAGAAAACACATTAAAAATTCAAAATTTAAATTTTGAAGCTAAGTACAATAGGCAATGACCCGATTCTAAAGTATGCTAATCCGAGTTAGTACATTTATGATGTTGAAATGTAAATTCTTGTTTTTCAAGGTTATAAACGAATATTTAGTAAAGGAACAAAAAAATTGTATTAAAAAAATTTTAAAAACTCAGAGATCTTCCTGAAAAAGTTGGTTCTTTTGTTTAATATATATATAAAATAAAATTCTAATTTTTATGTTTAGAAATTTACTGATTAAAATTATGTTAAAAAGATTTTATTTTTTATTTTGATTGTACCAGAAAATTTGATGAAAAATCAAATTCTTCGCAAATAATCATTGAAATTAAGATGAATTATAGAATTCCCCAAAAATATGAGCCAATTCCCCGAACAACTTGAAATTCCTCGCTAATCGTTGAATTCCCCACCAGTTGGCTTCCCTAGTTTAGTTTACTTTGTACGCTCATCTCATCTCTTTTCTCAAGGATATGTTAAATTGCTACAAAGGCAGCTTACTTGTGAATGCTAGGATTGTCTAGGCATGTACCGAAAACCTTCAAAAACATTCTTTCTATACATTAACTCTTGTGTCGCCGTGCCACAACTATACATTTTTTGCTTTTTCATCAAAAGAGTCGTTTTAGCTCATATGTCCTTTGTTGTTATTTTTGGGTTGGTAGGGATGCATATTTTGGGTGTGGAATTTTTATGAATTTGCGTGAAACTAAGTTCAAGTGGCGTAAGACCAAGTACAACATATACAGGTAGGCCACAACTATCAACACACTCATTTCACCAAAATTCCGCTGTTATTTGCGGAATTAGCAGATTTTGGCAGAAAACTCATTAACGCTGACACACGTCCGGCTAGAACATTAAATTTTGTATGCTCTGGACACAGCACACATACCTGAGCAAACAAAATCGTTATTTAAGGTACACTACAGTTAGTTTCAATGGGTGTGGAATGAGGGCAGAATTGGTTTTTGTACTCACCACTGGCGCTATCGTAGGACTTGGTTGTTGAGGTGCTGGTGTTGGAGCGTTTAATTTCACGACGACCCATATTTGCAGGTGGTGAGGAGGGATCCTGTTGATGACTGTTGTGATGGTGATGCTGATGATGATGATGATGATGATGATGTGGATGATGCTGATGCGGTGTTTGCTGAAAATAAAGATGTGTGACGTTTTTTGGTGAATTATGCGCTGATGTTGTGCCTGTGGTATTTGATGTGTTTGCTGTCAATGCTGCTGCAGCTAATGGCAATGACGGTGTTGATGCTGTTAGCAATGCTGTTGTTGTTGATGTTGGTGGAAATTCAAAGAAATTCACTTGTAATTGATTACTTGTGGCGGTATTGTTGTTGTTGTTGTGTGGAGTTGGTGGTGGGGGCGGACAAGCGTTGAAACTGTTGTTGCTGGATGTTGATGGTTTGCGTAACGATGGTGATCTCAACCCTTTGACAGGGTACAATGGGTACTATCGGCCAGCAACACGTACCCAATCGCGGTTTTCACTGTTATACCAAATGCCTGAAAGTAGACAATGTTTTAAATGTTTTAACTGGCAATTGCTAAAAAAGTAATTTTTTTAAAAACTAATCAGTTGTGATAGAAAAGTAACGTCGCACAGTGGACTGTTTGACCTATTTGAATGGAATTAAATCTGTAACTCGAATTTGAGTGCACGGAATGATTTGATATTTGGGATTTAGGCTATTGAGTGGCATGTCCGCCTTTCACGCCATGGGGATAGACCATATGGTACCAAAGTTACAAAAATTTGTATGGAAAAATTTACCTCTATGCTTTCCTACAACTCAATTTTCTATTTTTTTGTTTATGGGAAACACTTCTTGTAAATCTTTGTACATAAAAAATTTTTTGTTCATTATTAATATGTTTTTGTTTGAGAATATGCTCGAATCACCAGAAATAGTAATTTTTACATTATTTCAAGTTGAATTTTATCTCTCCTTGTATGTGAAAATAGCCTTAAGTTTATTATATTTACTTAAAACAGTGAATATTTTTGGATTTAGCAACTTTTAGCAAACTTCCCTTTCAAGGGGTTTTCGGCTATGCATTAATACAGCTATTCTTCCATATTTTAGAGTAATGCAAAGAAGCTTGAAAGAAAATATACATTATTTTTTTCAATTACCCCCTCATGCCCCAATCCTCTGTTTCGCCCTTACTTCAAAATAGATAAGAAATGTGAAATTTTGAGTTCTATACCTCTTAAACCGAGTGGACGTAGAGGAAAAAACCATTTTTACTGTTTCATATCTTGAAATTTTTTAAATATATTTTTAAAATATTGGATCCCATTTAAAAATAACTAGACATAACGATTCCAACATAAAATAAATCGCTCATAAAATAAATTAAGCCTTTTAATCGCCAACAATCTACCAAAGTTCAAAGTTCAAAGTTTAAGTTTTATTTCTTAAATTTTTGGCTTTAAGCGATGCACAATGCATTGATCCCATACAAAATAGGTACAAAATAGAAGGAATGTTCCTATGATAATGAAATTTTATGTACTAGTTGAAGCTTATTAAAAAAAATTGCAAAAATGCTTGAAATCGGTCAGTTCCTGGGGTAACTCCCTTGGACCTATATTAATTTTTTTTACATCATTTTGTATAGGAGTTACAAACAAAAGTTGGCCGATCTTAACAAAATTTGGTCAAAAGGCTAGGCAGTTAGAGAAATAGATGTGCACTGAAAATGGTTAAATTGCTATGATCTTAGGGGTATCTCCCTTGGACCTATATTAATTTTGTACATGATTTTGTATGCAAGGTACATTTTTTACTCATAAATATTCTCATTTGTGTTAATTAAAAAAAAACCTTTTTTAAGCACATTTTATTTTATTTAAAATAGAAAAATAAAATTGGAAACTTATTTTTTATCAATAATATTTATGTGATATAAAAAAGTAAGAAATTAATATATGCATGTGTACAAAACAAGAAAAACTCATATCGCTACTGACTTTCATCGCCACTGACTTCTTCATCAGAATCACTCCAAACAGTATAAGAATCATCAACTTATATAATAAACTTCTCAATTTCTTCATTAATAATTACATTTGATTTTGATACTATCGTTCTTTTAAATGCTAAGATAGAGTCAGATTCAGTAAAAATATTTTCATTAAATCCGTATTAGACTTAATCCTCGAGGCCATTCTATTTTTATATTTAAAGAAAAAGGGGTGCTTGTACCTTCTAAGCCCGTTATCAGCAAAGTTTATACTATTGACATACCGTTTTTTATATTCCTAGAAGTATGTACTAGTTTTTATTATTATTTTTAATTGCGTTCAGTTATCTAGCTGAAATACCCGTGTTACTAAAACTCTTTTGTTACTACTAAAACTTTATTGTTTATAAAAAGGTGAAGATAATACTTTGGAAGTGAAAAATGTATACTTTAAATAAAATTACAAAAAAAGTTTCGACAAAATCAAAGCATATTTTTTTCGCAATTCCCTTTTGAACTCTGCTAAATTTTGTATATTTTTCCATTCAAAATTGACTATTTTTCGCAAGAAGTCACTTTTTTAAACTTCTATAACTTTCTTATTTATGAAAAGGGGCGGATAATATTTTGGAATTCAAAGGTTAATATTTCAAATACAATTACAAAAAGTTTCGAAAAATCCAAGAATCCTTTTTTTTTGTTATAATGAATCAAAATTCGCAAATTTTTGAGCTTTTAGGTGCTTTTTTAAAGTAAAGAAAATTTGTTTTTACAAAAATATACATGCTCAAACAAATTACTTTCAGTATCAAATTATATTTTAAAACAATCGTCTTTACTGATTAAAAACAAAAAAAAAAAAAACTAAATTTTTGAAAATAAGAACTCAATTTTAAAGTACTAAATTTTCCTCAAAGTAAAGGGTAAAGTAGGGTTTCCAGTCCCGGGATCCCGAACTTTTTTCAATACCGAAAGTCCCACGGTTATAATTCCTGAAATCCCGGGATTTTCGGGATCCTGGAATTGCTTAAAAATTTCTGGATTTGGTTGATTTTTCTGAACTTTTCCGAACTTTTCATAAAAATGTTAATTTCAAATAATCAAGAGTATTTATAAATATTGCTTGAAAACTCTTGACGCTTGATATGTACGCCATTTACATTTTCACCATGCGAAGTGAACTTTCAAAAGCTGTTTAACCTTAGGATTACTAAAAATTTTTTTTCGAACGAATTTTACGAATACCCACCCAGGTAACCAATAATATTTTGCTTTTTTTTTGCACTAGATGTGCTACACTTTTTTAATTTCAAACAATTTAAAAAGCTTTTGCTTTTGACAGTTAGTTTAAAGTTGTTTAACACTAAACATGCAGTGAGAGCGGTCTTCATATTTCTTTTCGTTACTGAATAATAAAAAGTGAAAATCTGAATGGTCCTCCGGGTGGGTATTAGTAATCCTAAGGTTAAAATATTTGAAGTTGTTAATGTTTGTTAGAATATGAATATTTACATTAAATAACAAGAATATTAACAAGAGATTCTTAACAACGGCGTGTTAAGTTAACAAGCAGAATAGGGCGGTTAGTATATGATTATTTCTTCTATGTATTATTATATCAAAATATTTCCAAAACTATTAAAAACAAGTAAGGAATGATATATCTACCGCAGTTAAAATATCGCCCACGCCTCTTTATAGAGTTTTCAATTTTGGAATTGTATGGGAGGTGGACGTGTTCGTCGGCAGATCAAGACCATTTTTCTAACACGTCTTGGCTTAGATAAAGAATACATCTCTCTTAAAGAGTTTTCACTATTGTGGGTTGTAAAGGAGGGGCGTTTTCTTGGGTGAATGAAGACCACTCTACTAACGCAATTCAATTTTGATCATATACAAACTCACTTGTATATTTTGTTTCTATGTAAAAGGTGGTTAAATTTTAAGGGCCGATGTTGAATGTGAACCACACCTAAACATCAAGTTCCACCTCGGGTACCACCATTTTAGGGGTGACACCATTTCGATTTTTTATTTCTTAAAAAGAAAGAAAAAGTGATAAGATTCTTTACGGTACAAAATTTAATTTCTGTTTCAAAATTTAAAATACTGCTTGCAAGTCAAACAATGAGGAGGATAATTTTCGAAAACGTTTTGAGCTGTAAAACCCGAAAATTTATTGTAACACAACGCAAATGAGTTCATGTTAGGTGCTTAAAATATGGCAGCAGCTTCCGACTAATTTTCAGAAAAAGAGCTAGTTGTTGAAATTGCTTCCGATGCTACGTAGGCACATAAATGATTTCGAAAGCGCCAAAAATTAGATGCAAAATTATGTAAAGAATAAATATAGATCCCAGGGAGAACCCCTAAGGTTAACCACCCTTTATACATTCCTTGTTTTTGTTTAACTTATATATACTGTGTGCTTTGTTGTGACAATAAATATAATTCATCGTTATTCGTGAAAATTCTCTTAATAAAATCCATTGTTTGGTTGAATCGATTCTAAAATGTTTTTTCTTAAAATTTTTTTTGAGTAAAAAATGCATTTTAAATGCATGTTAAGAAAAACTTTAAACGTATTTCTCTCGAAATGACTCATTTCAATCTGGGTGACAATTTTCCTCGGAAACCAGACATCGGATCGGAAATTTGACTAAACACTTTCGACGGAGGAAGGGGGCAAAACCCCAAGAAACGATAATTTAAAAAATTTTAAAATGAGTTTTAAAAACTGTCCTTTGTCTGTGCTCGAGGCACAATCCCGAGTAACACTGGGTAACATCCACTAGGTTTGCATAAAAAAAAAGCATTAATGTAAATAATTAAATAAAATTAATTTATAATTTTTATTTTAAATTCACTTTAAACTTAAAAATAGTGTATTTTATACCAAAATAAGCTGATTTCCCCAGCAAAGACGTCTAATTGTTACACAAATTTTTTATTAATATTTCATATCATTGGAAAGGCCATAAAGTTATCTTTCTAAAACGTCTTTGGCCAAAGCTTCACTTTATAAAGTTTCGTTGCGTGAACATTTTTAGGGAAACAACTACCGCAAAACACAAAATTAGTCCATAACTTTACAAATAGATTCTCACTTCCTGTATTCCATTATTTTTGGTCGTTTTTGCATATCCTATCGTTTAAAATCATATAATAATTTTTTCCGTCTTACTTGTATGGTACGGTCCACTGTGCGTCGTTGAATTGAGGTAAGTGTGAGGGTGTTATAAATACATAAGTTTATTAAAATACTTTGTTTTATACATATTTCGCGCTCTTTTAGATACTAACTTAACTCGTATGTGACCCGTTGTGCCTAATGTCCATCCGCTTTGCTTAATTTTACACAACCACTCATGCAAACATTATTACTGTTAATGTGGTATGCATGGCCTTCGTAAGTATACATTTTAAAATAATGTAAAATGTTGAACCGGTAAAGAGCAGGCTATTCTTTAGACGCCCTTATATGCTTTGAGGGTGTGTTTGTTTCTGCACCACTCTCTTGACAGTATCGAGTATTTGTAGCTGGAGTTTTTGTTTTTGTTTGCGTGTTTAACTCGTGTACATTTTACATAAATTCATTAAAAATATTTTACATGTTTGCAGGCATGAATTAAATTTTAGCTTGAAATTTAATAAAATTAAATAAATGCGCTTAAAATTAACGCAGACTGGAGCTTTCTGCTCTTCATCGCATATGTTGTGTTTTAATTCATTAAAATTTATTGACTTAAAAGGCCATAAAAATCAACTCAAAATACACTTCCGATAAATTTCACTCCAATTGGCAAATGCTTATTGAAACTCGATTAACCCTCAATCAGGTAACACTTTACAGATATAAACTTTTAGTATATCTGTTTTATTCCAAATTCGAAATACAGTTTCAAAGAAATACATATCGTCGGCTGAATTCAAATACGACTTTAGTCAAAATTTGGTTATTAGCGATTAAGGAAAATTGAGCAAAAAATTTAAAAAAATGCATTAAAGTATGACCTTCATACATTTTATAAATAGTTTTCTTCGCCTCCTGGAACTTTGTAATCGAGACACAGTTTGTATCACATTCGAACTTGCCGCAAAGAAAGTAGCACTTAAGGGTCACGCGTTGTCTTTCCTCCGTAGCAAAATACACGTAAGTACATTAGAGTATATCAAAAATCTGACCCCCATTTCGGTATCAAAATTAAATAGCTCATGAAAAATCGTTTCGATTGGTAAACTTTTTTTGGTTTGAACCAATTTTGGCTTCCCCAGAAAGTATTTTTGTGCAGTTTTTATCAACTTTTGTACTAGAGACCCACTAATGGTTGATATAAAAACTGATATAAAAGCATAGAACTGCACATTTTAATCCCAGTAGGCAAATGTACTGATGAGATAAACGGTTTTCTCAATGTGAATCTAGTTGCCTGCAAACATTTGGAAGACGATTGGAAGATTAGATCATTTGGTGAACCGCTAGCGATTTGCCTAAGGGTTCTTTGGAAGATTGATCGCTTTTCGATCGCTGAAGCGATGAATGCGCGATTCTCAAAAAATTTAAAAATCTTCCTTCGCTCATTCCGGCGATCGTTGGAAGATGGAACGCTTTTTGATCGCCCAAGGGATGAATGTGCGATTCAAAAAAATTTCAAAATCTTCCTTCGCTCATTCCGGCAATCGTTGGAAGATTCCTTTTTAAAAAGCTTTCAAAATCTATCATTGTAATATGAAGCAGGCTCTGAAATATTGTTTAAATTAATCTAAAAATTCGACTTTTAAAAAAATTCATGAAACTGGGATAAAACAACGTCTGAAGAGTTTGCTAGTTCAAACTTGCAACAACTTGTAACATTCAACAACGATGCTATGCAACAAACAAAAACCCCTTCTGCCGATTCGTTGGCGAATCTTCCCTGCGAATCGCTTAGGACTGCTCTCAGGGAATCGTTCGCGACTCTTCCTGGCGAATCGCCTAAGACTTTTCTCGGCGAATCGATTGCGAATCTTCCAGGCAAATCGCTTAAGACTCCTCTTGGTGATTCGCCGACGAATCTTCCCGGCGAATCGCTTTTATGGCCTCAGCTGCTTACATTCGGCGACTCCCGAAAGACTCTCAGAAAAGCTCGCCGGCGATCGTTTCATCTTCCAAGCGATTCGATGGAGATTCTCAGGCGATTAAAAACATTTGCAGGGAAATCCCTTTTTGTTTCGAATTTCGGCCTTCCAAACGAGTGTCCAAATGACTTCTCACGGATGGTTTATGTATTTTCGTCAAAATATTCAAGAAGAAATTTTGAATATTTCGAAAAAAAGTATTGGTTGTTTTTCATGAATCACTACTGATTGTAATTCAGTCATAGTTGCCACCTTCATACAAAATGTGCACATATAACTTTAGCATTTTTTCGTTTGGTTGGCAAACTTTTAAGCGACTGACAGTTTCCTGTGATATCTAAGAGAGTATTCATATGATGAGCGCCCGTTTACTTACAACTGGCTTTGTAAAAAACACAGCTATTATGTAGAAGTTCTTTTTGGTATTTGTTGCGAACCAAATTATACAAATTTTGTACTAATTTACGGCTATAGACAATTTTAAGGTGGAATGAAAATTAGCAAATTATATTTGACGCTCCTTATTATTCTTATTGCTGTTGTTGTAAACTTACAAGTTTTTTCTCCTCTGAAAGCGTGCATACAAAATAAATAGCTACAGGACTCCATCGCTTATAATCGACTTTACAGCAACTCAACGTTCACAATTTGTGGTGGGGAAAAGTATTTACAAAAGTGTTTGAAGTACTGATAACGTGTCAATCAATTTATTGAACTTGATAAATATTAAAATTTGTAGTTGTTGAAACTGTGAAGATTTTCAACATTTCATGAACAGACAAATTGAATTATTAATAATGAAAAATGCAGCGACGTGATAGAAGAGAACAACAAACAAACATCTAGATAAAGTGTGCCTTATAGTGTACCGTTGGGTAATCAGCTGACAGCTGGTAGAGCAAACAGCGGAAACCAAGAAATGTTCATTTTATTCAATTAAATTGAACGTTGCAATAAATTTTATCTTGGGATTTTCGTTACCTGTTTCCTTGAAGACTTGAAGGAAAATAAGTTGCAGAGTTATGTCAAAGGAAGAGAGGGAAAACGCGAGCATATTCTCTGCAGAACATTATTGAACAGCATATTGAATTAATTTTTATTGATATTGATTTGAGCTGTTAGTAGTCTTTAAACAGTCATTATATTAAAGAACAATCAATACATTAAAAAAACGTTTAATTTGTGTCAGTCGACACGATTCAAATAAATTCGATATTTTAACTAGTATATTTTTGTACTATATCGACTATAGTATATTCAAACTTAATAAAAAATATCAAGTGCGAAAAAGAGCCAACTCAGATGACTGAGTTGATATACTTTTCTATACCGCACTCGCTTATTTCCAAGTGTTACAAACGTTTGCACAAAGTTAATATACCCTGACCTTACAGGTTTAGGGTTTAAATACTAAACAACAAATACATATATTTAAATTCTTGTCTTAAGCCCATATATATCTTAACAGATTTATACAGGTTTTACTACTCTGGGTCGCATGGGTGGAGGGCGTGTTAATAGACGGATGACGTAAATTTTTTGTACAAAAATTAGGTTTGATGTAACATGCGGACATAAGTTTTGTCCATATTGCTGAAAAATCAAATCCTTTTGATAATTTCACTTTTGCAGGTTGTAGGGAGTAAGGCGTGTTCGTTGGCGGATGACGCCAATGTTTTACAAACACATTTTATGTTTTGATATAACATACTTAAGGACCAAATGTTATCTCTGTAGGTCAAATATAAACCCTTTTTATAGTGTTTTCAATATTGTGGGCTGAATGGGAGGTGAGCGCGCCCCATTTTTTGTACACAACTTAGCTTTGACATGAAATAAATACATGTCATTTTTTATATAGTAATCCTTCTATTACAAATTTAAATGTTTTGGTTGTATGGGAGTAAAACGTGTCTGTGGGCAGATTCAAACATATTCAATAGTGCAGATCCTTGGCTTCATGTGAAGATGTGTGCGTAGTTTTTTTGCAATTATCTCAACTCTTGTTATCCTGGATTTACGGACATACAGGCGGGCGGGCAGACGGACGGACAGACAGGTTGAGCTCACTAAAGTGTTGTAAAGTGGGACCTATTGGCTAAAATAGGATAAGTGCATTTTTTAAGTCATCAATATAATATCAAGCTTGTATAAATTTGTTGAAAATGCATAACCAATGAGTGCTGATTAGTACACAGTTGAAATTGTTTTGTACTGAAATGTGTAGAAATTTAAAAACAAAATCGACGTTTCTGAACTTTTAAAATTTTTCACTTATCATAAGGGGGGACATGACATTGGTTTTTTCAAATCGTTTTTTTTTATAATTTTGTTTTTTAGTAAATATTCTTAAGATTAGTGAGAGCATTTTTAATTTTTGCGCTACATACGTATGGCAACTGTACCTACGTACAAACTTTGAACGCGTTTATTTCGAAACCATGTTTTTCGTACTGGTTGCGGCACTAGCGGGTTCATTTTTTGACGAAATTTTTTTTTTGTATTTTTTTTAAACTTGATAGGCTACTCTATAGTCAATATTTTTTTCGAAAAACATACTTTCAAATTTTTTGGAACATCACCAAAAATTGAAAAAAAAAGTTTAAAAAAAGCTCCTGTCATACGATAACCAATTTTGTTAAGATTTAAAAAAAGTCATTTTTTTTCAGATCGGACAATTTTTGCGACTCCAAGCGCTGCAACCACGAAGCTCCGTTTTTTCTCTGCTGCCAGCTTGGAGCTCTATAAAACCATGTTGCAGTGAAAAATATATTTTTTCAATTTTGTTCTTGTAATTTGTTCAATTCTCTGCAATAATAAATTTTGGAAAAATTTATGTTTTTGACTTACAAGGAAAGGTCCACAGGTGACAGTCTCCGATTTGAATGATTTTCGAATATGTGATAGAAGACAAAAATCTAGAGTCGACGTATTTTTTATACGTGCTTAATCGATGGTTTAGGGTTTCAAACTCGCGTTCAAAAATCAGCGAAAATATCGTTTTTTTCGCGAAGAAGGATATTGTCTTTTATACCAGCTCATTACCGGTGTCTTCGATTCTCCAGAAATACTTTCTACAGCAGTAGAAACGCTAATATTTGAATTAATTTATCTTTTAGTAGAACGAGCTATTTATATGTAAACTGCTTTTTTGAACCGCTTGAGTACCTTTGTAGCGTTTTTTATGCTAACTCTTCAAAAGGTTAACTCAAAAGTAGACTTAAAGCTATTCCTGCAATTAATTTTATATATGCATGGTTAGAAGTTTCGTCATGTGTTGCCCCTGAGCACAACCAAAAATAAGGTTGTTTGAGTCGTAACCCAATCCATTAACATTAAACCATCAATATATTGCCAAATATTCCTTCCATAAGTTTAAATCTATTACTGTGAGATGAAACCGTTAAAAGTAAAGATGTTGCTCGCTCTGGCTAAGGTTAGAACGAGGAACCATTAGTGCAGAAAGTGAACTCACTAATCGCTATACTTCATTCGTTATAATTACTTAAATTTTTTTGATGTGAAACTTCTTTGGCGGCGAGTAAAATTTCAAGGTCCTTTTTCGTGACGCTAGGCTAACGTTTTCAATTCATATGAAAATTAAAAAAAAATTACTGCCGCTGCCGTGAATTGAACCCCGAACATCGTTGCTTATGAGCATGAATCTATACGTTTACGCCACGTAGGCACATGATATATAGCCAAATAAAATGAAATTAAAACTGAACGCCTAATGCCATGTTCACACGAAGAGTTTAGTTTGCGTTTCCAGTACAAAGTTGCGTTTTGCCCTTAAACTCAATTTAAACGCTGGCGTTTCCAGTACAATTTTGCAGGAGAAAACGCAACTAAACACAACTTGTTTTCTACGTTTACCAATACTCAATTTGATACATGCCTACAAGTATGCTAGTGTTTTGATAAAAACATTCGTTCAGTTAGATTTTAGCTGTGTTCGATTCGATTGAACGATAAAAAATGCCAACAACAGCTGATTCTCAATTGTGCATGTATCTATTTGTATTTCATTAATAACAAAAATAAGCCAAAAAACAAATAAAATAACTTGGAAAAGTTTAGAAGATGAGGGTTTCTCATCAGTCAGTCAGTATGGGCCGAAAAAAGCTGAGTTTTGAGCGAAATTCCAAAAATTGGCGATCATTTCAATCCACCGTAAACTCAATTCTGCCGACGCATTTCTGTGTGAACAGCTGCATTTAAACTCAAACGAAACGCAAACTAAACTCACAGAGAGTATATTATAACAAGAGATTTTATAAGAATAACTTCGCTCTGTTAATGTTAATTTCATGATGTCGCCAAGAGGACGAACTTTTTATTCTACCGTGAATGTCAACGCTTCTCTCAGAGCTTCTCTCAGAGCAGCTGAAATAGATATACAAAATGTTTGTAGATGCTTGCAATTCTATTTGGAAACTCTCTTCAAATTCTTTTCTCTTGTCCCCTTGCCTATTGGTTTCCCCCCCTTTGCCAATTGCCTAATGTTTGTTGTTTTTATAATCAACCACGATCGTTGTTGTTGTTAAGCTGTTGTAAAAAGGAAGCAATTCGCGTAGTTCGTTAGGTTGTTTTTGTTGTTGTTGTCTTATTAGCTGTTGTTGTTGTAGGATTTTGTTAGATTTTGGATATTTTACGTATATCTCCTTGTGTGTCTATGAATGAATCTAAAAATAGAAATACATGTATTCAATACATTTACTGCTTCCAATTTGAATGTATGCGTTTGTCTGAAAGCTGAAATTAAATAATTTGCATTTTTGATATTTTTGCATTTTGTCGATCTCATAGACAGAAGTTGCTGTTGAAAACACGTTGTAACTTTTGCAGTTTCAGTCGGATTGAGATAAACCAAAGGACAAAATTAAATAGAATTTATCGAATATTGATATCGCATCAAAAATAAATGTTGAACAAAATTAATCAATGCATTTTTAATAAGATGTTTTTTATTATCAGATTAAAAGTAAACATTCGTAACCTTATTTTTCCAAATTTTTAATTTCTATTTTCATAATATTTTATTTGAACTACTTTTATTGGCTTAGAACCAAAATAACTAGTATCTTATGTATTTATAAAATATAAAATATAAAATATAAAATATAAAATATAAAATATAAAATATAAAATATAAAATATAAAATATAAAATATAAAATATAAAATATAAAATATAAAATATAAAATATAAAATATAAAATATAAAATATAAAATATAAAATATAAAATATAAAATATAAAATATAAAATATAAAATATAAAATATAAAATATAAAATATAAAATATAAAATATAAAATATAAAATATAAAATATAAAATATAAAATATAAAATATAAAATATAAAATATAAAATATAAAATATAAAATATAAAATATAAAATATAAAATATAAAATATAAAATATAAAATATAAAATATAAAATATAAAATATAAAATATAAAATATAAAATATAAAATATAAAATATAAAATATAAAATATAAAATATAAAATATAAAATATAAAATATAAAATATAAAATATAAAATATAAAATATAAAATATAAAATATAAAATATAAAATATAAAATATAAAATATAAAATATAAAATATAAAATATAAAATATAAAATATAAAATATAAAATATAAAATATAAAATATAAAATATAAAATATAAAATATAAAATATAAAATATAAAATATAAAATATAAAATATAAAATATAAAATATAAAATATAAAATATAAAATATAAAATATAAAATATAAAATATAAAATATAAAATATAAAATATAAAATATAAAATATAAAATATAAAATATAAAATATAAAATATAAAATATAAAATATAAAATATAAAATATAAAATATAAAATATAAAATATAAAATATAAAATATAAAATATAAAATATAAAATATAAAATATAAAATATAAAATATAAAATATAAAATATAAAATATAAAATATAAAATATAAAATATAAAATATAAAATATAAAATATAAAATATAAAATATAAAATATAAAATATAAAATATAAAATATAAAATATAAAATATAAAATATAAAATATAAAATATAAAATATAAAATATAAAATATAAAATATAAAATATAAAATATAAAATATAAAATATAAAATATAAAATATAAAATATAAAATATAAAATATAAAATATAAAATATAAAATATAAAATATAAAATATAAAATATAAAATATAAAATATAAAATATAAAATATAAAATATAAAATATAAAATATAAAATATAAAATATAAAATATAAAATATAAAATATAAAATATAAAATATAAAATATAAAATATAAAATATAAAATATAAAATATAAAATATAAAATATAAAATATAAAATATAAAATATAAAATATAAAATATAAAATATAAAATATAAAATATAAAATATAAAATATAAAATATAAAATATAAAATATAAAATATAAAATATAAAATATAAAATATAAAATATAAAATATAAAATATAAAATATAAAATATAAAATATAAAATATAAAATATAAAATATAAAATATAAAATATAAAATATAAAATATAAAATATAAAATATAAAATATAAAATATAAAATATAAAATATAAAATATAAAATATAAAATATAAAATATAAAATATAAAATATAAAATATAAAATATAAAATATAAAATATAAAATATAAAATATAAAATATAAAATATAAAATATAAAATATAAAATATAAAATATAAAATATAAAATATAAAATATAAAATATAAAATATAAAATATAAAATATAAAATATAAAATATAAAATATAAAATATAAAATATAAAATATAAAATATAAAATATAAAATATAAAATATAAAATATAAAATATAAAATATAAAATATAAAATATAAAATATAAAATATAAAATATAAAATATAAAATATAAAATATAAAATATAAAATATAAAATATAAAATATAAAATATAAAATATAAAATATAAAATATAAAATATAAAATATAAAATATAAAATATAAAATATAAAATATAAAATATAAAATATAAAATATAAAATATAAAATATAAAATATAAAATATAAAATATAAAATATAAAATATAAAATATAAAATATAAAATATAAAATATAAAATATAAAATATAAAATATAAAATATAAAATATAAAATATAAAATATAAAATATAAAATATAAAATATAAAATATAAAATATAAAATATAAAATATAAAATATAAAATATAAAATATAAAATATAAAATATAAAATATAAAATATAAAATATAAAATATAAAATATAAAATATAAAATATAAAATATAAAATATAAAATATAAAATATAAAATATAAAATATAAAATATAAAATATAAAATATAAAATATAAAATATAAAATATAAAATATAAAATATAAAATATAAAATATAAAATATAAAATATAAAATATAAAATATAAAATATAAAATATAAAATATAAAATATAAAATATAAAATATAAAATATAAAATATAAAATATAAAATATAAAATATAAAATATAAAATATAAAATATAAAATATAAAATATAAAATATAAAATATAAAATATAAAATATAAAATATAAAATATAAAATATAAAATATAAAATATAAAATATAAAATATAAAATATAAAATATAAAATATAAAATATAAAATATAAAATATAAAATATAAAATATAAAATATAAAATATAAAATATAAAATATAAAATATAAAATATAAAATATAAAATATAAAATATAAAATATAAAATATAAAATATAAAATATAAAATATAAAATATAAAATATAAAATATAAAATATAAAATATAAAATATAAAATATAAAATATAAAATATAAAATATAAAATATAAAATATAAAATATAAAATATAAAATATAAAATATAAAATATAAAATATAAAATATAAAATATAAAATATAAAATATAAAATATAAAATATAAAATATAAAATATAAAATATAAAATATAAAATATAAAATATAAAATATAAAATATAAAATATAAAATATAAAATATAAAATATAAAATATAAAATATAAAATATAAAATATAAAATATAAAATATAAAATATAAAATATAAAATATAAAATATAAAATATAAAATATAAAATATAAAATATAAAATATAAAATATAAAATATAAAATATAAAATATAAAATATAAAATATAAAATATAAAATATAAAATATAAAATATAAAATATAAAATATAAAATATAAAATATAAAATATAAAATATAAAATATAAAATATAAAATATAAAATATAAAATATAAAATATAAAATATAAAATATAAAATATAAAATATAAAATATAAAATATAAAATATAAAATATAAAATATAAAATATAAAATATAAAATATAAAATATAAAATATAAAATATAAAATATAAAATATAAAATATAAAATATAAAATATAAAATATAAAATATAAAATATAAAATATAAAATATAAAATATAAAATATAAAATATAAAATATAAAATATAAAATATAAAATATAAAATATAAAATATAAAATATAAAATATAAAATATAAAATATAAAATATAAAATATAAAATATAAAATATAAAATATAAAATATAAAATATAAAATATAAAATATAAAATATAAAATATAAAATATAAAATATAAAATATAAAATATAAAATATAAAATATAAAATATAAAATATAAAATATAAAATATAAAATATAAAATATAAAATATAAAATATAAAATATAAAATATAAAATATAAAATATAAAATATAAAATATAAAATATAAAATATAAAATATAAAATATAAAATATAAAATATAAAATATAAAATATAAAATATAAAATATAAAATATAAAATATAAAATATAAAATATAAAATATAAAATATAAAATATAAAATATAAAATATAAAATATAAAATATAAAATATAAAATATAAAATATAAAATATAAAATATAAAATATAAAATATAAAATATAAAATATAAAATATAAAATATAAAATATAAAATATAAAATATAAAATATAAAATATAAAATATAAAATATAAAATATAAAATATAAAATATAAAATATAAAATATAAAATATAAAATATAAAATATAAAATATAAAATATAAAATATAAAATATAAAATATAAAATATAAAATATAAAATATAAAATATAAAATATAAAATATAAAATATAAAATATAAAATATAAAATATAAAATATAAAATATAAAATATAAAATATAAAATATAAAATATAAAATATAAAATATAAAATATAAAATATAAAATATAAAATATAAAATATAAAATATAAAATATAAAATATAAAATATAAAATATAAAATATAAAATATAAAATATAAAATATAAAATATAAAATATAAAATATAAAATATAAAATATAAAATATAAAATATAAAATATAAAATATAAAATATAAAATATAAAATATAAAATATAAAATATAAAATATAAAATATAAAATATAAAATATAAAATATAAAATATAAAATATAAAATATAAAATATAAAATATAAAATATAAAATATAAAATATAAAATATAAAATATAAAATATAAAATATAAAATATAAAATATAAAATATAAAATATAAAATATAAAATATAAAATATAAAATATAAAATATAAAATATAAAATATAAAATATAAAATATAAAATATAAAATATAAAATATAAAATATAAAATATAAAATATAAAATATAAAATATAAAATATAAAATATAAAATATAAAATATAAAATATAAAATATAAAATATAAAATATAAAATATAAAATATAAAATATAAAATATAAAATATAAAATATAAAATATAAAATATAAAATATAAAATATAAAATATAAAATATAAAATATAAAATATAAAATATAAAATATAAAATATAAAATATAAAATATAAAATATAAAATATAAAATATAAAATATAAAATATAAAATATAAAATATAAAATATAAAATATAAAATATAAAATATAAAATATAAAATATAAAATATAAAATATAAAATATAAAATATAAAATATAAAATATAAAATATAAAATATAAAATATAAAATATAAAATATAAAATATAAAATATAAAATATAAAATATAAAATATAAAATATAAAATATAAAATATAAAATATAAAATATAAAATATAAAATATAAAATATAAAATATAAAATATAAAATATAAAATATAAAATATAAAATATAAAATATAAAATATAAAATATAAAATATAAAATATAAAATATAAAATATAAAATATAAAATATAAAATATAAAATATAAAATATAAAATATAAAATATAAAATATAAAATATAAAATATAAAATATAAAATATAAAATATAAAATATAAAATATAAAATATAAAATATAAAATATAAAATATAAAATATAAAATATAAAATATAAAATATAAAATATAAAATATAAAATATAAAATATAAAATATAAAATATAAAATATAAAATATAAAATATAAAATATAAAATATAAAATATAAAATATAAAATATAAAATATAAAATATAAAATATAAAATATAAAATATAAAATATAAAATATAAAATATAAAATATAAAATATAAAATATAAAATATAAAATATAAAATATAAAATATAAAATATAAAATATAAAATATAAAATATAAAATATAAAATATAAAATATAAAATATAAAATATAAAATATAAAATATAAAATATAAAATATAAAATATAAAATATAAAATATAAAATATAAAATATAAAATATAAAATATAAAATATAAAATATAAAATATAAAATATAAAATATAAAATATAAAATATAAAATATAAAATATAAAATATAAAATATAAAATATAAAATATAAAATATAAAATATAAAATATAAAATATAAAATATAAAATATAAAATATAAAATATAAAATATAAAATATAAAATATAAAATATAAAATATAAAATATAAAATATAAAATATAAAATATAAAATATAAAATATAAAATATAAAATATAAAATATAAAATATAAAATATAAAATATAAAATATAAAATATAAAATATAAAATATAAAATATAAAATATAAAATATAAAATATAAAATATAAAATATAAAATATAAAATATAAAATATAAAATATAAAATATAAAATATAAAATATAAAATATAAAATATAAAATATAAAATATAAAATATAAAATATAAAATATAAAATATAAAATATAAAATATAAAATATAAAATATAAAATATAAAATATAAAATATAAAATATAAAATATAAAATATAAAATATAAAATATAAAATATAAAATATAAAATATAAAATATAAAATATAAAATATAAAATATAAAATATAAAATATAAAATATAAAATATAAAATTATAAAATATAAAATATAATATATATATATAAAATTATATAAATAAATATAAAAATACATATAAACAAGAAATAAATTATTATATATATATAAATATATTCAAATAAAATAAGACACGAGTTATATTAAAATAGTTACAAATAAAATATTATAAAAATAGAAATTAAAAATTTGGAAAAATAAAGTTACGAATGTTTACTTTTAACCTGATAAAAAAAAACATCATACTAAAAATGCATTGATTAATTTTTTTTCAACATTTATTTTTGATGCATTATTAATATACGATAAATTCTATTAATTTTGTCCTTTGGTTTATCTCAATCCGACTGAAACCACAAAAGTTACAACGTTTTTTCAACAGCAACTTCTGTGAGATCGACAAAATGCAAAAATATCAAAAATGCAAATTATTTCATTTCATCTTTAACACAAACGCATACATTCAAATTGGAAGCAGTAAATGTATTGAATACATGTATTTCTATTTTTAGATTCATTCATAGCCACACAAGGAGATATACGTAAAATATCCAAAATCTAACAAAATCCTACAACAACAACAGCTAATAAGAACAACAACATCGTTTGCATTTGACTTCAACAACAACAAAAACAACCTAACGAACTACGCGAATTGCTTCCTTTTTACAACAGCTTAACAACAACAACGATCGTGGTTGATTATAAAAAAAACAATCATTAGGCAATAGGCATAGGGGTGGAAACCAATAGGCAAGGGGACAAGAGAAAAGAATTTGAAGAGAGTTTCCAAATAGAATTGCAAGCATCTACAAACATTTTGTCTATCTATTTCAGCTGCTCTGAGAGAAGCGATGACATTCACGGTAGAATAAAAAGTTCGTCCTCTTGGCGACATCATGAAATTAACATTAACAGAGCATTGTTATTCTCATAAAACCTCTTGTTATAATATACTCTCTGTGCTAAACTCTCTGTGTGAACATGGCATAACATACTGAAAATAACAAAATTAACATTAACATTAGATTAACATTAACATTACATTATTAACATAACCGTAACATTAATTTTCATCCTACAAGTATGCACGGAAAAAAAAATAGATAAATAGCTAAAACAGGAGCAGAACGCGTTCGTGAATTTAGAGAGCGAATTAGAGCTCTTATGCTATGTCTACACAGAGAGTTAAGTTAATTTTAACTAACATTTAACCGAAGTTGTTCACACAGAGATACCGTAGGAGAATTGAGTTAAATTTACCGACAATGCTGCTGGTGTCTCTGCGTACACATGCGTTTTTTTCTTGCTATGCGAAAGCTCTGCCCATATTTAGATGAAAACTACTTTCCCCACTATTGCCCAAAATCTTTTCGAAGTTCTTTTACTCATTTTTTAAAGAAAATAACAACATATAGTTAAAAAATAAATTGTACAATTAACGAATCAGCTGTTCTATTTTGACAGTTCTTGTAAAAAAAAGTTTCTTTCATGAAAAATACCACTGAATATAAACATTTATATTATTTTGTAGTGTACTTTTAGGCACTTTTTACATTGAGTCATAAAAACTCAGAATATATAATGAGTTAAGTTGAGTTAAGTCGTACATTTTTGTACTGGTAACGCAAGAGTTTATTTCTCGTTAAATAGGAAAACTCAGCTTTGTACTGGTAACTCAAACTTAAGTCTCTGTGTAGACGTAGCATTAAGAATACAGCCGCAGCTGGGTCTGCAACTAATGATGAAGGTAAGGTGATTGCAGCAACGGCTGAGTTTCAAAATGCCTTTTTACGAAACATCAGTGTATTTTGGTGAATCTACAAAGAACCAATCCCCAAAAAACACACTGATGCATTTCAACACAAAATTTTAAGGCCAACCAAGTTGATGCACTCAACAATCAACGTTCTCTGCTTTATGAGATCCTCTATCAACATAGCAATTATTATGATCAGGAAGCAGGAGGTAATAATGAACAAGATTTGCCTCTGCTTTCGGAGGCTCCTTCAAAGAGTACTATGCAAATGCAATCCAGCATTCAAAAAGTAACAATGTTGAGAAAACGTTCGAAACTAAAACACCAACTGAACTTAAACAAGTACCGAAAATAACTGTTATTTTACAATGTTCAAGTGAAAAAAATTGTCGATAGACTTTTTCATATATACCATTATGTTACAAATGTTCTCAGCCTCACGAATATTAAGTCGCTTTTAAATTTGAAACTGATTCTTTAAAAGTTAATTTTTTGCCTAGTATATTTCGAGGAAAAATAAAGGTTACTTTTGACTTTTATTTTATCGGTCAAAAATAGCAGTTATTTTGTGACTTTAATTTTTTCGGTCAAAAATATCAAGCAATTTGTGTTTTCTAAAAGGCCGCTTGACAGATTGAACTGTTGACACCATGTGTAAAATATCTCACCGATGAGATGAAAATAATAATATCAAAATTTTTTTATCGGTAAAAGGACTTGAACAAATATAAATTACCTGATATTTTTGACCAATAAATAAACGGCAGAAAACAACTGTTATTTTTGCCCAAAAAAACTATAAGGCACAAAAAACTGTTATGGAAAAATAAAGGTTACTTTTGACTTTTATTTTATCGGTCAAAAATAGCAGTTATTTTGTGACTTTAATTTTTTCGGTCAAAAATATCAAGCAATTTGTGTTTTCTAAAAGGCCGCTTGACAGATTGAACTGTTGACACCATGTGTAAAATATCTCACCGATGAGATGAAAATAATAATATCAAAATTTTTTTATCGGTAAAAGGACTTGAACAAATATAAATTACCTGATATTTTTGACCAATAAATAAACGGCAGAAAACAACTGTTATTTTTGCCCAAAAAAACTATAAGGCACAAAAAACTGTTATTTTTGTCGGAAAAAATTAAGAGATATAAGTTAATATGTGGCACTTTCGACAAAAACCATATTCGGTACGGTCCCTGGATGCAAATATTGAATCAACAAATTATTATTCCATTTCGTATTGATTGAATTTCTTTTCAGATACTTTCTCACTCTATTTCACACAAAATCTCTCTAATTTCTTACTGTTAAAGAAGTTTCACTTCTGCCACGTGTACGTTGCTACACGCCAGTTTTTTTATATATAAGTCCGATTTGTTATAAAACCTCCTCCCCAAAAATATTTCTGGGTAAGCCTTTGTCGTATTCATTTGACTTATCACCGTATATTATGTTCTGCACCCGAAAGTCAAACTGATCATGAAAGGAACGTTTTATGACTATTCCTAAAGATTTCAAAATGCAGCATTCAAAAAAAGTGTATTTAAGTACTGATTGAACACTGGTGCCCAGTGATGTACTGATATGGAAAGAAAAGAAAGAAGAGGAAAGGTATTTTTTTCAAATAAAAATAATATCCTCAAAATGTTTAAACATACAGTATATTATTTTTAAGAAGGGAATACATTTTTGAAGACATTTGCGTCAAAATTATGACTTAACGCTGAACTAGGGTTATCTTAAAGAACATAGTTTGCTGAGATATAAAACAAATTTTAGAGGATATTTAAGGAACCGCATCAATTGTTTTGAGTATTCTATGCCGAGAGCGTTTGATTAAATTAAAGTAAATGCAAGCAACAGTATTTATATTCTAACCGTATTCATATTCAACAAATATTAAAGACAGTCACCAGAAAATTCTTCGCTTGGCTATCAAACTCAAGTCTGAATTACTTTTCGAAGGCTTTATATCCTTAGCTAACCGTATAGGTCAACTTAAATTGCATACACAAAAATTGCTATCGTTAAAACATGCTTTAGTCTGACGTCTACTCGTATATAAGCGGGTTGGTTCTATGCCAGTCTTATCCTAGCACAACTTTAGCCTCGCACACACACACACATACTGTATGTCTGAATATATTGCTGATAGCATCATATTCTGTCGTTATCCTCTTAATTTTGCTTGTCATGTTTGTCAACTCTATGTTTTTGTTTTGCAACTTGTAGCTGAGCTTGATAGACTTTACATAACAATTTTGTCTGTTGAAGCTTTACCTGGCGGCCGACAGGTGGAGTGTATCTATTCAACCCTAAAATTGAATAGCTGTGCTTTTACGTTAGGCTTGAAGCAGAGTTTGATTTTATACCTAAATGGAACAAAATAATTTCAACAGATATATTAACTGACCTTAACGGAATGGATGGCGAAAAGAAAAAAAAAATCATCTTTACATTCTACAAGCAAAACTTTCACATTTGAATTTATCAAAAAGCTTACAACAATGCGAGAAATTGATTGTCCTGTCTGACACCTTTTCGTGGAAATCGAATTCAAATTTCATTCACGTTCAACCAACATGGTTCACTAAATAGCAATGTCGTTGTTGTATCGACAACAACAACAAAACACAACTTGTACCCATTGCTTCGCTACTTGAATTGCCAGTGATCCGTAGTAGAGCTGCACCATCAACAACAACAACAAAATCAACGAAGTCTACTAGTGCCCTTAAATTTTCACCTGTTCAGAGCTGCGCCAAAAAATCGATTTCCAAATGAAATCCTTCGACATTGTTACGGGCAATTTCTGCCAGTGGAACTCTTGACATGAGCCGTCGGACTCATGCTTCTGCCTGTGAGAAACATTGACAACAGAAAAAAAATTTTGTTTGTATGTATTTGTATGTACATAGATTATAACAGGCATACACATACACACTCAAACATATGCTAGTTTGTACATGTATGTATACGAATATATCCATTAAGCATTTTATCTTTTTTTTTTTGCTGAAACGTCCTAAAAATCCCAACATTTTGCAGGAAAAAGTAGTAAATATGAATTCTTTATGAAGTTGCTTTATCTTCTATGCATGTTTAGTGCCTGTACGTTTGAACATTCTTGCGAATACTTGAGTGTATGTGTTCTGTTGGTTTAATTCTAGAAACCTAATCGATGTATCTCGAGTGTTGACATCCAACTGAAGCATCTTTTAATGTGCCATTCTCATCCTTACTCTCACCAACAACTGGATTTCATTTTTAAAATACTTTATTTTATTATTTTCACAGCGCTACATTATCCTATTTGTTTAGGCAGCGACTTTAAGTTCTATAAAAGCATTTTTGCACTCTGCTAAATATCCTGAAAATCCTGTTTACACTTTTTTACTTCGATTATTTTGGTATAAGCTTCGGTGCACAAATCTTGTGAACGGATTCATACGCATCATTAAATAACTTTTTTTTTCATCTACCTGTTTATTTTCTACGCACAAAAAGGATTCCATAAAATTCCTAAACGTGTCGATTTAGTCTTTAAATCAACACTGACAGAATTTCCGTAAATCATAACATTGAAAACTTGCCGCTTGTCATAAAAGTGAGAAAACGAATTATATGGTACACTGGGTGTGTTCAATTTACTTTTGAATACAAATCAGACACGAGTCTTAAAAAGTTGATAGAGATATATGTATTCAGACGTTTATTTACAGTATATACTTCAAAAGAAGAATAGAAATGAAAAAGTAGAAGAAAAATGTATGAAGAATCACGTGGGCTCATCTGGAAAAATAAAGGTTGATGCTGTGCAAGAAATTTGTCTGAGATCAGACGAAAAGTTCGGCGTGAAATATACAAGGTGATAAGGATTCAAAAACTTTAAAGGCAATTTTTAGTTGTTATCTTGTGGTGATGTATTAGCTAGTTGTTGTAAAAAGTGAAAGAGAAGGTTGAAAAGAGAATGGGCTCCAGTCAGTCGGACTAGACTGGCTTTAGAGTTTCCTTACTTGAGATATCCTAAACCTGCAAAGCCAAGATATATTAAACATGTGCAAACGTCTATTACACCTAAAAATAAGCGAGTCCGGTATTGACAAGTAAATATATTCTTGATCAGCCTCACCTCGTGGGTCGAGCAACCCATGTCTGTTGGTCCATGCAGTGGCGTAGCTAGGGTTGGTCGCACCCGGGGCGGAAACTAAATTGTGCACCCCTTAAGAAGATTTTTTTTTATACAATAAGTCGATGAATCTTACTACATATTTTCGAATCAACCTGTAAAAAAATGACATATTTTAGAAGAGATTAAAAAAAAACAAAACTATGCTATCCATGAATATTTGATAAAAGAAGTAAGAATCTAAAATTTTCAGAAACTTAAAGAATTTTTTCTGAATTGTTCCAATATTTTTGTCTCCGGGCTTATATGTTGTAAGAGACAAATGTACTAAGAGTAAACCACACAATATCAGTTTAAATATAAAAACTCTAGTTAGTTGAATATAGAAAACTTTGAAAAAATTACGAAAAATTTTGCATAATTGAAGAAAAAATAGGACCTGCAAAACGTTAACAAATTTTCCCTAGTGACCCTGAATAACTATTAATATAATAATTTTTTTTTTTCGAAATCAACCCCCATTTTCTATATAAAATTTAAATGAAATATTAAAATTCATTTATAAACATTTTTCATAATTTTTATCAATTTCTTTATAGTACACTGAGGAAAAAATATGTTCAAATTAAATGAAAGTGTGTTCATATCTAACGAATTTGTTTTTGAAATAGAGCTTGAAATAAATTCAAAAAAATTAAACAGAGCTGTTTTTAAAGTTAAATTCAAAACAAAAGTTTTTGTTTTTAAAACAATGGTTTTTCTATGAAAACCAAATTTAAATCAAACATTTTAAAATTAAAAACTCATGTTTTAAAGCATATTTTTTTCGATGCCATTTTATTAACTTTTTCGAGTTTTAGCACCAGATTCACAACCAAATACCCCCGGGACCTTCCGAATACCAAATGTAAACTTAATTCGATGAAGTTTGCATTTGAAATATTTTAATATTTAATTTATTAGTTTTTATTTTATCATATGTTCGATATTTGTCAAACCAATTCAAAAAATTCAAAAATTGTCATTGAATTCAAATGTTTGTTTGTTTTTTCAAAAAAATAATAAGAGAAAAATAAAAAAAGAAAGGAGTTTCTAGGTAGGTGAAAATTAAACACACTTGTTTTAAATATTTTTTTGTAGAAAAACAAAGGCGTTACATTTCTATTTTAATAATTTTTGTTTAATTTTTAAGTATGTTTTTTTTCTCAGTGTATCTATATTAATCTCCGCTTGGACTTTTATAGACAAGATTGAGGTCTGTAACATTTGACTGCTTTATAAATATCACCATAAATACCACCATAAATATCTTAGTATCACAATATTACAGTGATACCAAATTGATATCAGAAATTTTTTTTCATTCTCATTATCTACATAACTCCCAAAGCAAACTTGCCCAGGTTGAACAAGGTCAAGACTCATGAATGGCTCAAAAAGATCTGACAATTCCAAGAAATCTGGTGTTTCTTCACATTCGTTGATTGAGAACAAAATTTAATTTTAATTATTAGAATAATTTTTAAGGAACTATGCATCATATCTTCTATTAAAAACTGTATTTTTGTTAGTTTTTGTTCGTTGATTTTTGAACAGAACAATAATTATAGTTATTAAAATAAAGGAGTCGGAAAACCATCTTAGAGTTTTTAATGGACATCTTCAAAACAAAATAAAAAAAACACGTCAGAAGGCCATAAAATTGTCATTAAACGCCATTTATTTATGTAATTTAAATAAAAAATTTAATGAATTTAAATCAATTTAATTTTTTAGAAATTTTTTTAAAGTATAAAGTTTATTAATGATTTTTAAACTAGTAGTTTTATGTAAAAGTATACCCAAAACATATTACTATTCAAAATTATGTTCTAGCAGGTTAAAAGCTGTAAATGAGGTTTGTTTCATGATATATAGTCTCAGAACTTAGTAATCACAAAATCATAAAGTATATTTTTATTATTTTTGACATTTATGACATGAACATGTTTTTCTGAAAACTTCTAGAGAAATGTATTGCCTACAAAACAACTGACGCCTCCATTCATCATATTCTGAAAATCATGCAGGTTTTCGAAACTTAATGGTTTTAGAAATGTCTACTATGCTAGCAAGTTTGAACACTTCTTAACCTGAATATCAGAAGTAAAAAAGTGTTTTTTTATAAAACTTAATGAAATATAAAAAAAGGGTTTTTACATTTTTAATTTTGTACTCCATCTTAATATCAAGAAAATTTTAATATAATTTGTTTGGAAATTGCACCCCTAACCAATGAAAAATTACATATGGAATTGACTTGGGTTTTAGGGTGAGCGTTAATATTGAACAAAATTTAATATAAAGTTTAAGTTTGTTTCAATAAAAACGAAGTCGTGGTGATGGTAAAAAATATTTTCATTCACTTTTGCACCCTCTTAATATTCAAATATAAAACCGAAGTCATTGAGGTGTGTTCTTTTTATTGAAAAAATCAAAAATTATGTGGTAAAAAGTTCTTTTGCCAAATTTTACACCCCATTTTGGCGTGTACCCGGGGCGGACCGCCCCCCCCCCCCTTGCTACGCTACTGGGTCCATGTGCCCGTCCAACAGTCTGTGTTTTGTCTGTCAGCTAG
Organism: Tetanocera ferruginea; assembly: GCA_958299015.1. Classification (NCBI taxonomy): domain Eukaryota; kingdom Metazoa; phylum Arthropoda; class Insecta; order Diptera; family Sciomyzidae; genus Tetanocera; species Tetanocera ferruginea. Next base: position 74,504,651 of record OY282642.1, read on the forward strand.
GAATGTCAGTCACGGTCTTTTTTAAATCCCGAAAATCCCGAGATTAGTCAATGTAAATCCCGGGATTGCCGGAATTTTACAATATTATATTAAATTTTAGCAAAGAAGCGAGTTGAGAGATTGTAGAGAGAAAAAAAATTAGCTTATATAAGATTGTAAGACTAGATGGAATAGAGTATGCTAGAAATGTTAGAGAAGTTTATATTGTTTGAAGACAGTATAAAAAAGGCCACCATTGATCTTAAAATAAATTTCTTGTTTGATCATGAGTATATAATTATTAAAGAGGTTGCCTGTGTTCTCCACCTAGTCAAAGCTTCTATAGAAGATTTATATACGCGCAATATTAACTCATGTAAATGTGACGTCGCTTTGAATTTTATTCTGGAAGATATAAAATGAAAGAAATCTACATTGAGCAATCATTTATTTAATAAGCCCGTTGAAATGCTCAAGCAACGGGCACCAAATCTGTCAGATGATTACTCTTTTTTAATTAATTCAAATAATATATATCATTAAATGTGACTTTTCTAAAGTTCGTAACTACGAACTTTATTATATTATTATATAATACTAGTATTACTGACATTAGAAAAGAGTAGACATGTCTAAAATATATCGATGCATCGAAAAACTCCGATGTTTTTTTCACAAAATATCGATGTCGATGCATCGATGTTTTTTTATTTCGATGTGTTAAAGTTTTCGATACATCGATGTATTTTTTCGATGATTCTTTGCTCTGTAATTTCTTGTAAGCTTGCTAAAAAGTTCGCTGAAAACCTATGGAAACTAGAAATATTCTATATGATGAATTGTTAATTTGACAATGAATATGATTGACTAGAAGTCTTAGTTCGCAGTTTTGTATAAATTGGCATTCTATATTTAACAGTTATAGAAACTTCAGTCTCCTCTGAGATTTTTTTTCCAAAGCTACTCCAACTTCAAATCAACAGAGGAACAGACAAAAGGGAAAACGCCTTCAAAATTGTTGTTTATGCAAAACCTTGAACGTTACCACTGGAATCTTTAATTCCAAAGATATAAATTTTTATATTCATGAAGTTCTTTATAAATAAGTCAACCTTAAAAGTTTTCCATTCTTGTTGTTCTTTCTTTTTTTTTAGCAAGGAATAAAAAGTAGAAACATCGATGTTTTTTGTCGATGCATCGATGTTTTTAGGTGATACATCGAAAAAAATATATCGATGTTTTTATGTCATGTGATATATCGAAATGTATCGATGTATAATTTCGATGTATCGTATCGAGAAATACATCGATGTAATTTTTCGATGGGCATCCCTAGAAAAGTGGTGACCGCGGCATGCAGGTTAAGTGTGTGGCTTAGCATGCTCGGAGCCCGGGTTCGATCCCCAGCCGTGGCGGAAAGTTTTTTCAATAAAAAATTTTTCTGATCGGTCACCACCTCTCTGCAGACAATGGCAAACCTCAGAGAGTAAATATTGCCATGAAAATCTTCTTGAGAACATGAGCCGTTCGGAGTCGGCATAAAACATGTAGGTCCAGTTCTCGGTCAATTGTGTGCAAAATTTAATAACACACACAACACAATCGATCCTAAGAAGCTCGGTCAAAGTCCTTTCAAGGGCTGAAATGGCCAATTTGTTTTGTTTTTTATCCCTAGAAAAGAGCTCGAGAACATCAGGTATTATATGCAATAAATTGATGTCCAGGTAAGAGGATAACACCTTTTAATGCGTTAATTTCTTTAAGACCGCATTTTAAACAAAAGAAGGAATAATTTTGATTCGTTCAGAATGTAATCTGTGATGTTTTTATATTTTACTCAAATGTATTGACATATGTTAATTAAAAAAAATATACAAATGTGTTCCCTTTTTGGCAAAAAAAAACGAAACTAAACAAAACTAACTTAAATCAAATTTGGGAACAGTCCCGGGATTGTATTTTCAGATCCCGAAAATTGATATCTCTACCGTAAGCACAGAGTAAGAAGAAGGAGTTAAGATAACTGGATGCAACTCGGTACATATGGTCATATGGATCCAAGGAACTGCACTTTTGAATATTTTTGAAATTCGACCACAGACATGGATATACAATTATGAAATCGTATATGACATACTTCAAAATCCAAAAGTGTTAAAAAAGGCCAATTCAAAATGGTTTCGGTGTCTTGAAATTCAAAATTTGTAGAATATCACGGTGTTTTTGTAAACAAAACAAACAAATTGGCCATTTCAGCCCTTGAAAGGACTTTGACCGAGCTTCTTATGATCAATTGTGTTGTATGTGTTATTAAATGTTTGCATGCAATTGACCGAGAACTGGACCTACATGTGTTATGCCGACTCCAAACGGATAAAGTTCATTTTCTCAATAAGCTTTACATGGCATTATTTACTCTCTGAGGTTTACCATTGTCTGCAGAGAGGTGGTGACCGATCAGAAAAATTTTTTATTGAAAAAACTTTTCGCCGCGGCTGGTGATCGAACCTGGGCTCCGAGCATGCTAAGCCACACATTTAACCTGTATGCCACGGCCACCACGGTGTTTTTGTACCAGGGCGAAAAATATTACGAAACGTTTTATTAAACTCGAGGCACTGATAAAAATTTCTAAAACCATTTTTATAAATTTCTATGTAATTCAGAGAAATTATTGAAATGAAATTACAGCATCGTATTAGAAAGCACTTAAAATGGCAGTTTAACGCAAAACTTTATACCTATGCTAGCAATTGATACTAAAATCCTTAATTTCATCAATAATTTATTTCATGTGACAATGAAATCACACATAGTCAAGCAGACGCACACATCCATGCAAGTGTCAGATGACAAGTGCGTTCAGATGTCGTTGACGGAGTGCTAGCAACAACAAATAGACTAAAGAAATAAGAAAATAAAGTCGTGTGAAGCTTTCACAAGGATACATGGAAGCGAGACTTGCTGAAGTCATGTGTTCAAAGATGTTTGAACATTGTACCGTATAGAATATTTATGTGTATATGTACAGCGTGTAGTCTCTATCAGAGGGTAGGCCAGCAGTGCCACTACATAATAAGGGGCCTCGAATCCAGAATAAAGGGGCCCCAAAAAAACTTCGTTACTCTTTTAAAATTTCTTTACTATTTCATTTCAGAACTATATCTATATCGTAGTGTAGTTCTTGGGAATTATAGCAGGGTATTTATATTTTCAGGGAGTAAGTAATTTGATAAAACGTACCTTGAATTTTATTTACATTAGTTAATAATTTGATGTTATTTAATTTAAGTATTTATCTTTTATTATTTGGTAGATGATTAAGCATATTTCAAAAATAAAAATTGATGTTTTGATTGAAACTTAAAGTAAATGTCAATGACATTAAATAAAAAAGATTTTTCCACCAATTCTATCAAGAATAATATGAGGATAAATGTTGTCGACTATATATTGGAAGAATCGTAAATTATTATTGAAATTTTCAATTTGATACGAAATATAATGCATTGGTGGAAAGTATTGCCTAATTTTTGCGTTCCATTCACTTCTGTTGAACAATCATGAACCCATTTATATGTAAAAAAGGACAATGATCAGCTTTGAACTGAAAACAGTAAAGCTTCCTTACTTCCTTTTAATAACCTAAAATGTTTGAGCATTTTAATAATAAAGGCCAGTGCCCCGTTTGACCATTGATGTCAAAAATAAATGGACTGGAGTATTACATCTCTAGATCTACAAAAATAAGCATCTCAAAAAGTATTAAAGTATTTAAATTCAGGACGAAAGAATAAAATTATTCTTTCGAATAAAAATAGCTTAGATACTTATTTTACTTTTAATTTTTTTATGTTATTTTTATTCAACCAGAGTACGCTTACATTCAACACAGGAAAAATTTATAGGAAAATACAACAGAGCACCAGCACTAGGTTATCGACTTTTATGCTTGTGTGTGTATGTATATGTTTGTGTCTCAAAAGTCCTCACAATCAGCATAAGCTTTGTATGGGATTCCATTGGGTGCTTGTTAAGCTCAGATAAAGTAGAAGTTACATCAGGAAGTGAAATACATAGTTTTTTTTCGTTTTTATTCTGTTAAGGATTTTCCGCATGGCATATGTAAATTCAGCTGTATGTTTTTATTAAACTTTCACTTAAAATCTTCCCAATCGAAAATATATTATTCTCATTTGTATAAAATAATATACTTTTTGAACCTGTTATAGCGAAATTTTATATTCTTATAAGTATTAACTTAGAAATTAAAAAGATAAAAAATATAAAATTCTAAATACCCATGGATCTTAACCATGCCTTGTTACCTGTCTATATAGGTCTTTATCCATCTACAGAAAATCCTCCTGTTCATAAAACAAGTATTGAAATTTTGAATATTATTTAGATGCTAATGATAAAAAAACAAAAAAACAAATTGGCCATTTCAGCCCTTGAAAGGACTTTGACCGAGCTTCTTATGATCAATTGTGTTGTGTGTGTTATTAAATGTTTGCATACAATTGACCGAGAACTGGACCTGCATGTTTTATGCCGACTCCTAACGGCCAAATTTCATGTTCTCAAGAAGCTTTACATGGCATTATTTACTCTCTGAGGTTTGTCATTGTCTGCAGAGAGGTGGAGACCAATCAGAAAAATTTTTTTATTGAAAAAACTTTTGCACTTTTGTTAAGGTCCTCCATTAGGTTTATTACCGACCTTTCGTTGACCCAACGTGATGCCCGACGGCATTTACGTCGAAATATTTCGATGTTTTTCGCAGGTTGTTTGGTCTTCTTAAGATTTCTTTTCATTAAAGCCCAATATCTTTCGATTGGATAAAGTTCGGGGCAATTCGGAGGATTGGCTTCTCTTGGTACCACAGTGACATTATTGGCTTGATACCAATCCATTGTTCTCTGGACGTAGTGACATGTTGCTAGGTAGACATGTTGCTAGGTCAGGCCAAAATAGTACTGATCCTTGGTGCTGACGTATAAAAGGCAGCAAACGCCGCTCAAGACACTCTCTGATTTAAATTTCGGTGTTGATTGTGCGATCTGTCATAAATTTCTTACTTCGAAGGCCACATTTGCAAATGGACTGTTACACCATGTATTTCTTTGGAAATTTGGTAAGCTTTTCGGTGGTTAATTAAGAGGATGCTTCACTCCTTCTAACCGCAGTATAATATCCGTGTCCAGGTAATTGCTTGAAATCCGCTTTGCAGTACGTTTCATCGTCCATGATCATGCAATCAAATTTGGGCAGGTATTCGCGATACAGTTATCGAGCCCTCCTCTTGGCTTCGGCGTCCTTTTCTATTGACCTATCAGGTACTTTTTGTACTTTATAGCTCCTTAGGTTGTAAAATTTTTTAATTCGTTGAACACTTGACTTTGATGTTCCCAGTTTTTCTGCCATATCACGAACCGAAGTGCCTGGATTCTGAGTAAACAGCCGCTAACTTTCTGGGTTTTTGATAAAGGGATAAGCTGTATGAATAGTTGTATGATCCTTCTTAGGGGATCAAGGGGATAGGGATATTTTTGTGCATGGTGTTTGGATTAGCCGGGAGATAAAGGGGCGATCTTCTCATGGCAACGTGTCGAAACCGTCTCAAGTCAACTCAAACCTCCGCGTTGTGTCTCCTGGAAACGTCAAAAACTATCGCCCGATAAACTTTGGCGGCGAATCTGAGCGGCGGGCTTCCTTTGTCAATCAACGGAATGAGGTTGATTGACTTCGCCGCAGCACAAAACATGGTCATAAGTAGCACAAGATTCAAGCATCTCAATATTCATAAGGCCACTTGGCTATCCCCTCATCAAAAAACATGCAACCAAATTGATCACGTTTTGATTGACGGAAGGCACTAGACGTACGCACGATCCGTGGTGCGGACTTGACTCGACTCGCGGACATAGACTCGGATCATTATCTTGTCGCAGCCAAGATCCGCACACGTCTGTGCGCAGTTAAGAATGCTCGCAATCCTACACAAAGAAAGCTAGACGTCGATAAGCTGCAATCAAAACGGACGACCAAAGCCTTCGCTACTCGACTCTCACTCCTGCTTCAAGAAAGCACTCCTCCGATCGACGATATATGCGGACAGTGGATGCACATATCCCACTCTATGCGTACGGCTTCCGAAGAGGTGATAGGCTACCACCGAGCCCACCGAAATCAGTGGCACGACCAGGAGTGACGCGACGCCACTGCAGAGAAGGACGCCGCCTACAAAGCCACCCTGCAGTCGGTTGTGACGCGTGCTGCTATGGAGCGATACAGAGAGAAGAGGAGGGAAGAGAGACGCATTTTCAGTCAAAAAACGAGAGGCGGAACTGCGTGAGTGTGAGAAAACTGAGATGCATGGCGACAGGAATGAGACTCGAAAATTTTCGAAAAAATAAGACGCCTGGCTGATGGTTCTAAGACCGGAGCCTCTTCCTGCAAGGATGAGAATGGGAATCTAGTGACAGATATACAGAGTACACTGATGTTATGGAGGGAGCACTTCTCTAGACTTTTAAATGGTGACGCTGACAACAATCCCGCCAGTGGAGATGATATCCCGGAAACCCCAATTATGGATGACAGCGTTGAAGTTCCGCTGCCCGACTATAACGAGGTCTTAACAGCTATTGCTCGGCTTAAAAACAACAAAACCGCAGGGACCGATGGCGGTGAAAGACAAGAAAGGCGATCCCACCATTTGCGCCAACTACCGTGGGATTAGCCTTCTAAATATCGCATATAAGGTCCTGTCGAGCGTATTGTGTGAAAGACTGAAGCCCATCGTCAACCAACTGATTGGACCTTATCAGTGTGGCTTTAGACCTGAAAAGTCCACCATTGACCAGATCTTCACGCTTCGACAAATCTTGGAAAAGACCCTCGAAAAACAAATCGACACACACCATCTCTTTGTCGATTTAAAAGCCGCCTTCGACAGTCCATTAAGGAGTCACCTTTACTCCATCATCTCTGAATTTGGTATTCCTGCGAAGCTAATACGTCTTTACAGGATGACACTGTACAACACCAGCAGTGCAGTGAAAATCGGGAAGGACCTCTCTCTTCCGTTCGATACCAAGCGAGGTTTCAGACAAGGTGATTCCTTATCGTGCGACTTCTTTAATATAGAGCTGCTATAAGAGCGTTATGCTGCTGGCGTATGCTGATGATATTGACATCATTGGGCAAAATACGCGCGAAGTCAGTGCAGCATTCTCCAGGCCAGAAAAAGAGTCGAGTCGAATGGGTCTTGCAGTGAACGCAGATAAAACGAAGTATCTCGTGTCAACAAACAAACAGTCCCAGCGTCTTGGAAACCACGTCACTATTGACAACACCTCCTTTAAGGTAGTGAATGACTTTGTTTACCTGGGATCCAGTATTAACTCCTCCAGCGATATCAGTATTGATATTAAACGAAGGATAACTCTTGTCAACAGGTGTTACTTTGGGCTAAGTAGGCAATTGAGAAGCAGAGCTCTCTCTCGACGAACAAAACTGACGCTCTATAAGTCAATAATCATGCCCGTCCTACTATACGCATCACAAACCTGGACGATGAGCAGCTCTGTTGAAAAGACTTTGGGAGCGTTCGAGAGAAAAATCCTTCGCAAGATCTATGGTTCAATCTGCGTCAATGGCGAGTACCGAATACGATGGAACCACGAGCTGTATGAGCTTTATGCCGACATCGATATAGTCAAGCGTATTAAAATAGAGCGGCTTCGCTGGCTAGGTCATGTCGAGAGAATGAACCACGATGCTCTAGCAAAAAAAAATTATTGAATTCGGTACCCAGCGGTGGCCAACGCAGACGAGGAACACCGCATTTCCGTTGGAAAGAATAAGCATTGGATAACCTGACGATGCTTACAGTTTCTAACTGGCACCAGCAAGCTTACGACAAAAGAGGCTGGCGAAAATTCTTAGATGAGGCCAAAACCGTTCAACGTTTGTAAGCGCCATCAAAGTAAGTAAGTAAGTAAGTTTTCCTGTAATTTGCATTATTTTGACAGAAGACATTTTTTTTTATGAGCATTTAGCTTCAATATTGCGGCCATGATAGTCTCTTTAATAAAATGAATGTGGTCTCTTTGTTTGGTTAAAACAAGCTACCTTCTTTTTTTCACTTGGTTGTTATAATTTTTGGAAGAGGCATTTTAATGGTTGAGAACCTTATAAACTTAATTTTAAAGTTTTAATTTTAAAGCGGTCAATCTGGTTTCTTTAGAAGAAATGGATAGCTTCAGCCGCCATAGGCATATCAATTGGGTCAGTGGATTCAATTTTTTATGAACATTTGTTTACGAGAAAATTGACTGCAAGATGGATGCTACCCTCGATAATAATCAATTAAAAATATGAATGAGTTCGCACTTCCCAAAAATTTTCTTACATGTTTAAACAAAATTCGACTAATTTTTAGCATTTAATAGGGACCATGGATTCACCACTATACACCAGAATCAAAGGAATCAACAAAAGAGCAGGTGGGTCTCATTGGAAGTGCATCTAAGCGAACGTAGACTCAACAGAAGACCGGAAAGTTATTGGCATCTGATTTTTGGGACTAAAGTGGCATTTTGTTCATCGACTATTTGAGAAAAGAAAAAAGTTATCAACAGCGGATATTACTGCAAATTACTGCGACTATTATCTACGAAAAATCTTTTTGCAAGACAATGTTCAACTCAATGCCAACTAACAAATTGATTGTAATAATGACCAATTGCACGAGCTACGCTTTGAACTGCTTCCTCATTTCCCATATTTTCCAAATTTAGCCCACAGCGAAAAATACCAGTATATGTTTCCAAACTTAAAAAAAAGATGGCTCCAAGGAAGGACTATGTCCTTGGAAGGAAATATGTCCAAGGGTTGAATTGGACACTGAAACGTATTTTGGAGATCTATCTTGAAAAATTTTACTCTTCAAAGGTCATCACGATTTTAGCAAATCGTTGCAATAAATGTATCGAGACGAAAGGTGACTTTGTGGAATAAAAAATAGTTTTGCCAAATATTGTTTGTTTTCTCTGTTAAGCTGGGAGCAATTCAAACGTCCTGGTATGTTTGTTTACCTGGTTGACGAAACATTGAATAAAGGATGCGTGAAAAATACATAGATGTGGAACATTTACTCGTAAATAAGTTATTCTTTTTTCCAATCTGTTTTTGACAACAAAATCATATTTTTATACTGACAGTATGCGTAGACTTTATGTGAAGGAAGGAATTAATGTGATGAAGGAATTAATTTACCATCAATCAATAGGTACTGACTTTACCTGAGATGGTTCTAAAAATAAATTACGTAAGCATGGTTGAAGCAGCAAGCATCCAAGCAGAAACAAAAAATTAAAAATAATGAATTAAAATTAGTATAAATAAATAAAGAAATTTCAAAAGGCACTGAGCAGCAACTTATAAGCTTTTGTTTTCTTAACTAAGATTAACTTTTCAAGTTCTTCATGAAAAGAATAGAAAAGAAAATAAAAGAAGCCACTTTTTATCATGCTTGGTTGCTGCGTTCTTGTTAGTGTTGCCTGTCTTGTTTTTATTTTCTATTTTATTTTTTTATTAAAATTAAATGAAAACTGCAACAACAATTGCAAGAACCACAACATAATTAAGACAACAACAAAAAGAAAACAACAGCAAAAGTTGGCATAAAGTTGCATGTTGTTGCAACAAAGCTCTTTGTTTTTAATTACAAATAAAGCCAAACGCACACAAACTGAGCAACGTTTAGATGCTGGCATGCCTGAAGGTAGACGACAGTCGTCAGCGAGCTCTTCATTATGTTCTACAGCGAAGTCCTGGCAGGAATAGAGCAAAAGGAGCGCTGATAGTGTTGAACAACAATTTCTGAGCAACATTTGCGAAGAGGGTGTTAATTGGGGCAAATAACTTATTTAACTCATTTTTTCACTTACTTATCATTTTATGCTGTCTGCAATTGCGTTAATCCTTTTTAAGGACTCTGCTGGCACTCCTGATACTCTTGACTTAATTTCACAAACTTAACACGTGCGTGTTTGGCTAAAACTTCTTTTCTATAACATTTATTTAACAAAAGTAAAATTGTGACAATATTTTTGTGCATTAAATAAATATTTTTATGTTGAGGATATTTTATTTTTCACCGAATTTGCAGCACTTGTTTTACTGCTTAATATGATTTTCACTGAATTTTCTTGCACACATACACACTAACAACCAGCACTAAGCTCTGCAGCTACTCTTTTTGGCATTTCTAAGGAAGTTCACTATAAAACGATGCGTCCGACAAGGCAGCGAACCGAACGAGAGCAGCTGTGGAAAAACACTAACACGTAGCAACCGGCAGCCAGGACGATTTTGCTTGTCTGTAATTCAAAGCAATCCGCTCGAAAAATCACTGTTTGTGTGCGCGCGTGTGTGCAGTTTTGTGCGTGTATTTGTGTGAATTTCTGCGTATCTGCGTTTAAACGTGCGTTTTCTTTTGTGTGTATTTAGTACATCTTCTCGTGTTGGCTGCAGGATTCTAACTGAATTTTTATTCGCAGCCGGATGCAGGATTGGGTGCAGAAGCTGTCGGCACCAAAGCTTTTAAAGCTGTGGTGAACAGAGTGATAGCAAATTGCTAGACCTTATGTCGGAGTTTATGTTAATTAAATTTGACTATTTAAAGGTCTAAACATTTTCTGGGACATCGGTTTAACCTCAGTTATACCATAAATAATCACAATTGTATATTTAAAGGCGTTTTCTATGCATAAAAATTATCATCTGTTGCTTTTATTTCCTTTGAAGTGATTGTCATATAATCGACAAAATATAAAAATACCGGTTTCAAAAATTCTGTTGTTACCAACATATTTCGAGCTTATCAGGTCTTATGTATTTAGTTTAAATCCATGATAGAATAACAAGGTAGGCGCTTATTGGAGAGGAAGTGAGCTAGATGTCAAAATCAGCTGTTTGAATTTGAGTTGTTCTAATTGTTGTTGTTGCCTTTTCGTTTGACGTTTATAGCACCTCACAGCATTGTTTGTGTAAAAGTAGACATTTGAGCAGCCATATTAATATGAGCCTACCTTATTATTCTATCATAGTTTAAATCAAGGTATTAATATATTCCTACGGGGTTATGCACTCTGATTATCTCTCTTAACGATAGCCTAAAAATAAAATGCACTGTTTCTCTACCGGACAGAAAAATGTATCGAATATCGAATTATACCATAATATAATACCATGTTATTATATTAAATAAAAAAACACCTATCTTTCTACGATAAAATTTTATCTATTTCCAATAATAGTAATTTTCACTTTTTCAAATAAAATTTTCTTCACTTATTGTTAGAATAAATTTTCACATTTTCGAAAAAATATTTCTTTACTTGTTGAAAATGGAAGTATTTCATGTCTAAAAATGATAAGAATTTTTCTCACACAAAAAAATTATCATTTATAGAGAAAAATTTATAGAAATATTGATAAAAAATTCACTATGCGAAGTATTTCCTTCTCCGGAACCATGGATTCTATAGGAAATCTGCAGGGGCTGAGCTACAAACTGCCGGACGGGTCACAGGTTGCGGATAGTGGACGGCCTCTAGATATAGAACTAGACTATAGAACAACTAGCGGGTGACCAGCTAGGGTGTGGAAGGGCGTAGTGTTGGACATGCATAGTGTCTTGATGGAAAAAACCACATAGCCCGCAACTGGCAAGGTCAAGGCGAGTCGGAGCCGCCACAAAAGCTCCTTGGCCAAAACTCCATATTTCCTCTAGACTATAAACTTAAGGGGTCTCTACAAGACCTTAAAAATAGAATGTACGTAGGGTTTGGGTCCCCAACTCATTATAACTTCCCAATGAAAACTAAACCAGCCTCGGATATGAACCCCTACTACGTTGACGACCACCGAAAACGAAAAACGGACAATAATTTACGCATATGCTCCTGGAAAGTTCGGACCCTTTATTGGTTCTGCCCAATTGGCGGAAGCCCTCGCAAAAATAAAGGCTGACATCACCGCCGTTCAAGAGATGCAATGGAGAGGACAGAACTGCTCTAAGAGAGCAGACTGCGATATCTTCTGCAGGTGCCATGAGGAGAAACGCGAATTAGGATGCGGATTCGTCATAAGCCGGAAACTATGTCACCTTGTTTCCCAGTTCACACTTGTTAACGAAAGTCTAGCGACAATCCACATCAATGCGAGATTCTTCCACATAAGCCTAAGTTGCCCGCACGTCCTAACGGAGGAAAGAACGCCTTCTACGCGAGCCTAGAGGACGTGTATGATCACTGCCCGGCCCATGACGTGAAAATAGTTCAAGGCGATTACAACGCGAAGATCGGAAAAGAAGGTGTTTTTGGTTCCACTGTCGGTCAGTTCAGTCAAACAACATTCTAAGAGTGATCAACTTCGCCGCGGCGCGAAACATGGTAGTAAGTAGCACCAGTAACACCTTGATATCCACAAGTCAACCTGGCTGTCCCTAGATCAAAAACCAGGAAACAAGATTGATCATGTTGCGATCGACGGAAAGCACGCTTCAAGTGTACTGGATGTGCTCACATTTCGAGGAATCAATATTGACTCCAACCATTATCTTGTTGTTGTCGCAACTAATGGTATGACCAGGAGTGTCGCGACAGCAGCAAAATACGCCGCATATAAAAAGACGCTGCAGTCAGCTGCAAATTGAGTCATGCACGAAAGCTATCGTGACAAGAGTAACAGTCATACCTAAATTGGAGCGATAGCGTTGTTTAACTGTCAAAGTTTTCTCATGTTCGAATATTTTGTATGAAGCTTACCGAAATAAACAACGCGCTAACGCCAACCCATTTGAATTTCCAATTTTGACAGAGCGTTAAGAACTAACTGTCAGTAAGTGACAAACAAAAATAAATCGAAATTGTTTTTTTCACATTTTATAAAATTTCTGATCAATGAATCTACGGGCAATAGGTTCCAAAAGCAACATATCGTCAATATTGGCAGCTAAGAAATCTTATGGGACCTGTTGGCGCTTTGGTAACAATTCTCTTAACCACCTACTTATGTCCAACAAGACCACGAAACCGAAAAGAGTTGTAAAGGCCTTATCAAAAATAGATGCAGCATGTTTTCGCCACAGAACAGAAACAATAAAAGTGCACATAAGTCATCTTGGAGCTAATCATGAACTTTTCATTAATGAAAACCGTTTTTTTTTTAATTTTTTTTAGAAACTTCATAAATATTTGGCATTAAAATAAGATTTTCACATTTGTACGTAACGCTTCAATTACGGTGGCGCTTACCCTTTTTGAGAAGCGTTAAATAGCACAACGCCTAACGCTCCAATTTAGGTATGACTGTAAGGAAGAGAGATGTCTTTTCAGACGTAAAAAAGAGAGCAAGAAAAGCGTGAGCGAGAAAAAAATTGAGGTATATCAGCGGGAGAAGGATGTTTGAAAACTCTACAAAGCGTTTAACTCAAGGTTTCAAGCACTGAGTGGATGCTTGCAGAGATGAAAATGGTGATCTGGTTACAGATACGCAATGCTTATTGAGATTATGGAGGCAGCATTTTTCCAATCTGCTTGCGGGCGACGATGACAACAATTCTGCCCTTAGACAATGCGGTCCGAAACCACTAATAGGCGATGATGGATTGGAAATTCCACCACCTAGCCATGACGAGGTTAAAGTTGCTATCCAGCAACTCAAAAACAAGAAAGCAGCAGGTGCTGACGTTTGAATTGTTTGAATATAAAACTAGCAGCGATAACTTGATAAAGTGTATGCATCAACTCATCAATAAAATATGGCAGCGGAAAGCATGCCCTAAGATTGGAATCTCTGTGTGATTTGTTCTATACTAAAGAAAGGAGACTCGACAATCTGTGCCAACTATCGAGATATCAGTCTTATTTCCATCGCGTACAAGGTTTTATCGAGAGAATTGTGTGGGCATTCATCTTGACAGTTCCACCATAGACCAGATTTTAACACTACGCCAAATCCTGGGAAAAACCCACGAAAATCAAATCGACTGTCATGCGATTTCTTCAATTTTATCATAAAGAGGATCCTACGAAAGGCAGGTATGCCTCGCAATGGAACCATATTCTACAAAGGTGTCCAGCTCCTTATTTTAATAAATTCATAACTCTGTTTTAATGATTTTTGTTTTTGAAGTGAAACCACTTTAGCTGCGTATTCAATATACGGCAAACTCAATGAGGAGAAAGACTGATGTAACAATTTAATAGGGGTATTCACAGTCTGATGCGAATTGCAAAAACGCAAGATATTTTTCGTACTAACACATGAACATCAATATTGGAACTTAAGTGTTGCAATTCTGTTAATATGACAACTGAACATTAATTATATTGTCACCTTATTTAAAAATTACAAAAAGTTATTAAAATCAACGCAGAAATTAAACCTTTTTAAAGTTTTACCAGATGGCAACGATGTTTGAAAACAACAATTTTTATATGAAGTCTGTTGCTGGTTCAAGACGTTAGTTCAAGTTCCTCTTATAAACGTATAAGTTTCAAAGAAAAAGCAAGTTCATCTTGAATTCGAAACAAATATGTATAGTAAACTGGGTTCAGACAAAAACTAATTTAATGAAATATACACATATATTAACATTGAAGATATTATTAGTGAAAGTCAAAACTTTTTGCGTTTTATGTTAATCCTTGACACAAAATAACTGTCGAAAACAGATATTAATAAAATGATACCTAATTATACAATTTTATTATAAGTTTAGTCGAAAAAAATTTTTGTTTTTATTTTCTCAACCTGTAGCTCGTTTCTGTAGCGCGTATCGATCGCAGTTACCGATTCATATTACCGATTTGACGTCACTCTCACCTGAAATGTTTCTATACGAATCTAAATCGACTTATGTTCAATTCAGTTGTTTCAAATCGATAATCTGTCATATGAACTGTTTTCACTTCAATGGAACCCTTTAGAAAAGTGTTTCTGTAAGAAAAGTGAATTGATAAAAATTTTTACTTAACTCACTGACTCTGAAGCAACTGAGAACTTTACCAAATCATATAAATGTTAGTAGTGTTATCGAAGTATGATATATGAAGTACTGAATATTACTTAATACTTAATATGAATTAAAAAAGTATTCAAAATGAACCTTTATAACCGGATTCTTTCAATCAAATCTCATTCTATGCTGATTAAATTATATTTTTTTTAGATAAAGCGAGATTATTTGCAAAGAAATGCATTTAAAAACTAATACATATTTGCATAAAATTTAAAAGTGTAAACAAATAATATTTGAGGCCAGCAAAAGCGAAACCGGCTACAAATATTTTTTTATATTTCGTTGCAAAAACATGACAGGAGGCATAACTAATATGACCAACTACTTTTGGTGAAATTTCGGAATGGATTCCGGATTCTGGTTCGAAATTTCGGAATGATTAAATTTAGAATGATAAGTCAATTTGACAACTTTTGTGCTTTCAACATAGTTTAAAAGATACATACATAAATCAATGGATGACAGTTTGAAAAATAGTGCAAGTACATAACTATCAATCATTAAAATCCTCAATTTCCTGCGTTTGACAAACCAATATTTGAAGAAGAAGTACTTGTACTAGGATTGGCATCGGTTTCATTTTTCATTTTAAAGGTGTATTTTTCTTTGTTAGCAATATCTTCAAGTAATTTGGGGCTTGATTTCAGCAATTCAAAGAATTCCAAGCATGAAACCTGCAAGTTATACTTGACAAATCTAAATTATTTATAACGTGAAATTGAATTATATATACTTTTGTGATAAATGTAAAACAAATCAGCTTACAATATATTTTTCAGCGTATTGATTTGCAGTTGTGTCTTCTCGATGGTCCAAATTTTTTTAATGAAAGCGAACACTCCCTCAACGGTCGCGGAAGTGCCTGGCAAACACAAGACAAAGCTGTCAGTTTAAAATATTAAAAGTGGTGATTCACCTCAAAGCTTTTAAGTATTGTTGGATCGCATGAAACCGGTGAAGTTTTTGTCTTCAATTTGACATAGGCAGGAAATAAGGCTATCCCTTTTCTACCGAAGTTTCCGATATTTTTCGTAAATATGCGCTAAAGAAGAAAACTATATAACAATATACGATCACAAATCAATTGACTCATCCAAACGTATGCGGTTGCCACCTTGCAAGATTATGGCATTTATCGCCAGTTGGACGGCATTTTCTTTGTTTGACTTAATTATAATATTTTGTTTTTTGTTGATCTGAGGGAAATTTTGGTATATTTCGGAATGGACCGAACGAATTTCGATATTCCGAAGCTTAGCTAACGGACCGAATTTGTAAAGATTTTAGTGTTAAGAAATATGAGTTCTCACGAAATCGGTAACTACGAATCGATTTAGTGTGACGTCATAGAAATCGGCAACTTGCCGATTTTTTACAGGAACGAGCTACTATATTCTACAATTTGAACAAATGTGTTTGATTTCAGCGATTTGGTAACTTTTTAAAATCGATGCCGCCTTTGAAACATTAGAATATTCTTCTTGGCATTTAAAACCATTTACCATATTAAACGGGTTGATAAAGCTATAAAAAAATTAAATAAAATGATAAAAAATTCACAGTAGAAAGACGCTCAGAATATTTCCTCTTAATGTTTTGAAAAGATTTTTAAACCAAGGAAAAAGATCAGAGGTTACAGCAGCCAAGGTTAAAAATCTTTTTCCCAAAAGTTGCGAAAATTAGTTTTACAAATTTCACAAGAACAACTACATTGATTTTGAAATAGTTGTGATATTTAGAATCAGCGGTTCAAAATACGGCCGATATTGTTATCAAAACCTTAGAGCGGAATAACTATTGATCAGTGTAATAGACCAGAAAAGAAAACCTTTTCGAATAAACTAAAATAGATGATTTTGACCAAAATTGAAATCATTACATAACCTATTCTTATTATAACCTCAAAACCGGTTTTGATAACTCTAATCGCTTTTGCACACAGTGCTGTAGAGCAGAGTTGTAAATTCCATAGCTCAATTTGCTCAATTTGCTCACTTACAACAACTTCAATATTTTCGTGTGTGTTGTAATTCTGAGAATTGACTTCGCCGGCACATCGCGCTGCTACAGCAAGAAAAAACATTTGCATAGCATTGTTGTTGCAAAGTTTTTGCTGCTGCGTGTATTTTGTTGGTATTCGCACCCAATGTGGTGGCTTGTTTTTTGTTGTAATTTTTGCAATTTGTTTAAGGATCATAAAACACACATGTTGTTGTTTTTGCTATTTTTATTTTTTTTTATGCGATCGAAATTATAATTTTTTCTTTTTTTTAAATTTATAATTTAACTCACTGCCACAACACCTCTGCTGTAGAGCACTGCTTGCAAAACGCTTCAGATTATTTAAGTTTCATTGAAGATTTTTGGCCAGGGTAGAATTAACGCTGATACGTATACTTAATTTTAATTAAACAATAATTTATTGGCTGTATATCTTCGCGTGTTTTGTGATACACACCATTTCGATTCGATGAATTTGAATCCAGCTGATTTTTCACAATAATCATAACGCTAGTTCTAAAAGCAAAAGTTAGATGAGGTGAGCAGCTTTGGTGAGCTTTTCACCAAAAACTGAGAGCTTTTTATTCTTGCAACATCTTGCTTAATGTTCCTTAAAACCACACTCACTCGCACACGCACACGCCTGGCTAAGGGGGATGATAAACCAAATTCAATAATAAAGCAACAAATTGTTGCTTCTCTCGCTCATACGGTGAAGAGAAGAGGACCGATGGCAGATAGAAAATCGAGTACCAATACGAGAATAAAAATATGTCATTTAGAGAGATTTACTTAAAATTTCTTCTGGCACAGCCCAGCCGCAAAAAAGAACGCAACAAGACTCGTCGCAGGACACTGCTGGAAATTCTACTTGACGCGCTATCTTATTATTGTGCAGAAGTCATCTCAAACAACTTTAACTTGGTTGCTCTACCAACTTGACTTTGACAAATACATGAGTGTGAAAAAAGGGAGCTAGTGATGTCTAAGGAAGCAACATAGGCAACGTTTTGTTAGCCTGCAGGAATAGCTACGGACATTCAGTAACGCATTTAAACAACCTGCGAATGTAATTTCTGTATCTGTGTGTCGGTGTGTTTGTTGTGTCTGTGTGATTTGGTATGTGTTTGTGTGCTTACGCTTGTGCTCAGTCAAGACTGTCGTCGATGATTATGCAAATGCGTAGCACACTCAGCTTTATAGAATGATTTGCATCTTTTTTTATTCATTTGTTGCACAGACTCATACCCACACAGCCACAGCCAAACTCTCACAAATAAGGTGCTGTTAAATCTACAAGTTTTTTCACGTTGCCTTACGCTACAACTGGAACTTGAATAGACTGCGATGTCCTTGCAAGCAGGATGAACAGGATTGTGGAATAAATTATAAGCAACACGGATAAAAGCTCACATAAAACAGATTTCATTACCAACACCAGCACACAATACCAAAACAGCCAGTATCGTTAATCCAATGAGGAATGTAAATATGTATGATTGTTTTTTATGAACATCCTGTCAACTCCTGATTTCTCAACAACTTTTCTTAGTGTGCCTTCATGCATATCGATAAAGTGCCTGCAGAAACATTCTAGCTTCCTGCACAATTTTCTTATATTCTACACTGAGGCAACAGGCTAGCAATGGACTTTGTTATTGACTACATAGAGTGCCTTAGTGTCTTGATTGAGTGTCAAGGGTGGGACAATAACGAGCAACACACGTGACTTAAGTCTTAAGAAGACTCTAGAAGCAGAATTTATGAAAATATTGCATTTATTTTTGTTGAAGGAGTAGCTACAAAACCCGTTAAACGGTAGCAAGATATTGAGTGCTTCATTCGATGGAAGTAAATTTCTTGTAGGTACGTAGCTTTACTACAAGTACATAATACTTTTAGTATTAGGAACCTTGAAATTTAGGTGTCTAGCAAAAAATAACTCTCTATGGCTGCTGCCAGGATTTAATTAAAGCAGTGTTTATGGTATCTTTAAGCGGTGATTGTCATGTCTCTTTCATAGGGGAGATTGACAGCAAGACCATTTGATCCTGGCACCAACTACATTGGGAGCGCCGAGTTAAGGTCAATGAGTTCAAATTTATTTCAATTAATAAAATCTAAAGATAATTTTTGAATTTGAATTTGCATTTATTAATTTATTTACAATTTAAATTTACTATAATAAATGGGCATTTCCATAGAATAGTTTGCCGGGACCGAAAAAAAAAATGTTAAATAAACAAATAATTTTTTGGTTATTATTTAAAAAAATACTTGAATTTTTAGAATTTACTACATTTACAACTTATTTCAGTTTTATTCTGAGAAAATTAGCCTGATATCTGAGAAATAAGTTTTTCTTTTAGTTTAGTATTTTTCGTTTATTTATTAACGGTATGTTTGCACTCTTCTTTTAAAATCCACCTATAAACTACAAATAAACAATGAAACAGATATTGCTTTAATTACTATTCGAATGTCGCGTTCTTGTACCTAAATCATCATATGTTATCAGAACAAATTATCAGAGCGATCACGAACGCTCTAAGCAAGTATCTGAAAATTGTAACTTAAATCAAAGGTCACCTCATTATAAAAAAAAGTTACTACAGGTTAAAATCATACTTAACATTTAATATTGATTATCAAAGTGTGTCGCGTTCGCGATCATGCGCCGTTTTTTATATACACTTTGTATGGGAAGTATGGAAAAGTTTCATTCGATTTTGCTGAATTTTCAAATTAAAGCTCATATGCTAATTCTCAAGTCATTTGATTGAGTTTTTTAATAGGCTTTTAAGGCGGTCTTCTCATTCAAAACCCGTTTTTTGGACCCTTTTTAAAAAAATTCTTTTTTGAATTCGCAAAGAATAATTGAAAACTTTTTTTATTTATTGTATTACAAAAGTTTCAAAGTAAATAAAAAAATTTTTTTGTCTCGATACGTGGGCTGTTCAAAAAGTAATGAGACTTCAAAGTTGGTGGTGAAAAAAAAGGTGTCGTCACGGCGGCCACGATTCCGGGTCTCCGGAGCGTCTGAAATGAAAAAAAAACGGGGTTGTAATCAGTATAGATGTAATTCTTGGGTGAACCTCAAGCTTAATTTTGTGATTTTTTTTGACAAAATGGCGGCCATTCAAAAAAAAAAATTCAATTTCGGGCTTTTTTTTTGTAGTTTAGTGTAAAAAAAAAATAGTAAAAAATTTTTTAAAATTATGGTTGAGGTTCACCCGAGAATGGTGACAATTCTGCGTCGATTCCACTTTGTTTCATGAAAATCGGTTCAGTTCAACTGGAGATATCATGGCCGCCAGTTCGAAAAACGTGGTTTCGAGATAAACGCGTTTAAAGTTTGAAGTAATTTTTTTGGAAAAAAAAAAAAACATCAAAAATGCATGGCAACAACCAAGCGTCGATTAATTTCATATGATTCTCTGATCATAGGTGACGAAAGAATATATTTTGTGCGTGGGCAGGCGCAGTTCAAAGCGATTTTAAATCCAACTCCATTTGGTGAGGCTTCTGAGAACTCATTTTTTCTTGCATGAGGCACAAATTACCAACGCTGACAACGTGGTAAACACAGAACAGAACTCGAGAATGCAATACTTCAAATTGTTTTTGATTGATACTTCGTCGTCTTCGTTTTTCTTGAATTTCTTAGCCGATGTACTGGTATATTCAGAATCCTCTGGTCTAAGATGCTGATTTCCACTAAACCCGCGTTTCTTAGCACGATTCTGACGCTCACTTGGGCGTTTTTTTTTTTTTCTTTATTACTTTTCCGATCCATTTTACAAAAATCACAATAAATTTATGAAGAATTTACTTTTCCGTTCACTGAAGCGCACGCGTCTGTTGCTCAACTCGATACAAACTGAACTAAATGATGCTTTCAGTTGAACACCTGGACTCAAAAAATGCTTCAACCCCTAAAATAAGCAGAAATGTGTATTCGTATGTTTGTATGAATATGTGTGCAAACACGTTTTTACCTAACAATAAACATTTTCAACAGAATTCGGTGGTAACTTTATGCCGCTTCGTTCGAAAATGAGGCGAAAAAAAATAGCTCATTTTGACGAAGACCTTGCTTCACAAAAAGGCTGTATCTTCTAAAGTATTTCGAATTTCAAAAAAATTTCCTTTTAGGGGCATATTCACAACTACCCAAGCTATAAATAAATGCAAAAAAAAAATTCGAAAAGAACAGTTGCTCAATGAGAAGACCCCCTTAAGAAATTTTCCATTTTGAGTATGTCAATTTGTATGGAAGATAAACGTGGTTTTTATTCTTTGTGGCTTATCGAATTCATAACGATAACTTAATAATAACGGCTGTAATCTTGTCAAAAGACAGGAGGACATAAAAAAACTTGGACGGACTGGTTAAATCAACTTTGATGTGATACTGCAGGATAATGTATACACTTTTCTATATCTGCCACGCCTCCTTATGGGCGTAAAAAAGTCGTCATAAAGTAAATAACCACACACGTAGTACGGGTGGGGTTACAAAAATCTATATATATAAAAATGAATCGTGGTCTGCTTAAAACATGAAAACGGCTGAGCCAAATTGAATACTTCCTTTTGCGGGTTTGTTGTTAATTGTCACGAAAAGGTTTTGAAAAAAATATATATTAAAAATTTTCAACTGGTGGCGCTGTACACGCACATTTTGTTTTTCTGTTCAATTTGGACGTTACTTTTATCACACATTTACTTTAAAATGAATGAACTTCATCGTGAAACAACATGTAAACGGTACTGTTCGATGCAGGATGTATTCAGTTGAGTTTAAGAGAAGAGGTTTGCGGCAGGAACACTATCTTATTTGAATGCTGGACACCAAACCAAATTGATGACATACATTTTTTCCAAAAATTCCTGATCTTGAGGTTGATTTGGAGTTGCACGAAGTGGTCAAGAATAATATGCTCCACGGACAAAGCGGACAACACAATCCTTCTTCGGTTTGTATGTTTGACAATAAGTGCACAAAACGCTATTCACTTTCTTTTATTTGCAAAACTCAAACTGGAAACGATATATCCATTTGATATTATCCACTTTATCGGCGTCGCCCACCAGATGACAATGGTAGAACATTCATTACTCAACTGAAAGGAGCAGTTCAGTGCGATCGATTAAGTATGTATGCAAATACGTCACCAAAAGAAGCGATATTTCGGTAATTGGAGTTGAACGAGATGAAATCAGCAAGTTTCAAATGGGCCGATACGTGAACTGGAACGAAGTACTCGAGAATATTTTAATTTGCCATTCACGAACGTCATCCGCCTGTTGTGCATCTGGCAGTTCATTTGGAGAACGGCCAAAGAGTGTATTTCAACACAGAGAACGCAGCACAGTGAGTGGAAAGACCAACAGCAACAACATTAACGAGCGTTTTGTCAACTTGCGCCAGTGACTTGCGTGCTTATGACACGACAACTTTACAACAACAACTACAAACAAACGTTTCACTGTTGAATGAACAGCTTAAGAGTGCGTTTGATCAACTGAGGCTGTCGATGATGGTTAAAAAGGTTGGTCTATTGTTCCTTGATGCTCCCGGCGGAACTGGGAAAACATTCCTGATATCATTGCTATTAGACCCCTTTTCCACTCGGCAATTTTTCTTGCTGGCAAGTCTAGTTTGTTGGCATCGGGACGTGACGAGAGGGGACGAGTACAGACTTGCTCGTACCGGCAATTTTTCTTTTGTCCTGCTCTTTCTTTGAAGTTTCACTTTAGTTTTATTCAGAATTGCTCAAGAAAACTTGCTGAGTGGAAACGCAAATGGCAAGTTCAAAAGAGAATTGAAAACTTGCTGGCAATAAAACTTGCCGTGTGGAAAAGGGGACTTAGCAGCAAAACGTTCTCAAAGTGTCATTGCGTTAGCTCTTGCATCTACTGGAATCGCTGCAACACTGTTGGAAGGTGAGAGAACAGCACATTCAGCACTGAAGCTTTCGTTAAACCTACAAATCAACGAAATCCTGTTTGCAACATTTCAAAACAATCAGCCAAGACAAATTGATCATATGGGATGAGTGCATGATAGCATACAAACGATCATTAAAAGCACTCGATCGAACATTGAAAAAAATTGCGCAACAATAATCGTCGCCTTGGTGGCGTATTTGTGGCGATACTTGAAAGCCATTCCATTGAGTACGAATATGCAATTGTTCCTGCAACAGGATACAACCGCAGAAATTTTCTCAAATAACTGTATAGAATTGGACATGGACGAATTCCGGTACATACTATGAGTGGTTTTATATCGATTCACCTGCCATTTGCCAATTTACTTCAATAAAAGATGAACTCATCAACAATGTATATCCAAACATTGGTCAAAATAACTACGATTGTTGAGTAACCGTGTAATTTTGAATTGGACGATTCAATATCGAATTCCGGGAGATCGATCTATCGCGTAAAAAGCAAGAGCAAAGTCATCAATTATGCACCAGAATTTGTAAGCTCTTTCGATTTGCCTGTCATGCCACCTCATCATTTGCGTCCTAAAGTACCTTTCAAAAGAGAATAGTGCCTAACTCCGCAAACTCCTTTGACTTCAACCAATATGCCGTTCCAGTTCAATCGCATTCAGTTACCAGTGAAACTTGCATTTGCGATGAACATAAAAAAGTTACAAGGGAAGTCGCTGAAAGTGTGTGGCATAAATCTGGAAATGTCATGCTATTCACACGGCCAGCTATATGTGGCGTGTTCCCGAGTAGGGAAACCATCCTCATTATTAATTTACGCTCCGGAGCAGAAAACAAAAAATGTTGTGTATCATGACGCCTTAAATTTAATAAAATTATTTTTTCATTCTTTTTTGTACCAATTCATTAAATCGAAATAGAAGTCAATGAAATTACCTACATGATTTTATTATATTTTCGCCAAATATTTGATGGGACTAAATCCGTTGGGACAACCGTATGTATAAAAATAGGATATACATTCAATTGAATTTGAAAATGATTTATTCAATCTATAATTGAAATTATACTAATGGGTCATCTGTAACAAAAAAAAAAAAATTCTGGTGGAATTCTCGACATTAATTCAATAAAAAATTTATATTGGGCAAAACGAAGTTTACGGGGTCAGCTTGTATATCATAGTTTTTCTCACTAGCCTTATGTTATTTTTTTTTTTTTTTTTGTTATTAAAATTACTAATATTAAACTCACAAATGTATATGATGTTTTTGGTAGATAATGCAATATTCAGCTGAAATTACTTTAACTAATTCTTATTACAAACGTAATGGAAAAATATGTCGCGTGCTAGATGTCGCGTTCGCGATCAGGCTTAAGCTCAATAAAACAAAACTAATGGAAATATGTCAAAATGACAACTATTTCTTGAAAGCCACATTAATCTGTTTTAATTTACAATTCACCGCTTTAAAATATTATGTTGCGTTTCGCAGGTATCTGCATTTTTCCAGATGCAGTCAAAAACGAGTTCCAATTTTTTTCGCGTTCCCGATGCCATATTTATTGCTAATATCTCGAAAACAAAATATATAGAAAACCTAACTTTTTTCTTCTAAATAAAGTGCTAATAAAATGCTATCGAAAACTTGAAAAAAAGAAAATTTGTTTGAATTTAAATTAATTAATATTATTCTTTTACATCATATCGATATTATATAATATAATTTAAGAATAGTTTTTGACATTTGTTATAATCGTGTAAGAAAATAGTGTTAAATGTCACATCACAAATTTTATAAATGTTTATATAGAGTTATGGGTTGACAAATATATGTATAAATTAAAACATAAAAACATACAATGATTTAAATTAACAAAAATGAGCTTAGTATATAATATAAACTTAAGAACTGAACATAAAAGTGAACTTACACAAAAAAAATTAAAAATGGAAATCTAAGTACATATATGGAATAATATTACAAAAAAAGTACAAAAATGAGAAATTGTAAGTTTTAGTTTATAGAGCGCAACAAGACTTTGATTTCAATGTGATCCAGAGTAAGCAGCCACAACTTAATTTTTTTCAAAAAAAAAATACATAAACTATTTTCCAATTGTATATTAAGAGGGAGGGGTTTGTTAAACAATCTTTTAGACAAAATCGAATAGAAATTTTGATGGTGAATAGTGCGGAAAATGGGTACTTTTATGATTAAGCCTGTATTCCTTCTTAAGTTATAATTGCCAGAAGTTGGGTTTTGCATGTACCCACTTCTTTTAAAAAAATATTTGAGTTGAAAAATAATGTTGAGTTTTTTTAATTTTTTTGCTCCCCAAAAGCCTACGAATGTCGTGTTCGCAACGATAGAAATACCCATTTAATCGTTATAATCATTTCCTTTTGTTTTGACAATATGTCTGTTCGAAGAAATGAGAGGATCCGAATTTATCAGTAATACAGCCATTAGATCTTGCTTGCAATTTTCCCTTGAATTTTTCCTAGTGCGACCTAATCGATATTTTCTAGATTCCTTATGACTAGAATCTATTGCGTCTTCAGATAAAAGTCCAATTGGTAAATTAAAAGTTTTAATTATATCACATCCATGAATCTATATTTTATGGACAGTTACTGGCATATTATACCAGGGATAGCTATTTACATTTATTTTAGAAGTATCCTTTAAAAGTGTACGAAACCTTGTATTATTTATTTTTTTTGCCACTTGACAGTGTTCTCAGAATCAAACTGAATATTTTTAGTAAACAAATATTTATGTTTGTTATTTCATACACCATTTCAATAATAAGACCCATTTTATCTCTAAACTCTTTTTGTTATTTTATTTTTTGCATATGGGTATCTCCCAAAAAAGGTCCACCAAAAGTGAAGAAAAACATTTCAATAAAGTACTCTTAACAGCTTTTAAATTAATTTTTTTTTTATTTTGATTAGTATTACTGCTATGTAACTTGAATTTAACTTATTATGATGTATTTTTATTAAAATTTATAATGAACATCTTTACTGTATTTTACTATGGTGGAAAAATTTGTCGCGTCCGAGATGTCGCGTCCGTATTCGTGCTATATCTATTTTAAAAAAGGGAAGAGATAATTCTAATATTTCATAAGTCTACGAAGAATAGTTATCCTTTGACCTCCAATAACATGTATATTATATATAAAAAAAGTTCTCAAAATTAGCTAAATTTTGCATATTTCTATACGACTTTAAAAAAACTTCTTTTTTTGTAGCGTCCGTTCCATTGAATGATTGCTTATTTCTTTGTACTAATTTGTTTTAAATCTCGCCAATATTTTTATAAAATGTAGCACTCTTTCATCGCGTTAGAAAACTTAAAATACATATCGGCTCATTTTGTTTCTTTCCTGTTTTTCGAGTAGTTAAAACCGTGCGAATGTCGCGTCCGTGCCACTGGGAGATGCCCATATGTTATTTTCTCATAATTCGCATTTGAGAGGCATTCTCATTCTCATAAACTCTCATTACGCATTTGAGAGGCATCCTGTATGCAATATGAATTAGGCATTCAAAAGTTTCAATCCATGCATGCAATGTAGATAATCTATATTGTATATTTCTTTCGTCTATAGTTCTCTGCATGCAATGAAAAGAATTCATTACAGATGGAGTCACTCCACATAGATAAAAATTCATTGATGCCCGATTATGTGCCAAAACGTTTTTAACTGCACCATTAACCATTGTTAAATACAATTTGAAATTAATTTCAACGTTACAATCAATAACTTTTGTTTTCAGTGGCAGAATTTTTTCTATTTGCTACATTAAGTCCATTTCTACATTATGAAGTAATGAAGATTTTTCTTGCATACAAATAAGTTTAATAGGTCTGCAAAATAACAAAGATGATGGGGTTTTGTTCAACCATACATCTCCCTGGCTATCATTATTAGTCATTTTCAGAGGAACCATTGCAACAATAAACAAGAATTCATCAGTCATGTTTCCATCGGAAAATTTTTGTTTGTAAACGCTATGACCGGAATTACCTTCAAAGCCAATGTCGCTTTTGTGCGTTTCAATTATTTTGTAATTCTATATGATATAACGTCTTACCGATAATTGCAAGTCATAATATAGGCCAAGTGCTTGAAATGGTGTCAAACATTGATTTGTCGACTCAAAAAGTTTGCTTTTGGCTAATTTACTCGCTGCGCTTTCAATTTCTTTTGGCGATTTTTGTTTGATTTAAAAACAACAAATTGCACTTTGTTAAGAGTCTCTTCTTGCTTTTTAATTGTACAGACGAACTTTGAAATAACTGTACCAACGCATGTTTTAAGTGAGCGGATTTTTTGGTACAAAACTTGATCATATATACTATCATTTAAAATCTTCTCTCTCTAACTAATATAATATATTACACTTTTAATAGCTTTAAACGTTGAGGGTTACGCCTATTTCTTGCATATTTCGCAGTTTTGACACATACCAAATGTTATAAGTGTACCTCAATTATAAGCCATTTTATAGTATTAACACTGTTGTGGGTTGTATGGAAGGTGAGCATGTTCGTGAACTGTTTTAAAAAAATTATCATTTGTCCAGGAATTTGGGTGCATATGAACATGTGTACCAAGTTTTATGTAATTATCTCAACTCTTTCCGATAATTCTACGCTTACAGACCACATCTTTTCACGTGACATGTTCGGTAGAAGGTTCCACGAACATTTTTCTTCTTGCGTTAAAACCCACACAATTAAAAATTTAAAAAAAAAATTATTTCTATATAAAAAATTGTATCTCAAAATGAAATAACGTGATGTTCAATGTAAATTTTACAAAAAATTTCCCAAAAATACCCTTTACGAAAAATTACTTAAAAATAAAAAAAACGCAAAACCACACCTCTATCTTTTCAACATATCTAAAGTACTATAACAGTGTGTAAAAAAGAAAAAATTTTTGTTTATTTCTAGAATTTGGTTTCTTAAGGTCTTAAGAATGTGTTTATGAAATTTTAGAAAACTAGTAAGGTATATCTTCGACTTGGCCGAAGTTAAAATACCCCCCTCGGACGATTCATAATGGTACAAAATCTTAAATTGCAGCTCTTTTTATATGAGATTTAAAAAAATTTTACTATTTTGATGACTTCTAAAATACATTCATATCAAATTGTTATCCAGCAAAGTAAAGACAAGCTTTTTTATAAAGTTTTCAATTAGGTGTTGAATGGGAGGTGGGCGTATTATTGAGTGGTTGATGCCAATTTTTCTAACATGCCTCAATTTTGATATAATATACACAAATACCCAATTTCAGGTCTGTAGCTTCAATATTAGCCTATTTATGGAGTTTCCAATATTATGGTTTGCAAGGGCAGTGGGCGTGTTCATCAGTGGATGACGCCCAGTTTTCAAACACATCTTGGTTTTATTATAAAAAGAATAAATATCTAATTTTACTTTTGTAGCTTCGACAGAAGCCTATTTATATAGTTCTCAATTTTGGGGTTGTATGGGAGGTGGGCGTGTTCGTGGATGGATAACGCCCATTTGTCTCTCACGTCTTAATTTTTATATAAGAATAATAAATGTTTCATTTTACTTTTATAGCTTCGACGCAAGCTTCTATATATAGGTTTCAATAAATGGGAGTATGGGAGGTAGACGTGGTTTTCATCCGATTTAGTCCATTCTCGAACTTGATCTTAGTTTTTAAAAAAAAGCATAAATATCGAATTTCAGCACGATAGTTTCAAAATTACGGCTGTAATCGTGTCCACAGACAGACAGAACGACGGACATGGCTAAATCAACTCAGGTGGTGATGCTGAGCAAGAATATATATACTTTTCTATACCTGTCACGCCTCCTTATGGGCGTTACATACGTCGTGACAAAATTAATATACCCCTTCGGCAGTACGCGTGGGGGTATAAAAATATTAATTGAAAAAAAAGATATAACATACATTATATTCGTATGTCGCGTATTATTTATATATTATCGTTCATAGAAGAAAATCTAATGGCGTTTTTATCGAAACAATTTTTTTCGAATTGGTTTCTACGATATCTCGAGTTCTGCTTGATCGATTTCGATGAATCTTGATTCATTGTGATCTTCATCGACACTGTTAAGCACTCTACTACTCTATAAAAAGCCGAGAAACTTTTATATTTTGTTTCTTACGACTAAGAATTTCTGTCAAAAAGCGGGGATTTTTGTAAATTTCTTTTTCAACGCATGTCATTTTTTTTCTTTTTTTTTTATTTGCGTAAGTAGAGTGCTCAACTACAACCCTAAACTGAAGAATGCACTTTGATTTTTTACTTTCAGACGCCTTGAAAATGCTGGAGACGAGAAACCAGCTTACAACCTTTTTTTAAACACGCCAACTTCAATGACCTCTAGAAAAGAAACAACAAATACAAAAACAAAAAAAAACATTTTTTTATATATTCGACTTTAACTGTAAATAAATTTGAATTAAATAATTTTTTACTACCATGTAAAAAAAAAACTCGTGTGTAGCAACGTACACGTGGCAGAAGTGAAACTTCTTTAACAGTAAGAAATAAGAGAGATTTTAGTGTGAAATAGAGAGAGAAAGTATCTGAAAAAAAATTCAATCAATACGAAATGGAATAATAATTTGTTGATTCAATATTTGCATCCAGGCACCGTACCGAATATGGTTTTTGTCGAAAGTGTCACATATTAACTTTTATCTCTTAATTTTTATTTTTTTCGACAAAAATAACAGTTTTTTGTGCCTTATAGTTTTTTTGGGCAAAAATAACAGTTATTTTCTGCCGTTTATTTTTCGGTCAAAAATAACAGGTAATTTATATTTGTTCAAGTCATTTTACCGATAAAAAAATATTGATATTATTATTTTCATCTCATTGGTGCGACATTTTACACATGGTGTCAACAGTTCAATCTATCAAGCGGCCTTTAAGAAAACACAAATTGCTTGATATTTTTGACCGAAAAAATTAAAGTCACAAAATAACAGCTATTTTTGACCGATAAAATTAAAGTCAAAAGTAACCTTTATTTTTCCTCGAAATATACTAGGCAAGAAATTAACTTTTAAAGAATCAGTTTCAAATTTAAAAGCGACTTAATATTCGTGAGGCTGAGGACATTTGTAACATAATGGTATATTTGAAAAAGTCTATCGACAATTTTTTTCATTTGAAAATTGTAAAATAACAGTTATTTTCGTTACTTGTTTTAGTTCAGTTGGTGTTTTAGTTGCTTTCGAATGTCTTCTCAACATTGTACTTTTTGAATGCTGGATTGCATTTGCATAGTACTCTTTGGAGGAGCGTCCGAAAGCAGAGGCAAATCTTGTTCATTATTACCTCCTGCTTCCTGATCATAATAATTGCTATGTTGATAGAGGATCTCAAAAAGCAGAGAACGTTGATTGTTGAGTGCATCAACTTGGTTGGCCTTAAAATTTTGTGTTGAAATGCATCAGTGTGTTTTTTGGGGATTGGTTCTTTGTAGATTCACCAAAATACACTGATGTTTCGTAAAAATGCATTTTGAAACTCAGCCGTTGTTGCAATCACCTTACCTTCATCATTAGTTGCAGACCCAGCTGCGGCTGTATTCTTAAGAGCACTAATTCGCTCTCTATATTCACGAACGCGTACTGCTCCTGTTTTAGCTATTTTTCTATTTTTTTCCGTGCATACTTGTAGGATGAAAATTAATGTTACGGTTATGTTAATAATGTAATGTTAATGTTAATCTAATTATAATGTTAATTATGTTATTTTCAGTATGTTACGCGTTCAGTTTTAATTACATTTTGTTTGGCTATTTATAATGTGTATAATGTAAACGTATAGATTCCAGCTCATAAGTAATGATGTTCGGGGTTCAATTCTCGGCAGCGGCAGTAATTTTTTTTTAATTTTCATATAATTGAAAACGTTAGCCTAGCGTCACGAAAAAGGACATTGAAATTTCACTCGCCGCCAAAGAAGTTTCACTTCAAAAATTAATAACAAAGGTGTTGTTTTTAATAGCTTCACACTGTAATAGTACCTCAAATAAGTTTATAAATAATATATAAAAAATTTTTAAAGAAATGTCCGTCTTTTCTCTTTATTTGACACCATACTTAATTTTATGTTCAACTTATTTTAATTTCTATATTTCATTTTCATAAATTTCATATGTTTTATTTTTTTATATACATGTTTTTGTTAAAATGTACATATATAAATTTAAATAGAAAGTCTTCTAAAACATAAATTTATTTCTGATACTGTTCATTGCAAAGAAAAAATAAAAATTGTTTCTGTTAAAAAGGCACAACATAAAATAAAACTTAAATAGTTTCAAGAAAATAGGCAAAAGTGCTAAATTTTATTTTTTCCTCTATCAAATATGGATGAGAAGAGCGGAACAACGTAAAAACTTACTCCTGGTATTTATTGTCAATGACTTACTATTAACTTAAATATTTAGATAACATTTAATACAGCAGTTTTTGCCTATTCCTGAAAACTTGTAGATTTTGATTTGTGTCTTGTTGGTTGTAAGCGTGCGATATTTGATTGGAATACCGCTATTTCGCTATAGCAAAAAATTAAAAATACTCGTTTCAAATAATGTCAAGAAGTTTTGAGAAAAAATTTTTTATAGTTTTTATTTAATACAAAATTTTGGCAAGGTCGCTTAAGTTAATAATTAATTAGCAATCGTAGTTTTAGAAATTTAACAATATAATTTATAATAAACATAGAGTTATTTTGACATTTCTTCTGAAAATAAAAGTTTTAAAACGTTTATTTTTTTCGTTTAACAATTTCTCAAATGAAAATTTTTGAAAGCCCCTCTCAACACTCTTGATCAACAAGGCAATATATTCCTTTACAACTATTGCTTTTATTAGTTATAGAATATAAGTATTTAAAAAAAAAATTATGGTATTCTATGAAAAGTGATTAATTTTTGTAGACTTCAATGAACAGACACTTCATAAGAAGAAAAAATACTCAATTGACAAAGCAGTTACTATTAATACCACGCCAAAAATGGAACTAATTATCTTTGTGGTTCATACAATTATTACTTTGCAGGATACTTTTAACTGTTGGGTAAAGTCTTTCTTTTTTTTTCTCAATTAACATTTTTTTGCTTTTTTAAATGCTAACAATGCCAGTAGAACTTAGAAGGAAGCAACACAAGCTGACTGAGCTACTGAAATGTACACTACCTGCAAAGGACATTTAGACCCTTGCCAGAAAAATAATCAAATCAATTGAGTGCATTAAACCGTAAATTATTGTCCTTTTTCTGTCACTAGGCAACACATTTGCACATTTCCTCTTTTATCATCCAGGATAACAATAAGAAATTATTGAAAGCGCCTTCGTACTGGCTGATTTGTTGTGGACGAACAATGAAGAGTTCATTCAACTGACGGGCGCACCTGTTGAGCATAGCGAGTTCTTGCTACAAACAATAGCTTGCTAATCGTACTAGGGTGAGGTAATAATTGCTTGGTCAGATAGTAAAGGAATTAAATATAATAGAAAAATACGAATTTATCGTCTTTAGAAGATTTTTGCCTTGAGTTTCTGTACTCAACTAAGATTTTTTATACGGCAATGCTAGGTTCAAAAGAGGTTATTACTCGCTAATTAAAGATATTTTTACATCTCATGCATTGATGGGTACTCAAATTCGACTGAGACTCGAAAGTGGTTTTTGTAAGCGTGCAGTTTATCACTTATTGCCTTAAAAAAGTGACCTTTAAACCATATGCCAACTGAGTTCTTTTTTAAAGATATTAGGGATATCTCCTTGGTGTTGCCTCTCTTCATCTAGGCACTATAAAAAAACTTTGGCATCTCTAAGTATAAACTTTTCCAACAAGTGAGTCTTCAACAAAAAGTTTAAAGAAAAAAATTACCGTTTTCATATCGTTGTAGACATGATGTTTCTGCTGCTTTTTTTGCTGTTTAAAGCGGTAGCAACGCTGATAAGCTTTTATTTCCCAAGCAAATGTCAAATAACAAAAACATTGTGCACTTTTCTCACTTGGTTAGTCGACAGAAATAACTATAAAAAACGTACAACGGCTTTTGCAATAACATGATTCCAAACGAGCACACAATGCAAGAAAAAGCCGTAGAAGTTTGACACCCAGGTTCGAAGTTGTGATTGCTTTTAAACATTTATGAAAATTGTTTTTATTTTAACTGGTTTTTTCTATATTAAATATTGTTTTAACTCTGATAACTTTTTCTGAAAATAAAAATCTATATTAAATTTAATCCATATTAAAACATATGATATATTAAAGCAACGAATATATTAATTAAGAATATATTTCAATTTCAAAATAACATGAACAAAATTACTGTTTACGCAGTCCATAAACATATCGTGCTATGCTATTGAAGGCTACATTAAGTCTTTGTTTACTCACTTATGGCGTTTTCGTTTCTACCAAAAAATATTGCCCTGTCGCAGTGCAAAATGTTTTCAATGTTGCCCACAACCCTGTAAAAGTGCATGTTTTTGCCTACTCGAAAAATGTCAACTTAAATAAACGAATATAACCATCCTTGTCTAACGCCCGCATGTCATAAAATTATCGTGTTAAGAACAGCTGATATGCAGGGCAATCATCTACCCAGAGAAAGTTTGCAGGGCAGAAAATGCGCCTTTTTTGCCTTCTGTGAGTGTGACATTTTAAGAAACGAACTCAGAACTTACTCACCCGTTTGCACTTATTTTAGAATCGAACACGAAAAAAGGCAAGGGCAAAAATTTCGCACCCGTATAGTAAGGTAGGAATGAGATATGTTTTCACCAGTATTATTCGTATTTTGACAGGGGTAAAAAATTGAGTGGACCAAAGTGCGCGGAGCATACCACATAGACCTTTCCAACAGTATAATTGATGTGTGTACTCCAAGATAATTTTCGTAGGCAACGAATTCAATTGTTGTACCATTAACATGTACCTTCGGTTATAAAGATGTGTCAAAAATATTATTGTACATAACAACACACTGAGATTATTTTGGATTGAGTTAGAGACCATTTTTCAGTGCCTAATTGTTTAATGTAGAGATGTTAGAATTCACAGCAGATATACAACTATTTATTGATTTCATATCACAGAGAGTAAAAATTTGAACATCATCTGCATACATGTGAATTCCACATCCTGTAAGTTCATTTGGAAGATCATTAATATAGATTGAGTAGAGAAGCGGCCCTAGGACGGATCCTTGCGAACTCCTCTTGAAACCGAAAGAAATCAGTAATATAAGTTCCCACAGAAAACAGCTTGTGATCTCCCATCCAGATATGAAGCAATAAGTCGTGCGGCAGTTGTTGAAAAGCTGTACAATTTTTCAAGTTTTATTAAGAGAATATTGTGATCGAGAGAATCAAAGGTCACTTCTGTCACTTCTAGTAATGCTGTAACGCAGCCACGATTTGGTCGAAAGCCTGACTGTTTTTCGGAAAGAAGTGAGTGTGTTGCTAGAAATTTTGTAATTTTTGAATAGATTAATCGTTCTAAAGCTTTAGATAAAAACGGAAGAATGGCTATAGGCCGAAACTCAGTGTTATTTCTGCAGGAAAATCGGAATGACCTTCGCTCTCTTCCAGCTGCAGGGAAAATTAGATTTATGGCGTTTTCGTTTCTACCAAAAAATGTGCCTTTTCATTGCCCTTGCCTTTATTTGTGTTCGATTCTAAAATAAGTGCAAACGGGTGAGTAAATTCCGTGTTCGTTTCTTAAAATGTCATATCAACTGTTTTTAAAACGACAATAGCTGTGTTTTTTACCAAGCGAGTAGTCAAAAAACGACTGCTTACTCGCTTAAGAATTTTTTTAAAACTTGGAAGCATTTTCTGAAAAGTCAAAAACGTTGTTTATGTTCTGATCAAATTTTTGTAAACAATTTTTGACAAATTTATTTTATATATCAAAGTTCTGACAATTAGTGATGCATAAATTTTCAGATTTTAAGCATTGGAGACTCGGTACTCGGTAGACTCGGAAAAGCTTAAGCAAACAACATAGTTTTACATAATGAGTATATTTGATAAATTTTGTTTATCTTACCTGTTAAATTATTATGTATTTTTATTGAAATATTGATCTTAAGCAAATTATGAGTATTTCGTGAAAAGTATTTGGTACAAAAAATCTTCATTTCATACATCACTATTGACTATCAATCAGATATAGTTGCCACCTTTGTAGGAAATTTATACCATTATTGAAACATAACTTGGAAGCATTTTTTTTCGTTTGGTCGGCAAACTTTTAAGCGAGTAAAAGTTTCCTGTGTTATTTAAGCGAGTATACATATGATAAGCGGTCGTTTTTTAACTACTCGCTTGATAAAAAACACAGCTAATATTATGACATGCGTGCGTTAGACAAGGATGCTTATATTCGTTTATTTAAGTTGACATTTTTCGAGTAGGCAAAAACATGCACTTTTACAGGGTTGCGGGCAACCTTGAAAACATTTTGCACTGCGACAGGGCAACATTTTTTGGTAGAAACGAAAACGCCATTAGTTAAAACAGTATTGAAAATGGTAAGTAATAAAAGGTAAGAAAATAAAAGTGAGGTAGAACTTTGGGAAGTAATGCTTTGACAAAAATTGGACAAACCCTGTCAACACCAACAGCATTTGATTTCACAGAGAGAAAGCTTTTCAACACTACCTGTTGATCTACCGCAGAGAAGGAAAAAGAGATGTTATTCCTTTCTTTATTAACTTTGAAGAAATTTAATTAAACTTAACTTTAAAGAAATTTTTATGCGAAATTTGTATTTTTTGGCTATATGAACTAACATAGTATTTGAAACATACTGTGAAAATGTAAAAGAAAATTTAATGAGTTGTTTTGTTTTTTTGTATATTCATGTTAGGCTCAAAATCACTTAACATATCTTAACATATAAATGCAATTATAACCACCTTTTGGCGAATGTTAAAAATAAAAAGTTAAGGAAATAATAGTTCAATTTGAATAATTTTTGCACCACATACTTTCATCGAGTCATTCTCGTTCATGGGCATTCACATGGGGGCTAGGAGCACTTACCTCCCGTAATATATGAACAATTATTAAAAAGTTCTTTATGAATGTTTATTTATGGAGAGCATACAAAATACTTTTAAAGTTAAATTTATAAATTAAGCTGAGCTCAATCATGCATTTACAAAACGTAAGTTCACTTTTAAGTCTTCAGATATGTCAACACTAATGTTATTTATACACTAATTTGACTTTGTAATCGTGAAGTTAAACTTTTTTAATAGTGAACGTACACAAAACGTTTTATCATATGATTGCTATTTGTGTTGTTTACATATACTTGAAACATTCATCTTGGCAAAAAAAATTAAATTGAATGAAATGTGCATTAAACCAACAGCAGTGTGCCGATAAGCTCGCTTCGACTTTTGGTGATATAGTACCATCTCGAGCCTCCGTGTTTCACTGATCTTCCGAATTCAACTGTTGTCGCACTTCGCTACAGGTCGAATACCGTGAAGTTCGTAAAGAAACGGTTCTTGTGCCACAAAACATCGATGCTGTGCATGAACTAATATTGCAAGACCGTGAAATAAAGGCAACTTGAAGATTGGCCGATTCAGCATACATTCATTATTGTATAAATATTTGGCCTTCAAAATGTTTCGTTCGGGTTGGATTCCACATTCCCTCAAAAAAAGCCTTGCGTCGATTGGTCACGGTTGGATAAAAAAATACAACCGCGAAGCCCAAAACATGTCGACGACATCGTAACGAATTTATTTCGACATCGTAACGAATTTATTACAGCATCGTAACGATTTATGCATATGATCCTGAAACTAAATAACAATCAACTGTATGAGTAAGTCGATTTGTTGTTCGTGTACGAAGCACTGTAGCAAATGGTGGCCTGTTTTTCGGTATAACTGGACATGTCGCCACCGTTTCATTTGAGCAACGAAGAACGATCAATTCTGAATAATTCACCACCATTTGTTTGGCAGAAACGTTAGGAAAAATCAGGGAAACCAATCGCAGAAGACGAATCATTCTCCACAACGACAATGGATGCTCTCACACATCAGCTCAAGCAAAAACGTTTTTGAACTTCCAAAAAATTAAATTAATGGGCCATCCAGTGTACACCCACTGATTTCTTATTAATCCCATATTAAAATCACATGCTTTGGAGCTACCTCAGAGAGAAAACTACATTTTTATTGAGTTTTTAATTTTTGGTTTGTATGGTAGGTGGGCGTGTTCGTGTGCGGATGACACCCATTTTTCGAAGAAATCTTTATTTTGATATAAAATACATACATACCAGAGATCTGCAATGAGTACCAAAAAAATTAGTATACTTAAGTCATGAGCCATAACAATTGGTGCAAATGTGTACTTATTCCAACTCAACAAACTACTTTGACTCATTCCCACTTAAACCAGAAAATACTCATATTTCTCTAACATGCATGTGTGTATGCAAATTATGACTTTATTGGATGTTAGTCAATAATCTGATGTGACTCACTTATTCATGAGAGAGGAATATAAGAACTATGAGTGAGTTGAGTATTATTTTGTGTTATGCCCTGCTGATGATTTTTGCTGTTTTGTTTACTTTTTGTGTGAAAAAATGAAAGAGCTGAGTATTAATTTTTGTTATGCTTCTGCAAAACAAGTTATGGTTTGGTTTCGCACGTGTTGCTTGACATTTACAATTAAATTTGGAAGAAAGCTGAACTAAAAATGACTCTAAGTACTTAAGTCATTCCTCTGAACTCGTGGTGTTCATTGGTGTTGTTAGTCATTACGGTATAGCACAATAAATCCATTCACTCAATGAGAGAATTGAGCACTGCATCGGTTTATAACAACACAAAAATTATTCTTGTTCATTCATTCGCTATGTGTACCGCACACGAACGAGTATGAATGGATATGAGTGGAAGTTCTTCTTTGACTCACAGAGGGAAAAACCTATGGACTCAATACATAAATTTATGTACTCATCGCATAGTTTTCTGCACACAAAAATTTTACATTTTTCATGTATTGAGTACATGTTGAAATCTCTATTGACTACATAATGCTTTCAGCGATTATGTAGTCAATAATGAATTTTATGTACTCAACGCATAAAGATTTGTCGTGAATTCATAGATGTATGTGGTGAGTACATGCACACTGTACTCATCGCAAACTGTTACAAATAATTTTATGTAATGAGTAAAGATCTTATGTACGTATTACATAGATTATTGACTCAGTACATACGTAATTTACTCATTACATATTTGGAGTACATAATTTTATGCAATGAGTACATACATTATTTACTCATTACATATTTTAAATGCAGTTTTATGTAATGAGTACATAATTTACTCATTACATATTTTTAGTGCATACATTTATTTAATTAGTACATACATAATTTACTCATTGCATATGTTAAAAACATAATTTTATGCAATGATTACATGCATAATGTATTCATTATATATTTTTTGTTCATAATTTCATGTATTGAAATATACACAATTCATGTCTGTGCCTAAATCACGCTCTCAACAAATGCAATAAATAACTTAATAAAGAAATGACTAGATTTCACAAAATAATTGCCAATTACTTATAGAAACCCAGCCATTTATTTCTTATCCAATCATCGCTTTTGTTCTAGAGTACAGTGAATAAACTCATTCCCGCCCTGATGTTCTACAGGCTTTAGAGGTGTTGCTTATTTGAAAATCAAGAAACGAATGACATAAAACAGCAAAATCGTGTGCCGATGTGCAAGAGATACGTGTACTGAGTCCATATGTTATGTACTGAATAAATGTGTCACTTCAATCGTATAAGAGGGACGTGTACTGAGTCTATATTTTATGTATTGAGTAAAGTTTTTGTAAAAAATTACATAACACGTTGACTGAGTACACGTTGCTTGTATCTATTGAAGTCTGCTATGTATTCAACACATAACATGATGTATTGAATACATTTTTTATTCATTTTAAAAAGTGAATAAATTGATATGTAGTCAGTACACGCTCCCTTTACACAGTAAATACTGCTCTTGTTGCGTTCTCATACAAGTTGCAGTGCATAGATTTTACATAGCTATCTCTGTACTGACTACATAACTTTTTCCCTTAGTGCTTAAACCCACTTATACTCCTTTTTGTGTTAGTCAACCAATGACTCAAAAACAAGAATAATTGCAGTTCTCTGATACATACCAAATTTTATCTCGGTAGGTTAAACATGAGCTTATTTATTGAGTTTTAAATTGTTTCCAATTGTGGTATGGGAGGTGGTGACCGTGGCATGCAGGTTAAGTGTGTGGCTTAGCATGCTCGGAGGCCGGGTTCGATCCCCAGCCGCGGCGAACAGTTTTTTTCAATAAAAGCTTTTTCTGATCGGTCACCACCTCTCTGCAGACAATGGCAAACCTCAGACAGTAAACAATGCCATGTAAAGCTTCTTGAGAACATGAACTTTAGCCGTTCGGAGAGGAGAGGAGGGAGAGGCAAAACCCCAAAAAGCGATAATTTAAAAAATTGTTAAATTTAATTGATAATTTAAAAAATGTTAAAATGAGAGCAGTTTTGAAAATCGTCCTTTTTCTGTGTTCGAGGTACAACCCCGAGCAACACCGGGTTACATCCGCTAGTTACTTTATATTTTTGTTCTAAGCTTTTTTAAATAATCTTCAAATGTTGTATTATAATGTACTTATTTTCAAAATAAATCTGTAATAACAATATGTCATACACAGAGGGAAAAACCTATGGACTCAATACATAAATTTATGTACTCATCGCATAGTTTTCTGCACACAAAAATTTTACATTTTTCATGTATTGAGTACATGTTGAAATCTTTATTGACTACATAATGCTTTCAAGCGGTTATGTAGTCAATAAAGAATTTTATGTACTCAACGCATAAATATGTGTCGTGAATTCATGGATGTATGTGGTGAGTACATGCTCACTGTACTCATCGCAAACTGTTACAAATAATTTTATGTAATGAGTAAAGATCTTATGTACGTATTACATAAATTATTGACTCAGTACATACATAATTTACTCATTACATATTTAGAGTACATAATTTTATGCAATGAGTACATACATTATTTACTCATTACATATTTTAAATGCATAATTTTATGTAATGAGTACATACATAATTTACTCATTACATATTTTTAGTGCATACATTTATATAATGAGTACATACATCATTTACTCATTACATATGTTAAAAACATAATTTTATGCAATGAGTACATATTCATTATATATTTTTTGTTCATAATTCCATGTATTGAATATATACACAATTCATGCCTGTGCCTAAAGCACCCTCTCAACAAATGCAATAAATAATTTTATAAAGAAATGACTAGATTTCACAAAATAATTGGCAACTACTTATAGAAACCCAGCCATTTAATTCTTATCCAATCATCGCTTTTGTTCTAGAGTACAGTGGAAAAACTCATTCCTGCTCTGATTTTCTAGAGGCTTTAGAGGTGTTGCTTATTTGAAAATCAAGAAACGAATGACATAAAACAGCAAAATCGTGTGCCGATGTGCAACAGATACGTGTACTGAGTCCATATGTTATGTACTGAATATATGTGTCACTTCAATCGTATAAGAGGGACGTGTACTGAGTCTATATTTTATGTATTGAGTAAAGATTTTGTAAAAAATTACATAACACGTTGATTGAGTACACGTTGCTTGTATCTATTAAAGTCTGCTATGTATTCAACACATAACATGATGTATTGAATACATTTTTTATTCATTTTAAAAAGTGAATAAATTGATATGTAGTCAGTACACGCTTCCTTTACTCAGTAAATACTGCTCTTGTTGCGTTCTCATACAAGTTGCAGTGCATAGATTTTACATAGCTGTCTCTGTACTGACTACATAACTTTTTCCCTTAGTGTAAACAAATTCTTGAAAGTATGCTTTTTAATGGCGCTGTGCAGTAGGGTTGCATAGGCTTGTCAAGATCACCAAAAAAAAAGTTTATAAAAAATAAAGGACATCTTCCTGCCACGCAAGGACTAAGTTGTTTTTTAGGAAAAACAATAAAAAATAACGATCTTAAAATGCTTTGATTTTTTTAAGAAAAACCACATATGTCTTAAAGCAAAAGTAATAATGCAGTTAAACTAACAATTTCTTGCCACACATGGCGCTACTCATGATTTTTACCAACAGTGTCCTGAATGAAGGATGTTCGAAGCGAAAGTTGTACTTGGGATATCACAAGACTTTTGATTGTAAGCATTGGTTATAAATTTTGGTGGTACTGTTTATAGTGCTGATGTATTCCATAAATATCATGATTTAATAATTTGCATAGTTTTTGCATTTGTATACTCTTGTTTAAGAGAAATGTCTACTAGAAAGCAATTTTTTAACTTTTTCAAAAAAATTAATATAAGATTTTATGTGAAGTGATTCAGAAGTGGTGTCGAAGATAATCTTCTCAATTTGAGTTTTTTGAAAATTTCTGAACATGATACTGCCTAAAAATATGTATTTAATATATCAGCTTAAGACCATGATTTTTTTTTTTTTTGTATGGAGGCCGACTCACTCTTGTGTACACTATACTGTGAATCGATTTGTAAAGTCTGTTTCTAACTCGCCTATGCAAAAAATCGTCTGGTTTCAATTTTATCCTGTTATTTATTTCATGGTCAACAAACCTAGTCATATTTTTTATTATTTTGTTGTCAACAATGTCAACAAAGTTGATCAGTTCGTGTATTCTTTAGAGGCGTCAACAACGTAAAGGAAATTGTAGTATTTTTTAAAATTAAAAAATATATTATAGGGTTTGATTTTTTTTTAAAAATAAGGTAAGTTTTTGTATATATTATTATCCGTATTAAAAAATTCCATTAATTTTTAATTGTTTTTGGAAATTTTTATTAAAACAACTGTTAAAGTGAATAAGATAAGTGTCTAAAATCCATCACACAGGACATTTTTTCTACAAAAAATTTTAAAACTGGGTAAAGATACGCTTATTTAACAAAATAAAGTTGATCCCATTGCCTTCCCAAGCATACATTTTTTGTTCATAGCAAGTTAGAATTTTGGTGAACGTCGGTTTTGTTGCTATTCTTTGTACGTGTTGTTGTTATTTTTTGAACGCGTTGTTGTTTTTACAAATGTGCAAACACAAAGTTGAAAAAACAAAACAAATTTGTAGCTGAGCCAACTGAGCTAATTGAGCTACTGGAAGTTAATGTCTGCTCAAAAACAAGAGAATACAAATGCAAAAACTATGTAAATTATTAATTCATCATATTTAAGAAATACGCCAACACAATAATCAATGCCATCAAAATTTAGACTCAATGGTTACAATCAAAAGTTATGTGTCATCTGAAGTATAACTTTCGCTTCGAATATCCTTAAAAAAAAAATCGGGAGTATCATCGTGTTTGGTAAGATATTGCTAATTAAACTAAATTAATTTTTTTCCTTCATACATATGTAGTTTTTTTTACAAAAATCAAAGCATTTTAAGATCGTTATTTTTGACTGTTTTTCTCAAAAAACAACTTTACCTTGCGGGGCAGGAAGATGTCCTTTTATTTTCATAAAATTTTTTTGGCAGATCTTAACAACCACATAAAACTTTTTAGACCTCTTAGAATGGAAATTCAAAAAAAATTTAATGCGATACGCCCTACTATACAGTGTAATCATCCTATATAAAATTGGTACAAGAATAGTAGAAGTGATCCGATGGTTGTTAAATTTTGTATGAATGAATAATTTATGCTAAATAAGCAAAATTGCAAAAATGGTTGAAATTGGTTAGTTCCTAGGGGTACCTTCCTTAGACCTATATTAAATTTTTATGAGATTTGTATGGGAGGTACATACAAGAGTAGCCCGATCCTATCAAAATTCAATGAGATTGTTAGACAAGAAGAGTATTAGATGTGAACTGAAAATGATTGAAATTGGTAAAACCTTAAGGGTACCACTATTGGACCTACATTATTTGTTTTTTAAAAATCCAATTTAAGACACATTTTATGTTATTTATAATAGAAAAATAAATATGAAAACTTTTTTTATCACTCATACCACTACTGACTTTCATCACTACAA
Source organism: Tetanocera ferruginea (assembly GCA_958299015.1). Classification (NCBI taxonomy): domain Eukaryota; kingdom Metazoa; phylum Arthropoda; class Insecta; order Diptera; family Sciomyzidae; genus Tetanocera; species Tetanocera ferruginea. The sequence goes on from OY282642.1 coordinate 74,547,924, forward strand.
CTTCTTCGTGAGATTCACTACAAAAATAAAGAATCCTTTTTTTTAATTGCTTTCGAACTGTGCTAAATTATTTTTCTATGCAAAAATTATTAGTTTTCACAAAAAGTCACTTTATTAAACGTGGATAACTTTATTGTTTATAAAAAGGTGCAGATAATATTTTGGAAATAAAAAGTTAATACTTCAGATGAAATTACGAAAAAGTTTCGCTAAAATCGAAGAATTTGTTTGTGTAATTCAATTTTGAAATTGGGTAAATTTTTAATATTTTTTGTGCAAAATTTACATTTTTTTGTAAAAAATCACTTTTTACATTTGCAAATCTTTCTTGTTTATAAAAAAGTGCAAATAATATTTTGAACATAAAAAATAAATACTTTAAGGAAAATTACAGAAAAGTTTGGCTAAAATCCAATTATCTTCTTTTTTTTTGTTATAGCGTAAAAACAAAACAACAAAATTTTTTCTATTTTTGTACCATTTCGATGCATTGTGCGCTTTCAAATAAAAACTGTCGAAATAACCTCACCGAAATCAATATCACTTGCAAGCTCGTTTTTAATGGATAAAATAGCAAGATCGGAAACTCTCCCTTGGAAGCCTTGAATAAGTTTTAATAAATTTTAGCTCTGAAAACGTTTCCACAATGTTTTCTCCTCATTGTTTCGACTTGCAAGCAGAGTTTGAACAGTTAGCTGTTAAAACAGCTATAAAGAAAATGAGACACACATTTTTTAACGTTTAAGTATTTTTTCTCTTTTTCTGATTGTTTGAGAAATAAAAAACGGTGGTACCCAGGGCGGACCACCCCCTCCGCCCCCCTAGGAACGCTTCTGGTTTTACTTTCATGTTTTAAAAACCGCGTTTTCATTTCTGTATGGCACAGAATACTTTTAAAAATATTCATTTAACCTGTTTAATTTTATTTTTGTATTTTAATACATGCGTTTTCATCTATACTATTATATAAAATTGAAGTGGAAATATTAAGTGCGCCAATGACTCCAAAACTACTGGACCGATTTTTATGAAAAAAATTTTAAGATATCATATTTGTGCTACAAAATGCCATAGGTGGGGTTTATTTAAGAAAATTTAACAATAAATATATTTAATTAAGTTGTTAAGTTTTTTAGGAAATTACCACCTATGCTAAGCATTGCTTGGTCGTTTGCTTTTCACGCGTTTGTGTTACGAGAGTTTCAACTACATGTTGCTATCAACCCTTCTCTTTAAAGTTTATTGATCTCGCTCTCCACACTCATTCGAAGAGTAACCAAAAGCAGTTGGCGCTCTTTAACGTGATGGGAATACAAGTTAAATAATATTGTAGTTTTCCAAATTTTTAATTTACACTTGAGAACAGTGATGGAATTTTCGATACAATTGTACTTTTTTCAGTAGACTACCCTTATCAAAAGTACGTAAGTACCCCGGAGGCATTTTCAGTACTATTTGTGCAAAACCAACATTATACTTCAAAATATAGAAAATTTTGTATATCTTCTACTCTTAATTTTACAGTACTTACGAGTAACCCAGTGTTTTTGTGCTTTTGTAGTTAATTCTAGGAAAATTGTGGTTTTCCAAATGCTTCAAATATAAATTTTTAAAAAATTCGTAATTTTCTTAATAAATTAATCTGATGACAATGCGGAAATACATCAAAAAATCAAGATTGAGCGCATTTGGACAGCACTAAAGTAATATTTTAGGAAAAATTGTATCGTGTGTTTAAGGTGTTTATCGTGTTCTTTATTTAAATGCGTTGGCTGCGTCAAAATCAAACCCAACTGAAATCGATAAATTCTATAAATCAATACTTTAGCAATAGTTTCAAATATTTCCCGGAAAAAAGACATTTGAAATTTTTGAAAATTCTGTAATACCGAACAGTATATTGCAAAGTATAAAAGCGAACTCCTTAGTCGAGTGCTAAACATGCTTGACTGACCTTTTAAAGGTCCTGGGTTCGAATATAGGCCTGACTATAGTCCTTTAATTTGTATAACGCTTAAACTTTTCTTCAATTCTTTCATTATTTCAAATCAACTGATATTCAAACTTTCAATTCAAATTCAAATTTCTTTAATATGGATAATATGTGGAAAGTAACCAAGGCAGACTTAAATGAATAGGTTTGACAAATAAAATCCCTGATTCAAAACTCAAACAAATATTAAGAAACACTAAATCAGATATGCCGATCTTTACCCAAATGCGTATCTATATGTTTAAGAATATGTGTTTTAGAAAAGTTTCTTATGCTTAAAATTAATTTGATAAGCCCTTGTTGGAAATATTTTTAGAGGAACTGCTGACAATATATAAATAAAAGGTCGAATGCAAATTCTAAAGTTTTCGATACGATTGACTTATATTTAGTACTATTTTCAACTTGATTCGTTACGAAATCCAAAAGAGCAAATTCCATCACTGCTTGAGAAAGAAAGGTATTTTAATATATCAAAATGTGCATTCACAAGTGTGATAGCATATTTTGTATAGATTAAAGATAAATTAAAAGTTTGAAAAATTAAGTGTTCGTATTTCCCTTAAACTACAAATACAGCTTCAAATAAATACCTCGACGTAAAACAAGTTTGACAAGTTTAACAGAAAATGCAAGAGCGATGCTCCGCGCTAGAAGAGCAAGAGCAGCGACTCAAAGAGAAAATAGTTGGTAAATTATGCATGTAATTATTTGCTTTCACGACTGCAATTGCAGGCAGTGGCGTAGCTAGGGTTGCTGGCACCCGGGACCAAAACTAAATTGTTAAGTAAGCCCTTTTAGAAGGTTATACTTAACCTCATAAAAGCAATGCTTAAAAAGTACTACGAAATTAATATAATTCTTTTAAATAATAGTTTACTATTATGTTTATTTTGTTAAAGTGCAAATGAGTAAACATAAATATTTTAATTCATTGTATTATTCATAAAAGTCGGTAACAATATACAAAATTAATCTCATCGATAGTAATATATTAGATATCATTTGAAAGATAAATTGGAAACTTATACAAAACTGAAAAATTTTCCGCAATCAAGGAATTTTTCAAAAATGTTTTGTTTACGCAAAATTTTGACTAGCAATAGTGAGTAATCCCCAAAGATCTATTTTGAATAATTTTGCATAATTGAGGAAAAAATAGGACCGGGAAGTAAAACGTTACCAAATTTTCCCTCAGTGACCCTGAATAACTATCAATTTAAATATTTTTTCGAGATCAATCCACGTCTTCTATATAAAAGTTAAGTGAAAATTAGAAAAATATATTAAAATTAATTTAAAAAACTTTTTTTCTAATTTTTATAAATTTCTTTATAGTACTCTTTATACATTTTAGCTTCGACTTAAATAGACAAGACTGAGGTCTGTAACATTTGACTGCCTTATTCTTGACCATAAATATCACAATATCACAGTGATACCAAATTGATATCAGAAATTTGTATCATAGTCATTATCTACATAATTCCCAAAGCTTGCCCTGGGAGAACAAGGCCAAGAGTCATGAAAATTAGAATAGTTTTTTCTTAAAAAGTGTATTTTTGACAGTTTTTGTTAGTTGATTTGAACAGAATAATAATTATGTATTTTAGTAAATTAAAGGAGTTAGGAAACCATCTTAGAGTTTTAAATAGACATTTTCAAAATAAATCAAAAAAGCATCAGAACGCCAAAAAATTGTTATAAAACGCCATTTCTTTAATTTAAATAAAAAATGTTATGAATTTTAATCAATTTATTTTTTTTTAGAAATTTTGAAGTAAGTAATAAAAAAACATCAGAACGCCATAAAATTGTTATAAAACGCCATATATTTAATTTAAATAAAAAATGTAATGAATTTTAATCCTTTTTAAATTTTTTTAGAAATTATGAAGTAAGTAATAAATTGAGCTTTTAAATTGTTTTATGTAACAGGACACCCAAAAACATATTAGTATTAAAAATTATGTTCTAGCAGGTTAAGAGCTGCAAATAAGGTTTGTTTGTCGATGTATAGTCTCAGAACTTAGTAATCACAAAATTATAAAGTATATTTTTTAACCTAACATTTATGACACGAGGACGTTTTTATAAAAAGCTCTGGAGAAATGTATTGCTGGAGAACATCCCAGCAAAATCTTCGCTTACATATAATCGAAAAAGTAATCCAGAAAGTTTCATTCATCGCTTACCCTCTCGCTTACTGAACCCATTATTTTTATATATCCATGTCATTAGAGGTAATCGAAAGCGCTGTCACTTGAAAAGATTAAGCGCTTAAAACGGTTGGTTTATAATTGATTTCACGAAATTAATACTTGAATAACAACTTTCAAGTTGATGTGAATGCATTGCCGTGAATTTATTACGGATTAAATTTAAGTTCTTGCATTAGCATTTATGTAATGCATTTTAGAATCGATTAAAAAACAAGACCTAACGAAAAATTTTGCTGGGATATTGGATGAAATGTCTACTATACTAGCATGTTTGAGCACTTCTTAAGATGAATATTTGAAGTACAAAAGCTTTTTTAAAAACTTTATGGAATATAAAGTTAGGAATATATACATAGAAATATACTTTAATTCATCACTTTAATGATGAATAAAAGACAAATAAAAAATAAAACCATTAAAAAATTATCTTCGACTTGCCCGAAGTCAAAATATTCAGGTTGAAGCTTATTCGGATTTATTTAGGTTATATTTTTTCCAACTTTTCATATTTCAAACTCAGATTACGTTTTATTTATCAAGAAAACAAGACTTATGTATGATCTTTCAATTAAACACATTAATTTTTGTATAAATTATGAAGGTTTTGATATTTTGGTGACATCACTTTCTATGGAAGTATTCATAAAATTTTGTTGAAGTTCAACTGCAGGGTATATGTTTCAAATTTAAGCATTATAGTGGTGCTCCAATTTAGCGAACACCGATTTAACGAACTCCCAATATAAGGACCACTTATTTAATGTTGTTGACTCTATATTCCGAACATTTGAAATTGTAGGTATTCTATTTAACAACATTTGCTTCTCTGAGCTCGCTTCGTTTGTTTTTGAATTTGTAATAACATTAATATGTATTTACTTATCTAATTCTCAAATAGTCCCCTCGGGTTAATATACATATTGTAGGATTTCCTTTTTAAAAAAGATTATAGGAATGTATTGACATAATCTTGGATTTTTCATTTGGAATGTGAACAGATTTTAACCAGCAGCTTTCTAAACATTTAATAATAATAATTAATAATACCTAAAACAAGTTCAAAAATTCAACATTATTGGAGTGCATAGTTAAAACAAAAAATGTAAGGATATTTGTTTCAAGTTGACAAATTTATTAGCTTTGTTATATGGTTAAAAAAACTCGAAAATAGTATTACCGATTTAATGAACTTTTCGATTTACCGAACGACCTTGGACTTTATATCTTTCGTTAAACTGGAGCACCACTGTATGACAAATCTCAAATCATGAAAATTATTTCATTATGGACTTTAAAGAGATTTGCAATAAAGACACGGCTGTAATCGTGTGGACAAACTAATGAACAGATAGACAGACGAACATGGCTTAATCGACTCATGGTCGTGAAAAAAATTTCGGGACAAAATTATTGTGCCCGCTACGCTTTGCGGATGGAGTATAATAAATATTTAATACAAAACTTTGAAAAACATAGAAGAAGATTATGGTAAACGAGTCGGTACAGCAGATAATCAGATTTTTCTTATTCCTGGTAATGCCAATGAATCAAAAAACTTTGTTAATACTGAAGTATTAAATAATTAAAATGGAAATATCTTCACTTTATTATAGTTAAACTATTTAATATAATTTGCTTCCAAATACAAATAATATGCTAATATTTTAACGTTTCTTATTATTGAAATTTTTCAAATATACAAAGGTATTATTGATAAAGAGAAAATGTCCGTGGCGAAGCCTCGGACGACTGTGGCCTGCTAGTTATAGTATAAATTTAAAATATTTATTATGTTTTTAAAACGTGCGTTTAACTTATTTTTGTTTTCCATAATCTGAGTGGAAAAAGTGCTTCGAAAGTTTGTTTAAGCGATGAAAAAAGGTATAGTTCTTCATGGAAAATATTGTTTTTATTTTTTTTACCTCACAACTTAAGTATTCTCAGCCTTTCTTATAAATTAAAGTTTTCTGAAAAAAAGTCGGCATTTTCAGAAAAAAACTCACTTCTTTATTTATGTTAAACCAATAGAGAAAAAAATGTAGGCTTTTTCACAAAAGTCGATTCTTTATATAATTTAATTTCGTGTTAAATAAACGCACGATATGTAATTCGTGCAACCCTTACGACAACCCATGAAACCTACTATAATGACAATCATAAGCGCAACGAAAGGGGGGTTTCGGGGTTTAAACCCCCCAAAAAAAACATTGTAGTATCAAGCAAAATGGTATTCAATCAAAGTAAGTCTAATGAAAAGCAATCACACGTTTTATGAAATGATTGAAAACCCCAAATGTATATTTCAAATCGATTCTGGTTGATGCATAATCTGCTAAATTAGTCATATTTTATTCCTTCAGACTGCACATTAAGCCGGATCGATTTTGTAAGGAGAAAAAAAAAGTGAGGCGGACACCGACTCAAAAGTAAGAAGTACTCTCAAAAACTAGAAAATATTTTTTTAAACACCTATAAAAGATTTATTTTTCTTTAAATTCAAATGCATTTAAGATTATTCGAAAAGTACTGAGCTCTTCTTTCTTTTAGTTTATCGTATGGTGTTGTTTAATCAAAACTGAGTACTATGAAAAATGCGTTTTTTATAAGTGCTAAGAAATATAAATATTCAAAAATCATGAATTTTGTACTGGAGCGCTATCTGGCGCACATTTAACTAAAAACTTGTTAAAAGAAATTGATTTGGGTACCTAAAAACTCATATGTATCCACTTATATATATATACCCACCAAAATTTGCCAAAATCAAACAGTAATTATGGCAATTAAATAATAATTGAGCTGAAGGAAGCTTTTAAATATCGATTTCTCACATTTTATATAATTGTGGCACTTAGTTTTGGTTAAACCGCGCCATACGATATATCAATGGAAAGAAGAGCTCAATTATTTTCCAATAAATTTAAATTCATGTGAAAATCATGAAAAATACATATTGTACACGTATTTAAAACAACCTCTTTTCGAAAATGACAAAATATGGATTTTTTGGGGTCTCAATAGAGTTTGTAAACACAAAAAATTTCCAAAATTTTTTTAGTGTACCATGAAAATCTTTAGTTTTTTGCTTATATTGGGTATGCATTCTGAAGAAAAAAGTTTATTATTAAAAAGATTCTGACCACTTGAAAGGTTGTTGGCAATACTTCGATTTGAGTTATCTTTTCAACTTCTAGCATGGAGGAAACTTGAAATATTTGGAAACAAATTAATTCAAAAATAAGTCATAGTAAAAAAGTCTTAATTTGAGGAAAATCGGTTGAATCACTCGCCACTGAAAAAATCAAAGAAATTTCCCGTTAAATTGTTATTTTTCGTCCTTTTTTAAAGTCATTTTTTAAACATCGATAACACAAACTCTAGAGAATTAAGTTTATAGTGAAGTCATGTGATTCATTATAAAAATACTTCCGATTGACTTCCGAAAGTGGAGAAAAAAATTTACAATTTCTAATTTTCCATCGTTGTTTCTAAAATCCGTTTCATAAAATTTCTCTAAATTTTTAAATATTAACCGATATTAAGGAATTATGGCTTATTAGGTAAAAATATGTTGGTTTAATTTTTCTTCTGTTCGCCTATCCAGTGACATAATATAGTTATACGACTTATTCATAATCTTCCATTGGATTTTCAAAATCAGTTTCATGAAAATCCCTCAAAATTGCGCAAATATTAACCGATTTTGGAAAAGTATACGAAAGACCCATCGTTTAAAATATAATATTTCGATTTCGTCAGCATTTGCGCATTGGACAAGTAATACCAAACGATTTTTTTCAAATTCAGACTCTTTGTTTTTCATCCCAAGGTGTCAGAAATTTAGCGGCTTTTATTTTCGGAATTGAGCATAATTAATGCTCACTCAAGGACGCATTTTAAAGCTAGTGCCAGCCAATTGGGTATTTTTACAACGAAGTGATGTATGGTTGAAAAATATTTACTGCACTCAAATATGTTATAGAGTTTGCTCCAAAGAATGCTTTTCTCTAAATGTGGTACTAAAAAATACCTAAAAATGATAAAAAGCTTTCATGAAAAAGGGAAATATATAAAAATATATCATTTTAAGAGACTAAGACTTTTTTATTTTTGGAAAAAAGATTTCATTTTATTGAAGAAAATACTTCGCACAATGAATTTTTAATTAAAATTTAGTAAAAAATTTTCATTTTCCTTAAATTTTTCTCTATAAATAAGAATTTTTTGTGCGAGAAAAAAAAATACTCATCATTATTAGAGACATTGAAATATTTCCATTTCCCACAAGTGAAGAAATATTTATTTGAAAATTTATTCTAATTGAATTACCGAAAATAGAGAAATGTTTTATCGGAGAAAGGTAGGTATTTTTTTCTGAATGTGTGGGGAGATAAATATTGAATTTTTACTGACCTTATTGGGATCCGATTAAAAATGAAAATATTTTAGCTCAAGCCTTATAACCTTCGTACAACTGCCAAATAAGAAAAAAATCCATTAAACGGCCTACAACTGGTGCTTGCAAAATATTTTAGCCGAACAGATCCTAAACAACGTTGAAGCCAGTTTATTTTAAAACGACCGCTACCACTGCTGTTCTTCTTCAGTACGGATAGAATGTCCTGACAGTGACCGTTTTAATGAAAAAAAAAAAATATGATGCTGGTCATGCCTGAAGTTTTAACAAAGAACCATTAGTGCAATAATTTAACGCATTAACCGCTACAACTCAGCCACTGTATTTACGTAAAATTGTTTTTATATATAAGTTCTACATTTGATAAAACCCCCAAAAAAAAAATTCCTGGTTGCGCCCCTGGTGACAATCTATAAAGACGTTGATATTTGAGTTTCACGCAGTATAAATGAGAAGTTATTTCTATTTGTTGAAATATTTCAATATTATAGGAGGTTTAGGTTATTCCATAGTCGGGCTAGACCGACTTTAGAGTCTCCTTCCTTGTTTTTTCAATGAAGCTAGTTCTAAATAAAATTTAAACTTTAAAACCAGCTTCAGCTGAAATTATTTAAGTATCGACTTTCTCGATCTACGAACATCGTCGGAAATGTCATAAATGCATTATTTTCAACTTCTGGACCTCCCCCTATTTATTATTGAATTATGTGTCAAATGTATGCGTTGACACTCGATGGTGTGGCATGGTACAATTATCCAGATATCAGCTCATTTTCTCATGAGAGTACACTTGCTAATGTCAAAAATAAGCAATATAAGAGACAGTGACCATAGCTGGTCAATTGTTGTTGTAGCGATACACACCGCTAAAGAACTCGGAATGTAACGAAAATCTCATCAATTGGCAGTTGCTTTAAGGTATACCCAGCTAGTTACAATTCAATATGTCTGAAATACTGATATACGGGACGAATGCTAATTAAGTTTATTCTAACAGATTGATATCAATTAACTCGTCAAATTGTAGAAGATAATTTGTGACCAAATGTTAGTACACATTGTTCATACTTTCAAATATTTGTTTTTCTAAACGATAACTACAATTTTATACAACTTTTCTTATTCTTATTCAATTTTATACAGTTCTATTCGCTTGCGAAAGTTATGCAAAGCTTCTGCAAATTAAATGTACGCATGAAAGCTATGTTAAACGTAAACAGTTTCTGTAAAATTTGTTCATGATGCTTGTATGAGGTATGTGCTTACTTGCACAATTTGTCGGCAGATGGCGCGAAAAGTTTTCTAAGTTTCAAACCTTCTAAGCCAATGCCAACACTAAGACAAATTTCAGAGTGACCATATTATACCGAATGTGATTTTGATTGAGGAAGAATTTATTTTGTATTTGCATGTATCGCAATGCAATTTATTCTCTAAAATTTTAGTGGTCAGGTCAGATGTCAACGTCATTCATTATTTTTTTAATGTCATGCATACAGTTCTATATTCCTTAAATCAATTGCGTTAAATAAACTACAATCAAAATTTTTCGTACACCGTATTTTTATTTGTACGATTTTGAAATATCAAGGATCACCAACAAATTTTTAAAACAAATTTTTCGGTTTTGAGCGGTGAAAAAAATTAGTTTTACCATTAATTTTCTTGCTATATTGAATTATGTTTTTTTAAAGCAACATTTTTTTGTAACCAATACTTTTAAAGAAATATTAAAAATTTTTTTTTGATGAATATTTCGATGAAAATATACTAATACTAACTAGAAGTATTTATTATATACTAATACAAATATTGCTAATATTTCAAAAAATGATTGGTTATTTAAACGTTTAGTTTTGAAAAATTTTAGAGTATCGGTTACATTTTGAGAACCGAGTTTTAAATTCTGTAAATCTGAAAAATTCTGCAGCACCATATGTCAAAGCATTCAATATATATAAAAAAGTTGTCGAATATCGGAAAGATTTTCGACGATGGCTCAACTGATTCCGAAGAAAAGTGACCAAGTAGATGAGTATGAGCAATCTGGAGAAAGCCAAGAACACAAACCATTTACAGACGAGTGCCAATTTCAAATCTAAACACAAGGAGAAAAACAAGTTGTTCTACCCAGTGTGGCCACAACCTGAAAAAAAAGAAGCTAAATTGGCCAAAAAAAGAAGTCAAAAAAAAGCTAAAAGATTTGAAAAAAGAAGCTAAAAAAAATCCAGATTTTGCATACAACTTCAAGTTTTATTTTCGTTTTAACATAACATTCATTTTTAATATAGGTACATCAGTATTACAGGTGCAAGTTTGTAAAAAGCAAAAAATCATATGGTATACATTTATTAAGCAAAATTATACCAACCTTTTTAATTCAGAATGACTTACTTTTCATTAACTAAACTAACTTTTCATTGTATTAACTTTCATTTCATCATTTAAACATAAATGAAAATAATACACTAAGGGAAAAAATGCTGTTTTATCAAACAAATCATGGGTTAAAATAACAGATTTCACTGTTAAATACCATCCAACAAATGAAACTTTCAAATCAACAGTCGGTTGACTGTTGGTCTATAGAACACGAAACCCGTATAAAAACTTATTTATTGAAATTTTATCACTTTTTTGAAAATTCATGTATGGCCGAGTGTGTTGACGTGTGCGTCTAGTACTCAAGTGTCCACGGTTCAATTCCGGCAAGGCCAACAAAATTTTTTTTTATATTTAAAATATTTTTTTTTTTAAATAAAAAATTAAATTTGCTTTTTTTTTTTGCAAGATTGTAAAGCAACTTATTTTGAAGGTTATTTTTGACCAAACTATTAATGAAACAGAATTATTATTATTTCAGTTATTAAATTACAATTTTTGATACTTACACAGCTAGGGTTCGAACCCACGTCCCCCGCATGACAGTCTAGTGCACATCCACTGAGCTATTGGCAACGATAATATAAATATAGCAAAACACATTTAAAAACTATTGCTTAGAAAAAATTGACAATTCAACATAAGCACAAAAATATTTTAACAGATAATTTTAACAGCACAAAAATACTTTGAAACGTTCAGTCAATAAAGAAAAATGTTTACTTAAACGCAAATCATTCAATCGAACAGTGTTTTGAAATAACAGTGGCCGACTGTTAATATTACAGTTGATATTTTTCTGAGTGTATGTATATTGAATTGATGTATATTGATGTATATGTATATTGAGTCCTATAAAGAATAATTTTCTCACGGGAATTGTAAAAGGGAGTTCTCATTTTTAAGACAGCAGGATACAGACATAAGATGTTATGTTAAAAGTTTTAATTTAAAAGACTCATGAATATTCACGGTTGATTAACAAATTTGGTTAAAATTTTCCAAAATTTCTTGAGCCTTAAAAATGGGAATCTCCTTTTTCCAATTCTCGGGAGAAATTTTAAATGAAATTGAAGGTTTGAAATGTTTATCACTGCCGTGCTAGGAACTTATATTATTTCAACATGGTTTATATCTCAGATATATTATCACCTCTTCATCAGATAAATCGGAGGAACTGCAGCTTGCATAAGCACTACGTGAATCTAACAGTATGAGATCATCAGTTACCTCAAAGTCATGACAACATTTTTGTAATATTTTTAGTGAACATCAAATATTAAGCAACGAGTTAGGCATTTTAATTTTAAATCTATTTCTTTGCTTAGTTTTTACAATTTTCATTGCACTAAAAAGCGTTACTAAGTGGTAAAACTAAGAAACTGAAAACCAAATTGACGAGCTCAGAAAAGGATTTTCAGGCAGCGAGTTTTAAAAGTGCTTTACTTCTACCCAAAACTCAATTGTAGAGAACAGGCTTGACCATTTACGTGTCAATAGTTTTCACCATTGAAGCTCAATCGAGGTAACTTCGTCTGCGGAATATTTGGACTTTTCATTTGCAAAATGAGAAAATATATTTGGCTTAACAACGTTATGAGAATTTTCAATAGAAAAAAACATCGATCTAACATTCATTTACATGTGAAACGAGGGAGCTCTTAAGGGCCCTGCGTTGCTGCCAGATGCATAGTTTTATGACTACACACTAAAAAATTTGTATAGAATTTTACACCGATCGGTGTTCCAGGGAATCCTACACCGTTCGGTGTTAAAAAAAAAACCGTGTCAAAATGCTAGAATTTTATATCCGAAAGGGGAAATTTTTCACACCGATCGGTGTTAATAACTAAACCCTCAAACCCTGTCAGGTGTTTATTTAGAATACGCAAAATTATGATTTTTTCAACACCGAAAGGTGTTTTTAGTATTTTAATTTATTCATTCAAAATGCTAAAAATAATGTTATACCAAATATAATGGCATTCATGCCCAAAATTTGGATTGGATTTAATTCTATTTAAACCGTTTTTTTTTATTTTATTACTTTGATGTCAATTTTGGCCAGAACTGTTTTCACGAACATGACTTATAATTCTGGACTTATATTTTCAGTCTTGCACGGTTAAAAATTTTGGACTAGTTTTTAATCCAAACTTTGGTTTAAAGGAATTTTTAATCCAAAAAGTACTATTTTTTATTCCATACTTTAGTTTAATTTGTTTTTAATCCAAAAAAGTTTAAATTTAAGTCTTATTTATTGACTACAAATTTACATTAAGGTAGTATTTTCAGGAAAAAGTATTTTTGCTACCTAAGATTAAAAACTACTACTACTACGAAATTTACTCTAAATATAATTGTTAATGTTGTTAAAGCATCCGAAGTTTATTTTTAATTAAATGAAACAAATTGTTTATTAAAATCTGAACCAAAATATTATTATATTCATTATTACATAAAGCTGTGTTTTATAATACATAATAAGGGTATTCATGCAAAGCGGAAAGCTTGCATTTTGGGTAATTAGTTATTTTTATCATGCAGATTGTGTGAACGTCCCCTAATGTCGATTGTGCATTTGGAGAGATATGTCAGCTGTTAACTTATTAATAGTCAACTTTCAGCATGCATATAAACAGCTGATTGCTGGTTTGTGATATATCTGATTTGTGCAAACGTTTCTCCATACATTTCATTTATAAGGCTAATAAACTTATAAGGTTTATATCATTTATGAGGGCATTGCCCATTTGCATGAATACCCTTAATGTTTATATAATGAAGTTCATGGCAATATATTTAATTTTTCAGTGTGCAAATCTAACTATTTGAAGATTATTTTTTGTCTTTTCGGTTTAGACAATGTTAAACTTTTATGGATTAAAAAGTAATCCTTTTCGGATTACAATATTTTAAACTTTTTTGGTTTAAAATCTAATTCTTTTTGGATTATAATATTTTATACTTTCTGTGGATTAAAAATGATTCCTTTTTGGATTAAAAAATTTTATACTTTTTGCGGATTAAAAATAAATCCTTTTGGAGTGGAAAATTTAAAACTTTTTATTGGATTAAAAAGTAATCTTTTTTGGTCGTGTCCTATATGTAATCCAAAAAAGATTAAAATTTAGCCCAAGATTTTTAACCGTGTGTGAAATTTCAATTTTCAATTTGTTTGTCAATGCTTACGTGATTTCCATGTTGCTTTTCTTCTATGCCTTTCTTATTTTACACCGATCGGATAAGTTTGTCATATCACAACGGGTAAGTGGTGTAAATAAACACCGTTCGGTGTAAAAAATGTAAATATTCGCTCACCGGTGTGAATTTATTTTTGAAATTTTTTAGAGTGTACTTATTTTTGCCTGACTATTATTTGTGTTGCATTTAATCGGCAAACTTTTTAATTGTTAATAAATCTAAAAAAGGCTGTTTTCAAAGTAAAAAAAGGCTAAAAAACACGAAGCTAAATCGTAAATTTCGAGGCTTAACCGCAAATAAAAAGGCTAAATCTAGCCTCGAAAAGGCTAAAATGGCCACACTGGTTCTACCAATAGTTATGAGAAAGAAAATATGTGTGTGAAAATAAAGGTGCATTTTTTTATTTTAAATTGGACTTATTATAAATGTTGGAGGTATGTGTTTTAATAAAATGTGTTAGTGGTCAGAAGGAATAAAATATGTAAAAACGATAGTTCTTGGCTTATTCTGCTTCATTCATTGGTGTTGTAACTCCTTTCTGCTCCTCATGAGCAACTTGGTTCCTGCTAACAACTGTATCGAAAAGTATGTCTCCTCTTTTTTTTTTCTCAGTTGCAAAATCAGTTGCATAGTAATGGACGACCAAACCTACGTCAAGTTCGACTCCAACACAATTCCGGGCTCACAATTCTATGCAAAGGACAAAGATTGTGTTGTGAGTGAAGCCATTAGTACTGGGCAATAGGAAAAATTTGGCTAAAAGGATCTTGTATGGCAAGACATTTGCACATGTGATTTGAAATCATCCTTTTTTGTAACTAAAGGAGCTATAAATTCCGAATTATACCAGAAAGAGTGTCTGGAGAAGCGGTTTATTCCATCAATTAAGTAGAATAATGTTTCCGCAATATTCTGGCCAGATTTGAGAACTGCTCATTACTCGAACTCCACACTAAATCTGCTTTATAGCAATGGCGTCAAATTTGTAACCAAATATGAAAATCCACCAAACGTCTCAGAACTCCGACCGATGGATACGCTAAATAATACCAAAAGAAGAAAAGTTTAATTGCAAGGAACATTCAAGAAAAACTGGCGTATGGCGGCTAAATCCAACTAAACTATAACAAAAGTCGAGAAGTTAATCTTCATTTTTATTTAACAATACTGAACAATAAAATTGTAATAAAAGAACTGTTCCAAATGTATTCAATTTGGGACATACTTTTCGATACAGTTCTAATATTTGGAAATTGTATGCTGTTTTATTAGAAATTTTTTGGTTTTTTTTTACTTTATTGTCATTTCAGAAAATGCTGCCAGGTTTGGAAAATATTTTTCAGCGACTTCGTGGTCGTTTTTTGCGTACTAGATTGGTAAAAACCGCAGCTATTATGTGTACATATTAGAGCAACTCTATGAGCAAAAGTGTTAAATTTGTACGTTCCCCGCGCATTTTCTGAGAGAATGTGTGTTAAAAATAAGAACTGCAAAAAAAAAAAAAGCATCTCTAGTGGTAAAAAGCCAGTTGCTTTTGAGTTTTATCTAAAATAATGCTCAACAATTTTTCTGTAAAAACTCTAATAATAAAATTGCTTTGTAACTTTTAAAATATCAATATGAGGTAAAAGACGATTATGCAACTTTTCATTTAAAGTTAACCAAAAAAGGTGTTTTTGTAATTATTTTTTCTTTTCTTTTTCTTTTAACTAAAATTTTACGAACAAATTTAAGACAACATTTCTTAAGTTGCTATTGAATTGGTCTTGAGACTTTATGAAAATGTTTTTCTTATTCTTACTTTTTATAGGCCTTAGAAAATTTTTAAGTTAAGAAACGGCTTAAAGTTAGTCAAGAAGTGAAATCAGTACACTTTACTCTGCATCGTAATAATACCCCCCACGCGGGGGGTGGGTATTAAAATTCTAGTGTCAATGAGGAAGTATTTTTGAATATACTGATAATTTTCAAGTCAAGCGTACAAATATGTTTCGAAATATTGGTTCAGCCGACTAAAAACTTATTGCTTTGAGAAAATTTTGATTACGAGATTAGTTTTAAGTATCTATAGGATAAAAAAAATGATCCGAAAAATCTAGAGTTTAATTTTTAAGCAAGCGTTTTACTCATTATTAATAATTTGGGCCTCGGAAGTCGAGTGGTAAGCGTGTTTGACTGCAAACACAGAGGTTCCGGGTTCGAATCTCGGTCTAGCCATAGTCCTACGCTCTTACCTTTCTTTAATTCTTTTCTCAATTCTAATAAACTGAAATTAAAAATGCATCAATATATACGACTTTAGAAGTTGCAGTTTGTGGTAGAGATTTTTGAGGCCTCACAAACCTCAGATTTAATTTCGCATGTTGATATAGCGCTCCGTTACACACACAACATTCTACACATGTTTCTCTTAATTTCACTTTTTCTCGTACTTAATTAATTATAATTTTAATCAATTTAAAAACATTTGATAGCAATTTTGTGTGCTATGCTGCAAAAAATTTTTTTTACCTAATTAATTTTCTTAACCTAAGCTATTGATTTTTAACCTTTGATTGTATAAAAAAGTAAAAAAATTAGGTCAAAGTCAAAATTAAATTTTCCTGCTTTTTTTTTGGTATTTTGAGAAACTATTTTAAAAGTTGTATTTTTGCTTTAATTTCAGAGTTTTTATTAAAATTTGTATATTTTTAAATTCAAAATTTGCTTAAAACTTAAAGAGATGTCTCTGTTTTGGATTTTTTGTTAAAGAGATTTTTTTGAAGAGATCGAAAATCGGAAAAGCATATACCAAAATGAACAGGTCAAAGGTACATATCGCTACACTAATATAGAAAGGTCCTAACTACCGTTTTTGTTACTTTACAT
This sequence comes from Tetanocera ferruginea, assembly GCA_958299015.1. Classification (NCBI taxonomy): domain Eukaryota; kingdom Metazoa; phylum Arthropoda; class Insecta; order Diptera; family Sciomyzidae; genus Tetanocera; species Tetanocera ferruginea. The sequence goes on from OY282642.1 coordinate 74,565,010, forward strand.
GAGAAGAAAAAAACTTAAGAGGGGTATTCACACTGACTTGGGTAGTTGTGTACGGGTAGATTGAGTACTTTTAATTACTGCGAGCACCCTTAACTGCAATTGACTACTTATAGAATAACAGCTGATGAGAGATGAGTGACAGCTAGAAAAGAGTTGCCACCATATTATTCATGTCATATTATGGTCGCAAAATTTAGGCCATTGTTCGGGCGTAAAAAAGTTATTTTATATAGGAGTAATTTTTTACGTGAACTTTGCGGCATTTAATAATTTTTATTTCAAAAATTTTAAAAAAACTCATTTTAACACATTTGTCTATTTTATTCACTTATAATTGTTGACTTTGTTTAAGTTTTTTGTCAATTCAATTATTGCCTACTTTTGGAAAAGGTGGAACTGAAAAAAGTACTCAATCAATCTACCCAAACAAGTCAGGGGGTCAGCTAGAGTAGATTGGTAGATGGGTACTTGGGTAGAATGGCACTTTTACAAAAACGAAATGAATGGCATTTGCCAATCTACCCAACTACCCAAGGCAGTGTGAATACCCCTAATAAAAATTAATTATTATTATAGCCTCCCAGCAGTTATTTTGGAGACAATTGGAAAAACCAACTAGTTTATTTCTAGTGAAAGTGGAGTTAGTTGCGAACTAGTCCAAAAGACGCTCAGAATAGAACAGTTTGAATTAATTTTTATATTCTTAGTTTTTCTTGTCAGCAGGCACACACAAAATAAAAAAAACAGATACGCTCAAAACGTGTTTTGGCTCATTTTTTTCATTTAGGTTCCGAACTTATTTTAACTTTCGCAAACATTTTCGATGAAAATGGTAAATGGTAATATACAGGTAAAACTTTATACAAAAATTTAATTAGTTATATTGTACGTACCCGTGTTCTGAATAAGGCGAATAATAGGGCTTACTAATGACCACTTCTGGACTGTACCAAAACGGACCAGTTTAGAACTATTCATAATGGAACTAGTACAGATATAGGGAAAAACGAATGTTTATGAGGACAATTGTCTTTTCCTATGACATCAACCCGTAAAAAGCGTCAGTTCGTTCAATGTAAAAGGGTATTGTAGTGGGACCAGTACTGGCCCCTTTTGGAACTAGTTTAGAACTATTCTAAATCTAGTCCATTTATCTGCAGGGCTGTTTCAAAAGAGAAGAACATATTCGCGCATGTTTGAGAATAAGAAAATAATTTTGAGAGCATTCTTCATTCTGATTGGTCGACATTAAAAAAAAAATTTAATATTCTCTGAGCAGAAAAATAAATAAAAAAATTAATGTATATTCCTGAATTTTGTTGTTCATCGCAACTTCGCTGCGGAAGTACTGAATTTAATTTTTCAAAATCAACCAATCAAAATTGAAAAAAAAGGGGCCGTCAAAAAATAATTTGTTAGCCAAAATTTCACTTCACAATTTTTTCTTGAGAAAATAATTTATTTTTTATGTAATTTGTATTTGATTTCTCTCTCAAGATGCAGGTTGCTGCATTACGTCAGTGCAACGCCGTACTTGTGCGATCATTTGTTCTGAATGTTTGCGTATTTAAATATATAGAAAAAAACACTAAAAAAAAGCATAAAGTTTAGCGACCAGTAAAAAAAGAGCAAGAAATTACGCTCTAAAAAATTTTCTAGCTTTAAAAATAATTTGTCACTGCGCATCGAAAAATGAAACTGAATAATGTTCTTCTCTTTTGAAACGGGCTATATTACTACGAGTTACAGCTTTTTCTATTTGCTTGTATATTTGTTGTTTTCAATCGAAGCAAACCATTTTTTTTATTCAAAGGTGTTTACGCCGAACCCGGTTAGGCACCCTGTTTTTAGTTTGTGACTTAATTAGAATTAATATGGCGCTCGGGTTCTCATTATTCCAGGAGAACCCGAAGCTTTTTTTGTTGTTAAAGCGAACATCAATGTTGTTAATGCTCGCATGCGCGATTCCTTGGAATACCTCAAACTGGTAAGATCGCTTCCAAAAGTTATTTAATATTAAATAAAACTATTTATGCAATTTTAACTTATTTTCTTCTTTTTTTCTGCTTACGAGTCCCACGCTTAATTGGAATTTGCTTTTTTCTATTTTTGAGAAGAAAAGTCCTCAACCCGCTCAGCAAATATTTATTGGTCCTTCGAGCCGGATTCGCAGAGAAGACAGGAAATAATTTAATAATTGGAATACGTATAGCGATCATCGCCAGATTTATTGAAAAAAAGGTACGTTACATTTTGCAATTATTTGGTGATCCCTCATATCGGTGCATAAAATTTTACATAATTCTACATAAAATCCAGCAATTATATTGCTGGTTCAATTGATATACTTGATAATACATAGATAAATTAAAGAAAAAAATCGCTTAAATAGACTCAAAAGGGAAACCAAAAACAAATTTCTTGCTACTCGTTTGCAGGGCTTGTTAAACTTCACGGTTCTCTGTGCTCATTTCGTTATATACGCGCACGAAAAAAAAAAAAAAAAAAGTTGACTTGTCCGTCCGTCTGATCTCTGCTAAAAAATTAATTTGCAAAGATAGACTTGCGCGTAAATAATAACAAAAGTAAAATTAACATAAACAAGTGTTAAAAATTGTGTTTTCTTAAAAAAGAAATTCTTGCGATAATAGTTCTCGAAGCTGTGTTTTGATAAAAAGTGCGCAATAATTTAAAATTTTGTACAGATCAAAAACAAAAGCTTGAAGCAAGAACGTTTCGAATATAATCAGAAATAAAATTAACAAGCAAGTGTTTAATAAAAAGAAAAGGTTTGTTGTGTAAAAGTGCCAAAATAAATAAAACAAATAAACAAGCAACGAACAGCTAAAGCCGTCAGCGCTCAGTGCAATCAAAAAGGTGGTGGTTTTTCGTTGTCTTTGTTGTTGTTGTTGTGAGCGCACATCTAGTGTTGCCTCTCATTGCACTCTTTTGTAGGGTGCGCGTGCTACAACTTTGGTACTTTTTTATAAAAAGGGTTTGCGTTTAACCACTTTCGTACTTTTTCAACACTACTTTTTTACTACTATTTTTTATAGTTAGCCATTTTATAAAACACACTTTTTAACACATTTTTTACTAATACTAAATTTATTTAAAGAACATTTACATAAAATTTTGTAGTTATTTGGAAAAATTATATATTTTTTGGGAAAAAAATTCCTATTTTTGAAAAAATTGGTTTTATTTGGTTTTCGCTAAGGCAAATCCGCTGGTTAGTTTTACCTAACAAATTTGATCATTTATAGTATATTTTCTGGTTTTTTTGGGATTTAATAGATTTTTCGGAACTCAACATTATGTCTCTAAAGGCTTTTACCCGCGCAGCTGATGAGTTGCTAGAGTTCGAAGAACAATTCCATGAAATCGTTGATTCTGAGCACTCAAAATTTACTTTGGAAGTTCGCAAGGAGGAACTAAAGTCACAGTGGGCTGTTGTCAAAGGAAGTTATAGTACCTGCATGCAAAAGTTAGGTAGTTCAAGCACTGAGGCGAACGATGCCGATGTTTCTAGTGTCAAAGTGAAGTACCGCTTTTGCTATGACGCTTATGTCAGATGTGCAGGAAAAATAGGTGAATTAACTGAAAATATAATGCAAGTTAATTCAGCAGAAAAACTATTCAATACTGACAACTTCACAAATATGCCCGCAAGTGGTCATAATATCAATCTGCCTCCTTGCGACACAGAAATATTCTATGGTGATTATGTATCTTGGCCTTCATTTAGAGATATGTTTTCCGCAATATATATATCTAATACACGCTTAACTCCTGTGGAGAAATTGTACCATCTTAATCAAAAGACTAGAGGAGAAGCAAAAGAGATTGTTAAGAAATCTCCTCTCACTCATGATGGGTTCACCCAAGCGTGGAAAAATTTAAGCGATCGCTATGAAAACAAGCGAATTTTAGTCAATAGCCAGTTGAAAGTTTTATTCAACCTACCCTCCATATCATCAGAGTCCGGGAGCGCTATTAAAAAATTACAGCGGGATATAAATAACTGTATTTCAGCTTTAGAGCTGCATAGCATCGATATAAGCAACTGGGATGCTATATTTACTTATTTATGCTCTACTCGTTTACCAGAAACTACATTATCGCTATGGGAACAAGGCATAGTCAACAAATCTGAAATTCCAAAATGGAAAGATTTGGACAATTTTTTAACCAGCCGGTTCCAAACCTTGGAAACAGTTTCTGATATTCGAAATGCTGGTAATTCAAAGCCTTCCAATAATAGAAATAGTTCACAAACTCACCAAAGTAGTTTCGTGAGAAAAGTGAACTCTAATCATGCAAATGTGAGCAACAATCCTCAATGCAAGCTTTGCCCCAATCAACCTCATGTACTCAAAGGTTGTCCCAAATTTTTAGCCATGAATGTTAGCGATAGATCAGCTACGAGAAGGCTTCACCTATGCATAAACTGTTTGGCTTATTCTCATGAAGTCAAAGATTGTAAAAGTCACTTTAATTGTGCGACTTGTAAGAAACGCCACAATTCCCTGCTTCATCGTGAAGCATCACAATCAATAGTTCATGCTGGGCCCTCTAGTAGCTCCACAGCTACCACCACCAATGCACACTCAACTCAAATACAGTCCACCCCCGTAGAAGAGAATGTTCTTTCCTGTTTTGCAAGTAGCAGAAAAAGTGTACTACTCGGTACGGCTATGGTGACCATATGTCACCTAGGTACCGTTTACACTGCTAGAGCCCTGATTGACTCGGGTTCAGAAGGAACATTTGTGTCAGAACGCCTGCAAAGGATTCTGAAATTACCCACACATCCAGTGAATGCACAAGTAGCTGGCTTAAATAATGTAGTTTCAGCAAGAGTTTCCCGAATGTGTAGATTTGTCATAGGTTCCCCTATGAACCCTAGTCTGAGGATTGAAGCGAATGGCCTTATTCTTCCCCAACTCACAGGAAATCTTCCCACAAGCTCTGTAGACATTTCTTTACTTCAATGCCTCCCTGATTTAGATCTTGCTGACACTAATTTTTATAAAAGTAACCAAGTAGATGTCGTTATAGGAGGCGATATATATCCCAGTATTCTTCTGGACGGCATCCGCCGCAATATAATGGGGTCTTTAATTGCACAAGAAACCGTCTTTGGTTGGATTATTACGGGTCCAGTACCAACTGGCAAGCTGTCTTCTTTCACGACATGTCTTAACTTTTGACGTAGAATTACGTCTTACAGCGCGGTTTGTATGGGGTCGTTTTAACAGATTTTTTGAAGGTCATGCAACGTTTTTGGCGAATACTTTAGGGTATACCTACAGCCTTTAATACTTATCGTTCAAAGATAATATATATACTTAAATATCAGATATATCCTACGCTGAATGAATATCTAATTTTGGATTTTGTCACTATTATATGAAAGTCAGAAAATAGTAAAATATAAGAAGAAAAATGCATGTTTTTATATAAGAAAATCAATCATCAGCTGCTTATGTGCCTGCTGCTTTCTTTGTTTTTGTTTCGTTGTTTATGGTTGTATTGTTTTAATTTTGCACGAACTGATAGGTTCGTATTCAGCTTCAGAATGATTCTATGGCCAATCGGATGCAGTGGGATTATCTGAGGTCATAGGCGGGTCATTGGTACTATGATGGGTTCCATGGAACATTTGGACCAAAATGGATGATTCTATGGCCAATCGGATGCAGTGGGATTATCTGAGGTCACAGGTGGGTCATTGGCACATTTATGGGTTCCATGGAACATTTGGACCAAAATGGATGATTCTATGGCCAATCGGATGCAGTGGGATTATCTGAGGTCACAGGCGGGTCATTGGTACTTTGATGGTTTCCATGGAACATTTGGACCAAAATGGATGATTCTATGACCAATCGGATGCAGTGGGATTATCTGAGGTCACTGGTGGGTCATTCCCACATTTATGGGTTCCATGGAACATTTGGACCAAAATGGATGATTCTATGGCCAATCGGATGCAGTGGGATTATCTGAGGTCACAGGCGGGTCTTTGGTACTTTGATGGGTTCCATGGAACATTTGGACCAAAATGGATGATTCTATGGCCAATCGGATGCAGTGGGATTATCTGAGGTCACAGGCGGATCATTGGTACTTTGATGGTTTCCATGGAACATTTGGACCAAAATGGATGATTCTATGGCCAATCGGATGCAGTGGGATTATCTGAGGTCAAGGGCGGGTCATTGGCACATTTATGGGTTCCATGGAACATTTGGACAAAAATGGATGATTCGGATGATTCTATGGCCAATCGGATGCAGTGGGATTATCTGAGGTCACAGGCGGGTCATTGGTACTTTGATGGGTTCTATGGAACATTTGGACCAAAATCGATGATTCTATGGCCAATCGGATGCAGTGGGATTATATGAGGTCACTGGTGGGTCATTCCCACATTTATGGGTTCCATGGAACATTTGGACCAAAATGGATGATTCTATGGCCAATCGGATGCAGTGGGATTATCTGAGGTCACAAGTGGGTCATTGGCACATTTATGGGTTCCATGGAACATTTGGAACAAAATGGATGATTCTATGGCCAATCGGATGCAGTGGGATTATCTGAGGTCACAGGTGGGTCATTGGCACTTTTATGGGTTCCATGGAACATTTGGACCAAAATGGATGATTCTATGGCCAATCGGATGCAGTGGGATTATCTGAGGTCACAGGTGGGTCATTGGCACATTTATGGGTTTAATGGAACATTTGGACCAAAATGGATGATTCTATGGCCAATCGGATGCAGTGGGATTATCTGAGGTCACAGGTGGGTCATCGGTACTTTGATGGGTTCCATGGAATATTTGGACCAAAATGGATGATTCTATGGCCAATCGGATGCAGTGGGATTATATGAGGTCACTGGTGGGTCATTCCCACATTTATGGGTTCCATGGAACATTTGGACCAAAATGGATGATTCTTTGGCCAATCGGATGCAGTGGGATTATCTGAGGTCACAGGTGGGTCATTGGCACATTTATGGGTTCCATGGAACATTTGGACCAAAATGGATGATTCTATGGCCAATCGGATGCAGTGGGATTATAAGAGGTCACTGGTGGGTCATTCCCACATTTATGGGTTCCATGGAACATTTGGACCAAAATGGGTGATTCTATGGCCAATCGGATGCAGTGGGATTATCTGAGGTCACAGGTGGGTCATTGGCACATTTATGGGTTTAATGGAACATTTGGACCAAAATGGATGATTCTATGGCCAATCGGATGCAGTGGGATTATCTGAGGTCACAGGCGGGTCATTGGTACTATGATGGGTTCCATGGAACATTTGGACCAAAATGGATGATTCTATGGCCAATCGGATGCAGTGGGATTATCTGAGGTCATAGGCGGGTCATTGGTACTATGATGGGTTCCATCGAACATTTGGACCAAAATGGATGATTCTATGGCCAATCGGATGCAGTGGGATTATCTGAGGTCACAGGTGGGTCATTGGCACATTTATGGGTTCCATGGAACATTTGGACCAAAATGGATGATTCTATGGCCAATCGGATGCAGTGGGATTATCTGAGGTCACAGGCGGGTCATTGGTACTTTGATGGTTTCCATGGAACATTTGGACCAAAATGGATGATTCTATGGCCAATCGCATGCAGTGGGATTATCTGAGGTCACAGGCGGGTCATTGGCACATTTATGGGTTCCATGGAACATTTGGACAAAAATGGATGATTCTATGGCCAATCGGATGCAGTGGGATTATCTGAGGTCACAGGCGGGTCATTGGTACTTTGATGGGTTCTATGGAACATTTGGACCAAAATCGATGATTCTATGGCCAATCGGATGCAGTGGGATTATATGAGGTCACTGGTGGGTCATTCCCACATTTATGGGTTCCATGGAACATTTGGACCAAAATGGATGATTCTATGGCCAATCGGATGCAGTGGGATTATCTGAGGTCACAGGTGGGTCATTGGCACTTTTATGGGTTCCATGGAACATTTGGACCAAAATGGATGATTCTATGGCCAATCGGATGCAGTGGGATTATCTGAGGTCACAGGTGGGTCATTGGCACATTTACGGGTTCCATGGAACATTTGGACCAAAATGGATGATTCTATGGCCAATCGGATGCAGTGGGATTATCTGAGGTCACAGGTGGGTCATTGGTACTTTGATGGGTTCCATGGAACATTTGGACCAAAATGGATGATTCTATGGCCAATCGGATGCAGTGGGATTATCTGAGGTCGCAGGTGGGTCATTGGCACATTTATGGGTTCCATGGAACATTTGGACCAAAATGGATGATTCTATGGCCAATCGGATGCAGTGGGATAATCTGAGGTCACAGGCGGGTCATTGGCACATTTATGGGTTCCATGGAACATTTGGACCAAAATGGATGATTCTATAGCCAATCGGATGCAGTGGGATTATCTGAGGTCACAGGCGGGTCATTGGTACTTTGATGGGTTCCATGGAACATTTGGACCAAAATGAATGATTCTATGGCCAATCGGATGCAGTGGGATTATCTGAGGTCACAGGCAGGTCATTGGTACTTGGATGGGTTCCATGGAACATTTGGACCAAAATGGATGATTCTATGGCCAATCGAATGCAGTGGGATTATCTGAGGTCATAGGCGGGTCATTGGCACATTTATGGGTTCCATGGAACATTTGGACCAAAATGGATGATTCTATGGCCAATCGGATGCAGTGGGATTATCTGAGGTCACAGGCGGGTCATTGGTACTTTGATGGTTTCCATGGAACATTTGGACCAAAATGGATGATTCTATGGCCAATCGGATGCAGTGGGATTATCTGAGGTCACAGGTGGGTCATTGGCACATTTATGGGTTTAATGGAACATTTGGACCAAAATGGATGATTCTATGGCCAATCGGATGCAGTGGGATTATCTGAGGTCACAGGCGGGTCATTGGTACTTTGATGGGTTTCATGAAACATTTGGACCAAAATGGATGATTCTATGGCCAATCGGATGCAGTGGGATTATCTGAGGTCACAGGCGGGTCATTGGTACTTTGATGGGTTCCATGGAACATTTGGACCAAAATGGATGATTCTATGACCAATCGGATGCAGTGGGATTATCTGAGGTCACAGGCGGGTCATTGGTACTATAATGGGTTCCATGGAACATTTGGACCAAACTGGATGATTCTATGGCCAATCGGATGCAGTGGGATTATCTGAGGTCACAGGTGAGTCATTGGCACTTATATAGTTTCCATGGAACTTTTGGACCAAAATGGATGATTCTATGGCCAATCGGATGCAGTGGGATTTTCTGAGGTCACAAGTGGGTCATTGGCACTTTCACGTGAATACGAACTTCACGTGTTGTTCGTGAATAAAAGACACGTTTAGTTGATTTTTGTGTTTTTACTTTATTTTTTTAAAAACACGTGAACACGTGCTTACGTGAAACTGGAAGTTCTAGTTCGTATTGGTAGCATTGTAAGCATTGGTTCGCATTGGGTGTATTTATGCACTTCTGTTCTAGTTTACTAAGTGCTCTATTTTGAAACCAGAGGTCATGAATCTCTTTTCAACTCAGTCAATGAACTCGAACTGTTAACTTTAACGAAATGGGTCTGTGATCCGGTTAGATTTAACTCTTATGAAAAAAAAACGAGTTGGATCATATTTCGTTTTATGCTTTTACCCAATAGATGGCGTAAAATTTTAATTTTTGTTTTTATGTGTTTAATTTTTATACAGTGTAGTTCGCAAACTATACATCGAACGGAGAGGAAAGGGTAGCACGCAAACTAAATATCGGACGAGAGTGGCACTAATTGAAAAGGCATGTGCTCAGCGTGAAATATAGTTACCATACAATTTTTAAAAATCGGGATTTTAATTTTAATTTGAAATTAGTAGTTAAACTGACTGTAGCTCGCAAACTAAATATATATCGGGCAGAGACGAAAGTGGCACCAATGGAAAGTGCATTTGCTTCGCCTTCTTTTCAACTAAGTCAATGAACTCAACCTATCAAACTTAACGAAATGATCGAAAAAATTTGAAATTTTGCTTGTTTCTTTTTGCTTGCTCATTTAATCATACTTACTTTTTAACTTTTTCTTTGTTTTGGCCTCGATAAGTAGTCCATAATTGAGTGTTATTAATTAATTTGTTAATTTTTGTAAGATCAATAAAAATACGTGCAAAATGAACAAAACAATCATACCAAAGAGACAAAGTAGAAGAGGTTACAACTTAAACGGAATTCTACGTCTACACTTACGATACTATCGAAACTGTGTCTTTTTTTTGCTGATGTTTCACTGGATCAGCAGATCGCACGGTTTTGGGAGTTGGAAGAAATTCCAAAGAAAAAGTTGTCGACACGTGAAGAGCAGCTTTGTGAAGAAAATTTTCGAAAGACCACCCGCCGTAGCAATGACGGTCGATATATTGTCACTTTGCCCTTTAAGAAAGATTTTCATCATAACCTCCACCTAGGCCATTCTCGTTCGAACGCGCTAAAACAGTTCGTACGAACAGAAGCTTCTCTTAGCAAGAAGCCCAATTTCAAAATTCAATATGACAAAGTGATCAAAGAATACTTTGATTTAAGTCATATGCATTTAGTTGAACCCCCTAAATTTGAATATGCTCCTTCTCATTACTATTTGCCCCATCATTCGGTCATAAAACCCGATATTACATCAACTAAAATAAGAGTGGTTTTCAATGCATCGTCTTCAAGCTCCAATGGAACGAGTTTAAATGACGTTCTGTACACTGGACCTGTTCTTCAAACGGACCTTACTCTCTTACTTTTGAAATGGAAGTTTTTTAAGTATGTTCTCAACGGTGACATTGAGAAAATGTACCGTCAAATTTGGGTTGACCCGCAGCATACCCCTTATCAACGTATTTTGCATAGAGATGCGTCAAACAGTGAAGTCAAGGATTACGAGTTAGACACTGTTACCTTTGGACTGAACTGTGCTCCATTTCTGGCAATTCGAACTCTTCTGCAACTCGCAGAAGATGTTAAGCAGACATACCCCTTAGCCACATCAGTATTGAGAGAGTATATGTACGTAGATGATGCGTTGACTGGAGCCCATAATGTAGAAACTGCGAGAAAAACTCGAGATGAGCTTATTTCAGCACTTAAATCCGCTGGATTTTTAATGCGAAAATGGACCTCAAATTGTAAAGAACTACTTGAGGATTTACCAAAGGATTACCTGCTAAATGAAGATTTTTTGAAGTTTGAAGATTCAAGTGTTGCAAAAACGTTAGGAGTTCGTTGGAATGCTAGAGTTGATCACTTTTATTTTGTCACAAAACCAGTGGAAATAAAAGCTAGCTATACCAAACGAGAAGTTTTGTCTACAATTGCACAGCTTTTTGACCCGGCAGGATGGCTTGGTCCCATTGTAATTGTAGCAAAAATTATTATGCAAAAAATCTGGTTAGATAAAATTGATTGGGATGATTATCTAACAGGGCAGAGTTTGCATTCGTGGAAAGAGTTTCAAAAAAATTACCATCATATCGATTCGATTAGAATTCCAAGATGGATTCATTTTTGCCCTTGGAGCAAAGTGGAATTTCACGGCTTTTGTGATGCATCCGAAAAAGCTTACGCAGCAGCAATCTATATTCGTGTAGAAAACTCAAATGCAGCGGTTTTCACTAATCTACTGACCTCGAAAACCAAGGTTGCTCCCATAAAAACTGTTTCTTTGCCTAGATTGGAATTGTGTGGAGCAACTCTTCTGGCTGAAATGGTTGATTCTGTGCTGCCGCAGCTAAATATTGCTGAATTCAGCGTGCAGCTGTGGACCGATTCAACTATTGTTCTTGCTTGGCTAAAAAAGCCACCCTGCACCTGGACAACCTTTGTCGCCAACCGAATCGCGAAAATCACTGAAAAAGTTGATGATCGCAATTGGCTCCATGTTGAATCGCACGACAATCCAGCTGACTTAGGAAGCCGTGGAGTCATGCCGCAAGATCTGATCGATAATAGTCTGTGGTGGGAAGGTCCCTCATGGCTAAAAAAAGATCGAGCTGAATGGCCCCCTCAACTTAAGAACTCAGATCTGGACACTTCTCTCGAAAGCAAACCAGTAAATTCCTTTTTCTCTTACTTCAACAATTATGAGGACATCCTCAATAGGTTCTCATCATTCTCACGAGCCTTGCGCGTTCTGTCGTTTGTATTTCGGTTTTATCAACGAACGCACCCAACATTAAAAAAGATTTTAGTTACGAAACAATGCACGTGACGAGAGATGAAATTAATTTCGTTAAAACACGATTAATTGTTCTCTGTCAAAAAGTTCACTTTTCTAATGATTATCGTGACATTGAAAATAAGCACCCTGTAAGCTCCAAGAGCCCCATATTGACTCTAAACCCCTTTTTGGACTCCTCTGGTATCTTGAGAGTAGGTGGGCGTTTAGCCTCCTCAACTTCACTCTCATACAGCGAAAAATATCCCATTATATTGCCATATAATTGTCAAATCTCAAAACTATTAATTCTATTTACTCATTTAATTTCCTTACATGGGGGAAATCAATTAGTACTACGATTGATCAGGATGGAGTTTTGGATTTTAAAGGTAAAAACCCTTATCAAAACTTCTATTCACAATTGCAAAGTGTGTGTGATTCATAGAAAGAAGGAATGCACGCAAATTATGGCAAAATTTCCCTCCTCTCGAACGACACTTTCACGACCATTTGCTACTACTGGGGTAGACTTTGCCGGTCCGTATGAAATAAAAAATTATACGGGTCGAGCATGCCTGATAACCAAAGGCTATGTGTGTGTTTTTGTGTGTTTTTCCACAAAAGCCATACACCTTGAAGTGACAAGTGATTTGTCAACCTCTACATTCCTAGCAGCTTTTGCACGGTTTGTGGCCCGTCGAGGATGTCCCGGAGACATTTACTCTGACAATGGTTCAAATTTTGTTGGAGCCTCTAAAGTGTTTAAACGAGAATTTAGAGATTTTGTTGAGACAGCGCGAGGTGCTGTCACTACAACGCACGCACACCAAGGCGTTTTGTGGCATTTTATTCCTGCTGGAGCTCCTCATATGGGAGGTTTATGGGAAGCCGGGGTAAAGAGTTTTAAGACCCATTTGAGAAAAATTGCAGGCACGCTTAGATTCACTTTTGAAGAGTTCTCGACTTTATTGTCTCGGATTGAAGCCTGTTTAAATTCAAGACCTATAAGTCCAATGTCCGATAATCCAGATGTTCTTACTGCATTAACCCCTGGTCACTTTCTAGTTGGTGGGCCACTGTTATGCAGACCTGAGCCAGACATATCTGAAAACCCCATATCCATCATCAACAGATGGCAAAAACTCAAAGCTCTCCATCAGCTGTTCTGCTCGCGATGGAAAACAGAATATTTAAAAGAATTACATAAGAGATTTAAGTGGAAAAATCCCCAAAAAGACCTAGAAATAGATGATCTTGTTGTAGTGCGTGAAGAAGGTTTACCCCCTAATGAGTGGCGATTAGGTAGAATCATAAAAACTTATTGTGGAAAGGATAGCAAAGTTCGAGTGGCTGATATTAAGACAGCTCGTGGCGTGATCACTCGTCCTATAGTTAAACTTGTTGTCCTTCCCACGTGCTAACCTAAAGTCAAAACATTTTACCTACTCAGCTTTTTCCAGATAACTCGTCAGAATGCCCCGTTTTTACCGCAACCGTAACCAAACTCAGAAGGTTGTTAAGTCCGGTGCATGTCGTCTGTGTGAAGGAGCGCACCCTCTCCGATTTGTAACCAGTTCCGCCCGAAAAGCCTAGAAGAAAAATTGCGTTTGGTGTTGCTCTTGCGATATTGCTCTAACTGTCTGTCTTCTCAGCATACCCTGAACAGATGTGTGAGTGAGATGCGTTGCAAACATTGCCAAGAGAAGCACCATAGTCTGCTCCACGGCAACTCCCGTGATCAAGCTCCACAAAGCCCGACTACGCCGCTTACCGAGAGTGATGGTCAAAATCGATCTGAGCCCAGACCCCGCCCGTCTAGGCCACGTCGTGTAGCAGATCATCCCACTTCCGAAGAAGAGAGCGATGAGCCCAGACCTCGTCCGTCTACGCCATCAATCCCTGCAGAGGTTATGGAGACAGACACGGCGGTTGAGCTCAGACCTCGTCCGTCTACGCCAACCGTGAGAGTAGAGCGTTCGCTGGAGCATCCATTCCGTCCAGCGTTAAATTCTGAGCCCAGACCACGCCCGTCTAGGCCAGAACGACGTCGACGCCACCGAAGTCAGAAGAGAAAGGAGCGATATGCGCAGTCGACGAATGCGAGACCAGAGGACGCACGCATGCAAATAGCCAGAAGGGCCCCTCCAATGTTAACGCAGCACTTGGTGCCGCTTAACCCCACTGCGATGGTAAAAATTTTGGCGAACGGAGGAATGCGTTTGGTGCGAGCACTGATTGACCCATGCTGCGACATGTCAGTGATCTGTGGGTCATTGGTGCGTCGCCTTGGGTTGACAACTGCACGCACCAACTCGCAGGAAACCTGTATCCTAACCATCCGTGGCCGGTTTGAGCGTAGTGAACGCATCTCCGTTAATGCCCGAGTGCAGAAGAGCTTTTCGCGCGTCACTCCCAGCCGAACCTTGGATGCCAGAATCCAAGAGGCATACTCAAACATTATGCTGGCAGATGAAAAGTTTTACCAGGCGCGGCCAGTCCACATTATTTTAGGTGTAGACGTGTATGCGCGCATAATGAAAGCGGGACTCCTTCCAAGTGCAGTCGGACAGCCAATCGCACAAAATACCATGTTTGGTTGGGTGTTGTCGGGATCGTGCCCCATTTAAATCATATTTATTTACCACATTTTGTCTGTCGTACGCATTATGAACTCAATTGTATTATAACGACATGATTTTTTATATTAAAAGCACACTGGATCACCAAAAGCATATGTAACGTGTTTTTATTTATTTATTATTCGTAGCTCTAAGTTTTTAATTTGTATGGTCTTTACCAGTTTTAGATTTCTTGCAGTGATGCTGCAAGGCGGGCGGCAATGTTTACGCCGAACCCGGTTAGGCACCCTGTTTTTAGTTTGTGACTTAATTAGAATTAATATGGCGCTCGGGTTCTCATTATTCCAGGAGAACCCGAAGCTTTTTTTGTTGTTAAAGCGAACATCAATGTTGTTAATGCTCGCATGCGCCATTCCTTGGAATACTTAAAACTGGTAAGATCGCTCCCAAAAGTTATTTAATATTAAATAAAACTATTTATGCAATTTTAACTTATTTTCTTCTTTTTTTCTGCTTACGAGTCCCACGCTTAATTGGAATTTGCTTTTTTCTATTTTTGAGAAGAAAAGTCCTCAACCCGCTCAGCAAATATTTAAAAGGTGTACGATGTATCGAAGTCTGAAAAATTCGATATTGGAAAAAATTAGTTAGAGCCTTCCTATATTAGGGTAGCGATAAATAAGTAAGTAATTTCAACAGTAATTATTAACATCAGTAATTATTATAACAGTTCGATTAAATTTGACTTTAAATGAAAATAAGCTGCTCTGAGTAAAATGCAATGTGTATCGAAAGTACAAGAAAATATCCAAACAAGAAAACTACATCATACAAATAATAAAAATGTGTTTTTTTTTCGAGAAAATTACATAAAAAAAAGTTCTTAAAAAATTATTTTTTGACTAAAAGTGCTCATAACTTTTTGAGCTGTGAATTTATGGAAAACTTGAACTACTAGTGTTGATAACTTGAAAAATTTAATTTTGTTTTTAAAAGCTATAAATTTTGGTAATTTATTTTGTCGATATATCTTTGTTATGGATTAAAACGTAATGACATATAGGTTTTTTTTATTTTTCCCTCCTGGCTCCCAAGAGGGACGTTTACAAACCCTCCCCCCCCCTCCCATACGATTTTTTTGTATTGATGTTTATATTGATTGAGGAATCACCAGCTTCTATATTAACCTCTCTACCCGACTCACTCTATACAATCATACAACTTAAACTAATTTAGGATCTGGGCGGATGGCGCCCATTTGTACACACCTTACAATACAACCTTATAACACACTCACATACCGCATAGCTCAAATCTTTAAAAAGCTTTAACTATAGTGGGTTGTATGGTTGTGGTTGTGGGTTGTATGGTTCATATATATTTAATAGTGCACATTCTTGGATCCATGTGAAAATGAAAATCATATTTCATGCAATTATTTCAACTCCTTCTTCCTATCCTGTGTTAACGGTCAACAAACAGACGGACATTGATAGCTCGACGCACTTGGTGACGCTGATCAAGAATATATATTTTTTTTTATACCTTAGGTTAGGTTGACGCGGCTGTCTCTTAAAATACCTAGCCCAATTAGGCCCGTTGTGATACCAGGGGTTTAATAATTTACCAACTTTATTTTAACTGATTGAAGCTATTTATAAAGCTTAGTAGTCTGTAGATCGAAGATTTTGAGAGACCGTATAGGTCACTATAAAACCAGTTACCCAGAAAAAGGAGGCGGTTTTTAGCTAGCGCTGGGCATGTGCAGAGAAGATGTGTTGTGGATTCTTCCTCCTCCTCATCTCTACAGTTCTCTAGAAATCGTTGTGGAGGATGTTTATTCTTCGGGCGTGGGTACCAATTAAACACTGTCCTGTTAGGACACCGATAACAATAGTTATTTGATCCATTCTTAGGAAAATTAGTTCTTTTGAGCGTTTCAAGTTCAGAGGTGGCCAAAACTGACGCGCCGTTTTTTATGTACTTCCCGTAGACCATCATATGTTGGTTGTTTTAAGGGATTTGTGAGTAATTAACATGTGGTGAGGTATACCAATTACTTCCTTTTCTCTCGATAAGGTATTGGTAGTTCCAGTTCGAGCTAGTTCATCTGCTTTGCAATTTTTGGAAAGTCTATAGGTCCGGGAATATTTTTTGCTGCGCTGCCATCTCATGTAGAGATCTGCGGCAGCTTAGGACTGTTTTTGATGTTATTTGAACAGATTCCAGGGCGTTCAAAGCGGCTTGACTATCAGATAGAATACAAATATCCTTAGCTGTTACTTCATTTATCTGAAGCCTAGTCACAGCTTCATATATAGTAGTAACTATACATGACTACATAACTCTACGGTTTTGGGTATTGGAGGAAATAGTTGCCTCATGCTAGAGTGGTTCTCAGTGCTTCACTAATGCACAGCTCAGCTGATCTTTGAACTTTGCGAAGTATATTGAGGTGTGTTTGTTCAGTCCAGGTCACCAGACTAAAGCACCATATGGCAATATTGGCCAAATAACAGCTTTATAGAGCCAGTGTGTAACACTTGGTAGTAGTCCCAATTTGTTAGGCACTGACTTATACTCTTATATACTTTCCTGTGCTGATAATAGCAACGTGGTCAGCATAGGCTATCACCCTGCACCCCTATATATCTAGTTTAACCAGTATTTCATTCACTATGTAGCTAGCTTCCAGGGGAGAGGCGAGAGAACTCTCCCTTGAGGGGTTCACCTTGGTACAGATCTTAGCGTGGATGCTGTTTTGAGATTGCACTTATAATCCTGCCTACTAGCATTTGTTTAATAAGTGCTATCAGCGCAGCATCCACCCCAAGCTCCGTCAGTGCATAAATGATAGCCCCTGCCTTGACGTTGTTAAAAGAGAGTTCAAATTTAAAACAAATATTCACCGTCATTACTCCACCTTTTCAACTTCCTACTTAACTATCAACTCTCTTCGAAATCAACAGGGGCATCCCCTGATCTTTGGTTTAGTCTGAAAAAAATATTTCTACTTTTTTGGGTAAAAGTTTCACTTCTAACGTGCGTGGCACACACATGTTTTTTGTTTTGTTTTCTCGAAGACTGGAGGTTTTTCTTAGCAATATTTTAATATTAGTTTTATGTGATGATTTCCAAAATTTTTACAGGAAAGACGACCGATAAATAGGTGAACTAAAATCGAAATAGGAAATAAAACACAAGACAAACTGATATTTCTTTTAATATTTAATTTCATTTAAATATTCAATATGTACAAAATGTTTGATTAAACTTATCAATGATGCCAGCATAAAAATAAGTGATAAACACGTTTATCTTACTTATTAGCTTTTGCTTTTACAATTACAGTTAATGCCTTGTTATTTAAATTTAATCACAAACATTATAAAATAAAAGAAAAAAAAACAATAAAATGATTTTAAGATTTCTTCATAATTTTCCAAACTATGCAAGCAAAATAAAACTTAATAAACAAACCATAACTCTATTTAGTATAAATGATGTTCCTTAACAAATTTCATTGTATTTGTATTATTTAATTTATGCATGTGTGTGTGTGTGAGTGTGTGTGTATGTAAATCATTATTAAACTTTATACGTGCCGCTCCTGAGATCAAAATATTAAATTAATATATTTTCTTTTATGAACTTAATATTTTAATTTATTGTTTTTTATTTGCATATTTTGCGGGGCTTTATTTTTTTTTTTAATTGCTCTTCTTTTTTACCTACTTTCTAGGTGGCAACAAGAGTACAAATAACGTCATTTTGTCCATTTTGCTAGCGTTTAATAAAAGAAACAATCAAATTCAAATATAATTTCAAAAAACGTGCTCAACTCAACATTAGGTTAAACGTTAAATTTTAGTTAAAATTGAATTTATTCATTGTCTGCACACGTTAATATTTTATTAACTACATTTAACAGTTATTTATTGTTTGTGGTTGTCTAACTGTGATTTTCCTAGGCATAATTTAACTAGTCTTCAGACAGTTTTTTGGCTTAGAAGTTACTGTTATCATGATTACTGAGCTATACACATTGATTTATGTAAAATTTGATTAATTATTGGTTTTGTTTATTCAAAATTAAAACGGTTTAAGATGTTGTCTGGTTTAGTATAACTATTTTTTTAATGCGGCACTGATAGCTAGCTTATAAAAGACTAAACAGCGCAGAGCATTTGTGTCCAAATTCGCAATACAATTGGATGCAGTACACATGTTTACTGGCGTTGCATTTAACATTGAACTTTTAATTATAGCGTTACATACATTCAGCCAATTCTTTATTTTTTCTTAAATTTTTTTCTACATACTAACGTTTAACACTTAGTTTTTCAAAATTTTATGTTTTTATTATTATTTTTATTAATTTAATCAATATTAATCATTCTTTGCTTTTAGAAAATAGCAGAAGAAGAAGAAAACAAAAAGATGAAGACAAATGACGAGGAACGGCATGTTCCATACAAGGACAATAAGCTAACTTTGTTTGCAAATGTCCTGTTTTGCATTTTATTTCAATCGAACTTCATCTCTTTTAAGTAAAGTTTTATTCTTTATTTAATCTTATTATTTAATTTAATTTTTATTTTATATATTTTTAACTTTTAGTTTGTAGACAAATTTTTAACAATTTAATAATTATTTTAATTGTGCTAGTTTTGTTGTTTGTTTTTTTTTTTTTTGTTTTAGTAAAGCTAGTTTTAGGTTTCATTAAGTTCTTAATTACAATTACATACATAGTTTTTTAATATTAATATTTACATTTTTCAATTTAATATTTTGTGTTATTTTGCTATTATTGTTGATGTTGCAGTTGTTGTTATTGTTATTGTTATTGTTGTTTGTTATTGTTGTTGTTTGTTGATATTGATGCAGTTCTTCTTCCAGTTCCAGCAAAGAAACGGCAGAATGTTGAAAATATTGCCAACTAAGTTGACAACTTTATTTTGTGGTGATAAAAATTGTAAGTTTATGAAAACGTCAATCCATATTTTTAGTCATTATTTTATATAAGAAGGAATCAATCCAAAGTCCAGATGAAATCTGTAACAACAAATAAATAGATTATGAGAAAAATAATTACTCAAAAACGAAAGCTATAGATATAAAAAAAGCTTTTTATTTGCTACAATAAACTGACTGGTCAGAAGGGTATATAAAGGGTAACATCATTAAAATAAAATAATTAAACAATAGCAACTTTTGTTTTATTTAAATATGTCAGATAATAAGGATTGATCCATTTGAAGAAATCGTCCTAAATCGACTAACAACTCTTCGTTCTTTTCTACAGAAATGTCAAGCTGATATCTCAGAAAAGATACCAAATGATGATGAAGAACGGCGTTGCTACTAGTTTTCTAAAGAAGGTGAGCGGGTCCCAACCAACAATTCTTAAGAATTGAAAATTCTTTTGAAAATTTTCGTGACTACACTCAGAAAAAAGTGTCTCGGAATATGATAAAAAAGGCATCATATTTAGAGAAAAATGGTATAGACTTTGCTCCAGAGAATGCTATTCTCTAATTGCGATACTTAAAATTCTCTAAAAATGATAAAAAGGTTCCATGAAATAGAAAAATATATCGTTTGTAGTGAAAAATACTTTGTTTTTTGAGAAAATATTTGTTTTTATTGAAGAAAATACTTCTCATAGTGAATTTCTTATCAAAATAAAAGAAAAGATTTTGATTTTCAATAAAATTTCTCTATAAATGAGAAATTTTTTGTGCGAGAAAAATACTTATCATAATTAGAGACATTGAAATATTTCCATTTCCTAGAAGTAAAGAAATATTTCTTCGAAAATGTAAAAATTTATTCTAATTGAAGAAAATTTTAATTGAAAAAGAGAAAATTGCTATTATCAAAAATAGAAGAATTTTTTAACGGAGCAAATTATGTGTTTTTTTCTCAGTGTAGCGAATTCATTGCTTGAGCATTTGAAAAGCGATGCATTTTCCCAAAAAACACTTGGGCGAATTACTGGTGCATCGCAAAATCCACTTCTCTGCCAATCGTCTTCCAAATGCTTGCAGGGAAATGATTTAAAATATTCACGTGAGGGTGAATTCTCTCTTCATTTGAACACGACCTGGCTGTGATGCTAATCGTGCAGCCGAGTGCAAGAATATCCAATAATTTGACATCTATAATCATGTGCCACATGAGAGTAGCAACAATGTATATAATTTTGATCATTGAAAGTAATTGTGGTTTGTTTTCAAAAGTAAAATTAAGCAAGTCATCATGGAAAAGTAAGTTGATGTTGCACTCCGCCACACATAAGACATTCTTCACTTGCTTCACTTGATTTCACTTTCTCACCTTCTTATCTATCTCCCATTTCTAAACCATGGCAGACTTGACTGAATAGGTTTGACACCTGAAATAGTTGGTTCGAAGATAAAAAAAAAATGTAATACTTTTCTTACTTCCGAAAATGAAAACCTTATTTTTATAAAGTTTTTCTACTTTTATCAAGTAAAAAATAAATGAGCTAACGTCCTTCTATATAAAAGGTCTATTTAAAGGATATATGCCCTTAATATTTTTTAAATATGCTCTTATATTTTTAACATATAATTTTTTATAACATATTTTAAAACAACCATGTTTCCAGTAAAAAATGGTACTATGTTGTACAAAAAACTAGTTAGTTAAAAAGGTATGAATGTTAGTCCTGTTTCTTTTTTCTAATACAATTAATTTATCTCTTGGCTATTTTTTTTACATTTTGGCTATTTTTATTTTGTATTTTGGATATAAAAATAAATTTACTCCGGCAACACTGCCCACAACACGAAAATTCAAATATTTCACGCTATAAATGCGTGATATCTCTCTTCTGTAATAGTTTCTCTCTCATAATGGAATATCTCTCCCGCTCTTAAATATATGAAAAAAAACGCTAGAAATGCGTTTTATCGCTCACGGTTTTCTCTCTTTTGCTCTTTTTATTATAAATGCAGCTAATAAAGCGCTTTATTTCACTTTTTATGCGTGAATTATTCATTATTATTGTAGAAAAATATTCGAAACAAAAGCATTAAATCGCTGACTCTCGCGATTTTTACGCGGTTTTCAGTGTGATACTTACAATCCATAACGCAATAAAACCATATATTTGAACATTGCAAATAACAATTAAAAAAAGAAAATAAAACACAATAACGTTGAGGGTACAGGATTTGATATTTAATTTTTATTAATAAATAAATTCAAGTAAACAAACTTAAAACTATTGTTTATTAAAGAATTGTTAAAAGAATATTAATGAAATATTACAAAAAACACCAGTATATTATCTAAAATATAAGAATATTTTAGTAGCACAACTTTTGATGATAGATTTAATTGAATAGCCAAATCTTTCACGGAATTCACTAAGGTTGGAACAATGGCTGCCGTTTTGTCAATTTGTAATTTCCGCATGAAAAGGAATTTGTATGTTTTAAAACAATTCGGAGCGTATTCTGAAATGTTTTTATTTTTCAAATCACAAAATAGTAGAATGAAATTTAAAGTCTGAAACTAAACATTAATTTAAAAAAGCGTTCCGCACTTCAATTGAGTATTAAATTGTATAACTGTAAACATTTTTATTATAAAAACTGAATATATTTTAAATTCACGTTCTGGTTAACAAGGTACCGCATGTGATGCTGAAATCAAACTGAAGAAAATAATGTATCTGTTTAAAAAATGCTCTTGTTTCCCTCAGCAATGGCCCACTTTAATAGCGTAAAATATCGCTGAAGAAGCGTTTAATGAATTTGTGAGCGAAAAAACGCGAAAGTAGCGTGAAAAAGAGAGAAAATGTAACTTTTCAGGAAAACACGCTTCATTTGTGGCTGATTTGAAGGATCCCGCTATGCTATGTGTTATTTTTTAAAAATCGCAAATATAAGCGTGAAATTTCACAGCAATTATTGTAGTGATATAACGATCAGTTTTTAGAGTGTAGTGTTGCCAGAATAGGGATTTTTCTCCGTTTACGTTTATTAGAAAAATGTTGTTTTTCGAAAGTTGGCCAAATATTTTTTTTTTAATTAACCCCGGTAAAACCTCCAAAATGGTATTTTTGCTTCAACTTGCTAAAAAAAAGGTTTATAGTTTAATAGGCTTAGTTAGTTTTATTTTCCTCTCGAAGCTTTTGGACTTCCGTAGAAGTGATGTATTTTTAAGAAGTTTTTTATGAGGAAAGAATTTGACTTCAGATGAGGTTAAATCAAGATATGGCTTTGCGATTCCAAATCTATGAGAATAAAATTTAGTTCTAGCTAAGATAGATCGGGCATGCAATGCATAACTGAAGGAAAAAACACTATTTAATTTTTTGATGTGTCTTGATCGCGTTCCTTCAGTGTTATTAGTATTGAATTAAACTAAACAAAGTACTCAAAAATTCAAACGTTTTGGTTTTATTTTTTTTATACATTTCGGAAAGGTGAACAAAAACGGGAAAATGCAAATGGAAAAACGGGGGAAAACTTCTTGGAAAGCATGGATAAAACGGGATAATCTCTACCAAAATCTGGCAACACTGCTAACAACTTCAACTTTCTCTCTTTTACCCAAAAATTGCTATAAGTTCCGACTCCGTATTTTCAACTCCGGCTCTGACTTAGCCGGGTAAAAAAATTTAGTTGTAATAAAAATGAAGAAAATCTTGAATTTAGTACCAACTAACTAAATTCAACTATTGCTGATGTTGATGGTATCATCAATGATTCTAATCTTTCTGTGTATGCTGATGATATGAAAATCTATCGGCGCATACAAACCAACGCCGATTCTCGCAATCTTCAAAACGATCTGGTCAGCTTTTCCACTTGGTGTCAAAAAAATCTTCTGGAGCTCAACGTCAGCAAATGTCAAGCTATAACATATTCTCGTAAGCGACTCCAACTTCCTCCGCGAACGTATTACTTTTTCGGCAAGCCCGTTCCTTCTGTAAACTCTTTACGCGACTGAGGTGTTATTTGTGACAAGGAACTTAACTTTAGGCCTCATATTGATAATATCATTAGTAGAGCCAACTCTGCACTTGGTTTCGTGAAACACTGGTCCAGAGAGTTCTCCAATCCTTACGTCACTAAATCTCTCTATCTTTCCTTTGTTAGACCCATCCTCGAATATGCCAGCCAGGTTTGGTCTCCCATCTACAACACCCATTCAATGCGAATCGAAGCCGTTCAACGACGATTCATTCGTTTCGCTCTTCGTGGTCTTCCTGGTTCTGACAGTTTCAACCTACCACCTTATGCCAACCGTCTTAAGTTGATTAACATGCAAACACTTGCAAAGCGAAGGGAAGTTGCCGATGTTCTCTTTATTCACCAACTTGTATGCGGAACCATTAACTGTCCAGAATTACTCCAATTAATATCTTTTAATACCAACCCACGCAACCTTAGGTTTATGTCTCTCTTCCACCTTAACTTTCACCGCACCGACTATGGATGCAGTGAACCTATAACCAGAATGCTTCGGGTAACCAATAGTTTGATCAACGAATTCGATTTTCATCTGAGCAGACCACTACTCCGAAATATCCTCCTTAACTCTCCAACACCACTTCATCCGCCTCTCTAATGTATTCTTCCAGTACATGATATAATACAATTGTAAATTAAGATACTCCCTGTTAATTATAAATTTTAGTTTTTAAGTTTATGTATTAAGTATTTAAACTGCTTGTATTAAGCTTAATCAAATAAATAAATAAATAAATAAAACACAACCATGCAGTTGCAGTGCTCACCCAAAGAGTACACTTCAATATTATTACTACCAGTTTTTGATATTTAATTGATATTTTAATCACGTTTAAAGGGTTTTCGCTGATGAGGATGGTTCGCAAACAATATTATTTTTATATTTTTTGCATACTTTCAAGTGCATTCATAGTTGCAATGTTTTTATCTTTACTTTTAAATATGTTCTCTAAATGTTGAACAAAATAACATTAACTTCTTTGTAACGGACAGTTTTTCATTATTTTATGTGCATTCAAGGAATTCAAAGAAGACTTAATAAATGACAAACATGAAGGCTTAGAGACATTGACAGCTAAAAGCAAAAAAATTATGTCGCACCAATTAAGTTTGTTTTTTTTTTAAGATAACTAAGAATATCAATGAAAAAGTAACTGCAATAATTTGCCAATTAAAATAAATTATGTGACGAAATTAAAATTATTCCTGGAAAATTGACTCAAGGAACAAGTTTTTGCCAATTATATATAAACCACCCACTGATGAAAACATCAATAACACTCACTCAAATCTGGATTATGTAAATGCTGTCACTTTAAAAGGAATTCATGAATTGTTACATTAGGTATTAGTGGTGTTAAAAAAAAAAAACTATTTCCACCCATTGACGCCTTGTCGGCCAGCAATGGTTACAACAATGCCATCGGACCGAAATAGACAATGGGCAAGGACTCAATTATTTATGCATCCACTACTTGACACTTGGTAGATAAACGGAGTTAAATATTCATAAGAATCAAGATAAGCTTAGACTGAAGAGTAGCGAATGATGATGATGAAAGCAGGCAAGTGGGACAGTAGCTATGGAGCCCTAGAAATAACCTAATAACCATTTACATGCAAATATTCTAACATGGTGTCAATGCGAATTATTGTGTAAGAGCTCAAAATATTGGTTAAGTGTTTTTTCTTCTTCCGCTCTTTCTCTTTGGGGTTTCGTTAGATTGTATTTCTTAGTTGCTTGCTAAACTAACGCCCAGATAAAACATTCCCATGCGAACTAAATCAGCGCGCTTTAAAGTATGCAATAAAAATGCTTTCCCAAGCATATATTTACAGTTCGCGCTATAATAATAATAAATTCAGCAAATTGTTGTCTGTCATAAAATCGGGATACGAAGACATGAAGATAGGCACAGCAGTAGCAAAGAAGCATGGCTTGTGACTTTTCTTTTTGTTGCTTTGAACATAGTTTATACCTCCCCTCGCACCCGCAGCAAAAGTAATTGAATTTTATGTGCAATTTTGAGTTTAAGTGTCGAATTTCTCGGCGTGTGTGTGTGTGTCAATACGACACTTTGACAGTTATGCGTTATAATTTTATGACAAATAGTCACGCGTTTGTGTCGTACTGATTACATAAAATCCGATAATATTAATAAAACAAACACTATTACATATTTGTAGATTCTCAGGGACATTTATATGTTTATTTATATATTTTTTTTTATGTTGAGAAAATATTTATTAAAGTATAAATATAAAATTTCAAATAATGTAAGAGCTTATTTTGAAATGGAGTGACTAAAAGGCTTTTAAAATAAACTATATAAATGCAATAAGAAAAGAGTTGTTGACATAAATATTATTAGAATTGGCCGTCGATTTGGTGTGAAATTTGTTGGAAACTCAGCGAGAGTCAAGCTAGAGAACATATAAAGAAAAGCTTCAGGGTAAAATACGTTTTAAGGCTGGATGCTTTAAAGTTGGATGCCTGTATATGTCAAATGATTAAACTAAAACGAATTGTATACAGCTTTTAGAATAGGAAAAAAAACAAATTTCCGATGAAAATTTTTTTTTTATAATCGGAAAATAAATTGTAAGATATCAAGCAATTGGTCAACCACACATAATTATTTATTGTTAAATGAATTTTTGTCTCAAATGTGTTGAAATGGTTATAGGTTATGTCCGTCTATTGATGAAAAAGAAAATTTTCTTCTCTCTAACAGCTACAATAATAGATCGTGTCCAAGCAACACCCCTCTCATAAAACTAGCTATAAAAAATAAACTTTATGACGAATTCTCATTTTCTATTCATGCCTATGATCCGTATTAATTTTAAAACTAAAGTAGTATTTTTTTTAATTTGGCTGATTGTTTTATATTTTTAATATAAATATAATTTCAATTTTAAAATCGCCGATGGGTAACTTCACGTAAATAGAGTCAAAATAGTGTTGTCTCATGAATAAAACATGAATAATGAATAAAAATGAATAGTGAATTAATGCATGAATGCTAAATAAACGACGATTCTGTGTGAATTGAATTCTTTGTGAATACCATTCATTTGAATTAAAAAATTATTCTATTATTCAGAATAACGAGAAATATATTATCGTAATGAATAATAAATAAATAATTTTTTTAAAAATGAATGCGAGTTCAAAATTTTATTCTCATTTTTTCTTCTTCCGCTCTTTCTCTTTGGGGTTTCGTTAGATTGTATTTCTTAGTTGCTTGCTAAACTAACGCCCAGATAAAACATTCCCATGCGAACTAAATCAGCGCGCTTTAAAGTATGCAATAAAAATGCTTTCCCAAGCATATATTTACAGTTCGCGCTATAATAATAATAAATTCAGCAAATTGTTGTCTTGTTCTTAGAATTCTGCATATGAAAACAGATTTAACAGCTCTGATTATAAGAATGTTTCATTGGGTGTTCCTCAGGAATCGATTTGTGAACCTTTGCTCTGTAGTACTTTCATAAACGGCACTTTTCCGTTTCTAAAGATATAAAAAGTACAGCTTATACTGATGATATTTATTTTCCAATATTATTGAGCTTCTGGAAGATTAGGATTGCGGATAATTAATGCATATGTTCCTCCAAACAGTAGTGTAGTGGTATCAGAGCTGTAAAATTTGCATTCATATTCAGAATTCTAAGTACAAGTGAATAAGGACAAAAGAATGCTATTCATTGAAAACAAAATTGATCCATGAATAAAATTTTCAATTCACATTCAATTTCAGAAAATTGATTTATTATTCATTTCGATTATTCATTTTTCTTTATTCAGAATAATGAATTCATTTTTTTATTCAAATGAATGCTATTCATAAAGAATGCAATTCACAAAGAATCGTTATTCATTTTGCATTCATGCATTCATTTTTTATTCATTATGCATTTTTTATTCATTATTCATTTTGACGTAGAATTACGTCTTACAGCGCGGTTTGTATGGGGTCGTTTTAACAGATTTTTTGAAGGTCATGCAACGTTTTTGGCGAATACTTTAGGGTATACCTACAGCCTTTAATACTTATCGTTCAAAGATAATATATATACTTAAATATCAGATATATCCTACGCTGAATGAATATCTAATTTTGGATTTTGTCACTATTATATGAAAGTCAGAAAATAGTAAAATATAAGAAGAAAAATGCATGTTTTTATATAAGAAAATCAATCATCAGCTGCTTATGTGCCTGCTGCTTTCTTTGTTTTTGTTTCGTTGTTTATGGTTGTATTGTTTTAATTTTGCACGAACTGATAGGTTCGTATTCAGCTTCAGAATGATTCTATGGCCAATCGGATGCAGTGGGATTATCTGAGGTCATAGGCGGGTCATTGGTACTATGATGGGTTCCATGGAACATTTGGACCAAAATGGATGATTCTATGGCCAATCGGATGCAGTGGGATTATCTGAGGTCACAGGTGGGTCATTGGCACATTTATGGGTTCCATGGAACATTTGGACCAAAATGGATGATTCTATGGCCAATCGGATGCAGTGGGATTATCTGAGGTCACAGGCGGGTCATTGGTACTTTGATGGTTTCCATGGAACATTTGGACCAAAATGGATGATTCTATGACCAATCGGATGCAGTGGGATTATCTGAGGTCACTGGTGGGTCATTCCCACATTTATGGGTTCCATGGAACATTTGGACCAAAATGGATGATTCTATGGCCAATCGGATGCAGTGGGATTATCTGAGGTCACAGGCGGGTCTTTGGTACTTTGATGGGTTCCATGGAACATTTGGACCAAAATGGATGATTCTATGGCCAATCGGATGCAGTGGGATTATCTGAGGTCACAGGCGGATCATTGGTACTTTGATGGTTTCCATGGAACATTTGGACCAAAATGGATGATTCTATGGCCAATCGGATGCAGTGGGATTATCTGAGGTCAAGGGCGGGTCATTGGCACATTTATGGGTTCCATGGAACATTTGGACAAAAATGGATGATTCGGATGATTCTATGGCCAATCGGATGCAGTGGGATTATCTGAGGTCACAGGCGGGTCATTGGTACTTTGATGGGTTCTATGGAACATTTGGACCAAAATCGATGATTCTATGGCCAATCGGATGCAGTGGGATTATATGAGGTCACTGGTGGGTCATTCCCACATTTATGGGTTCCATGGAACATTTGGACCAAAATGGATGATTCTATGGCCAATCGGATGCAGTGGGATTATCTGAGGTCACAAGTGGGTCATTGGCACATTTATGGGTTCCATGGAACATTTGGAACAAAATGGATGATTCTATGGCCAATCGGATGCAGTGGGATTATCTGAGGTCACAGGTGGGTCATTGGCACTTTTATGGGTTCCATGGAACATTTGGACCAAAATGGATGATTCTATGGCCAATCGGATGCAGTGGGATTATCTGAGGTCACAGGTGGGTCATTGGCACATTTATGGGTTTAATGGAACATTTGGACCAAAATGGATGATTCTATGGCCAATCGGATGCAGTGGGATTATCTGAGGTCACAGGTGGGTCATCGGTACTTTGATGGGTTCCATGGAATATTTGGACCAAAATGGATGATTCTATGGCCAATCGGATGCAGTGGGATTATATGAGGTCACTGGTGGGTCATTCCCACATTTATGGGTTCCATGGAACATTTGGACCAAAATGGATGATTCTTTGGCCAATCGGATGCAGTGGGATTATCTGAGGTCACAGGTGGGTCATTGGCACATTTATGGGTTCCATGGAACATTTGGACCAAAATGGATGATTCTATGGCCAATCGGATGCAGTGGGATTATAAGAGGTCACTGGTGGGTCATTCCCACATTTATGGGTTCCATGGAACATTTGGACCAAAATGGGTGATTCTATGGCCAATCGGATGCAGTGGGATTATCTGAGGTCACAGGTGGGTCATTGGCACATTTATGGGTTTAATGGAACATTTGGACCAAAATGGATGATTCTATGGCCAATCGGATGCAGTGGGATTATCTGAGGTCACAGGCGGGTCATTGGTACTATGATGGGTTCCATGGAACATTTGGACCAAAATGGATGATTCTATGGCCAATCGGATGCAGTGGGATTATCTGAGGTCATAGGCGGGTCATTGGTACTATGATGGGTTCCATCGAACATTTGGACCAAAATGGATGATTCTATGGCCAATCGGATGCAGTGGGATTATCTGAGGTCACAGGTGGGTCATTGGCACATTTATGGGTTCCATGGAACATTTGGACCAAAATGGATGATTCTATGGCCAATCGGATGCAGTGGGATTATCTGAGGTCACAGGCGGGTCATTGGTACTTTGATGGTTTCCATGGAACATTTGGACCAAAATGGATGATTCTATGGCCAATCGCATGCAGTGGGATTATCTGAGGTCACAGGCGGGTCATTGGCACATTTATGGGTTCCATGGAACATTTGGACAAAAATGGATGATTCTATGGCCAATCGGATGCAGTGGGATTATCTGAGGTCACAGGCGGGTCATTGGTACTTTGATGGGTTCTATGGAACATTTGGACCAAAATCGATGATTCTATGGCCAATCGGATGCAGTGGGATTATATGAGGTCACTGGTGGGTCATTCCCACATTTATGGGTTCCATGGAACATTTGGACCAAAATGGATGATTCTATGGCCAATCGGATGCAGTGGGATTATCTGAGGTCACAGGTGGGTCATTGGCACTTTTATGGGTTCCATGGAACATTTGGACCAAAATGGATGATTCTATGGCCAATCGGATGCAGTGGGATTATCTGAGGTCACAGGTGGGTCATTGGCACATTTACGGGTTCCATGGAACATTTGGACCAAAATGGATGATTCTATGGCCAATCGGATGCAGTGGGATTATCTGAGGTCACAGGTGGGTCATTGGTACTTTGATGGGTTCCATGGAACATTTGGACCAAAATGGATGATTCTATGGCCAATCGGATGCAGTGGGATTATCTGAGGTCGCAGGTGGGTCATTGGCACATTTATGGGTTCCATGGAACATTTGGACCAAAATGGATGATTCTATGGCCAATCGGATGCAGTGGGATAATCTGAGGTCACAGGCGGGTCATTGGCACATTTATGGGTTCCATGGAACATTTGGACCAAAATGGATGATTCTATAGCCAATCGGATGCAGTGGGATTATCTGAGGTCACAGGCGGGTCATTGGTACTTTGATGGGTTCCATGGAACATTTGGACCAAAATGAATGATTCTATGGCCAATCGGATGCAGTGGGATTATCTGAGGTCACAGGCAGGTCATTGGTACTTGGATGGGTTCCATGGAACATTTGGACCAAAATGGATGATTCTATGGCCAATCGAATGCAGTGGGATTATCTGAGGTCATAGGCGGGTCATTGGCACATTTATGGGTTCCATGGAACATTTGGACCAAAATGGATGATTCTATGGCCAATCGGATGCAGTGGGATTATCTGAGGTCACAGGCGGGTCATTGGTACTTTGATGGTTTCCATGGAACATTTGGACCAAAATGGATGATTCTATGGCCAATCGGATGCAGTGGGATTATCTGAGGTCACAGGTGGGTCATTGGCACATTTATGGGTTTAATGGAACATTTGGACCAAAATGGATGATTCTATGGCCAATCGGATGCAGTGGGATTATCTGAGGTCACAGGCGGGTCATTGGTACTTTGATGGGTTTCATGAAACATTTGGACCAAAATGGATGATTCTATGGCCAATCGGATGCAGTGGGATTATCTGAGGTCACAGGCGGGTCATTGGTACTTTGATGGGTTCCATGGAACATTTGGACCAAAATGGATGATTCTATGACCAATCGGATGCAGTGGGATTATCTGAGGTCACAGGCGGGTCATTGGTACTATAATGGGTTCCATGGAACATTTGGACCAAACTGGATGATTCTATGGCCAATCGGATGCAGTGGGATTATCTGAGGTCACAGGTGAGTCATTGGCACTTATATAGTTTCCATGGAACTTTTGGACCAAAATGGATGATTCTATGGCCAATCGGATGCAGTGGGATTTTCTGAGGTCACAAGTGGGTCATTGGCACTTTCACGTGAATACGAACTTCACGTGTTGTTCGTGAATAAAAGACACGTTTAGTTGATTTTTGTGTTTTTACTTTATTTTTTTAAAAACACGTGAACACGTGCTTACGTGAAACTGGAAGTTCTAGTTCGTATTGGTAGCATTGTAAGCATTGGTTCGCATTGGGTGTATTTATGCACTTCTGTTCTAGTTTACTAAGTGCTCTATTTTGAAACCAGAGGTCATGAATCTCTTTTCAACTCAGTCAATGAACTCGAACTGTTAACTTTAACGAAATGGGTCTGTGATCCGGTTAGATTTAACTCTTATGAAAAAAAAACGAGTTGGATCATATTTCGTTTTATGCTTTTACCCAATAGATGGCGTAAAATTTTAATTTTTGTTTTTATGTGTTTAATTTTTATACAGTGTAGTTCGCAAACTATACATCGAACGGAGAGGAAAGGGTAGCACGCAAACTAAATATCGGACGAGAGTGGCACTAATTGAAAAGGCATGTGCTCAGCGTGAAATATAGTTACCATACAATTTTTAAAAATCGGGATTTTAATTTTAATTTGAAATTAGTAGTTAAACTGACTGTAGCTCGCAAACTAAATATATATCGGGCAGAGACGAAAGTGGCACCAATGGAAAGTGCATTTGCTTCGCCTTCTTTTCAACTAAGTCAATGAACTCAACCTATCAAACTTAACGAAATGATCGAAAAAATTTGAAATTTTGCTTGTTTCTTTTTGCTTGCTCATTTAATCATACTTACTTTTTAACTTTTTCTTTGTTTTGGCCTCGATAAGTAGTCCATAATTGAGTGTTATTAATTAATTTGTTAATTTTTGTAAGATCAATAAAAATACGTGCAAAATGAACAAAACAATCATACCAAAGAGACAAAGTAGAAGAGGTTACAACTTAAACGGAATTCTACGTCTACACTTACGATACTATCGAAACTGTGTCTTTTTTTATTCATTATTCATTTTTTATTCATTATTCATTTTTTATTCATTATTCATTTTTTATTCATTATTCATTTTTTATTCATTATTCATTTTTTATTCATTTCTTCATTTTTTATTCATGAGAGAACACTATTTTCACTCAATTCACGCGAAGCTTCCCAGTGGCGAATTTAAAATTGAAATTTTACTTCAATTTAAAACATAAAACAATTGGCCCAAGATCCCGGTAATTGCGCTGTTGCACCGAACTAAAAATATACTACTTTGGTTGCAAAATTAACACCACAGGCATGAATAAAAAATGAATAATGAATAAAAAATGAATAATGAATAAAAAATGAATAATGAATAAAAAATGAATAATGAATAAAAAATGAATAATGAATAAAAAATGAATAATGAATAAAAAATGAATAATGAATAAAAAATGAATGCATGAATGCAAAATGAATAACGATTCTTTGTGAATTGCATTCTTTGTGAATAGCATTCTTTATGAATAGCATTCATTTGAATAACAAAATGAATGCATTATTCAGAATAACGACAAATGAATAATAGAAATGAATAATTAATCAATTTTTAAAAATTGATTGTGAAATCTAAATTTTATTCATGAATCAATTTTGCATTCATTGAATGTATTCTTATTTCGTTATTCACTGATTCAAAATTTTGTAGAAGCAATCAAATTGAATGCATTCTTTTACAGCTCTGAGTGGTATACACAAGTCTGGCAGACTGTCTAGACTATATTCTTAATATTTTTGACGTTAATGACGACATTTTATTGTTGGGCGAGTTTAATCTGCCCGACTTAAAATGGCATTCTTCTGACGATGAGACATTTTTTGTGCATCTAATGCGAAGACTCTTGGAGAGCATATCGACCCAAATTTGTTCTACATCCTATAACGCATCACCCTGTAAAATATCGTAGCTGAAATCCCTATAGGTTCTCCAAAAATGTAGTGTATATTTTATCATATGTTACAATAATTTTTTTTTTGAGGGCGAAATGTGCCATACAAAAATATTACATGCATAGCAGTGATGATATCGGATCATTTTCGAGAGTACTTTTTTACAAAGGCAAATAGTACTTTTTTATTGTTTAGGGTACTTTTTATTAAGTAATAATATATGAGTAAATTCATAAATTAAAACGAATACCTTTTTAAATTTTATTATATTTATCACATAAAAGAATAATAAATAATCAATAATCGGCTTCAGAACCCGATATATATGTATGTTAAGGTGCCTTAACCTCTATGGGGGAAAAAAAATGTCATTGCCACCAACTTAAAATTAACCGTGATAGATTCTAAGATGAATGCACAACATTTTTTTTGCTATAACGATAGCCACCAGTGAGCTAACCCATGTTGAAAAACATCCAAAAACCATGTTTTTCGTAAAAATATTAGCTGGTTTACAAATAAACAAATGGTTGGAAATAGCAGTACTGACGAAGATCCAAAAATTTTAAATCTTTGCCACCTGACCAAAGATATTGCGAATTTTAATGAAAATGTTCGACTTTTTCTTGGGAAAAGTTCTTGTTCTGGGAACATTTCTCAAATCAACGGCAAATTAATACGTGACAGGGCGAGAATTTTGGCAAGAAGTTTATGACATAATTTTCATAAATGATTTTGTTTTAAACTCTTGACATATTATCTTTTCAAGTTAAATTCTTTAATATACCAGAGTACTTTATTCGGCAAGAAGGTACTCGGGTACTTTTGTAAAGTCAATAGTACTCAAAAAAGTACTATTCCACTCAAAATATCATCCCTGATACATAGCTACTAGTTTTTGTGATATTTACATAATTTTTTTTAATTTAAAAGTAGAATGTGAAGCGGATTGCAATAACAATAGAGTTCAGCTACTACAGAGAGTAGCTGAACTCTAGAGCTCGCTTTATGTAGCCTCTTCGTACCATTCCTCTATTAGTTTTACCATTACTTAAAGTAAAGCAATACTAAGGTTTAAAGAAATATTTCATAAATGAGACTAGCAGTTTTTGTGAAGCACTCAATCATTCGCATAGCTTCATTCGAAAAAAAAAACAAAATCAATTGAACAACCTATGGATATTTTGAAAATCCCCCTAAAAAATCTATGAAAAACTTAAATTTGACTTTTTTGTTAAAAATGTTGTACCATAATCCTTTATGTATATCCTCGAACAAATTTAAAGATAAATTTCAATGATCTCAACTCCTTCTTATCCTGTGTTTACGGACAACACACAGACGGACGGACGGACATGAATAGCTCGACTCACGAGGTGACGCTAGTCAAGAATATATATACTTTTCTTTATTGGACTCGCTTCGTTCTATGCGTTACAAACGTTTGCACAAAGTTAATATACCCTGACCTTTCAGGTTAAGGGTATAAAAAATATATAAATTTTTAAATTGTTATCTTTATAACACAAATAGTCTTAGGCTACCCTTTACCTTGGCGACACAAAATTTAATGTTTCGCTAAAAAATACATTTCACTGGAATTAGAAAAGCTGGAAACTTCGGGGAGTCTTCGAAATATAATTCTTCAACTTTTTATGCAAAGAAATTAACCTGGTATTTGAGAGCGGGTACTCTCTGCAAAGGCTGCACCCACGCAGCATCAAATGTAGTGTTTTTGTGAATTGATTTATTTAAATAGTACTTTTTATTCCGATTTATTTAAAATTAAATAAAACTCACTTATAACAATTCATAGATGTTGTTAAAGTGAAATACAAGACGAAGATAGGACACGATCTTGAACTGATTTCCTCTTACTGCGAAGGACAGTTCAAGTTGTATGGAATCTCCTTTAATCGAGAATATGCAGACCTTAACGTCAAAACCTGATGCAGTAACAAAGACAAAGTTGATATACGGAAAGGATGCCAAAAGGTTATTTTGTCTATGGAAAAGGTGATGGGGTGTTATAAATATTAATTTTTTC
This sequence comes from Tetanocera ferruginea, assembly GCA_958299015.1. Classification (NCBI taxonomy): domain Eukaryota; kingdom Metazoa; phylum Arthropoda; class Insecta; order Diptera; family Sciomyzidae; genus Tetanocera; species Tetanocera ferruginea. The sequence goes on from OY282642.1 coordinate 74,600,902, forward strand.
GAGTTTTTATTTTATTTTTGTTCACGTTGCAATTTCTGAGACCCCCTCTTCCCCTATCGTTGCATATCGTAATACATTTCAAAACCCCTTTCCCAACTAAATCGGTAACGTAATTTATGAACGACCCCTCCCCTGATGGTTAATGTGCAAATTGCATGATTTTTATCCTGATTTGCCTACACAAAAAACTCGCTAAAGAAAAACCACTAATTAGATTTGCTTGAAACTTTCACAGTATGTTTCCAATACTATGTTAGTTCATATAAGTATAAAATAAAAATTTCACAAACAGATTTTTTCTAAGGTAAAAGGCGGCCTAAAAATTGAAAATTATTCTTTATGTGAAAATTATTTTTATGTGTAATGATCACAATTAATATATTAAATTCAAACATTCTCGATAAAATATTAATTTATCTATCTTAAATAGCATCGCTTTATATAAAATTGATTTTTAAGGGCCTTGTGTCTTTTTAAAAAAAAGATCAATTCGTTTCAAAATATTATATAGATTTAAATACATTCACAGGAATTCGAAACATGAAAAGCTGCCATCGTTTTTTTTTGTTTTCATTTAATTTTTTACTTTAAAAAATTTGCACAAATGATTGTACATATTTTTAAGTCTCTTAAGTGGACGATATTGCTCAGGTATAATTTATTCAAAGCAATTTTAAGGACAGTTCATTTATGTTTTCTTTTATTTTATTTTCTTGGTTTTCTGACCTTGAAAATTTGTGTTATTATGTATTATGATGTAAATAAAACCATGCTGATGATATAAGGTGGAAGTGGCAAGTGAAAACCTTGTTATTCAGATTCAATAATAGAAAATTGAATTTTTACGAATTTAGTATTTAAAAAATATACAAATTCTTCCGCAAGATGTTAAAGGAAAAAAAAAAAAAAATTCGCAATACACGTTTTTCTCTCAATAAAATTGTACCAATTTGAATATTTTATAGTACCGGTGTACAAATTGTGACATTAAATTACGTTTGATTGCTTCCTAATGGCTTCCTGAAATTTCAATTTGTATTGTAAGCGAAGCCATCCACCATGCAACCACAACCACAACCACAACAACAACAACAACAACAATAACAACAATAACAATACATGTAACAACGCTACATAATACAAATTGTCATCAATTGAGACTCGTTTAATCTGCCACCCGCCAAAGTCGTTGAGAAGCCACCGCAACACCTCTTCTGATGGAAGATGGCAATATTGCAGCTCATAGTCACGCATTTAATAGCTCGATACACGCCCACTTGACGACATGACTTGTTAAGAAGTGCAATCCAAGTGCGAGTAACCCAGAGTGGTGGAGGTGCAGACAATAACGATGAGGACAAGTTATTCAAGTGAACTCTGAAGATGAAGACAGGACAACTAAGCATAGAGGTTGGTTGACAAGCTCCTTAAGGATTTGTGTGGGAAAATAAGCAACCGACACTCAAACAAAGGATACAAACAGACAATTATTGCAGGGCAAACGATTGCGATTTCCACTTGTTGAATCGGTTCCGTTGTGCTTTGTAGTGAACATGACGCCAAAAGCAGCAAAACAAGCGAAGGCAAGCAAGTGGAAAACAAACACAATGAAAAGGATCAAAAGTCCTTTGTAAGTGTGAGTTAAGTATCAACCACAACAACATCAACAACAGCCAAAGGGTACTTTTGAACAGCAGCATTAAAGGCAAAGGCTTCAAGATGTTGCCGAAAGTTTTTTTCCTGAAACTCACTCATTCATTCACTCACTCATATATAATACACACACACACACACACACACGTGCTGACAGGATTTGAAGGCATGTCGAGAAAGTGTCGAGGTGGTAGATAAATAAACAAATCCTGAATGAAACAGTAATCAGTAAAGCGCAAGAAACAAGGGCGTGCGACACGGTTTTATGACAGCTCTTAACTTCACTTATTAATCGTTGGGTGGTTATGGTTGGGTTGCTGGCTTATTTTGTTGGAATAGGGACACCCATTTTGTGGTATGCTTGAGCGCACTTTGCTGCCAATTCATATATTATTAAGTTTGTAGCATACTTTTTGGCGTTTGGCATGAGTCAAGTCTCGTCATGTGAACAGGTTGGCATATTTTTTTGGTTGCTGTTTTGGTTCTAGCTATTACCGCAGGCCTTTTAATTTGCAACACCTAAAGACATGGTGGTGGAAAGCAAACAAGTGTTTGTCAACTGTTTTACTTTAATTTGGTTGAATTTAATTTATGGCATAATTTGCTAGTAAATTCAGCTTATCAAGATGGGCTCAAAGAAAAAATTGTTAATTTTTTCTTAAGAGTGGATAATCTTTTATTATCAGAAGAGTCGCTTAAGTCCCAAGCCAAGAGTTAATCTTGGATAAATTTCTGGTTTAAACATTTTACAAATTAGGCAGCAGAATTCAACTTGTTTAGAGCGGTTCAAGTTAAAATTTAATGTTTTAAGCAAAATCGTTTTGAATTGCACCAAAAATTAAATTTTTTTCCATGGATAAAAGGATTTTTTGGGTGATTATTCGAAAAAATTTATGTATTCTGATGACACGATAGAAGTTAAAACCAATTCTGAAAGATATATGTATCTGTTATGCTATAATTTAAGAGATACTTTACTCTTTTTACTTGCTATTATTTGGGGCCTCGGTAATCGAGTGGTTAGCGTGCTTGACTGTTAACCTAGAGATTCCAAGTTTGAATCCCAGTCTAGCCATGGTCCTTCGCTTTTACATTTCTTTAATTCTTTCCTCGTTTCTAACCAACTGAAATTAATAATTCATCAATATATACGAGTTTGGAAGTTGTAGTTGGTGGTAGAGATGTTTGTGGAATGAGATTGCTTAATAACTGGAATTGACTGAGGTAAAGGCATAATACATGCATCAGATTCAAATTCGCATGTTGATATAGCACTTACAATCTCCTACTTATCTATCACTTCATTTTCGAACCAAGGCAGACTTGACTAGGTTGTAGGAATATTGACACCTGAAATCGGTTCAAAGCTAAAAAAAAAAATGTCTTCACCGAAACGTTATACACGGCCGTTTGGAGAAGTTTAAAATTTGGCGAATGTGAACGATATTGTTAAAAAAAATTTTGTTTTCAACTCACAAAAGTGGCAATAGGAATGAAAATTAATAATTGGTAAATATTTACTTTGTTCCAGAGTTCAGAAAAATTCGCTGCAGTGCCTTTATGAGTGCACGATAAAAAAGGTTTTAGGGCTGTCAGCTTATAATACGGTTTTTCAAGATTTTAAACATTAATGCTGATTTCGAATCTGAGGTCAGAATTTTAACAATTTAAAATGACTGTAAGGGTAGCCACCTAATTCTTTTTATTTGTACCAATTCGGTGCTGGGGCGAACTATTAAAAAATTCGTAAAAATGGGTCGCTGAATCCGAATCCGTTGTCAGACTTTGAAAATAATGAAATAAACTTATATAATAAACGTATAATGTCGTCAGGATTTTAAAATTCAAGGAGACATAAAGGACATAAAAGACGAAATTATTTCATTTGATAGATATAGTGACAGAACAGCTGTAGTATTTTTTAATACCTTCAATATTACTTATCCGAAAAGTATGTCTCAAACTTTTCAGTTTTTAATGAAATACTTTTTCAAAGTTTATCCATCCCAAAGTGGGGTCAAAATTAAAAACATTAGCAATTTAAGAAAAATTAACACTCTCATAAGAACCGTCGATCGGGTTTCTCAATCTGAAATTCTGTAGTGATTTTGCTTTTTTCTTGATTTTGTATGTTAATTTCCATATTTTTTTTTTTAATTATTTATTTTAATTGTATTTATATAATTAAAAACCTGTGAATTTGAAATATTTTTAATTTTTTGTCTTTCAGCTAATAAACGTGATTTTCTACAGTGAAAACAATAATAAAATATGTTTAATTTTACTGTTTTTTTTTATTGCAAAAGAAATGTTGAATTTTACTATAATAACAGAAGTTAATTTAGATTACTATAAAGGCAGAAGAAAAATTAAACAGCAGATATTTAATTGAAAAATTTGGTACGAAAAATTGAAAATGGGCTAGTTCGTGGGCGAATGAGGGAAAATGTACACATACCATGATGGAAAATTTTCCATTTGATAAATGTCCACATACATTCCTGTGGCTCACATATTAATGATTTTATAGGATTTTCTGTATTGTGGGTTGTATGGAAGGTGGGCGAGTTCGTAAACGGATTACGCCCAAATTCCGCCTGTGTGTTGCCCGTAAACAGAGGATAAGAAAAAGGAGTTGAGATAATTAGATGAAAATAGATACACATAGCCACAATGGACCCAAAGATCTGCACTATTGAATATTTTTATAATCCGCCGACGGACACGCCTACCTCCAATAAAAGGCAACTATTGAAAAATCAATAAATAAGCTTATCATTTACCTACAAAAATAAAATTTGGTACGTATGTATTTGCTACGTATGTATTGTATATCAAAACAAAGATGCTTAAGCTACAGAGATAAAAATTGGTATGTATATATTAGGCTGGGTTGATTTTTAAACCGATGTTGCCTGGGCGATTTTCGGTTCGGGCATAAAAAGTTATTAAACAAAACAAAAAAAAAAAGGGGACTGGGGGTACACTTTACCCCATCGCACCCACAATTTTGTGAATTTTTTCTATAGGAATTTTTTTCAAAATTCTTTTTCAGATAGAAATTTTTTTTTTTCAGATATCCACCTTATTATTAACTGCAGTCATTCACACCATATATTTGTGTGGTGCTATGGAATATTTTGTTTTTGAAAATCCGTCCTAGGTGGCGCTGTAGGCACAATTTTTATGCAGTTTCATTACCGATTTATATGATATACATAAACTTATATATATGATACCATATAAGATATGGTGCAAATATAAGGTGGATACCTGCAGTGGTTCAGCCGTGATGGTCACAATTACATACGCACCAACGATAAGAATATACTTTGAATTTACTGAAATTTTTTCTTAAGGAATTTGTTACGGTAAAGTTTTGTATGACAAAGTATAAATGTAAGACCGTTTTTGGTTGAATCGGGTGTGAGGATTTCATATCTGGCGTTCGTTTTGCCCTAGCTGTGAACGTTTTTTAAAAAGAAAATTTTGAAAAAAATTCCTATAGAAAAAATTCACACAATTGAGGGTACGATGGGGTAAAGTGTACCCCCAGTCCCCTTTTTTTTGTGTTTTGTTTAATAACTTTTCATGCCCGAACCGAAAATCACCCAGGCAACATCAGATTTTTTGCCTCCATACAAATCGACCCAGCCTAGTATATATATTATAACAAAAAATAGTTTTCTTAGAAAAATGGACATCATCTGTCCACGTACACGCCTACCTCCCATGCAAACCATAAAACTGCATAAACAGTTTTGTAAATTCAACTTTATTGAGAACTGATGCAACTTTGTGCGGTCAAAAAAATAGAAGTGTTTTATTAATACATATCAAGCATTGCAAAATTTCGCTAAATTATTTTATAAATACACAAAAAGTAAGTATTGAGCTATTTTTCCTTATAGTTTTAAAAAACAAAATTTAGTTGTGCCGCATTTTTACAAAAATGGGACCAGGAAAACATTGTTCTGTTGAAAAGCGAGAAATTGATAATAAAATTAATTTATGAGAGCAAAACATACAAAGAGGTTGAAAATCTGCTCAAATGTTCACCAACCACGATTTGAAATGCCATCAACTATAATAAAAACCAGAGACACGTGGACGCAAGAAAGTTACGACGGTGAAATTGATTAAACAAGTGGTACGGTACTATAAGGCTAGTCCATTTGCCTCTGCAGTACAAATATAAGAAGAGCTTAATGTAGCGTAAGTATTCGTACTTGACGTAGACTTTTTAAGGAACAATATTTGAGTACGCATGGTCCTCATAAAGTGTCACTTTTAACCAAGAAGCATGTTCTTAAAAGGATTCAGTTCCCCAGAGATCATTCTTTGTAGCCAAATAAAAATTAAAGAACATTTGATGGTCGGACGAGTCCAAAATTGTAATGTATGGTTGTAAAGGATCTCGTCAATATGTTCGAAGTCCCAAAAAAAGTTAGTTTAACCCTAAGTATACCACAAAAAACATTAAGCACGGTGATTGCAAAATCATGTCTTGGACATGCATTTCTTTCTATGGTGTTGGTCCAATTTATTGTATAGAAGTTTTAGTAGATCAACATCTTTACCTCAAAATGTTACATGAAAATATGCTCACGTATGCCAAGAAAACTTGCGAAGAATTAGTTCTGGGACAATCGGATCGAGCTCTTGATATGGCCTGCTCTGTCGCCGGATTTGAGTCCGATTGAAAATTTGTGGTGTGATGTTAAAAAGGGCATTGCTGACTTTAAACTTTCAAACAAACATCAGCTTTGGGAAGAGGTTGAGCGAATTAGTACTCCATACCTATCAAGACATGTCAGGAGGTTATGCACTCAATGTTTCGTCGTTGTAGAGTAGTATTTGCTTACAAAGGTCATACAACTAAGTATAAATTACAAGGAAGAATTACAATTTATCTGAACTGTGAATTTAATTACCAAATTTTTTGTTATTTTTCTATTTTTGTTGAATTTTTTATGGTCACTACTATTTTTTTACCACTTAAATATGACGCAAGTGGCAGATATTTACAGTTATTTTGAGCTACTAGTTTGTTTTAGCTCAAAGTTTTTGTTAAATAAATTATAAGATGTGGAGAATACTAATTCTTAAAGAAAAATTATTGAAAAAATATTGGGCTTCATTAGGCCACGGACATGCCCACTTACAATACTATAAATTTTTTTTTAAAAGAAGGTATAGGGTATTTCATAGTCGTGCTAGACCGTCTTTAGACTTTCTTTACTTGTTTTAACATGGTTTTGATCTAAAACTCATGGGAAAAAAATAATTTGCATTCAAGTACGGTAAGTAGTGTCCGACCGAATATTCCGTTTCGGTTTCGGCCTTTTTCATCAGTTTCGGCTATTCGACATCAATAGGGCTCAAACCGAATATTCGGTTCATTTATTTCAATCGTAAATGTGAGTTCGCTTTCATCAAAATTTTTAATGGTGTTGAGTAGAACAAAAACGTGAAATGCACAATCATTTGATTGACCGTATTAGTTGGGCCCAGAACAAAACGATACATAAATGTATTTTATTGCATTTCGAAAATGCAAACACGCTTGTTTTTTAAGGTTATAATATTAAGATATTTAAATTTAAACACTCAAAAATTTCTTAAATGGTAGAAAAAATTATCTCTTTATTTATTTTTTTAAAGTTGAACTTTAGTATTCAAGGAATATTTATCTTATATATATATCGGCAAATCCAGTGTCACTCACGTTTCAGTCAAAGCAGTAAACATAAATTTTTCTCCATTAAATATAAAAGCTTTTAAAATAAAATTATATGGGTACAATAAGTCTAAGGCTCATTATTATAAGTTCATGCAAAAAATTTTATATTTAGTTACACATTTCGAAAAAACTATCTTTAATTGGTGTGTCACTCTTGTTTCCGTACCATTTGAATTTTTGGAGTTCTTCTAACAAATTGCTTAAAATCTGCGAATTGTTTGAATTAATATAAGGAATAAAGTAATTTTCCATAACGAAATTGAGTAGAAATTTTAACTGCAGAAACAAATTAATTTTTTCTCAGAATTTTAATATTTTTCATATACTGATTTTGTCACTCACGTTTCAAAACAATTTTAAGTGTCTATTTTTTGCATCGTGGTTAATCTGGTGAACTTTATTAAGCATATTTTGTAAAAAAATGTTTTCTTAATATTAAGGAAATTTTTACACAAAAAAGAAAAAAATGTTATGGAAAGGATTATGTAAAGCATAATATAGTTAAACAAAGAATTCATAATATAAAAACAACACAAAAACTATTTCAGATATACATATATCATTTAACAAAATTTATTCCTGTTCTGCATCCGAATCTCTAAGTTAACCCTGAACTGTACAAAACCCTAATTCGTTGACCCTTACGCTCATTTAAAACTAAAGAATCCGGATTTAACTATAATATGTCTTTTATTTTTTTCATACGTTCTTTTAGTGTCAGCTTTCACTTCTTCTTGATGTTTACATCATCTTCTTTAACTTCTAATACAAAAATAAACAAACAAAAAAATTAAATGTCACTCACGTTTCATTTCTTCAAATGCTTTATTAATGAAAAATAATTGCGTCTGCTTGATTTAAAACAATACAAAAATCACTAATATTGAATAAAAAGTAAATTCAAGACATAAATTGTGCCAGCCAAGTATTTTCCAGTATAATCCAACTTATCAATAAAAATTTTCACTCACGTTTCACTCTTGAATCACTTTTTTAAATTATTTTTTTTCCATAGAAAATGATTTTTTTAAAAAATTTTAATATTCATTTTTCAAAAGAAAATGTTTCAGTTAACTGTGCTTTGATATTTATATCGCGAAATACCAAATTAAAATAAATAAAAACCTAGTTTTTTTAACTTGCTACAGATTTAAAATACATTCAATAAAATCAGTTCAATTTTAAGGATAAAATATGTTTTTTTCAAAATGTTTTCACCGTAGTAAAACACAAACAATATCCTTAACGTTGCATGTATTTTTATTGAACTTAAAGCATTTTTGTTTTTTAAGGTTAAGGTTAACTTTTTCTGGATTTGCCGATATACGTTATTTGAATCTTCTGAAATGTTATGTTTTGTAGAATTTTAACAAAAAATTTAAACAAAATAAAAATGTCCGAATTTCGGTTTCGATCATAATTTTGGTTTCAGTCGGACACTAACAGTTAGTGACGAATTCGGTCTCCTTTGCCACTTGCTATGGTAAAGGTGACGTGGAGCAGTAAACAAGGTCAACTGTGCAATTCTTAAAAATTTTATCCGATGACAATAAGAATATATTGATATTATAATGTCAAGAACAGGACGACAATTTTGGGACAATCTTAAGTCACGCACGTTCCATATTACAGTTTAAAAAAGAAATGTAATTTTTTCAAAATATTTTTCGATATTATTCAACAAAATATATATTAAGTTTGATTATATGTAAGTCATGAATAGTCTTAGTGTGACAGATTGACTGAATTTCATTGTTGAACTCAGAAGTTGTAGTTTTTAAACTTGTGCCTGGCACGCCCATCACAGATGTTCAAGTGAATTCAACAATTAAACTAGTATAAATAATCATGTTTTTTTTTAGCATTCTGAAATCTTAGAACATCTAAAAATGAACCTTAGAGTAAATTCCTTAATTTTAAACACGGGCTAACTAGTTACCCAAGGCTCAGACAAAGTAAAATTAGACCTTTGAAATTGATGGTAATTTTTTAGAATGTCATCTTCAAATTGACCGATAAAAATCATTATAAATGTTGAATAACTCTTCAACAAACATGAAAAAATTGTAAAGAAGTCGTATGTTTTTTTAGCGTAGAGTAATGAGTTACCCCGTATGGCCGCTATGTGGTCTGGCTGAGGGGTGGCCGCTATGGGTTAACATAATGTTCAACAGGATAAAAAAATATCACTACCGCCTCTAAGGAATGAGCCATAAGTATTGATAGTTTATACATAGATATTCACATAATATTTCCGGCAACATAAATTATCTAACTTGATTAAGTTAAGGATAAAGGATAAAAAATTGAGGATTCAAGCGTTTTTCTTACCACTTACACTGACTCTCATCATTTAGCTCCCTAGAGCATCCTTTTCGAATTTTCTTGTTTTTTTTTTTTTTGGCAATCCAAACTTTTGGCAAGTGTCAAGCGGTCACTTGAGCGCAGTTTTCTAAAGTTCCCTTAATTGATTGACATCAAACTCAAACTGCTGCTATGAGTTAATGTAATCGGGGCCAATTACCTGCTTCACCAAACAACAACCGGGCATAGTGCTGTCACTCTTAGCTCGATGACTTGCTTCTATGTGTGTCTCTCTCAGATACTGTCGAGCCAAATGAACGAATAACTCTGGACAACTCAAGTTGCGCCTGATTCATTTAATCATTTATTCATGCAGAATTTATTAATGATGCAAAATTCGGCATTAAAATTTAATCCGACATAAAAAGTTGTCAGCTCGAATTTAGTCACCAAACGCCCGCCCACCATCATCAGGAAGCAAGACAACGAAGTTTGCGTTGATTTTTTCTTTGTGGACTGTGCAGCTACTTTAGCTCGTGCAAGAAAATGTTCAAGGATAACCACCATAAAAGCTAAATATTTTTTTTCTCTTTTTTTTCTTTGTTAACCCATGGCAACATGGTTCGCTTCCCTGCGCTTTTTTTGATTGAATTATTCAGAAAGTTCAAAAATAAGTTATACTCTATACGTAATACAGTAAGTGGCGCAAAAGGAAGCCAACTTCGTAGCAAACTTTGTCCTCGCACTATGGATAAAAAAACTCATCCTGGCGAAGTGTTGCAGTGTTTGACACTTTGTTTCACTCTACGCACGGCAGTGTTGGTGTCGTGTTGCTTACAATTTAACGCATCGCAACGTAAAATTTGAAGACTTAACGTAGAGTAGGGTAGGGTGTGAAAAACACGAACGCGCGAGAAGCCTGTTTGCAGCAACAAAAAGTCTAAAAACGAAACCTAAAAATAAAGAGAACAAAAAAAAAAGGAATCCTGGTGACGCTAGGACGCGTCATTGGTTGTGAAACTTTAAATTTTTTTTGGATTTTTTGTGCTTATGTCTTGATATTCCTTTTGCTGGGATGTCATGAATGACTGCTGCCAGTGTGCGGGAGTTAAGCGCCGGTATGCTTTTTTTCTCAGCTGCCATGGTGTCCTTAGAACGCAACTAGGACACCAATTCAGATTTTAATTTTTTGCGTTTTTTTTTTTTTTTTTTGTTATACTTACGAGTTTTATTTTTCCCACCCAATAAGCTTTTTTAATATAATAACTTGGCGGCAGTTCTTTTGTGTCGTTTCTACAGCTACTTAGCTGCTTCACAGTTGCTGCAAATGCAGTGTGTGGCTGGGGGACGGTGTTGGCAATTCCGTTTTTGATCATGTTTTGCTTTTTTCTTATCGTTATTGTTGTACTAAAGCATGCCTCGTGGGGGTTGCCCCGCCACCAATGCGTATTTTGCGGTTTTTAAATTATGTCGACCAACCTGTCGTCGTTTTTTTCCTTCTAACAGCCTCCACTGTCAGGCCTTTCGACACTTTTCCCACCACTTGGACTAATTTAGCTGCCGAGGAGTGGTCGTAATTTTTGACATTTTGTGCCTGCTTTCATTCAACTGACTTTATTATGTGACAATATGACGTTGATGATGAAGTAAAAATTGAGATTTCATGTCGTGATTGTTGCAGGAGCTGCGTCTTTGTCTTCTTGGCAATTGAATAAATTGAATATCCTCCCCCCCCTTCAAGCAGATGAGTCCTGGCGAAGGTGGTGGCTGTTGGCTTGGTTGCAACATATGTCAAGGTTTATTAGGTGCTTATAATGTACATCAATGCGTTGTGGTTTGAGTGACTTCAGTCATGAATGTTGCATGGTTCGTTCTCGAATTATTGACATGTGACATAATTTAATCGTAATTTCAACTGAATTCTTGTGTTTTATGGTGAGAAATAAGAATTTAGCATAATATAATATCTGGCGCCTTAAGAATTTTTCGTTTTATCGACATTTTTGTGTGTGTGTGTGTGTGCGTGTGTAGAAAACTGTTGAAATTTAATATTTTAAATTCACTCTAGTGCGAAGTTTATTATAGTAATCAAAATATGGTCTATATGAACTACCAACAGCGAATTTAGTAATATCATCTAATAATGTTTAACTCAGGAAGGACGTTTGCGAAATATTTTACTCAAAACATGATTAACTGATACCAACGATGCATATCATAATCATAATTAGTGTCCGACCGAATATTCGGTTTCGGCCTTTTTCGGCATTAATATGGTCGAAACCGAATATTCGGTTCATTTATTTCAATCGTAGATGTGAGTTCGCTTTCACCAAAATTTTTCTTAACTAAAGGCTGTGGCAATCAGATACCTCTCTGCTCTTCCTTCTAGTGTCGCCAATGAACAACATTTCAGTGCAACAGGGCAAATAATTCTTAATACAATAATAAATAACCGACGAAATAATTTAAATGGCGAAAATGCAGACAAGCTCAAATTTTAAGCTATTTAACTTTAAATACTAAAATGTTCTTGTAAAAGGCACTTTAATATTCAAAGAATATTTATCGTATACTGACATATATTGACAGGAAAATTAAAGAGTAAAAAATTGTACTCAGAAAACTGCATGTCTGATAATATTGGTAGAGCTTCCAATTCAAGCGCAATATTTTTGTCTCATTATGTGTGTACAAAGATATATTCAACCAAACTACTGCGGTTGCAACATAACAACACGAGGTGAAAACGAAAATGTTGGCATGTTGTCTACGACTTGATTATTTTGGATGCAGCACGACAAGCCGTATTTTCATGTCTTTTTATTATTTAACATGGAATTATCATTAAAAAACAAACACTTAACACAAATACAATGAGACCGAACAATAAAAAAACAAAAGAAGCACGAAATCAAACAAAAACATTAAGAAATGCCGATGTTCTTACTCTTGTCGCACGTCAATATAGAAAAAGTTCTAAATCGACGACAGCAACATTGCTGCAATGACGCATTGTCGTTGCAACATTTTCACCACATTCACCTCCATAAGAAAAGCATGTAAAAAAAATTTGACGTTTGACGCAATGCTGCAGCCGCAGTCAATGTGTCTAGGCTATCACGTATTGAATAAATGATTCACCTCATAGTTGTCAAGTATTATTGTCAGATTCTATTAATAGGGTTGCATTGCAAAAAAATAAAAACGTACTATTAAATCAAAGTTGCTTTGAACTTAAATGCTATTCGCAGCAGACTAATGGTATTTTCTTTTCCCGATTAATGAAATCGAGAATATATTGAAGTTTTCTGCACCCTCTATGCAAATAGTGCAGAATATACTACATTATTAATTTAACCCAAAAACGGTGCCCTCTTCTTAGTTGAAAAAAGAACAAAAAACCAAATTTTGTCATAATTCTACTTTAGGGTCATGCCCTTTTATTTTTTTTTCGAGTTGGATTATATGTATTTGGACTTGCTAAGGTGGTTAAATAAAAGGATGCTTTTTTGGTTTAGTAGTTAAAATTCATCAAGGTTCGAAAAAAACTCATAAAAATTTGTGATTTTTTATGATTTTTTGACGAATATTCACTATTAAACAACATGTTTGAACAGAGAAACTTGCCTTTATTGCAATTTATTTGAAAAACAAATTATTTACCGTTTTAACCAGAGTGGCGCCAAAATGCATATCCCATACTTGTGCTCTTAGCTGATCATGCGCTTCTAATATGAATATTTGGAATATTTTTTCTCTTTTTAGTAGAAACAGCTTTGAGAGAAGAGAAATGAATGAAAGTAGTAAATATATTTTCCAACAAAACAATATGAAAAGGTTCAAATCTGGTTTTTTTTTTATATAAATAATCTGGATTATTTTCTCGATTACATGTAAGCAGAATTTTGTTGGGGCTTTATGTTCAATATTTTCTTAACATGTCAACATGAGGGCAGAATTTTAAAATCGTAAATTTTGAGAGTGAACTGCAATTTATTTCACTTTTGAGATCAAAATTTTCATGACAAAACAACAATTCAATTTTAAAAGTCAGAATTTGTTTGAGAAGACAACCAAAAACTGCAAAATTCTTAAAGAGGGCCAAAATAATGAAAGGTTATTCTATGCCTTGATTCTATTCCCAGTGGAGACGTTCTGTAGCAAAAACCGACCTGTATAAAATTAATTCCAAATAAAATAGTACCAGTACAATTCTACTATAATTTCGTACTTATTAATTCCTAGCGACTAACACTTACTCCAAATAATACAAAACTACCTTTTGATGCAACTCTGCTGTTAGCTTTCATGCCAAGGTGGGTTTCAGATTAAAGCAGTGAGCTCTTTCAAGCGATACAAAACTGTTCCAGTAGTAAACCAAATTAGCGCTTTTTTTCTATGAATGAGTTGCTATGTCAGACATCAAAAATAATTGACAAGTGGTTAAAATGCATTGCTGTCCAATAAAAACTTTGACAAATATTAATGAATACGCACGTTCTTGTAGTTTTAGGGCATATTTTTAAAATTAATACTTAAAAAATAAACTTAAAAGAAACAAAAATTATAATTTCTTCGTTCTATTCGATAAACTGCTTAACATTTCATCAATTTAATAACTATTTTGACGTTAGAAATAGCGAACTATTCAGAAAATATAACTTATTGAGAGCGCTGGACGTGGCCACTGAGTTTTCACCAGACTGCATAAATTTAAGGAAACTGTTGAATTATGTATTTTATTATGGTAACTGGGGAGTATGTCAAAAATTGCACTAACACATTTATAGAGTTTATGTTGGTATTGTTGCCATTTTGACAGAAGGCTATCTCTTTCTTGCCGAAATTTGTCGAAGTATAAGTATGATATTTATAAATTTATGGTATACAAATGATACTATTTTGGAGTAAAATAGCTGGTTGAATGGAAATGCAAGTTTTATACTATTGAGTGGGATAAATTAAAAAAAAAAATTTTTACAAAATAATAAATTCTAAAAAATTTCTACTCTGTCTACTTTACTCTATCTATATTTCTACCCCATCACCTACATACCCCGCAACCTTCTTTGCATATAACGAAAGTACATCAAAAACTTAGAATACACGGAGTAACAATAAATTCGACAGAATAACAATCAAGCAAAAGTGACTTCTGTGGGTAAATATCTACTCCACGAATGTAGTTAAAGTTTAAGCACTTCTTGAACACAGTCTCAAATACAGCCATGGACACTTAAATGGCACAAATGCTAACTTATTTTTTTTTTAATTTTCGTTTGAACTTGGTAATACATTCATCAACTATAGTTATAATTTTTTTAAGGCTCCTGTTTTATATTCTGTAAAACACCGAAAGAGATGTTCCATTACATACTTTTGTTTGCTCAGGCCATCTGTTTTTGTATAGGCATGTACGATCTGCAGTGGTCATATAAATAGCACACATAATAGTCCGTGAATAGGAGTAAACAAGATCATGTGTTATTGAATTTTCATGATTTTTTCACTGAATTAAGCCAATTCTGATTAAAATGGGTCACAGTCGAAAATTTAAAAGGCACTTAATATTGGTAAGGCTGAGGACATTTGTAGCTTTAAGCTAGGATTTGATATTCAACAAAAAAAAAATGCGGAAGTGTTGCAATAAAATTATAAATTTATTAATGTTATTGAAGCATTCATTACGGTTGTTATATTGCAGCAATGAAAGTGTGTATCTGTTGCTGTTTCTACACACAGTTGTTATATTTTGTTACGTAATGTACAGCATTCCAAGCATAAAGAAATAAAATGTCCGTGCATACTCTCAGGCTGCAAATCAAATGGCACGGATCAAAAGTTCTTGAGACAGGGTGTGTCTGTGGAATACAAGACATGAACTAAAACCTGTTCAATATTAATTGCATTTTCTTTGCCTGTTTGTCATGTGCTTATGTGGCATAGAGGTAGAGCTTCTGACTGTTAGCAGATGCTTAGTAGAATGTCCGGGTTCTAATCCCGTTGGCGACGAAAATTTTTTGAAAATGTTCATATTCATTCAAAACGTTAGCCTAGCGTCACGAATAAGAGACCTTGAAATTTCACTCGCCGCCAAAGAAGTTTCACTTAAAAAAATTTAAAGGATTGCTTAGTGGTTGCTAGAGTCCATTTTAATACTAACGACCAATTTTGGAAAAATGTGCTCTGAACTGACGATACAAAATTTTATAGGGTTGAAAATAATCCAACGGACCAGATGGAAAATATTTGTTTAGCGCCCCAAATGACGAACAAAGTATACAAAACATCATTAAAGCATAGAGGAGGCAACCTAATGACTTGGGGAGCTTTTTCCTGGCACGTCATTGAGCCAATTGTTCGAATACTAGAAATCTAATATATATAAAATCAAATGTTTGTCCCTCTGTCTGTCTGTCTGCACCGTTTATCCGATTGAGCTGAAATTTGGACAGCGAGTACGTTTTATATAGAGAAATAACATAGGGGTGTAAAAAAATGGGCGGAAGTATGTGGGCGTGGCACTCTATACTAACTTCTAAACGCCTATACCGATTTTAATAAAATTTGGTATGAAGGTTCAACTGCTCCCAAAATTAAACATAAGCTATAAAAAATTTCAAAGACTTCCGCAGAAGGGCGCTTTAAGTAGTGCATTTCTAAGACTCAATAACTCCAAAACGCCTAAACCGATTTCAATGAAATTTGGTATGAGCGTTCAACTGCAACCAATATAAAGCAAAGGCAAAAAAGTGGGCGGAAGTATGTGGGCGTGGTACTTTGTAATAACTTCTAAACGCCTGAACCGATTTCCATGAAATTTGGTACGAAGCTTCAACTGCTCCTAAAATAAAACAAAGGCAATACAAAATTCCAAAGACTTCCGCAAGAGGGCGTTTTAAGTAGTGCGTTTTTAAGACTTAATAACTACTAAACTCCTGGACCGATTTGAATAAAATTTAGTATGAAGGTTCAACTGCACCAAAGATAAAGAAAAGATAAAAAACTTGGCGGAATTAAATGGGCGTTGCACTCCATAATAACTCCTAAACACCTGGACCGATTTCAATTAAATTTGGAATGAAGGTTTGACTGCGCCCAAGAAAACATAGGCTATAAAAATTCGAACGATTTCTATAGCCTATAGATACTAAGGGGCTCTTTAAGAAGTGCGTTTTAAAGACTCAATAGCTCCTAATCGCCTGAACCGATTTCAATGAAATTTAATATAAACGTTCAACTGCACCCTAGATAAAACATAAAATATAAAAATTTCCAAAGACTTCGGCAAGAGGGCGCTTTAAGTAGTGCATTGTTAAGACTCAATAACTCTTAAATGACTTAACCGATTTGACTTAAATTTGGTATGTGAAATAACTTGACCCTGCAACAGAATTGAGGCTATTTTAATTTCAGAAAACTTCTGTGAGAGGGTGCTTTATTCAATCAACTATTTTTGGCTCATTCACGTCAAAACGGATAAATTGATTTTGATGAAACGTGGTAGGCATTTGTATTTGTTACTGAAATAGATCCTATGCTTTTAAAAGTTTTTTCGACAAAAATCAAGGAATGAGCCGAAGGTAAACGAAGTCAAGAACCAAAGACTAAAAAAAAATAAGTTTAACGAATACGAGCATAAGCTATATAATGATGGAAAAAAATTAACCGAACAGTATCGACCAAAACCGAAGTTGAACGAGGAAAATTCAAAAATCGAATCGATGCTTACAGGATTTTTTAATATTGGAATTTTTTTGAGATGAAATTGCATATTAAATGCATGCTAAGAAAAACTTAAAACGCATTTTTTTCGAAATGACTTTTCAAACTGCACTCAGAAAATAGTTTCTCGGAATATGATAAAAAAGGCATTATATTTATAGAAAATTGGTATTGACCTTGCTCCAGAGAATGCTTTTCTCTAAATGCGATCCTAAAATTTCTCTAACAATGATAACAAGAGAAATATATCGTTTTTAGAAAAAAAATACTTTTTATTTTTGAGTAAACATTTGTTTTTATTGAAGAAAATACTTCTCAAGTGAATTTTTATAAAAATATATGAAAAATTTTTTCATTTGCAATTGTAATGAGAATTTGTTTGTGCGATAAAGATATTTATCATTATAGGAGACATTGAAATATTTCCATTTCCTAAAAGAGAAGAAATATATCTTCGAAAATGTGAAAATTTATTCTAGTTGAAGACTAGAAGACTAGACTTCGAATTGCTATTGTCGAAAATAAAGAAATTTTTCACCCGAGAAAGATTGTGTGTGTTTTTTTTCTGAGTGTGGGTGACCATTTTCCTCAGAAACCAGACGTCATATCGAGATGTTGAAGATGTCATTGTTTTTAATCATGTCTGGCAGGTACAGTTTTACGTAAATTTGACTAAACACTTTCGACGGAAGGAGGGAACAAAACCGCAAAAAACGATCATATAAAAAATTTAATTGATAACTTAAAAAATGCTAAAATGATAGCAGTTTTGAAAATTGTCCTTTTTCTGTGCTCTAGGCACAACCCCGAGTAACACCGGGTTACATCCGCTAGTAATGGATAAAAATATGTATTTAGATACACTAAAGAACGAGATGAAACCATTTGCATTTGAGAATATGCCTATTACGTGAACCTTTATGCACGATAATGCCCTGAAACACACAGAAAAGATTGTAAAGGATTGGTTTAAATAGGACAAAATAAATATTTTGGATTGACCGGGTCAAAGGAGAGAATTTGTGGAATGATGTAAAGGTCAGCGAGCTAAGAAAATTTTGAGTTGTGAAGTGGAATTGAGAACGATATTCCACTCTATTCCGAAAGGATAGAGTACAAAAGCTTGTGGGGAGTATAGGACGAAGATGTCGGCCTGTTTTGGACAATTCAGGATACAGTACCAATAAGTAGTAAGCCATATTCGTAAGCACGTTGTTAAGTTAAAAAATTCACAATGTTTTACTTCTTTTCTTTTAGAATCCAAATTTTGCTATATGTCCACCATGTCAAAGGAGCAATTTCAGATTTTTTGATAAAGTTTCTAATAGTTTTTTTATTACTTACAAAATAAAAATACTTAATGTATTTTATTTTAATTCATGTGACAAAATTTACATGCAAGTGAGTGTGCTATTTATATGTACACGGCTGTATCTTCCATGGTGAACGAGATCAGGACGAATAAGTTTTAGTTATTTTATACCGAATTAAATAAGTTTAAAATTATTTTGGCAAAATTCATTGTTTTAATAGGTTAAGCGACTTAAATTAATTCTAATTCAAAGGATATTTTTCATATATACTCACAATTCGAGAAAAATCATACAAACAGTTATTACGGTACTTACAAACATTTTCTTAAATTCTACAGCAAATAAACGACAAACATTTAAGGATAATTTTCTTCCGGCATTTTTTTTTTTTTTTTTGTTCTTTCTATACAATTTTAAGGGCCATTAAAAGCTAGTTTAAAGTTTTAGCCTCACGTAAATAAACTCTTAGGTAAGTCTAACGGTCCAATGAAGTCCAAGAAAAGTGGAAGGAGACCAAATTGAATGATAAGATATGCTGAATTTCCTCAGATTTAGATATTTAAGTAGCTAAACCACTTTATTTCATTCAATATCAAATTAGCTAGAATTAAGTCAATTTTTGCTAATGTTCCACTAAATATGCTAACGTTCGATTGCGCACTTGGCCCACCCACCTACGATGTACTCATCGTCTAAAGAAGGTACTTGGTTTAATTTGCTTACAATTGGCCCTAAGGCCATACATGGCAACAGCGTCGTTAAAAACAAAGTTACTCCGTCTCCTGCCACATCCCCACCGCTGACAAATTAAGTGATTCCAATGATGTTGTAACAGTTTTCACTGCATAGCTATTACTTGTTTCTTTTAAGGTCCTTTAAATTGCGCGAAACATCTTATGAAAAATTAAATACGTCCTCCGGGTAATGCGCGCATTTTAGATTAGATTAACTGTTAACAGTACCTGTGCGAGAGGGTGAGTAGTAGAGTGTGCCATCGGCAAGTACGAACGGTCAAATCAAGCATGATGAAGGCAGTATACCGTCTTGTGCTGGAATTTGCAGCTAATTTACAAATTGTGCACGCGAGTGTAAGTTAAAAAGTCAGCTAGCTGACTTTGCCCAGACCATATTCCAGAAAATGGTCATGTTGAGCAGGCATTTCACTTTTGTTAAATGTTCTTTGACTAACTTAACCACAGCAGCAGCAGCTGCGTCAGCAGTTGACAGTTTAGGCTGCTTTTGGTGTGTAGGCAGGACTTTTCTGCCATATGCCTGCCGCCAATGCTTGGCTGTCCATTAGGAAAAATTAATTTACGTCAAACAGTTTTAACGGACACTGATTTTTGCAAGAAAGTTTTCACTTTGAAATTCAGTTTTTTTTATTTTTGCTGCTTTACCACTCCATGACTTTATTCTTCTTTTGTTTTTATCTTTTTCTTGACGACTTCACAGAATTCTTTTGCATCTTCTGTTTCTTGGCAACTTTGAGACTGTCAGCAACGTGCATTCTTTTAAAAAACTTTTCTCTGGTTTTATTTTTTTTTTTTTTTTAATACTTTTTCGGTCTTGCCAGAATCAAATTGAAATTGTTGGATTCTCAAAGTAATCCAACAATTAGAATTCGAAAGTCGTAGGATAACAAACTTTGGAATAAATCATGCTTATGGAAATTGCTTAAAACTTTTAAGTTTCTTTATTTGAGTGAATTACTTGAATCGCATTATATATGAATTTGAATATGAATTTGCGCGTGAATTCGAACTCGTACTTGGCTCGCATTGAAGAATGACAGGTAAATATAAATTATGTAAATGCAATGGACCAAATATTAATATAGAATAAATTTAATTCTAAACTTTAGCAGATGCTTCCTTCTTTTTTTTCCAATTGCAGTTTATTTTCTTGAAACTTTTTTCAATCTGGTAATTTTGAATTTTGTCAGATAAATGTAAACTCAAAATGATTTTAAATTAGATATATGCAGGATACTTATGCCGGTAGAAAATCTGGTAAGCACGTTGAGCTTTGTTAACCTAGCATTACAAACTAAGTGTTGGAATTACATTAAAATATTTAAATAAACATTTATCAAAAATCCAAATCAGTGATAGAAATAAAAACAAAAACATTATTTTAACTGTAGATTTAATAAAGATTTTAAGACAAATTAAGGCTATTGGAATTGGTTTTACAAATTTTAAATATTTCATCGTTTTTGATGATGATACTGAAAATTCATGCTTTAGTTTTCATGCTCAAAATGCAGCCAGGATGATTTTAAAGGTTGATTTTATAAAACTTGTTATATATAAAAATGATACATTTTATAAAATTTCAAATAATTAATATTCTTTATAGAAAACCCTTTGAGAGAAAGTAGCAATCCATGCTAGAAACCTACGGCGAAAGCAGAGTCAACTGCCTTAATGTGATCGGTCCTGTGACAGTTCTTATTTAACCTATCACAGAACAGCTTTAATATAACTTAGAACGGGACCAAAAGTTTTGAAATGTATTTTGCTTTATATATCTTATCTTTACCAATAGAAAGTGCGCTAGACAGTCATGCAGTGGACGTGGGTTCGTATCCTGGCTGTGTAGGTATCAACAATTTTAATTCTAGTTCCATTTCATTAAGAGCTTAATTATGTAGCCTTCAAAATTAGTTTTCTTAACATCTTGGTAAATTTGTACATATAATTTTTTATTAAAAAAAAAATATTTAAAAAAGAAAAAAATATTTTTGTGGTTTTGCCGGGAACTGAATCCAGGTCAGACGAGTATTTAAGCTCGGCTTAACATAAAATTTCAAAACATATAAATATACCGGCCACTGATTAGGTCCAAAGGTATCTACTAGGTGTCAATTGACACCTGCCCATATATTTTTGAACCGGTTCTAAGATTGGTCCAAAGGTATCTAGCCGGTGTCAATTTACCGCTGTCAGTGACAACGCCATCTAAAAGGGTCCGATTGGTTTCATATGTTGGTGGCAGCATAGGGACCGGTCACTATCAGTTTGGAACCTATCACGTGATAGTTTCTGAACCTGTGCCGTAGGGTAATTAAAGAGTGTAAAAAACTGCTAATCGCAATGAACACATTGCGGTTGTACTTGTCGCATGAAAAGGAATTTCAAGCACGTCAAATACTAAAACTAAGCATGGGTTTAAAATTTTAACTTTACACTCCTTTCGGTGTAATTTTAAACTAGTAAGGTATACATTCGACTTGACCGAAGTTAAAATACCCCTACGGCCGATTCGTAAGGATAAAAAATTAAATTGTAACTCTGTAAATATTAACCTACTAATAGAGTTTTCGCTATAGTGAGTTGTAAGGGAAGAGGGTGTGTCCTAAGGCGCATGACAAACTCTTTTCTTCCAAGATTTTGTTTGATATAAAATACAAACGTATCAAATTTTTTGTTTGTAGCGTAAAGAGAAGCCTTTTTATAGAGTTTTCAATTTTGAGGTTGTATGGGAGGTGGGCGTGTTCGTGGGTGGATGACTCCCATTTTTCCAACACGTCTTAGTTTTGAAATACAATGAATAAATACCTAATTTTATTTTTGTAGCTTCGTCAGAAGCCTATTTATATAATTTTCAATATTGAGGTTGTATGGGAGGTGGGCGTGTTAGTGGGTGGATGAAACCCATTTTTCTAAAACATCTCAGTTTCGTCACAGGACACACAAATACCAAGTTTCAGTTTTGTTACTTAAATATTAGTCTCTTTATAGAGTTTTCATTATTGGGGTTGCATGGGATGTAGGCGTGGTTTTCATCCGATTCGGCCCATTCTCGAACTTGATATTTGTTTTTTAAAAACAAGCTTAAATATCGAATTTCATTACGATAACTTGAAAATTACAGCTGTAATCGTGTCGACAGACAGACAGACGGACAGACAGACGAACATGGCTAAATCAACTCAAGTGGTGATGCTGAGCAAGAATATATGTATATATACTTTTCTGTACCTACCACGCCTCCTTATGGGCGTTACACACGTCGAGACAAAATTAATATACCCCTAACGCAGTACGCGTGGGGGTATAAAAATGTCGTAAACATTTAAGTACAGAATTAACACACGCAAAAAATGTTATTCCGTGGATCAGTTAGTTAAGCGGTTGTCGATTTGGTTTGATGAATCGAATGACTCTGGTTCGATCCTCAGCCAGACCGTTTTTATTTTGTTTCTCTTTGTTATGTTTTTATTATTATAATCTTATATTATTAATAATTGAATGTAAAATTTGCATTGTGGAACATTTTAATTTTTTACCACATCCTAGAACCGAACCTCGGACTGCAGCAACCATCGCATTTGAGTCGAGAGTTCTAACAATGGACTAATCTATTGCTTTCTAGAGCATGAAAAAAATATAAAAAATACCGTTTTTAATACATTTTAGTTCTTTTGTATTTAATTTAAAACAATAGGTACTAAAGTTAAAATTTATTTCCAATTTATTGAATTTAAGTAGGCACAATTTTGACTAAAAATTTTTTTGGTATTTTGAAAAGTATCAGTTATAATAAAAAAAAAGGATAAAAAAATGCATTATTTCAATATTTGGTTTAAAATTAGTTCAATTTTATTGACCGTTTAAATATTCTTAATTAAATTTAAAATTGAGGTACTAAAATTCAAATTGTATTCCCAATTTATTAAATTTAAGTACAGCTGGGTTTAAAAAAATGTCTAGTATTTTGAAAAGTATCAAGTCTAATAAAAAAAAAAATTAAAAAATTCATTTGTGCAACGATTGGTTTAAAAATTATTCCAATATTTTAAGCAGTGTAGTACAATGAGGTGACTGTGGCATGCGCGTTTAGTGTGTGACTTGCATGTCCAGAGCGCGAGACCGATTTCCACTTGAACATCAATTACATTCGAGAATTATTTATTATACCTACATTTTTCATATCACATTTTAAAAAAGCAATATATGTCAACCATAGAACAACTTGAGTGCATTCAAATGGCGTTTTGAATGTCTCGTCAAAATACGAGCTACGAATGTGCCTTTTTCATAAAAATTAATGCGCAAATACATGTACCAATTGCTGTGGTACGAATGCCGTAGAGTATGAGCGATGACTAAGAGCCCGAACAGAACCAAAGCGGCTGACGGCTGGCGGTCCTCTCTCGGCGAATTGAGCTGAAACACGTCTACAACAAGAGCGGCTGGCGGTTGTCGGAACAGAGTTGCTTTTTGTCACTGTAGTAGTACAATTGACATATAGGGTGCAACAGACGGACAACATGGTTAACATATATCAAAAAATTTTGACTTATTCAATTCAGTTTTCATCAAAATCCGTTATGAAGAAAATTATATCGTATATTATTGCGAATTCACATAAATATAACACACACATAAAAACAAAACGTCCGAATATACTAAAAACTACAAAAAATTACATTAAACACAGCCAATTCTTAGCAAAAGTATGGCAACATTTATGTTACTCAGAGAGAGGACCGCCAGCCGCCATAGCAAAAATAGAATAGATTCTATTCTGGCGTTTTTCCGTCGAGGATTCGCCCAGCGAATTCGTTTTTGCCGACTACATACATTTTCATGTATTCTGCTGAACGGCGAATCCGCCAGCCGTCAACCGCTTTGGTTCTGTTCGGGCTCTAATACGAGTGCCAGCGAAACATGAATGTCCGACGAAGCCAGACATTCGCAATAGTCGCCAAAACCAACGAATATTCATGCTTTTATGTTTATTCGCAGCAAGGAAAAAAATGTTAACTGCAGTCTGTAGCAGCATCGATCACCAGCGCCTAAATCTTTCCACTAGAGCTTCAGCTTAAACACGTGTTTCGAACAACAAGAACGAGATAGGCCAAAAATAAATAAAATATATGAAAACAACAGAAAAAGCGGGATATCTCTAAAACGGAGCGAGATAGGCCAAAAATAACAACTTTTTACGCGTTTCTAAGGGATTATCAAGACGCGTAGATATAGGGGTCGAACTATACCGAAATAATGCACCAAAATTATTTTAAAAACCAGAAAAACGGGATATATCAAAAACAGAACGAGATAGGCCAAAAATAACCACTTCATACGGATTTCTAAGGGAGATGGTATTTTCGAGACGCGTAGATAGAGGGGTCACACTATACCAAAATATTGCACCAAAATTATTTAAAAAAGACAGGAAAACAATAACCACTTTTTATGTATTTCTAGGGGGGATGGTATTATCGAGACGCGTAGATAGAGGGCGTCACACAATATCAATATATTGCACCAAAAATATTAAAAAAAAAATTAAAAAACGGGATAGGCCAGAAATAACCACTTTGTACATAGAGTTCAGAACATTATGAAAAGCAGCAGCAAACATTCGAGCTGCCAAAGAATCATTCTAATGTCAGCATTGTCCGGATGCTGCCTTTGTATCGATTCGCAGTCGTCACACTCTGCGCTAAGCAGCAATCGTTTTTTAGGAACTCGAGTGATATGCATGAATTTTTTTTTGTGCGATTGTGACTGACGACGATTGTTATTTGAGTGGCAAAAAATTACGAATGGTCTCATGTTGTTCTCTGATGAGAACAATATGTTGAACTTTTTCCTTGGAAAGAGATTATACTTATTTCTTTTAATTTGTTGGGTCCAAGTTCGGACATAGTATGGACAGGGATCAAAACTCTTTACAATCCTAACTAAATTCTGACGTATTAAGCACTAGTGAAGTGGCTAGAGAATGGAAATCTAAAAGGTAGCCGCTTCCTATGACATCTTCACGCACAATTCACCAGTTGATTGTAAGGAAGTAGATTAGAAATAACTAGTACTGGTTACCTAGGGTCTAGTGAAATTACAAGTTTTGTACTAGTTCTATATACTGCAGGGAACTTTTGTTTAGCAAACAAATAATTCAACAAGAATACATATTTATAGAGCAAGAATAAGAACAATTTTAATTAATATAATAATATTAATGATTAAAATAAATACATTAGAAAATAAATGACACTACATGTAATTTTAAAAAATCAAATAAAATTTACACTGTCTTTATAGCTAATACCAAAAAAACGAAATTTGTATACATTCTTTGAAAAATAAAATCTTGTAAACCAAATAATTTATTTTCCAATAAAACATTCTGAGGAATTAAGTCTATGCGTTGAATTTCATCTGAATTAAAAAAAAATATGCAGAAATGTGTGAAAAAATATTGTGACCAATTATTTGTTATTTGTTTGATTGTTGATATATCTTTAGGCTTTTTTTTTTTTGGTCAAGTGTTTTTTTTGAAAAAATTTTTATTTATTAAAACATAATTTTTTCCCGTCGTTTCAGAAACGTTTCAGACGTTTCAGCATGCAAAAATGTTATTTTTTAGGTTTCTTCCAAACTTTGAGATACCACTTTTTTTTATCCATATAATACAATCAGGTCTTATATACAGTTCATTAAACAAATAGTTCTGTATTGTTCATAATTTGCTTAAATAAACATTTCTAAATGAAAAATTGGGAAAAATTGCTGTTCCATAGCAGGAAAAAAGGTCCAAGAAAGTATATTTATTACTACAATATCTAGTTTGCACTAGAAAAAGTTTACTAATTATAAAAAAAATATGATGGCCTGATACAAGAATGATATCGACTGAAAAACAGTGAAAACAGTAAACGATGAAAAAAAAAATAAAATCACAAGAGATCAAAATGAAGCATAATAAATCGCAATACAATAAAATAAAATCGCTAACAACGTATTATCATAATTGAACGCGTGTAATTGCCCTCAAGAATTTATTATTATTTTATATGCTGTCGCAAAAAAAAAAAAAAACTAAAAAAAAAACGCACATAAAAAAGAAGGTCGAAGGAAAAAGACGTGGCTGCTGCTTCGGCATGTCGAATTTTAAGAGGCCTTTTTATAGCCAGTGTATAAGAAGTCGACAGGAAACAACATTTAGCGACTTTCAGAGTGTGTCTCCCTTTGTTAAGAATGCCATCAGAAGGAAAGCTAGGAAGAAGTCACCCTTGGACGCTATAGTTGTATTCTTTATAATAATTTCTGTTTTTTTTTTTTGAGGTCGTTGCGCATTTCGTCATCTTCTATATTTCTATTCATATTCATGAATTTCTTTGGTAACATTACTTATTTAACATAATTTATGCATGAACGTCGCTTAGAATTCTTTTTCGATGATTAAAATTGGAAACAACTTAAGCGCATTTGTTATGACTTTGAGGAGAGTGTAAGGAAAACAACTGGTAGGTGCGTGTACTAAGGGTAGGAAGGAGGTTGAATTTAAGAGGCTCCTTCCTGAAAGCTCGTTTGAATATTAATCTGAAATTTTTAGATCTAAACATTAACTTAGTTTTAACATGTTGATTTACTTACTTTTATTAATTTCTTTAAAATATTGTTGGTTATGCATTGTTCTGAAACTTCCTGGTTATTTTTTGCTGTTTGGTTTATTTTGACTCTTCATCTTTTCTTGAAAACGATGTTTGAATGTTGATGATTGCTTGCTATATGTTTAGTCCTTCGACAATAAAGAAGTCCTGCTGGATGTTCCTTTAGTTTTATTATTGTTATAGTTGTTGTTGTTTTTGTTTGTGTTGTTATATTTAATGAACCCATGACGGCGGTGTCACAACGCTAGGCTGCGAATATTGAACCCTTGAATTTAAATTGGCTGCTTGTGTTTGTTGTGGCAAGTTTAGAGCCGAACTATTAAGTGTTGTTGAATTATTGTTGACTAAGGGATGCAATAGTTGATGTTGGTGCTGATGCTGTTGTAGTTGTTGTTGCTGTTGTTGTTGCAACTGTTGTTGCAATTGATTTAGTTGTAGACTTGTTGCTGCTGCTGAACTCACGTGGTTACCGCTACTATTAACAGCCGTCAGTGGAATATTGATATCGAGCAAGCCATCGATGCTCATTTCCTGTTGGATTAACTGTCCGATTGGTCAAGGGAATATATTGAGAATAGAATCCATAGAAAATAAAACAAATAATAATTTATACTTTAGTTTAAATTAATAATTGGTGATAAATGGTGCTAATTGAGTGCGCACAGTGGGACTGAGAGCGATAAAAACAATGTATATAATTTAAAAAAATGCCAAAAGAATCTTTGTTTATTCGAGAAAATTAATCTTGTTAAGAATCTCGTAGTACGCTTAAAATAATGCTGGTCTCCGGGAATACAAAACTATTATTACCTAGCTGGTAACTATAGCTGACTTCGTAAATTCATTTATGCAAAGCATCAGTGTATTTTTCTTTTAATTGGTGGTTAGTAAATTTACCAAAACTGTGCAACTAAATCGTGCTTAAATATAACAATCCAGTTGCGTAGTTTTGGTGAACCTACCCAGCACCAATTAAAAGAAAAACACACTGATGCTTTGCATAATTGCATTTACGAAGTCAGCATATCTCATGACGACTTGAACCCCAGTCTTTACTTAAAAAAAAAAATTTATTGGGAAGGTTCCATTAATGAGTTCTAAGTTGATTTAGTTATTTCGTGGTTAATTTGCTTTTTATCACTGATTTTCAAATTAATGCAATAGTTTCTTGAACAACTTACGAGTTCCAAAGTTTTCTGTTGGCCCCAAGATGTAAGCTGACCATAATTTTTAAAAAGTAGTACAGGAGGATAAGCCATACAAATAAAAATGTATTTACAATGAATGAAAATAAAGTTTATTAAATTCTTTACGAATAACTTTCTTAAAATCTATTAAGAAATTAACATAATCTTTTCCATTTGAGCCTTTTCCGTGTTGTGAAAATAAGAGAAACCCCATAAAAAGGAACTTTGCCTAAGAAAATCGTTGTAAAAATTCAAGCATACATAAAGTAAATATTTCTCAGAGTAACTTACATGTAAAAATAGAGGTGCGATATCGAAAAATTTAATCCGCTATAGCTAAAAGAACTGTACTCATTAACTTTTATTTATTTTTAAAGTTTGAGTTGATGTTGAAATCAAACGGAGTTTGAATATTCGTTAAGAGAAATAACTTTTAATTTTTAAAACGACTCCAACATGATATCAAAAGTAATACCCAGTGCCAGACCAAATATTCAGAAATTCAGCCTTAAAAAAGCCGAAACAAAAATTTATTATTAATAAGAATTATGAAAATTGTAAATGTATGTCGTTCTAAAAAAAATATACATTTTATAAACTATTTAAACTTTATACATAGAGATAAATAAAAAAAAGAGAACAAAAATTATTTTTTAATTGAAATATTTGAAGAAAACAAATATTTACTAAATTGTTTTTAATACATATGTATGAAATGTTATTTTCTGTTTCCATTAAGTTAAAATTTCATTTCGGTTTCGGTCGCATATTAGGGTCCGTCTGAGAAAAGATACACGTTAGATTGGTTTTTACTATTTTCCCTACGCCTATTAAAAAAAAAAAAAACACAAATTGGCCATTTCAGCCATTGAAAGGACTTTGACCGAGCTTCTTATGATCAATTGTGTTGTGTGCAGTGCTGCCAGGTGTCAGCAAAAATAAATCCCCATTTTTGCATACACAAAAAAAAGTTTCCCGTTTTTTACTTTGAGTTTCCCCGTTTTTAAATTTAGAAAAAAGTATGATTTTAATGTAATAAAAATTAAATTATTTTATTTCATTATAACAAAAATAAATACATAGATCAAATACTTACGTATCCATAAAAACATACAATAATTATAAGCGATATATTATCGATATTCGGGATAGTATACATTATTATTATAAAGACTTGAACATTCAGTATTTATTTTAATTTCAAAACATTTTTGAAATTTCATCAAAGATTTAGTGTGGAGAGTACGGATAGAGAGCTATTATCAAGAGAGTTCTTTATTTTTCTTTTGCTTAAGCCCTGCAGAAAAATGGACCAGACTTAGAATAGTTCTGAACTAGTTCCAAAAAAGGATAGTACTGGTTCCACTACAATACCGTTTTGCATTGAACGAACAGATGATTTTTACGGGTTGATGTCATAAGAAAAGACAATTGTCCCAGAGATATTTGTTTTGCCCTAAATATTAAGTAGTTCCATTATGACTAGTTCTAAACCAGAATATGTTTTAGAAAGTTAAAAGAAGTACGGAATCTAAATAAAAAAAAAAACGGGCCACAACACGTTTTGAGCCTGTTTGGTTTTTGATTTTGTTAGTTAGTGCCTGCTGACAAGAAAAACTAAGAATATAAAAATAAATTCAAACTGTTCTATGCTGAGAGTCTTTTGCACTAGTTCTAAGCTAATTCCAATTTCATTAGAAATACACCAGTTGGTTTTTCTAATTGTCTCTAAAATAACTGTTGGGAATTAACAGCGAAAAAGCCCTTCCAGCACATGCCGCTTTGGTGAAGGCAAAAACTAAACGAAACTAATTTTTTTTTAAACATGGAAACGTGTGGAAAATAAGAGGACATGAGACCGATGATGAAAATGATTTTTAAACAGATTGGGTAAATAATAGCAAATAGCTTCAAAACTTTAATTCGTAAAGTCAAACTTTTTAAAAATTTCTTCGCAAGCGGCAATAAGGAATTGTCCACAAGATGGCATAAGAAATTACATATTTTGCTTCGAAAAGGTAGCTCTAAAATATAAAGCAAGGTACTTTACGTTTTATTTTTATTTTCCCCGTTTTTATCAATGTTTTCCCCGCCATCCCCATTTGAACGAAAAATCCCGAAAAACGGGGAAAATCCCGCCACCTGGCAGCTCTGGTTGTGTGTGTTATTAATTGTTTGCACACAATTGACCGAGAACTGGACCTACATGTTTTATGCCGACTCCGAACGGCTCATGTTCTCAAGAAGCTTTACATGGTATTATTTACTCTCTGAGGTTTGCCATTGTCTGCAGAGAGGTGGTGACCGATCAGAAAAATTTTTTATTGAAAAAACTTTCCGCCACAGCTGGGGATCGAACCCGGGCTCCGACCATGCTAAGCCACACACTTAACCTGCATGCCACGGTCACCACGCATTGCAGGTTAAAAGCATTTAAAAGCATTTCACAAGTTTATAAACTGTTACTCAAAAATTAATTAGTGAACAAATTGAAACAGGAATTTTTTTTGGGGTGGTTTTATCAAATGAAAAACTTATATATAAAAATGATTTTACGTAATCAAAGCGGCTGTGTTGTAGCGGTTAGTGCGTTCATTTATTCGCTAATGGTTTCTTGTTCAAACTTCAGGCATTGCCAGCAACATATATATTTTTCCAAAAAAAATGTAAAATGGTCACATTTTATCCGTCCGGTAGCGGTCGTTATAAAATAAACTTGCCATCTGTACGCCAAAATGTTTTGGAAGCGCCAGTTGTACGCCGTTTTACGGATTTTTTTTGTTTGGCAGTTGTTCGAAGGTTGTAGGGCTTGAGCTAAAATATTTTCATTTTGAGTTGGGTTCTAATAGGGTCAGAAAAATTAAATTTTTTCTCCCCGCAGTGAACATCTTTCATCTATACTGCACTTCGTTATATAAACAACACTAGCCTTCAAATTGGTCCTTTGGTGAGTACTTATTATGCTCAATTCCGATAGTAAAAAAAAACGCTGAATTTCTGTAATCTTGGGATGAAAACCAAAGATCCTGAATTTTAAAAAATCGTTGGAGTCCCTCGCCACTAAAATAGGCGATCAAATTTCGTCTTAAATCGACTTCAATATTCTCATTCATAATCTTCCATTGGATTTTTAAAATTAGTTTCAAAACTGCGCAAATCAAAATCCCTCAAAATTGCGCAAATATTATCCGATTTTAATGAATGAGAGCTCTTTGGAAATTTGCGGTAAGGACCTATCGTTAAAAGATATTATATATTTCGATTTAAACCAGCATTTGCTCATTGGTATAAGTTATACCGTATAACTTTAATATGTCACTGGACATAAACGGGTAAACAGAAGAAAACTTAATCCAACAACTTTTTACCGAATAGTCCGTTATTCCTAAAAATCGGATAATATGTGACAATTTTGAGAAATTTTTATGAAACAGATTCGGGAAAATACGAGGGAAAATAAGAAATTGTGAATTTTTTCTCCAGTTTCGAAAGTCAACAGGAATTATTTTTTTTACTGAATCATAAGACTTCATTATAAACTTTGTTCTGCAAAGTTTGGGTTATAGATTTTACAAAAATATCTGTAAAAAAAGGACGAAAAATAACAATTTCAGAGGAAATTTCTTCGATTATTTTGGTGGCGAGGGAATAAACCGATTTTCCGCAAATTCAGGCTTTCTTGTTTTGTCTAACTTTTAAATTAATTTTTTTCCATATATTTTAAGTCGCCTTAGTGGGTTCCATTCAAGAAGTTGAAAATATAACTGGAATCGAAGTATTGCCAACAGAATCAGAACATAACAAAAATTAAACATATGTAGTAAGCCGGATCGTAATATAAATTTCACTGGACACTGACTCAAAAGTTGGAGGGACTCTTAAAAGACTCTCAAACACAGTTTCTGTATACAATGTTTTTTGTTTTTATCAAAGAAATCCCCATGGATCGGTTTTGGTTCTTCTGAACACTTTTTTTTAAGAAAACGATGTTTTTGCATATACCTTTTTTTCTTCAGAATAACCAAAATAAGCAAAAAACTAAAGATTTTCATGGCACTAAAAAATTTTTGAAATGTTTTGTCTTTACAAACTCTTGAGATCCCAAAAATCGATATTTCGTCATTTTCGAAGAGAAGTTGTTTAAAACACGTGTATAATATGTATTTTTCAGGGTATTCACATGCATTTAAACTTATTGGAAATTCATTGTGCTCTTCTTTCCATTGATATATCGTATGATGTGGTTTAACCAAAACTTAGTAGTGCCACAATTATATAAAACGTGAGAAATCGATTTTCAAAAGTTTCCTTCAACTTAATTATTATTTAATTGCCATAATTACTCTTCGATTTTTAGAAAAATGTACGCCGGATAGTGCCCCAATACAAAATTCATTATTTTCGAATATATATTTTTTTTAGCGCTGATTAAACCAAACAATACGTTACACAAAAAAAAGAAGAGCTCAATACTTTTCCAATTCACTTGAATGCATGGAAATACTATGAAAACTATATGATTAATAGGTGTTTAAAAAACATTAAATAGTTTTTAAGAGTACCTCACTTTTTTCTCTATACAAAATCAATCCGGCTTAATATGCAGTCTGAAGGAAAAAATATGACTAATTTAGTAGATTATGATCAACCAGAATCTATTTGAAATATACATTTGGGGTTTTCACTCATTTGATAAGACGTGTGATTGCTTTTCAAGTGACTCACTTTGATTGAATGCTATTTTGCTTTGGGGAGGTTTAAGCCCCGAATGCCCCCTTAGGTTGCGCTAATGTAAAGAAGACATAGTTCGTAGCTGGCTTCAGATATATCGCGATATTAACAAAAATAATTTAATTTTTTGTTATTTTTAGAAAAATATTTCTTTTTCGTAATAATTAGAAAATGAACATCGTGAAAGTATAACGTCTGAGCAGCTTCTTTTAATAAAAAATTGTATAATTTTAAAAACAATATTGAAATATTCCATGTTTGGGGGAGATTACGATTTCCGGGGCGCCGCGATTTGACGATGGATTCGAAAAGTACTCTTAATAAAAATAAGAATAGCCAAAGGAAATGTTGTGTTATCGATTTGTTTCCGAGTTATCGATTTTTTAAAATTTGTTTTTTGCTATAAGGTCTATGAAGAAAACCGGCTGTATTATTCTTAATATATAACCGATATTAATGATTAAGATAAAATTTAAAAGATTATATGTAAGGCTTTTAGAAAAATTTTAAATTAATGAAATCTGTTGAGTACTTTGTATTTTATAGGTATTTTTATGCAATACAAATATATTTTCTTACATAAAACCGTTATTTTCTCAAAAATTACCGTTATTACTATGAATTATAAAGAGTAAATTATTAAAGCTTGAACATTTATCTTTCATTTGGTATATAATATATATAATTTATTTGGCCTTTTGTCGTGTTTTTTATGATACAATGATTTGCCCTTGTACGGAAAATTGCTTATTTCTCTCATATTTACCTTAGATGTTTTTCTTTCTTACTCCATATTTACGAATATCGCCATTACAATACAATATTTATATGAATTATCGGGATTTTCGAGTCAGTGAAAAAAATTGTTTATTTTGGTCGATCAGTTAATAAAAAAATAAATATTTTTATCTATCGAAAAAAAAGTAAAACTTTCAGCTTATCAAAAAATATATATGTTTAGTACCTTAAAAACGAAAATTTTGCAGAAAAAAAACGGTTCCTTTAATTAAAAAATTCAAATCTAATATATATTCGCTTATAAATTTAAAAACATTTTTGAAATTATATTTGTATTATATATCGTTGAAAAGGCATTTAATTACCTTTCGAAAAGCATGTCAATCTTTAAGATCCATTGGATATCGGCAAAGATATAGAAAATTTTGTGAACAGATTTTTTAACAAAGAAAACACTTGGAAAATTTAAATTTTATGTAATATAGTGTGAAATTAAATAAAAAATGTATATTTTTATATGTCAATCAGAAGGTCTAACTGTAAGCTTTTAAAAAAAAATATATTTTTAGTAACTTAATAACGTAAATTTTTTAGAAAATAACGGTTCTTTTTATTAAATAATTCAACTTTGGAATAAATTCGCTTATAAAATTAAAAATATTATAGCAATGATATATATAATAAATATATTTGAAAGGCCATTTAATAACCTTTAAAATGACATATCAATCTTAAAGATCCATTGAGTAACGACAAAGATATAGATGTTTTTTTGAACAGATCTTTTAACAAAAAATTTTTTTTTTAAAATCGATAACTCGATAACTAATAGAGTTATCGATTTTTTGTTCGGCGAATCATGTTTTTTTGTTGTTTTCTACCAGAAAACATCTTAGAATCGCGGCGCCCCGGAAATCGTAATCGTGCCCATGTTTGTGATGAATATATTGAAAAACTCGTTTTTCTCGAACCGAAGCACACTACCTCAGAAAAATCATTTTCCTTAATTTCTCACTTTCCTTATTTTTTCTTCTAACAAAATTTCGGAGATATGCATGAAATTACAAAATTTTTTAAAATGAAATGAGCATGTTTTTAAGATTTCCGATGTTCTTCTTAAAAAAATGCATATATGTATAAGAAATTGTAGAGTAACCAATATATGTATATATGAATAAAAATTAACCTTATCTACAGATTTAGGTACATTAATTTAATTTTCATCGTCCACTGTACACAGTTAGCTCTTAATAATGTGACAATGATTTTTTTATATTTACCTCTTCAATATTACACTCAAGGCCGCCGTGAAAATTATCAATATTAAATTCGTCGATCTCGGTTTCACTGTTTAGCGCCTCCATGCATTGACCTATCAGCGTGGATGCACAATTATTATCTGTGGATGAATAAAAATAAAAATTCAAAAACTTAAAAGAGCTCCACTGTCTACAAGAACTGATAAGAGTTACCATCTAAATTTGAGCTAAGAGGTTGTTGCCGTTGTTGCTGTTGTTGTTGTTGTTGTTGTTGTTGTTGTTGTTGTTGAACCATTAACGTGCCATTATCAGTCGTTACAACGGGATTTGTATCCAACACCACGTTGCTGTAAGTGTTCAACGAATCTGAGGAAGGCTCACTATTGGGATACGCGGGAGACATTGTTGTTACGGAGTTGGGTGAAAGACCCTGAGAAGTTTCAAAATATATATTTGAATTTAAAAAAATTATATTAAAAATACAAACAACTTCTTCATCAAATTACTTACCTCTCTGGCATTATGTAAACAGGAGCATGGGAGTGAGCGATGATGGAGGCATTGCTGTGGATGCAATCCGTAGCTCTGCGAAACGCCTGTATTCATTGTATATGGCTGTGGAGAACGTTGGTAGGGTGGCGGAGGTTGTGTGGGTATACCCGAGGCGGCACTAAACCTACTCCAACCATATGATCGTTTGGTAGAAGCAAAGAAAAAAGGTAATGGACTTTATTTGTCTGTTCTTGAAATCTACTTAAGGCTTATTATTAATTTGAAAATGTTTACTAAAATGCAAAGGAATACACGCACACACACACATTTAGGTGAGGCATGCAGCTACCCATGCAAAGTTAGTTGAGAGCATTAAATGAAATAAAAAAAATATAACATAGAACATAAAAAGGATTTAAGAACATTTAACAAAATCAAAATAAAAAACTGACCCTTGCAATATATCCTTCTGCAGCGTCAGCTCCTCTGCAATCGAACCGGCCAACTGGTCAAGGGTACTAGAATGTCCTGGTGATATTGTTGAACTCTGGTAGTCCGCAGGGAAACCCCAGTCTGGTTCGACCCCAACCAGGGCAGGTATTGGACTTAAACGTCCACAGGAACTGGCATTTGAAGAGGCGCGTTGGCGAAAGTCCGGTGACAGTTGAAAACCACCACCGCTTTAAAGTTTAAAATTGTTCAAAGAAACAAAATTATAAAAGAAGAAGGGGGAAAGCAAAACAAATAAAACAAAAAAATTAATCAGTTTTTAATAATTTTAAATTCAAAACAAAGACTTAAAATGGGTTGGGATGATCAATAAACTTAGCTCTTAACTAAAAAAAAATTTAGCTACTTGATAAGATAAAAAAATTAATTAAAAGTGGTATGAAGAAACATAGATAAACGTTTTTTTTTTTTTGTTATTTTCCATAATATATCAACTAATCGAAATTTAAATTTAAATTCATTTAAATCGCGTTTTTTTATAATTCTGCAAAAGTCTCCATATTTGACTTAATGGTAACAATTAATTTTAGTTCGAGCTAAATTCGCCTATAGGGTTCAACCGACTATCTTAAATATGTGTGCATATAATTCTCTTCTATATTTTTTTGATCATGGCCGCTCAAGCGTTGTTGACATCTACCTTGGAGTAGGGTTACCAGATGGTATTCAAAGGAGCACATGTCTTCTTTTCATTTAAAATGACATGTTCTCCGTTTGGTCTAAAATTACCTCTTTTTTACATTTGAGAAATCTCTTGAAATTTTTGCAATCGCTTTTCTCTCACTAAGCGCAAAACTTATTTTTCTTCTCTTTAACTCGTCAATGGTTTGTATGGGTTTTAAGCATTTTTGTATCATTAAATAGCCAGAATTCACATGGATATGGGTCGATCCTTCCAAAATTCCAACAAGGTCAGTAAGGTCTCGGAGCGTCAATCAACGATTTTGGAGCACCAATTATTTGATTTTGTTGACATGCAGCTCATCAGTTCATGTTGATGGTCATCCTGGACATGTTTCGTCTTCAACGCTTTCTCTACCCTTTTTGAGCATTTTACTCTTTTTCGATAGATCTTGCTCACAGATGCAACATTTGTCTTTATTAACCCTTATGCAACATTTTCAACGTTTCGGTAGCAGACATTTCATTCCGCACACTTTTAGACATCATAAAAAAACTAAAAGTTCACTTTCAGCTATTTACAAGAGGACGCGTATCTCAAACACTAATGAATTTTTTGATGTGTAATTTGTGACAGATTCCACTGACTGCTAACTTCAAAATAAAAACATTTGTTCCTATCGGAATCCCCAAAAAAATGTACATTCAAATTTCTCGGTATTTTTTGATAATATATTCATAGTCGATACACATTGACTGCAACATGCGACGAACAACAAACGTCAAAAAATAGAAAGCATGTTTTCTTATGTAAATATAATTTTTGCCTGAAGCTGGACAAAGAGAGGATGCGACCACAAATGTTACAGCCGCAGACTTCAATCTAATTCTAATTTGACAGACGACAAAAGAGGACTCTGAAGTTTATTAACGTTGATGTTTTAATAATATTCAAGCTAGCTGTGCATTTTTCGTTGTGTGAGTCTTGTGATTATTGTTTTGTTTAATATAGTTTGAAAGTGAGTTAATAAAATAAATAAAATTCATCAGAAATACAAATATACAGATTGTTGCTGTTGCGATCAAGTCGTCGAGAACACTGCGACAATTCTCTCTGTTTTCGTTTTGTCGGTGGACGCATGTTGAAGTACATGTGTATCGTCTATCACTTTCAAAGTAACTACCTCAATTTTTGGTTGACAGTGGAAAAAATTGCAGTAAAAAATAAATTTAGTAGGGAAAGTTTCTTAAGTGGTACTTCTCCTAAAGTGGACTTTTTGAATTACTATTTTTGTGACAGTGCCATAAGGATGTCAGTGGGAAAAATACATCGATGTTTTTCTGTGATTCGATGCATCGAAATGTACATCGATATCTTTCGATGCATTGGAGGGCATACATCGATGCATCGATCCATCGATTTGAAGACGATTTTTAAGATGTTACGATTTTTAAGATATTACAAAGTATGTTATAAGCAAAATTTAACATAATTTCCAATTAATTACTCTACCTGAGCTATTTATGTTTCTAATGGACTATTGAATCAGGTCAAAAACGTTTTTGTTAAACCACAAAAATCATAAAAATTTAAATTTTTAAGTCCTCCAAAACTCTCCCTAAATTTTTAGGGTTTTTAAAAATCTATATTTTAAAAATCTATTCTCAATTTGACTTCCAGAGAGAGAGCTATAATAAGAAAACCTGTGAATGCTCGCTTTATTTTTTTGCACAATTTAAAAATAGAAATGGTGGTTCGCTGAACTAGCGATGTCAGTTTTCGATATTTAAAAAACATCGATGCATCGATACATCGGCTATTCAAACATCGAGTGAAAATTTTTCGATGCATCGAAGCAAAACATCGATATTTTCGATGCATCGATGTTTTTCCGACATCCCTACAGTGCCATCGCCATTGTGAAGACTGTCAAAAGTTTGACTTATTGAGAGCTAACATAGACTTGGAAGAGAAACCTCAGAAGATTCAAAGCAAAACTGAGATCAACCACTTCAAAAGTCAGTGAAGTTTATAAAATGTTTACAATATGATTTATATGTTATAAATTGAATGCTCTTTAGACTGAGAAAATTGTGCTCCTCTAACATTTATTTTAATTTTAAATTGACCTTCTAAAACATTCGTTTGATTTTCTGTAATAAACGTTTGATCTTTTAAAATTAACATTTCTAAAATTGTAGAAGAACTAGAAGCTATTTTAAAAATGTTTATTTTAGAATATCAAATGAACATTAACTCATTGAACATGAACTCATTTTAAAATGTTTATTCTATAAAATCAATCGAATGTTATAGAGGCTCATTTTAACATTTCCGTTTTTAATATTGATATAAACGTAAGAGTAGTAAAATCTGGGTTAAACGGTTTTTAAAAGTAGCAGATTTCCTGCTTTTCGTGCTATGAAATATTTTCACATTTTTCTCTGTGTAATGTTAAATCTGCTGATTACTATACCTTCTGTGAAAATTGAGCCGGACTCTGCGAATGAAATCAAATTGAGAAATCAAACTGAATCAAATAAGGTATTTCGTGAGATAATTTCAAAATTGTACAAAAGTGTTCACACTGAGTTTAGATAATTTCGTTTGACGTTTGATTTATTTGTTTGTCAATTCATTATTGGCCACATTCAGCATACTCAACAGTTGGCAACTTAAATGTTGTATTAAAAATAGAAAATTTTTACTCAAAGTAAGTTTGCAAAACTATTTCGCACATAACCGTACATCTTATCAATTGTATAACTTTAATTCATTGAAAACATTGCTCACCCAAGTTTCACTGAATGGGTTCCTACCCGAAGGGTCAAAAAAGTAAAGTATCTGAATGTGGCCATTATCATGTGTCATGTATAATTTTGACGGCTCAGCTGGAATGGATAGGAAGATTGTTAATACGCCAAAAAAGGATGTGTTTAATTCACACTAAATTCAGATTTC
This sequence comes from Tetanocera ferruginea, assembly GCA_958299015.1. Taxonomy (NCBI): domain Eukaryota; kingdom Metazoa; phylum Arthropoda; class Insecta; order Diptera; family Sciomyzidae; genus Tetanocera; species Tetanocera ferruginea. Next base: position 74,640,553 of record OY282642.1, read on the forward strand.
AGGGTTGCAGTGCATGAGTAATTTAAACGAAATTACCCATAGTTCTTATATCATTTCAGTCGAAATTACACAAAAGCTTGAAATTACCTAATTTGATCTCAGTGTGAACATAGTATTAACTAATGCACGGAATACATTGAAGACGAATATTATATACCAATATAACAAAATAGTAAGTGTATATATTGCTTGTTTTTATAAAAGAAAATAAGCAGACAAAGAATGCAACACGGTCCACAAGCAAAGGAAATTATGAACTAAATGATGCGAAATGAAAAGAGTAATAATTGTCGGCTGTCATATAATACAAATAATTCTATATCGACGACAGCATGATATAATAACAAGGTACTGTAAAGAGATTGACCACTCCGACGTCGAATGTCAAAATTACAAAAAACAGTGGTACCATATTTTAAAAAACATCCATCGATGAAAAAGCCATGTTTGTTTTCAGTGATTTTAAAGAAGTACTTTAGAAAGAAACGAAGAAGTACATTATTTTATTATTAGAAAAATTATGCATCGACTTTTTTTCAGAACTACATACTTTATTTTTCAGAACAATTTATTATTTTAAATTTGCTGCTTGCTGTGCAGCACGATATATAGAAGACTAAAATAGTTTGAAAATTTATAAAAAGTTCTATAAATTTAATAAATAACAAATTTGCGTCAACAAATACATTTCTTCTAACTTTATTCTATTTATCCTACTATAATTCCCTCTGATAGTGTTTGTCCCAGATCATTGCAGCAAACCAAAAAGTGGCACCACTAATATTCATTTTGACATCGACATCAGTGTGGTGAATCTTTTTACCGTACCTTGTTATTATATCATGGACGACAGCGACATGAGTAGCAATGTCGTTTAGTCATATTCACAAAATTCACCTCCATAAGATATACATGTAAAAACATTTGGCGAATGGCGTCGTTGTCGTCAATGTGTTCCGTGCATTAGTATTTGTTTTGAAGGCTGGTAAAACTATTATACTATTGGGCGTTAAGCGCGATCTGTCACTTAGTTTCTTTCTTATTGTTTTGTATACAAGTTATCTTCGAGCTAATATCATAATGGAGAAAAAGATTAGCAACACGGAGAGAAAATTGGCGCTGAAAACAATCCCAAATCAATTAATTTTGGGAGTGATTCTGAGCTAAGCCATAATAAGCTTGATATCAAGCCTCTATCTGATTGTTTATCCAAAAAATTAATATGTTCCTTTGTGTCCCAATTTATGGCATTTAGGTATTGATTTAAAAAAAAAAATATGCTCACTTGTGTCCAATGCATGATATTTATGGATTGTGAATAAAACAAGTTTACATGCTTTCATATGTCTTATCTAAGAAATGTTGGGAAGTGACATTTCATGAATTTTAATAATACGAGTCATGATATAAGGAAAGGAGGTAGCCGTGACAGTTCTTTTCGCTGCCTTCAGCGATGGGTATCTGTCAAAAACAGCTGATCAATTTTTGCAACGAAGAGAGAGAATGAATAAACAGAATGAAAATTGTGCAAACATGGCGGACAGTAATGAAATAACACAATACATTGTTTCATTCCGATATGACATGTTTATTTATTTATAAAAATTCACAATTCAACTTATTAAATCACAATCTGTTGATTAAAGCACAATGTTTAATTTGTTATTTGTTCTTTTCGATTTCACTTCTTATTGCTTCGTTGCATGAACAGCTGACTTTTTGACAGTAGCCAATCGACTCTCGTGAGAAAAAAGGCAGTTGTCAAGGCTACCTTCTTTTCATTATATCATGAATACGAGTCAAACGATGACAAAATGTAAGGGGCTTCAAAGGAACCGACAAAAAAAAAACCGATGACCAGACCCTAATTTAAACTTATATTTGCATTGTCCCAATCAGATATTTGATCCAATTCGGACAGTAAAATATAATTTTTTTAATTTATGTTCTGCACTTTTACAGTTTTATACTAACAGCAACAAAAACCAACAGAGAATTATGTCTTTCGGCTGCTCATTTTTTTGAGGAGCAAAACCAACAACAATAAAAACTTATTTTAATTGTCAAGCCCGATTTCTAGCATAAGCTGCTAAAATGAATAGCAAGTTTTTGAGATATTTTTGAGCTCTATTGAGCTGATTTCAGTTATGAACTTTTTGAGCTTTATTTTAGCTCATTTTTTCTATCTCCGTGAAAGAGTGTGTTTAAAATTGTGTTTAGCAGCCAATTTCTTGGCCAGGTGAATTAAAAATATTGCAGTAAACTTATGGGGGGCAGCAGTCTGCTGAATTACGTACGCAGGCGTAAGAGTGGTACAAATTACTTAACCCTAAATCCGTCCTCGGGGTACAATTGTACCCCAACAGTCGATCAACAGCAACTAAAAGCGGAACATCAGCGAAAAGAGTACGCTCTCGTTCGCCTTTGTCACTGCCAGCAATTTAATTGTTTTCTCCTTTTTTTGTTTTATTTGATATTGTTTTTTATCAATAAAGGCATTCATTTATTTAATTTGGATTTCAATTCAGAATTTTTTTTTTATATAACTGCACTGGGGTACAATTGTACCCACCAGACGGTTAACTTATTGTTCTACCATGGACGGATGTAGGCTTAAAGGGCTCACACTCCTCGTCACGCAATATTAATTCACGTTGAAAATGTCGAAAAAGTAAAGGAAATTCTGCTCGACAATCGTCGTGGAATCGTACGAGATATACCTTGATAAATCGACTGGATTGACACACACCATTACACTGGGGTACAATTGTACCCAACAGACGGTTAACTTATTGTTCTACCATGGACGGATGTAGGTTTAAAGGGGTTCTCGCTCCTCGTCACGCAATATCAATTCACGATGAAAATGTCGAAAAAGTTAAGGAAATTCTGCTCGACAATCGTCGTGGAATCGTACGAGATATACCTTGATATATCGACTGGATTGATACACACCATTACACTGGGGTACAATTGTACCCAACAGACGGTTAACTTATTGTTCTACCATGGACGGATGTAGGTTTAAAGGGGTTCACGCTCCTCGTCACGCAATAACAATTCACGATGAAAATGTCGAAAAAGTAAAGGAAATTCTGCTCGACAATCGTCGTGGAATCGTACGAGATATTCCTTGATATATCGACTGGATTGACACACACCATTATACATGATGTTTTAGACATGCGACGGTTTGTAGCTCGACTTGTGCAAAATTTAAAAAAAGTTTCGCAAAACTGTCAATCAAGAGATGCTTTTGATGGACGATATGAACATTTAGCGCATCATTACTGGTGACAAGACTTGGGTACATGAGTATGACATCGAAACAGCTCAACAATCTGAAGTCTGGCGCTATCCAGATGAGCCGAAACCCAAAAAACCACAACAAAGTCGTTCAAAAATTAAGATGATGTCGACTTTTTTCTTTGATTCTCAACGTGTTGTGCGCTCGAAATTTTTTCCGCAATCGGTTAACGCTCAATATTAATTAAGTTTTTTAAAGCGTTTGTGCGAGAATTTTTGGCAAAAGTTGCCAGAATAATGGATTGACAATTCATGGTTCTTGCACAACGATTAAGAATGGCACTGTGGGACTTTTTCCTATTCTCCAAACTCAAATTGTCAATTCTTGGAAAAAATATTGAGACGATTGAATTCATCAAAGAAAATTAGCACAGAGGGCGCGAAAGGCTATTCTGAAATCGGCTTTTTAAAAATGCTTCAATGAATGAAAAGGTGACTTATTTGTGTCGCCCCTAATGGTGATGATTTTCAAAATGATACAATAAATATTAAATAATAATTACCGTTGTTGTTTTATTTGCACAGTACGATTCAGTTTTAACCAAAAGATAATTTGTGGGAAAATTTTTTGCATATCATCAAAAAATGTCATGCATTTGCTAAATGGAATAAGCAGATCAACAAAATTTATATCTTTTAATACCAACCCACGCAACCTTAGGTCTAGATCTCTCTTCCACCTTAACTTTCACCGAACCGACTATGGATGGAGTGAACCCATAACCAGAATGCTTCAGGTAACCAATAATTTTATCAATAAATTCGATTTTCATCTGAGCAGACTACTACTCCCAAATTACCTCCTTAACTCTCCAACGCCACTTCATCCCCCTCTCTAACGTATTCTGCCAATTAAGATATGATAAAATTGTAAATTAAGATACTCCCTGATAATTATAAGTTTTAGTTTTTAAGTTTTAATCCAAATAAATAAATCAGCATACATTTTTCTTAAAGTTTGTTGTTAAGACATTGTTTGATTTTGACTTTTGAAAGTCTTAAGTTGTCAATGGTTTTTGAATCGTTTTAGTGTCAAATTTTTAGAAATTTAAAGCAGCTTGTGAAGTACATCAACTGAAAACAGTTTGACCGAGTTTTAATTTTTTTTTGTAGACTGGAGGACGTCGTAAAGACAAAAGGAGGGGGGGCATAAAAACAAATAACCACACAATTTTTTCTAACTGTTTAAAATAAAATTGTATGACCCACATCAATTTGGACCCAAACGTAAGTATTTTTGCCAAATCTGTCCCTCTACTCATAAAATAAATCCAAGGAATTCTTTCTGAATAATAGAAAGAATTTCTATTTCTGAAACTAATCGTCAATATCAAAATATTGACACTCTATGACGCAATACCAACATTTCTTGTGTTGCGCCGCTAGAAATTTCTCTAATTATATGTTAAATTTAAGATATATATAAGTTTAAATAAGAATAAAAGTTGAAATAAAAAGCACTAAGTAAAAAAAATTGAAAACTACTAAAAATTCGAATACTATTTTCACTACTAAAAAAGCTTAAGCAAAATAGATCAACATTATAAAGAATCAAAAGCGAAGTTAACTAGAGGGTTTGAAATTAATCTACTTGCTTATATTAGAAAATGCATTAACTACTTAGACAAAAAAAAAAAAAACAAGGACCATTCCAAGTCAATAGTTACCTATGCAGTGGACTCTCGGGAAAGTGATCCAATCCTTCGCTGATGCTACTACTAGGTGAGGGCGTGGCATCGTTAAGAGCAGTAAGACCGGCTTGGCGAAGAGCTTCTACACGTTTTTTGGCACGCCCTCGACGCTTTTCATAACGCGACGTTTCCATGGAAGCTGCACGACGACGTACAGATTTTCCTGGCTTAGCATCGGGATTTAACATCCACCAGGAAGATTTTCCAGTGCCTTCATTCTGAACACGCATAAAACGATTGTGCAGCGATAAATTGTGCCGTATTGAGTTCTGAAATAGAGCAAGAGAAACAAACGGGTTAAAGACTTTTAAAAAATAATACATGAAGATGAACTTATGAAGAGAAAATTAGCTGAAACGAAAACCTATAAACATAAATTAGGTAAATAATTACCCATGGGTTCCTAGTCAGCTATTGCGTTCAAAGCAGACAATGGCCATTAAAGCAAATTCATAACTTCCGGGTTAACATCAATTTATGTACCACACAATTATTTGAAATCAATTGTCGCTCACTTATCTCGATTCGTTTTTATAATACTGCAAAATTCGCATTTTTACTCTCGAACAGAACAAACCTTAAATCGTTCAACAAACACACAGACACAAACATACACGAAGAAGCGACAAGTTGAAGCGATAACCCGCCTTCACCCTATCATTCTCAAATGTCTACAGTTTGTAGGTCGCCAATTCATTTCTTTGAATTCGACGAGTTTCCTAGATTATAGTCTTCCTCCGTTTTTATCGCTTTTAAAGCTTTTCTTGTGAGGATTGTTTCCTGACTAATTGGCCTGCAAGAACAACCAACAGCAAGCCGTTTACAACCCGCTTACGAAGCAGCACTTAAACTGTCGATTCATATTTTACAAGTCTGTCATTCCACATAGTTCTTTCAACAAAAGGGTGCGGTGGCGCAGCGAGGAGCTAGCCATCGTTCTGACATTACAATGAATATCAACGCGACTTGTCGCCTCGTTCTTAAGGCAGGTTCTCTTTAACGAATTTAAGGTGGATGCTAGATTTTTTTTTTACAACTCGCACACACGTCTAAATAGTTGTATTTGCAGTTTTGTTGACGCCAGCATCAGCATGTGTATCCTGCGTAACCTGACTTTGTGTTCGTCACCGTTTTACGTTTCCTGAAACTAACTGTAACCTCTTTGAGGCTGTCGCGACGCACAACGCCAAGTTGGCGCCATTTATCACAGCCGCAATGGTTGAGTTCATTCATTCTCAAAAAGATGTAAAGGAAGGGGGTATCGTCTTCGTCTTATTTTTTACTATTTCAGTGGAAAGAATATATTATTTATTTAAAATAAATTCATATTGTTCGTGTTGCTCTCTAATGAGGTGATTGCTATTGCAACAAGCAATAATAGAGGGTGGACAGTTATGTGAATGCATTAAATATTGGTTAGCATTTTATAAAGTTGTATGACTTTGATAAGAAACAAAGGCTTGATTAAACGAATATTTGAGGGACAAAAAATTTTGAAGTGTTTGTAAATAAAATTTGAAGCAAAAGAAACTCGTATAGGGTTAGTGTTATTGCTCCAAAAAGTGATGACCTATTTTAAAACCTTTTAACTCTCTATCAGCGTTGATTATTTAAATTTCCAACTTAAATACGATATTGTATTTATTATAAACATTTAAGCATTTTCTTAAAAAAAGGTAGTTTTTTCAAATGGAGCACTCTTGACTTTTGAAGGGGCACATTTGACATGAATATTTATACTATTTAAGAAATCGAAAGACCATCATTATTCAAACATAAATTCAATATTTCTCTAATTCGGATTTGTTAGAGTACTGTTAGAAACCCATATTCGAATGTATGGAAATTTTTTATTATTAAATGAATTGGTAACATCGGGTACAACTGACATTTGTCAAAAATTTTATTGGTTTGTATTTAGTTTTATTAAATTCACTTATATTCTTTAAAACATAAGTAATTCTTTTATATCTCGATCAGAAAGTCCTCACGTAACAATACCAAAATATAACAGTTACACGTGCAAAAACATAAAAACGTTTTCTGAAATCTAAAGATGCCAAATTCATCAAATAAAATATTAAGCTTCCTTCACACCGAAAACGTCAAAGGCAAATGTGCCCCAAAGTCAAAGTTACCCAGTTTACCCTACAGAGAACATACATAAAGGTAAATGTACGCAATTCCGTAAGGTTAAGGCATCTTTTTGCTTAATGAATTATAATAGAGAGGTTAAAACACATTTTGACATAAGATCTTTTTAAGAGCATTTGGACATGTATTTTTTTTAATTACAAAATAGTAAGTAGGAAGAAAAGTTGTTTTTTAAGAGAAAATTTGGTTCATTTTCAAATTTACCCAAATGTCTCAAATTCCGTGATAAAATTTGTTGATTGAACTTTATTCCGTAAATTTAAGTCTTTAATTCCGTTAAAAATCCAAACCATAAATTCAAGGATTTCTATTTTCATTTTTTAAGTAATGTGATGACATTTGAAGCATTCTTTAATTTTTTCAAAATTCATTTTAGTAAAGAAACATAAAATAAGGCTTGAATGGTAATGTTATTTATTGGATTACATGGGATTGAAAAAATGTTTAATAGAATAAAAATAAAACCTTTTAGTAGAGTCAATTTATACAGAACGCCACGATTCTTGATTTGTTTTGGAGGTCTTACTTTTTAAAGCACATCTATTTTGGTGTCAGTGCTATGGTTTTGACCTCATAGCACCGAAGAGTAACCAAATTGTTCGCGACTTTTCTTAGAAACTTTTCAAAACAAATAATTCATTGATTTAACCATTAAAAATTACTTCTTTGGTGTGTGTGGTTTTTAATTTTGGTGTAGTTTTTGATATTTTCGGGACTTAAACTAGACTGAATGCGGTGCTCAAGCAATTGCAGTAGGCACAACTTCTTCCCGTTTTAAATGCTCTGCAATATTATTGATAAGTAAATTTTGCAGAGATCTTTTCTAAGAAACTTTAAGGGAGTGGAAGACAGCAATAGCTATTGGTTGAATAAAATGAAAAATTCCGTATTCAGAATTCACTTAGATATCGACAGATGAGAAGAATGCCCCCTATGAAGAGCGACATTAAAAATTTATTGATTTTTAGTGACAGGAAACCCTATTTTTATCAAGTTAAAGACCCGTTCAACAATTAATGCTTCCACGGTTTATAAAAGTACGGTGGTTCATCAACATTTATTTCTTTGATGTAGTTATTTCTCAATTTATCGACATATTTTTGATACCTTATAAGTTATAACCATTCTTACGGTATTGAGTGCTAAATCTAGTTCTTTACTTAATTTAGTGATAAAATAATCACTTATTGTCAATGAGGTAAAAAGATTTAGTTAAATAATCAGACAGCAAAAATATGTTAACATTGTTGACAATGATGCCTTAACTCAAGCTATCTTAAAAAACTGACATGATTTTCGAAAACAGCACTCAATATTCGTCTGCAATAAATTTTTATTTCTTCTGAATTGTCATATTCATTCCCCTTATAAATTCTTTTCAAAAAAGGTTTTTTTTGTTAAGAAATGCAAGAAATGCAAACGCAAGAAACCTTATACTCCTAATGCCGTGATAAATAACGGAATTAGGTTACGTTGAAGAAATTTTGAACTTTATTCCGTAAAAGATTTTTCGGCATTCATTATTGTTTCAAAACAGAAATTTGAAATATAATGTAAGAAATAAAATGTTTTGTACAATAAAAACTAGCAAACTGACTTGATTTTGTTTGCACGTTTTCAAATAGACAACAAATATCTATACTTCCATAACATCCTTTTTAATAAATTTAAAGGAAATCAATGAATTGATTGGAGGAAACATATGCACATATTAAGGATTTGGAAAGTAATTTTTAGTAATTGGCTCAAAATTTATTTGAAGGATATATAAAGTTAACAAAACTTAATATCAATAAGATTTAATTATGAATATGTAATTTAGTAATTTAAAATGCAATAACTTTCCTTAAATCCGTTACTATCACGTTATTAGGTTCATTCAAAAAGTTGTTTGTCCTCAATTACGTAAATCACTAAAATTACTGCTATTTTTTAATACCTACTTTTTTAAATCAACAAACACTATTAAAAAACTTTAAAAACACTGCTTAATTTTCGTTCACAATAAATTATATAAAACTTCTGTAAATTTTCAAATTATAAGCTTAAGAAAACATACTCTAAGGCTTAACCATTTTGATAAGAGAAACAGAACAAAGTGTGCATGCGGCGAAGTGTGTCGACTAACTCGGTAACTATAAATGATCTAACGATATCTCGGAAATGAGTGTGATGCAAATGTGGGAAGGACACGTTTCTCGAGACAGTGGCTTAAAAAAATTGTTTGATTTTTACCATGGCATCTTTTTATCTTTTTTACGGGATAAGGTTCACTTACGGAATTCCGTACATTTACCTTATGTATTAAGAAGTACATTAAATTGGTTTTTTTAAAAATTGGATAATCTTTTTTCCATATTTTCAACCATTTTTTTTTTAAATCAAAAAACAATTTAAAAGCTAACTATATAGCCATATTTTTAAAGAACACAGTTCTTAGTAAACGTGATTTCCTAATTACCGTGACCGTGATCAAACTGTTTAAACAAAAGCGATTCCATGAAGTAAAGGGTGTTTTTTAAGAGCTTGCTGATTTGAAATTTAAATAAAACACATGCCTAATTATGAAATGGCCAAAAAGAATTTGTTTTGCTAGATAATTTCTTGGCATTTAACATTTAAATATAATTTCGGGCATATGGCCACCACGACTATTTTGCACAAAGGTCATTCTGGAGGTCCAATTTTCGACCACCTTTTCAAGCATTTGTGGGCATATTTCAGCAATGACTCGTTGTATATTGGTTTCCAAAGCGTCAATCGTTGCTGGTTTATCCACATAAACCAATGACTTCACGTATCCCCACAAAAAATAATCAAGTGGCGTCAAATGACACGAATGCGGAGGCCAATTCACCGGTCCATTTCTCGAAATAATGTTGTCGGGGAAATAATCTTTCAATAAGTCGATTGTTTCGCCCGCAGTATGACAAGTGGCACCATCCTGTTGAAACCACATTTCGTCCACATCCATATTTTGAAGATTTGGCAACAAAAATTCATTGATCATGGTTCTGTATCAATTTCCATTCACGGTAACGCGTCGTCCTTCCTCATTTTTAAAGAAATAAGGAACGATGATTCCACCACCTCATAGACCACACCAAACAGTACATTTGGTGTACTTGGCATCCAAAAGAGAGAATGTAGACCGAAATTTGGTAATAACGTTCTTTATGTTGGTCTCAGACGGACGATTATGTGCACCATAAAATTCATGAAGTGCTCTATAAACATTTTTAATTGAACACTGTTTTTGAAAATAAATTTCCACGATTTGGTAGAGTTGTTCTGGAGTTAACCTATTCATGATGATTTGACAAACAATACTGAGTAGAGACGTCACTTTAAACTGTCCAAACAACTGTCAGACAATGGAGTAATCCATATTGAAAAAAACCTCATACAAAAACACCCTTACGAATAACAAAAATCGAGAAACAAGGAATAATATTGATTTCCTGAAAAAATAGAGACAAGCAATTGAATTGAATGGACCCAGCAGTTATTTTGGAGACAATTCGAGAAACCAATTTGTTTTTTTCTATTGTAATTGAAGCTAGTTTGGAGATAGTACAAAAGACGTTCTGGGTAGAGTGGTTCGACTTTACTTTAATTTTTTATGTTCTTTTTATACCATAAACCTGAAAGGTTAGGGTATATTTACTTTGTACAAACGTTTGTAACCCACAGAAAACAGCGAGTCCGGTAAAGAAAAGTATGTATATTATTGATCAGCGCCACCTTGTGAGTCGAGCTATTTATGTCCGTCCGTTTGTCCGTCTGTGTGCTGTCCGTATACAAAGGATAAGAAGAAGACGTTGAGATATTTGGATGAAACTCGCTACACATAGTCGCATGAGCCCAAGGCTCATTTTTAAAATTCGCCCACGGACACGCCTACCTTCCATCCAACGCAAAAATTATTAACTGCATGAGAACAAAGAACTAGAACAAAGAAGTTTACAAAGAACAATACTAGAAAAAAGATTATACTAGAACAAAGAAGTTTTTTAAAAATGGATGTAATCTGCCCATGGACACGCCCACCTCCCATACAACCCAAAAATTAAAAACTCAATAAGGTACAGGAATAAAAGTTTGTACATATGTTGTTTAAAGCAAATCAAAGATATGTTCGATATGGACATCATCCGCCTACGGACACGCTTTACCTCCCATACAAACAAAAAATTTAATATTGCATACGCCCACCTCCCATACAACGAAAACACTATAAAAGGTATTAACATGTGAAAACTTGGTATGTGTAAATTTTTCATCAACATTTAAATGCATATAAAGTATAGGCTTCATCCGCCCACGGAGACGATCATTTACAAATTTTTTGTTTTTGAAAAGTAGGTTTAGGGTATTTCATAGTCGGCCTAGACCGACTTTAGACTTTCTTTACTTGTTTTTATTTGTATTATTAAAGTATATTAAGACTAGTTTGCGAAATTCAATATTGCATTGAATTTTTAACGAATTTATTAGTGTCCTACCTCGTTAGAAGCGTAATAACATTAACCCTTAAATATTAAATCCACGGAGTGTTTCAACACGTGTATTCATAGCTTGGGTTCTTGTCAGGGTTTAAAGTTCTTAAATAAATAAGAACTTCTTGTACATTTCACAAGTGGAAATAAAGTGGTTTGCAATGCACTCTTGTCTTATATATTTTCAACCAATTCATTCAGATTTATTGAAACATAGTAAAACAGTTTAAATGTTTATTGTCTAAAGTATTTCATTCAAGAAGAAATTAAACATTAAGTGAAATTTCAAGATCTAAAGACTAGTTATTTTAAGTATTTGCATCTGCAAGAGAAATTGAGAACTTTGTACATACTTTCATGTAAAATAGCCTGTAATCATTACATTTACATTTTATGTACATATATCAAAAAAAGATTTGTGTTTTTGATTAAATTTTAAGTGTGAATTTCAAAAATGGCACATCCCTGGTATTAAGAAGTCACCAAAAATGAACTAACTATAGTTAATATATGAAGGTATTGTTATGATGAAATTTATAAAAAAAAAACAAATTGGACATTTCAGCCCTTGAAAGGACTTTGACCGAGCTTCTTATGATCAATTGTGTTGTGTGTGTCATTAAATGTTTGCACACAATTGACCGAGAACTGGACCTACATGTTTTATGCCGACTCCGAACGGCTAAAATTCATGTTCTCAAGAAGCTTTACATGACATTATTTACTCTCTGAGGTTTGCCATTGTCTGCAGAGAGGTGGTGACCGATCAGTAAAATTTTTTATTGAAAAAACTTTTCGCCGCGACTGGGGATCAGTCCGCGGGCTCCGAGCATGCTTTGCCACACACTTAACCTGCATGCCACGGTCACCACTTTATAATGTCACGGTCACGGAAATTTATAATGACCTTTTATATAAAAATGCATTCTGAATTGCTACTCGACACTAAAAGTTTTATCACTGTTTGGTTTTATGCATATCCTCAACATTTTCTTATTTCAGAGTTGTGCCGATTTTGAAATTCACGATTCAATTATGACAATTATTTAGCTCATCATTTCAATACTAAAAATATAAATTAAATGAGAAAAATTGATTTATTGGCTATTTTCGTACCATTGCATAGTGTTCGAACTAAATGGACATTTAAAGCTGAATTGAGACCAGAATGTCTTCTCAAATAAGGTTTTTGAAAAACTTTTAAAACTAATTGGTAAAATGTTATCATCAGCACCAAACTCAGAATTATAATAAATGTACTTGATGTTACTAATAAAGGAATTCAAAAGTGATGCTTTCTCATCAAATTACAATCGGTATTCTTAGGAAATCAAAGTTAACATCATCTATAAAGAACATTCATAACTGAAATTAACCTAATGGCACCAAAGGACATTTACTTCCCCCTGATACTAACGCATATTTGCCCATTCACTTGAATAATTACACCAAAGCTAACGGATGGCATAGAAAATATACACCAAATTTGCTCCCTTCATCTAGACGGCCCACAACTATCAACATCTTTATGAATTATATCCCTTGTGCCGCCTGTCAACATATCAAATATGAATATTTTATATGAATTCCTACGCTGATTGCCAGTTTATTTAGCATCTCGACAGGGAAAAGACGATATGTTTGTAGAAACCCTAGAGAGGCAGCGAAACATTTGCTAACTACTCGTATGTGTATGTTTGTGTTTGTATATGTATACAAGGTGCGGACATGGAATGAAAAGCATGTGACTCCCGAAAATATAAATAAAGGAAAGAAATACGCGAAAGTGGAGTAAAAAATGTTGATTTCAGCAAATAAACCAGAAGAAATGAAATAAAGTAATTGATTCGGATGTCGGCGCAATAGATGTTTAGAGATATACATATAAACAACCACGCTAATGTGTATACGTGTGTGTGTGTATCTGTAGTAATGTGTATTTGCATGTGGGTATATGTGATGTCATCACTTTGTCATACCAAAGGTTAGTAAGGGACCGCCAATTCAAAAGAAGAAGGGCAAAACTAAACGCCGAGCAATGCTTTATGTTAGACGTTTAGGAGGCAAAAATGAAAGAATCCCAGAGAATCCTTTTATTTTGTGCAATCAGTTTTATGGAAATTCATAGATTTAGTAGCATAAAAAATATTAGAGTAACACACTTTATGAGAACAATTTATGCAGAAATAAAATTTTATAAATTATTAGTTATTTATTCCGAACGTACAATTATTATAAATAATACAATATATGCGACAATATTTTATTATCTTAGGTAAGAGTACCACAAGATAGAGCTTAATTTAATGGAATGATTTATTAAGAAAGGATTTTTGATATATGAAAAAGACAAATTCTTACAATGAACAGTTTGAAAACAATTGAATATGGAAACAAAGTCAAATTTGTTTATGCACTGTAGGCTGAGTTCGGTATTTCGGAATTAGTATTATTAAGTTGTAATGGTTATTCTAATTTCAAAGGAACAGACGTAATAATAAACGAAAATGAGAGTTAAGCCTTGTGTGTTGAACACTTAAATTATCACATTAACGATATACGGGTCTGGCTAGACACCATACATATTGAGTGTTAATGATATGAGTTTTAATGAAAAGCTTTTGTATATTGTTGATAGTTTTATTTTTAAAAAAATAAAAATTCTCATTTTTTTAGGTATATAGACGTAAGTGTAATGATTAGTTTTTATTCGTTTTGACGATTAAATTTGAAACATTTGTAAGAGCAATTGAAATGCTGTTAGCAAACAGGGTCCCAACATATTTCGCAGCAGAAGCGAGTTTTATGCCGCGCTTTGTCATTGACATGGCATAACTGGCAGTCACATCTTTGTTTTCTAAAACGTGGGCCCACCGAAACATATTGTCTGCAAAAAAAAAATACCATTACTATCATAAATAATAAATGGTAACATGAATCATTACCGAAAAAGGTCTGCCAAGTAATGCTTCTATAGCTGATAGGCTAGCAAATCATGTCATAACATGTGGCTCATTACTGCGCATTTCTATTTGAGGACGAACCAAAGCTTCCAATAGGTCAGTTAAAAATATCCCTCGAGAGTCCCTTACTTTGAAGTTGTCTATTTCCTTGCGTAATATATAGCTTGCTAAAGCCGTGACGTCAACCATGTTATAAAAAAAGCCAAAGTTCAGATGTTCGATGAGATGTTCAATTTTTCGTTCGATGTTTTGTACTACAATGACATAACATTTGATCCATTTCATCAACACCACATTCAGCTTTGTTATAATACATGATGGCTTCAGGTTTTTTTTAATCACCTATACATGTTTTATGGTAGTGAAGAGTTGAATCACGGCTTTATTTTTTTTTAGGACATAAGCCGCGACGAAAAGTTTTTTCAATAAAAAATTTTTCTGATCGGTCACCACCTCTCTGCAGATAATGGCAAACCTCAGAGAGTAAACAATGCCATGTAAAGCTTCTTGAGATCATTCAGGCGAAATTTAATTACAACATATATGAAAAATTCGAACTTGAGAAGAAATAGAAAAAAAAAATAATTTTTATTTCAACCGTATAAATTTTTCATATATGTTGTAATTACATATTTAGGCGCATATCTTTAAAACTGTAACTCTTTCAGCAAAGATGTTAAGAACAGTGTTGAAGATAATTGTTGGATCTATAATTTTCATCTGAATGATTTTACTCTAGGGATTGCATTAACGAAGTTACCATCTTTGGTAATCTTTGAATCCGAATATTTGGATGCGCGCATGTAATTGTTGTGATCTTTTCAGAGGTGGGTTATTTTATTTTACTTAAGGTGTGTGCAAAAATTCAGCTAAATCTGATTGTTTTTGAAGACAAATACGAAGTAACTGAACTATTGAAAATTTTTTTTTATTTTAAAGAAGCCTTGTTTTCGAAGAAAAAATTAACCTCCTTACGTTACTCTTTGAACAAAAAAGGGTCTCAAAATGTAAAGAACCATCCATTAAAAAAATGTATATGCAGTTACTACATAGGATTTGAATTTAGTTTAAGAGTAATAAGAACAAATTTGTGACTTAAAGGTGAAATTTGACCTTGAATTTCCTTCTTATTTGACCTAATCCGATAAAACTGAGTATGAGGCCATAATATATAGACCATGCTCTATTAGACACCATTGAGATATTTGAGGTTATTTCAATTGACCCTTAAATTGTCGCACAGTGTAATTTATTTTTTTCAGCTGCAATTCTTTCATAAAATGAAGGTTTGGTGCTTGAACGTGGATCCAACATAATTGGAGCGAGTGAGCGAAGCTCCCATGGAACAGGTTGTTTGAAGCTGTTTAGAGACCTTAAACTCTCGAACGGATTGACCGATCTTAAAATTTCTTTTACTGTACTGTTCTACGCTTCCTAACGAAGGTTGTTTTCTTAGGAAGTTTTTTCAAATTCCATTTAGTTTAAAAGTTAATTGAAAATAATATTTCCGTAAGTTTTGTTGTTGTTATTCGCTGAAATAGTTTTCATCTAACATGCTTGTGTATGTATGTATCAGTCAATGAAAAAACCGAACGACATGAAACGACAGCAAAAATCTTGCGGCGAATGTTTTTCGCTGCAACAGCTATTTATCGTAAAATAGTAAAAAATAAGAGTACGAATTTTATTTATGAATGAAAATAGTTAGAAAATAAAACACAAAACATGAAATCTGTTTATATTTGCATATGTAAGAGAACCCTGTTAAATAAAATAAATTTTCAGTTTTAAATCTTATTTTAGGCTTATTTTCTTTCATAAACAACATTTGTTGTTGTTTGACAGACATTTGAAGTTTCATAAATTTCAGCTCAGCGCTGCTAATAATTTGCTGCTAAGGAATCTTGCACATGTTAATCCAGTTTTGTTCTTTACTGTTACAACTACAAAACATTAAACAATTTTAAGTGGGCAAGGAACAATGAGCGCGTAATTGTCGCAGAGTATTTGAAAAGAAACGAACTATTATTTTGTTTTCATCAGCAATCCATTAAATATATTTAATAATAAATTTCTTAAATGATTCTTAAAGTTATTTAAAAGCAGATTTATTTCGTTTGCAATCGAACGCAGGCATGCACGTTAACGATAACCCAAATATTTTTTTCGTTTCGTTGAAGCAAAATAAATAAAAAAACGTTAATTCCAAAAACGAAAAATATTTATTTCGTTTCGGAGAAAACGATATCAAATTTTTTCGTTTTTGTCCCAATCAACCGTTAAAAATAATGTTAATTTCAACAAAAAATTTCATTTTGTTTGGATCCGAAGAAATTTTTGTTTAAGGTGGTGCCCACTTGCCTTTTCGCATTTTTAATATCTTAAAAATACAAAAAGAGCAACACACCAAACGAAGCTATATAATTTTTAGTTGGTGTGAGCAGTACGCTGCAAGTCCAAAAAAATGCAGAACAGTAATTTTCAATGGCTGAAAACTGTTAAAAAATATTTTCTCTTTCAGCCGCTCTCAGCTTAAAATCTGACAGATCTACTTTTTTTATTGTTTATTTATAATGAATGTACAAAACCAAATAAACACAAATTAACACAAGAACTGCAAAAAAGCTCGACTTTTTATATTTTAACAAATTTTTTCCATTTTTATGTAAAGAATTTTGAATTTTTGACAAAATTCAAAATAACACTAAAATGCCAAATTCAACGGACTGCTATAATTATCCTTATTTAAAAAGTATATTCTTCCCTTTTACCCGCTGCTTTTTTAAAGATCTTAAAAATGCGAAAAAAGCAAGTGTCATACCAGCTTTAGCATAGGAGAAAATAATAGAAAATTTTTCGTTTTTCAACGAAACGAAATTTGATTTGATAAATTTTTAACGTTATTTAAAAAACGAAATAATTTTGATAATTTATTTTTCTGCCTCAACGAAACAGATCGAAAGATAAAAGCATTTTTTTATCAGGGAAAATTTGTCTGTTGCGTATTTTCTCAAGAAATTTTACACACAACTTCAAAAATCAATGAACGTTCGTTTCAACCGTTCATTTAAAATTAAGGTTTAAATAGAATGTCCGTTCCAAAAAAAATTACTAGCAGCGTCAGTGGTTTTTTTTGTTGTGCGTTATCGTGGAGAAATGAAAACAATAAGAAATAAGAAAGAAAATTAAGGAAATCAATCTGCAAGAAACATTCAGATAATTAAGTGCCGGTCGTGAACAAAGTTCCTGAATTTTTAATTCAAACGCTCATTTTGAATAAGTGATTAAAAACGAATGTTCGCTGTTTTTTTTTATTGTGTGAAAAACCCGAAATAATCCAATTGGATTTTTATTGCTTTAATTGTTTTTACACAACATCTTTGGATTTGAGTGTTCACTTAAATATTTCTTTTTAGTATATTTCTAAAGCTTTCGGTGTTCAAAAGTAAATAAATTAAATAATTATTTTTTAGATTTAGTAAGAAAAACATTATAGAAGTGTTAGTCTGTTAACTTATGTGAAAACGAGAAATTATGAAATTGTTAAATATTATTATTTTCGTTTTGAATTATCATATTCATTGCACCAAAAAAATATATGACAAACTTTTTCCAAAAATTTATCACATGCTCTTAGTAGGTTTCTTTTCTACTTATAAGAATATCAGTTATATGTTTTTTATCGCCATAATTTTGTAAAATATTATGGAGATACCAATTTTTTTATAAAAGCAACAATCTTGAAAATTAAGTCATTTATAATAAATCATATCTCCATCTTATGTTACCTTATTTTTGTAAATGATAACATTCCTATCATTAGAAAACTATAGAAAAGTGATTTAAAAAAATTATTGAAAAAATATTTTTTTTAATTTTTATGCTAAAAATGCCAACTTTCTGAAAAACTTTAATTTGGTTTTATCTCAAAAAGTGATTTTAGTTTTTTTTTTGTTATTTTAAAAACAAAATAAACTTTTTACATACAAAGAATTACGATGGCTAAATGGCACGTTTTTTCGCAATCTCTTTTTCTGACACAAATTTCACTTTATCGTTCATCTTGATCTTATACCGTTTGAGATATTTTTACAAAATCTTGAACAAAACTGTTTGCCGTTTTAGAGTTTAATATATAGTAATGTTTGTTTTATATATATTTATGACCTCACACGTGACTTTGGAACATAAAAATGGAAGAAAACTAGAATAAATTAAAAAATTTTAATTTTTTAAGATAATCGAAAGAGATAATATCTCTTTTTTTACAGATTTAAGAAAAAATTCTTTAAAGTGAGCGACCCAACTAATTTGTATTTTCAACGTACCTATTTATGTGGCCAGCTTAGGTAGTTGCTACGACCTAGTATTTCATAAATGTAAAAAACGAAACAAAACCGCTTCTAGAACGGACCGAAGAGCACGATAGTTGCAAAAACACTGACAAATCTCTTTAATCGCAAAAAGAAATGACTGCAAACAAAAACGGGACACCGCCAACAAGAAAAAAGAGAAAGTAACAGTTACATTATGACCAACCAGCATAAAACCACATAGAAACAAAACACACAAAAGGAAAATCCAGGAATATGTTCTTACAAAATGTAAAGGGTCTGACTGGACCTCAGCGTTGCGATTATGACTTGAATTATAATTTAAAAAAAAAACTGGCATTACCCTGTATTTTCGATAAATATTATTTTTTGTCATGCAATACGACATCGATACGAAAATTATAAGTATTATAAAAATTAAAATGAAATTTTAAAGAGTCTGGCCAGACCCCAATATTAATTTAAGGGTTAAGAAACTTAGCGACTATAAATAAGCCTCGGAGCCTCTTCCATAAAAATTAATATAAGACTTTCAAGGTTTTATACTTAAAGAAATTTGTTTTTTGAATATTAGCGTCAAAACAGACTGCGGATGTGTAACCGTTTCAAACATAGAAACAAGCTTTTAGTCGCTTTAACTGGTTATTCATATGCGAAGGTCACATTTGTTATATTGAAGTAAGGCTTTAAGTATCTTTTCATAAATTCTACAATATGTTTTTACTTTTACTGATTGCTATGGCAACCATGCTATGGCGCAAATTGATTTGGCAGGCAAACATTTTTATACACATGTATATTGTAATGGAACTTAACGGTCATTTATCTTCAATTATTTTTCGCTACAATAAAGCTCCAAACATGTCAATCCTCGTCCTCGTCCTCGTCTGTTTGGCATTTCAACAAATCGAATGACAGAGAATTAGTGGCCCATTATGTGCGAACACAAAAACAGACAGACTAACTACATACATTGGTGCCTCCATTGAAATTATAAACATATCCTTGGTGACAATTTCTTTTCTTTTTTTTTATTTCTTATTCTTCTATTCTTTCATTGCTCTTCTTGTTGCTGCTTAAAGTGCTTCTTCATATCAAATATTGAATAGTTACTTCGTATTAAATAACCATTATAATTTAGCGTGCTTGTTCGGCACAAATTTGCAAATAGCCCCAGGATAAGCAGCAAGGATATTATAAGTTTTATTTAACAAACTGTGAATTGGCAAGGATTTGCTTAAGAATTGTTTGTTGCTTGGAATCTGAGTCAAGCTGCCTGCGAAGGGTGTGGCATTTAATGCTGGCTATAAAATAACTTTGGCCTACATATTTTTAATGCTATGGCAGCGGATCTCCAGGACGATTTAGTTTTTTGTATTGATGCTGCCAATTCAAATTAAGTCATATTCGCAAGACTATTTCTCGAATTTAGTTGCCGCTGGTTTTTAGCCATTAGTGCATTTAAAAACATGAATATGCATTGAACCGTTTGTGGGTGTGAGTGAGTGAGTGTTTATTTGTTTTTCGATGTTCAACATCATTAACATCAGAATAGTGCCTATTTTATGAAACACATGGTTTAATTGTTCACTGTTCCGGTATAAATTTCCTCAATGCTGTTTTAAACTGTTCCATCTAGACTGTTGATTGAAGTCTGTTTTATTCTTAAAAAATTTATGATCTGAATAATAAACAATTATAGTTGATCTTTCTTATTGTACACATAACAACTACACAATCATTTCTAAAGTTTCATCCTTAATTTCATTCCAAGTAAAGAGAATACCCAAAAAATAAAAGTTCAATATTGACTCTCTTAGGCATGGTTCAATTTTTTGAATTCTCAAAATGTTTTAACCTACTTCTTTGCATTGGCTACTTCACTACGAGGTGCATCGGTCGGACATCTTGTTTGGTAATTATTGAGTTGAACTTAATGTTCGTTTTACTCTTGAAAACTTATGCAACAGTGTTTTCCAATAAGAGGTGTTATTTTGATATTTAAAAAAAATGCCATTTTGAGATAAATGATCGGATGTTTATTTCACAATAAAGAGGAAGGTATGCCGTTAATAATGAAAAACAACATCAGCCAAATGGCCACCACGACCACACTTACAGGACCATATCCTTTACATGAAATTTTCCATAACAAAATCGCAAGGGGCTGCCCTATGTCCTCGATAGACTCACGAATTCCATCTTTGAGGTCTTGAATCGACGCTGGGCTGAGGAAGTAAGAAGTCGCAAGGTGCTAAATCACAAGATCTCGGTAGCAAATTGTGATCACCTCTTTGTGAGATAACACGGTCCGGAAATTTTTCCCGTAAAACATCAATAGTTTCGTTGCTTGTGTGGCACGTAGCGCCGTCTTGTTGCAAGTCAACGTTGTCCAGATCAATACCATCCAACTCCGGCCATAAAAAAATCATAAATCATCGATAGCGCAATCCATTCACCGTAGCTGTTGATCCAACCTCATTTTCGAAAAAGTAAGGTCCAATGACCCCGCCGGACCATAAACCACACCAAACAGTTACACGTTGAGGATGGAGAGGCTTCTCAATAATAACTTTTGGGTTTGTCGAACAATTTTGCTTGTTGACGCAGCCGCCGAGGTGGAAATGGGCCTCATCAGTCAAAATGATTTTTCGATGGAATTTCGCATAATTTTCATGCATTTCAAGGACCCAATCAGCAAAAACACGACGTTGTTGATGATCGGCCAGCTTGAGTTCTTGTGTTAACTGAACTTTATAAGCCTTAAGACCCAAGTCTTTATGCAAAATACGGTGTACTGACGTTTGTGGAATGCCTAATTCCAAAGAACGACGAGGAATGGACAAACCTGGGGTTTCTTCAACAGTTTGGGCTACAGCAGTAATATTCTTAGTTGTTCTTGAGCGACGTGCACGGGTTTTAATCTTCACGTCACTAACTTGTCCCAATAGCTCGCATTTTTCCACCAATTTCTGTATTGCGCTCCGACAAGGTGCTTCACAACGACCAAAAAATGCTTTAGATTTGCTAACTGTGACTGCAAAATTTTCACCATTTTTGTAGTGAATTTTTATAATCTCAATGCGTTGTTGAAGCGTGTATCGTTCTATTTTTAGTAATGGCGTAATTTCTACTTGTCAAATGTCACAAAATAACAGCTTCAAAAGTGACAACTACCGCAGTCTATTCAAAATGACACCTCTTATTGGATAACTCTTTATAATCTAAAAACAAGCAAAGAAAGTCTAAAGCCCGATTATGAAATACCCTAAATCTACTTTTTCAAATTGTAATAGTAGTATTGCAAATGGGCATGTCCGTGAGCGTATGAAGCCCATATTTTATATGCTTTGATGAAAAATTTACAAAAATTAATAAAAATTTCAAGTTTTATTCATGTAGCTCACATGCTCATGCCTTTAAAGTATTTTCCCTCTAGTAGGTTGTATGGAAGGTGGGCGTGTTTGTGGACATATTGCGCCCAATTTAACGCCTCTTAGTTTTGATATAAAATATATGCACACCAAATTTTATCTCTGTAGGTTAAACATAAGCTTATTTATTGAGTTTTCAGTTTTTTGGTTGTAGGGGAGGTTGATAGAGGTTGTAATTTTGATAGGTTGATTGTTATGTCTATTTGTTTTAGTATTTTAATATATATTTAAATATTATAGGAGATTTAGGGTGTTCCATAGTCGGGCTAGACCGACTTTAGAGTTTCTTTACTTGTTTTTGTGATTTTGATCTAACACTGAAAAAAATATGTTTTAAAATTTGGGACAATTGTTATTAATTTGACGAATTTTTTCTTTAAAAAATACTTTACAACAAATTTCGTCAAAGTAAGATCAAATGTGTTTAAAATTAAATTAATTTAATTTAATAAAATTAAAATAGCAAATTAACAACATATCTTTTTGAACACATATCTTGGTCTTTCAGTGTACGAACCAAGAAAATTTCTTCCCAGTTTCAGGCTTTCCAGAAGAATGGTCATAATTTTTTTGTTTTGAAAGATATCCAATCCAGATGCACACAAAATGCCATAACTTTAAATATGTTTATCGAAAAAACCACATGCAATAATTTTTGCACCACACACTTTGAAAAGTAGTCCTTCTCGTCGGTACTAGAATCATGAGGTTTTCTTGGAAAACAACGGAGCTAGACCTATTTTAAGCCTTAAAAAACCTGTTTTTTAAATGTTGACTTTTGGATGCTTTAGCTGCGTTTTTTGTTGAACGATCCTATTAACTCTAGTACCGACGATAACGGCAATAATTCTCAACATATTACCGTTTTGGTTTTTATTTTCAAATTAAGCACACAAATTTGTTGATTACAATAACCAGGATACCTTTTTTTTGTTGGTCTACTTTGAAATAACATACAAAAACACAACTGCAAGAACTACTACAACAGCAATAATTAAACCCTAAACCTGAAAGGTAAGGGTATATTAACTTTGTGCAAACGTTTGTAACACACATAACGAAGCGAATCCGGTTTATGTTTAACCTATAGAAATAAATTTTGGTATGCATGTATATTATATCAAAACAAATATGTCTTAGAAAAATGGGTGTCACCCGCCATCGGACACGCCTACCTCCCATATAAACTAAGAATAGAAAACTCAATAAATACGCTTATGTTTAACCTACATGCCGGTGACCGTGGCATGCAGGTTAAGTGTGTGGCTAAGCATGCTAGGAGCCCGGGTTCGATCCCCAGCCGCGTCGAAAAGTTTTTTTTTTCAATAAAAAATTTTTCTGATCGGTCACCTCCTCTCTGCAGACAATGGCAAACCTTAGAGAGTAAATAATGCCATGTAAAG
Organism: Tetanocera ferruginea; assembly: GCA_958299015.1. NCBI lineage: Eukaryota > Metazoa > Arthropoda > Insecta > Diptera > Sciomyzidae > Tetanocera > Tetanocera ferruginea. The sequence goes on from OY282642.1 coordinate 74,664,337, forward strand.
CTTCTTGAGAACAAGAACTGTAGCCGTTCGGTGTCGGCATAAAACATGTAGGTCCAGTTCTCGGTCAATTGTGTGCTAACATTTAATAACACACACAACACAATTGATCATAAGAAGCTCGGTCCTTTCAAGGGCTGAAATGGCCATTTTTTTTTTTTTTGTTGTTTTAATCTACAAAAATAGATTTTTGTACGTATTTCTTTTACAAAAAAACGGAGATGTTTTTGAAAAATGCGCGTCATCCACCCGCGAACCGGTATAACCTAAAAAATTCAAAACTTCATAAATAAACCTATGTTTTCTCTACAGAGATAAGATTTGGAATGTTTTTACTATAATCATACTTTTAACTTTTTTTGAATTATGTGCATCTATTTATATTTACACTGAGAAAAAAAATAGACTTTAAAATTAAACAAAAAATGTTAAAATAATAATTTAACGCCTTTGCGTTCCTACAAAACAAAATTTAAAACAAGTTTGCTTGATTTTTAGCTTAAAACTCCTTTCTTTTTTTAATTTTATCTTAATATTTCTTTGAAATAAACAATGCATTTTTTAAATTGGTTTGACAAATATCGAACATAAGATAAAATAATGAATTATTTCAATATTTAAAAAGCAAACGTCATCGAATGGAGTCAAGATTTGGTATTCGGAGAGTCCAAGGGGTAGCTGATTATGAATCCGGTGCCAAAAACTTGAATTGTGCTTTAAACATTTGTTTTAACTTTTAAACAGTTTGTTTTTAATTTGTTTTTTTTATTTAAAAACATTGTTTTAAAAACAAAAACGGTTATTTTTAATTTAACATTTAAAAAAGTTGTGTTTGATTTAAATGATTTTGTTTCAAGCTTTGTTTCAAAAATACATTCGCTTAATACGAACATAATTTCATTTAATTTTAACACGTATTTCCCTTAGTGTATGTATTGTAAAATGCATCTATCTGTAAAATATCATGTTTGTTAATAAAAAAATATACAAATAATTTTATGAGGAATGGTCAACACGATCACAAAAGCGGTTCTATATGAAGGTCTGCTAGTAGCTTTTCGTAACCCCTGCCATTACCGATCGGAAAAGTTCATTTTGATTCTTGGAAAATGAATATCAAATTTATTTCAGTACAATTATTTTCAGCGTAAAACTATAGTAAGACTTAAATAAATTGCTTAAATTGTACAGAACAACATCGTTTGATATTTTAAGTTAAATCCTGGCAGAAACGTTGGTCAGATATACATTTTATTTCGATACAGATTTTATATAAATGAAAGCAAGACATATATATCTAGATACTATTTGCATGCAGGAGTATTACTTTATGTACGTGTGTTTGCACGTAGTAATAATTTTTATTTTATTTTGCTACGGTGTGAAGTTTTGCAGCTGTTTAGCATATTTTTTGCGATTCTACCAATAGATTAACCGAGTTTCAAGTGCAGAAGTTTTTATTATTAAATGTGCGCTAAAAAAAAAAAAAAAAAAAACTAACAATGAATTTTTGTGCCTAGTAACTTGGTTAGAAACCAAAACCAAATAAAAAAATAATGACAAGGATAGATATTTAGTGGATAGATAATTCATTGCCCTGCATATTCAACGACGGTCGTCATTTGTCACCTAGAAACACGCCCAATGCCGTGCAAAGTGGTCATTTTAATTTAAACCATACGGTGCACATTCAAAGAAATTATTTTAGGAATTAAATAAATGAGAAGTATTTAAATTTTTATACAAATTTTTCATTCATTATTGGAAATTTAAATAGCAGCCAAGTCTAGCAAAGCATATTTTATTTAAACTAACTTCCAAGAGAAAAAAAATCCTTGCCACTCAGTCTCTTCAGTTAATATAGGCTGATGATTGCTCTTTAACTGTATGCGGTAGTAAAGTAATAGTTTAACTTTTTAAACAATCATATAGACGGTATTTTAGGCAATTTCTTTTATTTTACTATTCTGCAGCACCACATCGAAGAAGATTATGGGAGTGTAGTAGAGTTAACAAGACATCAGGGGTGGGAGAAGAACATTATCGCAATGATGATGCGATGATATGAAATTGCAAAAGTTTTCAATGGTTTTTTTTTCACAAATATTTTATTTCTATGACTGTCTGTCTGTCTATCTGTCTGTTCGTCTGTCCGTGTAGAGAGCAACAAAAATTACACTCGCGCCATAAAATTCAAACAGTATGGAAAGTTTTGACAACGAGAAGGAAGCAAAGCAGAAGCTATTTCCTGCTACGCACACACACACACACACACACACACACACACGCGCGTATATGTATGTTCACCAAAGTTAAGATATGATATGAGCAGTAATCAAGTGACATGCGAGTCCTGCACTCCGTCCTACGGATTAGTATCGCGAAATTTTTCTTTGCATAACTTGCGGAGTTTAAGTTGTTAGTTTTTTTCTCCTTCTTTATTTTGCGACTGAGGGTAAGGGTTGCCTATCGCTCCAAGTAGCTATGATTATGTTACTGTAGCGAATTTTGTGGATAAATAATCGATTAATCGTAAATGCTACAAGTCTAGATGGCGCCCGATAAACTATATATGTACATAGATTGTATGTGACTGGGTAATGCGGAAGCGGAAGTTAAATACTTCATACTAACATGTTAACCAGAAAAGAATTGTGTATAGTGCAAAACAGCATCATTGAAGTCGAAGAAATATTTGAGTACCTGAACGAATATGCGATACGAATGCAATTAGTTCGCACCAAGAACGAAATGTATTATCAGAAGTGAAAAGTATTAACAATTTTTTAATATTTAGCTATCAGTGGTTCAGAACCCACGAGACATGCCGTTAGCTACTCTCTAGTTGCTGCTAAGTGATAATACTAAACTAAAAGCCAACATCAGATGGACTGAACTCTCTACCTGTAGGACTTCTAGGCTTATATTGCCGTCTTTTAATCTCAAGCGCTCTGAAGCGTTGCTCTCTCTGAATAGGTCAGACCTATTCATCCTGGTGATAGTCATTACAAGGCACTGCCTGATAGGCAAACATACTACAGGACTAAGACTTTTTGGGAATGACTTCTGTAGAAGATGCAGAGATGAAGAGTAGGAAGAAACCATATCTCATCTTCGATGTTTCTGCCCCGCACTCACCAGAAGGCGTCATAACAATCTCGGTTTCTACTTCTGCGATGAGCTTCATGACTAGTCAACGATAAGTGTCAGGCGCTTAACTAGTAGCTTTATAAAAAGTACAATGTGGTTCTATAGGGATTGACGGCCAAGTGTGCTGCGGTATCACAATGAACCAAACTGGTCTAAGTGAGCTGGTGTATTTATTATAAAGACTGTCGCCCCTACCTAACTTCCTCATATTTAGATATCTACCTTTCATATCATTAATTTTATTTTGTCATTCTTGTGGGTGAAAGCAATAATTGTGTTGAAATCTGTTTAAACAAAGGATATACAAATATCTACCTATCTCGCTTATTTACAAGCTCAGTCTGCCTGTCTGAATCGGCGTTCACTATGAACGCAGGCTTAGAAAAGAGAAGTCCAAAGAGAAGTCAATACTATTTCTTGAATGTACTTCTTAAACTTTAACCCTTAGCGGCCATACCTCAGCCAGACCACATAGCGGCCACACGGGGTAACTCATTAACCCACGCTGAAAAACCTAGTAGTACAAGAACAATATGGTTGTTCTTAGACATTTTACAATTGTTTCGTGTTTGTTGAAGAGTTCTTCAACATTTCTAATGATCTTTATCGGTCAATGTATAGCTGGCATTCTAAAAAATCAATATCAAAGGTCTTAAATTTTTTAATCATAATTAACCACAAGATTTCAAAAATTAAGTGCTCAAGTTCGTTGTAGTAAATTAATTGTTCATAATATCGCTTTGTGTCCATAAAGAGTTTTGTTTTTGAAAATCAGGTTTGACTCCTTGTTCTGGGCTCTCATCACGTAACTTTTAAAACGTTACTCGTTCAAACGATGCTATCTCACGATATCATCAAAAGCTTGCTTTCATGTTAACCTATCACTGTCGCCTCGTCAATCATTGAATTTTCTACAGCTTGGAACCACTGGAAAACATATGTTTAGTATCGAAAGCATAGCTGCCATTCCATGTTCCCACAGAAAATACGTTTTCCCCACAAGGAAATTAAAAAAATACCACACAAATTCCTATTGTACTTTTTTTATTAAAAAATACTACAGCAATTACAAAATACCACAAAAATTCCCACAGCCACAATAATTACAAAATGCCACAAAACATCCCACATTATTGAATAAATTCAAATACGGGAATATAATTAAAAAATGTATGAGAAAAAAAATTCCCACACGAATTAAAAATTACCACGCTGAATTAAAAAATAGCATGGGAGTTCCCTTTTCCCACAGCAATTAAAAATTCCCACGAAAGGTATTTTCTAACAAAATTGGCAGCTAAGGTCTAAAGTGAAATTTACTTTTTATTTGCAATAATTTATACATTATTTTCAATAATTATAAGCTTTTAATTATCAATACTATCATATAAAATTGAAATGGAAATATTAAGTGTAAAGTCGACTCCAAAAATACTGGACCGATTTTTATGAAAAAAATTTTAAAATATCATATTTGTGCTACATAATTACATAGGCGGACTTTCTTAAAGAAATTTTAACAATAAATATGTTAAATTAAAGTGTAAAGTTTTTAGAAAATACCAACCATCCCAGTAGACAATGACAGCGCTCTAGCATGCCTTCCTGTGGATTTTGTAGTACTGCCGCAGTCATATATAATTACACTTTCTTTTTTATATGAAGTGGGAAAATTTCGCAGGCCTTCCGCTCCGATAGCTCAAAAGAGGCCTGATAGAAGCACTTCTTAAGAATGGCTAAAAGAAGAGCTCAACAAAGAGTATTGAAAAAAAATATTTTTTTTTTCTAGTTGTTACTTTATTTTATCGACCTTTGACTTTGTTTGTGGTTTTTTGTACGTTGTTCAGGCTTTAGGTCCGTTTGTTTTTGTATAAAAATATCAGTTTTCAAAATTAGTTTTGATTTTTATATTTTTTTTTCTTTTAAACCTTTTTCTTTTTTTTTTATAAATTCTATTTATTTTGACTGATATATATTTTGATATATGATATATATTGATATATATTTTGACTTTAAACGAAAAAGTTGCCCTGAAGTATATGAAAAGTTTGTCTTTGAAGGGAAAAAAGTTTGTTGTGCTGCCTTTTGTACAGAAAAATAAGGCCTTCAAGAAGGGCTCATAAGAGCAGCGAAGAAAGGATGTGTTTGGCCTTCAAAAGTAGCAGTCAATGCAGGCCTTCGTTTGAAGAGCGCTGGCTTAATTGCCTATTGGGATGCATTGCATTGCTTGGTCGTTTGCTTTTCACGTGTTTGTGTTATGAGAGTTTCAACTTCATGTTGCTATCAACCCTTCTCTTTGTGCTCAGCTCAGTGGTCGGCACACATGAAGCACATGCTTTGCCAAAACTCTCTCGTATTTTCATGCTCTTTCACTCACTCCTCAAATAACTATTGCAGAAGCAGCATTGTTTTGAAAGTTTTTTTAAAACGGCTTAAAAAAGCTTGCTGAAAATAGTCGGTGAATCCCCCATAAAAGTGTGCTGTTGTTACTGTGGAATGATGAGCTGCAAACCAATATGTGCATATTTGTTTGGCGGCATGCAATTTCTTTACACATGTTCTTAATGTAGTTTTCCAATTATTAAATGTTATTATTATTTGAGATGAAACGGATATGCGACAAAATTTACTATTCGGCCGGATACCGTGTGAGTACCTTAGTATTTATACTCATTTATTGCATTTCAGTAAAAATTATTTTATTATAGAATACACGAATAAATAACAATCAAAAAGCTAGGTACTAATTATTGCGGTTTTTATATACATGTGTAAAAGTTTAAACGAATTTACAAAGTGTCTTATGAAATCATGAATAACATTCTGAAAAACCCAGTTTAATGGATAAATAAAAGACAAATGAAAAATTAAACTTGTCCGACTTGTCTGAAATTAAAATACTCCAGTTGAAGTGTATTCGAATTTATTAAGGTTATATTAATTTGATGACGCCACTTTGTATGGGGAATAGGCGTATTTTTTCCATTTTTTCATATTTCAAACTCAGAGTACGTTTTATATATCAAAAAAACAAGAATTATGTATGAACTTTCAATTCAATAGATTAATTTTTGTGCATGATAGACTAATGTTACCAGATAGTGTTCACAAATGTTGATTCTCTCAGCTACAAGTAAACGAACTCTTGTCAAAAACAGCTGTTCGTTGTTATATTCGTTGGCCACATTCAGCTGTGTCAACTGTTGTGACAGCAACACATCGGGGAGCGCTATTATCGGTATTGAAGTTTCAGAAAAATTGTCAAGCTTATGAAATAACAAGCTTTGTATCAAATACGAATGGAACTTTTACCGACAAATTTAAAATTTTCAATTTTTAAATGCATTTTAATGCGTAACTTCATATTTATGTGCATTTAAGTTTTGACTTAGCAGTTGGCAACTATTAGGTACGCTGAATGTGACCAGTGAAAATTAATTGTTTGCCATGACGGATGGTGAGCGCTCTCTTTCTTGTTATATTTTTTGACAAAAGTCGGTTTCCAACAGAAACGTCAATACTACCTTGGAGTAATTATATCATGATTTTTGTGTAAATTTTAAGGTTTTTGATATTTGATTGATGACGTCACTTTCTATGGGCAGTATTCACAAAATTTTATTGAATTTCAACTTCAGGGTATATGTTTCAAATTAAAGCCAAATTGTCAATAAATCGTCAAATCTCAAGTCATGAAATTTATTTCATTATGAACTTTAAAGAGATTTGCAATAGAGCTTGAGCTCAAACATGTGTTTCGAACTACACGTGTTCACGAAAGTTCGAACTATTCACGTGAATACAAAAACCATGTGTAGTTCGTGAATAAAATACACGTGCAGTTGAGGTTCGTGTTTTCACTTCATTTTTTTAAAAACACGTGTATACGTTCTCACTTGAAACTGGAAACTCTTATTTGCAGTTGTTATATCTTGATCTTAATTTTTTAGAAAAATGCTCAAATATCATATATCAGAAAGATAGCTAAGCAAAAAACGGCTGTAATCGTGTCGGCAGTCGAATGAACAGACAGACAGACGTACATGGCTTAATCGACTCATGGTCGTGAAACAAATGTCGTGAAAAAATTAATGTACACGCTACGCTTTACGCGTTGGGTTATAATAAATACTAGTAAACCTGTTGCCCGAATTCGAGCAATTCAATAAAAGTTAAATGTTAGCAACATTATAGACGTTTAATTTATGATATTCTATTCAAGCAGCTTTTTCCGCAATAACGACATATTCAGTCTCAATAATGATGTAAAAGATCATCATCTGAATGCTTAAAACTTATGATCTGACACTAAATTTTTAAATGTAACTGTCAAAATACGACGACAGATTTACACAAATATAACTACCGAGATAAACATTATTACTATTCAACAACATCGCTGATTAACTTTTAAAGCTATAAAACATAACTCCACTGAGAAAAAAACATACTTTAAAATTAAACAAAAAATTTTAAAATAGAAATTTAACGCCTTTGCGTTTCTACAAAACAAAATTTAAAACAAGTGTGTTTGATTTTCAACTGCCTATAAACTCCTTTCTTCATTTTAATTTTCTCTTATTGTTTCTTTGAAAAAACAAACTAAAATTTGAATACAATGTCAATTTTTGAATTTTTTGAATAAGTTTGAAAAATATCCAACATATCATAAAATAAAAAGTAAAATTATATATAAAAATATTTCAAATGCAAACTCCATCGAATGTAGTTAACATTTGGTATTCGGAGGGGCCCGGGATAGCTGGTTGTGAATCTGATGCTAAAAACTGGGAAAAGCTAAAAAAATGGCATCAAAAAAATATGCATTAAAATATTTGTTTTAAATTTTAAAATTTTTGTTTTAAATTTGCTTTTCATAACAAAAACATTGTTTTAAAAACAAAAACGTTTGTTTTGATTTTACTTTAAAAACAGTTGTGTTTAATTTTAATGAATTTGTTTCAAACTCTATTTCAAAAACAGATTCGTTAGATATGAACACAATTTCTTTTAATTTTAACACATTTTTCCCTCAGTGTAATTGAAATAAAAACCAATTATAAAATAGGTTTTAGAAAAAAAATTACTACTAAGCTATAATTAAAAATTAATTAAAAAAACTTACAGAACACCTACAACATCAATTTATAGCATATTCCGATGAAAAAATGCCAAAAAACTCAAAAAGAATTTTTTTTTGAAAACCGTTAAAATTTGATTGAGTTGTTTGCTCGGAAAGTGGAATTTTTGATTTTGGAACTGCATTTTTCGGACAATTGACATTTGAGGAATGCATAAAAGATAATTTTGGTTAAAAATTTTTAGTTTTGACAAAAATTCAAATTCGAGCAATTCATAAGCTATTCTCAAACTAAATTTCAAATCGATAAAATAACGGATTTTTGTGCAAAAATTTTATTTTTGTTTTAAAAAGTTGAAACCACCTGAAGTGAAATCACAATTTTTAAAAGTGGTTTGCACAATTTCAGCCAAAACCTGATTAAATGACATCTGAATCGATAAAATCGGTCTATTGGTCTGGGAGGAGTTGAAGTCACAAAAAAAACCTTAGCCTATTAATTATATAGATGCTTAGGATCTTCTTAAAAAACACAAACCAATATTTTTTAAGAAGAAAATAACTATCGTGCCAAATCTACGACAGCTGCTTACCATACATGAAGTGAGAAAAACGTTGGCGTTAAGACGATACTTCAAATTAAAGTTAACGTGATGTTAAAATATCCTCAAAACGATATCATTATGATGAGAATCATACGTGATGAGAGCCCTGATCATTAACTGATATATGATAGAAAACTTAATTGTTTCTTCACTTAATCTGGGATCCCTCTTGACTTTTCATCATTTCGTGTATATTCCATGTAACATTTTTCATGCAATAACAATAGAGTTCAGCTACTACAGCTTTTTCGCACATTCTCAGCATTAATCTATTTAAAGCCACAATCCAGATCTCATTAAAATATTTCAATGTCTTGAATTCCAGCGGCTCAAAACAGGTTAATGTGGGAAAAATTTACCCACCATAGAATGGATTGGGCTCAGGACAACACAGGACATAACAACTAACCATGCATAAACAAATACAGATCTAATTACACAATAGCTTTCAATCTACTTTTGAGTTGAACAGATATATTTTTTAACAGATATATTCCTTTGGTACATACCCTTAAAAGCACTCTTTCAACATAGCTTACTTAAAAACTCACGTTCAACTTAAATTCTTACAAAACTTTCAGCCAGAATGCGTTGAAGTCATGGCTAAATCCATATTTATCCTCTTAAGCACAAACAATCGAACTGAGAATCCACAGTAAACGAGCCACATTAACTGCCACAAAGAACTCCAAACATATCTAAATCAGAAACAATATCAACAAGACTAGAAGCAAGCCATGTGTTGTGTGTTCTCTTCCCATTCACCAAGTATGAATTGCAATAAAAAAGATATTCGTATAATAAGTGTCATATTTGTCTGTCCAACTGTCTGTTGCGTTGGCCTCAGGAATGGAGTTTCTTTTTGGGATTTCACAAAAACCAGAATAAGCATAACGTTGCACAAGATAGAAAACAAAAACTAAAACCACAAATATCATGCGAAAAAGAGCGCGACAAGAATAACAAGAAAAAAGTTAAGAAAAGAAAATCATACAAAATAATGTCGCATATCTTATGATCGTGAATGCGGCGGCGATGACAGTCAACGCAGGACATTGCCCTAAAATCCATAAATGCAAGTAAAAATTGAGCCAAGTTCATTTATTTTGGCGGCAACGAATACAACGACCACTATTGCTGTTCTTTATTTAGTTCTGTCTGTCTCATGGCTGTCAAAGTTTATGACATTCATTTAGTAAAGAAAACTAGGAACATCTAAGGACTTCAATATTTCTTCCCACTTCTTAGTTAGAGAAGCTTCAATAGAGTATGAAATTAAGTTTGTCAGTGTGTGTGTGAGTGTGTGTTCTTTTATAATTGTGTGAGACTTGTATAGTAATTATCATGGGTGGTGTAGCCTGCTTTTGCCTCTTGCGTAATTTTGTTTTTTAATTCCTTCTGGCAAGCGTTTCTTTTACAAAATATCCTCTGATTGATTGTGTTGAGCTGAGTTCCTTGGGTAAGTGTACCGTTGTGGTTCGATTCTCATGACAGTCATCATCATCATCATCATCATCATCATTGATGACGTTGATGTCATACAGACTTCAGAAATTCATTTATCAAGAGAGTTAAAGGCTTTTCGCTGAAAGGATTTTCTCTATGCAATGAAGTCTGAACTTCAATATAAATGGGACGATATAAGTCTCATGATTCTGTTGCTGAAATGGACTGAGTATGAATGAATGTTTTTTTTTTTGTTATATGTGATACTTATAAGTTGTAATCATTTAAGTTAATTAACGGCTCTAAACATTTTTATCTGGATCTAAAGTTTAAATTTAATTTTCGTCTTAAAGGAAGCAATTCCGCTGTAAATAACTATCGATAATTTATGTGTTGAGCAAAAAATGGTTTTATGTGGAAACATTTTGTAATAATCCCGAAGAAATCGTGATACATTTTGTGATACCTTTCTTTACAAAAAAACATTGTGGATCATTTCTATGTCAATGAAGGTTTTGATGTCTTCATTATCCGAATTGGGGACATAAAAGTATAAAATCGCATTTGTCAAATCATGAAGAAAAATAACAAAAATAAAACATTTTGTGTTTAAAATTAAAACTTAAACTTAAGAGTCTTAACCATTGATTTGCACACGCATACATTTTTAACATGCATTTGTATAAGAGAGCTTTTCACTTTCACTTCGTCGCAACCCATTATTGCGTTTCGGATCAAAAAGTTATCCATTTTCATAAGAAATTCCTCTTTAAAACATGAATTGCTTTTTCCGCTTTAACGAAATCGTCTCAAACTCGCAACGGACTTCATATACGAATCCGTTTCGGATTCTTTTTCGATTCGAGACGGGCTTTTTTTAAATAATGCCAATTCGCGACGGTGTCGTCTTAGAATATTATGGATTCAGCACAGAACAATTAGGTGAACTATGATGCTGTTTTCAAAATATACAAATATTTTATTTTATTTTATAATTTTTAATTATGCATTAATAATTTTTGTTTAATAATTTAAGTTTTAATAAAAGATTCAATATCACCATAAATACCACCATAATAAATACCATATCACAGTATCACAATATTACAGTGATACCAAATTGATATTAGAAATTTGTTTTATTCTCATTATCTAAATAATTCCCAAAGCAAACTTGTCCAGGTTGGACAAGGTCAAGAGTCATGAATGGCTCAAAAAGAGCAATTCCAAGAAATCTGTTGATTCTTCAAATTCGGTGGTTGAGAACAAAATTTACTTTCAATAATTAGAATAATTTTGAAGGAACTGTGCATCTTATCTTCTCTTAAAAACTGTATTTTTGATAGTTTTTGTTGGTTGACTTGAACATAATAATTCATAATAATAATTGAACATAATAATTTAGTAAAATAAAGGAGTCAGAAAACCATCTTAAGAGTTCTTAATGGACATTTAAAATAAAATAAAAAAAAGTCAGAACTCCATAAATTGTCTCCATAAATAAATTTAAATTAATTTAATTTTTAAGAAATTTTTTAAGCAAGTCAAAAGTTAATTAATGATTTTTAAACTAGAAGTTTTATGTAACAGTCTACCCAAAACATATTACTATTCAAAATTATGTTCTAGCAGTTTAAAAGCTGTAAATGAGGTTTGTTTCATGATATAAAGTCTCAGAACTTTGTAATCACAAAATCATAAAGTACATATATTTTTATTTTTGACATTTATGACATGAACATGTTTTTCTGAAAAGTTCTAGAGAAATGTATTGCCTACAAAACAACTGACGCCTCCATTCATCATACTCTGAAAATCATGCAGGTTTTTGAAACTTAATGGTTTTAGAAATGTCTACTATGCTAGCAAGTTTGAACACTTCTTAACCTGAATATCAGAAGTAAAAAAGTGTTTTTTTATAAAACTTAATGGAATAGAAAAAAAATGTTTTACATTTTTCCTTTTGTACTCCATTTTAATATCATGAAAATATTAATATAACTTTTTTGGAAATTGCACCCCTAACCAATGAAAAATTACATATGGAATTGTCTTGGGTTTTAGCGTGAGCGTTAATATTGAACAAAATTTCATATAAAGTTAAAGTTTGTTTCAATAAAAACGAAGTACTGGTGATGGTTAAAATATTTTCATTCACTTTTGCACTCTCTTGATATTCAAATATAAAACCGAGGTCATTGAGGTGTGTTCTGTTTTTAAAAAAATCAGAAATTATGTGGAAAAAAATTCTTTTGCCAAATTTTGCACCCCATTTTGGCGTGCATCCGGGGCGGAACGCCCCCACCTCTTTAAGATAATTTAATAATAAATGTCTTTATTTAAAGCTTTAGTTTTCTTTATAAATTATCCCCGATGACACGCATTGCTCTAAATCGCACTAAATGTTTTACTTATACTATCCATATGTTAAAAAATGTGCGTTATATAATTAATATAAAAATACTAACAAACTCATTTAGGTCAATAAGGTCATTTTAATTCTTAAAAAAAGGCGACACTTTGTTTAAAATAAGATCTGTAAGACGAACAACTTTCAGAAACAACCACTTCCTTATCATAAAAACTGATTTGTTGAATGCAACAAGTTTTTATGCTTTATGTCCTGAAAAGTATTATTTATTATTTTGAATAGTTTAGATTTGCATGGACGTTACATTTCACAATAAGCCAAAAATTTATCAACAATAAATTAACTAAAAGTAGCTTAACACCAACATCCATCCAGTTTCTTCCGTTCAATTATTTTGTAAACTATATTTTTTAAATTCCGAAATGGTTTTAATTTTTTTTAATTTTGTTAAAAAAAACAAAAAAATCAAGACTAAAACCATATTTATGACTTTTTGTACCTTCTTTGGACATTTGAGTTTAACTTAATTATTTTTGAAGAAAGGTCAAAACTTGCCTAAACTTTGATCATCAATACTGAACATCAACAACTTATTGACAACATCTTTGTGATGAGCACATTTATTGAGCGGCATAGAAATAGTACATATATGATGACTTCAATAAATTTCAAACTTATTGCCATAACTAATTTTTGTAGTGAAAAGAAGCACCACTTCTTAGTTCGCAGCATTCATGTGCAACGAACGTCAATAAAAAATCGCCATAAAACACCAAGAAGACATTTAAATGGGTTGGCAGACAAATGCCGAGAAGTAGCAAAACTTCACACATGTCAAAGTAAGTAATTTCAACATCAGCACAAAGAGGGGGCGGACAACGTGAACAACCAGCACCACTTAAATGGATCCTTCGACAAGTTAAAAAACGCTTAAAAATTTTGCGATGCAGTTTCACAAGCGAACTAATATGGTAACTGGCACAGCAACAATAACAACAACAAGGAATAACTCCGTCAGTGTGTCAGCCAGTTGTATAGTTTTGAACCAACTACTACGGGTAGCAGTCAACAGCACAATAAAATACATAACAAAATATAAATAGGAAAAAAACAGTTTGAATTAGAGCGGAGAGGGTGCACCGAGTGGTATATGCTCCATAAAACCTTACTTAGCCACATTCCATTCATAATTTTCGCGCACATTCATCATAAAAGATGAATTTATGAAGTTCTGTAAAGCTAGCACTTTGCTTTTCGCGCTCTGTCCAGACATCTTGGTATCCACTCAACACATCCTCTACTTATAGCATTTTTATGATACGAACAGACGAAGGTTTTCGCCACCGGACATGAGTGGATAGATGCTTTATGTGAGGCTTGAAAGTTGGTAGCCGAAGACGCATTTAATGACCATTAACTTAGTTATGTTGTAATAAAAGAAAAATATGTTAACAATGTTGTTCGACAGCCTTTTATTATATCTTTTTTCTTTGGTTTATTTTAATATATGTTTGGTCTTTACTTGATGCTTATTCTGGTCAAAATCTATACAATTATTGGATTGACAATCCATAAAAATATATAATTGCTTATCACAGATATGGGGGTATGACCTTAAGGGGAACCCCCATTTTTAATATGTATTTAAAGCAAAGAAGAAGATAGTCAATTTTTGCAAAGTTTTCTTCATTTGCGTTGTTTGAGAATGTCCAGCAATAAATAAACATATTCAGCTGTCAATCGAAGAAAAAACCGTTTAAGTCATAAGATTGTCAAGATAATGTGTTGTGAGTACTATGAAAAGACAAAAGTCTCTGTTAATTCTCTCGCGCCTCCAATGATGTGTCTGCTACAAAAGCTTGAAATTTTTATGGGCGTGGTTTGGCGATAAGAAATGCTTCGGTTTAATGGCTGTTATTGTTTTTATGGAAAAAAAATCATCAGGAAATGAGTACAAGTAAAATACTTTTGTGAATATTCATAGAGAAGTAAATGGGAAAAACAAAAACGTTGACGTCAGCTTCGATTTTCCAGGAACTTTTGAGAACATAACATATAATATTGTCATTATAATTATTTTTATTATCATTAACTTTTCTCTAGTTAGTTTAAAAGATGACTTGTATAGTTCTTTACTGCAAACTTCCTATTCAGCTGTTTAATAACTTAAATTTAAGATTAAATAAAGAAAGATAGTAACTTTTGTAATTGCTCAAGCAACGGTATCATTTTGTTTTCGGAGCAATATTTTGCATCTGCTATTAAATCTGATCTCTTGTGGTACTGAAAATGCAAAAGCAGGAACTATGTTCACTGTACTTACAATACCCTAAATTATCGTAATACAAATTTTTTGTTTTATGGGCAATCAAAAAAAAATTCTTAACTTCAATGCTAATTCAAAGATATGATTTTAAGTCACCTTTGGTGACTTTAAGGGGAAACCAGTCATAAAACTCGTTTGCCTCTATTTTTATAGTGAGTTCTTCACATTTAAAAGTATTTCAATTTAAATTTTAAAAATAGGACCGAAAACTGAAATGAGAGTCGATAATTGAAAAAGTCGATTTTTTTCACTTGTTTATTGGTAAGGCTGGAATTTATTACTTTTTATAATGAGGGAAATTCTTTCTGAGTTTCTTAGTCATACAAATGTGGTAGGGTTGGAGCAAATGAGGCTGTTTCATAAAATAAGAAAAACTAAAATTTTTGGTAGAAATTTGTTATTTGATAACTTGGTAGGATTGAAAAAAGTTCCTACATATCTCTCTACGTCCGTTTTTTTCGATAAAAGACCTTATATATACTATAGAGGAAGACAGACCATCACTGTTGTAGTTTCGTAATATTTACTTTCATTTATTTTTTAATGGAAACAATTGACCTTACTACAAATAAAATCGTTTAATTATTGAAATAACAATAACTTTTCAATAATAAAAAATTAAATTACAATGTTTGATAAGATCTTAAAAACTAGAAATGTTTGAAGTAAGAGACAAGTGGTTTCATGTTTCAAAAGAAAAGATTTTTCTGCGCAATAAACAGCTTTGAACATAAACAGCATCGTGATGAGGTAGTGCAGATAGACTTTTATGTGGTGCAAGAGTTGACAACAAAGTTATTTCCTCATTTAAATTAAATGGTCGTTGGCTAAATATGTGCAGGGTTACCAATGTATATTAATATAAATAACTATAAGTTTCTTAAAAATAAATTCGAAATTATTCGAATTATTCAAACACTTGCGATTTTTTTAACTAGTTTTAACTACTTTTTTATTTTTTTACAATTCG
Organism: Tetanocera ferruginea; assembly: GCA_958299015.1. Lineage (NCBI taxonomy): Eukaryota > Metazoa > Arthropoda > Insecta > Diptera > Sciomyzidae > Tetanocera > Tetanocera ferruginea. The sequence goes on from OY282642.1 coordinate 74,680,282, forward strand.
AAAACATTCAATTCAACTATCAAAATATGTGAGAATTACCAGAATAAAACAAAAACTTTGCTAATTAACTAGACTAAATTTTAAAAGAATTCGGAAAATTTTACTACTATTCGAATATGAGAAATATTGAAATTTTGTATGGAAACTAGTAATTTAATTTAATAAATTAAAATATTTAATTTTATATAAAACCAATAAAATGGTTCAGATATATTGGCTGAATGCAAGAACTGTGCTTATTTTTATCCTAAAAGCTTTTTTCGATAAAGTTAAAAATATCAGTTTTTAGACTTATAATTTTAATTATATGCAAATTTAAATGTTTTTTAAAGGATACACCCAATCGAGTTTATTTTTGTATCTTCTGCATACAAAGTTGTTTTAATCTTTTTTTTATGTTAATAAGTCATTAAATAAAAAAAAAAAATATACAGCTCGTAATCTTAAACTCGGCCGAAGTTAAATTAACCCCACAAACGAGTTCAAAGTATGAACATGCCTATATTCGAAGTTATAAAGGCTTAATTATTTTTGTAAGATACAAATTTTTATGTTTTTTTTTATGGAGAATGGACGTCGTTATAACCAACTTTTTCAAAAACTTTAAACTTAGAATGCATTGAATAAAATTCTTTTATTTTAAATTCTTAAAGTACTATATGAATTGAATATACATTTCTTGAATATATATGGTAAAAGGTATTAAAAAAAAGGTTAAAGGTGGCCTTAAGAGAACAAATTACGATATCTACCTACATCTGCCATGCGAGGTGCGAATTTGGAGGCGGATTCTTGTAAACCGAAAACTATGTCATTTTGTTTCCCGATTTATATCTGTGAACGAAAGACTGCCCACGATCCACATCAAGCCGAAATTCTTCAATATAAGCCTGATATATGAGCAAGCCCTGACTAAGGAAAATAACGATTCTGTCAAGGACGTTTTCTTCGCAAGCCTAGAGGACGTGTCCGTGACAATTTCAACGAGACGAGACCAGTCTGACTGGTCAACTTTGCCGCGGCGCTAAACATGGTAGATGGTAATACCAGATTGAAACACCTCGATATCCAATAGGCCACCTGGCTGTTCCTGGATCAAAAAAAACGTGAAACCAAATTGATCATGTTGTGATCGATCGATAGAAGGCACTCTTCAAGCATACATTCAAACATAATCACATAATTTTTGATGACGTATCGGACAGTTGACTTTGCTTAACCCAGGGGCTATGCAATAAAAGCCATTACTTTTGTGTAAAAGAAAATTTTTTACAATTAACTTTCTCATTTCTTCACAAATCTCTTTGCCAGGTGCCATAGTAGAAAATCATTCAAAAAAACTACTGGTATAAAATCAAAGAGCGACCAAAATTTTCTAAAAACAATTCCAATACATTCTCAATACATTCTCAGTTGAAATACAGAATCAGCAAAATATACTTTGTTCCGTTATCCTAGTGCACACTTGCATTCTTTCTATCGAACGAATTGAATGTTGTCAGTTTTTTTATTGCATTTTATGACTGTGTTGGTTAATCTTGCTATTAACGGTGTTGTATTTGTAATTTTGTTTACTTTTGCTATTAATTCTAAAAAATTACATTTTAAGCTTTAAGGATACTACAAACTTTGTATCAGGAATATTGGTGTCTTATTATAAATAAAAGTTGAAAGAGTTAATATTATAAAATATGCAGGTGTACGAACTGATTGTTGTCGGGGTAGTATAGCTTTATTTTGACATTCATTAAATGTTATTGGAAAAAACGAAAAACAATTGTTTTCAAATTTTTTTCCAAAAAATAGCATTACATCAATTTTCAATTAAAAATCTTGCTATTGGATCGAAACTTGAGCAGAATTGTATACATTTTTAGATACTCGTGGCCCAAGCCGGTTTTTTTTTAATTTCCGTTACTCGCAGTGCCAACCTTAGCTGCAAAGCAAAAACTGAAACGCGACCAAGCCAAGAGCCAAGTAAGGAGCTGCTCCTGAACCAGAAAATAAGCAATTTTCAAGCAAAGTTTTCATGCGCACCAAAAGATTGTTAGCTTAGGTGTTATATTGATTTTAAAAACTTTTTTAGAAATTAAAAAAAAATTTCGGGATAATTGAAATAGAACTGAATAACTAATTTTTATTTTTTATTTGCTTATTTTGCTTATTTATGATTTTTTCAATGCAATAATATTTAAATCCAATCACACATTTAAAAAATTCCATTTCCTGTCTCGGTGAAATATTATAAAAATTCAATTAAAGAAACAAATTTTATTTAAAAATAGTTTGATGTTAGAAATTGTGACAGAAATCAAATAGTGGTAGATTTTGGGAAAAGGTAAAACTAGTGGGTGGTAAAAGTGGTAGATGTCAAAAAATGTTAGATCTACCACAATTCTGGTGAAGTGACAGCACCCAACGTTTCGAATGAACCACAAGCTCTACGACGATATCGACTTAGTTCAGCGTATAACAATTTGCTAAATATTTTATCCCAAAATCAGCTCTTAATTCCATTTCAGAAAGTTGGAATTTGTGTGCTTGTCAAGATATGTACAATTGTCAATAACCAGAATGAGGCTCTTAATCTGATTGATTACGAATTTATTGAAATTTGTTCGAAATAGTTTAATAAAAATATACAAAATTGGCAACTCTGGTACACATTGGCACGCGTCGAATTGTATGACAGAGAGTGTGGCAGGGTGTAAAAGGCGACATAAAGAGAACAATATTAATAGGAGGTTTGAAGGTTGCAAGAGTAGCAACAGAAGCAACTAAAAGGTAAAGAAATGCAACGATTAAGTTAAACAGAGTGATTAGAATACAAACAAATTGAACAAAACATTGTGGACAAGGAGAGTGTGAACAAGATAGTAAAGAGACTGAGGCAGTGAGCTAGGAGAGAGAAACCAGTGCTGGGTATGGATAGGGTGAATGTGCGGTAAAGAGGCGGCATCGGGCTATAAATGCACATTTTTGCATATTATTAAAATAATAAATATTTATCAATTCATTTTTCATTCGCACCAGCGAACATGTAATGAATTTAATTATTAGAAATAATAACAGCAAGGTTGCAGCGACAACAACAACAACAACACCACTATTTGACAAGTTCACAAATATAAATGCATAATAATATTATTCGTGTAAACTAACAATTTTACTATGAAGTGCGCATTCTTGTTGATTAATGGAATATTTTGAAATTTTATTTTAATATCAATAAAGTTGCTGCTACTCAAGCCAACCTTTATTAAAAGTTAGTATTTTTTAAGTGCGCACATTTAAGGCGCGCACACACTTCATTAATTAAGTGTGCACAACAATTTATTCACTTATTATTGCATGTTTAGCCCAGTGATGGAATTTTCGATACAATTGTACTTTTTTCAGTACACTGCCCTTATCAAAAGTACGTAAGTACCCCGGAGGCGTTTTCAGTACTATTTGTACAAAACCTACATTATAAGTGTCATATTATTTAAATTGGTTCAAAATATACAAAATTTTATATTTCTTCTTCTCTTAACTTTACAGTACTTACGAGTAACCCAGTGTTTTTGTGCTTTTGCAGTTAATTCTAGGAAAATTGTGGTTTTTGAACTGCTTCAAATATAAATGTAAAAAATTCGAAATTTCTTTCATTATTTCAAATCAACTGATATTCAATTCAATTCAAATTTCTTTAATATGGATAATAAGTGGAAAGGAACAAATGCAGACTTAACTGAATAGGTGTGCCAAATAAAATCCCTGATTCAAAGCTCAAACAAATTCTACCCAAAATAAGCCAAATATTAAGAAAAACTTAATCAGATATACTGATCTTTACCCGAATGCGTATCCAAATGTATAAAAATATGTGTTTTAGGCCCGTTAACTGATCTCCGAAGTTTAAATTGCTTAACCTCAGATTTCGTAAACAGAGTTTAAATTTTAAACACAGTTAAAATTATTTTCGTAACTTATCTCATTTTTATCGGCAGTTTACTTAAACTCTGTTTAAAAATTTAAACTGAGATTAAAAAATATATTTGAGCAGCACTGTAGTAAAAATTCTACAACCTTGACGTAGAACATCAAAATATTTCAAAAATTTTTGATAAAATAAGGCAAATTGTCAGTTTCATTGGAATATTTTTTTTTCAAATTTTAAGATATTTTTTTTTTATTGTTTTGAATTTTTTGAAGTATGATTTTTTTATTTTTTGTTTATTATTGAGAATATTTCCAATGTTCTCAGAGAACTTTTGACAAAATCTAAGTTTAAATTTTTTAAACCTAGAATTTCTGTGTTTAAATTTAAACTTGCCTCACCAAGTTAAACTTTGATTTTTTGAGATAAGTTATCGGCGTTAAAATTTAAACTGAGGTTAAGGCGTTTTAAACTTTGTTTAAAATTGAGATCAGATAACGGGCCTTAGAAAAGTTTCTTATGCTTAAAATTTATTTGATAAGCCCTTGTTGGAAGTAATTTTAGGGGAACTGGTGAATATATTTTTTCAATCTAAAATTTGGTTAAATCAAAATTGAGAAACCATATACAATAAAAAACTATTTCAACTTGAATTCTTGAAGATAGACAACGAAGATTCTAAAGTTGTGTAAGAAAACTTTGTCTTAAATCAGGATTAAATTTTATTTGTAACAATATGATATACTCGTAAGAATATAAACTTGTACTTCAAATATATTTAAAATTATATAAACAATGGGTCGAATGCAAATTTTAAAATTTTCGATACGATTGACTTCAATTAAGTACTATTTTCAACTTGATTCGTTACGAAATCCAAAACAGCAAATGCCATCACTGGTTTAGCCATGCTTTGCACTCTCTTTCTCTAGATGAATTGTACTCGATCACTCACTCTCAGTTTATGCGATGCAGTTAGAAGAAAAAATAAAAACAAAACCCAATAAAATGATATAAAATTGCTCAAAATTAAGTGCAGTCAGTCTACTTATAACATTCAGATTAAAAATATAAAGACAGGCGCGTAGAACAAAGGGGTAAATAAGGGGTTTTGCTGGCCCGGCCCCTTGAATGAATCACCAGCGGATATCAGTGACATCGGCCAGGTGCTTTTTCTCTCTCTTTATTTTTCTTTCTCTCTTTAAGATAATTAAAATTAATTTGCGAAAACTAACAAATTTTAATCACATCTGACCTACTTAAATGTTTTTGTTATCATTTTTTTTTTTTTTTGTATTTTTTAACAAGTTTCGTCTACGCTAGGAAATCAACGTTTTTTTATACTATCGCAAATCGCACCACGTAGTAAGAGTGGTGCCATTAATTTATTGGCACAAGTTCAATGGCCACAATCAGCCGCCACAACTTGATGGCAGCAATAAGTTGAAGAAAAAAAAAAAAACAAAAAAAAAGTATTTATGAAAAAATTTGCACATCCAACTTGAATTAAAAATACGTATGAATTTTTAAATGATAAAAAAATTTTAAATGATATTCCGTTCGCGTTGCAATCGCCTACCAACCGCGCCTCCTTAAACCACCGCGTTCACGCGCATCACGAAGTTTTAAAAATAATTTTTCGCTCAACTTAAAAGAAGCAGGAAACCTCAGAAAGGCGCAACTAATGAATTGGCAACAACATGGTGCAACACGGGCACCAAAAGCATTCAACATCAAATTGCCATAAAAGTGGCTAAAAATAAACAGCAAGACATACATATTCGGTTGCAAAAACCTCACTAAGTAGTGGTTGATAAACTTATTGCGCGTTTTATTTTTTAAATTTTACGTTGCTTTAATTTGCTTGAATCCATTCATTTGGGCTGATCTTGATCATACTCTCCCTGTGTTTCTTTCTACATCAAATTGTAAGTCATATTCATAATCAAATGAATGGGAAGAAATAGTTAAATGGGGTGCATCCAAATGGGCTAGAAGACAGCTAAAGACAGCAAACATAGGTTCATGTGTACAAGAAAAAATATAAAAATAAGGAAATGATTTAAAGCGCAGAATTTTGAAGAGACACAAAAAAAAGCCCATTTTGCACTTTACTATCTCAAAACCCTTAAAAATAACTTTATTGATTTATTGATTTATCAGTTTTCTAGAGAGTTGGACGTTCGAGTTTACGTAGCGGTTAAATCCTTAGACTAGGAAACATATCCTTAGACTAGGTGACTTTTCAACGTATTTAACTGCCCTGCAACAGCCAAAACCTAATGTTATTTATTACTACCGACAAACTTCAACAGTTTGGAAACGAGGCGGATCTTATGAACATCAGCTGTTGGCAGTGTTGCCAGAAGAGGAATATTTCCCCGTTTTTCGACTCAAAAGGGTAAACGGGAAAAACAATCTTAAAAACGGGAAAAATAAGGTTGACTGCATTTTTCTGCAAAAAATTGAATTTCTTCAAGAAGCCAATCAAACATGTTTGTTATAAATTTAAAACACATGAATGTAATATAATGTTTCTGAATCAGTCTGACATCTAATGTAAATGTATATCTGAATCAGCAAATTATCAGCGTCAACAGAATTCAATGCAAAAAATATATCGGCAGTTGGAAAAACCAGCCACTGGTTTATATTTTGACTTTTTAAATTTTGTTTTTAAATTTTGTAACTTGCAAATGCAGTCAGAAGACGTAAGAATTCACATGTTGTACGAAAAAATTTAACTGACTTTAAAAACAATATTAGATTTTTTTATGAAGAAAGAATACATTGACTCACTTTTAACTGTCTTAGACGTCACTCTCCAAGATACAAATAATTTTTTGCTGATGAGCGAATTATATATTGGTCTTTTTATAAGCGATAAGCTTAAAGACATTGATTCTGAAATAGGAGATGACGAAGTAAATTTATTCAAAGTAAATTGCAGAAACTTTTTCATAACTGCATGCCTTGAAATTTAAAAAAATTTCTGTTTTCGGTCCAAGACGGAGCATTAAAACTTTTTTGATTTGTAAATCCTTTAATTTAAAAAATAAGACATATTCTTCATTAATTCCATTGTGTTCATATTTTCCTGACTTATTTAATTACATGATCTCGACTTAGAATATAGGTCATTAAGAAATATTGATATATTAAATATACCCAAAAAGTGCAAGAGTTCTGGCAACATATTTAAAATATGAAATTTGCAGATAAAACTGAAATTTTTTCTAAAATTAAAAAATTTATCTCATTCATTTGTACTCTTCCGCAAAGCGGCGCTTGTGCTGAAAGAGCTTTTTCTGCCATAAATTTAAATTAAAATAAAACAAGAAATCCGTTAGACAACCATACCCTAAGTGGTGCGTATTTTACATACCAAAAACTCTAATGAAAAATCAAAACTACATAAACTTAGCAAAATGTACATTAACTAAATGTGATATATTTTAAGTCATATTTTTAACTACTTATTATTATTTTCTTATATAATATTAATTTGTTGACGTGTTGTTGAATTAAATGATATAAAACACTTAAGAAACAAAATAGATTTTAAATTATTCTCTTTTTACATATTTATACATACTTTTTAAAAAAGGAAAAAAAAAACGGGAAAACATGAAGCGAAAAACGAAAAATTTTCGGAAATGCATGGAAAAAACGGGAATGAGCTCTCCGAAAATCTAGCAGCACTGGCTGTTGGTGCTGTGTAGGTACCGAGTTCTCACCACGATGAAAAGTTAAAAACGTAAAATTATCATTACTACATCCTTATTCTATTGATTTACAGGGTAGCCTTTTATATGCTTTATTTTGTAGATGGAATTAAAAATATTTAATACAATCATTTGTTATTCTCCATATCTGAATTGGATAATTATTGACGCTTTCAATAGATCTTTAATGGTCAATCACCAGAATAAGGCTCTAAATAATAATATTTTCTCAAACGGTCAATTTTGTAATTGAGAATGTAAAGCCTAGTTTTCACTAGGTCAGTTTTCAATTGCAAATGTTGTCAGTCTAATGTGTCTAATCTGAAAAAAGTTGTTATTTATGTGATATTCTACACTTGAGACTTTCATGTCAAATCACAAATGACTAAGTGAAAACCAGGCATAAGACAGAGTCTTTTAATGCACAAGTATGACATGATAACAACAGGTTTTTGGCAATATCCCAGCGGTCAGCAATTGCCATACCTGATAAAATCCGGTATGAACTCAGTTCTATTTTGCTTTGAATATTCGGGAATGAGATCATAACTGATTTCAGAATAAGAATTTCCATTTAAGCTTTCTAAACACTTCCCTAAAATTGTCTAACCTGTAACATTTGGTTTTGTTTCGATCTCAGACCGGACGATATCCCTGAGTTTAGAATCGAAGACGTAATGCTGTCAAACATTTATGAGTATTTTCAGTTAACCCAAATATCCCTCAAAAGTTTATTTTTGACTTTGTTTTGTGTTCGCACCTGAGCAACGGTTGAGATTGGAAGCAAAGTCGTAATGCCATCAAAAAAGTTTGGGAAATTTTTTCAAAATAAAAATACAAAAGTGGAAAGTATTCAAGGCATTCACAAAAAATAGTTTATTGGAATTATTTGTTTGTGAATACAATTGTGCATTTAAACTACAGGTTTTTTTAGTACATCAATTTTGCAATTATATATAAACAAAAAATGTATTATGCACAAAATAAAAGTAGGGTAAATAATTTAGTATTTTTAGATTAAAAATTAAGTTTCTATGGTAAAATTAAATGATATATAAAGCTTAACATTTTAAATATAAACTAACAATGAAACATTTAAGATATAAACTAACAATGAAAAAACTTACAAAAAGGAAAAATTAATAAAGTTATAGAAGTAAATTGCATACTGCCCTTTTGAAGTACACCTTATTGGTTTCGGCTTTAATATATATTGGTAGCATATTCCACAATTTCACAACGTTAACAAAAAACATTTTGGAAGTTATAAGAGATTTAAATTTGGGTACTATAAGATTGAGTGTTCGACTAGACAGATCAAAACAGAGCTTTCTAAACAGGTATTCGGAACAACGCGTGTGAATAAGTTTGTGCAAGAAGAAGAGATTGCGAATATTAAAATAGTTTTTGAGATCACAACCTAGAATTCACCGAGCAAAGTCGGATATTCGATCAAATTTGTTTCCTATTAAAGACGTATCTTGCACAGTTCTTTATTGCTAATTGCAGCTTTCTCTGCGAAACAGTATCAAGGTTCCCGTACACAGGTTCGCCATACTTAATATATGGAGTTATTAGAGCGCGAATGAGCTTTAATTTCGTTTCCTGTGGTATAAAATTACTGGTATGACAAAGTTTTCGAAGTACGGAATATATTTTGAAGACAGTACTGTTTACATGATCAACGCAACTGAGGCAATTGTTTATTTTATATCCAAGACTTTTAACACATTCGACAAACGAGACATTTACACCTGACATAACTATGGATGTAAGGCTATTAATACTGTAGCGCTGACGGGAAATTGCGAGGGCCTGAGACTTGGATGCGTTCAGGTTTAATAAATTTGCGACTGACCATTCTTCTATTGATTTCAGATCCTCGTTTATTCTATAGATCAAGCCTTCCGATAACCCTATGGGTCTGGAAAGATATATTTGCGCATCATCGGTGTACAGGTGAATCGAGCTGTTCTGACAACAGGTGACTATGTCATTAACAAAAATACTAAATAGAATTGGCCCCAAAATTTATCCCTGCGGTACACCTAAGAATGTTCTTTTTAGTTTTGAAGAATTATTTTTATTTTTAACATTCTGAAATCGGTCTTATAGATACGTTTTCAATAATTTTACAGCATTTTTACTGAACCCGAAATAATATTCTTAGCCTTAAAGCCTTAGAAAAATGAATCAATGGGTGCTAGGATAATGAGGTCATCGTTATCGTATGAAAGTCGAAAATCTTCCATTATTTTTAGAACAGCGGTAGTGCAGGTAGGTTTCGGACAGCATATTATAGGTGTTTAGATGGTCAACAATTTGCATTGAAAGAATTTTTCTCAAACGATTTTGATAAAACAGGGAGAATACTTATCGGCCGGAAATCTTTAGGGAATTTTGGATTGAACTTTTTACCAATAGGGATTACATTTGCTATCTTCCATTCGGTCGGAAAAGATGATGACGAAATAGCATGGTTGAATATGTGTGTCACTATTGGAACTATGAAAGGAAGTATAAGGTTAATAAATTTTTTATTAACTTCATCGTTTCCAACCGCATTTGACTTAATTGACAAGATGGATCTCACAGCATCTTCTTCGGTAATAGTTTTTAAGTTGAATTGTTCATTATGTTGATACAAAAGTCGGTGATTAATTTCGAAGGAAGAGCTGACAACGAGTTTATTGGATTTCAGAAAGAAGTCATTTAAAATGTCGAGGTTTATATAGCAATCTGAATTTTATTTTTTTATACCAATTGTCTTTTAATTTTTCCACAACACCCTTTCAGGCAGTTTAACGTTAAGTTTGTCGCGGTAATACAATTTCTTGGATTGGCGCAAAATTCGAGTGACATAATTCCTAGATGCGCGAAAAATGTTCCACTTGGATTCTATCGGATTGCGCTCCCATTTGCTGTAATTTTTATTTCTAGCTTTAATTGCTTCTTCAACGTGAGAACCATGGCTGCTTTGAATTTTTTATCACGATTTTCTTCGTGGGAACATATTTATTATATAAGTAATTAATACGCATTGAAAAGTACTCGAGTTTTTCTCCGATATCAGGGAAGAACCAACAGCCTCTCCACTCTAGAATGTTAGTTTCTCTGAATAAGGCGTCAGTATCAATAGATTTAAAATCACGAACAGAGTTGAGTCAGAAGATGTTTTTGTGAGATTAATGTTATAAGCAGCAAACAGGAAATCATGATCTGAAACACCGGCTAGAGAAAGTTGCTCAAAATGTGAAAGTGATGATTTATCAGGCACACAAAACAAATCGATTTGACTAGGCTTGCAATTGGAAGCAAAGCGGGTTGGAAAGCTATTTATAAGACTTAAACCGAGAGAACTAATTTGATCCTGTAGTGAAATCGAGCCAGAGCCATCCACAAATATATCTATGTTAAAATCACCACACATCAATATATGCTCATTAGAGTGGGTCGGCCTCCATACAAAAAAAAAGTTTGAAAAAACCACCCCCTATTTTAAAGTTGACCTCGAGAGGATTCCGAAAAAAAAAAAATTTTTTTTGGACCACCGGAATAACAGCCAAAATGGTCTTTTTATACCCCCACGCGTACTGCGTAAGGGGTATATTAATTTTGTCACGATGTGTGTAACGCCCAAAAGGAGGCGTGGTAGGTATGGAAAAGTATATATATTCTTGCTCAGCATCACCACCTGAGTTGATTTAGCCATGTCCGTCTGTCTGTCCGTCTGTCCGTCTGTCCGTCTGTCCGTCTGTCCGTCTGTCCGTCTGTCCGTCTGTCCGTCTGTCTGTCGACACGATTACAGCCGCAGTTTTGAAGCTATCGTAATGAAATTCGATATTTAAGCTTTTTTTAAAAAAACTAAGATCAAGTTCGAGAATGGGCTAAATCGGATGAAAACCACGCCTACCTCCCATACAACTCAAAAATTGAAAACTCTACAAAGAAGCTAATATTTAAGCTACAATACTGAAATTTGGTATATGTGTATTCTATATCAAAACTGAGATGTTTTAGAAAAATGGGCGTCATCCACTCACTAACACGCCCACCTCCCATACAACCCCAAAATTGAAACATCTATAAAGCGGCTAATATTAAAGTTACAAGACGGAAACTCGGTATTGGAGTATTTAATGTCAAAACTTAGGTGTTTTAGAAAAAAGGGTGCCATCCACCCACTAACACGCCCACCTCCCATACAACCCCAAAATTTAACAATCTATAGAGAGGCTAATATTAAAGTTACAAAATGGAAACTCGGTTTTTAAGTAATTAATGTCAAAACTGAGGTGTGTTAGAAAATTGGGCGTTATTCATCCATTAACACGCCCACCTCCCATACAACCCCAAAATTGAAAAATCTATAAAGAGGCTAATATTAAAGTTACAAGACGGAAACTCGGTGTTTGAGTATTCAATGTCAAAACTGAGGTATGTTAGAAAAATGGGCGTCATCCACTTACTAACACGCCCACCTCCCGTACAACCCCAAAATTTAACAATCTATAAAGAGGCTAATATTAAAGTTACAAGACAGAAACTCGGTATTTGTGTATTCTATGTCGAAACTGAGGTATGTTAGAAAAATGGGCGTCATACACATTCTAACACGCCCACCTCCCATACAACCCCAAAATTTAAAACTTTATAAAAAGGCTTATATTTAAGCTGCAGGAAAACAATTTGATATGTATGTATTTTAGACACAAAAATAATAAAATCTCTCAAAACCTCATAGAAATAGCTCTCCAATTTAATATTCTTCCACCCTTAAGAATCTGCCGTGGGGGTATTTTAACTTCGGCCAAGTCGAAGATATACCTTACTAGTTTTTGCATAACTTAGGCATTACATGTCAGATCTTAAAAAATTAATTAAAAAAAGAAATTTAAGGGGGATAAATCGGGCTAATGAGGCTTACTAGTTGAATATGAGTTACCAAGTTTTTGGCACAATATAGAATGGTCAACAGAGTCGAATGCCTTAGAAAAGTCTAGCAGGCAAAGGAGGTTTATATGAACCAAATCATATGCCATTCTGATGTCATCTAGTATTTTTAACATAACTGTAGCGCAACAGTGGCTTGGTCTAAAACCAGACTAAAGTGGAGACAAAAGGTCATATTTTTTTATATGTTCCGAGATTTGCGCTGCCATAAGAGACTCAACTACGATAAACAGATGGTTCAAGAGCGTTGGATTTTTTAGAAAAGGGAACGATTTTGGTTGCTTTCCAAACATCAGGGAAGTAAGAACTAGTCAAACAGTGATTTATAATGTGGGTCAATGGGCTTAATATGTGAGGTAACATAATGTTAATGAAACTTATGGATATTCCGTCTTCACCCACAGCATTTGGCCTAATTTTATTAACGCAACGAGCAACGTCACTCTCACCAACAGCCACAAACTCGAAATTAAATTGACTTACAGGATCAAAAGGTACACTAGGCAACAGAGTATCAGTAGACGAGTTTAGATTTTAATGTGTAGAGCATAATGTGGTGACCGTGACATGCAGGTTAAGTGTGTAGCTTAGCATGCTCGGAGCCTGAGTTTGATCTCCAGTCGCGGCGAAAAGTTTTTCAATAAAAAAAATTTTTCTGATCGGTCACCTTCTCTCTGCAGACAATGGCAAACCTCAGAGAGTAAATAATGCCATGTAAAGCTTATTGAGTATATGAACTTTAGCCGTTTGGAGTCGGTATAAAACATGTAGGTCCAGTTCTCGGTCAATTGTGTGCAAACATTTAATAACACACATAACACAATTGATCATAAGAAGCTCGGTCAAAGTCCTTTCAAGGGCTGAAATGGCCAATTTGTTTGTTTTTTGTGTAGAGTTTAATTTGTTAATGTGGAATTTCTTTTAAAGCGATTATACATTTTATTCCGAGTTTTTAGGGCTAGCATGACACTTCTTGAAAACCAAGGACAACTTTTATAAGAGACGCGACGAGTTACTAATGGGACATGCCAATGAAAAATTGCATGTATTTCATTAATGAAAAATTTACCTTGTTATGTACTGTACTGAAAAACCAGTATTGAGACCAATTTATGGCAGATATGTCATGAAACAAAGAATTATAGTCAACGGATATTTATTCAATTATTCATTTCGGTTTGTTTTTGGGAGTTATTTCAGTCGATTTGGGAGTTTATTTTCATTTTTTTTTATAAGTTAACGAATCAATTTTCCATTTTGTTTGTTTTAAAATTAATTTTTTTCGCATATTATAAATTTTGCGGGATATTTTCATTTCATGAACGAGGGTACAGATTCATTAGATTTGCATATGCCTGGTTATCACTTTCACCCATTGTTTTCTCTGCATTGGTTCCCTGGCCGGCGATTTTCATCCCCACAACCCAGCTTGGTTGTATCATTCTTGCCAAATAACACTTTGTGCTTTTTCCTTAATCAAACCGGTAAATTCAACTTACGAATGAACCAACTTTTTTCCACGAACTGATTTACAATGCCATAAAATTCTAAACCTTTTTCTGACTTCTTATTATGCTTAATATGATGTATCAACGAACCTCTTGGTAACTCAGACCACGGTACCATTTTACTGCTGTTTTATATTAGCAATGCATTTGCACCGCTACACCTTAAGCCCCAAAGGATAATATGGTTTTATGAAAAAGAAAATTAGACTGCGTTAAATAATTTTTATCGCAACTTCAATTGGAAATTATGTTTCAGTAACAGAAATGTGAATTCTGCGGCAGTTATGGCACAATAGTGTATTACATTGAACATGTGGATCCCTAATAAGATGAGAAGCATTAAACCAAAACATTACTTCTGGTCAAGTGAGATTTGCAAGATTACAGTGAGGCCTGTCAGAATTGACGTTTTTACAAAAATGCTGATACTAAAGAAATGCATCGAGGCTAGGAAATGCAGTCGCAATACATTTTTAGAACGCAAAAAGTTTCTTCACAAAACTTGTGTAAGAGAGCAGATTCTTCTCTGCCCCAAAGGGAGTAAAAACTTTCGGTTATGTTTAAAAAGGAAAGAATCAGATATTTTCGTCGGTTCCATTGCTCTTCTAAAAGATGGCCAAATCTTCACTGAGTCGGGTGATAAGACGAACCTGTTGGCTGTATTTTTTGCAACGAACTCCTCAATCTCTACAATCAACAGAAAGTTAAACTTATGCAATGCAGAAGATATACTTTCGAACAAGAGCAGTTAAAAGGGTCCTCGTAAGCCTCAACATATATAATGCCTCCAGTACTGAAGTCACACTACCAATTGTGCATAAAGTGTGTCTCTACTCTGTCTCTGCCTAAGTGCAACAATTTTGGCATCTCTTCAATTCCAATTTCCATCTTGTGGGAAGACTGCAAGCGTCCAGCCGGTATGGTCAGGCGATATCCAACCTGATATGGGTGATGCCTAGAAACTCGCGAACTACTCACCCATTGCAATATGCTTAACATAACATAATGAATGATCTGGAGCAAAACGGGTTGCTCTTCGGGTGTTCTTCACCGAAAAATGGAATCAATGCATTCAATAATGTGATGATAGCAAGGTTGTCGTTATAGATTTTTCAAAGGCGTTTGATTGAGTTTGACATAAAGCGCAAGTGCCAAAACTAAATGCATATGGTGTCGGTCGTTCTTGGCATATCGATTCAATCTGACATTCGTTCAGCATCCGACAGAATAATCATATTTGCGATGTGCCAAAAGAAGCGGCCAAGTGCCTAGATTTCAAAATTAATTCCACTTCACTTGATCTTCACACTATCTACACCTCATATATAAGGCCGAAAATGAAGTACAATTCACACATTTGGACCGTGGCTTCAAAATATTATACGGGGCTTCTGAACCGAAATCAACACCTTGCGATATATTTGATTGTAGCTGAAAACGTTTAATTCTCTTTCAACTCCATTGGTCATCGACGCAATGTTAGTTCCTTAATTGGGGAGTGTTCAAAAGATGTAAACAACCTGACTCAACCAGATCGAGTGTTTCCCAGATTCACTCGGGCAGCTCCTACTAGGATATTCCTACAGTATTCCTACAGATGCCTTACATAATCTCTCATTATCGAGATAATTGGTTCTTTAGTTTCCCGGCAGTTTTGACATGTGCTAATTTCAAAACAAATTTTCACCATCACTTCTTCATGTTTACACCCTCCAACTAATCTTCTACCCATCTTTCGAATCAAAACAATACTTTCGCATTTATAGAGGCATCCCCTGTGTTGGTTGAAGCTAAAAAAAAAACACAAAATTAAATAACGGAATATAATTTTCAAATTCACGATGCTCAAGCTACAAAAACCTTCACCAAATCGGCACTGCACAATCTTTTAAAGTAGAAAAATATCTAAATTTATAACTGGCTATATTGTCTAATAAGCATGTTTCCAAAAGTTCTTTGTAAAATCTTCACAGGATTTTTGTAAAGAAACCTTCAAAGTCGATTAATAATTAAGCGTTTAATAAATTCTTGGATTCAATGTGGTTTGGATAACAAGACTTTGAATTCTAATTTTAAATTGCCGCATAACTTTTTATATTTAAAAAGCCAAAACTAGTAAAATTACATTTTAGACAGAGAATAGGTCTTAAGGTGTCGACGGTTAAGTAAACATTATTCTGGGAAAATGTAAATCGTTTTGTGTTGGTGGTGGGCGTAACCGAAAACTTCGTTTTCAATTCTGCTCATACTAGTAAATATGTATCTCCGTATAGAATTGTTTTGAAATATGATGGAATATATGACGTTTAAAATGTTATTGTTTTATGGGAGATGGATGTAGTTCTAATCAGATTTAACATTTTTTTCTCTGTATGTTTATATTCTTAATAATAATAACTCACTTGCAAAAATATTTGCCTCTTCGAAATAATAAGTCAATAAAACGGAAGATTTTTGTATCTTCCGTTTTATATATCTACAAGAAAACAAAAAAAGGGGCTGGTTTAAATAATGAAATACATACAATATAATAAACATATTAAATAATTCATTGCAAGCTTAATTCAAACCTGTTTAGTAACTAAACAGTTCCAAAACTTCCACTTCAACTCAATCAATGAAGAATTCTAACTTTGTTTGAATGAAGTCATCTGAATGACTTTTAATTTTTGATTCATTGTATTAGTACTCGCGTTACTGTCACATGTTTTATTTATATTTTTTGTTTCTTCTAATTTGTTTTAAATAAAAACGAAACGCGAGAACTTCTGCGAGTAATTCTATTCATAATATCTTTATTAATTAAAAAGTCTGAACTAATGTTTAAATAATAAATTTATGATATATCATGTTCTCCGATTTCCACTGAAACGTTTAATTTTTTTGTTATAATATTAACGTTGTTTTGAGAATTTTGCTGTTATTGCAGTAAACAATGAAACGCGATATGCTCCTGAATAAAAAAATTGCCACTCATGAATGAAAACGTAAACAATTCAGAAGAAAACGTGCAACTAAAAAAAAACCCGCCAAAAACCAGCAAATGGCATGTGTATGAAGGCAAAGTTTTTAATTACAGTTATAGTTGTTTATGTTATAGCCGATATCGACAATAAACTATACAAGAACATGTGTGTGTGAGTGTAGGTGATATTAAAGCTTATTAACTAATGCATCATCGCTTCAAACAAACACGTCATCATCACTAGAATAGCATCAAAGCCAATAAACTTTACTCCAAGTGATTTTTGTGCGTTAGCAAATTAAAGAAAATGAAAATTAAATAAAGTTTTTATATAAAAGAGTGAGCAAACAATGAAATGAAATTAGTTAAAAACCTATAGTTTTTTTTCCAAGTTGGGTGTCAGACAAAAATGTTCTTTTTATGAAAGTCATTTAATATTTTACTGAACAAGATTATATTGTAAAACCGGGAGTACGATAAAAACTTAATACAAACTTCAGCTCGGGCAAAACTTTTTCTTACTTTTGCTCAAGTAATGTTCCAGCTATTATCAACACATTAACTGCCTTCCGACTTCTTTGTCTGTCTTTACAAATCTTTATATATAAAAGATTAGAAGTTTCTGTTTTTAAGATGTTAGGTTTTTATTTGATCTTTCTTTATTGAAACTAACAGGAAATATGTAGAACTTTCAAGCCATCTTTCATGTGAAGCTATATATAAGATATGTTCAGATGGTAAGTTGACTCTTATTATATCAGAGAAAGTTTACGCACCCTAATATTCTCTGAAATACAGTGTCTCCAACGCAAAATCAGTTAAAATTCGTTATGAATTTTTTACTGTTCAAAACTGGATTTAAAGCAACAGTATTCTAGTTTAGGGGTACACATTTTGGGTGGTTCTTTAAAATTCGATAAAAAAAAGAGGAAAATAGATTTAATAATAAGTAAGAATGACGCTTGTGGTGACCGTGGCATGCAGGTTAAGTGTGTGGCTTAGCATGCTCGGAGCCCGGGTTCGATCTTCAGCCGCGGCGAAAAGTTTTTTTCAATAAAAAATTTTTCTGATCGGTCACCACCTCTCTGCAGACAATGGCAACACAATTGATCATAAGAAGCTCGGTCAAAGTCCTTTCAAGGGCTGAAATGGCCAATTTCTTTTGTTTGTTTTAAGAATGACGCTATAGTCTAAACAACGGAAATTAAAGAAAAAACCTTTTTTTCTTAAATTTTTTAAAAGAAAAATTTTTCTTTCTGAAAAAAAAATTTTTTTACAGAAAAAAAACTGAAATTCGGTATTTGTTTATTCTATGTCAAAACTGAGATATGTACGAAAAATGGGAGTCATCCACCCACTAACTCGCCCACCTCCCAAACAACCCTAAAATTTACAACTTTATAAAGACGCTTCTGTCGATCATTTTATATCAAAACTAAGACGTGTTTGAAAAATGGGCATCAATCTCCTAAGAATACGCCCACCTGCCATACATCTCAAAAATTGTAAATTCTATAAATAGGCTCGACTTTAAGCTTTTGGCAAAAAATTTGATACATTTGTATTTTATGTAAAAGCTAAGTTGTGGAAGAAAAGTGGGCACCAACCGCCTGCGAACACACCCACCTTCCATAAAACCCACTATAGTGAACACTATAAAGAGGTTAATATTTAAGCTACAAAACTGAAATTCGAACCTCCCATACTATCTCTAAATTGAAAACTTTATAAAGAGTTGCAGGAGGAACTTATCTTTAAATTGCAGGAAAACAATTTTATATGTATGCACTCAGAAAAAATTTCAATTTTCAAAGAACACAAATTTTTATTATTTTAAAGATCTGAAATTTCGTCAAATATAAGGAAAATATATTTTGAAACAAAAGTATTTACATTTGTTTGAATAAACGAAGAATTTCAATTTTAAATTCAAAATTTAAATAAAAACGGCAAAAAAATTCTACCCTACAAGTCACGGCTGACATGATTCTATTTTGTTTCTACACTGAGAAAACACAATTAAGTAAAACGATTAGTAATATGAGTATTTTAAAAACATTCTACGCCATGCAAAAATAAAAATGCATATTTTTAAATACAAAAGTGAAATGAAACGTTTTAAAAACAAAAACGAATGTTTTACTTTGATAAAGTAAGGTACTTAAAGTGAATATTTTCAAAAACATTCTGCACCATACAAAAATAAAAACGCACGTTTTAAAATTAAAACCTTTTAAAAACAGCAATGAACGTTTCAACATGTTTAATTAACTGAAAACAAGAATTTTATTAAAAAAATCATGTTTTATCAAGATTTTCTGACACTTTTTAAGATGAGTTGTTTTCAATATGTTCTGCTACAGTCAACATATCGTTATCAAAAGCTCAGTGGAAGTGTGATAGACTGGCATGCAGAGGACGTAGGTTCGCATCCTGACGCTGTATGTATCAAAAGTATTAATAAAATAATTTAAATTATAATTCGAACTATTTTATTACCTCATTAGTCAGAAAAAACTTCGCAATTAGTTCGCGCTTAAAATCATAAAAACAATCTATCAAAATATATCAAAAATAAATGTGTTTCAATCCCTGGTTTCGTCAGGGATTGAACCCTGGTCGGTTGAGTACTTAACTCGACCGCTAGCAAGCTCGGCTAAGCTCGAACTTCGTAAAAGATGATTAAGTTTCATTTGCTACGTGTTGGCAATCGAGGCAATTTAAATCTCTTTTTAAAATATTCATTTTAAAATATTAAACGAATGTCTTTAAAGCTAATTTTTAAATGTTAATTTTAGAAAATCAAACGAACGTTTTAGCAGCTAATTTAAACATGTTTATTTTAGAAAATCAAACACACGTTTTAGAAGTTTTTTTTAAAATGTGCGTTTTAAAATAAAACTAAACGTTAGAGGCGCAAAACTGGGTTAAACATTTTCATAAGTAGCACGTTTCTACTAGTTTTGAAAATATAATTTTCTCAGTGTACCCTACATGAGTTGGTAGGAAAAAAAAATCTATTTTCCTTCTTTTCTAGTATGTGATAATTTTTGAAATGAAACTAAAAACATACTAAAAGAAAATATTTTAAAGAATGGAATTGGATTTTATTTGATATATTTGTAATATACATGAATATTAGACCGGATCGAAATTTAGATT
The DNA here is from genome assembly GCA_958299015.1 of Tetanocera ferruginea. Taxonomy (NCBI): domain Eukaryota; kingdom Metazoa; phylum Arthropoda; class Insecta; order Diptera; family Sciomyzidae; genus Tetanocera; species Tetanocera ferruginea. The sequence continues at coordinate 74,700,517 of OY282642.1, forward strand.
TCGCCGGTCGGCTTCTCAAAAGTTAGAGGAACTCATCAAAATGATTTCTGCATACTTTTTTTTTGAAATCGGAGAAAAACCGCCGAAGCAATTTTGATTCTATTGAAGGTCCTTTTTGGTAAAAAAATCAGGTTTTTTGCTTGTTACTTTTTATTTTTCACAGTATGCATACCCACTTCTGCTATAATATTAAATTTCCTACTTGTACCAATATTTTGACATAAAAAATAACTTAATACCTTTCCAACAATAACAACTCCAAATCAATCTAATAAAAAATGTGTATTTTACAGAGGTTTTAAAAAAATGTCTTTTTAAAAATAGCTTAAAATTCAATTTTTGGTGGTCAATAAGAGTTATAATGAAACACAATTTTAACAACTTTTTTATGTCAAAATGTTGGTATGAATAAGAAATTTAACATTTTGGTAGATGTGGGTATGCGTTTTGTGAAAAATAAAAGTTACAAGCAAAAAACATGTTTTTTTTACCAAAAAGAACCTTCAGGAGAATCAAAATTGCTTCGGCGGTTTTCCTCCGATTTGAAATAAAAGTATACAGAAATCATTTTAATGAGTTCCTCTAACTTTTGAGACCCCGACCGGTTGAAATTTTTTTTATCCATACAAGAATAATGCGGTCTAATGAATATGATCAACAAATTTACAAAATGTGTTGACAACGAATTCTTAAATAACAAAACTATATTTCTTCATTCAAGTCTAAAGCCTTTTATTTGTATGATTTCTTCCTTTTTCGTTTAAAAATGTTGAATTTTATTACAAAATTTTGTTTTCTTATTAGAATTTTTTTGTTTTTAATGTTAATATATTAGGTTGTTTCTTTTTTCAACAATAATTATATTTGGATTTGAAAGAAAAATTTCTCGGTTGAAAATATTTATTTTTTTTTATTAACTTTATTTATATTCCAAAATGCTCCTTTTTGTTTCAAAAATAATTTAATTATTTCTTTCAAAGAAAAATTTCCATTTGAAATGAAAAAAATATTCCTTGGCACTTTACAAGTTAAACAAGTAAAATTTTCTTAAAAAATAAATGAATTTTTTATTAATTTAGAACGCTTTTTTCTCAGTGTGTATTTTAGACATCATCAAAATAGTAAAATCTTTTCAAATCTCAATTACAATTACTACAATTTAAGATTTTTTTTATCCTTTCGAATCGGTCGTGGGGATATTTTAACTTCGGCCAAGTCGAAGATATACCTTACTAGGTTTTTTGTTATTTCATTTTCTATGCCTCAAAAAAATTTTTCATTTTAACCAAAAAACATTTTGTAATATTTGCCACATTATTGCCTAATAAACGATCATCGTTTTAAATAATTTTTTGGCACATGCTGACAAATCCCTTCATTAACAGTCTTAAACCTATTAAGCCCCATCAAATAAGCCATCAACACAGCACACAATCATTCAACTCAACACTTAAAATTCAATTAGAGCAAATTAGTTGCCATAAATTTTCAACTTGCTGTAATCAAGCAATAAAACATCAACAACAAATAATCAACGAACGACCAGCAACAATTTTGACGCGTTCTTCCACGTTATGTAAACAAAAACGATGACTCCGCTTTTGACGCGCAGCAAAAACAGTAAATATATTAAATGCAACACCGTGCGAGCTTTTAATAAAAGTGTTAAATAATGTGTGCAGAAAAATAGAGTATGAAAAAAAATTAACAATAACTAAGTTATGCAGCACGATATCTTTGGCCAAAACAATGTGCACACAAAAACAATAAAACAAAAAAAAAAAAAAAAACAAAAAAAAAACATAACAACAATAAAAGAAGAAGAATAGGAGGAACGACCATGAACTTGGCTGTTAAATAAAAAAAAAACATAAAAAATGTAAACAAACACCAAACAAACAACAAAACAAATAAAAAGCAAGACAATAAAAAAAATAAAAAACAGCAACTCATGCATCTGAACTCAACCGACCGACCTATCGTTAAATAGACTTATATTTGGACAGACACAGTCACAGAGCCAGAAGCAGTGTTTCCGGTGTTTTTTTGTATATTTCCCGAAAACTCAGCAAAAGAATTTAGCTTTTTGCTTTATAAATATTACAAATATTTCGTAAATTTCTATGACAATAAATTATAAAATAAAATACTGACTACTGAAAATGGTCTACCAAAGGAGAAAAACTAAAGTTACAAACTTCTTTTTAGAATAACTTTCATACATTTATAACAACTAGTAAACCTGTTGCCCGAATTCGACTAATTAAATAAAAATTATATGTTAGAAAAATAATAGAAGTTTAATATATGATATTCTATTCAAGCAGATTTTCTCCTCAATAACGATATATTCAGTCTTAATAATGATATAAAAGATCATTATCTCAATGCTTTGACCTAAAACCTATGATCTGACACTAACTTTTTAAATGTTACTGTCAAAATACGAAAACGGGCTTACACTAATATTGCTACAGAGACAAACATTATTATTCTTCGAAAACATCGCAGCTTAACTTTTAAAGCTAGAAAACATAACTAATTTTAATAAAACCGAAGTAAAAAATAGATTTAAGGCACAAAATAATACCAAGATATAATTAAGAAAATAATAAAAACACACTTACAGAACACTTACAACATCGATTTATAACACATTTCGATGAACAAACGCCAAAAAACCCAAAAAATTTTGTTTTTTAAAACCGTTAAAATTTGACTGAGTTGTTTGCTCAGAAAGTGGAACTTTTGATTTTGGAACTGCATTTTTCGGACAATTGACATTTGAGGAATGCATCAAAGATAATTTTGATTAAAATTTTTAGTTTTGAAAAAAATTAAAATTCGATCAATTTATAAGTTCTTCTTGAACTAAATTTCAAATCGATAAAATGCGGATTTTTGCACAAAAATTTTATTTCTGTTTCTCCCCTGAAGCGAAATCGCAATTTTTAAAAGTGGTTTGTACATCTATAGCCTAAATCTGATTTAATGACATCTGAAACGATAACATCGGTCCATTGGTCTGGGAGGAGTTGAAGTCACAAAAAACCTTAGCCCATTAATTATATAGATATTAAGGAAACGAAGATGCATTTTATAAAATTTTCAAAACTTTCATGAGAATTTTTCTATAAAAAGGAAAATTTGTAACGTCTGAATTTTTGTCTGTGGCTTTAATACTACGATTTTTTTAAATGTTGGCCCTTTCTTAAAACTTCAGTATTTAGTAATTATTTATTTGTTCTTCTACACTTTCAAGGTGCAACCGACCATTTCACAGAATTAAGTTGGGGTGTAGACTCACAAAAACTATCTTTTTTGTAACGTACTATCATGAAAATAATTAGAAATTTTAGTTAAAATTCGCTAAGATGCTTAATGTTTTAATAATTATCATTTAAACTCATGGAGGACTATTTAAAAAAATTAATCTTAATTGAAAAACTATTTATACAATTTGTGAAATATATGAAAATGTGTGTCCGAAAACTAGGACTATTCATGAGAGTAAAAACGTGTTTTTTTTTCAAAATAAAAAATTTAAATATTGTGACATTCTTAATTTATGTATCTCTTCATAATGGCGAGGGCACATCTGGGTTAAAAAGCCATCTCATATATTTGATGATTTTGGCTGAAATTTCGGTGATTTGTGCGATTGAAATAACTTTAAATGTGTTTTTGATGAAAATTTCGTTGTGTCGGTTTAGAAAAATTAATTTAATTCTTTCAATGTCATTCGATCTCAAAAGGCATGTACACTAGAGTAGGTTGGCTTCCATACAAAAACAAAAAGTTTGAAAAAACCACCCCCTAGTGAGTGCGACATTTTAAGAAACGAACACAGAATTTACTCACCCGTTTGCACTTATTTTAGAATCGAACACGAAAAAAGGCAAGGGCAGTGAAAAGGCGGCATGTTTTGGTAGAAACGAAAACGCCATAAGATTGACACTGCCCTGCAATTGGCAAAAAAGGCATATTTTTAGTTGTGTAGTGATTAGCGAAGTGCATTGATCGCCATCGGTACTTGTAAAGAGACCTTTTTCGAGTTGTACCTTTTTTGACAATATATTTAGTAATAAAACTCCTTTTTTAATTTGAGTTGTGACCCTTTGATGATACGGGTAATTGAAATGCAATTGTATTAGTTTTAGTTGTGACGCTTTATATGATAAAACTAGTTCTTTCCCATCAAAAATGACGGGGCCGTTTTCACTTATTCGATTTTTAATTATTCAAATAATAATTTTTAGTTCCAAATACTTATAAAATACCTCAAAGTTAAAACGGAAACCATAGTAGGTACGACGAAATATGTTTAAACATTTTTTGTAAAACTGAAACTTTCCAAATAAAAGTTTTTGAAGTTTCAATAAATCACAAAACATAAAATGCCTAAAACTATGCTCTGAAATTTTTCAAAAAAATCAAGCGTTCCGCACTCACATTTTACGGAATTATGTTATAGTTAAATTTTTTTCATAAAAGTAATAGTTAAATTTTTTAATTGATTCCTTTTTGAGGAAAAAGAGAAAACATGTTTGTTGTCTGTTTTTTTATTTAGATTAAGAAAATATTATTTTGCATTTATTTCCGTATCGGCAAAAACCATTAAACAAATAGATTTTGAGTAATGAAATGATTTGCTTTTAACTTTAATTAAGAATTTTTTTAGTTAACTCTCTTTCGATGATTTTTTTTTTGTAAAAATGAAAATTTCATTTGAACTTTCAGACAACTAATGGAAGAGAATATTTATTCAGCTGAAATAACCTCTGAAGGCAAAATGTCGTGGGCAAAGGTCAAACTAACTAGTTATTGTCTCTTCCCATCTGACGAAAGTCTTGTCGAACGTTTTGCTGATAGCTCTGGAGACGACTTCAGTGGAGAAAGACAACCCAGCCTATTTTTTTTTATAAAAATGCTTATAGACACATATTTCAAAAAATTAAATGTCGGTGAAGTCTTCTAAGTCTTGGGATTTAATCAGGCGAATCAAAACTTGGACCGCCGATGCAAAGGCCAATACTGGGCCAACTCTAAAAGTAACCATTATTGGGTCAGAGTTATAAAGTATTGGCCAGCACTGGCCCAGGCTTGGGTCTTTCGCAATTTCCTGTATGGGTTGCTTCATATGTAAGATTTTTGTTTGAAGATCGTGTTTTGTTTATTATGTCACATTTATTAAATATGCAATGGAATTAACTCCCACATATTTTATATTTCATTTTGCAAAAAGCTTGTTCAAATTTATTTCCATGAAGTGCATTATAAGAATATTTTAAATTAATAAATTGATTATTTATTATTATTTTCACAATTTTGTTTTTTAACTGTATAAGAAATTGCTGGTAATATTCGAATGAATAAAATCTGTTTCTGTTTCATTTAAAAAATTGCTGTTCACTTTATTTACCACTGTAAATCAGCAAAAAAAGACATAACTCAAAATAATTCAATAATAAATGCGTGAAAGTTTTATCAAAACAGTCATAACTCAAAAAAGTTAGTTTTCCAAGAAGATTTAGAAACAATCTTCATAAGCCTTTCTTATATAATTCTTTAAAGATTTTTTTTCCTCAATTAGCAACGTTTTATTATTTTTTAATTATTTATAAGCTCAGGAACAGTTTTTTGCGTTTTCTGAAAATTGACAAATTTTGAGTTGTGTCTCTTATGAAGATGATGTGCGATATGTCGTTGAAAAGGGCTTAATAAGCACTACATTGCCTTATTTAGAACATTTCGACTTTTGAGGTCATATTCAACTAGTAGAGGTCCCGTTAGCCCGATTTAATCCTCTTAAATTTATTTTTTTCTCCCATAAAATTGAACCCGCTCTAATGTGCACATACAGTATTGTTAAAAACTTAAGCAATTGATTTTAGAAAATTGGAAGTTATTTAAAATGTTCATTTAAAAAAATCAAACGAACGTTTTAAAAGCTCATTTTAAAATGTTTATTATAGAAAATCAAACGGACGTTTTAAATGTTTTTAATTTCATCCCTCATAACTTTAATGAACGTTTTTAAATTAAAGCTTTTTTAGTCAATTTTACGAGGTTTTATTTTTGTGTACATTTTTTAATATAGTGCAAGTTTCAAGGCCAAATATTGAATTAAGTTATTTAAAAACGTTTAAGTAAACACACAAAAGTGTATTTTTTACATCATAAAATACAAGAGTAGGGTGCACACTAGAGTGGGTCGAAAAAAAAAGTTTGAAAAAACCACCCCCAATTTTAAAGTTGACCTCGAGAGGATTCCGAAAACAAAAAAAATTTTTTTTTTGGACCACCGGAAAAACAGCCAAAATGGTCTTTTTCGCATAACTTAAGCATTACATGTCAGATCTTAAAAAATTATGTGGCATTGAAAAGGGCTTTACGAGCACTACAATGTCTTCTTAGAACATTTTAACTTCTGAGGTCATATTCAACTAGTAAGCCCCATTAGCCCGATTTATACCCCTTAATTTTTTTTTTTTTTCTCATAAGATTAAATTCCTTCAAATTTGTTTGATTTGTGTTCAGAAAAATAATTTTTTAAGTTTCTTTTACAATTTTGTTTATGTTATGTAATTGTTCGTTGACTAAACTTAAAGTAAATTTTTTATAAAAAAAAGGATTATATCAAATTTTTGAACTATTATAACTTCTTTGTTTTTAAACTGAATAAATAATTTTTTGAACACAAATTAAACAAATTTGACGGAGTTTAATTATATGGGGAAAAAAAAAGAAATTTAAGGGGGATAAATCGGACCAATGGGGCTTACTAATTGAATATGACCTCAAAAGTAAAAATGTTCTAAAAAGACATTGTAGTGCTCGTAAAGCCCTTTTCAACGACATATAAGTTTTTAAGATCTGACACACTAAGGGAAAAAGTTATGTAGTCAGTACAGAGACAGCTATGTAAAATCTATTCACTGCAACTTGTATGAGAACGCAACGAGAGCAGTATTTACTGAGTAAAGGGAGCGTGTACTGACTACATATCAATTTATTCACTTTTTAAAATGAATAAAAAATGTATTCAATACATCATGTTATGTGTTGAATACATAGCAGACTTCAATAGATACAAACAACGTGAACTCAATCAACGTGTTATGTAATTTTTTACAAAAACTTTACTCAATACATAAAATATAGACTCAGTACATTTCTCGCTTGCAACACGACATCGTACATATGCTATAGACTCAGTACAGCGAACGTGTACACATCAATGGAAGTAATATATGTACTCAATACATAAAATATAGACTCAGTACACGTCCCCCTTATACGATTGAAATGACATATTTATTCAGTACATAACATATGGACTCAGTACACGTATTTGTTGCACATCGGCACACGATTTTGCTGTTTTATGTCATTCGTTTCTTGATTTTCAAATAAGCAACACCTCTAAAGCCTGTAGAAAATCAGAGCGGGAATGAGTTTATCCACTGTACTCTAGAACAAAAGCGATGATTGGATAAGAAATAAATGGCTGGGTTTCTATAAGTAATTGGCAATTATTTTGTGAAATCTAGTCATTTCTTTATTAAGTTATTTATTGCATTTGTTAAGAGGGTAACTTGGGTGATGTACTCATTAAATAAATGTATGCACTAAAAATATGTAATGAGTAAATTATGTATGTACTCATTACATAAAATTATGCATTTAAAATATGTAATGAGTAAATAATGTATGTACTCATTGCATAAAATTATGTACTCCAAATATGTAATGAGTAAATTATAAATGTACTGAGTCAATAATCTATGTAATACGTACATAAAATCTTTACTCATTGCATAAAATTATTTGTAACAGTTTGCGATGAGTACAGTGTGCATGTACTCACCACCTACATCCATTAATTCACGACACATATTTATGCGTTGAGTACATAAAATTCTTTATTGACTACATAACCGCTTAAAAGCATTATGTAGTCAATAGAGATTGCAACATGTACTCAATACATGAAAAATGTAAAATTTTTGTGTGCAGAAAACTATGCGATGAGTACATAAATTTATGTATTGAGTCCATAGGTTTTTCCCTCTGTGCATGTAATGCTTAAGTTATGCAAAAAAGACCATTTTGGCTGTTTTTCCGGTGGTCCAAAAAAACAATTTTTTTTTGTTTTCGGAATCCTCTCGAGGTCAACTTTAAAATAGGGGGTGGTTTTTTCAAACTTTTTTTTTTTGTATGGAGGCCGACCCACTCTAGTGCACACCATACTAATATGCCGAACTAAAAATTAAATTCATAAATTAAAGGCTAAAATGCAAAGACATGTGAGGTTGATCGCACTCTGATCATGCTTTGCTAGTTCTTTGCTCAACTTTACGGGATGAAGTGTCAAAACGCCCGACCTAATACTTTTGAACAGTGCTGCCAGAAATTTTTTGAGGTTGTAGCTTAAAGTTCTGAAAAAGTAGCTAAAAAGAGCTAAACATTTTATTGGTAGCTAAAAAAAAGTGCTAGTTCAGCGGTTATTGAGAACACTCTTCACTAAGTACGCCTTGAGTTTCCTTTTATATAATGGCATATCTTTGTAAACTTGCCGTTTCATAAATTTAATGATTATCCTTTATAGGTTCGAGCCCTAATCGCAAAGAAAACGTAAGCGCCATTAACAACATTTTACAGGAGAAGCATTTTTATAACTTTGTTGCAATTGGTATTACATGTAAATTCGATTTTTGCAACTCATCTAACGTTTTAATGATTGAACACAGAAGATGAACATAGAAGAGGCAGCCTCAGTCATAAGTGCTTAGTGTGTGGCGTGCGAACCAATGGTTCTCGAGTTCAAACTTCAGTTTGGGTAAAAGTTTTTTCAATAGAAATACATTTTTCTGTTCGACCGTTACCTCTCTGCAGACAATGGAAAACTTTAGAGAAAATAATACCATGTAAAGCTTCTTGAGAACATGAACTTTAGCCGTTTGCAGTCAAAATAAAACACGTAGGTCCAGTTCTTAGTCTATTTTGTACAAAAATTTAATAAGACTCACAACACAATTGATCATAAGAAGATCGGTCAAAGTCTTTTCAAGGGCTGAAATGGCCAATTTGTTTTTTGTTTATGTCGTGTTGGCAGTTTGTACCAGAGAACAACATGAGACCATTCGTCATTTTTTGCCACTCGAATAACAATCGTCGTCAGCCACAATCGCTAAGTTCGTAAACAACGATTGCTGCTTAGCGCAGAGTGTGACGTCTGCGTATCGATACAAAGGCAGCATCCAGACAATGCTGACATTCGAATGATTCGTTGGGAGCTGGAGTGTTTGCTGCTGCTTTTCATAGTTTTTTTGAACTCTAGGTAAAAAGTGGTTATTTTTGGTGCAATATTTTAATATAGTGTGACACCCTCTATCTATTCGTCTCGATAATACCATCTCCCTTAGAAACACGTAAAAATTTGTTATTTTTGGCCTATCTCGCTCCATTTTCGAGATATCCCGCTTTTTCTGTTTTTTTCATACATTTTATTAATATTTGGCATATCTCGTTCTCGTAGTACGAAACACGTGTTTGAGCTGAAGCTCCAGTGGAAAAGAGTTAGGCGCTGGTGATCGCTGCTTCAGACTGCAGTAAACATTTTTTTACTTGCTGCGAATAAACATAAAAGCATGAATATTCGTTGCTTTTAGCAAATGTTGCGAATGTCTGGCTTCGACGGACATTCATGTTTCGCAGGCATTCGTATTCGTCATCGCTCGTACTCTACGGCATTCGTACCACAGCGATTGGTGCATGTATTTGCGCATTAATTTTAATGCAGAAAGCACATTCGTAGCTCGTATTTTGACGAGACATTCAAAACGCCATTTGAATGCACTCAAGTTGTTCTCTGGTTTGTACGTCTATCACTAAGATGTTGCCGCTATACGTAGTCAAAATTAACAAAAACCCATTTACCCAAATCACAAGGTATTACAATATTTGAATAAATAATTTATTCACTTTCTATCTTTAATATTTAGGATCTTGTTGTTTCATCTGTTGTGTCTATATTCAGAAAACTCACCTTCCAGCCCGCACTGCTATTCGAATCCCCTTTGTCCTTGAAATACGGCACATTCTGTACCATCCACTCGTATATTTGACTTAGCGTAAGTCTTTTATCCGGCGCGGAACCAATAGCGTGAGTTATAAGATCCGCATAGGAAAGGTTGCCCCACGCGTTGCGTCGGGATGAGTTCTTTTTGGATGCATTCAGAGTTTGTACAGCTTGTTGTGAATCTACGGAAAGGAAAGTAAAAAAAAAATTTTGTAATAGAAAATAGCAGCGATTTATAAAGAATTTCCGAGTCGAAAGACTTGATTTATTGGGAGTGGGAGTATGCATTACAAACCGCACATTCGTTACCAACTTCATATCATAATTATGCTTAACATTTTTTTTTACAGTGACAGTTATTGCATCATAAAATGCGCCTAAAAATAAATTTAATTCAAATGTCAAATACAATATTTGGTCATGCTCACAAGTTTTTTATCTCGTGGAAAATGTGGACTTACATGACAATAAAACATAATTTGCGATAAGTTTTACTTGATTGGTTTAATTTAAACAAAAAATACATCCGAAGCACATAGGTTGCTTCTCGAAGCATACCCTGAATATTCTCCATCGATCAAGAACGTGCTAGGAGTGGCGCGTTTCAAAAGTAGTGCTTGGCATCGATGGCACAGAACATCCCTAGGCCAGCCGAAAACTTTCCAAGACGAGGATTCGGAGGCATTACTTGATAAACCCCCTTGTCAAACGCATCAAAAACGTGCAAATTCATTAGGAGTTGATCAAGCAACTATTTGAAGACATCTGAAAGCATTGTGAATGAACCAAAAGCAAGCAAATTTGGTACCATACAATCGGAAGCCGAGAGAGGTCTAAAGAGGATTTTGTTTTACAGGATTTCGGATGTGGGCAGCTGCTCCAAAGGCAAAATCGGTAAGATTTTTTGTATCGTATCCATTACGATAATCCAAAGAGTAAATAATCTTATGATTATCGCGGCCATGCCTCAACATCGACGGTAAAGCTGAATAAACATAGTTTCAAGGTCATGTTCTATGCTTAGCAAAGTGTTGTTTATTTTGAACTGCTCTAACCTAACGAAACAATCACAGGAGGCCAAAACTCTTACAAAGACAAGACAAAGTGATTCTTCGGCACAATAAAGCTCGACCACATATTGCAAGGCCAGTCAAAATATACTTGGATACGCTGAAATGCGATGTCCTACCACACCCATCGTATTCACCAAGCATTTCCCCTTCCGACTACTACTTGTTCCAATCGATGAAAAAATAGCCTCAAAAGACGTGTCTTTTTTCAAAACGGAATCCGTTAATTATCAGAGAGATGGGGAAAAGTAGTGGCTAGCAATATACAATATTTTGAATAAAATACATCGTATCAATTTTTCACAATAGAGCACCCATTTCAGCAAAAAATACACCGTTTTTAATGCACACTCGCAATAAAACAAAAAAATTTGCAGCGATCTTTCTGTTCGTAGTTCTTCTTATAGCTTCGTGTGTGGAAGTAAATACGTTTGCTTGTGTTTAAAAAAACTTTTTAACAAAAAAAAAAAACCTACTTCAAAATCACTACAAAGTAAAAAATAATTTAAATTACTTTTACTATTTATTTCTTGGTCAAATTTGATAATTTATTTATATTCATTATTATATTTGTAATCTTAATTTTCTTTAAATCTTAATTAAAATGCTATATGTGTGTTGCAGCTGCAAAAATTTTTTTTATCATAAAAAAATTAATATATTTATGATGAAAATAAAAAAAAATCAGAATAATTGATATCATAAGATTTCCAATATAATAATGAATATAAATAAATATATATTACCTACCTTTGCACTAAATTTTAGTATCGTAGTGTCAATAGTAATCGAGATACAGTGTTGTTTTTAATATTGCCACTCCCCTTTTCGAATAACGCCTATTTTTTTTAACAAAAATTTGAAGTAATTTTTCCTACCGTTGTAATAAATTTCTGTACCCTAGTATCAATATTATTCGAGACACAGTAATTCTATTATATCGCCACACCCCTTTGTCGAATAACGCCCACTTTTTTTATAGTAATTTTCAATAATTGTGCCTACCTCTGTACTTAATTTTTGTACTCTAGTGTCAATTTTCTTTGAGATACAGAGTTTTTACAATATTGCCACACCCTTTTTAGAATTACGCCCACTTAAGTGATCGTCATTTTTAATATTTGTGCTTGCCCTTGTAATTTTACTGTGAATTTTATTACCCTAGTGTCAATGTTTACTGAGATACAGTGTAAAAAATTACGGTAATCGGGCAAGTACTTTAGGAGTAATCGATGTACATTAGAGTGGGTCGGCCTCCATACAAAAAAAAAAAGTTTGAAAAAACCACCCCCTATTTTAAAGTTGACCTCGAGAGGATTCCGAAAACAAAAAAAAATTTTTTTTTGGACCACCGGAAAAACAGCCAAATTGGTCTTTTTTGTGTAACTAAAGGATTGCATGTCAGATCAACGACACATAATTTTTTAAGATCTGACATGTAAAGCTTAAGTTATGCAAAAAAGACCATTTTGGCTGTTTTTCCGGTGGTCCAAAAAAAAATTTTTTTTTGTTTTCGGAATCCTCTCGAGGTCAACTTTAAAATAGGGGGTGGTTTTTTCAAACTTTTTTTTTCGACCCACTCTAATGTACATACATTCACAAGAAACAAAAAAAAAAAAAAAAAACAGAGAAACCAACCAACATGAGAACCTCCTCCTTTTTGAAGTCGGTTAAAAACAAGCTTTTTACAATAAAAATTTATTCAATTGAATACAAAACTTACCTCCTCCATGTAGCTGCTGATTACTCGCTTTTGTGTTTTCCAACTCATCGGTGGGCTCAACGAAATTTTCCGGTCGAGGGCATGGCCATGTATTTGAACGCGCTCTCGTCTGCGGTTCGAATCCTACATCACCTTGTAGTTCTGCCATCAGATCCATGTGAATTCCGTTGTTATCCGAGCGTCCTGGTGTTGGCCATTCATGCGCGAAAGCATCCATCATGAACAAATTTGAGAGAAGATGCACCGTGATTATCGAGATATTGTGAATGGATGATTGAAGTATGTTTTGTTTGTATTCTATTCTTAATCAAAGGTGCGAAATTCTGCAAAAAAAAAGAGTTCGAAAATAAGCTTATGATGATATTGTATAACCAATATAATTAGGGTATTCACAAGGTCTCTTAAAGTCATATGTCTTAAATTTTTAACATGAAAAAATGTGATTGATGCAAATGCGAAACAAGCAAAAATAAATTTTTGTCATCACAATGCCAAAAGAAAGCGAAAAATATATAATAATAGCTGGTTTATGCGAAAAGCATATATTGGACGTAATAATGGCTAAAAAAATACGTCACCGTAATAAACATAGGTTTCAGTGTTGTAATATTTTAGCACGCTTATGTATGGAAAGAAACTTCAGCAATTTTAAAACATTGTAAAATTTTAGGTCAATAAAACAATAAGACGTGATAGAACACCTTGGGAATACCCTAAATGTTATATAACATATGACATTATGATGCCATTATGTATAAGTAACTTATTTGTATGCATGTGAATATATAAGTTAATGAAACAACAAATTTAAATAAAATTATTAAATAAAATACTTTAATTATGTAATATAATTTTTGGAAATATTACAAAAGCAAACATCAAGAAATGCTGGCTAAGCAAGGCTTATCAATAACTCTTTTTTTTTTGCCTTTCAATGCTTGTTAGATCCCGTTTTTAAGCAATAAATCATAAAATATTGAATTAACAAAGTGAATTAAAAAAAAAGACACCAACAATGAATTATCATACCAAGAAGCCAATAAGATAAAATACTAAAAAAACGAAATGGCTTTGTCCAAGAATTTTTGTGTTTAATTAAATTTAGGCATGACCGAGGCCTGACAGTTCTTTACTAACAGCCCTAAACGAGTAAAAGCTTGAGTTAAAGAGGCTTGAGTCCTTTCTGCTGATGAGTAAAATAATTAGGTGGACATTGTTTTTTTTATTAAACTTATTTAAGACGAAAATTAAGTGTTTGGTTTTCTTATCATCTATCTTCTATCTAATATATAAAATCAAATGTTTGTCTATCTGTCTGTCTGTCTGTCTGTTCCGTATATGCTCACGCATCGTTTATCCGATTGCGCTGAAATTTGGACACCGAGTACCTTTCATAGTGAGAAAGAACAGAGGGGATGTAAAAAAGTGGGCGGACGTATGTGGGCGTGGCACTCTACAATAACTTCTTAACGCCTAGACCGATTTCAATAAAATTTTGTATGAAGGTTCAACCGCTCCCAAAATAAAACATAAGCCATAAAAAATTCCAAAGACTACGCAAGAGGGCGCTTTAAGTAGTACATTTTTAAGACTCAATTACTCCTAAACGCCTGGACCTATTTCAATGAAATTTGGTATGAAGGCTCAACTGCAACCAATATAAAGCAGAGGTAAAAAAGTGGGCTGAAGTATGTGGGCTTGGCAATCTGTAATAAATTCTAAGCGCCTGAACCGATTTCCATGGCATTTGGTATGAAGGTTACACTGCTCCCAAAATAAAACATAGGCAATAAAAAATTCCGAAAACTTCCGCAAGAGGGCGCTTTAAGTAGTGCGTTTTTATTAATACTTAATAACTCCTAAACTCCTGAACCGATTTCAATGAAATTCGATATAAAGGTTCAACTGCACCTAAGATAAACCATATGTAAAAAATTGGGCGGAAGTATGTGGGCGTGGCACTCTAAAATAACTCCTAAATACCAGGACCGATTTCAATTAAATTTGTAATGAAGGTTTGACTATGCCCAAGATAACATAGGCTATAAAAATTCCAAAGACTTCCGAAAGAGGGAGCTTTAAGTAGTGTATTGTTAAGACTCAATAACTCCTAAATAACTTGATCGATTTTACTAAAATTTGGTCCGTGAAATAACTTGACGCTGCAACAGAATTGAGGCTATTTAAATTTCAGAAAACTTCCGTGAGAGGAAGCTTTATTCAATCAACTATGTTCGGATCATTCACGTCAAACGGATGAACCGATTTTGATGAAACTTGGCAAGCATTTGCATCTGTTACTGAAATAGATCCTATACTTTCAAAAGTTCTTTCGACAAAAATCAAGGAATGAGCCGAAGGCAAACGAAGTCAAGAACCAAAGACGAACGAAAAAAAAGTTTAACGAATAAGAGCAGAAGCTATTTCAAGATGAAAACATCAACCGAACAGTATCGACCAAAACCGAAGTTGAACGAAGACAATCCAAAAATCGAATCGATGCTTATAGGATTTTTTAAGATTGGAATTTATTTGAGACAAATTGCATATTAAATGCATGCTAAGAAAAACTTTAAGCGCATTTTTCTCGAAATGACTTTTCAAACTGCACTCAGAAAAAAGTTTCTCGGAATTTGATAAAAAAGGCATCATATTAAGAGAAAAATGATTTAAACTTTGCTCCAGAGAATGCCTTTCTCTAAATGTGATCCTAAAATTTCTCTTAAAATGATAAAAAAAGTTTCTATGAAAAAGAGAAATATATAAAAATATATCAGTTTTAGAGAAAAAGACTACTTATTTTGAGAAAAAATTTGTTTTCATTGAAGAAAATAGGAAAAATTTTTCATTTTCAGTAAATTTTTCACTCTAAATGAGAATGTATTTGTGCGAGTAAAATAATTATCATTATAAGAGACATTGAAATATTTCCATTTTTTAGAAGTGAAGATATAGTTCTTCGAAAATGTGAAAATTTATTCTAATTGAAGAAAATTTTATTTGAAAAGAGAAAATTGCTATTATCGAAAATAGAGAAATTTTTCAACGGAAGAAGATATGTCTTTTTTTTTTAGTGTGGGTGTCCATTTTCCTCAGAAACCAGACGTCAGATCGAGACGTTGAAAATGTCATTTTTTGTTTTAATCATGTCTTTTTACGGAAATTTGACTAAACACTTTCGACGGAAGGAGGTGGCAAAACCCCAAAAAATGATAATTTAAAAAATTTTAAAAGTGAATTGATAATTTTAAAAACGTAAAAATGAGAGCAGTTTTGAAAATTGTCCTCTTACTCGAGGCACAACTCCGAGTAACACCGGGTTACATCCGCTAGTATGATAATAAAAAAGCATCACTAGCAAAAATCATCTCAGTTTTAAGCGGAAAAATTTATAACTGTTGCAAAATAAATAATTTTAATATGAAAGATTCAAAAAAGAATTTATTTTAACAAATCACATTAAGCTAGAATTAAAAAAAAAACTCCGAAATTATTATTAGTTTTTATTATTTTGATTACGTGATGATGTGGGAAATAAGTAATTTCCATGTAATTGTTTCGAATTTCAGAGAAAACTCAGCGTATGTTTCATAACAAATAGGCTAGTATTTAAAATAAGAAGTTAATTCATTAATCTTTGTGGAATTTATTAGTGTCCGACCGAACGTTAATTTTTGCCGAAGCCGAAGCCGAAGCCGATTCTTCGGCAAAATGGAAATAATCGGCCGAAGGCCGAAGCCGAAGCCGAAGAAGAAACAAATGTTTTCAAGTAAAAAATTATAAAGTTATTCTTTGCTTTTGTTAAGGGCCGATGTTGAATGTGAACCACACCTAAACGTCAAGTTTTTTCTGCATTTCATTTGGCATTTCTCCATTTCAGACTAACTCAATTTGAACCATGAATCGAGCCACGCGTTAAAGTTATTCAAGAAATGGCAACAGTGGATGATCATTTTCGAAGAAAATCATCTTCAGTGATGAGGCACAGTTTCACCTCAGTGGATTCGTGAATAAGGAGAATTGCCGCAATTGGGCGAATGATAATCCAAGAGTGATTGTCGAAAAACCATTGCACCCATAAAGGGTGACTGTTTAGTTCGGTTTATGGGCTGGCGGCATCATCGGGCCGTATTTATTCCAAAATGAGGCCGGTCAGGCAGTTACTGTGAATGTTGTTCGCTATCGTGAGATGATAACGAACTTTTTAAGGCCCGAATTAGTGCACTCAGAAAAAATCTGCCATGTAAAATTAACATTTTTTAATGTTATTTCCAATGTAAATCAGAAAATGTGGATTTTACGTAAGAAAATGTTAAGTTAACATGTATTGTGTTGAATTGATAAGAAAAATATCAAATTGATAATGTAATGTTTTACGTTGCAATATCAATTATTAATGTTAAAATAACATTTAAAATGTTTTTAGTTCATCATTTTTTACTGTACAATTGATAGTATTTCATATCCATTTAACATTATAAATGTAGATGTCAACAAGCAGATGTAATGTTTATTTAAGAGCTGAGCCGTTAAGACTTACAGAAGACCGTGGCACACAGGTTAAGAGTGTGGCTTAGTATGCCCGCAGCTCAGGTTCGATTCCCACTCGTGGCAAATTATTTTTCAGTACATTTTTTTTTTATCTGCATTAATTTACTGATAATTTTTGATATTTTAAATGTTAAAATAACATTATTATCTGACAGTTATACATTTTTAAATGTAGGTTTCGTAATGTAAAAAGTACATTACGATAATATCAATTTTAACATTTTTTAATGTCGGACGACTTTTGTCAACTAAAAATGTCAATTTTACGGTTGTTTAATGTACTTTTTTTTCTGAGTGTGGATATAAATGTGGACAATATGTGGTTTCAACAGGATGGTACCACTTGCCACACCGCTAACGAAACAATGACTCTTTTGCGCGACAAATTCAATGGCCGTGTTATCTCACGTGGTGGAGATGTCAATTGGCCGCCAAGATCATGTGATTTGACACTGTTGGACTTCTTTCTTTGAGGTTATTTGAAAGAAAAGGCGTACGTCGATGAGCCAGCAACAATTCAAGAGCTAAAGGATGAGATAATTCGGCACATTAGCGGCATAGAACCTAAATTATGCCTCAGCATCATCGAAAATTTGTACCATCGGATGGAGGTGTGCCGCCGAGGTCACGGCAGCCATTTGGCCGATATTTTGTTTAATACATAATTGAACCATACCAATATTATAATAAAAATAAATGACAGTAATTTTCTGAATAATTTGTGTTTTGTCAAAATCAGCATCGGCCCTTAAAATTTAACCACCTTTAATATTCATTTCAGTACAAAAAACTTACTGAAATCATTAAGGGGACGTAACACCTTCAAACATTTTTTTATTTTAATGTTTTAAAATGCGTATAAGTTGAATAGAAAATAAGATATCGTTTTGAAAAATTAAAAATATATTTTTTTTTTTTAAAAACTACTCAAAAAAATTTTTTTTTTATTATTTTAATCAGATGTATTGCTACAGGAATTTGTTTAAAGAATCATTTACTTAAATTGAAATTTAAATATTTTGTTTTACACTTGTTGATGCATGGCATGAACTACGGACAGCAAAATCGGTTCTATAGTTTTTGAGTTTTTGGCCAATATTGTCCAAAAAAACTTGTCAATTTTTGAAAAAACGCCGCCATTTTGTTATTTTTTGACCAAACTTGTTTCTTCTAGTTCATTCCATGGCGGTTTTGATGCTGACGAAAACCCCGTTCTTTGTTTTTTCCGATGTTCCAGTGAGTTGTAATCATGCCCGTTATGGTTTTTTGATGCTTTTTTAAAATAATTCCAGTAGCCATATTTGTAGATAAAAAAATCAAAATATTAAATCAAATTTTTTTTGTGTGATTTTTTTACTACAAAATATATATATAATTTTTCAAAATGATATCTTGTTTTTTATTCAACTTAAAGGCATTTTAAAACATTAAAATAAACTTTTTTGAATGTCCCCTTAAATTCGAGTTAAACGTAAGAGTTTTTCTGCAAAATTCGGATATTTCTGTAATCGAATTATTGACGTCAGGATAAAGTAGAAGAAAATTGAATATATTTTCGATCCAGTCGAGAAAAGCTACAGAAATGTAATACTAACTGAAATCTGGCAGAAAATTTCTAGCGTATATATTTCAGTCCATAACAAAAGCAAAAACGGAACAGTCGGACTCGCTGCATTTATCATTTGAATAAAATTTTCAAGGAATGAACACCAACTCATGAGAGAACAGAAAAGGAGAGAAACACAAAGTGAACAATGAAAATGTTTCAAATGTTTACTGAATAATTCAAAAAAATTCAAAAAACTTATAAAAAAATTGTTTAGCAAAGCAATAATATTCGGCAAAAATAATCGGCTATTTCGGCCGAAGCAGAAGCCGAAGCCGAAGATCAAAATATAGGCCGATTATGCCGATTACCGAAGCCGAAGCCGAATAATCGGTCGGACACTAGAATTTATAAAGATTTTGATATTCCCTTGACATAATTTTGTATGGGAGGTTAGACGTAGTTTTTTTCCGATTTTACCAAATATGAAACTCAGAGTACATATTTTAAATTAGGGCTTATGTTAAAGTTAAAAAAAGTTAAAGTCATTAGATAAGTTAAAGTCATTTCGATATAGTTTTCACTGTCGTGTAGAGTTTTATGTATACAATATTTTTTTGGTAAATGACACGTTATATCTGCTATAAAACTTTTATATTTAAAATGTAATAAATGGTCAGGTATTGAATTTACAGCCTTGAAATTGAGATTGGAAGTGAATAATATTAGATACAGTACAAACTCGGTAACCGCAACCCTCGATACATGCAATTCCTCGATTTTTGCAACAGAACGGGACAAAGCATTGTAATCTTTATGAGTGCAACTCGCTAAAAATAGTAACCTCAATAACTGCAACTGACTACGCTTTATACATCTATATGATTGGTTTTAGTTTGTATTTTGTCTCTTTTGTTCTTTAATTTTTTTCTGGATTTTTAAGCTTGACCGTTTTAAAGAAGTTATTTCGTCGAATTGTTTGCTCTTTGGTGCGTTTGCTTTGAGCGCAATCGTTAACACAAAAAATTAGTATCTGCTTATACTTCGACTGCCCGGTAGTGTTTTTTGATGGAAGGTAATGGCGATCACGAAAACATTGATAAAGCTAACAATTAAACAAAAGTGTGAAACTTTGCATTAAACTAAATGTGGTGTATCGTAAAAAGCACTGTGCAGCCTATATAAGGTGCAGAAGTCAACAATCATGAGAATTAAAAAAAAAAGAAGACAAGATTCTGAAATATTCTGGAAATATGGAAGCTGGGCCAAAAAAAATGCAAACTCTAAAATCCTGTGAATATCCAATAATGGAAAAGGCTCTCTACCAATGGTTTTTAAAACAAAGAAAGCAAAACGTTCCTTTTTCCGTTGATATCATTAAATCAAAAGCTCGCAAGTTGCGAATTTTTCCAAAAAGATGATTTTCATGAATAGATGCACGAAAGTTTTGCGGACAAAGAAGAAGATAATGAAATCGTAGATATTGAAAGTACAGATAACAGTGATTCTGAACTTATCCCAGTACCTTAAATAAAAGATTCAGCTGCTGTGCAGTCGTTTCACACGTGTATTCAGTGGTCTGTAAGAAATGGTATTCCATCAAAATACATTCTTAATCTTAAGGAACTTTGAGAGATTGCTGTTGTACAAACTGTAACTTATACAAAGTACAAACGAAAACAAAAGATATTTTCAAACAGATATAATTAGCATGATGCCAAAAAAATAACTTTTTTTAACTTTAAGATACAAAGGTGTAACTATACTCATTAAAGAGAGTATAGATTTAGCTTCATTTCGTAGTACTCCAAAATATCCTTGCTTACAGGGTGCCTGATAATTAGATGTTTGAAAAAACTCCTTTTTTTGGAGGTGTTGTGTTTTTAATCTTTTTATCCATTTTCCTCATAGAAAATCAAACATTTTATAATTTTGTATTATTAATAAAAACTTTTTAACAAAAAAAAAACCTACTTCAAAATCACTACAAAGTAAAAAATTTGTAATCTTAATTTTTTTTAAATCTTAATTAAAATGCTATATGTGTGTTGCAGCTGCACAAAAAAATCTGATTATATTAGCGCCGACTTCGAAGCTCTTATTATCATAAAAAAATAAATATATTTATTATAAAAATACAAATTTGACCAAGAAATAAATAGTAAAAGTAATTTAAAATTATTTTTTACTTTCTAAAGATTTTGAAGTAGGTTTTTCTTTTTGTTAAAAAGTTTTTATTTCTTTCTTTTTAGAGAAAATGATATGTATTAAAAAAGTGTATAAATTAATTAAACACAAATTATTTATGCTCATAATATGGAAAATGCTTTTCTGTCGTTTCTTATTCTGGTCTTTGTCAGTATGTTTATCAGTACCTACTCTTGTATTTTTATCACTACCCCAATGCCAATATTGACTGAAATATAGTGTGTTTATAATATTGACACGCCTCTTTGTTGAGAATATCACACTCTTTGTTGTAGTGTTTTCAATAGTTCTACCCATTCTAACAATGAATTTTACCACCCTTAAGTCAATATGATACAGTTTTTTACACACTGCCACACCCCTTAGTCGAATAACGCCCAATTCTTCGGTAGTAATTTGTAATAATTGTGCCTACGTCTGTACTTTTTCAGTTAGTAGTGTCAGTATTCGATTTAGTGTTTTCTAATATTGCCACACCCCTTTGTCGAATGACGCCCACTTTATTCACAATAACTTGTTATAAATGTGCCTACCTCTATACTAAATATCAGTACTCTGGTGTCAATATTATTCGAGATACAATGTGTTTTATATATTGCCACACCCTTTTATCAAACAACGCCCACTTTATTGAAATTAATTTTTTATAATTGTGCCTACCTCTGTAGTAATGTGTTTTATATATTGCCACACCCTTTTATCAAACAACGCCCACTTTATTGAAATTAATTTTTTATAATTGTGCCTACCTCTGTAGTCAACTTTAGTACTCTAGTGTCAATATTATTCGAGATATAGTGTGTTTCATATATTGCCACACCCCTTTATCAAACAACGCCCGCTTTATTGAAATTAATTGTTTTATAACTGGCCTACACCTGTACTTAACTTTATTACTCTAGTGTCAATATTATTCGAGATACAGAGTTTTTCTAATATTGCCACATCTCTTTGACGACTAACGCCCACTTAACTGAACGTTATTTTTTATAATTGTACCTACCCTTGCATTTTTGCTGTGAATTTTATTGACTCAAGTACTCTAGTGTCAATATTTACTGAGATACAGTGTTTTTCTTATAGCGACACGCCCCTTTGTCGAATACCGCCCACATTACTGGCAGTTATTTGTTATATTTGTACCTACCTTTGTACTAAATTTTATTATCGTAGTGTCAATAGTAATAGAGATATAGTGTTTTTTTTTAATATTGCCACTCCCCTTTTCGAATAACGCCCATTTTTTTTTACAAAAATTTGTAGTAATTTTTCCTACCGTTGTAATAAATTTATGTACCCTAGTATCAATATTATTTCAGACACAGTAATTCACTTATATTGCCACACCCCTTTGTCGAATAACGCCCACTTTTTTGATAGTTATTTTCAATAATTGTGCCTACCTCTGTACTTAATTTCAGTACTCTAGTGTCACTTTTCGTCGAGATACAGAGTTTTTACAATATTGCCACACCCTTTTTTAGAATTACGCCCACTTCAGTGATCGTCATTTTTAATATTTGTGCTTGCCCTTGTAAGTTTACTGTGAATTTTATTACCCTAGTGTCAATATTTACTGAAATACAGTGTTTTTCTTATAGAGACACGCCCCTTTTCCGAATACCGCCCGAAAAATTACGGTAATCGGGCAATTACTTTAGGAGTAATCGATGTACATACATTCACACAAAAAAAAAAAAAAAAAAAAAAAACAGAGAAACCAACCAACTTGAGAACCTCCTCCTTTTTGAAGTCGGTTAAAAATAAATAAATTCCTATTTTTTAATATATTATTAAACAAAATTAGGAAAAGTTACAAAAAACTAGATAACATTTATAAAATGGTAATGCTTGAAAGATTTAACACACAAGCCCACATTTCAATTTCCACACATGTTATGCACACTGTTGTGCAATTATGACCTTAGCATCGTTGACGTTTATTACCTGGAACTACCTCCACAAAGTGATTCATACCATCGTATCTTTTGTTACTGCATTCAGTCTCATTTTTCGGTCTTCGATAACCTCCAGGTGGCTTTCTAACTCCAAGACTCCCATAATAAAAGCTGGAAATAGCTCGAAAAAATCAATTTGGGTCATACCTGAACCGCCTTTCCGATGCAAAATCCATGCATTTTGAATTGAAACGTCAATTAGCCACGTAAATATAGACCACCTCCATTTGTTGACCCTTGCGGCAATTCTGTAAGCATTTACGTTCTGATCCATGCGATCTGTACGTCTCATTGCAGCGTTATGCATGGCAACAGCACATGGTCGGGGAACTTCGATTCTTTCGCGTTATTCACGTGAGTATCGCCCAACCTTGGATAATGAGTTTTTTACGAAAATGGTTGAAGCTACAGAAACCACAGAGTTATCAATTCATTTTGTTATGTATATTTTAGCATCATCCAGTTTTATACTCTCTATGTGTCCACGTTGTTTCTTCTTTAGCATTTTTTTGTCAGGTAAAGGGCAAAATTTAGGAATCATAATTTCGCTCATGGTTTCAGTGTCATGATAGCCCCGTTGCTTCAAACCAAGCAAAACAGAAACAGAGGTAAATAAATTATCAAAATAATTGCAATATGGTAACTGTCTCTTTTCTTCGACGATATCGTCAAGCATTGAAAATAGTGGTGCATAGTTCTTTCCAAACATGTTCGGATACTCTTCTGGTATGCGTGGATTTATACCTTGGTACATGTCAAAGTTTTTAAGGTATCCTTGGGGCGTATTGAGGCACCACATCTTGTATCCAAAACGCAATGGTTTTCCCCTTATAAAATGCTTGCAACCGTGTCGACCATCACACTCAACTATAGACGATAGATCCTTCTCAGGATGAACATTTGTGAGGCATCGCTTTTTCACTGCATCCGTAATTGGACGAATTTTTCAGATTTTGTCCACTGGATCTTCCAAGCTATTATCTTTGAAATGCATATAACGAAAGATGGTTTCGAACCTATTTCGTCGCATGCTTTCGCTAAGAATGGAGCACAGCATATCAGAATCTTCACACCAATAATCTCTGTTTTTTTGTCGAGATGTGTACCCAGTGACAATGACACTAATAAATACCTTCATCTCATTTATGCTAATGTTTGGGTTTGGACCTAATATTTGAACTGAGTAAGCATTTGACTCCTCACATAACATCTGTACGACCTCATCATTTAAAAAAGTTCTCAAATTTCTGATGTGGTAATAGCCCGGAGCAATCGGTGTAATTTGGCTCAGGGAAAAACTCTTTTGACTTACCAGCGTCGTTTTCAACCCAAATTAATTGTGATTCATGCCTTTTATGTATTTTTGGCCTATGACCGTTTTGTTTTGAAGTATTTTGTCTTTCTCTGTTGCTACTACGTACTGAAATCTTTTCAGGAGTTTTTTCTTATACGTACGTGTTGTTGGTGCTTTTACCGGAATTACTTGGCCTTGATTTGAAGAAGATGAAGAATCTGTCAATAACCTTGTTTCAATGTTTTGAAATGAATTGTGAAGAACATCTTCGATTAAATTCACAATTTCGTCACCTGTATTATTCAGTACATCGTCTAAAAGTATGCCATCATCGTTGGTGTTAATAACTAATTCACAAGGCAATTGCAATTGCTTCTTGCTCAAATTTTCGATGGTGCCGCCGCATTCTTCCTCCCCTGAATCTTCATCGGACAGCAGACCTTCATCGGGTTCTAGGTACACTTTATCAATATTTTCATCATCACTTTGTAAGCTCTTTATAAAATCTAGTATTTCATGCGTATTTTTGAAGTATCTATAACATAAAAAATCAATTGGTATTGCACTTTAAAATTTTAATGGCTAAAGGATTTTTTCTCGAAAATTAAGTTGCAAACCATTACTAATACTTTATGTGTTGTATCATGTGCCTGTCGACCCTCCCTTTATCATGCAGCGTACGCAGGTTCCAGACTTAAAACTAGAATAATTCTTATAGCATGCTCTATAGAATAAGAAGTAATGTCAAAACTCTAAAATCAATATAACTATTTAAATTAATAATTTATTTTAAGCAATTATGAACTCACCTAACAAGTTCAACTAGAATCAGTCAATTAATTATTATTTTGTATACAACTAACTGCCTGGCAACCAATAAATAGGTAAGTTAAAGATGTTTTTTTTTCCATTGTTTGATAAGCTCATTAATAATGCAAAACTTAATTATTTCAGAATAACGTTATGTTCTTATCTTTGCAATAATTTTGTTTTATTTTGTATATAACGATCATAATGAATACACTGTGTTACAGCATTTTTCACCACCCATAATACAGTTACAATGTTCATTCAGTTTCAGTTTTTTCTAGAACGTTTTTTTGAAAATTTTCTATCACTTTCCAGCAAACACAAGAAAAAAATTCTCTAATATGAGAAAATTTGTAATTCTTGAGTTGAGTTAAAATATTTCTTATCATTTTCGATTAAGCATTTTCTCAAAAGCTATTCTTCATTCTATCATATACCAATTTTTCAACTTGATAACTAAGAAAACATTAAAAAATATCTTTTAAGTTGAGAACAATTTAATTCACCTATTAAGATGTTGTTGAGAATTCACGTCGGAGATATGAGAAAGCCATTCGATATCAAATGAACCTCAATTTGATGTCAAACAAAAATGTTTATTGGGCAACGTTAATTAATGAAATTAAATGGGATTCAAATGATAAAGCCCATCTTTTATTATACCCTAAACCTGAAAGGTCAGAGTATATTAACTTTGTGCAAACGTTTGTAACGCATAGAACGAAGCGAGTCCGGTATAGAAAAGTATATATATTCTTGATCAGCGTCACCTCGTGACTCGAGCTATCCATGTCCGTCCGTCCGTCCGTCTGTCCGTCTGTCCGTCTGTGTGTTGTCCGTATACACAGGATAAGAATAAGGAGTAGAGATAATTGGATGAAACTTGGTACACATGGTCACATGCCCCCAAGAATCTGCACTATTGAATATTTTTGGAATCCGCCTACGGACACGCCTACCTCCCATACAACGCAAAAATTTAAAACTGCATAAATCAGCTCATAATAAGCATAATAATTGCGGACACGCCTACCTCCCATACAACCCAAAAATTGTAAACGCAATAAATAAGCCTGTGTTTAACCTAAATAGCTTAAATTTGGCACATATGTTTTTTTTCACAAAAAAAAGATGGTTTTGAAAAATGGACATCATACGCCCACGGAAACGCCTACCTCCCATACAACGCAAAAATTTAAAACTGCATAACTCAGCTCATAATAAGCCCACAACAATAAAATTTGGTGTGTATGTGTTTTATACCAATACAAAGATGGACGTCATCCATTTGCGGACAAGCCTACCTCCCATACAACCCAAAAAGTTTAAAACTCAATATATAAGGTTAATTTTGTCATAGAGAAATTAAATTTGGTATGCATGTATTTTATACCAAAACTAAGGTTTGTTCAAAAATTGGAAGTAATCCGTCCATGAACACGCCCACCTCCCATAGCGAAAGCAAAATAAAGGCATTAACTGTGAGCTACAGGAATAAAACTTGGTTTGTGTAAGTTTTTCATCAACATTTAAATGCATATTAAATATAGGCTTCATCCGCCCACGGACACGCCAATTTACAAAAATATTTACAAAAATTTTTTTGTTTTTGAAAAGTGGGTTTAGGGTATTTCATAGTCGGCCTAGACCGACTTAAGTAAAGAAAGTCTTAAGTCGGTCTAGGCCGTTTTTAAATAAAAACAAATATTTTTTTAATATAACTCAAAATGTTTTTTTTATTTTATTATTTAAACATTTAATATCCTAGAAGATTTGAATAGAATTTGTTAAAAAAATTAATTTTTTTGACTTACTCAATTTTCAGTTTAAAAGATTCTTTGGGTTGGGTAAAAAAAATTTAAAGCATTTAACAGCCTTTTTAAACTTCAAGCAAGAGAATGAAAAATAATAATTTCTTGTGACTTAAAATTTTTTGTGGTTTTAAATTTTTAATGAAATTAATGCATAAAACATTTGATCTGGAATTTGAGCTTTTTAAACAGAAAAATATAATCCTTAAAATATATTTTTTTTCAACGAAATATTCGGTAAAAATCTCTAAAAATATTTAAGAGTTAAGACCAAGAGTTGATTAAGTAAATTAAACCTTTTATTAACCTTTTATTGACAGAAGCAAGGAAGCGAACTTGCTTAAATTAGCGACAAAAACAAATCAGCGTTTCATTGAGTTTATTGAATAAATAAGAATTCATTAAAAAGTGCGTGTTCTTCGAGGATGTCAGAAAATCCATTTTTTAACTAATGGGATTTTTTTTTGTAAAGTGGATGATAAAAATATTCTTATTCTTAAAAAAAAAATTTCAGCCACATGGTTTCTCTTTTCATTTTTATTTTTCTAATTTAACTCTATACCTTAATCGTTTTTAACAATTTTTGCTGAACATTACATTACATTTTAAGGCAGTTAAGGGTTAAAAAATTAATGTTAGTTAAACACTTAACTAACAAATCCCGAAATTCTAGAGGATATCTAGTTTGTATTGCTAATTATATTTGATCTCTACCCAATCAGCCATTTAGAAATAGTGCTTGGATTAAGCTTACTTGCAATACAAATAGCAAGCCTTATCCAAGCAAGCTTGAAAGACTTACCCAGGTAATAAATTTTCAAGTTGCTTTGTATAACTATTGCGCAAAACACAAAAAGCAAGTGATGTACAATATAACATGGAAAAGCTTGCATTTAGTAAGTGTTTTGCAATCATACTTACAAAATGCTGACAACGGTAATAGTTTTACAACTGTTCAAAGTTGTGATGCTCTAATACATAAATGTATTTTATTTTCATTTTGTTCGCTCAGGAGCCATCAGGCTTACGGCAAGCTGTTAGAGTGTCCGACTCATATGCGGTGGTTCGCGCGTTCGATCCCTGGCGTAGCAAACACAAAAATTTTTGAAGGCATGCAATTTTTCATACAAATATATGCTTAAATTTTAAGAAACTAAAATAAAAAATAAACAAAAATAAAAATGTTCCGGTTGGGAATTGAACCTTGGATGTCAAAATCTCAAGTACTAATTGATTTGTTGAATGTAGCACACTTGGAAAAAGCTTATTAAAACACTCATATCCAATTGTAAAGACAACACTTGGATTAAGCTTGATATAAGAAATATTATTCCAAGAATTCACTTTCGTTTATCCTACAATTAGATGTAAGCGTTGTACAATAGTAAATGAAAACGTTATCCAAGCTTGAGGCTTACGTTTGTAAGCTTGTTTAAAGCTTATTCCAAGCTTGTTTGGCTGATTGGGTAGTTTTACTTTCATAAAAGTTGCGTGTAAGAAAAGTTCGACTTTTGTAGCACGGTGTTATCCACCGAAAATATTGCTTATATCAACGTCATCTCAGTAATCAGGAGATGATACATACATATAAACGAGCTTATGAGATATAAATTCATTATCACATAGTATCACACATATTGCACGTAATCAAAAAAAAAAAAAAAACAAAACAAAACAACGTCACAACTCAAAATCACTTCATTTTCACCTGAAGAAGTAAATATTTTTGGGGGTATAAAATACGATTTCATAGAAAAAAAATATAAATATGCACATATGTATGTTCTAAAGAACCAATTGTGTCACTAGCTTTATGAACAGAGATATAAGTTTTTTTTGTGTAGAATCACTTAGAGTGGAAAATTGACTCGTAGCTGGGTGGATTTGCGGAGTTCAGATCAGTCAGATTTAAGAAATGATGGAAGTGGATAATGACAGAAGTAAAATTCATAAAATGGAAAATTTGTTAATTATTACAATTCGAAAGTTATTTTACACAATGCTGCGTGAGTTGAGAAAATGTATATAAAGATGTATAGCTTTAATATCACATTAAAATATTTAAATTTCCTAAAATTTTGAAGTCCAATAACCGAACATTTGTTTTTTAAGCACCGAACACCAATTCTCCGGAGTTCTCTTTTTGAGTTTTTCAAACGGTGTTGATATATAATTTATCAAAAAAAAAAAATAACTTTTACCTTTTTATTTTGAGAAGTTGTCAAAACGCAAAGAAATTTTCCTTATTGCTTAATTTTTGAACACCGATAGAATAAAAAAACTAAAACAATTTGGTGTTCAAATTATAGCTCCGTTTTGAGTTATTTTTAAAATTCGTTCAATTGGAATTAATTCACACCGAATGGTCTTGGACTCCATTAAAACATCATTCGGAGTTAAAATTTCAAGTATTTACATATTTATGGGTTGCATATTATGAACCGATTAAAATATAGACACGACCTAATATAAAATTACTCTTCATAAAACAGTACTAGTACAAAACTTTTTAAATTAGTACTGTTACAATAAAAACTGCTCCATATAATACAAAACTACGGTTTTATACAACACTACAATTAGGTAGATATATCTATATCTATATCTATACTATTATATAAAAGGCTTCTCACGTATCTACGTTGCAGTGTAACTCAAGAACTACTCAACCGATTTTTGTAATTCTTTCACTAACATAAAGCAACATGTTTAACTAAGTCCTTTGCATACTTATTTTCTTCAAAACTGCTCTAAAAAGTTATTGAAATTTGAGTTTAAAAAGTAGCCAAAAAAATCAAATCCAAAAAACATTGCTGCATTGAATCGTTTGATACACAACCAGCGCGCTGCAGCGTAAAGCTTTCTCGCTCTTTTCCTCTCCGATTGTGTTTGTTGTTATTGTTTCTTTTACTTAAAGTGCTTTAAATAAGGGATGTTTTACGTACAAGAGCAGACGCAGGAAGTTGTTTATTCAGTTGGCGCTGAGACTTCAAGTGATTAAGTCTTTGTTGCTTAAGTTTTAGGTATGATATGTTTATGCTTCGTAAATGTTTATCTATATTGTTTTTTTATGCTGCGTAAATGTTTATTTTTGCTGAGACAAAGAGCGCTACAAGAAGTTGCATTTGAAAGAAAATTTATTATTTTTTTATATTTTTTTAAAATTTATGCTATTTCAAGGCAGTACATCTCTTTATTTTGTCACAGGACCAAACTTTTAGAGATACAAATTTTAAGTCTAGTTTTTTGTGATTTATTGTTGAAAATTTCATTTATTTTGACTTTAGTTTGAAGTTTTTATGAGCATTTTAGTAAGGTGATACGTTTAGTGATATTTTTGATTAAATATTTTTGAAGTTAGGCATGACTTTGGAGGTCAATAAAAAAAAGTGGTAAGGCCTTAAAAAAATGGATTTCTATCATTAAACCTATCCAAAATCATTAAATCATTGTAAAAAACCAAAAAAAAGTCAAGATATCATGGCAATGTGCGCGTTTTGCCCGATTTTTCCCTAACGTACGACGTAAGTCAAAATTATTTAATGTTGAAGATGCAAAGAAAACTAATTTCAAATGTATTTAAATATATATTCAAGCAATAAAAGCGTTGCAAATTAAAAAAGACAAAAATGTAGTTTTGATCAATTTACCTTTAACGTTAATAATTGCTAATATTTCAAAAGTTGACTTACGTCATATTAGAATTAGGTCAACGATAAAAAAAGTTTATTCTTATATGAAACCGAAAAATCAATTCTTAAAAATACATTGTTTTTTATTTAATATTTTATTAAATTGTTATTTGTATTAGCAAAATCGTTAATTACATTGACAAAGTCTATTTCTTTACTTAACTTGTATTCTATAGATAATATGGCAAGATTTTGTAGGCGAGACGTACTCATTGTAGTTCTAATGTAGGTTTTTATGAGTTTTAATTTAAAGAAGCTCCTCTCACAAGTGGCAACACTAACAGCAATGGTAAGAAAGATTCGTAAAAGTATAACAATGTTTGGAACTGCGTTTTCTAGACTCAATTCAAAAATAAATTGTAACAGTTCAAGTGGACCTTTCATACAAGAATCAGTTTCTTTGTGCGCAATAGAAACAAAATTCTGAAGTATTTTTCTCTCAACGAGAAACTCTTCCTTGTCAATATCTTCGTGACAGAGTTCATGCAGTTGGCATTCCAACTTATCATTCAGGAGAATCAAAGGAGTAAGAATTGCGTTTTTTTCAGCAAGAGCATGAAGCTGCTGAAACCTTGTGGTCATTTCTCAAAATTATTTCTCCAAAATTAATAATTCAATTATTAAATTAGAAAATGACCCAAATCAGTATAGACCACACCTAACTCCCCTCCAAAGTGATTTTATTAAAACAGTAAAATCCCTTCAAAAATCACACAAAATTATAATAGATACGACTTAAAATTATACGCATAAGTCTTAATTTTTAATATGCACTCTGAACTTATAATTCGCCATAATCAAACGAAAATTCCACTGATAAGTTAAAGCACTCAAAAACTCGAAAAATTTCCAGTTACTCGAAAACACCAGTTATTCAAAAGGCTTAATTTAGCTTCAGTGCCGCCCCTAAAATAATGCCGCCCGGGGCGGACAACAAGGCGCAGTATCCACCCCAAGCTTCGTGAGTGCATAAGTGATAGCTTCTGCCTTGACGATGTTAACTTCTGATATAGTTCAACGTATAAAAATTAAGCACCTTCGTTGGTTAGACGAAGATAACAATTTAAAAATATTCGGTTCGCTGGCAGCAGATGTCCTAGAAGTGGATCACCGTTGGACAGACGAAGTTTTTTTAAAAAAAAGAAAAAAAGTTTATCTGGTAAAAGATAAGGGTTACCAGATAAAAAAAAAAAAACAAAAACAAATTGGCCATTTCAGCCCGTGAAAAGACTTTGACCGAGCTTCTTATGATCAATTGTGTTGTGTGTGTTATTGAATGTTTGCACACAATTAACCGAGAACTGGACCTACATGTTTTCGACTCCGAACGGCTTAAGTTCTCAAGAAGCTTTACATGGCATTATTTACTCTCTGAGGTTTGCCATTGTCTGCAGAGAGGTAGTGACCGATCAGAAAAATTTTTTACTGAAAAAACTTTTCGCCGTGACTGGGGATCGAACTCGGGCTCCGAACGTGCTAAGCCACACACTTAACCTGCACGCCACGGTCACCACCAGATAGGTTACCAGATAAACATTTTATTTAGGAGGATATTTGTTCTAGGGAAGTTGAAAAAGGAGAACACATAGATACACACTACACGACTGGAAAACTGATTTGCTCTGTTACCAAGTTGTTCACAACAAGGTTGTTAATTTGAAGCACAAACTTTTTAGGATAAAAGCAGAAAAAGTACGGAAGAAAATGAAGTGCATAGCAAACACTATTGCGAAAAATTATAATAAAATTTTTTAAAACACACAAGAAGAACACCCAGTAGTGGCGAGACAATGAGCTGATGCAGCCTCACATCTCACAGAAAGTTTGTTTTAAGTAAATTGGCTTTTCTAATTGGCTGCCAGCTCTCTACAGACAATGACAAACCCCAGAGAGTAAACAATGCCATGTAAATTTTCTGTAGAACATGAACTTTAGCCATTTTTTAACGGCATGAAACAATGGAATTACT
Organism: Tetanocera ferruginea; assembly: GCA_958299015.1. Lineage (NCBI taxonomy): Eukaryota > Metazoa > Arthropoda > Insecta > Diptera > Sciomyzidae > Tetanocera > Tetanocera ferruginea. The sequence goes on from OY282642.1 coordinate 74,733,233, forward strand.
TGGAAGACGAAACAATTGCAGGCGTGTTGCTTTGAGAGTCATTCGGGTATCGCCGTCTGTAAGCAACTGAGCTCATTCACCGGAAAGATTCGCCAACGAACCGCCGAGAAGAGTCTTAAGTGATTTGTCGCGAAGATTCGCCAACAAATCACCGAGAGGGGTCTTCAGCGATTCACCGGAGGAGGAGTGAACGAATCGCCGAGAGAGATTTTAAGCAACTCGCCAACGAATCGAGATCTTAAACGGTTTGCCAACGATTTCATTGAATTGAGACGATTTTTAAGCGATTCGTCGACAAGAGTAGCAAACGAATTGCTTTTTGGGGTCCTCAGCGATTTATCGAAGCATCATTGGCCTGTCAAAATTCAGTGAATTTTTTTGTGATTCTTAGTAGAAGGACATGTCCTTTAGGATGGACATGTCTTTAGGATACCCTCTGGTAACCATTGTCAAAAACGACTTACGATTGTAGGCACCAATGTCATGTAAAGCTACTTGAGAATATGAGCAATAGCCGTAAGACAAGTAATTTCAGTTCTTCCCCTGCAAACATCTGGAAGACGATTGGAAGATTAGATCATTTGGCGACGTGCTAGCGATTCACCTAAGGGTTCTTTGAAAGATGGATCGCTTTTCGATCGCCGAAGCGATGAATGCGGGAGTCTTAAAAAATTTTCTTTCGCTCATTACGGCGATCGTTGGAAGATAGATCGGTTTTCGATCGCCCGAGCGATTAATGCGCGATTGATAAAAAATGTTTTAAATCTTCGTGCGCCCATTCCGGCGATCATTGGAAGTTTGATCGCTGTTTGTTTTCATCGTTTGTGTCAAGACATTTAATAAAATTGGTCATAAAAAGCTCGGTCAAAGTTCTTGTAAGCTCTGAAAGGGTTGATCCAATTTTTCGGGTTTTATAAAACTATTAATTTAACGAACAGACTTTTGCTTGGTGTGACCCGGTTTACACATGTCAACAGTTGACCGTCAATTCTTGTGCTTTTTGGCGATCATGCGGTAAGGGGAAAGAACAAAGTTGACCGTTTCGTTAATTCTCGGACAGTTCGATTTGTGTTCGTTCGTTGTTCGGTTTTTGTTTTTTTCATTTTATTTTGTCGTCATCAGCGCAAACAAAGGGAGGGAGAAGAAAAATAATTGATCGTCAATTCTTGACGTGTGTAAATTAAAGCGTCAAGTTTAAAATGGAATATGCAAGAATTGACGGTCAACTGTTGACATATGTAAACCGGGATTTTTAACAGTTAGTCAGTTAACATAGAATGTTGGAACGCATTGGAAACCCTGCTTAAACTCTGTTGATTAAACAATTTTTTCGGTGTAACCATACCACAAAGTATCTTCTATTAAATTCGATAGTATTTTAATGTGTACTACATTCAAGCCTATCAGGCTTTTTTTATGCAATGCTTGTTCGTGTTTTTATCTATCTTGCTGTCTGTTCGTTCAATCGCTTGTTCGTCTGTCTGTTAGTCAGTCTGTCTAATAGCTGCTCAATTAAATGACTATCATCACACTTTGACTTGATCGTACTCGCACACAGGGAAAGGACTAGCTGCTGACTTAATGTGTTTGTGTATGTGTGAGATATAGTGGCGTGGTATGGATCGCTTCGATTTGGCATTTCATCCACATGGGCCATTATATAGGTTATGCTCTCATTTCAGTACAAATGAGTTTTTATGCTTTAGTTTAGTTCAGTTGAACACTGAAGGCAAAAAATTGCAACTACATAAGTTTCAAAAAGGTATCTGAGAAATATGTGAGAATATGTGAGGAATGACAACAGAAGAAGAAACAAGAATATTAACAAAAAAATTAAAAAAAAAAAGAAAGAAAATAACTTAAATGAACGAGCGCAGCGACCTCTACTGATAATGCATAATCGAGTTTTAAGATATTTCTGTTGTTGTTGTTTTGGTTTGTTGTGGTATGATTGTTGCCTACGAGCGAACATTTCTTCAACAATTCTTGGCAAAAATGGGAAGAGCCAAAAAGTTTTTCTCATTTTCAAAAATGTCAGCGGTAAGTATGTTAGAAATATACTTTTTATTAACAACGTGTTAGATGTAAGAAACCTCTGTTGTTGTTGTTGTTGTTGTTTCTGCCACTGTTCACCGCTAGAACAACAATCGGGAATGACTAAAGAAGTTGAACTGGTTTTAATGTTAGCCAGCTTGTTTCAGGGTCATGCAAATTATTAAATAATCTTCTATACAGCATCAACGAGCTGCTACTTCATCCAAAAGTAGGGTTAAAAACACCGAACACATTTTTTGGTAGAGCGCACCTTTTTTTCGAAATTCGCTCTTTTTTTTACTATTTTACTATTTTTTTCATATTCTTTTTATTAGTTCTTTTATATTTTTCTGTGTTTATCTATGTGTTGTTGTAGCATTCACATGACATTCACGCGCGCACACATGCTCATCCATCACAATACACTCACATTACAACATTGTATATAATTTTGTGCTCTCTTCTTCTGAGTTTCTGTTTTAGTTTTTTTTTTTTTGCCAATGTTGTTTAAATTAACGCTCTTCTAAAGTTCTTCACTTCCCTGATCGTAATATTTATTTCGCTCATTTTGCTGAGCTTTGCTTTTATATTTTTTTATGGTTCATTTATTTATATAATATTCAACATGTTTACAAACATACATACACTATGGAACAAATTAATAGGCTACATAGTAAAATCTCACTTTTATGAAGCTTTTTGTTTTGTTGGTGTAGGTAAGTGGCAACACTATCGGTATGTACGTGTGGCAGCACTTCGATTAACATATCTACGTACGAAGTGATTGACTTGAAGCGCGTTTATTTTTAATTCATTTTTGTTGTTGCTGGTGCTCTGATCTGCTGCTGAGTTGATAACTTTTGACGTTTAGGAATTTTTATCTGATGTTTGTTATTATTTATTTATTTATTACGTTCATTAAAACACAAAGCATGTATTTTTGTTTCGTTTCGGATTTATCTTATCGCTCTTCGTTATTCTGGAGCAGAATTTGAAATGGAGTCACCGGTGTTGGTGATGGAAGAGGAGGAATGAGGGGGAAGTTGAAGTTGGCTTAGGAACACTTTTGGCAATGTTTGTGGATATATGTATAGACGTAAATTTTTTATTCACTTTCACTTGCTTAAAATTTTGTATTTGCTTCTTCCTTAACACCTCCTGCCTCAACCAGTCGCCGATACTTCAGAGTGAAATTTCTACATTCCGAAGCCGCAACCGATGCTGTTAGTCTTCATCTTTTACTGACTACAAAAAATAATCTTCAGTTGGATGTCTTTGGGTATGATGCTCTCTGCATGCTCAACGCACACTCACATTTATTGTACCAACGACACGCATAGCCAGAGGAACCACTGGTTCATGAGCTGATCGCATGAGCTGGGCGCTGGGTGGTTTCATCGTTGTGCGTGTTTTATACGCATACACGACACGTTCGCTCACTTTATCATTAACTCTCTCTCTCTCTCTCTTTGTCTTTTCCCACACTCTCAGATAACTAGCGTACTTCTTTCAATTGTAAATTCTTTTTCGTTTTTAGTAAAATCCTTTTAGAAATTAATCAAGATCGCGATAAATATATGTAGATCTAACCACTATATTGGTGGGGTGTGTACTACATTTTTAGTATATATATTTGGTGAATGTCACATTTGACCCTTTTACGATAAAATTGACAGTTTTCCAGCACAAATTTCCGATTTTGAACAAGATTAGGGTTGTATTATTGTCATTTCAATACCTGTTTTCGCCGAAATCACTCCCTCTTTTGTGCACGTAATATACCAGACTTTCTGTTTGTGAAAAAGACTACATTTCGATAGACAATGATGCAAAAATGATGTCATTTGGTACAAGAGTAAATAGGCAAGGTCAGCACTAAGCATCATGCATAAAGTGGGACTAACTGGAAAAACGCGGAAATATTTATTATTATATTTGCTCTAAGCATCATGCATAAAGGTGGGCGTAACCGGAAGTAAACGATACACAATTATAATTTAATCTGGATTGGGAAAATGAAACTGGAATTTAGTTAAAAATTTTCTAACAAAGATTGTTTCCAGAACTGACTTCGCCACACTCACAAGAGTGGAATTAAAATACGTCCATTAAAATAAATCCAAAACTAACAAAAAGTTATGGAGCTATACAAGGCATGATCGATGTTGCAAAAACATAAATGATGGCATCGAAGTTGGCATCGAAAGTTCTACATCGATTCGCGATGTTCAGAACAAAAACATCGATATTGGCCAACAACGATATCAATAAGGAAAGCAGTTTTAAAATCAGAGGATTTATTTATTTAGAAAATTCAATATTCTCTAAATTGTTACAACGAAAAAAACATGTTGCACAAAAAGCCCCTAAAATTGTTTTTAATTTTTGTCAAATACAACCAATCACGTTATTTTAAAAAAAAAATTAATTGGGAGAAATACTTCCTGATACAATATTGAAGAAATTTATGAAAATAATCTTTAAAATACGACCTATAATCGGATAAAAAAAAAATTTAACTAATTTGCTTTCGTTACTTCTCTGTCTCGATAGTCGAGTGTCAAGTGTGCTTACCTGCCAACTCAGAAGTTCCTGGTTCGAATCTCGGTCAGGCCGTAGTCCTACGATTTAACCTATCTTTAACTTTGAATTAATCTTTAACTGAAATTGAAAATTCCTCAATATTGACTTTGGAAGTTGTGCACGGAGAGAACTACTTGTTGACTCATAAATGTATATGCTTCTGCTATTTTTCAATTCATACGACTTAACACTTAGATTGTGGCCTTAACTCACGTGTGCTGGCATTCTTATGCATAATTCTTGAATAGCCTGGCACATAAATTTATGCATGACACATGGTTACTGTTCGCAAACACCATACTTAACAATTCACGTGTTAAGGTCTTCTTGCTCATGAAATTTGAGAACTATTTCATAAGCCTTCTTTTTGTGAATTTGTTTATAATTCTTTACAAATATTTTGTTAATGATTCTATATTGAAATAGGAACATAGAAATTCATTGCCTTGTTGGTCGAGCGTGCTGAACGATGAGATTTTAAAAAAATGCACGCAGGTTCGAGACCGGGTTTGACCAAATTTTTTTTAAACAAATATTAATCTCAATCTTAATAGTAATAAAAAATAATTTTATGGTTCATAACTGGGCTAAAATTATATAACAAATACAAAAACCTAAGTGTTTTGTTTGAATTTTCTGACAGTTTTTGAGATGAGCAGTTCTAAGATATGTTTTGCTACAATTAAATTATCGTTAGCAACATCTCAGTGGAAGTGTGATGGGCTGGCACGCGGAGGACGTGGGTTCGTACCCTGGCAGTGTAAGTATCAAAATTTTAATTTAATTAATAGAAATCCAATTCTAAGTCAAAATAGTTTCTTAATAGACAGAAATAACGATGAAATAAGATCGGAAATAAGATGCAGTTGCATCCAAAAAATATGTTCTCTTATATGTAATATTTTATTTTATTTACAAAAAATAATTATTTTAAAAAAATGTGTCTGTTCTCGTCTGGTTTTGAACCCAGGCAGTTGAGCGTTTAAAGCCAACACAACCAAGCCCAGCTAAACTAAAAGTCAGTAAATTGTGATTTAATTTCAATAAGAAGGTGCACGTTCGTAGCAAAATTATATCATTTTAGAATTTAAGTACAAGTAACCACGAATCATGCGATCATAAGTCATATACCATGAATTGTGTTATAAAGCATAGAATCATGGCTAATTTTTGTATGAATTGTGTGCTTAATGCTTTATTCTTGCGCTCAATTCTCTCCGTGTAGTTGGTGGTTGATATGTTTGTGAAATGAGATTGCTTAATAACTCAATTTGACAGAGGTGAAGGCATAACACTTGCCTCAGAATTAAGTTCCATTTCACATATACAACTTTTCACGCTTTCTCTCCTACTTATCCCCATTTCCGAATCAAGGCAAACTTGACTGAATAGGTTTGACACCTGAAATACTTGGTTCAAAACTTGAAAAAAAGCATGTGTGTGGCCGACACACACGGTAGAAGTGAAACCTTCAGAAGACTAAACTGAATGAGACGATTTCGAAAAAAAATTTTGTACACAATCCGTGTCATGCCGACCTTGCGGGATCTATGTTTCATGCCAGCTTCGAAAAACCAATGCTCCCAAAAAGTTTAAAATGAACAGAAATCCCCAAAAATTTCCCCAAAAATTTAACCGAAATGTCGCCATTAACTTTTTTACAGCAAAAAAATGCTTCGAAAAGGAGATAAATTGGAAGGTAAAGTTGTGAGTTTCATCCCTTCTATTTTCATACGCAGTATTCTTTTTACATATGCTTGTCATTGGGAGCAATGATTTCCTTAGTCTTCTCTAGAAGTAAGAGTAACGTTATACATTTTACGCGAAATATTGAAAATATCCGCAATTTCAGCCGGATTTTACATGGGATTATTAGAGTCTTTTGAAGCTTTCTTTCTTGTGGTGAACGCAAGCTCTATAAAATTTCAGCTTTAAGGGAGTTTGTTTTAATTCAAATGTCTAAATTGACCGGATTATAACTTCTGTGCTGTACCGTAAGACAGATAAAATAACTTTTTTATCTAGTAAAAAAACTATTAAATGGTCAAGATTCATATGCTCTATGTAGTTGCGAGTCGGAGAAGCTCATTTCATTATTTTTTGCTCGTAAATTATCAATGAAAGGTATTATTTTCGAGGGATCACTTTAAAAGAATTCCTCAAAAATTTTGAGATGGGAAATACCGTAGCCTTTTTTAAAATTTGCAAGCCATCTTGAAATTGGAGCTTCGTTCTTGATTTTAAAATTGGAACAGTCATTTTATTTTTTGGAGAAATATTGTATACACATATGGGCATCTCCCAAAAAAGGTCCACCAAAAGTGAAAAAAAAAACATTAAAATAAAGCACTCTAACAGCTTTTAACTTTATTTTTTTTTTGTATTTTGAGTAGTATTTCTGCTATGTAACTTGAATTTAACTTATTATGATGTATTTTTATTAAAATTAATAATGAACATCTTTACTGTATTTTACTACTGTTGGAAAAATTTGTCGCGTCCATGATGTTGCGTCCGTATTCGTGCTATATCTATTTAAAACAAGGGAAGAGATAATTCTAATATTTCATAAGTCTACGAAGAAAAGTTATCCTTTGACCTCCAATAACATGTATATTATATATAAAAAAAGTTCTCAAAATTAGCTGAATTTTGCATATTTCTATACGAGCTTACAAAACTTCTATTTTTTGTCGCGTCTGTTCCATTGAATGATTGCTTATTACTTTGTACTAATTTGTACTAAATCGCGTCAATATTTTTATAAAATGTAGCACTCTTTCATTGCGTTAGAACACTTTCGAGTAATTAAAACCGTGCGAATGTCGCGTCCGTGCCACTGGGAGATGCCCATATACCGTTTTCCGTTAACACTTTGACCAATTTTTTTTTAAATCAATACTTTCATAGCTGTACTCTATATGATATGAATTGCAATGATTTGTTCTGATTTTTGACATTTTTTAAATAAACAAACTACAATTCACAAATTCAAATGCTCACGACCGACAAAATCAATGTTGTTTGGCAATGAAGACCGTTTGCAACTCAAAACAGAAAATTATTGTTTTGAGTCAAAGTTTGTATTACCTCACAAAATAGTTGGTTTGAAAAATTCATACGGTCAGAAAAGTTAACGCAGAAGTTATTCGATTAACTTAACCGAGCTATTAACTTTTGCGTGAGTTAATTTTTCCGCGGTTCTAATGTTTAATATTAAAGCAGAAACTGTATTGCAATGACACAGCACTTAAAATCCTTAAAAATAGCCTCAGATGTCACCTGAACTGCAGTATTACGCTTTTTAAGATTTACTAAATGATTCCTGGACTGAATACCTTGTCTTTGGTCTGAATTCTTTCAAGAAAAATAAAATCACAATTGAAAAAATAAGCTATGTTAATCTGAGTTCCGGACTGAGTTAAAAAGACCTCACTCAGTTTTCTGCTGAGATCTTTCTTCTAGGAAAACTGCAAACTTGAATTTTTAAATTACGTGGGACCACAAATTAAGAAAAATAAACACCTCATTCATCAACATTTTTTAAAAAATAAATTTTCTTACATATGTAATTAATATAAGTTCTTGAGATCACTAAAATTGGAACCAAGGCACAAGTACGATGGTTGATTGATGCCTCGGTAGTCGAGTGATTAGCGTGCTTAACTGTCAACACAGAGGTTTCGGGTTATAATCAACTGAAATGAAAAGTTCATCAATAAATACGACTTTGGAAGTTAGTTGGTGGTAGAGATGTTTGTGGAATGAGATTGTTTATTAACTCGAATTGACTGAAGGAAAGTAAAAAATTAAGGTAAAAAAAACACTTCACTAAGGGTTTCTTTGCCTGGCAATTCCATTTTCATACGAAGTCTCTCTCGCTCTCTATCAAGAAATTTTCTAAAAAAATATATTGACATACAAAAACCCCAAGTTAGGTGATTGCGTGCATTTTAGGATATATGTCCATCTAGCTATTATGTCGTTGTTAACTATCTTTACGGTATCATTTAGCAAGAGCGCAATTTTTGCACAGAGCTTTTCATATGACGAAATGAATTTGTTTTTCGTCTCTCAGCGTGATTTTCTTTTAGTTTTTGTGGTCTCTTTTTGGACACATACTATGTCAGACTATGTTTGTGCTACATTTCATTAGAGTAGCACTAAGGCTAAGTTACAACAATCGTAAAGAAAGAATTTTAAATGTGTTGGTTAATATTTTTTATTTTTTTTTTCATTATTTTGTTCAATGTCTTTACCCTGAAGATAAGAAACCAGTGGCGTCGTTCAAAGATAGGAAGAAGTAAACTTATAAGCAAATTATTCCGATGAGTTTTGAACAGGGATCGTACCGGTTATGGCTTGTATAGAAAAAGTCACATATTAACTGTTAGCTTTTAAATTTTATTTTTTTCCGACAAAAATGCCTTTTATTTTTTTGGGCAAATATAACAGTTACTTTAGACTATTATTTTTTTCGGTCAAAAATAACAGTTATTTTCTGATTTTATTTTTTCAGTCAAAAATATCAGACAATTTGTATTTTTTAAGGCCGTCTTACCGATTAAAAAACTATTGATACCATTATTTTCGTCTCATCGGTGTGCACATTTTACACATGGTATCAATAGTGTTTTAATTGGTCAAGCGGCTTTTAAAAAGTAATCGTTATTTTTTGACAAAAAAAAAAATAAAAGGCACAACTGTAAATTTTTAACTTTTATGGAATCAGCCGAGGCACTTATTATTCGTGAAGCTGAGGCCATTAGTCTCATAATGGTATATTTTAAAAAGCACTTCGAAATTTTTTTCATTAGTGTTTTTAATTTTAAAATTGTAAAATAACAGTTATTTTCCGTCCCTGGTTTTGAACATAGCTCTTTAAATTCTAATATATAACAAACTTCTAACTGAGTTTTTTATGAGCAGTGATGAACTGGGACCTTCAATTTATTGCGAAAGAAAAGTATACAAAATGCAGACTTTAATATAATAAAAATATAATTATCCGATTAATATTGGAATACATGGAAGGGATTTCCTCTAATTTTCTATTCATCTTCGGAAAATCATTTCTTATTATTTTTTTTAGGGTCTGAGGTTTGAGCACATTTTGACGGCCAGTGTTATTTAAAAGTCTCCCATAATAGTGCTTCTTTATTATTTATATTAGAGGGAGAGATTAAGAGAGATAGTTATGTTTAAACTAACATAACAGGTTTGCATTTGTAGAAATATATTATAATAAGAACACCTATTCAGAAAATAAAATATTGTTAATTGCTTTTTAAAAACAAAAAGGAATATTCAACAGTAAATTTCATATTCTTTAGACCTCTATAAGAATCTCTAAGAAATTATAAAGTTTACTAAAAATATACTAAATTAAAAGAAAAATAAGATTAATTTTCAGCTATTCTTTTTTGTATGGAAAATTTTTAAGAAGAAATCAGATCTATTCAATTACCCATCCTAAAATGATCCTTGTTGTATTTTATGAAGAATCCCAAAATTTTTTGGATACACCGAAATCCGTCAGTGAGCTAAACCATTTTACAAAAACCTCCAAAAATCATGTTTTCCGTATATATACTGGCTAGTGTAATAGATTTTAATAAATAAAAAAAAAAAAAAAAAAAACAAATTGGTCATTTCAGCCCTTGAAAGGACTTTGACCGAGCTTCTTATGATCAATTGTGTTGTGTGTGTTATTAAATGTTTGCACACAATTGACCGAGAACTGGACCTACATGTTTTATGCCGACTCCGAACGGCTCATGTTCTCAAGAAGCTTTACATGGCATTATTTACTCTCTGAGGTTTGCCATTGTCTGCAGAGAGGTGGTGACCGTTCAGAAAAATTTTATATTGAAAAAACTTTTCGCCGCGGCTGGGGATCGAACCCGGGCTCCGAGCATGCTAAGCCACACACTTAACCTGCATGCCACGGTCACCACAATAAATAAACTGTCTCAAATTAAAGGCCTGAAAAAGTTCAATCTGCATCAAAAATTTGCATAAATTTGTAATTTGATTAAGGATAATGATGTTTTTCATGATTTTTTCTTAGTTTTTTAGAAGATTTGAAAAAATTCTACATTGAAACAAACTCTTGAAATAAATGGTCTAAATATTTTTAAATAGGCAAAGTTCATCAATAAAGTAGTTTATTTTGAAACTTCAATGTTTTTCCTTTATTTAAAAATTAAAAACAAAAAAGTTATTTGGGAAAATTCGCTGAATTTTTACAATCGCAAATTGCTTGTAAAACACACTTCCTTTTTTTGTCGCGTGAGTTACGCCCGTATTTACGACTACAATTCTTAATAAGTTACAGGAACGACAATTTTAGTGAATCATATCATTACTATTTCTTCTAAGATATATGTAAAGACTGTCCCAAAAATAACTGTCCTTTTGTTTATTTTTCTTATTGTAAATTTGTTATGCTAGAGGATACTCCACCCCTTCTCGCCGCAGTATAATATCCGTGTCCAGGTAACTGCTTGAAATCCGCTTTACAGTACGTTTCATCGTCCATGATCACGCAATCAAATTTGGGCAGGTAATCGCGATACAGTTTTCGAGCCCTCCTCTTGGCTTCGGCGTCCTTTTCTTCTGACCTATAAGATACTTTTTGTACTTTATAGTTCCTTAGGTTGTACAATTTCTTAATCCGTTGAACACTGGACTTCGATGTTTCCGCTTTTGCTGCCATATCACGAACCGAAGTGCCTGGAATCCAAGTAAACAGCCGCTTAATGTTCTGGGCCACCGCTTGGTTCGCTGGACCACTTTTTCTCCCTGAGCCTGGCGTTTTTGATCGAGGGGTAAGCTGTTTGTATCGTTTTATGGTCCTTCCGACAGTTTTTACGCACACGCCAACTTCCTTAGCGATCTTTTTGTGCGTGGTGTTTAGATTTTCCAGGTATTTGTAAATAATTGCTTTCCAATAATTGCTTTCCAAATAATTTGTAAATAATTTTCTTCTTGTTAAGACGACATTTTTTCAGTAGTTTTTGTATTTGACTAATGAGTATTTTTTTTTAATCTGCAATATTTATACTTTATTTAGGTACCAAATATATTGCTATAGAGGAAACATTATTTTATAAATAACCTAAAAACAAAAGAACAGTCATTTCTGGGACGGTCTTTACATTAGAACTTTTTTTTCATTAATAACATAAACTTCCGAGAAAACGAAGCTTAATGACGTACGCATGTCGCGTGAGTTACGATGGAAATGCCCATATATTTTACGAAAAACTACTTCAAGACTTTTTTGGTTAAAATTTTATAATATTTAAATATTAAAATATTTTGCTTAAAACTTTGCAGCCAAAGCAAGATTGTTGACGTTATATCTCCTATTTCATGGCTTTTAATGTATATCGGGTGACTTTCTCGGCAAAACTTATTTAGGAAAAATTGTGCAGAATGTTTCATACTTTATCTTTTGTTAACAAAGCAAATACCAAAATATAGGTCTTGGGCACTTTTAGGTCAAAATTCTAAAACATTGTATCTTTTCTCCGACTTTCGCAAAAATTTTTTAAAAGTAAGCTTTTTAATGGCGCTGCACAGTGTATTTATCCTATACAAAATTGGTACAAAAATAGAAGGAGTGCTCCGATCATTATTAGATTTTGTATGTTTGAATAATTTAAGCTAAATAAGCAAAATTGCAAAAATGGTTGAAATCGGTAAGTTCCTAGGGGTACCTTCCTTGGACCTATACTAATTTAAAAGTTGGCCGATCTTAACAAAATTTGGTTAAAAGGCTAGACAATTAGAAAAATAATTGCACGGAGAAAAAAAATCAAGCTCAAAGCGTACGAAACTGAAATCAGCGCAATAGAGTTCAAAACCATCTCAAAACATTCCATTCACGTTCGAAGTTTATGCCAGAAATTGAGCTTCAAGTTTTTTTTTTTATAAACACGTCAATTTGTGCTTAATACGAGTAATATTGGGACTGTTTGTAAAAAAATAATTTTGTTGTTGTTGTTTATGCGCATCAAAAAATGATGTATTTCTCAATTGGTTGTTGTTCCTGTTAGTATAAAAAGTGCATAAAAGTGCGGATAATAAATTCAGAAATTATATTTTCCTGTCCGAAGTGGATGAAATATATCTAGTTTGGATATTTTATTTTTGCACTGAAAACAGTAGAAATTGATGAGAACTTAGGGGTACCTTCCTTGGACCTATATTAAATTTTTATACGATTTTGTATGGGAGGTACATACAAAAGTAGCCCAATCCTATCAAAACTCAGTGAGAATGTTAGACAAGAATAGTAATAGATGTGAACTGAAAATGATAAAAATTAGTAAAACCTTAAGGATACCACTCTTGCACCTATAGTAATTGTTTTTTAAAAATCAGATTTAAGACACATTTTATGTTATTTATAATAGAAAAATTAATATGGTAACTTTTGTTTATTACTCATACAACTTCTGACTTTCATCACTATAACTTTTTATTAGTTTTCACAAATTGTTATTAGTTTTCGCAAAAATTATTAGTTTTCACAAAAAGTCCCTTTATTCAACCTGGATAACTTTCTTGTTTATAACAAGGTGCAGATATAATTTTGGAAATAAAAAGTTAATACTTCAAATTAAATTACGAAAAAGTTTCGCTCAAATCGATTTTTTTTTTGTAATTCAATTTTGAAATTTGATAAATTTTTAATGTTTTTCTGTGCAAAATTTACATTTTTTTTGTAAAAAATCACTTTTTAAATTTGCAAATCTTTCTTTTTTATAAAAAATACAAATAATAATTTGAAAATAAAATATAAATACTTTAAATAAAACTACCGAAAAGTTTTGCTAAAATCCAATAATCTTCTTTTATTTTGTTATAGCTTAAAAACAAAACAACAAAATTTTTTCTATTTTTGTACCATTTCGATGCATTGTGCGCTTAACAAATAAATTACTTTCAAAATAACCTCATTTAATTCAATATTACTTCCAAGCTCGTTTTCAATGGATAAAATAGCAAGATCGGAAACTCTTGCCTCTTCCTTGGAAGACCTTGAATAAGTTTTAATTAATTTTAGCTTTGAAAACGTTTCCATAATGTTTCTCCTCATTGTTTCGACTTGAAAGCAGAATTTTAAATTTTAAAACAGCTATTAAAAAAATGACACACATATTTTTTAAAGTTAAGTATTTTTTTCACTTTTCTGATTGTTTGAGAAATAAAAAAAATATCGAAACCTCTAAAATGGTGGTACCCGGGGCGGACTACCCCCTCCGTTCCCCCCCTAGGAACGCCTCTGGGTGTTTCTATTACACTTCGTAATTTTCGACAATTAAATTGCAATACAAATGAATGACGTTTATTCCAAAATAGCAATACTCTAAAAGAGCGACAATCAAAATGCTATTAAAAGGTCATATAAAAAAGAAATTCACTTTAAAACAAACCTTTCTAAAGTTCTATATCTGGCGTGGCAAATATTTTATAACGGGTTACTTTTATATTTTTTTATCAAAAAAAAATTATGCAAAAAAAAATTTTTTTTATTATTTTAATTGTATTCGCTACTGGAATTTTTTTAAAAATCATTAAATAATCATGGTGGGCGTGATAAAACAAAAACTGCTTGACCGATCGTACTGAAATTTTAATATGTTGTTTTACACCTGTCGATGCACGGACAGAAAAATCGGTTTTATAGTTTTTGAGTTTTTGGCCGATTTTGTCCAAAAAACTTGACCATTTTCGAAAAAACGACGCCATTTTGTATTTTTCAACAAAAATTGTTTTGTCTTTATCATTCCATGACGGTTTTAATGCTGAGAAATGCCCGTTTTTGTTTTTTTCCGATGTCCGAGTGAGTCGTTATCACGTCCGCCATGGGTTTTTGATGTTTTTGTAAAATTATTCCAGTAGCCACATATGTAAATAAAAATATAAAAATTTTTTTTTTGTGTAATTTTTTTAATAAAAAATACATATTTAATTTTTCTATATGATATCTAATTTTTTTAAAGGCGTCACGTCCCTTTAAGTTTAATTTCGTGATTTGTTGTTAGTGTTTAATGTGTTTTTATAAGTTTGTCATTTTAGCTGTAAATACCTTAATATATTCATAAAATAAAAAGCATACAAAAATTTATTATTAGTCATTAACAAAGGGAAAATTAAAAATAAAACTATTAACATACTGAAAAAGAAATTGAAAAAATATATCCGAAATTTTCCGACCATTAAAGTTAACAAAGGTGCTATTATTTTGTCCGCAACTGCATGTAAGTTATCATAATGAATGGTCTCGTAAGATACATATGGCTGTAGTACCATATTTATTTATAGTTTTGGGTTTTATACTATGTAGTTAATGGTTTTGGTCAATTCGAAATATTTGTTCTGCACTGAGAAAAAAACAACAATAGTAAAATTACCTAAGTAAACTTGCGTAAAAGTAATTATATAGAAATTTTAAAATTAAGCTTATTCACCCATGTACTTAATTGTTTAACACATTGTTTTGATACCCTGCCAATTAAAAAATTGAACTGTAATTGAACTGTCAAAGCCATCTTGTAAATTATATTAGGTTTTTTGTTTATTTTACATAAGTTTTTTAGACGATGTAAGTATGTATTAGAGCTTCGATGTTGGTTCTCAAAAGTTAAATCTTTCTATTGATTTTATACCTCCGATTCCAACTCCGTCACCAATAATTTTGAACGGGGTTTAACGAAGATCGAAATGCAGAGGCGTTAACGATTTGACATTTCTCCGGAACCAAATATTTACGAAGAACACAGATAACGAACATTTATTATTGTATTTTTTCTGTATTTCCTTAGACTTTTACCTATTTTAATAATTTTTTATGTTAAATTTAATAAATAATTGATTGAATGATTAGTCTGTGTTCTAATAACTGTTTTTATGCTGTTGAATTTTGATTTTTTATACGAATGATTTCAAATTTAATTGTTTCTAATGCCAAAACAATGAATGTGGCAAAGAAAACACCCACATAGAGCGAGGAAGAATTTATTTATGCCAAAATAACAAAAGTGTTATGTGAAGTGAAATGATAGGAGGTAAGTAAGTCGACCAAATTGTTATGGATTGTTAAAGAAATAAATGACCAACTTTCTGTAAAAGATTTTTTTTTTCTCAAAGTCTCAAATTCTGATATGTACTCATATATTTAAACTCAATTTTAAAAAAGTTATATAAAAGCTCTTCATGGTTTTGGCATTCATGGGACAATGTTTAAAGAAAAATATTTTAACATAACTGTTAAATTTTTTACATTATCAACACATTCAGCTTTAATTTGTGAGTAAACGTTAAATTTAGTCGGATGGATTAATATGGTTTGGGCTGACTAGAGACTAATGTTACAGAATACGTTAGCGAGTACGCAAATAACTGAAGAATTCATTTAATGCTCATGTGGGTGAAGAAATTCTTTTCCGAATAAGATCTTGCGATTAAGAATACCATATATCAGTTTAGACTAACTAGAAATATATGTTTGTATGTATATGTATATATCATTCAGTTTAAAATAATTGTTCATCACAATCAGTTCTTTAAGAGTATTTATTTCAAATATAGACATAAAAATTAAGCGTGTAATCAATTACGAAATATAATTAATGATGTCCATGTCTAGTTCGCTAACACTAGATTTTGGTTTCATTTAAGTGGTTCTATAATTTTTTTCCAGCTTAAATTCTTCATAGCTCTATAGCTTACAGTCACAATTATTAAATTTGTAGAAAAAGTTGTTTGAATAATTTTTTTTAAACACGTGCTAGTTGGCCTTGAAGCGTCAAAGTCTTCGTGTATGAACTGTAAATAAAACATGATTTTGTGTATATGTGCAAAATTTTATCTTAACACTTGTGCGCATAGTATTATCTATAGCAACGGTGTCAATTTTGAGATACATATGTTGGAAAAATTTGTAAATATTACTTTACACGCAGTTTGAAACTTGGTGATTTAGAGTGTTAATGTCTTCCCGCACAATACTGGAGACGCTGACTGACTGAAGATGGTAAAACGAAGTTGTATTCAATACGTGTTCGTTTAACGAAATCAACTGACAAATTCCACTTTTTTTTAATTAAAGAAAAAAAATTATTTTTATTTTACGGGTTTCAATGTCAGTCACTATGACACTCCGTTGTTGTAACTTCGCACGGTGGGATAGAATAACCGGATTTAGCCACTGAATTTAAAATATGAATAAAAAAATAATTAACCCTCATCGGTCCCTCAGACCCATAACCCTAAAAGGTTCTTTATGTATGCGCGCGCATACATATTAAAAACATTAAAAAGAAATAAAAACACCACAACTTTTATGAATAAAATTTAAAGATTATTTATTCCTTTTATGAATAAAGTTATGGAAAAAAGCTATTTGCCAAAAACTCATGTCAATTGGTTAAGGTTTAATATCTTTTTTAATAAATTTAATTTTGAATTTGTGTGTGCGCGCATATGGGTTAAAGAATTTTAAATATATATATGCAAAAAATATAAAAAAAAAATTCGAAATCTCAAAGCTTTCGAAAGAACAAAGTTTTCTTATAGTTTTGTTTTTTAAATTAGATTAGGATAGTTTTAATAAAATAATACAATTTTAATAAAATTTGTGAAAATATTTCTTATATTAAAATGGGATTAATAAAAAATCTTAAAAATGGGTTTATTTTAAACAAATTGTCATATATATATTAATGTTTTAAGTGTCATTGAAAAGATAATTAAATAAATTACAAGATTTAGTATGAAAAAAAAAATTAAGTTTATTACGTGAAATTCTGAGAAAATTGTACTGAAAGTTTAAATTTAGTAGCTTCCACCGATTGATGTCATCTTCAGACGAGACAGCTCAGGAACGGTTAAGTCGGTGGGGTGTGTTAATATACCGTTAGGTTGCGGTTACAGTGAACGCCGAGTCAGACAGGCAGGCAGGCAGGCAATGTGAACAAGCGAGGTAGATAGCTATCTGCATCTCGTTTTTTGACACAGATTTCAGCCTTCCTGCCTGCCTGTCTGAATCGCGTTCACTATAATCGCAGCCTTAGAAAGGTGATTTTATTGCCTGTACAATGAGTAATTAGAATAAATTTTCTGTGAGTTCGTTTTTGTGCTAGAAACAATAGTATGAATCAAAATCGTGAAATACTAATTAACCCTGTAGTTCCTAAGAATGGGAAAATAGACCCCTCCTCCCATACAATTTTTTGCTCAACTCGACATTACCTTTCACCTCCTTTAATAGTTTCACTCAGTTGCGGTACACCATGTATATTAATATATTGATTTAAAATTTCTCAAGTGATGACGTAGAGTTTACAACAGAATTACCGATCAAGCCGACATTAACGGTACAATTAACGACATTGACGACACAATTTATGACATTGTCGACTCGATTCACGATTGTGTCGACAATTAAAAAGGACGTGTAGGGGAGGAACACTGTTTGGAATCAAACATAATTTAAAACGTTTAAAACATACAAAAAACAATTTCAATCAAGAGCTTACTAATTTGATTGATAAAAAACTTAATTTTTAAAAATATAATTTTATCATATGCTCAAGCCACTGTCAAAAATAATTTTGAGGTGCTGTTAAGTGTCATCGTGTTCGGAGTGTTCTCAAATTGTACTGTACTGAAAAAATCTCAAGATTCCCGTCTGTCGTCGCCATAATTATCTTACAAAAAATACACACAAATTTTCGTTTTTATGTGATTATCTTTTTTCAAAGTTTACCAAAAATATATGGTTTCTTCGCGAAATATTCTTTAAATAAAATGTATTTTACGATTTCAACTGAGCCGCGCCAATTTAAAATTTGACCCGCCTTAATACAGATAGATATCAATAGATATAGAGTGGTACCGGCACTGCAACCGATATCACAAGACAAACCACTGACCAAGTCAGGAGAGCTTGCGACGCGTCCATGCTTCTTAGAAGACTAAGAAAACGATACCACAGTCCAGTGTACTGGTGGTCACCAGAAATCGCAGAAGCACAAAGAGAATGCATTCAAGCTAGCAGAAGATACTACCGCTCAAGAGGTACCGACAGATTCGAAGTTCTTCGCGAATCCTACCGTGTACCCGTGTAAAAGCTTTGAGGAAAGTTATAAATAAGAGCTAGTGCGAGTGTTTGCTGCAAGTATGTCCATGGCGTAGCTAGCAACAAAAAAAACTGAAGGGGTTCAGATAACCCACTCCTACACACCCACACCTGCTTGGCATCGTAGTAAGGACTCTCTTCCCGCCACAACCAGTGATTTCGCCCCACCATGCACACGAAGATCTTCATCAAATAAGGATGAAACTGTTACCAAATCTGTGAAGAACTAAAAGGCACCAGGGCCAGATAGTATTCCTAACTGTGCATTAAAACTCGCCATTCTAGAGCAACCTCGAACATTTGTCTAGCTCTTTAACGCCAGTCTAATTATGGGCATATTTCCAGCTCAGTGGAAGGCCCGGAGACTAGTGCTCATACCAAAAGGCAGTGCCTCCACGGATGATCCCTCAAGCTATAGACTAATTCGTCTGCTTGACACACCAGGGTGTGTCTTTCGCGACACTCGCGACCATCGCGACACTCTATGGAAGAAAGGTGCAAAACAATATTGCCTTGAAGACACGCCTGATGTATGCAATACGTTCAACTTAGCTACTGGAGTAAGATTTTGAAAGCTCTTAGTGAGTTAAGAGTACCAAACTGCCACACGAAAGTTATTGCAAATTATTTTGATGAGATAGTGTTGCAATATTCGACCGATAGCGGCGCAATGACGTACAAAGTTACTGGTGTCGTCCCACAGGGGTTAGTACTGGGGACTATTCTGTGGAACGTCATGTATGATGGTGTTCTAAGGCTCAAGGTATATACCGGTGTGAAGATCATCGGATTCGCGGATGATTTAGCGGTTGTTGTTACAGCTAAACACCTAGAAGAAGTAGAGGCCTTAAGTATTGTTACTATTAGCACTATCTACGACTGGCTTAAATCAGTTGGGTTAAGTTTAGTCGAACACAAGACAGAGGCGGTGCTTATCAGTAGCCGTAAAATGTCCTAAATAGCAGTTATAAACGTGCGCGGGACGGAGGTATACTCAAAACCATTTAATAAGTATCTCGGCGTGCTGATCGACTTTCGACTCTGTTTCAAACAGCACCTAGAGTGTGCTCACAGGAAAGCAGCCACTTCATGCTTGACTCCAATCAAGAATGTTGCCAAACACACGAGCACCAAAACAATTTTGCAGGACTCTTCTTCTTAACGTCGTGCGTTCGATTTTGATGTACGCATCAATGGTCTGGGCTATAGCGGTAAAGTAAAGTCCTACCGCCGAGGAGTAGAGTCGGTGTATAGACTAGGCGCTCTAAGAGTGTGCTGCACTTTCAGAACAGTGCCTGAGAAGCTCTGGTGCACGCTAGCTTGATCTCCATTGACTCTTGGTCGAAGAGGCCTAACCAGGAGCTAGTAGCGCATCCTATCGTAAAAAACTGGCTCGAGAAAGAAGATTGACACAGTGGCAGGCACATTGGGATAGATCGAGTAAGGAGCGCTGGACTCATCACCTTGTCCCTAACCTGTCCGAGTGGTGTGGTAGAAATCACGGTTAAGTGAACTTCTACCTCACCCAAATTATGAGCGGCATGCAAGTGACACCTATTGCACTCATTGCTCTGGTAGCAAAGTAGAAGACACTGCATACGTCCTCTTCGAGTTTCCTAGGTTCCAAAAAGCGAGAACTGATGCTTCGGTCCGCCTCGGCCAAGTGGTGACACCCCAAAACTTGGTGAACCTCATGTTGAGATGCGAAACCAACTGGGTTGAAGAGTCGAGCGTTTGCAAAATAGGTCAGCGTGAGATAGGCAATTATATACGAAGTTTTGGGTTCTTCCCGATCCAGATTTGACATCAAGTTCAGGAGAAAATGTAGGCTCTTAACTTGACAGTTCCCCGACAGACAAAATAAGTCCTCAGATTTCAGCTTATTGCTGTTCCCTCATCCCGCGAAGTTAT
Organism: Tetanocera ferruginea; assembly: GCA_958299015.1. Lineage (NCBI taxonomy): Eukaryota > Metazoa > Arthropoda > Insecta > Diptera > Sciomyzidae > Tetanocera > Tetanocera ferruginea. Next base: position 74,753,916 of record OY282642.1, read on the forward strand.
GCCTTACGGCAGTTCCACGGGATTCATACTGGGTCGAAGATTCAATGCGGAATCCGTCTGCTCAGATGGGGCCTTTTGAAGGTTCCCCTTTCGAGAATAAATTAAAAAAACAGATAAAGATAGGCACAGATAGCTACTCAGAGATATAAATAGATATAGATAGATATATATATAGATAGATAGATATATATATAGATATATTAAGACAGATATGCTGAAATAGTTTGATTCTTTTAAAACAATTGCTGACGATGTGAATTTAGCTACGAAATTAGGCTACTTCACTACACTGTGCGCTGTGCCGGTACTCTATGGTCGTTAAGCTAAATGCCAACAAGTTGCGCGCCGCGCCGCACACATTTTGCCAAATGCCAAAAAATAAATATAAAAACTTTTATGTTAATAAAATAATAAAAAAAAAACAAAAACAAAAATTTTAAATTTTTTCAGGTGCGAAGAGGAAATACAAAACAAAAAGTGGCAACAACAATTAGAATGCAAATAAATGTTGAAGAGCACAAGAAAATTATGATTAAATTATTATAGACTAAGAAAGAACACGCCGCAAAAGAGCAAAAAATAATTAAATACATAGACGATTATTTAAAAGAAGAAGAAAAAGAAGAACATATTACGTAAGTTGAAATAGTTTACACTCTCGATTTCTCACTCTCCCTATTTGTCTTTCTCTCTTTTGTAGTAGTATCTTTTTCTCGCATACAAATACACACCCACACCAACAAAAACACAAAATCTTTTACTCTTTTTTTTCTCTATTATTTTATAATTTTAGTCTTTGTGCGTCTTTTATTCGCTTTTGCCACTTTTCGCAATACAAGCACACTACAAATTCTTATGTATTCGCATATTCTCTGTGTTTGTTTGAACTTATTCACTATTACAATTATTTATTTTATTAGTAAATTTTTTTCTTTTTTTTTTTGAAAATTTTCCATGCTGATAATCATTACAAAATCATTTAAATTTTTCATTTACATTTGAACACATGCGATACATGCCAAACTGGCCGAAACCTGATCAAGTATTTAAAATTTACAAATTCACAAAAGGTAGATAGATAGATAGATTCATTTAGCCGCAAAGTGTTTCTCTTAAGGAACATCGATAATATTATTCCTAATGCGTAGAAGCGTAAGAATTTCGCTCATTCGATCGTGATGCCCATTAAACGGGGTTGTATGCCAAGCCGTAAAGTGTGACAGCAGAGCCAGTCAAACAGCCAGTCGACGTGAATAAAAAACGAAACTCAACGAAAACTAGTCAAACAAGATTATTAAGCTAAGTAAGTCAGCTTTCTGAGTTGAAGCGACTAGCCGACAATATGACAGACATTTAGCCAAGCAGCCAGTTAGTTTGCTTCACTCATTACGTCGCTATGACTTCACAAACTTAGCTCCACTCAGTGCTGGTTCACATCGATCTGATCTGATCTGATTTGATCCGGCCCAGCCACACTCAGCATCATCGTAGCTACAGACCTCGATACTGTCCGCCATGCTTGTTAATATTTTCTCCTCAACGTTTGGAGGTTTCTGTTTTTTCCTCGAAGTTTGTTAAAATATTCTTATGCTTCATGTCTTTGGCGTTTCTCTTGAAACTCCATTCTTTAATATTTTTCGTAAAACTTTCATTACAAGTTTCAGTTCATATTGAACTGAGTGTGCTCTATTATTATTGAGTGTGCTCTAAAATTGGAGAACGTTTTTTACTCGTTCATGAACTTATTTCATTTTTATTGAGACATATATTTTAACAATAACAATGCAAAACTGCATTCTCCTCAAAGAAAGATAAAAACGTCAATAACTCAATAAATTCTTCCAGTGTAATGCAATTCGATAGGCGAGGCATTATTTGAGCTACTCACTTTCTGTCTGTCTACCTCTTTATAGGTTATTTCAAGTTTCAGTCAATGAATTTTATTACTTAACTCATTTTCTCTTCTCAACGTCGTCTAATGTTTGTGTTAATTTTTATTATTTATCTCTTAATTAATAACGTTGCTAATTGATTCCATAAAAAATATAAAATAGTTTCAATTATTCGCTCCTAGGCATTACAACTATTATTTATTATGCGGAAATCATTGGAGCGCCAATCATAAATTTTAAATACTTTTTACAATATCACGCCATTGCAAATTGCATCAAATCGTCTGACTCTGTTTAATACGACTGCATTTTTTTGTAGGGTACAAAAGGGTTTCATACATAAATGGAATAATAGCACGAAGAAGAACAAGTAAAGAAAGTCTAAAGTTGGTCTAGGCCGACAATGAAAAACCCTAAACCTACTTTCCAAAATACAATAATAGTATTGAAAATGGGCGTGTACGTGGGCGGATAAAGCCAATATTTTATATGCATTTAAATGTTGATGAAAAATGTACACATGCCAAGTTTTATTCCTGTAGTTCACAGTTAATGCCTTTATTATGCTTTCACTATTGTGGGTAGTATGGGAAGTGGGCGTGTTCATAGACGGACGACGCCCAATTTTTTAACACACCTTAGTTTTTGTTTAAAATACATACATACTAAATTTGATCTCTCTCAGACAAACATAATCTTACGTATTGAGTTTTAAACTTTTTGGTTTGTACGGGAGGTAGGCGTGTCCGTGGGCGAATGATGTCCATTTTTCAAAACTATCTTCGTTTTGTTATAAAAAACATTCGTACCAAATTTTATCTCTGTAGGTTAAACAGAAACTTATTTATAATGTTTTAAATTTTTGTGTTGTATGGGAGGTGGGCGTGTCCGTAAGAGGATGATACCCATTCTTCGAAGACATCTTTGTGTTGATATAAAACACATACATACCAAATTTTATTGTTGTAGGTTAATTCTGAGCTTACTTATGTAGTTTTCAATTTTTGCGTTGTGTGGGAGGTAGGCGTGTCGGTGAGCATATTGCAAAAATATTCAATAGTGCAGATCCTTGGGTTCATGTGACCATGTGTACCGAGTTTCATCCAATTATCTCAACTCTTTCTTCTTATCCTGTGTTTACGGACAACACATAGACGGACGGACGGACGGACGGACACAGGTAGCTCGACTCACGTGGTGACGCTGATCAAAAATATATACTTTTCTATACCGGACTTGCTTCGTTCTATGCGTTACAAACGTTTGCACAAAGTTAATATACCCTCACCTTTCAGGTTTAGGGTAGGCCTGTGCGAGTAGTTAAATTTTCGAGTAACTCGGCTCGAGTCGAGTCGAGTTACTCGACTCGAAACTCGTATCGAATAACTCGTGTGTTCGAGTAACTCGAATTTTCGAGTAACTCGAAATTTTTCGAGTTTTTGAGTGCTTTTATTTATTAGTGGAAATACCCAGTAGAAAATTTGTCGACTCGAACTCGAAGCAACTCGCACAGGCCTAGTTTAGGGTATAATTATTTGTTCTTGTTTATTTTAATTGTATGTTCTTTGAATTCATTCGATTTTTGCACGGTTTTGTTTTTCAAAGTTTTGAAACACATCCCTTTATTTAACATATATTGGTTTAATTTTTTAACTGAATTTTTTACACGATTTACTCAGGAATGTTTCTAACGTGTAAAAAAAAAGAGTTGACTGTATATGACAAATAAGCAAACTGGAAAGTACTTCGATAACATATTTTTCGATCAACTTTTTAATGAAACCTTACGGTTGTTTTCAGTGTACTCTTTACGATGCTGGTAGCGAAGTTACGACATAAAATAATGTCACACTTGACACTGGTTTACAGCCAATATGTACTTTGAATGCCACTATCCTTTTCTCATGTAAAATCGGTCGCTAATTCCGAAAAAAATGTAAAAATAATGTAAATTATTAAAAGAACAATAAAAATGAAGAATATATGATTTTATTACAACAACCTTTAGTTCTCATTTTTTTTTATGACAATAAAATAAGTCCAAATGCATAAATTGATAATCACACAATTTGGGTGATTTCGTTCCATTGAACACAACTTTCATTCACTTTCATTTCTCAATAGATTTTCTTCAACAATAGCTTTTTTTTTTTTGGAAAAATAAATTCTTTTAGTAAAAAATATCAAAAGTAATAAAATATTTTGATTTCTTAACGAAATTTGCAACTATTTTGTCTTTTTTTGGAAATTTTTCTGAAAAATAAAAAAAATCCCCGAAATTTGAATTTATTCCGCCAAAACTAACAACTCGACCAAAAAATGGTGTTTGCATTTTTTATAAGAAATTTTATTAGCTTTTATTTGATATATCATTTGTTTGATTACTGTTGTTGGTTCTGGAGATATATGCAATTAAGTGGAACCAACTTTTTTTTTTCGTTGAAAACCCTACAGTGGGCAATATCTCGAAAACGGAATGACAGAAAAAAAAATAATTTTTTTTTCGGAATAAGCGACCGATTTTACATGAGAAAAGGATAGTGGCATTCAAAGTACAAACAACTCTTCGTTATTTGTAAACCAGTGTAATTGTTATTTTTACCGAGATGAAATTTGAAGGATAGGTTAAAAAGTTCGCGGAACAAGAGGGAAGAAAATTCAAATTAAACACACAACTATGTATTTCGCATTTGCAATATACTTTTCTCCATACATTTTGTTTTTTTTATAAAACAAAAAAATCAGTTTTTGATTTTTATTTGTTGGCTCAAAAATATAAAATAATTTTTTCATTTTTATTATTATCATCAGAAATAAAACTCATTTGATGATTTTTATTATTTCGCTCAGTCATTTAAATCAGTTTTTGATTTATATCTTTTTGTTCAGATAAATAAATCATTTTTGGATTCTTATTTTTTTTTTTTTTTTTTGCTCAGAAGTAAAAATCGACTTCATACGCTTTCTTTTGATAAAAACGATTTTCTTAGCTGAAAACTCAAGGAATGTTTTTTACTTTTAAGCCAAGAAATAAAAATCAAATTATAATTTTTATTTCTGAGAAAAGTTATAAAATCAAAAACAATTTTTATTTCTGAGCAAAAAAAAAAAATAAAAATCAAATTTTAACTTTTTTACTCAAAAGTATTTTTCGACACTTAGAACATGCTAATTTATTTCATTAAAAATTAAATAGGAATCAATATTTTCAGTCCCTGGTCAACTTATTTTACTTTTAGATAAGTTTTACGTTGCTTCTATCTATTAATACGATAAATGCAAATTTTGACAAAATAAACAAAAAATACACAACATTTTTAAAAAGTCTTTAATTGAGTAATTTTATAAGCTGTTATTTTAAATTGTCAAACAAAATAATATAAATTTGCTTACATGGATTTAAAAAATGTTGCCATCTTTTGCGATCGAAAAAATATGTTAAGCCGTCCCTAACAATAAACTCGAAACAATGCTGGAAATCAAAATACAGTGCACAGTGGGGGCGTACCATACAAGTAGTGTCCGACCGAAACCAAAATTTTGGCCGAAACCGAAACCGAAACCGAATTTCGGCCATTTTTGTAATATTCGGCCGAAACCGAAACCAAAACTGAAAGTCTACATACAAATTTTTTTTTAAAAACAATTGTTTTTTTTTTTTAATTTTATTAAAAGCTTTCAAAAACAAAACAATTCAAAAAGATAATAATAACGTATACATACGATAATTATTCTTTGAATATTAAAGTTCAACTTTAAAATAATAAATAAAGAGATAATTTTTAATACCACTTTAAGGAACTTTTTAGTGTTTAGAGTTTTTCGGTTTTCGGTTTCGGTTTCGGCCATATTGATGCCGAATAGCCGAAACTGACTAAAAGGGCCGAAACTGACTAAAAGGGCCGAAACTGGCCGAAACCGAAACCGAAACCGAATATTCGGTCGGACACTACATACAAGGAAAAGAGAGAAAAATTAATTTTTTATGATTTTAAACGATAGGGGTTGCACAAAGAAACAAAACATATATGGGAAGTGCAGGTCTATTTTGATAACCTGCTAAGGTCTCTTAAACTCTTTCACCTGAGTTGATTTAGCCATGTCCGTCTGTCTGTCCGTCTGTCTGTCTGTCGACACGATTACAGCCGTAATTTTTAAGTTATCATTTAAGTTATTAATGAAATTCGATATTTAAGCTTCTTTTTAAAAAACAAAGATCAAGTTCGAAAATGGGTCAAATTGGATGAAAACCACGCCTACCTCCCATACAACCCCAATAATGAAAAATTTATAAAGAGACTAATATTTAAGTTACAAAACTGAAATTCGGTATTTGTGTGTACTATGACAAAACTGAAATGTGTTAGAAAAATGGGTGTCATCCACCCATTAACAAGCCCACCTCCCATACAACCCCAAAATTGAAAATTATATAAAGAGGTTTCTGACAAAACTACAAAAATAAAATTAGGTATTTATTCATTGTATATCAAAACTAAGACGTGTAAGAAAAATGGGCGTCGTCCACCTTCGAACACGCCCACCTTCCATGCAACTTCAAATTGAAAACTCTATAAATACCCAACAATCAAAATGATTCACTTATGATATCGTTTATGAATTGCTTTCTCGTTCATTTCATTCAATAGCAATTATCATATACAATTCATTTATAATATCGTGAACGGGAGAAATTCCTCTTTCGTTAACAAAACGTTCTAAACGACAAAAGCAATTCGTGAACGAGTCGTCAAATCTTAGAAAATTAATTCATTAACGAATGTTCTTATTCCAAATAAGCAATTCGTTAACAAATCTTCCTATTTAATAGAAGCAATTCTTAAACGAATCACCAAAGTTCAAAAAGCAAAAACAAAAAAAAAATAAAAAAATCTGGAAGTTTAATATATATTTGCCCGTAAACTCTTCTCAACTCATCAACCGTCAACTTATCTCGATTTTAAACACAATTTAATGCTAAAACCGTCATTCAGCATAATTTTATTGAAATTTTTTGAAATGTTTTGATGTTTTTTGTAACAAAACAAAAATAAATTTGTTTAAATGTTTTTGATATTCAAAGTTTTAGAAATTTTATTTAAGTGTCCTTCAAATAAGTCGCCTTTAATTTCAGTTTAATTTTTTAAACAAAGTATTTCTGCTATTTAACAAAGCAATTTTAAACGGTGCTTTCTTTAAGCATCCAGCCAACCTCTGATACAGACAAAACCAAACTATTCAAAAATAATACGAAAAAACTATTTGAAAGCAATTCGTCAACGAATCACCCCTTGCCATAATGTTTATTGGGTAGGCTTCTCTTTCACCTACAGACAAAAAATTTGATACGTTTGTATATGATATCAAAACTAAATCGTGGAAGAAAAGTGGTTGTCATCTGTCTAAGGCCACACCCACTTCCCATACAAACCACTATAGCGAAAACTCTATTAATAGGCTAATATTTACAGCGTTACATACAGAGCTGTAAAAGAATGCATTCAATTTGATTGCTTCTACAAAATTTTGAATCAGTGAATAACGAAATAAGAATACATTCAATGAATGCAAAATTGATCCATGAATAAAATTTTGAATTCACAATCAATTTTAAAAAATTGAATAATTATTCATTTCTATTATTCATTTGTCGTTATTCTGAATAATGCATTCATTTTGTTATTCAAATGAATGCTATTCATGAAGAATGCTATTCACAAAGAATGCAATTCACAGAGAATCGTTATTCATTTTGCATTCATGCATTCATTTTTTATTCATTATTCATTGTTTATTCATTATTCATTTTTTATTCATTATTCGTTTTTTATTCATTATTCATTTTTTATTCATTATTCATTTTTTATTCATTATTCATTTTTTATTCATTATTAATTTTTTATTCATTATTCATTTTTTAATCATTATTCATTTTTTATTCATTTTTCATTTCTTATTCATTATTCATTTTTTATTCATTATTCATTTTTTATTCATTATTCATTTTTTATTCATTATTCATTTTTATTCATGCCTGTTAATTGGTGTTAATTTTGCAACCAAAGTAGTATATTTTTAGTTTGGTGTAACAGCGCAATAACCGGGGCCTTGGGCTAATTGTTTTATATTTTTAATTGAAATAAATTTTCAGTTTTAAATTTGCAACTGGGTAGCTTCGCGTGAATTGAGTGAAAAAGGTGTTCTCTCAATAATGAATAAAAAATGAATAATGAATAAAAAATGAATAATGAATAAAAAATGAATAATGATTAAAAAATGAATAATGAATAAAAAATTAATAATGAATAAAAAATGAATAATGAATAAAAAATGAATAATGAATAAAAAATGAATAATGAATAAAAAACGAATAATGAATAAAAAATGAATAATGAATAAACAATGAATAATGAATAAAAAATGAATAATGACTACAAAATGAATAATGAATAAAAAATTAATAATGAATAAAAAATGAATAATGAATAAAAAATGAATGCATGAATCCAAAATGAATAACGATTCTTTGTGAATTGCATTCTTTATGAATAGCATTCATTTGAATAAAAAAATGAATGCATTATTCTGGATAAAGAAAAATGAATAATCGAAATGAATAATAAATCAATTTTCTGAAATTGAATGTGAATTGAAAATTTTATTCATGGATCAATTTTGTTTTCAATGAATAGCATTCTTTTGTCCTTATTCACTTGTACTTAGAATTCTGAATATGAATGCAAATTTTACAGCTCTGGTTACATATAATTTTTTTATCCTTACGAATCGGCCGTGGGGGTATTTTAACTTCGGCCAAGTTGAAGATATACCTTACTAGTTTTTATTAAAAATTTATTTTTAATTTTATTTTAATCAATTATTAAACTTTTTTATCGACGATACTGAGTCGTAGTCTGAAGAGAAATCAGTAGATGAACTGCTATCCTGCGGTATAAGAAAATTTTTCATATTTGAGTGATAGATTTATGTTTTCTTAACCAAGTTAATTTCTTCCACAGAATTATTTCATTTACTTAAAATATGCTGCACCAACTTATCCATGCTTTCATTGTTAAGAAAATAACAACACTCACTTTCAACACTTGGTTTACTTTCCACTTCACTTAAACTTTTATTACAAATCACTTGCAAATTTAATTATTTCTTTAAAATTAAAGTTAACTCTTTCACCCTACTAGATAAATCATTTGCTTAAAAAAATTACAACAATACAGTGAACAGTTCATTTTCAAATTAGCAAATTGTTATACCAATAGATTTCAAAATGTATGGTCACCAATTTTGTCGGAAAGGGTGGTTAGGTGATGGGAAGGGAGAAAGGAGAAACGGGTATTTAGAACCATTCAATATTTCTTTAAATTTTGTAAACTTTAAATTTAAGTATTGAAGAATATTGTGGTAGCTTTATAAATGCATTACAACATACATAAAACCTATGCAGAAAATAAGGGGTTAGGGACAAAACTATTTTTAAAACAATTAAAAATAATGTAGAAAAATCTAAAACTTGGAAAATAGTTTATATTCAATATAATATAGTCTAGCTCTTGAACCATCTGATTATCGTCCTGTGAGCCTACTTTCACCTCTATCGAAAGTGGTTGAGTCTCTTATGGCAGCGCAAATCTCGGAGCACATAAAACAATATGACCTTGTTCACCACTTCAGTCTGGTTTTAGACCAGGTCACAGCTGCGCTACAGCTATGTTAAAAATTCTAGATGACATCAGAATGACATCTGATTTGGGTCACATTAACCTCCTTTGCCTGCTAGACTTTTCTCTCTGTTGAACTTTTGAACTTTTTGTTGAACTTTTGACTCTGTTGAACACTCTATTTTGTGCCGAAAACTTGAAGATAGTTTTAAGTTTTCTAGCATTGCCCTCCGTCTGTTATATAGCTACTTAGTTGGAAGAACTCAAAGAGTGAGGTTGGGTAACGACTTATGTTTTAAAATGAACGAAGACTTAAGAAATATTACAGAATGGGCTCAAACTAATAAGCTCAAGCTCCGCTTAAGTCATATGTCTTATCGCTTTATAAATCTAGGTACTCTTTCTCTAACATACCTGTCATTTACCTAAATAGTGTCCAACTAAATATTGTTGACATGATAAAAAATTTTGGTAACCACATTGGTGCTTCACTCTCTTGCGAAAACCATATCAATTCTGTGGTTTGTAAGGTTAACTATATATTGCGGAACTTGAGGTGGACTGCGTCATTTGTTCCTACTGAAACTAGAAGGAAGTTAGTTCAACAGCTTATAGTGCCAATCATCTCTTACTCAGATATCGTTCACAACAAACTGGACTCCTTGTCTCAGATGCAACAGGAGCTAGCATTTAATAATGCTGTGAAATACCTTTATGGTCTAAGGAAATTTGATCACATCAGTCACTTGAGTAATAAAGTTCTTGGCTGTAATATTTTTACTTATTTGAATGCTAGAAATTGTATATTTTTGCAAAATTTAATTTATTCACAAACACCTAATTATTTATTTGAGAAACTCCAATTCTGCAGATCTAATAGAAATTTCAACCTTATAATACCAGTTTATAATTATTTGAAGTCCAGTAGACTATATTTTGTGAATGCCATTAGATTGTGGAATACGTTGCCTAAAAGAATCAAACTTATTCGGAATAAACTTATGTTTAAGCATGAAATTCTCAAATTCTTTTCTTAAATCTCTTTCTTTTAAAATATAATATAATTAAGAACTAAATCTCACTTTGAATTCATTTGTATTTTATCGTTAAGTTAGATTTAAGTTTCATTCATCATATTGTCAAAAACCTGTTGATATCTTGTCATACTCGTGCATTTAAAAGACTCTGTCTTATATGTCGACATTATTCCTAAATATATAAATAAAATAAAATAAAATAAATAAATATTAACTAAATATAATAAGCTTCAAAGAAAATCTTAAATTTAGAAGTTGGCAAAGCCTGGAAGTTTTTCAAATTTCACCTGGATATGGCAAATATTACCGTTTTTGACAAATCTTGCGTCTCCTCAGAGACAAACATGTAAATAATAAATAAACTCTTTTTTGGTGCACAAACTTATTAAAAAGCATATAACAGTGTTTACAAAAAGTAGGCTACGGTTTATTGCTATGTTTTATTCACAAGTTATGTCATTTTAAAACAAATATAAATTCGCGATGTAGGGAAGGAAAAAGGCTAATTTTCTAAACAAAGTTTTGTTATTTTGGTACTAAGCGGACTATCTGTTTGAACTTTAAATGTTGGGAAGATATATCATTTAATAGCCTTCATCCTAATTTGCATGTCATTCCGTGCCCTCAAAAACGAGTCACAGATTTATTCCCGTCTGAATAGATCAAACGCCCTACTGTGCGACGCATTTCTCAAGCACAAAAAGTTGAATATTCTATTTAATACTCATCCACATCCATTCCCAAGATCTCAAAGAAATCCCAGAATGGCGCAGTTCAATTTTTGATCAATTACAAACGTACATTTCTTAGCTATAAACAATCGGCTACATTTCAATCTCACTTGAATATTTTTTATGCGGCGCAAATTCTTTTAGCGCGTCATAAAAAGTTTCACCTGAAAAAGATTTTGAAATATTTTAGTCGGCAAAGAAAAAAATTAAAATCAAAATCATTACTTCATAATCCCGTGACAAAAGTTATCCCATTGAATAATTTCTGAATGCTACTTGCTTAATCGGTATGCAGCTGAAAGAGGGCGTTTACAAAAGTTTCAAGATTAAAAAATTTGTTTGGAACAGCAATTAACTGAGAAGAGAAGACTAGCAATTAAATATTGAAAAGAATACATCTAGGCTTAAAAATATTCTCTTTTCATACAACGCTCAATATTTATAATTAAAACATTTATCATTTTGCAGAACAAAAACAGAAGGAATGGGATTCGTACTTACCAAGGATCAGAACCAAAGCCAGTTCTGTTCAGAAAAGCTCAGCTTCTTGACTTGGAACCAAGTTGATCAAAGTGCTCTGTATAAATCCACGCTTTGTTTGTTTTATTGCTGGGCTGTTAAAGTAAACGCTGATTATTGTTGTAGTTTTTGTTGTGTATCAATTCTCCACACCAATTGAGACCGAAGCACATGTGATGTGTGGGATTTTTATTATTATTCTTTCACCTTGCACCAACACTTTTTTACTTTAAATGTTTTTGCTTTTATTTTTATTATTTTATTTTTGTTTTGCAGTTGATCGTTTGCAATTTTTATTTTATTAGCAATTTTTTTTTTTTAAATTTCTTTAGTTATACTTAATTTTCTCTGAAACAAAATTTTTAAATGCAACAATGTTTCGGTATTTTTTTTTTATACACTCTTTTAATTAAGCATGTGGTATGCGGTTCCACACCATTTATGATTATTTCCACTCACACTACGTTTCTTCTATACGAATTCAATACGAAAATGAAACGAAAACGAAACGAAAACTCGTTGTAACCGCTGACTGACAGAGCATCCTCGTCTCTTGTAGTCGCTGCGAATTAATTTCGAAAAAAAAGCTTGAAAATATAATCAAAGTAAAAACGGCAACGTAGTAACGACGTAAACGCAGCACTTCACGTCATCAATTCGTTCGAATTCCAATTAAATTAAATATGAGAAACGACTAAAAATACGAGTTTTATTTAAAATATTTTTAAAAAATTTTCAATTTTTTGTTTTCGTAGTTTTTGCGATCGTAGTGTTAGATCGTGAAGCTTAAGGCAGAGAGTTGTACAGAGAGATAGAGAGAGAGAGAGAGAGAGAGAGAGAGAGAGAGAGTGAGAAAGAGGCAGAGAGAATGGCGAAAAACGTCGTTGAAATTTCACTAATTTTAGCACATACAATTTATTTATTTCCTTGTCTTGAGAATGAAATGTCGGCACTTTTCAAGATTTAATAAACTTATTTACAGCTACGTTATCACACGACGCAATAATTTTGGTTTGTTGCAACGTATTTTCCTCGTACTCTTAAGATTTCATTTTTTTTTTTTTTTTGTTAATTTTTTGTGCACTTCTTAGCTACGAATTTGATTTTCTAACGCAACGAACGACCTCGTGGCTTTCAACCGAACAAGTTTTAATACGGACTTTACCTGCTTTCAACTTGGATGCGAACAGACAACTGAAATGGCCTGACAGACCTCAAAATCCGATTAGAAGCAAAATATTCGTTCTTGGCTGTAAAGAAACAGCGACAACAACGAGTACTACTACGCCACGAAGTGCTCCACCAAGCACAATCAAACACATGCACGCACACACGCTATAGAGCTCCACACGGGGTGTTTGTGTGGGTCTGTGATAGAGAGTGAGAGCGTGTGTTTGTGGATCCAAAATATGTGCTTAGATTGGCGGAAAAAGCTATCGTCGAACGTGTTGGTTAAGTTGGTGTGGAACATAGCTTTATTCACCAATCTTTGTTGTTGGTGGGGTGTTTTGTTTGGCGCTATTGCGAGAGTAGTTTTCCGTAACTTGTTGCTTTTCTGCCGCTCTTTTATAAAATAGAAATCTATCAATTTTAAAATATCTTTCTATCTTTAATGCCCTACATCTTATGTGCAGTATTTTTATAAGTTCTGTGTTTTCAACAGCAATAACGCCCATAAAAAGGCGTGTCAGTTGAAGGTATGTGATTCTTTTATTTAATCATGGTCTGATTAGAGTCAAAAATAAGACCTCCAGCGTATTTAAACTATAGCATAAATTGAATCTGCTGTACTGTACTGCTTTTGCGCTCTCGATTAGTTCCGCATTTTGTTTTGTTGTAAATTCTGTTGCTCATTCAAAATATTTAATTTTAATGCGCAAATGTTTACGTTTGCGTAAATTACTTGCACGAGCTCGTCGAGTAAAGCTCTTTATTTTGGTAAATTGTTAATAAAGAGGGTGTGAATTTTTAAATGCTAACAAGGACGTTTGGGGCTCTCGCAAGAAAGAGGAATTGCCAAGTTGGTTGGTTGAAAACAATATCGTGCTCAAATAACACAAACAATATAAGATCTAATCATCAGAAGCTCAGTTCAAGGGTCTTAGGGAGTCTTTTCAAGGGCTGAAAGAGTATCTTTGATATATTAATATCTCTTCTCTGCGAACTCTGAAAGCAAATATTGACTTACCTCCAGACCTACGTCAATCAGTCAAAGTGTTGCAAACTTTTAGTTTTCCGCTGCTAAAATAAATCAAAATTTCGAATTTATCAAAAACCAGTGTTGCAACTATAACTAAGGAGGTCCAGCACAGCGGTTGGACGTGTTTTGAGAATATATTTTTACAATAGGATTAAATAATATTCGCCTTTTTTCTTTAGAAAGGAAATTGTTTAAGCATTTACAAAATGTCTTCAAACAAATTTGTTCACAACAAAACTTGGACTTTTGGGGGTCACGAGATCCAGGACAATCTTAACTCCCCCAGACCCACTGTAGTTACGCCTCTGACAAAAAAGGCATTTGTATGTAACAAAAAAGCAGCAAAATGATACTTCATATATGAAAAATAGTAGGTAACAGAAAAGCTTACATTGACCATTCAATCAAAATGCCACGTGTGGGCAGATAAAAACCAAGTATCGCAAAGAGTAAAAATATCGAAAAATCAAAATATTGTTTAGTCATTTGGCTGTCGCAGAAATACCTACAAATAGCCAATTGTTTTTTTTCTACAACCTCGTAATAAATAATGTAATGTTATGTAATTCGATATGAAATATTGTTTCATCACGGAAATAAATCCCCGATTTACGCAGATTCCCTTTCAAGCTGTTACGCATTTGGGTTCACAATTCAGCAACTGAAACGATTTAAATTCTTTTTCATGAACAAACAAAGGAACCATTCATATTTTTTTGTGAATAAATTCATAAAATACATAAACAAATACGAGCAGAACTAGCACAATTCGTGATATATGTGACAAAAATGTAACTGGGTGATGAAATATTGTTACATTTCAACAACGGTAAGCTTAAAATTGGTGGCGTTAGCCAGGTTATGCATCAACATGGCAGGTAAAGACGAATGAAGACAAAAACGTATTCAACTGCTGAAGTTTTATTTGAAATCAAAACGCAAAACATAGCAAAACTTATTAATTATCCTCTGCCCAAGTTCGAAAATGGGCAGATAGATAAGTGAGAAAGAAAGGAAAACAAATTGAAACCAGAATTGGAAAGCTAAACGAACATGACCCCACTCAAAGATGAAATCGACAAAGTATAAATCGACATAAGAAGACAAGAACTCAGATCACTCATACTCATACTCCAACTCTTTGATATAATATATTTTGGCTATCATGAAACCTAAAGTATTAAAGGCCAAGCTTATGTGAACCAAACACAAATTAAGGAAAGGAGTGAAAAAAGAGACACAACTCCTGTTAACCCTTTTTCGGTAAACTTCTCTGATATAGCGGGCTCGGTACACTGGGATCATTAAATAAACTATACAATTTTTTGAATTGATTGTTTTCTTTTTGTATTTGTATTAGTTTCATAGGCCAAACATATCATTACTTACTGACTTACTTAGGTAGCCATGGCTTACTTGGGTAGCCCATTAGGTAGCCCCATCAGCTCTCGGCAGGGGTGTCTGCTTCGCGCGCGTCTTCTTCAATTTCTTTCACCAAGCGTGGTTAGGGTTTCCTCGGTCTGGTCTATTCATCGGAGACATGGTCTTCTTCTTTGTATTCGACCCTTGGCTTTAGCCTCAAACATCTTTTCCGGTGGAACTTCTTTATCCATACTATAGATATAACCTGCCAGTGTAGTCGCTGAATTGTGATGCGCTGACTAAGACAATGGCTTTGTAGAGCTCATACAGTTCGTGGTTTATTTGAATGCGATGGTCGTCACCAACTCGAACAGAACCAAAGATTTTGCGTAAAACTTTGCTCTAAAAAAAATCTCAAGAGCGGCTGCATCTGTTTCAGATACCACCCATGCCTCAGCGCTATAGAGAAGCACGAGCGTCACGTTTAGTGTCAGTTCTGTCGATCGAGACACGAATTTAGAACTTTATTGATTACTAAACCCCTAGTAGCACCTATAGAAATTGTCACTCTTCGCTTAATCTCTAGGCTAACAGTGATGTTACGGAAATCCTTGCATAAGTTGATGTGAATCCTGGGATTAATTAACAAGTTCTTTCGGCATAAAGTAACGTGGAGATCGAAGATAATGATGGTCTCAGGATTTTTTGGACTGTGATTTCTAAACGCCCGAATGTTTGGAAAACCGCAAACGGGTTCCCGGAACTGCATTTTTAAATCTAGAATATTCCGGGATTGAAAAAACGCATGATTATTCCATTCCTATTACAGACGCAAAACAATTATTGATGGAAGTACGGTCCTAGGCGGCTTCGATTTTTTTAGTAAACAAGAATATTGAAGACACAACAAACACTTTAAGCAAATAACTCACAAGCCAATCTATATATATATACAAGTCAAAATAACTGTTTTTATAGCAACAGTACTAAATTTTTGTGGTATCAATTTGCGATAGAACTTCCTTGCTTAGCTGGCGCTGACAAACCTAAGCTGGTTTGACTCTTCTAAGATCTTGCACCAGCCAATTCTGTTAAGGGCGGGGTAAGATTTTTTAACATTTTTGTTTAACCATTTTTGATATGAGTTCACAATATCTTAAGAATATTGTGTCCAAATTTGAAGTTGATCCGAGCAAAACTAACGGAGATATGAATTTTTAAGTAAGTGTACATCGAACGTACAAACGATTGTATGGAAAACTTTAAAGCGATTTTCCCACAAGTTGTGTTTTCAAAACCCGTGTTCAAAAATGCACAAAAATTAACATTAAAGCTGAAACCCTCACCCCGCCCTTAAGCGTTTCCAGGCGCCGGTTGGAAATTCCAAGCGTCATGTGGTTTTTCTATAGGTCCTCCCAGCGAAGATTCAAGCATCCTCTTATGTATTGGCCGTATAAATACTCAGTATTCCGGATACTGAATCGACTATTTTCTTCACTGGAGCGTCGTCTTCTATTCGCTCAATAAAGATAACAAGAGCTAGACATCTTTCTAATAATCTTTCTGTCGAACGAAACCAAATTTATTTCATAAGAACTGCTGGACGTCCATAGAGCATGAGCTTTGCACGTCTAGAGAGGTCTTTGCTTCCCAATTGCCTGCTGAGAGCATGAACTTTAGCCGTTCGGAGTCAGCATAAAACATGTAGGTCCAGTTCTCGGTCAATTGTGAGCAAACATTTAATAACACACACAATAACATCAGGAGCTGGAAAAGCCAATTTGTTTGTTTTTTTTTAAATGCAGCAAAATTATGTCGGTTCCATTCACTTCACAAAGGTCTTGAAGCGTTTTGACCCAGCCAGCAAGGAACGCTCAAAAGTTGGCTTATACAGCATAAAGAAGATGTACAAGCGGTTCACGGAACTCGTTTTGAACTTAATTATCTTAAAGCTGCATAGAAGCACAACTTGTAACTTTGGGAACTATAAGTTCTTTTACCTGAAATTGACACCATAAAGCAGGTTTAGGTGTGGCAAGCTCCACAACGTATCTTTCAGCAGCTTTAGGTGTGACAAGTTCTACAACGGACCATAAAGCAGCTTCGAAGTGCCATGGAACTTATTTTGCCTCTTTAAACAGCTGTAGAGGGAACTCATATGTAGATATCGACTCATTTTGCTGGATGAGAAGTTGCTAGTCGTTTTCTCGAAAATCCGAGAACAGCTTATGTTACGGTATTCAAGCTTTTGTGTAGGGGACAGCCAGTGCAACCAACGTGAATATTTTGTCGCTGTGGCAAAGTTAATCATCATTAATCCGTTTTCGCTTACATAACTCATATGCATATAAGGCTGAGTTTTGGAAAATTAAATCTTCACACGGATTATGGCAAATCGTTCGTTCACGGGTGTAAATCGCAGGACATGATGCCATAGTATCTAACTTACTTTATTAGATAGCGCTTACAACCGTTGATCGTTTTTGGTCTTGGCTAAGAATTTTCGCCAGCCTCTTTTGTCGTGCGCATCGTCAGGTTATCCAATGCCTAATCTTTCCAACAGAGATGCGGTCTTCCTCGTCAACATTGACCGCCGCTGGGTACCGAATCAAATAATTTTTCGCTGGAGCATCGTCGTTCATTCTCTCGACATGACCTAGCCAGCGAAGTTGCTCAAGTTTAATACGCTTGACTGTATCGATGTCGTCATATAGCTCATACTGCTCATGGTTCCATCGTATTCGATACTCGCCATTGACGCTGATTGCACCATAGATCTTGCGAAGGATTTTCACTCGAACGCTCCCAAAGTCCTTTTATCAGAGCTGCTCAACGTCCAGGTTTGTGATGCGTATAGTAGGACGGGCATGATTATTGACTAATAGAGCGTCAATTTTATTCGTCAAGAGAGAACTCTGCTTCTCAATTGCCTACTGAGCTCAAAGTAAAACCTGTTGTCAAGAGTTGTCCTTCCTTTACTCTCAATGCTGATATCATTTGACGAATTTATGCTGGATCACAGGTAGACGAAGTCCTTAACAACCTCAAAGGAAGAGTTGTGAACAATGACGTGGTTTCCAAGACGCTGGGACTGTTTGTTTGTTGACGCAAGATACTTCGTTTTATCTGCATGCACTGCACGGCCCAGTCTACTTGACTCTTTTTCTAACCTGAAGAATGCTGCACTGACTTCGCGCGTATTGTGGCCAATGATGTAAATATCATTAGCGTACGCTGGCAGCATTACACTTTTATAGAAAATTGTGCCACTGCGTCTCAGGTCAGCAGCTTGGATGATCTTCTCCATGAATATATTGAATATTTTTAAAAAATTACTTTGTCTGAAACCTTGCTTGATATTGAAAGGAGGGGAGAGGTGCCTCCCGATTTTCACTGCGCTGCTGGTGTTACTCAGTGTAATACTGCAAAGAAGTATTAACTTTGCAGGTATACCAAATTCAGACATGATGGAATATATGTAGGTGACTCCTTGTTGGTCTGCCGCAGGCGGCTTTGTAATCAACAAAAATATGATGTGTGTCGATTTGTTTTTCAAGGGTCTTTTCCAAGATTTGTCGGAGAGTAAAAATCTGGTCCATGGTGGACTTTCCAGTAATGCTCGACAGGACCTTTATATGCGATATGAAGAAGGCTTATCCCAAGTTAATTGGCCCAAATGGTGGGATCGCCTTTCTTTTGGATTAGACAGAGCACACTCAGGTTCCAATCATCTGGAATGTATTCCTCGGACCATATTCTGCGTGTGCCTCCGATCTTAAACAGCTCAGCCGGTAAGACATCGGCTACTGTGGTTTTGTTGTTTTAAGCCAAGCTATAGCTGTTAAGGCCTCTTTTTAGTAGGGCAGTGGAACTTGGGGTATCCAGGATATTATCTCTATTGGCAGGATTGTCGTCATTTAAAAGACTAGAAAAGTATTTTTCTTCCCTCCTCTTCTCTCGGTATCGCTCCATAACAGCACGCGTTACAACCGACTGCAGGGTGGGTTTGTAGGCGGTTTCCTTTGTAGGAAGGCTTTGTTTGTAGGCTTTGTAGGCAGTGACGTCACGACACTCCTGGTCGTGCCACTGGTTTTGCAGCCATATGCATAGATGCAGCCGTATGCATAGAGTGGGATATGTGCGTTCACTGTGTGCATATATCGTCGATCGGAGTGCTTTCTTAGAGCAGGAGAGAGTCGAGTAGCGAAGGCTTTGGCTGTCCGTTTTGACTGCAACTTATCGACGTCTAGCTTTCTCTGTGTAGGATTGCGAGCATTCTTAGCTGCGCACAGAGATTTGTGCATCTTGGCTACGACAAGATAGCGATTCGAGTCTATGTTTGCACCGCGTATTGTGCGTACGTCTAGAACACTGGAAGAGTGCCTTCCGTCAATCAAAACGTGACCAATTTGGTTGCATATTTTTTGACCAAGTGTCAGCCAGGTGGTGACCGTGGCATACAGGTTAAGTGTGTGGCCTGGCATGCTCGGAGGCCAGGTTCGATCCCCAGCCTCGGCAAAAAGTTTTTTTCAATAAAAAATTTTTCTGATCGGTCACCACCTCTCTGCAGACAATGGCAAACCTCAGAGAGTAAATAATGCCATGTAAAACTTCTTGAGAACAAGAACTTTAGCCGTTCGGAGTCGGCATAAAATATGTAGGTCCAGTTCTCGGTCAATTGTGTGCAAATATTTAATAACACACACAACACAATTGATCATAAGAAGCTCGGTCAAAGTTCTTTCAAAGGCTGAAATGGCCAATTTGTTGTTTTTTGTTTTTTGACAGCCAGGTGGCCTTATGAAAATTGAGATGCTTAAATCTAGTGCTAAATCCATTTTTCGTGCTGTGGCGAAATCAATAAACCTCATTTCGTTATCGAATGAGTTGTCGTGGAGGACGAACTTTCCGACTGTTACACTAAATATGTTTTCCTTAGCCATCTTGGCGTTGAAGTCACCAAGCATGATTTTAATGTCATGAGAGGGGCAGCGCTCGTATGTATGGGAGTGAATGGCATGACATGATGCCTTATTCCCTTGCCAACTACAAATCCGCATCCAAACTCGTGCTTCTCCACATGGCCGCTGTAGTAGATATCACAGGATGCTTGCCGTAAGCAACCCTGTCCCTTCTATCGCATTTCTTGGATTGCACCGAGATCAGCTTTTTGTCTTTAAAAGATATATTAATAGTTGGATAGAGGCACCATCCCAAATTTAAATGGGGAAATTCCAAGTGCATATCCGTAAATCATTATCAGTTTTTCGTTTTCGGTAGTCGTAATCTGATTTGGATATCATTCTTTCATTTATTCTTGTACGTTTCATTAAAATATTTTATTACGTGCTGGGCTTCAAACCTAACGCACAACCTTTGCTTGATGGCCAAAGGAAACTGGCTGCTCAAATTCGCCACCAAGACTGTTGGGTGATAGTTTTGGACATTTCCAGGAGACACCAAGTGGAGGTTTGTGTCGACTTGAGAAAATTTCGAAATGGATAATGCTGTCCTCGCCAAGTTGAGGCTGTACGACACGTTACCATGTGAAGATCGCCCCTTTATCTCCCCATAATATCTGGCTTACTTTAAATCCTGATCCAAACTGTAAAAGATAACAGGGTGTTCGTCTTTAGTAACCATGCTCCTTCGATTAAATTTATTGGATTACAGTGATATCAGATTTGTATCTTTCTTAGATTTAAATCAAATGGATAGAAGCACCATCTCAATTAAGAGTTCGAACATTCCAAGTGCCTTTCTGTAGTCGTCATCAAATTTGGAAATCAGTTTGCTCTTTTTCTTAGCAGGTTCATTGAATGCTGTTTATGTTGTGGACTTAAAACCCGACACATGACCTTTTTTGGAAGGCCAAACGGGCTCCACACCGTTAAAGAAACGTTTATATTTCTGTTTCTAGGTATACCATGCAGAGTTTTGAGTTTACTTGAGACGATTTCGACATGGATAATGCTGGTCTTATCACGTTGAGGCAATCAGACAAGTTTCCAAGTTCCGCTTGGCTTTCCCTTTTTCACTGCTCTATTGTTTACTTTAATTTATAGATCGTAGAAATAACTCCCATTCATTCATTGTACCCTGAATCGATTACATCTTAAGAACTGTTATGTTCAGAACTTAATGATTGGTACAGTTATTAGCCACAATACGTAGCAAACTCAAAATAAACTCATAAACTCAAAACATCGATAATACTCCGTTTTATCAAAACAAAATGTAAACAATTCTCAAAATGATTCAAGACACTAAAGTACGCATGATCAAAGTGCGCACATAAAACAGATCAACTTCACGCAACGCATAAATTATTTAACTTCCGGTTTATGGTGCAAAGCTTCATAAAGCTTCTTGTAAATGCGCGCAAAACTTAGTTTCGTCAAGATGTATAACAACAACACAACAATACAAACAAATAGATAAATAACGTTTATTCGAAATGAACCACGAAATTCATCATCCACAGTTCATTCAAACTTAGAAACACGTGGTTTTTGGATTCATTAATTTACTGAATAAAAAAAAAAAACACAAACAAAACAACTTAAATACACGCTAGAAATAAGAATGAAATCGCACGGTAAAAAATAGCAATAAAAGAAAACAATGTCTGAGCAATAAAAGAGCAGCACATGGTACAAGCATATAAATAAATGTTTGGGGCTGGTACTGTCATTGCTTGTTTTGTGCAGAATGTGATTGATTGCAGAGAAGGGGTTAAATACTTGTGGCGGTCAGGGCCAGAAGGTAGGCAAGAACTTGATGCGTAGTTTTCTATACAAAATTTGCTCATAGCTAAACCTAACCTTACCTAATATGTGTGCGAACAATGGTCACTGTGCGAAAGAGCGAACAGAAGTGAAGTGGAAGAATTGCGTCGTAGTTGTTAGCATTCACGACAATAGAAATAACAAAACGAGGGAAACCACAAGCCAACATAGCTGCTACATAGATACATACATCGTATAGAGTGTGAAAGAGCAGATACTAACTCAGGCAACGTTGTTCATTATATCGTGATGGTAATACCTGAGTCTTATGGGAGCAACATAAGACGACGAACCAGCAACGAAAAGTAGACAAACATACAGACATATTCACGCGCTCTGAGTGCTGCTCTAATTCACTCTGTGCTCTTTTGGGGTGACGCAGCACTCCACAAGCTCCAAGTGATGTGGAGTGGAGCAGTAGCTCCTGTTGCTGCCGAACCTTCTTATATGCGTTCGTTAAACGGTTCGTAGTTTGGGCTTTCTTAAGGCGCGTCATCTTTCAAGTACGCAATAGTGTTGCTTTCTTTGACGCTAGAATGAGATGCAATGCATTCGATGTTTCTTTTTACTTTCCGACATTATGCGACAGGTTGATAAATTAAAATCATTCGCATTAACAATCGTCGGTTATCCTGATTGCCGTCGGGTTTCTTCGTTCATTATATGCATTGTAAGGTTCGCATTGCGTGCTGTTACTTTGGTACCGCTTTATTGTGGCCCCGCTCTGTGATGGGTGTTGACCAATTGCCACTTGCCATTAGAGCTGGATTCTGCGCAGGGTATCCCGATTTATAATAGGCTGCTGCGGTGTCCTTAACTAGAGGACACGTTCGTTTATTCGATTGGAAATGGCATCGAATGAATTTAGGTACCACTAAGCGGTTGCATTCAGTGGTGCCTGAACAGCTGTCGGATGTAGTCATGCGATGTTTGGTTAATGCATTGCTTTGTGGAGGGATGATTTCTTGTGTCAGGATATGCTTCTAAAAGAGATTCACATGACGAAAATATCTTCGATAATAAATTTAAAAGTAAAGTCAGTTAGAACTTTATATAAGGCATTCAAAACTTTGGCATGAATAACCAAGAGAAAGAATATCTAAAAAAATAATATATCTACGCTATTTTGTGGTGTTAGCATTTATTGATTTGGATTGTGTGGTATAAAAATAAGTCTGTTTGAGTTTGGAAGTAACAGGTATCTCCTACATAAGTAGAGGGCACATGGAAACTTTTTCAATATTCTGAAAGATTTTTGGAATTCCTTATTTCGACAGCCTAATTCTAATACGACGTAAATCAAAACTATCTACTTTTCAGACAGCAAAGAAAACTGTTTAAGATTTTGAAGTAGTTCATGCTCCTTTTTTCAAACAAACATTAAGAACTACAAATGAGCATAGATGAAGTTTTGCTTAACCCTAGGATGTTCGGCTACCTAAGAGGTGGCAAGTGACACTGCTGGGTCTCACGAGGCCCATAAGCCATGATCAGCTGTTCTTTCGATTTTCATCCAGCTAAGTGTCAAATCGGTAAAGATTATTACTTGAGAGTACTGTATAACACAGCAGCTGAGGAGTGATGTTATAATTAGAGGTTTTAAGGGGGGGGTGTGGGGTCGGTATGCCTTAAGAACATTTGTTTACTGTTTTAAGCTTGGTACACATATTAACATGGATCCAAGGATCTGTACTATTGAATTTTTTTGGAATCCGCCCTCGGACACGCCTACCTCTCATTCCACAACATAATAAAAATCACTACATAGAGAGTTGTATTTAAGCTACAGAAATAAAATTTGATATCTATGTATTTTATATAAAATTGTAGACTACCACAAAAAATGGGCGTTATCCGCCCATAAACTCGTTCATCTACCATACAACCCAAATATTAAAAACTCTATAAAGATTCTTTCATTTGAGCTACAGGAATAAAACTTGGTATGTGAGCATTCTATATCAAATTAAAGGTGTGCATAAGAAAAAAAGTGTCATCTGCAAATGAACACACCCACCTATCATACAACTCACTATAGTGAAAACTTTAAAAAGACGTTTTTATATGAGCTACAAAGATTAAACTTGGTGAGTATGTTATATTTATAATGTGCACAATAATTTGTACTATAAAATGTACTATAATGTGTACAAAAAAGGGGCTTTATCCGCCCAAAAACATGTAAAAAAGAAAAATTGGGGTAGGTCAAGGGTTAAGTACGACCCAATGGTCGTACAGGTTTAAGAATATCGAAAAACGTAAAAGGTAAGAAACTGTTTACCAACTAAAATAATTTTGGCCGCCAAAATCGATATAATACCCCTATGTGTGATAGTTGGAATGATTCGTGAATAATAAATGCCGCCACACACATACACATGCAGTGTAATAATATTACCGAACGTGACCGTGGTGACCGTGGCATGCCGGTTAAGTGTGTGGCTTAGCATGCTCGGAGCCCGGGTTCGATCCCCAGCCGTGGCGAAAAATTTTTTCAATAAAAAATTTTTCTGATCGGTCACCACCTCTCTGCAGACAATGGCAAACCTCAGAGAGTAAAATAATGCCATGTAAAGCTTCTTGAGAACATGAGCCGTTCGGAGTCGGCATAAAACATGTAGGTCCAGTTCTCGGTCAATTGTGTGCAAAATTTAATAACACACACAACACAATCGATCCTAAGATGCTCGGTCAAAGTCCTTTCAAGGGCTGAAATGGCCAATTTGTTTTTTTTTTTTTTTTTTATGCATTTCCATACGTTTAACAGATAGGCCTCCTCAGGCCCAGCAGGTGCACTTACCACCTTCATACATAAACTGATGAGATTTGTTCAACTAAATTAATGCAAATAATAATAATGTAGATGGTTTTGTTCCGTCAACACAACATAAGCGGTAGTTGGCATCAAATATTTCGGCGCGCAGAACCAAGAAAAAAATTTTACAACAATTCAAAGTCAAAATGGGCCTCGAAAAGCCCAGCCATACATCCTAGGGTTAAGGTACCTAAATCGCTAATAATCATTATTATAGATACAAAATATTTAATATCGTCTTATCAGAATCCAATAATATAATATACGAAATTATTATTTTTTTAAATAAAATTTATTTATTCTTCAAACCAGTACGAGTTTACCAGGGGTCATCAACTAATACCAACTGTAGGAAATATATTTCAACAATCTATGTTCTTGGGAAGGTGGTTAATAAGCTGATGTAGCTTATGCTTAAAATTTGTTGTCTTTTTAATTTTTTTAATAAATAATATTTTGAATTTTAGCACTGTTTATTACCTAGATTGCATTGCACCTTATCTTATGTAATTTCATATTCTTCAAGTACTGTTGTATCCATACTACTTTCGGTGTCTCTCACGTAAGTCGAGCAATTCCTTTGTGATTCTTCTGGGCAATAACTAATACTGATGGTATCTAGCGAGAGCGTTGATAAAATTAAAGAATTGGCAAAAAAATAATATTTCAAAATTAAAAGGGTCAATATGAATCAAACAGCAAAATTTTTTATAACTTCATATAAGCCTGCAGTATATGGCAGACATAACTTTTGCTAACCAGAATTTGTTCCATAGTGTTATTTGATTAATTTTTAATTTTGATTTTTTTTCAATTTATGTGAATTTAAAACGTATACAAAGGGAAAAACCTATGAACTCATTACATAAATGTATGTACTCATGGCATAGTTTTCTTCACACATGTTGAAATCTGTATTGATTAAATAATGCTTTTAAGAGGTGCTTTAGTCAATCAAGAATTCTATGTACTCAACACATAAATATTTGTCGTGAATTCATGGATGTATGTGGTGGGTACATTCAGACTGTACCCATCACAAACTGTTGCTAGCGATATTATATAATGAGTACAGTTCTGATGTACGTATTACATAGATTATTAACCCATTACATAAAATCATGTAGAATATTTGTGATGAGTACAGTGTGTTAGAACAATTTTCATATACTCAGTACACACAGAATTTACTCATTACATATTTTTATGTAATTAGTACATACATAAAAATTTATTCAGTATATATTTATAGTACATACATTTATGTCATGAGTACATACATAATTTGCTTATTACATAATTTTAAAACATAATTTTATGTCATGATTACATACATAATGTATTTACCTCTCAACAAATGCAATGGATAACTTTTAACCAACCACTTTTAACCAATAACGAAACCCAGCCATTTTTATCTTATCCATTCATCGCTTTTGTTCTAGAGTACAGTGGATAAACTCATTCCCCCCCTCTGATTGTTACTGGCTATGGAGGTGTTGCTTATTTGAAAATCAAGAAACGAATGACATAAAACAGCAAAATCGTGTGTCGATGTGCAACCGATACGTGTACTGAGTATTTTATGTAGGTACTGAAAAATGTGTCACTTCAAACATAAAAGGGGGACGTGTACTGTAACCATATTTTATGTATTGACTACATTTATTGCTTTCATTGATTGGTACACGTTTGCTGTAATGATTATATAGCATGTGAACGATGCACATAGGGGTATTTGGCTCGAAAAACCGCTCATTAATCAATTTCTCAAAATGTAAAGTTGAGAAGTGAAATTCTTTTCTAGCTTTTGTAAATACTCATTAAATAAGGTACCGTTTGTTTTTTTTAATTTTAATGCACACACTTCGTCGCAGCATCAGTTGAAAGTCATCGATCGTAAGCTTGCATTGTGATTGAGTTAATTTGAGTGAAAAAGATCACATCTAAATAAATATTTTTTTTTCGTTTTTAATATTGTGAAAAAAGTTTGTTGCTATGGAAGATTTTGCTGCAGGTGTGTACTTTAAAATAAAACTTTTTTTATGGATATTGAAGCTTTATTTATATAGATATAGAATTTGTTATGAATGTATGAAAATGGGAAATTTTTTTAATATTTTTTTTTTTTAGTATTTTCCTTTTGTTATGTTATTTGGTGTTATTGGGTAACATTTTTGGTATAAGCTAATGCAGAAAAATGTCAAAAAGCAAAAACCGAAAAAAAATGCTGCCCGAAACCACCCCCCCTCCATATTTCATTGTCTTTGATAAGTGTCTAGTTTGAAGTCCAAAATACAATTAACGGGTGACATTACATTGGCCGTTTTTTTAAATTGACTTTTTTTATAATTTTGTATTTTAGTAAATATTCTTAAGGTACTAAGAAAAAAATTTCATTGAAAAATTTTTACGGGTTCAAAAGTTGAAGCCGGATAAGTGAGAGCGCATTTTTATCTTTCCTTGCATTTTTCTGTGTTCACAAACTTTGAAGGCGTTTATCTCGAAACCATGTTCTTCGTACTGGTTGCGGCACTAGCGGGTTCATTTTTTGAGGAATTTTTTTTTTGATTTTTTTGTATTTTTTAAACTTGATTCGCTATCTTACGACACGAGCTTTTTTTAGTTTTTTTTTCGATTTTTATGAATTTTTAAAGTCAATATTTTTTTTCGAAAAACACACTTTGAAATTTGGAACATCACCAAAAAGTGAAAAAAAAAATGTTAAAAAAAGCTCCTATCATACGATAACCAATTTTGTTAAGATTTAAAAAAGTCATTTTTTTTCCCAATTGGACAATTTTTGCGACTCCCAGAGCTGCAACCACAAGGCCCCGTTTTTTTCTCTGCCGCCAGTTTGGAGCTCTATAAAACCATTTTGGAGTGAAAAATATATTTTTTTAATTTTTTTTCTTGTAATGTGTTCAATTCTCTACAATAATAAAAAAAAAACATTTTGGAAAAATGTTTGTTTTTGACTGAGTTATGAATTTTTCAAAAAAAGGTCTGTTATCTCTGCCGCGAATGTTAAGTCCCCCCTTAAGAAACTTAATTTACACCTTGATTTGATCGAAACAAGCTTTATAGCCCTTTTCAAGTTCTTTTGGGTAAGTTTCATTTGCTTAGGACAAACAAATATTTTTGAGCGGTTTTTCGAGCCAAATACCCCTATGTGCGATGCCGTGTTGCATGCGAGAAATGTACTGAGTCTATATTTTATGTATTGAGTAAATTTTGGTGACAAGGGGGCGACCTTCACACTGCAACGTGTCTGATTTATCCGTTTAGCTGTCGGCTAATTTGAGCGGCAATGTGTCCTCTAGACAATAAACTTGAGGGGTCTCTAAAAAACATTAAAAATGGAATGTGCGTTCGCTTTTGGCCCCAACCATATTACTTATTTCCCAATGAAAACTAAAGCTATCTCGGATATGAACCCTTACTACGTTGACGACCACCACAAACGAAAAACGGACAATGATTTACGGATATGCACCTGGAATGTCCGGACCCATTTTAGGGAAGGTGCCTCTGTCCAACTGGCGGAAGCCCTCGAACAAATAAAGGCTGATATCACCGCCATCAAGGAGATGCGATGGAAAGGACAAGGCTGCTTTAAGAGAGCAGACTGCGATATTTACTACAGCTGCCATGCGGAGAAGTGCGAATTTGGATGCGGATTCATCGTAAGCCGGAAACTACGTCATCTTGTTTCCTGGTTCTTACCAGTGAACGACAGAACGACAGGCTGGCGACAATCAAGGCTATATTCTTGCACATTTTTTGCGCACATGCCCGACGGAGGAAAAGGACGATGCTGTCAAGGACACCTTCTACGCGAGCCTAGAGGACGTGTATAATTGCTGCCCGGTCCATGACGTGAAAATAGTTATCGGCGATTTTAACGCCAAGGTCGGAAAAGATGGCATCTTTGGCTACACTATCCGTCAGTTCAGTCTCCATGAGACCATTTCGAATAACGGTCTAAGACTGATCGACTTCGCCGCGGCACGAAACATGGTAATTAGTAGCACCCGATTCCAACACTTCGATATCCAAAAGGCAACCTGGCTGTCCCCGGATCAAACAACGCGAAACCAAATTGATCATGTTGTGATCGACGGAAGGCACGCTTCAAGTGTACTGGATGTGCGCACATTTCGGGGGGTCAATATTGACTGCTACCATTATCTTGTTGCAGCCAAGGTCCGCATGCCATTGTGCAATGCGAAATAAAACGCACAGTTATGCAAGGAATGCTTGATGTTGATAAGCTGCTATCACAACGGACCGCCGAGGCCTACTCCGCTCAACTCTCGGTTAAGCTCAATCAACCTTACTCTTGCCTCGACGACGCTGGCGGACTTTAAGCTATCCGACTACCATGCGCACTGCTGCTGAAGATGTCATTGGTTTTTGGCGCCCGCAACCTTGCAACCAATGGTATGACCAGGAGTATCGCAACGAGACAGCAGCAAAATACGCCGCATATAAATAGACGCTGCAGTCAGCTGCAACTTGAGCCATGCACGAAAACTATCGCTGAGAGCAGGAAAAGCGGGAAAGAGAAAAAATTGAGGAGTACCAGGGCAAGAAGGATGCTTGAAAATTCTACCAGCAGGTTAAGCGTCTCACCCAAGGTTTCAAACCCGGAGCATCCACTTGTAGAGATGAGAATGGTGATCTGGTTACAGAAACGCAGTGCACATTGAAATTATGGAGACAGGATTTTTCCAATCTGCTTGCAAGCGACGATACCAACAATTGCGCCCTCGGAGAATGCAGTCAGTCACCACCAATCGACGATGATGAAGTAGAAATTCCCCACCTAGCCATGACGAGGTTAAAGTTGCTATCCAGCGACTCAAAGACAACAAAACCGCAGGTGCTGACGGCCTGGCTGCTGAGTTGCTTAAAACCGGTGGCGGTGAATTGATAAGGTGCATGCATCAACCCATCAGCAAGATATGGCTAGAGGAAAGCATGCCCGAGGATTGGAATCTCAGTGTGTTTGTTCCTTTACTTAAGAAAGGAGACCCCGACAATCTGCGCCAACTACCGAGGTATCAGTCTTATTTCCATCGAATTAAAGGTTCTTTCGAGCGTATTGTGTGAAAGATTGAAGCCGCATACCAAAACACTGATTGGACCATATCAGTGTGGCTTTTGTCCTGGCAAGTCCACCATAGACCAGATTTTTACACAACGCCAAATCCTGGAGAAAACCCACGAAAACCAAATCGACACCCTTCATCTCTTTGTTGATTACAAAACTGCGTGCGATAGCCCGATTCGGGATTGCCTGTACGCAAAAATGTCTGAGTTCGGCATACCTGCAAAGTTTATAAGACTCAACAGGATGACGTTGAGCAATACATGTAGCTCCGTTAAGGTAGGAAATGACCTCTCCGAGACATTTTATACCGAACGACCGAAGCAACAATTCTTAAGAGTCGAGCACTTGACGAAAAATTTTATTTTTGAACTAGATCCTATAGCTATCTTCAACAAAAGCAATACGCTTACAGATTAATTACAGCAAAGCTAGTTGTCTATAAGTTTTCTGTTCTATTTCACATTATCTCACAGTAGTTTAAGAGAGTTGTGTTATAAGAGCATTCCTGTGAAGATTCTGTATCTTACAAGCCATGTCTTACAGACTTCTACAAGACTTCAGCTATCAGAGTCAAACTCTGAAGAGTTTAAGCTTTATAGAAAAAGTCTTATAGACATTTCCAAGGCTTATATTGAAGGAGTTCTGATCTGTTCTGGTATACTGCAACACCAAGGGCCCTGTAAGTGTCAATAAAGAGTATTTTATATCCTAAAATGACATTTGTCTTTGTATAAGAACAACGGTCTGACAAGAAGATTACAACTCTGATTTTAAGAGTAGCGGTCTGGCTAGAAGAGTATCACTCTGATTGTGAGAGCAACGGTCTGACTAGAAGAGTATCACTCTGATTATAAGAGTAGCGAACTGATTAGAAGAGTATCACTCTGTTTATAAGAGCAACGGTCTGACTACAAGAGTATCACTCTGATTATAAGAGCAACGGTCTGAGTAGTGAATGCTTTTTCAAAATGGTGGCCCAACAAATTTCGCGTTTAACCCATCTCGTAGAATATACAACTCTTATATGTGACTTACTTAAGTATATTATTTTTGCAGTAAGAGCTGTTATCTGGTATGGAGCATCAACTCTAAAACTGCCTTACAGTGCATTTATTGAGAGTAAAGTATAATATGTTAATTAAATAAATCTTTTAATGTTGATTTTTGCGAAAGGGGACAGCTTCTAACCGAGGTGCAATATAAGATTCATACGGCAATGCTTCCATCGCAATGAAATTTATGCCTTTATGTGATAAAATTACACCACGCATATACAATATCATAGATATAATAATTTGGGAAGTATTGTTTGTATAAATAATCCTAATAAAAAATATTTGATTGTGTTCATGTTTACGTATTTATGTTTTAATTCTCTTAAGAGTATATATCTGCAATAGATCTGTAAGTCTTGTCTAAGACAGTGTTTCTAAGACTGTTGATCTTGTTTCAGTGGTCTAAGAGGTCGATATGAGGGCGCTCTTAAAATAACAACTCGTACTTATATAGTGCCAAAATGAGCTTAGAAGAGATTTACAAGTATCTTACAGATATCGTTTAGAGATAATCGTAAGTGTGTCATTCTTAATAATTTCTCTTCAGGAAGTCTTTAAGATAAAATAAAGATTGCAATTGTTGCTTGGGGAGGTTTCAGAGAAGGCATCCCACCATCATGCGATCTCTTCAATTTCATCATGGAGGGGATGTACATCGAAATGGTACCATTTTCTAAAAAGGTGTCCAGCTCCTTGCGTATGCTGATGATATTGATATTATCGGCCGAACCAAGAGAGATGTTGCTACTACTTTCGCCGCTATCGGAAAGGAATCGGCCAAAGTGAGTTTGATGGTGAACAAGGGCAAAGCAGGCAAATATAACTTTGAAGTAGACAAGAAGTTTACATACCTTGACACCGTCGTAAATGGCAACAACAATGTCAGCGTGGAGATTAAGCGAAGAATTGCTAATAGGTGCTACTACGATCTTAGTAAGGAACTAAGTTCGAGAGGCCTCTTTCGGTCGAAAAAACTAACAACCTACAAGACGCTCATCATAGTTATGTAGTTCTCTATGGTGATGGGCAGTATGGCCTTGGGTAGTATCTACGACATCCAATCTCGGAATTTCGAAAATCTGGGATCGCGGACTGTCTCGCAAGTCCCGGGGTTTTAATGCCTGAAATTCCGGTATTTATGGAATTCTGAGATTCGAAATGCTTTCAAATTACTGGCTTAGGTTGATTTTTCCGATTTTCTTCATAAATTTAGATGAAACACAAGAATTTATTGAACAGTTCATTTCAAATAATCAAAAATTATTTGTAAAAATTGCTTGTAACTCTTTTTTCAGCAATGAATTTTTATTGAAATTTTAATGAAGAACTAGCAATAATGCAACACTATAGTTGACATTCGAGTTATATCTGCGTACAACACTGTTTGCTTATGTCAGCTGGTTGGTATAAAAGAATTGTTTGCTACACTGAGCTAAAAAACAACGTAAAATCAAAGAAAACCACTTCGATTCAAATATTTTTCGGAACAATTTGGCACCAAACACGAAAATATTCAATTCGAAGTGTTTCCACTTCGAAAAACACAAATCCAATTTGATGTTATTTTCACTTTAAACTAAAGTTTTAAGCACTTTGAAATGAAAAGCATTCCACTTCAATTTAACGTGGATTGAGATTTAATTCAATAAGGAATCATATTCAATTCAAATACTTACATCTTTATTTTAAATGCACTATAGCTTTGATTCCAAATCGTTATATTAATGAATCAAAGTGAAAATAGCTTTGAATCAAATCCTCAAAATTTTTGATATCACATGGATACATACAAATAAGTAAAACAATATTATTTTTTTCAGAAATTTTCTTTTATTGACACATAAAAAACATTTGGTAAATTACTTTAACTAATTAATTATTCGGAAATACTAAAATATATTAATCTAAATAAGTATTGTATTTACAGATTGTATTATGTCGAGCTCAAGCAATAACTTGTAGGTACCTTAAATATTAAAAAAATGCCGTCTTGTTTCCTCCATAAAAAGAACTTCTCTCAGAATTCAGTCCAGAGCCCAATGTTAGCAATTACTTATTAATATCGTCTTCATTTGAATTTACTGCTTTTGTTTACACATTAACTTAACATGAACTTAAGCAGGATTTACTTTCCAGCTTCCGCACTTTATTTCAGAAAACTAAAACTATTTTTATATTTTATTTTGACACATGATAGTATGCAACTTCAAATTGAAGTGTCTTCCACTTCGTTTTCACTTTTGACGACTTCAACTGTAAACAATGTAATTTTTCAACTTATTTTCGAATTTGATATACTTCATTGAAAATAAGAGTAAGTGTATTCATCATTATTTTGAAGTTTTTCTACTTCTTTTTGAATAACAAAATGATTTCATATTTGATTTGAAGGCTTTCATGGTGAATTTAAAGATGATTTTTTAAAAATGGAACAACGTAAAATTGATACGATATTATTTAATTTTAAGTTGCGATTTTTCCCTGAGTGTATTTTGCATAAATGACTTAATAACAGCCTTGTCTTTTTTTTACAGAGTTCACCGGAAAAGACGAATATATTCTACATAAATGCAAAGCGAAGGACAAAGGCTCAGCCTGGTATGAATTTTGGCGCACAGGTAAAATAATGAAACTGCCAAATGCAAATAATGTCGGGTGGTCTTAAAAACAAAAAAAATCAAAAAAGGATCAACTAAAGGCCTATAAACCAACTAGAAATCGCTCAAAATTTCTATAAATCGCCAAACCGAGGATTAACACGACGACCAACCAATCAGCAACATCAACTTTCCACGGAAGCAGACCAAGTGTATTGAGTTCGTTGTGGCTTATAAGTTTCTTATAAACAAAATAGGTTTTTTCTGATTTTCAAATAGCCCCAGCATTCTTAATTATAAATCCCGAAATTTATATTCAGTCCCGGGATTGGAAACCCTAGTAGTATCGCAACCAGATGCAGATGCTCTTGTGGTGTTCGAGAGGAAAGATTATCGCAAAATCTTTGAAGTAGACCAGATGGCGACAAAAGCCGAGGTTCAAGGACGAAGACAAAGACCATGACTCCGATGGATTGAACAGGCCAAGGAAGCCCTAACCGTGCTTAGTGAAACAAATTGGTAAAGGCACGCACGAGGCAGAAGTGCAGTAAGAAAGTAAATTTTTCGTTTTGAAATATATCTGTGAGCAAAAATTAAGCTGCTTGGCTGAGAGCTGCAAGTAAAACATATACATTAGGGGTATTCTCGCAGTATAGCAAAGATACAAAATTTGTGAAAATGCAACCTTGCAATACTGAAATATGCAGCACTGCGGGAGCGCACGAAAGCACAATATTGTGAATATTAAAAGAAATGCTGCGAACAGGCGAAAATAAAAAATTTAAATACTTACGCTAACGCACACGAACTACAATGAATAAATTTGTCTCAATCAGAGTCCACGGCAGCACGTCCACTCAAATCATGGGTGCCAGTGTTCCACAAATTGCACGAATTGCAAAACTTTTATCGCTTGTATTTTGTTGTTGTGTCGTTGCACGGGTTGCAAGATTCTGCAACTTTTGCAATTCTTACACCTTGCAAGGTTTTGCAAGACAGCGAGAATACCCCTATTAAATACTGTAGAATTTTATTGAAATAAAGAAAAACGTAGTTCAAGAAAAAAATACTTTTCTTAGTGTTTGTAGACAAGACAATGTTGTCTTTTTTCAAACAAGAATTTTCCAACATTTTTAAGTGTCAATTCATTAGACAAACTTATGTATATTCAAAACATCGCCATCTATCACTCAATCAGCTGATGGATTACGTTTGACTTATTTTACGAGACCGTTTGCAGGTTTACGAGGTATGTCTTTGATATGACACCATCTGAACAAATGAGCAGAACTAAAGGGTTGAATGCTCCATATAAATGTTTAACCTTTAATCAATGCCATGGATGAAAATTCAACATTTTAAAAAATACATAAAAACCAAAGCAGCAATAAACTTTGAACTGACGCAATGTCACATAATAAAAAATTAATACCAAGAATGGAGAAATGTTCATATGTCGCTCGTAAAAAGTTAAGTTATTGAGAAAAAACTCAATACCATATAGAAATTTTATTAAGAAACACCAAAAGTTCAGCACTAAAACTTTTATTAAGAATACAATAAATGTTGTGGTCGATATGTTGAAGTGACAAAATTGAATAAGTTAAAGAAAGCTGCAAATAATATATAAAATAACGTTCATATAATATTGAAAACACAAATTGCTTTACAAAAACTTTTTATTTAATTTTTATTCCTTACATAATCCACTTTATGTTTCAACGTGAAGCCTTGATCTAAGCAAAATTTTCCACCAAAGACTTTAAAACTTAAAATCTTGTACGAGAACTTGTCCGAAAATGAATCAAGGATACAATTCAATCTAGATATTAAAGAGAACAAGCCATATAAATAGGACGGTTTCTTATATCCCGTTACTTTTCAGCTGATTATTCCATCGGCTGAAATATTATTTGTAATGAGATAATATCCAGAGTTTTATAAAGAACCGAGTCGGACAATTTTTCATTTGTGTAGAAAGTAGAGAATTGGGTGCTCAAGGAATTCTTTTGAAGATTACGTTATCTATAAACAATCGAAATATTTTACGCTTACCTGGTTTTGCCCTTTTTCCAAAAAAAAAAAACAATACACACATCCTTGCGTGAATGCAGTCAAGTAAGAACCTTCAGTTCAGAATGCAAAACTTTATTTAATGTTAAGCACAAAAGTTTTACAAGTTCTTTTTCCACAAGAAAAAGCAACCAAATCAAACAACTAAAAAGAAGAAGATGAAGCATTTTGCGCCCATTACTCTTAATAAAATTGTGGACAAAAACTTTAACGGAAGCTCGGAAAATTTTGGGAAAAAAAAAAATATAACAACGAGTAGAAGAATTTTTGCTGGAATCCCACCCATCCACATACTTACCAAACTGCAAATGGACATCAACAGCTTTGGCCGCCAACGCGTCGTCCGACTTTTAACGGATGTAGAACTGCATCTCCTGCCAGATCAGAACTTCAGGTTTGAGAAATTCACGCAAAAGAAGCGCACAATTTTTGCAAATGAGAAAGGATTGAATGCGTTTACAAGCAATTTTTTGCAGCCTCAATACATAACGCCCCACCATCCAAACCCAACACAACTAACCAACGCACGTCTTGCCACCAAATGAGCACAAGTTTAAAATGAACGCTTAAGAATCAAAAAATTGTGGCAAAAAAAAAAAAATTTTTTGTAAAACTTGCGCTGCAGCAAACTTTAAGGATATAAATTATAGTTTGTGTGATACCTTTGGCACTTTTTTTGCCTGCTTTGTTTTCAGTCATGAAAGAAGATTGGCGCCAAACGGCTGACTTGTACAAATTGCTGTCGGTGTGTAGCATAGTGATGCTACACATGCATACACAAACACACACACATGCACACAAACATAAATACAGACATCGTGCCTGCGAAATAGAAACAGATCAAGATACAAAACATCGACTACCTACAAACTTCAATACCTTAATGCTTACGGTAATAGATTGTTTAACCACTTAGTTGCCTAGCTCCGACTGCGTTGGGAAGGTAAGGACTAAAAAAAAGCGTGCAGTAGTTGTTTCTGTAAAGGTAAACGAATTTTTACTGGTTCTTGTAGAATAAAACATTAAAGTGTCACATGTCTTCAGATACATTTTTATAAAACTAACATACTTACATAGTTGGTGTCAGCCTCTTTTGTGGTCGTGTGTTGGCGCCATTTGGAAATATCAAACTATCCAATATTTGGTCCTTGTAGGACCAGTTCTGGATCAATTATGTGGTTTGTTTGTGCCGTTTTGATGCCTCTACCTTTTATTCTAGTGGGTTTTAGTGTGTGGGTCAAGATGAATGAGATAAGTTTCCATAGAACCATCCAGTTTCGTTAAGGAATATGAGTATTTCGTTGATCCTTGTAGTTGAAAGTTCCTCTAAGTTGTCGAAGAAGGATTTTCCCAGTATGTTTAGCCTATATCTTGCTAGCTTTGGGCAAGCACATAGAAAGTGCAGCACAATTTTCCTTGTGTACTGATTTAAATCCCGGAGCATGCACTTGTAGAGATGAAAAATGTGATCTGATGACAGATACGCAGTGCGCATTTAGATAATGGAGGCAGCATTTTTGCAATCTGCTTGCGGGTGACGATCTCAATATTTCTGCCCTTGGAGAATGCAGTCCAACTCCACAAATCGACGATGATGGAGTGGAAATTCCACCACCTATCCATGACGAGGTTAAAGTTGATATCAAGCGACTCAAAATCAACAAAACAGCAGGTGCTGAATTGTTTAAAACCGGCGGCGGCGAATTGATAAGGTGCATGCATCAACTCATTGGCATTATATGGCTACCGGAAATCATGCCCGATGATTGGCATCTCAGTGTACTTTGTCCTATATTTAAGAAAGGAGACGCAGGGTTGATTGAAAATTAATTCGACAACCACCTTCACTTTGTGAATTATAAAGCTGTGCTCGATAGCCCGATTCAGTATTGCCTGTAAGCAACAATGTCTGAGTTCGTTATACCTGCAAAAATGATAAGACTCTTCAGGAGTAATAAAGTTGAGTAATACATGCAGCTCCGTCAAGTTAGGAAATGACCTCTCTGAAACCTTTTAAACCGAGCGAGGTTTCAGACAAGGCGAACCACTACCATGCGATCTCTTCAGTTTCATAATGGAGGAGATCTTACGAAAGGCAGATCTTCTGGAGATTAAGCGAGTAATAACAATTTCTAATAGGTGCTTCTACAGGCCATGATAGAATAATAAGGTAGGCTCATATTAATATGGCTGCTCAAATATCTATTTTTACACAAACAATACTGTGAGTGCTATAAACGTCAAACGAAAAGGCAACAACAACAAATAGAACAACTCGAATTCGAACAGCTGATTTTGGCATCTAGCTCACTTCCTCTCCAATATGCGCCTACCTTCTTATTCTATCATGCTACAGGCTAAGCAAGCAATTAGGTACCAGAGCCCTCACTCGATCGACAAAACTAACACTCTACAAGACGCTCATCATACCTGTGCTACTCTATGACGCTGATACACCCGCTCTTTGTGTGTTTGAGTGGAAATTTCTTCGCAAAATGTTAAGTCCTTTTCGAGTTGGCGACGACTATCCCGAGAAACAATTTTATATTTTGTTTCAATAAAGTATCTGATAAATGTCCGGTGCTCGTGTCGGTGAATGTTCGACCTCTGCATCGAAAATAGTGCTAGTTTTGGAACATCTTGGGCAGGCACAGTGCACAAACGAAGAACGGATCGGGCACTGGTTGGTTTATTGTGTCCGAATATGATGGCTTGTTTGTTTAACACTTTATTGACATAATTAACATGAGCTTCTAAAACTTTCGTTTGATTTTTTGACATAAGCATTTTAAAGTGAGCTTTTAAAATTTTCGCTTGACATTTTAAAATTAATATTTTAGAAATAGCTTCTAATTCTTCGAACATTTTTTAAAACTCGTTTTTAAATGCAAATTAAAGTTAGAGATGCAAAATCTAGGTTAAACGTTTTCAAATGTAGCACGTTTCTGCTAGTTTGTAGTTTTCTCAGTGTATATTTGTATCATAGAAAGTTTAAGGTATTCCATAATCGGATGAGACGAACTTTAGAGTTTACGTAATTGTTTTTCCTTATTTTTTATATACGTCTAAAAAGAACTCTTTCTCAACACATTCCAAAAATGTTGGCTGCCGAACTTAAACGTAGGGTTTTTTTGACCATTTTTTAAAGCATGTTTTGACTAATTGTGTACCAAAAAAAAGTTTAAACGGTAGTTTTTACGTTTTGTAATAAAAACAAGTAAAGAAAGTCTAAAGTCGGTCTAGGCCGACTATGAAATACCCTAAACCCACTTTTCAATAACAAAAAATTTTTATTGTAAATGGGCGTGTCCGTGGGATAATGAAGCCTATAATTTATGTGCATTTAAATGTTGATGAAAAATGTACACATACCAAGTTTTATTCCCGTAGCTCACAGTTAATGCCTTTATTGTGCTTTCGCTATGGGAGGTGGGCGAGTTTTTGGACGGACTACTCCCAATTTTTGAACACACCTTAGTTTTGGTATAAAAGACATACATACTAAATTTAATTTCTCTATGACAAACATAACCTTATTTATTGAGTTTTCAACTTTTTGGGCTGTATGGGAGGTAGGCGTGTCCGTAGGCGGATGACGTCCATTTTTCAAAACCATCTTTGTCTTGTCATAAAAAACATATGTGCCAAATTTTAGCTCTTTAGGTTAAACACAGGCTTATATATTGCGTTTTCAATTTTTGGGTTGTATGAGAGGTGGGCGTGTCCTTGAGCGGATGACACCCATTTTTCGAAAACATCTTTGCGTTGATACAAAACGCATACATACAAAAGTTTATTGTTGTAGGCTTATTATGAGCTGAGTTATGCAGTTTTCAATTTTTGCGTTGTATGGGAGGTAGGCGTGTCCGTGGGCGGATTCCAAAAATATTCAATAGTGCAGATCCTTGGGTGCATGTGACCATGTGTACCAAGTTTCATCCAATTATCTCTACTGTATACGGACAACACACAGACGGACAGACGGACGGACGGACGGACGGACGGACGGACGGACGGACATGAATAGCTCGACTCACGAGATGACGCTGATCAAGAATATATATACTTTTCTATACCGGACTCGCTTCGTTCTATGCGTTACAAACGTTTGCACAAAGTTAATATACCCTGACCTTTCAGGTTTAGGGTATAAAAAAGTTTAAAAGGTAGTTTTTACGTTTTGTAATAAATTATATAACATTTATGCCTACCTCCTCATGCATGTATAAATTTTAAATGTATTTTTAAATTAAAAGGAAATACTAAATTGTGAGGAACAAAATTTTGATAAATTTTAAACCACAACAAAATTACACAACTACAACAACATCGAAAACATAACAATAACAACCCAGTAGACAATGACAGCGCTGCTAGCAGGCCTTCCTGTGGATTTTGTAGTACTCCCGCGCTCATATATGATATACGCGCTCGTATATATACAATTACACTTTCTTTTTTATATGAAGTGGGACAATTTTTTACGCCTATCGCTCAAAAGAGGCCTAATAGAAGCACTTCTTAAGAATGGCTAAAAGAAGGGGTAAGCAAAAAGTATTAAAAAAATATTTTTTCTTTTAAACCTTTTTCTCGTTATTATATATTACATGATTTTATCAGATTAATTATCAGATGAATTAAGTCAGATTAATTTCAATCTATAATCTTTGATACAGCAGTAATCAGGGCCATCATTATGTCATATTTTTAAACTGATATATATTCTAACTTTAAACGAAAAAGTTGCTCTGAAGTATATGAAAAGTCAGTCTTTGAAGGGAAAAAAGGTTTGATGTGGAAAATGTTTGATGGGAAATAGCACAAATAAGATCTCGTTAGCAAATGCAGCGATTTTGTGTTAAAAAAGGGAAGCTGGAGATAAAATAGATCTTTTTGATCGCTTCCTATCCTCTTCCTGGGTTTCGAGCTTTTCCAAGCCGTCACCCATAGCAGAAATAGATAAATCTTGTACGCTGGAATTCGAGCTTTTCTAAACCGAAATCACCCATAGAAAAAATAGAAAAATCCTCTGTCTTGTGTTTCGAACTTTCCTAAGCGGTCACCCATCCTAGAACCGGTTGTGAGATACGGAGTTTTCAAAGCGATATCTCAATACTATTTCCTAATTTTCTTAAAATTCTAAAAGCTTCACGAGTCAGCAAACGGAGCGAAAACACTGAGATAACGCAGGACATCGAAGGTCATCGCAGGACAACACAGAACAACCGGATGTAAAATAATAATAATAATAGTTGAATAATATAAACGAAAAATAAAACAAATTTATAAAATTTGAAAACTTCATTATTACATTAATGATAGTGAAAAAACATAATCAATAGTATCTTTATTAGTTTTA
This sequence comes from Tetanocera ferruginea, assembly GCA_958299015.1. Classification (NCBI taxonomy): domain Eukaryota; kingdom Metazoa; phylum Arthropoda; class Insecta; order Diptera; family Sciomyzidae; genus Tetanocera; species Tetanocera ferruginea. The sequence continues at coordinate 74,795,136 of OY282642.1, forward strand.
AAAAGAACTTAAGTGCTTTTATACGGCGCTATACCCCTGGCTTAAAAATTTCGTTACAAAATAATGGTATGTACATTTTTCTATTTGTTTTTATCAAATCTGCATTTTATTGATATCCTTCACTTTGGTTATGTGGTATATTAAATTGTTATGCAATAGGTAGTATTTTTGCTATGCAAAATAATACTACCAAAAAATATTTGTTAAAAGCGGGATATGTTATAGGTATACCATATATGAAATATAAAACCCAAAAAAATATAGTTCATAAAAAATTATTTATAAGTTGGATATTTTTAAAAATCCGTTATTTATGTGGCATTTTTCCATAACATAATTTTTAATAAGGTTTGTGGGCGTGTCTTTTATATAGTTATAGTTAATTTTGTAGGATCATTTAATGAGTACTTAACAATTTTAAGGAAACATATAAGATTACCGCTATCGCTTAAATGGGAGGGTAGGCAAGTATCAAGTCGATTTGGCTTATTCTTACACTATTTTGTTATTTCATAAAGTATAAAGTATTTGTTGAGAAAATATACCATATTACCTATGTTGGAGATATTTGAAGTGGCCGTATAAATTGGTTGATTTACTTAATTTTCATGTCAAGTATTTCTTGCTATAAAAAGCCAAAGCTATTTGTATAGCTCTGGAATACTTTTTTGGGGACTGATTTCAAATAATAAATTTAGCTTAGACCTATGAGAGGGGCAAGTGTTATACATCCGATTTAAACGAAATCTTGTATGAATAATTCTTTTACTGTGAAACTAACTTCCATTTCATGACTCTACGGAACGTCTTCCATTACGTTACACTATTTATTTCGACGCATTAAACTGTATGACGCTCTTAATAAACTTTATTTACCTTCGAAATCAAATGCCTCTTCTTAAAAATAATGTCATATCTTCTATGTGAGTGATAGTTTTACAATTTGCACAAAACTCTTATAAGTCAAAACACGTCGAATGTATTTGGCATGCCAACTGAAAAAAAGATGAATACACTTTTACACAAAAAATTCAGTCAATATCAGAGTGTTAAACAACAGCACTGTTCATCTGACTTTCGCTAAAAACGAAATAAACTCGTCTAAGTAAACAGGTACAATAACAGTAATAACTGTTTTAAAGAACCCACTCTCACACTCCGGAAATCGATTTAAATCGATGCTTAACGTATTCTGATTTTCTTGGCAAGGATCTTTGTATTCGACATTTACAGATTTCAATTAGGTTAATGTATTAAAAAAAAAGAAAATGCTGCTTGATTGAAAAATGATTTTGTAGTTACTGTATAGCTTTAGTTTTGACATTAGTTTTGGTTTATATATATATGATGTAGATATACCTTATCTATAACATGCACGTTTTTAATTCAATCCTATCAATCAAAGGTAAAAAATTAGTGATAAGGGAAAAAAAATTGTACTGACCTACCCAGAATGAATGTCGCGCGTGGCACTCTATTTGCGTGCCCTACTTTGGGCAAGTATGTTTGGTCACATCAACTTGCATGGGTTCGAATTAATGAGAAGCAACATAGAGATTTTTTGGTTCTGTAACATTGGCTTACACCAGGGGTCTCCAAACTACAGCCTACGTGAAACATTTTTTTAGTCAATCCAACTTTACTCAATAAGAAATACATGTTAAGTCCAGGAATTATCTTCGTCTTGGCCGAATTTAAAATTCCCCTACAGCTTCTTTCAAAATTCGGAGTTATTTAGGTTTTCTTGGTTTGTTGACTTCACTTTTTATGAAAATAGGCGTAACTTTCATCCAATTTTTCCAAAAGTCAAACTCAGAGTACGTTTAAAATATCAAAGCTAATGTGTGCCATGCAAAACAAAACAATATCAAGTAATTTTTGTAATATATATTGTGGTTGAACATAAATATTGTCAAATTTGTGAAAGTTTTGAGGACGTTACTTTGTATGGGAGGTAGACGTCATTTTTATTCAAATTTTCAATATTTGAAACTTAGTGTGGGCATTTTAAATCAAAGCTCATAAGTCAATGTCAAGTTGTTATTTATAAAGTAACTTTGGATATGCTGGCTTTAATTCGACTTAACTCATTTCCATTTTCTTAACCCTTGATCATAATTTTTTTGAAAAATACCGTCTTAAATACCAAATTTCGTGTCAATAGACAAAAAGATGATAAATTTCGATTAAAATTACAATTGTAATATCCACTTTCTATGCCTAATATCTTTTCTTACCTATACCTACCATGCCCCTTTATACAAATGGTATATAAATTTGACATATGTCGTAATGTTGTTACAACATTTTCAAAATTTCAGGAGAGCATACTTAAGATTAAAATCGCTACCTAATAGGCAGAAACACAGAGAAGGCATGCATGCTTCAAGACTTTTGAGGCATGCTTTTTAAAACACATAGCAACCATGCATGTTATGCATGAAATAAGAAGAAAAATGCCAAATGTAAACAAAATCAGCTGTTTCCTATCTGCCAATGCCTTGATGCTTGAGAAAAGTTCAAAGATCGCCAACTTCAAGCATGCATAATGATGCTTGATGCGTGCATGCGTTCTTTATGCGTTGCCTCATAAGCTTAAGTGATTTCGAATTAAACGTCAGATGCTTTGATGCAAGCATGCCTTCTATGTGTTCAAACATTTGATTTTCAAGGTACAACCATAAAAATTTGCGTACTTATATATTTCGTTGCGAAAAAACGCAATGAAAGTTATAACTTCACTTTGTTTTAACTAGACTTTAGCGGTTATTCCTTGTCGGCACAGAAATATGCGCGGTTTTCAAAATTCGATGTATTTAAATCAATTTTCAAAATTATAATGGTATGTATCTGATGACCTAGCTAGATCTTGGCCCTTGGGGCTTAATGGAGTATTCAATCTGGCTCTTAGGCCTAAAAGTTTGAAGACCCCTGGTGTACACCATATGGCAAATGGCAAATATTTTTTTCTTAAGAATAGTTTTTGAGATATCCTAGATATTTAAATTTTTTTGTCTATATCTTCACCAAGTTTCATCCGAATAACAGAAATTGTATATTAATTTTAAAAATAATTGTATCTTCTTTCCAACGGCTGGTATGCTGATAAAAGCAAAGTAAGGTCATTTAAGTAAGTAATAAAAGTCATTTAAGTAAGGTTACTTCGGTCAAGAGGATTATGTCTAAAATAAATATGCAGTATCTGCAAATAACTAAAAAAAGTGCCCACAAACGTGTTTTTTAGGATATCTAGAAAACTTTTCTTAATGAAAAAATGGTTTTCTTATTATAACTTTATTGAAAACTGTATTGTACTCTCGCCAAGTTATTTCTTTATCATATAACAATAAATTCTTTTTGAAATTTAAGTTAAAGTCTTATTTACGGAAAGAAATAAATGTATTGTTAATCAGAACCGAAACTTACCGGCCATACTTTTTTCTAAATTTGTTCAGCTTTTTATTTCCAAATTGTTATCTAAATAATAATCAAAGATATTCGTTCCACTCTCATTGTACTAAAGAGTTATTTTATAGTATTGTTTTATGATAAGGCATGCGCTACTCATATCTAAAGAAATTTTAGACAACATGTCATGACTTACTAAGGAAAAAAATAATTTTTCTATAAACGTTTCGGTTGAAAAGTCTATAATGCCGTTTATATGTACATTGACCGCAAGAGAAGAAACTACCTGATTCAATTATTATTATTATCATTATCATTATCATTATGAGTATCATTGTATAAGTTAAGAAAGTCCCAAAAAATACAGATGTACACTAGCACTATCAATTGTCCTGTTAAAGTGTCTAAATTATTGCATACAAGTTTTCGAGATTTCCTAAAAAATTTCTAAGCTATTAACATGAAACTATCTTTAATTTAATCTTTGGAGTATTAAGTATTGTTAGGTTGTTAGTTATTGTTTTTATTTGTAATCAAATAATTTTCGTGTTCTTAATTTTGCATTTATACATATTTACACAGAGCTCGTTATCTTATCTTATCAATCATGTTTTGAAACTTATCAGCCGCAGAAGGTGATTAGGTGACAAAGTGGCTATTGAGATTCCCTAAGGCAATTTACGAACTCTGTCAAAAGTAATCAAACAGTTCACAGTGATTCTCAAACTTTGTCATAATAACTTAAATATATAAGTTCATATATAATACATATTAGTTCATAAAATAGTATATTTTAGACGAGTTTTGTAAAATAAGACTTTAATTTGGTAATTTAGTTTGTATGCTTATTGAGGCAACTATACTAAAAATGGGCGTGGTTGTATCAAAATGACGCCCACTTTTGCAGAACTCATTAAAGTTGACTACTGGAACGGTAGATTTCTTTCCGAATAGATCCCAAGTTGAACGATGTCATAACGAGTAAAATGGTGCATGGAGTATGCATGAATCATACTCCAAAATATCAATGCATGGCTGAGAATAAGTGCATAAAACGATAAGTGCTCTATAAAATGATAAGTGGCAACGACGGATATTCCCTGTATCACTGTCGCTCTCTAACGACAACGGAAGATTATTCATGTTAAAAGTTCAAGAGAAAAGTGTTTTGGTCGATAACCAATGGATTGTCCCATATAACTCGCTTTTCTCAAAAACAAACACGTCACGTTTGCAAACACGTCAATAAAGGCAGTTCCATGGCTGTGTTTGTATCGTCGCACTGGATACAAGCAACGAAGTGATGCGCTTTCAATTAGGGCAATGAGGCAACGACAACTTTCCAAGAAATTTCAACGCCAAAAACAAGTAAAGAGAGTCTAAAGTCGGTCTAGGCCGACTATGAAATACCCTAAACCCACTTTTCAAAAAAAAAAAAAAAAAATTTATTGTAAATGGGCGTGTCCGTGGGCGGATGAAGTCCATTTTTCCAAACCATCTTTGTCTTGTCATAAAAAACATACGTGCCAAATTTTAGCCCGTAGGTTAAACACATGCTTATATATTGCGTTTTCAATTTTTGGGTTGTATGGGAGGTAGGCGTGGCCGTGATCGGATGACGTCCATTTTCCGAAGACATATTTGTGTTAGTATGAAACACATACATATCAAATTTTATTGTTGTAGGGTAATTATGAGCTGAGCTATGCAGTTTTCAATTTTCGCGTTGTATGGGAAGTAGGCGTGTCCGTGGGCGGACGATGTCCATTTTTCAAAACCATCTTTTTTTTGTTATAAAAAACATACGTGCCAAATTTTAGCTCTGTAGGTTAAACAGAGGCTTATTTATTGCATTTTCAATTTTTGGGTTGTATGGGAGGTGGGCGTGTCCGTGAGCGGATGACGTCCATTTTTCAAAGACATCTTTGTGTTGGTATAAAACACACACATACCAAATTTTGTTGTTGTAGACTTATTATGAGCTGAGTTATGCAGTTTTAAATTTTTGCGTTGTATGGGAGGTAGGCGTGTCCGTGGGCGGATTCCAAAAATATTCAATAGTGCAGATCCTTGGGTACATGTGACCATGTGTACCAAGTTTCATCCAATTATCTCAACTCCTTCTTCTTATCCTGTGTATACGGACAACACACAGACGGACGGACGGACGGACGGACATAGATAGCTCGACTCACGTGGTGACGCTGATCAAGAATATATATACTTTTCTATACCGGACTCGCTTCGTTCTATGCGTTACAAACGTTTGCACAAAGTTAATATACCCTGACCTTTCAGGTTTAGGGTATAACAAGGTCAGGCTGAACGAGCCCATCCAGGAGTATTTTCAAATACTTACTTACTTACTTAGGTGGCCATTACAACCCGTTGTTGGGTTACGGCCGACTTCATCAGCTCTCGCCAGGCGTCTCTGCTGAATTGTTATACGCTGGACTAAGTCAATGTCGTCGTAGAGCTCGTACAGTTCGTGGTTCATTCGAATGCGATAGTCGTCGCAAACTCGAACAGGACCAAAGATTTTGCGAATTACTTTCCTCTCGAACACCCCAAGAGCGGCTGCATCTGTTTGCGATGCCACCCATGCCTCAGCGCCACCCATGCCAAAGCTGCGTTCGATAGCCCTATTGGGGATTGCCTGTACGCAACAATATCTGAGTTCGGTATACCTACAAAGTTGATAAGGCTCTGCAAGATGACGTTGAGCAATACATGTAGCTCCGTTAAGGTAGGAAACGACCTCTCCGGAACTTTTAATACCGAACGAAGTTTCAGACAAGGCGACCCGCTATCATGCGATATCTTCAATTTCATCATGGAGGGGATCTCACGAGAGGTAGGTGTACATCGAAATGGTACCATTATCTACAAAGGTGTCCAGCTCCTTGCGTATTCTGATGATATCGATATTATCGACAGAACCAAGAGAGATGTAATTGCTGCTTTCGCCGCTATCGAAAAGGAGTCAGCCAAAGTGGGTTTGACGGTGAACGAGGGCAAAACAAAGTATATGCTATCTGGAAATGCGGAGTCGAGGCTCCCATGTTACAGCAGGCAAATATAACTTTGAAGTTGTCAATAAGTTTACATACCTTGACACCGCCGCAAACAGCAACAACAATGTCAGCCTGGAGATAAGTAAGTAAAGTAATTGTTTGAGCTGTCTCGAGGTCTTTAAAATAAGGCACTTCTCTTTTTTTTATTGTCGTTTTTTTACTGCAAATGAAAATATCCTTTATCTATTTCTTACCCTATTCAATTGTGATTTTTCAGAGACCGAAAATAACTGTTATTTTACAAATTTCAAATGAAAAAGACATAATGAAAAAATTGTCGAAGGACTTCTTCAAATATACCATTATGATCAAAATGGCCTCAGCTTCACGAATATTAAGTGCCTTTTAAATTTTCGACTGATTATAAAAAAGTTAAAATCAAACTGTTATTTTTTGCCTTTTATTTTTTCGGGCAAACATAACGGTTACTTTTGGCTTTTATTTAATCGGTAAAAAATAACAGTTATTTTGTGACTTTTAATTTTTCGGTCAAAAATATCAGGCAATTTGTGTTTTTTAAAGACCGCTTGACTGGTTAAACAACTATTGATACCATGTGTAAAATGTGCGCATTGACGAGACGAAAATAATGGTATGAATCGTTTTTTCAGTCGGTAAAACGGCCTTTGAAAAAATACAAATTGCCTGACAGTTTTGACCGAACAAATAGAAGGCAAAAAATAACTGTTATTTTTATACCCCCACGCGTACTGCGTAAGGGGTATATTAATTTTGTCACGACGTGTGTAACACCCAAAAGGAGGCGTGGTAGGTATGGAAAAGTATATATATTCTTCATCAGCATCACCACCTGAGTTGATTTAGCCATGTCCGTCTGTCTGTCCGTCTGTCCGTCTGTCTGTCTGTCTGTTGACACGATTACAGCCGTAATTTTGAAGATATCGTAATGAAATTAAAAAACTAAAGTCAAGTTCGAGAATGGGCTAAATCGGATGAAAACTACGCCTACCTCCCATACAACCCCAAAATTGAAAACTCTGCAAAGAAGCTAATATTAAAGCTACAATACTGAAATTTGGTATATGTATATTCTATGTCAAAACTAAGATGTCATAGAAAAATGGGCGTTATCCACCCACTAACACGCCCACCTCCCATACAACCCCAAAATGTAAATATCTATAAAGAGGCTAATATTAAAGTTACAAGACGGAAACTCGGTATTTGTGTTTTCAATGTCAAAAATGAGGTGTGTTAGAAAAATGGGCGTCATCCACCTACTAACACGCCCACCTCCCATACAACCCCAAAATTGAACAATCTATAAAGAGGCTAATATTAAAGTTACAAGATGGAAACTCGGTATTTGTGTATTTAATGTCAAAACTGAGGTGTGTTATAAAAATGGGTGTCATCCACCAATTAACACGCCCACCTCCCATACAACCCCAAAATTGAAAAATCTTTAAATCTATAATTCTATGTCGAAACTGAGGTATGCTAGAAAAATGGGCGTCATACACAATCTAACACGCCCACCTCCCATACAACCCCAAAATTTAAAACTTAATAAAAAGGCCAAAAAGCTCTCCAATTTAAGATTCTTCCAACCTTAAGAATCGGCCGTGGGGGTATTTTTACTTCTGCCAAGTCGAAGATATAGCTTACTAGTTTTCCGATAAAATAAAAGTCAAAAGTAACTGTTATATTTGCCCGTAAAATATAAGGCACAAAATAACTTTTATTTTTGTCGGAAAAAATAATAAATTATTTTATATTTATTTATGTTGGATTTAAAGCAATTTTTATGCTAACCTTTTTTAATTTTTTAATGTTTATAATTAAATAGAATATTTTTAATAAAATAAAAGGAGTAAAGAATGTGGTTTAAAAAAAAACCCAGTTCTGCAATCGCGGGTGCATACAGTGAGCCTTCCGCCGACTCATATTCTACTTGTACTGACTACCTGAATTTTTTATTTTTATAAGCTTTATTCTATTATTTCATTATTGAATTGAGGAATGGTCATTTTGTGGTTTAAGCACTGTTAACCTCAACTGTAAACTGAAAACCACAGTTAACATATTAAATTAATTGTTGAGTGCTTTATAATCCTGAAACCTTTAAGGGTCATGTTGCAATCAGAACGGGAATAAAATAGTAGATCCCCAGACTTCGATGTTATAAGAACTGGTTGATATGTTTTTTTCTTTATGATTTTCCACTTAAAGAATTTTAAATAAACAGAAACAAAAATTAATATGTATTAATAGCTAAAATAACTTCACTCTTAGCCAAGTTTAAAATTGATAAGGAAATTTCTTCGTTTAACTTAATTTTATACGAAAATTGCAGTCTATACAATCTATAAAGTTTATTCCAATCACATTAATTAGAGAATGTAGAAAAAAAGAGTGTTAAGTAAAATGATTGTAAACGTAATAAAAGTTGTTAAGAGACGAGGTGGCCGAGTGGTTAAGGCGTTGGACTGCTAATCCAATGTGCTCTGCACGCGTGGGTTCGAATCCCATCCTCGTCGTTTAATTTTTATGCATGTTTACATTTTTTTTTTTTTTTTTTTTGTATATGTAACCATTCAATTTTGTATAGCTAAAAGTAAGAAACATTTTCTAAATAAAAACGTTCAAACAGCTATATTTATTTCTTTTAGAATGTATCTGTTAAATTGAAATAAATAACAGTTTTATACAGAGCTGTTAAGTACAAGCTCTACATATTTTTTCAAGGAGAATAATTCTTAACTCATTATATATCATGTTTTCTCTATCTGAATTTCTTAAAATGTCATTGAAAGCTGCTCGCCATCGATGCTTTGTCATGCATTGAATCGTTGGTAGTGCGCTTCATTGGCTCAGTACATACATTTTCATCACTAACTATGTTGGGATCAGGGGCGTACTGAGACCATGTTGGTTTGGGGGTTATAATGGTAATTTAGCCGACTGAATACCCTTAAGTCCCGACTTTTTTAGTACAACATAGTTCAATTAACCAAAATTTCTCATTCGTTCGATAAATTTTATATAGTAGTATTTATACTTGAACATTGTACTTTGTCGTACGCTTTTCAATAAGAACTCAACCTCCTTTTCCCAACCTTCTAAGAGAGAAATTAACTTTTTAAGACAAAACTGACTCTTTGATCAAAATGGAATGGTTAGCATTTCATTGGTTGAATTTGAGTTTTTTTCTCAAATATTAATTTTTAATTTTATAATTTTTTCAATAGTAAAAATTTTCTTAAAAAAATTTATTTATATGCATTCATCAATTGTCAAATTTGTAAAAATTCTATTCTCCACGTCAATATCTTTGTCGAATTTTAACGGTTTTTCAACTTTTCTTATTATTTCTAAAAGTTTGTTAAATTTTCCTTCATATATGATAAAAATCACTGTGAAGCTCTAACCAAAAGTATTTTGAATGAATTTTCTTAATATTGTCGTAAGTTATTTAGTGTGTATTTAAAACAAATGCTAAGAAAGAGAAAAACTCTCCGAGTGAAAGAGAAAATGAATGGTCTAAATTGAGAAGCAAATATCTCTGCCATCTTTGAATAGATTTTATTTATTTCGTTTTTGAACTTAAGGCTGATCAATTAAATTAAAAAATTTTTTTAAAAATAATTTATTTTAAGGAAATAACTTTATATCTCGAACTTATTTTAACAATCGCACTAATTCTGCATATGTGCAAAAAATACAAAGAGCTTTACTAATTCTGCATTTCTTTTTCTCTTAAATATTTAAATTAATAATAATGCAAATTTCTCATTTCCTGCAACTGTAACTTTTGAAGGATTAAGGGATTTTTTATTGTTTTCTGAAACATTTGTTGCACCCGTCAGAGATTCTAGGCCTTCAAAAAGATGATAGAATACTTCTACATCTGCTTTCAATTGAATTAAGTCCACCAAAGAATTTTTAGTAACAATTTTATTGTTTCTAGAATTCACTTTTGGGTCAAGTAAGTTGAAAATAGAATTGGATTAAAGGGTTCAAGCAAAAGCTGTATTGCTTCTAAGAAACTTCTTAAAATGTCTGGATTCGTTCACAAATATCTAATGAAGGAATCGTCATTTTTTATCTATGCATTCAGAAATTGCCGACGATCTAAGCAACTGCCAAATTCAAATTTTTGATATTTTGCTATGCGTTCATTCGTGTAATTTTCACTTGATGCGCTCAATTATATATTTTCAATCATAAGGGTGTTGCTGCACAATGAGCATGATTGATATAATTTTTATACAATCAGTTTTTGAATAGCAACTTTTGTTTTTAATTTTCATTGATTTTAAATTTACCAAACCAAAAAAAAATTTACCATTTTACCAAGTCGAAATCTTTTTACCAAATTTGGTAATATTTTACCAAAACGGCAGCCCTGCTTGTTAGAGTTAAGTCGACGACATGTATTTCCGAGCAAAATATTTAAATGAATTGACTGAAGTTGGTTTGAGGCACGACTATATGTCGTCAGCAAACCTACCAAGGAACGACTAAAAGCCCTTAAAAAAGATTTGGCCGACTGTATTGCTCTTAGAGAATTTTTCATAGAGCGCAGCTATAAATAACTTTAAACGAGACTGAACAAATAGTACTACTGAAATAATTTAGTATTGCTAAAGAAATAACCGACTGAAAAAGAAAAGATAATGGCATTTGGAGTTTGGCATTAAGTGCAGTTGGTTTTGCGCACGGCTAAATGCAATTTTGGCCGACTGAAGTTCATTTTAGGTACGACTGAAAGTGAATTGGCTGACTGAAGATTGTTCTAGATATGTCTTGATATGAAATAGCCGTCTAAAGTTGGTTTTTGATATGGCTTATGGCGAACATGGAAACAAATGGTACGACTGATTTTGATCCGTTCATAGTTATTGTAAATTAAAATCATCATTTTAAACAAATTTCAGTAAAATATAACAATTTGGCCAACTCTACAAAAGTTATGGGGGTAGCCTACCCCCCTAACGCCCCCTAGTTTCACCCCTGGTTGGAATTTGCATATCACGCACACATACACTTATTACACATACGCAATATTAAATATTGAAGAGTTTCACTTTTTTTTCGTTGCATTTCTTTTTCATCCTCTTCTCATAATATGCATTTTAATGCAAGTCCATAGATTTGGCTTCAGCTTGAGTAGTTTTCAAGAATGGACTCTTTGGCCAAGTGCATTAATAGCAAATTTACGGAACATTATTTGCTTGTGCTGAAGCGTTAGACCGTCGGTATTTTTTTATATAACAAAGTCGGGAGTTTGTCCAAAAAGTCCTTCTATAAGTTTCCAAATCTACTCTGGTAAAGGTCTGATCAATATCAGGGCCTATATATACATAGACCAAGCGGCAGAGAAGGGTAATCAATTTGTTTTTTTCTTTATTTTGTCGAAAAAACTCAACAGAATATTAAATTGTTTTCCCAGGGATTTACGAGGATACTTCACTCAGGGAAAAAATGCTGTTTTATCAAACAAATCATGGGTTGAAATAACAGATTTCACTGTTAAATACCATCCAACAAATGAAACTTTCAAATCAACAGTCGATTGACTGTTGGTCTATGGAACACGAAACCCGTATAAAAACTTATTTATTGAAATTTGATCACTGGTTTGAAAGTTCATGTATGGCCGAGTGAGCTAACGTGTGCGTCTAGTCCTCGAGTGTCCACGGTTCAAATCCGGTAAGGCCAATAAAATTTTTTTTTTATTTAAAATATTTTTTTTAAATAAAAAGTGAAATTTGTAATTTTTTTTTTTTGCAAGATTGTTAGCATTTTATTTTGAAGGTTATTTTTGACCAAACAATTAATGAAACAGAATTATTATTATTTCACGTCTCCCGCATGACAGTCTAGTGCACATCCACTGAGCTACTGGCAACGATAATATAAATATAGCAAAACACATATAAAAACTATTGCTTAGAAAAAATTGACAATTCAATATAAGCACAAAAATATTTCAACAAATGATTTTAACAGCACAAAAATACTTTGAAACGTTCATCATGATAGAATAATTTTATCAGGTAGTGTTGACAAATGTTGATTCTCTCAGCTACAAGTAAACGAACCCTTGTCAAAAACAGCTGTTCATTGCAATATTCGTTGGCCACATTCAGCTGTGTCAACTGTTGTGACAGCAACACATCGGGGAGCGTTATTATTGGTATTGAAGTTTCAGAAAAGTCAAGCTTTGTATCAAATTCGAATGGAAATTTTACCGACAAATTAAAAATTTTCTATTTTTAAACGTATTTTAATGCGCAACTTCATATTTATGTGCATCAAGTTTTGACTTAGCAGTTGGCAACTGTTGGGTACGCTGAATGTGACCAGTGAAAATTAATTGTATGCTATGACGGATTTTGAGCGCTCTCTTTCTTGTTATATTTTTTGACAAACGTCCGTTTCCAACAGAAACGTCAATACAACCTTGGAGTGATTATATCATGAACTTTCATTCTTAAACGCAAATCATTCAATCGAACAGTGTTTTGAAATAACAGCGGCCGACTGTTAATATTACAGTTGATATTTTTCTGAGTGTGATTACTTATTTAATATCTATATATGTATTTTGTGCAATTAAAACCTCCAGAATATAACTTATTGTTAACGTGTGCGGAATGAAATTTGCCAACTTTAAAATTTGAAATTTGTAAAAACACCAATAACTGTTATGATGCATAGGTCTAAGCTAAGGCAAATAACTTATGAAAGAGTAGTAAAATCGTACAGAGACTTAGGGTAAAATTTCTATGTGATGAAAAAACAGTGAAGAAGTTTCATATATCAATGGGAATCCGGAAAATGTCAAGTAAAAATAAGCCGATGGTGTCGGAAGCTCCAGAATGTGTCCAAAAGTGGGTGTTTGTCACACCCAATTATGTAAAAATATATTTTCCGCACTAAATGATGTGATGTACATTATGAATGACGAGTCATATTTCACATTAGATCGTAATGAGTGGCCAGAACAGCACTTTTTGACGGCAAAAAGCTAGGAGAAGACAATATGAAATATGTGGAATATTGTAAGTTCCCAAAAAAAGTCTTATTGTGGCTTGCAATAAGTCATTTGGGTATGTCTGCGTCAGTTTTCTTTGAGTCGGGCTAAGCTGTCAATGGCTAACGGTATATCAACTTCTACTTGCCAAAAGTAGCTGACTTTTAAGACAGCAATACAAATATAGTGTTTTGGCCTGACCTTGCATCAAGCCATTACTTTCAACAGAGCTTAGAAGCTATGGATAGGCTCCGAAAACCTTACAGGTATACATAAGGAAAATAACCCTCCTAACGTTCTGCAATTTCATCCAATCAAAAACTTTTGGCCTAATCTTAAAAGGAAAGTATGTGCCAATAACTTTCGACTCAAAACCACGAAAAATTTGATAGTCAAAATAAAAATGCAGATTATCAAATTGCCAACATCGGTATTTACTGGTTCAAGGTAAAAGTGCATCTAAATTGCCTCTAAGACCACACGGATTGGTCTCAAATTTTTTCTGCATTAACTTTTAGTTTATAAGTTTCATTCCAGGCAAGTCTGCGATAAACCACATTTTTACACTAAGCCAAATGCAAAAAGTCCCAAGAAAATCAAATCGACACTCAAATCGACAGCCCGATTCGGTAAAGAAAAAAGTTGATAAAACTCTGCAGGATGACGTTGAGCAAAACATGCAGTTCCCTCAAGGTAGGAAATGACCTCTCCGAAACCTTTAATACTGAACGAGGTTTCAGACAAGGCAACCCACTATGTTGCGATCTCTCTTCAATTTCATAATGAAGGGGATCTAAAGAAAGGCTGATACATCGCAATGGAACCATATTCAACAAAAGTGTCCAGCTTCGCTGATAATATCGATATTATTGACCGAATCAAGAGAGCTGTACCTGCTGTTTTCGCCGCTAACGAAAAGGAATTAGCCCAAGTGGGTTTGGCTGCAACTTCGATCAAACTTCGTTTCAATTTAACTTCGGTCAAACTTCGACCAGAATGGAGTTTTTTTATAATACAACAAGGAAATGTAGGCAATCGCATTGTTTTGCCATTGGCAATTCATGCTAGAACTTGTGTGTTCTGTACAAGGCCTTCGGCTAAACTGGGTTGCCGTAGATTTTAGGCAAAATTTAATGGAATTGAAATACCATAACCTAAAGCAATTTATACATTTATTTATAAAGATTTCATAGGACCAATGGATTGCCGTAGATTTTAGGCCTTATAAAAAAGAACTTTGGTAACATAACCTTAGGTAAGTGATACTTAGGCCTCTGCCTTAAACTGAAACATATTGGTACGCTTGGTTTCGGCAAGTTAAGGCCATAAGCTTTTGGCAAAACACATTATATTTTTATTTTTTTTTTAACAAATTTGTACGCGGTGCAGCTTTGAATAGTTTTTAAAGAAAAAAAAAAACAAAATGAATTTAACAGTTATCATATTTATTTATATTTATCTTATTTATATTTAATACTGTCATAATTTAACAGTTTCAATAATGCCAAAGTCATAAGGAAGACATTTTTATCCCACAAGATATACTCAGTAAGAGTGTATGCAGCCGCGTACCGAGGGGGCGGAGAGGCGGTCTGCTCCGAGCGGCATTATTTTAGGAGCGACACCAAGGCTAAAGTAAGCATTTTACAAAATACATATGTAAAAATAACATTTTTAAAATCAAGAGGAGTAGAAATTAAAGTTATTGAAGGTTCTTTACTGAAATATCTTAACTGAGAACCTAGTTCAAAAAGTGTTTCTGAAGAAGTTTCCTTAATGTTTGCGATTCCTCAGACAATTACGGGTTTATGCTATCAAGGCAAGACTTCAAGTAGCCCCAAAGAAAGAAGTCTGGGATGGTTAAATTAGTTGATCTTGCTGGCCATGCCAAATTCATTGTGACTCGTGCTGTGCTTACGTTTACACCGTCCTGTTGAAACCACATGTTTACCAAGTCCCGCTCATCCCATTCGGGGAGTAAGAAGTCGTTTATCATGACGTTTGTCAGTAATATTGACTGTGTTGCCGATGGCCTCCTCAAAAAAATACGGCCCAATCACTTCTCACACTTGAACGCCACACCGCACAGTGGCTTTGAGTGGATGTAATGGCTCTTCGTGCATCACACGTGGATTTTTAGTGCCCCAGAAACGAAAATTTTGTTTATGGACGAAACCACTTAAATGAAAACGCCATTTACAAAAATTATAACATCTTCCGATAGGGTGATTAATTTTGCGCCACCTCCTGCAATTATTGAAGGTAGCCGAGCCAAATTGTATAAGATTTCTTTTATTTTTTCCTTCGGCATTCCAGATGAAGCGAGTTAAAATGTGTGGATAAAAAATTCTGTTTTAAAGATTTTTGTTAAAGCTTGAAAAAAAATTCCAACAAACCCCTACACTGATGTTTTAAAATGAAATGAAATTGTGTTCATATCAAACGAATTTGTTGTTGAAATAGACCTTGAAACAAATTCATTTAATTTAAATACAACTGATTTCAACCCTTAGCAGCCACAACTCATATAACATTAGCCCAGGTCATATAACATTACCCCGAAATAGTGTTAATATCAATCGAATTTATTTTTGAAATAGAGCTTGAAATAATTTCATTTCAGTTAAACAGAAATGTTTTTAAAGTTACGTTTAAAACAACACTTTTTGTTTTGTTTTATTTAAATATAAAACAATTTCAAACAAAGCAAACAAGAAATCAAACAAATTTATGAAAAAAATTTTTATACATAATTTAATAATCATGTTTTAAAGCATGATTTTTCGATGCTTTTTTTCAGTTTTCTGAGTTTTCGACATCAGATTCGTTATCAGCGATCCCTGGGATCCTCCGAACAACAAATTTTTACTCCACTCGATGAAGTTTGAATTTTTAATATTGAAATTTTTAATTAGCGATTATTTTATCTTATGTTCGATATTTGTAAAATGAATTAAAAAAATTAAAAAATTGTCATTTCTTTTTTTTTGACATAAGAAAAAATTATAAAAAAAA
Source organism: Tetanocera ferruginea (assembly GCA_958299015.1). NCBI lineage: Eukaryota > Metazoa > Arthropoda > Insecta > Diptera > Sciomyzidae > Tetanocera > Tetanocera ferruginea. Next base: position 74,811,636 of record OY282642.1, read on the forward strand.
AACCGAAGTAGCCAATAGTTGAAATTTAAACACCATTGTTTTAAATTTGGTTGTGTAGAAACGCCAATGCGTTAAATTTCTATTTTAAAATATTTTGTTTAATATTATAGAATGTTTTTTGTCAGTGTAGTTGAAAATTAAACACACTTGTTTTAAATATTGTTTTGTAGAAACGCAAAGCTGTTAAATTTATATTTAAAAATTTTTTGTGTAATTTTAGATAAAGTTTTTTCTGTCTGTATATGTTAATATCAAAGATTTTTTTGTATATTATATATCAGAGAAGCAGCTAAATAGGAATACCTCCGAGCATCTTAACTTAAAATTAATATTTTATAAGAAATAAAAGCTATTTTAACACTATTTTATCACTAGAGAAGAGAGTTTTCACTAGAGTTTTCGTTATAAAGGGATTATTAAACTCTTTTGCTCATAGTTTAACAAATACTACTGTACTATTTTCTCTATTTAATTTTTTTTATAATATGAAAACATAGTATTTCCAAGATCATGGAAATCACCTAATGATTTGAATGTGTTATAACAAATTTTGAAAGTGTTTTTTTTTAATTTAATAAAAAATTTAAATTCAAACATGTCTTAGAGATAACTTCTTAAAATATTATTGTATCATATTTTCCTTTAAATTACTTTATTTTTTGTAATAAACATAGCACTGAATTCGTCAAAACTTTTAATTATAAAATGGCAACGGAAAAATTCCTAAAAAAGCATTTTAAAACATCCTGTTCTTGCCAGAAATCCAAATCCACGAAAAGTTTGCACTGAAAATTTCCGACTTTAACGAATCGAAATGACTCTGCACACCAACGAATCCAAAAATTCAAAATGAATCAAATGGAAAGCAATAGAAAATAAAATTTTATACCATCGTTTCAAGGCATTGTATGCAAAAAACCTAGTTACTATCAGTCATATCCGACAACCAAAACACCTTAAAGGACTTATATCTGTAAAAAACCCGCACACAAAATATAAATATGAAAGAGAATCTGCTTAATTCAGAATCAGCGTCGAATAGAAGATTCAGATGTATACGTATCGACTTCAAACTCGATATCTCCAACTTTTCACGCGTAGGGTTATCAAATGAAATTGAATCCTTTATCTACGAGTGACATTTGGCAACGCGAATTTTTCCGCAGATCACATTCATATGAAGAATGTTCGGATGCTCATAATGAGACATAAGTCATACTGCAAGGCCAATACCACCCGCTCTGACCTCATCCCAACAATAATAAGCTCGCACAATAATGCAGACATGCATACATAGATACTATATCTACACAAACATCTGCATCAAAAATTTATTTTTTTTTTTTTTTGCATAATTTAACCATAACCAATTCAGCATCAGTCGCCGCGAGTCGAATGGATAATTTTGCTAGTGTAGAGGTTGATTTAAGGGGCGGTTGAAGGATGATGAATACAGTAGAAAAATGTCTGTCACAATAGCAGGATATGAAAATCCTTCTACTAAATAGTTTCATTTAAAATGTATTGCGATACATTAAACTTGAGTTCACTTTAATGAAAAATTGAAGTTAGTTTTGAGTGGGTTAAATTTTTGAATTATGACTTATGAACCGAACTTTATGAACTTTTAAAACGAAAAAGTGTTTTTTTGATAAAAAAATTAACCTTTATTACGCAGATAAGTGCTCATTTATTTTCCCTAAGAGATACTTTGTTATATCGGCGTTCACTACAAGACTCATTCGACTCGACTCTTTTTCTAGCCTGGAGAAGAAAGCACTGACATCTCACGTATTATGGCCAATGATAGCAATATCATACGCAGACGCCAGCAGTATAACACTCTTATAGAACATTATGCCACTAAGTTTCAAATCGGCAGCTCGATAAGGAATCACCTTGCCTGAGAGTAATTTATTGAAGGTATTTGGAGTTCTACTCTATAGACATTTGCATTTCTATTCAAAGACATTAATTTATGATGACCTATTTATATTAACTTTTAAATTTAAAGATATTTTGTTAAATATATACAAAATCCATCTTTAAGGGGTTTTTTATTTAAACGGCTAAAATAAAAACTTTGCATACATTATATATTTTATTGGGAAAACTATTAACTTACTGTTGGAAAATTGCTGCCTCCATTATCTCAATGCGCACTGCGTATCTTCAACCAGATCACCATTTGCATCTCTACACTGAGAAAATTGTGCTCCTCTAACGTTTATTTTCATCTTAAAAAGGGACATTTTAAAATGAGCTTCTAAAACTTTCGTTTAATTTTCTATAATTAACATTTAAACATGAGCTTTTAAAACGTTGGTTTGATATTTTAAAATTAACATTTTCAAAATTGCTTCTAATTCTTCTAAATTTTTCATGGCTAAATACACATTTTGTGGCTTTGTAATTACAAGAAAAAAACGTTGCATTTTTATATTCTTTCAAAATATATTTTATTAATATGTATGTTTTCTTTTTACCCAAAATTGTACTTTGTTTTCTTACAAAAAAATTATTTTAAACATCTACATTAGGCCGTATCGAAAAATTTAGATCGTATTCTTAGAGGTCTCAAAAGTTGCATAGGCTTGTCAAGATCACCAAAAAAAAATTTTATAAAAAATAAAGGGCATCTTCCTGCCCCGCAAGGACTAAGTTGTTTTTTGGGAAAAACAATAAAAAATAACGATCTTAAAATGCTTTGATTTTTTTAAGAAAAACCACACATGTCTTAAAGCAAAAGTAATAATGCAGTTTAACTAACAATTTCTTGCCACACACGGTGCTCCTCATGATTTTTACCAACAGTGTCCTGTATGAAGGATATTCGAAGCGAAAGTTGTACTTGGGATAGCACAAGACTTTTGATTGTAAGCATTGGCATTTTGGTGGTACTGTTTAAAGTGCTGATGTATTCCATAAATAACATGAATTAATAATTTGCATAGTTTTTGCATTTGTATTCTCTTGTTTTAGAGAAATGTATACTAGAACGCAATTTTTTTACTTTTTCAAAAAAATGAATATAAGATTTTATGTCAAGTGATTCAGAAGTGGTGTCGAAGATAATCTTCTTAATTTGAGTTTTTTGATAATTTCTGAACATGATACTGCCTAAAAATATTTATTTAATATATCATCTTAAGACCACGATTTTTTTTTTCTTTTTCGATATTTTAAAAAAAGTTATTTCCTAGCATCAAATTTCTCAATTTGAGTTATGTCCCCTTTATGGTTATAATTTCATTAAAACACATTTTAAAAACAATTGTTTAGTCTTTTGACACCGACTGAATGGCATAAAATGTATTTTAACGATATTATAACCATAAAAAAGATATAACTCAAATTGAAAAATTTCATTGTACGAAGTACAATTTTGTTAAGTATTAATATATAAAAAAAAATCGTGGTGTAAGCCTGGCATATTAAATACATATTTTAAGGTAGGGTCATGTACAGAAATATTTGAAAAATCCAAATTGAGAAAATTATCTTCGACACCACTTCTTATGCCCATGTGTTAACTATGAAACTATTTAATTGTTTTTCTTAATTGCAACCCTTAATTTTGTTACTTTTATTTTCTGCCTTTTACCTAATCTGCAACCCTGTGTGTTGTTGTAACTTTTGTTGAGTTGAGTTGTAAAGTTGACAAAAGAAAAGAAAGAAAAGAAATGGCGTTGCGAATCGGAAACTTTGTGTGTGACCGTATTTTTTCGTTTAAATAAAATAAATAATTAGTTTTTCTATACAAGAAAACGTTTTTTGTACTCCATCCTTTGACAATTCAGAAGTGGGATCTTAATCTGTGTTTACAAACGCGAAAATTAATAATGTGTTGAAAAAAAAATAGAATTCATAAGCGCAGCATTCTATTCAAAGAAATTGAGACTCCTCGGGGTATTGCTTTGAAGCTTCTTTCGTGTTGTGGCGTCGGTTCGCAAATTTGTTTTATTCTTATTCGCAACGTCCGAAGTATTCAAATTTGGCGATCGTGAAACGTTACGTGCCCTCTCGCTCGCACATAGTTCTTTGTTTTATTTTTATTGTTCAACTTCATATGCACGTACGCTTTGTGTCGAAAACGGAACAAGAAAAATAATAGGACGAGGAGAAAAAAAAAAAAAAAAAAAAAAAAAAAAAAAGCATACGGCTCATACGAAATAAGAAAAAAAAAAAAAGAGTTGTTTGCTATTAGCTAATATACAGCTAGAACGAATAGTGACACAATTCTAGAAAAACGAACCACGTGATCAATACAAAAAAAAATGAGTTTACACAAGTTGAAACTCAACGAATTACGAGAAAAATGTGAAAACGTTGGGATATCGACGAACGGAAAAAAAAAAGATTTGATAAAACGCTTAGAAGAATACGACAGTGACCATAGTTATGATAGTGCCAACGAAACTTTATCACAGAGAATATCCCTTTTGGAAAAATCACTTGCAGAAATGCAAGCGAAAAAAAAAATAGTGATGCAAAATAAAATTTCCTCAAGTGAAATGTTTCAACCACCGGTAATGTCATCACCCACCGATGCTGTAGTGACTACGCCAATACCAATACCAATGTGTTCAAACGTAGCAAGCGTGCCGGTAATTTATTCACAAATTCCCGTAAGTGGGTGTGATAGTGCTACAGTGATTCCAACGCGATTGATTCCAAATTTTCAAAATGTCGATATTAACGTTCCGTGCACTTTAATTCAGCACCAGTCCTCAATAATGTCTCCGTCCGTTAGCGTAAATAATTTCGTACCAACGTCATCGCACAACTATGTACCAACGGTTCCGGCGCAAAAACCCTATGTGTCAACCACGAGTAACTCCATTCCTTTAAGTTGGCAAAACGGAAGCCAAGGTACTCCACTTCAAACGCAAATATCTTGGCGACCTCAGTCAACCATAACAACAGCACTGCCGCAGCAAACTTTCTTTGCGCCAACTTCAATCATGGCACCAAACATAAATGGTAATCATATGGATACGACACACGAAAGAGGTAACTTGAATTTTCCTAATTCTTTGACTGGTTATCCACCGCATTTAATTGGTAACCAAAATCCGTTCAACAACGTTCGTGAAGTAATAACGCTTTTACCAGACTTCGATCCTTCATTGGACAGGTCAATTAATTCTAAGCAATTTATTAGACGAATCGAAATGCTTCGAGCTGCATACAAATGGGACGACCAATTATTATTGTTTGCCGTTCAACAAAAACTGCAGGGGTATGCTAAATACTGGGTAGACGCCCAGCAAATATTTTTAACGTGGCCACAGTTTGTTTCCAAATTTACTGCTGATTTTCCTTGCAACGAAAATATTGCTGATTTACATCTCAAAATGGCAAACACTAAACGTCACAGCAACGAAACTCCACAAGAATACTACTATAAAATGGTGTCCTTGGGTGCTAATGCTAGCATTCCTGAATCAGCAATAGCGCGATATATTATCAATGGAATAAATGACACTGACTTACGAAAGAAAATATCTAACGAATATCATTTTTGTAATGATCTTCTCAGGGACATTAACAACTATACAGTGTATAACGAAGTTAGAATTTACCCATCGCAACAAAAAAATCAATTTTCTAATAATCGTAGTAATGATAAAAAAAATGTACCACTTGAAAAAAATAATTTTAAACCTGACAACGCCAAAAATGTAAAGTGTTTTAATTGTTCAAAAATGGGTCATTATTCTAGCAAGTGTCCCGAACCACAACGTAAGGCACGGTGTACTATTTGTAATCGTACAACGCACAAATCTGAAGACTGTCCCGATAAACATTTGCAAAAATTAAATTCAAAAGTAAATAAAATTGAACAAGACTCTCGCGAAAAAAATGACCATGTAACTAAAATTATAAAAGTAGATGATTTCAGTGTTAAATCGTTTATTGACCCAGGGAGTGCTCGAACTCTAGTTCGTAAAACTTTTGCTAAAAATTTTCAAGATCATAAAGTTTGTTATATTGTTTTAACGGGATTCGCAGGTGGCGAATATGAATGTACCTCAAAAATATCGGTTTCAATAGAAATAGACTCGAATAACTTTAATATAGATGTGTTGGTTGTCAACGATGATTTTATTCCAGAGGACGTCTTGCTTGGTAGAGATATACTTTGTCGCAACGGGAATCGTGTTATTATCGAGGGCATTAACTGTCATGTTGAAAATTTGCATACTTGCTCTGATATGAAAAAAATGGAACGAGAAAAACTGAAAGACTTATTATCAATATACCATAATGTATTCGCCGAAAATGTTTCCGAGATAGGTAAATGTGTTACAAGTAAAATGAACATTCAACTTACTACAGACACACCAATTCGTATGAAACCATATCGAATTCCATTTGCTAAACGTAAAATCGTATCAGATATTGTTAATGAACTACTAGAACACAATATCATACGCCCATCCGAATCACCGTACGCTTCGCCTGTTGTTTTGGTAGAGAAAAAGAATGGCGAACATCGACTTTGTGTTGATTACAGATGCTTAAATAAAGTTACCGTAAAAAAACCCTATCCTATGCCAAACATGGAAGAACAATTCGCCCAACTCGCTGGAAATAAATATTTTACGACGCTGGATTTACGCATGGGCTATCACCAGATCGAGATTGAAGAATCGTCCAAAAGATATACCGCTTTTGTAACCACTGAAAATCATTTTGAATTCAACAGAATGCCCTTCGGTCTAGTGAACGCTCCTGCGGTATTTCAAGCAACAATGAATAAAGTAGCATTGAAGATGGGTACTGGTGAAGTATTGATTTATCTGGACGACGTCATTATCCCAAGCAAAAGTATAGAAGAAGGCTTGTATCGTTTAGAAAAATTTTTGCGACTACTGGAAGAAAGTAAATTAACTTTGCGGCTTAGTAAATGCAAGTTTCTCGCTACGCAGCTAGTACATTTAGGTCACGTCATCAATGAAAAGGGAATAATGCCAGGTGATCAGAAGATTACAGCAATTAAGAATTTCAAACCTCCAACGAATGTAACTGAAGTACGAAGGTTCTTAGGATTAACTGGATTCTTCAGAAAATTCGTTCAGGACTATTCATTAATTACGAAACCAATCACAACACTTTTACGCACTTCACAGACTTTTCACTGGGGTGTCGAACAACAACAAGCTTTTAAAGCTCTAATTGATATACTTAGCCGAGATCCTGTTCTCGCTCTCTACGACAGTACGGCACAACACGAAGTGCACACAGATGCGAGCAGTATTGGCCTTGCAGGTGTACTCTTGCAATCGACAAACGGCAAAGCTTGGCAGCCAGTGTTCTACTATAGTCGTCACTGTACGGAAGCAGAAAGCAAGTACCATAGCTATGAGCTCGAAGCACTCGCGGTTGTTGAAACATTAGACCGATTTAGAATATATCTTCTTGGGAAACATTTCCGAGTTGTAACAGATTGCGCTGCAATTGCGAGCGTTAAGGCCAACAAGGAGTTAAAACCGAAAATTGCACGCTGGTGGATGAAATTGTTAGAATACGACTTTGATACAATTCATCGACAAGGAAATCGTCTTGCTCATGTCGACGCGCTCAGCAGGTCACCAGACGAACCGCCAAATGAAGTGGAACCGGCTGGTTTTGTTATGAAGGTAACAGTAAGCCCAGACGATTGGCTATTTACGATGCAGCTCCAAGACATATCGCTGCAAGAAATTATGGCCGTTTTAAAGGAAGAAAAATCATCGCCGCAAGTAACGCAAATTAAAAAAGAGTATCAGCTACAAAATCACCGTTTATATCGTCGAACAGAAACTGGTTTGAAATTTGTTGTACCTAAGGCCCTACGTTGGAGAGTTGCCAAATTTTGTCACGATGACATGGGACACTTTGCTTTGGAGAAGACCATCAAACGCAGCAAGGAAAATTTCTGGTTCCCAGGAATACGAAAGTACGTTAAAGATTACATATCAGCTTGTGTAGAGTGCTGTTATAACAAAACACGAAGAGGGAAAACCGAGGGTCAGATGCATTACGACAATGTGGATCCAGTACCATTTCGCCTGATTCATATTGATCACCTGGGTCCATTCGTCAAAAGTAAAAGTAGTAATTGCTACGTCCTGGCAATATCCGACGCATTTTCAAAATTTTTAATAGTAAAAGCGGTGCGTAACACGAAAACTACACCTGTCATCAACATGCTCAACGAAATGTCCAACTACTTTGGTCTCCCTGAAAAAATTGTAAGCGATCGAGGAACCGCATTCACGTCCAAACAATTTGAATATTATTGCGACAAAAATGGTATCCAACATATAAAAACTGCCGTACGTACACCTCGCTCCAATGGTCAAGTTGAGAGAGCGAATCAAACAATATTATCGTATCTCCGTACCACAACAGAAAATCCAAAAGAATGGGATCTCACGCTACGAAATCTTCAGTGGACAGTTAATTCGCAGAAAAATGACACATCAGGTTTTAGTCCAAACGAGCTGGTCTTCGATTTTAAACTTAGAGATGTTATCCAGAATCGACTGGTGGCCGCAATTCATAACGATAACCAAGCACCCACAACCTCGCCAACAACAGCTGAAAAGCGACAATTAGCTGCACAAAACATTGAACGTGAAAGAGAACGCTGGAAGACAAGGTTTGACGCTAAGCATATCCGACCCAGGGTATACAATGAAGGTGATCTGGTTGTCATTGAAAATGAACCCAGCGCTACAGGTGAATCTCGAAAACTCGAACCTAAATTTAAAGGACCCTACGTCGTATCAAAGGTGATAGGAAATGATCGTTATCAAATCGAAGATATTCCCGGGATGCAAATAAAATGTCGTAAATTTAGTTCCACGTTCTCCTCAGACAAGATGAAACCATGGTGTCGTTCATGCCCAGAGCTCGACGGAGAACATGAAAACGAAATCGAGGACGATTAGTGCCAGGAAGGGCCGAATTGTTAACTATGAAACTATTTAATTGTTTTTCTTAATTGCAACCCTTAATTTTGTTACTTTTATTTTCTGCCTTTTACCTAATCTGCAACCCTGTGTGTTGTTGTAACTTTTGTTGAGTTGAGTTGTAAAGTTGACAAAAGAAAAGAAAGAAAAGAAATGGCGTTGCGAATCGGAAACTTTGTGTGTGACCGTATTTTTTCGTTTAAATAAAATAAATAATTAGTTTTTCTATACAAGAAAACGTTTTTGTACTCCATCCTTTGACACATGATATAAAATCTAATATTAATTTTTTTGAAAAAGTTAAAAAATTGCGTTCTAGTATACATTTCTCTAAAACAAGAGAATTGATATGCAAAAACTATGCAAATTATTAATTCATCATATTTAAGAAATACGCCAACACTATAATCAATACCATCAAAATTTAGACTCAATGGTTACAATCAAAAGTTATGTGCCATCTCGAGTATAACTTTCGCTTCGAATATCCTTCAAACAGGATACTGTGGGTAAAAATCGTGAGTATCATCGTGTTCGGTAAGACATTGCTAGTTAAACTGCATTTAAATTTTTTCCTTTAGACAAATGTAGTTGTTTTTACAAAAATCAAAGCATTTTAAGATCGTTATTTTTTACTGTTTTTCTCAAAAAACAACTTTGTCCTTGCGGGGCAGGAAGATGTCCTTTTATTTTCATAAAATTTCTTAGAATGTGAAATTCGAAAAAAAAATGTAATTCGACACGCCCTAATCTACATCATACCTAGAATGGAAAGATGATGGCTTCAAAATGGAGAACGGAACAGGATCAAGTGTGTACTGCGAAACGCTAAGGATCAAAGAATCTTACAAACTTTCTGATCACTGAAGTGTTTTTCCGACAGAAATATATGCGATTGAAAAAGCAGCAAAGGCTATTCACATCAAAAATCTAACCCCCACAAGGATAGTATTTTTTGTAGATAGCCAAGCGTTCTGCGTAAGGTTGCGTTTATAGTGAACGCCGAGTCAGACAGGCAGGCAGACTGGCAATCTGGCATCTCGTTTTTTCACACTTAACACAGTGAACGCGATTCAGACAGGAAGGCTGAAATCTGTGTGAAAAAACGAGATGCAGATAGCTATCTATCTTGCTTGTTCACATTGCTTGCCTGTCTGAATCGGCGTTCACTATAAACGCCGCTTAAGAAGCATATTATTTTTATCACGACGTGTGTAACGCCAATAAGGAGGCGTGGTAGGTATAGAAGAGTATATATATTCTTGCTCAGCATCACCACCTGAGTTGATTTAGCCATGTCCGTCTGTCTGTCTGTCTGTCTGTCTGTCTGTCTGTCTGTCTGTCTGTCTGTCTGTCTGTCTGTCTGTCCGTATGACTGTGGATACGATTGCGGCCGTAATTTTCAAGTAATCGTGCTGAAATTCGATATTTAAGCTTTTTTTTATATACTAAGATCAAGTTCGAGAAAGGGCTAAATGGGATGAAAACCACGCCTACCTCCCATTCAACTCCAATATTGAAAACTCCATAATGAAGCAAATATTTGGGCTACACAACTAAAATTCTGTATTTGTGTAGTCTATGTCAAAACTGAGGTGTGTAAGAAAAATGGGCGTCATCCACCCACTACCACGCCCACCTCCCATTCCACCGCAAAATTGAAAACTATATATAGAGGCTTATGTCGAAGCTACAAAAGTAAAATTATATATTTATTCATTTTATATAAAAATTAAGACGTATTAGAAAAATGGGCGTCATCCACTGACGAACACGCCCACTTCCCATACAACCCCAAAATTTAAAACTATAAAAAGGTTCCTCTTTAAGCTACAGACAAAAAATTTAAACATTTGTATTTCATATAAAAACTAAATTGTAAAAACAATGTGGGCATCATCAGCCTACAAACACACCCACCTCCCATACAATCCATAAAAGTGAAAACTCTATAAATAGGCTAATATTTAACCTACAGACCAGAAATTGGGTGTTTGTGTACATTATATCAAAATTTAGGCTTGTTTGAAGAATTGGCATCAACCACTCAAGAACATGCCCACCTCCTATACAACCCCTAACTGAAAACTAAAACTTGTTAAAGAGGCTTGTCTTTACTTTGCAAGAAAACAATTTATATGAAAGTATTTTAGACGTCATCAAAATAGTAAAAAGTCTCATATAAAAAGAGCTGCAATTTAAGATTTTGTTGATTTCTATTGAAAAAAACTTTTGTCGTAGTGAGGTTTGAAGTGCTGTTACACACATTATAGATGTGCAACTTTTTTCGAAATTCTCTATATCTTTCTATATTCTAGTTATCGAACAAAAATGCAAATGTTTATTATAATATTTTTCACGAAAATCGAGTTTAAAGATTTGAATCGCTCAGAAAAATGCAAAAATCTACCTTTTCAAAATTGCTTTTCAGAAATGAATTGAAAAATTTACAGTTAAAATTTAGTAACTGATTTTTTTTACCTTTGTTGGAAAAAATTGAATGTATGTATTTTTGAAAAGAAAAATTAAAAAAAAAATGTTTACTAATTTTATTGATTTTAAATGTGCAAATTGGCGTTTTAAGCATGAAGAACTAAATATAAAAAATCCCATAGCTAGTTTAAGGATCGAATTTTCTTCAAATTCCAAACCAAATTGGAAATCAAATTGGATTTTCTTGTTTTGAGGGAATATTATTTGTTGTAAAATGCATTAGATGCAATTAAAAACTCAAACTCGATTTACCTTTACATTGACGTTTATGGTATGAAGGTGACGACTGACTATAGGCAAGTGCAATAGCATTTTTTAATATCATATAACTTTTGGCCCTCCACCGAAGCATTCACGACTGAGGTTCTCTTATCTGGAGAGACTTTCCACAAAATAACACAGGTAAACAACAATTCTAGTAAAATCTGCCTTTTAATAATTTAGTTTCACTCATTCCAAAAATCGCTATTTAAATTAATTACCTCTAATGACCCTGAAGATAAAGTTTCTCTAAAATAAGTAAACTTAGAAACCATATAAATTAAACATTTGCTGCGATAGTAAAAAAAAAACACACAAACGCCTCGAAAAAACAAATTAATATTTAAAAAAAAAATTATCTTAACTTTCAAAGTGTAAGTGTTGAAAACTTACCCAAAATGAAAAGATTTTGAATTTAAAACGTCTCTTGTTTTCTCCCCTATCACTGAAAAAAGAACTTAACTATTTTAACATTTTTTTTTTTTCAGTTAATTTTTTTTATCAACAGTATCTGGTACAGTGTCAACACAATCCGGAAAATCCAAATAAGATTTCAACTCTGGGATTGGGAAAAAATTCATAATTAAACTCACAATTATCAACACATTGGAAAGAATAAATTAACCGATAAATGATTGATTCTAAACGTTTGTTGTTGTATTAAAATGTGTTGCATAGTTTTCGGGATACGTAAACGTAATACGAACAATCCAAATGTTTACCAAATGAACACAAAAGATTGCTATGTTAAGGTCTGACTGTTTTGATTCTTAAATATATTTTATATTTTTTTTTTGTATAAAAAATAAATATGGCATACGATTAGCAAAAAATTACTTAAAATAAAAACTTATCAGCCATGTTTGTACACTTTTCTGGTATAACGTGCTTAGCATACTAGGGTCATATGCACCTCAGTGACAAAAATTGTCATAAAAATTTATCATAATGGAAGGTAAAATTAAAAAAAAAAATACAATCGACTTTATTGTGGTTATTTTATTTGTGGCCATTTTTGTTACTGCAATTGGATAACGTAATGATATTAATTTCATTTATCAACCTTCATATATCGCTTTATTTATTTTTATTTTTTATTGTATTGGTGAGTAAAAGCTAACAGTAACCAACTCTTCTAGATTGAATGCCAGATATTCTGAAATCCTTTAAGTATGTTGTGTGAACTTTTTTTATTATCTACTTCCTTGGAATATTATTGAAAAGTCCCGTGAGTTGCTCTTTATGTGTTGAAGTGTCTTCCTTTCCTGTATGTGTGCGTGTGTATGTGTGTGTGTGTGTGTGTGTGTATTTAGGTGTACGTGCGTGAGTGCATTAAAGTTAAGGAGATATTGTCGCCGGCAAGTCTCCATAATAGAATAATGGGTAATATTTTTATTTTATAACCAGCACTTTGCTGAGCTCTGTCTGTCGCAATAGAGACTTCTTCTGCATCGTAGATGCAAGTGAAAATGTCTGCATATAAATTAAGATGAAGCGAAACAGTGGCAGCGAAATGCTTATCCTGGTCATGACTGCCGTGTGTGGAGACTGCCATATGAAAAACAGATAAGCTGGCGTCGCAAAAAAAAAAACTGCGTATGCCTTATAAATCAATTTATACCGTTTATTCTAACAACTCTTCCGTTTCTCTTTGGATTGCAACTTTATTTTTATTTAAATATAAATATTTTTATATTTAAATTTAAACCCGAATCAAGCAAACAGTGGATGGAAATAGGTAACTCGTTAACGAGATGGCTTTAAACCAGCCTATCGCCTCATCTCGATAAATTGCTTCTAATTCAATTTGTTTACCTTTATTTCCCCCATGGCGCTCATCATGACGCTTCACCTCTTTCAATCAAAATCAATCTCTTCTAATCCTCATCTATTAATTGTTCCATGCGATACAAATAATTATACGGTACTGGCTTCAAACTCCTCAGTTTCGTTAAAAAAAAATGACTATTCATCATTTTAGCAATCAATCAATTTAAGAGCATTTAATCCACATGAAGCAAGTAGAAAAAATTTCGTTCGTACGAGTAGTTTATTAATCCGTCTTTAAGGTACGCTTGATTAAGCCAGGGCAGAACGGTGTGAGAGGTAGATTTATTGTAATTGTATCTCAAGGTTGTTTCCTAAACACTGCAAACACTCAATTAGAACGAAGGTGATGTCCGCATTAAATGTATACCAGATCATCAGTGTTGCCACCATTTTGGAGATTGTGTGATTTTAATTTTAAGATAAAAGCAGTTCAATTCAAACAGCTTAAGTTTTATGAAAAGAAGAGTTAATTTAATAAAAATTCAAAGCAGCAACAAAATCTAAATTCTTAAAATAATCAAAATTATAACCATTATCGTGTGGCAACGCTGTGATGAAAATCGCATAGAATCATAGGGAAATTATTCTTTAGCTCGCATATTGAATACGCTTCCGAGTTTTTGCTTTTTCTTTCAGCGATTTTTTTTTTAATGATTGGACAGCAAGTTTGTTGGTGTATCAGACGCTGCACAGTGGGATGTAAAGGACTTCTACAATTTATAAAAAAAATTGCTGTTAATTTAATTGATAGTTTTGTGAAACATTGTTGTGACCGTGGCATGCAGGTTAAGTGTGTGTCATAGCTTCCCTGCAGCTTGAGAACGATCCACAGTCCCGGCAAAAATTTTTTTCTACAAACGAATTTTTCTGATCGGTCACCACCACTCTGCAGATAATGGTGGTGACCGATGCAGATAATCAATTATAAAATTGAAATAAAATAAATTATTTTTATATCTGTTAAGTTATTCATTCACAAAGTTGAGGTTTTGAAATTAGGAGAAGATTTTTATAATTTTTCCTGCTAAAATCAAAAAATTTTTTTAAAGAAATATGAGAAAATGAATTATATTTGTTTTGCATACCGTAAAAATGTCCACATTTGGTATTTTGGATGATTAAAACTATTGTTTACTGGTGCGATGAGGCTTACAAGAAAAAAGCACACATTTTGTATGGAAACCCTATGAAATACCAACTTTTCCGATAAAATATTTAAACATGAGAACAGGCCATGAAAAAATTAAATTTTTGAAACCCATATTGGGTACTTTTAATGTAATGAAATTTTTTCTTTAAGGGAAATAAATGCATTTCAATAAAACAAAAATTTCATTATAAACAGTAACAAATTTAAAAAAACAAAAAAAAAAGTAAGTTTTAAAATTGCCTTAAATCCAACATAAATGAATATGAAAAAATTGTGTCAACATACTTCTTTGATATTAACTAAACATTACTAAAAATTACAACAACAAAATTTTCTTATGAAAAACTGATGCCATCGTGTGTGGTTTTGTACGAGCTTTCGTTTCATACCAAATTTGTAAATGTTTCCATGGAAAATAGCGAAATTATAGCAACAAAACGAAATTTTCGCTGATTTTTGAACGCGAGATACGTCGACCTTAGCAGTGTCTGGTGTGTGTGCAAACGGAACGCAGCAGCCCAAGTTCAATCCTAACATGCAAATAAATTGTTCTGATCAACTGTCACTTCTCTGCAGACAACGGCAAACCTTAGGTTGCGTTTATAGTGAACGCCGAGTCAGACAGGCAGGCAGACAGGCAATGTGAACAAGAGATAGATAGCTATTTGCATTTCATTTTTTCAAACAGATTTCAGCGTGCCTGCCTGCCTGCCTGCCTGCCTGCCTGTCTGAACCGCGTTCACTATAAACGCAGCCTAAGAGAGTAAACATGTAAAGCTTATTTATTACATGAACATTAGCCGTTCAGAGTATGCAGGTTCAGAGTATGCAGATTCAATTTTCTCTCGAGTTGTGTACAAAACTTTAACAACACAATTTGATCTTTAAAAACTTGGTCAACGTGATTTAATTTTAATTTGGGCAATATTAGAACGAAAGCTTGGCGAGAACCCGTATCAAGACGAAATTCTTTTACATAAGCCTAATTTGCGCACATGTCCCGACGGAGGAAAAGACCGATACTGTCCAGGACATCTTCTACGAGAGCCAAGAGGATGTATGTAATCACTGCCTTGCCCATGACATGAGAATAGTCCTCGGCGGTTGCAACTCGAAGTTCGGAAAAGAAGGCATCTCTGGCTCCACTGTCGGTCAGTTCAGTATCCATGAGACCACTTCGAACAACGGTCCACTTTTAAGACGGATTGATAACCACAAGGCCACCTGTCTCGAGATCAAAACGCGAAACCAGATTGATCCTGTTGCGATCAACGGAAGGTACGCTTCAAACGCTTCAAGACCAAAGCGCGTATATTTCGGGTGTCAACATTGACTCTGACCACTATCTTGTTTCAGCCAAGATTATGCGATTGTGCAATGCGAAAAATATACGCACAGGTGAATACGCAATGGACCACCGAGGCCTACTCTGCTCAACTCTCGCTTAAGCTTAATCAACCTAACTCTTGCCGCGATGACGCTGGCGGACTTTGGGTGCATATATCACACTCTCATTGTCATTGAAGTCGTTGACTTTCGGCGCCCGCAACCTTTTTTTTTTATTATTTTATTCGCGAAGTTGGAACCTTCAAAAGGCCCCACCGTGCAGGTGGGAGTGTGTGATTCCTACGCACTAAACCTAAACCTAAACCTCCGCATTAAATATTCGACCCAGTATGAATCCCGTGGAACCGCCGTAAGGCATAACTTCGCGGGATGGGGGAACAGCACTAAGCTGAAAACTGATGGACATATTTTGTCTGTCGGATGACTGTCAAGTTAAGAGCCTAAATTTTGTCCCTAACTTGATGTCGACTCTGGGTCGGGGAGAACCCTAAACATCGAATATAGTTCCCTATCTCACGCTGAACTATTTTGCAAACGCTCGACTCTTCGAAGTTCGTCAATTATGCGTTTGGACAAAGAGCTTACCACTGACCAGTTGGTTTCGCTTCTCAACATGAGGTTCACCAAGTTTTGGGGTGTCTCCACTTCGCCCAGGCGGACCGAAGCATCAGTTCTTGCTTCGTTGAACCTAGGGCACTCAAAGAGGACGTGTGCAGTGTCTTATTCTATGCTACCAGGGCAATGAGTGCAATAGGGGTCACTTGCATGCTTGAATTTATACAGGTAAGCTCTAAAGCCACCGTGCCCGCTCAGAAATTGGGTGAGGTAGAAATTCACTGAACCATGACTTCTACCACACCACACGAAAAGGTTAGGGATGGGTCCAGCGTCCCTTCACCGACCTATCTCAACGTGCCTACCACTGGGATATACTTCTCTCTCGCGCCAGTTTTTTACGAGAGGATGCGCTCTCGCTAACAGCTCCTGGGTGGGCCTCTTCCACCAAGAGGTCGATGGGGATCGAGCTAGCGATCACTAGAGCTGCATCCTCAGACACTGTTCTGAAAGCGCAGCACACTATAAGAGCGCCTAGTCTGTACACCGACTCTACTCCTCGACGGTAGGACTTCACCTTAATCGCTGCAGCCCAGACCGTTGATGCGTGCATCAAAATCGAACGCACGACATTGAGAAGAAGTGTCCTGCGAGCTTGCTTTGGTCCTCGTGTATTTGGCAACATTCTTGCTAGCGTCAGGCATGAAGTGGCTGCTTTTCTGTGGGCATACTCTAGGTGCTGTTTGAAACAGACTCGAGAGTCGATTAGCACACCGAGGTACTTAATAAATGGTTTTGAGTGTACCTCCGTCCCGCGCACGTTTATAACTGCGATTTCGGACTTTTTACGGCTACTTATAAGCACCGCCTCCGTCTTATGTTCCGCTAAACTAAGCCCAGCTGACTTTAGCCAGTCGTAGATAGTGCTAATAGCAACACTACTAAGGGCCTCTACTTCTTCTAGGTGTTTAGCAGTAACAACAACCGCTAAATTATTCGCGAACCCGACGATCTTGACACCTGTAGGTACCTCGAGCCTTAGAACACCATCATACATGACGTTCCACGGGTTTCGCCCGCAACCTTGTAACCAATGGTATGACCAAGAGTGTCGCGACGCGATAGCAGCAAAATACGCCGAACATAAAAAGACGCTGCAGTCAGCTGCAACGCGAGCCATGTGCGAAAATAAACGTGAAAAGAGAAAGAAAAGAGATGTCATTTGCAAACGCAAAAACAGAGAGCAGGAAAAGCGTAAGCGTTTAAAACTTGAGATGAACCAGGGCAAGAAGGATGCTCGAAAATTCAAGCAACAGGTTTAGCGTCTAATCCAAGGTGCAACCACAAGCCCGGAGAAACCACTTGTAGAGATGAGAATGGTGATCTGGTCACAGATAATCAGTGCGCATTGAAATTATGGAGACAGCATTTTTCCAATCTGTTTGCAGGCGACGATACAAACAATTCTGCCTTTGGGAAATGCAGTCCAACACCACCAATCGACGATGATGGAGTGGAAATTCCACCGCCTTGCCATGACGACGTTAAAGTTGCTATCCAGCGACTCAAAAACAAACAATGCCTCAGGTGCTGACAGCCTGGCCTGGCTGCTGAATTGTTTAAAACCGGCTGCGGTCAATTGATAAGGTGCATGCATCAATTCATCAGCAAAATATGGCTAGCGGAAAGCATGCCCGACGATTGGAATCTTAGTGTGCTTGTTCCTATACTTAAGAAAGGAGCCCCGACAATCTGCACCAAGTACCGCGGTATCAGTCTTATTTCCATCGCATTCAAGGTTCTTTCGAGCGTATTGTGTGAAAGATTGAAGCCACATACCAAAACACTGATTGGACCACAACAGTGTGGCTTTCGTCCTGGCAAGTCCACCATAGACCAGATTTTTACACTACGCCAAATCCTGGAGAAAACCCAAGAAAATCAAATTTACACCCATCATCTCTTTGTTGATTACAAAGCTGCGCTCGATAGCCCGATTCGGGATTTCCTGTACGCAACAATGTCTGAGTTCGGTATACCTGCAAAGTTGATAAGGCTCTGCAAGATGACGTTGAGCAATGCATGCAGCTCCGTCAAGGTAGAAAATTATGTCTCCGAAACCTTTAATACCGTACGAGGTTTCAGACAAGGCGACCCGCTATCATGCAATCTCTTCAATTTCATCATGTAGGGGATCCTCCGAAAGGCAGGTGTACATCGAAATGGTACCATTTTCAAAAAAGTTGTCCAGCTTCTTGCGTATGCTGATGGTATCAATATTATCGGCCGAACCAAGAGAGATGTAACAGCTGATTTCTCCGCTATCGAAAAGGTATCAGCCAAAGTAGGTCTGAAAATAAGGAAGCGTTGCGTTAAATATAACGTTGAAGTTGTCAAGGAGTTTACATATCTTAGCACCGCCGTATATAGCAACAACAATGTCAGCCTGGTGCTAAAGCGAAGAATAACAATTGCTTATAGGTGCCACTACGAGCTAAGTAAGCAATTAGGTTCCAGAGCCCTCTCTCGATCGACAAAATTAACACTCTCGAGTTAAGGCATGGCTGATATCGCAAACAGATGCAGCCGCTCTTGGGGTGTTCGAGAGGAAAGTTCTTGGCAAAGTCGTTGGTCCTGTTTGAATTGGCTATCGACTATCGCATTCGAATGAACCACGAACTGTACGAGCTCACGACAACATTGACTTAGTCCAGCGTATGACAACTCAGCGACTACGTTGGCTGGGTCATGCCTTTCGTATGGATGAAGAAGCTCCAGCGAAAAAGGTGTTTGAGGCGAAAGTCGAGGGTCGACGACGAAGAGGAAGACCACGCCTCCGATAGAACGACCAAGCCGAGGAATCCCCAACCGCGCTTGATGAAAGAGATTGGAGACGACGTGCGCAAAGCAGAGGCACCTGGCGAGAGCTGATGAAGTCAGCCGTAACCCGACCACGGATTGACATGGCCACCTAAGTAAGTAAGTAAGGTTAAACACAAGCTTATTTATTAAGTTTTCAATTTTTGGATTGTATGGTAGGTAAGCATGACCATAAGAGTATGGTGCCTACTTTTAGGAAACTTCTTTTCTTTGATATAAAATGCTTACGTACCAAATTTCATATCTGGTGGTCAAACATAAGCTTATTTATGGATATTTAAATTGTTGTGTTGTGTGGGAGGTGTCCATTGGCGGATGATGCCCATTTTCGAAAACATCTTTGTTTTTATATAAAATACATACGTGCAAAATTTTATCTTCGAAGGTTAATAATGAGCTTATTTATGAAGTTTTCAATTTTTGGGTTGTATATGAGGTAGACGTGTCCATGGGCGAATTGCAAAAATATTCAATAATGCAGATCCTTGGGTTCATTTGACCATGTGTACCCTGTTTCATCCAAGTATCTCAACTCCTTCTTATCCTGTCTTTACGGACAACGCACAGCCAGACGGACATGGCTAAATCGACTCACGAGATGACGCTGATAAACAATATAATTGGGTATGTATGTATGTATTTTATATGTGTGGTATGTGTGGTGACCATGGCATGCAGGTTAAGTGTGTGGCTTAGCATGCTCGGAGCCCGGGTTCGATCGCCAGCCGCGGCGAAAAGTTTTTACAATAAAAAATTTTTCTGATCGGTCACCACCTCTCTGCAGACAGGTTCGGAGTCGGCATAAAACATGTAGGTCCAGTTCTCGGTCAATTGTGTGCAAACATTTAATGACACATACAACACAATTGATCATAAGAAGCTCGGTCAAAGTCCATTCAAGGGCTGAAATGGCCAATTTGTTTTTTTTTTATGTATTTTGTATCAAAACCATATCATAACCTCTCGGTTCTTATATGGACTCGGAAAGGTAACCTAATCAATGTTGTGTATCAATTGGTTATATGAATTTTACTTTTAATTATGTAAGGAAAATCTATATATATAAAAGAAAGTGTCCGAATGCGATGTAATCCCATAACTCGAGATCGGCCGAACCGATTTTGATGATTTATACTTTGTTGGAAAGGTATTTTTTCAGTTCGGGTTTCAAAAAGAAAAAAAAAATCGAAAAAAGTGTAAAAAAATCAAAATTTCAAAATGTTTTATTTTTATCAAGGGCCTTCTATGCGATTCTCATACTCGCAAGGCACCGTATTGAACAAGGGGTTTGGCAGCGCCCATAAAAGACAATTTTAATTTTTAAAAGCTTTGGAAATAATGGTCACAGTATATTTGCTGATGACCTATTGGCAAACTGGGTAGATATTGGACAAGGATGGCAGCAACGCGCCGGGTATGAGCTAGTTTATAATAAATTTTATTAATAAAATATTGTTTATAAAACTCTTCCAAAATTTTGTTAAATTTAAATTTTTTATTAAATTTAAAAACTCAACTTGATGAAATTTTGTATTACCAATTTATGTACAGTGAGAAAAAAAAACATACTTTAAAATTCAACAAAAAATTTTAAAATAGAAATTAACGCATTTGCTTTTCTACAAAACAAAATTTAAGACAAACGTGCTTCAATTTCTCAACAACAGCCTTTTTTTATAATTTTTCTTATGTCTTTAAAATAAAAAAATCACTATCTGTAAAATATGACAGTTGTTGAACAAATTTTGCAAAAAACAAACATAAGGTAAAATATTCACTAATTAATTATTTCAATATTTAAAAGTCAAACTTCATTGAGTGGAGCTGAAATTTAGTTTTCGGAAGGTCCCAGGAGTCGCTGATTACGAATCTGAAAAAATGGCATCGAAAACATAATTTTGCCATCATCCACATTTGTTTTAAATATTAAAATTTTTGTTTTAAATTTGTTTTTTTATTTAAACACACTGTTTTAAATTAAACTTTTAAAACATTTGTGTTTAACTTTGATGAAATTGTTTCAAGCTCTGTTTCAGACACAAATTCGTTTGATATTAACACAATTTCATATAATTTTAAACATATTTTTCTCAGTGTATTTGTTTTTATACATGTCTTTAAATGTATTGTATTTATAAATATAAAAAATGTATTCATTAATATAAAAAATTAATTTTTTCTCACCTTTTTTGAGATGAGCAGTTTTAAATATGTTTTGCTAGGATTAACTTATCATTACCAATATCTCAGTGGAAGTGTGCTAGACTGGCATGCATATAATGTAGGTTCGCTTCCAGAGGATCAAAAGTATTAATTTAATAATTCAGCTTCTAATTCAAATGTTTCATTATGTTATTCTCTGCAGTTTTTCTCCACTGTGCTTATTATGGAATTAAGATAGGACGTGTATATTGAACAAATCGTCTTCTTTACAATCGGCTTTCAGGAATCTTTGGAAAATTTGTACAGCTCTGGGCAAACGCTGACTAGTGTCGTCTTGATATAAGCGTAGATGTTGGTAATTTTTGTACACCTTCACCTACATCGAAGCGAAGCTCAAGCAACCAGCGAATAGTTTCTAGTTTCCTTTTTACAGCATCAGCTTCTTTAAGCACAGTAGCAACAACAACTATGCCGAGGACGTCGACAATGATTTTAATCGATTACACAGGATTTCATCGTCCGTTTGGCGCCGATGAAAAATCTTACAAAACTACGCCAAATAATTTAGAGCTAAAACCAAGAATGTGTGTAGCTGTGCACGATGGGTGGCAGTGGGTTAATACCATGGCAAGGTGGGCCGCATGCCGAACGCATGTTGAAAACTTGTAGACAGCGTTTAAATGGATGAGTTTCACATCCGTTTTGAACGTATCCTTTTTCTCGAGTGTCCAGCCTTTTGTGCAGCCAACCATTCGTTATGTTCGCTCAACCATCCGCCGAAGATTCAAAGTTTGCCAAAGATTATGGTTTATGGCCGACAATAAAGGTCGTCAATGGGTCGCACTCACATAAACGCAGCTTCCGTCTTTTGTCCCTCAGTGGACAAGAAGTATCAGAGCTTGCTTGCAAAAGCAGCAAAAGGAAAGGACAATATAAAAAATACGATGGGAAAAATATCGAGAGAAAACTTTAGCAAGATTTGTTAGTCAAGAGTTTACTTGTGAATTGCTCAATTATTTGTAGTCAATTTGCGAATTAAGCTATGCAAACTTATCCCGCTTCCGCTGGACTTCGTTTCGAGTTGCGATGCGACAAGGACATTTCAATATATATTAAAGGCTGCATGAATGGCTAATAAATGGCCAATTGAGAAATCATTGAACATGCTTAAATTACTGGGTAATGTTTGGAAATATTATTTATAACTTTGACATTCGTTCTATTTTTTTGAAGAGTAAAAGGATGAAGTCATAAATAAAAGCAACTGTAACTGTATTAAAATTTATTAACTTATTAATGACATCAAGTTAACGAATACTTGTCGAAATATAAGTTACAAGCAATTTAATTTCGGTTTTCATGCACTTGAAGTTGTCTGCAATAAATCCACTGACACTTGTCTGTCGTATCCTTGACGTATGCAGTTCTTAATATGTTAAATATGCAAAATTATGCATGACATCGCATACCAGTGTGTGGCAACGACCTGTCGCATTCGAAATATAATTGTGTTTATTTGAATGTATTTGCATTGGTTTGTGAATGGGCAAACGCGTTGATGTTATCCTGAATCAGTCTAGTTATAAATTAACAGGTTCAAATGATGTGCATTCATAAGGTGACCATCTGTACTGGAATGAAGATAAGCTACGGTATCATTTTAATGAACTGAAATTTGCAAAAATAAATGTTATAAAAAAATGTATCTTAGCCCAATTCAATTTATGTACATTTAATGGAAAAAGACGTTTCAGAAGTGCCTTCAAATATGTCATTTTTGAAAACAGCCATCACGAATGTTAGAAGAAATCGAATCGATTATAAGCATTCAAATTAATACAGTAGAGATTCACAAAAGTTCAAACTCGCAGAAGTTAAATATTCTGTCATTACAAGAAACTCTAAAAAGTTAACTTTTCTACTAAGCTTTCAGGGTTATTTTTTAACGTTTGCTTTATTTTTTATAAAAAAAAAAATAATAAAACAAATTGACCATTTCAGCCCTTGATAGAACTTTGACCGAGCTTCTAATGATTTTTATTTTTTATCTAACATTAATTTTATTTGTGTCAATTGTCAGTATTTGTATGTCCATAAGAAACAAAAAAACGCAGATCGGGGATAAGCTTTAATCAAGTTAATGACAGGTCACAACATTTGACAGGTCCAAAAACAAACCGGTTAATTTTTATGAATCTGTACTGTATTATCAACTTATCCACTGCGTACACCAGTGTCGAGTTAACGTTTTATGGGGCCTGAGGAAGGAAGATCTTCGAGGCCTTTCCGAGCAAAATTTCACCAAAAACATTCACCGTTTCTCATCATTTTACGTGAATGTTGTTAATGGTAGTAAATTTTTTCTGAGTGTGAAATGAGAAAAATTAATTTTTTACGAGGAGAAATGGAGCGTCTCTCACACATCCATGTTATAACAAATTTTTGAAGATGAATTGCAGCCCAATTGTTCAGACATCGAGATTTTTTGCGTATATATTTGTACATGTTTTCTAAGAACGTTCAGGATGAGAGATCCTTTTCAAAATTGAAGTACATAAAAAATTCATTGCGAAACAAATTGTCTGGGACGAAGCTGAACGCTTTCGCAATGATGTCAATCGAAAATGAGGTTTTAGAAAGTTTGGATCTCGATGAAATCATCGAAGAGTTTTTTTAATCGAAATGTCACAAAGTTAACTTGTAACAGTGTTGGGTTTTTCAGTACAATTATTCTTTTTCAGTACAATTTTATAATAAAAAGTACGTAAGTACCACGAGGACATTTTTAGTACATTTTCATACACATGGTCTTCGTCATATTGACTTTCTTTACTTTTTTTGTATTTGATAAAGTTTTCAATGCCTTTTTTTATGAATTTTTACAACCATATTTACAACACATTCCAACGAACTGCCACCCTGATCAGCTCTACAATTTTATTTTTCTATTACATGAAATTTTTCTATTGAATTGCTTGAAAACTTAATTTTTGAACCGGCTCAGGTAACCGCAACTTGATTAAAATTTAAAAACTGAATGTAGAGTACTATATTTTTTTTACTATGTATGTACATTGAACTGAAAAAAGTTAATTATTCATAGAGAAAAAAAATAGTACACTTTTATGTCAAAAAGCACAATTTTTATTTCGATTTGGTACAATTTCGGAAAACTCACTTCCCATCCCTGACTTGTAACTACTTAGATAATAAGAAAAAACTTGTTTGTAAGTTAACGCATAAAATTAATGAATAAATCAACTATACTTGGGTGCAGTACAAAACAAAAGTAAAAGTAAAAGTAAAAACTGATTTGTGTTATATTATTTGAAAAAATTATTACCTCAGACGCGCTGTCGCGGGGCCCCTGCGAGCGTGGGGCCCGAGGCATTTGCTCCAAGGTTAACTCGCACTGGTGTTCACTCGGTATTAAGTTTTGAGTCATCAACAAAATACTGAGTTGACTCATTTAACTAGAAATAAACTTTAAAGTTACCAGCCAAAAAATTAACGATAAGCAATACAACAATTAACAAAACGAAAAACGAATTGGCCATTTTAGTCAATTTTCAACCTTTCAGCCTGAAAGCGCTTTGACCGAGCTTCTTATGATCAATTGTGCAGTGTGTGTTATCTTTAATCGTAATGGACCTTAATGCCGACTCCTAAAGCCTAAAGTTCATGTTCTAAAGAAATTATAATTGACATTATTGACTGCAAAGAGATGACGGGCGATCAAAAACTCATTTTTTCATTAAAAAAACTTGCTATGTCAGATAGTGATTTGAACTTGGTTCTGCCGAGATTCGTAGACTCGCACGCCACTCACTTAGCACGCACGGCCATGACCTAAAATCAGTGTACCACCATCAGAATTTGCGCACCCGAATTAAGTCATCCTCCTGGGTGCCCCGTTTGGTGGATTTTGTAACTAAAACAAAAAAAAAAAAAAACAAATTGGCCATTTCAGCCCTTGAAAGGACTTTGACCGAGCTTCTTATGATCAATTGTGTTGTGTGTGTTATTAAATGTTTGCACACAATTGACCGAGAACTGGACCTACATGTTTTATGCCGACTCCGAACGCCTCATGTTCTCAAGAAGCTTTACATGGCATTATTTACTCTCTGAGGTTTGCCATTGTCTGCAGAGAGGTGGTGACCGATCAGAAAAATTTTTATTGAAAAAACTTTTCGCCGCGGCTGGGGATCGAACCCGGGCTCCGAGCATGCTAAGCCACACACTTAACCTGCATGCCACGGTCACCACTAATGGTGGATTTTGTAACTAACACAGAGTAAATAATGATGGATTTTCATCTTTTTCTTCGTCAACAGCTTCGTGCTAACTTCGTAAGCAACTATCTCTTTTCAAATCTAAATTTTAGCTAACAATAAGTCTAAAAGTTCGATTAAATAACTAAATAAAAATGAGAAAATATTTCCTCTTAGCTTATTATTTATACAGCCATTGAAAAATATTTAAGAACGATTATTTATTTTCACCATAAGTTGCTTTATTAAGTTAAAACATGTAAATTTTTTGTAAATTAAAGTTTTATTCATGACTTTAGATATTTTAATACTATCAGTACATTGGTTATGAAAATAAAATAAGTTTACTCCACTTTTATTGCTTATGATGTTGCAATTACTTTGGAAAAATACTTAAGAACGACTCAAAAAGTTACAAAAAAGTTTTAAAATTAAAAGAGACTTATTGAAGAAATTAAAATTTAGAAACAGTATTTTGTTTAATGTATATAAAAGTACTACCGTGCATACTATTACCGCCGTATGTCTGTCTGATTGAGCCGAAATGTTGGCAGTTGATTTTGTTTTTGAGTGTGAGATGTTATATAAAGAAAAAAAAAAAAAAAAAAAAAAAAACAGAGAAACCAACCAACTTGAGAACCTCCACCTTTTTGAAGTCGGTTAAAAAAATGCTGCCACACTCACTTGGACTGCCCGCAAAGGTAAAAAAGCATAGCTTAGCATGAAATAATATAAATAATTCATAATTATAGTTTTAAATCATGTTTTCTTACCTAATAAATGTTTTTATTAAAGTTATATTTTCTCAGCTCTATTTATGAAAAAGATGGTCACCTTATTCATTCACATCAAGTGTAATGCGAACTTTGAATATTGAATGACAATTTATTCACCTATATTGCATCGATACGCATATTAAACCTTTTTCGAGATTGCTTTCGTAAATTATTCCTCCTCAATGCTTTAACCGATTCATAGCTTTTCAGCTATCTCAGATAAATCCTTACCAATTTGTAACGAAATTCAATAATGTTTCATACATTATCGCATTGTCGATATCAAGTGATTCTTAAAATAACACATATATTTTTGATGACTTAATAAGCACCCGTCTCTTCACGCTCTCCGCCCTACCGAGCGGAATCACCTGTATGTCTACTGACTAGTGGCTACGGCATAATATATTAACGGTACAAAATACGCCATTTTTTTAATTTTTTTTTCTTATCAGCTCTAATAAATTCGAACGTCATAATGTCTGCTCAACAAATTAATTAATTATTGTGCCTGCCATATTGCAAATTAAAGACTTCACTTGAGACAAGTTCTTGAATGAAACTGTCTTAACTTTATGCACTATAATCTTGGCATAACGGGAAGATAAGATATAATTTAGAGTGAGAGGTTTTGTTGGTGCCGAGTGGTAAGAGTTGACCAACTTAAATGGTTTAAATATGCGAATCAGAATGTTTAAGCAACATTCGCGTTGATGATTTCGGAAGGCAAATATCAAATCGCGTTATCGAAAATTCGACATTTACAGATATTAAAATATTAATATATAAGAAAACCGATTCATACATAAACCAAGTCTTTACTTATCAAAACATAAAAGCTTTTTTAAAATAAATTAAATAAAAACAATTCTACACGATATAATAATTAAATGAAAACAAGATGAATTCATCTAAAAAAAGTGAAAACCTCAAACCAAATCCAATATTGAGTGCAAATTTTATTTCGAAATGGTTCTTTATGTGCGTAAATAAATTAACACAAAAACTTTTTGTTTAAGGATTATTTGTAAGGATTTTAAAGGAACCAAAAAATCATTACTAACAAGAATGCTAAATTTTGTGCATTTTGTGAAGGAAAATGGACAAAAAACCAAACAAAAAATTTTGAAACCTCATTTCAAAGTTTATACTTTTAAATTTTGAGCCGAGTTCATTTTAGTGCCTCCATAGACTCCAAACCATATAAACTGCTTCCAGTGTCTAAGAGTTCTAAGTATCGAAGGAGAATATTTTAAAAAGTGATCGCTATTCTATTATCATTTTGAGATTGTACGTTTTTGAAAATCAAAAACTTGGATAAAATAACCCTTATTCGGCACACTACTCTGGTGTAACGTGTTCGTCACACTGGGATCATGGGCTCCCAAGAGACAAAAAATGATCATAAGATATAAAAAAAACGACTTGGCCATTTCAGCCCTTGAAAGGACCTTGACCGAGTTTCTTATGAGCAATTGTGTTGTGTGTGTTAGTACTTCTAGGATTATAATCCTAATTATAATCCTAATAATTATTAACGGCAAAGGTGCATGTTCTCAAGAAGACTTACATGACAATATGTACTCTCTGAGGTTTGCTATTGTCTGCAGAGAGGTGGTGACCGATCAGAAAATTATTTTATTGACAAAAACCTTTTGCCGCAAGTGGGTATCGATCTCGGGCTCCGAGCATGCCAAGCTACACACTTTACCTGCATTTTTCTCTGCAAATGAATATATTTTTTGACTTAAATATTAATAAATGCTGTGTTGTAAGCTTCTTGCTAATAAATATAGTGAAAAATAAAATTTACTTCATAATTAACATTGAACATAATAGAGTCAATCAAATCGTTGTTTTAGAAGAAGTCTTGGATAATAAGTTGCGATTTAATTTGCATTATGATGAAATTGTATCTAGAGCCAGCAAACAACTTGGTTTCACAAAATCACATGCAAAAGAGTTCAAAAATGTATGGGCCCTTAAAACATTATGCTGCTCATATGTTAGTGCGGCCTCTTCTTGTATATGGAATCATGCTTTTGAGTCACGCAGTGAGAGACTTTGAATCTATTCAGAAATAATTTTTGCTTTTTGCACTTGGAGACACGTACAACCCATCCTATGAACAAAGACTTAGCCTTCATAGTAAAATGCCTCTATCGTCAAGATGAACGTTACACAGTTCATGGTTTACCTACGATATTCTTAACGGTGTTATTAATAGCGAGTATGTATATATCATACAGGATAAAAATGAATGGCCCGATAAGACGGCATAGAAGGCATACAAGACTATAAAATTAATATTGACAACGTACTATCTACTCTAGTAATGAGCCGATAAATAGATGCTGTAAAGATTTTATAATTATCAGCAAGCACTACTTACCTCCAATGTATAAATTCACCTTTTAAGAAAAAGCTATTGAAATCTCTATTCCCGTCCTAAACCTTCTTTTATTTCTTTTCCTTTTCCCTGTAAATAAGATTCTAATGTACAGTGCGGACTATATCCACCTGTCTGAATTCATACCTATTTCCACTCTAAGCCTTATAACGATCAATATTCACACTTTTTAAATAGTTCCCCGTAATTATTAGTAAATAAAGTAATAATAATAAATCCTACTACTTTGTATAAAATGCTTTAAATTTATTTCATAAAGGGTTTTCCAATGAGGGATGTTATTTTGATATTCAAAGAAAAATTACATTTTTTGAGATAAATGATCGAATGTTTATTTCATAATAAAGAGGAAGGTATGCCGTTAATAATGAAAAACAACATCAGCCAAATGGCCACCATGATCACGCTTACAGGACCATATCCTTTCATGAAATTTTCCATAACAAAATAGAAAAGTGGCTGCCCTAGTCCTCGATAGACTCACGAATTCCATCTTTGAGAATGGAGAGGCTTCTCAAAAATAACTCTTGAGTTTTCCGAGCACCAGATGCGACAATTTTGCTTGTTAACGTAGCCACCGAAGTGGAAATGAGCCTCATCAGTCAAAATATTTTCGATGGAATTCCGCATAATTTTCATGCATTTCAAGGACCCAATCAGAAAAGACACTACGCACAGTGTAACGATGTCTATAGAATGAGGGACAAAAATAGAAGGAGTTGTCGTAGAAACATGAAATGGATCACTATTTCATAAATATAACACACCATATAAAATTTTATAAAGATCGGCTTCGCCCTTCGCCTACCTCCCATACAACCCATAAAAGTGAAGCTCTATAAAGTGGCATGTATTTGAGCTACAGCAATAAAATTTGGTATGTTTATATGTCACATCAAAACTAAACTGTGTACAAAAAATGGGCGTGATCCGTCCACAGCCACGTCCACCTTCAATACAACCCACAAGAGTTAAACTCTATAAAGAGGCATATACTTGAGCTACATGGATACAATTTGGTATGTGTGTTTATAACATCAAAAATAAGATGAGTATAAAGAATAGGCGTAATCCATTTATGAATACGTTCACCTCCCATGTAATGATTTCCATAATGATTCAACGCTATTAAAAGTGTTACATATGAGCAAGAATAATATATGCTAAGGTGTTTTATTTTTCGCTCCACCTCATTTTCTAATAGAATGAGGTTAAAAAATAAAATCTGCATCAAAATATTGGTGTTGTTAGTGGAAAAAAGCCACCCGGTTTTCATTAAAAGCATTAAAAACAAACTTAAAATGGCTTGAAAATAGCTTAATAACTGTTTGACCTCGCTTATTTCTAGGTGTTACAAACGTTTGCACAAAGTTAATATACCCTGACCTTTCAGGTTAAGGGTATAAAAAATAACGTTAAAAAGCCCCATCAATATATCTGCCATATATTTCTGGGGTTTAACAGCACATTATTCAAAATGGTTTAAGTCCAATATAGCTCTAAAATTATCTTTAAGCAATTTCCACTGTATCTAGAGGTCAATTTTTTTTTTTGTGTCTTAAGGTATTTTTGTTCTCATTAGGGATGACCATCCGTATACATCAGCTCTATATATCAAGAGTGAATATAGCGGAATTATTGCACAAGGCTAACTAGTTTGACAACTTGACATCTTCACAAAATTAACATAATGCCTCTTATCATTATTACTCGACTCACACTTTGAACACTCGAATTCGGTTGGGATAAAATGAAATGAAGTTTCCATAAATTTGTAATGAAATCACTTCACCTCAATTTCACTTGATTAACAATTTATCGAGCTTTTTATGCAAAACGCTTTTATCCAGACGCTGAAAGTGACCCAACTTAAGTGAGTCTAAAATAGAATCAGAGAGAACTTTGAATTGATAACATTTTTCCTAAAGATAGGCATTTATTTGAGTACATGGCGCTCAAAATGTCTGCCACCCGGTAAAAAATTGGTGTGGTTCGTTTTTTTGTTGTTGTTTTCGATTTGAATAACAAGTAAAAGTGGGCTTAGACGTTTATCAGTTATGACGCTTTGGCCAAACGATTTCACGATATATTATGTAGCATTCAGAATTGTAACTGATAAGCCAGAATAGATAATTGACAGCTACTAGTTTGAGTTAATGACGGTATATGACCTAAGAACTCCATCATAGCGTCATCACGTTGTGAGTGTGTGTATCTTCAAATTTAACAGTTATTAACATTAATTTTTTTTCAAGATGTACCTCAACTTAATGCAATAATTCCAATTATTTTATGTTGAAATTCTCCAGCTATTTGCTTAATTTTATTGTTTTTTTTTTATTTTCAGTTGGACTCGTGAAACATTCACCAAAGGGTTGCGGGAACAACTAGAGCAGCAGGACCTTTACGCACATATTCCAAGCCTTGATAGTGAAAAGCTGTCCATGGCCATCGATAAATATTGGGTACAAGAAGCACGTCGAAAGCAACCTAATCTACTGCATATGATCTTTCGCGCATTTGGTTGGTCTTTTGTGCCGATTTGCATACTTTACTCAATTTTGGAAATTTCTATACAGTAAGTATCAGAACTTTACATGAAGTAAGCCCTGCAATTTTCGACAATGAGGCCTGTGTGTGCTTTTGTATACAACAATGCGTAAAACATTTTTTGTTAAAGGTGTCAATTTTGCAATGTGTTGGCTGTTAAGAAAAAGTTAGCTCAGCAGTTATTTTTCTAGATTTTCATAATTGTGCTGTGATCTGCTCAAGTTGTGCAAAAACTTCC
Organism: Tetanocera ferruginea; assembly: GCA_958299015.1. NCBI lineage: Eukaryota > Metazoa > Arthropoda > Insecta > Diptera > Sciomyzidae > Tetanocera > Tetanocera ferruginea. The sequence continues at coordinate 74,843,526 of OY282642.1, forward strand.
TATCCTACTAAGCATATGTGTTCATATTGGAATAAAACCGAGTTCGAATGACTAATAGCGGGATGTAGAGATCAAGAGATAACTCAAGCATTTAAACTTTATTAACCCATTTTAGTCCGCTGGTGATTTCCCGACCACTGACTTTAAAACTAATTTCTGAAAAAATATTAAAAATATTTTCAAATTCTTTCTGCCAAGACTTAATTTGGTTAAATGGAAATTCAGAAAATAAATATAAATTTCCAAATTTTACATTTTACATGAACATGTAATATTTTTTAATATTTTTTCCATAAATGAATTTTAACGTTAGTGGTCGAAAAATCGACCAGCTGACTAAAATGGGTGAAGCAGGGTTATAGTTTTGAAAAATGTTATCTTGGTTTGGTGCCCGTAACCAGGATTTTCTTTTGGGGGGTGTTTTATAACAAAAATATATAAGTAGCTTAAAGCAACTTAAAAACAACTTCCACGCAAAGTTTTTGAAAGCGTATTTTATACCGAGTTTCGAAAAAAGTTACAATTTCGATTTTTTGCCCATAGCTTTTTGTATGTTTAAGAATATTAAGAATATATATATTAAGAATAAGTATAAGTATACTTATAAGTATAAGTATATACGTATAAGTATATATTAAGAACAATTAAAATTGAATTGACATCTCAACATCACTATTAATTTAGTATGGAAATCTTTAAAAAAAATTACCAAAGAATAAAGTAAAGAAAAGGGTGTACGTAGAGACAAAACTGTTCTAGAAAAAACATATTATTGTGATCTACTTTGATATCGACATCAAAGTCATAGTTCTTAAAGTTTGCAAACTTCTGTTACATCACCTCAAGGACTCAGACGTGCTCATAAATTCATTAAGTAAAAATGTCTTCTTATATTGTGAATAACACGGTGCGACAAAACGGAACGAAGTTAAAATACTTGGGAGATAGTGTTATTTTTTCTGGTAGGTCTTGTCGAGTTAAAGAATGTTCTATACTTGAAATTTGCTGGACACCCCCAAAATCTGGACTTGTGGTCAAAAAACCTACAAAAATTTTGCCTAACTTTTCCCACTTTTGGCCTATAACGTACCTGATAACGAACCGATTTTAAAAATTTAACCGGAACTTTAAAGACGAAACTTCTTTTAGGGACAACTTGAGGAGACTGCGTTTATTTACTCCGCAAATACAATTTTTTCGACTTTGCCAACTTTGACGATTTTTCCATGCACAGACTTTACCAAACATCAATTTTGCCTGTGAATCGACTTCTGTCATTAGAGATCTACTTCCTGTATTTTTGAAATCTGATATCAGATTTTTAGTCATTGAACCGTTTAAAACTCATACAGACGTAACAATACGTGTTAAAGTTTTAAAGCTTGTCATCGAATCGCAGTAGACCCGAATTAATTTCTTAAATCTCTCAAGTAGTCTTAAGCTTAAATACAAAATATTAATTTAAGTTAATAATAGTTAATTAAAAATTAAATATTTTTATTTAAGATTTAGGCAAAAACAGAAGTAATTTACATCTTGGCACCTAGTTATGAGGGAGGCGGGCTTGAACTCCGAAAATCCCCCTGGCCTTGGGTCTGATAAAGGTCATTAAATTGTTGAAATAATCAATACAGTCAGGCACAACTTAGGCACACCACAGCAAAATTACCAAATTCTTGAATGAATTAGTAGTTTTCTAACATGCCCTTTTAAATAGTCTCATCTTTAAAATCAATTTTTTTTTTCTAACGAGCACATGGTTTTTTTAAAAAAAGTTTAAAAAAAATTTCAGAGCTACATTCATAAATATCACCACACTTTGAGCCAACATTTGCCAATAAACGCGTTCTATTTTTGTTTTCAGTGTCATGCAACCGTTATTTCTGGGTGGCTTAGTATCCTACTTCGCCGAAGGTCAAACAGATATTACCAAGAATCAAGCATATCTCTACGCAACTGGCATAGTTTTGTGCTCTTTGGCCGCTACGATATTCTTTCATCCATTCATGTTCTTCCTTTTTCAAACGGGCACCAAAATCCGTTTGGCTTGTGCTGGTCTACTCTATCGCAAATGCTTACGTACATCTATCACAGCAGATAATGGTGGATTAAGCGGATTCGCCATCTCAGTGCTCTCAGCCGATCTGCCGCAGTTCGATTTGACCTTCTACTTCTTTCACGATCTTTGGAAGGGTCCTATAGAAGCCTGCTTATTCGGTTACGTCATGTATCGCCAAATCGGATGGTCAGCCATAGTGGGCATTGGCACCATAATTATATTTATACCGTTGCAGGCATGGGCCGCCAAGGCTTCAGCCTATTATCGCCAAAAATCGGCCAAGTTCGGCGATGAGCGTAGAAATTTTATGAATGAGATCATTTCAGCGATACAGGTCATCAAAATGTATGCTTGGGAAAAATGTTTCGCTAAGCTAATATCCGCAGTGCGAGAAAATGAGGTGCTTGCTATTCGGGGCTCCATGAATATTTATGCGGCTCTACAATGTACGAATATGATATCCAAGTTTGCGCTCTTCGTAAGCCTGGTAGTCTATGTTTACTCGGGCGATATAATCACAGCCAAAAAAGTATTCATCGTTTCTTCATACTACAATAGCCTGAATGATTCGCTGTTGCATTTTTGGCCATTGGCCATAACCACTTGGGCGGAAACTGTGGTATGTGCTAGGCGCGTTGTAAGTTTTTTGCTCAAAAGTGAGGCTGTATTGGCTGAAGTTGGAGCCATTGACAATCTGGGCATGGATGAGAGAGAACAGCAGAAAACTTTTTGTGGACGTAGCTTCAATGCGAAGGCAGAAAAAAAAGAAATTGTTCTCAATAATGTGTCAGCCAGTTGGCTTAAGTCTAACGAAGCTGAAAAACGTCGAATTCACATTCAAGACATGAGCCTTCATATAATTGACAAGCAGTTCATAGGAGTTGTGGGAAATATTGGCTCAGGAAAATCAACACTACTCAATGTCATGCTCGGAGAACTAGATTTGGTGCAAGGCAGTGTGGAAATTAACGGTTCCATAAGCTACGCTCCACAAGAAGCGTGGATTTTCCAGTCGAGCATTCGAGATAATATAGTGTATGTGGAACCTTACGATGAGGCGCGATATAAGGCTGTAATCCGCGCTTGCCAGCTGGAACGGGATATTGAACTATTTCCCTACGGCGACTCAACACTTGTTGGAGAGCGAGGCATTAGTCTAAGTGGTGGGCAAAAAGCACGTATAAGCCTGGCCAGAGCCGTGTACAGAAAGGCTGATATATACATTCTAGATGACCCGCTATCAGCGGTGGACTCACAAGTCGGTAAACTTTTGATGGAAAAATGTTTGATGAGTTTTCTGCACGACAAGATACGTATTCTTGTAACACATCACGTGCAGCACTTGAAGGCCACTGATCGTCTGGTAATCATGGAGGGTGGTCGAGCAGATGTGCAAGGTCTCTATGAAGATCTTAAGCATTTGCTACATTACCATGTCAATCCAGAAGATGAGAGCTCAGATGCAAAGAAAAAACTACGCCATTCTGAGAGTATTATCGACAAAGATCGCAGCGACGAAGAGAATGTGGAGTACACCATCAAAGAAGACACTGGCGATGAACGCAAAGAACAACAAATGCAGGGTTCCGTAAAATACGGTACTTACATGGAATACTTTCGCGCTCTTGGCATGCCATGGGTGATCTTTCTCATAATTGCGCTTTTTCTGTTGGCTCGAGGATGTCAAGCTGCAATGGATATTTTTATTTCACAATGGTAAGTTTTAGAACAATGTGTAGAAAGGTTACTCCGCCTTTATTTTCAACGTGCGTGGTATACAGCTTCATGTGCGGTCTGGTTTATTTAACACCTTGGCAGTAAAAGTAATTATTTGGCTGAAGATTTTTTCCATAGATAATAGATCAGTGAACATTCTGTTGGTGATTGCTTCATCTTAAAGATCTCCTAAAGGATCTTTTGTACATGCCTTTCATTAGTTTTCCAGAATTTGGTTTTTTTGACGCGCTGTTTCTAATATTTCCCATATTTTTTTTTCTTATGAAGGCACTAATGGAGAAGTCGGAGTTAGCACATATTGTTGGACTGGCTTTTTACATAGAATATACTCTTAAATTTATTGATTCTCCTCGCAAATTCTACAGACAGCTGATTTATATAATATTGTTTTTGAGATGATATCTGAGCACACAACATAACACCCGTAAGAAGTTGGTCAGATTTAATTAGCTTGAGTTCTTGATTTAGCTTAGAATTATGAATTTCTTGAGGTAAATTAAAACATAAAATTTCCAGAGGTACAGACCGTTTTTATATTCCCAAATCCTAACATTTTGTGTGGCACCAGACTACAATACAATGTAATGCTTAGTCAGACTACAACAATAGAGGTCTGAATTCCCCGCTTTTGGCAAGGCACTTTGCTCTTTCATTGTCTTTAAATCCTTCATGTACCGGTTTCCATCAGAGTACAGAAAGAGAAGCTTATCTTGATAAAAGCTCATTAGCTTACAGAACCTTCAATTCCAACTAACTGCCTGAGATGATATGTTTGAAGTAAATTTCATTGGAAGTACTTTCTCCATTTTCAAGCTTAGACCCATAAGTATAACACATCTTTTAAGCCGGATAGAAATTTAGATTCCGCCGTACTTCGCCTGTAAAGTAAGAAGGCTCTTATTAACTATTAATAACTATTTCTGCATAATTTTTTTTGGATCGAATAAATCCCAATGGAATGGTTTTGGTTCTTCTAAACCACTTTTTGGACAAAAAGTCAAGGTTTTTGCATATCACTTTTTTCTTCTTCGGCATACATACCCAAGAATAGCAAAATATGTAAGATTTTTATGGTACACAAATATTGGTTGAATATAATTTTGAAATTTTTAGTACTTACAAATTCTTTTTAGATCCCAAAAAATTGATATTTCGCCATTTTTTAAAAGATATTTAACACCTATAAAATATGCATTTTTCACATGTATTAAAGTTTATTGGAATAGTATTGAGCTCTTTTCTCCTCTGATATATCTTATGGTGAGATTTAACCAAAACTATTGCCACAATTATAAAAAATTGAGAAATCGATATTCAAATGGCTTTTTTCAGCTTAATTCTTATTTAATTTTCAAAATTACAGCCAGATTTTGACAAATCTTGGTATAAATAAGTTTTTAGGTACACCAAATCGAATTCTGACAACCGTTTTTAATGATGTCGACGCCAGAATGTGCTCAAGTACAGAGTTCATGATTTTCGAAAATATATTTTGTTTAAATATAAAGACAAAAAACTATCGAAATCTTTACTTTAAAAATAAAGTTATTTGCAAAAAACTTGATTTCTTTCAACCAAAAAAGAGGTCCAGGAGAACCAAAACCACTCCATGAGAATTTGTCTGATCAAAAAAAAAAATTATGCAAAATAGTTTTTAAGAGTTTCTTACTTTTAAATCGTTGTCCGGATGACTTTTTTTCTCTATACAAATTGATCTGGTTTGATTTATGTGAGCTTATTTCATCCATGATTGTACACTTTTCTATATGATTCATGATACCTTTTAGCACTTCGTAAACCTAAGCTTTAGCAGCATCCTATCCTAGCTACGGGATGCTGGCACCTCATTAGTGGAATTTTAAAAAACTAGTGATGCCATCTGAATGCTATGAAAAAGGTCAAAAAAGATCAGTTGGGCCCCTTAAAAGGGCAGTGATAGATAATTAATTATGAATTTTTTAAGAAATTTTCGAATTCAAGCACAATTTGCTCTTCTGTGCAAGCCAGGAATGGAATTTCAAAAAACTAAATATGGCACTTGATAGATATTATTAATTATTATTATTAAAGGTCAAAAAAGTTATCTCCAATAATTTGTCAGCGATAGAAAATTGTTTATGAATTTTTTAAGAAAATTTCAAGGTCATACACTATTTGCCCCATTGTGCAATAAATAAATACACCACCTGAAAGGTATGAATAAGATTAAAAAAGATCAGTTATGTTCATTTATGGTGGTGACTGTGACATGTAGGTTTAGTGTGTGGCTTAGCATGCTCGGATCCCTGGTTCGATCCCCAGCCGCGGCGAAAAGTTTTTTTCAATAAAAAATTTTACTGATCGGTCACCACCTCTCTGCAGACAATGGCAAACCTCAGAGAGTAAATAATGCCATGTAAAGCTTCTTGAGAACATGAACTTTAGCCATTCGGAGTCGGCATAAAACATGTAGGTCCAGTTCTCGGTCAATTGTGTGCAAACATTTAATAACACACACAACACAATTGATCATAAGAAGCTCGGTCAAAGTCCTTTCAAGGGCTGAAATGGCCAATTTGTAAAAAATAGGTCATATTTGACCTATTTTGCACCATTTTTAATGGGACCAACTGACCTTTTTTGAACTTTTTCATAGATTTCAGATGCCATCATTGGTTTCTTAAGATTCCACCAATGAGCTGCGAGCATCCCGTAGCTTTCTGTTCTGTATTTTTTGAAATGGGTCATCTACGAAGATATTTTTTGTGGATGTTTTCCTTATAAGAATGGCACTACATTCTATTAGACATTATCGGTTCATGACAGCCGGTTCAAGATAGACTCTAGAATACTAAATTATCTGCATATTTATTCTTTAGTATCAAAATTTTAGATGTTCTGCCTTCCGAAGAGTGCACGTTTAACCAAAGCCCACAAAATAGGTAAAATTACTTTTCCTTAAGCATCCTGTAGCCTCGATAATGATATTGCGATAATTCCATTTGAGCTATGTGTATACTATATATATATATTTTTAACAGATTGATGGACAAGCTGAACAATGTATGGACAAATATATTTAGAAGGATACTTTAAGCTTTCTTTCCTATTGTCAGTTCCAAATCTTTTTTCAATAATATAGACACAATTTGTCTATAGAAATTCCAGTCTTTAGTACAAATACATCCCTTAATTTTGAATTTGTTAGGAATGTTAAGAGTCAATTGCAATTGCTTTCTTGCAATAGAGGTGGGTAAATTCCATGCCACGTTTGTATGGACTGAATTTGTACTTATCGGAAGTGAAAAATTTGCCGGGAAGACCTTCCTAACCACAAGTTGTTTATTGTAGTATCTAATTAGATGTTCTGTGCAAACAGACACAATCAGATTTAAGAAGAAAGAATATGCCTTTCAGTGTTGGCTTGATAGTGCCTATTCTGGGTGTGTCGCTGCAGAAAGGCTTGAATCTTCTCGCAGTAGTCCCGTTCACGTAGTGCGAAGTTTGGCCCCTATTTGGCAATGAATATGAGTAAGGTTACTCGTTATGGTTGATATGAAATTGCAGTAGTTCGAGCCGTTTGACAGTTCCTCTTTCTGCGGTGATCGACTCCCATACCACTGATACATATGTCAGGATAGGTCTAAAGATGAGACTGTACAGAAAGTACATTATTTAAAGGTAACTATACCCATTCCAACTCAGATTCACATGCTGTTGTACAACCATAGTGCTGAATTTTTGTAGATTTCAGGAGATTACTGTCCAGACTGACTAATTTTCGTTTTAAATAAATTCAAAACTCCTTCGCTGGATGTGATAAAGTCAGCTTTATTGAGCTAGTGCAATCAGTGTTAAAACAGAGAAATCTTTTGTGCACCATAAATAAGTTTAAATATAAGTTCACTCAGTGCAAACTGATGAACATCTGATGGGATACTCTAAAAGCTCCCTGCAAGAATGACATTTACGTCATTAGTATTGTATATCCAACTACGTCAGCTCCTCTTCCTCTTATAATAATCAGTAGGCTTTTGACAAGTGGGAAATATAGTAGCTTAGAATCAAAGGATCATAAAATTACTTTCCTGGTAGATTTTTAATACTGGTGTAAAAGTGTTGTTTCCTTAAAATTCTAAGGTATTGCACTGCACTGGTTTATAACGATGACGATATGAGCTGTAAGCTTTTTTGAAACTAGATTTTTTATACATTCATAAGCTTCATGAAATCTTTTATTTTCTTCACAGGGCTACTTGGGAAGAGTCCGTGAACGTGGAGGTCGAATCGTACGAAACATATTCAAGCCAACGCCAAAAAATGATAATCCTCTATACAATTCTAATTCTTTGCACATTAATTTTGTATTTGTTGCGTACTTTTGGCTTTTTCTTGATGTGCCTGCGAATTTCATTACGTCTCCATGATCAACTCTTCAACGGCATTATACGCGCCTATATGTATTTCTTCAATAATAACCCATCCGGACGCATTTTGAACAGATTTTCCAGTGATATTTCGAATATAGATGTTTCATTACCACATGCTATGCTTGACTCTATTTCCGTAAGTCAACTCAAGTTTGAATATTTTTGACAACTAACCGTTTGGAATGCTTAGTTTTTCGTAGATGGTTTTGCTATTCTTGTAATTGTGGCTATTGCAAATTACTGGCTTTTGATTCCAGCTCTTATAATGATTACGTTACTCTACTTTTGTCGTAGTCTATACATCGGTGCTAGTCGTAGCCTCAAAAGAATCGAAGCTATGAGTAAGTTTGTAGTGTCATGTCTTTTGGAAGATTGAGTTCTGATTAAATATTCTACATTATTTTATAGCTCGTAGCCCTATTTATTCGCACACCAATCAAACCTTTCAGGGTTTGACAACGATTCGCGCTCTAAATGCAACCGATGAAATGTGTCAAGAGTTTCATGGACACCAAAATAACAACACCTCAGCTCTATTCTTATACGTTACAACCAATCGTGCCTTCGCCTTCTGGACGGATCTCATTTGTGTACTCTATATTCTAGCAGTAACGTTTAGTTTTCTGATCATCGATGGTCATTTCTATAGCGGTGATGTTGGTCTGGCCATTACACAGTCTATGACGCTGGTTATTATGTGTCAATGGGGAATGCGACAAACAGCAGAAATGGAGAATAATATGACAAGCGTGGAACGTGTCATTGAATACTCTAGAACACCCTCAGAGCCACCTTTAGAGACTAATAAATCGCTTAAACTGCCTATTGATTGGCCAAAATCAGGACATATGCACTTTGCCAACTTTAAATTAAAGTACACCGCCAAGTCTGACTATGTTTTGAAAAACTTGAATCTCGATATAAATTCAATGGAGAAAATTGGTGTTGTGGGACGTACAGGAGCAGGGAAATCATCAATAATACAAGCCATCTTTCGGTTGGCCTGTAACGAAGGTCTCATCGATATTGATGGATTTGACATCGAAAAGTTGGGCTTGCATGATTTAAGGAGTCGTATATCGATCATACCCCAAGATCCTGTCTTGTTCTCGGGCACACTACGCTACAATCTAGATCCATTTGAGCTGAAAAGTGACGAAGAAATGTGGAAAGCCTTAGACGATGTTAAGTTGAAGGCATACGTCAGTAGTCTAGATGGTGGTCTGCAGGCAGAAGTGCAAAACGGCGGGGCTAATTTCAGCATGGGTCAAAGACAACTAGTTTGCATGGCGCGTGCGTTATTAAGAAAAAATCGGATACTAATAATGGATGAAGCAACGGCCAATGTGGATCCAGAGTATGTAAAACATAAAGTTTACAATTAAGTGTTTCTCTTATTAATTGTTTTTACATTTCCAGAACGGATGAACTTATTCAGGAAACAATTCAGACTAAATTCGAGTCCTGTACAGTCATCACTATAGCACATCGTCTATATACAGTGATGAACAATGATCGTGTACTAGTCATGGATGCAGGACAAGTCATGGAATTTGGACATCCACATGAATTGCTGCAGAAATCGGATGGCTATTTGACTAAGTTTGTGACACAGACTGGAAAAACGACTGCAAATAGTTTACGAAAAATTGCCGAAGATAGTTATAGGAAAAAGTATACGACTAATATGCTCACTGAGCAAAAACTGTGATAACTAAGAAAAACATTTAAAAGTCTTAATAATTTAAGTAGTTTGTATTTTATGCAAAATACATGAAAAAAAAACTTAGTTTGCCTAATTTTAGAAAATGAGAATTATGTACATACCATATATATTACGTGGATATTTTGGTCATATATTTATTAGAGTTGATGAAAACTTGTGCAGTATTTATAAGAACTCTTTTTAACGACAAAAATTTTGTTTACTGACCAGTTCATTATTTTATTTATTATAATGTATGTGTTTATTTAATTTCTAACAGACCAAAAAATATGTATAAGAAACAAATTTAAAAAATTGTTTATATAGTAATGAAATCTTCTTAACCCAGTCCAACAAGTGCTGACCTCTTTTATTGCAATAGACTTACTCTGGTTTATTTCTAAAAGAAAACTTCAAGCAGTTTATCTTTGCTACAAATCCGTCTAGGGTTATGAAATGGCATCCTAAAGGAAAACATGTCATCTTTATACCCTAAACCTGAAAGGTCGGGGTATATTAACTTTGTGCAAACGTTTGTAACGCATAGAACGAAGCGAGTCCGGTATAGAAAAGTATATATATTCTTGATCAGCGTCACCACGTGAGTCGAGCTATCCATGTCCGTCCGTCCGTCCGTCCGTCTGTGTGTTGTCCGTATACACAGGATAAGAAGAAGGAGTTGAGATAATTGGATGAAACTTGGTACACATGGTCACATGGACCCAAGGATCTGCACTATTGAATATTTTTGGAATCCGCTCACGGACACGCCTACCTCCCGTACAACGCGAAAATTGAAAACTGCATAACTCAGCTCATAATTAGCCTACAACAATAAAATTTGGTATGTATGTGTTTTATATCAACACAAAGATGTCTTTGAAAAATGGACGTCATCCGCTTACATACACGCCCACCTCCCATACAACCCAAAAATTGAAAACGCAATAAATAAGCATGTGTTTAACCTACAGAGCTAAAACTTGGCACGTATGTTTTTTATGACAAGACAAAGATGGTTTGGAAAAATGGACTTCATCCGCCCACAGACACGCCCATTTACAATTAATTTTTTTTTTTTAAAAAGTGGGTTTAGGGTATTTCATAGTCGGCCTAGACCGACTTTAGACTTTCTTTCCTTGTTTTTCATTAAAAATTAAATGTCATGCCTTTGGTCCTAAATGTTGTTCTTTTTTACGTTCGTAAAATCTTTTCTACAAATGTAGTGGTGACCGTGGCATACAGGTTAAGTGTGTGACTTAGCATGCTCGGAGACCGAGTTCGATCCCCAGTCGCGGCAAAAGTTTTTTCAATAAAAATTTTTTTTGATCGGTCACCACCTCTCTGCAGACACAAGCAAACCTCAGAGAGTAAATAATGCTATGTAAAGCTTCTTGAGAACATGAACTTTAGCCGTTCGGAGTCAGCATAAAATAGACAGTTCTGGGTTTTGTTCTCTTGTATGAACGTTTGATTGCATTCAATTCATACACTGATAAAAACAAAAATGCTGTTACTTTTTGTCACCTTCTTTCTTAAAAGTTACAATTTTTGTTAGTTTTGTATCCAAAGTTTTCTAATGTTACTTTTGTCACTAAATAAAGAATACAGCTGTTAATGAGAAACACTTATTTTCTCCTTAGTTAAAATTTTTTTTGCCATTTCCAACACTACAATTATTTACGCATTTCTGCTAAAAATGTACAACCTCGTTGTAGATAATTTGACAAACAATTCTTTTGAAGTAGAACGTACTTTCAATTAAAAATATATTGTGCTTGTTTATGTGACTTTCTTTTCCATCTTCCCAGATCAAATTCCATTTTTTTTTGTCATCCGTTGTCATCCTAAGACAAATTTTGATATAATTACCCTAAGTCCGTCACGTCTGAGTTTTTTTTAGCGCTGTTAATTTATATTTCCATTTACAGCCCATTTACAGCAAAAATCTTGATCCCCTTAAATTGTTCTGTACTGTATACTTGCTCTGAACAGAAATTGTATTACCCTTGGTACAATTAAGTACAATTGATATTATTAATTGAAGATATCACCGTGAATACCATCAAGAATTAACAACACTCGACCCGAAAACCCCCTCGAAATATCTGGGAGTTGTAGTCAACAGCAAACTGACGTGGAGACTTTATGTGGACGAGAGGGTCATAAAGGCTACCAATGCGCTTTATGCATCCAAGAAGATGCTGGGCAGCACTTGGGGCCTTTTACACTATCTAATGCAATGGATCTACGCTATGATTTTTCGTCCAATTTTACTCTACGTAATAATCATGTGGTGGCCGTCGGTGAATAAGTCAACATTTCTCAAACACTTTGAAAAAACTCAGCGACAAGCATGCGATATACATAACGGGTACGCTGAAGTCAACTCCATAGAAAACTCTAGAAATTAGTCTATGTTTGGATTCTCTAGATAGGTACTGCTGGTAAAAGGCACAGCGTCGTACGGCAGCTGGCAACTTCCGCAAAACAAAGCTTTGGACACAGTCGAATTCGGAAGAATGCAATTATTAGCACAGATTACATGATCCCTAGAACAACTCTCGAACCCAAAATAACTACACTTCTAAGACCAACCGACTGGTGCACAGGTATTAAACATGTCCAGCGGGCGGTCAACATATACACAGATGGCACCAACATGAATAAGGGACTAGGAGCGGCAGTGCACTGAGCAGAGCCCGATATAAGGCATGCACACAAATTACCGGCCCACTTCAGTGTCTTCCGGGCGGAGGTTTTTGCCATCAGCAAGGCCGCAGTAATAGCTCTTAGCACAAACACTCAGCACTCTTTAAGTAACATCTTTGTTTGCCAAGCGGTAATCCATCCGATACCGTCAAGACCACAAATGTTACACGCAAAGACGCACTTAATGCATTGAACACTTTAAAGGCAGACGGATTAGCAAAGGTAGGTGCCGGGTCGGGATTAGAGCTCACAGAACACGTAGTTATTCCATTACAGGAATTGTACAAAAACCTCGAAACTAAACCCAAGCAAGGAGTCGTAGTTGGGCAGATACGGCAACATGCAAGATCTCAAAAACCATGTGCGAAGTAACATGTGGAAAACAAACTTCGTTCATCCGGGCACGTACCCAAAGGGACAGCAGGACACTGGTGGGAATCCTCACAGGTCACTGCATGTTGGCAGCCCACGATAAAAAGCTGGGCATTACCACGGATGACAACTGCAGGAAATGCAAGGAATGAGGTATCCAAGAAACCCTGGGCACCTTCTTTGCACATGCTCCGCCTTACTTAGAATGAGACTTAAATACTTATGTCCACCGATGCCACGCATGTGCACGCAGAGACCCCAGCAGCATTGTCGGAAAATTTAACTCAATTCTTCTACGGTATCTCGGTTAACTCTCTGTGTAGACATAGCTTAATACCATGTCTACACAAAGCGTTTAGTTTGCGTTTCCAGTACAAAGTTGCACTTTTCCCTTGAACTCAATACAAGCGCTTGCATTTCCAGTACAAGTATGCTGGATAAAACGCAACTTAACTCAGCTTTCTTTCTAAGTTTACCAAAACTCAAACAAATTTGAGAAATGCCTAAAAGTAACCTAATGTTCAGATAAAAAGAAGCGTTCAGTTAGATTTTTGGTGCATTGGGATATTAAACGATTATTAATGTGAACAACAGCTGCTTCTCAATTGAGCAAGTTTCTATTTGCAATTTATTATTAACAAAAAAAGCCAAAAAGCAAATAAAAGACCTTGGGCAAGTTTAGAAGATGAGGTTTTCTCATCAGTCAATCAGTATGACCCGAAAAAAGCTGAGGTTTGAGCGAAACTCCAAAAATTGACAGCTTCGGTTGAAAATCGGAGTGTGAACAGCTTCGATTGAACTCAAACAAAACGCAAACTAAACTTTCTGTGCAGATATGGCATAAGTCATGCATGCTACACATCCAGGGCTGCCGTTTTGGTAAAATATTACCAAATTTGGTAAAAAGATTTCGACTTGGTAAAATGGTAAATTTGTTTTTGGTTTGGTAAATTTAAAATCAATGAAAATTTAAAATAAGTTGCAATTCAAAAAATGATTGTATAAAAATTATATCAATCATGCTCATTGTGAACCACCATCCTTAGGATTAAAATAATTGAAAATATATAATTATATGAGATCCAAAAAACTTCACCTTCCAGGTCAAAATCGCAAAAAACTTAAAAAATGTCGATTTTTTTACCTTTTTTCCCGTGTTCAGGGCCATAGGTAGCAAACCGTTCAAAATTCAAGGAAACAATCAACTACAAAAATGTACCTAAGATCTCAATAAACAAATTTCTAAAACATATAAACTTCCCAGAGATGATTCTTAACACCGTTTTTTAATTTCATTTGTTTTTTATTTACTTCAACATTGAGTTACTATGCTATCTATTACAAAAATATTAAAAAACTAGTAAGGTATATCTTCGACTTGGCCGAAGTTAAAATACCCCCACGACTGATTCTTAAGGGTTAAATAATCTTAAATTAGAGAGCTTTTTGTATGAGATTTTAGAAAATTTTGTTAGTTTTATGTGTCTAAAATACAAACATATCAAATTGTTTTTCTGAAGCATAAATATAAGCCTTTTTATAAAATATTAAATTTTGGGGTTGTATAGGAGGTGGGCGTGTTAGTGGGTGGATGACGCCCATTTTTCTAACACACCTAAGTTTTGACATAGAACACACAAATACCGAGTTTCAGTTTTGTAACTTTAATATTAGTCTCTTTATAGAGTTTTCAATTTTGGGGTTGTATGGGAGGTGGGAGTGTTAGTGGGTGGATAACACCCATTTTTCTAACACACATAAGTTTTGACATAGAACACACAAATACCGAGTTTCAGTTTTGTTACTTTAATATTAGTCTCTTTATAGAGTTTAAAATTTTGGGGTTGTATGGGAGGTGGGCGTGTTAGTGGGTGGATAACGCCCATTTTTCTAACACACTTAAGTTTTGACATAGAACACACAAATACCGAGTTTCAGTTTTGTAACTTTGATATTAGCCTCTTTATAGAGTTTTCATTATTTGTGTTGTATGGGAGGTAGGCGTGGCCCATAAAACAAAAAGTGCATGACTTTGGGGAAAATTGGGAGACACGGGTCTTTTTTTTTTAGTCTTTTATCACGTAGTGGTGTCCGTATATGGTTATTTTTTTTGGTGTTGCACTGTGTAATTGAACGCATCAAGTGAAATTACACGAATGAACGCAAAGCAAAATGTCAAAAATTTGAATTTGGTAGTTGCTTAGATCGTCGGCTTAGGAAAGAAATTGATGTATCGCTAAGATCATGATACAAAATTACAGGTAGTATAGATGTTTCCGTCGACTTCTTCAAATTGTCAAAAAATATATCGAAGAAGAGAGCGCTCATAAGCAAACAACATAATACAAAGGGCACATTCAGCATACTCAATATTGCCAAAACTTGAGTAAAATTAAATTTTGATAGCGTTCAGTAAAACTGATGAGGTTGGGAGAAGCTAAAATGTAAGCTACTGTCTCAACTGTTCGGAAATTAAAACTTCAACTTTGAATCTATGTTAATTAATTACATATACATCAATCTGAGATCGTGGGAAATAATTTTCAACACATAGTAAAATACTTATAATTTCTATATGATTTTTTTAGAATGCAGTTTAATATTAGATATTTTTTAGGTACTTAAAAATCAAAAATATGCACATGAATTACATATGCACTTAAAATAGAAAAATTATAAATAAATAGTATGAATTATTGTAATAGTATAATAGGCTACACATAAAGGGTACATGACTAACATTTCGTCAACTTGACAACTTTAAGACGCTTCATATAGCAACCCATTCAGCTAAAACATAGCTCACCTAGGTACACTGTCACAATAGTTGACTACGCTGAATGTGGCCAGTAACTGTTTTGCTTTGACTGCCGTTTTTGCCGTTTTTGACGGCAGCCAGTTCCCTTCTGAAGAGAAAATAAGCAGCTGTCAATGCTATCTGTATTTTTGTATCATGGCTAAGATGGATAAGTAACTTTTTATTTTTAATAAATTGATTTTCTTAAAATTTATATTCTAAGCGATTATGTTATTTCTGTTTAGATATGTTATTAGAAAGAAGGCGATCAATGTGAAAAGCGATGAAACATCTTCAAGCGTACAATAAATGTTAATTTAATTTAAAAAAATGCATAAAAGTATTGTTTCTTTAACTCAAAAATCAAATATTTTTGTGTCTGGTAAATTAAGTTTAATTTTGGTAAATTTTTGGATGAAATTTGGTAGAAAAAAATGTTTGAGAGTGGCAGCCCTGTACACATCCTGTGCTGATTTTATGACAATCCCAAAAACTATGCTATTTATTTTTTTCGACTGTTGCTAGAACAACATTCACAACCACCATTAATATGTTGCAAAACTCAAGAGGTTCACTATATTTATTTTAATAACTTCGAAACGGAAAATTTCTTTTGATGATTTTTTTTTTATCTGTGCAGCAATGACTCCAAAACTACTGGACCGATTTTTATGAAAACAATTGTAAAATATCATATTTGTGCTACAGAATGCCATAGGTGGGGTTTATTTAAGAAAATTTAATAATAAATATATTTAATTAAGTTGTTAAGTTTTTTAGGAAATTACCTATAGATTAAAGATAAATTAAAACTTTGAAAAATGAAGTGTTCGTATTTCCCTTAACTACAAATAAATGCCTCGACGTAAAACAAGTTTGACAAGTTAAACAGAAAATGCAAGAGCGATGCTCCGCGCTAGGAGAGCAAGAGCAGCGACTCAAAGAGAAAATTGTTGGTAAATTATGCATGCAATTATTTGCTTACACGACTGCGATTGGAGTGAATCAGTGGCATAGATAGGGTTTCTAGCACCTGGGGCCGAAACTAAATTGTGCACCCTTTAAGAAGGTTATAATTAACCTCATAAAAGCAATGCTACGAAATTCATATAATTGCATATAAAAAAGTACTACGAAATACATATAATTTTTTTAAATAATAGTTTACTGTTATGATTATTTTGTTAAAGTGCAAATGAGTAAACATATATATATTTTAATTCATTGTATTATTTATAAAAGTCGGTAACAATATACAAAGTTAAAAATTAATCTCATCGATATTAATATATTTGATATCATTTGAAAAATAATTTGGTAACTTATACAAAACTGAAAAATTTTCCGCAATCAAGGAATTATTCAAAAATGTTTTGTTTACGCAAAATTTTGACTTGCAATAGTGATTAAATCCCCAAGATCTATTTTGAATAATTTTGCATAATAAATGAAAAAATAGGACCGGGAAGTAAAACGTTAACAAATTTTCCCTCAGTGACCCTGAATAACTATCAATTTAAACATTTTTTCGAAATCAATCCACGTCTTCTATATAAAGTTAAGTGAAAATTAGAACAAAATATTAAAATTAAATTAAAAAACTTTTTTTCTAATTTTTATAAATTTCTTTATAGTACTCTTTATACATTTTAGCTTCGACTTTAATAACAAGACTGAGGTCTGTAACATTTGACTGCCTTATTCTCGACCATAAATATCACAATATCACAGTGATAACAAATTGATATCAGAAATTTGTTTCATAGTCATTATCTACATAATTCCCAAAGCAAACTTGCTCTGGGAGAACAAGGTCAAGAGTCATGAAAATTAGAATAATTTTTAGAATAGTTTTTTCTTAAAAACTGTATTTTTGACAGTTTTTGTTAGTTGATTTGAACAGAATAATATGTAAATAATATGTATTTTAGTAAATTAAAGGAATTAGGAAACCATCTTAGAGTTTTAAATAGACAATTTCAAAATAAATTGAAAATACATCAGAACGCCATAAAATTGTTATAAAACGCCATTTATTTAATTTAAATACAAAATGTAATGAATTTTAATCAATTTCATTTTTTTTTTTAGAAATTTTGAAGTAAGTAATAAATTGAGCTTTTAAATTGTTTTATGTAACATGACACCGAAAAACATATTACTATTAAAAATTGTGTCCAGGTTATGAGCTGCAAATAAGGTTTGTTTGTCGATGTATAGTCTTAGAACTTAGTAATCACAAAATTATAAAGTATAATTAATAAAATTTCATTCATCGCTTACCCTCTCGCTTACTAAACCCATTATTTTTATATAGCCAGTCATTAGAGGTAATCGAAAGCCTGTCACTTGAAAAGATTAAGCGCTTAAAACGGTTGGTTTATAATTGATTTCACGAAATTAATACTTGAATAACAACTTTCAAGTTGATGTGAATGCATTGCCGTGAATTTATAACGGATTAAATTTAAGTTCTTGCATTAGCATTTATGTAATGCATTTTAGAATCGATTAAAAAACAAGACCTAACAAAAAATTTTGCTGGGATATTGGATGAAATGTCTCCTAAACTAGCATGTTTGAACACGTTTTAAGATGAATATTTGAAGTACAAAAGCTTTTTTAAAAAACTTTATGGAATATAAAGTGAGGAATATATACATAGGAATATACTTTAATTCATCACTTTAATGATGAATAAAAGACAAATAAAAAATAAAACCATTAAAAAATTATCTTCGACTTGCCCGAAGTCTTATATTTTTTTTCCAATTTTTCATATTTCAAACTCAGAGTACGTTTTATTTAACAAGAAACAAGACTTATGTATGATCTTTCAATTGAACACATTAATTTTTGTATAAATTATGAAGGTTTTGAACTTCCAATATAACGAACCCTTATTTAATGTTGTTGACTCTATATTGCGAACATTTAAAATTATAGGTATTCTATTTAACAACATTTGCTTCTCTGAGCTCGCTTCGTTTGTTTTTGAATTTGTAATAACATTAATATGTATTTACTTATCTTATTCTCAAATAGTCCCTTCGGGCTAATATACATATTGAAGGGTTTCCTTTTTAAAAAAACATTATAGGAATGTATTGACATAATCTTGGATTTTTCATTTGGAGTGTGAACAGATTTTAATCAGCAGCTTTCTAAACATTTAATAATACCTAAAACAAGTTCAAAAATTCAACTTTATTGGAGTGCATAATTAAAACAAAAAATGTAAAGATATTTGTTTCAAGTTGACAAATTTATTAGCTTTGTTATATGATAAAAAACTCGAAAAAAGTATTCCGATTTAATAAACTTTTCGATTTACCGAACGACCCTGGACATTATATCTTTCGTTAAACTGGAGCACCACTGTACGACAAATCTCAAATCATGAAAATTATTTCATTATGGACTTTAAAGAGATTTGCAATAAAGAGACGGCTGTAATCGTGTGGACAAACGAATGAACAGATAGGCAGACGGACATGGCTTAATCGACTCATGGTGGTGAAAAAAATTTTGTGACAAAATTATTGTGCCCGCTACGCTTTGCGGGTGGAGTATAATACATATTTAATAAAAAACTTTGAAAAACGTAGAAGTAGATTATGGTAAACCAGTCGGTACAGCAGAAAAGCAGATTTTTCTTATTTCTGATAATGCCAATGAATCAAAAAACGTTGTTAATACTGAAGTATTAAATAACTTAAATTAAAATATCTTCACTTTATTATCATTATACTATTTAGTATAATTTGCTTTCAAATACAAATAATATGCAAATATTTTAACTTTTCTAATTATTAAAATTTTTCAAATATACAAAGGTATTATGATAAAGAGAAAATGTCCGTGGCGTAGCCTCGGACGACTGTGGCCTGCTAGTATTTTTATAAAAAGTTAAGAATTAATATCTTTGAATACAATAAACCACTAATTCTTACCGTTTAGATGCTACGCTTCATGGAAATTAAAACTGTGAAAAACACATTATATGGAAAATTTCGAATGGAAATAATACAGATGGGTGTGGCAGAATTTTTTTTTTATTCTGCACATAAATTTTAGTCTATTTAAGAAAAAGTTTTTATAAAGGTTCAATACAAAGAAAAATACAGCGTTGTAAATATTTGTGTTATATGGAAGGCAGGAGGATTTCAAAATTTTTTTGTTTGTGTTCTAATATAGATAATTTCCATCGGAGGCATGGTGTTGCTCTTCACCGTCGACCCTCTGCTTTCGCCTCAAACACCATTTTCGCTGGAGCTTCTGCATCCATTCGAAAAACATGACCCAGCCAGCGTAGTCGCTGAGGTGTTATACGCTGAACTAAGTCAATGTTGTCGTAGAGCTCGTAGAGTTCGTGGTTGATTCGGATCCAATAGTCGTCGCCAACTCGAACAGAACCAAAGAAAGAACTTTCCTCTTGGAAACCCCAGTAGCGGCTGGATCTGTTTGTGATACCACCCATGCCTCAGCGCGAGAGTGTTAGTTTTGTCGATCGAAAGAAGGCTCTGCAACCTAATTCCTTACAAAGTCTGTAGTAGCACCAATTATCAATAGTTATTCTCCGCTTAATCTCCAGGCTGACATTGTTGTTGCTATTTACGGCGATGCCAAGGTATGTAAACTCCTTGACAACTTCGAAGTTGTATTTGCCTGCTCTAACATGGTAGCCTTAACGCCGCACTTCCCTATTTGCAGACAGCATATATGTGGGTGTGTCCACAAATGAATTTATTTTTTATTATATTTAAATTTTAATTTTTTTTAATTTTATTTTAACATTTATTTTATAAACTTATTTCGCCGAACACAATTTGAATAATGATTTTTAAAAATGAAAATTTTTGATTTATAATATTTGACAATATTTTAATTCTTAGAAAATAGTTTTTTTGGATAAATATGAAAGTGTATAATTTGTTAAGTGTGTGTTTTGTATGTTGTGATGTTGGTGTTTATTTGTGGTGGTATTGAGTCACCACATTATTCCCCCTCCTTTCTGAAAAATTTTGGTCGTGTTGGCTAATAGGTTAAAGTGTACTTTTTTTGTATTTTTATGTTTAGTTGAATGTGTCTGTGCTGTTTCTGAATGAAACAGAACTGAATGAAAATTTTTGATTTATAATATTTGACAATATTTTAATTCTTAGAAAATAGTTTTTTGGATAAATATGAAAGTGTATAATTTGTTAAGTGTGTGTTTTGTATGTTGTGATGTTGGTGTTTATATGTGGTGGTATTGAGTCACCACATTATTCCCCCTCCTTTCTGAAAAATTTTGGTCGTGTTGGCTAATAGGTTAAAGTGTACTTTTTTTGTATTTTTATGTTTAGTTGAATGTGTCTGTGCTGTTTCGGTGTCTAAGGAGGCGGGCTTAAGTATATCAATGTTAACTGTTATGTTAGTATTATTTTTACGAATTGTGAAGTATTTCGGTGTTCTCTCAATAACTTCGAAGGGACCATCGTACGGCTCTTGCAGTGTTTTGCGAATCGTGTCGTTGCGGACGAAGACAAAGTTACAAGAACTGAGAGCTCGAGGTATATATTGTTGGAAGTTGGTGCTGTGATGTGCAATGTTTGACTTTTGATCTTCTACGGCCTCTTTAAGTTTGGATAAGGTGTCCGACGAATTAAAGTTCTGACTGCTGTGTATTACTATTTGTTGTGGTAGTCTGAGTGTTTGACCAAAAACCATTTCAGCTGGTGAAGCTTTAATATCTTCTTTGACCGTGGACCTGAGTCCTAGAAGAACTAGTGGTAGCTCTGTGTACCAATTTGTCTGGTTGTTACTCGCTATTAGAGAAGTCTTTAGTTGGCGGTGAAATCGTTCTACAATCCCATTAGCTTGTGGATGATAAGCAGAAGTGGTAATCTGTTTGCTTCCTAGATTCTTAACGAAGTTTCTAAATGTTGAGGACGTAAATTGAGGTCCTCGATCGGAAGTAATTTCCAGAGGAACTCCAAAACGTGAGATGTATTCCTTTTGAAGTGTATCTACGATAGTACTGGCGTTGGTATCTTTAATTGGATACGCTTCGGGCCAACGTGTGTTGCGGTCAACTAGGGTAAGCAGATATCTGTAACCATTTGATATTGGTAAAGGGCCAACTAAATCGACATGAACATGCTCAAAACGACCGTGTGGGATGTCTATTTTGTGTGGAATTGTCTTCGTGTGTCTATGTATTTTAGCTCGTTGACATCTAACGCATTCTTGTGACCATAGGTTGATTTGTGTGTTCATTTTGGGCCAAAAGTATCTTTGTGTTATGAGACGTCGAGAAGCTCGTGTACCTGGATGTGAAATGTTATGTAATTGTTCAAAAACTTGTTTGCGTAATGTTTGTGGAATGTATGGACGTGTTCCTGAACTTGTTTGTTCGCACCAAATTTTTATGTTAAGTATTGGAATGTGTATTTGTTCGAATTTGTAAGTGTGTTTATTTAGTATTTCTTGTAGTTCTGAATCTGTATTCTGCTCTTTGTGTAGAGTCCTGAGGTTTATCTCAGAGGTTGTGAAAGCCTCTATCTCAGCTCTTGAAAGTGCGTCTGCTACGGTGTTATCGGTACCTTTAATGTGTCTGATGTCGTTGGAAAACTGTGCAATGAATTCTAGATGTCGTGTTTGCCTTGGGCTTCTCTCTGTTTTTGAATGTAATGCTGAAGTAAGTGGTTTGTGATCTGTGTATATTGTAAATGTTCGTCCCTCTAAATAGTGTCTAAAGTGTTTAATTGTAAGGTAAATTGCTAAAAGTTCACGATCGAACGTACTGTATTTTGTCTCTGATGGTGATAATTTCTTTGAAAAGAAAGCTAGTGGTTCTGTTTCCTGATTGTGTTCTTGTTGTAAAACTGCACCTATAGCAGTGTTAGATGCATCTACAGCGATAGAAAGTTTTGCTTTGCTATTAAAATGATTAAGTAGCACTTCCTTAGTAAAACTTTCTTTTATGGTTGCGAATGCTTCTGTTGTGTTTTCTGTCCATGTTAAGTGTTTGTCCTTCGTTTTTGTTGCTGAAGTTATCATATCATAAATGTGTGTGAGTGTGTGTGCTAATTTAGGAATGCATCTGTGGTAGTAGTTAATCATCCCGATGAATTTCTGCATTTGTTTAACTGTTTCTGGTTTTGGATAGTTAACAATACACTGAATTCTATCGGGAGATGGTTGTATGCCTTTGTTTGAAATGTCGTAACTTAAAAAATTTATTCTGTCTACGCCGAAAATACATTTGTTTGGTTTAATGTTTAGTCCGTAATTGTCTAGTCGTTCAAAAACTAAATTAAGATGTTTGAGGTGTTCTTCTTCTGTCTCACTGGCCACCAGAATGTCGTCAAGGTAAACAAATACGAAGTCTAGTTCTCGTAATACTTCGTTGATAAAACGTTGGAATGTTTGAGCTGCATTTCTTAAACCGAATGGCATTCTCAGAAACTCAAACATTCCGAACGGTGTAGTAATCGCAGTTTTATGTATGTCTTGTGTGGCCATGGGTATTTGGTGGTATGCTCTAACTAGGTCTAATTTCGAAAATATGTGTTTGTTGTGTAAGTCAATAGATAGGTCGTGTATGTGTGGTAGAGGGTAGCGGTCTGGGACTGTAATTGCGTTAAGTCTTCTATAGTCACCACAGGGTCTCCAGTCGTTCACATCTTTTTTTGGTACTAGATGTAGTGGAGACGATGACATGGAGTCTGAAGGACGGCAGATGCCTGCTTTGGTTAAGAAGTCAAATTCTTGTTTGGCGATTTTGTATTTGTTGGAGTCAAGGCGTCTTGGTCTTGAAAAAGGTAATTGTCCTTCTGTTGTGATATGGTGTACTGTTTTGTGTTTAACTGGTTTGTTGTAGTCGGGTTCAGCTGTTAGTGATGGGTAATTTTTGAGTATATTTGTATATTTGTTGTCTAGTGTAATTAGTTTGGGTAGTGATGTTTCTGTAAATGCTGTGATTGCGTTTACTGATAGCTGTGTAAGTGGATCTATGAGTTTCTTGTGTTTTAAGTCTATCAAGAGTCCATATTTCGTAAGGAAATCAGCTCCTATGATGGGTCTTGTAATGTCTGCTAGTATGAAAGTGAAAGGGAAATCGCGTCTTAGTTTCAAATTTACGTTAAGTAATTTCTTGCCGAAAGTTGAGATTGTACTACCGTTAGCTGCTGTTAGTATTAAGTCTGAATTTTTCTTGTGGGTTTTGAATTTATTTATTGGAAGTACTGAAACTTCTGCTCCACTGTCTATCAAAAAGTTTATGTGATTGTCGTTATCGTATATAAAAAGGCGGCGTGTGAGTATTGTTTGACTTCCATCATTAGCCGTCGCAATGATGGAGTCACTTAGTTTGTTGAGTTATGTTGTGTTGTGTTGTGTTGGGTGTCGTTTTGATCAAATGAGCATGGTTGTTCGCATTGCCTAGCTGCCCTACCGAACCTAAAATGGTATCTACATACCCAGTTGGTAGATCGTTGTCGTGACACACTTCTTAAAGGGGATCTTCGTCTTGAAAATCTTCGGAAATTATTCTCTCTCGAGTTCGAACGTGAATGATTACGGTATCGTTCGTTTTTTAACTCTTGGACCTCAATTGCTAGTTTGTTGAAACTTTCTAGGATTTTGGACGTTGTTTCAGCAAACGATTGCGTTATCATCGCAAGCTCGGAATTTTGGGTGATTTTTGTCATGCGCTGGGCATTATTGACAACTGAAGCGACTTCGGATTCTGACATAACTTCCCACAAATTGTCGGCTAGTTTCAATTGTTCTTCTAGCTCTCTATGACCAGATCCGGTCAAAGCAATATTAAGGCTTTTGGGGAGTCTGCGAAGCCAAATTTTGTAAACTAAGTCGTTACTGACTGTAGTACCGGCTAATAGTATAAGTGACCTATAAAATTGAGATGGCTTTTGGTCACCCATCTCAGTGCCAGACAAAATTTTGTCGAACCTCTTGGCTTCACTTAAAGAGTGTCGGTCAATCAAAGTTCTTTTCAAGCCTTCATACAAATTTGAGGACGGAGGTTTTTGTATGAAGTCTAGCACTGTTATAATTACCTCTTGAGGTAGAGCGGTTACGAGGTACTCGTACTTTGTCTTGTCAGCTGTGATTCCTTTTGCCTGAAATTGCACTTCTGCATGGGC
This sequence comes from Tetanocera ferruginea, assembly GCA_958299015.1. Taxonomy (NCBI): domain Eukaryota; kingdom Metazoa; phylum Arthropoda; class Insecta; order Diptera; family Sciomyzidae; genus Tetanocera; species Tetanocera ferruginea. Next base: position 74,868,469 of record OY282642.1, read on the forward strand.
GAACCATGCATCGGGACAAGTGGTCCAGAATTGTGGCAATTTTACTGACGCCGCTTGTATTTCTGGATGCATTGGTGCATCAAATGGATTGGGAGGGTGATGGTCACCTTCGCCGGAATGAGAGAGGTGTGAGAGAGGGTTAGAAGTATGTAAGGGGGTGGAGGGTTGTCTTGGATTGGGTGGTGGTGTGTGTTGAAGACTCATATTTTTTAAAACGTGTACCTAAAAATGTGTTCCTAAAAATGTGTTTCCCTAGTGCAGTGGAGTGCCTACGTATGTGAGACAATAGGTTTCATACGTCCCTATTGTCTAACATACGTTTTAAAAGCTAAGTGTGTGCCTCGTGCAAAGCTAAAAATAATAAAGCAACCTGTAAAAAAAATTTTATAAAATGTCAAAAAAAAAAAAAATATTAACAAATTTTTATAAAATTCAAAAATGATTTTTAAATGATGTGTCGATCTCGTTGCTGTAGTTGTAGTAGTTGTTGTTGTTGTTTTTCTTATTGTTGTTGTTTTTGCTGTTGTTGTTATTGCTGCTGCTGCTGTCGTTGTTGTTGTTGTTGTTGTTGTTGTTATTGCTGTTGTTATTGCTCCTGTTCTTATTGCTACTGTTGCTGATGCTGTTGTTGTTATTGTTGCTGTTGTTATTGCTACTGCTGTTGTAGTTGTTGTTGCGCTACCTTACCGGCAGGTATAGGATTCCTTTTTGTTGTTGTTGTTAGTGGCAGTTCTTGAGAAAGTGTGGAACCAATTGTGCGACGACTACGTCCAGAGAGAGAGGCAGTTGTTGACCGAGTTGTTGTTGTTGGCTGCCATGATTGCCATCAATTGTTAGATTGTGTCTATATTGGGAACGTGTTGTTACTGTGGATATCTTGTTGCCCTTCACGTTCTAGCTCTAGTTGATGTTGTAGGTTTTGATGGTGTTGTAGAGCACGTTGTATGTAGGTATGTTCGCCGTGATGTGTGCAGCACGTGTTGCTCGCCTTGCTGCTATCCGTATCGTAAGACGACGAAGGAGTATCAATGATTGTCGCCTCTATGAATGGCAAGCGGGTTGGTAGCGATGTTGGTAACGCTGCCGCTAAGGTGAAGTCTTCGTCTTGCTTTGTTGCTGATGTGGCTTGTTGTTTGTGAATATTGTCGTCGTCGTGGTTGTTCGTTGTGTGACTCCTGGCAGGATCGCCAATTGTGGGTGTGTCCACAAATGAATTTATTTTTTATTATATTTAAATTTTAATTTTTTTTTTAATTTTATTTGAACATTTATTTTATAAACTTATTTCGCCGAACACAATTTGAATAATGATTTTTAAAAATGAAAATTTTTGATTTATAATATTTGACAATATTTTAATTCTTAGAAAATAGTTTTTTTGGATAAATATGAAAGTGTATAATTTGTTAAGTGTGTGTTTTGTATGTTGTGATGTTGGTGTTTATTTGTGGTGGTATTGAGTCACCACATATACTATGTCATGCCCTCGTTCACTGTCCAACTCACTTTTGCTGATTTCTTTTCGATAGCGGCGAAAGCAGCAGTTGCATCTCTCTTGGTTCAGCCAATAATACCGCTATCATCAGCATACGCAAAGAGCTGGACACCTTTGTAGAATACGGTACCGTTTCGATGTACACCTGGCTTTCGTAGGATCCCCTCCATGATGAAGTTGAAGAGATCACATGATAGCGGGTCGCCTGGTCTGAAACCTCGTTCGGTATTAAAGGTTGCGGAGAGGTCATTTCATACCTTGACGGAGCTGCATGTATTGCTCAAAGTCATCCTGCAGAGTCTTATCAACTTTACAGGTATACCGAACTCAGACATTGTTGCGTACAGGCAATCCCGAATCGGGCTATCGAACGCAGCTTTGTTATCAACGAAGAGATGATGGGTGTCGATTTGGATTTCGTGGGCTTTCTCCAGGACTTGGCGTAGTGTAAAAATCTGGATTAGGATGAACTTGCCAGGACGAAAGCCACACTGATAAGGTCCAATCAGTGTTTGGTATGTGGTTTTAATGTTCCACACAATACGCTCGAAAGAACCTTGCACGCGTTGGAAATCAGACTGATACTTCGGTAGTTGGTGCAGATTGTCGGGTCTCCTTTCTTTCCTCCTTTCTTTCTTAGCAATTCACCGCCGCCGGTTTTAAACAATTCAGCAGCCAGGCCCATCACCTGCTGCTTTGTTGTTTTTGGGTCGCTTGATAGCAACTTGGTGGCGTTGGACTGCATTCTCCAAGTCCTTCTATTTAGTGACAATTTTTATATTGAGCTCAACCACTGTGCAACGTGCTTTATGCTGGGTTCCATGACGAAGTAATGTGCAACGAAATACAATGGCGGATGCAATGACAAGACTTGGATTAACTTCAGGCACTTTACCTTAGACATATGGGCAACCAAGAAATCAGAATCTAACAGTAAAAGTCCTAACAGATCAATGTCTATTAAGTAGGGATGTAACGGAGCTCTGCATCTACATCTGAATCCGCCAACCATCCACAAAAATTTGGCATCCGCATCTGGATCCACATCCGCTTTTTTGATTTTTTTATATCCACATTCGCATTTAAGATAAAGAACTATTGAAGGCTTTTATAATATTTTTAAGTTATTCTATTAAATTAAATTATATGTGGTTTAATTATACCTTAACCTGAAAGCTGAAAGGGTAAATTAACTTTGTGCAAACTTTTGTAACGCATAGAAATAAGCGAGCCCGATAAAGAAAAATATATGTATTCTTGATGAACGTGACCTCGTGAGTCGATCTATTCATGTCCGTCGGACCATCCGTCCGTCCATCCGTCCGTCCGTTCGTCTGCGTGTTGTCATTAAACACAGATAAGAAGAAAGAGTTGAGGTAGTTGCATGAAACTTGGTACACATGTTCACATGGACCCAAGGATCTGCATTATTTTATATATTTGGAACCCGTCCACGGACACACCTACCTCCCATACAGCCAAAAATGTAAATGACTGTATAGAGAGTTTTATTAAAGCTACACCAGGCGGTTAAAATATGCCTGAATCAATACATTCACTCAGGCCTGAGGGGTAATGGTAAGGCCTGATATTCAACACACCTCTTGATTTCGTTTTCCCATTTAAATGTCATACTTACGTAATAATGAAGAACATCCCTACGAATATTCTTCCGAAAATTCAGGCCTGACTGAATGCTTATATATCAGGCCTTCTATCCAGTCGACCCAAGCCTGAAAATTCAAATGAGAAAGCAAATAGTAGATATATCATTTGCAAGTAGATAGTTTGACATTTGCAAATGCTCAGTGTAATTTATACAAATGAGCATTTGCTTGATTACACAAAATAAATCATTGGCTAATGAAGTGAGTTCAAATCTGAAATTTCCTTATGGGTGTCAACAATTATGTCGCTTACCCTACCTATATCCTTCTTAAGGGTATACGTATTTGCTTGGAAGTACACTGCATCATCTGACGCTACACAGTTGAGGTCATGCATAACGGTGATGAAAAATTTCTTCGAGCACGAATCTCGAACTGTAAACAGCTGATTGCCAACTATGCAAAATTAAATTGTTTTGTTGAGTTGTTAAAAAAACTGTATGCAACTGCTTAGAAAATTAATAATAATAGTTAAAATAACCAAAATGAACGCAAATGGAGCACGCAAAATTTTTGATATTTAATAGCATTGGAAGTAAAAGTCGCAAAGCATTGAAACTCAGAATAGAGTTACTACTTGGTAATATCCTTCCACTAGAAAACTGGTCCGGGCTTTGGATAAGTGGGTGTGCCTCCCCATATACTGTACATTTTTTATCGAGTATGTTTGGAAGTCACAGCTGAAGTACATAAACAAGGCTACAAAATTTATTTAAAAAAGTACGTCAAGTGAGCAAAGAACTTTAAGATTTTCCTTTGTAACTTTTTCAAACCGATTTAAAATACATTTTTCAATCCTATCATACTTGACAATGGTATGCATATCAATGAGAATGAAAATGTTTGCAATATTTGCATTAATATCTTCCCATTCAATATTCGATGAATCCAATTAAGTAGCAACGTTACAGTCAACCCCAAATATTCCGAGTCCATCACTACACGAAGGTTTGTTCTTTGCTTGCAGTTGTTGCTTGTATTGAATTTAAAATTAAAATTGCGCGGGCAAATCAAATGCCACAACATGAAATTTAATTATGTGGCAACATTTTTCAATGGCAAATTAATAACCCGAAAACGTGCTCTCGTGATTGCTTCACTCTGCTCCAGTTTGGAATGGATATTAATTTGGTTTAATTTGGTGCTTATTTTTGCTTTTTTCATGTGTGTACTGCGAAGGACAAGTTATCCTTTTTCTGCATTTTTGTTTTTTTTTTTTTTGTTTTTGCAGTCACTCCTTTTTTGCTTGTCTTTACAAATCTTTTGTTTATTTTTGGAATAAAGTTTGTTCCGTCGCAAGGGTGTTGATTGCAACATCTTTCGTCCCTTTTGCTGGAGTTTTCGACGTCAGTATTTGTATGAGTGTGGAGCACATGTTCTCGTATTTGGCATTCGCACAGTAAATTTGTTCAACTCCTTTGAAACGCTTTTTTATTTGCTACGGAGCTTAATTGAGATTTATTGTCTTGAACAAATTTTTTCCGATTCGAACGTATTTAAGTTAAGTTGTACTGCATTAAAACGCAAATCTATTTAATTTACAGATTTTTACTTACTATTATGTAAACATTTCTTAATGTCAAATTATATGGCTTTAAGGCATTTTAGCTAATGATAACTTTAGACTTTTAACAGCTATTCAAAATTCAAGAAACGTTTCATATGTTATAGAGCTTGCAGGAGTATTCAAAGTTGAAATGGATATTAATAGTTTGTTAGTGGGGTGTTTAAATGAGTGAAAGTGTGGCAAACTGTGTCCACGTTTTGCATAACAGAATATTAATGTTCTGTTGAAACAGGATAAGGTTTAAGTATTAAGCTAAATAGCTTTTATGAGATCAATTTAAAAATTAAAAATTTATAAATTTAATTTTTATAAATGTACTTTGCACAACCATTGGAAGTGTTAAAGGGAGATACATGAACTAACTCCACTAGATCAAGCATTTCCAAGGTTCACTCGGGCAGCTCACCTAGCCGAACTGGGCAATATTGATACCTAAAAAACCTCGCATTACTGAGATAATTTGTTCTTCAGTCGCCCAATAAAATTGTGGAATAATCTCCCTGCGAATGTGTTCCCCACAGTTTTGAGGGTTGAAATCGGCGAATTAATTTTTGTTTTGCTTGCTTTTTTCAGAATTGTCTTACAAAGCATCTGTTTAAATTATCGGTTCAATGGTGTTATTTTTTTAAGCGTCGACAATTTTGAATTGACGACACTGAAGGCGACGCGTGTCGAAAATCCATGAAGTCTTGGCGGCACATCACTAAGGTTGCATTTATAGTGAACGCCGAGTCAGACAGGCAGGCAGTTTAATACACTTTTTGTAAAACATTTCCGCTTTCGGGCCGATAATGGACAATATTTGAGGTAATATTTTTCCAAGTAACTACCATTTAACACTTTAATATAAGCTGCGTTTTTTTCAGCCCAAGATCGAGATCTGAATCTTGTTTGAAAACACATTGAAAACACAAACAACAATTGATCCAGAACGAAATTTGGATCTTTTCTTAAATCTAAATTGGAAGTGTTCAGAACTTGAAATTTTAGTTCAGCCACTCTCTAACAGATGTCAGTGATAAAGTTGCTTGGCAACAATAGTCAATTGACATTTGTTAAAAATATAAATGAAATTGGTTTTTTTAATTAAATTGTCTAGGCTTGGAAACGCTCGCCCTAAATTTTGAGTAGCTGTATCGTCTTAAGGGAACCAAGCATCCAGTGGTCAAGAAGGAGAAAACTTCTTTCAGGAAAGTGAAGAAAATTGGATGACCCGAGAATGGCGGTGAACGTGCTGTTTACTTTTAAAAAAATTTTACATCATCGACTAACGCTTCCGCCGTATGACGTTCAGTTCCGTGAAGGAATCTGGTGAAGGCCAAGGTTGATTTATTTAAGGTTGCGTACATTTTTTGACGCATCCTTATTTTATGTAAACAAAAATATTTTGACGTTTGCAGAGTTGGGTTTTGTGCTGCTCGTGGAAAAAAAAGTATTTTTCAGGGTTTTGTGCAGTTTTCTGTTTTATTGTGTACACACTAAGTCAAGATGTGTTAAAATTTTGATTTTTGTCAAAATTGGAAGTAAAAGTGGTTTTTACGATCACCGTTGTCCAATGCAATGAAAGTTTCGAATATGAAAATATTTATTTTGTCTGCCTTTCTTGATTTTCTTAATATATATTTATTTCATTAAACCTTTTTTAGGGCATAGTACTGAAATCCTTCAATCCAAACTAAAATTATGGGAGTAGATCAAACTCAATGACTTAATTTTATCAGGATATCCGAATAAAAAAAAAAACCAATTAAAGTACTAAAAAAAATTTTAGTATTCTATTTACCAAATAGTACTACAAAAAACTACCAATAGTATTATATTCAGGCAACCGTGTCAGTTGTTTACTCAAATGACTACGCTCTTTTGCTCTCATTTCAAAATAAGGGTGCCTAAATGAGAAAACGTCAAAAATGTATGCAACCTTATATAAATAAGCCTTGGGTGAAGGCGATATCTTTGCTGCCAAGAATATAAATTATTGTTTGTTTATTTAATAAAAATACAAAAATTTTATGCAGGGAAAATAAACGCTCGCTAAATAAAACGTTCCTAATAAATAGCGCTTTTAAGAAGGATCTCAATCTCGGTTTAGGGTTTCCAGAAAATTTGTGATACTTTCCAGTACTCGGAAGCAGTAGCTGCAAATGTTAAAAAATCAGGTACAAAAGTTAGACCTGAGGAAATACAAAAAATCAGCTACAGGTCGCGAAATGGATCTGCAAAACATAAATTCACGATTGAGCAAAAGATTGGAAACGCGTGGGCGTCACAAGTCTTTTCATTCCGAGAATATTCGTTCCGTTCTTTGCAAATGGCGAAAATTTTTATGAAGGTGCAAAATTCCGGAGACTTGTAGTTCTCCATGTAAGTCCATGTAATTCTGCCGACTCCATGCAATTCTGCTGATTCTGAAATAACTGATTCTATAGTAACAGCCTTTTAAAAAGTACGAAACATTTTAGCTGTTTCCAAGGAATTTTGCATCCATTGAGTTCCTAATGCTTCTAATGCATTTGGCTGGGAATTGGGTATTCCTTATATATTCAAAAGAAAAATAATTCGAAAACAGTTGTCAAATAAAATTGAAGTCCCATCTATTGGTTAAAAGTGCCATCTATTGGTTAAAAACAAAAACTGATCCAAGGCGTTTTTTTCATAAAAGTTAAATCTAATCGGATCACAGACCGAAAAAATGGGGCTATAGATGATATCGTCAGTTCAGAAGACCAATGACGTAAATGCAAATTTTGTTATATACGGTATATATCTGTGTCGACAAGGAATAACCGCTAAAGTTGAGTTAGGACAAAGTGAGGTTATTACTTTCATTGCGTTTTTTCGCAAGGAAAAACACTAATACGCAAATTTTTATGGGTGTTCCGTCAAAATTGAATGTTTAAGGCAATCAACAGCAAAAGTCAGGGTACCCTGATATATGGTAGCAATTTTAATCTAAAAATGCTCTTCTGAAATTTTGAAAATGAGTTTAGCTGTTATTCCTTGTCGACACAGATATAAAGCTATAAGTCAGAATTATAACAGTATCCATCATGCAATTATTCTCGGTGAAATACTTTGTTTTTAATAAAGTTTTATGTATTTAAAATTTATTGTTTTTTGCCTATACTGCACAATGACAATTTTTGCAGTTACTTCATTGTTCTTCTGAACCGAACTGTATATGTAGTGTTAGCTAAATACTGAAAATTTTAAAAAGTTATCTCAACTCGCTATAGTATTGCATTGTATGCTTGTGTCCAGCAATCTAATTAAATTGTTTAACATGCACACAAACAAACACCCTTCAATCACGGCTGCATCGAAAGGACCTCATGTCGACTTAGCAATTAATCACAGTTCGAGGCATGATCTGAGTAACAGCTAAAAAGGCAAATCCTATAATTAGTTGATGCTTTTATTCATTAAGTAGAGAGTCTCAATTAATTTTATTCATCCACTGTTCTGTTATATCTAAGAAAAAAATACTTCTAGAGCAAAGAAGAGTGCATGTTTATTTTTTATCCAAGAGTCCGGAAAGCCTTTCGACACATGCATTTAATTTAAGATTTTAAAAATCTAATTTTCTTCGTTTTTTTATTCTGTTCACTTTAATTTTTGCATGCAACTAATTTAAACACTTTTACGGAATGAACTTTTAATTTAAAATGTTTACCACAAAAACACATTTTTAGAAAAAAATAAAAAAACTTCAAATGAATGGATAATTTTTAGCTATGCAGAGTTTTGTGCCACTGACAATTTTTAATTAGTTTTGTGGTTCAAAGTTAAGTATTTTTCTCGGTCTCAGTTGAGAGATTTGCACATCGTGCTATGAACTCATGACACTCTTTACATACTCTTTAAATTGCTTTAAAATAAAGTCACACAGCGCTGTTGTACAATAGTTTGAATGTACAATTCAAATAACCCACATGCCAACCCCCAATAAAGATAGCACCCAACACCCTTCCTGAAGCGGCATGAAGTGACCTTAAATAATTTGTACAAATCACAACGATAATGAAATGATCTGCCCTTCGTCACTCCGCGCTTAATACCATGTAACATGCAGGCAGCAGGAGACCATCAATCACAATTTGTATGGAGTGCCAACATATTGTAAGGTTCTACTTTAATTCCTTAAAAATATTTGAAAGTTAAAGAATATTTGTGGCTTCATTAATGTATGAGTTAAGTATTTTGTACGATTTTCAATCATTATTATTTTATCGGCTCATTTTGGGTTAAGTTTAAAAGTTCCCAGTCAAGAATTGAAAGCAATTTTTCTAGTTCGAAAAAATAGCCAGTACACTTGACTGTGTGCCGTTAACTTTTTCCTCTTTTCTAAGCTTTTTCCTCAGCTTAGAAAATTGATTTTAATTCTTGACTAATGTAAAAGAGTCAACTGCTGCTCATCAAAGAATCATCACATTAAACTGTTTGCTTTTGCACGCCTTTACTACGAACGAAGATTACAGTTCTTTTTACAAGTGTTTGTTTTATATTCTGTTACCACGTAAGGATACACGACACCCATAAAACTCCAAAGTTTGTTGTGTTTTCAAGAATGGATTTTTCATACAGTATCATTTTTCATACAGTAATAGTTAAACCACTAAAGTATGGAAAAAATATTTTTTTTTAAAGTTTTCCGGGTTGCTATTGTAGATTCAGAAGACGCAATAGAAAAGAATAGTTGTAAGTGCAGCAGAACTACTTGACTGCTGCAGCTTTTTTAAAATAAAAATGATTATTCAACATTGTCTTGGCAGCACAGATATAAGCACAAGGGATAAGGACGAAGAAACTGATGAAAATAAAGAAAGGTATAAAGACATGGATATGCACTAGGATAAGGACAAGGATATAGACAAAAATCAGGACAAGGACAAGGAAACAAATTTGGAAAAGGTTAAAATAAGAACAAGGATTAAGAAAAAAAGTAGCTTCACAACTCAAATCTACAAAACTCCTTTAAGCAAAGGTTGTGCGTTGGATTTGAAGCCCACCACACAATAAAATTATTTCAATGAACCGTATAAGAATAAATAAAATAATGATCCCCAAAACTGAAGACTACTACCACAAACGAAAAACTGAAGATGATTTACGGATATGCTCCTGGAATGTCCCCACCTTAAATTGGGATAGTGCCGCTATCCAACTGATTGATATCTTGGAAAAATATAAAGTTGATATCACTGTAATCTAAGAAATGCGATGGAAGGGACAGGGTTGCTTACGGCAAGCATCCTGTGATATCTACTACAGCGGCCATGCGGAGAAGCACGAGTTTGGATGCGGATTTGTAGTTGACAAGAGAATACGGCATCATGTCCTGCGATTCTATCCTGTGAACGAACAACTTGCCATAATCTACTACATGGCAATATTTTTCAGCATCAGTCTAATATGCGCGCACGCTCCGACAGCAGAAAAAGATGACGAGATCGAAGAAAGTTTTTACGAACGCCTTGATGACGCATACGAGAGCTGCTCCCTTCATGACATAAAAATTGTGCTTGGTGATTTCAACGCCAAGGTGGGTAAGGAAAGCATATTTGGTCCAACAGTCGGAAAGTTCAGCCTCCACGACAACACATCCGATAACGGAATGAAGTTGATTGACTTTGCCGCAGCACAAGACATGGTCGTTAGTAGCACTAGATTCAAGCATCTCAATATTCATACGGATACCTGGTTATCTCCTGATTAAAAAACACGCTATCAAATTGATCACGTTTTGATTCACGGAAGGCACTCTTTCAATGTACTAGACGTACGCACGATTCGTTGTGCTAACATAGAGTCGGATCATTATCTTGTTGCAGCCAAGATCCGCACACATCTGTGCGCAGCTAAGAATGCTCACAATCAAACTGCAGTCAAAACGGATGGCCGAAGCCTACGCTACTCCGACTCTCACTCCTGTTTTAAAAAGCACTCCTCCGATCGACGATATATGCGCACAGTGCACAGTGCACAGTACGGCTACCGAAGAGGTGATAGGCTACCACCGCCCTCGCCGAAACCAGTGGCACGACCAGGAGTGTCGCGACTCCAATGCAGAGAAAGGCACCGCCTAGAAAGCCACCCTGCAAACGGTTGTAACGAGTGCTGTTATGGAGCGTTACCGAGAGAAGAGGAGGGAAGAAAGACGCATTTTCAGGCGAAAAAACAAAAGGCAGAAATGCGTGAGTGCGAGAAAATTGAGTTGCTTGGCGACAGAAATGAGACTTGAAAATTTTTCGAAAAAATAAGACGAGCTCTGTTTCAATGCATTCACAGACTTCTATGTAGAATATGGTCGGAATAATGCATTCCTGATGATTGGAACCTCAGTGTGCTCTGCCCAATCCACAAGAAAGGCGATCCCACGATTTGCGCCAACTAACTCCTGCACGGTTAAAAATCTTGGACTAAATTTTAAACTTTTTTGGATTACATATAGGACACGACAAAAAAAAAGATTATTTTTTAATCCAATGAAAAGTTTAAAATATTTCATCCAAAAAGGATCTCTTTTTAATCTGCAAAAAGTTTAAAATTTCTTAATCCAAAACGGAATAATTGTTAATCCACAAAAAGTTTAAAATATTGTAATCCAAAAAGAATTACATTTTAGTCCAAAAAAGTTTAAAATATTGTAATCCGAAGAGGTTTACTATTTATTCCACAAAGGTTTAATCACTGTTTACTGTAATAATGTTTATAATATTTTGGTTCAGATTTTAATAATCAATTTGTTTCATTTAATTAAAAATAAATTTCGGATGCTTTAACAACATTTAGAATTATATTTAGCTTAAATTTCGTAGTAGTAGTTTTCAATCTTATACCTAAATTACAATGCGGCAGTGGTAGCGTCAGTGGCAGTGGCATTGATCAGCTGTTATTTGAGAAATACTGTTGTTCAATGGTGAAACTTACATAGCAGCAGTGGCAGTAAGCAGTACTGCCGAGGTTGGCCCTATTTCTAAATTCACTGCCAACATTCAAATCATTAAACTACTAAGAAAAATTCCACATTCACTGCTTTTGAAGCTGACGCTGCCACTGCTAGATTGTAATTTGCAGGCAGTAAAGTACGAAACAGATGATCACTGACACAGCTGCTGCCACTGCCACTGCTGCATTGTAATTCAGCTATTAAATAACATAAATACTTTTTCCTGAAAATACTACCTTAATGCAAATTTGTAGTCCAAAAATCTTAAACTTAAACTTAAACTTTTTCGTATTAAAAAAAAATTAAACTAAAATATGGAATAAAAAATAGTACTTTTAGGATTAAAAATTCCTTTAAACCAAAGTTTAGATTAAAAACTAGTCCAAAATTTTTAACCGTGTAGTGCGGCGATGAAAGTGACGGTGTGTTCACGATAACAAAAACTATGGGTATTATGAGCATACTATTCTCAAACTTGATGACAAGAACTGTTATCACCCAACTCATTGTTGGTCTTTTTTTAAAACCATTCTTTCATTAATGTTTTCGAAACTGGAGAAAAAATTCGCAATTCATTATTTTATATCATACTTTTCCGAGTCTGTTTAATAAAAATTTCTCTAAATTGCCAAATTATCCGATTTTAAGAAATACGGTCTTATTAGAACAACAAATGGTGGTTTGATTTTTCTTCTGTTCATATCCAGTGATATATTAAAATTATAGCAATAAGCATGAATAAGCAAATGCTGACTTCTATCGAAATAATATCTTTTTTATTGATAGGTCTTCACGATATTTCTCAACAGATGGTTTTTTATAGAACAGAAATGAAAAACCATAACAATCGACTCTAAATATTAAAAGATATAAGCAAAAATATGCACTGGCATGACGTTACAAAAAACATAAGTAGTTTTCGACTTAGATTAGAAAATTTGCAAAACTCTGCGAAATGGGCAAGACTTTTTATACAAAACTTAATTTGAAAGAATTTAAAACAATATAAGTTTATTTTGATGGTCATCAAATTAAAAAATCTTTTCTCGGTTTTTTTTTTATTAGGCTTAGTCATCTGGAGTGACGATACTGGCGTTACGTTACTTAAATTTCCATCGGAACATTTTAACTTAAAATTTGTTTAAAAAACATTTGACTTAAAAAACATTTAGTTTAGCTATTATATATTATATCGACCATGAAAAGTCTGAAAAAATTCCACTAAAATACCTGTAACCAAACTCAGTTACGAAATCAGCTAAACTTCAAGCACTGTGGCGTGACGTTACTCACTTTTAAAATTTAATATAAAACTAACGGTTTTTCTTAACGATTTTTTTATAAAATTTACTTAACTTTATTAAAATTTCTTAAAATGCAAAATTTCACGCACTTTTGAACGCCAGCGTAGACAAAATAACACTAAATGCTTTTTTGTCTGGAGTGACGTTACCTCAGAACATCATTAAAAGCAAATCAAAATTTTACCGTTAATTGATATTTTTTTGCTCATTTGCATTTATGTTGCGGTTAGTTGTTGCAGCAAAAATTGTGCATAAGAGTGCAATTGCACAATTACTCTTAGAAATGAAAATTGTAAAGAGAAAATGCTCATAGTAATAAACAAAACTCACCAGAACTTTAACTTGGTAGCCCGGTATCTTGCCATCGCAACATGGGAAACTTTGAACTCTTTAATTAAATTCATTTTGAATATATCTTTTTTTTAGACTTTTCTGCAGAAATGCCCATATTTCATATTTTAATTATCACATATTAATTATTTTATATTCAAGTATCAGTATTAACAAGTAAATAAAGTCTAAAATCGGTCTAGTCCGATTAAGAAATACCCTAAAACTACTTTTTCAAAATACAATAATAGTATTGAAAATGGGCGTATCCGTAAGTGGATAAGGCCCATATTTTATATGCACTTCAGTTTTGATGAAAAATATACAAACATTTATAAAAATTTCAAGCTTTATTCCAGTTGTTAATGCTTTTATAGTATTTTCGCTACTGTGGGTTGTATGGGAGGTTGGCGTATTCGTGGACGGATAACGCCCAATTTTTGAATGAAGAAACCAAAAATAAGATTTTGGTTTAAAATACGTATTTATTTAGTTTGAAATTTTTTGGTTGTATAGGAAGTGGGCGTGTCCGTGAGCGGATGGCTCTCATAAAAGCGTTGCTAACATAAGAGCAAGAAGAAAGTATCATGAACGAAAGGTAAGAACGATGCTTGCTTGAAATTTTTGAATTTAAAATTGCAGCTTGTTCTATTTGGTTTTTACTACTTATTTACAAAAAGCATAAAAAGAGTATTCATATCACAAACCTGCCATGTTCAGTGATTTACGTATGGATTCTCAGGCCTTAGCACACTTAAATTAATTGCGATAATCCACTGTGAACTTTGCATAAATGCAAGGATGCTTTTCAACTGCATCAATTATTTTTTCGGTATTGTACGACTCCATTAGCTTCCTTTAAATTTAATATATATAATTTTTTTACAGTTTTTTTAAAGAAACGCACAATAAAATTGACACAGTGCCGAACTCGTTTCTTTTCATTCTTCTCATTGTAACGAGCTGTCATTCATTTATGAATTTTTAACACCAAACAGTGTAATATTTATTTATTCGAAAGGATATTTTGTAACACTTTATTTATTCGAATGGTAATATATTTATAAGTACTTAGTAGTTATTGGAAGAGCAATTGTATATTAGTTGAAATTAACACAAGTACTTTGTTCCGATCAAGTAAAGTCGCGTTAAGTTCTAATGCACTTTTCTTCTTCTAATCGCATTTTTTCATCGTAATGTCGTTAACCTTATCGTTGACCTTAGAAAGAAATTGGTCACCTTTTCCAGAAAATTCTACGGGATGTCCTGTGTTATCTGGTAAAAAGTGAATAGTATGAAAAATAAGAACGGATCAAATAAATCTGTTTTTATCTGTATAAAATACTTATGTTTACTTTGCACCGACGTCGACACCGTGTTTCTTCACGTTGTGATATTGAATCAGCATGTTGTAGCCACAACACTTCGTTATCATGTGAGCAGGATTCTTGTGTATTTATGTTTTCTATAAATTTTCTCATGAAAATTTACAAAATTGATAAAAAAAACAAAAACCAATCAAAAGAAATAAGGAATTCACAATATTATTGGGGTTCTTGCCTTCGCACTAATTTCAAAACAACTCAGCTGTTGCCAGCACCCAAAGTATCACAAAAATTACCCATCTGCATTTCTTCTGTCCAGTACTCGATACGGTTAAGAACTTCCAAAAAGTAGCCTGCACAAATTATAAGGAAGCACTCAATTTAAATATTTTATTTAAATATTTGCTTATTCAATTGCGATTCTCCGTTCTGAACAATTTTAATTTTCGATGTCTCTTTCATTGATGATGTGATTTCAATGCCTTTATTCTCTCTTCTTCTTTTTCTTTCCTATTGTTTACACAGATCGGATAAGTCCAGCACTTCACACCGGGTAAGGGGTGTAAATTAACACCATTCGTAGTGATGTATAAAAATATTCGCTCATCATTGTGAATTTATATTGGTAAATTTTTAGTGTGAACTAGCACTTGTCATTCGTATGCAGCCCTGCAAAAATTATGTTACAATCGTGCGAACGCATCCCGGATAAAATGATGTCATTTTGACACTTGCTTTATTTCTTTCCTTGAACTGTCAAAGCAATGGCAGTTCCAAAAAGGGTGTGTTTGTGTTGGTGCGTGTGTTTGTTGTACACGCACGCGGATAAGAACTAAAAGCAGAGCAAAAAAAAGAAGAATAATAAAATCGTGAGGGAAAAGTGACTGCGAGTGTGTCCGACATATTCGGCAAATTTTTCGAATATTTTAGTGCAAATAAATAAATTATTTTTTGAAAAGAATATTGTTTTAACTTAATGCTAAGTAAAAAGTGAACATAGCGAGCAAAGTACAAACTAAGGAGCAACAAACATTAAACCTAAACGGAACACCTAACAATCAAAAGAGGAACAAAAGGTAAAAAGGATTCGCTGTTAAAATAGTTCAATATAAAAAAAGAGGATTAAAATGTTTAGTACAAGAATATAATTATTAATTCAAAATGCACAGTACAACAGTTTTCTAAATAGTGTAGCTTAATAGCAGTCGCCAGCGGAGTACTTATCTATATATGAACGGGTGGTAGAAGCACTAACGCACAGTAAAAACAACAACAAACAGTAAATTATTAAAACAATTCATGCCAACTTTTGTCTACTTTGTTCAAAAATGGTTTGTCTTGATGCCTGCTTGTATAATTTTTGATAGCATAAGATTTCTTTAGTGGATTTGTGCAATCCACTTGAAACACTTCCATTTTGTATGGAAGTCATTACAATGCATTCACTGCCTAATGCTTCCAAAGCTCCACAATGCATTTATTAATTTATATATGCTTTTATTGTACTTATGGGCCGCCGGTAGCCGCAGCCGCTACCCCATCACCTGCCGTTTCCCCGCGACGATGATTGTGTTGGCTATTTTTAAACAGCGTTGTCAGCGCCACGCCAAACGTCGCCACTTTAGCATCTTACTGCTCTGACCTCTTTGCTTTAATTTGCTACTTTCGATGCTGTGCCGAGAAATTGGAACAGTCTGTAGCTAAAGCAGACGACTTTGATGTTTGATGTCGGTCGGTCTCGGTGTATCCGCTGCTGTATGTTTTGGACATTTCAAGGAACGCTTCATTAAGAAAAGTTTTCGCCAGTGTCGTCGCATATTTCATTATTTTAATTTATTTTTTATTGCTCCGTTGTGGTTTCTTGTTCGTTCTTAGTTATTGAGTAATTTTGCGTTGTTGCCACTCCTCTGAAATGACTTGCTCTGCTGCTTAATCATCGACAGTTGAGCAAGTTAATTGTTTGGCTAAGTTAACAAAACATAGGGGGACAAGAAAAAAAAACTAGTTCTTAAAAATCATTAAAAATATATGATTCTCGTTTGAACACCTTAGCTGGCAGCTAGTTTCCCATGTATAAAAAATATTTTTAAGTCTGCACAGCCATTTGTGCGTCCTTGACGTCCTATAATCTGTAGGATTATATAAATCATATACATATAAAAATATATTCATCATATGACTCATGTCTCTTACTATTACTGTTTTATTTTCTTAACATAATATTATTTTAAAAATACTTTTCTTCAATTAATACATCTGTTTTTTATTTATCTATACCGTATCACTTACACAGATGGCAACAGGAAGGCCAATTAAGTGTGTTGTCGTTGGCGATGGCACGGTCGGTAAAACATGCATGTTAATATCATACACAACAGATAGCTTTCCAGGAGAATATGTGCCTACAGTGTTAGTAAAAATTGTGAAGAGTATCTTTTTATTAAACTAACTAATTTTATGTTCAACCCATAGCTTCGACAATTATTCAGCTCCAATGCAGGTTGACACAATACAAGTATCACTTGGCCTCTGGGATACGGCTGGACAAGAGGACTACGATCGTCTGCGACCGCTCTCATACCCACAAACAGATGTTTTCCTTATATGCTTCAGTGTGGCCAGTCCATCATCGTTTGAGAATGTCACTTCTAAGTGGTATCCTGAGATCAAACATCACTGCCCCGATGCACCGATAATTCTAGTTGGTACGTATTAGTGTCCGACCGATTATTCGGCTTCGGCTTCGGTAATCGGCATAATCGGCCTATATTTTGATCTTCGGCTTCGGCTTCTGCTTCGGCCGAAATAGCCGATTATTTTTGCCGAATATTATTGCTTTGCTAAACAATTTTTTTATAAGTTTTTTGAATTTTTTTGAATTATTCAGTAAACATTTGAAACATTTTCATTGTTCACTTTGTGTTTCTCTCCTTTTCTGTTCTCTCATGAGTTGGTGTTCATTCCTTGAAAATTTTATTCAAATGATAAATGCAGCGAGTCCGACTGTTCCGTTTTTGCTTTTGTTATGGACTGAAATATATACGCTAGAAATTTTCTGCCAGATTTCAGTTAGTATTACATTTCTGTAGCTTTTCTCGACTGGATCGAAAATATATTCAATTTTCTTTTACTTTATCCTGACGTCAATAATTCGATTACAGAAATATCCGAATTTTGCAGAAAAACTCTTACGTTTAACTCGAATTTAAGGGGACATTCAAAAAAGTTTATTTTAATGTTTTAAAATGCATTTAAGTTGAATAAAAAACAAGATATCATTTTGAAAAATTATATATATATTTTGTAGTAAAAAAATCACACAAATAAAATTTGATTTAATATTTTGATTTTTTTATCTACAAATATGGCTACTGGAATTATTTTAAAAAAACATCAAAAAACCATAACGGGCATGATTACAACTCACTGGAACATCGGAAAAAACAAAGAACGGGGTTTTCATCAGCATCAAAACCGCCATGGAATGAACTAGAAGAAACAAGTTTTGTCAAAAAATAACAAAATGGCGGCGTTTTTTCAAAAATTGACAAGTTTTTTTGGACAATATTGGCCAAAAACTCAAAAACTATAGAACCGATTTTTCTGTCCGTAGTTCATGCCATGCATCAACAAGTGTAAAACAAAATATTTAAATTTCAATTTAAGTAAATGATTCTTTAAACAAATTCCTGTAGCAATACATCTGATTAAAATAATAAAAAAAAATTTTTTTTGAGTAGTTTTTAAAAAAAAAAATATATTTTTAATTTTTCAAAACGATATCTTATTTTCTATTCAACTTATACGCATTTTGAAACATTAAAATAAAAAAATGTTTGAAGGTGTTACGTCCCCTTAATGATTTCAGTAAGTTTTTTGTACTGAAATGAATATTAAAGGTGGTTAAATTTTAAGGGCCGATGCTGATTTTGACAAAACACAAATTATTCAGAAAATTACTGTCATTTCTTTTTATTATGATAATATTGGTATGGTTCAATTATGTATTAAACAAAATATCGGCCAAATGGCTGCCGTGACCTCGGCGGCACACCTCCATCCGATGGTACAAATTTTCGATGACGCTGAGGCATAATTGAGGTTCTATGCCGCTAATGTGCCGAATTATCTCATCCTTTAGCTCTTGAATTGTTGCTGGCTCATCGACGTACGCCTTTTCTTTCAAATAACCTCAAAGAAAGAAGTCCAACAGTGTCAAATCACATGATCTTGGCGGCCAATTGACATCTCCACCACGTGAGATAACACGGCCATTGAATTTGTCGCGCAAAAGAGTCATTGTTTCGTTAGCGGTGTGGCAAGTGGTACCATCCTGTTGAAACCACATATTGTCCACATTTATATCCACTAATTCGGGCCTTAAAAAGTTCGTTATCATCTCACGATAGCGAACAACATTCACAGTAACTGCCTGACCGGCCTCATTTTGGAATAAATACGGTCCGATGATGCCGCCAGCCCATAAACCGAACTAAACAGTCACCCTTTATGGGTGCAATGGTTTTTCGACAATCACTCTTGGATTATCATTCGCCCAAATGCTGCAATTCTGCTTATTGACGAATCCACTGAGGTGAAACTGTGCCTCATCACTGAAGATGATTTTCTTCGAAAATGATCATCCACTGTTGCCATTTCTTGAATAACTTTAACGCGTGGCTCGATTCATGGTTCAAATTGAGTTAGTCTGAAATGGAGAAATGCCAAATGAAATGCAGAAAAAACTTGACGTTTAGGTGTGGTTCGCATTCAACATCGGCCCTTAACAAAAGCAAAGAATAACTTTATAATTTTTTACTTGAAAACATTTGTTTCTTCTTCGGCTTCGGCTTCGGCCTTCGGCCGATTATTTCCATTTTGCCGAAGAATCGGCTTCGGCTTCGGCTTCGGCAAAAATTCACGTTCGGTCGGACACTAGTACGTATAGAACTGAGTAGATTTGAATTCGTATCCAAGCCCTTGTTTTTCTCCACCCAACTTAAGATCATTACTTTTGTTTTGCAACCTTAAGTACAAAAATACGTATATAGATAATCAATTTTTTTTTAATTAGTTTTTGTAATACCATAACTTACGAACCTACTTGACCAAAAGTTTGCTTTAAAAAAAACTATTCCAAGAAATGCAACTGTATTTTGCAATTGAGGCGAAAAGTAGAGGTTATTGAGAAAAATTGATAAGAAAAAATTAAATTCGCTCTTAAAGAACAGCAAAACCACCTTAAAAATTGTCAGAGTTGCTTCAAAAAAGAGTTGCTTGTAAAATCGAATTATCTTTAATTGTTTTGGAAATTCTTTTGCTTGAACCACTTTTCATTGCCATAATGCAATTTATTTACTGTAATATTTTCAATAATGCCAAAATCTTAAGTATGATATGTTTATCCCAAACTATAATCTCAGCAAGGCTGTTTGGTAGCATAAAACCGAAAAACATCGTTCGTGGGTTGGACCACGTGGCGCCTCAATTAATCAAGTCAAGTTAATTAAACCAGTTAATCAAGCATAACGATGAATTTTGAAATTTTGGTTGCCACATTGAATCTGCCATTAACAATTGAAGAGGTACAGCCTTTGACAACTAATCAGAAACGATATTTTTATTATAAGACATCTTCCGATTTCTTCTTTAACTGTTGAATAACTAATTTCTGCAACTACACGAATATATCTTAAAAACAAAAAACTGTTTGAAAAGTTTTTAGTCGTACAGTTGGTTTAAAAGATACTTTTCTTCTAAAACCTTAAATATATCTGTGAAAACTAATGAGAAACGCTTACAAAATTAATTTAATTCAGGTAAAACAAGTAAAGAAAGTCTAAAGTTGGTCTAGGCCGACTATGAAATACCCTAAACCCACTTTTCAAAAACAAAAAAAATTTTATTGTAAATGGGCGTCTCCGTGGGCGTATGAAGCCTATATTTTATATGCATTTAAATGTTGATGAAAAATGTACACATACCAAGTTTTAATCCTGTAGCTCACAGTTAATACCTTTATGGTGCTTTCGCTATGGGAGGTGGGCGTGTTCATGGACGGATTATTCCCAATTTTTGAACACACCTTAGTTTTGGTATAAAATACATTCATACCAAATTTAATTTCTCTATGACAAACATAACCTTATTTATTGAGTTTTAATCTTTTTGGGTTGTATGGGAAGTAGGCGTATCCGTGGGCGGATGACGTCCATTTTTCAAAACCATCTTTTTGTTGTCATAAAAAACATACGTGCGAAATTTTAGCTCTGTAGGTTAAACAGAGGTTTATTTATTGCGTTTTCAATTTTTGGGTTGTATGGGAGGTGGGCGTATCCGTGGGCGGATGATGTCCATTTTTCAAACAAATCTTTGTTTTGTTATAAAAAACATAAGTGTCAAATTTTAGCTCTGTAGATTAAACAGAGGCTTATTTATTGCGTTTCCAATTTTTGGGTTGTATGGGAGGTGGGCGTGATCGTGGGCAGATGATGTTCATTTTTCGAAGATATCTTTGTGTTTGTATAGAACACATACACAACCAATTTTATTGTTGTAGGCTTATTATGAGCTGAGTTATGCAGTTTTCAATTTTCGCGTTGTATGGGAGGTCGGCGTGTCCGTGGGCGGATGATGTCCATTTTTCAAACCGATCTTTGTTTTGTTATAAGAAACATATGTGCCAAATTTTAGCTCTGTAGGTTAAACAGAGGCTTATTTATTGCGTTTTCAATTTTTGGGTTGTATGGGATGGGAGGTGGGTGTGTCCGTGAGCGGATGATGTCCATTTTCCTAATACATCTTTGTGTTGATATAAAACATAGACACACCAAATTTTATTGTTGTAGGCTTATTATGAGCTGAGTTATGCAGTTTTAAATTTTTGCGTTGTATGGGAGGTAGGCGTGTCCGTGGGCGGATTCCAAAAATATTCAATAGTGCAGATCCTTGGGTGCATGTGACCATGTGTACCAAGTTTCATCCAAGTATCTCTACTCCTTCTTATCCTGTGTTTATGGACAACACATAGACGGACGGACGGACGGACGGACGGACATGAATAGCTCGACTCACGAGATGACGCTGATCAAGAATATATATACTTTTCTATACCGGACTCGCTTCGTTCTATGCGTTACAAACGTTTGCACAAAGTTAATATACCCTCACCTTTCAGGTTTAGGGTATAAAAATTAGTAAAATATGTGGAAACTTAACAAAAGTGATGCTTAAGGTATAATATTTTGTTTGAAAAACTTTTGCTTTAAAACTACAACACATCGTCTTTGCATTGAGGATAAAGTCTTGGCATCGTTTTAACAAATAGCGCACCAAGCTTCCTTGACTCTTGCAATCATCCAAATTTGTTATGTTTAGTGTGCTTACATGGGATTTACATCTGGACTTGACGATGGCCAGTCAAGAACAGTCATAGCAATTTAATCAAAAAATTTGTTGATCAGTTTTACCGTATGCTTGGGGTTATTATCCTGTTGGAATGACAAAATCACTGGGATATTTTCTACATCCCAAAGCAGCATAAAAATTCTTAAAATATAAACGTAGGGTAGAGTGGGGTGTTGTGAGACATGGGGTGTTGTGAGACACGTCAATATCTGACATAGTGGTAATGTTATGAATGCTCACAACAACTGTAAGATATTTTCTCAATGCGATCTCACTTATTATGTGCACTCATCGCATTGACACGTGTTCCTAGTGTCGGTAACAATTTTGAGGTTTGATTGCGCTTTTAAAAGTTTTTTGTACAGTTTGCCTTTGTGGAATTTTCAGAAACATTGCCAATTAAACGTGAAGGTAAATATTTATTAAAATGATATCTCTTCCATTGCCTTCAAGCCCACCAAAGTGATTTTGCAAAAAAAAATTGCGGGTGATGATGGCGCAGTGGCCATTTGAAAATGTCGAATATGGGGTGTCGTGAGACAGTAAATATGGGGTGTTGTGAGACGGTTCATTTTTGTTTTTATTTCATTATTTTTATAGTCATCATGCCACTAAATGCATATAAAGTATCGCCAAAGCCAAAAGGAAATGTCGCATCCATCCACCTAGTGGCAGCCATCAAAGAAATTGCCATAAAAAATAATTGTTTTCGAGTTGTCTGCAAATCATATAATTTTGATAAATCTAGAGTGTATGGAACCCGTTATATGGAAAAGTTGAAGACACAATTTTTTTCCGCATCGGCTTCAAATGATAAATTAGTCGGTTTTGTTGCATAGCAAAGTGTCAAAACTGGCAGGAAACCTGTTTTTCCAATATTTTACAAATTAAATTGGTTTTTCAAGGCGTCTGAGCTGAGCAGTGCACTAGAGAAGGTTAGTCCTCTGAAGTTTGATCCCCTATTCCAAAAATCAAAACGCGGCCAGAAGCCTATTTTTGCAACCGTATTTACAACTTCCAAGAATGTGGCATTATTGAGGAAAAAATCCGACAAAAAGAATGAAAAAACAACTAAAACAAAAAAAATCTCTGAAGGATCCAGCAAAGCGTAGTCATCATACGAAATACGTGCCGGAAAGAGTTTTGTCATTAGATGCTGAAGATTTATACTTTTGCATCTTTTGTATGGCAAACGTGCCAAAGGCCCGTTAACTGATCTCAATTTTAAACAAAGTTTAGCTTAAACAAAGTTTAAAATTCCTTAACCTCAGTTTAAATTTTAACGCCGATACCTCATCTCAAAAAATCTAAGTTTAACTTGGTGAGGCAAGTTTAAATTTAAACACAGAAATTCTAGGTTTAAAAAATGTAAACTTAGATTTTGTCAAAAATTCTCTGAGAACAGCTGCGTTCGATTCGCCAGCCTATACTCGCTTATTGTCGCTTATTTCAAAATTTATATAAGAAAACAACAACAAAGTCTCCAGCTAGTTGAGCATAGACAAAGTCAACTACCTATTGAGTTGAGTAAAGTTGCGTTGCCAAGTTCTTATTTTTTACTTGGTTTGTGTACGGGATAGAGTTGACTGTCATAGATTCTGTCAAAATGTGATGTGAGTACAAAAACAAAATTAAATTTCTTCAAGCAGTCAACTTCTTATACCCTAAACCTGAAAGGTCAGGTTATATTAACTTTGTGCAAACGTTTGTAACACCTAGAAATAAGCGAGCCCGGTATAGAAAAGTGCATATATTCATGATCAGAGTGCCCTCGTGGGTTGATTAAGCTATGTCCTTCTGTCCGTCCGTCTGTCTGTGTGTTGTCCGTCAACACATGGACCCAAGGATCTGCACTATTGAATATTTTTGGAATTCGCCCAAGGACATGCCTACCTCTCATACAACCAAAATATTGAAAAT
The DNA here is from genome assembly GCA_958299015.1 of Tetanocera ferruginea. NCBI lineage: Eukaryota > Metazoa > Arthropoda > Insecta > Diptera > Sciomyzidae > Tetanocera > Tetanocera ferruginea. The sequence goes on from OY282642.1 coordinate 74,892,433, forward strand.
ACCATAAAAAGGTATATACATGGCCTACAGGGATTAAAATTGGAATGGGAGGATCTTATATCAAAACTAAGGTGTATCCACAAAATAAGCGTCACCCGCCCACGAACACGCCTACCTCCCATACAACTCACAATATTGAAAATACCATAAAAAGGTTTGTATATAACTTACAGGGATTAAACTTTGTATGGAGAATTTTATATTAAAACTAAGGTGCACACAAAAAATGGGTGCCACCCGCCCACGAACACGCCCTACTCCCATACAACCTACATTAGTGAAAACTGTTAACAACTGTAAAGGAATACATGGACTTCGAAAAAATAAGAATTTATTTATGTTTGGACGTTTAATGTATTCCATAGTCGGGCTAGACCGACTTTAAAGTTTCTTTGCTTGTTTATTTTCAAAATATTTCAAAATGTCTTATGTCGATTGATTTTTTGGCAGGTAAAAAATTTTAATTTATTTATTTATGTGGTCGTCATGACAAAAGTGTTGCCAACTATTGAGCAAATAAAAGTTAAACGAGTAGACGTTTTATTCACAAGCGAGTTGAGCACTGGCGAATCGAACGCAGCTAACATTGGAAATATTCTCAATCATAAACAAAAATAAAAAATAAAAAAATCAAAACAATAAACAAAAAACAAACATATTTTAAGTTTTGAAAAAAAATATTCCAATGAAACTGACAATTTGCATTATTTTATCAAAAATTTTTGAAATATTTTGAGGTCCTACGTCAAAGTTGTAGAATTTTTACTACAGTGCCGCTCAAATATGTTTTTTAATCTCAGTTTAAATTTTTAAACAGAGTTTAAGAAAACTGCCGATAAAAATGAGATAAGTTACGAAAATAATTTTAACTGAGTTTAAAATTTAAACTCTGTTTACGAAATCTGAGATTAAGGAATTTAAACTTCGGAGATCAGTTAACGGGCCAAAGAGTTTTTTTTTGGATTCGCCAAGGGAGTGTGAAATCTCATGAATACGTATAGCCCGTACTAAACGCATGCACGACTTACATCCTAAAATCAGTCCGGACGAAAACAATTTCATAAGTTGCAATAAATGTGATCGAACATTTCATCTGCAGTGTGCCAAAATGAAAACCGGATATTTTAACTGTTAGCCGAATCAGATTAACGCGAACAATTTTTCTTAACTGTATTTTAATTTTTTCCTAATTTTTTTCCTATTTCAATAAAGACTTTTAGCAAAAAATTCCATTTTGTTATATGTTTAGTAGTGTCTCACAACACCCCATAATTTTTTAAAATCATAAATTCCAATCTTTTTTTCAGGCTTCAAGAAATTTTTTAAATGTTTTGAATTTCAAAAAAATGTCATCGCAGGTTATTAGGTAATTGAATAAGCTATCCAAAAAATGTTTCTAGAAAAAAAAATATTAACTTTTAAAGAAGTTATCGTCCAAAAACAAAACCTGTCTCACAACACCCCACTCTCCCTTATTATTTGTTGTTCGTTGTGTTAGAAAGACAGTGAATTAGACCAATGCCATTCCAAGAAAATTTCCCCTAAATAAAGATCGATCCACCACCAAAACAACCGAAAAATTGTACTTTAGATCAAGTTCATTGCCTTTTACGCGTCGGACACTCTTTCTACCATTAGTAGCAATACGATTGATTTTTGTTTTAACACTCTCATTTTTGTATTTGCACTGGTTTAATGTGTTTTCACCATGGGATTCTTGCGTGCAAGTCTTCACTGACGCCAATTTTCATCCACTATTTCACGCTGGATGACTGCTGTTCTCTTCCTTGGATCAGGTTTTGACAGTCGGACAATCTTTTGATCAATATGGACTGAAGTTTTGCGCCTTATTTTTTGGAGTTATACATTTTCCGTGGTTTTATATAGTCGAAAATGAGCAATAGCATTGAAAACCATCGTTTTTAAGCATTTGAATTGATCCGTATGATAGCCCACCACTGTTCAATTCAATAATTGATTCATAATTCAATTCATCCCTTGGCTTTATCCATTTTATGAAATTTTACTTATTGAAATTATGAAAGTTGAAATTATGTGTTAACATTTCAAAATAATAAAATCTTATCGAAATATTCAGAAATAATGCATAAAAAGTTTGAAAACTTTAATGTTAACAAATCGTTTCTAATTAGTTGTCAATGGAATAAATTATGTTCTCCTACTAAAACTGATTTTACTGCTATAAATTACATGTGGAAAAGTCAGTTTAATTGTTCTTGTAAAAAGATAAAAGAAAATTAAGAAATAAAAAAATAAAATAGACCGTTACATTGCCAAATGCACGTCCAGTGCGGTGTAAAGTGCAGCAAGTATGATATCGTTTCTAATTAATTGTCAACGACTGTAGATGCAATAAGGACTTATGGTAAATGTGCCCACAGTCTCTCCTTTATGTCCCCTGAATATGTCTCTCCTATTATGTTGATATCTCTTAAACCGACTTATTTATATAAGAAAATTTGAAACTATACGTGTGCCTTTCTTGTATGGAAGAAGTAACATACGATAATTCGATACACACACTGAGGAGCAATACTGTAACAAGGTGTAGCAACTCTCATTTTAGCAGCTGTTATATTCCCGACATTGTAATGAATTGCATAGTTTTATTTTATAACATTATTGGTACACTAGTCCTCTTTCTTCCAAACTGGTTTGAAGATAATCTAACAACAACAACAAGAATTGCAGACTATTATGTAAAAAAAGGCAAATTTTAGAGTATTGTACCCACTCTCAATTTTGAATTATACCTTTTTCTTGATTGTAATTAATTCAATTAATGATGAAAAAAAAATCAAATAATGAATTTATTGAGGAAAAGATATACAATTGGAAAGTTGCAAAATAATTTTATATAATCCACATGAAAGTACAGCGAATAAGAAAAAATATAGTGAAAAGTGTTCCTAAGGACAAAGAAAGTTGGCCAAGAAAAATAAGTTACCGTGAGGACCGCCATCTTTCGAACTTGGTGACCAGCAGCGGTACAGTTACTCCTGCAGCATTGCTTAAGATATTGTATATCTTAAGCATTTCAAATTTAGGCGTTACAAAAGCTGACCAAAAGACGTGTGCAGTTAATGTAGGATTTTTCTGCAGCGCATGCCAGTCGACAGCTCAACCGTCGTCCTAAGATTCGCTACATAGGGTGCGGTTTTTGGATCATGATCAAAAAGCACAAAAAACAAATAATGGTTTTGATCAAACAGCACAACCCCTAACATTTTATTCTGCTCTCTTTCTTCTGCGTGGTAGTGATTTTGCTTGTGTTTGAGAAGAAGATCGGAATTCGAATAAAAACGAATAAAGATTTCGCTCTCTCCAAAAACACCGAACCGAACAAAAAGTAACCGTTTGCATGCTCATGAAAAATTTGTTTCTCAAGAATATTCTATCTTGAAAAGCTTTAAAAAGTTAAAATCCGATAATTGTTATCAAGGCGAACTGGGTTTCTACATGTTTTTTGCGAATGAAAAGAAACGTTCAACCAGTGCGCTCGTTTCTGGCAGGCAGAGCCTAAATTCAACGAGACGAGAAATTCAAAATAAGGAACTTGTAAAGTTTGAGTTCCACGCATATGATTTGTATACTCCGACGCGTCTGTTTGACACTTTGTCTGTCGACACGATTACAGTACTACAGCCGTAATTTTCATGCTATCCTAATGAAAAAGCGCACGACAAAAGAGACTGGCGCATATTCTTAGACCAGGCCAAAACCGACCAACGGTTGTAAGCGTAAGTCGGTTCTATCTAAGTAAGTAAGTAATGAAATTAAAAAAAGCGAATATCAATACATTCTACAATAGTGAATATTCTACTTTCGGTCAAAGAGTGTTCCAATTTTCCCACCTATTAACCCGTCCTAAAATAATCAAGCTTAAAGAACCTTTCCTAAGTTGCATGGTTTTGAGTTGTATGTTTTTTATCACCCTTTTACGTGCTGTTTTAGATCCAGTTCATTTTCCCAGTTCAAATGCATATGTTGAGTTTTTATATAATTGCTATTCTTCTTTAGGTACGAAAATTGATTTGCGAGACGATCGTGAGACTTTGAGTGGTTTAGCTGAGCAAGGACTCTCGCCACTGAAACGCGAACAAGGACAAAAATTAGCCAACAAAATAAGAGCCGTGAAATATATGGAATGCTCAGCTTTAACACAACGAGGACTCAAGCAGGTAATAGTGAATGGTATAAAGTATTTCGAGCATTATGAAAATTAATTACTTTATTCTTTTGACAGGTTTTTGAGGAAGCTGTCAGAGCCGTGCTTAGGCCTGAACCACTAAAACGGCGTCAAAGGAAATGTATAGTTATGTAGATATATATTAAATCAAGCTAACGAAGAAAGGAAACTCAAGAAGGTGTTAAATTTAAACTGCATTCGCAAAATATTTATTTTTTTTTAAACAATAATGCAAAAATCAAAGAACCAAATATCAACTCAGCATTAAATAAGTTCACGAACAATTGCACTAGCATTGGCAAAAGAATAACGAATCATCGATCAACCTAAAACTTGGTTAAGACAATAGATAACATTGAGTTTAATTATGAAGGCAGTTTAAGGTTTCACATAACATAGTATTTTGCTGATCATGCTTCGCACTAATAGTGAAAGGCAACAAAAACTCGGTTTACAACAATTTTATAAATAAGTTTACAGTCTTATCATGATTAAGTTATAAAATACGGTGCTTATACGGGAGCCTGCCTACTGAGCAAAACAAACTCTCTCTCAAAGTTGTTAAGCCATACAAAATATAAAGGTTTTGTGTTAGTTTTAAATGTTATATTTATTTATATATGATATGTGGTGTCTGCATATCACATACACACAACACACATACATAAGTCACACAATATAAAATACTTTACTTTAAAGAATTTGAATAAAAAAATATTTTTTTTTTTACTTATAGAGGATTTTAAAAAAACAAGAGAATTTGATCTTAAAAATTACATTGTAAATAAAATAGAAAAGCAAATATTTTGATCTTAACACTATGTTAGGTCTTAATTTATAATGAATCCTTATCAAAGCCAGAAAAACTCTCCTCAATTAACTCTGTCCAGAAGACATCATTTAGACCTTTAGCCTTATCGAACAATTGGCCATGAATCTTCCACAATCTTTCTCCAATGTCGAACATTTCAATAATGTTACGCATCTTGGAAGCAAGCATGTAAATCTCATATAGTGTAATGCGTTCAGGTTGTGTAACGAGTACACAATTTTTGAGGTCTTTTTCTAATATTTGGTACAACTTCATATTACATTGTTTGATAATAGATGAGAACCATATTTGACTATTTTCGACATCATTAAGGTTCGGCCTCTGTGCATCTTCCCAGAGCTTCAATATAGTTATTTTGCAATTTGCTGTTATTTCATTTTTAGAATCAAACAATTGCCCATGAAACAACGAATAACATTATGCTTGGATAACCCAATGAGCTTTTATTGCTGCACACTTCTATCTCGAAAGGTATATCTACTCAAGTTTTCCATGAAAACTTCTATCTTGTCTTTTTTTGCCGTTGTAGGTTTCTTCATTGATTCCCCGGATATTGATTGATTTATTCTCCCTATTATATAAGTTATAAAAGTATTTTGATTTATTTTCCCTTGTGCAACAAGCTTTTTGTAAGCCTAAAACTCTATTCCTGGTAAGAAGGTCATTGCTTATTTTCACTTTGCTAAACCTTTTTATCATTGATTTCATCTTCCTTTATTATATTTTTATTTTAAAATGTCTGTTTTTACTAGTATGTTGGTGGTAATTATTGTGTTGTTATTGTAATTAATGTGTAGCACAATTATTGCTGTCGCTATCAGAGTGTCATTTTATGATGCAGATGAGCACAATGATGATTGTTGATGATGTCGTAGTTCCAGTTTATACGGGAATACCGTCGTGATAGTTGCCAGAATTTAAGGTGTAGGAAGGATCGGCTCCTGACGGAATCGTCAGTTGTGGTGTTTCACAAAAAAGCTTTATTTTATTTATCTTTTTTTATAAATAATGGTGTTTCACAAAAAAGCTTTATTTTATTTATCTCTTTATAATTAATTTTATTTAAATATTTTCACTTTATTTTGTTACAAATTTGTTGAATATAATTTTCATAATGATAGTTTTTTGATAATAATTTATTTCGATTTATAAAAATAGACATCAACAAAAAAAAACATATTATTTTACTCAAATTCTTAAAAGTAAAGTAGTTTATATTGTGTGACTTATGCATGTGTGTTGTGTGTATGTGATATGCAGACACCACATTATTCCATTACTCAATCATTTTAACTATTGTATTATATAACAATAATTATATATTGTATTATACAAACCAAAAACAAAAGTGGTTCGAATATCCTGGCAAAAAAGCGAAATTAAAAACCATTTACAAATCAATCACAAAATTATATTCTTTAAGCTGTTCAAATTAAATCATCTATGTTACTATATTATAAACCACTTAAAATTATTCAAAATTATTTGCCCAGCGAAAAGCGTTGGTCGGCATGCTATATAAACAAGAAATAAAATCAAAATCATATCTCAGACTATCCAAGACCGATGAAGTCATACATTTGGTTATATATTTTGCTTTATTGCTTAATTAGTTTTATCTAGTCAATTGAGGGAATCCAAGTAGCACCCATGAATGTAAAACTAAAAAAATTATTTTGTACTTGATTTATATGTGGTTTATGTGAGGTAGCTTCTTATTTAGTATTCATCAGATTGAACTTAAGAACAACACATGATGATCAGATTCAAGTTCTTATGCTTTTATTATTTTATTGTATTTTTTTAAATGCAAGCAGCTTTGTTATGACTCAATGCAATTATTTTTTATTTGCTGCCATCGTCTTAAGTAATCAAACTCGAATATTGTTAAATGTACATGTGTCGAAAAAAATAATCATGTTTTAACTCCATTTAATATCTATTTAACCAACCAATTTTTAATGTTTGTTTTTTTTACATTTACGACCAAAGTTTAACTTGGCATCTATTTTTCTAAACTTTCAATTTAAGCTGATCTAGTTTAATTTTTATTAAATCAAAATATTGCGTTAATAACTAAAATCTTAAGAAATTTGCATTTATGTATATTTAAGAAGAAAGCCACTATATAAACAACTTTTAATATACATAAAACTGATCCTTTTGTATTGTATTGAAATGAGCTATAATAACAATTTAACACAAATCTCATAAAAAAAAAATAAAACAAACAAAAAATTTACTTTCAACAAAAGTGAACATAAGAACAAGAAGTCTGTAAAACTGTATGAATATTTATAAAATGTATTAAATAAAGAAATTCTAATTATATAATTGCCGACTCAAATAATTCCATACGCTGAAGAGACAAAAAACTGTACCAAAATTCAAAGGTACTTCGATTGTGAGAAAGTTTGAAATAAATCAAAAGATATATGTTGCTTATAGGATAATATATTCATAAGCGCAACCAAAGGGGGGATTTCGGGGTTTAAACCCCCCAAAAATTATTTTAGTACCAAGCAAAATAGAATTTAATCAAAGTGGTGAGGTACACGAAAAGCAATCACACGTTCTATGAAATGAGTGAAAACCCCAAATGCATATTTCAAATCGATTCTGGTTGATGCATAATCTACTAACTTAGTCATATTTTATTCTTCAGACTGCACATTAAGCCGGGTTGATTTTGTATGGAGAAAAAAAAGTGAGCCGGACATCGACTCAAAAGTAAGAGGTATTCTTAAAAACTATAAAATATTTTTTTAAACACTATAATTTATTTTTCTTGGTATTCAAACGCATTTAAGATTATTGGAAAAGTACTGAGCTCTTCTTTCTTTTGGTTATGGTATGGTGTTGTTTAATCAAAACTGAGTACTATGAAAAATACTTTTTTTTATAAGTTAGTGTTTTAAAAAAATATATATTCCAAAATCATGAATTTTGCACTGGAGAGCTATCTGGCGCACATTTCACTAAAAACTGGTTACCGGAAATCGATTTTGCGTACCTAAAAACCCATAAGTACCCTCTAATATATATATACCCACCAAGTTTTGCCAAAATCGAACAGTAATTATTGCAATTAAAAAATAATTGCGCTGAAGGAAGCTTTTGAATATCGATTTCTCACATTTTATATAATTGTGGCACTAAATTTTGGTTAAACAAATGAAACGCCACGAGTTAAAAAGTTGTCTGATGTAGAAAAAGGCAAAATTCCTAGATTCACTGAAACAGACAAAGAGTTTCAAAGTTTCATTTCAAAGGAAAATTGCAATAATAAGAAAATTATTTATAATTTCCTTTCAAATCCTAAAAGGACTAAAAGTCCTTTCAGACCCTCAAATAACTTCATTGTTCGGTAAAATATTGTGAAACAAACGAAGTTCTGAAAACGCATTTAGTGCTATTTTTTCTACGCTGGCGTTGAAAAGTGCGTAAAACTTTGCATTTTAATAAAGTTAAGTAAATTTTATAAAAAAAAAAAAATCGTTAATTTTATATTAAATTTTAAAAGTGAGTAACGTTTCAGGTATTTTAGTGGAATTTTTCTCCAACTTTTCATGGTCGATGGGGTAGGAGTTAAAAAAATATAATATATATAATAGCTTGACTTGTTTTATTAACGTCAAATATTTCTTTTAAATAAATTTTACCTTAAAATGTTCCGATGGAAATTTAAGTAACGTAACGCCAGTAACGTCACACCAGATGACTAAGCCTAATAAAAAAATACCGAAAACAGATTTTTTTTATTTGATAACTAGCAAAATAAACTTATATTATTTTAAATTCTTCCAAATAAAGTTTTATATAAAAAGTTTTGCCCAATTCGCAGAGTTTTGCAAATTTTCTAATCTGAGTCGAAAACCACTTCTGTTTTTGGTAACGTCACGCCAGTGCATATTTTTCTTTATATCTTTTAATTCTTAGAGTCGATTGTTATAATTTTTTTACTTAACATAGTGCTACTTAATTACTACGCAAATATAAAAAAAAAGTTTTTAAAACTTAGACTTCTTCATTCTTTTTTGTCAATATTTTCGTACAAAATTATGCCAGTTTGAAAATGCCCATATATATTGGAGATTTTTCTCCGATAATTTTGACCGATAGTCATTTCAAATAAATTTTAACGCGAAAAAGCTTCTTTCAACACTTAATTGCGTGCCAGAAATTGATAAAGTTATTTAGTGAGTTCTATGCATGAAACTTGGTACACATGTTTAGTTAGACCCAAGGATCTGCACTATTAAATCACTCTATATCAAAACAAAAAAGTGCTCAAAAACTTGACATTCATGAGTATAAGAAAATCTTTATATACTCTAACAAAAACAAAATATTCCGGAGCACCACATAAACATATAGTGTGAATATAAGGTGGATATCTTCAGTGGTTCAGCAGTGATGGTCAAAAATACATACGCAACAACGCACAATGGAGTATCCAGAACAATTTAGTTAGACAAAATTATTTTATGATTTAAAACTAAAGGGAATGTAGAAACAAGCAAAAAATGTACCACAAGTGGGGGTCTATATTGACCCCCTGGGCAGCTATGGGTTAATTTGTAGGTCATAGGAGATTGTTTCACTAAAACTGCTCTAGCAACGAACGTTTTTGATGCAGAACATTCTTTAAAGACGTTTTAGAAAGATATATTCATGGTCTTTCCAACGATATACATAACTAGTAAATCGTTATTGTGGAAAATCCACAATTTTGAGTTTAAAGTAATTTTTGACAAAAAAAAAATACTGTCTGAGCCTATATTTCTTATTTAAAATCATAATTCCTGTTAAAATTTCCTTAAAGAAAGTATCATTACAACAATTATTATTATTGAAATGCTTAATTCGAGTCCGTGAAAATCTGCGGCTTGTAATTCCATCATTGGAGTTACCAAACCACGCCTTAGGCACATCTGCAATTAATCCCATTTTATTTCGGAACTCATTCTGAATTGCTACTTTTAGAAAAATATATTCAAAAAAAATTTTTAATAAAAATTTAAAAAAAATATATTAGAAAAAAATGCTAAATAAAAACCTTAGCCTGTCCTTAAAACAATGAAGCTGCTTCGATTACATGTAATCGAATGTAATGTAGGTTACTCGTAACCTTATTTCGCTAAGCCATGTAAAATTTCTCTCATTTAGGGAAAATCCTCTATAAAATAGTGATAAATCCATGCCCTTGAATTGAAGCTAAAGTTTCTTTGTTTTAGGGTCATTCATTTTTCTGAGTGTAGAAGCACAAATCCGATCGCGACATTTATATGTGAGATAAGAGTGGTTTTTTACAGATTTTGATAGTTTTTAACATCGACTTTAAAGAAAAAAATGTATGCGTCAAGTTTCAAGTCGATATCTTAAAAACTATGGGATGTATAAATGTTTTACCATGTTGATGACGCCACTTCATATGGGAGGTAGGCGCAGTTCTTATCCGATTTTTAAATTTGACATTAAAATAAAAGAGATAAACTTATGTACCAAGTTTCATGGCGATATCATGAAAACTTTATGAAGGTTTTATGAAGGTTTTAGCAGTTGTTTTGGGCTTAAACGGTTTTTAAAAAATGTAGTACTTTTCGGAACGAAGCGGACAACGAGTTTATATTTTTTTAAGATGTAAACACCTGTAGTGTTAAGCTTTTGCAGAAAAATATACAGCCACGGACAGCCGCATATAACAAAATTCTTCGGATATCCAAAAATTTAAAAAAAAATCCCCAAAAAACACCCATTCTTAAAATACAATTTACTAATTTTAAATAAATACGATACCATCCAAACCACTTTATATTAATTTTTATATACCTGCTTCAGTAAAATCCATTCATATTAACTTCTTAAAAAAATTTGGGAAAAAATATGAATTTTTAAGTATGCACTCCTCTAAATAGCTAGCAACTCAAAGAAAAGTTCAACTAAAAATGACAGAGTTCAGAGAACTAAAAAAAATGTTTGTGCAAGGCAAGGTAATAAATACTCATTGTCCATTATTCTTACACTATTCAACAAACAAAAAATATATATATATTTTTTAAATCGGCAACGATAAGATTGTACCTTGAATTTTGTGAATTTTTTTAATAGGAAATTGATATGTTCAATTTTTGTATAAAAACGTACGCATTTAAGACTATTTTTTGGTTGAATCGGTTACGAGGATATCATTTCTGGCATTTTTAATTTTGCTGTTCAACATTATTTTGAACTAAATTCCTCAAAAAAAAAAATACACGAAGTTGATGGTGTGATAAGGTGAACTGCACCGTTAGCCTCCTTTTTTTCCTTAATAACTATTCATACTTTAACCGAACATCGCCCAGGCTATATCAGTTTACCTATCAACACAGCATATTGTATATCCAAAATATAAAAAATAATAATGACTGAATTTCTTTGAAACTTGATAAAATGAATATCAAACTTTTTCAAATGAACAAAAAAAATATTCAACAAAATTTATTTTTTTCGTCGCCAAATATCGATTCCCATGTAAAAGCTTGCTATCATACAAAGTGTTGCAATTTCGTCAAATCTTAACCGATTTTGGTAATTTTTAAATCTTTGCAAAGACGGTAAGTGATGGAAAGTGACATGTGTCAATATAGAACTTCATAAAAAAAAAAGTAACAATGGGTACTGAAAAAGCTGTTCCGCGAAATTTGACGCGTTCACTGTTGCTCAGTGTCATTCTGCATAGACGTATTAATTTTGCAGGAATACCAAATTCAGACATGGTGAAATATAGGTGACTCCTTATCGAACTGTCCATGGCGTCTTTGTAATCAACGAAAATATGGTGTGTGTCGATTTGTTTCTCAAGGGTCTTCTCCAAGATTTGTCGTAGCGTAAAGATCTGGTCGATGATGGACTTTTCAGGTCTGAAGCCAGTCTTCAGTCCTTTACATAATATGATCGAAAAGACCTTGTATGCTATATTAAGAAGACTTATCCCACGGTAGTTGGGGCATATGGTGGGATCGACTTTCTTCTGGATTGGGCAGAGCACACTGAGGTTCCAATCATCTGGAATGCATTTTTCCGACCATATTCTGCATAGATGCTTGTGTATTCGTTTAAACCAGTGTCGGGCAAACGAATACATAAACACGCTTTTGTGTGTGTCCAAGAGAGAGCGACAGCGCTGTTTATGTTTTCTATAAAAAAATCTAGCATCCATTTGTCATTTAACATTTTTCTTTGCGTATTTATTTAATAGTTGCGAAGCGAGCAGAAGCGAGTTCTTACTTTCTTAAATGCTTAACGTCAACTCATGGTTGAATAACAAGGTTGCTGCAAAACTGACTGTGCTCTCTTTCGCATATCCGAAAGTGTCAAAATCAACTGGCTGTCGAAAAAAAGAAGAACAACAACAACAGATGAAGCTGTCCGCTTTGACATTTGCGGCAGTCGCGCTCTCCGTCTTGCGGCTACCTTATTCAGTGTACCCTGCGTCAACTGACATCAGTTGAATATCAAAATTACGCTCACAGCTTCTCATAAGCACGAGCCAAAGCCATTACTTGACTACAGTTCGCACGCCGCACTAAGTTTTTATTGTGTACGTGTGGAAATATTTGACGTCGGCAGCAAATGCTAGCTCAATCACGAGTGAATAGGAATTTCATTTTTGCCCGACACTGGTTTAAACAGATCTTCGCCTCCGTTCTTAAGCAGCTCAGCTGGTAAGCCATCGGCGCCTGTGGCTTTGTTGTTTTTAAGCCAAACTTAAGCTGTTAAGACCTCGTTATAGTCGGGAAGCGGAACTTCAAAGCTGTCATCCAAAATTGAGGTTTCCGTGATATCATCTCCGTTGTCCTGATTGTTGTCAGCGTCGCCATTTAAAAGACTAGAGAAGTGTTCCCTACATAACATCAGTGTTCTCTGGATATCTGTCACTAGAGTCTGATTTTCATCCTTACAGGAAGAGACTCCGGTCTTAAAGCCATCGGTCGGGCATTTTATCTTTTGGAAAAATTTTCGAGCTTCATTTCTGTCGCCAAGCATCTCAATTTTCTTGCACTCACGCATTTCTGCCTCTCGTTTTTCCGCTCGAAAAGTCGTCTCTCTTCCCTTCTCTTCTCTTGATATCGCTCTTTAGCAGCACGCGCTAGTCCCGGTTTACACATGTTAACACACATGTTGACCGTCAATTCTTGCGCTTTTGGGCGATTTACTCATGCGGGAAAAGAACATAAGGGAAAATAACAAAGTTGACCGTACCGTCAATTCTCGGGCAATTCGATTTGTGTTCGTTAGTTGTTCCGTTATTTTTTTCATTTAATTTCGGCGTCATCAGCGCAAACGAAGAGGGAGAAGCAAAACAAGTGACCGCTAATAGCCTAGACACATTGACTGCGGCTGCAGCATTGCGTCAAACGTCAAATTTTTGTACATGCTTTTCTTATGTAGGTGAATGTGGTGAAAATGTTGCAACGACACTGCGTCATTGCAGCAATGTTTCTGTCGTCGATTTAGAACTTTTTCTATTTTTACGTGCGACAAGAGTAAGAACATCGGCATTTGTCAATGTTTTCGTCCAAATTAATCCAAATCCAAATTAATCAAGTCGTAGACAACATGCCAACATTTTCGTTTTCACCTCGTGTTGTTATGTTGCAGCCGCAGTCAATGTGTCTAGGCTATAACTCTTGACGTGTAATTGCAGCGTCAAGTTTAAAAAGGAATATGCAAGAATTGACGTCAACTGTTGACATGTGTAAACCGGGACTTACTACCGACTGCAGGGTGGCTTTGTAAACAACGTCCTTCTCTGCAAAAACGTCGCGATACTCCTGGTAGTGCCACTTGTTTCGGAGAGGGCGGTGGTTGCCTATCATCTAAGTTCTCTTCGGGAACTTAGTTTTTCAAAACATGCTCGTGCTGTTACTCAAAAAGTTATTAAGCGATCAGGTTGAAATGTTGACAGTTTTCTTTCTATAGCAAAGCGACTAAATAAAATACATAAAAATCAATGTATTGACGCAAATCTTTACTCGGAATGATAGTTTATTTTGTACAACTCAATGATTGAAAATTATTTCGTTCAAATGTTGCCCACGACTCATTCTGTGGGTTAAATTTTCGACAACTCTTTCCATAATATCGGCCGGTATTCCTATGCTGCTTTCCGAAGCGTCAATAGTTTCGGTTTTGATGACATAAACAAGTGACTTAAGGCCACCTTTTACCTTGGCGACACAAAATATAATGCCTCGCTGAAAATTAAATTTTACAAAAGTTATTAAAAATATCGACGAACGGTCTTTTATATTGACTAGGAAAAGTATCAAACTTAATTTTAAAATTAATACTGTTGTTGTTGTTTTTGTATGGCTTCATTTGAATATAATGAAGGGAATATGTTAACAATTAACGCCGTTATCGTCGGTATTAAATAAAGAGGTTCGTTCAACAAATAACGGAACTTAGCATCCAAAAGTCAAAATTTACAAAAACAGTTATTTTTTAAAGCTTAAAATATGTCTAATTCCGTTGTTTTTAGAGCTAACATTCCAGATTCTGGAACCGACGAGAATGACTGTTGCTCTTTATATGTGGTGCAAAAATTATTTAAATTTTTTCAATAACTTTTTATTACAACCAATCGGGAAAAAGTGGTTTCGAGATAATCGCATTTAAAGTTGTGATATGTTTTTTCAAAATAATAAAATAAAAAAACGATCGGTTTTAGAGATTTTTTTCGATACATTTTGGGTGTTGACTATCAAAAACTAAAAGAATCATCCAAATCGGATCATTGCTTTCCGATAAATTATGTTGAAAGTGCCCGAAGACATGATGGTATTCAAAATAGGATTAAAATAATTCTATGGTAAGATTTGTTTAGTATAAGCATATTTTTGGTTAATAAAATATATGTATTTCATAAATTCATTTTTTATTTTTATTTTGCAAATAGGGTGGTAGGGTGGTAGGGTGGTAGTAGGTTTTTGAACTTATGTTACATAATATATCCTGATATAATGCATTCTAAGAGAAAAACTAACGATAAATAATAATTCATAATAGCTCCCAACTGTATCTACAAAACTAAAGCAACTCAATATCAGTATGGGACATAAATTAAATAAAAATCACAATATTAAAGATAGAGTGAATTTTTTTTTTTCTAAAACATTATTTATTAACTAATTGAAAAAGAAACTGAAAGAATTATATTCATTTATGTTTGTTTTTAAATAATGAATTAAATGCATAAAGCTCAAAATTTCCTTGGTCATAACGAAAACAATTTTTCAATTCTCAAATAAATAACCAAAAATACTTAATAGTCAATAGCATATCCTTTATTTTTCAAGACAGCAGCACATCTACGAGGCATTGAATCTATGAGTCGATGAATTTGATCCTGCAGAATGCTGTTCCATTGTCTTGAATGCAACTGAAGATTGTGTGCTTATTCGTTCCAATATCCCTCTTAATTTTCCGATCGACGATACTCCACAAGTTCTCTATCTGGTTAAAATCCGGAGACTGAGCTGGCAATTTGAGAACCCTAATATTTTGCTCGCGTAGCCACTCTTTAACAAAATTCGAGGTATGCTTTGGGTCATTATCGTGTTGGAAAACCCAAAGCAGTGGCAATTCCTCCTCTGCATAAGGCAACATAACGTTTTCCAAAACAGATTTATACAAAAATCGGTTCATTGTGTCCTTAATTTTATAAATGGGTCCAACTACGTGATAAGAAAAGTAACCCCATCCATAGTGTTGCCTCCTCCGTGCTTCACAGTGTGACCCTTACAGTATTGAGGATTTAAGCGCGTATTGGCCGGCCGTCTTACGGTAAAATTTTTCATGTCGGAGCCCTTGATATTAAATTTTGATTCATGGGAGAACAAAATATTTCTCCACTGAGCAACATTCCAATCGACATGTTCTCTAGCAAAGGCAAGCCTAGCCAACCGATTTTTCGATGAAGTAAATTATTTTTTGGCAGGTTTGCGTGCTCGTAATCCAGCATCTATAGCTCGTTTGTGAACGGTTCTAGCGCTGATTTCTTATCCTAAATTTCGGACTCTCTCCGTGGAGAGAGTCTCTACATGGCATTATTTACTCTCTGAGGCTTGCCATTGTCTGCAGAAATGTAAATGCCATGAAAAATTTTATATTGAAAAAACTTTTTGCCGCGACTGGGGATCGAACTCGGGATCCGAGCATGCTAAGCCACACAATTAACCTGCGTGCCACGGTCACTAATTTTTCCCTAGCAAACTGGTATCCAAAACATTAAATTTTGTAGATGAAATGGATCATGACTTAAATGGGTCATGCCTTCCATACAATGCAAAAATTGAAAACTGCATAAATAAGCTCATAATTAACCTACAACAATAAAATTTGGTGTGTATGTGTTTTCTATCAACACAAAGAAGTCTTCGAAAAATGGGTGTCGTCCGCCCACGGACACGCCCACCTCCCATACAACCCAAAAATTGAAAACGCAATAAATAAGCTTTTATTGAACCTACAGAGATAAAATTTGGCAAGTGTGTTTTTTATAACAAAAACAAGACGGTTTGGAAAAAATGGACATCATGCGCCCACGGACACGCCTACATCCCATACAACGCAAAAATTTAAAACTGCATAAATAAGCTCATAATTAACCTACAACAATAAAATTTGGTGTGTATGTCTTTTGTATCAACACAAAGATGTGTTCGAAAAATGGGTGTCGTCCGCCCACGGACACGGCCACCTCCCATACAAAACAAAATTTTGAAACGCAATAAATAAGCTTTTTTTTAACCTACAGAGATAAAATTTGGCACGTGTGTTTTTTTATAACAAAAAAAGACGGTTTGGTAAAATGGACATCATACGCCCACCGATACGCCCACCTCCCATACAACCTAAAAATTGAAAACCGATAAATAAGCCTCTGTTTAACCTACAGAGATAAAATTTGGCACTTATGTTTTTATGACAAAAAAAAAGATGGTTTTGAAAAATGGACGTCATCCGCACACGGACACGCCTACCTCCAATACAGCCCAAAAAGATTAAAACTGAATAAATAAGATTATGTATGCCATAGAGAGATCAAATTTGGTATGTATGTATTTTATACCAAAACTAAGGTGTGTTCAAAAATTGTGAGTAATCCGTCATTGAACACGCCCAACTCCCATTGCGAAAGCATTATAAAGGCATTAATTGTGAGCTATAGGAATAAAACTTGGTATGTATAAATTTTTCTTCAACATTTAAATGCATATAAAATATAGGCTTCATCCGCCCACGGAGACGCCCATTTTCATAATATTATTTTTTTTGGAAAAGTAGGTTTAGGGTATTTCATAGAACGACTTAAGATTTTCTTTTCTTGTTAAATTTCAAATTACTCATCAAACCTTGTATTGACATGTATTTCAAATTTAGTTGTTTAAAAGAAATGTTTTTCACTTGATGACCTCTCTATACATTAACGCTTATAACTTTTACCTTGGAGTTTTCCCATCATGTTTTATTACATATTCATAAATTTCAGAGTCTCACCTTTCATTGTATGAACATAGCTCATCTGTTAACTTAACTTGATTATCATACACTTATGTCTCTGTTTTCGTAAAAATGCCCAAATCCAATTCAGTATTGAGATTAAACGAAGGATAACTCTTGACAACATGTGTTACTTAGGGCTCAGTAGGCAATTGAGAAGCAGAGCTCTCTCTCGACGAACAAAACTAACGGTCTATAAGTCAATAATCATGCCCGTCCTACTATACGCATTACAAACCTGGACGTTGAGCAGTAGGGCGTATCGAATTACATTTTTTTTCGAATTTCACATTCTAAGAGGTCTCAAAAGTTTCATGTGGTTGTCATGATCTGCCAAAAAAAATTTTATGAAAATAAAAGGACATCTTCCTGCCCCGCAAGGACAAAGTTGTTTTTTGAGAAAAACAGTAAAAAATAACGATCTTAAAATGCTTTGATTTTTTAAAAAAAAACTACATTTGTCTAAAGAAAAAAATTTAAATGCAGTTTAACTGACAATGTCTTACCAAACACGATGATACTCACGATTTTTACCCACAGTATCCTGTTTGAAGGATATTCGAAGCAAAAGTTATACTCGAGATGGCACATAACTTTTGATTGTAACCATTGAGTCTAAATTTTGATGGCATTGATCATAGTGTTGGCGTATTTTTTAAATATGATGAATAAATAATTTGCATAGTTTTTGCATATCAATTCTCTTTGTTTAGAGAAATGTATACTAGAACGCAATTTTTTAACATTTTCAAAAAAATTTATATTTGATTTTATATCACGGGCATAAGAAGTGGTGTCGAAGATAATTTTCTCAATTGGAATTTTTTAAATATTTGTGTACATGCCCTACCTTAAAATATGTATTTAATATGCCAGGCTCAGACCACGATTTTTGTTTATATTTTAATACTTAAAAAAATTTTACTCCGTACCATCAAATTTCTCAGTTTGAGTTATATCTTCCTTATGGTTATAATATCGTTTAAATACATTTTATGCCATTCAGCCGGTCTCAAAAGACTTAACAATTGTTTTTGAAATGTGTTTTAATGAAATTATAACCATAAAGGAGACATAACTCAAATTGAGAAATTTGATGCTAGGAAATTACTTTTTTTCAAATATCAAAATAGAAAAAAAATCGTGGTCTTAAGCTAATATATTAAATAAATATTTTTAGGCAGTATCATGTTCAGAAATTTTCAAAAAACTCAAATTGAGAAGATTATCTTCGACACCACTTCTGAATCACTTGACATAAAATCTTATATTCATTTTTTTGAAAAAGTTAAAAAATTGCGCTCTGGTATACATTTCTCTAAAACAAGAGAAAACAAATGCAAAAACTATGCAAATTATTAATTCATGTTATTTATGGAATGCATCAACACTATATACAGTACCACCAACATTTATAACCAATGCTTACAATCAAACGTCTTGTGCTATCCGAAGTACAACTTTCGCTTCAAATATCCTTCATACAGGATACTGTTGGTAAAAATCATGAGGAGCACCGTGTGTGGCAAGAAATTGTTAGTTAAACTGCATTATTACTTTTGCTTTAAGACATGTGTGGATTTTCTTAAAAAAATCAAAGCATTTTAAGATCGTTATTTTTTATTGTTTTTCCCAAAAAACAACTTAGTCCTTGCGGGGCAGGAAGATGTCCTTTAATTTTTATAAAATTTTTTTTTGGGTGATCTTGACAAGCCTATGCAACTTTTGAGACCTCTAAAAATACGATCTAAAATTTTCGATACGGCCTATTGAGCAGCACTGATGATAGGACTTTGGTAATGTTCGAGAGAAAAATCCTTCGCAAGATCTATGATCCAATCTGCATCAATGGCGAGTACCTAATGAGATGGAACCACGAGCAATATGAGTCATTTGTTTCATTCATGATTTACGACAGCCTGATTTAAGCACACAATGAATCTACTTTGAAAGCTCTTGATCTAGTTTCGAACTAGTTCGCCAAAGTTGATTAATTTTATAAGTACTGTGGTATTACTATAAATACTTCTAAATCAGTGACTCTTTGTTAAAGTCTAAATTTGACTTTGTCATAGATGTATGTCGTTCCTGAAAGCAATCATTTGAAAATTGTTTTGAATGGTATTGCAATTTATTTTAGGTCTAATTTAAAGTATTTGTGTGTTAATTTAAAAAAAATTGGTTAAATTTAATGATCACGCTAGATCAGTTTTCAAAAAAGCTTCTTTCGTCAAAAGCATGTTTTGGAAACTTTTTAATAGTATATATCTAAAAAATAAAACAAAATTATTAATAAAGAATATTCATTTGGTTTTAAATTTTGCCAAACGTAGCCAAAAAATTAGAAATCATTGAACGTAATGTTTTGAGACTTTGTGTTGACAGAAACTACGAATCCTTCGTTAAACGTTTCCCAAATAATGTTATTAATAGTAAGGCTCAGAATATTCCTCTGTGTAAAAATGGTTTTACCTTACAAAATAAGTTTATTTTAAAACTTTCTATTCATGATTACTATCTTATAAATGATATCTTCGAGTGTCAAAAATCTGTTAGTTGGTCTAACTCCACTTACCTCCAATATTCATTTGGCTACTGACTTTTCCGTATCTTTGTTAAACCTAAATATCAGCTTATTCACAAGTATAAAAATATTAAAATCTAGTCCTTCGGTGGCTGAAAATGTGCATCAATATGACTTGCTTTGTCTTAAAAACATATGTCTGTATATGAAGGGCTTTTTGGCATCTATTATTCCCTATTATTAAAAATGTTGTATACATTTCTTTTCAAAATTTATTATTTAAACAATATAAGTCACGAGCAACAAAGTCTATCGGCCAGTCATATCAAATAAAGTACAAATAGAAATAGAATACATATTTTTTGTTATATTTGATCCTTGTTTAATCCAACCACAATTCGGTAAAAATAAACAGGGAAAACTATTTTTTTAATGTTTATTTCGAATATTTCAATGCTTTCAATAACAATCAACAAATTTATATAGTATTCAGTTGCATATATAAACTGTTCTAATAAATGTGCACACAATGGCTGCTTCAAATTCTTGTGAAATTTCGTAATATTTGGACATGTTTTCTTTTGATAAAAAACAGTAAAAATTACAAAACTCCACTTAAAGTTAGCTTCTCAAAAAAATGTAAATTTAAAAATAAACGCAAAATCTTGCGTTAAAGGATTTGTTCCATCGTATCTGACTTGCTTTAGTAAAGACGGAATGGTTTTGGATGTACAGCTTGACCAGGTTTCCTTTTTGGTCCGGCACTCTTGGGACGTTTTTGTTCAGCATTTAAAGATGGCATCGAGACGGATAACACAAGGCATTCAGCTGGCAATGACATGGCAGATGTTATTGTTGTGGCACGCTGTATTTTTGGCGCCTTCCAATACTGTGCAATTTAATAGAAAAAATAAAAATTAATTTTTTATTAAAATTTGCTCTTAATGGAATAGGTAGAATCAAAATAAATAGTATTAGAAGTTATTCTTTAATGTTGCAGTTAATATATGAAAAAGAGTCAAAGAAATCATGTAACTAATTTAAAGAAACTTACGAATTCGGAAATTGCAAGCACCAATTTTTAAATCCAGATTTGTGGTGAAGCTTTTACGGCTATTTGCTGTTTGCGGAGGCACTCAATCTACTGTTCTATCGCCAAAACTGTTAAACATACTGTGATTCGGTGCAAATTAATTTTGCATGGATTGGAAGACATGTGATTCCAAATTCTACAATTTAATGCGATGTGTTTACGTCTTAAAAATATAATTTTTTTTTTTTTTAGTAACTTGAATTTTATTTTGTTGGTTTTTTTGCCAATTTCAGTTTGAAAATATTTTTTAATTTTAATTGTTCACAAAGCTTTAATAATGCATTGTGCGTATCTTAGACGAAATACTACATACAGTCAAGGACATTTTAAAGTAATTTCAAAATATCTGAAGGGTAAATAAGTAACTTTATTTAGCTATAATAAAGTTAATCATAATTACACTGAGAAAATTGTTCTCCTCCAATGGGCATTTTAAACCGTTGCTTTGATTTTATATAATAAACATTTTAAAATGAGCTTTTAAAACGTTCGTTTCATATTTCAAAATAAACATTTGAGAGAATTAGAAGCTATTTTAAAATATCAAACAAACGTTTTGAAAGCTCATTTTATAATGTTTATTACAGAAGATCACACGAACGTTTTAGAAGCTCGTTTTGAATTGAAAATTTACTTTTCTTAGTGTATGTTATATAGTAGTTTTTTCCCGTCAAAAATGACGGCCCGGTATTTATTAAGGACAAAATCTAAATCAAGCATTAAGTTATATTTATCTGTAACGTTGCCTCTCACTCAATAAGCATTTGTTACAAAAAATTGTAAAAAATTCCAAAACCTTTTTCCTTCACCCATTGAAATCCAATTAACAATTATTAGGACTATCTTCGTTACGGAGATCACTCATCTGTTTAGCGTAAGTTAATGTAATGATCAGCTGTGATCACATAATCTCTTTAAAATCATTTACGTAACAATTTTCTGTTCCAAATATTTAGAAGAAGTTCTGAGATGACATATATTAAACAAATTTTAATTAAAAATTTGTTGGTGTTGGATCCACATGGATCCTTTTTTACTTCAAAAATTGATGCATACTTATTTTTTAGCCTCAGTGCAAATTTGGATGCTTTTATGGAAAAATCTTAAAGAGAGGTCGACGAAATATTATATTAAACTGTCACTTTTTGCTCGAACTAACGCACAGTCGAAAAAAAAGGTCTGTAACGGACCAAAAATCGATAACTTTTTTCTACTTAATTTTTTAATAGTAAAGATAGAGAGTTGACATTTTGCATTAATGGAAAATTATATTTACTGTTTTTACATGCAGAGTTAACTCGCGGTAAGAGTTTTAGTTGAGTTAAAAACACAGCCCGCTATTTGATGCTGCTTACATGCAGGATGTCGAGTTGAGTAAGATTTGTAAAGTTTATTTAGAGCAAATTGTTGGACCTCAACTCTTGTTCTACATGCTCTTGCAGTCGAAAATTTTTGATGAAAAAATACCATAATAGATTTTGACAGATAGAACTCGGCTAAATCCAACAAATTTCGTGGAGTTTTCTTGGGTTTAACGAAACTTAACTCAACGCTCGTTTACATGCAGGGTTAACTACGAGTAAACACCGAGTTAACTCTGCATGTAAGCACAGTATATGGTGCTTCTAATAACTTTTTATAAAAGTTGATTGATTTAAAAATCAAAAACTACTTTTTTGTGTTTCAAAGGAGAATAAAATAACGTTTTTTGCAATTTGATGCCTGGGTTTTTTTTTTAAATGGATACATTGGGATACATTTCTGATCTTTTTATGGAACTGTCGGGCAACACTGGTTGGATCACTTTATTTATATTGACTCACTTGCAAGTTCCCAAGTTTTTTTGTTATGCGAAGGAGTTAAACAATTTTTCAGTAGGGCTATTCCTAATCACGGGCAAGCAGCCTGGCATCGTGGCATTTGCAAATTATGATGGCAAATATTTTCACCACAGCAACAAAATGTGCAGAAGTGCTTTTGCCCGATTGTGTCATATTTGCAACACTCAAATCCTGTTGCAAACAGTCGAGCATGCATGGGCAAAACTGATTTGACAATCAATCAGCTGTTACATTTTATCAAAATTCCTCTTCAGCAATGTACAAGTTAAAGGTCAGATTCAGCAAAATCAACTGTTGTGTTAGCGATACCTAGTGAGATTCAAGTGAGCGTCAAGTGAGCATCAAGAGTTGAGTGCGCTGAACGTGGTCAATGGAATAAAAGCCAACGAATAAAAAGTGTGCTCACAATTGATGGCAAATATTTAGTAAGCCATACATTTGCAAAGCTATATGACCGAAACTGGGAAAAGCCCTAGTATTATAAAACATTCTCAGCTGAATACTATTTATAAAAAAATATCTCAATTATATTTGTGTCGTTTTATAATAACAACTTAAGTCTACTTAAGGCAGTATTCTAGTCTAGGCGTTCACATCATTTGTGGTTTTTTAAAATTCAATAAAAAAAATTATCATATTTTTTTACACAGCCATTTTTTAAAAGATACAAATTGATATCTTAACAATACAAAAAAAAAATTTTGTGAAAATTTAAATCTTAAAAAGCATCTTTTTCGAAACTACTTTTTATATACGTTTTACGTGATTTCTCAAGTTCTAATGAATCGATTAACTTGAAATTTAATTTGGTCCTTCTTTATATATCCCTCTATGGTTTGAACTTTAGTTATATAAATATTTTGTTTGTTTTTATTTATTTTTAAAAAAATTAAAAATGTAAAAAATGGGCAGAAAATCACTTTTTTCAAAAAGCCGCCATTTTGCGAAAAAAATGTTTTTTTTTAATTTCCGTAGTTCAGGCTATAGCGACCTCTTACTAATTAACAATCTTTTTTGTTTTATTATTCAGATCACCAGAAGATTTGGAATCCAGAAGGATGCACCCATATTTTCACCCCCTCACTTTACCAGCCTATAATTTTTAATTGTCAAATTTTTTTTATATATTTTTTTTTTTGTATTATTAAAATATCAATGTATCTTCTTATATATAAAATCAAATGTTTGTCCTCCTGTTTGTCTGTCTGTCTGTCTGTTCCGTATAGGCTCGCGCACCGCTTATCCGATTGAGCTGAAATTTGGACGCCGAGTACCTTTCATAAGGAGAAAGAACATAGGGGGTGTAAAAAAGTGGGTGGAAGTATGTGGGCGTGGCACTCTATAATAACTCCTAAACACTGTAACGAACTTCCGTTTTCCGGATTTTACAGCTGGGGTATACTCGCCGGTGTCCAGGGTTCGTTGCAGAAAATTTATAATAATAAGAGACCCTTTTTGCTTATGTACAGATATTCCTTCTTAGTTTATTCGTTATTCAATTATTATCAATAATATTCATAGTGGCTTATTTGAATCTAAAAAATCTATAGCTTTATACACACAGATATGTCCTTGAGTTGATCTTGACTGGCTGGCGATGTACTTTGTTATGTCCTTGAGTTGACATTGACTTGTTGACGATGTGTGTAGTTATGTCCTTGAGTTGACATTGACTTGTTGACGACGTGTGTAGTTATCCCCTTGAGTTGACATTGACTTTCTGGCGATGATACAGACCTTGCTGGCAATGTACTGAGTTATGTCCTTGAATTGACATTGACTTGTTGACGATGTGCGTAGTTATGTCCTTGAGTTGACATTGACTTTCTGGTGATGACACGGACCTTGCTGGAGATGTTGACTTGTTTGCGCTGATACAGACCTTGCTGGAGATGTTGAGATGGAGTTAAACTGGTTGGACTGTTGTTGCCGACTGTTATGTGCTACTTTGGCGAAATTAAAGCGTTCTCTGGGGAAATGTAACCTTGTCTTGATATGATCTACTAGACTGGCAACGGAAGAAGTTTGACTACCAATTGGGGAAGAAAGCTTACCACCAATACGTAATCGCGGCACCCTACGAGTGGAAACAAAACATTATCGGGGAAGAAGACTTACCACCGGTAATATGTTTACAGAAATCGACAAGAGAACTCTAAATCCTACCGAAGAAGTTTGACTACAATATTGGGGAAGAAAGCTTACCACCAATACGTAATCGCGGCACCTACGAGTGGAAACAAAATATTATCGGGGAAGAAAACTTACCACCGACAATATGTCTACGTAAATCACGGCACCCTACGAGTGGAAACAAAATATTATCGGGGAAGAAAACTTACCACCGACAATATGTTTACAGAAATCGGCAAGAGAACTCTGAATCCTATCGAAAAAAGTTTGACTACAATATTGGGGAAGAAAGCTTACCACCAATACGTAATCGCGGCACCTACGAGTGGAAACAAAATATTATCGGGGAAGAAAACTTACCACCGATAATATGTCTACGTAAATCACGGAACTCTACGAGTGGAAACAAAATATTATCGGGGAAGAAGACTTACCACCGATAATATGTTTACAGAATTTCACAAGAGAACTCTAAATCCTACCGAAGAAGTTTGACTACAATATTGGGGAAGAAAGCTTACCACCAATACGTAATCGCGGCACCTATGAGTGGAAACAAAATATTATCGGGGAAGAATACTTACCACCGATAATATGTCTACAAAAATTTCCAAAAAGAACTCTGACTCCACAAGGTAACACTCACCACTGATAATCCAAGTACGTCCGACCGCTTTGACTGCACGAAAAACAAGAGACCGATCAATGCTGCGACTGGCCTTTTAAACCTTCACTCTCTGCGAGGCCAGTATGTTCAAACCAGTTTGATGCTCATTGCTTCGCTGAGTATGTGTTAGTCCTCTCCCTCTCTCTCGCTCTTCAGTTTTAATTTATCGCCTGTAGCATGCTGTTTCTGCGTATGTGTCCCAGAACTGGTTTTATGCTCTTTGCCTTGCTGATTATGTGTTATTCTTCTCCCTCTCTCTCTCTTCATCGCCTTCATCGCTCTCGTCATCGCCTGCAACGAGCTGTTTATGCGTGTGTGTGTGTAAGAACTGGTTTTATTCTTATATGAATTTAAAAAAGACTATGTACAATTAAATTAAAAATGTTAATTTAATTTTGTTGTTACAACACCTGAACCGATTTCAATGAAATTTGGTATGTATGTTCAACTGCGCGCAAGATAAAACATAGGCTATAAAAATTCCAAATACTTCCGCAAGAGGGCGCTGTAAGTAGTGCATTTTAAAGACTCAATAACTCCTAAACGTCTGGACCGATTACAATGAAATTTAGCAACAGAATTGAGGCTTTTTAAATTTCAGAAAACTTCCATGAAAGCTTTATTCAATCAACTATGTTTGGCTCATTCACGTCAAAACGGATGAACCGATTTTGATGAAACTTGGCAAGCATTTGTATCTGTTACTGAAATAGATTCTATGCTTTTAAAAGTTCTTTCGACAAAAATCAAGGAATGAGCCGAAGGCAAACGAAGTCAAGAACCAAAGACGAAAGAAAAACAAGAAGTTGAACGAATACCAGCAGAAGCTATATAAAGATGAAAAAGGTTTAACCGAACAGTATCGACCAAAACCGAAGTTGAACGAAGACAATCCAAAAATCGAATCGATGCTTATAGGATTTTTTAAGATTGGAATTTATTTGAGACAAATTGCATATTAAATGCATGCTCAGAAAAATTTTAAGCGCATTTTTCTCGAAATGACTTTTCAAACTGCACTCAGAAAAAAGTTTCTCGGAATATGATAAAAATGGCATTATATTAACTGAAAAATGTTATTGACCTTGCTCCAGAGAATGCTTTTCTCTAAATGCAATCCTAAAAATTCTATAAAAATGATAAAAACCTTCTATCAAAAAGAGAAATATATAAAAATAATTCGTTTGTAGAGAAAAAGACTTTTTATTTTTGAGAAAACATTTGTTTTTATTGAAGAAAATACTTCTCATAGTGAGTTTTTTATGAAAATATAGGAAAAAACGGGCCTTTTCAAAAAAATTTTCAGTAGAAATGAGAATTTTTTTGTGCGAGAAAAACATTTGTCATTATAAGAAACATTGAAATATTTCCATTTCCTAGAAGTGAAGAAATATTTCTTCGAAAATGTGAAAATTTATTCTAATTGAAGAAAACTTTATTTGAAAAGAGAAAATTGCTATTATCGAAAATAGAGAAATTTTTCACCGGAGAAAGATATGTCTTTTTTTCTGAGTGTGGGTGTCCATTTTCCTCAGAAACCAGACGTCAGATCGAGACGTTGAAGATGTAATTTTTTGTTGTAATCATGTCTGGCAGGTACAGTATTACGGAAATTGGAATTAACATTTTCGACGGAAGGAGGGGGCAAAACCCCAAAAAACGATAATTTAAAAAATTTAAAAATTGAATTGATAATTTTAAAACATAAAAATAAGAGCAGTTTTGAAAATCGTCCCCTTTCTGTGCTCGAGGCACAACCCCGAGTAGCACCGGATTACATCCGCTAGTGCTTTATAAAAATATGGCTGGTAAAAACATTCTTAGTTTGTATTTTATCGAATTTTAAAAGCACCCAAAATTTGTACCCCTAGACTACAATACTGCCTTAAGG
This sequence comes from Tetanocera ferruginea, assembly GCA_958299015.1. Lineage (NCBI taxonomy): Eukaryota > Metazoa > Arthropoda > Insecta > Diptera > Sciomyzidae > Tetanocera > Tetanocera ferruginea. The sequence continues at coordinate 74,920,176 of OY282642.1, forward strand.
GGAGACATGACATTGGCTGTTTTTTTAAATTGACTTTTTTTTATAATGTTGTATTTTAGTAAATATTTCATGGAAAAATTCCTACGGGTTCAAAAGTTACAGCCGGATTAGTGAAAGCGTATTTCTATTTTTCTTTGCATTTTTGCAAACTTTTTTTTCTTTGTAAACTTTGAACGCGTTTATCTCGAAACCATGTTTTTCGTACTGGTTGCGGCACTAGCAGGTTCATTTTTTGACGAAATTGTTTTTTTGTATTTTTTAAACTTGATTCGCTTTCGTATGAAACGAGCTTTTTTTAAATTTTTTTTTCGATTTTTTATGAATTTTCAAAGTCAATATTTTTTTTCGAAAAAAACACACTTTCCAATTTGGAGCATCACACAAAAATTGAAAAAAAATTTTAAAAAAAACCTCCTGTCACACGAGAACCAATTTTGTTAAGATTTCAAACAGTCATTTTTTTTTCCAGATCGGACAATTTTTGCGACTCTCAGCGCTGCAACCACGAGGCCCCGTTATTGTGTCTGCCGCCAGTTTGGAGCTCTATTAAACCATGTTGGAGTGAAAAGAAATTTTTTTGCATTTTTTTTCTTGTAAATTGTTCAATTCTCTACAATAATAAAAAATTTTGGAAAAATGTGTGTTTTTGACTGAATTATGAATTTTTAAAAAAAGGTCTGTTTTCTCTGCCATTCTGTTTTCTCTGATTCTTAAGAAGGAATCGATTTATTGATGCAGCTGCGCTTCACGTGAATTGTTCCATACACGCAGAGAAAAAAACGTTTATCGCCAGTTTGCTGCAAACGAACTTCGTTTGTCATGCTTCAAATCATTGTTTGTAAACGTTTGAACAGTTGGCATAATAATGGTTAGTTGCGGGAAACACGTTATTTAGTTGCAAGAAATTAATTTTGTTTGCCATAAACGGCAGTGATTTTTAAATTGCAGCAACCGAAAAGTTTATTTTTTCCAACTGAAAACTTCGTTTGCAGGAAAAGAAATTAATTTGTTATAAGCGACAACTGACAAAAAAAGTTGCTTGATTTCCGTGATAAAAAGCGTTTAATATTTGCCATCAACGAAAAGGAAGTATTTTAAGAGTGTGAACAAACAGACACACAACTGTGAATCACAAGCGCAGTCACACAATTGCTACACAGCTCGCTTTCGTTGATGACAAATGTAAAATATTTGCCATAAACGAAGAAACTAGAATGTGTTACAGCTTAAGTAAATAAAAAATTCATTCTAGACAATATCTCACAATAGCTCAATGGATGCATGCTAGACTGGCACGCGGGAGACGTGGGTTCGATTCTTGGCTGTGTAAGTATCAAAAATTTTAATTTAATTATTGAAATTGTAATTATGTATCATTAACTGCTTGGTCAAAAGGAACCGTCAAAATAAGAATAATAAAAATAATAATAAAAAACATTAATTAAAAAAAAAAATTTGGTGTTCCTGTTGGGAATTGAACCCAGGTCACTCAAGTTTCTAGACTCGACCGCCAGCACGCTCGGCTAAACTTGAACTTCCAAAACAATGATAAAATTTCATTAAGTTCGATGTTTTTTCGTTTCAAGCAAGAATATTTTTAAGTTGATGACAACTGAATACGCGTTTGCAGCAAATACAGTTCGCAAACGAAGTATAGTTGGTGAATTTTTCAGTTACGATAAACGAAAAATTTCTTTGCGTGTATAAACTCCAAATCTGGAGTTTCTAGCGTATTTGTATCTAAGGTTATGATAAAAAACAGATTTGCGCAGATTGAATTAGTGTCTAAACTAAAAGTTTTTAAATTCTATATTTAAAATAAGTTTACAATCTTTTGGTGCACATGAAAATCTTTGCATGAAAATTGGTTTTGGTTGCTTGCAAGCAGTTTCCTCGGCTCCTGGCTTAGGCCGCGGTTATAGTAAACGCTATTCAGACAGGCAGGCTGAAATCTGTGTGAAAAAAAGAGATGCAGATAGCTATCTATCTCTCTTGTTCACATTGTCTGTCTGCCTGCCTGTCTGACTCGGCGTTCACTATAACCGCAACCTTACTCGCGGTTTGGCGGCGGATGTTATTGGAATTTAAAAAACGGCTTTCTTTAGTTTAAAAAAGTTCGTTCAAAAAAAGAAGACTCTTCAATAAGCTCTTCACACTATATAAGATACATTATTTCAAAAATCTATCTTAAAGATTTGTTCCATTACTTGATGACATTACCACTAAAAAGTTGAGGCCATGATTGAACCTCGTCTTTCTTAAAGGACTCCTATTTTCACGCGCAAATACTTTAAGTTAACTTTTTTACGTTTTGGATTCTTTTGCAAATCAAATTCTTGCAAAAAGGGCTGTTATCAATGGATTTTTAATAGTGTCCTTTGAATTTCATCATTCATGTCATAAGTTACTTACCAGACGTTTTCACTAGACAATCACAATATATTACCCACACTTTTCAAACTCTGGTCTTGTCAGCTATCTGAACGTTTTGGAAGACAGTTCAGGGTAGAGTAGCTGTGCTAGTAGGTAGAGAATTTTAATCGAATTTGTTTACTACTGTCTTGCCAATTATTTATTATCAAATAATTTTGACAGTTCATACATATTGTTTTCATTCCTAGCAGTACAGTCTAGTGTAGGCGATGTTTTACAAACAGAATCTTTTCTGAAGAGTATTTAACACGTTGACGGACAGTTGCGTCTATAGCCGTCAAGTTCAAGTTCACTATGTGACATGACGGCAATAGCCGTCCAATACGAAACGGTCGTTTTTAGACACTGCGGCTGTAGCAGCACAAATGTGCATTTACCAGCGTACAAGTAGAAGCCTAGTGTCATGTTTTCGAAAAAAAATTTAGTATGCAAGGTTAACACATTGAGTAAGCACGTGGTTGTGAAATTACAAAAACATATAGTGTCAATTTTCGAATTTCACTTGTTTCTACTGTCCGTCAACGTGTTAAAAGAATTACGCTGTTTTTTTCAATGTCCTGTTGAAGTGTTTTAATTTATTATAATATACTTCTTTTCCTAAAGAAAGTGCTGCATCTTCCAAAACTTGCTGTTGCTTATAGCAAAATCTAAAAGCTGTTGAAAATAAAAAGTGCTTTTCGCTGAATGTGAATGCAGATAAAAAACAAAAAACAATATCAACATTTATTGAATTTTATTAATTTCCATCATTTTGTGGTTAATTAAATTGTGTTCAGTACTTAAAACTACAAAATATATTTTAACTAAATGTGATTTCTTACAAATATATGAAAAAGTTATTAATTATTTTTTGCTTGCTTGTTACACAGATCTTAGAATAATAAAACTTTAAAAAGATTTATAGTATTTTTTGAAAAAAAAAAAAAAATTTATATGTAAAAAATATCAACTTTAGAATTAACAAAGGTGAGAGTTCAGAAGAGGTTTTAAATGTAGGTGCACTTAAAGAAGGGAACAATAAAAACTGAAAAAGAAAAATAAAAGTGCAATCGTCAGTGCAGAAAGAACCGTCAGACATATAATTTTGAATATTATTATTATTATTTATATAAGAATTATATAAAAATAATGTATCAAAACGTATCAAAAATTTGAGTTTAAGAAATGCACAAATTCAATTTAATTAAAAACATTTTGTTTCGTTAAGCTGATGTGAGGATTTGAAGGTGCTTTCCACACTTACGATAGCTATAAATCCAATAGTCCACCGCACACAATTCTTATTTTGCTTATCTAGTCTTCATAGATTTTTTTTTTCATAATATTTTAATGTTTATACTGTCAACATGAATATATATATTGTAATAAGTTTTCACATCTTTGAATATATTTTAATATCAACTCTCTCTTGAATGATGAGTTTTTGATATTTTTCTTCTCTTCCTCATCTCTAGAATATTTTACTAGAAATGAATCCAGAAGATTGATTGATTTTTTTATATTCTTTGTTTTTTTACTATAATGAAAATGTTTTTATATAAATATCCGTATAAATATGAAGATAAATATTGCATAAATAGTTGCTTTAATAGATCTATAATCCGCTAAATATACTCAATATACTAAACTTCATGGATACTTTATGTATGAGTCATTTAATGAGGTTGCGCCTTAAATAATAACGTCAATGTTGATGAAGGCGCACCTTAATAAGTATGTTTGTATGAAAAAATATTGTGTTGTGTGTTGTTGCTCCATTGGATTTTCTTTGACCATATTTGTTTTTTTTTTTGTTTTTTCTTTGTGATGATTTGCAATTTATTTTGGTTTTTGAATAGCGACATTTAAAATTGATTTTGGTTTTCTCAAACATTTGTGAATAATTGTTAAAACATAGAAATTTGTATTTTATGAATATAAAACTCAAAAACAGAACATAAAATAAATAAACAGTTACATCAATCAAATTCAGGGCAAATCGTATGAATATTAAAGCAGTTGGTTATATAATCGAATACATTTTGTGTTCATTTTTTTTGTTTTTTTTTTTTTTGATTTTTCAATTATTATGTTCTTTTTTTGTCCTTAATTTAGAATGAATAAAGTTATGCTTTCAATTTTTGTTAATTAAAACAAATAATTTAACTCTGCTGTTGATTTAAATTTTCATCAGCACCGGAAGTTGATGTCGTCATGGATGCTGGTTGCGGACTCTATTTTTGAAAAATAAAAAAAGTTAGCGAAAATTAAATAATAATAAAAAATAAAATGCAGACAATTGAACAGCTCTTGCGTTTTTATACAACAAAAAAAAACAAAAACATAATCTTCAAATATTATGACAAAATATGATGAATGAAAAATGTTTAAAAAGAAAATGATAAAAATCAAAATATAAATCATCATTATCATTGAATAAGAGCACACATAAGGATCGGAGCGAATGCGTAGACGTCTTCATGCTATTCTTGTTTTGTTTTTTTTTTTTTTTGTGTTAAAAACTATAATTGATTAGATACGATCTTAAGCATTGTTTTTTTTTATTATTATTGCATTATAAAACTTAAAAATTGAGCTATATTAGTTAAGGCTGTCTGAGCAAATACAACCACACAGGAAACACTCCTTACATAATACTGCATAATAATTTAAAAAAAAACACTCACTTCGTCTCACTTGTACGATCTCGTTACAATTTGTTGCTCAGCTTATATAATCTCAATATTTTCTATAGTAACTTCTTAAAAAAAATTTACATTTGTATACGTAACTATTGTCCTAGTAATATTTATATAAGTAATCCTAAAAATGAAAATAAAAACATAAGATCTAGAAAAAAATGTTCCTTTCATAAACGAGTTTTTATTATTATTATAAGTGTTTAATGTGGAAAAATGCAATGAATACAGTTTTCATCATTTTTATCTTCAAGCCTGATATAAAACGAGTATAAGGTTTATATCTGATGTTAACCTGATGAGTACTTGCGCAAACTTTATATCGTAGAACTATATCTACACTCTAAACTATTTGTTGAAATTTATTATCAAAATGACTGTAAATTTTTGTTGAATTTTATGTTGTTGCCTAAAATTACTATCTTTTGGTCTCAATAAAGGAAAATAAACACTTAAGAGCTTATTTTTATGCACAAAGGTATGGAAAGTTGCAATATACACCAAAAAATGCTTAAATTACTGCACAAAAATGTGGAATGTTGAACTCAAAATGTGTAAAAGTTTAAGATCTGACAAAAATGTTTATTTAAAAAAAAAAACAATGCGCAAAACTACACAAAAATGTGTAATGGTGCAACTTTAATGTGTTTAATTGGCAATTTCAGCCCATAAAAGGACTTTGACCGAGCTTCATATGATTAATTGTGTTGTGTGTGTTATTAAATGTTTGCACACAATTGACTGAAAACTGTACCTACATGCTTTATGCCCACTCCGAATGGTTAAAGTTCATGTTCTCAAGAAGCCATACAAGCCATGCAATGCTACAAAGTTTGTCTTGTCCACCTAAGTAAGTAAAGTGCCATGATTAAGAATAACAAATTCGCGGTGTTACACAACTTCAAAAAAAGGCAAAAATAATGTTTTTTAAACTTTTCGGTTAGGATATCTCTAAAACTAGACGTGCTTGAAGAAAACTGACAAATCACATTTAGTATGGTGTGTCGCCGTGGTGACCGTGGCATGCAGGTTAAGTGTGTGGCCTAGCATGCTCGGTGCCCGGGTTCGATCCCCAGCCGCGGCGAAAAGTTTATTTCAATAAAAAATTTTTCTGATCGGTCACCACCTCTCTGCAGACAATGGCAAACCTCAGAGAGTAAATAATGCCATGTAAACCTCCTTGAGAACATGAACTTTAACCGTTCGGAGTCGGCATAAAACATGTAGGTCCAGTTCTCGGTCAATTGTATGCAAACATTTAATAACACACACAACACAATTTATCATAAGAAGCTCGGTCAAAGTCCTTTCAAGGGCTGAAATGGCCGACTTTTTTTTATGATGTGTCGCCGATAACTTTTTAATTTTTTTGGCACATAACAGCCAGATTTGATACATATTTTGCTACGGAAAAATTGTAGTGAGTGGCAACACTGCATACATGGCATTATTTACTGTCTGAGGTTTGCCATTGTCTGCAGAGAGGTGACAGCTGAATATTAAAATGTATTTCTGTTGAAAAAACGAACGACACGAACTACAACGACGTAATTTTCTCACTAAATATTTGTGGTACATAGTTTAATGTAATAAATACATACATAATCTCAGGGGTGTAGCCAGGAATTTTTATTCGGGAGGGTTTTATCCAATGTAGAACTTATATAAAAAAAACGATTTTACGTAATTAAAGCGGCTGTGTTGTAGCGGTTAATGCGTTCATTTTTTGCTTTTATGGTTCCTTGTTCAAAACTTCAGGCATGTCCAGCATCATGCTTTTTTTAGAAAAATATAAAACGGTCACTGCCAGGACATTTTGTCCGTACAGAAGGTGAACAGCAGTGGTAGCGGTCGTTTTAAAATAAACTTGCTTCAGCGTTGTTTAGGATCTCTACGATCAAAATGTTTTGCTAGCGCCAGTTGTACGCCGTTTTAATATTTTTTTTCTTGTTCGGCAGTTGTGCGAAGGTTGTGAGACTTAAGCTAAAATATTTTTAAAATTGCGCAAATATTATCCGATTTCAATGAATGAGGGCTCATTGGAAAAGTGTAGTAAAGACCTATCGCTTAAAAGATATTTCGATTTAAGTCAGCATTTCCTCATTGATGTAAATTATACCATATAACTATCATATGTCATTGGAAAAAAAAACGGATGAACAGAAGGAAAATCAAACCAACATCTTTTAACCTTATTTCTCTCCTAATTCCTCTTATTTCTTTAAATCGGATTATATTTGACAATATTTGACAATATTGGACAAGAAAATACGATGGAAAATTAGGAATTGTGAATTTGTTTTCTGCAGTTTCGGAAGGTAATCGGAATTATTTTTTACTTCATTACTTCACTATAAACTAAATTCTGCAGAGTTTGGGTTTTAGATGTTGAAAAAATATCTTTAAAAAAATGACGAAAAATAACAATTTAAAAAGAAATTCCTTTGATTAATTCGGTGGCGAGAGACTCAATCAATTTTCCTCTAATTCAGGCTTTCTTATTTTGTCTTACTTTTAAATTAATTTTTTTTTTTAAATATTTCAAGTCGCCTTAGTCGGTTCTATGCTAGAAGTTGAAAAGACACTCAAATCGAATTGCCAACAACCCCTAAAGTGGTCAGAATAAGAACATAACAAAAATTAAGCATGCGTAGTTAGCCGGATCGAAATTTAAATTTCACCGGACACCAACTCGAATGTTCGAATTTTTTTTTTATCGGAGAAATCGCAATGTAACGAAAACAAAATTTTTTGCATATACATTTGTTTTCTTCAGACAGCGAAATTTTTTGCTTATAACTTTTTTTCTTCAAAATGCACACCCAAGATAAGCAGAAACTAAAGATCATCATGGTATACATGTTATACATATATGTGTTAACTAAAAAAAATTTTGAAATTTTTTGTCTTTACAAACCCCCAAAAATCGATATTTCGTCATTTTTGAAAATACGTTTTTTTAAGCACCTGTACAAAATGTATTTTTCCTGGTATTCACATGCATTTAAGCTTATTTACATGCATTTAAGCTTGATATATCATATTGTATGCTCACAATTTTATAAAGCTTGAGAAATCGATATTCAAAAGCTTACGCAGGTCAATTACTTTTAATTGTTATAATTAAAGTTCGATTTTGGCAAATTTAGGTACATATAGGTTTTTAGGTACGAAAAATCGATTTCGAGAGCCGGTTTTCAGTAAAATTTACGCCAGAATTTTTAAAATTCACGATTTTCGAAAATATATTTTTTTAAACGCCTATAAAAAGCGCTTTGACTCATTATATATTTGTTGTATATAATTTAATTTAATTACAGCGATTTAACCTTAATGTGAGTGACGAGGTACCAAAGAATTGTTTTCATTTATAACCAAGGCAAAGTGCCGAAACGACCTGAAAGCTTCTTACTTACTATTTCTATTAACTTCGTCTTTTTTACAATAATAGTACCATATACCAATTGTGGTTGGTACCATATATCAATAATTTTAGGTAACTTTATGTTTTCTGTATAAGCCTTCAAAGAAATTTTTATTTTGAAAATATTAAAATTTTTTTACTTGAAACAAAACGAAACAAATTCTCTTATATTTTTCCGATGAAACATTGAGTGTTTTTTAACATTAAACAAAAGATTTTAAGTGCCAATTTTATACAGTCAAGTCTGCCTAGGTTCGAAAATAGAGATATACCTAGTGGTGACATAGGTTTAAAGCAGTTGAAATTTCAAATTAGAAAGTCCCGTTATAATTTTTGCTGTAAAAATATTTCATTGCAAGTTTAATCAAAAACATATATTGACAAGACATTTCATGAGACTGATACGGAATGAAAGTAAATTTTTGTAAGATACAGCCAAGAGGACGGCACATAATGGGAAGTGAAATGTTTACACAAAGAGTTAGAGCAACATTGCTTGTAAACATTTTGAAGTTGCAATATATTTCCAAACCTGTTTGTTTGGTAGCTCTCATCTACATTTGAGTTGCTGCTGACAGAGAACTTCTTTCCCTTTTCTCTTGTCAATTTCTTTCCTCCCGTATGCCCAATGCTTTATTTTGTTTGTTGGTTTTGTTGTTGTTCTTAACCATGGTCATTGTTGTTGTTCTTATTAGCTGCCGCTATAGCTGAAATGGAAAAAGTTATAATTTTTGATATTTTAGCATTTTGCCGATCTCATAGAAGCTGCTGTGGAAAAAACGCTGTAACTTCTATGTTTCCACTCGGATTAAGATATATCAAAGGACAAAAATAAATAGAATTGATCGTATATTAATATGTCATCAAAAATAAATTTAAAAAAAATTAGAAAAATTAGAAATTATTTTATTATAAAAATAAGTACAATATATATAATTAAAATTAAAATTAAAATTAAAATTAAAATTAAAATTAAAATTAAAATTAAAATTAAAATTAAAATTAAAATTAAAATTAAAATTAAAATTAAAATTAAAATTAAAATTAAAATTAAAATTAAAATTAAAATTAAAATTAAAATTAAAATTAAAATTAAAATTAAAATTAAAATTAAAATTAAAATTAATATTAAAATTAAAATTAAAATTAAAATTAAAATTAAAATTAAAATTAAAATTAAAATTAAAATTAAAATTAAAATTAAAATTAAAATTAAAATTAAAATTAAAATTAAAATTAAAATTAAAATTAAAATTAAAATTAAAATTAAAATTAAAATTAAAATTAAAATTAAAATTAAAATTAAAATTAAAATTAAAATTAAAATTAAAATTAAAATTAAAATTAAAATTAAAATTAAAATTAAAATTAAAATTAAAATTAAAATTAAAATTAAAATTAAAATTAAAATTAAAATTAAAATTAAAATTAAAATTAAAATTAAAATTAAAATTAAAATTAAAATTAAAATTAAAATTAAAATTAAAATTAAAATTAAAATTAAAATTAAAATTAAAATTAAAATTAAAATTAAAATTAAAATTAAAATTAAAATTAAAATTAAAATTAAAATTAAAATTAAAATTAAAATTAAAATTAAAATATAAAATATAAAATATAAAATATAAAATATAAAATATAAAATATAAAATATAAAATATAAAATATAAAATATAAAATATAAAATATAAAATATAAAATATAAAATATAAAATATAAAATATAAAATATAAAATATAAAATATAAAATATAAAATATAAAATATAAAATATAAAATATAAAATATAAAATATAAAATATAAAATATAAAATATAAAATTTTTAAAACATTTTTATATTTATAATATATATAATAATTTTTAATATATTATTCTATACTTAAATTTTATTTTTATTATGAAATAATTTTTTATTTTTCTCAAAATTAATTTTAATTTTAATTTTAATTTTAATTTTAATTTTAATTTTAATTTTAATTTTAATTTTAATTTTAATTTTAATTTTAATTTTAATTTTAATTTTAATTTTAATTTTAATTTTAATTTTAATTTTAATTTTAATTTTAATTTTAATTTTAATTTTAATTTTAATTTTAATTTTAATTTTAATTTTAATTTTAATTTTAATTTTAATTTTAATTTTAATTTTAATTTTAATTTTAATTTTAATTTTAATTTTAATTTTAATTTTAATTTTAATTTTAATTTTAATTTTAATTTTAATTTTAATTTTAATTTTAATTTTAATTTTAATTTTAATTTTAATTTTAATTTTAATTTTAATTTTAATTTTAATTTTAATTTTAATTTTAATTTTAATTTTAATTTTAATTTTAATTTTAATTTTAATTTTAATTTTAATTTTAATTTTAATTTTAATTTTAATTTTAATTTTAATTTTAATTTTAATTTTAATTTTAATTTTAATTTTAATTTTAATTTTAATTTTAATTTTAATTTTAATTTTAATTTTAATTTTAATTTTAATTTTAATTTTAATTTTAATTTTAATTTTAATTTTAATTTTAATTTTAATTTTAATTTTAATTTTAATTTTAATTTTAATTTTAATTTTAATTTTAATTTTAATTTTAATTTTAATTTTAATTTTAATTTTAATTTTAATTTTAATTTTAATTTTAATTTTAATTTTAATTTTAATTTTAATTTTAATTTTAATTTTAATTTTAATTTTAATTTTAATTTTAATTTTAATTTTAATTTTAATTTTAATTTTAATTTTAATTTTAATTTTAATTTTAATTTTAATTTTAATTTTAATTTTAATTTTAATTTTAATTTTAATTTTAATTTTAATTTTAATTTTAATTTTAATTTTAATTTTAATTTTAATTTTAATTTTAATTTTAATTTTAATTTTAATTTTAATTTTAATTTTAATTTTAATTTTAATTTTAATTTTAATTATATATATTGTACTTATTTTTATAATAAAATAATTTCTAATTTTTCTAATTTTTTTTAAATTTATTTTTGATGACATATTAATATACGATCAATTCTATTTATTTTTGTCCTTTGATATATCTTAATCCGAGTGGAAACATAGAAGTTACAGCGTTTTTTCCACAGCAGCTTCTATGAGATCGGCAAAATGCTAAAATATCAAAAATTATAACTTTTTCCATTTCAGCTATAGCGGCAGCTAATAAGAACAACAACAATGACCATGGTTAAGAACAACAACAAAACCAACAAACAAAATAAAGCATTGGGCATACGGGAGGAAAGAAATTGACAAGAGAAAAGGGAAAGAAGTTCTCTGTCAGCAGCAACTCAAATGTAGATGAGAGCTACCAAACAAACAGGTTTGGAAATATATTGCAACTTCAAAATGTTTACAAGCAATGTTGCTCTAACTCTTTGTGTAAACATTTCACTTCCCATTATGTGCCGTCCTCTTGGCTGTATCTTACAAAAATTTACTTTCATTCCGTATCAGTCTCATGAAATGTCTTGTCAATATATGTTTTTGGTTTAATTTATGTCAGTTTGGTTTAGAATTTCAACACGTTAATATGGAATGAGGCGAAAAAGAAAATCGTATCGCTGTGATTGTGATACAGAAGTGTGGAAATAATGCGAATCAGATATTTGCGCTGTTAAAAAACTCGACATATCAAGAATGTTTGTGTATCGTACCATAAATCGGTTTTTAGAATCATCTCAAGTAGAGGACAGGCACAGAAGTGGACGTGTTATTCGTACGACTGGAGTCATAAAATCAGTACCTAAGCGAATTCACCGAAATTCTTTAAGGAAGTAGAAAATGATGGCTAGAGAGATAAACATGTATACCAGATCCATGTCCCGACTAATCCATGATGACCTCCATATTAAAGCTATTCGAAGGAGCACCTTTTACTCCACGGTTAAAGCAAATAAGGTTGGAAAGATGCAAGAAGCTGTTGCAGTGGCATGCAAGCAATGGTCATCAAAATATCCTTTTTACTGATAAAAGATGTTTTACAGTGGAGGAAGTTTTTAATAAACAAAATGTCAAAGTTTCTGCTAGAACATTTCAAGAAGCAAAACATACAATACTTTAGGTTCAGAGATGTTATCATCCTGCATACGTCATGCTTTGGTGGAGAGTATCGTCACATCCCTACATTTTTGTAAAAATGGTGTAAAAACTGAAGCGAAAGTACACCAATAAGCTGTCTTGGAAGGCGTTTTTAAAAATTTACCAACTGAACTCTTCAATGGAGAACACTAAGTCTTTGAACAAGTCTCTGCACCAGCTCATAAAGTTAAAACAGCTCCAGAGTTGCTGCACCAGAATATTCGCTTTTATTTCTGTTTAAGATTGGCCTTCAGGCCAAACTTAAAACTTAAATCCTCTTGAAAGTATGGTTTGCAAAGTTCGCCACCAAAATTTAGAAAGTCTCAAGCAAAAGCTTATTGCAGCAGCGTTATCAATACTAATGCAAACCATACGTGCCGCTATAGCCCAATGGTCAGACCTTATAAGAGCCTGTATCAAAGCAAAAGACAATCATTTTGAATAGTTTTTTGTATTTTTAGAAAGATTATTTTTAAATTAAAAAATAAAAATTGCAAAATAATTTAAAAAACTAGTTTCTTAAATTATTACATCATATTTAGTTTGTAACCGAACTTATGTCACGACTTGGTATGTAGATAAGAAGGAGAGGGTTGGATATGCCAAAGGGAAGATAATTATCCTGAATCTTGAATGATCATCTTTAAGCGCTACTAAAAAAAAAGTTTAAATACTTAGTCACAATTAACGCTACTAAAAAAAAAGTTTAAAATACTTAGTCACAATTAATCATAGGGGAACCATAGATCGTATTGTACCATGTATTGTAACATCTCCCATAGAACTTTTACTTGAAGTTATACTCTTAATATAACAATTATAATTCAATATTATAAGAAATAATCACTAAAACAAATATGGACGGGATTCCAGTACTGATAGGGAACTGGTCATCAAATCCTAGCACATCTCATACAAATCTCACACATTAACCCCATAGCCATAGTAGTCCCATAATATGTCCCTCGATTGAAAATAATTGATTTTTAATATTTTTCAATTCAAATGCAGCAACTCCAAAATCCAAAATAGCGAATACAGTAGGTATGTCGGAAAAATAATTGTTGAACATTTTTTATTTTGGCTTTTGGAATTGCTATATTTTAAATAAAAATATATAAAAAATCGATTAAAATAAGTGGGACAAAAACTTTCCATTTTATCTAAAATAGTTAGTTTTAGTATCTAAAAAGTTTCAGTTAGTTTTTTTAAAAATGTCCTTAAGTTTGGAAAAAAGTGTAATATTTTCAGAGTTTGTATAATTGTGACTTATTTTAATAATTCTTAAAAACTTTTAGCTTTAAGATTTTATTTAGTTTGAACTTCAAGAAGAAACAAATGAAAATAAAGACAAGCTCTTATAAAAAGTATTACCAACAGACAGGACAATTTTTGACTGGTTGCCGCACCAACTCAACAACATATAATATTTTTATGCATCATATTTAATGGTACTTAAAATGGTTTATTATGCAACCTTTATGTGAGATCATTTTATTAGTGGTCTATGTGAAGTCGATAGTGAGAGAAAAGAATTGATTCAACAAAATGGGTCAGTATTATCTTTCGCACATCGGCTGACCTTACATCAACTTGACTTAATACCCTGAACTATATTTATGAAAATAATTTTAATAGATTCGTGTTTTGAATAATTGATGGATGGGTAACAAAAACTGTATTCATTGCTAAAAATCGGAAGAAATGTTAAAAAAATATCTGAAAAATAAGAAAAATTAGATATATTCATAAATAATATTAATTTTAGATTATTTACATTCTACACAAGTATATAACGCAATACAAATAAAACTAAATTAAATATAAAAGATAAAAATAGAACAAATATATTCCGAATAACGGCGCTCACCATGCATATTGAAATTTATGATTTTGCATTCAGAAGCAAAGCAGCGTTTTTTTTTTTTGTCTTTCGAAATGATAAAACATAAAAGTACTTTTTTCCACTGGTTAACTTTTTAAAACCTGGTAGTTAGTAGCAACTCGTATGAAGCTATTTGTTAGAAGCTAGATTTTGGCAGTTTTGTATGTAATTAATTTTTACAATGAAAATAAATCCAAATTTAAAGAGTAATTAAATTGTATTTGTATTTGTATTTGTATTTGTTATTGTATTTGTATTTGTATATGTTATGTTTTGTTTTGTTTTGAATAGTTTTGTGTTTTGTGACATTTTATTGTTGTATCTTGTTGTTAATTAAAGCATTTTAGTTTTAAGATTTAGAAACTAAGTTAAGGTACATATTTTTAAGTTTTTGTTGCATTTGCATATCTTTGCACAGTGTTTGTTGCTAGTTAATTAAGTATTGAAATTAAATTCTTATTTAAATAGAGAGTTAAAAATCTCTGTACACACACAGTCTGAATTGCAAAGACCGAATTCAAGGTGGATGGTTGCAATGAGACGCCCTTGGCAGAGCTATAAATAAAAGTAGTAAAGGAAATACAATAGTGAAAAATTGTTGTTGTAGTTTTGATAGAACATATTTGATAATTGTTAATTAATTGATTAAATGCAAGAGATTCATCTACGTATGTTTGTTAGAGATTCACTTTAAAGTTTGAAGAAATAATAACAATAAAAAAAAACAAAATCATTAACGAACAGAACGACAACAGAAACAACCAAAAACGTTGAAAAACGCAAATGAAAAGAAAATTCAAAAAATAGTACCTATTTGAAGAATTTGGAATTTTCACTCAGAAACAGTGAAGGTGTGAATATGTATGTAAATTTGTGAAACTTAATTTGAATGCAGTAAGAAACAAAAACTTTAGCCAATTTTGCCAAGTTTTATTTTCTTGCAAGGCAGTAAGACAGATAACTGAGAGAACTAGTTCAGGGCCAGCACCTCGTTGAATGACTTTTACCTTTTTCAGCCTGAAAGCGACTTACTTAGATGGCTATGTAACTTGGTGAAATGAATGAGGTATTTTTTTAAAAAAACCTGTACTCGCGTATTTTCGAGATTCCGTTACAACATCCTGCTGGTTAACGAATTTTCTGAAAATTTTTTGAAATTTTTGAAATGTGAACATAAACATAGTGCTGTGTTGTGATGTTATTCCCCAAAACTGGTGAGTTATGAACCGTTAACTCATCTTAAACTTGAACTTTGAAACAACAAAACACGTATTTTATTTTTTTTCTAAGTTTATCGTAAGACGTAAACAACAAAATTAAAAATTATAATTAAGTGAGAAAATATTTTTTTAACTTATCATATCGTCGCCTGAGAAGTAAGTGTCGTACACGGCATTTTATCGATTTTGAGTTAGAATCGTTTTCTTGGTTTTTTTAAGGATTTGAAGAAAATCGATCCGCTATAAACAATCCGCTTATTAGCTCTTAAAGGAAATTTTATTTAATTAATAGACCATAAATAAAATCGGACCAAAAAAAGGAAAAAGTCAGGTATAAGCAGAAGACTTACTGAATGCACCCAGGAGTGCAGACGACTGGAAAATAAAAAAAAACAAGTAAAGAAAGTCTAAAGTCGGTCTAGGCCGACTACCTAGACTAATATACCCTAAACCTACTTTTCCAAAAACAAATAATATTATTGAAAATGGGCGTGTCCGTGGGCGTATGAAGCTTATTTTTTATATGCATTTAAATGTTGAAGAAAAATTTACACATACCAAGTTTTATTCCTATAGCTCACAATTAATGCCTTTATAATGCTTTCGCAATGGGAGTTGGGCGTGTTCAATGACGGATTACTCACAATTTTTGAACACACCTTAGTTTTGGTATAAAATACATACATACCAAATTTGATCTCTCTATGGCAAACATCATCTTATTTATTCAGTTTTAAACTTTTTGGGTTGTGTGGGAAGTAGGCGTGGCCATGGGTGGATGACGTCCATTCTCCAAAACCATCTTTGTTTTGTGATAAAAAACATACATACGCGCCAAATTTCATCTCTGTTGGTTAAACATAATCCTATGTTAAACAGAGTTTAACTTTCACGCCCATGGCAGTGGAGGTGGGCGTGTCCGTAAGCGGATGACACCCATTTTTCGAAGACATCTTTGTGTTGATACAAAACACATATACACCAAATTTTATTGTTGTAGGTTAGTTATGAGCTTATTTATGCAGTTTTCAATTTTTGCGTTGCATGGTAGGTGGGCGTGTCCGTGGGCGGATGACGTCCATTTTTCAAAACCATCTCTGTTTTGTCATAAGAAACATACAGCCAAATTTTATCTCTGTAGGTTAAACAGAGGATTATTTATTCCATTTTCAATTTTTGGGTTGTATGGGAGGGGGGCGTGTCCGTGGGCGGAAGACACAAATTTTTCGAAAACATTTTTGTGTTAATACAAAACACATACACACCAAATTTTATTGATGTGTTATTGATTGCGTTTTCAATTTTTGGGTTGTATGGGAGGTAACCGTGTCCGTGGGCGGATTCCAAAAATATTCAATAGTTCAGATCCTTGAGTTTATATGACTATGTGTACCAAGTTTCATCCAATTATCTCAACTCCTTCTTCTTATCCTGTGAATACGGACAACACACAGACGGACAGACGGACGGACGGACGGGCGGACATAATAGCTCGACTCACGAGGTGACGCTGATCAAGAATTTATATACTTTTCTATACCGGACTCGCTCGTTCTATGCGTTAGAAACGTGCGAATGTCGCGTCCCTTCCACTGGGAGATGCCCATTTGAAACTTTTTGAGAGTATGTTCAGATAAATAAGGTACCAAAAATTATTTTAAGCATTAATATCACAAAAACCTTATGTTTACTTAAAAATGATTAGATACTAAAATAGTTGAAGCTTTCGTGCAGCTGACTTATTAAACGCCTGCTACTTCCAAACATGGCCACAGCTGCAAACAGTAAATACGAATCTCGAAAAGTACTTCTTTGCTTGTGTTGTTCAAAAAAGTAGTCTTCTTTTTTATGTCATTTTGTTGAAAATATCGTTGTTCACATGCTACTTCTTTCTTTGTCGGTACTGCGATGTTAAATTCTTTATTTAGATACTCTATCTTTTTTATGCCAAAATCATTTATATTATCTACAAGCTCGTTATTACAAAGAAAGCGTTTTTCAAGCTTGTTGAAAACTAAATCTATTATGGAAAAGTAAAGCCATTTTAGTAACATATTCGTCGTATCCTCAGTGTAAATGCCAGACCTTCCTGTTAAAATGAAGTTGTCAAGGTTGCGATTGGGTTTCTTTTTGGACTCTCACTTGAATTGATAGTACCTTCTTCATCTAGTAACCGCTTAAAGTCTTGTAATATAGTTTCGAATACTGCATCCGAATGGTAATTTTAAGGACACTTTAAAACCGGTTCGATTCTAGTAGAATTTTCAAGAATGAACACAAAATTATTTGAAATTTTGGTGTTTTCTTTACCGTATACAGTCTACGGCATTCTACTATTTATAAAACACTCGCACGTGTCGACATAGACAAATTCAGAACATCTTACATTTTTTGAAAATTGTTCTTGACATACATACGTGTATTTTAAATAATGCTGATAATAAATATTTTTTAACTGATTCAGTTCGGCTAGGGGGGAATATGACATTGCTAGGAGGGACATTGCTAGGATGACATTGCTACGGGCCTGGACTCACACCAATTCAAGTTACGCTTGCGCTATGTTTCAACTCTTCTAAATTAATTTTCAAAACATTAAATTGGACCGTTTTTTCACAATCCTTACATAAAAAACTCCTTAGTTAAGTTTGTAGAAGTCTACAAAATTAACTATCGAAAGCAACATACGACACTTAATTTCTCAGCAGACGATATGTGTACAAATGCTTTAAATGTAAATTAAAGATATAAAGTAATAAAATCAGAACTAGAAAAAAATATGATAAGAAATCTTAAATTACTTGATAAAGTATTGAAATTGTTGGCTTCTTTTGTTGCAGAAATGAGCATTTTCACGAAATTTATTGATAAAAATATTATGTTTTTTCATTTTTTTAAATATCGTATGGTGAGACCCGAATTTGCTTTCGGCAGGACTTTGCTCCGGACTTTGCTGCTCCGGACTTTGCGGAACTCAACTTGGCGAGGCCAGCATTATCCAAGTCGAAATCGTCTCAAACCTCCGCGTGGTGTCTCCTGGAAACGTCAAAAAACTATCACCCGATATACTTTGGCGGCGAATCTGAACGGAGGGCTTCCTTTGGCCATCAAGCAAAGGTTGGTCGTTGGGTTTGAAGCCCATCATGTAATAAAACTATTTCAATGAAAAGTTAAAAAATTAATAAAAGAATGATCCCCCAATCTGATGACGACTACCGCAAACGAAAAACTGATAATGATTTACGGGATGGTGCCTCTATCCAACTGATTGATATCTTCGAAAGATATAATGCTGATATCACTGCAATCCAAAAAATGCGATGGAAGGGACAGGATTGCTTACGGCAAGCATCCTGTGATATCTAATACAGCGGCCATGCGGAGAAGCACGAGTTTGGATGCGGTTTTGTAGTTGGCAAGAGAAAACGGCATCATGTCCTGCGATTCACTCCTGTGAACGAACGACTTGCCATAATCCGCTTCAAGGCAAAATTTTTTAACATAAGCCTAATATGTGCGCACGCTCCGACAGAAGAAAAAGATGACGAGACCAAAAAAAGTTTTTACGAGCGCCTTGAAGACGCATACGACCGCTGCCCCTGTCATGACTTAAAAATTGTACTTGGTGACTTCAACGCCAAGGTGGGTAAGGAAAACATATTTTCTATATTAGTGTTATGCTGTTGGCGTATGCTGATGATATTGACATCATTGGCCACAATACGCGCGAAGTCAGTGCAGTATTCTCCAGGCTAGAAAAAGAGTCGAGTCGACAAACAAACAGTCCCAGCGTCTTGGAAACCACGTCACTGTTGACAACACCTCCTTTGAGGTAGTGAAGGACTTTGTTTACCTGGGATCCAGCATTAACTCCTCCAACGATATCAGTATTGAGATTAAACGAAGGATAACTCTTGCCAACAGGTGTTAATTTGGGCTCAATAGGCAATTGAAAAGCAGAGCTCTCTCTCGACGAACAAAACTGACGCTCTTTGTCAAGTCAATAACACTGTGACGCAATATTCAACTTTTTGACTTCAAACAAAAAAACACTTATCCCAGCCGAAAGTACTCGATGAGAGGAGAAAAGTAATTTCTGGATTTTGCTAGATTGGTTGCCGTTCGTTTTTTATGAGCCTCTATAGTTTTTTCGCCAAATTCGATTTTGAGCACTTTTTTCCAATTTTCTTCTATTTTTCGCATGGCCATAGCTCGAAAAATGCTGTGAATTTTTTTTTGCAGTCTTCAGCAAAGTTGTAGCTCTTGACTCGGCCAACAAAAACGCTGAATATATTAAGTCGGAAAAATTTCATCTTCATGCTCAAAACCCCAAAAATGTCGAAAAAATTACCACTTTTTTCACCGATTTTGTCCGTTTTTCAACTACAGCTCTTGAACTATTGAAAATTTTACCAAACAATCAAGGGAAAAATGTAGCCTATAAAATTATGAACAACTTTCCATTACATACTAACTTCATACGACCACTCCTTGATACGGATTTTGCCATACAAATGTAGATATAGCAAAGCCTCCATACAAACTATAGAGGCTCATAAAAAACGAACGGCAACCAATCTAGCAAAATCCAGAAATTACTTTTCTTCTCTCATCGAGTACTTTCGGCTGGGATAAGTGTTTTTTTGTTTTGAATTTTTGTGTTGCACTGTGTAATCATGCCTGTCCTACTATACGCATCACAAAACTGGACGTTGAGCAGCTCTGATGAAAGGACTTTGGGAGCGTTTCGAGAGAAAAATCCTTCGCAAGATCTATGGTCCAATCTGGGTCAATGGCGAGTACCGAATACGATGGAACCACGAGTTGTATGAGCTATACGCCGACATCGATATAGTCAAGCGTATTAAAATAGAGCGACTTCGCTGTCTAGGTCATGTCGAGAGAATGAACGACGAAGCTACAGTGAAAAAAATATTGGATTCGGTACCCAGCGATGGCCAACGCAGACGAGGAAGACCGCATCTCCGTTGGAAAGACCAGGCATTGGATAACCTGACAACGCTTGGAGCTTTCAACTGGCACCAGCAAGCGCACGAAAAAGAGCCAGCCTCTTCGATTTTTAAAAGGACACATTTTGGTGGAACTCTGTACACGCATTTCCACTTCAAAAGAATTCATTATCTTCTATATGTATAAAAATCAATTGCGAGTGCGTTAGTCTTGCTAAGGCTCGGAAACGGCATGACCGATTTTAATAATTTTTTCGAAAAATAGAAATTGGTACTTTTGTATGGGAATTGCCACTTTTAACTGCCTTTAATAGCCATCAAAACTTAACGGCTGGGCGTATTTATCTCAAATTCAGCACACATATTACTTGAATCAGAGATAAGGCATACTAAGTTTTGACCACGCCTCTTCGTCTTTTACAAGAAATGCAAATGTACCCACTAACGTCCTTTTTTATCGAAAATATTTGTAACTGATCGATTCTGTGCCCTCTGAACAGCATCAAATTCGCACATTGTTTGCTATTATCATATCTACATGTTTCTCTTCGAATTCAAACGACTCTTTGCTAGAAGCTGTGAACAATGGAACTGGTGGAATTTACTTCCTCGATGCTCCCGGAGGGATTGAAAAACGTTCTTAATTTCATTGCTTTTGGCAAGGATTCAATCGCAGAATGATCGGTTGTCTTCGAGACAATCAAAACATTTTTGGTGGAGCCATGATTCTGTTGTCCGGTGATTTTCGTCAGACTCTTCCAGTTATTCCGCGGTCAACTGTAGCTGATGAACTAAACGCGTGCTTGAAATCATCAAATTTTTGGCGGCATGTGAAGACACTCCGATTAACGATTAACATGCGAATGTTTTTGCACTAAGATCGATGTGCTGATGTGTTTTCTAACCAATTGTTGAACCTTGGTAATGCGAAAATTGCAGTTGACATCTCCACTGTATTCATCCCACTGCCCGCTGATATCTGTCAGTTGACCGATTCAAAAGAGGAGCTCATCCTTCGTGTTTTTTCAAACGTAGAGCAGAACTTCAAAAATCATAATTGACTACAAATTGGCCGCGAAAAACTAAGATTTCGATGACCTCAACGTGACTATTCAAAATTTCATTCCGGGACAGCTGTTGTCCTTCAAATCGGTTGAAACAATTATCAACCAAGATGAGGTTGTCAACTATCCCATAAAATTTTTGAATTCAGTGGAATTGCCTGGATTACCACCTCACAATTTGCAATTAAAAGTAGGCTCTCAGTCATCATCATGTTGCGTACCGTCAATCAACCTCTACTATACAATGCAACGAGACTAGCTGTCAAAAACATATGAACAACGTAATCGAGGTGACGATTATCAAAGGAAAGTACAAAAGAGAGGATGTTTTGGTTCCGCGCATTCCGATGGTTTCAACGGCCATGCCCTTCGTTTTAGCCGGCTGCAATACCACGTGCGTCTGGCCTTCGCAATGATCATCAACAAATCACAAGGTCAGTCGTTGGAAGTTTGCGAAATCAACTTGGAGTTTCCGTGTTTCGCACATGGGCAACTGTATGTCGCCTGTTCGCGTGTCGGAAAGTCATCCTCATTGTTTATATACGCACCGAAAAACAAAGCATAAAACGTAGTTTATCAAGAAGCTTTAAATGTTAATTGTATATATTTTTTTTTTGATAAAAGGCATTGAATTTATTTAAATTATAAACGAGTTTCATTTTATAACCAAACAAAATTCAAACCGTACACGATGCGGCCAATATTATCGATCTCAACAATTTCATAAGCTAATCTTAAATTTTTATATTTTTTTTTACACAAATTATTTAATTCTACGTCATTTAGACAAAAATAAAATTTTCCTAAACTCGCACAGAGCCATCTATTGAAAAAAATGGATATATTGAACATTTAGTTTTGGAAAAACAACGTTTGCTGGGTAAGCTACTAATATAATAAATTATAACAATAAATTGTATAATAAAATCTTATAATATCATAAATCTTATTAACGAAATCTACAGACGCAAAATGTAACTGAAAAATATCGGAATGAATTATTAAATTTAAGGTTAAAAGATATGTATTCTACAGATTATCAATAAGATTTGACTGATTATATATGTAGTGAATTAATCTGGGTTAGTGGATTCCAAACATCTTCTCAAGAATTCAACCAATAAATATTATAAAAGTTCGAAATTTAGAAAAAGCTTACGCCTGCATTGAACTCGTACCACCCGTTTAACAAATTATTTATGTTGTTTCAGAGAAAATGATATTTTATTTTTGAATGATTATAAACTAAAGTCATTCCGGAATACATTTTGTTGGCAATGATATGCGATGACGGACGGCATGATAAGAGAACTTGGAATAAATAAATTGAATTCGCTGTTTTTAGTACCAAAAACAAATTTAAGAGCAAAAGACTATCCAGAATTGATAGATGGGCAAAATTTAAATTCTTGCCATTGATATTCTTAAAACTTTGTATAAAGTAAGTTGCTGAGGCTTCTGATTCTGTGAGTGGTAAGAAAGCAGGAGAAGACCTTGAACTCAGCAGATATAAAAGAATACATAAACCTTAGAGCTTAGAATAAGAATTATGTAGTATTTAAATCGGAACTTGGCACTCGCTCGAACGAGCACCCAGAACATCCCGGAAAATACTCTTAGGGCATACCCGGAAGTGGCGTAACTTCATAGGTGCAAGACGTTGCAGAGCACTGGGCCCCTTGAGCGATAGGGGCCTTCGCTGACAATTCAAAATAGCAAACGGTACTATCACTCGTGCTATCTAGTTATATTGATAGAATGTCCTAAGTGTGAACACTATTTTAAAATATTGTTGCTACCTTCCGTACAAAAAACCTACTATAACATTAGCTTTTAAAGAATACTTTAAAGTAAATATTTTTAATAATGTACTCAACTGAGCACACGTATTATTGGTATGAGTGTCAATTGTAATATATTCGATATTTTTAATGTAAACGTTTTAATCAAGAGTAACAAACTTGATATAATAACAAAATCAATTACTTAAAAAAAAAAAATTTGTGAAATAGTAGCCTAAAGTTTTATTCAACAGTACTTAAAAGGTAATATCACTAGAATTAACAATGAAATGCACTGTTAACTAGTTGTGTCAAAAAACATTACAAATTTTGGAGCAACTGATTGCGACATTCTAGAAGTTTACACAGTTATGCTGTTGTTCTTCACATTTCCAGTGACCTTCGCAACAAGTGCAGAACGTTCATTTAGTAAATTGAAAATTATTAAAAATTGTGTAAGAAATAAGACAAGCCATAGATTGTTAAATTTAGCATTGAATGTAATTGAGAAGAAACAGCGTCTGAATTAGATTTAATAAAATAAAAATGTTGCTAATGATAAAGCAAGACAAAAACTATAGCAGAATAAAATTATAACAATATTTCTGCACTTTTTTTTTTTTGTTTTGTAAATATTTTGTTTTCAATTTTCTGGTAGAAATACTCTTTCAGTTCTACACACGGACCCTTAATCATCTACTGACGCCACTGGATACTATATATCGTATACTTCGTTTATATTGTTAACAAATATTACTACAAATTTATAAAATGAGTATTCTATGGTGACGGGTGTTACAATTTGCACACTATAATATATTTTAGCATATGTACAAAAAAGTATTTTACGTATATTTTAAGTATATTGCGATTGAACAGCTTTCAAAATCATGGTCAACGTTTTCTTTCATGGAAGAACATGTGATGGGTATTACGAGTACTAATTGAAAAATCTGACTTCACTCTGAGAGCTTGTGAAATTTGCCAAAATAAAATTAATAATAAAAAAGCATATAATGACTAATAAAAAATATTATTTGGCAAGTAACCCTGCATTAAAAAAAATTAAAAATACATCAAATAATAAATAAATAAATAAATGTTGTTTTGGGATAGGATATAAAGTTTCCCTTCTATTTATAAGAACTTCCTATATTGCGTTGACGTCTCCGCTGTATACGTAGTGGAGAGGTCCGTAAGTTGACCACATTTAGCGTTTTTGGCCATAACTTATATCCAAATAAATATTCTCGCGCGCTCTTATACCGTTCGAAAGAACATATTAATAGCAACAACTTTGCTGAAGAAACTGATTTTGAAATCTGAAACTAACTTTAAAAACTAAAAAATTATGACCATGTTTCTGCAAGGCCTGAAGTTAGGAAAAACATTTTTTTGTCCGTAAGTTGAATACCCCACGAATACCACAAAAAAAAATACAATGAAACTCCAAGTTAAAATATCTGATTGCCACAGTTTATTGTTCCAAATTTATTTTTACATAGACTTCTTTGTTTAAATTATGAAAGAATAATGAGTTCCTTTTGAATTGAGCAACGCCTCCAAATCTTTCTTTTCACATTTAAAATTTTTCAGAAATTCACATACTTTTAACACAATTAGGGTATTCACTTCAACGCTGAAATTTCTGAAATCGCAAATTTCCGACGAGTTGAAGAGAGCGACCGTTTTTAATTTTTGTATCCTTCTGTCAGCATGAAAGTCGCCATAGCTGGCTTTTATCGAACGCCAACAAAACAATTAATCGTGTCTACTTTTTGTTAAAAAAAATATTGTTTAAGCATAGTACTATGTTCGGCTTCACGTGAAATTCCACTCAAATCTCCATACAAAAAATGACAGCTGTGAAATAAGCGTGAACATTTCACAACTTTTTCACCAAAGCTGTACTATGCTTCGCTGCGGAAAATCTAGTACTATATTCCGCAACATGCATCTAGCAACATTTTTTTCACGGCAATTTAATTGAACCGACCATTTATTTTGCCGTGAAAAGAGACAGTTGCCATTTCATTTAAGAAAAAGAGCAAACAAAAGAGCAATGTTTCTTATTGAAATTATATTTTTGTACTATTTCTAAAGTTTTGCAATTAATAACTGCAGTTGTTTGAAATTGTAAACACGGGTGCACCTTTTCGCGGTGTTGGCGGTCGCAAAACTTTGCAGCTTGCAGACTGCCATAAACTAATGACTTGTTCTGCTCCACAACAAAGGACATGCATACTTGTATAAAGATTTATTTTGCATTTATATAATCATAAATATGAAAATTAAAGAACTTAAATGATTTTCTGCTTTTCCTCTAATAAATTGTGGCTGTTTATTTACATTTTGTCGAAATTTGTAAGCTGATCATCAGCTGTTCGTTCGCAACAAAATATCTGTCAAAATTTTCACGCAACAAATAAATGGCTGTTGCCAGTGGAATTTCACGCAATCGAGCATAGTACTAGGCTTTAATAATAAAGACAGCAAATTATTCATAGTTAATAATTTAGTTATTGCATAATAAACTAAATATGATGCTTTATTTGACGAATTTATATGAGAACAGAAAAATGTTCTTCTTCTTATCATATTTTGCATGTTCACAATGGCTCACATCAATCGAACAGGTCTACTAATGACTACTGAATCCATATTTTCTTCGCAAATTTACGACGATTAATTTTCATCAACTCAATAGATGATTAAATTTAAGCAAACTTCGGAAAACCAAAACAACAACAGTTGCACTGAAATTTTCGTAAATTTGCGATTTTGGAAATTTAAGCAGTGAAGTGAATACCCTAAATGTTTGTCGCAGCTGTTTGTAATGCATTTATTCGCTTTTCAACCACTTGAAAAGTGAAGTCTACGAAACAAAAGAAGATGACAGTCGAACTATCAGCGTTGCCATCTTCGGATATGTCATAGATGTACCGTGTTGAACTTACTGACCTCTCCCCTATACAGGAATACCTCGCATAGTACGGTTAATCCGTTCCACCATTTTGCCGTACTATTTGAAACCGGACTAATCGAGGCACTCGGGACCAGTGCGCCTATTAACAGGTCATATACCCCTATGTTTATCGTTATGTATTACCTGATACTTTTTTTTTAAATACTGGGCAGCTGTTTTTTTTTTTATTTTCCCATCAAACACTTACGAAAATGTAATAAATAAACAACACTTCAAACCCTTTCATAAAAAAATCCATACGTTTGTTTTTGCCGTGCCAAACGGCAACCATAAACTCACTACAAAGAGCGTAAGAATCTAATTTGTATGTACATACATACATACATATGTATGTATGTATTTTACTCTCTTGTATGCAAGCTTTTACACAAGCATGATGTCATCGCAATTTTAAGCAAAAGACAAGAAAGTAACAATTTTTTCGAAGAAAAAAAATTTTTTTTTTGAAAATTTCAAAACCGTACTATAGCGAAACCGTACTGGTCGAAGCAGTACTATGCGAGGTATTCCTGTATATGTATATTTATTGCCTTTTGAGTCTTTGACGCATAACACGGTGCGGTGCTTGGTGCTGCGCTATTTACAAAAATACAAAGTTTTCTTCGGGGCATACTTAACTTTAAAGCGAAATTATCTGAGGTAGTCATGACACATGACTAGAACTACACCATTGCAAGAAATGATAGAACTGAATTCGATAATTTAAATTTTAAAATACTACATTTTTGTCTTGGTAACGACTATCTTGGAATGCTCTAAAATTTATATATGCTTAAATTTTATTTTTTTAAAGTCTTAAATAGTTGTTTAGCTTAAGCTTAACATTTAAACTTAACAATCGACTTTTTGAATTAAAAAATAATACAACGGCAAAATTATTTTTCGAACAATTCGTAGGTTTTTGTTTTTTGTTATAACATATTACCAATTTCCGGCATTATTCAGTCACATTGCCATTAAAGTGTGCTTTTAACATTTTAATAAAAAGATCAAGCGAAATTACGTCTTCTCAAAACCAAATTCTTTAAATTTAATTGTATGATTTTTGTAACACATCAAATTTACTTCAAATCTGGGATGATATTTTGAGTGGAATAGTACTTTTTTGAGTACTATTGACTCTACAAAAGTGCCCGAGTACCTTCTTGCCGAAAAAAGTACTCTGATATATTAAAAATGTTTACTTGAAATTTTGTCAAGAGTTAAAAAATCATTTTTGAAATTAAGTCATAAACTTCTTGCAAAAATTCTCGTCCAGTCACGATTTATTTGCCGTTGATTTTAGAAATATTGCTAGAACAAGAACATTTAAAAAAAAAAAAATCGAACATTTTCATTAAAAATCTTTGGTAATATCTTTGGTCAGGCGGCAAAGATTTGAAATTCTTTGGATCAGATAGTAAGATCTTCTTTAGTATTACTTTTCAACCATTTGTTTATTTGTAAATGCTACACCAGCTAATATTTTTACGAAAAACATGGTTTTTGGATGTTTTTCAAAATGCTTTAGCTCACTGGCGGCTATCATTACAGCCAAAAAAAATGTTGTGCATTCGTCTTAGAATCGATCAAGGTAAATTTTAAGTTGGTGGCAATGACAACTTTTTTTTTCCCATAGAGGTTGAGGCACCCTAACATACATATTTAACGGATTCTGGAAGAAAGCCTGATTATTAATAAAATTTAAAAAAATATTGGTTTTAATTTATATATTTATTAACATATCATTACTTAATAAAAAGTACCCTTAACAATAAAAAAGTACTATTTGCCTTTGTAAAAAAGTACTCTCGAAAATGATCCGATATCATCACTGCTTCGAACTTAAAATCACATGCTATTTTTAGTTCGAAGTATGAGTTTGTGTTAAAATAATATTGAGCTGTTCATTTCAACTGTATTAGGTCAAAAAACAGTTGTACTTCTTCGGAAGCTATCAAACTATATTAAGACTATTTTGGAAAGAAATTCTAATTGTGTAAAATATATAAAAATCGAATGAAAGCATTTCATGTTCTTTCTTTTTACACAACTAGGGAAAAGTAAACAAAAAAAAATCTGAGTTAGTTCTAAATTGAATTTAATTTGGTTTGTTAAACAAGCCATTATTATAATAATTATTTAATATCAGTATAAAGTATTTGATTTTGAAAACTCTAAGAATCTTGCTCTCCTTTCTACGAGTTTCAGTAGAAATTTTACTGGCTCTAAACTGCAGAACCAGACTGTAAGAGCCCGACGAGGCTGGACCCATCATCTAGTGTAAAATAATAATTTAAACTAGTGTTTTCTTTATCAAATCAATTCTTCTGCAATTTTACTTTCAGCTTATTTCAATAACCAGCTTACTTGTTATTTTGAAATGAAAATCATTGAAAAAACAAAAATACTGTCATAATTTAAGATTCTACAATTAAAATGGTTGCTGTTAGTTGATGATTAAAATTAATATGTTTTATATTATTTACGTGCAATTTTTTGTTTTTTTTTTTTAATTTCTAGTTCTGTTTCAATATGCAATGCATAACTCATAAATTTAGTGAGTTTTCAAGTATTTTGATGATTAAGTGAAGAATGCAAACCAAGACACGAAGGGCCAAAATTAGTGCGAAGTGCTCTGTTTCAATGCTTGAAACTTAAAATAGAATAACAAAAACGAACACATTAAATTTTAACCATACAAAAAATAAACTCAAAACAAAATCAGGAAGAAAAAAATAATTATGTAATTAAAAATGTTTCAACAATTTGTAAAAATCATATTCTAAATTTATATGCTATTTAAAACTAAAGTGAAAAATAAAAACTGTTAACGTTAAGATAGTAGAAACTAGTAGTTGTTTTTGTTATTGCTATTTTTGTTGTTAGTTTTACCTGTGATGGGGGTGAGGCCAGTGCAACAGAGTGCTCAACATTCTTTAAATAATCCTTATCATCAAAAATCTTCTTCTCCCCGCCACCCGGCTTGTGCTTAACATTGTCCAAGGAGCCGACTTTGCTTTGTGCTTTGATATCTAATTTCTGAGTTTGTATCTGAAAAGTAGCAGTGGCAGCAACGACGCCGAAAATTAATTGATTTTATTGTCTCGGTTGTTGCAACGAAAACAAAACGAACAAAAATCAACAATCAACGTATAAAATTAAAGAAATAAAGAACAGAAACAAATACTACATTGCTACCAATTTTTTCAGATTTTTTTTATATAATAAAATTTTGACATCTGCCAGATACTAAATAAACAAAAATATTCTTAAAGTACTTCATATTTTTTTTTTTTTAATTGAAAAATAACCAAAACTAAGGATCTTGGGAAGCAAAGCATGTGAAACACATTACAAAACATATTGGACATGGCACAAGGACTTCACGTGAGCGTGTGAGTGGGTGTTCATTAGGGACGCATTTAAGACATACAAATTTTCAAAGATGATAAAAATTTAATTAAATCAGATAAAAACATTCTATAAAATATATATTTAAATAAAACAAACTAATTGAGTTAGTAAACAAAACTACTTACATCCCTAGGCGTGTGATCCTTGTTAACAAGTTGGTAGTAAATGGTTGCCATTATAATTATGTTTATAAGTGAATTCAATAGAAACCATTTTGTTCATATTAAGTAAGTTCAAACAAAATGCACAGCAGAATGAAAGATAAAAATAAAAAACCAATAACAATAAAAGTGTTAAAATATAAAAACAATTCATAGTCAAATATTTATATTACGTTAAGAAATTCAATAAAAATTAACTTAAATTAAATTTATAATTTCTACATATACAAAATAAATAACTAGCTACACTATTGCATACCTCATAAAGGGGGGGTTAAATTTAAAGGGCCGATGTTGAATGTGAACCACACCTAAACGTCAAGTTTTTTGGAATTCATTTGACATTTCTCAATTTTCAGAATAACTCAATTTGAACCATGGAAAGATACACAATCGAGCAACGCGTTAAAGTTATTAAGGCTTATTATGAAAATGGGCGTTCAAATCAAAATGCATATCGTGCACTTTGCGATTTTTTCGGTCAATTTAATCGTGCAAATGTGCGTACAATCGGAAAAATCGTGCAACAATTTTAGCAAACCGGGTCTGTAGAAGATGTAAAAAGACCAGTGCATGCTCGTACAGCTCGTACTGCAGAAAATTTTGCTGCTGTTCGCGATAGTGTGGCTGAAAAGCCGTCCATCTCAACTCGTCGTCGTGCCCAACAATTGACTCAAGAACTAAAGCCTCTTGACCATTTCAAGTGTCGTCAAAAGTTAGAATGGTCAGACAAGTTCAATGGCCGTGTTATCTCACGTGGTGGCGATGTCAATTAGCCGCCAAGATAACGTGTTTTGATACCTTTGGACTTCTTCCATGGGGGTTATTTGGAAGAAAAGGTGTACGTCGATAAGCCAGCAACAATTCAAGAGCTAAAAGATGAGATAATTCGGCACATTAACGGCATAGAACATCAATTATGCCTGAGCGTCATTGAAAATTTGGACCATCGGATGGAGGTGTGCCGCCGAGGTCGCGGCGGCCATTTGGCCGATATTTTGTTCCGCACATAATTGAACCTTTTCAATATTATCATAATAAAAAGAAATGACAATAATTTCCTCAATAATTTGTGTTTTATTCAAAATCAACATCGCCTTTAAAATTTAACCACCCTTTACATATTC
Source organism: Tetanocera ferruginea (assembly GCA_958299015.1). Taxonomy (NCBI): domain Eukaryota; kingdom Metazoa; phylum Arthropoda; class Insecta; order Diptera; family Sciomyzidae; genus Tetanocera; species Tetanocera ferruginea. The sequence goes on from OY282642.1 coordinate 74,951,388, forward strand.
CTCTCCACAAAATAAACGAGTACAACTTTTTTAAGAACATGTACATGTTTTACTCAGAGTTAAACTCTAAACAATTGCTTCAATTCTTCTCTCTAGTTGAAACAAATAATTCTTTTGACAATTTATTAACCAAAATTGCTTACATTTTAGAGTAATTGTACCTTAAGGAATCACAAATATAATGGAACAGGGTTTCTCGAACCGAGATTTGAATAAGTCGGCATTATTTTATATATTTATAAATATAATTATTGGCATTATTGGTAGGTATTTATTATATAGAAGAGAATATAATTGAATAAAAGAAATTAAAACTATTTTAACTTAAACTTAATTTGGCAAAAATTAAATATTTTTACGATGTAATTTAAAAAAAAAACAACGAATTCTTGATATGCCGGTTTGAGAGACAAATGCGCGAGCATACGAAGATTAAAAAGATAATATCCTTATAACTCCAATATAAAATTTTCTTACGATTATTGTAATATATGGCGTCAGACTTATAACAAGAAGTCAATTTATATCTTACAGTAGTGATACGCTTCCTTTTTTTTTTCAAAAATTTTTATATGTTTAAGAAGTTTATCTTTAATTTGCGATACGTAACCTAACTTAACGTATATTTATAGTTCTTTCTGAACTCATCAAACTGAACATAAAAATTATACACCTTGTTTTGAAATAATTGATTCACTTTTACGAGTATATTGAGTTATTTTGCCATTACTTGTTATTTTGTTTTGTTTTTTTATAAGTTTCAGTTAAGCAACGACTATCTAAAAAGCTCAAAAATGTATTAAATGCAATTGTATTTACTTAATATAATGTAAGTCTTTATCAAGTAATACATAAACACAGTCTTTATCAAAGAAGGCGATAATGTTCTCTTGTTGGTTGTTTAGGCGATAAATAATATTAATCGTCCATATTTAAAAATATTGACGAAGATTTTTATTTTCGAGTTTAGATTAAGCGTAAACTTTTTCAATAATTATTCATCATCATTAGAGAGTCCTTTATCCACTCTTGTGAAAAGATCATGCGTTTTTTTATGAGAGGTTTCTCGTGAGCAATAACCAGAACAAAGCAAATAATAGTCGATACACATTGACTGCAACATGCGTCCACCGACAAAACGACGAAAACTAGTCGTCAGAGAGAATTGTCGCAGTGTTCTCGACGACTTGATTATAATAAATGCAACAGTAACAATCTATATTACTGTATTTCTGATGAATTGTATTTAATTTATTAACTTACTTTCAAACTCAATTAAACAAAACAATAATCACAAGACTCACACAACGGAAAACAAAAACTGCAAAAACAGCTAGCTTCAGAGTTCTCTTTTGTCGTCTGTCAAATTAGAAATAGATTGAAGTCTGCAGCTGCAAAAATTGTGGTCGCATCCTCTCTTTGTCGTGCTGCATCCAAAAAGTATATTTACATAAGAAAACATGCGTTTTATCTTTTGACGTTTGTCTCATTTTAGAGACGGCGATATTGCGACGATTTTACTAACCGATTTTTTGTTTGTGGAATCGGGAGTAGAGATGAAAGCGGAAAGGTACATCCCTTACCAGGGATTTTGCGACGATTTTTTCATGTTTGCACTGAATTCATTTCCAATTAACGGTTTAATTTAATTTATTCTTGCAACTTCATCAACATAAAACGTTTAATTATTATAAAAATGACTTGGCTCAATTTATGAGTTTAAAACTACTTATAAGGTTATTTTTAACTAATGTTACTAATGTCAGCAAAAGAAATAAGCAAAAATCGCTCGGCCGAAATAGTCGTGTGTAAAAGGTACGAACTATGAAACAATGCAACAAAAGAAAAACTAAGAAAATCGTTGCAATATCCCGTGTCTAAAATGGGACTTTGTTGTTTGTTGTTTGTTGCAGTCAATGTGTATCGGCTATAATGTTTGTTGTTTGCATAACACAACGTTACATTCTGTTCCTGTCTCTTTCTAGACCAGTAGTTCTTAACCTTTTATCGATGGCGGACCACATATCCTGTTTTTTGTTAGTCGCGGACTCACCACTGAAGTAATCATCAGAAATAAAGAAAATGCAACCAAAACTATGTGCAATTCAAGCTATTTATTTAAAAAGTAATGGAAAAAAATTACATTTATTCGGAATTATTTTACAAATTATTAATGATATTTTAGATCTTGCTATTGTCTGGTTAATTGCTGAATTCTTGGTTCGGTATTGCTCAAATCTACCCGCATTACTAGCATCCAAACGATGTTGGTGTTTGTTTTTTATTAATAATAGCGCCGAAAAACCCTGCTCGTATAGGTATGTTGTTGAAAACAGAGTAAGATACCTCAAAGCGATATCTTGAGTTTTACTAAAACAACCTGCTTTTTGGCACCAGAAATCTTCAAGACCTGACTGATGCCTGACTGATATGTATCTCTGCAGTCAATGTCGTTTTGCAATTCAATAACCTCTTCTTGTAAATCATCAGGAGTTTCAGTTATACTCACTATAAAAGGGTTGCGTACCAATTTATGAACACAACTTATTTCATTTCTGTTGAATTCTGGAAAGTAACGATTGAATTCATTTTTCAACTGGTGTAAGTTTTTTATAATTTCATAATGCAAATCACTTTTAAATTCATCACTTCGGTCATGAACTGCTAAATTTCTGGTGTCGAATGCAGAGAAATTTCCTGCTTCAACTTTTTCCTACTCCATAAGTGAATTTTAGAAATAAACACGCTAAGCTTATCCCCAAACACAATTATATTGCCCACGCCTTCAAAATTTGTATTTCCTGAACCTTGTATTTACAAGTTTAGTTTATGTAATTTTGTGAAAATATCAATTCAATAAGCCAAATGAATTTCGAACTTTAACTGACAAAACTTATCCATCAAGTCATTTTCAGCCAAACTTCTGTTTGGAAAAGTAGCGTTTGGTGTTCGGAATTCATATCTGAACATAATTTCTTGAATATTCTTGAATAAAGCCACTCCGTATACTTACTCAACAAATGTCAAAGAAAATGCTCCTGTCAACAAACTCTTAACGATAGCCCAATTAACACTTTTATTGGCACACTAGTACGGATTTTTATTTAAGTATATTCCAGTAATTATTTTATGTAATCAAAAACTTATTATTCCTACCATAAGTATCTATAAAAAAGCAAACAAATTACAAACTTTTTCGTTTCGACTTCGCGGACCACTGTCAGACTTTTCACGGACCACCTGTTAAGAACCACTGTTCTAGACAATATAAGAGGTAGTGAAAGTGATTGCCTTAAAGAGCGAAATTTGAGTGAAGGCGTAAAAAGGTTGCGCTCTTCTTAAGAAACCAGATTTCTCATGTCTATCTAGCGGACTATTCAGTGACCTCTAAACGCCTTGTTATTTCACTCTAATGGAGCTTACAGAATAGACCTTAATGTTTACTGTATATCAAAGTACGACGGTTTGTCGGTTTGTCGGTTTGTTGGTTTTTGTATTAGAAATGAAAGATGATAACGAAAACATCAAGAAAAAGTGAAAATCGACCCTAAAGGAACGTATAAAAAAAAATATAGAGAAAAATTATAGTAAAATCTGGATTCATATAAGAAAACAAACTTTGCAAAGATTAAAAATATCTAATTAAAACGGAATTGCTAGTAGGCCAAACATATAATGATATTTAGCACGATCTTTGATTTTAATGAGCATAAGGATCAACGAATTAGGTTTAGTTATATATATACAAATTCGGATGCAGAACCGGAATAAATTTTGGTCAAATGTTATTGTTCTGAAATAGTTTGTGTGTTTTTTTTATATTATGAATTATTTTTTAACTTTATTATGCTTTACATAACCCTCTTTCAATCAAAATTTTTCATTTTTTTATAAAAAGGTATGCTAAGAAAAATTTTTTTTTACAAAACATGCTTAATAAAGTTATCCAGATTTACTAAGATGCAAAAACAGGACAATTAAAATTGTCTTGAAACGTGAGTGACAAATTCAGTATAAGAAAACTTCTTAAAATTCTGAGAAAAAAATAAATTTTTGAATTTCGTTAGAGAAAATTATTTTATTATTTATATTAACTCAAACAATTCGCAGAATTAAAGGACTTTGTAAGAAGAAGCCGAAAAATGCAAATCGTTCGGAAACGTGAGTGACACACCATTTAATAATACTTTTTTCGAAATGTGTACATGTATATAAAACTTTTTGCATGAGCTTATAATAGCGAACCTAAGATTGGTTAAAAGCTTATATGTTTAATCGAGAAAAATGCATGCTTACTGCTATGACTGAAACGTGAGTGACACTGGATTAGCCGAGTACAAAAAAGAATTTAGACGGTAAGTTAGACATTATTTAAGCATTTTCTAAAAAGTGTACAAAATTTCGGTGCGATTGGACAAGTGGGGGTGGCACCTGCGCTACGACTTAAACACTAGACCGGATCGAAATTTAGATTCCACCGGTCGGGGTCTCAAAAGTTAGAGGAACTCATTAAAATGATTTCTGCATACTTTTTTTCAAATCGGAGAAAAACCGCCGAAGCAATTTTGATTCTCCTGAAGGTACTTTTTGTAAGAAATTTAATATTTTAGCAGGTGTGGGTATGCGTTCTGTGACTAATAAAAAGTTACAACCAAAAAACATGTTTTTATTACCAAAAAGACCTTCAGGAGAATCAAAATTGCTTCGGCGTTTTTTCTTCGATTTGAAAAAAAACGTATGCAGAAATCATTTTAATGAGTTTCTCTAACTTTTGAGACCCTGCCCGGTTGAAATTTTTTTTATCCATATAAAAATGATAATTTAAAAATCAATAGCTTGTTCTGAATTAAATCAAAAAATATTTTTCAACCTTTTCGAGTGTTCAGTTCAAAAAAGATTTCAAATAAACAACACAAAAATTTAATCTTTATTTTCCTTTTCTTCTTGGTATCTGAGGTAAGTGCTTAAGTTGATACATCTATAACGCATTCTTTACTTTACAGTCTATCAAAAGATCGAGAAGAAATATGGTCCTTCGAAGCCGGATTTGAACGAGAAAATATTACCAAGAAGAGAGACCAATTGTGCTTCAAGGCTCTCAGATGAAAAGGGCGCTATAAGTTTTATTGGTTTATGCATTTTTAAAAAAAAATGTTTTTAATATTTCAATTTTGTTTGGCTTGAATTGGTTCTTGCATACGATTTCACTGAATAACGTAAAGGTACCCGCATTTAAATTAATCAGTCTAATTTTAAACTTGCAGTGACAGAAAAATGGATAATGAAATAACATTTGGTGTATGGGAAGATGACCACTTAATTTCTCAGATGACCATTAATTTACAGACCATCAAAAGATCGAGAGGAAATACCTGCAATGAAATTATTTTAGTAGATATTTTCTAGGAAAACTTTAAGAAGACATTCCATGATTCAGAAGACAAGACAAAATAGTTCTAAGAAAATATTTAATCATTAACTTGCACAAGCCATGCCATGGAAGCAGTCTTGGAAGTTATTCAAATAGCCTTTAAGAAGTTTATGAGAATGCCTCCTGAAAGCACTTTTCGATAAGGCTGAGGAGAAGCTCAATTGGATTTTTAGAATGTCTTCTGGAAGCAGTATTTCTAAGAAGAGTATTCTAAGAAGCAGTATTTCATAGAACTTGTCTGTCCCTTTTCACATTTACAACTTTCAGTATTTTTAAATATTTGACTTTCGTTGTTGTTAGTAATGGTTATTATTTTGATATAGTAATAATTTTTTTTATTTTTTTTTTTGAAAAATGTTTATTAACCTTTAAGCAAATAAGAGAGTTATGGCAAAAAACCTCAATTTTTGAGTGAATCTTTAATTTTAAAACAGAGAGTATGAGTATAATGAGTTGAAAATAAGTCTGTTTTCTATGACAATCTATGGTACCAACACTTAGATCTATCTATGGTACCAACCACTCTTAAAAATGTATAACTTAAGACTTAGATGTATATTTCTATCTAAGTAAGATAAGTAATAAAATATTAATACAAAAACGCATTCAGAAAACATGCTGCATTCATGTCATGTACAAAAATTATTAAATTTGTTTTATGTATTTGCATTCCAATGAGTAACCTCGTATCGCTGTACTCAAATTCGTAACGGAATTTTTTTAAATTCGTATATTTTTGATATAGATAAAACATTCATGCTGCTAAAACATTTAAGTCAGAACTCTAGGCATTGTTTTAGACCTTACCTTGATGTCACCACCACCTGGAACGTGTTTGACGTTATCCTTGGAGCCTACTTTTGGCTTGGCTCTATCTTTGAACTCTGTCTTGATGGTTTCGATTTTCTTGTCACCACCACCTGGCTTGTGGCTTGTATTTTCCAAGGAACCAATTTTTGACTTAGCGTTCCATTGCAGTTTTGTTGAAACTATCTACAAGTTTCAATAAGTGATGTTTTCGATTTGTTAAGATTTAATAATTTTTTTGAGAAATTTCTCATAAATATCCTAGACACTATTTATGTAAATCTAAGCTGATAATAATTAAAAATTTTTCTTAATTCGTTGCCGTTATAGTCGAATTTTATTTGTTGTTGAAGCGAGTATTTATAAATATGTAGATTCTAAAATATAAATAAAAATTGCTCAAATGTTGGGTGTGATGTTTGCGCGCTACGACAAGAACTGATGTCAAAAGCTCTCTGTTACTGTGAAATAGTACAACGTTCTTGATTGTAAGCCAAAGATAGCCGCTATTGAGCTCATGCGAACCGTGAAATTGATATTTTTGAAAAACAAAAGAATATGTGTAAAAACACAAAATAAAAATTTAAACATGATAATCGATAGCTACTTGCGCGGTGCAACTTTTGTGTGTTGCAAAAAAATTCTACAAATGGTTTCTTCTAATAATAGTACGATTCTCAATTAATTGGAACTTAAAAATAAAAATAAATATTTGATTTACTCTAGTACTCTCAACCCACATTATTGTATTCAACCTGTAATCAGCCTGCCCAACTATCCTCTGACCCACCAAATTTACCTTCTTATCGCCACCTCTGGGTGTGTATTTCTCATTTTTAGCCTCGATTCTTGGTGCCGCTTTTATTTCGACCTTCTTTGTTTCGATTTTGACATGACCACCGCCTGGCTTGTAGGTGGCATTATCAAGAGAACCGATTTTTGAACGCACTGCCTTTAAGTTGGGAGAAGGAGCGTGGCCCACTTGAATTTTATTCATTGGAACTGTGGAGAGAAGAATAACAAAAAGTGAAAACATGTTTGTATTAAAACATACAACGAACAAGTTTTTCTTTAAATCTGAGTCGCCCAAATATTGCAAATGTTATATAAGCTATAACTACCACGATATTTCTAATACAGAGTATCCCATAGTTACCTTTTTTAGCTGGTTCCGGTTCAGGTGTCTTCAATAATAAACGATTCCGCGAAGTGCTTCGAGATTTCGTCGACTTGTTTGATGGTGTTGCACTGGGTGGACGTGAAGCGCCAGTCTTATCCTTTTCTGGCTTTGACGAGGCGGTGGATGTCGGAGTCTTTGCAGGAGAGTTCGGTGAACCGAGACCGTTGCGTTCCTTTTAACAAAACAAGATAATTAGTTATTATTTTGAATAGTTTTATCAACTTTATTAAAACATAATGAGCTCAAGTATTTAATTACTAGAAAGTATTTTGTATCTGCTGACATAACGAGATACATTTCTATCTTTCTTTTGTTTTTTTTTTTTTTTCTTTATAACTTCGAGCACGACTTGCTCGCACTGCGATGTTTAACACTTTACTGGCAACAATGCGCTAGTTATAACTTAAAAAGGACGAAATTATAACTTCATATTGTTTTATCGATTGCAGCACCACAGCCTACGGTTCGTCGGATATTTTTAGGAAACATAACTATTGCTCCCTAGCAGATACACTTTTTATCTGACACGATTATTTGTTGTTATTTATTTGCTTGTAATTTGTTTAGTTGCTGAATTTATTCGTCTGTATATTTCACCCAACATGTTTTTTTGCAAGGTTTTTTCTACATTCTATCTGCATGTTTGCCTTCACACAATACCAATAACCAAATATTTTTGGGAAAGTTTTTTCTTTCTTTATAACTTCGACATACATAAACTCACTTACTAAACTTTAACTTTAACTGAACGTTGTTGCAGAAAACTTGTACTTTGAATTTGTTGTATCTTTTGGGTCGCTTCTTATTGAACTGATTGTGTGTTCAGTCGCAAGCAATTCTGAATGCTCCGCAAAAACCATTTGTTGTCGATGACTTTGTTGACTTTGGTAGATTCTTGTGTGTCCCGTGGCTCATCAAGCGTGGCATATTACTTAGCTGTATCGTGAAAAAAAAACACAATTTCTCAAGTTTTATTTTTTACTGTAGCTGACTTTGAAACAACATTCTGTGTTGTATGTTTTGTGTTTCCTCAAACTGAATTCTATCCATATATAGCTCGTTTGCTGATTCGCAACAAGACAGACCTCAACCGAAATTAAATAAAAAAAGCAATAAAACTAAATTGGTGGAGGTGGTGGATGTCGCTAGGCATGAAATGAAACCATGTTTTTTTCTGCTTAATTTGTCGATACAACTATTTATCAATTTTCATTCGATACGCTATACAAAATGTGAGATAAGTGTATGTAATGTATAAGTTTGAACATAGATTTTTAGCATTTAAAACCGGCCAGAGTTTGGTCAAGAACATATTCAAACAGGCGTATCAGTGTTTACTTTACTCAGCTTATTTAAATTACTTTTAATAAAGATGCTACCAATAGTTGGAAAACAAATTTCTTATTGAAAGGTATTTTATATGTACAATGAAAATTATTATTAGAAAAATGCTTTATAACAGGTTCAAAAATAATTGCAGTCCTCCTTCTCTAAATCAGTGGTTCCAAACCGGAGCGCAATGGGGTATTCGATGCCAAAAGTGACAAGTAATTGAAAAAATAAATTTCAAGGTTCTGACTGATGATTGGTATTCGCTAAAAGAACATACAATTCTGCATTACTTTGTAAAAAAATTGTTGCAAAACATTGTACCGTTTACCTGCAATGTACTTTGAAAATTGACGTTTCCATTCTTATACCCTAAACCTGAAAGGTCAGGGTATATTAACTTTGTGAAAACGTTTGTAACGCATAGAACAAAGCGAGTCAGAATAAGAAGAAGGAGTTGAGATAATTAAATGAAACTTGGTACACATAGTCACATGGATCCAAGGATCTGCACTATTGCATATTTTTGGAATCCGCCCACAGACACGCCTACCTCCCATACCACGCAAAAATTGAAAACTGCATAACTCAGCTCATAATTAACCTACAACAATAAAATTTGGTATGTATGTGTTCTGTATCAACACAAAAATGTTTTTGAAAAATGGACGTCATCCCCTCACGGACACGCTTACCTCCCATACAACCCGAAAATTAAAACTGCATAACTCAGCTCATATTTAGCCTACAACAATAAAATTTGATATGTATGTGTTTTATAAAAACACAAAGATGTTTTTGAAAAATGGACGTCATCCGTTCACGGACACGCCCACCTCCCATACAACCCAAAAATTTAAAACGCAATAAATAAGCCTCTGTTTAACCTACAGAGCTAAAATTTGACACATATATTTTTTTTAACAAAACAAAGATGGTTTTGAAAAATGGACGTCATCCGCCTACGGACACGCCTACCTCCCATACATCACGAAAATTGAAAACTGCATAACTCAGCTCATATTTAGCCTACAACAAAAAAATTTGATATGTATGTGTTTTATACAAACACAAAGATGTCTTCGAAAAATGGACGTCATCCGTTCACGGACACGCCCACCTCCCATACAACCCAAAAATTGAAAACGCAATAAATAAGCCTCTGTTTAACCTACAGAGCTAAAATTTGACACATATGTTTTTTATGACAAGACAAAGATGGTTTTGAAAAATGGACGTCATCCGCATACGGACACGCCTACCTCCCTTACAACCCAAAAAGTTTAAAACTCAATAAATAAGGTTATGTTTGTCATAGAGAAATTAAATTTGGTATGTGTGTATTTTATACCAAAACTAAGGTGCGTTCAAAAATTGCGAGTAATCCGTCCATGAACACGCCCACCTCCCATAGCGAAAGCACAATAAAGGCATTAATTGTGAGCTACAGGAATAAAACTTGGTATGTGTAAATTTTTCATCACCATTTAAATGAAATTAAAATATAGGTTTCATCCGCCCACGGAGACGCCCATTTACAATAAAAATTTTTTATTTTTGAAAAGTGGGTTTAGGGTATTTCATAGTCGGCCTAGACCGACTTTAGACTTTCTTTACTTGTTTTTTGTAAAAAAATCTCCAAAATTTATAAATTAACAATATCACATTAACTTGTTTTGAACTACTTGTATCCATATCATTACATGTTTTGATGATACGGTTCGTGGCTTTAAATAGGCTAATGCTGAAAATGTGCGAAAAAGCTGTAGTAGCTAAACTCTATTAGAAACATCAATTTTAGGCATTTAGAGTAGCATTTTGGTATTTTATATTTTTATATATTTTTTAATAATTTCATACCAAAATTAATTTCAAATATATAGTAGTAACGTACGAATATTTTTCAATTTGCAGTTAAATATGCACCCAGAAAAAAAATCACCAACAAAAACCGTAAAAAATAAAGTATTTGAGAGAAGATGTACAGTAGGCCGTATCGGGAAATTTAGAGGTATTTTAAGAGGTCTCAAAAGTTGCATAGGATTGTCAAGATCACCCAAAAAAATTTTATAAAAAATAAAGGACATCTTCCTGCCCCGCAAGGACTAAGTTGTTTTTTGGGAAAAACAATAAAAAATAACGATCTTAAAATGCTTTGATTTTTTTAAGAAAATCCACACATGTCTTAAAGCAAAAGTAATAATGCTAACAATTTCTTGCCACACACGGTGCTACTCATGATTTTTAATAACAGTATCCTGTATGAAGGATATTCCAAGCGAAAGTTGTACTTGGGATAGCACAAGACTTTTGATTGTAAGCATTGGTTATAAATTTTGGTGGTACTTTTTATAGTGTTGATGTATTCCATAAATAACATCTTAATATATAAAAGACAAGCGTCCTGCTCCGTGCCCTATATCGTTAAACATGTTTAGCCTGGACCAGGACCTGTTGTAAAATTATCCATTTAAAATTTTTGTACTTACTAAACCTTTTGCTCTATATCGTAAACCTGTTCAGCCTGGACCAGAATCTGTTGTAAAATTATCCCTTTGAAATCTTTGTACGTACTATACTTTTTAGAACCTGTTCAGCCTGGAACAGAACCTGTTATTAAATTATGTATTGGAAATCTTTGTACTTGAAGACTATCGTAATTTTCCTCAACTACTATACATCAAACATCATGTCTTGCTATTACAGTGCTTCTTAATTAACAGAACCGCTACCTTTTCGGTCTGCATAAACTGAACAGCAATTATTACATTCAGTGACGTTGGTGTCAATTGGAATTGCTAGAATTAAATCACAATGTTCGGTCTTCTGATCCAAGTTTTAGCGATTGGCTACTCAAGTTAAGAAATGGAGATGAAGATATCAAAGAAATTCCAGATTATTTTGTTTGTAATCTGGAATTTCTATGTTATTTGTTTGTAACAATTTTTTTGAGCTTATATTCCCATCATATAAGCAATAAAAAGATTAAAAAACATCCATCTGATTTTTACATGAGCTGCTTTGCTTTTGGCAGGCTGTCTAATTTAATGGACAAAACCACGATAACGTTGTATTATAATATTTTAGTTCAACTAAAACAACCGGAGACAAATGCAAATGCGTTATTTATGCAAATGTTATTATAAAAAAAAATTATGGTGATCTTGGCGTGCAGGTTAAGTGTGTGGCTTTGTACGCTCGGAGCCCGAGTTCGATTCGCAGTCGCGGCGAAAAGTTTTTTCAATAAAAAATTTTTCAGATAGGTCACCACCTCTCTGCAGACAATGGCAAACCTCAGAGAGTAAATAATGCCATGTAAAGCTTCTTGAGAACATGAACTTTAGCGGTTCGGAGTCGGCATTAAACGTGTAGGGTCCAGTTCTCGGTTAATTGTGTGCAAACATTTAATAACACACACAACACAATTGATCATAAGAAGCTCGGTCAAAGTCCTTTCAAGGGCTGAAATGGCCAATTTGTTTTTTTTTTTTTTATTATAAAAAAAATTATACTTTGCACATCAATCACAATACTCACTTTATTTGCAAAATTTATTAACACGCGATATAAAAAAATTGAAGGCTACTGTTGGGCATAAAATCGAAAATCTAACTAAGTTAAACGTTATACATCTCCTCAAAATTATTTTTGTCATGTTGGCACAACTTCACTTCATAGCACCAACCTATTTGATTTTAGAAAAAAGCTTTGGAAAATTTAAAAAAAAAAATTTTCCGAAGTGTCCAATATAATGGACAAGTCCATTGAAAGGGTTAAATAGATTTTTAGCGATACTTTGAGTCCGAATAACATCCACCGTTATTCCAAAATTGCTATCCTGTACCCAAAAAATTCCGATGTGAACGAAGTCAACGAGCAAGTTCTAAATATTTTAGGTGGTGACACTGTGAGAGATTTGTGCACGGATTAAATTGCAAACAGTGATGGTACAATAAACAAAATTACCCTGTCGAGTTTTTGAATGAATTTTATCCTTCAGGAATGCCACTGCATGAGTTAAACCTCAAAATTGGAAGTATTATAATACTTCTTCGAAATTTCCATACCAAAAGAGATATCTGTAATGGAAGGTGGTTAGTTTTGAAAAACCTAAAAACTTAATTAATCATCGCACAAGTATTAACAGGTGCACTGGCGAACATTAAATAGTTTTCATACCTACAATTGATTTGGCCCCGACAATCACAGATTTGCCTTTCACTCTCCGGAGGCGACAATTTCCAGTTAAACTGACATTTTCAATGACCATAAATAAATTGCAAGGTTAAATATTGCAAAAAGTAGGAGTTTTTCTCAAAGAACTGGTATTTAGTCATGGACAGTTTTAGCGGGCTGATGATGTAAAACTAAGCATTATAGATGGCAAGGTACAAGGTTAATTGGTTAAAATTCTAAAGCCTGGTTTTCACTATGTCAATTTCAATGGTCAGTTGTTGTCAGTCACATGAAAAATGCCAACACGTTGTCATTTTTTTCTGTTTGACAATGGCGAAAAATAGGAAAAACTGATCTCTTCACATGTTTATAGCAAAAATTGCAAAAAAAATGTTATTTATGTGATTTTTTAAACTTTTAAATTTCATGTCAAACAAAAAATGACTAAGTGAAAACCAAGCATAAGAATTTTTTTACTAGAAATGTTGTGTGTACAGAAGTTTTATAAAAATAATTTAATAAACATGTTTTCAAATAAAAACCTTTGTATATAAATCCAATAAATTTTTTGTCGCATTTTGTACTCTAAATGGTTCCTTCCGTCGTAGGACGGGCTTTTACACTAGTGAATTAATAATTTGCATAGTTTTTGCATTTGTATTCTCTTGTTTTAGAGAAATGTATACTAGAACGCAATTTTTAAACTTTTTCAAAAAATGAATATAAGATTTTATGTCAAGTGATTCAGAAGTGGTGTCGAAGATAATCTTCTTAATTTGAGTATTTTGAAAATTTCTGAACATGATACTGCCTAAAAATATTTATTTAATACTAGTAAACCATTTGCCCGAATTCGAGCAATTCAATAAAAATTAAATGTTAGCAACATTATAGACGCTTAACTTATGATATTCTATTCAAGCAGCTTTTTCCTCAATAACGATATATTCGGTCTCAATAATGATATAAAAGATCATCATCTGAATGCTTAAAACTTATGATCTGACACTAAAATTTTAAATGTAACTGTCAGAATACGAAGACGGACTTAAACTAATATAACTACCCAGATAAATATTATTACTATTCAACAACATCGCTGCTTAACTTTTAAAGCTATAAAACATAACTAATTTAAATAAAAACGAATTATAAAATAGATTTTAGAAAAAAAAATAACTACTAAGATATAATTAAAAAATTAATTAAAAATACTAACAGAACACTTACAACATCAATTTAAAACATATTCCAATGAAAAAACGACAAAAAACCCAAAAAAAAAATTTTCGGACAATTGACATTTGAGGAATGCATAATAGATAATTTTGGTTAAAAATTTTTAGTTTTGAAAAAAATTAAAATTCGACCAATTTATAAGCTCTTCTTTAACTTAATTTCAAATCGATTAAATAGCGGATTTTTGCACGAAAATTTTATTTCTGTTTTAAAAGGTTGGGAACCCCCTGAAGTGAAATCACAATTTTTAAAAGTGGTTTGCACATATACAGCCTAAACCTGATTTAATGACATCTAAATCGATAGAATCGGTCCATTGGTCTGGGAGGAGTTGAAGTCACAAAAAAAACCTTAGCCTATTAATTATATAGATATCAGCTTAAGAACACGACTTTTTTTTCTTTTTCGATATTTTAAAAAAAGTTATTTCCTAGCATCAAATTTCTCAATTTGAGTTATGTCCCCTTTATGGTTATAATTTCATTAAAACACATTTTAAAAACAATTGTTTAGTCTTTTGAAATCGACTGAATGGCATAAAATGTGTTTTAACGATATTATAACCATAAAGAAGATATAACTCAAATTGAGAAATTTGATGGTACGAAGTAAAATTTTTTTAAGTAAAATATAAAAAAAAATCGTGGTGTAAGCCTGGCATATTAAATACATATTTTAAGGTAGGGTCATGTACAGAAATATTTGAAAAATCCAAATTGAGAAAATTATTTTCGACACCACTTCTTATGCACGTGATATAAAATCTAATATTAATTTTTTTGAAAAAGTTAAAAAATTGCGTTCTAGTATACATTTCTCTAAAACAAGAGAATTGATATGCAAAAACTATGCAAATTATTAATTCATCATATTTAAGAAATACGCCAACACTATAATGAATACCATCAAAATTTAGACTCAATGGTTACAATCAAAAGTTATGTGCCATCTCGAGTATAACTTTCGCTTCGAATATCCTTCAAACAGGATACTGTGGGTAAAAATCGTGAGTATCATCGTGTTCGGTAAGATATTGCTAGTTAAACTGCATTTAAATTTTTTCCTTTAGACAAATGTAGTTTTTTTTACAAAAATCAAAGCATTTTAAGATCGTTATTTTTTACTGTTTTTCTCAAAAACAACTTTGTCCTTGCGGGGCAGGAAGATGTCCTTTTATTTTCATAAAATTTTTTTTGACAGATCTTGATAACCACATGACACTTTTGAAACCTCTTAGAATGTGAAATTCGAAAAAAATGTGATTCGATACGCCCTAATGTACAGTTCCTTAAAAATGATTATAATTATAAAAATTAAATTTTGTTCTTGAGCTTGAATTGCTAGCTCTTGTTGGGCCATTCGTGACTCTTGGCCTTGTCCAGCCAGGGCAAGTTTGCTTTAGGAAATATGTAGATAATGAGTATGAAACAAATTTTTGATATCAATTTGGTATAACTGTGATATTGTGATACTATGATATTTATAGTCGAGGCAGTCAAATCTTACAGACCTAAGTCTTGTTTATCAAAGTACAAGCGGAGATGATGGGCACATGTTAGACTGGAGATTGATCCCCGGGATACGGAATTTGTTGTCATCTGGTTGTTTTTCCCAGCTTTATTTAAAATTTGTTAGGGTAGGTAGTATTCATTCCTTCGATTTATTAAGGCTTATTTATG
This sequence comes from Tetanocera ferruginea, assembly GCA_958299015.1. NCBI lineage: Eukaryota > Metazoa > Arthropoda > Insecta > Diptera > Sciomyzidae > Tetanocera > Tetanocera ferruginea. Next base: position 74,967,229 of record OY282642.1, read on the forward strand.
GAGTTTTAAATTTTATGGGTTGTATGGGAGGTAGGTTGACTTTCAAGTCTTGAGATATGGCAACACAATTATAAATATCCTACGAAGAACAGAAGAGGTTCAGAACCTATCACGTGACCGGTCCCTATTCTGCCACCAATATATAAAACCAACCGGTTCCTTTTACATGGCGGTGTCATTGACAAAAGCTAGATACCTTTGGACCAATCTCAGAACCGGTTCAAAAATAGATCGGCAGGTGTCAACCTCATAGATACCTTTGAATCTGTACAGTAGCCAGTCTATTTATAGAATATCAATGAATATTTAAGTTTAGCCGAGCTTGCTAACTTTCACGTTTAGTACTGGACTGATCTGGGTTCAATCCCCGGCAAAACCACAAACAACTGTTTTTAATTTATAATGTTGGCAACACCAAAAATAATATATGTCATGCAAAGCATAATAAGAAAGAAACCAATCAGAACGTTTCTTCTAAATTACAAATTGAACAACCGTTATTCGATTGCATCGTACGTTTGCTTATTCTGCTTTGTGTGTGAGTCGTTTGGTGGTTAGCGTCGTGTTCAGTACAATTTAATTTAATTTATTCGCTTTTAACTTTTTCATATTTTAATATTAACTTTTTAAACTGTAATAAACTTTTATGTGACTAAATAAAGAATATAACATATAATAATTTTTTTCAAATTGCTAAGAAAACTTATTTTGAAGGTTATTTTTGATTAATCAGTTAATGAAATGGAATTAGAATTTAAATTATTATTTAATTAAAATTGTTGATATATGTAGTATACATACACAGCCAGGAGACGAACCCACGTCCACCGCGTGACAGTCCAACGCACTTCCACTGAGCTTTTGGTAACGATAAGGTAAATATAGCAAAACACATTTACAAGCGATTGGTACCGTTCTGAGTTAAATAGGTTAAATAAGAACTATCAAAAGACCGGTCACTTAAGGGAATTGACCCTGCTTTCGCCGTAGGGATTGTCTTCGTAAAGTTTAACATTTTTTATAGTGAACGTTATCAGAACGTTTTGTCATACGAGTGCTAATTGTGTTGTTTATAGATGCTTGGATTTTCTTGGATTCAGTCAGCCGATAAACTCACTTCGGCTTTTAGTGATGAAGACACTTATTTTTGCACTTTAGTGTGTTGGCTTTCAAAAGGTAATATGCTGGGAAGGTTGTTTGAATTAACCCAATCGGCAATTTTGGTAGGCCCACTCTGTATAACGCCTTATGTAGGTTTTCCAAGAAATTATTTGTCCTAATCAAAGAGATATTTCTTTTGATCACTGATACCTGTCTTGACTTAAGTAGGGAGTATGATAGGAGACAAGAAGAATTAGAATTTTTCAACCATATCGAAAGATGTTGATGAAATCGAAAGCGCTGACGAAAGCACCGTTGATATTGTTCGGGATTTACCGAACAATAAATTGGAAAATATTATTATTTGTTTTAACACTTGCATTGAATGGGAAGAAAGCAAGGACCTTCCATTTAATGACACTTTTTAACTTCGCAATCTTCGCGAAACTGCAGAAAAATATAAATTCAAACAAAATTTCAGACCAAAATTTCCCGTATTTTTCAAAAAATAAATTAAATAAAATGATATTTTGTTTCTGAACACAGAATAAATTTTAGTGTGTAAAAAAGGCATGTTTTTTTAAAAATAGGACTGTTGGCCACACTGAGAAAAAAACCACATAGCTTGCTCCGGTAAAAATTTCTCTATTTTTGATAATAGCAATTTTCTCTTTTTCAAATAAAATTTTCTTCAATTAGAATAAATTTTCACATTTTCGAAGAATTATTTCTTTACTGCTAGGAAATGGAAATATTTCAATGTCTCTAATAATGATAAGTATTTTTCTCGCACAAAAAATTTCTCATTTATAGAGAAATTTTATTGAAAATGAAAAACTTTTCTTACATTTTGATAAAAAATTCACTATGAGAAGTATTTTCTTCAATAACAATAAATATTTTCTCAAAAAAAAAAGTATTTTTCTCCAAAGACGATATATTTTTCTATTTCATGGAAGCTTTTTATCATTTTTAGAAAATTTTTAGTATCGCAATTAGAGAAAAGCATTCTCTGGAGCAAAGTTTATACCAGTTTTCTCTAAATATGATGCCATTTTTATCATATTCAGAGACACTTTTTTCTGAGTGCAGAAGAAAATGTTTCCTCAGTTCTTGCAACAACCTCAGTTTTCGGAATTGGCCTGAATTTAATTGGTTGCGTTGAGCAAGGTTTTTTTGTGGCAACATTTCAACAAATATTCGAACAGTCCGTTTTCCATTTCATTGTTAAAAAACTTTCCATTTCTTTGTGCATAAAAAAATGCATAAAATTTAAAATTGTTAGAAAAACTTATTTTATAAAATTTTACAAAAAGATGATTGTGTACACTTTTAGAAATCCTTTAAGAAAACCTGAAATTTTCTTTTTTGTACATATGTAGGAAGACAAATTTATTTTAATTTTAAAAATCTTTAATAATGTAAAAAAAAGACATTTGAGTTCCAAAAGAGAGTTGCTCAAATTGTATTCTAAAAATTTATCAATGTTTTCGCTGTGAATAAAGGTCTACAGAAAACACGTTAAATAAACAAAGGGTCCAAAAATTCTACTTTGCACAAAATTGTACGAATAAACGCTGTAGAGTAAGTCATTCAATTGGTCGCTTCTAGTTTCGGCAGATGCTGAACTCTTGTTAAGCGCATTCAGTACATACCTATTGAATAGCGGTTTTCCCGCATGATCAAATTTTTTTAATAAAAATTAATAGTTAAAAAAATTATTGAACACTGAACTTCTGTGATTATCCGATTTTTATGTTGGAAAATAAGCAGCTAAGAAATGGAACAACTCGATTAAAAAATTTAATAAATGCCTTTTTTGGCCTTTTTCCAAAATCCATTTTGCGGTTTTTTTTATTTTTTTTTAGTTCCATAAAATCCGGGCCCTGTATATAATTTAGAACGTAAGTTATTTAATGGCAATTGAAAAATGTCAGCATGATAGCAAAACTTTAGTTTGGAAAAATTACTAAAGGAAACAAAAAAAAAAATGTGCGAAACAGTTCGGTTTATATGTTTTTCTTGCTTTTAGCTGCTTTTAAGGACTTTTTCTCTTTAGTATTTTTCGTTTATTTTTTAACGTTATGTTTGCACTCTTCTTTTAAAAACCTTTGTAGCTTTTAAAGCTACAAATAAACAATAAAAAATAAAAAGATTCCAAACAAATCACGATTAACGGTAAATTTTTTAGATTGCTTTAATTTCTATTCGAATGTCGCGTTCTTGTACCTAAATCATCATTTGTTATCAGAACGTCGTGATCGTTCTAAGGAAGTGTCTATATCTGCCACGCCTCCTTATGGGCGTACAAAATTCTTCATAAAGTAAATAACCACACACGTAGTACAGGTGGGGTTACAAAAAAAAAATCGTAATTTGATGTTTGATCTTGTTATTTCCATCTTGAAAGCGGCAAGCAAAAGATTTATTCTTATTTGTCAACAAATTTTGTTAAATAAACATAAACATAAACATAAACAAACATAAACATTTATCTCACTAGCCTCATATGTATTCTTTTTTTTCTAAATATAGTGCTAATAAAATGCTATCAGAAACTTGAAAAAAAAAGAAAATTTGTTTTGAGTTTTCTTTATTATTTTGCTTTTCAAAGGCGTACGCATGTCACGTTCGCGACTATGGAAACAAATAAGGAAATTCAATCGCAATTATCGCACTTATTTCCAATTGCATTAAAGCTATCCAACAAAAAAAGCTGAAATCTAATATTTTGCACTTATAATACTCAAACTCTGTATATGCCAAACTATAAACAATATCAAACCAACTCAACGGGCACATGCTACACATGATCTTCCCCGCAACCCCTTTCTCTATACCACATTCACGTCTTATGTTCGCTGGCAACCTTTCAACGCACGTTTGATGTTCTGCACAACATGTGTGAATCGTTTTTGCTTTAAGAAACTTTTATTCCAATTTTAACTTTCCCAATAAATAATTCAAATTGTTTTGTTAAGAATTTTTTAATTATTTGATAGCAATTCAATGTCATCACAAGGCATCAAGCAAACATGTCAAGATTTCAAAATTGAACGTGCAAAGTTATTCTATAACTGTTAAAATAATATTTTAACTCCGCTTGGATAACAAAAACTATGAACTCCAATTTATCAGAGTTGTTCAACACCAATCGGTGTTCAAAAAGTAAATATCTGGTCATCGGAGTTTGAAATCTGGGAATATTTTTAAGTGTGTTGAAATCTTAATGATTAGTTTGAATTTGAATATTGTCTTAAGTTGTATTTCACATTAATTAATTTTAAGTACTTAAAATATTATAATAAAAATTGCAATTTTTGAGTAGTTAGGTTCTGGGCTCGATGCCTATTGGGCCGGGGACCTCTCGGGTAGGAGTCCCGTGGCATTTTTCCGGCCCTGCCAACCTACAGTTACGCCACTGTTTGCAGTATAAGCAGCCCAAAATTTAACGAAGAATTTTTCTTTTATACAGCTAGTTCTAGTCATAGGTACCAATAAGCAGAGTTAAGATACAAAATTAGGTTCAATCGAACCATTAAGCAGCTTCAAGTTCAAAATAAATGTAAAGAAGATGTACAAGCGGCACTTCAGAACTCCATTTGAATTTAATTATCTTAAACCTGCATAGAAGTATAACTTGTTACTTTTGGAACTATGTAAAAAATGAAAAATAATTTTTTGTTTTTTTAGAATCTGGTTCCTAAAATAAGAAAAAAATATCAAATAAAAAAAAAGATATAACATACATTATATGCGTATGTCGAGCATTTATTCATATATTACACTGTTGTAGTTTTTGACACGAAATTTTTGGTTCTGCGATAAGACCTACCTTTTCGGATTTTGGGGAGTCCCCTGAGCACAACTGTGTCCTTGGTTTAGTTAGATTGGCTCAAATTTTTAAGAAAACCGTGTTTTTCCAAATGGTCGATTTTGGCCTTTTGCCACGTCTATTTCTAGAGATATCTCGCAAACAAGTTGTACGATCTTTACAACCAATAGAGAAAAATAAAGGTATTGAAATTCTTCGTCAATTGTTCTCATGCTACTTTCGGATACGAGGATTTGTTTTTGTGTAATTAATCAATTTTTGAGAACTTGTTGTTTTTTTTAAAAGAAAATTGGAAATTAAATTCATGGAACAAAATTTGCTTGCCTGTTCTGGCCTATTCTGCTACAGGGTGCAAAAAGTGTAAACTTTTAACCTATCTAAAAACTAATTTAAATGTAAACTTTCAAAACGATAACACAAGTGCAACTGTTTTTTTGTATCTTCTAACAGCATATTTTTAAAAATTCTTAAAAAATTATAGAAAACCTATAAAATTGTCGTACCGTAAAATTAATTTGAATTTTTCGTAAGAAAACTATAATTTATGGAAAAAAATATTAATTACGCAAGAACTACTTCTCGGATCCGAAAGTAGTATAGGAACTATTGACATAGAATTTCATAACCTTTTGTTTTCTTCATTGGTTGGTAAGACCGTGCAACTGGTTTGCCAGATATATTTATAAATAGACATGGCAAAAGGCTTAAAATAGATCAAAATCGACCATTTGGAAAAACATGGTTTTCTCAAAATTTGGAGCCAATCTAACTAAACCAAGGACGCAGTTGTACTCAGGGGACTTCCCCAAATCCAAAAAAGTTGGTCTTATCGAAGAACCAAAATTGAACTACAACTGTGTTATCGTTCATAGAAGAAAATCTAATCGCGTTTTTCTCGAAACAAGTTTTTCGAATTGGTTTCTTAGATATCTCGAGTTCTGGTTGATCGATTTCGACGAATTTTGCTTCGTTGTGATCTTCATAGACTGTATTTTGTTTTATATCTATAAAATATTTATACATTTTAACATAAGAATTTCTGCCAAAAAGAGGGGTTTTTTGTAAATTGGTTTTTCAACGCATGACATTTTTTTTGTGTTTTTTTTTTTATATTTCGTAGGTAGAGTGCTCAACTACAACCCTTTATTGAAGAATGCACTTTGATTTTTTTTACTTTCCGACGCCTTAGAAATGCTGAAGATGAGAAACCAACTTACAACCTTTTTTTTAAAACACGCCAACTTCAACGACCTCTAGAAAATGAACAACAAATACAAAAATAAAAAACAACATTTTTTTTCATATCTTCAACTTTAACTGTACATAATGTACAATACAAATTTGAATTTAATAATTTTATAATACTATGTAAAAAATTTTATAAAAAAGGTGTTGTTTTTAATAGCTTCACACTGTGATAGTATCTTAAAGGGAACTCATACGTAAATTTTTACTCATTTTGCAGGTTAGTTAGTGTATCCTACTTAAATTTAACGAATATGTTCAATAAGCCGGATCGAAATTTAGATTTAGCCGGACACCAACTCAAATGTTAGATTGATGTCATAAAAACTATTTCTGCATAATGTTCTTTTTTGGAGCTAAGAATTCCGGTTTTGGTTCTGCTGAACCCCTTTTTTGGACAAAGAATCAAGTTATAACTTTTTTTTCTTCCGAAAACTTAATTTTTTGGCCAAAAAACGGGTTCAGGGGAACTAAAATAGCTTCATGAGGAATTCTCCGAAAAAGAAAATGATGCAGAAATAGTTTTTAAGAGTCCCTCTAACTTTTCAGTTGGTGTACAGCTGATTTTTTTCTTCATACAATACCGATCGATTAATACGTATTATTTTTTTTAAAACCTTTTATTAAATCCTATTAAAACCTGCTTATGACAAAAATACCTAGTGGTCCGTCCTATTCAAGAAAGGCTGGGAACAACTGTTCTAAATAAACATGTCAAAAGCGTTCACTGTTGGAACTGACTGACTAAACACTTTTCTTCGAATCATTATTTAGTAGGTACAGTATGGTTTGCTGTTGAGGCATTTATGTATATAATATTTTAATCAAACCATTAGTAAACTCTTTCATCTTTATTGTAGTTAACTCTTTCTCTTTATTTAATTCCTTGATAAAAAAAAGCTGTAATAATTATACATCTATATAATTAATTGGAAAAGGTTTTTTGTATTAACAACTCATGGGTATACATAATCGCTAGTCATCGCAGCTTCCGACAATATTGACATTCGAATGATTCGCTGGAAGCTCGAGCGTTTGCTGCTGCTTTTCATAGTTTTTTGAACTTTAGGTAAAAAGTGGTTATTTTTGGCCTATCTCGTTTCTCAATTATTTTTTTTTTTAAATAATTTTGGTGCAATATTTTGGTATAGTGCAATATTTAATATCTACGCGTCTTGATGATCATCATCCCCTTTAGAAACTCGTAAAAAGTTTTTATTTTTGGCCTATCTCGCTCCGTTTTCGAGATATCCCTCTTTTTCTGTTTTTTCATATATTTTATTTATTTTTGGCCTATCTCGTTCTCGTAGTTCGAAACACGTGCTTCAGCTGAAGCTCTAGTGGAAAGAGTTAGGCGCTGGTGATCGCTGCTACAGACTGTAGTTAACATTTTTTTTTCTTTACTGCGAATAAACATAAAAGCATGAATATTCGTTGCTTTTGGCGTATGTTGCGAATGCTGCGAATAGCTTTACGTGCTACGTAACGTTTTCACAGTTTTTTCTGTGTTAGTTTGTTTGTTTTAAAATTACGTTAAAAAAGAGCCAAAAATAAATATTTTGGAGGAAATTTCTTTAATTATTTTGACTCGCACAGGATTCAGATATAGAATGTGTTTTTTGACAAAATTTTTTTACAATCCTATATTTCAAGCCTATTTTCTTTATTATCGAAATTTGTAACCTAACCACAGTTGCAAAGTTTCTAATGCAAAATACATCCAAAAAAATTCTTCCCTATTTGTTTAATAGGGTCCAATTTTGCAATTTTTATACTTTTTGTCGGTTCACGCGAAAGGCAAAACTGTTCTATAAACAATTAAAAACAAAAACCAAAACAGTTTTTTGTTTCAGGCTACCTGTAGAGGAGATATTATGCAAGCCAGAAGAGACCTCACTTTCCCGACCTCAACTTTTATGGGTGTATAACCATAACTATAGATGCAAAAAAATTGTTAATTTAAGACTTAACTAAAACTATAAAACAAATTATTTTCATATTTAACTAACTTGATTTAATACTTATTATAAGTACATTCGTTTTGAATAATGCACCTACCTTTTCTTGTGTTGATTCATCCACACCGCTGTCATTGTCTCCCTCTGCAAAGAAATTGAAAATGATTATGAGCAAAGTTTTTAAAAATACGAAAATACTAAAGGTATATAAATCAAAAGTTTTAATGGCTTCAACTGCGCTTTCATATAAGAATTCTCAATTGTTTAAACTTAACTTTTAGTGGATTCACTTGTAGTATTCTTACTGTGTACACTGTTTGGTATAGATTTTTTAACCTTGTCACTGTCGGCTTCTCTTTGTTCCTGGAAGTTTGCTGATTTAACCGACGAGGTAGTCATGTTACCATTCAGCTCGTTATTGGATAATGAGTATAAATTGCTTGTTTTAGGTTTGTCATTTTGATTGATGGATCTGATGGGGTAAGCAGCATCCGCAAACACATCTGTTGGATCGCCAAATAATGCTGCTTCTTGAATTTTCGGTGCAAGTGGTTCTGATCTTAAGTTGAGAGATTTTAAGGGTGTTACGGCTTGGCCCATGACAACATCATCATCATCTTCATTGCTGTTCGATTGAACAGAGCCAGCTGAGGGTTGACGCTGAACTTGTTGCGGTGGCTGTGATTGCTGCAACTGTTGTTGTTGTTGTTGCTGCTGCTGTTGCTGTTGCAGTTGTTGTTGTTGCTGCATTTGCTGTTGTTGAAATGGTGCTCGATTGAAAGGTGGTTGGCCTGTTGGTGCTCCCGGTGGTCTGACAAAGGGAGGACGTACTGCTGGGTTTCCAGGATATGGATTTGGCGCTCGATTAACTGGTTGTTGTCCCCAAGGATAAGCACCTTGAGGACGTTGCCCGGCCTGACCAGCTGGACTCATGGGACCACTGCCACCACTGCTTGGCGGACGCATCATTGCATTGGGCGCCTGTGGTGCGACGGGTCGTTGTCCTTGACCCGGTCCTAAGATCACATTTCCTTTGCTATCAACATGCCTTAGTGGAGGTTGCATAGGTCTCATTTGATTTCCGGGAAAATTTGAGGGTGGCTGTTGCATGGGCCCGCCTGAACGTGGAGGCACAGTCATTGGCCGTGGAGGCATGCCACCGGGATACGGTGGCCGCTGTGGTGCCGCAGGACGCATCTGATTGTATAGAAGTTATTTCAAATAGCTTTTTAGTTGTTTGTTATATTGAAGCATTCTCCCCGCAATACACTTCCCAACCATTAAATAGCAAAATATTATTGATATATGTACATAAATGTGTGTTAGTATGTTTGTGTAAAGCGTTACTTTGGGTAACGGAAATACTATTTGTTGATTTATTGATAGGCATTGTTCTGTTTCTGACTTGAATTCATGTTAACTAAAACTTAATGCTTAACAGATTATGGCAGACGTTTTGGCTCGGATTGCCTACCGAACTGTTGGGCAAACCATGTTTTTTTTTACAATTTAACGGCATGCCTTTTTTTATATGGATATCAGGTGGTTTTTATTACTGCTGCGGCATTCTTTGTCGTTAAATATTGTGTTTATTTGTAACATGACCCAGTTCGCTTTCTTCAAATCGGTTATTGATTATACAAAGTCTGGGTTTTCAATATACGACTGTCTTAGACGAATGTCTTAAATTATTGTTAGATATTTTTGCAGAAAAGGGTTTTTATTGGCAAGAAATATTTATATTGTTGTATTAAACATTGAATTGAATCATTGAATCTAAATTAGCACATTTATATTCGAGTAGGAAATGGTTAAATTATTTTATGAATAAAAGATTTTGTATTTGAATTCCGACAAGCAGCATTAAGGCGGATTGTTAAAAACACAACACCAGAAATCACATATTTAGAAATAACATTAATATGTAAACACATGTTAGTATCCTGGCACACGCTAAATATTATAGAGTTAGGATAAGCTAACAAGTTGTAAAGGTATGTATGTGAAACAAAGCAAGGTTAGAACCCACAACACCACAAAACTTAGTCGGATTCGATTCGAAACGAAAACGCGATCTCAGATTTTCATCACGAAATAACTAGTTTGATGCGATTTTGCTTCGCATGGAAAGAAGCGAAAACAAAATTTCATCGAGTAGACTTTTTCGAAGGAAATCGGGACAAAAGTATTGAATTTAGTTTCATATTAAAAATCAGCCTCGAAATCAATTCGAAACAAACACCTTTTCTAGAATCGAAACTTGTTCGCGAACACATTTTGAATTTTCTCAAAATCAAAATGAAAGTAAATACGAAAATGTACTGGGCGCACTTTCTCTCATGAAAATATATGCGCGAAAATGACTATTTAACAACAAATATGATATCAACTAAACGTATAAGAATTAAAGCAATAAAATCGTAAATGAGTGAAATAGTCTCGCTACGACAATCTAGTGTTAACATAAAAATTGATGCAAAAATTTAACTGCCTTGGCTTCTGAGCGTGTTTATGGTTAATTCGCTTTTTAGTATCCTGACACACACATGTGTTCAGTAGCTGAGAAAAATTTTTTTTTCATTTGCCTGGTCCAAATCAGAAAGTGTTCGAAATAATACATTGTACTGTGTAAGAGGTATATTAAGGTTGCCAAGACATGTGTAAGGAGGCCGATAAGGATGCGTTTAGGGTTAAGGAAGATTTAGCTGAGTCAATTTAGCCATGTCCGTTTGTCTGTCCGTAACCATAATTTTAAGGCATCGTAATTATATTCGATATAAAAGTTCATTCTAACCAATAAAGATCAAATTCGAAAAGCAGCCAAGTCGAGTGAAAAATACGAATATCTTCGACGCAAATTGACGTCATCTAAATAATAAAAACTCTATATCTAAAATTATACTTAACATGGCTGTGAGAGTTCAACACGAATTCGACACGCCGACCTCCTATACAATTCACATAGTGTCTTTTATTTGAGCCGCAAGAAAAAACTTGTTATTTTTTGATAAAAATACAGATATGTACAAAATATGGACGCCATCCTCAACAACTTCTTTGAGCCCTACAAAGATAAAGTCAAGCATGTTAGTAAATTAATATTTAGATTTGTGAAAAATATGGACGTCATCGCCCTACAGGCTCGCCAACCTCAAATCAGTGTTGGTACATGCTTTTTTATAAAACTCCTACGCAACCGAAAAAAAATAGGTTTGAACAACCTTCTTTGATATTCGAGTAAAATTTCAGTGGGATTCGTTCATTAATGTCAGATTGGCAAACATTTATTTACGGCGCGAAAAGTCTGCCCGAAGATTTTTGCGATGGAGGATCATTAAAAATGATGCTCATTGTTTTCGTCAATTACCGTGGTGTGGTTTGACATGAATTCATTCCAGGGGATCAAATAGTCAATTAAGAAAACTATTCGCCATAAATTCGTTCCAGAGAGTCAAAGGATCAATAAAGAACAATTGTTGGTCGTTTTGAGGCGACTACGTAAAGCTATTCGTCATAAACGGTAAGATTTGTTTGCAGACAATTCATGAATTTTTCACCACGATAATGCACTTTGGTAAATTTTTGGCCAAACGCATTACAAAAGTAATCTCTTAGTCACCTTACTTGCCATTTTAAGCTCGATGTGACTTATTCCGTTTCCGAAACTTAAATACATATGTCCACGGTATCACATGTGGCACCGTCTTTTTGAAACCATATGTCAACCTAGTCCAATTCTTGCATTTTGTGCAAAAAAAATCGATAATCATCGCACGGTGTCTTTCTCCATTGCCTGAAACGTTGCAATTTACATTATTTCTGAGAAAGAATGGTTGAATTATTCCGCTGGTCCACAAACCGCACCAAAAAATGCATTTTAAAGGTTGCATTGGTAGCTCTTGAACTGCCTCTTTAGACCATATTTGGCACTTCTGTTTGTTGACGTACCCATTGAGCCAGAGCTTCGCCACTGAATATAATTTTTCGATAAAGAAGTGGATCTTCATACAACTTTTCTAAGGCCCATTTACCACCTGTATTTAGTATGATATTTTGTATGGTTTCATACCGAGGTCCTTGCGTAAAATATTCCAGGTTATCAAATAACTCAAGCTCAATTGATAAGAACGGTGAAGAATTGACTATCGCGATTTTAATTGAAACTGGAAGATACAGCAGCAAGAATATCACGAAAATTTGGTCACGATACATTTAAAAGCCTGTTCGGTGGGTCGATTATGACGACCATAAAATGGGCGAATATTGATAAAAAATTCAATGATTTGCAAGCGGTGTTCTTTTGTTAGTCTATTCATGGGGAAAATGACAAACTTTACTGAGCATTTTTGGCTTTGCCACATGTTACATGTTACGAATCACGCGTGAGGTGTCAAAAAATCTACACTAAAAAACATATTTTTTTATGATATTTATAACAAATATCACCATTTTTGTCAGAAAACCATCTTAGAGTTTTGAATAGAGATCTTCAAAATAAAATAAAAAAAACATTAGAACGCCATAATATTGCCTTAAAACGCCATTTATTTAATTTAAATAAAAAATTTAATGAATTTAAATAATTTAATGTTTTTAAAAATTTTTTAAGCAACTAATAAGTTGAGTAATGATTTTTAAATTGTTTTAAAAATTGTTTTTTCACAGTAAAAAGTTAGAGGATACATTTATTTTTATTACAAATTTATTATATTTTTTATCCCACTCAATATTATAAAACTTGCATTTCTATTCAAACAGCTATTTTATTCCAAAAATTATAATTTTTATACCATAAATTTATAAATATCATATATATCAGTGATGATGTCGGATTTTGATGTCGGATGTCATTTTCGAGAGTACTTTTTTACAAAGGCAAATAGTACTTATTTATTGTTTATGGTACTTTTTATTAAGTAATGATATGTGAATAAATAAAAAATACTTTTTTAAATGTTATTATATTTATCACCCAAAAGAACAATAAGTAATCAGGGCTTTTTTCAGAACCCGTTAGGGTGTATGTTAGGGTGTCTCAACTTTGGGGGAAACAAAAAGTTATTATTGCCACCAACTTAAAAAAAACCTTGATCAATTCTAAGACGAATGCACAACCATTTTTTTTTTTTCTGTAACGATAGCCGCCAGTGAGCTAAACTATTTCGAAAAACTTCCAAAAACCATGTTTTTCGTAAAAATATTAGCTGGTGTAGCATTTACAAATAAATAAATGGTTGGAAATAGTAGTACTGAAGAAGATCTTACTAATTAATCGAAAAAATTTCAAATTTTTGCCGCTAACCAAAGATATTGCGCATTTTAATGAAAATGTTCGACTTTTTTTAAAAAAAAGTTCTTGTTCCAGGAACATTTCTAAAATCAACGGCAAATAATACGTGACTGGGCGAGAATTTTGGCAAGAAGTTTTTGACTTAGTTTTCAAAAATGATTTTTTTAACTCTTGACAAAATTTTAAGTAAAATATTTTAATATACCAGAGTACTTTTTTTGGCAAGAAGTTACTTGGGTACTTTTGTAGAGCAAATAGTACTCAAAAAAGTACTATTCCACTCAAAATATCATCCCTGATATATATATCCAGTTATACACACGAAAACCTCACGGAGCCACTCGGCTTTCACGTACAAGTCACGTTTTCGAAACTACCGAACTTCGGTAACAGTCAGTAATCATGTTATGCGCAAATAATATGTTGCACATTTTTTTGTAAACACATAATAAGACACAAATATTGCAAATTTCGGAGTACAATTTTTACCCTTTATTTTTCCTGTCAAACTGGTTTTGAAAATATATAAAAACAATATATCATGAAATCTATCCATTAAAATCTAAATATTATTCCTGATTTATGACTTCAAATGTAACACATATTAACATATTAAATATATGTTTACATATGTGCCGCATATTTTTATACAATATTGCTATAAAAATTAACCAAATGTGGTTTAAAAAGATTTTATATTTTTGCTTATAAAAATGTATACCAACCTGGTGTAAAAACATTTTATTCACTTTTCGTATAAAATGTATATCAACTTTGTATAAATTTGGTTTATACGATTTTATGGTATAAATTTTATAACATATTTGGTATGGATTTATATTTATACCAAATATTATCAAATTTATCCTCATATTTTTTACTGTGCGATAAAACATATTCTGGAGAAATGTATTGCTTACGAAACAACTGACGCCTCCATTCATCATACTCTGAAAATCATGCAGGTTTTCAAAATATAATGGTTATAGAAATGTCTACTATGCTAGCAAATTTCAACACTTCTAAGGCTGCGTTTATAGTGAACGCGATTCAGACAGGCAGGCAGACAGGCAGGCTGAAATCTGTGTGAAAAAACGAGATGCAGATAGCTATCTATCTCGCCTGGTAATGGTAAAAAAAATTTTCATTCACTTTTGCACCCTCTTGAGGTGTTGTCTATTTATAAAAAAAAAATCAAAAATTATGTAGTGAAAAGATCTTTTCCCAAATTTTGCACCCCATTTTGGCGATCACCCGGGGCGGACCGTTCCCCCCTCCCCATCCGCTACGCTGCTGGGCTGAGTCATGTTTTAGTATGGAAGAAGATGCTTGAAGCAAAAAAGGTGTTTGAGGCGAAAGCTGATGGTCGTCAACGAAGAGGAAGAGCCTGTCTACGATGGATTGGAGAGGCCGAGGTTGTCATGATCACCTAACTAAGTAACGTCAAGTTTATAATAATTAATAAATTAAATTTTTATTTCAATGGTCAAAAGAAAATTTGTCCAAAAAAAAACAAAAATCTTATTTAAAATGTAAATGTAAAAACCAAATGTAAATTTTAAGAAATTAGGGTGATATTAGAGTTAGAGTAAAAATCTTAATTTGTAGCTATTTTTGTATGAGATTTGTTAATATTTTACTATTTTAATGACGGGTGGATGTTGCTTATTTTTCTAGCATTTCTTGGTTTTGATAAACTGCACACATACATGCAGAGAAAACGCATGGTGGACATATGATTGCCGCAATATTAAGTTTTTTTAAGATGGAGGCAAACATAATCAAATTTAAATGTTTGACAGAACTAAGGCATGTACACGAAAAAACGTTTGCGCCCCGTAAAACTAAAAACTCTGGTTGCTGCAAAAAAAGACACAGTTTCGATAGTATCGTAAGTGTAGACGTAGAATCTACTTCTACTTTGTCTCATTGGTCCGATTTTTTTGTTCATTTTGTACGTATTTTTATTGATCTTCCGAAAACTAACAAATAAATGAATAACACTCAATTATGGACTACTTATCGAGGTCAAAACAAAGAAAAAGTTAAAAAGTAAGTATAATTAAATGAGCAAGCAAAAAGAAACAGCAAAACTTCAAATTTTTTCGATGATTTTGTTAAGTTTGATAGGTTGAGTTCATTGACTTAGTTGAAAAGAAGGCAAAGCAAATGCACTTTCCATTGGTGCCACTTTCGTCTCTGCCCGATATATAGTTTGCGAGCTACAGTCAGTTTAACTACAAATTTCAAATTAAAATTAAGACCCCGATTTTAAAAAATCGTATGGATACTATATTTCACACTAAGCACATGTCCTTTCCTCTCGTCTCTGTCTAATATTTAGTTTGCGAGCTACACTTTCGTCTCTGTTCGATGTATAGATTGCGAACTACACTTGCTAGTGCTAGTGGGATGTAGAATCCAAATTAATTTGCATTAAAAACAAAATTTTAAATTAAGAGTTAAATCTAACCGGATTACAGACCCATTTCGTTAAATTTGACAGATTGAGTTCATTGACTGAGTTGAAAAGAGGTTCATGACCTCTGGTTTCAAAATAGAACACTTAGTTAACTAGAACAGTAGTGCATACATAAACCCAATGCGAACTAATGCTTACAATGCTGCCAAAGCGAGCCAATCAGTTCGTGCAAAACTAAAGCATACAAGCATAAACAACGAAAGGAAAACAAAGAAGCAGCAGGCACATTATAAGTAGCTGATGATTGATTTTCTGATATAAAAACATGAATTTTTCTTCTTATATTTTACTAGTTTGTGACTTTAATATAATAGTGACAAAATCCAAAATTAGATATTCATTCAGCGCAGGATATATCTGATATTTTAGTATATATATTATCTTTGAACGAAGAGTATTAAAGGCTATAGGTATGCCCTAAAGTATTCGCCAAAAAGTTGCCTAATGACCTTGAAAAAATCTGTTAAAACGACCCCATGCAAACCGCGCTGTAAGACGTAATTCTACGACAAAAATATGCCTTTTCTATATAAAGTTGTTACAATCATTTAACCGACTTCATTGTAACCGTGATGTTTAAGAGCATGGCTGTAACCACGGCTGCCATTCTGAATTTTTATACGGAACCAAAACCAAAATTCATCAAAAAAACGACAAAAATGAAAAAAATAGGACCAATTTTTTCTGCCTTTGACTGGCTTACAAATATTTCTTGCAAAATTTTATTTAACATAATAATTACAAAAATAATTAAAAAGTAATTATTAAAAAATATGTTTTTTTAAGAATTATAAACTTATAAAAAAAGAAAATTACATTTGAATATTACTTAAATAAAAGAAAAGAAATAAATATTGCCATCTTCTTCATCTTGTGACAATCGATGACACTAGCTTGCATAAAAAATTAACGGTTTTACTCGAATAGTTTCCGAGATACTCTCAAAAACACATTTTTTGACACTGTTTATAGTTATTTGAGCATAATTCAGTAAATTTTCATCCGACCTGCAAACATTACACTTAATTTATAAAAAAACTATATCCTATTCCAACTGCTTGCAACTGATTTAAGCAGAGCAATGTAGTTTGAGTGAGTAGTGTACAAGTGACAGGTGTACAAAGTCAGAAAAAATGGATTTTGAAATTTTTTTTATGAAAAACAGTTTTCATATCTTAAAATTTTTTAGGGAAGATCATTATCTTAAAAACAATGTTTTATAAAAATTTGCCCAAATCGGATAAAAAATTTTAAAATTTTAAAAAATTCGGCGGCGAAAGGTCATGTCTACATTTTCATACATTTATGATTCTGGTCAAAAAATTCTTTTTTTGGTTATGGTTATGATTTTCCATCAGAACCATGAATACGTGAATAAAAATACGAATTCCGATTGAAGTATGAATATGATTTGAGGAAACTTTTGCCTACAATTTCTGCTAAATCAATGCCTTTCACAATTCATTTTAAAAATATGATCAAATTTTGGGATTTAATGGATCAATTTAAATTTAGTCATTATTAAAATAGGACGAAAAAGATCACCATTTCTGACTTTGAAACTCTATAACTCACTCCAATTACATTGTTTAGTTTTGATTTTCGTTGGAAAGAGAATACAATTATCTTTTTATATCCAATTTATGCAAGTTGGATGACCTAACATAAGTCTTAGAGATATGGTCAAATAACTAAAAAAAATGTGAAAAAACGAGTTTTAAGGATATCTCAAAAAAACTAATGATTTTCATTTTTTAAATCTTTGTCCAAAACTAAAATAGAGTTCGGCAAAATAGAGCAAGACAGCAATTGTTTCTTTGTAGCGTGGGAGTCTATCAGAACAGTGCTTATAAGTTTATTAATTTTTCGATACAAAAGCAATTCTTGTAAATCTTAATGCTTAAGATTTCATGCATAGTAAACGCCGATTCAGACAGGCAGGCTGGCAGAGTGTGTCAAAAAGCGAGATACACAGCTATTTGTATCTCGTTTGCTCACGCAGATTTCTGTCTGAATCGGCGATCACTATGAACACAACCTAAGTCTCAAAACTGTATTCCTAATAAACCTTTGCAAACCGATGTTTCGAAGAAATCGAACATGTAAAAGTACGAGTACGTTTTATTTTCTAAAGCAAAGAATCGATAGTGACATTTTTTTCTTTTAGAAAACAAATATAAGATGATCCGCAAGGAGTACCAATTTGTAAATTACCATTTTATTTACTACCAATTTATAAAAGGTGATTTCTTATTGAGTAGAACAAGTTAATTTGTTCTTGAAGTCTTGCGTCTAGTCAACACAAAGAATTGCTAGATGAATTTTGAGAGTTACATTTGATAATGTCGTTTTATGTTTGTCGTAAGTATGCTTTGTTTACAGTGTTTTATGTATTTGTACAGTGGTTTTAACCCTTATTCGGCACACTTATCTGGAATAACGTACTCGGAACACTTGGCTGCATATGAACTTCAGCAACAAAACACCGTCACAAAAAAAAAAAAAGACTACAGAATAATTATACTTAATTTTTAATGTGTATTTTTAAATAATACATAAGTTTTATAGGTCAAAAATTGTAATGTATATTTTATGCCAAAACACAAAAACACCGGGGAGTGTAAATGATCCAAATGTGCCGAATAAGGGTTTACATTAAATTTCAGCAAACAATTGAAGTAAAGCAGTCAACATTTTTGTGCAATTATTTTAACTTTTTACGAAGTTAATTGACAAGAAAAGAAAGCCTCGATCAACTTAGTTTGAAATTCGTTGGTAGTAGTGTCCGACCGAATGTGAATTTTTGCCGAAGCCGATTCTTCGGCAAAATGGAAATATTCGGCCGAAGGCCGAAGCCGATTGACAAAAAAATGTTTTCAAGTCAAAAATATTATGAAATGTATTCTTTGTTTTTGTCATATATTGATTTCAGTACAAAAAAACGTAATGAAATAATTATATTTGAATTAAATGCAAGAGTTTGTCCACATAATTCAGATGTTTCTGTAATTGATTTATTGACGTCAGGATAACGTAGAAACATATTTTATCAATTTTCGACCCAGCCGAAAAAAGCTACTAACTGATACTAACTGAAATCTGGCAGAAAATTTCTAGCTTTAACTCGGCTTTATAATTCAGTCGACAACAAAAGCAAAAACGTAACAATTCAATTCATAACAAATGCTATATTTATCAGTTGAATAAAATTTTCAAAAACCGAACACCAACTCATGAAAGAACAGAAAAGAGAGAAAAACAAAACAAACAACGGAAAATGTTTCAAATGTGGAATTTTGAACAGAGTTCACTGAATGATTCAAAAAAATTCTAGAAACTTATAAAAAAACCTGTAAATCAAAGTAATATCGTCCGATTATGCCGATTGCCGAAGCCTAAGCCGAATAATCGGTCGGACACTAGTTGGTAGTAATGAAGCAACACATTCAGCGAATGCCAAAAAATTATTCAAAGGGTTCGAATCAGGTGTTGGATCTTTCTAAGAACAAGATCGTGTAAAAACGGCATAATCGGGACTAGCATGCATTCGTTTTTACTTGAGTATTTATGAGTCAAGACAATTTTTTCCCACTCAAACCTTATTATTTGACGGAAGCTAAAAAAGATCAGTGCTGAAAAGAGCGGGGTGGTTTATAAGTGAAAAATCTACGCATATGAATACTAAACAAAGCAGCAATTGACTTTTTTTGGTTTTCAGAGTTAGTACAACCCGATACAAGTTGTCCGAGGACGGATCATATCCAATCAAATGGTTGCTAGTTTTTTCTTAAAAACCGATCATGCCACTTGAACAACAAAGTACTACTAATGCTGAATAGTACACAACTATTTATTTGGTTAAAGTTTTCAGGATATCGAGGGAAAACCAACCGCCGAAGGAAGATCACGACAAAGTGAACTCTCGAACATAAGCTCAAACAAAAGCATTTTTGAACTCTCAAAATGTGGAATTGATCTGTCATCACCTCACATCTCCAACTTGTACTCAACGACATCTTCTTGTTCCCTCACAACAACACAAACAAATTGGCCATTTTAGCCCTTGAGAGGACTTTGACCGAGCTTCTTATGATCAATTGTGTTGTGTGTGTTATTAAATGTTTGCACACAATTGACCGAGAACTGGACCTACATGTTTTATGCCGACTCCGAACGGCTAAAGTTCATGTTCTCAAGAAGCTTTACATGACATTATTTACTCTCTGAGGTTTGCCATTGTCTGCAGAGAAGTGGTGACCGATCAGAAAAATTTGTTAACCTGAATGCCACGGTCACCACTTTAAGAAAAAAGAAAAATTGCCCCTCACAATTTTTTAAATAACAACATCAGATTGGCAAGACTCTTTCGAATATAGGTACAAACGAATATAAATAAGTGTTGATCATGTTGGTTAATTTTTTGAAGCACAATAAAACCATTTTCACCAATAAGCCAATGCTTTTTGTTATGAGGTGAAAGAATACAAAGGCAATTCTCGTATATTCTAAAGTTTTTATACCAAACTACAGAGAAATGACAATGAAAACGGTAGTTTCATTCAAGAATAGAAGAGAAACACTGTTTTATAAATAAAGCCATTTTATCAAGCCTTCTTTGCCTTCCTAACATCTGCCACTATTCAAAACTGAACTTTTTTGATTAAAAGTACAAATCAGTTAAAATATCAAGAAGTAATAGTTTAGAATAATCTGTTAAGCATTCCATTGAATTTTTTTTATAGAGAATTCAAAAATAAATTGTGTTTTCTTTATGCATTCGTATTTAAGGGGACGTGACACCTTCAAACATTTATTATTTTATTGTTTTAAAATGCGCCAAGTTGAATAGAAAATAAGATATCTATAGATAGATAGATAGATATATAGATAGATTTTAATCAGATATATTGCTACAGGAATTTTTTTAAAAAATCACTATCGAATTTTTTTTAATCGATCATACTGAAATTTGAAATATGTTGTTTTACACTTGTCGATGCATGGAATGAACTACGAACAGAAAAATCGGTTCTATAGTTTTTGAGTTTTTGGCCAAATTTTGTCCAAAAATCTTGACAATTTTCGAAAAAACGCCGCCATTTTGTTATTTTTAAACCAAACTTGTTTCTTCAAGTTCATTCCATGGCGGTTTTGATGCTGATAAAAACCCCGTTATTTGTTTTTTTTTTCGATGTTCCAGTGAGTTGTAAACACGCCCGCCATGGTTTTTTTATGTTTTTTAAAATAATTCCAGTAGCTATATATGTAAATAAAAAAAAATCAAAAAGCATTTTTTTTTTGTGTAATTTTTTTAATAAAAAATATATATATAATTTTTCAAAATGATATCTTGTTTTTTATTCAACTTATATGCATTTTAAAATATTAAAAGAAATTTTTTTTTGAAGGTGTCACGTCCCCTTAAGTTTTAAATGTTCTAAAATAAAGTGAATGTGTTACTTGTTAGACAAAAAAAAAATAACTAACAAAATTCATAATTAATACGATTTAAAGTTACTTACCGCTGCTTCTGTATCGCTCATTTCAAACGATTTAAGTTCTTATGGCTTTCTATTTTTATTTCTTTAAAGTAACTTTGCACTAGTTTAATGGGTTTTTCCCAAATCAATGTAAGATAATTCTACAGCGAAAACAAACACAAAATAAATTACATTTTAATTAAAACTTTTTAATCAACAGACAAATCGATAAAATTGTCAAAATACGAAACGTAATAAAAACAAAAGACATAAAAATAAAAACAAAAATAAATGTTGCATCCGATTGAAACCAGCAAAAAGTTCAAATCCGCACGTTGCACTGACGAAATGCACCACTTACTTCACAACCGCGTCGTGGTAAAAACTCTTTGTTTTTTACAAACTCTTCAAAGACACATTAACAGAGGACGTTTAACTTAGTCGAACACTGAATTACGTGTGAAATGCTCGAGCTGTGCCAACAGCAGTCGAGCTAAAAAGTCAGTAACTCTTCCCACCTTAGTTTTTTGTATGAGCGTTTTGTTCGTGCAAGAAGTAACAATAACAAAACAACTACAACAACAACAACAACAACAACAACAACAACAACAAACAACAAAACAAAACTTATGCGCCTTTAAGAAAACTCTTCAATGAAGAAAGTGAAAAGGACGCGGCGTCGCATGACATACAGACGATTTCCTACCGACTAAAGTGAGGACGGAAGCAGTTGGAGCCTCCAGCTTTTTTCAAATGAAAACAGAAAGGAAAACAATTAGCATCGTTTATTCCGTCGGCAACAATGACCGTACTTGGGGTATGTTGTCTAGGGAGCTAAGTACCTCCAAGAGTTCTAACATTTGATCTGACTAGTTTTTGTGTTCATATTTATACCTATTTGTGGTGCTGAAGAGGGATTTTCGATACTTTGGAATAAGAACAGATTTTGATAAATTTAAGATTAGTTTTATTATACCAGATTTACCAGATTTTTACAAAAGACGCCAAAAACTTGAGCAGTTTTGAAAAATACGCAAACTATTTTTTTACAACAAAAAGGTCAATACTTCGATTTAAAACTAATCAAGAACAATCAACGTGTTGATGTTTTCAGATTATGAAAAAATTCTTGAAATTTATGAAAATCGTTTAATTCTTGTGATTAATTATGTTAATACTTGCTTTCATATAGATAACTCAAATTTGATTATGTGCAAATTTTTCAAATTAAGTTTGAAAAATATTTTTGTTTTTTGGCTATCACACCTTATATTTTTTTTTTTTTTGACAATTTAAAAACTTTTATCGTACGAATATTTTTTGAAAAAGGCTTAATATGATTTGTATGTACCTTAATATAATATGAGTAAATTAAGTCCAATGGTATCTAAGCAGTTTTTACTACTAAATGCGGGTTTAATTAACTATTTCATACTATTTTTTATAAATAAACATGTGTATTAAACCTTTATTTAAAAAAACATAAAATATAAAAATTATGGGAATTCGGGATTATTGATTTTTGAGCATTCATAATGCTCAATGATTTTTTATGCTAAAACTAAAGAAAATTATTTATTTTCAAATTGACTTTGAATATAATTTAGACTTGATAGAAAAAAAGAGTTACTATCAAAACGATTGAGCTCAAGAGATTTTTAAAACTCCGATTTAGTTCTTCTTTTTTATCCGATTTAGTTCTTCTTTTTTATCAGTTAAATAAAATTGTTTTTGAAACTATTTCAGAAACAAAAATCAGATATTCTGACAAAGCAACTTTTCATACAGAGAACTTTTTATGGGCATGTACATTAGGGTACTTTATGCACCTTATATGAGATTATGTCTACGCACATGCATTTTGCCAAATTAACGTTAAACAGAAAGTTTTTCACTGGCTTAATTTCTTGTATAGAAAACACTCACTAAAATCCAAAATAAAGAACCAGCCAGTTTACATTTCATCAAAGAAAATTTAAACGCTTTGGTTCAAGAAACTAATAGTGGGTCAACAATACGTCAAGTAAATCAACTGTGATTGGAAAAAAGGCGTAACGAAGGGTATTTTAATTTATAACATGTTTTCTGACCTCACAAGTAAAAGCTTGTGTAGAAGTATAGAGTAAAAGAAGCAAAAGGAAATACTTGCACAGAATTAAAGAATGTACAAAAGGAATGTCCGGATTTCTACCGTTATTCTTACTTGTAACGAAAAAATTAAATCTGTCCCAACCTCTAAAAGTTAACATTTGGTATGAAATTTTATGAAACATATATAATCAAAACTGTATAATTTAAGATCAAGTGCTTCACTTTCCAAGTTGTTCTTTAAGTATTTAATATTATTTCATCAAACTCAACAATTCTGCTTTTTATTTAATTAAAATGTAATTACTTAAGAAGAACAACACTATATTGAAAAACTTTAAAAAAATTCATTATCACATATGGAATATCGATATTAATATCTATCTATATATTTCTATTCGTCTGTATTCCGAATGAAAACTTAAATAACGTCTTATTGACATAATATTTTTAATACTTTTAACTTGCGCTTTGAAATATTTTTATTTACAAATGTCAGTGAAGGTTTAACAGAGTAGTGAGGGTTTAAGTGACTAAACCTTCTAAAAATCCATGCAAGGGTGGCGTGACATAACCCCAAGACAATATATTTAGTTATAATATATTTATACGAATTGAAATTTAAAACTATGTGTTTATGAAATAATCATATTTCAGTTCGATACAATGTCGCTAAAATGTCCCACAACCATATTTTAAATTAATATTCTTAATAGAAACGGGAACACAAAACATAACGGACTTAAATAATGCAGGTTCACTTTTGTAATTAGAAATAATTCCTTTATATACAAATACACTCAGAAAAATACCAACTGTAATATTAACAGTCGACCGTTGTTATTTCAAAACCCTGTTAGATTAAACGATTTGCGTTCAGTTAACAGTTTTCTTTGTTGAATGAACATTTCAGAGTGTTTTAGTCGAGAAATAAGACTTGAAACTCGTTTCGAATAACTTGAGTTTTCAAGTAACTCGAACTTATTCGATCATCAGTAGTAATACCCAGTTAAAACGTTGAAAACATGTGAGAGAAAATGAGTTATTCGAAAAACCGAATTGCTCGAATGGACATCGGGCCGAGTTGCACTTCTCACGAACAAGGTACATAATTTCACTGGGGAAAAGTTTTGGCTTTTCTAAGAGAGGCAGTGGCACCTCTGTGGCTTAAAGCCACCAATCACTACCATCATCACGTATAAGTGACAAAGTACAAGGCAAGTACTACTTCCCACGTTACTCGAATCTGTTATAGCAGGTGGTTTCATAGCAAATGTCGGATTTTAAAGGGTTAATAAAAACCAGGTTATTTTCAAAGGCAATGTGTTTATTCCTGTAAATTTTCACCGTTTACATTTATGTTAACATATTTTTAAGACGCAATTACAGCGTTTTGGCTGGAGTAGCGCTGTTCTTGAAAGTAGTTTTTTAGATTCCGGAAAAGATGAAAATCTGTTGGTGAAAGGTCTGGAAAATATGGAGAGAGAGCCAAAACTTCGAAATGCAATTCCTGTAGTTATGGTACAATCATACGAGAGACATGCGGTCGTGCGTCCAACAAAATTGTTTCATTCCTGTTTACCAGAGAGGGCTGTTTTAAACGCAATTTCGACTGCATTTCGTCCAATTGTGTCGTTTTGTCAGAATTCAAAAAGAAATAGTGAACAACGTCTTCAGAAGTTCACTAAACAGTCACCATGGCCTTACTAGGGTGCAGTCCCGCTCTTACCTGGTGGCTGGGCGCTTCTCCGCAATCCAACCTGACGCAGTCCTGAACGTTTTCTTCTTTTCTATTATATTGGATCAATTTTTCGTTACACGTGACAATTCTCCTCACAAAAGGTTCCCAACGACTACTACCTCTTCAGATTCTTGAGATAGTTTATTCCTGGAAACCTTTTTTTGTCGAATGAAATAGCAAATTCAGCCGTTAAATAGAATTTTTCACGCCTTCCGAAAAATCATTAAAAAAATCGTATACAATCATTGAAGGATCATTGCAATAAATGTGTTGAAGTTATTCAATACATTCAGGGGAATAATATTGAAAAAAAAACTTATTTCAGTTAATATGCATTTAATTTTTCTATCATACTTTTTAATCAACCATTTGACTTAATTAAAATGCGACAGCAGGTAAAAACAACGTGATTCACAAAAACTCCTTTGAGCAGATAGTTCGTATATGTGACAAATTTGAGCAAAATCCATTCGTATGTTTTAAATTGTCTAAAAGTCAAACAAACGAATAAGAAAACACATTCAACAAAAAAGGTACACAATACTTATGATTTTATGATTTTATATTAACATTAACATCTCGATTGGTCCAATAACCAACTACATAAGTCTCATGAACTATTCATGATATCAATGTACAAAATACACAAACGAAACAAGTAAAGAAAGTCTAAAGTCAGTCTAGCCCGACTATGAAATACCCTTAACCTACTTTTTCAAAATACAATAATAGTATTGAAAATGGGCGTGTCGGTGAGCGAATAGTGCAGATCCTTCAACTCATTTGACTATGTGAACCGAGTTTCATCCAATTATCTCAACTTCTTCCTCTTATCCTGTGTTTACGGACAACACACAGACGGACGAACATAAATAGCTCGACTCACGAGGTGACCCTGATCAAGAATATATACACTTTTCTATACCGGACTCGCTTCGTTCTATGCATAACAAACGTTTGCACAAAGTTAATATAACCTGACCTTTCAGGTTTAGGGTATAAAAAACAACAAAAACATGAATATTTCATATGCCTAGTGTTTTAAGTTGATACAGTTTGTATACAAGGTACACGAACCAATAAAACATTTCGTAAAAGCCATGAAAAATGCAAGGGCAACATGAATCATTCATAATTTTTTTGAATTAAATTCATTAAAATCATGTACAAATACGAGGAGAACAAGAACAGTTCATGAGACAAATGTATATTAACCGAAACTCAAATAATCCATGTACAAATACAAAAGGGCAACAAGAATAGTTCATAACATAATATAATATAAAATAATTTTTTAACGTTCAGCTGCGTGTCCGCACTAGAGTCAGCGTGAAAACATTGTTTTTGTGGCTAGCAACAAGATGATTTAAAAACAAACGAATCCAATAGTTATTAATAAGTACTTATAAGTAGTGGCTGGGACGAATATTTCAGTGGAAGTGTGCTAGACTGCCATGGACGTGGGTCATGGACGTATCTGTCATGGACGTATCTTGGCTGTGTAAGTAGAAAAAACTTGAATTTAATAATTGAAATTCTAATTAATTTTCATTCAATTTCATTGACTTCTTGATTAAAAATAACCTTCAAAATAAGTTTGCTTACAATCTTGAAAAAACATGTACATTTATTTAAAAAAAGAACAAATTATTTTAAATAAAATTAATTCTTTGGTGTTCTTGATGGTGATTGAACCTATGTTAGTCGAGTACTTGAAGCAAAGGTCAACGCACTTGAATATTCTATAGACCAGCTAGGTCCGAACGAATTTATGAGGTGTCAATTGACTCCTTCCAATGACAACGCCATGTAAATGACAAAGTCACCAGTTGGTTTTGTATGTTGGTGGCAGAACTAGGACCAGTAAATATCCCTTGGAAATATTTTTGCAAAACTTTTGCAATATTAGTGAAAAAGATCTCAACAATGAACTTAAAAAACTTATTGTATTTTCTAAAAAATTTATATTTTTATGAAATTTTCTAAAAAATGGGCAAAGTGAAAATACTGCGCTTACCTTAACGGCTGGTTTGTCCGCGGAGTTATAATTATAAAACTTATTCTTTAACTCTTTTTGTAACTAAATAGTTATAAAACTCGTTATATATCAAATTGTATCGAACTTTAAACCTCGTTATAAATAATCTAACCGGTCGTAAATGTTTTATTGAGCAACAATATCTTCTCAAGTATTTGTCAAAGAAACTCCAAACAATATAACCGATGTTCTCTATTCTAGTTTAAAATATAACGGCAATGTCTTAAATATTTCTTCCAACAAAGCTTATCCACATCGATGCAAGAAAGTTTGAAAAGTGTGACCATGTCAGCTGATAACTGCCAAACATAAATGTTAATAAGTGTGACCTTTGTTTAGTTTGTATCGTTAAAGTTAATGGTTTTGACACAAATACTTTTATTAGAACAAATTTATCTATACGTTAAAGCATAGAGTTGTTTGTCTTCTTAAACATTCCAATGTATATGTGTCCTTATATCTATTTTTATAACCAAAAGGACATTCGCACATTTTCTTTACCACTCAATCAAAGGTTCATTAAATTGCAAGCAACTTTTGCCTTAATTGTAATAATAATCAAATGCTTGAATTCAAAGCCTGCCTAGCTAGCAAGCAGTATCGCAACTTAATGTTAGCAACCATTTGGGCATATCAGCCAACCCCCCACCCACCCACTTTCTAACACGTTCATTTTTGTGGCAATTGAATTCATTGCAAAAGTTTTTCCGTGTCTGTGTTGCAGTCATGATTATTATCAACAACTTTTTTTTCAGCAAGTTTTTCTTTTGAATTCCTTTGTGCTGCATTATGCACTGAGAAATGTGCGGAAACAAAACAGTTTTGGTAACAAAATTATTCTTTTTTTAGCCGCTTAAGTAAAGCTTTTTGATAGTTTTAATTAATTCACTGATTTACACACTTTTTGCAAAATTATTTCTTCATAATGGTTTTCTTAACGAAAGAAAAAGTTCTTTAATTATTTCACAATAATTATAGAGTTAGCAGTGATCACCAGATGACTTTTTTAAATTAAAAAATAATGTTTACTTTCAAAGAAAAAGTTCATTTAACTATCAACATTTTATAAACTTAAACTCAAGGTATCAAAAATCTCTTATATTAAAAAAAAAAGTTTCCAATTTAAACAAGTAAAGAAAGTCTTAAGTCGGTCTAGGCCGACTGTAAAAAACCCTAAACCTACTTTTCCAAAAAACTAATTTTAAATGGGCGTGTCCGTGGGCGGATGAAGTCTATATTTTATATGCATTTAAATGTTAAAGAAAAATTTACACATACCAAGTTTTCTTCCTGTAGCTAACAGTAAATGCCTTTATTCTGCTTTCGCTATGGGAGGTGGGCGTGTTCATGGACGGATTACTCACAATTTTTGAAGACACCTTAGTTTTGTTATAAAAAAAATACATACAACGCCTTCACGCCTTCTATGGTTTAATACCAACAAAATGTTGGAACCTAGATGGACACGTGATAAAGAAGTAAACAAAAAGCGCAACAACAAAATCTTTGCAGAATCAATGCAGTCAACTTTTTGAAATTCTGCGACTAGCAGAAGAGTAGAAAAACACTGCTTTGATTAGTGAAAAGTGCATCGGAATTCCATTTTGGTTTTGCGGCAGTTGCATTTATTAGCTTCTCAAAGTTAGTGGACTGCATGAACCACCAGAGACTACTGATGAGTCGGAGTAGCGTCCGACGAAACCATGGTATAGTCCGCTAAGAATTTTGTTGTTGTAGCAAAACCTGTTACTTCATGAATTATTTGGCATTAAAAGCTCAAAATATAATTCTTAAAAAATATGTTTTTTAAGAATTATAAACTTAAATAAACAAAGTAAACTGCCACAATTTTATAACTCAAAACAAAATCTTATTTATTCAGTTTTAAACTTTTTGGGTTGTGTGAGAGATAGACGTGTCCGTGGGCGGATGACGTTCATTTTCCAAAACCATCTTAGTTTTGTCATAAAAAACATACGTGCCAAATTTTATCTCTGTTGGTTAAACATAGGCTTATTACCAAATTTTATTGTTGTAGGTTAATTATGAGCTTATCTATGCAGTTTTCAATTTTTACGTTGTATGGTAGGTAGGCGTGTTCGTGGGAGGATGATGTCTATTTTTGAAAACCATCTTTGTTTTGTCATAAAAAACATCCGTCCCAAATTTTACCTCCGTAGGTTAGACAGAGGCTTATTTATTCCGTTTTAAATTTTTGAATTGTATGGGAGGTGGGCGTGTCCGTTAGCGGATGACACACATTTTTCGAAGACATTTTTGTGTTAATACAGAGCACATACACACCAAATTTTATTGTTGTAGATGAGCTTATTTATGCAGTTTTCAATTTTTGCGTATACTTTTATAATATATAAATATACATATATAGGTACTTTTATATTATATCAGTTATATTCGCAACCCTTTAACTGCGCTTAACATTCTGGCTACAATAAGTCTTTGCTGCAGTGCTCCTGTGCTTCTACCGATAACATTCCTACAAAAAATTTGAATTAGTTAAAACAAGTAAAGAAAGTCTAAAGTCGGTCTGAGCCGACTATGAAATACCCAAAACCCACTTTTCAAAAAAAAAAAAAAAAATTTATTGTAAATGGGCGTGTCCGTGGGCGGATGAAGTCCATTTTTCCAAACCATCTTTGTCTTGTCATAAAAAACATACGTGCCAAATTTTAGCTCTGTAGGTTAAACACATGCTTATTTATTGCGTTTTCAATTTTTGGGTTGTATGGGAGGTGGGCGTGTCCGTGAGCGGATGAAGTCCATTTTCCGAAGACATATTTGACATATTTGTGTTGGTATGAAACACACACATACCAAATTTTATTGTTGTAGACTTATTATGAGCTGAGTTATGCAGTTTTAAATTTTTGCGTTGCTTGGTAAGTGGGCGTTTCCGTGGGCGGATTCCAAAACTATGCAATAGTGCAAATCCTTGGGTTCATGACTATGTGTACCAAGTTTTATCCAATTATCTCAACTCCTTCTTCTTATCCTGTGTATACGGACAACACACAGACGGACGGACGGACATAGATAGCTCGACTCACGTGGTGACGCTGATCAATATATATACTTTTCTATACCGGACTCGCTTCGTTCTATGCGTTACAAACGTTTGCACAAAGTTAATATACCCTAACCTTTCAGGTTTAGGGTATAAAAATAGTAAATAATTTTAAATATCCAACCAAGTGGCAAAAATTGCATAGAGCAAAAAGTCTCTACCATGAACTAAAACGTTATCGACTTTAGGAGACCTGGTCCACCAAACATATTTTATTAAAAAAAATTAAAAATTAAAATAAAATTTTACACCATCTGTTGGGTGAAAGGATTAAACGAAATATGATCCAAATCTTTCTTTTTCATAAGAGTTAAATCTAACGGGATCACAGACCCATTTTGTTAAATTTGGCAGTTTGAGTTCATTGACTGAGTTGAAAAGAGGTTCATGACCTCTGGTTTCAAAATAGTATACTAGAACAGTAGTGCATACATAAACCCAATGCGAACTAATGCTTACAATGCTGCCAAAGCGAACCAATCAGTTCGTGCAAAACAAAAGCAATACAAGCATAAACAACGAAACAAAAAGAAAGAAAGCAGCAGGCACAGCTAAGCAGCTGATGATTGATTTTCTTATATAAAAATATGAATTTTTCTTCTTATATTTTACTTTTTTGTGACTTTAATATAATAGTGACAAAATCAAAAATTAAATATTCATTCAGCGCAGGATATATCTGATATTTTAGTATATATAATATGGGAGGTGGGTGAGTTCATGGACGGATTACTCCCAATTTTTGAACACACCTTAGTTTTGGTATGAAATACATACATACCAAATTTAATTTCTCTATGACAAACATAACCTTACTTATTGAGTTTTAAGCTTTTTAGGTTGTATGCGAAGTAGGCGTGTCCGCAGGCGGATGACATCCATTTTTCAAAACCATCTTTGTCTTGTCATAAAAAACATATGTGCCAAATTTTAGCTTTTTAGGTTAAACACAGGCTTATTTATTGCGTTTTCAATTTTTGGGTTGTATGGGAGGTGGGCGTGTCCGTGAGCGGATGAATTCCTTTTTTAAAGACATGTTATTAAAAACTCAATAAATAAGCTTATGTTCAACCTACTGAGATAAGCTTTGGTATTAATGTTTTTTCTAACAAACCGAAGATAATTTCGAAAAGTTGGCGTAATCCGTTTACGAACACGCACACCTCCCAAACAACCCACAATAGGAAAAATATAACAAAGGCATTAATATGTGAGCTACAGGAATAAAATTTGTAATTTTTATAAATTTTTGTAAATTTTCCATCAAAATGAAATGCATATAAAATATGGGATTAATCCGCTCACCGACACGCCCATTTTCAATTTTATTATTGTATTATGAAAAAGTAGGTTTAGAGTATTTCATAGTCGGGCTAGACCGATTTTAGGCTTACAAAAATCAAGTTAAAAAATGAGCTAAATCGAACAAAAACCACTTCTTCCTCTTCTACAAAGTGACAATCGAAAATGTGAAATCCTCTTAAATTCTACAAAAATTAATCGAATAACCTGAAATTTTACATATAAAGCCTAGTGCTATGCTCGAAAAGTTTGACAGATATTTTGTTGCGAACGAACAGCTGATAAATTTCGACAAGAAGTTAATAAACAGTCAGAATTTATTAGAGGGGAAACAAAAATCATTTAAGTTCTTTAATTTTTATTATTTCTGATTATATAAATACAAAATAAATATTTATACACGTATGCATATCGATGATGTGCTTTGTTGTGGAGCAGGACAAATCATTAGTTTATGTGGTAGTCTGCCAGCTGCGAAGTTTTGCGACCGCCAACACCGCGGAAAGTATAATTTCAATATAATTTCAAATATAATTTCAATAAGAAACATTGCTCTTTTGTTTGCACTTTTTTCTTAAATGAAATGGCAACTGTCTCTTTTCACGGCAAAATAAATGGTCAGTTCAATTAAATTGCCGTGAAAAAAATGTTGCTAGATGTATGTTGCGGAATATAGTACGAGATTTTCGTCAGCGAAGCATAGTACAGCTTTGACGAAAAAGTTGTGAAATGTTCACGCTTGCTTCACAGCTGTCATTTTTTGTACGGAGATTTGAGTGAAATTTCACGTGAAGACGAACAGAGTACTATGCTTAAGCATTAATTAAAAATGAAAACCACACCTACCTCATATGCCACCAGATTAATCTATAAAAAAATAAATTTGAAATAACTTGCAAATTATCACTTATTCTGTTAATTGCAATGTATACGCTGAGTTTTAAAATCGGTTAAATCGAATGCAATTTCTCGCAGCTTCCATAGTATGAAGCCATGAGACAAATATAATGTGACGTCATGAGAATATCAAAACCTTCAAAAATTCCAAAAATAAGTTAATTGAATTGATATATTGACACATAATTTAGATTTGACATTTTAAATGTACTCTTAATTTTGAATTTAAAATAATTGGATGAAATCTGCGTCTATCCTCGAAAACAACTAACATCATCAAAAGACTAAAACTTAAATATCTTCGAATATACTTCATTACGATTATGGGAGTATTTTACTTTCGGACAAGTCGAAGATTATTCTTTGCTAGCTTTAATTGTATTTCAAGAATAGATTGGTCGAAAGTTAGTTGTAGAATCGTTATATTTTAATTTAACTTTACAAAAATTGAAGCAGCCAGCTTTGAACTCCACTTTACAAAATGAGTACGTGGTTATGGATAAATGGTTACGTTCTTAACAAATGCCTTTGTAAGGAGACGACAAAATTTTATAAGTTTTATATATTTTGCCCTCATTAGAGAAAACTAAAACCGAATTGAAATCGTACCAATTTTGTTCTTGTTCTCATGGTTTTACATGATTTTACTTACTCGCTGAGGCTTCCCATATCTGTAGAGAGGTGACGGCCGAACAAAATAATTATTTTTATTGATGAAACTGGGGGATCTGACATCTATTGTCAAATGGAGAATTGAACTCGGGCTACCGTAGTTTGCCGCACGCCACACACTTAGCATGCAAAGAAATTGTTATGTTTTATGTTTTAATTTTTTCTTGAAATTATTCGTCAAAAAGTGAAATAACTTTTTAATTCTATCACTAAACATCCTTTTTCTTTTTGATACAGCCTACAAGCTTTGTAAAACTTAGTTTTTTCAAACAGCATTTTTTTTTAAGCTTTGAACCAAGGATTCCACGTGTCAAACCTAATCAATCAAGCAGATAAGTAAGAGAGAAAGAGAAACAAGTGTAGAAAGTTGTATGTGCGGCAGTGCGCTATATCATCATGCGAATTTGAATCTGAGGCAAGTGTTCGAGTTATTAAAATCTCATTCCACAAACATCTCTACTACCAACTATAACTTCCAAAGTCGTAATATTGATGAATTTTTTTTTCAGTTGATTAGAAATGAGGAAAGAATTAAAAAAAGGTAAAAGCGTAGGACCATGTCTTGACCGTGTTTCAAACCCAGAACCTCTGGGTTGGCAGTAAAGCACGCTTACCACTCGACCGACTACTGAGGCCCCATGATTTATAAAAGAGTTTCTGAAACTTGAGTCCACAAACGATAAAAGCAAGCTTTTTTTATAAAATTTAGTTTTCTCTTAGCCCTAAGATAACGATTTATAAAAACTTTATATTATTATCTTTGCTTTTTTTTCATGCAAACAACAAAGAGAACATACTTTTCAAACTATTTTAAAATATATAAAAATTGGTAAAAAGCACTAATGTTCCATGACACGTACGTCTATCATATAAAATTCATATCTTATCAAATCGGTAGTTAACTGTTTTTACACAATTACAAAGTTCATTCACAAATACATTTACAACACCTGCACAGAGACTTCTATAAATAACCATTGTGCTTTATTTATATCAAAAGGAAATCGAGTGCAACTGGTCAGCGACTATCACGCAATTGCATTAATTTAATGCATGCAAAAACAACATTTTTATCGATTTTATCCAACCGAGGGCAATAACACCAAAATTAACTGCAAATTTATGCTAATAAAAAAATAAAAGTATAAAAAATGTTGCAACCCTTGGTTTAAAAAAAAAAACAGCAAAATATAACTAAAAGCAATTTGAAAGTTGCAACCGAACAAAAGGCGAAACAATTCAAAACGAACACTTTGTAATGCGGCCTGAATAAATTTTACTGGAACAACAATAAAAAAAAAACAAAATGTTAACGTTACTATTCACTGCACGCACTGTCAGACCCAAACGTTCGAACTCAACTGTTTGTTTGTGAAAAAGGATTTCTTAGAAGTGGCTTTGAATTCCTTCTATATGATTTCTGCAAAGAATGGACAAAATGAAAAAAAAATAACAAATTACAAAAACCATAAGAAAAAAGGAAAAAAAAATCGTCCTTGCGCAGTTCACGGCAACTGCCGTCTATTGACATGTTCCTTCGATTAACTGAACCAGAAGCCGAGAAACCGCTACTATGGCAGTCGAACCCATACAAACAAACATAAACACACATTTCTTATGTACAACAAGCAGGCCATGCTTGTTTTGACTGATACGTCATCTTCGTATTTTGGCCAACAAACGTAGTAGACATGAAATAGTTTAGGCGTAGAAAAGTTTTCGACTTGATGTCGTTTTACTTTGTTTGTCTACAAATATAATATACTAATGCTTTTTATGCGACAGATATTTGTAGGTTGTTTATGCAAGCTTTAAGGTGAATTTTTGAAGGAACCGAAAAAACTTTAAGAAATCTTAAATGTTGCTTCTTTGAAATTAACTAGTAGTTAAGACCATAATGGTTTGTGTGTTGGAACTACAATTTTGCACAAAATGAATTGAGACAAGCTTAAAAGGCCCGTTCAAAACAATCTCAGCATGTATGTATCTATTCGTTCAATTATTGAATTTCGTTTATCAAGGGAGAAATTATTTTTCTATCTATCTTATAGACTTCTGTTCTGAGTAGAATCAGGATTCTGATATTTTAATACTACATGTTCGATAGCAAAATAAGCGAATTGGCCATTTCCGTCCTTCAAAAGACTTTGATCGAACTTCTTATGACAATTGTGTTGTGCGTGATATTAAATGTTTAATAATAGAGGAAAAACAAAAGTAAAAAATAAATACAATCGAACAAAAATATCTGCTTACAATTTTTATACCCTAAAACCTGCAAGGTCAGGGTATTTTAAATTTGTACAAATGTTTATAACACATAGAACGAAGCTAGTCCGGTATAGAAAAGTATAGATATTCTTAATCAGAGTCACTTCGTGAGTCGATTTAGTCCTGTCCATCAAAATGTCCGTCCTTCCGTCTGTGTGTTGTCCGTAAGCACAGCATAAGAAGAAGGAGTAAAGATAATTGCATGAAACTTGGTACACATGTTCACATTGACCCAAGACCGATACTATTTAATATTTTTGGAATCCGCCCAAGGACACGCCTACCTCCCATACGACCATAAAATAAAAATCTTTGTATAGAGGGTTGCATATAAGCTCCACAAATAACATTTGACACATATATATAATCTATCTAAATGAAGATGTACACAAAAAATGAGCGTGGTCTACCTTTTAACACGCCCACCTTCCATACAACCCACAATATTAAAAACACTATTTAAAAGTTCAAGGGAGACAAGGGGTAATCTTCACATGAAAACGTGTATGATTGCCTCAACTTGGCGAGGCCAGCATTATCCATGTCGAAATCGTCTCAAGTCGACTCAAAACCTCCAAATGGTGTCTCCTGGAAATGGCAAACTATCACCCGTTTAGTTGTTGGCTAATTTGAGCGGTGATGTCTCCTCTAAACTATAAACTTGAGGGGTCTCTACAAGACCTTAAAAATGGAATGTGCGTAGGCTTTGGGTCCCAACCACATTATAACTTCCCAATGAAAACTAAACCAGCCTCGGATATGAAACCCCACTACGTTGACGACCACCGCAAACGAAAAAGGGACAATGATTTACGGATATGCACCTGGAATGTCCGAACCCTTATAGGGAAGGTGCCACTGTCCAACTGGCGGAAGCCCTCGAAAAAATAAAGGATGACGTCACCGCCATCCAGGAGATGCGATGGGAAGGAAAAGGCTGCTCTTAGAGAGCAGACTGCGATATTAACTACAGCTGCCATGCGGAGAAGCGTGAATTTGGATGTGGATTCGTCGCCAGCTGGAAACTACGCCATCTTGTTTCCCGGTTCACACCTGTGAACGAAAGGCTGGCGATAATCCGCATCAAGGCTAAATTCTTGTACATAAGCTAAATTTGCGCACATGTCCTGACGGAGGAAAATAACGATGCTGTCAAGGACACCTTCTACGCGAGCCTAGAGGACGTATATGATCGCAGCCCAGCCCATGACGTGAAAATAGTTCCAGGCGATTTCAACGCGAAGGTCGGAAAAGAAGGCATCTTTGGCTCCACTGTCGGTCAGTTCAGTCGCCACGAGACCACTTCAAACAACGATCTAAGACTGATCGACTTCGCCGCGGCGTGAAAAATGGTAGTAAGTAGCACCAGATTCGAACACCTCGATATCCAAAAGGCAACCTGGCTATTCCTGGATCAAAAACGCGAAACCAAATTGATCATGTTGCGATCGACGGAAGTCACGCTTCAAGTGTACTGGATGTGCGCACATTTCGGGGAGTCTCTAAAACTGGTAGTAGCTTTGCTACACGAGGTCTGACCGACTTTAAAACTGGTACCACGGGTAGTCAGCGGCCCCTGGCTTTCGTCAGGCTGACTTACTGGGCTAGCCCTTGGGGGAGCTTCGTGGTGGTTGTGGTTTAGTACCCATTTCGCGGAAAGAGCTACCTTGCTCGGTGTGTGAGCTGCATTCTCAACTCGGGCGTCGTACTCCGCAGTACGGGAGAGGTGTTAGATAGGCATCCACCCAAACCAAGTTTTGCGACATGTCATCACAACATTAAGCTAATTTGGTTTCTTTTAACTCTCAAAGGGGCATTGGCCGATGTAATGTTTCGGTCCCATGCTATGGAGCACCGTAGACTTAAGCCTACACGGCAGGTGTCTACGCAAAACACTTTGATAGTTTTCGTTAGTTTTCGGCGCCCACAACCTCGCAACCAATGGTATAACCAGGAGTGTCACGACGCGACAGCAGCAAAATACGCCGCATATAAAAAGACGCTGCAGTCAGCTTCAACGCGAGCCATGCACGAAAACTATTGTGACAAGAGGAAGGAAGAGACATGTCTTTTCAGACGTAAAAAAGACAGCAAGAAAAACGTGAGCGAGAAAAAATTGAGGTGTACCAGGGAGAGGAGAATGCTTGAAAATTCTACCAACTTTTTAAGCGTTTAACCCAAGGTTTCAAGCACTAAGTGGATGCTTGCAGAGATGAAAATGGTGATCTGGTTACAGATACGCAGTGCGTATTGAGATTATGGAGGCAGCATTTTTCCAAAATGCTTGCGGGTGACGATTCCAACAATTCCACCCTTAGAGAATAAAGTCCGACGCCACAATCCACGATGATGGAGTGGAAATTCTAGCACCTAGCCATGACGAGGTTAAAGTTGCTATCAACCGACTCAAAAACAGCAATGTAGCAGGTGCTGACAGCCTTGAGCGGAAAGCATGCCCGACGATTGGAATCTCAGTGTGCTAGTTCCTATACTTAAAAAAAGAGACCCGACAATCTGCGCCAACTACCAAGGAATCAGTCTTACTTCTATCGCATTCAAGGTTCTTTCGAGCGTATTGTGTGAAAGATTGAAGCCGCATACCAAAACACTGATTGGACCTTATCAGTGTGGCTTTCGTCCTGGCAAGTTCACCATAGACCGGATTTTTACATTACGTTAAATCCTGTAGAAAACCCACGAAAACCAAATCGACACCCATCATCTCTTTGTTGATTACAAAACTGCGTTCGATAGCCCGATTCCGGATTGCCTGTACGCAACAATGTCTGAGTTCGGTATACCTGCAAAGTTGATAAGGCTCTGCAAGATGACGTTGAGCAATACATGCAGCTCCGTCAAGGTAGGAAATGACCTCTCCGAAACCTTTAATACCGAACGAGGTTTCAGACAAGGCGACCCGCTATCATGCGATCTCTTCAATTTCATCATGGAGGGGATCCTACGAAAGGCGGGTGTACATCAAAATGGTACCATTTTCTACAAAGGTGTCCAGCTCCTTGCGTATGCTGATGATATCGATATTATCGGCCGAACCAAGAGAGATGTTGCTGCTACTTTTGCCGCTATTGAAAAGGAATCAGCCAAAGTGAGTTTGACGGTGAACGAGGGCAAAACAAAGTATATGCTATCTGCAAATAGGGAAGCGCAGCGTCTAGGCTCCCATGTTACAGCAGGCAAACATAACTTTGAAGGTGTCAAGGAGTTTACATATCTTGGCACCGCCGTAAACAGCAACAACAATATCAGCCTGGAGATAAAGCGAAGAATAACAATTGCTAATAGGTGCTACTACGGGCTAAGTAAGCAATAAGGTTCCAGAGCCCTCTCTCGATCAACACAACTAACACTCTACAAGACGCTCATCATACCTGTGCTCTATGGCGCTGAGGCATGGGTGGTATCTCAAACAGATGCAGCCGCTCTTGGGGTGTTCGAGAGGAAAGTTCTTCGCAAAATCTTTGGTCCACTTCGAGTTGACGACGACTATTGCATTCGAATGAACCACGAACTGTACGAGCTCTACGATGACATTGACTTAGTCCAGCGTATAACAATTCAGCGACTTCGTTGGCTGAATTTACAAAGGGGTTAATGTGTGAGCTACTAAGATAAAACTTGGTATGTGAAAATAATATATCAAAAATTAGATGTGTTCACGAAATGGGCTTCATCTGCCCATGACCATGCCTACCTTCTATACAACCCTCAATATAAAATACGCTATTAAAAGGTTCATATTTAACCTAGAGAGATGAAACTTCGTATGGGAGCATCTTATATCAAAACTTAGGTGTGCACAAAAAATGGGCGTAATCTGCTCATCAACACGCCCCCCCACCATATAAAGCATATAAGTAAATCCTGTAATAATTCTTTAGGTATAAAGAATAAATGAATTTTGATAGGTAGTTAACAAACAGACAAATAGACAGTTTAAGTACTTTAATAAATATTTAACTATTATAGGAGCTATTCCAAAGTCGAGCTAGACCGTGTTTAGACTTTCTTTACTTGTTATAACTTAAACCTGTGAGGATATATCAACTTTGTGCAAACGTTTGTAACGCATAGAATTAGGCATATTTGTGCAACCTTTTGTAATTTTGAATATTTAAATTTGAATTTGAATTCACGAGCGACTTAAAAGCCCGCTTTTGCAGTATCATTTTATAATCAAAAGTTATTGCTACTAAAATTTGACATCAGATTTCCTTGAAATGGTGATGTTTTCGATATTATCGAGTTCAGAAAAATGAAAAATGAAAAATTAAATTAATCAGCGACTCTGAAAACCCCTAGTTCCTACCTACAAAACACAAC
The DNA here is from genome assembly GCA_958299015.1 of Tetanocera ferruginea. Lineage (NCBI taxonomy): Eukaryota > Metazoa > Arthropoda > Insecta > Diptera > Sciomyzidae > Tetanocera > Tetanocera ferruginea. The sequence continues at coordinate 75,007,055 of OY282642.1, forward strand.
TATAAAAAATTTATAATTAAGCTATGACTCAGACGATAAATAGGTCATTTATTAAACTTAATTCTTAGCTAAAAAATATGCTATTGAGGTATGGGGTCTGTAGGAATGTCTCCGTAAGAAAGCTATGGGAAGATATATCTACATATATGCTCTCAAACGTTCAAGTGCCTTTTAAGGCTCTGTAAGCTTATGGGATGACTATGTCGAATCACTAAATACACTGGTACAACACATACAAAGGATTTGAAGACAACAAAAGGACAGATTGCCTTGCCAAAAGACGAGCACCTAGATCGCTTATGAGTCTTTAAACTATAACTTCATGATAATCCTGACCTAGACGTTAAAAGTAGTATAAGTAAAGCTCTCATTGCCTCGGATTTTGTCTTCTATTTAGCCAGTCGAATCTAATCAAATCTCCTCTACGCACTAAGTTGACACTCTTGAATCCAACTTTTTGTACACAAATTAGTTTTGATGTAATATACGGACATACCAAGTTGTATCTTTATAGAGTTCCACAATTGTGGGTACTCGTAGGCAGATGTCGTACACACCTTCGTTTTGGTATAATATGCTCCCATACAAAGTTTTATCTCTGCAAGTCAAATATAATTCTTTTTATAAGGTTTTCATTTTACAGGGTGTCCCAGACCTAGGAGACAATAAATGCAGGGGGTAATTCCCCATCATCATACGAGCAAAAAAATTTATAGAGGAGGAAAAAACAAAAAACATAGTTGCTGTTTTGCCAATAATAATTAAGATGAGATATTTTTATAAGGAAAATGTTTATTGAATGATTTCAATTTCAATATTTTTGATAATATGAAAAAATGTAAATTTCTCATAGAAACACAAAATTAAATTCAAAGCCTACTAAAGTTTATTATTTTACTGAAGTTGATTCTGTGCCCGAACACTCTCCGACCTTGAGACTCGATGGCTCTCGAGGGTCAATAGGTTCAATAGGTAGGACACAGAGTTTTTGGATTGGCCGAGATATAAAATTGATTCCCGTCCAAAGCGTGACATTGCGAACTAAGCCATCAGCTCCTGGATGTAATTGAGTTATTCGAGCCATTTTCCAAAGACTGGGTCCCTTCCTAGGTAGTATAATTGGGTTGCATTGATCAGCTAACAAATCTGCGTTCTGCAGTCGTCCATGCATGCGCATAATACCATCTTGAATAAAAGGTGAAAGAAGGCTGATTGCGCTGGATAATCCCTTGTGATTCTTGGGCAGATTTTTTTGCCCCGATTTTTTAATATGCGAATATCTTCATTGAAATGGTCGTGCTGCTCCTGTTGAACCCAATACATTAAAGATTCCTCTAGCTCTTTGTTACCTAAAGGATTTCTGTCTCTGACTGAAGATGGCGTTCGACAGTTGCGAGGGAATCGAAGAATCCATGCCGTTACTCGAGTTAAGCGGTTAAGCGATGAATAACTATATAACAGTGGTTGCTGATTTATGGCCATCGCATTCAGGCTCGCAACAAGCTGTATTTAATTAGATTTCTGTTCAGGAAAGTGGAGCATTCCGGCCGTTACAAGCGTGCGTGTTAAACTGGATCGCGTTTTGTTAGACATTGTGCGGCGGCACTCATTATGTACTTTATCCACCACGTTATCCGGTAAAGCTTCTGATAATTTTGGCCACGTAGATCTTGGCTTCTGTAGAAATTGTGGACCATTCCACCATAACTTGCATGAAATAAGTTCTTGCATGTTAATACCTCTTGAGATAAGGCCAACTGGGTTATTATCAGTTTGAACGTAACGCCATTCGCATAGCACTGTGTTTTCTTTGATTTTCTGTACGCGATTAGCTATGAATTGCTTTAGAGTACCGATATCACGTTTCAGCCAACATTGAACAATCATAGAGTCTGACCAACACGTAGACGAAATTATTTTAATTTTATGTTCAATTTCACAATCAGTCAAAACGCGCTGCATTAACTCACTAATTAGAAAGGCTGCACGAAGTTCGAGGCGTGGTATAGTCACTTTCTTTAGTGGTGCGACTCTTGATTAGGCTAGCACTAAATTTGAAGTGATGTTTTCCTCATTCTGTATAACAAAATATAGAACAGCGCCACATGCATGAATAGATGCATCAGCAAAGCCATGAAGTGTCATGCTAAAACCACGTTTATATCCCAGCCATCGTGGAATACGAATAAACTCAAAGAATGGAATTTGAGCAAATATGTCTTGCCAAACTGATTTTAAGACATTTGGTAAAATACCGTCCCAAGAAATTTTAGCTTTCCAGACGCGTTGAACGAAGCTTAACCACAAATGGTGATGCTAATCCATCCGGATCATAGAGCTGTGCTACAACCTTTAAAACTAAATGCTTAGTTCAGCCAGTAACCGGAGCCACTGGCAATGCTCGGACCTTGAAGGTTAGCTCGTCAGTTTTTGTGTCCCATTTTAGTCCTACGACCGATGCCTCATTTTTAAGACTTAATTCGGCTTCGCCCATAGCAGACTCTGTATCTATGGATGCCTGAACGCTACTAGAATTAGAACGCCATTTTGTAAGCTCAAAGCCACCAACTGACAAAATCTTTCGCATATTTAGGCTAAGATTTAGCAACTCTGCCTCGGTATCAGCTCCGGCCAAACAATCGTCCATATAAAAATTTTTTAAAATAGCTCGGGAACTCAGCGGATATATTGAGGCATTATCTCTGGCGCACTGCTGCATAGCTCTCACAGCACAAAAGGCGCAGAGGCCATTCCAAAAGTTACACCAGATATCTTGCCTGATAAGTCAGGCCACAAAATTCTCTGTAAATCCCAATGCTCTGGTGCTATCTTTTCTTGTGGAAACATCTGCTTGATATCTGCTGAAATGCCGAAGGTACTCGACGAAATCCCCATATTAAATCAATCAAATCTCTTTGTAATTTAGGACCAATTAGTTGAACATCATTTAAGGATAATCCTGTGTCTGTCAAACATGATGCATCAAATACTACACGGAACCTTTTTAACACTGCATGATGAGGAATATAATAAACCGGACCGATTGGTGCCCTGGTCCAATAGGCCTTAACCAACCTTTCTTTATATATTCGTTAATAAATGCGTGGTATTTAACGCTCAGTTCAGATTCATGCTTAAGACATGCCTCTAAGCACTGGAATCGTTGAAGTGCTATCCCTCCATTCGTACCAATACGACACCAATCTTGGCGGAGGGGAATTCGCAGTATATAGCGCCCAAGTTCTAGGTCAAAACGATGCGTCTCTAAATAATGAGTTTCACATTGCTGCTGTTCAGCTGTCCACTGTGATTGCCACTCGGAAAGGATTCTGATTCAAAGAATTTTTCCATTATCTGGTCTAGACGATAATATTCTTCAACTAAGTTGTCTACGTTGCTCTTGTTTGCTGCAACTGCTGCTAAAGCTGTTGTGCATAGTGAGATGTTACCAAAAATAAGCCATCCCATTCGAGTTCCTTGTGCCATAAGACCAGAGTCAAATTGTTGAATATTCTTCTGCATAAGCTGAGCCCATACACTTACACCTCATAACATCTTAATTAGGCCTGGAATATCGAAGGTGCGATTAGCTAGTCGCTCTGAAATGTCACTTGGTAGGTTTTGACTGCTTAAAGGTTTTTGTGGTAACAACATTTCTCCCAGCACGGATGGAACTACTAAACAAGAAATGTAGATCAGGTGGTCGTTGCTATAGAAGGACATCAGGTCCATTGCAATAGATCTATCAAATCTTTTTGTATCTGCGGTACATGCTGCAATTATGTTTGCAGTTTTACGGTGAGTAGGTATTCGATGGTGTGCTACAAAGTCCTGACTTTTTTGTCAATATCCTGATTTGGGCTGTAGCAAGTAAATTGAAATTTAAATCAGGTTGCTCTCTATTCATTGGAGTTGAAAATCGTGACCGCTTTACAACTGGGAAAGAATTATTGTATGTGACGTCTCCGAGGCTGGTTTCACTGAAACTCTCTAGCTGCTATTTCTGCTCAATTAATGCATTATCATCTTCAATTGTAGACAATACCGCTTGTTTTGCTTCAGAACCATTTCTATTGAATACATTTGTTGAGAATACCTTTGGACATATGCCATGTGTCCACGGCGAAGACAATTTTGGCATGATCTAAGATTTTTCTGAATTTTATCTTCTCGGCTCATACATAAAATTTTTGGACATCGGTGAAAGGCGTGATTACCTGAACAGCTAAAACAAGGAAAATTGTTGAATGCCTGAGATTTATTGAATCTGTAGCGCTCGCGTGTTTTGTATTAAGCTACCTAGCAGCCCGCTGAATCGGCGCTCAAGCCAGGTGAAAAAAATCTTTCTGGAGACATGGAATGCGTTCTGTAGGTCTCACCATTTCCCACTGAATGCGAGAAGCACTGTCTAGCTTGGACTCTAGAAACTTAAGAACAATTCAATTGCGTTGCTCATCAGAAGTTAGTTGCTGCTCCAACATTCGCAAACTATTTCGCGTTGTATCAAGCATACCTCGAATCAAAGAATAGTTGGCTGGTCTGAGTCCTAGCCATTGCATGTTCTGACTGAAGGCCCGCATGGTTCCAACGAAGCTATCTTTTGACGTAACGCTCCTCCACATAAGTATTCTTGAGATTCTCATGAAGCTCATTGTCACTACTTCGCAACGCCGGGTCTTTCTCTAGTCTATGCAACAAGCCAAACTTTGATTCAAATTTCTCCCAAGCTGAAGTAACAATTTCGAGCCGCGTTTTCATGTTTTCTATGTTGCCTTCTAATAACCCAATCGAAGCTTGCTGAATCAACGCTACCAGAATCGACCGAATCAATGGGTTCACCATCCAAAAGCATTTTGATTGATTCTGCTGTTTCATATAGCATCCCTCTTCACTTACAGCTCCGTTTTGGTTGATATGACGTGAACCTAAAGGAAAAGGAGAAAAGAAGTGTGCTTTTTTTTGTTCTTTTTTTTTATTCGCTCTTTTTTTTCAAATAGTTCTTTTTCATTTTTTTTAAATTGCTTTTTTGTTTTCTTAAATTGCTCAAAATTGCAGTGTTTTATTTTTTCAAATCGCTCTGATTTTCGATATTCATATCGCTCATTCTTTATTAAATTGCAGTTTTTTTATTTTTTCAAATCGCTCTGATTTTCAATATTCATATCGCTCATTCTTTATTAAATCGCTCTTTTTTTATTTTTCGCTCATTTTTCAATTATTTAGCTTCATATATTCGCTCATATCGACTTATGCATAGAAATTAAAACTAATTTCCATTCGGTATTTTAAGCAACTACTTGCCGTTCGTCTGCATATAAAATACCGTTAGACAAATTTTGATTTTCAAGATCTTCTTAATTCTATGCATAAGTTCGTCTGACCATGTTAATGATCCAAATTGCTCATTTTGCTCTTTCTGGTCTCAAACAACAAAATGAAAATACATTTTCACTCGACACTTTAAACAACTACTTGCCGTTCGATTGCATTAAAGTATCGATAGTAAAAAATACTGATTCTGTTTCTTAAAACAAATCTCAAATTTGTGAATGAGACCCATTGATCATATTAATGATCCAATATTCTATATGGCACTCAATTTTAGACCTCTCGACTGTGAAAAGGAACAATTTTTATAACATATGCCCAACTGAATTACGTAAACATATATATATAAGATTTATAAACCCATGACACAATCGAGAAACTCTAAAACTGAAATTCAGACACTGGTTCACCTCGACGTTGTAACTCAAGTATATTGGCGATGCCACCTTTATGCTTTTCCCATTATTCAGGAAGTAAGCAGTTACAAACATGCCACTTATTTCACTTTTATTATTTGGTGACAACACAAAAACACTAGAATGTATTTAAAACATTCGAATAAGTGTCAAAAAATCGAGGCTGCACAGCATTATCCTCTCAAACTCAACACAAATTAATATTTACCGCTCGGAGTTGCAGATTTCAGGTTATGACTTCGTTTCGCTCTTATCGTTTTTTTTGCAATAGCTTTTGCTGCATTAACACATGAGACTTTTGCCTTTGGCATTTTGTTGTTGTTGAACATGCTGAAATAGAAACATAACACATTATTAGAAAAAAAAAATAAAATCTTATCCATAAGCAAATAAGTTAAATCTGCTTTGCACTCCAAGCTCTCCAGGCTCCGACATGTCTCGAAGGAATGTGATGCTTTAAGTTTGCAGTATTCAGTTTGATAGCATTCATAACGCGTTCTGATAATCCGACCCAGGAGATTTCATTCGGAGTTTAAGATGTTATAACACGCGCCCTTTTGCATTTTGAAGCATTTTCAACTGCCATTAAATGCACTTCGGATGATCACACATGCGAATATCAATTTTTCACAGACTATTTTTTAATAATACACCTTTTTACACCGCAAATGTTTCAAAAAGTAAGGATAATTTCAGCTCCAAGCCGCACACAAACGAACTTTGATAGAAGTAGGTATAAGCTCTCGACAGATTCTATGTATCCTGCTCGAATGGACCAATGTTTTGCCAATAATAATTAAGATGAGATATTTTTATAAGGAAAATGTTTATTGAATGATTTCAATTTCAATATTTTTGATAATATGAAAAAATGTAAATTTCTCATAGAAACACAAAATTAAATTCAAAGCCTACTAAAGTTTATTATTTTACTGAAGTTGATTCTGTGCCCGAACAGTTGCCATTACGTTTTAATCCATAACTAACATATCTCTACAACAATTACCAAACATGATAACTTTTTAATAAGAAAATTAAATTTCCTTCAAGTTGTCTGAGCAAAGTTTTTCCATTGAGTCACAACTAAAAAAGTTACGAGCACTTAAAGTCAAAAAATTAGTTTAAAAAAAAAATTCAACTTTCAATGCAATATTCTCGAAAAAACACCAAAGTTTTATTTTTTTTTATGTTGTAGTTTTTTTCTTTGGAAAATTTCCTGCACTTTCGCTCAACATTGTATTTTGATCAGAGTAGCTTATATTCGTAAAATTATATTATTACGAATATTTGTCCCCTAGGTCTGGGTCACCCTGTAGTGGGTTTTATGGTGGGTTTTATGGAATGTGGGCGTGTTTTTCAGCAGATGCCTTAAACTTAAATACAAGCCCTTTTAGTGTGTCAATTTTGGGGTTTTATTGGGAGGTCGTCTAGGTCGTGGACAGACCACGCCTATTTTTTGTGTGCGTCTTAACTTTTACATAATATGCATACATAGCGAATTTTATTTCTGTACCTGCAAACATTTTATGAGGTTCCCCAAAAAATTACTCTTAAAAGAGTGGATTTTATGCATGTTTTAGAATGACTCATTAAAAGGACTCATAAAGTCTTAAATATGACTGTTAAATGATTGTTCAGAAAAAAAACTCATAAACGAGTCATTATTGTATCTGCTTTATGAGTACTCATAACAGACACTCATGAAGGAGTCCTAAATATGATGGTAATATGATTGTGCATAAAAAAGACTCATAAAAGGATCATATATTGATTGATGTATGCGTTATCATAAAAAAGGGTCTTATATACGAGTGTTTTGTTAGAAAATAAAATCGGATTATCATAAAAGCACCATATTTAAAAAAAAAATAAATAAAAACTTAATCGAGCATTATTTTTTTTTTTTCAATTGTTTAAAACTTTGTGAATGTCCGTTATGGACACATGCTATCCTGTCGTCGCTTTTCGTAAAATTGTTTGTGGCGATAAGCACGCATTGAAATTGAACTACAACAAATGTTCGTTGCAAAAAGACTTCTTATATGAGTCTTAAAGAGTATTAAATATGAGTATTAAGCGTAATAAACATGAATCATAAAAGAGTATTAAATATAAGTCTTAGAACCGTCATTACTATGAGTTAAAAAAACAGTCATTATTATGAATCATATTTTGGAGCCAACAACATACGAAAATGTACTCATAAAAGAGCCTTTTTTTAGCGCATTATGACGATAAAACCTCATTTTTATGAGTCTTTTAAGAGTCATAATGTTTGCTGAGGTATCTTGAGTACAACCCTTTATGTAGTGATTTCAATTTTTTGGTTATATGGGAGATATTCGTGTCCTTGAACGAATGTGTTTACGAACAATATATAGACATACTGTCTGAAGGACGGACAGGGCTTAATGGACTCATGAAGTGACGCTGGTCAAGGATGTATTCTTTCCTATAACGTAATCGCTTATTTCTAACTGTTACAAACATTTGCACAAACTTAATTTACTCCGAACTTACAGGTTAAGGGTATAATCAAAAAAATGATCAATCCAATAATATTATTTCTTTATTTTCTATTATAAAGATTATTACACACGCATGTTAAATATTTGAATTAGAAAAAAGCCATAGTCATTCGTATAAAATTCAAATCACGAATGGATGAGTTGGTTTAAAAAATTGAACTGAAAAAAAAGCTGAAAAATAAAGATATCAATGCTTCAAGCGTGAATTTTTTTATTACCAATGTTAAAATTCTTTTTGTTAGCTGTTACGCGTTTTATATGCAGCTAACACGCAAGAATTGCACGCAGAAGAGTAATGCTAGAAATCATTAAACGTCCTTTGACAATAGTGAAGGATAAGAATTTCCCACCGATTTCTGACAGTGAACTCACTTTTTATTATCGTATTTCCGTTTTTTCTAATAACATTTCTTTATAACGCTAAATAAAATAACATGTTTAATAACGCTTTTCGAAGATAGCTTCTACAATAGTTATGTAACGTACTTACAATGTATGTTTGTGTTATAAGTCAGTTGAAGCCATTAAAATTGCTGAACATCATTTATTAAGACATAACATACCTGAAATACAAGAGAAAATTTTATCAGTAAAAATATATAAATGAATGCTTTGCAGTAAATTTTATTTAAATGTATTTGAATACTGTGTTTAATCAAAATTAAAGTTCGTTAAGCATATTTGATAGAATCTAGTTAAAATTTAAAGAATTTATTAATAAAAAAGCTGTTGCAACTCTTATTCGGCACACTTCTCTGGTAACTCGGTAACTCGGAACACTTGCATCGTTGCACCCCAGTGAAAAAAAACCCGTTATGAAAAATTAACTATGGAATATTTTGACTTTTTATTTTGTTTTATTTTTTGGCTTCTTAAAAGTGTGCTTTTGAAGTGAAACTTCTTTAGCCGCGCATACAATATATGGCGAATTAAGTGGGGTGTAAAATCGATGTAACGCAGTAACGAAACGAAGTGAATTCATAAACTATAATGAGGTATCGAAAGGTTCAGCTTTTTGGAATTGTTTCGTTTATTAATTATCGTTCTTTTAATTCAATTGCAAAAGCAGTCATATCAAAATAAAGATAGAAAAAAACTTATGAAGCAATGGTTTGAGTCCATAAAAAGACATGTGTTTCTTCAATTTTCTTTCCTTGTTGTCTTAACCTATTCGACGAAATTTGCCATTTACAATTTATTAAATTGTATTAGAAAGAGATCATCAAACATTTTTAGATAATTACACATTTTTTTCATCCCGGCCTTATGTGTATAGCTCTAGCTTGAAAAAGGAAAAAAAATAAAATTTGAATTTTTACCGTAGTTGTGAAGAAAAAGTAACATTTTCGTTAAATATTTCATCAAGTATTGCCTTGTTAGATTAGTTGTAAAGTCATAAACTAACAAAAAGTCATTAATCCAAAGCACTTGATAATGTTATCTCAAGGAAGTGTGCCAAATTCAAAAACAGAAGACATGGCCTAATGGGCGGAATTTCCAAAGCTGTATCTCTTGGAATTTTACTCCAATCGATATAAGATATTTCAGACATATTGTACTATTTAATAAGCTAAAAAATAAAAATTTTGAACCTGCATTTTTTTCTAATAGAATGAGGTTAAAAAATAAAATCTAAATCAAAAGATTGGTATCGTTTGTGAAAAATAGCCACCCGGTTTTCATTAAAACCATCAAAAACGGGCTCAAAATTGCTTGCAAATAGGTCAAGAACTGTTTGCCCTGTAATTTTTTTTTATAAAAAGGTGGAGGTTTCTTTTTTGACAGACACATAAGAGTCCGAGTGATTTTTTTGTAGGTGTGGTTTTTTGTTTAAGTTAGGTTTTTGTTCAAAAAATTATGGGAAACTTTTCAAGCTGGCACCGTTGCATCATCATGAATAGAATATAATGAGGTCTAACAAATGCATTACATTTTATTATTTTTTGTTAGTTCCACTTATTTACTTACGTCTTGACCAATGAAAATATTGTTTGTGAAAAAAAAAAATGTTGTTTTTCAAAAAATCACTAAAAAGTTTGTTTAAGATACATCGCAATACTATTGGTAGGGATGGTTCGGTAAAAGGTCTCTCTTAGGTTACTGGGTGTCACTTTAAAATTCTAGAATTTGACTTAAGTAACCAGACTACAAAAATCATTAATTTTCCGGTTGTTTAAAATGTGGCAGTGGACACCAACTTTATCTCGATCACATTACTAATAAGAAAATAATAGGTCATTTTCTGATTTATGTATTTTTTAAGCTGCTTTCGGTATAATATATTAAACCTACAAAAAAAAATAATTCAGACAGTCTTATGTGATAAGTTGTCTATCGGAAGAAAAAACATCCATCTTTTTTTTAGAAAGTTCCAGGGCAAACAGTTCTAAACCTTTTTTTCAAGCAATTTTAAGCAGCGTTTTTAATGGTTTAAGTGACATTTTATGTAATTTTTTTTTGAGAGTCGAATTTTTCTTTTTTTACATCACGAGAATATTTACAAAAATATGTAAAATAAACAAGCATTTTTTTCGAAATTCCTCCTCCTACTATACTTTTTAGCCTTTGCACGCGCATTTCGCTGTTAATTCCCAACAATTATTTTGGAGACACTTGGAAAAATCAACTAGTTTATTTCTAGAGAAATTCGAGTTAGCTTGGAACTAATACAAAAGACGCTCAGCATAGAACAGTTTGATTCATTTTTTATTCATTTTTAAACCCTAAACTTGAAAGGTCCGTCCGTCCGTCTGTACGTCTGTCTGTGTGTTGTCCGTAAACACAGGATAAGAAGGAGTTGAGATACTTGGATGAAACTCGGTATACATGGTCATATGAACCCATGGATCTGCACTATTGAATATTTTTGGAATCCGCCTACGGACACGCCTACCTCCCATACAACGCAAAAATTGAACAAAATAAAGATTTTTTTAAAAATAGACGTCATCGGCCCACCAATACGCCCACCTTCAATACAAAAAATTGAAAACTCAATAAATAAGCTCATGTTTGTCTTAACATATAAAATTTGCTACGTACACAGAGGGAAAAACCTATGGACTCAATACATAAATTTATGTACTCATCGCATAGTTTTCTGCACACAAAAATTTTACATTTTTCATGTATTGAGTACATGTTGAAATCTTTATTGACTACATAATGCTTTCAAGCGGTTATGTAGTCAATAAAGATTTTATGTACTCAACGCAAACTGTTACAAATAATTTTATGTAATGAGTAAAGATCTTATGTACGTATTACATAAATTATTGACTCAGTACATACATAATTTACTCATTACATATTTGGAGTACATAATTTTATGCAATGAGTACATACATTATTTACTCATTACATATTTTTAATGCATAATTTTATGTAATGAGTACATACATAATTTACTCATTACATATTTTTAGTGCATACATTTATATAATGAGTACATACATCATTTACTCATTACATATGTTAAAAACATAATTTTATGTAATGAGTACATGCATAATGTATTCATTATATATTTTTTGTTCATAATTCCATGTATTGAATATATACACAATTCATGCCTGTGCCTAAAGCACCTCTCAACACATGCAATAAATAATTTTATAAAGAAATGACTAGATTTCACAAAATAATTGGCAATTACTTAAAGAAACCCAGCCATTTAATTCTTATCCAATCATCGCTTTTGTTCTAGAGTACAGTGGATGAACTCATTCCCGCTCTGATTTTCTAGAGGCTTTAGAGGTGTTGCTTATTTGAAAATCAAGAAACGAATGTCATAAAACAGCAAAATCGTGTGCCAAAGTGCAAGAGATACGTGTACTGAGTCCATATGTTATGTACTGAATAAATGTGTCACTTCAATCGTATAAGAGGGACGTGTACTGAGTCTTTATTTTATGTATTGAGTAAAGTTTTTGTAAAAAATTACATAACACGTTGATTGAGTACACGTTGCTTGTATCTATTGAAGTCTGCTATGTACTCAACACATAACATGATGTATTGAATACATTTTTTATTCATTTTAAAAAGTGAATAAATTGATATGTATTCAGTACACGCTCCCTTTACTCAGTAAATACTGATCTTGTTGCGTTCTCATACAAGTTGCAGTGCATAGATTTTACATAGCTGTCTCTGTACTGACTACATAACTTTTTCCCTTAGTGTATGTATTTTATAACAAAACTAAGATTTTCTGAAAAGTGGGCGTCATATACCCACAAACACGCCCACCTCCGATACTACTCAAAAATAGAAAAATCCACAAATAAACCTATGTTTAACCCATGGAGATAAAATTTTGTACGTGTGCATGCATTTTATACCACAACTAAGATGTCTTCAAAAATTGGTCTTGATCCTACCAAGAACACGCCCACCTACCATACAATCTACAATAGCAATAACACTATAACAGCATTAACATGTGAGCTACAGGAATAAAACTTAGTATGTGTACATTTTTCATCAAAATTTAAATGTAAATAAAATATGGACTCCAACCGCCCACGGTCACGCCCACTTTTAATACTTTTATTGTATTTTGAAAAAGTAGTTTTAGAGTATTCATAGTCGGGCTAGACCGACTCTAAACTTTCTTTACTTGTTTTGTTATAAATGCGTTATTTTTTTTAGACCTCAATTTTGAATTTTTGTAATTTTATTAAAAAAATATTTATGATCAATTCTTAAAAATATCTTCTAATTTCGCGCTGATCTGAATTTCGATTATCCGCATCTCCAATAAATGCTCTTTACAGATCCTCATCCACTAAATGTGACATCCGTCATATCTAATGTGACCAACCGTTCCGAAAAAATCGGAATCATTTCGAAATTTAAAGACAAGTTATTACAAGAATACCGAAATTTGTTCGGTCTATTCCGAAAAATACCAGAATTTTCCTCAGATCAACAAAAAACAAAATGTTATAATTAAGTCAAACAAAGAAAATGCCGTCCAACTAGCGATAAATGACACAATCTTGAAAGGTGGCAACCACATAATTTTGGATGAGTCAATTGATTTGTGAACGCAGATTATTATATATTATTCTTCTCTAGCGCATATTTACTAAAAATATAGGAAACTTCGGTAGAAGAGGGATAGTCTTATGTCCTGCGTATGTCGAATTGAAAAAAAACTTCCCCGGTTTCATGCGATCCAACAAAACTTAAAAGCTTTGAAGTGAATTACCACTTTTAATATTTTAAACTTACAGCTTTGTCTTGTGTTTGCCAGGCACTTCTGCGACCGTTGAAACAGTGTTCGCTATCATTTAAAAAAAATTGGGACATCGAAAAGACACAACTGCAAATCAATACGCTAAAAAATATATTGTACCGATGCCAATCCTAGTACTAGTACTTCTTCTTTTAATATGGGTTTGTCAAACGCATGAAATTTTGGATTTTAATGATTGATAGTTATGTACTTGCACTATTTTTCAAACTGTCTTTCATCCATCGATATACGTTGGCGTGCATTTCTACATGAATTAAATAAGCAATAACAAAGAAAATCAAAATAGTTTTCATTGATTTTATTCCTTGTTCAATTCTGAGCAATAAATTCAGAAAGATAAAAAAAATAACAAAAATAACTCGCATGTATTCAATTTTGCACTTTTCAATGAAAGTGTAATTGGAGCTATTTTTGAGTACTTGGTCCATAGCCCTTTATTTTTTATTACCATATTTATACGTTTTGGCATACTTTCAACCAATTCTTGTACAATTTCATTTGGAATTTTTTGTCACTCGAGCTGTACTCGCTCCCACAGCTCTTCAAGGTTTGATGAAGCTGATTGATACAACCCCAGCCGTCTTCCCACGATTGACCATGAATTCTCAATCGGGTTAAGGTCGGGACTTTGAGCTGGCCAATTCATCACTTCAAAATTTTGCTCACTCAACCATTTTTGCACTATTTTCGCACTATGCTTAGGGTCACCATCCTGTTGAAATACGACTTCATCTTCAGGACAGGCCTTTTTGTCAACAAATTCGGGAACATGAGTCTGCAAAATAGAAAGATAATCTTCCTTCTTCATGATGTTTCTAATTCTCTGTAACGGCCCAACATGCCAACAAGTGAAGCAATCCCAAACCATGACGTTTCCACCACCATGCTTCATGCTTACTGTCCGATTGGAAACGGTTAAATTTGGACTCATCTGACCAGAGAACACGTTTCCAGTCATCTAGCGTCCAATTTTTATGCTCTTTTGCAAACTTCATTCGAGCTTTTTGGTTTTCTTCGGACAATGCAGGTTTGTTTTTTTCAACAGCTGAAATATAGCCAATGTTGTGGAGTGCTCGTCTTGCTGTCAATTCACTAGCGTGCTTATTTTTGGCAGCAAAAGTATTTTTCGGTGTTACGGACTTGTTCTTCTTTATTTCTGCCATCATCGTGCGTCCGCTTCAGTCAACAGTTTGCGGCGACCTCTGGTTTGCTCTTTTAAAGCAGTATGTCGTCTTTTTTGGAATCGAATGACCACAGACTGACTTACATTCAGTTCTTTGGCTTTTTTCCGTGATGAAGATCCATTTTTGATTAAAGAAACTATATTATCTTCCAAATCGCGCGATAACTTTTTAATTTTTTATTAAATCTCAATATTATTGCGGTGCACTTGGAATAAAGCTTTAATTCTTACTAACGACGCGTTTCTTCACCTAAATTTTCATTACTTATCGAAGAAAAAAAAAATTATGCAAAACTAACGGTACTTTGGTTTAACACATGCTGAGTACATCAAAAAGTGCAAAATTGAGTACGTGCGAGTTATTTTTGTTCTGCTTTTTTATCTCTCTGAATGTTTGCTTTTTGTTTCGAACTTTTTGTTGTTGTATTCAGAATTGAACAAGGAATAAAATAAAAAAAAAAAACCTACTTTGATTTTCTTTATTATTGCTCATTTAATTGGTTTATAAATGAAAAAATTTATTATGTACTCATTTTTGCACGTCACTGTATGTATCTTTTAAACTTTATTAAAACCACAAAAGTTGTCAAATTGACGTATTGCATATCATTCCGAAATTTCGAACCAGATTCCGGAATCCGGTAAGTAGTTGGAAAGTAGGAAAAGAAAGTAGTTGGTCACATTAGTCATATCCCTATTTTTGAGCACACAGGAGTAAGCATTAGCGCAACCAAAGGGGGGTTTCGGGATTTAAACCAAAACACCCCCCCCCCGCAAAAAATGATTGTAGTACCAAGGATTCTATCAAAGTGATTTACAAAAAAATTAATCACACGTCTTATCAAATGAATAAAAACCTCAAATGTATATTTCAATTCAATTCTCGCCGATTTATAATTTCTGGGTTTTGTTAAATTAATGAAATAATTAATTAATTTTGTTAAGAATAAAAGTTCTGATTCTGTCCACTTAGGGGTTATTGACAATACTTCGATTTGAGTTCTCTTTTTAACATTTAGCATAGAACCCACAAAACCGGCTGAAATATTAGGGAAAAACTTGAGTTTTGTAATACAAAATAATAAAGCCTGAATTTGAGGACAATCGGTTGAGTCACTCGCCACCAAAATAATTAAAGAAATTCCCTCTATAATTGTAATTTTTCGTCATGTTTCTGTCTTAATTTTTTTTAAACGCAAACCCAAACTCGGCAGGAATTAAGTCCTGTGATTCAGTAAAAAAATTATACCGATTGACTTCCGAAACTAGAGAAAAAAATTCATAATTCATAATTTTGTAACATAGTTTCTCGACTCTGGTTCATTAAAAATTTCTCTAAAGTTCCAAATATTATCTGATTTTATGATATAAAGGCTTATAAGAAAAAAAATGTGTTGGTTTGATTTTTCTTTTGTTCATCCGTTTTTGTTTAGTGATATATTTCAAAATTATACCAATAAGCAGGAATAATGACTGCTGAAATGCTGAATTCTATCGAAATAATATCTTTTTAAGGATATGTTTTCACGACACTTTTCAAAAGAGGGATTTTATTGAAACAGGTTTTGAAAATGGACAATTATGAATTATAAAATATTTCACCAGCTACGGAAGGCAATCGAAATTATTTTTGACCTGTATCATGTGGCTTCACTGGATACTTGATTCCCACAAAGCATTAGTAAGCGTTCAAAAAATTACAACATAAAATAACGAGTTTGAAGAAAATTCTTTCGGTTACGTGGTGAGGGACTCAACTCAAAATGTAAGAAACAAGTCGTAAAACGGCAGTACAAGGGAAGCTTGCAACGTAGAAGCTGAACAGCATAAAACCGTCCTTTTTTTTCTAGTTCGGCCGTTGTAGGAACGTGATGGCATGAGTTAAAATATTTATTTTTTTTTTGTGAGAGATAAAATTTTGACAACGGACAAGATTGCGTTATTCCATATTGACTAAAATATTTCAGTTCATATAATGGGCAATTTTTGAAGCGTTTAGTTTTTAAAAATAAAAGAATATTTGAAATAGTTAGTAAAATATTTATTTGAAAATGTTCTTATTGAACCACATATCAAATAAGTCGAACTTTTCCAATTTGAGGGTAAAAAAAAGTCGGTTACCATCGTATAGTTCCATGCTTTCTGTAACAGTGCGATTTTTATTATTTTTGATAAAGAACGGTTCAATGATGTTGCCGGCCCACAAACCGCATAAAACAGTGCATATTTCTGGGTGCATTGGCAGATCTTAAACTGCCTTTGGCTGCCCTTCAAACAAAATTTGGCATTTCAGTTTGTTGACGTATCCACCAAAATTGATCTAAAAATAAGCTTCGTCAGTAAAGACAGTTTTTGAAAAATATACTGGATCTTCATCCAATTTTTCTGAGGGCCCATTTACCAAACAAACGACGTTGTGGTAAGTCACCCGGTTTAAGTTCTTGCACCAGCTGTACGCACTTTTGTATGGTTTCATACCGAGGTCCTTACGTAAAATGTTCCAGGTGGTCGAACAACACAAGCCCAATTGTTGAGAACGGCGGCGAATTGCAAATCGTAATCTTCATTGACACTGACCGATTCAGCAGCAATATTCTCCCGGCACTCGGCAGTCTCCACCTATGGGTTGGTGGATTTACGTCTAATAAAGTGAAGCTGGTGCGAAATTTGATCACGATACCTTGAATGACCTGTTCGGTGGGTGGATTATGACAACCATTAAATTGCCCTACACCCAGAAAAAAATCCTGTAAAAATAACGCTTTTTTAACACTAAATCATGTTAATGATATTCAACACGATCAGTTATATTAATAATTAACACTTTACATAATAATTCAACTCTGTTAAAAAAATGCTTGTGCAGAGCGCAAAATCACATAAAATGGCTTCTGCTGAACAGGACATTCAGAAAAAGGGCATTTTCCCAGCAGTTATTTTGGAGACAATTGGATAAACCAACTAGCTTATTTCTAGTGGAATTTGAGTTAGTTGCGAACTAGTACAAAAGACGCTCAGCAAAGAACAGTTTGAATTTATTTGTATATTCTTTGTTTTTCTTGTCAACAGACACAAACAAAATAAAAAAATACACGTTCAAAACGTGTTGTGGCTCGTTTTTTCATTCAGACGACAATTCATCCACACTTTTTTTAACTTTTGCAAATATTTTCGAGTGGTAAATGGTCAATATACAGGTAAACTATATACAATAATTTAATTAGTGCTGAGGCTAATAATAGGTCCTACAACTGCCACTTTTAGACTGTATCAAAACGGACCAGTTTAGAACTATTCATAATGGAACTAGCACAGATATAGGGAAAAACCGATGTTTATGGGGACAATTATCTTTTCCTATGACATCAACCCGTAAAAAGCGACAGTTTGTTCTATGTAAAAGGCTATTGAAGTGGAACCAGTACTAGCCCCTTTTGGAACTAGTTTAGAACTATTCTAAATCTGGTCCATTTATCTGCAGGGTTGTTACTTAATTCGCTCAACATCATTATTATTCGCACTCTCTTTTCTTTTTATATGCTGATGCAATGAGCAAATCAACACTTTACTCATGTTATTTTTTAACACTGCATAATGCAATGTTAATCTTTAAAATTGTTGTTGTTTTGCGTGTAAAAATCATAATGTTAGATTGACAGGAGACTTGTTGAAATATTTTACCTTATTTTTCTCTGGGTGTAATGATTGAATTCCTCTCAGAGAACGACTTAATAATAAAATTAAATGATTTGTAGGAGCTGTTACTCTATTCATGGTGAAATGGCAAACTTTACTGAGCATTTTTGGCTTTGCCACCAATCACGTGTGAGATGTAAAAAATTACACTGAAAAAACAAATAGCAAAAAAATCACCCTTTATGAAGAAAACAAAATAAATAAACGCATTTGCTTCAACATTGTTGAAACTTATTGCTGTGATATGAAGCCTTTGAAAAAAATAAACATGTGTTTTGCTCTGCCAGAAGATTGAACAAGAAAACATTTGTGCAAATAAAGAACGCATTAACCACTACATCACATCCGCCATAATAACGTAAAATTGTTTTCATATATAAGTTCGACATTCGACAAAATTTCCCCCCAAAAAAAATTCCAGTTTGCGCCCCTGGGAGTAACACCTGACATCATTGCATAAAAGCTTAAAACAAAACAAAAAATATCTTTTATCAAGCAGACAGTTAACAAAAACTCGAGTTTTTGCACATTAAAAAACCAACGACAAAAAAAAATTGCCTCACCGTGTATTACAGGGAAAAACATATTTCATCTTGTCTTTGAAATATAAGTTCATGCACTGAAGGGAAATTAAATGAGCTTTGTTTGTGTTTCTCTCATCATATCAATTAATTAAAATGAATAACAGTAGATGGCGCTGCAGTTCAAAAAGTTTTATCCCATGCTGGAAATGTACTAAAATAAGCTTACTACAATTTGCTCTTTCTTTAAAAAAGCTTTTGTATTCGCAATATAAGCTTTTGGCACTCAGTCATTCGTCAACACAAAAACAAACAAAATTTCCACCCTAACGATATAGCCAGAGA
The DNA here is from genome assembly GCA_958299015.1 of Tetanocera ferruginea. NCBI lineage: Eukaryota > Metazoa > Arthropoda > Insecta > Diptera > Sciomyzidae > Tetanocera > Tetanocera ferruginea. Next base: position 75,026,335 of record OY282642.1, read on the forward strand.
GCAGGGTTGTTTGTGTCTACCCGGCTGCCGCTGTCCATATCATTCTTTGTAGCCACTGAATTTGCTCCTCTATCATATGCGACGATAAATGCTTTTGTTGGCTTCTTTCAACGATTTTGCCTCCTTCGCCCCCCTTTACGTGTTTTTATTGATTTTATTCTGTGTTTGAACAAATGTTTTTACAGCATTTTTGCTCTTCTTTTTCGACTGCATCCATCCAATGTATAATCGAGAAACACTTGAGGAATTTAAGTATTTATTTTTGAGGGTTGAAATATTTCCATGAGAATGTTATTAAATGTAGGGTAGTTTTATTTCCGATTATTTTAATTAATGAACGACAAAAGCTGCTCATAATTTGCATAGCATTTAATTAAAATATGTTTGTTTTTTTTTTTTTGTTTCATCTTGTCTTTGTTGCTAGTCGTTAGGCACGAACCGGCACATGATAAAAATTGTGTCATCGACACGAAACAAAACACAAAACTTTAAATAAAATGTTGACAGTGGCGTTTTGTGAAAATCTCCTCGTCTGAACTTTTGCCTCAATTGGGAGCCCCAACAACGTCGCAATAAGAATATTTAAGTTTTGTCTACAATTCGGGCAATTTATTAATACATTGTTCATACTTATTTGCTGCATCTGTATGTATCTAAACAGATAATAAGTACCTGCACATGTCCAACATGAATAGATACTAAATAGTTAAATTGAATGCTCAATCATGTTTCATTCATTGTGCGCCCCCAATTCTAGAAAGGTGAGCATCTCTTTTCGTCGCTTGCGTTGATTTAACGATTAATGTCGCAATTGTCGCATATTTACCACCACTGTACTTGCACGTACATTCGCAGAAACAGAAACTAGAGCGTTAAATGTTTTTCCTCGACTATGGTCTGTTCGACCATATGTATGTTTGTCTGTCAAGTACATAGAAATTATGTCATTTGCTAGTTAAAGTGGACTAGAGATAAACGAACAGACATAGAAGAATTTAGAATACAACAAACTCAGCTTCTGGATTTAAGGTATTTAAATGAATGACCTGAAAGGGAAATAATGTTGGCCAGGCAATCGGCACGTTAATAGAAGGAACATATCTTAAAGTTAATTTATATCTTCAGACTATCTGCAGCCATTCCAACTATCAACTTTTATGCTTCTTTAAGTGTTAATGGCACACGCCGCATTTTATCTCAATTGATTTAATCAACGTTATGTGCTTGTGTGAAAACATCGACGGATCTAGATCGCCATGTACAAATTCTCTATTAATTTTATTGAATAATGCATGAATTGTGTTTATGTCGAAGTGCAAAATACATGGTGAAATATTGTGAACTTTGTTTGGATGGAAGTTGGTTAACATTCTGAAATAATGGTAATGTAAAAATGTTTGATTAAAATCACTCATACCACCCGTATTCCGATAGAACATTTCTATGGTTAAGCCCACTAATGAGATAAGTAACCTTTTGACGAAAAAAAGGTTTATTGCATTTTTCAAGCCATCTTCATAATATCTACCTTGTGTAAATTTATTGAAAATGCATAGCCAGTGAATGCGTGTCAGTACACAGTTCCAATTAATGTTTTGTATTGAGATGTATTGAAATTTAAAAACAAAATCAACATTCCTGAACATTTGAAATTTTTCATTTATCCCTTTAGTGAGGTTAACTAACGCTTTTTAGGCTTTGTACAAAACTTTAAAGAACACTGTAGGCCAACTTCGTACTTTTTCAAAAAACTTCAATTTATATCCATGAAACCGTTGTTAAGTTTTTATATCAAATAAAGTATACATTCTCTCATAGAAATATCTATTAAAACGATTAGCTCATTCTTTCTCAGATCTAGATCTAGATCTTACTTACAATAATATTGAAAAAACAATTTACAATTAGAGCAAGTATTTTAACTCGCCCTTTTCTAACCAGTGTCAGTGAACAAGCTTACTAGAAAGACTCTTAAATGACATTTTTCAAAAAAATAACTAAGTGTTTTCGAGCTAGCAAAGTAATTGAAGTTAAAAAAATTAGCACAACTTACAAATCTTCAAAAGAGCAACTGCATCGTTTCAATACAGACTGTCCACGGGACAAAACGATTCCCTAGCAACAAATATCTCTTGAAAAAAACCTGCGCCTAATGCTACTGATTAGTTTCGCATTATCCTTTCAACCAAATCGTTTTAAATCAAATTTAAAATTTTGAAATAAAAACAACTTGATACGTAAGGTGAATAGTATAGGTGGTGATTGGGTGTAGGTGGTAGGTGCAGTCCATGTTCTTGCTTTTGAAGACAAAAGATATATATGATTACTTTCTATAGTTTCAAGTTAAAAATGCTCAATAAAAGTTTTTTTTGTTATTTAACTATTATAACGGATTCTCATGCAACAATATATCGATCGGATTTTTTACTGTGGTGGCCAATTCAAATAATTTATATTAACACGTTTTGTCACCCAAGATGACGTTGAGCAATACATGCAGCTCCGTCAAGGTAGGAAATGACCTCTCCCAAACCTTTAATACCGAACGAGGTTACAGACAAGGCGACCCACTATCATGCGATCTCTTCGATTTTATCATGGAGGAGATCCTACGAAAGGCTTGTGTATCGATATTATCGTATCGATATTATCGGCAGAACCAAGAGAGATGTAACCGCTGCTTTTGCCGCTATCGAAAAGGAATCGGACAAAGTGGGTTTGACGGTGAACGAGGGCAAACCAAAGTATATTTGTCAAGGGAAGCGAGGCATCAAGGCTCCCATGTTACAGCAGGCAAATATAACTTTGAAGGTGTCAAGGAGTTTACATACCTTGGCACCGCCGTAAACAGCAACAACAATGTCAGCCTGGAGATAAAGCGAAGAATTGCTAATAGGTGCTACTACTGGCTAAGTAAGCAGGTTCCAGAGCCCTCTCTCGATCGACAAAACTAACACTCTACAAGACGCTCATCATGCCTGTGCTTCTCTATGACGCTGATGCATCGGTGCTATCGCATAGATGCAGCCTCTTTTGGGGTGTTCGAGAGGAAATTTCTTCGCAAAATCTTTGGTCCTGTTCGAGTTGGCGACGACTATCACATTCGAATGAACCACGAACTGTACGAGCTCTACGACGACATTGACTTAGTTCAGCGTATAAGAATTCAGCGACTACGTTGGCTGCGTCATGTCTTTCGTATGGATGAAGAAGCTCCAGCGAAAAAGGTGTTTGAGGCGAAAGTCGAGGGTCAACGACGAAGAGTAACACCATGCCTCCTATGGATTGACCAGGCCGAGGAAGCCCTTACCGCGCTTGGTGAAAGAGATTGGAGACGGCGCGTGCGAAGCAGAGACGCCTGGCGAGAGCTGATGAAGTCATCCGTAACCCGTCAACGGGTTGACATGGCCACCTAAGTAAGTTAAAAGTTAAAACACGTTCTGTGATTATTTTGACCTCATATGGTATTGCCTATTTTGTAATGAATTTTTAAAATTTATTATTTTTTTTAAAAAAATGTACAGAAATGTTGCGAAACATTTTAATATACGAGTATGTTACCGAAATGATCACAAAAATTTGCAAAACTTCTGAATTATGTACATAAATTTAAGTTAAGTTCGGACTGGGGCTTCAAATCCCGGGGCTGAACCAAAATTTCGGTATTTATTATTAAGAATCCTAAGATCCCGGGACTTTTCCGAGATTTGAAAAAACGGAGAAAAACCGATGTGTTGTAAGAGAGACTTTGGATTTGTAAAAGAGGACAAAATTCTAAAGTTGTAGTTTTTTATATATCTGCTGAGTTCAAGGTTAAGGCTTTCAAAATGATGGTCAAAAATTTGCAAAAAAAAAGTCTTACGCAATAACGTCAATATTATGGTAAAATGAGGAGTTATGAATCACACTTTGATTTTGTGCCATAACTTTCTCAAAAATCAATATTTTTTTTTTTCTGAAAGCGTCTACTTGTAGATAATGGCAATACCTAACTACCTCCAGATGCATTTATTCAAAATTTTTAATTTTTTAAAAAAATTCGAAGCTTGAAAAAAATGGCATTTTTCAAAAAAGTGGGGAGTTGTGAATCACTACTTTAAATGGTGAACAATAAAATTTTCCATTAACTAACTTTTAATAAACTTAAAAAAATGAAAGAGCAAATAGTTCTCATGATAAAAACGAAAAAAATTATGGCCAATTTCATGTTTTTTGACGAAAATTTGTATTTATGTCGTGGGTAAAGTAAATCTGAGTAAATCTTGAAAAACAACACAAAAAAAATTTCAATTTATTTTAATATCATATAAAACGTTAATAAAACTCATTAATAATGCCAAACACGTTTGACAGATGTGCGAGCCAGTTCTCAAAGTTCGAAAACAAGGTGATTCACAACTCCCCATCTTAAATTTTCGAACATAGGCGATGCGTCATCGGCACACAATGTTATTTCTACAAGATCATTTCGATGGGTTAAAAGGCAATAGATCAGAGATAATTTTGACGATACTTACGTTTCTTTCGAAATAGTTTTCAAAATTTTATCCGCGTTGATCCTCGAAAAAACGTTTTTCACCACGCAAAAAAATTATTTTTGATAGACACACTTTGAATACGTGTTGATGGCACAAATGCTTATAAAATGTGAGAGTCCAGACTAGTAAACAATTTTGACACTAGTTTCCTGTTGTCAACAAATTCAACATGGAGGATATTTGATTGCCATGATTCCAACCCCCATGATTCAAAACTCCCCATTTTATCACACATTGAAGCATACACGGATTCGGCATTAAATGAAAGGAATTTAAAATTTAAGCATCTTAAATTTGTTTTAATAAAAATATAAGGTTGATTTTAACAAATTATTCCGTAACCTTTTCCTTAGCAAAATTGTGTATTGTGCCCTCTTATAATTTAATAAATAATTTTTTTTGTTTTTTTTTTATATTTTGTCAAATTGTTTTTAGTAAAATTAAATGGTAAATGTTAATATATTTAAGAGCTGCCAGAAAAAGGTGGTTTTATATATACCTATTCCCACAAAGATCTTTTTAAAATTTTATAAAATCCCAAAGTGTCTTTCAGTCCAGTCATTTTTTATAAGACACTAGCGGATGTAACCTGGTGTTACTCGGGGTTGTGCCTTGAGTACAGAAAAAGGACGATTTTCAAAACTACTCTCACTTTAGCATTTTTTAAATTATCAATTAAATTTTTTAAATTATCGTTTTTTTTGGGGTTTTGCCCCCTTCTTCCGTCGAAAGTGTTTAGTCAAATTTACGTAAAACTGTACCTGCCAGACATGATTAAAAAATATGACATCTTCAACGTCTCGATCTGACGTCTGGTTTCTGAAAAAAAATTATCACCCACATTCAGAAAAAAACACATACAATCTTTCTCCGGTGAAATATTTCTCTATTTTTGATAATAGCAATTTTCTATTTTTCAAATAAAATTTTCTTCAATTAGAATAAATTTTCACATTTTACATTTTATTTTTTAATACTTTTTCAAATATACCATTATGTTACAAATGTCCTCAGCCTCACGAATATTAAGTCGCTTTTAAATTTGAAACTGATTCTTTAAAAGGTAATTTCTTGCCTAGTATATTTCGAGGAAAAATAAAGGTTACTTTTGACTTTTATTTTATCGGTCAAAAATAGCTGTTATTTTGTGACTTTAATTTTTTCGGTCAAAAATATCAAGCAATTTGTGTTTTCTTAAAGGCCGCTTGACAGATTGAACTGTTGACACCATGGGTAAAATGTCGCACCAAAGAGATGAAAATAATAATATCAAAATTTTTTTATCCGTAAAATGAACAAATATAAATTACCTGATATTTTTGACCGAAAAAATAAACGGCAGAAAATAACTGTTATTTTTTCCCAAAAAAACTATAAGGCACAAAAAACTGTTATTTTTGTCGGAAAAATAAAAATTAAGAGATAAAAGTTAAAAGTTAACACTTTCGACAAAAACCATAGCCGGTACGGTACGCTCGATGCAAATATTGAATCAACAAATTATTATTCCATTTCGTATTGATTGATTTTCTTTTCTGATACTTTCTCTCTCTATTTCACACTAAAATCTCTCTTATTTCTTACTGTTAAAGAAGTTTCACTTCTGCCACGTGTACATTGCTACACGCGAGTTTTTTTATTATATTCCGAGAAACTTTTTTCTGGGTGCAGTTTGAAAAGTCATTTCGAGAAAAATGCGTTTTAAGTTTTTTTTAGCATGGATTTAATATGCAATGTAATCTCAAAAAAATTGCAATTTTAAAAAATCCTATAAGCATCGATTCGAGTTTTGGATTGTCTTCGTTGAACTTCGGTTTTGGTCGATACTGTTCGGTTGATGTTTTTCATCTTGATATAGCTTCTGCTCGTGTTCGTTTAACTTTTTTTTTCGTTCGTCTTTGGTTCTTGACTTCGTTTGCCTACGGCTCATTCCTTAATTTTTGTCGAAATAACTTCTAAAAGCATAGGATCTATTTAAGTAACAGATACAAATGACTACCAAGTTTTATCAAAATCGGTTCATCCGTTTTGACGTGAATGAGCCGAACATAGTTGATTGAATAAAGCGCCCTCTCATGGAAGTTTTCTAAAATTTATATAGACTCAATTCTGTTGAAGAGTCAAGTTATTTCATGTACCAAATTTTAGTAAAATTAATCAAATCATTTAGGAGTTATTCAGTCTTAAAGCGCCCTCTTTCGGAAGTCTTTGAAATTTTTTATATTTTATGTTTTATCTTGGGTGAAGTTGAACGTACATGCCAAATTTCATTGAAATCGGTTCAGGCGATAAGGAGCTATTGAGTCTTTAAAACGCACTACTTAACGCGACCTCTTACGGAAGTCTTTGGAATTTTTTAAAGCCTATGTTATCTTGGGCGCAGTCGAACCTTCATACCAAATTTCATTGAAATCGGTCCAGGTGTTTAGAAGTTATTATAGAGTGACACACCCACATACTTTCGCCCACATTTTTACGTAAGATTTATATTGGGTGCAGTTGAACCTTCATACCAAATATCATGAAAATCGGTTCAGGAGTTTAGGAGTTATTGAGTCTTAAAAACGCACTACTTAAAACGCCCTCTTGCGGAAGTCTTTGGAATTTTGTATGACCTATGTTTTGTTTTGGGAGCAGTAGAACCTTCATACCAAATATCATGAAAATCGGTTCTGGCGTTAAGAATTTATTATAGAGTGTCACGCCCACATACTTCCGCCCACTTTTTTTCACCCCCTATGTTTTTTATCTCTATAAAACGTACTCGGTGTCCAAATTTCAGATCAATTGGATAAACGGTGCGCGAGTCTATACAGAACAGACAGACAGACAGACAGACAGAGGGACAAACATTTGATTTTATATATTAGATATTACTTTAAATATATTCCAACAAAACCCAGCTCAGCCAAGTTGACGTCAAACAATTCCTGAATTGTTTTTTCCAAAGAATTACAAATTTTATTAATTTTGCTCTATTAGTTTTTCTTAAAAACTCTCTATAAGTCAATTATACATTATCCTTCGCCAGTACATCTTTATAGAGCTAGACCATCATAACAATTTCACCAAAATTATGATAATTAACTTAACCAAATGTTAAACCTTATGAAAGCTTGAAGAACAGAATTTATTTAATGTCCTTTTGTGACTTATGAAGTGAGTTATTTTAACGAAATATAATAAGATACTTTATAATTTCTGAATTTATAAAAATAAAATCTCTTCAAACTCCGGTCATTTTCGGGTAAACCAACTACTTCGATAGAAAGATCATGTAAGCGATAATAGTAATCATTTCAATTTATTCAGGTCAGAATAAAGGTTTTTAAAGATAGCCCTTAAAAGTTCAAATATATAATCTAGGTCGGTCTAATGACAGTTTTATTTGTATTTAAAAAAAAACTCTGAAATTTTGTTTTTAGATAAAAATAGAAAACCACGAAATAACAACATTCTTGGTGAAATTAATCAAAACATCAGCTGAACAATACTTTTTCCGCTTATCTGCTTAATGCTACAACAAATAATATTGATTTTGAATTATATATAATTTTGGCATCAATCTTTTTTTATATCTACACCGCTTTGATAATAGTTTATGACGTGGTTAATAAAGACTAAAAATAAATTCCACACATAAAATCAAAAGCATGCGAACTTAACAAAGTGAGATTTAAACTTGGTGAAAATGTCACAAACAATTGCGTGAGACTTCGATTGATATCGAATATAAATTGATTGTCACGTCAAAAAAACCATTAAGGTAAGGCGTCTTGATTGCATTCAATGACAGTTCGGTGTTTCATTTTGATTTACTACAGTGTGTATACCTATTAAAGAGGTGGTTCAGATGGAAGACAGATAAGCATGTTGTGCTTGAGCAGTCACCACCCAAAAGGGGTAACATGCAGGTAGACAAGTTCGCCAACTTTGACAATCTACGAATTATTCGAATGTTCAATACGGGTGCCAGGCGAAAGTACTAATTTTTTCATCTTGATTTTTTTTCCCAACTTATCAAATCAATAGTTTTGTACATATTTAGCGTAAAAATACGCAAAAGGTAAAACTACCTTTCAGTCACATGGAAACAACAGCTATACGCAACTTGCTAACTGCTATACGACTAACGGAAAAATAGTTAAAGTTAAATGAACTCTAGAGCAGGTCATTGCTTTCATGAGCTTTTGATGTGTACATGTGTAGGTTTGTTGTTGGTTTCAACATTAATTGCAATCAAGAACTGCAGCCGTAGATTTACTTTGAATAGACGGACGAGGTTTATATGAAGTAAACGTACGAGGTTTACATGAAGTCATAACCAACATTTTGTATCCTTAAGTTTTCACTTGCAATTAATTATTTTCCATGTAATTGTTTGTTATTGTCAGTCTGCTCTTTAAATATTTGTTCTGCTGTCCATCAGAGCAGAGCACGCAAATATTTAATTTTGAATTTTATCGATCAAACCATTTTGCTAAAGAGCTAGCATGTTGGATAAAAAGGTGTATTATAGCTGAGCATATTAAACTTTTAGCTGCAAATTGTCGTTATTTCATACTATACACTTGATTTTTAATTATCGTCATCCTGAAGGATTCATATAAATTGAAGGTGTTGATTTGAAAAATTAAATACACAAAAAAACTTAACTTATGCAAAATCAGATGAGTTTGGGAATGTAATCGATACACCCGCAGGTATTTAGGCAATATATTCTTATCTTATTCTTATTCTACTCGTCTTTGTTTAAAGCGTTGCAAAATATTTTTCTTAATTCTAATCTCAGTCAAAAACCTTGTCTTAATGCTTTCCTTAGTCGTTGATCAAATCATTGTCCTAGTCCTTGTCATTATACTCGCCTATATATTTACTCGTGTTTGAAATTGTCTCAGTTCGTATCCTTATCGGTGTTAACTTCCTTGTGGTAATCATTGTATAAATCTTTATTCTAATTCTGCTTAAATCCTTGTCATATACTTATCCCAACCTGTTTCTTGATCTTTTCTTAAAACCCTTTCATAAATTCTTTTCAGAAAAAAGTATGTGAAATCAAAGAAAATGCACTTTGCCGCAAAGTCTATGTTGATTATTAGATTATTAGCTATTATTAGATATTTTTTTTTTTGAAAATAATTAAAAAAAAACAAATTTTGTTCTGTTTCGCCAGGTTTCGAAACCGTGAAAATTCAACGAGTCTAACAAATGTAAAAATTAAAAAAAAAAAATAAGATCGTTGAATGCAAATTTCTTTATAAAACCAGGAAGTCATTCGCTCGCTAACAAAGAATTATATCTTTCAGATGAAGAGTTTAACTTTATTTAAATTTTCAAGAAAAAAATTGCTTTCTAGTGGCAACAATGCACGTGGTAATAATTCTTTATACCATTCTTGTTGTCTTGATACAAACCTTGAACAAATCTTTGTCCAAATCATAGCTCTTATTCGTTCTATTACTTGCCCTTATCTTTTATGTATTACATTTTTTGTTTCTTTGTATTTTTCAATTCTTCTCCTCATTCTAATAATATTTTTTGTCAGAATCTATCCTTACTGGTCAAATCCTTGTTCTTGTCGTTATTTTAAACTTAAACTTAAAGTTTAGGATTAATTCATTGCCATTATCCTTGTCTTGTATAAGTTCTTGTCCTTATTCTTATACTTGTCATGCTCCATTCTTGTCAAAATTATCGTCTAAATTCTTGTCCAAATGTTCGCCCTAGTCTCATACTAATCCTGGTTTCCATCCTTGTACAAATCCTTGTCGTATTTAGATTTAAAAACGTTATAAGGCCAACCTGTTATGTAAAATAAAACTCATCCTAGCATTTATACTAACCGAGTTTAAATCTATGCAACGATTCCAATTCAATTTTGTTGCATTACTCTCATAACATTTATCGTATCTTATATACTTATTTAACTTTTACTCTTATCCAAAACTTTTATCGGAGCACCTATACTGACATACGAGAGAAATGTGAGTAAGAAATTTCGGGTCATGTTTTCTACCAACTTTTTGTGGAAAACGTACGGTATGATGTAATATTGTCACGTCAAGGATATTTTTTGAAATTTTATTTTAATTAGCGCCACAAAATGCTGTACTAAAAATACCTCACATTTTGTAAAACTTTCCTAAGCTTTATTTTTAATGTTTCTTTTGGCTTATACTCGTAATTGACATTTGAGACTCATGCTATTATTAATTATCCTGGTTCTTCATTAAATTAAAATCATGTGAAGGGTTCATAATTTTTAGGTATAACCAAGTGTTTCTAAGTTTCTTGTGTTGACTTTGCTCAAATGGCTGTCGATAGCTCAACTTTGCTTTGGAACGCTCAACGCATCACGTTAAGAAAGTCATGCAAGGATAACAGCAATTAAGCCATCAAAGCAAGCAGCTACAGTGTTTACACTAAGTACGAAATGAAGCATACCATTGCATGTTAACGATATTTCATGTTAATTAAAACCTTGAAAGTAAAAGTTACTTGACAGGGCAGGTGAAATTGTTTTTTTTTTAATTTTTGTTTTAATATGTAAATGCTTGTTTTTCTTATTTATAGTCCTCTTTATTTTGGAACATTAAAGTTTGTGTCCTTTCGTATAGTTTTATGGATCCTTTACGATTGTATTGATACTCTCACTCAAGTTGAAAGAAGTAAAAAAGAATAACATTTTGGTTATGATGTTTCAATCAATGTGTGTAACACATTCACTGATAAATATGTATACTTTATAAACATGATATAATAACTTTACCAGGTAGTATTGACAAGTGTAAAAAGCTAAAAGTAAACGAACTTTTGTCAAAAACAGCTGTTCGTTGTTATATGTGTTGGCCACATTCAGCTGTGTCAACTGTGGTGACAGCGACACATCGGGGAGCGCTGTTATCGGTATTGAAGTTTCAGAAAAGTTGTCAAGTTTATGAAATGTCCAGCTTTGTATCAAATACCAATGGACATTTTACAGACAAATTAAAAATTTTCTATTTTTAAATGCATTTTAATGCGTAATTTCATATCTTTGTGCATTAAGTTTTGACATAAAAGTTGCCAACTACTGAGTACGCTGAATGTGACCAGTGAAAATTAATTGTATGCAATGACGGATTGTGAACGCTCTCTTCTTTGTTATGTTTTTTGACAGAAGTTCATTTCCAACAGAAACGTCAACACTACCTTGTAGTTTTTATATCATTCTTTATAAAACATAAAAAAATGTTTACTTTATATAAATCGATAATGAAAAAATAAAAGTTATTTTGAAAAAATAAAAGTTATTTTGAGAAATATATATCGAGGGCTTATATTCATGTCTATCTACGTTTTGACAAAAAAATTGTTGATGCGAAACTAATCACTGACCCCAGCTGCATCTACCCATTTTTTAGTGATATATATCTTTTTTTTTGAATTTTGTTATATTTGTATCTACAAAGATTATTTATGAATGCAAAACTGTTAATCTACTTTGTAGAATTTTTGCGTATCGTTGAATCTATGTCAAAACTTTCCTAACATCAGTATTTTTGAAAAGTTTTAAACATTTGGATAGTTGTGGATAGTTCTTGTGGATAATTCTTCTAAATAAAGACTGTCCCAGAAATAACTGTCTTTTTGTTTTTTTTTTATTGTAGAAGAACCAATGATGTTTTTTAAAAAAATTTTTTCAGTTTAATATTAAGTGAACATTACAAAATAAATGAAAATGTTATTTATACTGAAAAAAATACACTTAAAAGTACACTTTGTTTGGTTTTCTTAAGATTTATTTTCATTAAAGCCCAATATCTTTCGATTGGACGAAGTTCGGGGCAAGTCGGAGGATTGGCTTCTCTTGGTACCACAGTGACATTATTGGCTTGGTACCAATCCATCGTTCTCTGGGCGAGGTGACATGTTGCTAGGTCAGGCCAAAAATAGTACTGAAACTTGGTACTGACGTATGAAAGGCAGCAAACGCCGCTCCAGACACTCTCTGATGTAAATTTCGGTGTTGATTGTGCGATCTGTCACAAATTCCTTACTTCGAAGGCCACATTTGTAACTGGCCTGACACATCATGTATTTCTTTGAAAATTAGGTATATTTTTCGGTGGTAAATTAAGAGGATGCTCCACCCCTTCTAACCGCAGTATAATATCCGTGTTCAGGTAACTGCTTGAAATCCGCTTTGCAGTACGTTTCATCGCCCATGATCACGCAATCAAATTTGGGCAGGTAATCGCGATACAGCTTTTGAGCCCTCCTCTTGGCTTCGGCGTCCTTTTCTTCTGACCTGTCTGGTACTTTTTGTACTTTATAGCTCCTTAGACTGCTAAACTTGACTTCGATGTTCCCGTTTTTTCTGCCATATCACGAACCGAAGTGCCTGGATTTTGAGTAAACAGCCACTTAACGTTTTGGGCCACCGCTTGGTTTGCTGGACCACTTTTTCTCCCTGAGCCTGGCGTTATTGATAAAGGGGTAAGCTTTTTGCATTGTTTTATGGTCCTTCCGACAGTTTTTAAGCACACGCCAACTTCCTTAGCGATCTTTTTGTCGATGGTGTTTGGATTTTCCAGGTATTTGCAAATAATTGCTTTCCACTTTTCTTCTTGAGGCGACATCTTTTCAGAAGCTCTTTTATTTTACTAATAAGTATTTTTTTTAATCTGCAATATTTATACTTTATTTACGTACCAAATATGTTGCTATAGTGGTAACACTTTTTTATAAATAACCTAAATACAAAAGGACAGTTATTTTTGGGAAAGTCTTTATATAATAACTGAGCACTTTTTTTGGAATTTAATTTTTTCGCAAAGTTATGCACTGTGAAAAGTATTAAAAAATTTTTTAAATTAAAAAGTGCATGTATTCAAACAGCTTAATCTTATACACAGTAAGTCGTACAGAAAAGAGACTTAGGCAGGGCCGTAGTCAGGATTTTCCCTTGGGAGGGTTTTGATAAAAAGTACTATAAAAGTACTTAAATAGTGGCCGCGCTAGACATAGAACTCTCGAAACTATTTTTCAATGTGAATTGTTTTGCATTTTTTTTTTGTTCATAATTTCTTGTGAAATTAATAGTTTTAGATTGATTACCATTATTTTAGAACATTGCTATTTTGGAAAATCTCCATTCGACAAAGATATTACGTCAACAAAAATTGCCAAAAAAATTCATTTGATCACGTTTATTAAAAATTTTTATAAAAAAATATTGTTTGCATTTCTAGATATTCGTTGAGCAAGTATGATTCCGTCTGTAGCACTAACTGGCAACAGCTCTATTTGCTCAAAGTTTTCAGTGAAACGTTACCTAAGGATGCTACTGGACAATCAATTTTTGACCATTGACTTCTAAGTCAAGGATTAACGATTTATTTCATTTATTATAATATTAAAAACGACATTAACAGTGCAGTCATTCAAGAAAAACAATTCTTCCACTTACCACAGTAGACGTCTCTAAGCCCAATTTACTGGTAATAGAACTTGATTATCCACTCCAGAAGTAGTGTACAAAAGCATTGATACAATAATTTCTGATGAAGTGGATGCGCAAATGAACTTTTCAACGGAGTTCCTTAATAGCATTGAAGTATGTGGTCTCCCGCAAAACTGAAAAGGATTCAATTTTCATGTGTATGAGGAATCTCAACACTGCGAATGGAGTGAGTAATGGAACTCCACTCCAGATTATTAATATGTACAACAATACTCTCGACTGCAACGTTTTAAACGGTACTAGCTGTGGTGAGTGAATCATCATCACACCAAAAATTAAACTCAGCACATCGGAAACATGGTGGTGGCCGTTGCATGCAGGTTAAGTGTGTGGCTTAGCATGCTCGGAGCCCGGGTTCGATCCCCAGCCGCGGCGAAAAGTTTTTTTCAATAAAAAATTTTTCTGATCGGTCACCACCTCTGCAGACAATGGCAAACCTCAGAGAGTAATTAATGCCATGTAAAGCTTCTTGAGAACATGAACTTTAGCCGTTCGGAGGCGGCATAAAACATGTAGATGCAGTTCTCGGTCAATTGTGTGCAAAAATTTAAGAACACACACAACACAATTGATCATAAGAAGTTCGGTCAAAGTCCTTTCAAGGGCTGAAATGGCCAATTTGTTTTTTTTTTTTTTTTGTTTTTTACATCGGAAACATTTGTGCTGAAAACATTGCTTGACATAGCTATTAACAATAGTAAGGGACAGTCATTAAAAAAGTTACGATATATCTACCAACTCCAGTTTTCACTCACGGCCAATTATATGTGGTGGTTAATCGAGCCCGATGTTTTGCTGGAATTAAAATTACTGAAGAATAAATTAGTCCTACCAAACTATGTAGGTTTTTCACAACTATCAATATAGTGTATGCTGAAATATGTTAAGAAAAAGTACCACTGTCTTAATAAAAACAACAATATTACTAGGTGTCTTTTATTTGGGCGTTTTAGCGCCATACGAGCTTGCTCATAATTGGAGCGAGCGAGCGAAGCTCCCATGGAACAGGTTGTTTGAAGCTGTTTAGAGGCCTTAAACTCTCGAATGGATTGACCGATCTTAAAATTTCTTTTTCTGTACTGTTCTACGCTTCCTAACGAAGGTTGTTTTCTTAGGAAGTTTTTTAAAATTCCATTTAGTTTAGAAGTTAATTGAAAATAATATTTCCGTGAGTTTTGTTGTTGTTATTCGCTGAAATTGTTTTCTTCTAACATGCTGTGTATGTATGTATCAGTCAATGAAAAAACCGAACGACATGAAACGACAGCAAAAATCTTGCGGGGAATGTGTTTCGCTGCAACAGCTTTTTATCAATAAATAGTTAAATAGTAAAAAATAAGAGTACGAATTTTATTTATGAAAGAAAATATACCCCTTTTACATTAGTCAAGAATTGAAGTCAATTTTCTGAGCTTGTAGGCCAATTCGCCGCAAACAGGAAGCGACGAAAGAGGAAAAAGTTGACGGTACACAGTCAAGTGTACTGGCAAGTTTTTCGAACTCGAAAAATTGCTTCCATTTCTTGACTAGTGTAAAAGGGGACATAGTGTAAAAGGGGACAGCTATTTATCAATAAATAGTAAAATATAAGAGTACGAATTTTATTTATGAAGGAAAATAGTTAGAAAATAAAACACAAAACATGAAATCTGTTTATATTTGAATATGTAGGAGAACCCTGTTAAATAAAATAAATTTGCAGTTTTAATTCTTATTTTAGGCTTATTTTCTTTCATAAACAATATTTGTTGTTGTTTGACAGACATTTGTAATTCCATAAATTGCAGCTCAGCGCTGCTAATAATTTGCTGCTAATACCCCTTTTACATTAGTCAAGAATTGAAGTCAATTTTCTGAGCTTGTTGGCCAATTCGCCGCAAATAGGAAGCGACGAAAGAGGAAAAAGTTGACGGTACACAGTCAAGTGTACTGGCAAGTTTTTCGAACTCGAAAAATTGCTTCCATTTCTTGACTAGTGTAAAAGGGGACTAAGGAATCTTGCACATGTTAATCCAGTTTTGTTCTTTACTGTTACAACTACCAGTAGCGTAGCAAGGGGGGCGGGGGGGGGGGGGGGCGGTCCGCCCCGGGTACACGCCAAAATGGGGTGTAAAATTTGGCAGAAGAACTTTTTACCACATAATTTTTGATTTTTTTAATAAAAAGAACACACCTCAATGACTTCGGTTTTATATTTGAATATCAAGAGGGTGCAAAAGTGAATGAAAATATTTTTTACCATCACCACGACTTCGTTTTTATTGAAACAAACTTAAACTTTATATTAAATTTTGTTCAATATTAACGCTCACACTAAAACCCAAGTCAATTCCATATGTAATTTTTCATTGGTTAGGGGTGCAATTTCCAAACAAATTATATTAAAATTTTCTTGATATTAAGATGGAGTACAAAATTAAAAATGTAAAAACCCTTTTTTTTATATTTCATTAAGTTTTATAAAAAAGCACTTTTTTACTTCTTATATTCAGGTTAAGAAGTGTTCAAACTTGCGAGCAGAGTAGACATTTCTAAAACCATTAAGTTTCGAAAACCTGCATGATTTTCAGAGTATGATGAATGGAGGCGTCAGTTGTTTTGTAAGCAATACATTTCTCCGGAACTTTTCAGAAAAACATGTTCATGTCATAAATTTAAAAAAAAAAAATATACTTTATGATTTTGTGATTACTAAGTTCTGAGACTATATATCATGAAACAAACCTCACTTACAGCTTTTAACCTGCTAGAACATAATTTTGAATAGTAATATGTTTTGGGTATACTGTTACATAAAACTACTAGTTTAAAAATCATTTATAAACTTTTAACTTGCTTAAAAAAATTTCTAAAAAATTAAATTGATCTAAATTCATTAAGTTTTTTATTTAAATTAAATAAATGGCGTTTAATGACAATTTTATGGCCTTCTAACGTTTTTTTTTTTATTTTGTTTTAAAGATGTCCATTTAAAACTCTAAGATGATTTTCCGACTCCATTATTTTGCTAAAATAATTATTGTTCTGTTCAAAAATCAACCAACAAAAACTAACAAAAACACAGTTTTTAATAGAAGATATGATGCATAGTTCCTTAAAAATTATTCTAATAATTAAAATTAAATTTTGTTCTCAATCAACGAATGTGAAGAAACACCAGATTTCTTGGAATTGTCATATCTTTTTGAGCCATTCATGAGTCTTGACCTTGTTCAACCTGGGCATGTTTGCTTTGGGAGTTATGTAGATAATGAGAATGAAAATAAATTTCTGATATCAATTTGGTATCACTGTAATATTGTGATACTAAGATATTTATGGTGGTATTTATGGTGATATTTATAAAGCAGTCAAATGTTACAGACCTCAATCTTGTCTATAAAAGTCCAAGCGGAGATTAATATAGATACACTGAGAAAAAAACATACTTAAAAATTAAACAAAAATTATTAAAATAGAAATTTAACGCCTTTGTTTTTCTACAAAACAATATTTAAAACAAGTGTGTTTAATTTTCACCTACCTATAAACTCCTTTCTTTTTTTATTTTTCTCTTATTATTTTTTTGAAAAAACAAACAAACATTTGAATTCAATGACAATTTTTGAATTTTTTGAATTGGTTTGACAAATATCGAACATATGATAAAATAACAACTAATAAATTAAATATTAAAATATTTCAAATGCAAACTTCATCGAATTAAGTTTACATTTGGTATTCGGAAGGTCCCGGGGGTATTTGGTTGTGAATCTGGTGCTAAAACTCGGAAAAGTTAATAAAATGGCATCGAAAAAAATATGCTTTAAAACATGAGTTTTTAATTTTAAAATGTTTGTTTTAAATTTGGTTTTCATAGAAAAAACATTGTTTTAAAAACAAAAACTTTTGTTTTGAATTTAACTTTAAAAACAGCTCTGTTTAATTTTTTTGAATTTATTTCAAGCTCTATTTCAAAAACAAATTCGTTAGATATCAACACACTTTCATTTAATTTTAACACATTTTTTCCTCAGAGTACTATAAAGAAATTGATAAAAATTATGAAAAATGTTTATAAATGAATTTTAATATTTCATTTAAATTTTATATATAAAATGGGGGTTGATTTCGAAAAAAAAAATAATTATATTAATAGTTATTCAGGGTCACTAGGGAAAATTTGTTAACGTTTTGCAGGTCCTATTTTTTCTTCAATTATGCAAAATTTTTCGTAATTTTTTCAAAGTTTTCTATATTCAACTAACTAGAGTTTTTATATTTAAACTGATATTGTGTGGTTTACTCTTAGTACATTTGTCTCTTACAACATATAAGCCCGGAGACAAAAATATTGGAACAATTCAGAAAAAATTCTTTAAGTTTCTGAAAATTTTAGATTCTTACTTCTTTTATCAAATATTCATGGATAGCATAGTTTTGTTTTTTTTTAATCTCTTCTAAAATATGTCATTTTTTTAGAGGTTGATTCGAAAATATGTAGTAAGATTCATCGACTTATTGTATAAAAAAAAAATCTTCTTAAGGGGTGCACAATTTAGTTTCCGCCCCGGGTGCGACCAACCCTAGCTACGCCATTGACAACTACAAAACATTAAACAATTTTAAGTGGGCAAGGAACAATGAGCGCGTAATTGTCGCAGAGTATTTGAAAAGAAATTTACTATTATTTTGTTTTCATCATTAAATTTCTTAAATGATTCTTAAAGTTATTTAAAAGCAGATTTATTTCGTTTGCAATCGAACGCAGGCATGCACGTTAACGTTAATTTTAACGATAACCAAAATATTTTTTTCGTTTCGTTGAAGCAAAATAAATAAAAAAACGTTAATTCCAAAAACGAAAAATATTTATTTCGCTTCGGAGAAAAAGATATCAAATTTTTTCGTTTTTGTCCCAATCACCCGTTGAAAATAATGTTAATTTCAACAAAAAATTTCGTTTTGTTTGGATCCGAAGAAATTTTTGTTAAACACTTCCTTTTTCGCATTTTTATATATCTTAAAAATACAAAAAGAGCAACACACCAAACGAAGCTATATAATTTTTAGTTGGTGTGAGCAGTACGCTGCAAGTCCAAAAAAATGCAGAACAGTGATTTTCAATGGCTGAAAACTGTTAAAAAATATTTACTCTTTCAGCCGCTCTCAGCTTAAAATCTAACAGAGGCACATTAAATTCTGACATTTCGCAATGTACTTTTTTTATTGTTTATTTATAATGAATGTACAAAACCAAATAAACACAAATTAACACAAGAACTGCAAAAAAGTTCGACTTTTAATATTTTAACAAATTTTTTCCATTTTTATGTAAAGAATTCATAATTTTTGACAAAATTCAAAATAACACTAAAATGCTAAATTCAACGGACTGCTATAATTATCCTTTTTTAAAAAGTATATTCTTCCCTTTTACCCGCTGCTTTTTTAAAGATCTTAAAAATGCGAAAAAAGCAAGTGTCATACCAGCTTTAGCATAGGAGAAAATAATAGAAAATTTTTCGTTTTTCAACGAAACGAAATTTGATTTGATAAATTTTTAACGTTATTTAAAAAACGAAATAATTTTGATAATTTCTTTTTCTGCCTCAACGAAACAGAAAAAATTCTGTTGATTTCGTTGTGCATGTCTGATCGAAATATAAAAGCATTTTTTTATCACGGAAAATTTGTCTGTTGCGTATTTCCTCAAGAAATTTTACACACAACTTCAAAAATCAACGAACGTTCGTTTCAACCGTTCATTAAAAATTAAGGTTTAAATGGAATGTCCGTTCAGAAAAAAATTACTATCAGCGTCAGTGATTTTTTTTTGTTGTGCGTGCGTCATCGGTTCGGTTTGCGTTGTTGCTGTTCTTCATGTTTTCGTTTTTGCGTTATCGTGGAGAAATGAAAACAATAAGAAATAAGAAAGAAAAGTAAGGAAATCAATCTGCAAGAAACATTCAGATAATTAAGTGCCGGTCGTGAACAAAGTTCCTGAATTTTTAATTCGAACGCTCATTTTGAATAAGTGATTAAAAACGAATGTTCGCTGTTTTTTTTTTATTGTGTGAAAAAACCGAAATAATCCAATTGGATTTTTATTGCCTTTAATTGTTTTTACACAACATCTTTGGATTTGATTGTTCACTTAAATATTTCTTTTAAGCATATTTCTAAAGCTTTCGGTGTTCAAAAGTAAATAAATTAAATAATTTTTTTTTAGATTTAGTAAGAAAAAAATTATAGAGAGTTAGTCTGTCAACTTATGTGAAAACGATAAATTATGAAATTGTTAAATATTATTATTTTCGTTTTGAATTATCATATTCATTGCACCAAAAAAATATATGGCGAATTTTTTCCAAAAATTAATCACATGCTCTTAGTAGGTTCCTTTTCTACTTATAAGAATATTAGTTATTTGTTTTTTTATCGCCATAATTTTGTAAAATATTATGGAGATACCAATTTTTTTATAAAAGTAACAGTCTTAAAAATTAAGTCATTTCTAATAAATCATATCTCCATCTTATGTTACCTTATTTTTGTAAATGGTAACATTCCTATCATTAGAAAACTATAGAAAAGCGATTTCAAAAAATTAAATATTTTTGGAATTTTTATGCTAGAGTTGCCAACTTTCTGAAAAACTTTAATTTGGTTTTATCTCAAAAAGTAGATTTTTAGTTTTTTTTTTTGTTATTTTAAAAACAAAATAAACTTTTCACTTACAAAGAATTACGATGCCTAAATGGCATGTTTTTTCGCAATCTCTTTTTCTGACATAAATTTCACTTTATCATTCATCTTCATCTTATACCGTTTGAGATATTTTTACAAAATCTTGAACAAAACTGTTTGCCGTTTTAGAGTTTTATATATAGTAATGTTTGTTTTATATATATTAATGACCTCACACGTGACTTTGGAACATAAAAATGGAAGAAAACTAGAATAAATTAAAAAATTTTAATTTTTTCGTTTAAGATAATCGAAAGAGATAATATCTCTTTTTTTACAGATTTAAGAAAACATTTTTTAAAGCGAGCGACCCAACTAATTTGTGTCTTCAACGTACCTATTTATGTGGCCAGCTTAGGTACTTGCTAAGCGATTGCTACGACCTAGTATTTAAATATACAAATAGCAATAACTTCTTATTTTTGTTCAAAATCCACGTATTTCTTTTAAGGCTTACAACGGTTGTTCGTGGGCAAATGACGTTCATTTTAAGTTCATATCTTGGCTTTGGTATTCCATACTCACATACCAAGTTTTATTTCTGTACGTCAAATAAACCTATAATTTTTAAAAGTGTTTGTAGGCGGATGACGCCATTTTTTAGCATCTAAGTTTTAATCCTGATCACTAAGTTTTTATACCGTACATTTTTAATTAATTTTTTAATGCCGGAAAATAAGATGCCATTGTAAAATTCAAACAATTTTTTTAAGCCACTATCTTGAGAAACGTGTCCTTTTCTACGCATGCGCACTTTGTTCTTTTCTCTAATTAAAACGATTAATCCTTAGAGTATGTTTTCTTAAGCTTATAATTTGACAATTTACAGAAGTTTTATAACAATTATTTTTAACGAAAATTAAGCAGTGTTTTTTAAGTGTTTTAAAAGTGTTTGTTGCTGTATTAAAGTAGTTATTAAAAATAGCAGTTATTTTAGTGATATACGGAATTGAGGCCAAACAACTTTTTGAATGAACCTTATGGCGTGATAGTAACGGATTTAAGGAAAGTTATTGCTTTTAAAATTACTAACTTACATATTAACAAATAATACTTATTATTGTTATTAAGTTTTGTTAACTTTAAATATTCTTCAAGAACATTTTGAGTCAATAACGTGATATACAGTTACCTTCCAAATACTTAATATGTGCATTTGTTAATTTGTAATTTAGTAATTTTACGTTTGTAACATCTAGAAATTTAGCTTATTTCTAGATGTTACAAACGTTTGCACAAAGTAAATATACCCTGACCTGACAGGTGTAGGCAGGCGCGGATTTAGGTGGGGGCTAGGGGGGGCTGCAGCCCCCGACCCCGAGCAGGTAGGGGCCCCGCAGTCGCTTATATATGAAGTGCTTGTTGTAAAAACATGACATGCTATATAAAAAATATTTCGAAGTAATCGACCTTAAAGTTTTGAAAAAATGAATATTTGTAAGAAATCATGTTTATTCTAAAAATGTCTTTTAAGTATAGGGCCAGAATTGCTTGTAACAGAATTGCTTGCAACAGTACCGATGAGTGTTCGGACTTTACTGCGCTTTTTATCAAAATTGAATGTTTTACTGCTTCACTGCGGTTTTTTTTTAAATCTTCTGCGAAGTATTCGCAACAAATATTAGAATTGGTGATTTTTTTTATTTCTCTTAAAAACCAACAGAAAACACAATCACAAAATCAAATATATTTTGTATCAGTAAAAAAATATGTTTCTGCAACATGCAAAAATATAGCCTCCAAGTGACGGCACCACACTCTTCAAATGCATGACATTTTTGACGGATGGAAATCTCAACATGAATATACCATATATGTCAGATCGATCTGACAATTAATAATGACGTTACAGTGTTCTAAATGAAATTACTTTTGGAGTTATTATTAAAAAAAAATAAGAAGAATGCCATGGCTGGATTAAGCGTTAATTTTTGCGTAACAAAAGTACGAAAGAAACAAAAAAAAGCTCAATAAATATTATGATGATATGCTTCGTCGTATTCAAGCGTAAAATATTGGATTGCAGATTTCAAAAAAGGTTGAACCAGAACAAGAGGTGAACACGCCGGGGGAGCACCAAACACAGTGATCACTCCAAAATGTTTTGGAAAATCCACGATTACGTATTAGACAATCATATCAAGTGCGTCGGTGGTTTAAATTATACATGAAAATTTGGGTATGAGAAAGCTGACTGTAGGATGGGTGCCACATACGTTAACAATCAATAAATAACATGAAAGTGTTCGCACTTCCCAACAATGTTTGGACATGTTTAAACAAAATTTAACCGATTTTTTGTAAAAATAGTGATCATGGATCAAACACGGTTCCACCGCTATACACCTGAATAGGAGCAATCAGCAAAAGAGTGGGTAGGTTCCAATAGCGATGCACCAAAGTGAGCGAAGACTCAACAAACGACCAGAAAGGTGTTGGCATCTGCTTTTTTTGGGATTCAGCGGCATTTTATTCAGCTATTTGAGAAAAGGAAAAGCAGTCAACTTTTTTACGATTGAAGAACGAAATCGTCAACAAGTGAGCTTCAATTATCGAAGAAAAAATCATCTTTTTGCAAGACAAATCAATCCACCACACAATTCGATCGAATTCATTCCTAATTGCACACTTACGCTTCGAACTGTTTCTTCATTCCTCATATTCCCCAGCTTAAGCCCTCAGAGACTTTTATCTGTTCCCAAACTTAAAAAGGTGGCTCCAGGAGAGGAGTTTTGTTACGAATGAACAATGGTTTTTTCAAACTTTTTTTTTCGACCCACTCTAATGAACATGGCGAATTGGAAACTAAAGTTTATTTTAGATCTCTTCAGAAATCTTACCATTCAAAGGGCATCGCAATATTAAAAATCGTTGGGATAAGAAAAAACGTATGTTTTCTTTGTTAAGCCGGCAGCATCTTGAACGCTCTAGAACAGTAATTTACAGTTTGTATGTTTATTCTGTCAATAGTATAAAATATACGAACGCGCTTGTGAATAAATGAAAAAAGAAAAAAACTATTGCGAAAAAGTTCGTTTTACGGCCATTTTTTAATTAAATTTACTGCGATTTACGAATTTTGAAGTCCGAACTCTGGTACCTATAGCAAATTGTGAAGCTGAAAGGTTATTTTTAGTGTTTAAAAGAATAAAAAAATGTTCATCAACCTTCTATGTTACATGAACGTTTGTCGTCAATAGCGCAACTTTGTATAGAAAGTGATTTGTTGCAAACGATTAACTTTGACGAGTTGATAGAACGTTTTGCCACAGTTAAATCGAAAAAAAAATTTTAAATAAAAATTGAACAGCTATTGTTCACATGTAAAAATTCATATCTAGATTTTTAAAATATCCGAGTTAAATGCTCTGACCTTGAGCAGGCCCCGTGTCGATTTAAGCCCCAGGCCCCGCCATGTTTTAACCCGGCGCTGGGTGTAGGGTATAACCATGATCAATATTCGGAGACAACATTTTAACACTGATCAGTGACTTGCTGCAAACGCAAAAAATGGTCAAAAGAAGCGCACAGTACCTTATGAATTATATAATCAGCAGTACCTCTCTGCAGACAAAAGTCAGTTTTAGGTTCAATAATCAATAATCAAGTTCAATCAGATTTTGAGTTCTCAGCTTCTACAAAGTTGTAGAAAGAACGATTTCTTTTCATGTACACTGAAACTAACTAACGATTTTTCTTTAGGGGCCGAAAAATGTACGGTTAATTTATACTCACAACTATAATTTTCATAGTTGCAAACTCTCTTACTTTATTCTTCACTATCTTGAACGATTCAAAAAGTATTAGAGTATAATTAGTATAAATAATGTAAAAAAGGGATAAATAAAGAAAATATATGAACGAATGACAAATATTTTATAAAATTTATTTTCTATTTTCAAACCGCTCAAGCGAAGAAAAAAAATGCAAATTGAGACTCAAATTAAGCTTTATGCCACAATTCCAAAAATATCACATAATTACATTCAATTTTAAGACCAATAAAATGGTAAAAAGCTATTTTAGTTTCACGCTATGTTATTTTCAATCAATTAAATTTCAGACCAAAAACCGATACTGGAATATATATGTATAGTATATAAATATGTATATTCAAAATAAAACAGCTGTTCGAAGACACATATGAGCAACAAAACCATAAAGAACATTTTATATTTTATTGCTGATTTTGATTTTGGTTTTTATTTTATTGATTTTAATGTTTACATTGTTGTAATTTTATTTAGCAGTAACAAATTTAAAAAAAAAAACATCATTAATTTATTGTCAAAGTTAATAGCTTTTAAGCTTACAATAGGCTATACATAATTATAAACAAATATTACTCTAATCAATTGAAGGGCTTATTGTAAAAACATGATATGCCACATAGAAAATATTTCAAAATAATCGAAGTTAAAGTTTTTAAAAATGTATATTTCTATGAAATCATTGAAATGCTTAAAAGAACTATTACGTATAGGGCCAAAATTTATAGGGTTGTGGTCACAATATTTTTATCGGATATTGATAATGCATCAAGAAACGTAATAACATAAAAGATGAACTTCTAAAGCAGTGTGGCTTATCATGTTTTTGCAATATGCCCTTCAATTATGCTTTTTTAAATTATTTTGTTTGTTCGTGATTTTAAAAATAATTGAACTGATCCGTTGAACTAGTTAGTCAACATCTATAAAATTATTTATAAACTTTTCAATTAAGCTAAGAGCAACAACATCATCGTCACACTTACAGCAACTAGAGGTGACAAAATTAACACGAAATGTTATTTTTAGAGTATAAGAAATCGGTAAAGAGCATACTAGAGAATAAAGGAGAAGGAAAAGCTCAGTTCAGTGAGTTTATTTGTTTGTTTACGATTTTGTAAGCAAACAGAGAAAAACACAATAAAAATTAATATGATTTCAATTTTAGTTCTACTGTCTCGACTATAAGATTCACTTTTTATTGCTTACTATTCATATAAAAGAAAAGCGTTGAATAGGAAAACTTTACCAATTTAACAAATTTTTAATATAAAAATTGTGAATGTTTTGCATTACTTAGCAAAGCCTTAGACGCTTCATTTTTTATTTTAATTTTTTAAGAGATCCAAAGCCTATGCAATAGATAAATTATTAATTTATTTTCTGCTTTATTAAAATAATCTTTTGATGTTCTTTACAATCCCAAGAAATTCCCAGCGCACAATTATTCCGGAAAATAACTCGAAACGCATATTGACGAATTTAAATTCAACCTTTTTTGCTATACATAAAAAACGGTTTATTACAATGTGCCGATAAATACTGATATTTTTTAATTCATTTAAATTTTTTAAGGTTGAAAAGTACCTTTTCAACACTCGCATATAAATAATTTTTTAAAAACTCGCCGGACTAATACACATATAAGAAACGAACCTTCTTTGTTCATTAATAGTTAACAAAACAACCAAGCATGATACCCACTTTTGTAATTAAAACAACGTAAAGATTTTATGGTTTGTTCACAACCGAGTTCAAGGAGTATAGTTGTATGCGTAAGAATTTCGGCATAAAGCAAAGAAATTTTAAGTTCAAAGTCTTACTTATTATTTACTTTTCGCTAAACCTTCTCTCTATTGATTCGATCATAAGCTTTCAAACATTAGTAGGGAGTATTACGACTTATTTTCATTTAAATTAAAACAAATAAGAAATTTCTGGTAACAATTTGCCTTTTTGTGAAAAAGTGACACAAAGACCCATACATTGAAGAGCTAGAGGGTTTAAATATTATACAAAATTGTTCCCCTTAGTTTTGTACATAAATCTACTAAACACATCTTTTAGCTTAAATGAACGGACAACATGGTTCCCTAATACGACTCACCATAAGAATTTCCGAAAAGGGGTTAAATTGGAACCCCGTAAAATAAGTCTCAAACGTTAATTTTTGAATACACCGATACACGTGTATTTTTTTGTTTTGTTTTTCAACCCGTTGTCGAAACCTTGTTGTTTTGGGAAAAAATTGATTTTAAATTGATATTTTTCTGGGTTGAGCGGAACGGGCGAAAACGAGGAAACCATGCATTGTCAATTATCATACCAATTTTTTTAACTTTCTTCACAAAGTATCCAAAGCGTAGTTGGTGCGAACGAAAGTACCGTTTTCAATATTTCAAAACGGACACGCCGGAAATTTTCATCTGGGGAGCCCAAACATTAGGCTCTTATCTCCCTTAGGGAGATAAGGGGGCGATCTTCACATGGCAACGTGTCTGACTGCCTCAACTTGGCGAGGCCAGCATTATCCATGTCGAAATCGTCTCAAGTCGACTCAAACCTCCGCGTGGTGTCTCCTGGAAACGTCAAAAACTATCGCCCGATAAACTTTGGCGGCGAATCTGAGCGGCGGGCTTCCTTTGGCCATCAAGCAAAGGTTGTGCGTTGGGTTTGAAGCCCACCATGTAATAAAACCATTTCAATTAAAAGTTTAAGAATAAATAAGAGAATGATCCCCAAATCTGATGACGACTACCGCAAAAGAAAAACTGATCATGATTTACGGATATGCACCTGGAATGTCCGAACCCTAAATTGGGATGGTGCCTCTATCCAACTGATTGATATCTTGGAAAGATATAATTCTGATATCACTGAAATCCAAGTAATGCGATGGAAGGGACAGGGTTGCTTACGGCAAGCATCCTGTGATATCTACGACAGCGGCCATGCGGAGAAGCACGAGTTTGGATGCGGATTTGTAGTTGGCAAGAGAATACGGCATCATGTCCTACGATTCACTCCTGTGAACGAACGACTTGCCATAATCCGCTTCAAGGCAAAATTTCTTAACATAAGCCTAATATGTGCGCACGCTCCGACAGAAGAAAAAGATGACGAGACCAAAGAAAGTTTTTACGAGCGCCTTGAAGACGCATACGAGCGCTGCCCCCGTCATGACATAAAAATCGTGCTTGGTGACTTGAACGCCAAGGTGGGTAAGGAAAACATATTTGGTTCTACAGTCGGAAAGTTCAGCCTCCACGACAACATGGTCATTAGTAGCACTAGATTCAAGCATCTCAATATTCATAAGGCCACTTGGCTGTCCCCTGATCAAGAAACATGCAACCAAAGTGATCACGTTTTGATTGACGGAAGGCACTCTTCCAGTGTACTGGACGTACGCACGATCCGTGGTGCTAACATGGACTCGGATCATTATCTTGTCGCAGCTAAGATCAGCACACGTCTGTGCGCAGCTAAGAATGCTCGCAATCCTACACAAAGAAAGCTAGACGTCGATGAGCTGCAGTCAAAACGGACGGCCGAAGCCTTCGCTACCCGACTCTCACTCCTGCTTCAAGAAAACACTCCTCCGATCAACGATATATGCGGACAGTGGACGCACATATCCCACTCTATGCGTACGGCTGCCGAAGAGGTGATAGGCTACCACCGCCCTCGCCGAAACCAGTGGCACGACCAGGAGTGTCACGACGCCACTGCAGAGAAGGACATCGCCTACAAAGCCACCCTGCAGTCGGTTGTAACGCTTGCTGTTATGGAGCGATACCGAGAAAAGAGGAGGGAAGAGAGACGCATTTGCAGGCGAAAGAAACGAGAGGCGGAAATGCGTGAGTGCGAGAAAATTGAGATGCATGACGACAGGAATGAGACTCGAACATTTTTCGAAAAAATAAGACGCCTGGCCGATGGTTTTAAGACCGGAGCTTCTTCCTGCAAGGATGAGAATTGGAATCTAGTGATAGATATCCAGAGTACACTGATGTTATGGAGGGAACACTTCTCTAGTCTTTAAAATGGCGACGCTGACAACAATCCCGCCAGTGGAGATGATATAACGGAAACCCCAATTATGGATGACAGCGTTGAAGTTCCGCTGCCCGACTATAACGAGGTCTTAACAGCTATAGCTCGGCTTAAAAACAATTAAACCGCAGGAGCCGATGGTCTACCGGCTGAGCTGTTTAAGACCGGTGGCGAAGCTCTGTTTAAATACATTCACAGACTTCTATGCAGAATATGGTCGGAAGAATGCATTCCAGATGATTGGAACCTCAGTGTGCTCTGCCCAATCCACAAGAAATGCGATCCCACCATTTGCGCCAACTACCGTGGGATTAGCCTTCTTAATATCGCATATAAGGTCCTGTCGAGCGTATTGTGTGAAAGACTAAAGCCCATCGTTAACCAACTGATTGGACATTATCAGTGAGGCTTCAGACGTTGTAAGTCCACCATTGACCAGATCTTCACGCTTCGACAAATCTTGGAAAAGACCCTCGAAAAACAAATCGACACACACCATCTCTTTGTCGATTTCAAAGCCGCCTTCGACAGTCCAATAAGGAGTCACCTATCATGTCTGAATTTGGTATTCCTGCGAAGCTAATACGTCTTTGCAGGATGACACTGTACAACACCAGCAGCGCAGTGAAAATCGGGAAGGACCTCTCCTTTCCGTTCGATACCAAGCGAGGTTTCAGACAAGGTGATTCCTTATCGTGCGACTTCTTTAATATAGTAATGGAGAAGATCATCCGAGCTGCTGACCTGAGACGCAGCGGCACAATTTTCTATAAGAGCGTTATGCTGCTGGCGTATGCTGATGATATTGACATCATTGGCCAAAATACGCGCGAAGTCAGTGCAGCATTCTCCAGGCTAGAAAAAGAGTCGAGTCGAATGGGTCTTGCAGTGAACGCAGATAAAACGAAATATCTTGTGTCAACAAACAAACAGTCCCAGCGTCTTGGAAACCACGTCACTGTTGACAACACCTCCTTTGAGGTAGTGAAGGACTTTGTTTACCTGGGATCCAGTATTAACTCCTCCAACGATATCAGTATTGAGATTAAACGAAGGATAACTCTTGCCAACAGGTGTTACTTTGGGCTCAGTAGGCAATTGAGAAGCAGAGCTCTTTCTCGACGAACAAAACTGACGCTCATGCTCGTCCTACTATACGCATCACAAACCTGGACGTTGATGAAAGGACTTTGGGAGCGTTCGAGAGAAAAATCCTTCGCAAGATCTATGGTCCAATCTGCGTCAATGGCGAGTACCGAATACAATGGAACAATGAGTTGTATGAGCTTTATGCCGACATCGATATAGTCAAGCGTATTAAAATAGAGCGGCTTCGCTAGCTAGGTCATGTCGAGAGAATGTACGACGACGCTCCAGCGAAAAAAATATTGGATTCGGTACCCAGCGGTGGCCAACGCAGACGAGGAAGACCGCATCTCCGTTGGAAAGACCAGGCATTGGATAACCTGACAACGCTTGGAGTTTAAAAAAGCAAGCGCACGACAAAAAAGACTGGCGCAAATTCTTAGACCAGGCCAAAACCGACCAACAGTTGTAAGCGCCATCTAAGTAAGTAAGTAAGAGCCCAAACATTTTATCAAAATTAAGTAAAAACATAACAAAACAAAGTAAAATTCATTATTCAAGTTTGTTGATAAATAACTACACAGTAAAAAATTTGAGGCTAAATTTTATCTTTTTTATAACATTCCTGTAGTATAAACTCTTTTCATTCCAAATTTATTATACGTTTTATCCCAGTTAACATAATAATACTTGCATTTACATTCAAACAGCTATTTTACTTCAAAATAGTATTACTTTTATACCATAAATTTATAAATTATTTAATAAATATTTTATAATTTTATAAATATCAGATAAAATTTAATCATGATTTTTAAAAAAATTTTCTTACACAGCTTTACAATCTATGTTGTCTATTTTCGTGTCTATTATAAATAGCATGATGCCAAAACAGCATTTTTTGGAAAAAGTTTTATTTTTGCTGTTGAAGATGGTGAAGATATATAGTTGTAGCAATGTTTGTTCAGGGACTTGGCTGTCATTTTTATTTGTGGTAATATAGAAGCTATTTAAAGGCAACTTCCGATAGAACTCAATTTGAATATTTAAACTAACCAATTTGTGTAAAAAAATTGAAAATAATAAAAGTTGAAAATTGACTGTCAAGCCCATATTTTGGTAGGACATTTTAACTGTCAATTCTGATTTTTGGATGTCAAAAATGCTGATCCTTTCAAAAAAATTAGAAAAGCAACATCATCTAAAGCTGTTTCTACAAACTTTATTTGCTGAACAAAAAGAAGATGTCATTACATTTTCAATAAAGTTTTTTTGTTAAAAATGATTTTTAAACAAAAGAGGTATTTAAGAAAAAATGCTTTAAGAAGGTATTTTTAAAAAGAAAAATTCTATGTATAAAAAATAAAATTTATAAGTTTTTCTTGTAAGTCATTTTCTACGATATAATTCCGTATACTCAAAGCTTTAAAAATAATTCCTTGCTGTCACGCGACTTTTTTAAGAGAGTTTTTAATAACAGCTAAAAATGTCATGCTTTCCAGTACATTCCATTTTGCATTGCAGTCAAAGCAATTTTTCTCACCAATTTTGTGCCCTCGTTGAATTTAATGTTTGTTAAGTCATTTTCTACCAAATCGAAGATATTTTGTGTAAATTTATTTGAACGCCCCTTGATTTGTTGACACCTAGTATATATTTCCTTGTAATGAGACACATCCTCATTTCTTTTTGTCATTGCAAAAGTATTGAAAGATGAATAGACATCATCAAGCAGTCTACTTTAATAAGACAATAAGCCTTATTTAAGCCAAAATTAAAGTATATTTATATAACTATCGTAACTGGATTTAAACAGTTTGAAAACTGAAGTTAAAAACATACAATATTAAAAATATAAATTCCACAAGATATTATTTGATCAAGTATACATAAATATGAGTGAGCATCGTCCCCATGGGCTCTATGACTGATGTTGAGCAAAAAAAAAATTTGTTTTTCTGGTTTTTTTAATTTATTTTTTCCAAACCTTACTTCAAAAAAAATTTTTTTTCGGAATTAGCGACCGCTTGAATTGGAAGCTCTTATCGAACATGCGAAATCCTGAGTACAATTTTTGAAGTGAAACTCCTTTGGCGGTAAGTGAAATTTCAAGATCTCTTATTCGTAACGCTAGGGTAACGTTTTTAATTCATATGCAAATTTTCAAAAAATTATTGTCGCACGATGGATTTGAACCCAGACTTCCCCAGCTGACATTCCCTTAAGAGTCAGAAGCTACGCCGGAAACTACGCCACATAGACACATGGTAATAGAGTTAACAAAATAAGTTAATATTAAACGGTTTGTGGGCCTTATCTAGTATATCACGGACACAAGCTATGGTTTTAATATCTAGTATAGATCCGAAAAGTATGCACGTAAAATTATTTCGTTAAGTTTCGAACGGAAATATTTAGGTATATAATTCTACACTTTTTGTGTGGAGATTCAAATAGCGTAAAAAATCCTACTGCTTGTTTGCTGCATACTGAGCTTAAAGCTTAATTTGAAAGAGCATATCGTAACGTTGGTACGTTGTCTGTTACCAAAAACTTGAGAGATGATTGAAAACATGCAAAACAGTTACTTCAATATAAAATTACAAACAATATGTATGAAAAGTGTACTAAAGCTAAGAAAAGTTGCTTAAACAAGAGCACAGCATTTCGTGAACATAAATAGCGAATTAGAGCATAAGAATGCAGCCGCAGCTGGGTCTGCAACTAATGATGAAGGTATGGTGATTGGTGATTGGACAATTTTACCATGCAACAGTGTGTTTTTCATTGGATTGGTGCACAATAGATTCACTAAAACTAAGCAACTAAAGCGTGCTTAATAATAGCAATTCAGTTGCGTAGTTTTGGTGAATCTGCAAAGAACCAAACCCTAGAAAAACACACTGATGCGTTGTAAAGCGCATGAGTCATGATCTCAACAAAATTTTAAAGCCAACCAAGTTGATACACACAACAATCAATGTTCCCTGCTCTACGAGACCCTCACTCAACATGATCAACATACAACTATTATGATCAGGAAGCAAAAGGCAACGAGTACTGTGCAAATGCAATCTAGCAATCAAAAAAGGACAAAGTTGAGATGACATTCGAAAGCAACTAAAACACCAACTGAACGCGATGTAAATAGGGACCGAAAATAACTGTTATTTTACAATTTTCAATTGAAAAAGACATAATAAAAAAATTGTCGAAGGACTTTTTCAAATATACCATGTACAAATGTCCTCAGCCTCACGAATATTAAGTGCCTTCTTAATTTTCGACTGATTCTTTCAAAGTTAAAAGTTAACTGTTTTTTTAAGTCTTATATTTTTTCGACGAAAAATAAAGGTTACTTTTAACTTTAATTTTATCGATCAAAAATAGCAGTTATTTTGTGACTTTTATTTTTTCGGTCAAAAATATCAAGCAATTTGTGTTTGTTAAAGGCCGCTTGACAGATTGAACCTTTGAAAAAATATAAATTGCCCGATATTTTTAACCGAAAAAATAAACGGCAGAAAGTAACTGTTATTTTGACCGATAAAATAAAAGTCAAAATTAACTGTTATTTCTGCCCAAAAAAATATTAGGCACAAAATAACTCTTATTTTTGTCGGAAAAAATTAAAGTTAAAAGATATCAGTTAATATGTGACTTTTTCGATAAAAACCATAACTGGTACGGTCCCTGGATGTAAATATTGAATCCACATATTATTATTCCATTTCGTATTAATTGAATTTCTTTTAAGATACTATCTCTCTCTATTTCACGCTAAAATCTCTCTTATTTCTTAGTGTTTAAGAAGTTTCACTTCTGCCACGTGTGCGTTGCTACACGCGAGTTTTTTTTAATCTTTATTTTTTCTGTCAATTTGTTTTTGAAAATGTAAAAAAACAAATATCTATAACATAAAATCTTCCAATGTAACACATGCATATTAACAATTTTTAATTTATATTAACGTATGTGGTAATATTTTTTATACAATATTGCTATAAAAAGTAGGGCTCTCGATTTTCGAGTATTTCGAGTACTCGGGCTACCCGGGTAGTCCGAATTATCCGGGCAATACCCGGGTATCCGGGTAGTTTCGGGTATTAACGGATATTTCGAGCTACCCGGGTAATAAAAGCTTTTCGAGTATTTTTAGTTTTTATATTCTGAAATTAATTAACGTTTTATGTCAGTGCGATTGCAATGATACTGAGAACAAATATAATTTAATTTGTTTTCTGATCGTTTCTTGAGCAACAGTTGTTTTTTCTTGTTCAATTTGCTGTTGTGTTTGGTTTTGTTAATGTAAATCATGAAGTAGAACAAAAGCACAGCATAAGCGCTCCTTAAGAAGCTTCATTTTAAAGTTAAAAGTTTAACAAATTCATAACTACCAGGGTAGCTCGAAATCTAGATGCTACCCGGGTATTGTTTATCAAATTTCCTGGGTAATGTCCGATTACGTGGGCTTTCGAGTTACCCGGGTTTTTCGAGTATCGAGCTACCAGGTGTCCGTGTACCCGACAACCCGAAAAAAATCGACAGGCCTAGTAAAAAGTATACCAACCTGGTATAAATACATTTTATACACTTTTCGGATAAAATCTATACCAACTTTGTATACATTTGGAAAAAAGTTGTTATATCTATTTAGAATTTAAGATTTAGTTCTATTAGAGTATTTGAAAATATTCAAATATTCTATGACCCACCCTTGATATTTATCTTGTATCCTGCATCGACAAAGACAATTTTTGACTTTTTTCTTTTTAAGACTTTTACGAACATGAATATAATATTTATGAGAAGTTTTCAGTTGATCGGATAAAGTTTAAGATATTCCTAAAGCAATAGTATTAAGTGACAAGTTTATATTTTTCACTTTTTATATTTTATCTACTCATCATTTTTATTTCATTTTGATAACCTTATTTAGGGAAAGAAAACGAAGCTTAGATTATCAGAATCAGTCACCTGCTGTTCTTATCAATTAATACGACAAGCAAAAACAAACAAAAACAACTTGAATTCTTAGCACAATAATAAAGAAGCTAACCTGTATAAAAAAGTTTGCAAAAAAAAGCTCTACTTTATGAGTGAAGCTTTTGAAAAATATTTTTATCGCAGATAAAAAATGACTTCATCGGTTGATGCGGTAAAAAAAACTTAGTTTCTAATGAACATTAGTATTTACAGAGAGTTTGCTTTTCTTTGTATCTATTGTATTTAAAGAAATGAGTTTTGTTTCAGAAAAGCTCTTACTCTTTGAGTTTTGTTTGAAACTAAATTTCGAAAAATGTTATAACTATATCGATTTTTATAAAATTTAGTATCCACTTTGTGATAAATGGCTCCATTTCCG
This sequence comes from Tetanocera ferruginea, assembly GCA_958299015.1. Classification (NCBI taxonomy): domain Eukaryota; kingdom Metazoa; phylum Arthropoda; class Insecta; order Diptera; family Sciomyzidae; genus Tetanocera; species Tetanocera ferruginea. The sequence goes on from OY282642.1 coordinate 75,061,384, forward strand.
ATAACCCTTTTTAAACTCGAAAGATAAAATAAGGTGAAATCAAACCTTTGAATGATGATGAAAGAAAAATTCGAAAAAATAAATAATAAACTTTTAATATTAACTTTAGAGTCGCTAGCGAGATACCAGGTGAATTCTGGACCGGTAAAGTCATCAAGTTGCCGTCAAAGTTCGTCGAGCGACGAATCAGACAGCTTGGCCACCACAAATAAGAAACAATTTAAGATTAGACTCTCTAGCCCGACTATGAAATACCCTAAACCTTTAAGCTTTAAAATAAAATAATAGTATTGAAAATGGGCGAGTCCGTGTGTGGATGAAGCCCATATTTTATATACATTTCAATTTTACACATATCAAGTTTTATTCCTGTAGCTCACATATAAATCCTTTAACAGTTTTCGCTATTGTAGGTTTTATAGGAGATGGGTGTGCTCGTGGACGGATTACGCCCAATTTTTGGAACACATCTTAGATTTGATATTAAAAACATACATACCAAATTTTATCTCTGTAGGACAAACATACGCCTTTTATGGAGTTTTCAATTTTATGGCTTGTATGGAAGGTAGGCATGTCCGTGGGTGGATGACACCCATTTATTAAAAACATTTGCGTACCAAATTTTATCTCTGTAAGGCAAAAATAAGCTTGTTTATGTACCCAACAAACAAAATGATTCGCTTATGATATCGTTTATGAATTGCTTTCTCGTTCATTTCATTTAATAGCAATTATCATATGGGCATTTCCACAGAAAGGTCTACCGGGACCGAAAAAAAAATTGTTAAATAAACCAATAATTTTTTTGTTATTATTAAAAAAAAATGCTTGAATTTTTATAATTTACTGCATTTACAACTAATTTCAGTTTTTATTCTGAGAAAATTGGCCTGATATCTGAGAAATGTGTTTTTCTTGCTTTTAGCTGCTTTTAAGGACTTTTTCTCTTTAGTATTTTTCATTTATTTATCAACGTTATGTTTGCACTCTTCTTATAAAATTCATATATAAACTACAAATAAAAAATAAAAAATAAAAAGATACCAAACAAAGCACGATTTACGGTAAATTTTTTATATTGCTTTAACTACTATTCGAATGTCGCGTTCTTGTACCTAAAATATCATATGTTATCAGAACTTCGTGATCGTTCTAAGCAAGTGTCTGAAAATTGTAACTTAAATCAAATTTGGTCGCCTTACTATAAAAAAAAAGCTACTGCAGGTAAAAATCATACTAAACATTTAATATTGATCATCAAAATGTGTCGCGTTCGCGATCATGCGCCGTATTTTTAATACATTTTGTATGGGAAAGTATGGAAAAGTTTCATTCGATTTTTCTGAATTTTTTGCAAAGTGTTAATAGTTCAAATTAAAGCTCATGAGCTAATTCTCAAGTCATTGGATTGATTTTTAGTAGATTTTTAAGAAATTTTGCAATTTGAGAACGTCAATTTGTATGGGAGGTATACGTGGTTTTCATCCTATTGGGATTATTTTCGAACATGATCTTTATTTTTACGATATAAGCTTAAATATCGAATTTCATTACTATAACTTAATAATAACGGCTGTAATCAAGTCAACAGATGGGGGGACATACAAAAACAGGGATGCCATGGTTAAAACAACTTAGAAGGTGATACTGCAGTATATTATATGCACTTTTCTATATCTGCCACGCCTACTTGTGGGCGTAAACAAGTCTTCATAAAGTAAATAACCACATACGTAGGACTTGTGGTATTACAAAGAAATATAATATTTTTTCTTACTAGCCTCTTATGTATTTTTTTTTTTTTATTAATATTACTAATATAAAACTCACAAATAATATTTACGATGTTTTTGGTAGGTAATGCAATATTAAGCTGAAATTACTTTAACTAATTCTTATTAAAAACGTAATAAGAACAAATGTCGCGTGCTAGATGTCGCGTTCGCGATCAGGCTTAAGCTCAATAAAAAAACAACTAATGGAGATATGTCAAAATGACAAATATTTCTTGAAAGCCACATTAATCTTATTTAATTTACAATTTACCGCTTTAAAATATTATGTTACGTTTCGCAGATATTTGCATTTTTCTAGATGTAGTCGAAAACTAGTTCCATTTTTTGTCGCGTTCGCGATGCCATGTTTATTGCTAATATTTTGAAAACATAAAATCTGGAGAACCTAACTTTTTTTTCTAAATATAGTGCTACTAAAATGCTATCTAAAACTTGAAAAAAAAGAAATTTTGTTTCGAGTTTTCTTTATTATTTTGCTCCTCAAAGGCGTACGAATGTCGCGTTCGCGACTATGGAAATGCCCATATACAATTCATTTATAATATCGTGAACGGGAGAAATTCCTCCTTCGTTAACGAATCATTCAAACCGATAAAAGCAATTCGTGAACGAGTCGCCAAATCTTAGAAAATTAATTCATTAACGAATGTTCTTATTTCAAATAAGCAATTCGTTAACAAATCTTCCAATTCAATAGAAGCAATTCTTAAAGGAATCACCAAAGTTCAAAAACCAAAAAAAAAAATTTTTAAATCTGGAAGTTTTATATTTATTTGCCCGTCAACTCTTCTCAACTCATCAACCGTCAACTTATCGCGATTTTAAACAAAAAAATTCTGGGTTGTGTTTGCTTTCATTCATGGTTTTTTTATGTTAAAACCGACATTCAGCATAATTTTATTGAAATTTTTTTAAATGTTTTGATGTTTTTTGAAACAAAACAAAAATAAATTTTTGAAATGTTTTGGATATTCAAAGTTTTACAAATTTTACTAAAGTGTCGCTCAAATAAGTCGCTTTTAATCTCAGTTATTTGTAAACAAAGTATTTCAGCTATTTAACAAATCAATTTAAGCATCCAGCCAACCTCTGATACAGACAAAACCAAACTATTCGAAAATAATACAAAAAACTAGTAAGGTATATCTTCGACTTGGCCGAAGTTAAAATACCCCCACGGCCGATTCTTAAAGGTAAAATAATCTTAAATTGGAGAGCTTTTTTTATGAGATTTTGAGAGATTTTATAATTTTTATGTGTCTAAAATACATACATATCAAATTGTTTTCCTGCAGCTTAATTATAAGTCATTTTATAATGTTTTCAATTTTGGGGTTGAATGGGAGGTGGGCGTGTTTGTTTGTGTATAACGCCCATTTTTCTAACACACCTCAGTTTTGTCATGGAATACACGAATATCGAGTTTCCGTTTTGTACCTTTAAAATTAGCCTCTTTATAGGGTTTTCAATTTTTGGGTTGTATGGGAGGAGGGCGTGTTAGTGGGTGAACAACGCCCATTTTTCTAACACACCTCAATTTTGACATAGAATACTTAAATACCGAGTTTCCGTCTTGTAACTTTAATATTAGCCTCTTTATAGATTTTTCAATTTTGGGGTTGTATGGGAGATGGGCGTGTTTGTGGGTGGATGACGCCCATTTTTTTAACACACCTCAGTTTTGATATAGAATACACAAATACAAAATTTCAGTTTCGTAGCTTAAATATTAGTCTTTTTATAATGTTTTCATTATTGGGGTTGTATGGGAGGTAGGCGTGGTTTTCATCCGATCTAGCCCATTCTCGAACTTGATCTTAGTTTTTTAGAAAAAAGCTTAAATATCGAATTTCATAACGATAGCTTCAAAATTACGGCTGTAATCGTGTCCACAGACAGACGGACAGACAGACGGACAGACGGACAGACAGACGGACATGGCTAAATCAACTCAGGTGGTGATGCTGATCAAGAATATATATACTTTTCTATACCTACCACGCCTCCTTATGGGCGTTACACACGTCGTGACAAAATTAATATACCCCTTACGCAGTACGCGTGGGGGTATAAAAATACTTACAAGCGATTCAACCGAGTTTTCAATTTATTTGTTGGGCGGATGACACTCATTACTTGAAGGCGTCTTTATTTTGATATAAACTATTTACGTACCAACTTTTGTCTCTGTAGGCTCAACATAAGCTTATTTATTGAGTTTTCCATTTTTGGATTGTATGGGAGGTGGACGTGTTCGTGGACGGATTCAAAAAATATTCAATAGTGCAGATCTTTCAGTCCATGTGGACATGTGTTCTGTTGCATGCAATTATCTTAACTCCTTCTTTTTATCCTGTGCTTACGGACAACACACAGACAGACTGACGGACATGGATAGATCGACTGACGAGGTGACTCTGATCAAGAATATATATACTTTTATATACCGGACTCGCTTCGTTCTATGCGTTACAAAAGTTTGCACAAAGTTAATATACACTGACCTTTCAGGCTTAGAGTACAACAAATAAAGAAAGTCTAAAGTCGGTCTAGTCCGACTATGGAATACCCTAAACCTCCTATAATATTTAAATATATAGCAAAATACAAAATCAAATAGTCATAACTACCTATCAAAATTCATGTATTATTTATCTGGTTTATATAGTAGGTGGGCGTGTTGATGGGCAGATTGCAGAAAAAAACACATATCTTTCTCCAATAAAAAATTTGACTATTTTCTATAATAGAAATTTTCTCTGTTTCAAATAAAACTTTCTTCAATTAGAATAAATTTTCACATTTTCGAAGAAATATTTCTTCACCTCTGGGAAATGGAAATATTTCAATGTCTCTAATAATGTTAAGTATTTTTCTAGCACAAAAAAATTCTCATTTATCGAGAAAAACTTATTGAAAATGAAAAATTGTTCCTATATTTTGATAAAAAATTCACTATGAGAAGTATTTTCTTCAATAAAAAGTAATTCTTTCTCCAAATTAAGAGGTCATTTTCTCTAAAAACTATATATTTTTATATATTTCTCTTTTTCAGAGGAACTTTTTATCATTTTTAGAGAATTTTTAAGATCACATTTAGAGAAAAGCATTCTCTGGACCAAAGACTATACCATTTTTCTGTAAATATGATGCCTGTTTTTATCATATTCCGAGAAACTTTTTTCTGAGTAAAGGTCAAATTGTGGGTTGTATGAGAAGTGGGCGGATGACGCCCTCGGGCGAATGACGCCCATTTTGTGAATATATCTTAGTTATATTACAATAATCTTATAATATATACGTGTCAAATTTTATTTGTGTTGCTTATATACAATCCTCTATACAACGATTTTTATTTTATCGGACTTAAAATACTAATGTTATAACTAAAAGACCATTTTAGCCCAAAAATAAAATTGTATAGTGCTAAAACACTTTCGATGTAAGCTTTAATTCTAGGGGGTGTTTTTTTATATTCATTTCTCCCATATAAAGCGACCCACTCGCTGGAAATTGGCCATTTCAGCCCTTGCAAGGACTTTGACAGAGCTACTTATGATTAATTGTGTTGTGTGTGTTATTAAATGCTTGCACACAATTGACCGAGAACTGGACCTACATGTTTTATGCCGACTCCGAACGGCTACAGTTTATGTTCTCAAGAAGCTTTACATGGCATTATTTACTCTCTGAGGTTTGCCATTGTCTGCAGAGAAAAATTCGGTTTTCGTTTCGAATTTCGACCTTTTTGAATGGCCCTCCTACATAGAAAACATTAATCCTTTTCTTGGTTCTGCAGAAGCAGCAGCCACTGACGCCTCTGTGACGAGCTTAACATGCCGCTCAGTGTCCTGAATATGTCAAGGTATCTGTAAAATTTCAATATCGTACAACATATCTCCAGAAATTTTTCTATGGTTTCTTAGTTTCCAGTTGTGACCGTGGCATGCAGATTAAGTGTGTGGCTGAGCATGCTCGAAGCCCGAGATCGATCCCCAGTCGCGGCGAAAATTTTTTTTAATAAAAAATTTTTCTGATCGGTCACCAGCTTTCTGCAGACAATAGCAGACCTCAGAGAGTAAATAATGCCATGAAAAGTTTCTTGAGAACATGAACTTTAGACGTTCGGAGTAGGCATAAAACATGTTGGTCCAGTTCTCGGTCAATTGTGTGCAAACATTTTATAAAACAAACAACACAATTAATCATAAGTAGCTCGATCAAAGTCCTTGCAAGGGCTGAAATGGCCAATTTGCTTTTTTTTTAACTCACCTTAAAAAAAACTGTTTTATCTCGTCGAAGCATTTGTCAACAGGGATGAAAATTTGCAGTTCTGTGATTTTTTTTTTTATGAAGGAATTTTTATTTTAAATCAACCATTAAAATGTTTGTAAAAAACTCTATCAATACTGATCAATACTCTCTTCAATTTGAAATTTGGTTGGGAGAGAGCTCTTGAGTTGGTCGCATTTGAGTTTATCTCAAAAGTAAAAATTTTCTCTTTGACCGTTCCTTTTTTGTTTATAATAAAAAGGTTATTTTTAAAAAAGGACCACAAAATTTAATATTTTCTCAAAATATGAGGTAAAAATTCTTTTTATTGTGAAAAGAGAAAAACACAAATTGCATTTTGATTTTCTTCCAAAGTGCATAATGCATTTAAGATGAATTTATTTTGTCTTGATACCAAATTAATAATTTTTCATGCCGTCAAAAAATTATGGCAAAAAAAAAAATCAAAATTTTTTAATGAATGAACAACTTGAACTTTTTTTTTTATCAATGAACTTTTTAGTCTTGCATGTGGTTGGTTGAAATGTTTTTATTACGACAGCCTCAGTATTCATTAACGAGCATTTTAGCTTGAAGCGTCTTGTTACTAGTGTTAACTTCAACACAACAAAATTTATTTTTGTTTTTCATAGAAGTCAGTTTCTTCCCATCTGTTAAGAATAGCTTTTTCTTTCTGGAAGGCAACCACAGACAATTCATCTCTTCTCTATGTCTTCTTTCTATCTCTTCTTATAAGAATTATTTACAAATGTCCGTGCCTATTATTTAAATCAATATGAGCTGTGAACAATACTTAGAAATAAATGCACTCTCAGGATATATGCCCTTTTTTTCATTACATCAACAAGACAATTACATGTGTGTTATTTTTACTGTTTCTGTTTTTTATCCTTTTCTTCTCAGAAGTCTGCATCTTTCCTGTTCCCAACATGTTCTTGCTCCTTCCTCTCTTATTTCTACTTCTTAAGTTATTTCATATTTTCTTTTACAGACAAGTCATTCGCACTGCAATAAGACGCAAACACACACACAAATCAGCATTTAAGCCTACAAATTTACCACCACCAACATTTTACACTCCTTTTGCATCTTGAAGAATCATAGCATTTGCAATGCAAAAAAAAGCAATCTAAACACAATTATGTTTCTTCTTTTTTCATCCTTTCATACTTTCCAGACATGTTTGGCATCGCCTTTAGAATAACAATTGTATCCAGCTTTTTATTATTCTAGACTGTTCCGTGAACAATTTTCTTATTATTAGAAGAAATATTGTCAACGACGTAATTATTTGACGTACACCAAAATATACTTCAGGGAACTGAGGAGGGATGAAAATCTTCCAAAGTTTTTTCAACTATGAAGCATCAGTGAGATTTCTGAAAGAATCAAGGACTTCATCGATGGGTACAGAGAATATTAACATTTATTAAAAGAAAGGCATTTTCTTAATTATCTTTTTATATTTTTGAAAATGGGATGCAAACAACAAACATTTGAGTCACCGGCTCATAATTTAATTTTAAACTCGTTTTTAATGTTCACCTTTGAACTCTGTCAGGTGCTTTGTTGGCACCATATCATTTTGCCGTGCCCAGATATTGTACGTAACTGTGAAGCATTAAATTTGTTGTATGTGTCATTTCGTTACCTTTAAGCTCCACTTCCACCTGCTGCTGCTGTTGTTGTTGTTGTTGGTGTTGTTGTTGCTCTTGCTGCTTTAAATCTAGTTGTTTTTGTTCTTGCTGCGGTGACTGGATTTGCTCCGGTATCGGCTCCTGTGAAAGCTGTTGTTGTGGTTGTTCTGCAGTTACTTCATTTAGCAGTGTTGTTGTTGTTGTTGTTATGGGTGCAGGAGGTGCAGCTTCCAATACAGAGCTTTTCTCCAACACATCCGCCATATTTTAACTTTTCTATTTTTTCTCACTGTCTTATCGGGTAGATGCAAAATTTTTGGAAAAAATTCTTCTTGACAAGAAATATATTTCTCTACCCGCAAAACACAATTAGTTTTGTTCAAAAATTTATATATTTTATAAGATTTCAATTAATTTTTTTTTTCACTTTTTTTCTAATTAACTGTTAAAATTTTTAAAACCTATATATAAAAAAGAGAATCGAGAATATGTCAAAAAGAACTAGGTTCAAAATCTTTGAAGAACACTGACTTTTGACAGTAGATATATATTTATATTAAACGGAATTCCTTTGAAAAATCCTCGGACAGGTTTAATTGCGACACACAAAAGTTAAGGTTAAATCATCAAAATTTTTAATTAAATATTTATTTTAGTAAATATATTTTTATAAGCTTGCACTGAAGTATCGCGACACTCGGAAATATTTTTACTCGCTTATCTTGTCTTGTACTGATTTTCAAACTGAAAAATAATTCGTAATTCACATCTAACGAAGCTCTATGGGAGCGCCAACATAAAGCTTTTTACACACTCTCTCACACTGCTTAGGAAAGAAAGCTTTCACTACAAACTTTTAGTACACATAATAAACTTACTGACGGTAAACCACGAACAAACGAAAAGATTCTTTATGTTATCGAAGCACAACGCCATCTGTGGCGAAATAATTGTTCAATATAAAGCTCATTTAATTAATAAAGCAAAGTTTCTTACCTCTTTTAACATCTGTTTTAAGGGGCAACAACATTGTTAACTGCTCAAAACTAGTCATATTTTTTAGAATTTTTGTAAAAAGCAAACACTATTTTTCTGAAATAAATAATATAAATTAAATTCATTCATATTAAATAATGTAAAAAAAAATATGTTTTCGTCATATATTTGTTTTTAAATTGCGGTAGAACAGAGTTATTATTGAACAGCATTAAGACTAGACGTGTTCCGGGGAACAGCTGCTGCAATTCTTGTCGTCGAAGAAATACGAAGGCACTTTAAAAAATACTAAAGAGGTGCCCGTCCAAATCGATGATAATTAACAAATGACATTCAGACAATAACGTTCCGTATTTTGACGAATTTAGTTATAAGCAGGCATGTTCTGAAATCCGATTCAGGCCGGAATCTGATTGGCTTCCGATGATATTTGATTGAAAGGTGTTTTCTAATCCGATTCTGATCTTCGAATCCGATATTTCTTTTCTTTTTTGCGGATTCCAGATGTCCGATTTATCGGTGTTGAAATTTTTGCTAGATTGTTTTAAATAAATTTAAGTCAATATGAAGAAAAATGTACATACCGACAAACATACATACATACATTTCTCACACCTGACGACTGAATTACATACGACATTTTTATTTTATTTTTATTTAATGACACACGAGAAAGTCTCCGTTTCATTATGTTTAACATAAGGCTTGTCAACGAAATAACTTTTACATTTTAGCTTAAGAATACTTCTTAAATTTGATACAAAAGCTTTTAAATCTATGTAACATAATCGCAACCAAAGGGGGCTTTCAGGGTTTAAGCCCCCGCCTCCCCCCCCCCAAATTATTGTAGTACCACGCAAAATAGTATTCAATCGAAGTGAGTCACATGAAAAGCAATCACACGTTTTATGAAAAGAGTGAAAACCCTAAATGTATATTTCAAATCGATTCTGGTTGATGCATAATCTACTAACTTAGTCATATTTTATTCTTCAGACTGCACATTAAGCCGGGTTGATTTTGTATGGAGAAAAAAAAGTAAGCCGGACACCGACTCAAAAGTAAGAAGTACTCTCAAATACTAGAAAATATTTTTTTTAAACACCTATAAAAAATGTATTTTTCTTGAAATTCACATGAATTTAAGATTATTGGAAAAGTACTGAGCTCTTCTTTCTTTTCGTGTATCGTATGGTGTTGTTTAATCAAAACTGAGTACTATGAAAAATGCGTTTTTTATAAGTGTTAAAAAATATAAATATTCGAAAATCATGAATTTTGTACTGGAGCGCTATCTGGCGCACATTTAACTAAAAACTGGTTAAAAGAAATCGATTTGCGTACCTAAAAACTCATATGTACCCACTTATATATATATAGTATATATTATATACCCACCAAGATTTGCCAAAATCAACAGTAATTCTGGCAACTGAATAATTATTGAGCTTTTGAATACCGATTTCTCACATTTTATATAATTGTGGCACTTAGTTTTGGTTAAACCGCACCTCACGATATATCGATGGAAAGAAGAGCTCAATAATTTTCCAATAAATTTAAATTCATGCGAATATCATGAAAAATACATATTGTACACGTATTTAAAACAACCTCTTTTCGAAAATGACAAAATATGGATATTTTTGGGTCTCAAAAGAGTTTGTAAACACAAAAAATTTCCAAAATTTTTTTAGTGTACAATAGGCTGGGTCGATTTGTATGGAGGCAAAAAATCTCATGTTGCCTGGGCGATTTTCGGTTCGGGCATGAAAAGTTATTAAACAAAACACAAATAAAGGGGACTGGGGGTACACTTTACCCCATCGCACCCTCAATTTTTTGAATTTTTTCTATAGGAATTTTTTCAAATTATTTTTTTTAAATAACGTGCACAGCTAGGGAAAAACTACGTCAGATATGAAATCCTCACACCCGATTCAAGCAAAAAACTGTCTAACATTTATACTTTGTTATACAAAAATTTACCGTAACACATTCCTAAAGAAAAAATTTCACTAAATTCAAAGTATATTCTTATCGTTGGTGCGTCGATATCCACACAGCTATCCACCTTATATTCGCACCAAATCTTATATAGTATCATATATATAAGTATATGTATATCATATAAATCGGTAATGAAACTGCATAAAGATTGTGCCTACAGCGCAGCCTAGGATGTATTTTCAAAAACAAAAAATTCCGTAGCACCACACAAAGATATGGTGTGAATAACTGCAGTTACTAATAAAGTGGATATCTGCAATTGTTCAGCCGTGATGGTCACAATTACATACGCACCAACGATAAGAATATACTTTGAATTTAGTGAAATTTTTTCTTTAGGAATTTGTTACGGTAAATTTTTGTATGACAATGTGTAAATGTTAGACAGTTTTTTGCTTGAATCGGGTGTGAGGATTTCATATCTGACGTAGTTTTTCCCTAGCTGTGCACGTTATTTAAAAAAAATAATTTTGAAAAAAATTCCTATTGAAAAAATTCAAAAAATTGAGGGTGCGATGGGGTAAAGTGTACCCCCCTTCCCCTTTTTTTGTGTTTTGTTTAATAACTTTTCATGCCCGAACCGAAAATCGCCCATGCAACATCGGTTTAAAAATCGACCCAGCCTAGAGTACAATGAAAATCTTTAGTTTTTTGCTTATCTTGGGTATGCATTAGAGTGTATCGACTTGTATGGGAAAAATCTGACCCCCAATTCCGGTACCAAAATTAAATAGTACATGAAAAATCATTTCCATTGGTGTACTTTTTTTTAATTGAACCAATTTTGGCGCCCCCCGAATTGGATTTTTGTGCATTTTTTTATCAAATTTTGTGCTGGAGACCCATTAATGGTTGATTTAAAAAGAAAATCAAGCTTATCAATCAACTCTTTTCACATAAAATCACAGAACTGCAAATTTTCATTCCTGTTGACAAATGCTTTGACGAGATATAACAGTTTTTTTCAAGGTGAATCTACTTGTTATTTAATATTTGATGTTTTGTTCATGTTTTTATTTTTTGTATGAAAGTATTTTTTAACTTTTTTTTTTTGCTTAAAACAAAAGTAACGTATTTTTTTTAAACTATTACAGTTAACCAAATAATAACAAGAATTTTTTTAGATCCTGTAAAGGACTAAAAATCGCTTTTTGTTTCGAATTGCGGCCTTTTTGAACGGCCCTCCAACATAAAAAACATTATTCCTTTCTTCATTCTGCAGAAGCAGCAGCTACTGGCGCTTCTGTGACGAGCTTAAAATGCTAAAACTTGCTAAAAGTTTAAAAAAGCTTTCATACAAAATATAAAAACATATCAAATATTAAATAACAAGTAGATTCACGTCTTATCTCGTCAGAGCATTTGTCGACAGGGATGAAAATTTGATAACACAAACTCTACAGAATAAAGTTTAAAGTGAAGTCATGTGATTCATTATAAAAATAATTCCTATTGACTTCCGAAAGTGGAGAAAAAAATATACAATTTCTAATTTGCCATCGTTGTTTCCAAAATCCGTTTCATAAAATTTCTCTAAATTTTTAAATATTATCATATATTAAGGAATTATGACTTATTAGGTAAAAGTGTGTTAGTTTCATTTTTCTTCTGTTCACCCATCCAGTGACAAAATATAGTTATACGCCTTATTCATAATCTTCCATTGGATTTTCAAAATCAGTTTCATGAAAATCCCTCAAAATTGTGCAAATATTAACCGATTTTGAAAAAGTGTAGGAAAGACCTATCGTTTAAAATATATTATTTCGATTTCGTCAGCATTTGCGCATTGGACAAGTAATACCAAACGATTTTTTCAAATTCAGACTCTTTGTTTTTCATCCCAAGGTGTCAGAAATTTAGCGGTTTTTACTTTCGGAATTGAGCATAATTAGTGCTCACTTAAGGACGAATTTTAAAGCTAGTGCCAGCCAATTGGGTATTTTTACAACGAAGTGATATGTTGATAAAAAATATTCAACAAAAAACAAATTGACCATTTCAGCCCTTGAAAGGACTTTGACCGAGCTTCTAATGATCAATTGTGTTGTGTGTGTTATTAAATGTTTGCACACAATTAACCGAGAACTGGACCTATATGTTTTATGCCGACTCCGAATGGCTTATATTCTCAAGAAGCTTTACATGGCATTATTTACTCTCTGAGGTTTGACATTGTCTGCAGAGAGGTGGTAACCGATCAGAAAAATTTTTTTATTGAAAATATTTTTCGCCGCGACTGGGGATCGAACTCGGGCTCCGAACGTGCTAAGCCACACACTTAACCTGCACGCCACGGACCACTGCACGGAAAAATTTTCACTGCACTCAAAAATGTTATAGAGTTTGCTCCAGAGAATGCTTTTCTCTTAATGTGGTACTAAAAAATCCCTAAAAATGATAAAAAGCTTCCATTAAAAAGGCGAATATATTAAAATATTTCGTTTTTACAGAATAAGACTTTTTTCTTTTTGAAAAAAGATTTCATTTTATTGAAGAAAATACTTCGCACAATGAATTTTTTATAAAAATTTAGTAAAAATTTTTCATTTTCCTTACATTTTTCCTATAAATGAGAATTTTTTGTGCGAAAAAAATACTTATCAGTGAAGTGAAGTGAATCAGTGAAGTGAAGAAATATTTATTTGAAAATTTATTCTAATTGAATTATCGAAAATAGAGAAATTTTTTATCGGAGAGAGGTAGGTATTTTTTTCTGAATGTGTGGGGAGATAAATATTGAATTTTTACTGACCTTATTGGGACCCGATAAAAAAGGAAAATAATTTAGCTCAAGCCTTATAACCTTCGTACAACTGCCAAATAAGAAAAAAAATCCATTAAACGGCCTACAACTGGTGCTTGCAAAATATTTTAGCCAAACAGATCCTAAACAACGTTGAAGCCAGTTTATTTTAAAACGACCGCTACCACTGCTGGTCACCTCCTGTACGGATAGAATGTCCTGATAGTGACCGTTTTAATTAAAAAAAAAAAAAAATATGGTGCTTGAACGCACTTACCGCTACAACTCAGCCGCTGTAATTACGTAAAATTGTTTTTATATATAAGTTCTACATTTGATAAAACTCCCCCCAAAAAAAATTCCTGGTTGCGCCCCTGCTAGATAAACATCAAAAACATTAGTCCTCAACTGGATTTCTTACAAAAGATCTTACTATTTTCTTTAGTCCTCTCATCAGATTATGCACACAGGTTTTTTGCACGTTCTTCAACCTCAGAGGTACGATTTGGAACTTTTTGGACGACTTAGGACTTTAACTTAAACAGCGATTTTATTTTGGCGACGAGTGCCTTGGAAATTTTGAAGTTTTGGTCCAAATCTCTAAGAGATTGGTTAGGATTTTTTATCAAAGAACCTTTAACCTTATCAGCTTTGTTGTTATCCACAAAACCTTTGTGGCCAGCGCCCTTTTTTTCGGATGTTGACCCACCACAGAATGGAATGGTGTTGAATGGACAACACAGGACATAACAACTTACCATGTTTACACAAATACAGATCTAATTATAAAACAGCTTTCAATCAACTTATGAGTTGACCTTTTGACAAACTAACATAAAAATATGCACAGTTGTTAACAGAGGCACTCATGCGGTTTAAAGGAGCAGTAGCCATGTAATTTGTTCTACTAAATGGTATATAAATTAAGTTATTAGCATTTGTACTTATTCTACGATAAGAGTTAAAGTTTATAAAAGAAAGTTATACCGGACAATCGAATACACCCATTATAAGTTGGTGTAAATAGACGATATCCGCACACTTCCTTCGTTCACTTAAAGATAGCAGTTTTAATAGTTTTTAACTATCCTCGTATGGAGGAAGGTTAAACAAATCAATCCCACCTAAGCCCCAAGAGCAAACTGAACAAAACGTTTTTGGATTCTCTCTTTACGTTCAACATGAACACTATAACTTGGGGACTAAATTTGACTTACGTACTCCAAGTGAGGATTGCATAATAAAACGTTGTAGTTGTAATCATGCTATTGAATTCTTTGGCCCAGCGTTTTATAAATCCAAGCATTGAAGATGCTTGTTTACAAATGTAGTCAATTGTTGGTTGTTGAACGATAGCTTAGAATCCATGCATATACCAATTTCTTTGACGGCCTCAACACAACTTAAAGCAGTATCTTTATTATTGTAGTCAAAAATGAAATTATTCCTTTTGCGCGAAAAGCACAAATATTTTTAAAGCACCAAACTTCAAAATATTTCAGGTCAGCCTGGAGCATGACTCAATAATTATAAGGTTATCCCGATATTTGACGTCTTCTCACGAAAATGGAGATAGATACCCTTATTTGAAGAGGAGAGCATTTTGAATGACACAAAAATCTCATAGGTGCTTGAATATCATACTATTTTTTAGTACAATATATCTTTAAATTTCTAGTCAATACATTTTCTGCTACTTTTGTATTTTGAAGCATCCATCAGATGATTTTTAAAGGTTCTGCGACTTCACAGAGTCCAAGCTTGAAATATTTTCACGAATTTATTGCCTTAAAAAATTCAATGAAAGCAATGCATACTGATTTTGTTTTGTGAAAACACATACTTTTTTATTAAAAAAAAAACACAGCACAACACTGAAACATACATTTTTTTTGAGGAGACCACAAAACCCTGTTTGTCATTCATTTTCGAGAGAGAATATTTTTTTGTTTACAAAAAATAAGGGTATGTCAAATATCGGGATAACCTTATAAATTATTGAGTCATGGCCTGGAGTAGGTTGGAGTCGTCTTTAGCATTTATTGTTCTGTATATTTTCATATCATATACATAAATTAAAAGATGAGAGTGTTTCAGGAGAACAAATTCAGGAACCCGCGGAATCGTATTTGATAAGATCGTTCTGTCAAATACAATTTAATCCAGATTACAAAATATTCTGAAAATCCCAAAAACTTGAGTTTAAATAAAATAAAAGTATGTGGTAATTTACCAAACGCTTTACTAAAGTCAGTGTAAATGCAGTCGACCTGGTAACGTGATTCAATTGTAATAAGGCAGAAAGATGTAAAATCGAGAAGGTTTTACACAGTGGATCTACCATTAACAAAACTATGCTGAAGAGTTGTTATGACTTCTCCACAATATCTCTTAACCCGATCATACACCACTCTCTCAAAAAGTTTTGGAATCGATGATAGTTTATCAATGGGCCTGTAATTAGTAACATCATTCCTGCAACCCTTTTTATAAATGGGGCTTATAAATGATTTTTTCCAAAATTGAGGAAAAAGGCTTGCATTCATAGATTTATTAAACAATAAAGAAAGGAATTCCATCTGGTTCAGCGCTTAAATCTTCATCTTTCGATTCAATATAATTAAACATATCCTCAGCGGTAAAGAATATAGATTCCAAAGAAACCTTATGTGAAGAACTCTTATAATCAAAATACCCAACATCAGGGTTGAAAAAGTCGGAACAGAATGATTCTTTAAAAAGAGTAGCAAATAGGCCACAGATTATGACGAGATCATCAGTAAATCCGTCAAAAGTCTTAAATGATGAGGGGAATCTATCTAATTTTTTTTTTTGTATTTATGAATCACCAAAATTTCCTTGGATCAGACAATATCTTAATATTGTCTTGTATTCATTATATAGCGTAGCTGAGCGATTTTCAAATTCCAGAAACAAACATTTGTAAGTTTCCAGGTCATTTGAGTCTAAGCTACGGACATATTTCTTCCATGCTCTGTTTCTGTTGTTGCGAAGTGTTTTTAATTCCTTCGTGTACCAGGGGTACGTCGAATTATTCGCAAATTTGAGGCTATATGGTACGGATTGAGAAAACATAGCAAAGAGTTCCAAATAATAATTCTATTAGTTATTTTTATTTGGAACCTTAATAATTCTATTAGTTATTTTTAAGATTATTTTCATTTATGTATTCTAAAATTACATTGAGTTTACTATGAATCAAATTATTCAACTTCAAAAAGTCAGCTTTTTTAAAGTTGAATTCATAAACTTTGTCTATGGAATTTGAATAAACTATATTTTCTCTATCTGATTTGTACCAAATACTCAATGGTGGATGGTATTTATCAACAGTTGTAAGCCTCTCTTAACAATAACATTGTTACTGTCTGTAGTTAAGACCAGATCAAGAAGTCGATTAAGACTAGTATAAATACAACTCACTTGTTGTAAGTCAGAACATATATCAACAAATATATATTCTTGGCGGGTCTTCGAATTAGATACACATAAATATGTATCATGTCAGAAGAATGCCATTTTAAGTCAGGCAAATTAAAATCTCCCAACAATAAAATGTCGTCATTAACGTCAAGTAAATTTATAATGTATTCTATGCAATCCGCACTGTTCTTTGGAGGAACATAAGCATTAACTACATATACATTGGAATTATGTTTAACCTTATGTATGTATAAATGTATAATCTTAACGCACATAAGTTCGATATCACAGTGCAACACCAAAAAAAATAACCATACACGGACACCACTACGTGATAAAAGACTAAAAAAAAAGACCCGTGTCTCCCAATTTTCCCCAAAGTCATGCACTTTTTGTTTTATGGGCCACGCCTACCTCCCATACAACACAAATAATGAAAACTCTATAAAGAGGCTAATATCAAAGTTACAAAACTGAAACTCGGTATTTGTGTGTTCTATGTCAAACTTAAGTGTGTTAGAAAAATGGGCGTTATCCACCCACCTCCCATACAACCCCAAAATTTAAAACTCTATAAAGAGACTAATATTAAAGTAACAAAACTGAAACTCGGTATTTGTGTGTTCTATGTCAAAACTTAGGTGTGTTAGAAAAATGGGTGTTATCCACCCACTAACACTCCCACCTCCCATACAACCCCAAAATTGAAAACTCTATAAAGAGACTAATATTAAAGTTACAAAACTGAAACTCGGTATTTGTGTGTTCTATGTCAAAACTTAGGTGTGTTAGAAAAATGGGCGTCATCCACCCACTAACACGCCCACCTCCTATACAACCCCAAAATTTAATATTTTATAAAAAGGCTTATATTTATGCTTCTGAAAAACAATTTGATATGTTTGTATTTTAGACACATAAAACTAACAAAATTTTCTAAAATCTCATACAAAAAGCTCTCTAATTTAAGATTACACAGTGCAACACCAAAAAAATAACCATATCCGGACACCACTACGTGATAAAAGACTTTTTGTTTTATGGGCCCCCAAAGATTTGGGGCCTCGGTATCATTTTCGTAAAAATGTGATCATTTTCTCAGGCTCATATCTTGTAAACCGTTCAGAATTTCGATTTACTCTCAGAGGCAAAGTTGTAGCTCTTGTCATAAGGAACAAAAATTGCCAACATATAAAATCCAAAAAACTTCACCTTCCAGGTCAAAATCGCAAAAAACTTAAAAAATTTCGATTTTTTTTTACCTTTTTTCCCGTGTTCAGGTCCACAGGTAGCAAACCGTTCAAAATTCAAGGAAACAATCAACTACAAAAATGTACCTAAGATCTCAATAAACAAATTTCTAAAACATATAAACTTCCAAGAGATGATTCTTAACACCGTTTTTTAATTTCATTTGTTTTTTATTTACTTCAACATTGAGTTACTATGCTATCTATTACAAAAATATTAAAAAACTAGTAAGGTATATCTTCGACTTGGCCGAAGTTAAAATACCCCCACGACTGATTCTTAAGGGTTAAATAATCTTAATTTCTCAAGTTCCGAAGAACCAATTAACTGAAAAAAGGCCACGACCTCCAACAAGCTTACTACATTAAAATATTTAAAGTAAATACAATAGAAAGTAGATTTAATTCAATATTCTGAATTGTTAAAACAAAGTAGACTCATCATGTACTTGCATATCATAAAATTTTAAATGAGTCAAAGTATCTCTCTCCGGCAATCTAGTTTAAACTATTGTGTCGGTTCTTAACTCTGTTTGGGTGCATTAATATTATCAAAAATATTTTCAGATTGTATTAGTTTGTTTTCCCCAAACAACAACTGGGCTCTAAATAAATTATTCTACTCTCGTCCAGTGCTAAAGGTTTTTCATTTTATGTTTATTTGTAATAATCTTCGATTTGGTAAGTTTTTTTTTTCGTAAAATCATTATAACATTACATATTTAGATAAATACACCTAGTAGTTAACAAACTATAAACAAAACTATTTTTTTTTTAATTTTTTTTTTATTTTTAAATTTATATTTTTGTTTATTTTTATACGATACGATATGCGCAATACGCCAAAATACACCAACAAAAAAAAAACAATACAAAAATATGTTTCTCATCCATTTTTAGCATTTCAAGATATTTTCTCAATTTCTTTGCAGATGTTAAGTGGAACCAGTATTAAATTTAAGAGCTTAAGAAATTGAGTATAATTTGGAATTAAATAAATAATCCGCTTGTCCAAAATGGCCGCTACTTCAACTTATATATCCGCCACGTGATTTCGCATATTGCGCATTCGATAATTTTGTTTTTTTTTGTATAAAATGTTTTATTTACATAAATAGAAAGTTAGAGAGAGAGAGTAAGAGAGAAAGGAATTGTATGAGTGAGCAACAAAGATAACGAATTTTTAAGAATGCGCAAAAATACACTGTCAAAAATGTTCGTTCCAATTCGATAGATGTTTAGAATTTTTTACGCTTACGTCTCAAAATAATTTCAACATTTTGTAAGTTTAAACTAATGAATGATAAAATAATTTTTTTCATTTATATAAAATAAAAAATAAACAAAAGTAATAAAATTTTAATGTTTTTTTTTTCTTGTTTCTTTTTAATTTTTTTTTAAAAATAATATCATCTTGAAGTTCAATTGCAGTAGTTGTAGCTGAAGTTGTTATTAATTAAAAAATAAATAATATACGAGAGAGAGAGAGAGAGATGAATATAACATCTATGGAGAATGGTTGTTGCTATGCGTTAGATGGTGTTTTATAGCATATCTGGTCTTTCACACATTCTGGCAAGAAATGCTGTAATTAGAGAAGAAGAATAATTATATTTTAGATTTTATATTCATTATAAATTTTCAGGTTAAATTGGAGATTAAAGCGAGAGAAAGAAATAAGAATATGTCAATATTTGTTGGGAGTTTATAATACTCCTATTAAAGCTATTGTATAATGCTCATAATGTTAACAAGATTTATGCACAAACTTCAGTTAGTAAGAGATACATACAGTAGATATAGAAACACATAAAAAGTATTTAGTTGAAGAAGACACTTATTCAAAACTTATTGCTTAGTACACACAGTAACTACCTCTTGTCGCCAATTTTCCGAACACAAACTTACTTCCTCTTGAATACGGCTCAATTTAAGAAAAAATTTGATACATAGAAGAATTCATTCAAATCATTTTTAGCTTTCTGTATTCAGATTTTGTCAAAGTTAGATTTATATACAGTTTGTATGAAAAAAAGCAGATCAGAAATATTTAAAGTCAACTAAATCAATACTCCAAGTCTAATAAATAAAATTTCCTTCAGGTTTTTCTGCTTTTTAGCCATTTTGTGTTAGAAGTACATAGAATGGGTTTTTACCAAATAAGCGTCATTTATATAAAAAAACTGTAGCTTAGAGAATATCCACTGTAATTGAAATCTTAAAAATTAAATCTTGCCCATGTATATCAAAAAGACATATATGATATATCAACAGGGTAGGTCAGCCGAATAAAGATTCAGTGATAAGAGGAAATACTTAGTAGTGCGGATCAAAGTAAGACTCATAAGGTTAATAAAAAGATTCAACATTATTAAAGGAATACAAAAATTCTTTCAAGAAATTCTTCTTTTCATTTTTTTTTCTTAAGATAAAATCCAAAATACAAAAGATAAATGTCTGCCGTAGAGAAATATTAGGCACATCGTGGTGTTTGACAATTTGAGGCGGCCAAAGCCCACAGCTTACTTGAATGCAATAAAAGCTTGACAGTGTTTGTTAAAAGCTATTACATTTTTGTCAAATTTCATATAAGAGATTCAAATTTTATAATATTTTTGTATTCTTTTTCTTGCTAACTTTAAGTTTTATTAATTTTTAAGGTCATTTTGTGAATACCAAAAAATGTTGTTCTGTTTTATCGTTATGTACTTAAAAATTAGATTTATTACTTTATAAAATTTCTAACTTATTTTTCGATTCATTTCGACAAAGTCTTTGCAAATTTAAGGCCTTTTAAACTCAAATGAAGTAAAATGTAAAAAAAAAAAATTGTAAAACTATTTAAAACTAACTATTGTAAAACTATTGTTACTATTACTAAACCCTTAATTTGTAGGTTTTTTAGCCTATAAAATCACAATTGGTAAATTGAATCTTAGAAGTAAGTTTGGAAAGAAATGTTTCGAAAATATTATGAACAGAAAACGTTAAGGTTATCCAACATGAGGTGCAATAGTCGTACGAGTTTCAGAAAAGTAATAATTTAAAAATAGTATTGCCCCAAAATGATTTTAATTTCAACTGGTAAAAGGTTAAGGTGGTGGTTATCGATTTATAATTATGGAAATCAAAACTTAGGAATAAGTTTAAGTGAAGTTTGTTGCAATTTACTTCAAAAAAATACTTTTCATTCTATACAAATCTTGGCATTGTACCATCCATTCAAATCTTAACATTTTTGAAGGTTAATAAGAGTAATGATAACACACATTTCTATTAATTGAATAAAACTTTGAAGTCTTACCAGATTTGTTTTGTATTCTATGAAAATAAAAATAACTTGACTACTTTAAAAGCCTTCAAAGAAACACAACCACTTCGATATATTCCTTCTATTTGAAAAATATAATGCGGAAATTGTTTTTAAGATTTCTTCTAACTGAGATCACAAAAGTTGGTTTCAAAATCTCAATCCGGTCGAATCCAGTATTGTAAAAAACAAAATGACTTATGAATTTGTGTGTGCTTTTGCAGAAAAGGCGTTGATCTAAGAGAGATACAACTTTGGGAACAATGAACGGGATTGACCGTGACCATGGCATGCAGGTCAAGTGTGTACGCCCGAGTTTGATCCCCAGTCACGGCAAAAGTTTTTTTCAATAAAAAAATTTTTCTGATCGTTCATGATGTATGCCATGTAAAACTTCTTGAGAACATGAACTTTAGCCGTTCGGAGTCGGAGACGCGGTACATAGTTAGTACAAAATATTGGTATCTTAGCCATCATTTCGATAAAAATATGTATGTATTTAAAATCCTACATCAAACAAGAACAATATGAAATTAAAAAAAAAACTGGAAGATAATAAAATTAACTCGTCATCATATAACTCAAGTCATATGAAATTGAGAAATAAGGTTTCTATATCGCGACTTGACAGATAGTTAGTTCAAATATCTATATCTATGGTTACTTATAAAATTCTCTCTTAATCAAAATAAAGCATTTTTAAACTTGCAGTAACAAAATGCTTGGCCTCTCTACAGAATTTTGCCTCAATAAGTTTGGAGGCGTGTCATTAGACATTTGCCAAATAAACACGCTAATGGTGCAATACTTATTTGTAGAAGAAGCAGACTAGGTTTTAGTAAAGCTTTTAAACTTAACCTAAAATAATAGTTAGATTTCATTAAAAAAAGCATAAATTTAACAGCACTCGTTTTGCAATATTTTTTTAAATATAAAAATAATAAAGAAGCAGTCTTAAAAATATATATAAATAGAGAACAGCAGCAGCGTGTATTATAATTAGCTTTCATCAATCCGAGGAAGAATTAGATTAATCTTACTTACTGTTTAGTCGAAGACGACTGGATCGCTCATCATCCTCTGGATGAATTCTGCACGTTGTACGAATTTGTTTGTAAACAAACACAAGCACATCATAATTTTTGGTGTGTTTTTTTTTAACAGTGTACGAACATACAAAAACATATGGTGACATAAAAGTGCAGTGCGACAAAATATTTGGTGCATTTGTGATGGAGTGTATTTTTTGGGGTAGGACATAAAACGTAAAGTGACATGAAAAAAATCGAAAACAAGTGGAGAACATTATTAATATGAAATTTTGTTCAATATATTTTGAAGCTATAATTTTTAGATTTGTTATTGTTTTTAATGACTACTTACGGGAATATGGGATCATGCCTTCATCATCTTCAGGGTCCATGCAGTCGGCGAATAGTTCATCAACTTGTTCGTCGGTTAACTGTTCACCTGTTGATGGCAAAAGAAATAAACAGAGATATTAAATCAATCTAGATCAAGTCGAAAGTGGAGATGTGCACTTCTTTAAAACTTACCCAATTGGAGGAGGGCGTGTTGCAACTCAGCCAAGAGCATTGTGCCGTTTTCTTCCTTGTCGTACAACTTCAGACATTCAATGAAATCTTCATAGCAGCCTTGATCCTTCTCCTTCTTGAGTTGCGAGTAGACTGGGAGGAATTCTTCCAATGTCATTTTCTTCTCACCACGTTTTTTGGAGCCGCCCATCTTTTCGACTATTGCCAAAGTTGGGTTCATGTTGAGGGCACGGAGAGCATCGCCTAGATCGACGCAATCGATTCCCTCACCGGGAGAGCCCATGACTTCGAAAACGAATTCGACATCTAAAAAATTATTTAAATGTTAGTATTAGAGTTTAGGAAAAATTAAATTTAAAAAAAAAAAAAAACGAGAATTCAAACACTGGTTTTAGCCAGGAGTTAATTTTTTATATCCACTGGGTATATTTGAATGGTATTCCACACCTTTTGAGAGCACAAAAAAAAATACCTCCGAAACTGTGTCAGCTGGTAAGGAATTTTGCGAGCATTATGTAGGTCAACTATTTGCATGTTTGTTGAAATGTAGGCAACCCTGAATTTCATGGTTATCAATTATGTGAAAGTACATTTATTTTCCCACCAAAGATTTTCTCATTAAAATTGAACTTAGACGGTTATCTGATGAGAGCTGATTATTTTAGCCGCATTGCCAGCTTAGAAATTTTCAAAAGTTGTATTTTTACTCAGGTTGGTAATATGACACCATGCTAAAATATTTCAACTTCGCTCGTTAGCTCGTGCTTTTCTCGTATAGCATATTGACGCATCGAGCGAGCAAGAACCGAGGAATTTTTCTTGGCCAAAATTAGACATGCGTTCGTTTGGTTTCGAACGATTTCTCAATGTTAATGGGAGCATGGTTTACGCGTTTCACAAACGCACACATACACATATTCGGCACATAGTAAATTTTGTATAGATCTATTTTATGGCTTTTATGTTTTTGTTTTTTTGATTTAAAAATAGCCCACAAACGACTGTATTATTTTTTTTGCCAAAAATTTACAAGTTTCTTTTAACACACACTGTGTTATATATATTTCATCTTTTTTTTCGAAATTTTAAATGGCGTAACTTTTGATCACTCTTGATTTAAGCCATTTTATTTTGTTATGTAATTTTCACTTTTTAGGCTATTTAATATTCATTTTTCAACATTTTAGTTATTTAATGTTCACTTGAATATTTTTTCATTTAATTTCAGCCAGTTCACTTTAAGTCAACAACTCTCTCATAGTTGTTTGAAGTTATTCCAATTTTAATATTGCTTTCTTGTATAACCATGCACAGTTTTTTTTTTAGGTTAGAATATTGTATGAGTTACGAAGTTATATTGTAGATTTCATTCTCGTTTTTTTTTTAATATTCCATTTGGTAATAATCCAATTTTTGAACTTACTTTCAACTTCACGTTTTGGTACATCGGCCTATTTATGAATTTGCAAAAATGAAAAGAAAAAAAAAATAGTTTTTGTTAATGAACTTTTAGCTGAGAAAATTATCTTTTATAAAATCTGACAAGTAGGTATAGATTTTTTTTTTCAAAAATTGCGGCCTGTCCTTTACTCACCATTTTGTCTATTGGATGAGAAGAATCAACTAACTTGCGGATGAGCTTGGTCTCGACTGAACGCTGTTCGTCAACAACAGAACGGAAAGGTAGTTCTAAGGTGAACACACAGCATAGATCTTTAGCACAAAATTTTCACAATTTTCCGAACTAAACATGTACACATCACATACACATGGTCAGAACGTTGTATACATGCATCACTCTTTACAGAATTTATAGCTTTTTGGCCTGTGTTGTAGTGTTGGTTTGGTCGGCTGGTTGCCTGCCTGCCTGCCTGCCTCATCCCAAATTTACTTTCGCCGAAAATACCTCCTCGTCCGTTCATAGTCAGTTTTTTTGAAAAATATTTCTCTTGTTCTTCTTCAGCCGCTGTTTTGTGTTTTTAATTTATTTTATTTGTAAATTTCTTTTTGTTGCTGTTGTTTTTAGTTTGCTTTTGCCTTTTGGTCTATTTAGTTTTCCACCCCACCCATTGCTGGGTATGTTTGTGTATATTTTAACTATAGCCGCCTGTTGTTAGCTCCGTCGTCTTGTAGTGTTCTATTTTTAATATCAATTCGAATAATTATCGTTCGCGGCATTCTGTGCCAAATAGTGTTGAATATCATTATTAGAGATTTTCATCAGACATTTTTTTCATCTGAATCAATCTAGGTTTTCTTCTGGTGCGCAATAGGCCAAAACAACTGGCGGCCATAGTATATTTTTTTTTGTTTTTGTTTTTATCATATTTTATTTACTAACTTGCTTTGGCCATCGTAAGCAGGAACATTTTTCTAATATATATATATATATTCATATATACATACAAACATATGTATGCATAAACGACCCCGATCGCAAGATGATTGAGCTTCCTATGCGTTTGGCATGCTTTTTTCTGTTTTTTTTTTTTTTTAATTATATCTGGCAATGCCATTCATGACATTTAAATATATTTTTCTAGTTTTTCGGAGGCTCTTAATTTTATATCAAATTTCCGTAATTAGCTTAAATATCTAGATCAATTTCCATAAAGAAAGTTTCTATGTATACTTATTTAAATCTGTTAATATTTATCACGTTGCAATTGAGCGATTTTGACTTAGAAAATTATGGTATACGGATCTGGCAGCATTATTGGAACTGATACTATTTTGTATGCGAATCACACAAAGTTTTTTAAATTAATATTTTTACATCTACATTTTGGACATGAGCTAAGTAGCCATGCCAACATTTAAATAACTCATTCCGCTTTGTTTAACACTTAAATGCTCACAGAATTTTTAAAGATACAACAATCAAAATAATTTCCAAATTCAAATATTGTAAAAATTACATAATTCAAATAAGAATATTTATCAAATATTGGAAAAAAATGAGGCATTGTGAGGCGCCGCACAGTGGCTTATGGGCGGAAAAAATTCTGTTTTTAAAGTTTGCGTTACTCAAAATATCAATAACCTTAAAACTCAGGTTAAGTTTGTAGCTTAGCATTTTCGGAGCCCGAGTTTGATCCCCAATCGCGGCGAAAAGTTATTTCAATAAAAAAAAAAATTTTTTGATCGGTCACCACCTCTCTGCAGACAATGGCAAACCTCAGAAAGTAAATAATGCCATGTAAAGCTTCTTGAGAACAATAACTTTAGCCGTTCGGAAACAGCATAAAACATGTAGGTCCAGTTCTCGGTCAATTGTGTGCAAACTTTTAATAACACACACAACACAATTTATGATAAGAAGCTCGGTCAAAGTCCTTTCAAGGGCTGAAATGACCAATTTGTTTTTATGCTGATCGTGAGAAAAATGTTTAAATATAAATTTCCAATTCACAGATTTTAATTAAAAAGTTTAGTTTTTTTCTATAAAATTCATGAAAGTATAGCCCGTTTCAAAAGAGAAGAACATTTTTTTAGTTTCTTTTTTCGATGCGCAGTGAGATATTATTTTTAAGGCTAGAAAATTTTTTAGAGCGTAATTTCTTGCTCTTTTTGTACTGTTCGCTGAACTTTATGCTTTTTTTAGAGTTTTTTACTATTTTTCTATATATTTAAATGCTCAAACATTCAGAACAAATGATCGCACAAGTATGGTGTTGCACCGACAGCCTGCAGCAACCTGCATCTTGAGAGAGAAATCAAATGCAAATTATATAAAAAATAAATTATTTTCTCAAGAAAAAATTTAAAGTGAAATTTTGGCTAACAAATTATTTTTTGACGCCCCCCTTTTTTTCAATTTTGATTGGTTGATTTTCAAAAATAAAATTCATTACTTCCGCAGTGCAGTTGCGATGAACAACAAAATTCAGGAACATACATTAATTTTTTTTTCATTTATTTTTCTGCTCAGAGAATATTCAAATTTTTTTTAACGTCGACCAATCAGAATGTAGAACGCTCTCGAAATTATTTTCTTATCCTCAAACATGCGCGGAAATGTTCTTCTCTTTTGAAACAGGCTATAAGATCATTTTCAAGCTGTAAAAAACGTAATTTTATATCTAAAATTGAGAAAAGACTGTTCTGAATGCTTTCATTTTTAAAATTTTAATTTTGATATGTTCACTAAATATGTATCTTTGTTATAAATTTAAAATAAAATTACATTTCATAATTTTTTATATTCATTTGATCATTTTACAATTTAAGATAACTTTAAAGCGAACTCAAACTTTGAAGATAAATATCTTTGTCCCGCCAAGGACCAAATGGTATCATCGCAACTGGCAGAATGTCTTCTTTGTATTTATGTAAAATGTAGATGCGACCACTTGCAATCCCGTTATATATGTGCAGTTTTGTCAATTGAATTTTTAAAATCTCTTTCCCTCAAAATTGTGCGTTTATAATCCGATTTTTATGAATCTTTTGCTTTTTGGAAAAGTTTAACTTATCGTTAAAAAATATATAAATCAGCATTTGATAACACTGGTTTGTTTCATTTTTTTTGTTTTTATGGCAACAAAATAAGTCCAAATGCATAAATTGATAATCACACAATTGGGGTGATTTCGTTCCATTAAACGCAACTTTTTCATTTCTCAATAGATTTTCTCTAACAATAGCTTATTTTTTTTGGAAAACTAAAGGATTTTAGTAAAAAATATCAAAAGTAACAAAATATTTTGATTTTTAAACGAAATTTGCAACTATTTTGTCTTTTTTTTGAAATTTTTCTGAAAAATAAAAAAAATCCCCGAAATTTGAATTTATTCCGCCAAAACTAACAACTCGACCAAAAAATTGTGTTTGCATTGTTTGTTAAAAATTTTATTAGCTTTTATTTGATATATCATTTGTTTGATGACTGTTGTTGGTTCTGGAGATATATGCAATTAAGTGGAATCAACTTTTTTTTTTTTTGTTGAAAACCCTACAGTGGGCAATATCTCGAAAACGGAGTGAGAGAAAAAAAAAATTTTTTTTCGGAATCAGCGACCGATTTTACATGAGAAAAGGATAGTGGCATTCAAAGTACAAACAACTTTTCGTTATTTGTAAACCAGTGTAATTAATGATAATTGGTAAAACTTTAATATATCACTGCACATAAACGGGAAAAAAATATCTAACCGGCATATTTTTTTCTAATAACCCCTTATTTCATAAAAACGGGTAATATTTGGCAAATTAGAGAAATTTTTTGAAACATATTCTGTAAAATACGATGAAAAATTATAAATTGTCAATTTTTCTTTTCTTCAGTTTTGAAAAATCAATCGGTATTATTTTTTACTGAATCATATGACTTTATTATAAATTAATTCCTGCAAAGGTTTAGGTTAGTTTGTGTTTAAAAAATGACGATAAACAAGTAGTGGATGGACTACGCCCAAAAGAATGCATTTTAGCTTTGGTATAAAATAAAGGGTGTCCCAACAAGAACGCAATTTTTAAATTTTATATAAAAAACACAGATATTTAAAAAAAAAAAAATCGTGAAACTTTATTACATCGTAAAGTAGACAGAATGAGGTTTTGTATGGAACAATATATCGTGCAGATGCACGCGGTCTTTTAATGAAATTTTCAATGACCGTTTTGCATAAATGCTGCGGTATTTCATTAATGCAGCGTCCAATTTCCTCTTTTAAGGCTCGAGTCGTCGTCGGCTTATTCGCGTAAACCATCGACTTCAAAAAACCCCAAAGAAAAAAATGTAATGGTGTTAAATCGCACGATCTAGGCGGCCAATTCTGATTTCCAAAACGCGAAATAACACGACCGGGAAATGACTGATGCATCAATTGAATTGTTTCTCTGGCTGTATGACATGTGGCGCCGTCTTGTTGGAACCACATGCCCTCCACATTCATTTCTTCAATTCTAGGCAAGAAAAAAATGGTTATCATTTCACGATACCGAACACCATTGACTGTTTGCGCTTGACCTGCCTCATTTTCATAAAAAAAAGGTCCAATGATTCCTCCAGCTCAAAAACCACACCACACAGTGACACGTTGAGGATGCATTTGCTTCTCGTGAATCACTCGAGGATTTTCCTCACCCCAAATGCGACAATTCTGCCTATTGACGAAGCCATCAAGTTGGAAATGGGCCTGGTCACTGAAGATGATTTTAGCGGCAAGATCAGCATTTTCATGTTGTCTCTCCAATACCCAATTAACGAACTCCCTTCGCTGTCCATGGTCAGCTGGCTTCAGTTCCTGAGTCAATTGAACTTTGTATGCATGAAGATGCAAATCTTTCGTCAAAATTCGCTACATAGTGGATTTGGAGACACCAATTTGTTGCGCTCGGTGTCGAATTGAGGTGGATGGAGTTTGAGCGACATCATCACGTACAGCTGCGACATTTTCGGGCGATCGACCTGGTCGAAGGCGCGTTGTTGTCTTTACATCACTTACAGACCCAGTTTCGGCAAATTTATCCATTAATCTCTTTACAGTTGACTCTTTTGGAGCATTATTGTGACCCCAAATTGATCGCAATTTGCGAACTGTAGCCGCAAAACTTTCACCATTTTGGAAAACAATTTCGCAATGAGAATGCGTTGTTCATTCGTGTAGCGCTCCATTTTTACTAACCTCGTACCTTCTACTAGCAAACAGTTACAATTGTTCAAATGTCAAATAATGACACTTCCAGTGTTGCCACATTTAAAAATTGCGTTCTTGTTGTTACACCCTTTACATACATACCAAATTGTATCTCTCTAGGTTACACATAAGCTTATTAAGCGTAGGTGGGCGTGACCATATGCGCACGACATCCATTTTTTGAAGAAATCTCTGTTTTAATATAAAATACATACGTACCAACTTTTATCTGTGCTGACATTCATTGTTCGAAGACGTCTTTGCTTTGGTATAAAATACATACTTACCAAATTTTATCTCTGTACGTTAAACATGAGCTTATTTATAGAGTTTTTAATTTTTGGTTGTATGGGAGGTGGGCGTGTCAGTGATAACACTCTTATAGAATATCGTGCTACTACTTCTCAGATCACCAGCTCGGATGATCATCTCCATCGTTAAATTGGAAAATTCACACGATAAGAATTCACCTTGTCTGAAACCTTGTTTGGTATTGAATGAGGAGGGTATGACCCGATTTTAACTGCGCTGCTGGTGTAACTTGGTGTCATCCTGCAGAGAGGAATAAGCTTTAATGGAATACCAAATTCAGATATGGTGGTGTAAAGCTGACTGACTCGTTATTAATTCCACGTAGTGGTAATGATTGTAGCCACTAGCCTGTTCCAAACCAGTGCAAAGGAGGAGGGGTGCCATATGGAGAATGGTATGTCATTTTTAATTAGCGGTTGTCATGAGCTTTAGCTTTGAGATACAAAATCATGGAAGTCGAACATTAAATCTGGTTATTGTTCCTGCATATCCGTAGCAAATGATATACAACATACTGTTAACACGGGGATAGTCAGGTAACCCAGTACAGTAACTAGGTCTCACTATCATGTATTATAAAAATCCGATATGTTCCATGAGCATATGTAAGTGAGGAAAAAATAGTTTAAGGCAATGTAAACATGATAGGATATATTGCCACAAAATTGGACGAAAGGATCTATCCTGTGATTTGGGCGTAAATAATGCCATATGCCAAAACGTTTTTACTAGTTTTCAAACCCGTTATTATATAACGAATCTTAGTCAAAATAAGATCGCAATAGTATTCAGCAGAATATATATATACTGAAATGCTAAGATTAGCTTGCTTATCAGACATGTGCACACAAAACTATCAAATTCATTGGCAGTGCTGAAAAGTGCTCTTTCTGAGTGGAAAACCCTTTTGCCGGGGGACTATAGTGAGTTGGCCCTTCGGGGAGCTTCGTGCTGGCTGTGGTAAGCTTATTATCGCAAGCTAGACAATTAGTCGGCGTGGAGTTGCATCTCAGTACAACCAGGCTGGCATATTCTATATCCAAGAGATTTAGATCGGTCTCGCTTCATACCAATGAAGGTGAATTGAATTTATCCTCCATAATAAATGTTCACGTATTGGTACTATGGGTAAAGTAAATTATGAATTTTGAAAGTCTGCATCGTATAATTGATAATTGCAATTCTGAATTCAGCATGAAACAAATTGAAAAGAAAAGCATTCACTAAGAATCTTGGCCGGTGAATGCTTTGAAACAGGTCTGTATCTTTAATTATATTCCAAATATTCGTTTCTGAAGATACTCTATTAAAAAATCGACCCAATTGAACGAACACTGTCGATTGTTTGAAAGATATGGATAAAAGAACAAGATATTAATATTATCATGATTAATCACCATGATATTTGTCCTGAAAACACTTTATTCGAGGATGTTTTCTAGAAACCCTGAGTCCGAGCAATGGTGCAAGTTGAATTAAGTCTCCACGGCAGGATTTCTGACTGTCGAAGGCTGGTTTATTAGCGACAAAACGATAGTTTTTTTGTGACTACTTGCGTTTTTATTTCAAAATTTAACAGAACACCATGTATAGCTCGTAAAATATCTACACGATTAAAAATCTTGGAGTAGTCTTTAAAGCAATCGTTGGACTTATGCATTTTTTTAATCCATTTTTTTATAAGAATTGATCCTTTTTAAAATGCTCAAATTTTGTTACTCAAAGCTGTACTTAAATTAAA
The DNA here is from genome assembly GCA_958299015.1 of Tetanocera ferruginea. Classification (NCBI taxonomy): domain Eukaryota; kingdom Metazoa; phylum Arthropoda; class Insecta; order Diptera; family Sciomyzidae; genus Tetanocera; species Tetanocera ferruginea. Next base: position 75,093,119 of record OY282642.1, read on the forward strand.
TAAATTGGAAATAAAATTTGAATTTTAGTACCTAAGGTTTAAAATTTAATGCAAAAGGATATAAAAGCTATATTTTGTATTTTGTTTACAGTTCGTCCATGCTCTAACAGCATGTGCTTCGGTAGTCGAGTGGTTAGCGTGCTTGACTGCAAACCCAGAGCATCCGGGCTCGAATCAAGGTGTACCCATGGTGGAACGCTTTTACCTTTCTTTAATTCTTTCCTCAATTACAATCAACTGAAATTAATAATTCATCAATATTACGACTTTGGAAGTTGAAGTTGGTGGTAGAGATGTTTGTGAAATGAGATTGCTTAATAACTCGAATTGACTGAGATAAAGGCATAACACTTGCCTCAGATTCAAATTTGCTAGTTGATATAGCGCTCCGCCAAACACACACCATTCTACACTTGTTTCTCTTGATTCCCCTTTCTCTCCTACTTATATATCTCACCATTTCAGAACCGAGGCAGACTTGACTGAATAGGTTTGACACCTGAAATCCTTGGTTCAAAGCTAAAAAAAAAATAGTCACTCGATTCATCAAATCAAATCGATAACCGTTTAACCAACTGAGACACGGAATAAAATTTTATGCGCGTTCTTATTGTGTACTTCAATGTTTACAAAATTTAAAAACTAAACCCATGGGAGTTTAAATTTTAAACACATGCGAGGCTTAAACTTAGTTTTAGTATTTGACGTGGTTTAAATTTTAATGCAATTTCAGTGTCGTCATATCAAAGATTTTTCTATGTATCTATGCATTTTGTTGTTATGTTGAAAATATTTATCATCATATTATGCCAATGCCACGATGAAAGGCTGTTTGCTCGTGATTGGTAATACTCCTTGTGAGATTTTAGTAATAGTTGCCCTGAGATACTAATACTGGTAGAGGGTTAAGATTGTTATTTCTTAGATAAAAGCACTATTCTTATGATGGCACTATTGTGTTCAAATATCAAATAGACAAATGTTTAAATTGAAATTTCGAATATAAATATTATTTTCGATCCCTGATTCCGTATGTAAAGTTTGATATATTTTTTCCTTTCAATAGATCTGCCGTCTAAATTTCAAATAAAAATAGACAGGTGAAGTAACTAAACTCTTTTCTGTTTTTGTTTTTTTTTTTTTTTTTGACTTGCTGCTTTTTGACTTCAAGTCTTCTGAACTAGTCAAAACAATAATACCTTTTCTTTTTTATATGTATATTGTTTTTTCTTAATTCGTTTGTAATTTCGGAAATTTTCAAGGTTCTTAAATTGGTTTTGACCAACTCAATTTGATTCAACTGAGTGCCATTCAAAATATTCTGGCTGGATAATAAATTTTTCTGTTAATTAACGACAAAACGCAAATTTCTGCATAACAACGGATATATTTGTTCTTGCTATACTAGATGCTGAGCTATTTTTAAATACCATGACACAGATATAAATATTTTTGTTTGGTTTGAACTGACACACTACAACATTGAAAAAAGAAATATTTAGCGTGAGAATAGTTACAGCTAATCTAATTTTTCTCTCATGAAATGAAAATACAGTACACACGCGATTATTGCAACTAAATGTTTCTACAAAAAGCTTAATCCATTTACGTCCATCACCAAACGACGTTATATCTTTATGACTTTTATTATAATTGTAATTGAATAGAGTTATACTGAGTTATAGAACAAAGAAAAACACATTCAATGGAAAAAATGTTGGACAAATCACCTGCACACTAACATAGTGAAACACTTTTTGCTATATGATATAACAAAATTTGAAAGTATTCTATATTATCATAAAATCATTCCATATGAAAATGTCTGATGGGTGAGCTGCATAGTATCCCATTTTGATGAAAGAAAATGGGGAATAACCTTATGGGTGTCTAGTGATAGAAACATTTCAATTTATCGAAATCATTTGTAAAGGTATTAATTTGATCAAAAATTCATGCGAAAAAATTTTTTGCAAAAAAATATATTTTTTTTAAGTATATTAAAAAATCGAAATCAGTTGTGTAGGTATTAATTTGATTAAAAGTCCATGCGAAAAAAATTTCTGTTTTATTAAATATATTAATTACATTTTATATATATACATAACTATATATTAATCAAATAATTAAAAATAATTAAAAACATATTTATACCCCCACGCGTAGTGCGTAAGGGGTATATTAATTTTGTCACGACGTGAGTAACGCCCATAAGGAGGCGTGGTAGATATAGAAAAGTATATATATTTTTACTCAGCATCACCACCTGAGTTGACTTCGCCATGTCCGACTGTCTGTCCGTCTGTCTGTGGACAAGATTACAGCCGTAATTTTTAAACTATCCTGCTGAAATTCGATATTTAAGCTTTTTTCTACAAAACTAAGATCAAGTTCGAGAATGGGCTAAATCAGATGAAAACCACGCCTACCTCCCATACAACCTCAATAATGAAAACTCCATAAAGAAAATATTTCAGCTACAAAACTTAAATTCGGTAGTTGTGTATTCTATGTTAAAACTGAGGTGTGTTAGAAAAATTGGCATCAACCAATCAAGAACACGCCCACCTCCCATACAACCCCTAATTGAAAACTTTATACAGAGGCTTGTATTTACTTTGCAGGAAAACAATTTGATATGAATGTGTTTTAGATGTCATCAAAAAAGTAAAATATTTTGAAATCTCATACAAAAAGAGCTACAATTTAAGATTTTGTACCATTACGAATCGGCCGTGGGGGTATTTTAACTTCAGCCAAGTCGAAGATATACCTTACTATTTTTTTTTTTTTGTTTTGGTGTCAAAAATATGTGATGGTTATTTTATCCATTAAGTTTTTATCTTTAATTCCCACATAATTCGCACTCGTCACAACAGGGACAATCTTATGCCACACCTGTCCCATTTAAAAGTTTAAAAAAGAATGTTTATCGCCATTTTTTCCAAAAAATATTTTTCATTGGTATTCAACAGAAAATATATTTAATTGGCAGATGGACTGAATTTCAATGTTTAACTCAAAATTTTTGGTTTTTAAACTTGTGCTCATCACACCCGTTCCAGGTGTACGAGCGAATTTAACTATTAAACTAAAGACTCTCCCAGAAATAACTGTCCTTATGTGTTTTTTTTTTATTGTAAAAAACCAATGATGTTTTTTTTTAAAATTCTTTCAGTTTCTTTTAAGTGAACATTACAAAATAAATAGAAAATTGTATTTACAATGCAAAAATACACTTAAAAAAATTATGCACGTTTTGATTAAGATCCTCATTAGGCTTTTTACCGACCTTTCGTTGACCTTAGTGTATGCCCGACGCCATTTACGCCGAAATATTTTGAGGTTTTTCGCAGTTTGTTTGGTCTTCTTAAGATTTATTTTCATTAAAGAACAATATCTTTCGATTGGACGAAGTTCGGGGCAATTCGAAGGATTGGCTTCTCTTGGTACCACATCGACATTATTGGCTTGGTACCAATCCATCGTTCTCTGGGCGTAGTGACATGTTGCTAGGTCAGGCCAAAATATTACTGAACCTTGGTGCTGACGTATATTTCTGATGTAAATTTTGGTGTTGATTGTGCGATCTGTCACTAATTCCTTAATTTAAAGGCCACATTTGCAAATGGCCTGCCACTCCATGTATTTCTTTGAAAATTTGGTATATTTTTCGGTGGCAAATTTAGAGGATGCTCCACCCCTTCTAACCGCAGTATAATATCCGTGTACAGGTAACTGCTTGAAATCCGCTTTGCAGTACGTTTCATCGTCCATAATCACGCAATCAAATTTGGGCAGGTAATCGCGATACAGTTTTCGAGCCCTCCTCTTGGCTTCGGCGTCCATTTCTTCTGACCTATCAGGTACTTTTTGTACTTTATAGCTCCTTAGGTTGTACAATGTTTTAATCCGTTGAACACTTGACTTCGATGTTCCCGCTTTTTCTGCCATATCACGAACCGAAGTGCTGTAAGATTCCGAGTAAACAGACGCTTAAAGTTCTGGGCCACTGCTTGGTTCGCTGGACCACTTTTTCTCCCTGAGCCTGGCCTTTTTTTATAAAGAGATAAGCTGTTTTTATCGTTTAATGGTCCTTCCGACAGTTTTTAAGCACACTTCAACTTCCTTAGCGATCTTTTTGTCGGTGGTGTTTGGATTTTCCAGGTATTTGCAAATAATTGCTTTCCGATTTTCTTCTTGTTGAGACGACATCTTTTCAGTAGCTCTTTTATTTTACTAATGAGTATTTTTTTTTTAATCTGCAATATTTATACTTTATTTTGGTACCAAATATCTATAGCAACATAGGTAACAATTTTTCATAAATAACCTTTAAACAAAAGGACAGTTATTTCTGGGACTTTTTGCTTTAGCATAAATAATTGCATAATGTTTTAGCATTTTGAAACCTTGGGACATCTTCTAATACTTACTATATACTTACTATATTGCTTAAATTTTAACCGGTTAATATCATTTTCAGCACGTTATAGAAGTCAAAACGTCACACCCGTCTCTATGGAATGAGCTAAAGGGAAAAAAAACAACATTAATTTAAGCACATACATAAATGTTTATTTCCATTTTCATCAATATTAATAATGAATACAAAGCACTTCAGATTGTAGAGAAACATAATATTCAACACATGATATGGCATTTAAGATGACCATTATAACGAAATCGAATGCAAATCCTCGATCCATTTTGATACACTTGTAAACCATGAAATTGTACGGCTTTAGTTTGTGCCACAAATAGAAGGATTCCAGCTTAAAAGGAAAACAAAAATTTTTAAATTAATTTCATATGAAGCATATTTTGAAAAATATTTTATAAGTAGTGATTGATCTTGGTTTGAGCTTATATTGATATATATTCAATACCTATATTTTTTAATACAGGATTGGGAAAAAGTTGTATCTTTAAAAAAAAAGGAATTTAAGACGAATAAAATATGTGAAAATCTTGCACAGTTCAAGGAATATAAGACACTTAAATAATGCACGAAACGACTGTTAAATCGAAATTTTTATATATTGTTTACACAGATATTATATATACATACAAAATTTGAACTTTGTCTTTAGACTAATTTTAAATTTTAAGAATAACATTTTGTTTCAAAGATATTTTTAAAAATTTTAATTATTTAGCATTTTACACTTTATTCTTTGTTCTTAAAAAAAACTAAATAGGTACCTCATCAAAAAACTTACTGTTCGTCGTAGTTCTACAACAGCTTTGTTTTCGTTATCACTCCAATTGTTTTTCGTACTATTGTTCAGTTCATTACGTATCCATTTCAATTCTAAAACTATTATCAAATCAAAAGTCATCAGTTGCTCAGTATGTATCTTCGCATAGGTAATGCAAAGAACTAATACATTCCAAAACGAATACAAAATGTATACTCCATAATCTTCAAGTGAATACAAGACCTTGGTAAGCATATCTTGAGAGCTAAACGTCATACACATCAAAAAATTAAATGTATTAAGGATGCAGCTAAAAATTGTACCCAGCGAAGCTAGGTGTAACCAAGCAAATCTTTCCGCAACCATCCCGTTAATATTATGGAGTGCTCGATGGATTTTTACTATTCTCTTGATATGCTTTGTTATTATTTTAATGAGACCACTTATCTGCTTCATGCTCTTCGCTATATAAAAAATTTCCTTAGCAATATTCATAATGCAATATGAATATTTCTTTGAGTGTACCACATAAAATATCATATAGCATGTTAATTTTCTGGATATGTGAATGCAAGAGGCTAAAATAAGCGATTGTCCCTCTTGTTGTCTCAAATAAGGTCCTTTATACGATATATACGACACTATAGCGATATCGTACGCACAGAAGACTATAAGTAAACAAATCTTAAACACTCTCACAACTCGCACACATCTTTAATTTTTTTATAGTTTTCAACTATTTTAATTTTCTTGTTATAATCGAATTCAAATAAGTTCAACATTTTACAAAATGCAAGCAAAATTTTAAAAGTTCTCTGAAGTGTTTTGCTGGATTTGTGATCCGTTTTGTTTAAATGTATAACAGTTGAGGACATTGTTTGCTAGAATAACCGAAACATTTCATAAAAATAAAAACACAACTTAAGGAGGATACATTTTATCAGAAACGGAATTTTTTCTGGCCAGTTCATTTCATTAAGTTCATTTGTTCCATAAGGAACAAAGCTATTATGGCTAAGCTATTATGGAAAGTGATGTAGTTATTGTGAGGCAACGAAAAAATTTAAACATTCATTACTTTATATGTTTTTAGTTGCAGAAACAGAAATTATATCAATTAATTAGAGCAGGGGTGAGCAGACTCTGTGTGGTGGCCGTGGCATGTGTGTTAAATGTGTGGCTTGCAGGCACGGAGCGCAAGATCGATTCGTACTCGCGGTAAAGTTTTTTTCAATAAAACCTCAGAGGGTAAATAATGACTTGCACAGCTTCTTGAGAGAATGAACTTTAGCCGTTCGGAATCGGTTTTCGGTCAATTGAGTACAAACATTAATAGCACTCACAACACAAACAAAACAAAAACAAATTGGCCATTTCAGCCCTTGAAAGGACTTTGACCGAGCTTCTTATGTAGTTATGATCAATTGTGTTGTGTGTGTTGTTAAATGTTTGCACACAATTGACCAAGAACTGGACCTACATGTTTTATGCCGACTCCGAACGGCTAAAGTTCATGTTCTCAAGAAGCTTTACATGGCATTGTTTACTCTCTGAGGTTTGCCATTGTCTGCAGAGAAGTGGTGACCGATCAGAAAAATTTTTTATTGCAAAAACCTTTTCGCCGCGGCTGGGGATCGAACCCGGGCTCCGAGCATGCCAGGCCACACACTTAACCTGCATGCCACGTTCACCACACACAAGTGATCATAAAAAGCTCGGTCAAAGTCCTTTCAAGGGCTGAAGTGGCCAATTTGTTTTTTTTTAGTATTCATTCATAAATTTTGAATTATTCCGTAAAAAATATTTGTCAATCATTCATCAGCCATTCCAAGACTTATGCAATTTTTTTCCAAAAATTTCATATCTTCATGCTCTTCGATTTGCTCATCCCAATTTCTCACCAATTTATGATTAAAGGTGTGTTCACCAGTGTTGCCAGGTGTCTTTCATCATTTACCCCTAGATTGAATTTCAAGTCCCCCTTAAACGCCCCTAAACATTTTTTTCGAAAAACTACAACAATAGGTTTGTTTACTAACAAAAATTTATGAAAAAATTTTTCTTGTAAAGCGGTCACGTACTCGAAAAACTTGCAATGAGTGAATAAAAAATGACAGAAAGAGTTGTAAAATTTTTCTTTAAAATATACAGAAACTAATATAATAGAAAGTAATAATAATATTTATAAAAAATTTATAAAATCTCTCTTTGCAAAAATTACCAGCTACCGGAAAAAAATTGTTTCTCAAAAAACTAAGCCACAAAAATTCACATTTTTATACCCCCACGCGTACTGCGTAAGGGGTATATTAATTTTGTCACGACGTGTGTAACACCCAAAAGGAGACGTGGTAGGTATAGAAAAGTATATATATTCTTGATCAGCATCACCACCTGAGTTGATTTAGCCATGTCCGTCTGTCTGTCTGTCCGTCTATCTGTGGACACGATTGCAGCCGCAATTTTGAAGCTTTTTTTAAAAAAACTAAGATCAAGTTCGAGAATGGGTAAAATCGGATGAAAACCACGCCTACCTCCCATATAACCCCAAAATTGAAAACTCTGTAAAGAACCTAATATTACAGCTTCAATACTGAAATTCGGTATTTGTATGTTCTATGTCAAAAATAAGGTGTGTAAGAAAAATGGGCAACATCCACCTACAAACACGCTCATCTCCCATACAACCCCAAAATTGAAAAATCTATTAAAGGTACAAAACGGAAACTCGATATTCGTGCATTCCACGACAAAACTGAGGTGTGTTAGAAAAATGGGCGTGATACACAAACTAACACGCCAACCTCCCATACAACCCCAAAATTGAAAACGTTATAAAATGACTTATATTTAAGCTGTAGGAAAACAATTTGATATGTATGTATTTTAGACACATAAAAATAATAAAATCTCTCAAAATCTCATAAAAAAAGCTCTCTAATTTAAGATTCTTTTACCTTTAAGAATCGGCCGTGGGGGTATTTTAACTTCGGCCAAGTCAAAGATATTCCTTACTAGTTTTGATTTAAAATTAGCTTTCATAATTTTTTTCAGTCGATAAAAATTGAGTCAGATATTTTTTTTGACATTTCATTTTTGAGTTTATCTTTCGCAATATTCACAATTCAGAAAAATCTTTCGACAATGCATTCGAAGAAGGGATACACAATAAAGCTATAACTAATTGAACGATGTGGCTATAGCACTGCTCATTACATGCATGCATTCTTAATACTTAAAATCTCCGCCCAAAATTATTCAGTCGAACTAAAGTTAATGTCTATGTAGGATAAAAGATTCCACTTTTTTTCAGTTAAGTCACAACTTCGCATCTTATCTAATATCACTAAAATACCCAAGAAGTCAAATATCTTCTTTTCTCGGGTTTTGCACAATATGGAACTATATAAAAAAACTATTTTTCCTTAAATTGTTGCAAATTATATACTTTAAAGGTATTAACAAGTGAGCTACAGGAATAAAACTTGAAATTTTTATAAATTTTTTGAAATTTTTCATCAAAATTGAAATGCATGTAAAATATGGTCTTATAATAAATACGCTCATTTTCAATACTATAACACTATGGAACAAAGGGGTGATTCTGAGCGTTACCAACGCTCACGCCTACCTCCCATACAACGCAAAAATGGAAAAATGCATTAATAAGCTCATAATTAACCTACAACAATAAAATTTGGTGTGTATGTGTTTTGTACCAACAAAAAGATGTCTTCGAAAAATGGGTGTCTTCCGCTCACGGACACGTCAACCTCCCATACAACCCAAAAAATGAAAACGGAATAAATAAGCCTATGTTTAACCAACAGAGATAAGATTTGGTAAGTATGTTTTTTATAGCAAAACAAAGATGGTTTTGGAAAATGGACGTCATCCGCCCACAGACACGCTTACGTTCCACTTAACCCAAAAAGTTTAAAACTGAATAAATAAGATTATGTTTGTCATAGAGAGAACAAATTTGGTATGTTTTTATTTTATACCAAAACTAAGGTGTGTTCAAAAATTGGGAGTTATCCGTCCAAGACCACACCCTCCTCCCATAGCGAAAGCATAATAAAGGCATTTACTGTGAGCTACAGGAATAAAACTTGGTATGTGTAAATTTTTCTTCAACATTTAAATGCATATAAAATATAGGCTTCATCCACCCATTTTCAAAAATAACTTTATTTTTTTTTTTTTTTTTAAAGTAGATTTAGGGTATTTTATAGTCGGCCTAGACCGACTTTAGACTTTCTTTAATTGTTTATATGCTAGGTTTGTGAAAAAAACACTGTCGTAACTAAAAATTTTAATAAATAATTAAAAGAAATCTTCTCCTTTTAATTTTTAGTTTTGATGGTTACATCTTTTTCGCGATTATGGCTCGATATGAGGTACGTTTTCAAAATTTCGTAGTAAAAATGACGTTAAATATGCATCTAACAATGATTGATGGTGCTCAAAATATTGTAAGAGAATAAGAAAAGAATACAAACATAAATAATAAATCATAAACTACTCCGAAATAGTCGCAAACTAAAGCGGTTATTGCCAATAACTTGTCCAATAACTTATTGGACAAGGGATTCGGTTCCGCCCATAAAAGACAGTTGGTTATTGCCAATAACTTGTCCAATAACTTATTGGACAAGGGATTCGGTTCCGCCCATAAAAGACAGTTGTTGTTGAAATAACAAAAGAAATACATAATTTTGTTATGCTTAAGCTTAAACAACAACAGAAAATTTACAGTTACTTCATTTAAAATTTTGCTTTGCCTAATTTTTTTTAATAAAGCACTTTATTAAAAGTGAAAAAAACAACAAAAAGTTTTCTGCTATGCTTTTTTTTTTAATTTTTTTTTTAGATTTTTTAAAGTTTATGTGTTAATAAAGTTTAAGTTTCATGGCCAAAAATGGCCATAACACAAAAAAGAAGTGGGGTGGAAATAATCTATGTATACCGAAGGTTAAAAACTTACTGTGTGTCTGAGTTCCATAATTGCATCTCTTGTAGATACATTCCAACTCTGTCTCTTACTTTTTTCCAAATAAAGGCGGATCCATTGCATATCTAAAACCATCACAGAATCAAAAGTCAGCTCTTGCTCATTATTGATCCTTTCATAGGCGGTACACAGCAGTAAAACCCACCAAAAGGAATGAATTATGGCTATAAAATATTCCTTTAGGAGCAAAAAGATCTTACGAGCCATATTTTCTGTGCTGAATGTCACACAGGTCACAAACATAAATGTATTGAGGGTGCAGCTGAAAATCGTACCCAACACAGCCAAATGTAGCCAAGCAAAATGTTTCTCAACCATTTCATTAACTTTATCAAGTGTGCGTTGGATTTTTACTATTTTCCGTATATGCTTTGTAATCCTTAAGATACACTCTATTTTATCCATTTCCTCCGTTTCGTTACATATCATTTTTAATTTGAATAAAAATTGATTGATGTTACGTTGAAAACTTAAAATAACCTGCATGTAGCTATATAATGCTAAAAATGAAAGTTCGAAAACTATTATATATACAGTAATTACGAGCAGAGAATAAGAAGCGATATAGTCCGGGCTAATTAGCACTAAAATAGCTAGGTTTATTTTAAGGTTAGTTTTAAATGTCTCATCAGCGTGAATGTTGAGTCCGGAAAGCCGTCTTAAGCTCTTTGCAACATCGAGAATATCATTAGCAATTTCCAAAATAATAGTCGAATATTTCTTTGAATGTGTTACATAAAATGCCATGTAACATGTTAATTTTCGCGATAAGTAAATGAAAAGTATCATTATCGCCATTTGTGATAAAACTTGATCATAGTCCATTGCATCGATATAATAAGCGCTCAACATAATACAATCTATAAATAAACTATATGCTACGAAAAATATTTTAAATATTCTTAACACTCGCGAATATATATAATTTCTCTTGGCAATTTTAACTTTCTTCAATTTCTTGTCGTAGCTCAATCGAAAAATGTGTAGCACTCTACAAAATATTTGCAATATTTTAAAAATTCTCTGAAGAGATTTTCCAGATTGGAGACCTGTGTTCTTTTCATATGATGATGTTAAAGACATTTCTAAGCCGAATGGCTGATTCATCTATTGCAAATGTGTGTTCAACTTCAGAACAATTCTACTTTATACAATTGTAATCGATAGTCTATTAATTAAATGATGAAATTATTGTTAATTCGCTTTTAGTTGAAATAGTTTTTATATCCCTTAACCTGTAAAGTCAGGGCATATTAATTTTGTGCAAACGTTTGTAACACTTTAAATAAGCGTAAAGCGAGTAAAATACGTAAAAAGCGAATCGGGTTTAGAAAAGTTTATATATTTGTGATCAAAGTCATATTGTCAGTCGAGTAGCCCCGTACATCCGTCTGTCACCGGTTAAGAAGAAGGAGTTGAGACAAGTACATGAAGCCTGGTACAAATGTTCACATGTACCCAAGGATCTGCACAGTTATAATATTTGGAGTCCACACGCCCAGCATCCATACCACAATGTGTACATACAATGAGCGTCATCTGTTCCCGAACACGTCCACCGCCCATACAACCCATAGCAGTTCAACCTATATAAATATATAAAGAAATATATGGATTATGAACAAAAATAAGTTATTTATATTTATATTTATATTAGTATTTTTATATATATTTAAATATTATAGGGCGTTAAAGGTATTCCATAGTCGGACTAGACCCACATTCCTTACTGTTTCCTTACTTGTCTTTGTATAGTCGTAGTAGTAGTAATAGTAGTTTCCAAATAGGCATAAAATCCATGGATATCAAATTGTTTCCATAGTTTTCAGAAGAAAAATTGTATCATTGTACGGTAAAAGCAGAAATTTCAAGACTCATTTTCTCTTTCTATACCCTAAACCTGAAAGGTGAGGGTATATTAACTTTGTGCAAACGTTTGTAACACATAAAACGAAGCGAGTCTGGTATAGAAAAGTATATATATTCTTGATCAACGTCACCACGTGAATCGAGCTATCTATGTCCGTCTGCCCGTCCGTCCGTCCGTCCGTCTGTGTGTTTTCCGTAAACACAGGATAAGAAGAAGGAATTGAGATAATTGGATGAAACTTGGTACACATAGTCAAATGCACCCAAGGATCTGCACTATTGAATATTTTTGGAATCCGCCCACGGACACGCCTACCTCCCATACAACGCAAAAATTTAAAACTGCATAACTCAGTTCATAATATGCCTACAACAATAATATTTGGTATGTATGTGTTTTATATCAACGGAAAGATGTCTTTGAAAAGTAAGTGTCATCCGCTCACGGACACGCCCACCTCCCATACAACCCAAAAATTGAAAACGCAATAAATAAGCCTCTGTTTACCCTACAGAGCTAAAATTTGGCACGTTTGTTTTTTATGACAAGACAAAGATGGTTTTGAAAAATGGACGTCATCCGCTTACGAACACGCCTACCTCCTATACAACCCGAAAAGGTTAAAACTCAATAAATAAAGTAAGAAAGAATAAACAAAAGAAATTAAATTTGGTATGTATGTATTTTATACCAAAACTAAGGTGTGTTCAAAAATTGAGAGTAATCCGTCCGAGAACACGCCCACCTCCCATAGCGAAAGCACAATAAAGGCATTAACTGTGAACTACAAGAATAAAACTTGGTATGTGTAAATTTTTCATCAACATTTAAATGCATATAAAATATAGGCTTTAGCATTTACAATAAAAATTTTTTTGTTTTTGAAAAGTAGGTTTAGGGTATTTCATAGTCGGCCTAAACCGACTTTAGACTTTCTTTACTTGTTTTGTTTTGGGCCTTTTAATTGAATGAAATATACTTAAAATTCTACACCTAGAAAAAAATACCTATCTTTTTGCGATAAAAAATTTCACTATTTTCGATAATAGCAAATAAAACTTTCTTCAAGTAGAATAAATTTTTACATTTTCGAAGAAATATTTCCTCACTTGTGAGAAATGAAAATATTTGAATATCTCTCATAATCGCGTATTTTTCTCGCACAAAAAATTCTCATTTATAGAGAAAAATTTATTGAAAAATTTTAACTATACAGTGGAATTCCGTTATAGCGACCCTGAATGGACCGGATTATTTCGTCGTTATAACCGAATGTCGTTGTATGCGAACATAATTTTTTAGTTGTTTTTTATTAATTTAATGCATAATTTAATAAATTAAGAAAATTAGTTTCAACTATCAATATTAAAAGCTAAAATATAAAACTTAGTGGAAATAAATACAAAGACGATATCTTCTTATATATAAAATCAAATGTTTGTCCTCCTGTCTGTCTGTCTGTCTGTTCCGTATAGGCTCGCGCACCGTTTATCCGATTGAGCTGAAATTTGGACACCGAGTACCTTTCATAAAGAAAAAGAACATAGGGGTGTAAAAAAGTGGGCGTAAGTATGTGGGCGTGGCACTATATAATAACTTCTAAACGCCTAAACCGATTTCAATGAAGTTTGGTATGGAGGTTCAACTGCACCCAATATAAAGCATAAATAAAAAAGTGGGCGTGGCACTCTAAAATAACTCTTAAATACCTGGATCTATTTCAATTAAATTTGGAATGAAGGCTCGACTGAGCCCAAGATAACATAGGCTAAGCAGAATGCCAAAGATTTCCGCAAGAGGGCGCTTTAAGTAGTGCATTGTTAAGACTCAATAACTCTTAAATGACTTGACCGATCTTACTAAAATTTGGCACGTGAAATAACTTGACCCTGCAATAGAATTGAGGCTACTTAAATTTCAGAAAACTTCCGTGAAAGGGCACTTTATTCAATCAACTATGTTTGGCTCATTCACGTCAAAACGGATGAACCGATTTTGATAGAACTTGGTAGTCATTTGTATCTGTTACTTAAATATATCCTATGCTTTTAAAAGTTCTTTCGACAGAAGTCAAGAACCAAAGACGAACGAAAAAAAAAAGTTTAACGAACACGAGCAGAAGCTATATCAAGATGAAAAACATCAACCGAACAGTATCGACCGAAACCAAAGTTGAACAAAGATAATCCACAAATCGAATCGATGCTTATAGGATTTTTTAAAATTGGAATTTTTTTCAGATAAAATTGAATATTTAATGCATGCTAAGGAAAACTTTAAACTCATTTTTCTCGAACTGTCTTTTTTTTAAACTGGATGACCATTGTCCTCAAAAACCAGACGTCAGATCGAGACGTTGAAGATGTCAATTTTTTTGTAATCATCTCATCAAAAAACGATAATTTAAAAAGTTAAAAATTTAATTGATAATTTAAAAAAATTTTAAAATGAGAGCACTTTTGAAAATCGCCCTTTTTCTGTGCTCGAGGCACAACCCCGAGTAACACCGGGTTTCATCCGCTAGTATACAAATAAAATTAAAGTCGATATGTGCGTGTCCGCCATGTTGGAAATTTTGCCATGAATTTTTAATGTTTTTCCATATTAACCTCAAAAAATGCTGTTGAAAAATATTGGTATCTATTAAATTATTATTATGAAATTAATTCGAAATAAGTAGCTTTAATAATCCCTTCAATTTTCGAGCTCAAAATATCTTTTTTTTTTTCAAAATAATGAGTGTTTCAAAAAATGCTGTTTTTATTATGGTATCAAACAAAAAACAAAATAAGTTAATTTAGCTCAATAAAAAAATTTTTTTTTCACAAGTTAATATAACAAGTTAAAAATATTTTATTTGTAATTTTGCGCACGCTAGCGAGAATTTAAACTTACGGCTGTCCTTAATTCATTCAAAAGATTTATGAATGAAAAGTGAACGCCAACAACCAGTTGAATGTTCTCAGCAGCTCGGCATCTAACACAGAAATTTTCTCAATGTTTATGTTTTTTTACTTATAGATATCTTGAATCACCGGATTTGAGTACAAGAATAAAATCAGCTGACTGCAGTTAAAGCGACATTTTAAGGGTTTGTTTTGAAATTGGGTACATATCAAATGACACTCGAGATATAGATACTTTATTTCATATATTTTTTAGGCATAAATAACATACTTGTTGAACATAAACATTACAATCATTTACGAAGTTAAATATGTAAACAAAATAGAAAATTACATAAAACTATTGTTGTGATGAGTTTATAATGTAGTGATTTGTGATCAATATTGCGTAAAAGATTATTTACATAATCGATGATGCTTTAGAAAATCAGGTACTTAGTTTGTTGTAAGCTCCTCTACATTTCAAGCAGAACGCTCGATGTTATCTTTAAAGTTGTCACAGTAAATAAATTGTCAACAATACAACAAAATAATTTAAGAAATATTTTAAATAGCACAACAATTAGTAGATATGTTGGTGTCGTCACGGAGATCATCATTTAAAACTTTACTTTAGCAGTTGACCTATTTTCTTGTTTAATTTTATGAGCAGTATTTTAATATCACATCAGTTCTGCCATAAAAATTAATGTATTTGAGTGATTCAAATTAACATTCAAGCAACATAAAATATGTTTGTTTTTAGTGCTAGTGTAACTCTTAACAGTAGTTCAACTTATTTTCTGAATTAATACCTCTTTCAAGTGCCACTTCTGCTGATAATAGCCGCAACTGACAATCTATTCATTACTTGCTCATCTACTTTTGTTTACAAACAATCGAAAATTATGCAGAGAAACAACCCCGAACACACACACACACACACACCTAACATACAAGCAATAACGTTAAGTGTGCTCCATGGCGTATACGTCATCTTATCTGGGAAAACCTTTCAACCCTCCTTAAACGGTTGTCGTTATAGTTAAACCTGCAATTTTTTATCTAAAACTCATGAGTAGGGAAGTAGTTACAGGGTGTGTTTAAAAGCTTAGTCACAATTGTATTGGAACGTTTGGAATGTTTATGCGAATGGAAGAACTTTGATATGTTTAAGCCCATGGATTTATTTTTTGAAAAATTGGATTTTCTAAAAACATAATTTTCTTGTACCTGATGTTCGTAGCATAAGAGCACAAACAGGACCTTCACTGCAGCTGCCATTTTGTGGTCGTGCATATATGAAAATATATTTAAAAATATATTAATAGACTTAAACATGTAACTTACATATATGTGTATGTGTACAAATGTTTATGACTTATAATCAATCAATGAAAAAAAGTACGTGTTACTATTAAAAAAGAAATTCTTGAATATTAATATAAAAATAATTAACAATAATTCTTGAATGCCAAATAATTCCATTAAAATGGCCATCCCAAGTAAGATGTGTTTATATATTAAAGTAATTAAAGATACTTATCTATATTTGAATATATTCCAACTAGTTAGAGATATTCGCATCTTTTCAATTGTTAAAAATTCAATATTGTCCCGATATACATTTCATTCCTTGAGAATAAAATCCTTTTCATAAAAAGTTATTAGAAAATGACATCCCATATTTTCATTCTACACAAAAAAGCTCGTCGATTTTGTCAATGTTTCAATGTCAATTAAGCATCATCCTGTATTTTCACGCATTTCCTTTAAGCGAAACTCGTCAGCTACTCTTCGGTTTCGGTCTCCAGCCAGCCTTAGTTGCATCCGAACCGTGTAGCTGTGCGTTAGTTATACAGAAATCACGGATCCGCGGAACCCATTAGTTTTCCCAATAAATCATTTCTTAATTGCAAGGTAAAGTGCAAAATCAACATGAAAATAATTGCAAAATAAAAAGCATTCAAGTGAAAGTGTAACAAAAAAAAAATGTTATCCATGTAAAAAGCACAGCGAAGCCAGAGCCAAACCCTAAAATTTTCTGGGTGTGCCACGGTAGTGAAGTTTCACTCAATTAAATGGAAATCCAGTTAAAGTGATAAAAAAATAATGAAATTAGTGCAAAGATTTGTGCTCACTTTTATAGCTTATCAATTGAGTGCTGATAAGATTGAAATTGTGTGCGAAAATGTCGTTTGAAAGTAAAATTTTAGTTTTTCACTGATTATATAATCGTTGATGAAAATTTGGAAAATTTTCACATAAATGGTGGCTGCATTCGTTGGATACTGAATTTTTTGTATCTATACATAGAGACGAAGATGTGGAGTCTGCGTTCTCGCAGGATCATCATTTCAAAACATAATCAGCTGGCTTTCATCTCGTAGCCGTGCAGATTGTTGGAATTGTTTTGTTTTTATTATTTTTTTTTTTCATTCCCCAGTCGAGATGTTTGTTTTGATTCTAAATATTTGCATGTTTCATTCATATATTTTTATTATCCTTGAGTGTTGCTGAGCACGCACACACTTGTTGCTTTTTCTGAGTATTGAAATTCTTTAATGAAAGTGAAATAGGCTGAAGTTATGAATGAAGCACATGATTTTGTGAGTAGCCTGTTGAGGCCGACTTCATGACCTACCATATGTCTGTCATGTGTTTTGTCTACGTCATGTTTTGCTATACATTTAATTTATCTTTTATTTTTTATATTATTTTCTATCTATGACCTATCTACATATAAAATGTGGATAGGTCATGTTTAACCTCGAACAATTTTTTATAGCTCTCTTCTCTCTAAAGTATTTAAAGTTTAACATTTAGCTATTTTGGAGAAACTAACTACAAGACGTTGACTTAATAATTTTACGAGCCATATTCAAAATAAAATTATAATCCTATTATGATAAAATAAAATATTTAAAGCAACAAATAAAACCATTTAGCACGCAAATTGCGCAAATATTAAAAAAAAATATTTTTGACCAACTTCGAAATCCGTTTTTATAAATTATAATTTATGTTCCCAGATGTCTAATAAACTTTACTTTCAAGTTAGTCTAAATGTTTTAAAATATTTTCTTATATACAAAAATCTCGTGTCACGGTGATAGCGTTTTAAATCCTCCGAAACGGCTGGACTGATTTTAATGAAATTTTTTTTTTTGTAAATTTGGTAGGTACACGGTTAAAAATATTGGACTAAATTTTAAACTTTTTTGGATTACATATAGGACACGACCAAAAAAAGATTATTTTTTAATCCAATGAAAAGTTTTAAATTTTTCAATCCAAAAAGGATTTATTTTTAGTCCGCAAAAAGTTTAAAATTTTTAATCCAAAAAGGAATAATTGTTAATCCACAGAAAGTTTAAAATATTATAATCCAAAAAGGATTAGATTTTAGTCCAAAAAAGTTTAAAATATTCTAATCCGAAAAGGATTACAATTTAATCCACAAAGGTTTAAACATTGTTTACTGTAATAATGTTTTTAATAATATTTTGGTTCAGATTTTAAAAAACAATTTGTTTCATTTAATTAAAAATAAATTTCGGATGCTTTAACAACATTTCGAATTATATTTAGCTTAAGTTTCGTAGTAGGAGTAATTTTCAATCTTATACCTGAATAACAATGCGACAGTAGCAGCATCAGTGGCAGTGGCATTGATCAGCTGTTATTTTAGGAATACTGTTGTTCAATGGTGAAACTTACATAGCAGCAGTGGTAGTAAGCAGTACTGCCGAGGTAAGCCCTATTTCTAAATTCACTGCCAAAATGCAAATAAATAAACTACTAAGAAAAATTCCACATTCACTGCTTTTGATGCTGACGATGCCACTGCTAGATTGTAATTTGCAGGCAGTAAAATACGAAACAGCTGATCACTGCCGCTACCACTGACACAGCTGCTGCCACTGCCACTGCTGCATTGTAATTCAGCTATTAAATAACATAATTACTTTTTTCTGAAAATACTACCTTAATTCAAATTTGTAGTCCATTAATAGTCTTAAACTTAAACTTTTTCGGATTAAAAAAAAATTAAACTAAAATATGGAATAAAAAATAGTACTTTTAGGATTAAAAATTCCTTTAAACCAAAGTTTGGATTAAAAACTAGTCCAAAATTTTTAACCGTGTATTAGCATAAGTCGGTAAGTGTTTTTCACCCCCCCTACCTGCAAGGGCGTGACACTTTTTCAAGACCAGAAGTTTTCGGCTTTACATTCGCTCTATAAATTACCTATCAATGAAAATCTATACAAAGTTACCATTAAGTCATCCCATGCGACTGTTAAGTTTGAACGATCTTGCAAAGAAGAGCATGGTATCCCCTATACAATACAATTGTTATACCCTAAACTTGTAAGGTCAGGGTACATTAACTCTGTGCAAACGTTTTAAACGCCTAGCAAGTAAGGAAACTGTAAACTGTAGCCTGACTATAATATACCCTAAACCTCCTTTCATATTTAATCCATCTGTTATCATGGGAAAAACTAATTGTTTTAGCTAATTTAAACTTCAGAAACTTAAATCTGGAAACTGAAATCTGACTCAAATCTGGATTTTTTTTTCTGGCCAGTATCAGGTGTTCGATTTTTCCAACAGTGGTAGCCATCAAGCTACTTTTTTGTGCAAAAAATTTGCAGACTACTTGCCAGTGTTCGAAAAATATAAAACCAAAATTTGCCTCCTTAAAATGTATAACTGTTATCAAAAATTGAGTCTATTGATTATAATATATCAATAGACTCAATATGTTTATACCCCCACGCGTACTGCGTAAGGGGTATATTAATTTTGTCACGACGTGTGTAACGCCCAAAAGGAGGCGTGGTAGGTATAGAAAAGTGTATATATTCTTGCTCAGTATCACCACCTGAGTTGATTTAGCCATGTCCGTCTGTCTGTCCGTCTGTACGTCTGTGGACACGATTACAGCCGTAATTTTGAAGCTATCGTCCTGAAATTCAATATTTAAGCTTTTTTCTAAAAAACTAAGATTAAGTTCGAGAATGGCCTAAATCGTATGAAAACCACGCCTACCTCCCATACAACCCCAATATTGAAAACTCCATAAAGAAGCAAATATTTAAGCTACAAAACTAAAATTCGGTATTTGTGTAATCTACAACAACACTCAGGTGTATTTGAAAAATGGGCATCATCCACACACTAACACGCCCACCTCCCATACAACCCCAAAATTGAAAACTATATAAATAGGCTTCTGTCTAAGCTACAAAAGTCAAATGAGATATTTATTCATTAAAAATCAAAATTAAGACGTGTTAGCAAAATGGGCGTCGTCCACCCATGAACACGCCCACCTTCCATATAACCCCACAATTTAAAATTCTATAAAAAGGCTTCTCTTTAAGCTACAGGAACAAAATTTGATACGTTTGTTTTTTATATCAAAACTAAATTGTGGAAGAAAAGTGGGCGTCATCCGCCTACGAACACACTCACCTCCCATACAACCCATAAGAGTGAAAACTGTAAATAGGCTAATATTTAAGCTACTGAACTGAAATTGGGTATTTGTGTATATTATTTCAAAACTGAGGCGTCTTAAAAACTAGTCAACAACTCAAGAACACGCCCACCTTCCATTCAACCCCGAATCGAAAACTTTATAAAGAGGCTTGTATATACTTTGCAGGAGAATAATTTGATATGAATATATTTTAGACGTCAAGAAAATAGTAAAATTTTTTTAAATCTCATACTAAAAGAGCTGCAATTAAAAATTTTGTACCATTACGAATCGGCCGTGGGGGTATTTTAACTTCGGCCAAGTCGAAGATATATCTTACTAGTTTTCCTTCAGACTGCACATTAAGCCAGATCGATTTTGTATGTAGAAAAAAGTGAGCCGGACACCGACTCAAAAGTAAGAGGTACCCTTAAAAACTATTTAATGTTTTTTAAACACTCATAAAACATGTATTTTTCATGGTATTTTCCTGCATTTAAGTTAATTCGAAAAGTATTGAGCTCTTTTTTTTTTTGTGTATCGTTTGGTTCGGTTTAATCAAAACTGAGTAGGGGAGAGTGGTACTAGTTGTCACAAAATTTGAATGAACTGCTGTAACTCCCACAAATTAAGCAATAATGGCACTGCAAAACTTTTACAGATAAATTCAATATTTTATTCTTCAATCCTGATATGAATAACGAATATTATTTTAAAATAAATCAAAAAATTTTCTAGATAAAAAATTCAACTCGTCTGGGACAAGTAACCCCACCCGTGGGGTAAGTTGTCTCAACGCGTAGTCCCCGTTGTCACACCTCTAAATCGTCGTCGCTGCCGCACTCCGAAGAACAATTTAAGAAGCAATGTATCAAACAATCACTTTCAATGCATTATGTGCACAAAGCTTGCAGTTTATATATTGACGACAATTGTTATTGGATTTGACGATTGACAACAAACTACACGTAGTGAGTCCACGTTATTTTTATTGATACTAGCTGTAATCGGCTTGGATCATGATATCTGAAGATGTCCGACCTCGGTTTGTAAGTCGTTTGCGATTTCTTGGCATATTTCCTTAAATTCAAATAAAACATAGAATACTTTCAAAATGGTTATATGAAATTATATGAGACAACAAGCCCCACAAGCGCTGTGACAACCTGTACCATTTGGAAAAAAATGTAAACAATGTTCTGTAAGTTTAAATATAAGGTTTTATCTAAAAAATCATATCAAGTATTTGCAAAATATAATATTAATTGTATTGGAAATTTATTTAAAGTTGAATATTGCACACTTCTATTTGTCTAAACACAAATTTTTAAAAAATATAAAAATACACAAATCCAACTTAGTTTCTTAAATCTCTTTTAATTTTTGCAAAACAAAACTAACGGCTCTTTAACTTTCTTGGGATGCTAGAAATTGCAATAGCGTATAGATGACATTGATATTTAACTCGATAACGTGTTGAATCAAAACATATCGGCGTTGTGACAACTAGTACTTGAGACAACGGGGACGACTCTCCCCTATTATGAAAAATACGTTTTTTATAAGCGTTAAAAAGAAAAATATATATTTGAAAATCATTACTTTTGTACTGGGCTCTATCTGGCGTACATTTTACTAAAAATCGAACAGTAATTTATCGTAATTAAATAATAATTAAGCTGATGGAAACTTTTGAATATCGATTTCTCACGTTTTATATAATTGTGGCAATAAGTTTTGGTTAAACCACATCATACGATATATCAATGGAAAGAAGAGTTCAATAAATTTTCAATAAGTTTAAATGCATGTGAATACCCTGAAAAATACATATTATACACGTGTTTTAAAAAACTTATCTTCGAAAATGACGAAATATCGATTTTTGGGATCTCAAGAGTTTTCAAAGACATTTCAAAAATTTTTTAGTTAATTTAAGTGTGCCATGAAAATCTTTAGTTTTTTGCTTATCTTGGTTATGCATTCAGAAGAAAAAAAGTTATTGCAAAAACTTCGTCTTCTAAAAAAAAGAAGTTCAGAAGAACCAAAACCGCTCCATGGGGATTTCTTTGATAAAAACAAAAAAATTGTATACAGAAACTGTGTTTGAGAGTCTTTTAAGAGTCCCTCTAACTTTTAAGTCGGTATCCGGTGAAATTTAAATTACGATCAGGCTTACTACATATGTTTCATTTTTTTTATGTTCTGATTCTGTTGGCAATACTTCGATTCCAGTTATATTTTCATCTTCTAGAATGGAACCCACTAAGGCGACTTGAAATATATGGAAAAAAATTAATTTAAAAAAAAACAAAATAAGAAAGAATAAATTTGCGGAAAATCGGTTTATCCCCTCGCCACCGAAATAATCGAAGAAATTTCCTCTTAAATTGTTAATTTTCGTCCTTTTTTTACAGTTATTTTTGTTAACATCTATAACCCAAACTTTGCAGAATTAAGTTTAAAGTGAAGTCATGTGATTCAGTAAAAAAATAATTCCTATTGAATTATGAAACGAATCTGTTTCATAAAAATTCTCTCTAAATTGTCACATATAATCCGATTTTTAGAAATAAGGGACTATTCGGTAAAAAGTTGATGTTAATTTTTTTTCTGTTTACCCGTTTATGTCCAGTGACATATTAAAATTATACGGTATAACTTATACCAATTTGCAAATGCTGACTTAAATCGAAATACATAATATCTTTTAACAATACGTCTTTACCGTACTTTTCCAAAGAGCCCTCTTTCATTAAAATCGGATAATATTTGAAACTAATTTTGAAAATCCAATTGAAAATTATGAATGAGAATATTGAAGTCGATTTTAGACGAAATTTCGTCGGCTATTTTAGTGGCGAGAGACTCAAACGATTGGTTTTCATCCCAAGGTGTCGGAAATTCAGCGTTTTTTTTTATTACCGGAATTGAGCATAATAAGTACTCACCAAAGGACGAATTTTAAGGCTAGTGTTGTTTATACAACGAAGTGCAGTTTGTATGAAAAATTTTCACTGTGGGGAGAAAAAATTTCATTTTTGCTGACCCTATTGGGTCAAAATGAAAATATTTTAGTTGAAACCCAACAACCTTCGAACAACTGCCAAACAAGAAAAAATCCGTAAAACGGCGTAAAACTGGCGCTTCCAAAACATTTTGGCCGTACAGATCCTAAACAACGCTGAAGCAAGTTTATTTTATAACGACCGCTACCGGACGGACAAAATGTCCTGACAGTGACCATTTTAAATTTTTTTTGGAAAAAAATATGTTGCTGGCCATGCCTGAAGTTGGAACAAGACACCATTCGTGAAAAATTTAACGCACTAACCGCTACAACACAGCCGCTATGATTACGTAAAATCATTTTTATATATAAGTTTTACATTTGATAAAACCCTCACAAAAAAAAATTCCTGGTTGCGCCCCTGAGTAGGACAGTAATACATGGAGATCTTTACTAACGGGATTTTGATACCCAAAAGTCTTAATTTTGTTAGGTTCGACAAAAAATTGCTTTTGAAAAAAAGAAATTCGGGGTGGCGTGGGGCTTAGTTGTGCTGCATCGGTGTTAAAGGTTAGTGGGAAGTGGAAAAATTAGACGAAAACCTCCATAACTACCCAAGTGTTGCCCCTAGGGGGTGAAATGTTCGACCGACCCCAATAAATTTTTTCCCTCGAAATTTTTCAGGGATATACCTGCCCCAATCTCCACCCCCTGAGGGGGTTCCCAAACAAAATTGATATTTTTAGGAAATTTGACCTCACCGCTTCCAGGGTGCGCTTAGTAGGACAAAATGTGTGTCTGACCACCATTGGCTTTTTCTTTCCAACATTTTATCGCAACATATCTACTGTATATTTCCAACCTTTTAAGGAGCCCAGCTATACATATTTTTGTAAAAAAACTTTTGTTTTCTAAAATCGGCTTCCATCGCTCCCAGGGTGCCTTCTAAAAGGCTGAAATGAGAGTCCGACCCACATTAACTTTTCTTCTCCAAATTTGTATCGAGCATACATCGTACCTGTCGTAAATAAGACGTAAGAAATTTTGTAATTATAATTGTTAGACAATTTTAATCAAATTAATATATTTTTGTCATGGGATGGATATGTATTTCTTTCGATTTTTACAACGACTTGAAGCACAAATATTCTTTCCTAATAAATATAACGCCTCTTTTGGTAACGTCGTTGACAACGTGTGCATAACGCAATATTTATTACGCTTGTTGGTAATCTTCACGCTCAGTCAAGGTTTCTGGATCGGTAGCAATCAAATCAGTTGAAAATACGAAGCATGCTATCTCAGGAATGACATAATGACTCAAATTTTTTTGTAATTCCTAATTCACTTTCTCCGATGTCAATTGAATCCTTTTTACACCTCTTTTAAGCCAACAATGTTTACTGGACAAGCACGTACTTGATTTCCGTTGCTGCCGATATCCTAGCTATCATCTTCCTCGTCTTCTTCGTTGACATCAACTGCAATATCTGCCTCTATAACTTCTATCATCTTGTTCTGTTCACCATCACACGATTCGTCCATTTGAAAATCCATCTAAAAATTTTTTGATTGGATAACCCAAATAAATACTGTTAAACTTCTCTTTGTGAATGTATTTTAAGAAAACAAGTTTTTCAGTTTCAATATTGATTGAAATTATTATGGTAAGTGTATTCGAAAGTACTTTTTTTGGGCTAAAAGGAGTTGGGGACTATGAAAAATCGAAAGGAGGTAAAAAAGTGGATATCCATATGCTTAGAGAGCGAAACAGATACAAGTAGATATAATAAAATATAGCAACACACAACAACAACGTTTGGATGGTTCTTTGCAGGTCTTTAATACACATAAAACAACCCAGTTGAAAAAGGGACCTCGAATTGAATCTCCCTTTGGATCATCTGAAGCATAGGAACTTTTTTGTAGAATAAGAACTCAATAGCAGACTAACTGTTTTAATAAAATTCTTAAAAGTTGTTCTAATTTTTCGTCATGTAAGAGTTGTTGTAGTTGTGTACCTACAAGTAATTGTAGCAAATAAAAAACTAAAGTAGTAAAACATTTAAGTAAAATGTTTATTCATAAAATTATTTTTCAAAAGCCTTAAGTTTAATTTTGTGACAAAATTCAACGAAGAATTATTATCCTTATTTCTTAAATTCCACAGCATTATTTTTTGCATTGTTTTTGTTTTTTCTTTACTCAGGTCAAAAAGATGTTCAAAATCTCAAATAAAAATTAAAATATCATAAAAACAAAAAACAAATATGGTTACTACAACAACGAACAACAACAATCATTGCAATAACTATGACTTTGATATTGACCAGGATGATGGTATGCAGGATCTGGGGCTGCCTGTATCCGTCCAAACTTTTCTCTGGCGTCAAATAGCACCGTTTATAAGACCCAGGCTAGGTAAACTGCACGAGGCTAGTTGCATGGTAAGTTCCAAAAATTATAATTCTGCGGAAATCTCTTACATAAGATTATGCAAAATAAAAATCAAATGCTTACACACTCTTACAAACAAAATATCAACTGAACAACAACAACACATTCAGCTAAAACAAGAAACTTTAACTATTTTTAATACATTAATTAATGTAAATATTTAATGCTTATAAAAAACATCTGTGTGAATGCTGTAAATAAGGCTACGATTTGCTTAAACTCCTAATAAAATTGGCTAACAAAATTATTTATCACAGACAATATTTTCAATGTTTTTTTGTTATGTGTGAATATAAAACAAATATATTAAATCAAATTTAAAAAAAAGCATATTTAGAACAAAATTTGTCACCAAAACAAATATTACAAATTGATAAGATCAAGAATAACACAAGTTAAATAGTTATCACTAAAATTCTTTCTGAACAGCCTGTATTTACTTGGGACATACATGAGTTCCAAATAAGTCAAGTTCAAATTCAAAGTACTTAAAAAATGCACTTAATAGCAATTTCTGTAAGTAATTAAAATAAATCATAAATAATATTCAATTAAATATAACACAAAATATACTCGTATATATTATACAGTGGTGCTCCAATATAACGAAAGATATAATGTCGTCGATATATGGAAAAGTTAATTAAATCGGTAACACATTTTTAATGTTTATTATCATTGGAAATAGCTAATTCATTCGCCAACGATATTATTACACGAATATCAGTTTATACGAACATAAATACACATTAAAAGAATAACAACATATATGAATTTATGTGCTTGATAATGAAAATTATGCTTAAAAAAGCAAAATGTTCGTTGAATAGAATACCTACAGTTTCAAATGTTCGTTATATAGAGTTACTAATGCACCCCAAAAAAATTCGTTAAATCGGTGTTCATTGTATTGGAGCACTACTTATATATTTCGTTCTCAACATTAAGTTAGTTTCGTCTGTCCATGTTTTTATTTTTATGTATTTTCTGAAAAAATTTTTTTTTTTTTTAATCAATATGCTTTCGAACACAACTTTGTACAAATCCGTTTACGTCTCAACGCAAAATGTTTACTTAATAAATCATTTATGTGTCAATTTGATGTAGTTTTGTCAACACGCACCGGGACACCATGTAAGTTTCGTTCAAAAAGTTTTCTTGTAGCAATATTAAAGAGCGAATCTGTTGAATGTTTTCTGTGTTTTTTCTTTTCTAAGTGTTTGAAGTGTGTTTTTCATTATTTGTTGTAAAAAGTATTTATTTTAAAATTAACAAAATTATTCTCTTTTGAACAATCTTTTATAACTTATACTACTTTTTTTAACAAAATTATAATGCTTTGTTAAAACTTTCAATTCTATAGCAATTGCTTGACTTCATTAACACAGCCATTAAGTATACCGTACAAAAGAATGAAATCCATCAAATTCATCATGCTCATATCACAAATTTTCTATAATACTGTATAATAAGAATTTACTATTTAAAAAATAGAAATAGAACGATACAAGATTAATTTTAAGTAATCAAATTACAGGGTTTTCAAATGTCTTAAACTATGTTTGTAAATATGTGATATATTGATTGAAAATCGAAAAATCGTAATTAGTTACCCACACTATCCATGCAAACAGGAGAACTTAGAGATGCTTTAAGAAATTTTTTAAATTCTTCAGACAAGACGATTTATTTCTGAGCTGAAATTGGGCTGACTTTAATGCTTTTCTTTAAGACCTTATAAATAATGTATAACAGAGATCTAAAATGAGTTCTTAAAAAAAATTAATATGCTTAAGTCATGAGCCATAACTATTGGTGCAAATTTGTACTTATTCCAACTCAACAAAATGCTTTGGCTCATTCTAAATAAACTAAAAAATGCTCATAGCTGTCTGACATACATGTGCATTAGCGCAACCAAAGGGGGCTTTCGGGGTTTAAGCCACCTCCCCCCAAAATTATTGTAGTACCTAGCAAAATAGGATTAAATAAAACTGATTCATATGAAAAGTAATCACACATCTTATCAAATGAGTGAAAACCCCAAATGTATATTTCAAATCGATGCTGTTTGATGCATAATCTACAAAATTTTATATATTTTTTTCCTTCAGACTGATACTGAACACTTGAGGGGTTCGATTTGAGTTGTCTTTTCAACTTCTAACTTGAAACCCACTAAAACGATTTCAAATATTTGGATGAAAATTAATTAAAAAAAAATATAAAATAAGAAAGCCTGAATTTGAGGAAGAGCGGTCGAATTTCTCGCCAGCGAAATTATCAAAGGAATTTCCTTAAAAAGTGTTATGTTTCGTTCTTTTTTTTATAATTATTTTTTTAAACACAAAATTACCCAAACTCTGCAGGAATTAAGTTTATAGTGAAGTCATGTGATTCAGTAAAAAACTAATTCCGATTGACTTCCGAAACTGAAGCAAAAATTTACAATACATAATTTTCCATCGTATTTGCCCGAATCTGTTTCATAAAAATTTCTTGACGATATAAAAGTAAATTTTAGAGGAAATTTCATCGGTTATTTTGGTAGCGAAAGACTCAAACAATTTTTTCATAATTAGGCTCCAAGGTGTCAGAAATTGTGTGTTTTATACTTTCGGAAATGAGGTCCATTAGTGCTAACCAAAGGACAAATTTTAAGGCTTGCCCCAATTGGTTATTTTTACAACGATAGTTTATTGTAAAAACATGATGTGAGAAATTTTAACGTTATTAAACGAGGTTATTTAAGTCACGCTTTTCGAGGAAGTAATTCGTTAAATACAAGAAGAAAGGATTTCTTGGTGGCAGAAGTATTTTGTAAGCAAATAACGATTTGGTAAGTAAAATCGGAGTTTTAAATAAATATTCAACTTTATTCAAATATATTTAGCATGATGCCAAAAAAGTAACTTTTTTTAACTTTAAGATACAAAGGTGTAACTATACTCATTAAAGAGAGTATAGATTAAGCTTCATTTCGTAGTACTCCAAAATATCCTTGCATACAGGGTGCCTGATAAGTAGATGTTTGAAAAAATCTCTTTTTTTTTGAGGTGTTGTGTTTTTAATCTTTTTATCCATTTTCCTCGTAGAAAATCAAACATTTTATAATTTTGTATTATTAAAAAGGATATCTTCTTTACAGAATAATGCTCTATACTGCAAGTTTTAAAATACAAATTATAAAAATAGTTGTTTTAAAAAATGCAAGAAAATTGCACTTTTATATTTAAAATGCCATGAATATAAGAAGGAATCAGAAAGAGTCGTCTAAGCAACATTTGTTAAGCTAATGGATATCTAAATTTTCACCGAGTGGCTTTACGATATTTGCAATTGTTTTGCAGAAAAATGAGCTAAAAAAAAAGTTCAGTACAAAAAAAGTATGTTTTTGACAGTTTTTCTGCATCAAATGCCAACCTAGCCGCTTCATGCCTACAAAAATTAATCATAAATTAATTTTTATTGATGGATTTTTAAAAAATTCACCGAGTGGCTTTAAGTTTTTCCTTACCATTGTTGAGAAATAAACCTTAATATGAAGTAAGGTTTGGAAAAAAAAAAATTAAAAACAACTAGAAAAACAATTGTTTTTTGCTCAACATTAGGCATAGAGTAGAATCAAAGTTGGATTAAATGTTGTTTTAGGCCCATGGGGACAACGCTCAATGTGTATATTTATGTATACGTGATCAAATAAAATCTTATGTGGAATTTAAATTTTTAATATTGTATGTTTTTAACTTCAGTTCTTAAACCGATTAAATACAGTTACGTTTGTTATATAAAGATGCTTTAATTTTGGCTTAAGATTCAACAATAAAAAAATATTTAAGTAGACTACTTCATGATGTCTATTCAATTTTTAATAACATAAACTGAAAGGATATTTTTGCAATGACAAAAAGAAATTAGGATATGTCTCATTACAAGGAAATATATGCTAGGTGTCAACAAATCAAAGTGGCGTTCAAATAAATGTACACAAAATATCTTCGATTTGGTAGAAAATGACCTAAAAAACATTAATTTCAACGTGGGCACAAAATTGGTGAGAAAATACTTTGACTGCAATGCAAAATGGAATGAACTGGAATGCATGAAACGTTTAGCTGAAAATGAAGATGCAGGTCTAAAAAAAGACGTGTGAGAGCAAGAAATTATTTTTAAAGATTTTAATGTGCGGAATCATAGCGGAATCATATTATAAAAAAAACTTGTAAATTTTCTTTGTTAAACATAGATTTTTTTTTAAAAAACACGTACCTTAAACATTTTTTCTTAAATAACTCTTTTGTTTAAAAATCATTTTTAACAAAAAAAAACGTTGTTGAAAAGGTGATGAAATCTTCTATTTGGTCAGCAAATAAATTTAGTAGAAACAGCTTCAGAAGATGTCGCTTTTCTTATTTTTTTAAAAGGATCAGCAGTTTTGACATCCAAAAGTCAGAATTGACATTTAAAATGTCTTACCAAAATATGGGCTTTACAGTCAATTTTCAACTTTTAGAAGTTTTTAATACAAATTGGTTAGTTTAAATATCCAAATTGAGCTCTATCGGAAGTAACCTTTAAAAAGCTTCTAAATTACCACGAATAAAAATGACAGCCAAGTCCCTGAACAAACATTGCTTCAAGTATATATCTTCACCATCTTCAACAGTAAAAAAAACTTTTTCTAAAAAACGCTGTTTTGGCATCATGCTAAATATATTTGCTTATTTTAGTTATAATTCTATAAAAAAATGGGGGAAAAGTAGAAATTAAGCGTTGAAATGAGATGTGAAATCGTGGAGAAGCATAATTGTGGTATTTCAGTCAAAGAAATATGCTCCGAGTTACAGGTATCAACCGAACCGGTCACTATCAAATAAATAAGGACAAAAAAACAAATTCAGTAAAAAATTTGCCACGTTCGGGCAGAAAAAAACACGTAAAAGCAACCAGCTAATTATACGAGAGTTCTCAAAGAATCCTGGTTTAACACCGAAAAGCTAGAATAACAAATGAAAAATTTTTCTTAGAATCCAGTAAGCAAACTCACAATTCGCAGACGTTTAAAAGAATTCCAATTCGGTACATATTTCGTAAGAAAAATACCGTATGTAACCCCGGCAAATAAAATCAAACGACTCCAATTTGCCAAATATTTTTTTTTGTAAGACTATGAGATTTTGAAACCGAGTTTTGTGGACTGATCTAAGTACGTTTGAGTATCAAGGATCACCTAAAACAAGAATTGTCCGAATTTCAAAGAATTCACGCAAAGAAATTGCTCCAGTCCTACAAGCAATTGACATGGCGGCGAATCGGTTATGTTCTGGGGTTGCATTTCCTCTTCTGGTCATGGGGATATGGTTCCAATAGTTGGAAAGATGAACCAATACAAATATTTGGATGTCTTAAATGATCACGCATTTTCATCTGGTGACAAACTTATTGGTGCGTCATTTATTTTACAACAATATAATGCAGTTTGTCACAAGAGTAAGCCTATAATGAACTTTTTGAATTGAACTGGCGCGCCAGTGCCATAGCGTAGAAAACTGGCTGACCCAAAGTCCTGATTTAAACGATTTTGAACATTCGTGGGCCTATATTAAAGGAAAACGAAGCGTTTGCTTGACTCGGACCAGAGAAGAGACAATATCTGAAATAAAACGTCTATGAGAGCAAATTCCGGTAGATATTTTGAAAAATCTTGTAGAATCAGTCCCAAAACGTCTTCAAAAAGTAATTCAAGCTATTGGCGGATATATTTTTTATTAAGTTGTTAAGTTTTTGTCATAAATTTTCTTATCTTTAAATTGATTTTTGTATAAAACAGAACTTTCAAAATAGTTATGCCCTCTTTGAAATTAAGTTTTTTCTAATATATTTTCTTTATAAGTTATTTTTAAGAAAAATCACACATTTCTGGTAAGATTTTGACCAAATACAAAAATGTTGATTCGCGTTTTCTCAAACTATTTTAAAAACTGAAAATATTTGCTTTTTCTTTTCGTCAAAATAATTATGCCGACTACTGTACAACTGAAAACAATTTTTGAAGTATTTCGTAAACTAATAAAATACTATTCATAAAAACTTAACCTTAATTTTAAATATGAATGTTTTTTTAATGCGTTGGGTCGGTTTGAAAATGAATTTTGTTTTTGCCTTATGACATTGTACAATATGTTCAAAATATTCTCCTTAAAGCTTAAATCAACACTTATTTTTGTAAATTGGTTGTCATGATTTCTCAAAAAGTTATAACCAATCGGGGTAAGATTTGGAAACCTTCTTCAAGATACATTATCTTGTGCTTGAAATATTTAGATCGTATATTAACAAAAAATTGTTATTATATGCTTTGTTTCAGCCTTCGAAACGCACCTAGCCCATTAACTTAACTAAACTTATATTTGAAAATATTACTCACAAGAGTTGAAACTTATTGCTGTGATATAAAGCCTTTGTAAAATTGATTTTATATATACAGTGGCTCACAGCTTATTTCGTGCAGACGATGTGTTTAACTTTGAAATGCTATAACTTGGTAACTAGTACTGGTAATGAAAAAATTTAAACGACATTTGTTTGCTAGTAATTATACATTTAAATATAAACTTTCATTTCTTTATATAAAAGTCTACTAAAAAGATAATTAACAAAAAACTGAAAAAGCAGCAGAATTCAACGCCACAGCTTATTTCGTGCACACTGTTTTTACATGTAAGCTTTTGAACGTGATGCCGTTATCTTCTTTTTCTCGTTCGCTGTTTTTATCTTGACTGTTGTCGTGATTCTTCTGATCGGAGTTAGCAGTTATTTTTAGTCTGGATTTAAAACATTAAGTGCACAAATTGATTTGTTTTAAAAATGGGCCGTCGCACAACAATATAACAGCACGAATTAGTTTTATTTCACTTTAAAAAATAAAAAATCCAGCCGCAAATAGCTGAAATAGTAAAATTGAGACCCTCTACAGTGCAGTACATCATCCAGCGCTTTTTGCAAGAAAATCGTGTGGCTTATAAGGCCAGAAATGCTCCTAATAAAATATGTACATAAGCGGACGAGCGACTTATTCTGCGAAAAATCGAAGAATATCTGAGGCTTTAGGGTCCCAAATTGGCCACGGAGGTTGAGAAGGAGTTGGGCAAGAAATGCTGTGCCGAAACAATTCGTCATTTGCTGCGGGCATACGAGTTTAATGGTTGAGTAACACGCAACAAATCTTATATAAATAAAAAAAATCAGTTATGTCGACTGAACTTCGTCAAATAACACGTTTTATATTCTAGGACACTCTGGAATGACGTCATTTTCTCGGACGAGTTTAAGTTCAATATTTTTGGCTCCGAAAGAATGCAATATATATGGCGTAAGGCTTATACCGAGCTGAACAATAACCATCTCAAGCCTTCAGTAAAACATGGTGGCGGCAGCGTAATTGTTTGGGCCTGTATGGCTGCATCGGGCGTTGGAAAATTAGTTTTTATTGGAGGCATTATGGACAAGACAATGTACCTAGATATTATAAAAGAAAATTTGCTTCAAAGTATCGACACCTTGGGCGTACGAGAGACATTTCGGTTCTACCAGGACAACGACCCAAAACAAAAATCGAGAATCGTCCAGTCATGGTTGATTTGGAATTGGCCGCATCTTATGAATCCGCCTGCGCAGTCACCCGACTTAAATGTAATAGAAATTTTGTGGGCAATTTTGGAGAGTGGCGTTCGCAAGCGGAATATTTCCAATAAAAATTAATTAAAAAATGCATTAATGGAGGAATGGCAACAAATACCCCCAGATATTACAAAAAATTAGTAGAGTAAATGGATAGCCAGTAAATGGATTAAAGATGTAATTTAACAAAATGGCGGCCACACAAAATATTAAAAAAGACTAACATATTACATTTTCTTAAGATTCAGTGGAGTGCACGAAATAAGCTGTGGCGTTGAATTTTGCTGCTTTTTCAGTTTTTTGTTTATTATTTTTTTAGTAGACCATTATATAAAGAAATGCAAGTTTATATATAAATATATAATTACTAGCAAACAAATGTCGTTTAAATTTTATCATTACCAGTACTAGTTACCAAGTTATAGCATTTCAAAGTTTAACACATCGTCTGCACGAAATAAGCTGTGAGCCACTGTAAGTCCGAAATTTGATAAAACCCCCCCCAAAAATAAATCCTGGTTGTGCCCCTGTACATGTGTGTCTGCAAATCATGACTTTATTGGATGTGGGTTAATAATCTGATGTGACTCACTTATTCATGAGAGGGGTATATAAGAACTATTAGTGAGTTGAGTATTATTTTGTGTTATGCTCTACTGATGATTTTTCCTGTTTTCCTGTTTTGTTTACTTTTTGTTTAGAAACTGAAGGATTTGAGTATTATTTTTTGTTATGCCTTTTGTAAAACAGTTATTGTTTGGTTTATCAGATGCTGCTGGACATTTACAATTTTATTTGGATGAAATGACAATAAAGCTGAACTAAAAATTACTCTAAGTACTTAAGTCATTCTAATTAACTCGTGGTGATTAATGGTATTCTGAGTCATTACGGTTTATAACAATAAATCTATTCACTCAATAAGAGAAGTGAGTACTGCATCGGTTTATATCAACATAAAAATTATTCTTGTTCATTCATTCGCATACACGAACGAGTATGAGTGGATATCAGTGGAAGTTCTTCTTTGACTTTAATCCACTTTTACTCTTTTTTTAAGGTTTGTCAGCCGATGACTCAAAAATAAGAATAATTGCAGTTTTCTGATATAAAAGCAAATGCTTGAACCATTCTCCGAAAAAATATATTGTTATAAAAAATCTTACATAGTTTTTTTTTTATTGCATTACATTTTCCAAAAGTTCATTTAGATTATTGTACCTCTACCACATGGCATTTTTATTTTAACTCTACTTATATAATCTTGTTGTGTCTTACTAAGATAAATACGAAATATGATTTTTAACCCCTACTCGGAAACTTTTCTGATATAACGAACTCGGCACTCTGGGGTTATATATAGACCCCAGTGACAAAAACCGTCTTAAGATACTCACCATTTTGAATATGGCGTTTGCCATTGTCTGCAGAAAGGTGATAGCCAAAAAAATGTTTGCCCGATGTGACGTTTGAACATTCTCTTCCATCACCTTTAATATATTTTTCACTTTAAGTTTGTCTAAAACTTCTTCCAAAATTTAACTGAGAACATCAGCTCATATGGAATTACCACCACTTCATCCACGTATTACACGACTTTGAAACCGTTTCTATTGAGTGTATTTTGTATTTTCTTCATGGCTTAAAGCCAGAGTAGAGAAAATTTAACGAATTTTGTTAGTTGTCTGCGACCTGAGTCCGCCTATTTTTCTTGCACTAAGCACTTAAAACAGCAAATTTAAAACCTTTCTTAACTATGAAGGACGGTAAAGTGTACTATTAAAATAAGAGACATCTTTATTCTGTTCAGATAACCTCATAAACGGCAGTCCCCGTGTATATTCCTGAGGTAAAAATCTAGAATATATTCGAGAATTTTTAGTGTGAATAAGCTAATTGGTCTGAAGTCCTTAGCTGCTTTATGGCGTCGTCGTCTTCCTGTTTATGGTATTCATAAATAAAACTTTAACTCTTGTCGAACTCTTTGGACTATAGTTAAGAAGGAGACAATTAGTAAATATTGAGAGTAACAGAGGTTGACATCTTGTAATTTCTGTAACATTATTGGTATTATGCCGTCTGGGAATGGGAATTTACAGAAAGAGAAACTATTAATAGCGCCCGTGTTATCTTCCAGCTCCAGCGATTCTTCAGTAGATTCTGTTCACTTTCCATCCTCTTTTCTAATACATAAACTGGAACTAGTGTTCCTCCTTTAGGCCGTTTATAGAATGAGCGTAGTCTTTCTGAGAATGCTTTTTCGAGTATCGAATAGCCTTGTTGTAAGTATTAAGCATTGTACGGTTGCCTTCTGTTCTCTCTATGGCACCTGTTGAATGTTTTTTTTACTTTTATCCTGATATCTGAGAGATCCTTACTCCACCAGGGCGGAAAAGATTTTTCCTACACCCATTACGAGAACATCAAACACTAAAGACGAACTGCATGGTTTACAAAAGAGACTCAATAGAATCATAGAAGAATCATAGAAGAATTAAGAATCAATAGAAGAATTAAGTTTCTCCGTTGTCTTGATATGGAAGTGCGTTATTTTAAGAAGTTTTGATCGAGTTTATACGGAAAATTTTAATCCCGAAAGGGTATAGGAACTTCTCATTTTAGGTTCAAATGATAGAGTTCTTGCTTTGGTCTGAGAATGATCCTTTGCTGATCGCTCTCCGATGTACTACTTTAAGAGAAAAATCATTGCCAGAAAGTAGCGTTATGTGAAACAGCTCTTTCCAACCACAAAAATTATCGGAAGATAGGATCCTTGATAATCAAAGCATAACGGATTTTATCGAAAATCATAGATAAAATGGATTAAATCATAGTGGAGCCTGGGGCTAAAATCAACACGGGGCCAACTTAAGGACAAAGCATTTAGCTCGGATCTTTTAATAATAAAAATATTAATTTTTACGCATTTTTACATTTTTCTTAAAGTGAAAAAAATGACTCTTGAATTTTTATTTAAACATTTTTTCCTCGATTTAACTGTGGCAATACTTTCGATCAATTCTTCAAAATTAATCATTTACAACAAATCATTTTCAATCAGGGACCGAAAATAACTGTTATTTATCAATTTTCGAATGAAAAAGACACAATGAAAAAATTGTCGAAGGACATTTTCAAATATACCATTATGATACAAATGGTCTCAGCTTCACGAATAGTTAGAGCCTTTTGAATTTTCGACTGATTCTATAAAAGTTAAAAATTAACTGTTATTTTCTGCCTTTTATTTTTTCAGACAAAAATAACGGTTAACTTTGACTTTTATTTTATCAGTCAAAAATAACAGTTATTTTGTGACTTTTATTTTTTCGGTCAAAAATATCAGGCAATCTGTGTTTTTTTAAAGGCCGCTTGTCCGATTAAAAAACTTTTGATACCATACTCAAAGCGTGATCACCGATGAGACCAAAATAATGGTATCGATAGTTTTTTAGTCAGCAAAATGGCCTTTGAAAAAACACAAATTGCCTGATATTTTTGACCGAAAAAATAAAAGGCAGAAAATAACTGTTATTTTTGACCGATAAAATAAAAGTCAAAAGTTACTGTTTTGTTTGCCCGAAAAAATATAAGGCACAAAATAACTTTTATTATTGTCGGAAAACATAAAAGTTAAAAAATAACAGTTAATATTTGACTTTTTTGATAAAAACCGTAACCGGTACGGTCCCTGTTTTCAATACGAAGTTGGGTTATTGGCGTAAAACGTTCATCTCAGTTTGATTGGTGTACATTTTTTATTCTTTTTAATACTAAAAATGACCTTTCAGCTTCAGCTGTTTTTTCTAGTTATTCTTCTCTCATCGTCTTAGCAAACAAATCGACTCAGGTTCTTAGCACTTTTCTTAAACCCTGAAAATTCACTTCGCAAATGTGTTATGAATTCGATAAGAGAAGCAATTCAATATTCAGTTCCAGAAAACTATCATGAAAGCGTTTTGAAGATTTATTGATTTATTCAATAGTACAGAAGCTTCATGTCACGTTTCGGATTTTTGGTTTTGATTTTCACATAAAATTTCCTATGATCTATATGAGATGCATATTGTAAAAACATGATAAGCCACATTGCTTCAAAAGTTCATATTTTCATATTCAGATCAATTCTGGCCCTAGACCTAAAAGAAATTTTAAGCACAACCACGATTTCTTTCAAATATACATGTTTTAAAACTTTATTAAGTTCGATTACTTCGAAAAATTTTTGTTACTGCATGTCATGTTTTTACAATTTGCTTTTCATATACAAGCGCCTTCGGGGCCCCTGCATGCTCGGGGCCAGGGGCTGCAGCCCCCACCTAAAGCCACGCCTGCCTATGCCCACTCTCTGCTTGGTACTCTCCAGCTTTATCTTGGGTAACCAAATGCAAGCACGAGGCCTCCTTGAAATAACTATTGCAGGGATAAATTTTAGGCTTCATATGTGTCGCAAATCTTGAGAAATTTCTTTGAGAACTGGTGCTCGCATTTTATGAGCCGAAACCCTCTCTCCCTTTCCTTTCTTCTTACCGAGAAGGTGTCCAATTACAACTAAGACAACTTAACTTCTATATTTACCCACTCCTCATACACTCGTTTCGGCTGTTTGAGTAGGCATCGAAGGTACCTAAACTCCTCACTTTTGGCACGCGTCTGATTGTAGGTTGCTCAGGTGCTGTTGAATTACTGCTAACCTTGGCCCTCTTGAAAGCTTTACCGATCTCTACTTGAGAGCGGTTACGTTTCGAAATGACTTCAGTAGCAATTTGAGCATCCTGAAATGCCAGGTATTCATCAAACACAGTCTGATACCTATGCAGTCTTCCTCATCTCGGTCTTGAGTTGTACCAGATTCAACATTCTTAGCAATCTAGCCATGAATGAATAGAGCCTTTTGGTACCTTGCTTTTAGTACCGTTCCGAGGGTCTTGGGAGTTTTCTTAGAGTCACTATGTATTGTGGCCTCCGAAGGAGTAAATGTTGTTATATGATTGGGAGGCCAAGAGATACTATGACTGGTTTCTTCTCTGATAACCAAGATTATCTTCTGACCTGAGGCAAACAATTCTTCTTCAGTGTTGTCACCGAGCACTACAGGTTTTAATTTTTTTTTTTTGGTATTGTGGTTATTGTTTTGTGCTACGAGTTATTCATTCTGGCTTTTGCTTTCTGTGCCGCCGTAACAGCGCAAAGGGATATAAGGTTAAAGGGTAAGGAATAAGTTTATCATAGCGAACTCTAATACCATGGTAAGGCCAGTGTTTTTCTATGAGACGACCAGATCAGAACGAAGATTCACTAGCATACAGCACAGTTACCCTTGGCTGCAAGCTGAAATTCGGTGGGTAGGAATCCCAAGACTCCAGAATTAAATTTTTCGCTTTGATCAGCTTCAGCAAATTTAAACATTTGTCAAAGTGTACTATGTGTCAAATATATTAAAAAAATTTTTTTTAACTTATATGATTGTCTCTTCATATTTCTAAAAATTTTTGCAAGGCTGCAAGGCATCCTTAGAAGATATCCCATATACTGTCGTGGAAATTTATATGGATCTTTTTTAGATCTTAGGTTCCGTAATGCGTCATGTTGATATTTTTCTTACTATCTAATAAGATGGTTTACGCTGTAAGTGACCTAAAAGCATCTATTTATGACTTTTATCAAAGTTCGTCCAACATTTTTTATATGTATGTACTAACAGTAAACATTAAAATTTGTGATTAACTTTTTAAAAGTATAAGAATTAATACTTTTTAATGTTATGATATTTCTAAATAAATAAAAACCTTCCGAAAGAAATTATTTCGATGATGGTTCAAACTACATCGCAATAATCCATTTCAAAGTTAAGATGAAGTTAACGAACACACAGGCAGACAGGAAAAAAGACTATTTGATACTATTCATATAAATATTATCCGACTTCCACATGAATACAAGGAATGCACATTCTACTTCAGCACAAATTCGACACGAAAATAAGAGCAGGATAGATCAAAATAAGAGTAGCTTGTTACATCTTACATCAGTTTTTTTTTTTTTGACCACATATTCAGGTTCAGAAAAATACTATTTTTAAGATCACCGAGATTGAAATTTGTATTTTTTTCACATGAAAAATATTTTTAACCATTTTTAACGTTTTTAATTTGTTTGTTTGTAGCTTGGAATGCTGTGTATTTTTAATTTTTTAATTGTTTTAATTATATGTGATATGCATTTAACTTCACGTACAACAACTTGAAATAATTTTTTATTTGCAAAACTAGATTGTTTTTTCTGCAATATGTATAGCTTTAAACATTATCAAAAATTTTATATAAAACAATTTATATTTTTTTATTGGCAACATTTAAACAGGAATCAAAGGAAGCATGCAAGGTATACAAACACTTTATCGATGATCAATACTTTGAGCCCGAGTAACTTAATTTTGTTTTATCTAAATAAAGTACCACAATTTAAAAGAACTCAACAATTGTGTAGCTAACAAAAATATAAAAACTTAAGGCTTAACCAAGTTATGCATAAGCATGCAAAAGTTTCAGAGAGAAGTCATTAAAAAATATACAAAAGTTCAAAAACATACTTTGAAATGACAAATAGAAAAAAAAATTTTTCTCGAAAAGGATTGCCAACTTTAATAACAAAAAAATATTTTCTTTTAACCGAAAATAGCGGTTTCATTGCAATACGAACCCCTCGCTTAATATATTAATTTTTTCTAAAATATAATTACTTTACTGATTTTAAATAAAAATTCGATATTTAAGTGGTTTAAATCAAAATTGAAATAATTTATTAGACAAATTACAATCCTTATTTGCTAAGTAAAATACGATGTCGGACGCTCTCTCTCTCTCTCTCTAAAGTTTTGAAATGTGCACGAAAATTGAGAAACTGAACGAAAAATTGCTTACGTAAAAGAACATAAGCAATTATGTTATTTTGCTCTCTAACTTTCGTTTGCTTACGCATAACCTGGTTGTGCCTTTAATTATGATTTCATATAAATATTGAGTTACGAAGGATTGAAGAAAAATCATCAGATATGTAAAACGTTATGTGTTGATAATCATGTTTTGGGTTTATGTGATATAAAATGAGAGTGAAACCGAAACATGAATCTGAAAATTATACTGTGAATGATCATACTTGATAACTACTTCCAAAATGAATCAAGATGACGATTTCCCGTTTTCGGTTTCACTCTCTTGCTATAGAATAAAATATCGAAAAAGAATTGTTGACTTATTGTCTTGCCGCGGATTTTCGCACATTGACACAAACAAAATCAAACATTGAATTTAGTACCTATAAATTTATATATTTATATACACATAACCTCGAAATACTGAACACAGTATATAACAGCTAAGATTAACGGTGAATATTTCTCATCATAAACATACCAATAGTCGTTCGAAAAGGTGCTCGTTCAAAACATTCAATTTGGACTCTCACCACCGCTCACCAAAGCGTTGGGCGCCATACCTAGATGGCGTCTACTACAAGCAGCCCTGCCACATGTTATGCACTGCGTTGCAGCCTTGTTGCACAATAGAGTGAAGGATATGCAGGCCATAGGTGCGGTGGAAACAAAATTGCTCTACACTATGCAATGGATTCTTCTCTATGCGGCCGAAGAGTGTGCCGACGATGAAGATGCCGAAGAGCATTTAGGCGACAAAGACAAAGATTCGAAGGATAAATCCATAGATCAGTATCTGTTTTCAGTGCCAACAATCACGGTAGCATACATTTATATTACTCTAGTTAAATACTATAAGTTTTACTTTTAATCGGCTTTATTTTGCATCCAAAGCTTTTCGTCTACCTATTTGCACCCATTATCCATCATTTGAAGGAGTCGGACTTCCAAAACTTTCGACTGGAAAATGGCATTAAACTATGGCAAGGCATGTGGGATAATCGAGCGCCTGGTGCACCTTGTTTTACTGCGCCCGTAAAGCCCAAAGCTCGAAATCTACTCTGCGCACCTTCACCCAAAGGCTCTACGGATATTATAACAAGTTTGTGTAGTCTATGAATATTGAGAATTTATTTTTATATCTTTACAATTTTAGGAAAACCATCATTCCATGGCGATAACTTCATGTCCCCTAAGGCTGAGTCACCACAGAGCATAACTAACTCGGAGAATACGCGCCAAGAGGAGGATGTAAGTTATTAAACATTCAAAGCTGGCTTCTTTGATTGAATTCTGAATGTAAAGCTTGTACTAAAACAGTTGATGAATGAACAAATTGGGTTATACTTTCTACAAAGCCATCAATAAGAAGTCAGTATATTTAAGTAACAAAGAGAAACACTCTTATTTTTCAGAGCAGCGATTTTAGCCTGTAGATCGCGACTCTCAAGGGCGTCACAATGACTTTCCAGGGGGGTTTCGACCACAAAACTGGTAATAAATCCATCGCAACAATAAAAAACCACTGTTTTAATGCGAACACTTAATTAAATCCCTTATAATTTTTTAAAAATTGGTCCAATCTTTAGAAACATATTTTAGAAACACAAACAACCAAATCATTTTCTAATAGTTGTTTTTTTTCTAACCTGTTTCACTTCGTTGTTTTGATGTTCGTTATAGGTGAAAATGTTGATTCGCATAAGTATCAAGTGGCAAATGGTAGAGAGCTTAAAGCTTTCCCTCCTAACAAGAATATTGTTTATTTCTCTTACTACAGAAAATGCCAGTTTTTGTGAAAGAAATTCCATTTTATACATGCTTTCAGCAGCTAAATCCAAAAGATTTTCTTTGATAAAAAATGGTTTTGGCGATTTTTGTGTTATAAGATCCCAAATCTATAAGACATAAATAGCGGGATGCCGTTAACAGTTGTAAAAAAACAGTGGCTGATAACACTGTGCTCGAATCGGACACTTTTTTCGGGCCCCGGGGGGATAATTTAATTCGAGTACGCTGATTCTAATGGTGCTAAGGGTTTTTTTAGCTTATCTCTTCTTTTCGAGAATTTTGAAAATCAAAATTTTTGACCCACGAAGATAAAAATTTGTAGTTCTTGACCATTTATTTAATTCCTCTGTAAATTATAACGAAAAATTACATCCTTGTTCTTAACCAAAATACTCTTTGTAATACCCACCAATCAGACTAAATGAAATAAGTTTTTATTTCAACCCAAACAGGCTGAATTAGTACTGTATATAATATTGCACCATAGTGTGGGGATCAGCCTATTTAGCAATTCCCGAAAAAATTTCAATTTCCGAAAGTTTGCTACACATAATTTAGACGTTTCAGCTCTTTGATATGATAGAAAAATTCAAAATCATCAACTTATTAAAGCAAGCGTTAAGCTAATGTAAAAATTAGCCCAAGCTATCTTTAAAAATGTACTTCCTCTAAACCTTCAAAGCCATGAAATGTTGTCGTTGCTTAAGGGCCCATTAAACTTTTTTTGTATTCATTTTTTTGCGGGAAAATCACTCTTAAATCAATTAAATCGAATAAATATTCTTCAAATTGTTTTTATTTGATGTATATTTGTCGATACAATGGTTATTCTATCAATTTATATCGATTTCATTTTTATAAACTGTAAAAAATAAAAAAAAAAATTGCTTCCGTTTTATCCTTAATAATTTCGCAGTGTTATAATCCGCAGAGTCGAGCTTTGGGGA
This sequence comes from Tetanocera ferruginea, assembly GCA_958299015.1. Classification (NCBI taxonomy): domain Eukaryota; kingdom Metazoa; phylum Arthropoda; class Insecta; order Diptera; family Sciomyzidae; genus Tetanocera; species Tetanocera ferruginea. The sequence continues at coordinate 75,136,399 of OY282642.1, forward strand.
AAAGTTTAATAGTTTTCTTTTAAAATTTAAAATCTTAATTAACAACATGAGAACTAACTACTCGCAGTTGGTCCGTTGCCAGTTCTTCGACAATCTTTTAAACACTAAAAAAATACTTATATGTTGTAAAGAGGTAGACTACAAATTAAGCTTTGTCAGGAATCCTTTAATTTTATCATTGGCTGTTTTAGTATTATATTTTGGAGGTTCGTGTTAAAAATATTAAAGTGGTTGAAAAGATAAGCGACAAATGCTGATTCATAAATTTTTTAACTATGTCAGAGTAAACGATATAAGCGATGCGATGCTATTAAGCTTCTCGAAGCTACAAACCTTTGCCTGTGTTTTTCTATGAAAAAATTCAAAAGGTGACAGAGTAAAAGCGATGCTATAAGCTATATGAAGCTACTTTGAAAGCTTCAAGCGTTTGATATATTTTTGAAATAATTTGTTTGAAATTTTAAATATAAAACTGAATGATTCAGAATTTTTAGAGAGAAAAACACGCTTTCACTCTGACATAGAAAAGCATTGCTTATAGCATCTAATAGCAAAGCTTCAAGTATCGCTTTACTTGTAGTGCTCACTCTGACATTAGCCTAACAATTCATATTTTAGTTCCACAAATTGGGTTAGTAATTTTCCTTAGGACAGCAATGTCAGCTCTGTATGATAAAGAATCACATATAATTCTGATTAGTCTAAATTAGCTTTAGGATTTACTTTTAATAGAGTTGATAATTTTAATAATGTACTTACCTGAATAGGTACTGACTTTATTTTAAAATCATCGTCATAGTTTTCCGACGATGATCAACGATATGAAAAAAGTCTGTATTCAAATCCAAATTAAATAAATTAATGCTTTTATTTATTAAAAAAAAATTATCAAATAAAACAAAAACAATTAAATTTTTATCAGTGACAATGGCGAACGAGAGCGTACCTTATCGCTGCTTATCCGCTTCTAGTTGCTGTTGAGTTGAGTTGGGGTACAATTGCACCCCGAGGACGAATTTAGGATTAAAAAAGCACAAATCCAGCTTAGTTTATTAAATCTCTTTTAATTTTTACAGAGCAAAACTAACGGTACTTAAACTTGCTTGGGATGGTAGATATTACAATACCGTACAGATATTGACCGAGAACTGGACCTACATGTTTTATGCCGACTCCGAACGGCTTATTACTCCGAACAATATATTGCAATAGCGAAAATATTGTTATTCAACTAGATAAAGTGTTGAATCAAAAGATATCGGCGTTGTGACAACTAGTACTTGAGACAACGGCGACGACTCTCCCCTACATAAAATTTATTGAAGAAGACTGTTTTTGCGATTAATGCCAATTAATAGCCAATTAATAGTAAGCCGAAAAAAACCAACAAAAAATTTGTTCCAGCCTAGTGTCATCTGCCAACTGTTTTGATAAAAGCTATGCATGAAGTAAGAAATAAACTTTATAACGAAATAAAAATTTGTGCTGCCATGTGCCCGATGTGTGCTACCAAGGGTAATTGGGAGAAATTAACGCCTTAAATCAAAAACAAAAAGTCTTTAAAATGCTAATAACAAAATATCGTTGTTAATTTTATTTTATAATTTTTAAAAAACATATTCTTTAAGAATTATATTTTAAGATTTATGTGTTAAGGCAAAATATTTGCAATAAAGAATTAATCTTAAAAAAATCAACTGCTGCGTCTTCTAAACAAAGGACTTAAGTGCTTTGTAGATCAATCAAGTCAATAATCCTTACCACAAAGATAAATTCTTTAAATTTCAACTTTAAACTCCTTCCTTCTTATATAATTTTCTCTTATGTCTTTGAAATAGCAAAAAAAAACATAATTATCTGAAAAATATGACAATTTTTGAACTGTCTCAATTGGTTTTTCAAATATCGAACATAAAATAAAATAATAACTAATTAATTATTTCAATATTTAAAATTCAAACTTCATCGAGTGGAGTTAAATTTGGGGTCGCTGAGAAAAACAGAAAAAATGGCATCGAAAAAATCATGCTTTAAAACATTTGTTGTAAATATTAAAAAAATTGTTTTAAATTTGTCTTTATATTTAATAGCATTGTTTTATGAAACAAAAACTTTTGTTTTAAATTTAACTTTAAAAACATTTATGTTTAACTTAAATGAAATTGTTTCAAGTTTGAAACAATTACATTTGATTTTAACACATATTTCCCTCAGTGTAAGCGAATTCGAAAACTTGTCCTTGTTTAATTAAGAACTTTGTCTTGATTTTTAAATTGTATACTTGGTATAAACCACTGTTGCAAAGTCATTCATTGGTGTTGAGCGTTGAGTTATTAAATAAAATTTAAACGGGGTCGAAACCTGCAACAAAAACAATTTGTTTTTTAATTTTTTTTTAAGGAAAATGTCGAAAAATCGTTTAACTTTTGAAATAACAATTACAAAGTAGTAAAAAAAAACTTTCTCTAGGTTCGTAATTGGTTTTCTGACACTACTTAACCAACATGACTACTGTGTGTAGTAATAAAACTTTCCTGAACATTGCGCCGAAAAATCATAAACGTTATTTTTTTTAACATTAATCGAAACACTTTTTAATTGTAAACGGTAATGTGTAATAATATACCTAAGCCTAAATTTTCTTCACAAAAATTTGGCAAAAAAAAAATATTTTCAAAATAGTCGGTGCACTCCTTCTCCGCAGTTTGATTCTAAACTATTTTCTCTACGCCTATTTATATATAGATTTCTTAATTTGTCGGGCCAAGTCCGGAAAAAGTCAGAACAGAGTTCAAAATTCCGAAGTAAAACCTGAGCCTATGGCTAGCTTAGTTATAACATTGCTTTATCCATGCGAAACAACCAAACCTCACATATTGAGCGTACGCAGCAACAGAATTGCATTCATTCACAATGACTTAAATTTTACTGCATTTTCTGTTTTCTTGTTTTTTTTTTTCAAAAATCAATAAAAATCTTTTTTTTTTCAAAAATGGTAAAAATTTTTATGTTTTTCTTAAGCCACTATCTAAACCAAATGACAAATGACCCTTAAATACTGCAAACAAATTTTTTTTAAAACCATCAGAATCGGCCTGAATCTTGATGAAGCATGAAAAAAATTGTACACTAAGGAAAATGTGTATTAAAATTAAATCAACTTATGTTAACTTATCAAATGAATTTGTTTTTGAAATGGAGCTTGAAACAATTTTATTTGAGTTAAACACAACTGTTTTTAAAGTTATATTTAAAACAAAAGTTTTTGTTTTTAAAAAAATGTTTTTAAATATAGTTTCAGAGTAATCCTTTTAAGTTTAAAAATATTTATTTAAAAATAAATTTGAAACAAAAATTTTTAAATTTAAAATAAATATTTTAAAGCATAATTAAGTTTAATAATTAAACTTAAGCATAATTAAGTTTAATAATTAAACTTAAGCATAATTTTCAGTTTTTCCGAGTTTTCGACATTCTTCATTCTTAATCAGCGACCTCTGGGACCCTCTGGGAATACCAAATGAAATACGATGAAGTTTTCATTTTATATCAGAGACCCAAAATAACAGTTATTTATTTTTTTTTAGGTCGAAAAAGTTGTCGATATTTTGAAAAATATTTTATACGTTGCTTGATAACAGTTATTTTCAATTTATATTTTGTACGTTGCCTCATAACAGTTATAAACGAGAAAAAATTTTATACGTTGCTCATAACTTTTATTTTCAAAAAATTTTTTTTTACGTTGCCTGGTAAGAGTTATTGTAGAAAAATAAATTTTTACGTTATTTCTAATATATAAAAATTTTGCGTCACGGTGTTAGTAGTAGAAATTTTTTTTATATTTGGTAGATATGAGAATAAGTCGTAAAGTTTGTTTTCACCCTCCTACCCGCTAGTAGCGTTGAATTTTCTAAGAACACAAATTTTCAAAGTAAACACAAGTTTTGACCTATAACTAACCTAGAACTAACTATTCAATAAAAATCTTCCATTTGCATCGTTTTTAGTTGCTTGTTTTTTACTGTAGTTTTGTTTTTCTTAAAAAAGTAGTCGGTTCTTCGTGTGATAAGGTTTTATACAAAATATGAATTTTTTACTTCTATGATTATGAAAAATCAGAAGAAGAAGTACAGCAACTGCAATTATACTACTGTTCGCCTAAACAAAAATTTTATTCTATTCAGGAGTCTAATCCAAGTGCACTTGTACTTCTCTTTCTCTAACAAACAATTTAAATATGTTTATACAAAATTGTGAAATCCGCGGTTAGTCGCTCAAATGACATGTGAAATTACTGAAATGAATGATTTTTTTAACGAAATATCAATTTTTTTTTGCGTTCTCATACTTATGTAACTAATTTTTTTCCGAAAAATCACTTGTACTGCTGTTGCCCTAAAATACGATTTAAGAATACACTTACGTTGCATTCACAACTGCATTTTTTATGAATGCCTAATTTTGTAAAAACTCCTTATTCTCTTACTGAGAGCAAGAAAAAAAATTACAATTGATAATCAAAGATTTTTTTCTACAAAGATTTTTTTATTTCATACAAATTATGAGCAACGTCAAAAATTGTTTCTCGTCTATAACAGTTATGAGGCAACGTAAAAAATTAAAAATTGAAAATAAACGTTATCAGCAACGAAAAAATATTTTCTTCATTTATAGCTCTTATTTCAGAGAAAAATTAATTTTTTTTTTAATAATAGTTATTATTGATAAATATTTTTTTTCTTACAATATAACTGTTATGGTCCAATTTTTAAAGATATTTCTTATAACAGTTATGACTCTGTTTTTTATATTTTAGAACATTGAAATAATTAATTAGTTTTTATTTTATCTTATGTTCAATAATTAAAAAAAATTCAAAAACAGTCTTTCTATTCAGATAGATATTTGTATTTTTTATTTCAAAGAAATAATGTGAATAATGGAAAAAAGGAGTTGATAGTTGAAAATTAAACACACTTGCTTTAAATTTTGTTTTGCAGAAACAAAAATTTAAATTTTGTTTAACTTTTTTCTTCTCAGTGTATGGACACATTTATAATATCACCTTTGAGTGAGTTTGGTCTGAGTCAGTTTGGTCGAACTAAATCATTCGGATCCTAAAAACTTTAGTATTTTTCTTACAAATTTTACCCAGTCTAATAGACACATCACAGCACATATGTATTTTTCGTTATAAAAAAAACAACTAAATAACTTAATTTGATAATGTACTGAGCATCATGCTGGACTGTTTCTAGGGCTCTTGGGTATCATCGCCCAAGGACTTTGCTTTTCCTGAAACCATACCCGAGGAGGCATCTAGCGTTGAAGAGGAACGTGTAGTAATCTTTCGTTTGCCATCGGCACCCTATCTAATGGACTCGTCCTTTTTTACCGTAAGTTACCAGACATTTCTAGCAAACAGTATAAAATCTGGTCTATAATTACAGGCAGATGCCAGCTTACTGCAGCAATCTCAAAGTCGACGTGGCAGCCGTCAATCTATGCACTCACGAGACAAGGACAAACCTTCGACTAAATTCGAATTCGACCAGCAGGAACTAATGCGAGGTGCTTCGCAGAAAGGTGCCAAACGGAGCGCTTCCACTGAAAGGGACTCAGAAACTTCAGATAGATCAGATGCATTCAAAGCAGATGTCTCGGCAGCAACGTTCTTGGATGTGGCAGTCTTACGTTGCTTGTTCATTTCGCATTGGCAGGAAGAGGGAATCTTTTGGAGTTTACAGTATTTATACAACAGGTAAGTTGGTGAATGCGATTAGATGCGATTAGATGTTTCCATCCCCAAATCTGATTCAACACATAGATTGAGTGAGATTGGCGAGGAGTCTGCAATACCACTGCAGCAGCCACGCAAACGCTCAAACTCGCTTCCAATACCACAAATCGAGATATCCCTCTATCAGGGGCCAGGAAGTAACAGCCGTGACAGCCCCAGTGGCAGTTCCATGGCCAAAGATTATATTGAGATTCCCGACCAATCAGCTACAACCTGTATTGTGGGTAAGAAACTGCACTCTGAGTTTGAAAATAAACGCACTGATTTCTAACTCAATATCTTTCATTTTGGTTTTATTTACAGAAGAGTCTAGTCCCACATCTGAACGCCGTGGCAGCGAGAAGAAGAAACGCGTCAAAATGGCCGATCTGAGAGCATTCGTTGAGACAAAAATGTTTTCAAAGTCCGAGAAAAATTTGGAAAAAGTAGGAATCGATTCGAATACTAATGGCAAGAGTCAACTGCAACATGCAGTAAGATCTTTTTGAGAACTAAAAACAAATTCTTGAAACATTTTTGCACAAGTACCCCTTCCAATATCCACTTAAATGCAATGCACATATGTTACTAAACCTCCTTAAATGCTTTTGTGCACCACAACCCAACCCAGACATTTTATTTTTATAACCAACGGCTTATAAAATTTAACCCTCAAGCATGTCCAACCCCTTATCAGTAAAATCATCAGAAAATAAAGGTTTAGGAGAGTTAATGAAGTTGGTTAGAAAGATTGATTTTTAGGGGTTTCATATTTTTGCCGATCTGTATTTTTTTGTTGTACGACTATATTGCAAGCAGAATTTAATGGGTCATTCATTCTTTGACTTAAGTAAATTTTAGTGAAAGCTTTTCTTCCCAAAGCCTAAATAAACAAAAGTACCTCAATATATCATACTTTTCAAAGATCAAAGACATGCATATGGAACAATGCAATTCACTCCTACTACTACTTATGCTACTCGATATGCTAACAAAACAAATTGCTGCAAATGAGGGCTATAATCCGGATATAAATTTAATCCAAACTTAAGGAAATTTCTCCTTATAAATTTATCTCTCTAGAAAAGAATGCGATCTTTGAAGCTTTTTACCAAAGAATGCCACTTAATTCAACATTTACAGTTCAAAATTACCTCGAAGGCAGGACTCTACTTTGCATTACCAAACATTTACCTCCGACTCCCCGGCTCCTCCACCAATCCAGCGTCTTCCAAGTGGAAGTAACCGCAATACATGAAACTATGACTTGGCATCAAATGAATGATATTATCTTAGGATATCTTCATATATTTAACTTTCAAGTCGCTGAGAAAAAATTGGCATAACTCCCACCACTCCTTATTTTGCTTACTAACTTTATTGGGTGGCCATGACAACTCGTGGTCGGATTACTGTTAACTTCATCAGCTCTCGCCAGGCGACTCTCCAGTATGTGTGCCGCCTACAATTTCATTAACCAAGCGCGGTTAGGGCTTCCATCGGACACATGGTCTTCCTCTTCGTCGTCGACCTTCGGCTTTCGCCTCAAGCACCTTCTTCGCTGGATTTTCTTCATCCATACAAAAGACATGACCCGGCCAGCGTATTCGCTGAATATTTATGCGCTGAACTAATTCAATTTCGTCGTAGAGCTCGATACGCGAATACGATATTCGTCGCCAACTCGAACAGGACCAAATATTTTGCGAAGAACTTTCCTCTCGACCACCCATGCCTCAGCACCATAGAGAACCACAGGTATGATGAGCGTCTTGAAGAGTGTTAGTTTTGTCGATCGAGAGAGGGCTCTGGAACATAATTGCATACTTAGCCTGTAGTAGCACCTATTAGTAATTGTGATGCTTCGCTTGATCTCCAAGCTGATATTGTTGTTGCCATTTACGGCGGTGCCAAGTTATGTAAACTCCTTAACTACTTTAAAGTTGTATTTGCCAGCCGTAACATGGGAGCCTTGACGCCACGCTTCCTTATTTGCAGACAACATATACAACAACATTGTTTTGCACTCGTTCACCGTCAAACTCACTTTAGCTGATTCCTTTTTGATAGCGGCAAAAGCATGCCATTACGATGTACACCTGCTTTTTGTAGGATCCCTTCCATCATGCATTTGAAGAAATCACATGATAGCAAGTCACCTTGTCTGAAACCTTGTTTCAAACATTAAAAGTTTCGGAGAGGTTATTTCCTACCTTGAGGCAGCTTCATGTATTGCTCGACGTTATCCAGCAATTTTATTAATTTTACAGTAATACCGAACTCAGACATTGTTGCGTACAATCAATCCCAAATCAGGTTATCCAACGGAGCTTTATAATCAGCAATGAGATGGTGGGTGTCGATTTTCATGGGTTTTATCTAGAACTTTTCACTTCATCATCGTCGATTGGTGGTGTCGTACTGCATTCTCCAAGAGCAGAATTGTTGAGAACATCGCACATAAGCAGTTTGGAAAAATGCTGTGGATTTGAAACCTTGGGTTAGACGCTTAACCTGTTGGTAGAATTTTCGCGCATCTTTCTTGCGCATCATGGTAAGCCATAATTTTCTCACGCTGACGCTTTTCCTGCTTCTTTTTCTTGCGTCTGAAAAATTGCCTCTGTTCCTTCCTTTTTTTGCGGTAGTTTTTGCCCATTTTTTTTTTATAGCTTAATCCAACGCTCAGCGGATGCGCCCTATTAATGTGAAAGCATTGTGTTGATTCGGAAGATGGGTACTAGGCTAGCACATCCGCAGGGAGATAATTGCACAATTTTATTGTACGACTGGAGAACGAATTATCACGGTAATACAAGGTTCTGTTGGGCATCAAGGCAATACTGTGAGGATGGGCTAGGTGAGCTGCCCGAGTGGACCGAGGAAATACTCGAGCTGGTGGAGTCAGGGCGTGTACCTTCCTTGAACACTTTCCATGGTAGTCCACTTTCCAAAATCTTGAAGCCCCTGCCCAAATGTGCGAATTGTACTCCATCTTCGACCAAATATATGAGGTAGTGCGAAAATCAGTTGAAGGGAAATATTTTTTGCACCGTTTTAAGAAACCAAGGCATTGGCCGCGTTTTTTGACATATCAAAAATATGAACATTCCAGCGAAGGTCCTTGGTTCAAATCACCTGAAATCCTTGGTTAAAATCTAAAAGCCAACAATTAATTAACTTAATTAAAACCAAGATGACTATTCGAATATATGTCACTTGCTCACTATAATGTGCAAAGTCGAAATATTGCCCAAAGGTTTTGTAACCTCTTAACTCTAAAATCGATTTATCACCCAAATTTGCTAAATTTTTCAGGAGCATTTTTTTACTAAATATCCGTATTTGTATACCTGCTTATGTTCAAGTATATGTTTTTGTTTGCATACCTGCTTGCTTGTTGTTATAAATTGGTTTTATTATTAATTCAAGTCCAGAGATATCTTTAAGCTAACCGAAAAATTTTATTTTATTGCAAGGACTGTCATCGTAGTTTGGATACCGGAGAAAAGAAATTGTCTCGATCCGTTTCGATGATTTCTCGAGAACCAGCTAGCAATCTAATCAAAGGAAAGAGCATGCCCAGTTTAAGGTATTACTTCAATATAATCCCAATATTACATATTCTGTCTTGTAAGAATATCAACACTCCATTTTAATTTTCCAAAAACTCGTACACAAAAACATTATGTTGACAAAATGTTTTCTTATTATTAGATAATCATCACTATTCTGTATTAACTGAAAAATTATTTCATCCTTAATCCTTTAAATTTAAGTTAGGAATATAGCAAGTTCCTCGTGCATACAAACAAGGCATAACTTTTGAGAACGTTTCTCTCATAAACAGGTTTTTTTCAACACAGAAAATTAAAAGCAGCAAAAGCTTAAAAACTTTGCAACAGTTTTATTGGGTCTTTATTTTCCTTTTGCCTGATGATAAAAAAATTGTGATTTCGTTTCTATAAACAAATCCGTAAATAATTATAAATATAAGGAAAACGGTTATAACAGTAGTTGGAATAAGGATTATGTATTCTAATGATGAGGACAGCTATAAGAATAGTACTCATTGTATAACCTTGTATGGCAGAACACTTAACCTATTTTTGACCCTGCCTTAAGATATTTGAAAGATACAAGAAATACATTTCTCTTTTAAAAGGTCCCTATGGTGGTTGCTCTGTTCTTGTTTTCGTTATATCGAGTCATAACCGCGAAAAAGATGAAACCATCAAAACTAAAATTTCAAAGAAGCAGATTTTTTTTAGTTATTTTCGACTTAAGATATTTAGTAACGACAATATTTTACATAATCTTACCAAATAAATAATTAAATTATTATAATTACTATTATTTTATAATAATAAATTTTTGATAATGAAATAAATTGTAAGTTTTGATAAGAAAACAAATTTTTGTAAATAGCTGGTTACATCTTGTTCGCGGTTTCAACGAAGTATAGCAGTTTTTTAACGAGTTTGTTGTTCAAACTTTTATAAAAATTTAAGCAACTCAAAAAGGTTTCTTATCAACGGACCTTTGACCTTAAAACCCATATCGAATCAAAAGTTTTAGAATTTATTTCACTGATTTTGAACTTTGTTGTAGGATCTCGTCAAGGGACGGTAAAATTAAAGTAGTCGGGCCAAAAACTGATCCTTCTAATGTATTGAAATCTTTATTGGTGCAAAAATAGAAAATAGAAAACGGTCATGACTACAGTATAACTGCCCACAAGTGATGCCCACAAGAGATGCTTAACTGCAATAATATGGGGTATCCACCATAACTTTAACTGCACGATTTTCTAGTCTGATTGTGATAAATTTGTTTACTTCAAGAATGAATTATAGAAGAACAGTTTACAATTGTGCCGAAAATATTGTAAAAAGTAGATGATAAAAAAAAAACCCATGGTTGCAATGAACCCATGACATGCAGTTTGTCAGCATTTAAACAACTTGCAGCATTTACCTTTTTATATTATTAATTTTTAATATTTTCGTTGTAGATTCAAAAATCTTTTAAATGTAGATATATTTAGCAAATATGTCAGTATTATTTTTAATTTTATCAATATCTATCTTAATGTAGTCTAAAAACTTTAAACACTTTTGCAACATAAAACACATACGTACTATATACATATACATACATGGCCTTAGAACTTTCTTTAAACACTCTTTAATCTATCTTGAATTCTATTTCTTAATCTACTACCAGCTGTCTTCTCGATAGCGGGTAAGTTCTTCTACAACTCTCTTCGAGTACAAACGGGTATCTATAAAAATTTCTTGTGAATCTATAACAACTCTTACAATCTGTACATAACATAATACTTATAGAATTGTTACAAATTTAGAAATAAATAACGTACATTTGTTAAAACTAAGAAAAATGACAAGTCGTTCACAATCTTGGGAATTTATTGAACGATGCTTAAATTAAATTTTATAATTATTTTTATGTATTTTTTTTATTAAAGTGAGTTCAATATAAGAATTATTGCAATAATATTGAAAAGACAGAGCTTAGAGTACAATAAGTTTTACGAAATTGTGCAAAATATTTTAAAAAAAAAACCAATATTAGAACACAATTTCAACTTAATTATATTCTAATTAAAAGAATTTTGTTCTTTAGTTTTCTAAGGCAACCAATTTGACATTTTGCCTTAGTTGTTTTTTTTTTTTTTGCTTTTTTAAAAAAGGCTCAGAGATGTTTTCCGAAGAATTTAACAATTTGTATAGATATATGTAATACAAACTTGAAAAGTTGATGCGGATTTTCAGTTTAATTTAAATGCTGTTCTATGTATTCTTATTTTTATTTATCAAAGAGGCTTGTGTACATAGCAAAAAGTAACTTGCAAGACATCTACTTTGCTTTAAAGTACTTGATATCTTCTTCAACTGTAATACCAAAAACTGAACAAGAACCAAACTGATATAGAACAAACGATCGGCGCATACATTTAAGCGGTACAAAATGTTCCCGAATTTATCTGAAAGCTGTGTTTCATGAATTTTAAGTGTAGCATATTTACAAAGTTAGCGCACTAAAATCCTTGATAGTCTTCGAATTTATGTACAAATATCAATTTGTATAATTGTCGTACACCTTTTTCTACTCTAAACTTGTTTTTTCAGAAGTGTAATTTTTGTGCCACTCCTTTATTTTTTGTTTTTGTGTTTCTTTCTTTTTGATTTATATTTGCTTAGTAAGAACTAGTTTACATCAGTTAAAGATCAAGGTTCACATTTAGAAATTGTACACATTGTAGTTAAATTTTTAGAATACATACATATTTAATTTTTAATCATTAATTTTTAAAACAATTTATAAAACAGCAATGCTTTAATGGAAATTTTGTAGAGTTTACTACCACTAATCCTAAGTTAATTTTCTCTATTTCATCAATTTTTATTTACAATCTCTTAATCAACATGAAAAATTCAAATTTTAAAATACTAAGATGACCGGGTCGAAATAAAGATTAGAAAAACCTTTTGTTGGTAAAACTCTTAAAAACGATTTCGACATTCCTTTTTTCAAATTGAAGGAACTTTTAATTGAAGGAACTATTGAAGAGTGAGTTTATTTCTTCATCAATCTGTAACTCAAATACATTATATTACATTATATTATGTGAGTTTCATTTATTGTAGTATATATCAAAGTTTATTTAAATTAAATACAACTGTTTTTAAAGTAAAATTTGAAACAAAAGTTGTTTTTATTAAAACAATGTTTTTACATACAGTTGCGGTCAAAAAAATAGTAGTGCCAAATATGAAAAGTGATCAAGCACGTTATTTTGCAAACAAGCATTTTTTACTCGCCTCAGCTGTTATATACCGTTATTTGGTGAGTATACAATCTGGTGATCTGATATTGTAAAGTTTACAATGTAAACAACAACTCTGTTGTTTTTGTAAATTCACTTTTATTGAAAATTGATGCAAATTTGTGCGGTCAAAAAATAGTAGCGTTTTATTAATACATACAAAGCATTGAAAAACTTCGCTAAATTATATTATAAATACACAAAAAAGTAAGTAATAAGCTTTTTTCCCTCAGTTTAAATAAAAACAAAATTTAGTTTTGCCATATTTTTCCAGAAATGGAACAAAGAAAACCTTGTTCTGTTGAAAAGCGGGAATTGATAAGAAAATTAATTTATGAGAGCAAAACATACAAAGAAGTTGAAAATGTGCTCAAATGTTCACCAACCAAGATTTGCAATGTCATGAACTTTAATAAAAAACTAGAGACACGTGGACGCAAGAAAGTTATGACGGTGAAATTGATTAAACGAGTGTTACGGTACTATAAAGCCAATCCATTTGCCTCTGCAGTTCAAATATAAGAAGAGCTTAATGTAGCGCAAGTATTTGTACTTTACGTAGACTTCTTACGGAACAATATTTAAGCAAGCATGGTCCTCGTAAAGAGCCACCTGTTACCAAGAAGCATGTTCAAAAAATGATTCAGTTAGCCAGAGAACATTCTTCGTAGCCAAATGAAAACTGAAGGAACATTTGATGATTGGACGAGTCCAAAATTGTAATTTACGCTGTTAAAGGGTCTCGTCAATATGTTCGACGCCCAAAAAATAGTCAGTATAACCTGAAGTAAACCACAAAAACCATTAAGCACGAAGTTAAAGTTATGGATTGGGCGTGCTTTTCTTTTTATGGTGTTGGTCCAATTTATTGTATAGAAGCATTAGTAGATCAACATCTTTACGACAAAATGTTACAGGAAACTATGCTTCCGTATGCCCAAGAAGAGTTGACACTAATATGGGTTTATAAATAAAATAACGTCACGAAACATACGTGAAAACGTGCCAAGAAGTAGTTCTGGGACAATCGGATTGAGCTCTTGAATTGACCTACTTACTTACTTACTTACTTAGGTGGCCATGACAACCCGTTGACGGGTTACGGCCGACTTCATCAGGTCTCGCCAGGCGTCTCTGCTTCGCTCGCGCCGTCTCCAATCTCTTTCACCAAGCGCGGTAAGGGCTTCCTCGGCCTGGTCAATCCATCGGAGGCATGGCCTTCCTCTTCGTCGTCGACCCTCGGCTTTCGCCTCAAACACCTTTTTCGCTGGAGCTTCTTCATCCATACGAAAGACATGACCCAGCCAACGTAGTCGCTGAATTGTTATACGCTGGACTATGTCAATGTCGTCGTAGAGCTCGTACAGTTCGTGGTTCATTCGAATGCGATAGTCGTCGCCAACTCGAACAGGACCAAAGATTTTGCGAAGAACTTTCCTCTCGAACACCCCAAGAGCGGCTGCATCTGCTTGCGATACCACCCATGCTTCAGCGCCATAGAGAAGCACAGGTATGATGAGCGTCTTGTAGAGTGTTAGTTTTGTCGATCGAGAGAGGGCTCTGGAACCTAATTGCTTACTTAGCCCGTAGTAGCACCTATTAGCAATTGTTGTTCTTCGCTTTATCTCCAGGCTGACATTGTTGTTGCTGTTTACGGCGGTGCCAAGGTAAGTAAACTCCTTGACAACTTCAAAGTTATATTGACCTACTTAGTCGCCGTATTTAAGTCCGATTGAAAATTCGAAGTGTGATGTTAATAAGGCCATTGCTGACCCTAAATCTTCAAACAAACAGTAAAAACACCTTTGGAAAGAGGTTGAGCGAACTTGGTACTCCATACCTATCAAGACATGTCAGGATATTGTGAAATTTGCCTCGTTGTTGCAAGCCAATAATTACTAACAAAAGTCAAACAATTAAGTATTAATTGCAAGAAAGAATTACAATTTATGTAAACTGTAAAGTTAATAACCAAATTTTTTGTTATTTTTTTATTTTTGTTGAACTTTTTAGAATCACTACTATTTTTTTGACCGCTGTAATATGACGCAAGTTGCAAATATTTTAAGTTATTTTGAGCTACAAGCTTGTTTTAGTTCAAATTTTTTCTTAAATAAGTTATAAGATGTGGAGAATACTAACTTTTAACAAAAATTATTAAATCCGATAAGGTGCGAGTTTTATTTTAAAATTTTGTAGAAACGTTGTGGGCACTACTATTATTTTGACCGCAGCTATATGTATATAGTTCCAGATTAATCCTTTTAAGTTCAAAAACATTTATATTACAGTTTTAAAAATTTTTAAATTTAATTAATTTAATAATAATCGTAATCAGCAACCCCTGCGACCCTGCGAATACCAAGTCTGAACTCCATTCGATGAAATTTGCATCTTAGATATTTCAAAATGTTTCAAATATTGAAATAATTAATTAGTTTTTATTTTATCTTATATTCGATATTTGTAAAACCAATTCAAAATTTTTAAAAACTGTCTGTCAGATTGCCATTTAGTAGCTATTATTTTTTCAAAGAAATAATAAGAGAAAATTAAAAGAAATGTTTTGAGTCGAAAATTAAAAACATTGTTTTAAATCTTGCAGAAACGTACGAGCATTAAATTTCCATTTTTAAATATTTTTTGTTTAGTTTAAAAGTATGTTTTTCTTCTCAGTGTAAAATTCATATATGTGTGTGAACGTTCGGAATAAAGAACCGTTGAGGTTTTTGAAATAACGTTGGCTGCAAAATTTATAACAAAATTCCTAATTCATTCTAAGCATAGCAATTGCAATAATAATTGCATGCTTTAAGAATGCTAATTCAACGCTGTGTGGCCGTGGCCTTAAGTGTAAAGTGTGGCAAGCCAAAAAGACTCGGCACCACGAGTTCAATCTGCACATCTAACAGAAAGTTTTTCAATAGAAATACATTTTTCTGATGGGCCTCTGCAGACAATGCAAACCTCAGAGAGTATGCAATGTTGTATAGTGCTTATGACAATATGAACTTTGTCGTTCGAAATCGCCATTTAATAACACGCATAACACAATTAATCATAAGAAACTCGGTCATAGTTTAAGGACTGAAAAGGCCAACTGACTAGCTTTAAAGTCAGTAATCACGATTTTTATTTCGTGACTGGAACAGAATGCTTATGCATCTCCAAAGGCTGTCTTAAAAACTCTATTTTGTCTCTACTTTGACACTTAGAAATTTTTACTCCAAACTTTACTACAAGGAGTCCAACATCATCCGATGTGAAATAAATCCGATCAGTGGAATTTCCGTTTTTCCAATCGGAGCTATATATTGATCCACCAAACGGTTTTTTATCCTATATTACTTACTTAGGTGGCCGTGACAACCCGTGGTCGAGTTACAGCATTTACCCTATCGGTGTTCAAAAATGCGTAAAGGAAAATATCTGTTCGATTGGGTGATAAATTATATTTGAACCGTTTGGATAGTTTAAAATTTGAAGTGTTTAAAAAATAAATATCAGGCCACCGTGCTCCAAATTTTTGAAAATTTTTATGTGTGTATTCTGGAGTATAACTTATAATTATAACTAAATTATTATGTATTAAGATGATATATGTATGTATCTTTAAGATTATATATGTATTCTTAAGAGTCCGAACAGAGTCAAATATCGCTACGATCGGCGATATCTTCAAAACAATAGAATGCATACAAATTAACGAAGCCGACCAAAATGAAATCGCTGGGGAAAGGTCGCGACGATATATCGCCAGAATAGAATCTATTCTATTTTTTCTCTGGCGACCAACGATTTTCTCTCTGAGTGCAATTCGTGCTGCCATATTTTTGCTCATAATTGGCTCTGTTAAGTGTTATGTTGTTATTTATTTAATATGTTCAGACCAGCCGCGTACCGTGGGGGGGCGGGGGGGGGTGTGCGGTCCGCCCCGGGCGGCAATATTTTAGGGGCGGCACTGAAGCTAAATAAAGCCTTTTACAAAATAAATATGTGTACAATATCATTTTAAGGTGTACAAACAAAAGAAAGAACTAAACTTAATGAATACATTTGGCCACCACTGTAAATGTAACTATATTTATGACCTTCGTATTGAGCACAACCAAAATATAAAATCGTTTTTCGAGTCTCGAAATTAGTTGCCAAAGAAATAAAAAAAGACATAATATTTAGGCATGTGCGAGTAGTTGAATTTTCGAGTAACTCGGCTGCGACTTGAAACTCGCATTGAATAACTGATGTTTTCGAGTAACTCAAAGTTTTTTGAGTTTTTAAGTGCTTTAACTTATCAGTGGAAATGCCCAGTAGAAAAATGGTTTAACAGAATAACGTTTTTCAACTAAGGTATATTTGGTAAAATTGAGTGTGGGAGGAAGGCGGCAAATTTTTCGTTGGATTATGGCGAATTGTAAGTTCAGAGTGCATATTAAGAAATAAGACTTATGCGTATAATTTTAAGTCGTATCTATTATAATTTTTTGTGATTTTTGAAGGGATTTCACTGTTTTAATAAAATCAGTTTGGAGAGGAGTTAGGCGTGGTGTATACTGATTTGGGTCATTTTCTAATTCAATTATTAAATTTGAAGAACTGATTTTGAGGAATGACCACAAGGTTTCAGCAGCTTCATGTTCAAGGAAGAGTTTCTCGTTGAGAGAAAGATACTTCAGAATATTGTTTCTATTGCGCTCAAAGAAACTGATTCTTCAAAAAGTTTGTTTATTTGAATGTTTTAAAATGTGTATAAGTTCAATAAAAATAAGAAATAATTGTAAAAATTACAAATATATTTTTCAGAAAAAAATTTCGCAAAAAAAATTTTTTTATTGTTTTAATCACATATACTGCAAATAGAATTTTTTTTAAAAATCATTAAAAAATTCATGGCGCTTTTAATTTTATATGTTTTGTGCACCACTTTATATATCATAAATAAATTTTATTTTCAACTGTAGGGTATAAGTGTAGGGTGCATGCAATGACAAAATTTTATTATGCCAGGTTACTCCTTAAAAAATACTTGTTCAGGTGTCAATATATCAGATTTATATTTTAGTAAATATAGAAATCTCCTGTGATATAACAAAACCAAGTAACTTTTTTTTTGAGAATTGTGAGAAATTTTTTTGTTTTGCCTTATAGGATATAATCTTTCCGTATATAAGATTTTTAACAATTTTTTCAAATTATTGAAGAGTTAAGAGTCGAAATTTTTGAAACTTGTGCTAGCCAAATTATTTTGCATTGCAGTTTTTTAACAATCAAGTCGAACTTAAGATACTGAGAAAATGTTTGTAGAATTTTTTTACATTTCATATAAACAAGATTTTTGAGTTTTCACAAAACCAAGCAACTATGAAGTTACTTGAAAGCAAACAAAACATTTTTATGTATTTTAGAACACTATTCTTTCCTGTTTTTTCAAAATCAAGTAACTTTAAAGTTGCTTGGTTTTGTTGTATAATATCAATTAAAACACAATTGTTTAGAAAATAAGTTGAACATTTGTTACAATTTTAATTTGCAACTTGTTTAGGGTAAATGGAAAAAAGAATTCACAAGTATCTTATTAAGTAAATTATTTATAAATCTATTCATTAAACTCAATAAAAAATCTTTTGTTACTATTTTTAACAAAATTAATAGAACATATAAATAAATTCATGAATAATGGTGGTGGTGGCTTGTAAAAACAATAGAAAGATCCTTACAATCTGCACATTCCTTAAAATCTTCCCAAAAATTAATTTTTGTGCTATCATGTATTAAAGGAATTAATTTATCTTTAATATCCTTCTTTTTAGATGGGTTTTTTACGATTTCCTTTAATTGTATTTGAATATTTCAGAAGATCTTTTTGATGAACTAATGTGCATTCATAAAGCTTTGCATCGGTTTCGAAGGAAGTTTTATAAAAAATTACAATAATCCTTTTCGAATTCTTCTGAAAATTTTGCATAACATTTTTTTCGGCAATTGCTGTATGCTGGATGCAATAATCTTTTCTTTGTAGCACGATTGAAAACGAATGTTTGAGAATCCTTTGTAGTACGATTGCAAAAGATTGTTTGAGAATCTTCAGATCGAGAATCCATGAAATGATTGTCCATGAGCTTCTCTTCGTCACTTTTTTTCATTTTGTGGATCAAAATCAGGATCATAGTACGACGATGCAGGACTAAAATCAATTTTACTTTCTCCATTATTATCGCAAAAATCACTGGAGAGTATACTTATATTTTTGTAATAATTTCCAAAAAAAAATTCAAGGAACTTATCAAGATACTTGGTTTTGATAGATAATTACTTATAAACTTTCAATTAAATGGAAATTTTTTTCAAGTGACGACATTGTACCCTGTTTTTTTATTATATTCGATACGTTTGAAGAAGAAGATGTGACTAAGAAAAAATTTTCAATAAATTTTGGAAATAATTTTTCGATTGCGATATTTTTAAGTGAATTTTTTCGCATAAAATTTTACTTCGTTTAAGTAAAGTACTGAAAAGTACTGAAGTTACTTGGTTTTGTTGTAATCCATTTTAATCTAATCAAAGCATTTCAAGTTACTTGTTTTATTTCTGTTTTAATATTAGTGTTTAGAAATGAGATAGGCAAAAATGGATTGAAGTTGCTCGTAGACCTTTTGCTCTAGGTTTTAAAACTTGATAGAACAACAAAACCAAGTAACTTAACTTAATTTAATTTATTAGTAACCGTATGTTAATGCTTACTGAAGCTAATCAAATCAAAACGCGTGCCACCAATACAAAGGGCAGTTCAAGCGACGGTTTACACTGTGCGATAATTTAAGGGGACGTGACACCTTCAAAAATTTTTTAATTTAGTGTTTTAAAATGCGTATAAGTTGAATAAAAAGTAAGATAAACAGCCCTAATCTTTAGAGCCCGCACAGAATCAAATATCGTAACGACCGGCGATCCTCTCTGGTCGCCAGCCAAAATGAAGCGATTGCGATTGACGATTCAGGGTTGCCGTGGAATGAATTCTGGCAGCAAATAACACCCAAGTCTTATCTTTTTTATTGTATTTTTATAATCGGGCGACTTTAAAGTATATAAAAAATCTAACTTCTTCAATTCTTCTTTTAATTTTTCGTTGATGCCCATTTTGCAAAAAATGCACTTTGTATTTTGGTTCGAATTGACATCAATACAACACAAACACAAATAAAGATACGTCTGAAACAGTGGCGTACCGAGAGTCTAAGCCGCCCGGTGCGGATTCCAAATTTGCCGCCCCTCTCATCTTTTATATTAATTTTTTTCATCTTTTATATTAAAAAAAAAAAATTTTTTATATTAATTTACGGTTTTGTATGCATAGTTTTCACTTTAGAATGTGATCTTTCATTGTTCTCAATTATATAAAAAAAAATTTCTAATATACATATCATCAACCTATTTCTAATACGACGCAAGTTTGAAAAAATGGAGCAAAACGCGCGCATGAGTCTATTTTTTCATGATGTTAGCTTTTTTTTAAATTTATAAATTTATATTTATAAATTGCTGAAAATTATAAAATTTTAGAATAATTTTTACTTAATGTGTATTCTAAACGTGTCCAATTTTATACTAACTATGTTAAAAGAAAATCAATATTCATATTTTTTCATAATAAAAACCAGGCCGTAATTTTTGACAAGAACGAACTAGTATATATTTTATAATTAAAACTTTATTATGTGTATTTTACTATCATAACTTCATTACAACTTTAATTACAACAAGTTGAAGTTTTAACAATGACGATGCAGTCCCGGGTCTCAGAATAATAGGAATAACCTAATGTTTTTCCATTCTTTTGTTTATTCTTCATACGTTTCTAAAATCCTATTTTCGAAGAATTAGAGGTTATTTAACAAAATTAACTAATGATTGGTGGTCATTTTGCTGCCACAGTTCTAAAAATTATATATTACAATCTCAAAGCATTATATTATATCTTATTTCAAGTTTCGCATACGCAGCAATGTGTCTGTGAAACAAAAACAATATTAAAACTATTTCAAATTTATTATAACATGAAAAGTTTTTCTTAAAATTCAGCGAATGTGAACTCTGATCTTTAAGCCGTACTCGTAAATTGCAATAATATCTTCTACTGCATCTAACACATGCATGCATGTACATTCCTACTGCTACTTATTTAGCTTCATATATTTAAGAATATCATTAAAAACACAAACACTCCCATTTAACTAATCGCAACAATTCATGCATGAACAACATTCAAGGTTTTACAGGTACGTTGAGCCACCAAAGCCCATACGTCCATCCCAATCGACCGGACCACGTTCAACATTCTATCCGCGCAACCCAATAATTACCGTAACGGAACACACACCTACACCATCACCGGATTATCTTAAGCGACAGGTATTCAAAAATCATTCCGGTGCTTGACATTCTTCCAAAGACTCACTTCATTCACATAGCAATCCATTTTCAAGGGTTCCATCGACTCGCAGTTAGATGCACTCAGCAATGGAGGAAGTCTTAGCGGTATCGTTGGAAATGGTAACGGAAGCATTGGCTTCCGTGGTCATATGCTACGTTCGCATACCGACTCTCATATTGATTACACCGGTGTGGATGAGTCGGAAGCGCCCGGCTCTTCATTTTATATAACACGTGATGGTGGCATTGATTATGAAATCATTCTACTAGCAGTATACAATGTATTTAAGCGTGACATTAATGCCGTATCGCAGCGGGTGCTGGAAGCTGGTTTGAATATATGTGAACTTTTGTTAGAGTTGGGCGTCATGAAGTTGGGCGAACATGCACACGAAATATCAATGGGCATCATACGGAAGGCACTGTTGCACTTGGGATGCCCACATGGTTGCAATGACGGTAATTTACGTGTATTTTAACTGAACCATTATTTTATGAAGAAAGTTTTGATTTATTACGACAATTTATCAATAATTTCATAGTTAATCAATATCTTGTGTTTTCTTCTATACTCCATAGGTGTGCGTGGTCCTCTGGCTGACTTTTTGCGTAGTCAATGTCAAAAAATATTGGCTCGTATGCTGCGTCAGGCAAACTCACGTACCAAACGCTACTTACAGCAAATGGTAAAAACTACACAGTTAAATGAGCTGATCGATTTCTTTCATGCTTTTGTTGCTTTTTGTGTTGATCCGAGCTCGTTACTATCTCCGCTGAGTGAGTTACAAAGCGTTCCATATCTTTTATTAATCTTGTTGTTCTAATAGAATTGAGATTTATACATAGTACCAATCCACATAATTGTATGTGTGTGTGTGTATGTATAAATTAATTTAAATATATATATATATAAATAAATATATAACGTTCAAGCAAAACTAGGCAGAGGCGTAGGTGCACCTTTATTATAACTTCCCGTTAGTATCCCAAAATATTGGACTTTTTCTATGAAGAACATAACAAACTGACCGAAATTCTTGCACGACCCCCAATCATCAATATATTTTCCTTTTTAGTCTTCCTCCGCTTTTTAGTAACGCTTTCTATATATTACTCATGTTCATTCATAAAATACAAGAGTCGGTGCTGCCAACATGGTGCACACTTTCATCAATCATTAGCTGCTTGTAAATATTGTTAATTCTGGAATATTTTATTTTTTTCAGTTAGATCGCATGTTCTGTTCAATCCAAGTACCTACATATATTATTTCATGTTCTCTTTTATGTTGACCAACTCCCAACACACAAATCTCGTTCTTTGTACAATTAAATCTATAACAAAAACAAATAGCTCATAAACGTTCGACTGGATTAAAAAATGCTAACACCGATATTGGCGGTGTTGTATCATCATCAGGCGGTCAGGGTGGATACTCCACGAATTTTAGTGGTGGACTCAGCGGTGGACCCGAATCACAAGTTTTTACGGCGGTATTTAAGCTATTGGTGACACGCTTTGTCGAGGCCTCCAAGGAGCTAAAAACGGTGGACAATTCTGGGATATACAGTGATGTCAGGCAGTTGGTGGCATACGTGAAGGGCGCTCATGGTGGACCTTTTCGAAGAGTGGCTTTAAGCGGTATACTGGCGGTGACACCAAGACCGCACAAAAAAGGTCCATCGCTGCAGACAACCAGAGTTATCAGGTTCGTTAAATTCTATATAACATTTATTAAAGTTTTTATGTTACACTTATATAAAAATAAGTCTTATATATAGTGGTTATTATATAACCATTATTGAATAGCTTTTCTTTTTTTATACCCTAAACCTGTAAGGTCAGGGAATATTAATTTTGTGCAAGCGTTTGTAACACCTAGAAATAAGCGAGTCTAGTATAAAAAAGTATATATATTTTTGATCGTGAGTCAATTTAGTCCTGTCCTTCCGTCAATCTGTGTGCTGTTCGTAAACACACACGAACACGCCTATCTCCCATACAGCCCAGATAAAATTGAAATTGCAATATATAGAGTTGTATATAAGCTACAGAAATATAATTTAATATGTATGTATTTTATATCAAAGCTGAGGTATACACCAAAAGTATACAAGGTATATACAAGGCATGTGTCCATGAGCGGAGAACGCTCTTTTTTCATACAAATCTTTTTTTTAATATAAAATACTCACTTACCAAGTTTTATCTTTGTAGCTCATATAAAGGGTGCTTTTTATAGAGGTATAGAACTTTAAGTTGGTAACACTGTTTAAACTGGTGGCCATTTTGTCAGCTGTCAAGTGATTTGTATTTACTCTGGCTTGATATTTCAACATGAATAGACTTACGCCTGAACAATGCTTCCAAATTGTGCAAATTTATTTTGAAAATAATGGTTCTGGTTCGTATCGCGGACTACGTCAATTTTACGGTCAACATAATCGTCCATGGACCGTTTTCGCACCACGCTTTCTCTTAATGATAGTACGCATCCACAGAGACGTCTTACACTGCGTACAGAAGAAGCTATTGCTGCTGTAGAGCGTAACGTAGAGGAAGACCCGCATCAGTTAAAGATTTTGCGGAAAGATCTTGGTTTGCGTGCTTACAAAATCCAACTCGTGCAAGAATTGAAGCCACACGATCACCAAGATTTCCCAACCAAAATTGCCCTTGAAAGAGCTCACTATAGCTTTCCTGAAAAAGCTATATTTAAACTAAGGTGTATAAAAAAATGGCCGTTATCTGCCAACGAACCCGCCCACCACGCCCAAAATGAAAATTTTAAAATATCAAACAAACGTTTTAGAAGCTCATTTTAAAATTTCCGTTTTTTAAATGGAAATAAACGTAAGAGGAATACAATTTTCTCAGTGTAGAAAGTCTAACAAGTAAGAAAACTTTAAAATCGGTCTAGCCCGACTGTGGAACCTCCACCAACCTCCTATAATCTTTAATAATATATTTTTAAATACAAATAAATAACATGTTGTTACTTCAAAATCGATATATTTCTTTAAATATATGGGAGATGTGTGTGTTCTTGGGCGGATAACACGAATTTTTTGTACATACCTTAGTTTTGGCATTACATACTCACATACCAAGTGTAATCTTTGTAGTTTAATAAATTGGGTTGTGTTGTAGGTGGGCGTATTCGTGAACGTTCGTTTTGCCGTCTGTTGTCCGTAAACACAGGCTATGAAGAAGAAGTTGAAATAATTGCATGAAACGTGGAACACATGCTAACATGGACCCAAGGATCTGCAGTAATGAAAATTTTTGAAATCCGCCCACGGACACGCCTATCTCCCATATAACCAAAAAATTTAAATCACTGTATAGAAGGTTTTGTTAAAGCTACAGAAATGAAATTTAATATGTATGTATTTTGTACAAAATCTAAGAGATGCACAAAAAATGGCCATGATCCGCTGACTAACACGCCCACCTCCCATTCAACCCACAATATTGAAAATACCATAATAAAGGTTTAAAAATGGTCTACAGGGATTAAACATGGTATGGGAGGATCTTATTTCAAAATTAAGGTGTGCCCACAAAATGGACGTGACCCGCCCACGAACACGACGACGTCCCTATTTAAAAGTTCATATTTGACCTAGAGAGATAGAACTTGGTATGGGTGCATTTCATATCAAAACTGAGGTGTGCACAAAAAATTAGCGCCATCTGCTCACCGGCACGCCCACCTCCCATACAACCCACTATGGCAAAAACTCTATAAAGAGGTTTATATATGAGCTACGAAGACAAAACTTGGTGTTTTAGATTATTGTGTCAAAAATAAGACGTGTTCACAAAATGGGCGTCATCCGTCTATGAGCACGCCTACCTACCATATAAACCAGATTTGTTAATCCTGTATTAATTCTATAGGTAGATAAAATGCATGGATTTTGATAGGAAGTTATGTCTATTTTTTTTAGTATTTTAATATCTATTTAAATATTATGGGAGGTTTAGGGTATTCCATAGCTATATGAAAGTTTTTCAGAAGATTCCCTTTTTCATTCCCTTTTTCAGGGAAAACTCAGTAATACTTCGCTTATTAAAAACATGTATTTATATTCATGATTGTTTTTTATACTATACTAAAAATCACATCAAATTATTAGCAGAAACTAGCTAAATACTCAATTTACTTCGTTAGTTTTTAATTTTCTTTAGTATTACTTGATTATGAAAACTATACATTATTAAAAAAGCCTCCTTACAGACACATACCGCAAACCGAATCATCGCAAGCTAACCCAATCGATGATAATCGCAGTCAACGTCGTCTTCTTTTGAAAAAACGCAGCACCTCGTCGGCCTGCGCCGTGGTAAAACCTGCCTAAAACAACTTAGAATTATAATAATTGCAATGTTTCATACAGAGTCTTCTTGAAACGGAAACATGTGAGGAGCACTATAAGTCCAGTCAATCTCCGTTGAGTAACTTTCGCCGACGTACAACAGGCGTTCGGCCTACCCTAACGCCACGTCACAGTGAACGTGCTCTACTCTCAGACTCGACTTCCAGCTCAGAACGCAATTCACTAGGTCGGCTAAGCGGATTAGTGCGCTGGTTCCGTGGAACTCCAAAAGAAGCATCCTCCATTGACTTGGAGATTGGCTCGCTAAATCCAGAAATTACTTCAACCTTCATACGTCACGCTTCGTTGAAAATACAGAGAGGTCGATCCAGTGATGGTATTGGCAGGTCCATACAGCGTGCTAAACGACGAGTGGAGAGACGTTTAAATCGTTTCGGTGGCATTGTTAAGGGTAAGAAGAAAGTAGGTGGTACCGAGGAAACGGCAGATTTAAGCCGACGCAGTTCATCAGATATGTGTGAAGGTCCACGAGAGTCAGAGGTAGTAGTTTTGAAGGAACGCAAGTTGATTCCAACTACACCAGTGCGGGAAGGCATGCTACGCTTCTCTTTTTTACTGGAGACATGTGCACCTGGTTCATTTCCGGATCCACAATTGGTGGCAGCAGTTTTAGATTTGGTAAATCATAGAGATTTCACAATAATATGCTCAGTTTTGATTTTACTTTTTTTAAGCCTCAAGCACCACTTGTTACACGCGCTACTTTTCTTTTGGAATGTGCACACTTTGTGCATTTGTGTAATAAAGGTTTGTGGCCGAGTTGGATGAAGCAAAATATTGCTGCCGGATATCGACCATCGGGTGCAAATATAACTCAAACAAAGCAGCAGCTAAACGCGACAGGCACAAGAAGGACGCACATCTTACAGAGAGCAGCTGGAAAAATGTTTCACCAGGTCAGAGTTTAATTTAGAGCAATGATGTTGAAATATATTGTTTTTAACTCAAAGAGTGCAAAAATGCAACTCGTTTCTGAGAATTTTGTGCCAAACGCCCACATTTTATACGTTACACTTTTTTATGCCACAAATATAACCCACAAGTGAAGGTTTATTATCGCGAATATAACCCACAAGTGAAGGTTTGGCAAAGCTGAAAGTTTTGGAAATATTTTTAGATTAATATTGTTACTTAAATAAATTTTTGTTTTTATATGTTTCGTAATCGTATATAAGTTCCGATCTTAATTATTCTTGCGGTTCAAACAATAATTTAACTATCAACATTTTGCATTTTCTAAACTTTTAGAGGTTTCAACTTCGTTATTACTTCTAAGAAACTTGTGAATGCAGGTTCGATATTTTCTCCATCAATTATACTTCGAAGACAGGTGTGAAGGCGAGTTTCAAAGTTTTGTGAGCTTGTAAGGCGTGCTATGATTTAAGCTTTTGCGAAGCAACTAACTGAGGTCTTGAGAGTATAACCTTGCATTAGCCTCTAAAATATTTGTGAGCCTCTCTGAACTTGAAAGCGAAAGTAGTATTCTGCATTTATGATGATTCGAAGGTACTTGTGAAAGCAAGTTACAATTTTTCTGAGAGAGCTTGTATTGCTTGATTTGAGAGAAGAGCTTCCGAAGCATCTTAACGAGGATATTTCTAGAATGATTTGATACGCAAACAATACTTTTATAAGAAAACATTAGAATGGCCCAGCGTGTCTCATGTCTGATCAGAATGCGACGAGGCCAATGTTTGAATCCCAATTAGCTCAATAAGATTTTAGATATAAATAAATGTTGTTTGTTTTCAGTATTCTTTACACATGGAAATATAAAGAAAAAACGAGAAAAACATGAATGCATAAAAATATGGTTGCGAGAAACTGTTCAATTCAGTTGTGA
Source organism: Tetanocera ferruginea (assembly GCA_958299015.1). Lineage (NCBI taxonomy): Eukaryota > Metazoa > Arthropoda > Insecta > Diptera > Sciomyzidae > Tetanocera > Tetanocera ferruginea. The sequence goes on from OY282642.1 coordinate 75,163,704, forward strand.
GAGAAGAAGTGGGAACAAGTTCTTTTTAGAATGTTTTTAAAAGCATAAGCGAAGCACCTGTAAGCTTCCAAGCAGCTACTGCATTACTTGTGAATAGCGGTGCTGTTAATTTCTGAACGAATGCTTATTAAAGTACTTCATAAAGGTTTTGATGAAATCTTTTCTTAAAACTGGTGTTTAGAAAGGAATCATAAATAAACCTCTATTGGTCTTGATACTAAAATGAGTTCGTTATAAATTATGATTTTAACGAGGATATAAGTTCAATTCCCACAATGGACTTTTCTTATAATTATTTATATTTTATACAGCAAAATAACACTATATTGATGTATGAATTTCTGTTCGCATTTGATAAAAAAAAAAACAAATTGGCCATTTCAGCCTTTAAAAGGACTTTAACCGAGCTTCTTATGATCAATTATGTTGTGTGTGTTATTAAATGTTTGCACACAATTGACCGAGAACTGTCAAGACCTACATGTTTTATACCGACTCCGAACGGCTTAAGTTCATGTTTTCAAAAAGCTTTACATGGCATTATTAACTCTCTGAGGTTTGCCATTGTCTGCAGAGAGGTGGTGACCGATCAGAAAAATTTTTGAATTTCTTTGGTGGCGAGTGAAATTTCAATTCATATGAAAATTTTCAAAAAATTACTGTTGCAACCTGAATTTGAACCAGGACTTCCCGTACATAAGAGTCGGAAACTCTATCTCTATGCCAAATAGCCTCATGATATACGAGTAAGCAAAATAAATAAATATTGAACGGGTTGTGGCCCGTATCTAGTATATCACAGACACAAACTTTGTCTTTGATATCTAGCATATCACAGACACAAACTATGTCTTTTAATTTTCATCCAAAAAGTATGCACTGAAAATTTATTTCTTTAAGCTTCGAACGAAAATATTTTGGCATACAATTCTATACTTTTTGTGAGGAGATTCAAATAGCATAGCAATTCAGTAGGCTTTTGCCATGCCAAAAAACGTCCCGAAACTAAGAAAAGTAGCTTAAACAGGAGCAAAGCGCGTTCGTGGACATAAATAGAGAATTAGAGCTCTTAAGAATGCAGCCGCAGATGGGTCTGCAGCTAGGGATGAAGGTATTGTAATTACAACATCGGCTGTGTTCCAAAATGCATTTTTAGGAAGCATCAGTGTTTTTCTGTGGATTGGTGCATAATAGATTCACTAAAACTGAGCAACAAAAGCGTGCTTAATAAAAGCAATCCAGTTAGGCAGTTTTGGTGAATCTGCAAAGAACCAATCCCTAGAAAACACACACTGATACTTTGTAAAAATGCATTTTGGAACTCAGCCATCATATCAACAAAATTAAAAAAAGCTAACCAAGTTGATACACACAACAATCAATGTTCGCTGCTTTACGAGGCACTCACTCAACATGATCAACATACAACTATTATTATCAGGAAGCAAAAGGCAATAATCAACAAGATTTGCCTCTGCTTTTGGAGGTTCCGTCAACTAGTACTATGCAAATGCAATCTAGCATTCAAAAAGTGACACAGTTGAGATGACATTCGAAACCAAATAAAACACCAAATAAACGCGATGTAAACAGGGACCGAAAATAACTGTTATTTTATAATTTTCAATTGAAAAAGACACAATGAAAAAATTGTCGAAGGAATTTTTCAAATATACCATTATGATACAAATGTCCTCAGCCTCACGAATATTCAATGCCTTTAAAATGTTCAACTGATTCTTTAAAAGTTAACTGTTATTTTTTGCCTTTTTTTTCGAACTTTTATTTTATCATTGTATTTAAAGGTTACTTTTATTTTATCAGCCAAAAATAGCAGTTAATTGAAGTTACTTTTGACTTTTATTTTATCGGTCAAAAATAGCAGTTATTTTGTGACTTTAATTTTTTCGGTCAAAAATATCAAGCAATTTGTGTTTTTTTAAAGGCCGCTTGACAGATTGAACTGTTGACACCATGTCTCACCGATGAATTGAAAATAATGGTATCATTAGTTTTTTAGTCGGTAAAACTACCTTTGGGAAAATATAAATTGCTGATATTTTTGAGTGAAAAACTCAGCGGCAGAAAATAAATGTTATTTTTTACCAATAAAATAAAAGTCAAAAGTAACTGTTATTTTTGCCCAAAATAAATATAAGGCACAAAATAACTTTTATTTTTGTCGGAAAAAATAATAGTTAAAAAATAACAGTTAATATGTGACTTTTTCGATAAAAACCATAATCGGTTAGGTCCCTGGATATAAATAATGAATCAACAGATTATTATTCCATTTCGTATTGATTGAATTTTTTTCGGATACTTTCGCTCTCTATTTCACACTAAAATCTCTCTTATTTCTTACTGTTTACGAAGTTTCACTTCTACCACGTGTACGTTGCTACACTCGAGTTTTTTGTATGTGGCATATCATGTTCTTACAATAAGCCCTTAAATTATTTGTTTTTTGTTTTCGATAATATTAAATAAATGGCAAAGTACAGCTACACCAAAATTTTTTATGAAATTACAGCAATTAAATAAATTTGTTTGTAGAGAGGAAAAATCTACCACTAATTGTCTTAATATGCCACTCTTTCTGGGCACATTCTAATACTATTTAAAATATTCAAGTGACAGCACTGGCTGATACAGGAAAGCCACAATATTTAGTTAGTAAAAAAACCAGTTAGTAAAAATACATCAGTAACCAAGCAATCTTAATTGAAAGAACTGTCACTCCCATTGAAGTAATATGATTCAATTAAGATAGTTTCAGTAACATTCAATAACCCTATTGTTGCTATTGCTTAATTCAACACAATTAATTTCAACACAAATATTTTTGGAGTTTTCCTCAACAAAATAATACGATAAAATCTGAATAAACGCACAAAGATGTTTTCTATTCAACAAAATTCAATTTAAATTTTAGGCCCAGCAATTATATTACATAATTAAATTAATTAGCTACTATAAATAATAATTTCAAAATCGACCAGTGTATAAAACTAAGCATAACTATGCTCATCCTTGCAATTTTCCTTTGTTTTATATTATTTAATTTTTCATAAAAACAGTACAAATTCAGAATACATAACAAAATAACAAACATTTATAGAGTTGTTCATAAACCTAGTGAAGCAAAACCTTTTAAATACAGTTGTGTTATAAATAATACAGACCGGGTTGTCACCCAAGTTATGTGTCATGCGAATTTTAAGATTTAAAAGAAGATGAAGAAACTCTGAAACAACATAAAATAAAAAAAAAAACAAAAAATTAAAAAAAATTCCGACGAGGATGGGATTCGAACCCACGCGTGCAGAGCACATTGGATTAGCAGTCCAACGCCTTAACCACTCGGCCACCTCGTCATGTTTCTCGCCGTGACAAAACGATTATATAACCAAATTTGTACAAAAGCAATGCATTAGCAAGCAAACACTTATCACACAAAGTTTGCATTCACTTAAAAAAAATTCATCCACTTAATATAAAAACAATTTCAAGCTAATCAAACAACTAGCACAATCGTTTTATAATCATTGTTTTTATTTGTGCTTTTTGAGTTTTTTTTTTTTTATTTTGCGTTTCGATATAAGCGTACATTTGGCGATTTCTCCACTGAAAATTATTTACAATAAAATTATATTATTATCATTATTATTTGTCTATCTATCTATGTTATTATTACGCAAGCGTGTTTTTTGTGATGACTATAAATTGTTTACCGTAGATGAGATTGTCATAAAAATCGTATCAAACGAAAGGTCTTGCTCTGAAGATATGCAATAGGGTCTTCTTTTTTCTTAAATGTGCTCTGTTTTTCTTTTAAATTTCAAACAAATTTATTCCATAGAGAAAGTATGTTTTAATCACATGCCTAAAAATATGTGAGATATTTTGTCCTCTTATCGACTAACAGCTTCGGTACTGTGTTTCTGACATATGTATGTATGTCTATGTATGTTTTAAAATATTGAATATCGAATTAATACTGATTTTTTTTTTAATATTCCATTTATTGTAGCGAGGAGGGCATAGGGGTCTATCATGGCCCGGGGGCCACTCGCAGAGGGGCGCCAAATCATTCTCAAGAAAAACAAAATTTTGTAAAACAATTTGTTTTTAACATAATTGATTCAATAATTAATGTCAGGTCACATATCTGGGGTTCAATAAAGAATTAGAGAAATTAAATTTAGTAGCAGTTACAGCAGCTCAGCAAGATCCAATCATTGTTACATATTTTGAAATAATTGATAACATACATCCCTTTTTCTCACGTTCAACATTACGATGGGAATTGTAAAAAAAATGCTTTTAAAAAAAACTGTTAAACGTGAATCTTGAAGAATACGTAGAACTATTAGCAGATGAAAATACTGGCACAAGTGGTACCAGAAATGAAGCTGCAATCTTATTGCAAAATATACCGAATTTAAATGTCATAACTTTAGTCCATTTCTGTCATGAACTCTTTAAGAGAATTGATAGTGTGTAGCTCTGATTCAATTCTCTGTAGAATTGAAGTTTAGAGATGCGTTTCATGATATCAAATAATTGGCGCCCGAACTTGCAGAAATTCGTAATGAGATTTTTGAAAAAGTTTTCGAAAAGGCTAAGAATCTTTGTAAAAACTGGGGAATCGAAACAACAATCCGTATAAAATGTTGCCGACAAATGCCCGGAGAATTGACTCGAGATGTTGGCCTTTCTGCAGTTAGCGAAAAATCTCGCGTTATGAAAAGCGTTAGAATACCAGTTTTCCAAAAGCTAATATCTGTCTTATCTTAACTTATATATAACAATCTTATCTTATAACAATAAAATTAAAGTAAAGACTTTAGATTCGGTCCTTAAAGCACTTTACTTCCTTGAATATACTAAACTATTAGCTCTTTGCTATTGCAGTGGGCCGAAATGCTTGGCGCACGTCTTGAGGAATTGCTCTTTGCCGAACGTATGAATTTCGAAGCTATCAATGCCAGTCTAGGTGATCCTGAACGCCAACGCGAATTACTGCAACAGGACGAAGAAGAAGATTTCCTGGACGAAACTTCAGTTAATCCACACGGCAATGATTGTCCACATGCGCTCAAATTGATAGCATGCGTTCTACTCTTCGAAATCACAGCGTTCTTGAGGGACACATACCAAACATTACCAAAGACCTCAAAATTGTTACACAAAGAGAAACCAGCACCATGGGAAAAAGTATACCGTGAAGCAAATCGTCGATGGTCTATGGCACTCAGCTCTATGGGTCATTCTCAGACATCAGCTCAAAGTCTACAGTCCATAGCAGCTGGTAATGAAGGTGGAGGTGAGTAGATAACTGCAGATCTGGAAATAAGGATTTTTCATATGCGTTATTTTTTCAGGAGCACAAACGGAACGAAAAATATCCTTTGTATTGCACGAACCCGATAATGAATCTGAGAATAGCAGTAATACAACACTGACGCTGCAAGGAGAGGATGGTATGTGTAAAAGAGAGTTATAATTGTTATGAGGGAAAGTTCGTAACTTACTTATAAGATAGTTTTTTTTATATATTTCAACACATTCGGAATTAATTTATAATGGTTATCCAAATTGTTTTTAGGTCAACGACGACCCGTTGCTGCTGTAAGACCATTCCTACTACGTCGTGGTACAGCAACTGCCACAGGAGGCTCTTTTAAACGTAGATCTCTTAAGTTACGTCGGGGTACCAAGGACGGCAAAGATCTGGAAACCGATTGTAAAGAACCATTATTTTAGAAAATTACACATTAGATGTACACTTTCTATTAACATTCTAAATTATTCTATAGTTAAACGAGTGGATTCCATACAGTCTAGACGCAAGGTTTCGTCACTTTCCGATCGCAGTGACACATCAGAGCAGGGCATCGCAAGTGGTGGTGAAGAATCACCTGGAATACTTAGTGATGATCAGCAGCCGGATTCACCAACGGATTCTAACGAAACAGACGACACTGCCAAGAACATGCCTTGGATGAAGGCAGTGATTGAACTGATGAACAGCTACAACTTCTACTGTACACACAAGGGCTTCTGTCATCCATACTGTTACAAGAGACACATGCGCGCTTGTTCTAGACTTGTAAAGGCAACAAGAAAAGTAAGTTGCTAGTTATAAACAATATTTCTAAATATAAACGTTCGTATCAGACGTGAAGCAACAAGAAAGAAAGAGAACAAAAAAAATTATAGTTAAAGATAGACACCGGCTGAGATCGTAAGAACAAGACTTGTAATAACCGGTTATGAAAGTTGAATGTTCGCCTCTTAAGCTCAGTGGTAGAGCACTGGTCTCGTAAACCAGGGGTCGTGAGTTCAAACCTCACAGGAGGCATAACGTTCATAAGATATTTTTTTAATAGCATTTTTTGTTATTTTCAGGTCTACGGTGAAGAGTTTGGTTTCACTTTCGAAGCTGATCATCCAATTATCGAGGGTAACATCACAATAAAAGCAAATCAACCACGACAACGCTCGGGTCGTAAAATTTCTGAACAGAGTTCAACCCAAACATCACCTTCGAAACGAAAAGATAGTCTATCAAAGAAGGATCGGTAAGATTTGACTATAAATTATATGGCTGTAAAATTATGCTTTTAAGTTGAAGTGAATCTTATGTCAATCAACATTTCACTCTATAACTCAATTGCGAAAGGTATAAAGGTTAATATTGCCTATACTCCAAGCATTTGGATTTTTGGAAGGTAGATTGAGTTAAAAAAAATTCATTTTTGCACAGCATTCGTTAATTTTTCATGTTCTCAAGTCAATTAATAATAAATCTCTTCAAAAATATCACATATTATTAAAGACCATGTAACTTAATCGAAATAAACTGAAGTTTCTCGAAAGCATTTCTTTACACATTTTTCCAGCATGGGAGAGAAGAGAACAAGCAAGCTGTCACTTTTTTCGCTCTCTATTACTCTAACTTAACTTGAAAAATTTCATCCTGCACGAAACTCGAGCTGCAAACAGTTGATTTTCAAAGTGATAAAAATAAATTGTTGCATTGTGTTGCAAATGTGTACAATTTGTGTGCAAATTTTCTCATTTTGACATATAATCAAATCACTCTCTATTAGTCAAACTTTACTTGAAGTACGTACGGAAACAGACCTTATTTCTGTATATCAATAAATGAAATAAATTCAAATTTTCAAAATTCCCTTTTTGAAGGTGAAAAGAATAAATTTATAAAATAGGCACCTTAATAAATTTAAAATTATTGTTTTAGAAGTTGAAGCTGATGTAGAATTTTGTGGTTTAAAATTTATGAGTTCAGACTTTTTTCTGCAGTAAAAACAGTTTTTGAATGGGCGTGGCAACAAAATTAAGCCTCGCAAAATGAAACAAAATTCAAATCCCAGACCTAGCAGGCAACAAATGCGGGGGGTGGTGATTTCCCGTCAGGATGCAAGCAAAAAATGTTATGGATGGGTCTGGTCCCAAACGTGCCACTAGGGAGTTAGGAGAGAAAAACAAAAACATCATAACGTTTCAATCCATTACTAACATATCTCTACAACAATTACCAAACATAAGAAATGTTTAAAAAGAAAATTAAATATTTTTCAAGTTATCACCAAAGTTTTTTAATTAAGTCACAATTAAAAAAGTTACGAGCACCTAAAGTCATAAAAAAAGGTTTTTTAACGTAGAATTACGTCTTACAGCGCGGTTTGTATGGGGTCGTTTTAACAGATTTTTTTAAGGTCATGCAACTTTTTTGGGTAATACTTAAGGGTATACCTACAGCCTTTAATACTTATCGTTCAAAGATAATATATATACTAAAATATCAGATATATCCTGCGCTGATTTCATATCTAATTTTGAATTTTGTCACTATTATATTAAAGTCACAAAAAAGTAAACTATAAGAAGAAAAATACATGTGTTTATATAAGAATATCAATCATCAGCTGCTTATGCTGTGGCTGCAGCTTTCTTTGTTTTTGTTTCGTTGTTTGTGCTTCTATTGTTTTTGTTTTGCACGAACTGATTGGTTCGTATTGGTAGCATTAGGTATGTTCCCGTACTCTAAAGTTTTAGTCCAATTTACCAGTTTTAGTCCGAGAAGCGTTCCCGTACTCGAAAAAATGGTAAAAGAGAGTGCAATCGAGAGAGTAAAACATTTCCCCTCCTTGTCAAAAGCTGCAAGTTTTAGTCCGAGAAATTTCTTCAGGTAAAAATGGTAAAAGTGTTAAACAGCTTAAAATCTGCTGTTTACAAGTTAGCAAAGAAATTGCGATACATCAAAACTTCTTTCAAACCTTCAAAATATAAACCAGAAACTTTGGAAAATGTGCATAAACTAATATAAATGCTAAACATCAGAATTACTTTCAATATTATTAAAAATCTCAAGCATTTCGTTTGCACTGCCGATGTTCCATATCAAGCCAACGCTGGACAAACATTCTTATTTGACAGTTTTACAATTTTGGTCCGAAAAGCGTTCCCGTACTTTTTTGTGTTTTTCTCTATTTTCGAGAGATTTTTTCTTACTCACAGACTTTTGACAGTTTTACCATTTTTAGTCCAAAAAGTACGGGAACAGACCTATTGTAAGCATTGGTTCGCATTGGGTTTATGTATGCACTACTGTTTTAGTTTACTAAGTGCTCTATTTTGACACCAGAGGTCATGAACCTCTTTTCAACTCAGTCGATGAACTCAAACGTAAAATTTAACGAAATGGGTCTATACTCCAATTAGATTGAACTCTATGAAAAAAAACGAGTTGGATTATATTTCGTTTTTTTCTTTTACCCAATAGATGGCGTAAAATTTTAATTTTTGTTTTTAATGCAAATTAATTTGGATCCCACATCCCACTAGCACTAGCGAGTGCAGTTCGCAAACTATACATCGAACAGAGACGAAAGTGTAGCTCGCAAACTAAATAACGGACAGAGACGAGAGGAAAGCACATGTGCTCAGCGTGAAATATAGTTACCATATGATTTTTTAAAAATCGGGGTCTAAATTTTAATTTGAAAATAGTAGTTTAACTGACTATAGCTCACAAACTATATATCGGGTAGAGACGAAAGTGGCACCAATGGAAGTGCATTTGCTTCGCTTTCTTCTCAACTAATTCAATGAACTCAACCTGTCAAATTTAACGAAGTGATCGAAAAAATTTAATATTTTGCTTGCTCATTTTATCATGCTTACTTTTAACGTTTTCTTTGTTTTGGTCTCGATAAGAAGTCCATAATTGAGTGTTGTTAATTTATTTATTAATTTTTGGAAGATCCATAAAAAATACGTGCAAAATCGACAAAACAATTGGACCGAATAGACAAAGAAGAAGAGGTTACAACTTAAACGGAATTCTACGTTTATACTTACGATACTATCGAAACTGGTTTTTTTTTTTTTTGTAATTTAACTTGTCCGATAGGTCTAGGGCACCCTGTATAAATGGGTGTATAAACTGTATATTAACAGCACAATTTGGCGGAAAAGAGTCAATTTGTTAAAGGAAAATATTACAAATATTTGGGGGTGTCATGAAATCTAATAACTGTCGGAATTGATTTTTAAAATGAGATGAAATTTACTTTGGTGTCGTGAATTTCAACTTTATTGGTTCGGAATTGGGTCGGAATAAATGTCCAATTCGAACATAAAACCAATTATGTCGGAATTCATGATACCAAAGTAAGATTTTTATCGTTTTAAAAATCAATTCTTACCGCTATTGAATTTCATAACACCCCCCATTAACACTGATTATTTTCAGCATTAGTGATGATCCTGATATCGAAATGGCCGAGAGGTTGGCCAAAGCTTTTCATCAGGAAAAAGAAAAGAAGGAGCCAGAAGAACCACCCATTTTGAAATTCATACGAAATCATGTGCGTAATCTTTTTCACTTCCCAATGGCAACGCTGCTCAAAGGCGCTGTCATTCTAACAGAAGATCTTGTAGCCGAAGCAATGCCAACAGCTTGGGAACTGCTTTTGGAATCTAATCAAGAAACGTCAGCAGCTTGTGCTTCGCTATTTTTAATGGGTTCGGTTAAAATACAAAATTTTGCTTTCGATATAATGCAAAGAGCACTCAAAAACAAAGATCCAGATATACGCATTGGAGCAATACAAAGGTAGCTCTACTTTCTTAAAATGTGAAAAGTTTTCTTTTTTATATAAAATTTCGTTCTAGATTTCTTGTGCTATGGAAGACACGTTTTCAAGTTTGGCCTCGCATGGAAGACGGTGCTCACGATGTCACTTTTAAGGTGCCTCCCGGCGGTATTGAATTTACTTTGCCATCACCGAAAATCGGCATAGAGAGTTTGCCAGTTGTGGATCCACCTTGGTCACCGGTACAGCAAACCAAAGACATGGATGTTACTCTGAGCCAAGATCGTCATGTAAGTTATTTTCTTACAAAAGAAACAATCGTTTATTTAAATTTTTGTAGCGTTCTCTGGTTACCGCTACCAAAAGTCGCAAAATGCAGCAAACAGAAGCTATACGCAATGCTTTACGACAACAACGCGACAAACAACGTGCTGAGCGTCACAGCTTTTTAATAACCACGATTCCTATAAATCAACAAGCCTCACATGAGCCCGGCATGGACCATGCTCCGGGTGAAGATCACATCGAGGGAGAAGAAGAACTAGAAGGTGCTCGTATGGCTCCACATCTGCATGCTGCACACTCGCTATTTCCTTCCGTTCTCTGTTCATCGGTGATGCAGATTGTTGCATGCCTAGATGACGGTGCAATAGGTTCGGATGGCAACTCCGTCTACGAAGTAGCCTATCAGGTCATCTGGGTCTGCCTAGTTGAGGAATCGGCGCTATTTTTACGATACGTCCTTGAGCGATTGACACGTGATCGTCAGGATCAAATGTTTAAATTGCTCAGGCATTTGATAAGATTTGTGCCACGCCTGCCACAGCAGGCAGCTTTTGCACTTTATAATTCCATCATAGGCTATATAATGTTTTATGTACGTTCTTCCAATGAACTAAAGCAAGAGGTATGTTTAGAAACAAACTTTATCACTGAAATTTTAAGAATTTTTTATTTTATCGTTGCTAAGCGGTTTTGCTGATATTTACAACGCTCATGATCAATATTAATTTAAACGAAATTTATGTAGTAATAGGCGCACTGGTGTGCAATTTTGAAAATTATTTTGCAAATTTCTGGTAATTTTAATACCCTACAGACCTAGAAATAATAGAGTCATGTATAGAAAAGTATATATATTCTTGGTCAACATCACCTCGTGAGTCGATTTATCGACCGTCCGTCTGCGCGTTGTCCGTAAACACAAGACATGAAGGAGTTGAGATAACTGCATTAAACTTGGTTCTTATTTACTTACTTACTTAGGTGGCCATGACAACCCATTGTCAGTTTACGGCAGACTTCATCAGCTCTCGCCAGGCGTTTCTGCTTTGCGCGCGCCGTCTTCAATCTCTTTTACCAAGCACGGTAAGGGCTTCTTCGGCCTGGTCAATCCATCGGAGGCATACCCTCGTCAACCCTCGGCTTTCGCCTCAAACACCTTTTTCGATGGAGCTTCTTCATCCATACGAAAGATATGACCCAGCCAACGTAGTCGCTGAATTGTTATACACTAGACTAAGTCAATGTCGTCGTAGAGCTTGTAGAGTTCGTGGTTCATTCGAATGCGATAGTCGTCGCCAACTCGCACAGGACAAAAGATTTTGCAAAGAAGTTTCCTCTCGAACACCCCAAGAGCGGCTGCATCTGTTTGAGATACCACCCATGCCTCAGCGTCATAGAGAAACACAGGTATGATGAGCGTCTTGTAGAGTGTTAGTTTTGTCGATGGAGAGAGGGCTGTGGAACCTAATTGCTTACTTAGCCTGTAGTAGCACCTATTAGCAATTTTTATTCTTCGCTTAATCTCCAAGCTGACATTGTTGTAGCTGTTTACGGCGATGCCAAGGTATATAAACTCATTGACAACTTCAAAGTTATAATTGCCTGCTGCAACATGAGAGCCTAGACGCCGCGCTTCCCTATTTGCAGACAGCATATACTTTGTTTTGCCCTCGTTCACCCTCAAACCCACTTTGTCTGATTACAGCCTGAACAGATTGACCGGCGTCAGCGGCTAGCGTCAACAAAATTGAAGAAAATGTATGAAATCAAGGTAAAACGCTTGCCGCTCGCCGTCGGCCGCCGAAATAGAATCTATCTCTATTTTCAGTTCGCCGCTCACATTGCGCTCTCTTCTGAGCAAGATTACTGGTGGCGAATTAATTGGAACAGTCAAAATGATGCCAAGTTTTTATGGAAAAACATATATTTTTGACATTCCTTTGTGTCTACTTTTATTTGAATACATTTAAAAATTATAATTTGATATAATTTGATAAAATGGAAAATTGTAATTTTGAGTAGCAACTAATTTTGAAAATGAAGCAAAATCAATGCTTATTCGATTTGTGCTCACGCCATTATAAAAATAAACTGATAACGGACAAATACATATGTGAAACTGTATGCGAAAGGAAGAACGTTGGCAGACGGCAGCGTTTTCATTTCGAGCGGACGCTGCGGCAGAGAGCGCCGCTAGCCGCTGACGCCGGTCAATCTGTTCAGGCTATTACTTTTCGATAGCGGCGAAAGCAGCAGTTACATCTCTCTTGGCAGCTCAGCATTCGCAAGGAGCGATACCTTTGTAGAATATGGTTCCATTGCGATGTACTCCTACCTTTTGTAGGATCCCCTCTGTAGGGTCGCCTTGTCTGAAATTTCGTTCGGTATTAAAGGTTTCGGAGAGGTCATTTCCTACCTTGACGGAGCTGCATGTATTGCTCAACGTCATATTGCAGAACCTTATCAACTTTGCAGGTATACCGAACTCAGACATGGTTGCGTACAGGCAATCCCGAATCGATACCTCGGTATTTGGCGCAGATTGTGACTGACAAGCACACTGAGTTTCCAATCATCGGACATGCTTTCCGCCAGCCAAATTTTGCTAATGAGTAATGCATGCACCTTATCAATTCAGCCGCCGGTTTTAAACAATTCAGCAGCCAGGCTGTCAGCACCTGCTGCTTTGTTGTTTTTGAGTCCGTTGATAGCAACTTTAACCTCGTCATGACTAGGTGGTGGAATTTCCATTTCATCATCGTGGATTGGTGGTGTCGGACTTCATTCTCTAAGGATGGAATTGTTGGGATTGTCGCTTGATGCTATCGTCCGTTGATAGCAACTTTAACCTCGTCATGGCTAGGTGCTAGAATTTCCACTTCATCATCATGGATTGGTGGTGTCGGACTTCATTCTATAAGGGTGAAATTGTTTGGAAAAATGCTGCCTCCATAATCTTAATGCGCACTGCGTATCTGTAAGCAGATCACCATTTTCATCTCTGTAAGTGGATGCTCCAGACTTGAAACCTTGCGACAATCCTGGTCATTGGTTACGAGGTTGCGGGCGCCGAAAACCAATGACTTCCTCAGCAGCAATGCGCATGGCGTGGGATATATGCGCCCAAAGTCCGCCAGCGGCATAGACGCAAGAGTAAGGTTCATTGAGCTTAACCGAGAGTTAAGCGGAGTAGACCTCGTTTCGACCACGTTTCGCGCAGCGGCGAGTTCGATCAGTCTTAGACCGTTGTTCGAAGTGGTCTCGTAGAGACTGTACTGACCGACAGTGGACCCAAAGATTCCTTCTTTTCCGACCGAAAATCACCGAAATCGACCGAAAATCGCCATTTTCACGTCATGGGCCAGGAATTGATTATACACGTCCTCTAGCCTGGCGTAGAAGGCATCCTTGACTGCATAGTCCTTTTTTCAATCAGGGCGTGCGCGCAAATTGTGGCCGGCCTTTCGTTCACAGGTGTGAACCGAGAAACAAGATGTCGTATTTTCCGTTCTTCTCTGCATGATTGCTGCAGTAGATATCGCAGTATGCTGTTTTTGATCAGCCTTGTCCTTTCCATCGCATCTCCTAGATGGCAGTGTCATTCTTTATTTTTTCGAGGGCACCTTCCCTAAAAAGGGTCCGGACATTCCAGGTGCATATCCGTAAATCATCGTCTGTTTTTCGTTTTGAGGGGTCGTCAACGCACATAGTAGGGGTTCATATCCGAGGCTTGGTTTGGTTTTCATGGGGCAGTAGTAATATGGTGGAGATCCAAACCCTTCGCACTTTCTATTTTTAAGGTCTTGTAGAGACCCCTCAAGTTTAGAGTCTAGAGGAAACAGGGAGAACATGGAGCTTTTGAGGCGAATCCTTGACAGTGCTAGTTTCAGGCTATGTAGTTTTTTGATCAAGACGCAGTGCCTGCCTAACACTACGTCCTTCCACACCCTAGCTGGTCACCTGCTACTTGTCCGGCACCGCAAAAAGCGGCTAACCTCTATATCCAGAGGCCGTCCACTATCCGCAACCTGTGACCCGTCCGTCAGCTTGTAGCTCAGCCCCCCGCAGATTTCCAATAGAATCCACGGTACCGGACGTTTTTAAGATATCGTGTTAACATTTTGTATGCACGCTTTCCTAATAAAACTAAAGCTCAAGTTTAAATATGTCATCAAAAAAGTTTAACTTCACAAATCCCAAAGTTTTTAAGGAATTGGCTTAAATTTTCCAATTAAGTTTTTTCTGCAATATTAAGGGCAAGTACGAAAATATGCCTACCTCCCACCTAATTAAAATAATTTAGGTAGGACAACGTCTGCCGTGTTCACTAGTATTAAATAAATATACATCATTTTACATTTTAAAATTAATTCATTTCTTATTTAGTTGGTAGGTTCTGCACTCTCGGTGCTGTGGATGGTCGTACACAGTGTACATGGAATAATGTTCAAGGATTTAAAGCAAATATTGCGCAAGGAACAATGTGATGCTTCTATACTGCTAACAGCGAATGTGCCGGCAGCGAAGAAAATTGTTGTGCATGGTCCATACGAGGGTGAGTTCAAACCTTTAAGTCGACGAATAGAATCATATTTATTAGCTTTTAAAATCATTAACACAGATGATGGTAATATACCGTCCCAATTCCCAGTCCAGGAAGATACTCTCTTTTGTCAGCTGCTGAAGGAAGCTCTGGACTTTTATCCAGTAGAGGAAAAGAATATAAGTCACTATTGTTTGGTGGATTATAAAAGCAGTACGTTTTGTAGGAGCTGTTGCATTTCGTTTTTTGTAAACTAATTTTATGAATTTTTTTGTTTTAAGACAAAATACTTAATCCAAACTGGTATATTCGCGACTTGTACTTTTTCAAACGCATGCAGTATCCGGAAGTGCGTTTAATACTTATGAAACCAGAAGAGTCTTTTTTGGCCTTACAAAAGCAAGAGCTGTCGAAAAAGTTCGTTGAAATCGGTAAAGTGCATTTGACGTGGGCAATTCTGAAAAATGTGGATATGGTTGTACAACGTGTTGTTTTTCTGCATGAGGAGTTAATGAAACTTCCTTCATTTCCACGCAAGGCTCTCGAAGTTGACTTGGACTTACATCAAAGTGGAGAATATGGAAAGGTAAATAATTGACTGTTTTTTTTTCTAATCTTTGCAAGAATCTTAACTAGTCACTTCTTAAGGCATTGCTGGGCTTGGATGTGTTGCACAAATTTATGTGGGTTCGTTTGATTGCGCGTATGTTCGAGGCTATGGCCGGCAACTTTGCCTATTCAGCAGATATACAGTTGTTCTTGAACGTGCTGTCAGGAGCGGCAATGCTTCATGCTGAGGACTCTTGCATTATGCGTTACGTTATGGCTACGTACATAAATGCAGCATTTAATTTCAAGAATATATTTTCGACAAATGGTTATTTCATGATTATGCCGACACTGTTGCAAGTGTACTCTTTGCATCAGACGAACAAGTTGATTACCACGACCATTGAATATGCAGTCAAACAGTTTTATCTGCTTAATCGTAAGCCGTTTATATTACAGATGTTTGGATCCGTTTCAGCTATCTTGGATACCGATGAGGAGGGCACCTATGGCGAGGCACACAAGGTTTGTTCTGCGGAGTTTATTGCGCAAAATCAATATAAAGTTCCACTTACTTTGCTTTTAGGTTCAATCTAGTTGTCTGTTCAATTTACTTTTGAGCTTAGAAGATCCCTCTCCTGATCCATTGAATATTGCTGAATTGGTTAAAGAACCAAAACCACTGAAGGCAATCGACTTCTGTTATCATGACGAAGATGGCGATGTGACTGTATTGGACTGCATTACTCTCTGTGTCATGGTAGTCTCATATTCAGCAGAAAGCACTCGCGGCTATCAGATGTTGGTATGTTCAATGCTCATTTATATTTTGTGATTTTAATTAAAAATTACTATTAAGTTAATAATTATTTTTTTCGAAAGAAGTATTTCGAGATATGTATCTTTAACAATTAATTTTTTTTTAATAAATTTTAAAATCCACTTTGAGAATTTTAGAAAAACTCGACATATGGTATAACATCCATCGAACTAATAAATTATTTTCTGTTGAGTTGAGCTCATAAGCGTTGTGAAAACTCCATGACAATTGCTTCATTTACTACATGGTCTCTTATAAAAGGAATTTAATGTCGATGTTGTTGTCCACTCCAGTAGAGAAAGCAGAAAAAGTTGTCTATTTCTTGATGGTTCATGACACATGGTTCAAGTGGCGACCGTGACCGCACATGCTACGTGTGTGCATGCGAGTTTTTTTTAACGAGGAGTAAAAGCATTGAAAGCCTCGATGTCAGTGCGAGACTTTAACACGCTAAATATAACCCCAGTCGCACGGTTGGATCATCCAGGAATCACCGTTAGATATTTCGTCTGGAGACCGAGTTGCTGAAACGCTTTCCATTTCTGGGGTGTGTCGCACATGTGATTCACACTGTTTGCCAGTGTTTGCCCCACCAAAAGCTTTCGCTTTCTCATCTCTTTCGGCAAAGAATCGGGGATAGCTGAATAAAACATGCCGAGCCTCTTCAATCTCTTCAGGAGCATTCTTGAAGAACGGGTCATCTTCATGTTTGAAGCGGTGAAGGTATTGTTTGAAACAGCTATGCCCGCTAAGTTGTGTAACGTAGTGGTCCAGCTCGCCATGTTTGCGGCTAACCCATTTTTCTGTATCAGGGATAACAGCAAAAATACATCTCCCCTTTTGTGAGTGTTCCCAGCGACGCTGCCAAGACTCGATGCTCCGTCGTCTCTCATCAGCCTTTGAGAGATTTTCGCCAGCCTGATAGGAGCGCTGGAGTTCGTTCGCCAGTCTACCGGCCGCTATATTGCTGCTATCACTCCGATTGCCTCTGAAACCGTGCGGAACGCATTGGCAGGGTAGTTGATGTCTTGATAGTTGGATCTTGCCCAGGGTAGTTGATGTCTGCGCCATCTCGCAGCTTTCTAAAACAAGACTCCTTGCTGGACTTTGTTGCGCTCTTTTTCAAGCCTCGATGCAGCGTCTTCTACACTCGACAATTTCTTCGTTCCACCAGTAAACTGGCTTCCTGGATGGTACTCGACTCCTGCTTGGCATTGCTGCGTCGCAAGCAGTGCTCAGACGTTGTCTGATATTTGCTGGCATGATTGAAGCTCCGGCGTCCACTTTTTCCTTTCATCTCATAAGAGCCCAAACTTCAGCATTGAAAGCATGTTGCTTCCAACCCTGTGTTTGTGCAGTGACGATTTTTTGCGGGTGACTTACGTGTACACTATGAGGCTGGGAATCGTCTACGCTCCATGTTGTATAACACTCAAGGGAATTGTGTGCAAATGTAATATCTATTGGCGACTGCCTCAAACCGGACTTAAATGTGTGGTGGCCATTATTAAGAAGCTCGACGTCTAGCGTCACAAGATACTCCATCAAGAGGGTTCCCCAACGATTTGTACTCCTTACCCTATCTTGTTGACCACGCATTTTAATCACCAGCAATCAATATGGAAGACTTTCTCCGAGCCTCCCTAGTCTTTTGTGTGCATTCGAGTACATACGAGCCAATGCATTTCAGTAGACCCGGGTTCGAATCACCGTCTGGCAAAGATATTTTTTCAGTAGAAATTTTTCTGATGGGTCGTCACCTAACTGCATACAATGGCACACTTCAGAGAGTAAACAATGCCGTGTAGTTACTTAAGAACATGAACTTAAGCTGTTTGCAGTCGGCATAAAATATCCAGTCCAAGTCCAGTAAATACACACACACAACACAATTATCATAACAAGGTCGTCAAAGTCCTTTCAAGGGCTGAAATGGCCAATTTTTTTTTTTATAACTATACATTAAATGGTCTTGAAAATAAATCCACTATTGAATCTTCAATCTGTTTAGTCGATTACCAGTCAGTGTCGACAAATGAATTATATTTTCAATTACGCTTCATAAGATTCTATTTTCAAAAAAACAAATTTCACCTTTAAGATTAAGATTTCACCATGTAAACTATCGCAATAAAAACTGTCCTAATGTTAAATCTCTTAGAAACTTCATTTTGTTGAATTCTTTTTACAAATTCACTTGAATTAATTTTTACCAAGACTACTCTTTTTTTTTTAGATAATTATTTACGTCCTTAATGCTAAATTTTGATTAAAGACGATAGTAGGTTCATGATAAAAGATGATGTTAAGTTCAAGACTTGACTTCTATAATAGTGCTTGTTAGTTTTCGAACTATAACTGGTATAAGATATAACGAACTATTATTATCTCTACGTCACATTTACAGCAAAATATATAGTACCTTATCAGTGTATCCATGAAAGATTCAGTCCATGAATGCTTTTTTTGGCAATATTGATTGCATCATTATTCTTGAGCTAGTTCGGATTTCAATTTGTCTACAATGGATTGTTTGATGGCCAAAGTTGCTACTCTTTTGTCCATCAATGCAATCGCAGACTGTCGTTTTTTCAGAAAAAGATCTTCCTTACTCCGAGCTTAGTGCGTGCATTTCATATCATCAGTGGATCAAATTTTCTCCCAACGCATGAAATAATTGGCTTAGATGTCTATATTTATAAAAAAACTCATTTATATAGATTATAAAAAATTATCAAAGATATTTACAGATTTTTAACTTGATTCGTTGTTGTATTCCTTTAACAGATTATACTGGAAGCTATACTCCCGTGTTATCTGCAGCAAATACAGTCGCCCAGCTACATTCCGTTGCAGGGAAAATCAGAACGGGATATCATCTTGCAGCTTGCTGTAGCTATACGAACAATGGTGCACAACTGCGAGGGTTTGGCGAAGAGCTACAATGGACCTTATCGCAATAGTCCTGAGCACAAAGGTTCTTCGCAACGCAACTGTAGTCGCGGACCGCCATGCTCACCGGGCCTGGATTTTGAAGAAGAGTCCCACTCAAAGTACGTCAGTGATCCAAGATCTAAGAACATGATGGACTCCGGTGAAGACTCCGAGATGATACGCACTGAGTATCGTAGGCCACGTGATGTGCTTTTATCAGTTGTTGGTGACTTTTTGAGCAAAGCTTCCACACGTTTACAGGAGCTGGCTAAAAAGCTGCCTAGCGACACTAAACCCACAGAAGTACTTGACGTTAAGTGCCACATTCGCCTAGCTGATATTGCACACTCACTACTAAAGGTTTCGCCCTACGACCCTGAATCTATGGCATGCCGAGGTCTGCAACGCTACATGCAGGCCATTCTTCCACGCGCTGAATGGTCCAACGATGCTTTACGCAATGCTTTGGTCACCATTTTGCGTAGAATCGATAAAGTTTTCCTCAAAATATCAAAGAAACCTTCTATACGCCGCAACACT
Organism: Tetanocera ferruginea; assembly: GCA_958299015.1. Classification (NCBI taxonomy): domain Eukaryota; kingdom Metazoa; phylum Arthropoda; class Insecta; order Diptera; family Sciomyzidae; genus Tetanocera; species Tetanocera ferruginea. Next base: position 75,183,505 of record OY282642.1, read on the forward strand.
GACTGGGAAGCTGCTGCTGGATTGCTTAAAGGCATACACGAGACAATAGTGCGTCATCCGTATGTATTGCATTGGCAGCAGTTTAAAACACTCATCAATACGGTGCAAAATCTGATTGTAAATGAACCCGGATCGGCAGCACCGGATGGTGTATCAAGCGCAGGTGCAGCTCTTATGTCTCAGAATCCTCCGGCCTTCTTTTGCTCAACGGTGGTGCGCCTAGTTGCGCTGCAAGTGGTCAGCCCCGTAGACTGTTTCTCGCTTGTTCATATCTGTGGTGGCAGCGCTGAGTTCGCCACACAAGAAAAGGCCGAAGGCTTTCTAATGCATCTGATCATGCCGCTGTGTTTGAAGGTCTGCTCTGGACGTGGAGTTTCGGATATTGGAGAGTTGAAACAGTCCGATGTTTCATTTCTTTTGACTGCTGTACTGAATGCTATGAGTCCACCAGCTGGCCGAACTGGTCAAGCAGTTGCTCAAATAAATCGCGTTGGTGGCGACTTGCGTGCGGGTTCCCTAACGTTTACGGGAAGTCGAGATGCCAAGCGACCAGCTAGAATATCAGGTTCATTGTATCAAGCAGCGTTTTTGGCCTTGCGAATTGTCTGTATTTGCTTTGAGAATCGTTTGTCAACGGAGTGGTCAAGAATAGTGCGGGTAATGCGTGACCTCGGACGTCGCAATGAAGCAGCTCCGGATTTGTGGAGTTTTCTTGAATTTGTGGTGACACATCGGACGCCGCTATATATAGTGCTCATGCCATTTATATTGCACAAGGTAGGTTGAAATCTAAAATTAATATATGTATATTAAAAAAAAAACCGTTTTTTATGAAACAACAGATTGCTCAGCCCCCGATTGGTGATCATGAGCGTCATATGCAGTTTATTATACGTGAGCGATTAAGAGGCACTCCTCCGCAGGGGGGCATCAAGTCAAAAGGTGCACTTCTGCTGGAACTAGCAAGAGAACTAAAGGATCTACGCGATGAGCTGGAGGAGAAACGTTACGGTTGGTTATAGTTTCTAATGAAAAACAAACCCTTTAACATTATTTTTTTCTTTTGTAGATCGTGACAGTTCAGATCACACCAAACGTGACACACCCGCTGCCAGCAGTGGCGCTACGGAAGCACACAAATCCCAACAGCGACCATCCCTCATATCAATATTTACAGGCACGACAACTGGCCAAGCAACTCACTCGCACATTTCAGCAGCGCCCATTGATTCACGCAGCGGTTCTGGCGGCATTTGCACACCCAGCGATACGCTCTCACAACAAACACTGCATCCGCCCAGAGAATCATTGTCCAGCAGTTCCACGACCACACATCGCGATCACACGCATACAAGCGAAAGTCATAGTGGTGAAAATGCTGCAGGTTCAGCACCAACGTTGGCAGGAGGAAATGCTGCTGCCGGCTCCAGTCAGGCAACGAGCTCAGCCAACATTGCTTCAGCCTTGCCGCCTGGATTAGCTGCTCAGCTTTCTCACTCACAATCACTACAACAGGCGCCATTTAAGGCCCAACCACCTAAGCTGCGTTTTGTGTCATCAGTGGAGTTTAGGCACTCATCAGGCGAAACGTCAACTACGCCTCTGTCGCCAGAGAGTCCGGCGGAGGACAGTTCTGGCGAGCATTCCCGTTCACGCCTGCAACGCACAAAAGTTTCAAGTCGCAAGACATTTCGTCTCAAACGCAATCGTCCAACGGTGCACGCAGAAGTTCCCATTGTAGCACCTACCATCTCGCTCGACGAACATCCAAAGCCCTTGAGCGAAATTTCTTGGGATTCTGTATCTCAGACATCATCGACCTCGGGGTATCGTGACAACAACAGTTTACAAACGGGGTTGCTTTCTCCTGACGGTTCACTAGGAGGCATGACTTTGGGCCGTTCACCATCCCAACATTCTCTCTTGATGGTCTTCGAAGGACAGGATGAAGATACGCTCATTTAACAGTCAAAGGATGATCTGACAGACGAATAGATTGATATCGTCGACCTTGCTCCTTGGAAATAATAAAATAAAGGTTAAGTTACGACTAACGTTACAGATGTTTCGCTGTGGAGTAGAACATATTTTCTGTCGCTTTTGATCAAGAGTTTTAAAATCTTAAGGCAATCAGATCAAGATTGGTGGAGATTTTGAGCTCAAGTAGTGTACTGTTCGATGCATTTTCAATATTTTAGTGTTTAATTAGCAGATTTTTTTGGTTTTTCTGGTTACTCATATCAGTAATTTTTATCAGAAATTTGTATCTAGGATGCAGTTTTTGTATCAAATTTCACTTACGAATTAGGTTTTTATTTATATTTGTTTTTAAACTTTGTAGGTAATTTATTTTTTCTAAAAAAATAAACCAAATCTCAGCTCGTTTATATGCTAAAAATGTTAAAATGCACCAAAATACTACACTATTTTTTTCAATTTAAACGGTGGGTCATTAAAGATATGGAACAAAATCAAATGTAGAAAATCGATAAAAATAGCTGTAAAGTGTAACAGCATAACTAAAGTGTTTATGCTGGGAGGGTTTATGATAAGCTTAAGATCTATTTAAATTGTATAATTTCATTATTTAAGAAAACAAACGTTTTTTTATCCGTTCTCAATTCGCATTTGTTAATTGCGCTGCTGGGCGAACAAAATGCCGTATTTTATTCTTTAATGTATACATTCCATGCCAAACCCTTTACTTAAATATGCATTTATATATGCTTACCTATATCTTAATAGGTATATTAATTAATATGATATTTTTAAATCTAACATCAGTTCACTTAGTTGTAATATTTTTATACAAAATGTTTGTATGTGCTCAATGTCCATTTCATATCTTACTATGTTTTATATAGTTATGTAAAAATAATAGTTATATAGAGTAAACGGGATGTGTTAACACATTGATATATATATATACATAATTGGTATATAGATAGAATACACTAAAATTAACTGTTGAATTCTATTGAAATAAGGTATTTATATGAAAAAATGTTTTGTTGTGTAGTAAAATGTACGTTGTTAAAGAATCATTAAAAAATAAATGTTAATGAGTGTTAGAAAACTTACAGAAAAATCTTTTTTGCTGGCCACTTCAAATGCATTATTTTAAAACTAATTGTTACTTAATTTATTGCTTGCTACTTTTACACGGTTTTCCTTAACAAGTTTGCGCCACTCCAGCCACTTGGTAAGATCTGGATGATCGCTATTACCACGCTGCTCCAGTTGCATGTAGTAAGCTTCGCGAAGTATTTTATAGGCTTGTATGCTGTAGTAAGGCTGTTTTGTCACAGGATCAAAGTAGCGTGCAGGTAATCTGATAATATAATAAGAGACAGATATGTTATGTTTACACAGAATAAAATATAACTTTCCAGAAGCATAATAGTTAATTAGTTAATAATATAAAATAACCATACTTTGTGATCGGACAGAGGAAGCCTGAATTGCGTTCTATACGTCTCGGCTTGAAAATAGACTCAAAAACTTTATCGCTTAAATCATTTTCAAATGATATAAATGTACGTTCACATTTTGAAGCGGGGTCATTTGAGTCTCCAGCAATTGTAGCTCCTCTTGTAGGTTTGCGTACCACCGGCATCGTCACAGAGTGAAAACGTATTCTTGCACCGTTGAAAGCTCGTTTGATAGGGCGAGTTTTTTTCTTTTCCAATTCCATTTTTTGGAATTTTTCTATGCATCAAAGATTTAGTTATTCATCTTTTTTTTAAAGTAAACCCCAACCACTTACCCAATGACTTAATATTATCTTCCTCAGTTATTTTAGCTTCTTCCAACAGATCTTCCTGCGTCGGCATGTACTCCTCCACTCTGACAACCTTCTTTTTGCGTTTTCGGGCTTCGTTTAGTTCTTTAAGCCTTGTTTTTGTCTCCTGTGTCTTAAATGCAGTTGAGGCACGTATTGATTTGCGACCCGAATCATGTACAGTAAATTTTGGGCGCGCTCTTTTCTTAATAACTTTTGTAGCTTTCCTTTTGGGAGACGGACCACCGACTTTGTTATCCTTTTTGATTGCCGGTTTTGGTTCCTGTAAAAATTAAATTCCTTAATAATCCTTTTGCCCATTCCACCAACTCATCCTTACCTTATATGCTTTCGTATTGACACCGGTTCGCTTCCTCTTTTTATCAGTCTCTTCTGTATCTGAAATGGGTTCATCTTGTTCATCGATACTGAAATCCGAGTCTACGACATCTTCTTCCTCATCTTTTTGTCTGTGATTAGATATGAACTTGTTCAGGGAATTCTCTTTTATCCACCACCACTCGCAACTTACACATATTCCTTATCTTCATCCTCTTCTTCAAAGCCACCATAGGACGTTTTATAGAACTCATCCTCCTCTTCATCATCCAGTAGTGTTGATATTTTATTACCAGCATTTGCACGACGAGAACGAGTTGCAGCCATTTTGTTTTTTTATTAATTTATTTTAGAAATATAATTTGTTTTAGGGCAATAAACATAAACAATTTAAAGAATTTGAGCAAGCAAATCAAGCGTTAAGTTAAAATTGGTTTGCAACTATGAACAGCATCAAATAGGAACGACATGAATCGGAATGGACTCAACCAAATGAATGAAGATGCCAGATATTATAAAAGTTTTAATATGTCAGAGTACGCACTATTAAAACAATTCCTAGATTATATACTATGTTCACACTGAGATCAAATTAGGTAATTTCGTGAGATAATTTCGAAATTGTACAAAAGTGTTCACACTGGGCTTGGATCAGTGTTGCCGTTCGAGAATTTTAAAACGGAGTAAAATAGACTACAAGATGGAAGTATTTTCAGAGATTTCGAAGTGTTAAAATAAATTAATTTTGTTTTTAACATGAATGTTTATTAAGCATATTCAGGTACATTTCAAAATTAATAACGAAAAAATCAACAAAAATATTTTCATAAAAATCAATCAGTAAAGTTTAATAAGAAAATATGCGTTCAATAAGAAAATACTGAAACACATTTCAATCACTTATATGTATAAATTAACAATGTTAAAAAAATTATCTATTTCTAATTTCTATTTTCTATGCAGCTATTTCTTCGGTTCTACGAAAGTTTTTATTTTTTGGTACATCAGGTCTTCTAAGGCACTTTTGAATTTAAAAACGCAGAACCAAAGCTCTTCAAATCCTTTTTCAGCTAAAAAATCATTTAATATTAAAAGACGCCATTCCTTTTCTAGACAGTCGATATCTTTTTCTTCGATGAGATTAGGAAAAAGTTTTATGAGGGGAACCAAACTATAAGCTAAAGATCTTGTATCCAAAATTTGTAATGTTCTCAAAACTGGATATTTGAAATTGATTCTTTTCATAATTAGTGTACGAATGTAATAGAAATGTACACAACTTTTTAAAATTCCATTCTTATCTGTTACAGATACATCATAGGAATTAAATTTTATCTGGGCTCTAGGCACTATATATATATCAGACAAAGGCTTAATTCTAAAATTATTGAGATCATTTTCAAAAATTATATCAAATTCTACAGCAGAGATGTCAATAAAATTAATAAGAATACTTCTGAAATACAATTTTAATGATTTTAACAACTCATGAAAACTAAGCGATTCTGTTTGAAACTCTACATTAAGTGAATCAACAGCACTCAGTGCATAAGACAAGAATTGTAAATATATCACATTTGAATCAGTCATTCGTGATTCTGATATTGCAATACGACTTGTAATATCAGAGTCTTCCTAGAAGTAATTAATTCTTACAAACTTACATTTCAACAACCTTCACAACGCGCGCTTTTGCAAGAAGTATTTAATCGAACATAGTGTTGCCACTATCATTAAAATTCTCTCATCCAATACAAAACTCTGTGAGAGAAGGTACAAGCTATGAATTCCTTTACACCAACAGTTATGCCATGTTATTGATTTTTTAATGTGAAATGAAGTGAAAAAATCAAAAACTAAAATAAGTTTTAATCACTCAAAATCGAAGTGTTTCCACAAAAGAGGAAGTGTGGAAGTGTTTGACATAAAAGTGAAGTAAAAAACTTCGATCGAAGTGAAAACGGCAACGCTGGCTTGGATAATTTCGTTTGGCGTTTGATTTATTATTTTTTCAATTCATTATTGGCCACATTCAGCACTCTCGACAGTTGCAAACTTAAATGTTCAATTAAAAATAGAAAATTCTTACTCAAAGTAAGTTTGCAAAATTATTTCGCATAAAGACGTACATGTTATCAATTGTGAAACTTTAATTCATTGAAAACATCGCTCACCTAAGTTTCACTGAATGGGTTGCTAACCGAAGGATCAAAACAGCTATGTATCTGAATGTGGCCATTATCATGTGTCATGTATAATTTTGACGGTTCAGCTGGAATGGATAGCAAGACTGTTAATACGCCAAAAAAAAGGTGTATTTAATTCACACCATATTCAGATTTCAGGCTTGTAGTGCATTTTTGCCTAATTTCGTGAGTAATTTAAACGAAATTACCTTGTTTGAGGTAATGTCCAAATCAACAAATTGTATGGGAAATTACCATAGTTTTTAGATAATTTCAGTCGAAATTACATAAAAGCTCGAAATTACCTAATTTGATCCCAGTGTGAACATAGTATTAGAGTTTTTTGAGGAAAGAACCGAAAAAGTGCTAATTCTGAATGAGGGCAAAAATAATGCTACATTTTTCTGTGCCTTGATGTTATACCTAGTGAAGACGTCCTGTGGCGCATACCCGACCTATATTTAATTAATTCTCAATTAAATAGTATTAGAAAAAACTATTATAAATTCGACTTATTAATTCGTACCGAAAAAAAACCTACTCCAAATAATGCAAAACTGCGTTTTCAAGCAACGCTGCAGTTAAGATTCAGGTCATGGTGAATTTCAGATTAAAACAGCGACCGCCTTTAGACGATACAAATGTTTTGGTAGAGATTCTTAAGTTAGCGCTTTTTTTCTATAACTGAGTTGCTAAGTCAGACATCAGAAATATTGGAAAGTTGTTCAAATGCAGGTCCGAGTAGCAATAACAACGAATGAACATATTGTGGCTCTTAAAATGCATATATGAAGCGAATTTGTCTTGGTGTATGTGAAGGCATGTACTATGCCCCGTTGAGACGGCCTGTAACAAAAGAAAAAAATGTCTCCAAGTTATGTTTCAATAATTGGGAAAATTTCCTTTAAAAGTGACAGGCTTTCCTATAAAAGTGACAACTGCAGATTAAAAATGCACCAAGAAAACAAAAATAAGTAAAACGCACATTTTAAACACGGTTAGTTAAATGTATATTTTAAAAACATTATACGCCATGCAAAAATGAAAATCCATACTTCAAAACACAAAAGAAAAATGAAACGTTTTAAAAACAAAAACGAACGTTTTACTAGGATATAGTAAGGTAAAATTAATATTTTCAAGAACATTCTACACCATTCAAAATTGAAAACGCATATTTTCAAATACAAAAGTAAAACGAAATGTTTTAGAAACAACAACTAACGTTTTACAATGCTAAAGTAGGCTACCATAAATATTTTTAAAAAGATTTACTTAACTGAATATGGTTTTTCACACCCAAAAAAATTCTGTAGTAAAAATAAATAAATATGTATTTAAAACAAATGTAAAGTAGTAGCTCACCGTCCAAATAAAAATGTATTTATTTTTACTAAATTCGATTATTTATTTTAACTACAGAGAAAAAAAAATTTTTTTGTAGTTATTTTTACTACAAGAGTAGTATATTTTACTACATATTTATTTAAACGAAAATTAAAATCCAAATTTTTATGCTGCATTAAAAAAGAATTTTTACTACATATGTAGTAATTCTACCTACATGTGTAGTAGTTTTTTTATATTGACTAAAAAAATCGGTGTTTTGTTTTAATTATTAAATTAAGTTTTTAAATTTCTATATTAAATTATACAATTTAATTAATTCTTGCAAGAATTTTATAAAAAAATTCATGTTTTTGTCAGGATTTTTGACACTTTTTTAGTTGAGCAGTTCTTAATATGTTTTGCTACAATTAAATTATCATTATAAATAGCTCAGTGAAAGTGAAAGTGAAAATGTGCTAGAGGCATTCTGCCTCTGTATGCATGAATATTTAGCGGCTTTAACAGGTTTTTAACAGACTGAGTCCTGTAGGTAGATTCCAGGATTTGCTATCGCTAAAACTCTAAAAATCTAGTATTATCCGAAATTTGAGCGATTTCACTAAAATGCGATTCTGAACTTCACATCGCTTAGCTAAAAACTAGTTGTTTTATCCACCGTAGTGGCGCACAAGTTTTTCAACGAGAGCTGTCAAATTTTCTGTTTGTGTGTGTAAGCATTGAGGTTAAAGTCAAAATAATAAATTCTTGTGCGCTTCAGTGTCGGTAAAATTTATTAAATAAGAAACATTATTAATTTTAATAACAGTATGAGTGTCTTATCAACTGTGTCTTATTAAATTCGCGTTCTAAACATTGGAATAAAAAAAATTTTGCTTGTTTGTTTATACGTTTTCTAGTTGTTGCGTTGTTAATAACTGAAATTTACCTTGTTTTCATTCCTATTATAAGGTTTTTAAAAATTTTAGCGGCTATAATTTCTTGTTGCTAAAAATTTGATAATTTTAGAAATTTTTAGCGATTGAAATACACTCAGAATTGCAAATTAGCAATTTTTAAGCAATTAATAAATGTCAAAATCAGCTGTTTTTATCCGGCTCATTTTTTTCATTGCTTAATTTAAGCGACGAAAATAGGAGATGATCTGTGAATCAGAATCGCGATTGTCGCTAAAATTTGCTAAAACTGACGTAAGCATTTTTTAGCGATCGAGATTTAGCGATAGCAAATCCTGGAATCTACCTACTGGCCTACACACGTCAAGAATTGACGGTATATATTTTTTTTTTTCCCTTTTAAACTGAACGCTTCTATTTAAACTTGTCATGAGTTAGAAATAAAGAGTATACATTACGGGAAAACGAATTGCTCAAGAATTGACGGTACGTTAAATTTTGTTCCTACCACTTTGTTACGATTACCTCATCATCAAATACCAGATTTGACTGTCAATTCCTGTCAAGTGTAAAATGCGACCAAGCACTATGAGGCTGTTCAGACTTGCCTCAAATGAGTCGACTCACATGCCTCATTTAGTCGTCTTATGGTAAAGGGGAAGCGGGAAGGTGACATGTTACGTGAGGCAAGAATTTTTTAAAATTTGTGCGATTCATTTTGAAATACGCCAGAGTGAAGTCACAGTTAAAGTGATGCAACAATTATAATAAATTGATTGCATTTAATTATTATTTTTGGAAAGAAACAGCCAAAATTATGCACGAACGTTGCGACAACACGAATCCAAATTTTAGATACATAGTAATTGATATAAGTTTCTAAGAACAATGTAATCTGATTAGATACTAAAAATTTGTTTTGACATTCTAATAAAAAAAAAATAGGTCGTCAAAAATCGGAAACCGTTCGCAGACTCCTTAGAGAAGGCGATTTTCATTGACGCACAGCCTGCCACAAACCATTTGTCAGTATCAAAACCGTACTGCTAAAGTTTTCAAGAGATAACATTAATAACTACTGGAATATCGTTATTTTTGCTGACGAAACCAAGTTTAACTTGTTCCGATCGGAAGATCAGCAATAATAACGGTGTTACATATTTAGCGAGTGAGGCAAAAGAAATCACCCTGTTGGAACTCGCTATAAACTTTTACAAATGGCGCTTTTGTGAAGTAAACTAACGCAGAATACAAGTGCAAAAGCCATAAATCTTCATAAAAAATTAAATATCATACTATCAAATATCAATCACACTATTGAAACACTCTATAACTTCTGAAAATGATGCCAAATGTCAATTTAGTTTTGGCATTTGTGAAGTAAACAAACGCAGAACACAAATCGACATGAATCGCCATAAGAAATGAAATGCCATAAAACGAGCCCGTATGGTCATCAAATCTGGCAGCAGCCACTTGGCCAATATCATTTTTTCAACTTGATGGAATAAATTCTAATGGATTAAATAAAAAAATTTCACAAGCTATTCTAAAGGCTTTCATTAACAAAAAAAAATTACGGCAAAAGAAAATTGGGTGATTACTTTTGCCCTACCCGTTATAATATAATTATATGTTTTAGTTTAATATTGTCATATCCATATAATTGCTACATCACTTTGACTGTGAGTCACTATATATTGTTATTGAAAAAAAAACAATGTACGTCAAAACGAGGCAGACTCAAAATTAAACAATAATTTCTGTGTGAGAGACCTGAGAGCTGGCTTATGTCAAAATGAGGCTGGTGAGTCGCCTCATTTGAGGCAAATCTGATCAGCCTCTAAAGCAGTGGTCGGCAAAATTAAAAATGAGACTGTTAGTGAAAGTGAGACAAAAAAATTGCATATCATTCAAAACAAAACTGCTTCGGTATCTTTCGAATGGTGTTATCCATTTTTTTATAGCTCTTTTAGTTTTCGAGATATTCAGTAAAATATTGTCGCATGTGTCACTTAGTTATCGTTTGAATAAAATTTTTTTTTTTTCATACAATTTCAGATTTTTTTGTGTTCAGTAAAAATTTGTCGTATGTTTTCGTTGTCCCGCACGTCCGACAAATTTTTACAAGATTCTGTATAAAATATTCTCGTATGTGTTTGAAGGCTTGCAGTGAACCTTCAAGTTGCAGTAGTAAGGAAGATGTCAACAACATCAGACGAGTGCAAGAAAGTCAAATCGCCAGCTCCCTATTTGGATGCAGAACTTAACGAGTAAGTAAATGTTTTAAGAAAAACTTTGCAGTTAAAAGAATTGTGTTGTTTTCAGAATAGAATATGAGATTCTGGCATATTTTAGAAATTCTGGGAGGAATTTTCATCCCTCGGAGCTGACACTTTTTTATGAGTCATGTAAACAAATTTCTTATGATTATATTGAAATAAAAAAAACAAAAGGACGTTTCACAAATCTTTCCAAGTTATGGGAAGAGGAACTTTCATTGGCCCCAAAAGGGAATATTGAGGAACAAAAAAGAAAGGATTTGAGAAGAATGATCAAATTCTTAGAGGACGATGCAGACAAGGAATTTTACCGAGTTGTATTAGAAAATTAATAGACTTCATTTTTTTATATTTTTTTACCTAATTTTAAATTATTTAAGATAAAAAAGTCTATGAATCTTAGGCCTTATCTTATGGATTATTTTTATTGAGACTTTAAAGTGTACCTTAAATTGTATATTTTATAATAATCATTTCATGATCTCATTTATTCTTTATTTATGCTTTTCACCGAACTGAATTCAAATAAAATTTACTTTAATATTTATTTAATCAAATTACTTTTCAATTAAATTTTTTTTTTTTTAATTATATCTACTATAGATTGACAAATTAAAAGGCTGAGTTAAAAATTTGTGACAAACTTAAATGCCATTCAGTGATCACACTTTAAGTCGCACTTAAGTCTCAGCGAGAATTTTCAGAGAAATTCATTAGGAATCTTACGAATATAAGAATTAAAGTATAATACTTAAAGTATAAGAATCAAAGTTAAAAAGAACATTTCCGACCAGGAACGTTATATAAATATTTATATTTCTGTTTTGATTTAATGAATTTCACTTTTAATCAAAATTTTTGCATAATTATTTGTCGTATGTCATACAGAATATTTGGTTTAGAACATAATATGTGTGTAAATGGCACATACGACAAAATTGTATTTAATGAAATCCTCTCTATTTTGTTTAATAATTAAAGCTGTGAAGCAAATAATATGTAAACTAATAGTGTTCTGCACTTTTTACAATATTGGCAAGTTAGAATAAAATTAAAAAACAAAAAAACAAAACAAATTGGCCATTTCAGCCCTTGAAAGGACTTTGACCGAGCTTCTTATTATCAATTGTGTTGTGTGTGCTATTAAATGTTTGCACACAATTGACCGAGAACTGGACCTACACTCTCCCAAAATTATTGTTAAAATTCAACAATTACAATTGTTAATAAATTTAACAATTTCCATGATAAAAGTTTCCCTTGCTTTTGAGTTTTAATTTTTTATTTTCAAAGATTGACAATTTTTATTGTAGTATTCTTAAATTTATTGTTGTTTTTTTATTGTTGAATTCAACAATTCAATTTTTTGTTGAAAAAAAAATTTAAACTTCAATTCAAACAAAAAAAAAAACCAAAAAGCTTTAAATTTTTTTTGTTTTATTTTAAAACTTCAATTTATATATAAATGCAGAATATAATTCAGATATAAATTTTGTATCGTGCTTGCAAAAGGAACAAATTATTAACGATATAAAGGTAAATATTGTAATAATATATTATTTCATTAAGCTGAAATATTTTATGGTGTCCATTCATGTTTCATGTTCGGTGATTTGGTGTTTAACCATGACTTTGAATCCAAACGATTCTTTGGGGATTCTACAGATGTTGTCCTGGCCTTTTGCACATTTTAAAGACTTTTCCATGCAAATATATTGGCTTCAAAGCAGAGAAGACAGAAAACGTGAATATAACAAAGCTATAGGCTTGTAAATTGCATTTGTTAAAAGCTTGTTAAATATTGTTTAATAAAATTTTTATTTTAAATGCAGGCGTTGTAAAGATGTTAAATTTTTTGAGAGTTTATTTTTTGACAGATAATTTTTTGACGTTTAAATTTTGACATTTAGTTTTTGACTTTTAAATTTTGACATTCAGTTTTTGACGTTTAAATTTTGACATTTTAACTTTCATAAATGACAAGACAACCATCAAAACTTAATTTCGAAAATATACAATTTTGATTGTTATTTCTAACAAGAAATCAACAATTGCTATTGTCAATGCTATTTTAACCAAGATAATTGTTATTTTATTGTTAGAATTAACAATTTTTTTTTGAGAGTGTACATGTTTTATGCCGACTCCGAACGGCTAAAGTTCATGTTTTCAAGAAGCTTTACATTGCATTATTCACTCTCTGAGGTTTGCCATTGTCTGCAGAGAGGTGGTGACCGATCAGAAAAATTTTTTATTGAAAAAAACTTTTCGCCGCGGCTGGGGAATAAAATTAACCGTGAATTTATTGAGCAATTCAATTCTAAACTTTGACTGCGATTTCCCAAAACCTGCGAAATGTAACATACGACCTTATTTTACTCAGGCGACGAATAGTTGTTTGTTGAGTGAGTGAAAGAGCATGAAAATACGTGAGTTTTGGCAAAGCATTTGCTTCATGGGTGCCGACCAGTGCTCTAAAGTGTATTTTTGGACGACATTCACTGAAAAATGTGACACGAAACACCCAGTGTTAGTAGTACCTTCAATCAAATGTATCTTGACAGTCGTGAAGGTAAAATTGTTGTAATATGAAATAGTTTTTACATTTTTCTTTTTTTATAAAATGATGTTCAATGTTTATAAAATAAAGTGCCTTTTAATCTTAATCTAAATGGCTTCTTAATTTATTTGATAACAAATATAAATGAAGATTATTTAGTATTATTAAAATAATGTTCCACTTTATACCGGTGTAGTAGAAGTGTTTACATAGAAAAGGTGCTAATTTTATTCGTCATCCTCTTCGAAAATAGATAAAGCAAATATTTATTAACAAATTTTTGATATTTTTACTTAAGCAATGGCGACTGCAGCTTGTAAGGTATTACCGCAAAAAAATTGTGCAAAAGTGGTCTTTATTTTATATTTATATTTGATTTAATCTTGATATAGGGTGCCGCTAAACGATTGCTGAAATGTTTTTGTGGCTGCAGCGAGCTAACAGAGGACGAGGTGCAACGCATTTATCGTCTCAATGCACAGGCAACATTAATCGATCGTCAAGCTAATCAGATATTACGGAAATATCTAGAAATGCAACGTTCTGGTGATAAGGACGAGGTAGAACAGATTCTGGATGTATATGATAAATGTGGTGAATACATGCTGCAAGAAGAACGCATACTTACACTTGATGAACTAGATGAATTAAGTGATTGCGGGATGCCTTATCATATGGAAAAAGAGCTGAAGTTACAAATTCAAACAGGAGAAAAATCAAACATCGAACGTTGTCTTTTTCGTATACAAGGAGAATGTCGCAATATCATCGAACTAAGTGACGAATACAAAGCGTACAAACAAGCAATTCTAGACAAATTACGGCATAGAGTAGTGTGAGATCGAAAAAGTTACAACTAGCATTGTATCGACAACTTATATCTATTCCTTTAAGACCAATGTATTCTAGATGTATTTCCTGCTCTCCTAGAATAATAGGATATATTTTTTGAGGCATACTACAAACAATTTGTAAAATATTATATAAATTAAGTGCTTAAGCATCATAAACATTATTTTTTTCATGCATACGTTATAGAAAATACTTAATTTTAGCATAACATCGTGACTTAGTTGTTACTGTGTATTCCAGTGAATTGTTAAGTTAACTTTATTTTAAATAATGTGTTTATGCATAAATAATCTGTTAGTTGAACCACAACTCGAGTATTTAAACAACATCAAATTACTGCCGACGAAAACCTCAACAATGCTCGCTACTTAGTTTTTATTTTCAATATTGAAAATTATTTTTAGTTAATTATTGTTAAGGATTACTTTTATTAACAAAAGGACTTTATTGCTTTAAGCTTGTAATAAGTTCTTGCACAATTTATGATATAATAATATGACATCCTTGATGCTGAAAAGCTTCAAAGTCAATGTAATGTAAATCTTATTTTCTGAAAAATATATTCTTTTATAAATTCGCAATTATTTTATGTACCCAAATAAAGCAGCTGGTTATGCCTAAGAAAACTAATTTTTTATTCACTGTATTGTAAATAAACTTCATGATTCTTTTTCTAAAACTCTCCATTGAAAGAGAAATAAAAATTAGATTTGAATTCTTTTTCGTTACAAGAAATAATGATAGTTTCATGTAGTAAATATTGTTAATTATTGACCTTTTCTCAATAATTTCTCGAAAACACCAACTTATTATTTTCTTGGTTCTGTTGCACTAGAAAAATTGTGAGGAGGAGTAGATAAGGTACTATTAATATTGAGATACTCTATAATAGTGAACTTGTCGGCAATTTGGGTTAAATCAGCTTTGCTTTTGTTGTTCTTATGTTAACTCTTTACAAGTAGTTTGAAGCTTTGTTCAAGCTTAGATGCTGGACCAAAGTCTATTTCAAAAAGAAGATAGATATTTCAAATGGTCTCATATCTCTTGAGTATTATAAAAATACTAATAATGTTCCTAGCTGTTATTCATAGCTGTTATTTTACTGATGATTGGAAGAACAACGGAACTAGTTTTTAGGAACTCGATGTTTTGAATAGAAAGAAATACATTTACGCTTAACTTTCATTACTCTTATTTTTTGTAAGCTTTGAACTTTGATTGCCTTTTTGGAATGCGCATAAAACTAGCATTCCTCCCATGCAAAATCAACCATTAAAATGATAAATTTTAAAAAATAATTTTTTACTTGTCATCGAGTACCAAGAAAAACCCACTTTTCTTAGATTAAGAAAAACCGAACTGATGCGAAAAGTGTTTTATTCATAAAAACGCCCTTAAGCCGTGAGTTTTCAAGAGTATTTTCTATTGTAGTGATGATTGGAAGAACGACGGAACTAGTTTTCAGGAACTCGATGTTTTGAATAGAAAGAAATACAAAACAAAATTAAAATTGGCTAATACACAAGTGCCATAATAATGGCCACTTATTGGTTCTTTTTTCTCCTCGCTTTATTTTTATTACTCTTATTTTTGGTATGCTTTAAACTTTGATTGCCTTTTTGGAATGCGCATAAAACTAGCATTCCTCCCATACAAAATCAATCATTAAAATGATAAATTTCAAAAAATGTTTTTTACTTGTCATCGAGTACGAAGAAAATCCCACTTTTTGCAAATTAAGATAAACCGCGCTGATGAGAAAAATGTTATATCCGTAAAAACGCATTTTAACCGTTACTTTTCAAGAGTATTTTCTATTGTAGTATTAAATTGCTGTCATTTTATTTTTTTATGAAATTTTTCATTTGTTTACTTGAATCATCAAAAAGTTTCCGTCAACGCATCTTTCCAAAATCGAAAACGGAAGCAATAACTTTTAAATTTTATTGCTTGTTCATAATACAAGAACTGCGAACCTACGATGAAAAACATCTTAATTTTTTAATATTGCTTCTGGTGATAATTTCATAACTTTTATATATGTATGTATTTTTAAATTAATTTAATGAAATATTTTATTTCCTTTATGAGTGCTATGTATGAAGATTATCGATATTTGGGTTCGTTTGTAAAGATTTGTGCATTAAATTGTTAATTATCTTAATAAAAAACATGATCAAACAATCAGGTTACTTAATTGTACAGTTAACTGTACATCTACGATTAAATTAGGCGGCTGCTACTCAGTTTTCTTTACGCTGTATGTAAAAGAATTAGGGAATGCTTTTCTCTAATTAGTTTTCAGGCATTGTGTACGATTTCTTGTGGTTTCTAGGACTTTTTCCATGAATAATACATTTCCATTGGTTTGTTGACCTTAAAAAATATAAATAAATTGTAATTTGTGATAACTTTAAATGTTTGCAATATTTGTTACCTTCCAAAATTTGTCGTTAACTTGATGTAATGTTTGATTGCCATTCAATATGACTAGTTGCTGCGGTTGCGGAGCAATAAAAATACAAAAATTCATCATTCTATATGCATCTGGTAGCTCCGGACCCATGTCGAGAGTTAAACGCATTGCTAGATATTTGCTTAAATGATCAACTAAAGGAAACATAATGATTATTTTGTATGTTACATTATTAACACTTATTTCACTCTCTTACCTGTAGCATTGGCCGTTGTTTTTATGTATCGCACACAATTTTCTTTCAACATTTTAATCAACTGATTGTCGCCTGCCATCTCAGTTGGGTGCGGTTTAAAGACCAATTCAATTTCATCATTGATGCCCAGTTCACCGATACCTTCTCCCTCGGTATCAATGTTGGAGTCCCCCTCTGTTCGGCAGTCCATTTGAGAGTCTGATTCAGACTCCTCGGAACGTTCTGATGTAAGCACCGACATGGCACGCTTAGGTTTGCTGCTGCTACTATTCGAGGGCACCGGTGAGGGTGTGCTGCGTACTGAGGGTGGGTTCGAAGCATTACGAGAATCTGATGCAGCATCGTCTTGTTGCATGCGGCTCGAAGTGCTTGCACCTGAAGTTGCTGCAACAGTACTAGCTGTGGAATGAGTGTTTGGTGTGGTTGGAACTGGAGCAGTTGGTTGAGGTGCAATTGTAGTAACAAAGGTGGCCGAGTCCCGCTGGCTATCGCTATCATTGCCATTAGTGTTGTTTTCATTGGGTGTACTTGTTTCATTACCACCATTATTGCTGCCTCCATTACCACTTCCAACACGACCAACAATTCCTCCTCCACTGCCTTTGGTCCGAAAGCGTTGAGGACGATTCTGTGACTGCAGTTTTATACCTTCATTTATGGAGTTAACCAGGGCCTGCTGTGATTGGGTTTGATTAAACTTAGCCATTACTTTCTCCTGTATGGCTTCGTACTCTTCGCGACTTGGATAGATTTTCGATATCAATAAATCAAAATTTGGGTCGGGCCGCAAAGACCGTTTTGAAACCAACTTCTTACGGCATGTTGGACACTCCTTATTGCCAGAACGTAGGGCAGTGATGATGCAATCTGAGCAGAATCTATGTAGACATTCCTTGGTGGTCATAGTTTTTTTTAGCATATCAAGACAAATGGGACACATGAGTTCGCTATGAAGACTGCGCGGAGACACTGCAATTTCGGTATTGTCTGTGATGATTTCCTGTGGCTTACGCTGCAACTCATACAAGGATAAATCCCAGGTTTTGTTCTGCGCTGGCTCAAGCGAAGTCATCCTGCAGTTTTATGCTTATGTGGCCAGTTATTTTAAGTAATTTATTCACAGAGATAAACCAAAATTATGCTGAATATTTAATTGAAAAATTACTAGCAGTAGAAAACACAAAAACCTAAGCATGAAGTTGGATGCGTTTATAGGTAAATTGAATTGTCAAACATAACAAATGGTGTTGCCACATACCAAAAATAACTTTCACGTAGTTATTTTTGTGGTATGTTTACACGAGAGCTCACACATATTCCGTTGTGTTAACGAAGGCTTTATTTTTTTATTGATTCTAGACGTTCGGAATGACGTTTTCTGTTTATTTATTCATTCTATACGTTCTGAATGATTTGTTTCACAGTTTTATATTCGTACGAAATATTCCGAACATTCTTTTTAGGGAGGTTAGGGTAAGACTGTTTACTTTAAAAAATGTCGCTATCTCATTTCATTTTCTTCAACAGAGTTTAACTTTTACTGACTACTTAAGTATAAATTGAACCTAAAATATAATGATTTTACAAGACGAAAATAAACAACCTTAAGGCTGCAGGCGTAGATGTATTGATGGTATATTAACGGTTTTACATTTAATTTTAATTAATTTCCTTTCAATTAATTTATTCCTCATCAAACTGAGTACATGCTATATAAAGAGCATTATGAATTTACAATGATGCGTTCTTTCTTAAATGGTTAGCTTAAATATATACAAATTTGGGAATTTTTTTTTTTTAAAAAAAGAGTATAACATGAATATGGATAAATTTTATTCTTTTCACTGAAACAATATTAAAAGGAATTTATATTAAAGGAAATATATTTACAGGAATTACGTGAAACCTCTATAAATAGGTCAGATCTATTTAGGAGTTCATTAGTATCATTAATGCATCATTAATGCAGCGGGTTATCAGCATATTTAGAATATAATTCGATCTTTAGACCGCCTACCTGAATTGGAATATACTACGAAGATGACGAGCTGGAGAATAGAAATTCAGCATGGCTAGAAGTTCTGGGCAGTTAATATTGTGGTGGATCAAAAATATTTTTAATACAATATTATGCGCCATTATAAAATGAAAAATTAAGCTCCATTTTTCCTTTTTTAATTAAAGAAATTCATCAACTGAACAACAACACATGCATGTCTGTTCTGTCTGTTCCAATGTTATTTCTTTATTTGTTATATTCTGGATGAAACACATTTTGTTCTATTAGTTCTGTTCTTAAGCTGGAATGAATAAACAAATACAGCCAAAGTTCTTGAACTGCTAAAGTTCATGCTCTCAAGAAGCTTTATGTGGCTTTCACATCTGTGAACTCGTGTGACAAATAATATGGTCGCTTGTATGTGTTCGAGAAAGCGAGAGTTCAAGTTATCTGTTTGGCACTCACTGGTTACATTTGATAACAGAAGAAATGTACTCTTAAAAGAGTATTTATTGCTTCGAAATAATTTATGGGATTCAAGTCACTGCGTAACTGATTAATTCGTTACTTTTTACGCAATGTCATTTTTTATATGAACTTTAACAAGTGATTTGCGTGTGACTTTACGCATGAATTTTGATGTGTTTTGCGTATAATTGAATTGCGTAAGCAACTGCCCTGTCATAATCGTTTGTTAATTGTTCGTTCATACGATCTAACACGTTGTCCAACTAAATTAGATGTGATTAATTTTAAAACTTAGAAAAATGAATGTAATATAAGTGGCATATGATCAAGAATCATTCAACCTACGCAGTTTATTCTACGCAATATTTGATGGTGCGTTCATGTCAATTCAATATACGCAAAGTACGCAATACGCAATAAGCAAATCTACGCAGTGATTTGAATCCCCTTATTATTATTGTGTGGGGAAAATTAAGCAAAAATGTTTCCAAAGTCCTCCACGCCTGCATAATTTTCTCGAAATAACTTCTTTACTATATTCAAACAAAAGTATATCATATGATGAACGAATGATAAATTTTTTAGAGCACTATCAAATATTATATAACAAGTACAAATATTTTTCACATCTTACTTAAATCATTAAAATGCACTCTAAGTAGTACTAGAATAATAGATCAATACAACCCTGGTTACGCAGACTATAGAGAATGTTTTAGTTTTGCTTTGTTGGATAGAGAAAATCAAAAAATGTTTCCTAGCAAGCCAACTGGTGTGCCAAACTGGCGAACTAGCTTCTTAACTATCGCACCTGTATTGAAATGGCCGCCGTGTGGCAAACGAGATCGCAGATTTGAAGCCTGGATTACATGGCACGGCTTTCTGACCGGGCGTTAACTCTGACGGAACAAACGGAGAATTCAAAGCGTGGAATTAGTCGCGATAAAATCTTCGTTCGGCATGACCGTTTTCACTGCACGAATACAAGATGCGAACATTGGTAACCCGCCATCTTCAATGCCTGCAAACATTAGCGTTGATCAGTTTCTTTTAATAGAAAAGTACATAATTGACTACTTTTATACATTTCAATAAAATATAAGTCACAAAAACACAATAAATAATATCAAAATCAATTACATAGATTAATCACATGTTGAGAACAAGTTACAGAATCCCACTACTGATTTTTTTAGGCGCAGCGACGAAAAGCAACTGAAGTTTTTTTTAGTTTTTTAAACGCTGCAATTTAGTTTTGTTGTAAAATATAAACGTACCAAATATATTTCTGAAGCTTAATGAGAAACCTCTTTATAAAGTTCTTAATTTTAGGGTTGTGTGGAAGGTGGGCGAGTTCGTCGGAGGATGACGCCCACTTTTCTAGCACGATTTAGTTTTGATGTAAAATACAAACGTACCAATTTTTTTTCCTGTAACTTAAAGAGAAGCCTCTTATAGAGTTTTTAATTTTGGGATTGTATGAAAGGAAGGCGTGGTTGTCATCCGATTTGCTCTTTTTTGAGCTTGATCTTTTTTTTTATAAAAAAGTTCAAATATCATATCATATCATGTAGCTTGAAAATTACGGCTGTAACAAAGTCCACAGACAGACAGATGGACTGATAGACAGGGACATGGCTAAACCAACTTTTATATACCTACTTACTTACTAACTTAGATGGCTCTTATAATTCTTGGTCGGTTTTGGCCTCGTCTAGGAATTTGCGCCAGCCTCTTTTGCCGTGCGCTTGCTGGCGCCAGTTGGAAACTCCAAGCGTTGTCAGGTTATCCAATGCCTGGTCTTTCCAACGGAGATGCGGTCTTCCTCGTCTGCGTTGGCCACCGCCGGGTACCGAATCCAATCATTTTTTCGCTGGAGCTTCATCGTTCATTCTCTCGACATGACTTAGCTAGCAAAGCAGCTATCTTTTAATACGCTTGACTATATAAATTTCAGCATTCGTCCAGGTTTGTGATGCGTAAAGTAGGACGGGCATAATTATTGACTTGAAGAGCGTCAATTTTGTTCGTCGAGAGAGAGCTCTGCTTCTCAATTGCCTTTTGAGCCCAAAGTAAAACCTGTTGGCAAGAGTTAGCCTTCGTTTAATCTCAATACTGATATCGTTGGAGGAGTTAATGCTCTATCCCAAGTAAACAAAGTCCTTCACCACTTAAAAGTGGTATTGTCAACAGTGACGTGGTTTCCAAGACGGGACTGGGACTGTTTGTTTGTTGACACAAGATATCTCGTTTTATCTGCGTTCACTGCTAGACCCATTCGACTCTTTTTCTAACCTGTAGAATGCTGTATTGACTTCGCGCGTATTTTGGCCAATGATGTCATATCATCAGCATACGCCAGCAGCATAACACTCTTATAGAAAATTGTGCCGCTGCATCTCAGGTCAGCAACTCGGATAATCTTCTCCATGACTATATTAAAGAAGTCGCACGATAAGGAATCACCTTGTCTGAAACCTCGCTTGGTATCGAACGGAAGGGAGAGGTCCATCCCGATTTTCACTGCACTGCTGGTGTTGTTCAGTGTCATCCTGCAAAGACGTATTAGCTTCGCAGGAATACCAAATTCAGACATGATGGCATATAGGTGACTCCTTATTGGACTGTCGAAGGCGGCTTTGAAATCGACAAAAAGATGGTGTGTGTCGATTTGTTTTTCGATGGTCTTTTCCAAAATTTGTCGGAGCGTGTATATCTGGTCAATGGTGGACTTTCCAGGTCTGAAGCCACATTGATAAGGTCCAATTAGTTGGTTAGCGATGGGCTTCAGTCTTTCAGTGGGATCGCCTTTCTTGTGAATTGGGCACAGCACACTGAGGTCCCAATCAGCTGGAATGCATTCTTCCGACAGTATTCTGCATAGAAGTCTATGAATGCATTTAAACAGAGCTTCTCCACCGGTTTTTAACAGCTCAGCCGCTTTATAGCTGTTAAGACCTCGTTATAGTCGGGCAGCGGAGCTTCAACGCTCCGATCCAAAATTGGGGTTTCCGAGATATCATCTCTATTGGCAGGATTTCTTGTCAGCGTCGCCATTTAAAAACCTATAAGTGCCCCCTCCATAACATCAGTGTACTCTGCATATCTGTAACTAGATTCCCATTTTTATCCTTACAGGATGAGGCTCCGGTCTTAAAACCATCGGCCAGGCGTCTTATTTTTTCGAAAAATTTTCGAGTCTCGTGCCTATCACCATGGATCTCAATTCTCTCGCACTCACGCATTTCTGCCTCTCGTTTTTTTCACCTGAACAGGCGTCTCCCTTTCCTCCTCTTCTCTCGGTATTGCTCCATAGCAGCACGCGTTACAACCGACTGCGCGCTTACTTTGCAGGCGGTGTATTTCTCTGCTGTGGCATGGCGCCACTCTTGGTCTCGCCACTGGTGACGGCGAGGGCAGTGATAGCCTACCACCTCTTCGGTAGCCGTACGCATAGAGAGGGACATGTGTGTACACTTTGCGCTTATATCGTTGATCGGAGGAGTGCTTTCTTGAAGCAAGAGTGAGAGTCGAGTAGCGAAGGCTTTGGCCGTCCGTTTTGACTGCAGCTTGTCGACGTTCTTCGTTTCGCACAGACGTGTGCGGATCTTGGCTGGGACAAGATAATGATCCGAGTCTATGTTAGCCCTACGGATCGTGCGTGCGTCTATTACACTGGAAGAGTGCCTTTTGTCAATCAAAACGTGATCAATTTGGTTGCGTGTTTTTTTATCAGGGGACAGCCTTATGAATATTGAAGTGCTTGAATCTAGTGCTACTAACGAACATGTTTCGTGTTGCGGCGAAGTCAATCAACCTCATTTCGTTTTCGTGGAAGGTGAATTTTCCGACTGTTGGACGAAATATGTTTTCCTTACCCACCTTGGCGTTGAAGTCATCAAGCATGATTTTAATGTCATGACGGGGGCTGCGCTCGTATGCATCTTCAAGGCGCTCATAGAAACTTTCTTTGGTCTCGTCATATTTTTCTTCTGTGAAAGCATGCGCACATATTTGGCTGATGTTGAAAAATTTAGCCTTGAAGCGGATTATGGTAAGTCGTTCGTTCACAGGAGTGAATCGCAGGACATAATGTCGTATTCTCTTGCCAATTACAAATCCGCATCCAAACTCGTGCTTCTCCGCATGGCCGCTATAGTAGATATCACAGGATGTTTGCCGTAAGCAACCCTGTACCTTCCACCGCATTTCTTGGATTGCAGTGATATAAGCTTTATAATTTTTATGATATCAATCATTGAATAGAGGGAGCATCCCAATTTAACGAGCGGACATTCCAGTTGCATATCCGGAAATCATTATCAGTTTTTTGGTTGCGGTAGACGTCATCAGATTTGGGGATCATTCTTTTATTTATTTGTAAACTTTTCATTGAAATAGTTTTATTACGTGGTGGGATTCAAACCCAACGTTCAATCTTTGCTTGATGGCCAAAAGGAAGCGCGACACTCAAATTAGCCGCCAAAGTCTATCGGGCGATAGTTTTTGACGTTTCCAGGAGACACCACGCGGAGGTTTGAGTCGACTTGAGGCGATTTCGACTTGGATAATACTGGCCTTACTAAGTTGAGGCAGTCAGACACATTGCCATGTGAAGATCGGCCCCTTGTCTCCCTTTTATATACCTACCACGCCTCTTTTTGGGGATTACAAACGTCGTGACAAAATTAATATACCCCTTACGCAGTACGCGTGTAAGCATAAAAATCATTTTGTTAATTTTTTTTTTTCATATCCTACGATAGCTAGGTGTCAGAAATCTATAATTCTATATTCTAAACTTAAGCTTCCTAGGGAAAATACAGCAGTACTTACAAGGTACTCATAAATTCAGAACCATAACTGTTAAATAATGGTTGGTAATCGTATTCATTAGAAATTAGATTATTTTTATAAAACATTTGAAATAATTTATTAAGTACGATTCTTATCTGTTTGGCTCAGTAATCAAGCGATTACGATTACAAATAATCAAATTATAATCACGATTACTTGAAATAACGAAAAAAATAATTAAAAATAATCTAAAGTAATCCACAAAAATAGTCCGATTATTTTTGAAGATTACTTTGATTATTTTAAGAATTTTTGCTGCTCAGGCTCAATCATAGCTGTTAAATAATGATTAGTAATCGTATTCATTAATAATTAGATTATTTTTATTAAAAATTTGAAATAATTGATTAAGTACGATTCTTTTCTGTTTGGCTCAGTAATCAAGCGATTACGATTACAAATAATCAAATTATATTCACGATTACTTGAAATTACGAAAATAATAAAAAAGAATCAAAAGTAATCAACAAAAAAAAATCGATTATTTTTAAAGATTACTTTTGATTCTTTTTGATTATTTTAAGAATTTTCGATTCTTAGGCTCAAATTCTTAAAATAATCAAAAAGAATCAAAAATAATCTTTAAAAGTAATCTGATTATTTTTGTGGATTTCTTTTGATTATATTCGTAATTTAAAGTAATCGTGAGTATAATTTGATTATTTGTAATCGTAATCAATAACTAATCAAAAACTTTACCTAAGGATTATATAAAGATTATAATTCTTTTTGAAAATAATCTAATTGATTACTAATCGTAATCGAAATTTAACAGCTATGGGCTCAAGTTCTTAAAATAATCAAAAAGAATCAAAAGTTATCTTTTAAAGTTATCGGATTATTTTTGTTGATTACTTTTGATTCTTTTTGATTATTTTCGTAATTTCAAGTAATCGTGATTATAATTTGATTATTTGTAATCTTAATCAATTACTTATCTGAAACTTGTCACCTGAGGATTATATAATGATTATAATTCTTTTTGAAAAATAATCTAATTGATTACTAATCGTATTCAAACTTTTACAGCTATGTTCAGAACCAACAAACGAATCGTCAGAACTTTTGGGACCAGCAGGAATCAAAAAGAAATTCTTCTATAATGGATTTCAGATTCGAGTTCGTTAAATTACTAACAATGCGGCGTCCTTCAGTCAATATTAAATGGCAATGAATACTTAAAATACTTAGGAAGTTTCAAAAAAGTGTGAGCTCGAATTTGCCTATCATAAACGTTTTTTGAAGCTCATAATGGACACAAGGCAAAAGTTCAAAACATGTTTTTATTCACCATTTAGCTCTAGAATTCACATCACTATTTGGTATTTTCAAAAGTAAGCCAAGGGAAATGATTTAAGTCGGTTAAGAATATTTGATTTGTCCTGCCAACTACACTAAGCAAGTAAAACAGATCTACATATTTTTATAGTTAGCAAATTTAAATGGAAAAATTTTGGTTTTTTTTTTGTTTTTAACATAAGATTAGTTCGCTTCCAACGAGCTTCCATAAGCGATGAAATCTATTAGGAATCGTAAAAAGTCTGAACACGCCTGCCATTCAACACTCAGTCAGATTCAACATTCATTACTCCATATAAAGAGTTAACAATACTTTTGGCCTTAAATTTTAAGCTGTAGTTCATAAACCGTAGATAAGCAACAGATTTAATATACCGATGATGTTAGCGGATTTAAATGCTAAAAGAACTTGTCGTTCATTTAAGTCTTGATGATTTATCGTGCATAGCGATTGCGTGTGGCATGCAGCAAACCGTTGACTGATTGATAGGTTGATTGAGCACATCTAATTGAGGTGATGACTGCATGACATTTGGGAAAATTTCCTTTAAGAAATTCACACTAGTTGTAATTAGACCAAAATGGGTATAGGATGAAAAAAGAACGCACACTCTAAATAGTTATGGACATCTTTGATTATTTGATTAATCTAGTATGTCATGAAGAAGTGAATTGCGTATACAATTCAATTAAATTCACATTTGTAAGTGGAATGTTGAATACTTTGCTGTTGAAAGTAGTTCATTTAGTGCTTTTCTTAACGGAAATGGGTATCAATCAAGTAAATGATGCACCGCTAACTGCTGGCCATTTCTAGGAAGCTTATTTTTGTTTTAAAGTCAAGGATTTTAAATACCAGACATTCATTATATTTGACATTTATTCTCATTCCAAACCCCTTCACATAGAGTACCATTAATAATGCTGATGTATAATGGACCATGGTTATAAATGTGTAAATGGCAACAAATCTATGAATGCATTTGGCTTAACAGACTGTTCGCATATTGTTTCCTCTAACTGCGGTTCTGACGACGTTCTTTCAGTCTTGATGGTTTCGGTCAGTTAGCATACGAGCACATATGCGTTTAATCACCAAAAGCATGCAATTCTTAGATTCAGTGTATGACGAATAACCTTGTGACTTACATTTGATATGAATAATTTCCTTACTCCATTACTCTTTCCGCGCCATCTATTAACTTTTTTTCTGTAGGTATTTAAAATTTCAAATAATTTAATTTTGTTAGTTGTGTTTTGATGCTAATTTGTGTTACATTTCATATCGCATTTTATAAAATATATATGTTCAAATCACAGAAACAAAAAAAAAAATTTGATTGTTAAATAACACTATGTGACCGTTTAAAAGTTTGAGTCAATTCTTAGATATTCTATATCGCAACTACTCCGACCATTTATGTGATTCTATCACAATTATCTTCTAACAATTTTTAAATCGAGAAATGTGAACACTGTCATGCCGACTTTCACAATTTTAAATATACTCGTCTTCTCGGAAATCGAAACAAAAATAACTTTCTTCCAATAGATTTTAACGTAGAATTTGACAGTTCCATTAAGATTTCGAAAAAACAAATAGTATAAATACTATTAATAAATACTATCGTAACTAAAAACTACGTTTTTTTCGTTTTGTGAGTTATTGAAACTTCAAAAACTTTTTTAAATTTTTTTCATTTTGAAATTTTCAGTTTAACAAAAAATTTTTAAACTAATTTCATCGTACCTACTATACTCTCCGTTTTTACTTTAAGGTATGTTATAAACATTTGGAACTGAAAATTGTTATTTGCACAAGTTAAAATCGAATATAACTTCGAATTTAGCTTAAAGAAAGCCAATACTTCATGTTGATTTTTTTATTAACTTGTAATATAATAATAAAATATAATGGAAAAACTGTATTAACGTTTCATTTTAATAATATTTTTTATGAAACTTATAGCGTTTTCTTTTCTCAAAAAAACTATGCATTTTTCTGAATGATTTCTGTCAGATCAGATTTTCTGATTTAAGTGCGTGAATGATTCTGATTCACGATCACGACCGCTCACGATGTGATTTCTTCTAATCACGGATACTGATAAAAAGGAATTTTTTTACTTACGACCACGCACGCTCATGATATGAACTTTTTTTTATTCATTTTTGTTCCGAATAAAAATTCTGAGTGGTAACCGTGTGTACGATACTCATTGTAAGTTTCAGAAACTTGTTTTCGTTTAAAATTGAACGAAACTTATAAACTAGTTATATCGCAAAAAAGAATGCAAGCGTTTATCGTGTACCATTTGAATTCGTAATAGGGGGTAAGCGTTGTAGACCACACAACTGAAATAAAACTTATTTAGCTCCATCTATATGTACATATGTAGGTATATTAGATGACCTTTTTTGCAAACATTTTTTGGATCCTCTCTGCAAGGGCAGATTTTTAAACTGTCATCCAATAGACATAGGTAGGCTAAATAAAAATGAAGAAATTCAAAAACTGAATGCGCTACTCGTAAAAATGTGATTTTGGAGGATATTTTTTCAACACTTTCAAATCGCATTTTTTAAAACCATTTAAGCTTCTTGAAAATTAACGATGGTATTTATGTAAATTGGTCGCTGAATTCATTTTCCAAATCAGATTTTAGATAAATGTGAAATTGAAGTCAACAGCACTTCCCAAACCATACATTTAGTACTATTTTTCATTATTTTTCAAATTCATTCGTTTCCCACGTTTCCCACAAAAGAATGCACGTTTTTTAAAATAAAACGCTCTAAGATTGTTTGTGAAATGAAATTTATTTAAAAAAAATAAAATTTGATTCGGAACGTATTTGCTCACCTGACCTGAAAGATTAGGGTATATTAACTTTGTCAAACGTTTGCAACGCATAGAACGAAGCGTGTCCGGTATAGAAAAGTATATATATTATTGATCAGCGTAACCTCGTGAGTCGAGCTATTCATGTCCGTCCGTCCGTCCGTCTGTGTGCTGTCCGTAAACACAGGATAAGAAGAAAGAGTTGAGATAATTGTATGAAACTTGGTACACATGGTCACATGGATCCAAGGATCTGCACTATTGCATATTTTTGGAATCCGTTTACCTCCCATTTAACGCAAAAATTGAAAACTGCGTAAATAAGCTCATAAATAACCTACAACAGTAAAATTTGAAAAAAAAACAACGCAAAAATTGAAAACACAATGAATTACCATCTGTTTAACCTACAGAGATAAAATTTGGTACGAATGTTTTCTATAACAAAACGAAGATGGTTTTGAAAAATGGACAGCATCCATCCACGGGTACGCCTACTTTCCATACAACCCAAAAAGTTTAAAACTCAATATATAAGATTATGTTTGGCTTAGAGAGATCAAATTTGGTATGCATGTATTTTATACCAAAACTAATTTGGGTAAAAAAATTGGGCGTAATCCGTCTATGAACACGCTCACCTCCCATATAGCCTACAATAGCGAACGCACAATAAAGGCATTAACTGTAAGTGACAGGAATAAAACTTGGTAGGTATGTGTAAATTTTTCATCAACATTTAAATGCATATAAAATATGGGCTTCATCCGTCATATAGGCTAAAGGGTATTTCATAGACGGCCTAGACCGACTTTAGACTTTCTTTACTTGTTTTTCAAATTCATTCGTTTCTCACGTACAAAAGAATGCACGTGTTTTAAAATAAAATGCTCTAAGGTTGTTTCTAATGTAATGAAATTTATTTAAAAAAAAAAAAACATTTGATTCGGAACGTATTTGCACAAGAAATAATTTTTTTATAAAACTAAATAAAAAACAACGTTAAATCAAAGGAAACCACTTCGATTCAAATATTTTGCGGAACAATTTGGCACCAAACATGTAAATATTCAATTCAAAGTATTTCCACTTCGGAAAACACATTCCACTTTGATGTTGTTTTCACTTAAAACTAAAGTATAAAAAACTTTGAAAATGAAAAGTATTCCACTTTAACTTAACGTGGATATAGAGTTAATTCGAAGCAGAATCATATTCAATTGAAATACTTACATCTTTATATTAAATTTAAATACTTATGTCTTTATATTAAACTAGTATAAAAGCCCGTCCTACGACGGGAAGGAACCATTTAGAGACAAAATGCGAAAAAAAAATTTATAGGATTTATACACAACATGTTTTATTTGAAAACATGTTTATTTAACTATTTTGATAAAATTTCCTTATATACAACATTTCCAGTAAACAATTTTTTAGAATTTTTAACCAATTCACCTTGTTCCTTGCCATCTATAATGCTTAGTTTTACATCATCAGCCCGCTGAACTCTAGACATGGCTATATAAAGCTGCCCATGACTAAATGCCGGTTCTTGTAGAAAAACTCCTACTTTTTGCAATATTTGAACTTGCGATTTATTTATGGTCATTGAAAATGCCAGTTTAACGGGAAATTGTCGCCGCCGGACAGTGAAAGGCTGTGTTTGTCGGGGCCAAATCAATTCTAGGTATGAAAAATATTTCATGTTCGCCAGTGCCTGTCAATACCTGTGCGATGATTAATTTATTTTTCAGGTTTTTCACAACTAACCGCATTCCATTACAGAGACCATTTTTGGTATTTAAATTTCGAATAAGTATTATAATACTTCCAATTTTGAAGTTTAACTTATGCAGTGGCATTCCTGAAGAACAACATTCATTCCAGAACTCGGCAGGGTTATTTTGTTTATCGTTATCATCATCCGTGCTCAGATCTGTCACTGTGTCACCAACTAAAATATTTAGAACTTACTCGTTCACATCGGAATTTTTTGGGCACAGGATAGCAATTTTGGAATAACGGTTGATGTTATCCGGAGTCAAAGTATCAAAAGTACCAAAAATCTCTTTAACCCTTTCAATGGATTTATCCATTATATTGGACACTTCGGAAAATATTTTTTTTATTTTCCAACGTCTTTTCTAAAATCAAATAGGTGGAACTATGAAATAAAGTTGAAATAACATCACAAAAAAAATTTTAGGGAGATATTTATAACGTTTAACTTAGTTCGATTTTCGAATTTATGCCCAATAGAAGCCTTAAATGTTTTTATATCGCGTGTTAATAAAATTTTTTTTTCTTTTAATAACACAATAAATAACGCATTGGTCTCCGGTTGTTTTAGTTGAGCTTTAATATTATAATAGAACGTTATTATGGTTTTGTCCATTATATTAGACAGCCTGCCAAAAGCAAAGCAGCTCATGTAAAAATCAGAGGGATGTTTTATTAATCTTTTCATAGACTAAATGATGGAAATGATGGGAACTCAAAAAAATTTTCCACGATTATCCTAGCCAAGCCATTGAAAGGGTTAATTAGTGAACCTTTACAAACAAAATTATCATTCGTAAGATCTCCGTTTCCTAACTTGAATAGCCAATCGGTAAAACTTGGATCAGAAGACCGAACATTGTGATTAAATTCTAGCAATTCCAATTGACACCCCACGTCACTGAATGTAGTAATTGCTGTTCAGCTTATGCAGACCGAATAGGTTCCGGTTTTGGTAATTAAGAAGCACTGTAATAGCAAGACATGAAGACATGATGTTTGATGTTGAGGAAAATGTTTGAACATCAAATGAAATGAGGAAAATAGTTGAGGAAAATGACGATTTGCAAGTACAAAGATTTGCAATATATAATTTAAGACCAGGATCTGATCCAGGCTGAATAGGTCTTAAAAAGTAAAGTTAGTACAAAAATGCATAATTTTATAACAGGTTCTGGTTCAGGCTGAACATGTTTAAAAAGTAAAGCACGCACAAAGACTTCAAATGCATAATTTTAGAGTAGGTTCTGGTTCAGGCCGAAAATGTTAAAAAGCATAGCAATAACACCTATAACAGTTTAAGCGATATAGAGCACGGAGCAGGACGCTAGTCTTTTATACATTAAGATGTGCTATAGCTTTGAAATAAATTATTTTATTCTTTGATTATTTTATTCATTGTTTTCACCTTGAATCAAAACCTCAACATTTTTGTATGAAATGGGTGCAGAGTGCGTGAAACGTACAAATAAGTAAAACAATATTATTTTTTTCAGAAATTTTCTTTTATTGAAATATATGAAATCATTTGGTAACTTACTTAATTAATTAACTATTTACCAATAGTAAAATAAATTAATTGAAATAAGTATTGTGAAAGTATGTAGATTGTATGATGTCGAGCTCCAAACGATAGATTTCTACATTCAAATATTATTAAAATGATCTTTTGCTTCCTCGATACAAACAACTTCTCTTTGAATTCAGCCCAGAGTCCAAGTAATCACTCACTGATTTATTTTCACATACGAGCTTAAGCAGGATTTACTTTTCAGCTTCCGCGATTGCTTTCAGAAAATAGAAGTGTCTTTCACTTTTAGATAAAGATTTTTTTTACTTCGTTTTCACTTTTTACAACTTCAAACCTAACCAACATAATTTTCTAATTACTTTCGAAGAGGATACATTTCAATGAAAATAAGGGTAAAGTGCTTCATCACTATTTTGAATTTTTTTCCACTTCTAATCAAAATTTTTTCCATATCAAAATGTTTTCATATTTGATTTGAAGGTTTTCAATGTGAATTTAAAGACGATTTTTTAAAAGTGGATTAACCTAAACTTTACACGATATTATTTAATTTTAAGTTGCTATTTTTTCCTGAGTGCAACGACTGGCACAAACCGCTCTTTGACACCGTAACGGCTATTGAAGTGGTGCCGATTTGTAAAACCTTTCTGCGATTCACTTTACGATTCACTCGCTGCGATTTGAACTTTATTCGTTCAATCGCTTTTATTAAAACAGTTTTGTTAAGAAATAATCTGCATCAGTAATAAATTATAATAAATTAACTTTGTTTCACAAAAATACTTAAACATTAAATTGTACTTATACGTATGTGATTATGAAATTATAACGAAACTTAACGAAACGCATTTAAAAACAAGACGAAATACATTGAAACCAGAGTGATAGAGAGCAAATTGTAAGCCAACAATTTTCGAATTTTTGTTCTGTGCGAACTTTAGTGGTAAAATATAAAATTTCCGAAGTGTAAAGATGTCCGTGTTTCTGGGAAGTCCGAAATATCAAGTGACAGGATAAACGAGACTACCTATACTGAATTTTCATATTATCAAACGATTAATAATTAATATAATTATAATTGCATAAATAATTGATGGAGTTTTCACAACAAATGCTCATCGAATTATATATTAATTTGTGTTGGTAAAATTTTTTGATGACTCGTTTGATGATAAATTGCCCGATCACTTCTCCCCTCTGTGGACAGTCAAATGTTTTGTGAAGTTTTGCATGGGTTAAACGAAAATAAATTTCAAACTAGTTGTTTCCCATCAAAAATGACGGGCCCGGCTTTAATAAAAGAAAAAACATGAAATATTGATTTAAATTAAGCTCAATTA
This sequence comes from Tetanocera ferruginea, assembly GCA_958299015.1. Taxonomy (NCBI): domain Eukaryota; kingdom Metazoa; phylum Arthropoda; class Insecta; order Diptera; family Sciomyzidae; genus Tetanocera; species Tetanocera ferruginea. Next base: position 75,216,538 of record OY282642.1, read on the forward strand.
GAATAAATTTGGGCACAATAAGAATTAAAATATAGCTAACTTATACTTAAATATTATAACTTTCTACAAATGTTGAAAAATAGGTTATATCATCTTGCTTCCTAACTAATTTAATTTTAATTTCCGTCACATTACAAACTCAATTTCGACTCCGAATGATCCTGATTTTTGATAGTAATTGTGCATTTTAGTCGAATTGTCATTAAAAAGTAATAAAGGACCAAGAAAAGTAATAAACACTAATACTGCTTTAATGATAGCCTTTTTTCAAATAGATGACCTTTTCCCAAATAGAGTAACGTATAACTTTGATAAGATAATCATATTAAAATGCATGTCAGCGGTAAAACAGACCGACACATCGCGATATTGAAAAAATTTTCTATATTTTACAATATTCCATTGTTCAGGGTGACTCGGAGAAAACGACCACCCAACAGTTTAGGCGACCACTTAAGATGATGATAAATTGCTGATTTTTGTTCCAAATATTTATAAAATACTTAAAAGCAAAAACGGAAACCATAGTAGGTACGACGAAATATTTTTAACATTTTTTTGTGAAACTAAATATTTCAAAATGAAAAAAAATTTAAAAAATTTTTGAAGTTTCAATAAATCACAAAACAAAAAATGCCTAAAAATTTCACATGAATAATTTTATAACAGGTTCTGGTCCAAGATGAACAGGTTTTAAAAAGTGTAGTACGTACAAAGACTTCAAATGCATAATTTTATAGCAAGTTCTTCTTCAGGCCGAACATGTTCAAAACCATAGCAATAACAACTATTAACAGTTTGAGTTATATAGAGCACGGAGCAAGACGCTTGTCTTTTATATATTAAGATGTGCTATAGCTTTGAAATAACTTATTATTTTCTTTCATACCACATTGTTTTCACTTTGAATTAAAATTTTAACATTTTTGATATGAAATGGGGTGCTTGAAACGTACAAATAAGTAAAACAATAGTAAAAAAACAAGCGTTCCGCACTCGTATTTCTACGGAATTATGTAAGTAATCCAAATATTTATAAAACTCTTAAAGCAAAAACGGAAACCATAGTAGTAGGTACGACGAAATATTTTTAACATTTTTTGTAAAACTGAATATTTCAAAATAAAAAAAAACTTTAAAAAGTTTTTGAAGTTTCAATAAATCACAAAACAAAAATTGCCTAAAAATATGCTATGAAATTTTTCAAAAAAAAAAACATGCGTTCCGCACTCACATTTCTACGGAATTATGTTATAGTAATAATAATAATAATAATAATAACTATTATAATAATAATAATAATTATTGAATATCAAAGTAAGACCTTGAAACAGAAAACAAGCCCTTGAAAAATTTGGTCGGTATGCTAGTTATTGACAGTTTAGATTTTAAGCGAGAAAAACTTTCAGTAACAAAGTCACATGTGATTCTAAAAGATATCTGCATCTGCAACAACCTGTACTTACTATTAAATAGTTATTGTTTCTTATACAACATAACACAAAGGTTTTCTTCGTTTATCTAACAACTTGATGTTCCTTTCATTACTACTTTTCCATCATCCAATTTTCGTACCAAGGCAGACTTGTTTTAAAAGGTGTAACTCCTAATTTCGTTGGCTTAAAGCTTTTAATCATTTTTTGTTTTTTTAAATAAGTGGTTCTCGAGCATGTGTTGTGGTAACTGAACTCAGTGGTCCGAATTTTCCCTGCTACGATATTCGCGTTTCATACATAACTCCACTTCATAAACTGCATAATAAATATTGGCTAGCGCCAATGCAGTCGTCGTTGCGTTACTTATTTCAAGATTCTGTACAAATGGGAAGTGAATTCGCAGTTATACCCGCTAGTATCTAACAATTTGAGCCAAAAATATTTTCACCGCAAGCCACACCAATCATCGATTTAATGCAAATGGAGTTGTGGGCATTATTCTTGCAGTTCCATTGATTTGGCACAAAATCTTGAGCCCACATTCGTCTGCAATTTTCCACTTATGTGAATGATTCGTCATTGACGAACAGTTGGCTAGTTGAGTGAGCATGAATTTCACATTTTCGCAATTATAGGGAGTGCTGGCTGTGCGAATAACATGGATGAGAAATGGCGAATAGAACTTCTGGTTGTAGCAAATTTAAATCATTTGCATTCAACTAGAAATCACTGCTTCGAGTATTATTATGCTTAGTGATAAGATATTCACTGCATAACAAGTTCGAACATGTTAGATTTGCCTCTTAGCATTTGACCATGATTGACTCGAGATGTGAGAAACTTGCATAGTTATGCTACGTTGTTGTTGTAGTTAGAATGTTAGAATTGCATTAAGAATGGAAGTGTCCTCATTTAAGCTGACTTCTGCTGCTCATAACGAATCAATGGATGGATGATTAGTTGATGCTGGTGTGGTTCCAGCATATTTTGCTTTGAAGTTATCGAAGAAATTTGCAGCAGCTTATAAAGATTCTGACAAGAATCGTGAAACCTAAAAGCTATTCGTTGATATAAAGGAAACGTGCGTGTTTTTGCAATATTTGATATGTCACGATAGTTAATGTTTTGCCAGTTCTTAAGTGGGTTTGTATGAGAATTTTCCATTCGGATTGGTTGCTGTAGTGAAGGTTTATCTTTTTCTTATCAGAGATGATTGACATGTCTTTTTAAAAGTTCTAACAAATGCTGCAGATGTCATAAAATATCGTCTAGTAAGTAAGGTCTAGGCAAAGAAATTTGTATTATCAAAACACTAAAAACATTTGTAACCACAGTAAAATTTAGTTTAATTTCTATTTAAAGGTTTTATTTTTCTTCCTTTCCATTTTCAACTTACATCTAACGATGACTATTGTTCTTTTCACCAAGAGTTTGATTTAATTTTTCACTTGTTTTATACAGTCATGACCGCAGGAAATTGTTATGGTTCCATGTTTTTTTTTTTTTTTTTTTTTTGTAGCAACTTTCATTCAATTTTTTTGCATGTGTTTTTATTCTATTGTTCTAATCGCTTTTCTTTGGCATGTTTTTGTTTTTCCTCTAGAAAAGAAATAATTCATTGGATGGGTTCGCGTGTTTTTGCTAAACTTTTCATTTCATGATATATTCATACAGAAAATTACAGACAGTCATCGGTTTCCGGAAATGTAGACAATTGATGGGACTAAATTAATTATTAAAGTTTTTTTTTTTGGTTTTTTTTTCCCTTAAAAAAAAGAGTATCGTCTGGACTTAACTCGAAAATAATATTTCAATAATTATTTTGTTATTGTTTCGTATTATCGATTTAACTCATTAACACCTGTAATAAAACACTGCCATGAACTAAGTCAACATTAACAAAATGTTTGTTTGTTCTGTCGAAAATTACATATGTATAGTCTTCACATCTTATAATTTAAGAAGAGGAAGTTTTAACAGAATTTTAAATAAGAAAACAAGTAAATAAGAGAGAAAGCAAGATAAGTGAGTTTTAAGCCGAGAGAGTTTTATTCGATCGGCGTGAAACATAGGAAAGACAAAGAATAAGGGCAGCCAGGGTTGCCACAGCCTAAAATTTTCTTTTACCAAAATTCCCAAAAATATTTCACATTTAAGAAAAAAATTTCACATCCAAAAAAAATATATCAAATATGTGTGATCAATCAAAAAAAACAATATTTTAACTTTTTGACACATGTTTCATCCAATAAAATTGTAATAACAAAAGCTGTGTTTGATGACTCCTCTAGATTTAGATTCCTTACTACAGATCAGTAAAAACTGTTTATTGAGGACATTTTTCTCTTTTTACCTCCTCTTACTTGATATTGCTCTTTGTTTTTTGAAGCTGCTCTAAGTTACGCTTTCAGCTCTTTTGTACGCTTATATTTTTCTGCGGTGTAAGTAAGAGTAACATTTAAATAAATCAAGTATTTTGGTTCTTGTTGAAAAATTCGAAAAATTGAAAGAGCATGAAATAGTTTCTTTGCTTACCTATTTCAACAGTTTAATGAAAACTAGAAATTTTTCTGGCTTATTTCTTAATTTGTTTGCTTTTGGCACTGAGTATTTGTCATCGAACACAACTAATATTGTTTTATACCAGTATTCATGTATTCAGGTTTCAAATATTTTAAAACATGTAGCAGATATCATGCTTAACCGAGAAATTTCCAATGATTTTTCTTAACAGTGTGTGGAACTTAAAATTCAACTTCTGAAAAGCGCTTTATATTTGATGCGATGATATTGAAGAAAACGAATAATATTGAGTTTGAGTTTTACGGTCTTTGGTACTACCCCATTTGTATATTTTAAATACCTGTTTTCAGTGTCACTGTCTGAAGAATTTGAATCTTGTTTTTGCGGATGACACGTAACCGCGACTCTAACCCTAAAATGTAATTAAATTATTAAGTATTACGATGTTACAAATTTAAAAACGTTCTTTTCAATATGATGCAGGCCAATAATTTGAATACATTTGAAAACTAATTTGAGTTCGATAGTGCCCGAAATTCGACCTTTTCACTTTCATTCTCTCGATACAAAATTAATGTGAAAAACAAATTTTCTTCATAAAATTTGGCAAAAAATTTTTTTCAAAAAATAGTCGGTGCACTCGTTCTCCGCACTTTGATTCATTTAAAAGAAATTAATCAAAATCGGTTAGAAACACGTGAGAAAATGGTTTTTTACTATTTTGCCTACGCCTATTTTTTATATATAGATAAAAAAAAGAGACGATCATTTAAGGGCGGTAAGTTTTTTAACCATTTTTTATATGAATGCTCAACATCTCTAGAATATTGTGTCCAAATTTGAAGTCAATCCGAGTAAAACTAACGGAGGTACAAATTTTTAAGTAAGTGTACCTCGAACGTAGAAACGTACGTGTACAAAACTTTAAAGCAGTTTTCCCACAAGTTGTGTTTTCAAAGTCCGTGTTCACTGCCAGGCTTTTAGAAACTACTTGACCGATTCATTTCGAACTTGGTACACATTTTCTACATACAAAATACTTTCCTCCAACGTTGACTAAATTTTAATGGTTTTTGATTTCAGATAATTTCCGACCGAGACATAACGAACACCGCAAATTGCTATTTTTCCAAGACGCTCTGGGAAAAGCTCTGTCACCAGCTTGTTTTTCAATATTTCCGGAAGAAATATAGTATTGATAAAAGTACACTCAATAATGTACAAAAGATTTTAATAAATTTGCTCAATCCATACTCTCAAAAAAATTCACAAAAAAAGTGTTTTTTACGCTGAAACCCTTACTTCGCCCTTAAGCTTTTGGGAAATTTTCATAAAAATGTTTTTCGTTTTCACTAGAAATTTTACCAAAATGAAATTTAATTTCACATTTTCACATCGAAAAAAAAATTTACCAGTTTTGGTAAATTTTTCACATTCTGGCAACGCTGAGGGCAGCATTTAAATCAGTGATGCACAGCGTTGGCAGAGCTTCCAACACAAACGCAACATTTTTGTCTAAGTATGTGTGTACAAGACAAAAATTCAACATAACAATTTGCGCATAAGATGCTTACTCCGTGAAGATCAAACGCAAACTGATTCAATGCTATCGTCGAAGAAGTTCGGCAGCTTCGCACACACGACTTGTCTGTGACAGCCGAGGGCTCCCCGAAGCTCTTATGTGCACCTCTGATTTAAATCATTGGATAAGACATTCGCGGTATTCACGATCTTGAGTTTATGGTCTTGTATTCTGTATTTTTGATAAGTTTGATATTTGTAGTAAATTTGACAATTTTACAAAAACAAAACATGCACATATACCAAATACTATAAATACTAAATTTACAATGGTGGAACCCTATTGTAAATTTTGCATAGTATTTGTGTATTTGACAAACAGCTGACTTGACGTTCTATGGCAGCACTGCTCATAAGAGTGCTCACAATCTGAAGCAAATTCTTTTTTATTTACTAAAAATACTCCAAAAACTCCAGATCGTGAGTACCGCTATTGAAAATTAAAATTGCTCAAAATAGAAAATTGCAATTAAAAAAGCAAATATTTAAATTATACACTCCGCTTCAGCAGAATAGGTTCGCTGTTTCAATGATAAACCAACGATTTTTTCTCCAAAAATGAGCATAGCAGAAAACTTTTTGTTGTTGTTTTCTCTTAAACAAGTAAAGAAAGTCTTAAGTCGGTCTAGCCCGACTATAAAATACCCTAGACCTACTTTTTCAAAATACAATAATAGTATTGAAAATGGGGGTTTCAATTTTGATGAAAAACTTACAAAAATGTATAAAAATGTAAAGTTTTATTCTTGTAGCTCACGTGTTAATGCCTTAATAGTATTTTTGCTATTGTGGGTTGTATGGGAGGTGGGCGTGTTCGTGGACGGAATACGTCGATTTTTCAAAATCATCTTTGGTTTGTTATAAAAAAAATGCGTTCCAAATTTAATCTTTATAGATTAAACATAAGCTTATTTGTTGAGTTTTAAATTTTTGGGTTGTATGGGAGGTAGGCGTGGCCGTGCGCGGATGACATACATTTTTTGAAGACAACTTTGTTTGGATATAAAATTGATACGAACCAAATTTTATCTCCGTACGTTAAACATGAGCTTATTTATTGAGTTTTACATTTTTTGGATTATATGGGAGGTGGGCGTGTCCGTGAGTATATGACACCCATTCGCAGAGATCTTTGTGTTGATATAAAATACATGCGTACCAAACTTTATAGTTGTAGGTTAATTGTGAACTTATTTATGCAGTTTTCAATTTTAACGTTGTATGGGAGGTAAGCGTGTCCGTGGGCGGATTCCGAAAATATTCTATAATGCAGATCCTTGGATCCATATAACTATGTGTACCAAGTTTCATTTAAATATCTTAACTCCTTCTTATCCTGTGTTTATCTATTTTTTTTTTATTATCTTACTTACGTTACAAAAAATGTGGCCATCTGCCCACCAACGCGCTCACATCCCATACCACTATGGGAAAAACTCTATAAAATGGGCTGAACACGCCCACCTTTCGTACAACCCACAATATTAAAAACACTATTGACCCTCCGTTACATAAGCTATTCGGAGTAACGTTATTACTAACCTGGGTGTAATCCACCCATAAATTGTTATTCATGAATTTATAAAAAAAAAACATTACAACAGTAAAGCGGTTCGGATTTTATTAAATTCAGGTATTTTATTATTCTATTAAACATACAATTCGTTAAGTTAAATTAATATCTAATTTCCAATCAATTAATTACCTTTTCCCTATCAATTAATATTTTCTGTTTTTTTAACTTATGGATGTAATCCACCCTAGCGAATGTAACGGAGGGTTAAAGGGTTCATATTTGACCTAGAAAGATATCACTACCAGATAAGTTAATCCTGTATTAATTCTATTGGTATGAAGAATACATGATATTGATAGGAAGGTATGTCTACTTGTTTTAGTATTTTAATATATGTATATTTAAATATTATAGTAGGTTTAGGGTATTCTATAGTCGGGCTAGACCGAATTTAGACTTTCTTTACTTGTTTTTCATAATATTCACTTTTTATCAGATAACACAGTACTTTCGATAGAAGTTTCCGAAAAAAAGAAGACCACCAATTCACCACAAACTATAGATTATAGATTTAACTAAAGATTTTTAGAAGATTATTAGTTGATGGTACAATATTTTTAAACTTTCCGAAATTGTGTAAAAATAAATTTCATCTATTCTTCCCATTTTATGAAATGGGACTTTTTTAAGTTAGACCATGAAAGAGTAAATCAATTAACCACTTAAAATTCTATAATTTTTGAGTTAAAGTTTCATTTCCAACGGGCCACAAATATTTTTTTTTTGTGAGACGAACATTTTAAGAAATTGTATTTGTGGAAAATGACAGCATCGGTACTTATTGATGCTAAAATAATGAAATATTGATAGGAGAGAGAGGGATATAAATAAGGATATAAATCTTTACTTCTTGTATCCATAGAATCAGAGAAAAAGAATTCCAAACTAACTGAGTACTGAAGGTTTTCATTCTTTTTTTTGGCAAAGCTTCCCAAAAATCTAAAAACTGCGTTAGTTTTATTTCAGACTTGCTCAAAACATACCAGCAAAATCTTCGCTTACGTGTGATCGAAAAAGTAATCCAGAAAATTTCATTCATCGCTTACCCTCTCGCTTACAGAACCCATTATTTTTATAAAGGCGTGTCATTGGAGGTAATCGAAAGCGCTGTCACTAGAAACGATTAATAAAAAAACTTGAATAACAACTTTCAAGTTGATGGTGAAGGCATTGCCGTGAATTCATTAAAGATTAAATTAGAATTCTTGCATTAGCATTTATGTAATGCATTTTAAAATCGAATAAAAAACAAGGCCTAACGAAAAATGTTGCTGGGATTCGTTCAGAAAAGAGAATATCCAGCTTTTGGTCTCAAAATATATTTATTTTTTTAATATTGACATATTTTATGTCAACATTTATGTACGTGTTGTTATGTCAAAATTTATTTGTCAACATATATGTATTTGTGTCTATCATAGCAATGCGTTCGATTTTTGGCAAGATATTTTTGGAAGTTATTCTGGATACCATGGCGACCGTGGCATGCAGGTTAAGTGTGTGGCTTAGCATGCTCGGAGCCCGGGTTCGATCCCCAGCCGCGGCGAAAAGTTTTTTTCAATAAAAATTTTTCTGATCGGTCACCACCTCTCTGCAGACAATGGCCAAACCTCAGAGAGTAAATAATGCCATGTAAAGCTTCTTGAGAACATGAGCCGTTCGGAGTCGGCATAATACATGTAGGTCCAGTTCTCGGTCAATTGTGTGCAAACATTTAATAACACACACAACACAATTGATCATAAGAAGCTCGGTCAAAGTCCTTTCAAGGCTGAAATGGCCAATTTGTTTTTTTTTTTTTCTGGATACCATAAGGAATGCACATTCAAAACTATAAAGACTCCTCTTTTAAAATTTTATCCGAGCCTTTCTTTGAATACTATGAAAATATTGTGAATAAAAGCCAACTTATTTGGTCGCATTGTACCGTACTCTCTCCATTTATTTAAAAAAAAATATTTTAACGTTATTGGCAAAACAGGTAGAAGGTGCAACTAGAATATTCCAAGACAGGAAATTGACTCAACATCCATTAAAGTCATAAATAATAAAAGAACATTTTATGAAACACATGCAGGCATACGGAAGTTTATTGAAAATCTGTTAAATGTTTCGTTAACGTTGGCAGCACGAAAATTCCATAAAACAGTTTTGCAAACAGCCCAAAGGAACGAAGTTCAAACGTGGTCAACAAGCCAACAAACTGTATTACAAAGAGCTACATACTTCGTTCTTCTGACAAAGTCAAACAAAAGAAAAATAAAATGACGTTAAAAATTCTATGGCGAATAAGAATAAATAACAAGAAAGCAAAAATGTAGCCAAAGATGGTACTGACCAAAATGCAACCCAACGCGTGGCCATAACAATGGCCTATAAACCGCAGCGGCATGCACCGTTTCTCGCTATAAATAGGCGCAACATTCTGCAGACTCAAATAGATGGCATGTTGGTGGAATGTCCTGATGTTTCGCCACATTCCACAAGCAGCACTTTTGCTAGTCGTGCCGGTTCTATTCTGTGGCACTTGATATATTAATTCCAATTTGAAAATAATCCAGCCAAGTGCATTGCTGCCAACTGAAACATAGTTAACTGGACTTGGGCCACTAACAGTTAGAGAGGGAAGTGAGTAGTGGGAGAAGTAGTCTCTGAAGCCATACCTTTGAGCAGCGTGCAACATTTGCCACACCACTTGAACTCTCACATGTTTAGGTTGTCGTTTGCTTTGTGTTCTGTTCGAGGTTTGCCTGTTGTTGGCATTTTAAATTCTATCATTTTGCTTTTGTTGTTGTCCATCTAGTCGTGTATTTCAACAGTGTATTGTTTAAACTGCCTCTATAATATTAAGGCAGTTGCTGTAGAATGGTGGAATACTCAAAGCTGCCAACAACAATCATGATAGAACAAAACATGAAATAAGCAAGTTCACGCTGTGGCATCATCAGGTTGTTACTACATACTTTTCAGTTCCAACAGCAACCACTTTATTGTCATGAACTGAAGGTACATGTTCAGGCGTAACACTTTTTGAAATACGGGTCTTAGTGGTTGTACATCAATAAATCAACTAATTATTGCATTACTGCACCCTCGGATCTACCGCAATCCTATTTAAGAGCACCGTGGTTGGTATACATCTCTTCGTTGCTCATTTCTTCGCTCAATAAAAATATTGTCCAAAACAAACAAAACACAAAAAAACAAATTGGCCATTTCAGCCCTTGAAACGACTTTGACCGAGCTTTTAATGATCAAGTGTGTTGTGTGTGTTATTTAATGTTTGCACACAATTGAGCGAGAGAACTAGACCTACATGTTTTATGCCGACTCCGAACGGCTAAAGTTCATGTTCTCAAGAAGCTTTACATGGCATTTTTTACTCTCTGAGGTTCAGAACAATTTTTATTGAAAAAAACTTGTTCGCTACTGGGGATCGAACTCGGGCTCCTCGCATGCTATGCCACACACACAACCTGCATGACACGGTCACCACCAGTTTGACGGTCACCGCCGGTCCAAATATTGTCCAGTTGTCCAAAAACAAAACTTCTGCAGTTCAAAAGATCCTCTCGGTGCAACGCCGTCATTATAGGCAGCATAAACCAATATTATCATAAAAAAAATTATTTTCTGCCAAACAACATTATGTACAGCCCATGATTGCACCATATTTGTATGTAAAGTGGTCTCGGTAGTGGAGTGGTGAGCGTGCTTGCCTGCCAACTCAGAGGTTCTGGGTTCGAATCCCCGTCAGGCCCATGGTCATACGCTTTCTTTTATTCTTTCCTTTTTTCTAATCAACTGAATTTAAAAATTCATCAATATATACGACTTTGGAAGTTGTTGATGGTAGAGTTGTTTCTTTCATGAGATTGCTTAATAACTCGAATTGACTGAAGTAAAGGCATAACACTTGCCTCAGATTCAAATTCGCATGTTGATATAGCGATCCACCACACTTACAACATTCTACACTTGATTCTCTAGATTTTCCTATCTCTGCTACTAATCTATCACCCCATTTCCGAACCAAGGCAGACTTGACTGAATGGTTTGACATCTGAAATCTTTGGTTCAAAGCTATAAGCTAAGTAATATTATAGAAGTAATGGAATCATAAACTTGGTGAATCAGACATTAGGACTTCTGTTGCATTCCTATCAATTTTCGTCTTAAATTAATCAATGTTTTCAGTTTTGAGAGATAAAACTTATCTTTGATGAGTTCCCACAAAGATAGAATCCAATGGTGTGAGATCTGGAGGGCGTCGAAGTAAGTCGATGGCACCTCGTCGCCCAATTCTCCTGTTCGGCAGATTTTCATTGAAATAAACTTTCACAACACGATGGTAGTGGGTAGGGGCTCCATTTTGCTGAAAAAATAGTCCTCTTTACCCTCAAATGCACCAGTTATACATGTTTTTTAGGCTATGTATTGCTGTTTTATATAAATGGTTAAAAATCTTGGAATAATTTTTAAACCAATCGTTGGAAAAATCCTTTTTTTATTAGAATTGATACTTTTCAAAATACTAGACATTTTTTGAGTCAAGGCTGTACTTAAATACAAAAAATTTGGAATAAAATTTGCATTTAAGTAAGTAACTCAGATTTAAAATTTTATACAAAATAACTAAACGGTAAAAAACCATGGAGTAATTTTTTTTTTGGAGCAAACGTCTGTAACGCATAGAAATAAGCGAGTAAGTTATAGTACTTACTATGATGCCGCTTACAACCGTTGAGCGGTTTTGGTTTCGTCTTAGAATTTTCGCCAGCTTCTTTTATCGTAAGTTTCCTGGCGCCAGTTGGAAACTCCAAGCATCGTCAGGTTATCCAATGACTGATCTTTCCAACGGAGATGCGGTCTTCCTCGTCTGCGTTGACCACCACTGAGTAACGAATCAAATATTTTTTCGCTGGAGCATCGTCGTTCATTCTCTCGACATGACCTAGCCAGCGAAGACGCCCAATTTTAATACGCTTGACTATATCGATGTCGGCATATAGCTCATACAGCTCGTGGTTCCTTCGTATTCACTACTCGCCATTGACACAGATTTTACCATATATCTTACGAATAATTTTTCTCTCGAACGCTCCCAAAGTCCTTTCATCAGAGCTGCTCAACATCCAGGTTTGTGAGGCGTATAGTAGGACGGGTATAATTATTGACTTATAGAGCGTCAGTTTTGTTCGTCGAGAGAGAGCTCTGCTTCTCAATTGCTTACTGAGCCCAAAGTAACACCTGTTTGCAACTGTTATCCTTCGTCTAATGTCAACACTGATATCGTTGGCGCAGTTAATGCTGGATCCCAGGTAAACGAAGTCCTTCATATCCTCGAGGGAAGAGTTGTCAACAGTGACGTGGTTTCCAAGACGCTGGGACTGTTTGTTTGTTGACACAAGATACTTCGTTTTATCTGCGTTCACTGCAAGACCCATTTGACTCGACTCTTTTTTAGCCTGGAGAGTGCTGCACTGATTTCGCGCGAATTTTGGCCAATAATGTTAATATCATTAGCATACGCCAGCAGCATAACACTCATACAGAAAATTGTGCCACTGCGTTTCAGGTCAGCACCTCGGATGATCTTCTCCAAAACTATATTAAAGAAGTCGCACGATAAGGAATCACTTTGTCTGAAACCTCGCTTGGTATTGAACGAAAGGAAGAGGTCCTTCTCTATTTTCACTGCGCTGCTGGTGTTCTTCAGTGTCATCCTGCAAAGACGTATTAGCTTCGCAGGAATACCAAATTCAGACAAGATGGAGTAAAGGTAACTACTTATTGTCGGCTTTGAAATCGACAAAAAGATGGTGTGTGTCGAATTGTTTCTCTAGGGTCTTTTCCGAGATTTGTCGAAGCATAAAGATCTGGTCGATGGTGAACTTTCCAGGTCCAATCAGTCGGTTGACGATGGGTTTCAGTCTTTCACTCAATACGCTCGACAGGACCTTATATGCTTTATTAAGAAGGCTAGTCCCACGGTAGTTGGCACAAATGGTGGGATCGTGAATTTCTCCACATTTATTGTGGATTGGGCAGAGCACACTGAGGTTCCAGTCACCTGGAATGCATTCTTCCGACCATATTCTGCATGGAAGTCTGTGAATGCATTTAAACAGAGCTTCGCCACCGGTCTTAAACAGCTCAACCAGTATGCCATCGGCTCCTGCGGCTTTGTTGTTTTTAAGCCGAGCTATAGCTGTTAAGACCTCGTTATAGTCGGGCAGCGGAACTTCAACGCTGTCATCCATAATTGAGGTTTCCAGGATATCATCTCCAATGGCGGGATTGTTGTCAGCGTTGCCGTTTAAAAGACAAGAGAAGTGCTCCCGCCATAACACCAGTGTACTCTGGATATCTGTCTCTAGATTCCCATTCTCATCCTTGCAGGAAGAGGCTCCGGTCTTAAAACCATCGGCCAGGCGTCTTATTTTTCGCGAGGGCGGTGATAGCCTATCACCTCTTCGGCAGCCGTACGCATAGAGAGGGATATGTGCGTTCACTGTGTAAATATATTGTCGATCGGAGGAGTGCTTTCTTGAAACTGGACTGAGAGTCGAGTAGTGAAGGCTTCGACTGTCCGTTTTGACTGCAGCTTGTCGACGTCTAGCGTTCTTTTTTTAGGATTTCGAGCATTCTAAGTTAAGCACAGACGTGTGCTGATCTTGGCTGAGACAAGATAATGATCCGAGTCTATGTTGGCCCTATGGATCGTGCGTACGTCTATTATACTGGAAGAGGCCTTTTGTCAATCAAAACGTGATCAATTTGGTTGCGTGTTTTTTGATCAGGGGACAGCCAGGTGGCCTTATGAATATTAAGATGTTTGAATTAAGTGCTACTAACGAACATGTTTCGTGCTGCGGCGAAATCAATCAACCTCATTCCGTTATCGGATGTGTTGTCGTGGAAGGTGAACTTTTCGACTGTTGGACCAAATATGTTTTCCTTACCCACCTTGGCGTTGAAGTCATCAAGCACGATTTTAATGTCATGACGGGGGCTGCGCTCGTATGCATCTTCAAGGCATCTTCAATGCTTCTTCAAGGCTTATATTTTTCTTCTGTCAAAGCATGCGCACATATTTGGCTGATGTTGAAAAGTTTAGCCTTGAAGCTGGTTATGGTAAGTCGTTCGTTCACAGGAGTGAATTGCTGGACATAATGCCGTATTCTCTTTCCAACTACAAATCCGCATCCAAACTCGTACTTCTCCGCATGGCAGCTGTAGTAGATATCAAAGGATGCGTGCCGTAAGCAACCCTGTTCCTTTCATCGCATTTCTTGGATTGTAGTGATTTCAGCTTTATAACTTTCCAAGATATCAATCAGTTGGATAGAGGGACCATCCCAATTTAAGGTTCGGACATTCCAGTTGCATATCTGTAAATCATTATCAGTTTTTCGTTTGCGGTAGTCGTCATCAGAAATGGAGATAATTTTTCTCATATTTCTTAGTTGTTTCATTGAAATTCTTATTTTATGTGATGGGCTACAAACTCAACACACAACCTTTGCTTGAAGGTCAAAGGTGATCGCTGCTCAAATAAGCCATCAACTAACGGGTGTTAGGTCGCCGTTTCCAGGAGACACCACGTGGAGGTTTTGAGTCGACTTGAGACGATTTCGACATGGATAATGCTGGCCTCGCCAAGTTGAGGCATTCATACACGTTGCCATGTGAAGATCGCCCCCCCCCCCTTGGCTCTTCTGCAGTTCTGCAGTAATTAATTTTATTTAAAAATATTAAAAAATAAATTTGTAATTCTAATTAAAAATCATAAACTAAAAATAAACAGTTAAAATGCCACAATTTTATAAGTCATGTAAACTGGTGCGAGCATAACCTACAAATACATGATGAAGAATTATAGGCTTGTGCATAAAAGAAACATCTGCTTTTAAATAACCTTTTTCACGAATTCTCTGGTAAAATACCAACCAAATGTTGGAACCTAGATGGACACGTGATAAAGAAGTAAACAAAAAGCGCAACAACAAATCTTTGCAGAATCAATGTAGTCAATTTTTTGAAATTTTGCAATTAGCAAAAGAGTAGAAAAACACTTGAAACAAGTGAAAAGCTTCTAGGTAATTCCGTTTTGGTTTTACTGCAGTTGAGCTTATTAGCTTATCAAAGTAAGTGCCCAATCAGCCATTTAGAAATAGTGCTTGGATTTAGCTTACATGCAATACAAAAAGCAAGCCTTATCCAAGCACGCTTGAAAAACACTTGCCCAGGTAATAAATTTCCAAGTTCCTTTGTATAACTATTGCGTAAAACACAAAAAGCAAGTGATGCACAATAATACTTGGAAAGGCTTGCATTAAGTAAGTGTTTTGCAATCATACTTAGAAAACGCTGACAACAGTAATAGTTGTACAACTGTTCAAAGTTGTGATGCTCTCATATATACATACATAAATGTATTTTATTTTCATTTTGTTCACTCAGCAGCCATAAGGCTTACGGCAAGCTGTTAGAGTGTCCGACTCATATGCGGTGGGTCGCGCGTTCGATCCCTGGTGTAGCAAACAACAAAATTTTTGAAGGCATGCAATTTTTCATATAAATATGTGCTTCAATTTAAATAAACGAAAATAAAAAATAAATAAAAATAAAAATGTTCCGGTTGGGAATTGAACCTTGGATGTCCAAATCACAGCAATTCAAATAAACAAGTGGCTTACCAACTGACCCACAGAATAAAAATTTTTCGCGAGTGCTAATTGATTTGTTGAATGTAGCACACTTGGAAAAAGCTTATTAAAACACTTATATCCAATTGTAAAAACAACACTTGGATTAAGCTTGAAGTAAGGAATATTATTCCAAGGGTTCACTTTCGTTTATCCTACAATTACATGTAAGCGTTCTACAATATTAAATGAAAGCGTTATCCAAGCTTGAGGCTTACGTTTGTAAGCTTGTTTAAAGCTTATTCCAAGCTTGTTTGGCTGATTGGGTGGACTGCATAAGCCACAAAGACTCAGAGGCGTTCCTAGGCTTGGTGTCAACCCGGGCGGATACTCATGGTGTCACCCCTATAAGAAATTTCTAAATGCAATTAGAAACCAATTCGATGAGATTTTCGAAAACAATTCGAGAAAAACAACAAATGACAACAATAACAAATTGTTAAAAAAACAAAAAAAAATATTACATTTTGAAAAATTTTTGTTTTTATTGTAGTAAGATGCGATTTTAAAGAATTTAATAACTGTTATTTGAACTTTTTTGTTTACAACTATAGTAAGCGCCGCAGGGAAAAATTTTGTATTAAAATTGCGCGATTTTAAATCATTTAATTTATGAAAAATCGCCTGCACCGAAAAATTTTACCACTCAATTTGTAATAAAAATATTTTATTTTTTATAAATTAAATGATTAAAAAGAGGGTTAAAAGTTATTATTGCAGGCGAAACATTTTTATTCAAAATGTCGTGATTGTTAAATTTAACAAAAATTGCAAAAATGGTTGAAATTGATCAGTTCCTAAGGGTACTCTCCTTGGGTACTTTTCCTATATTAATTTTTTACATTATTTTCTATGGGAGATGCATGCCAAAGTTGGCCGATCTTAACAAAATTTGGTCAAACGGTTGGCGATTAAAGAAATTGATGTGCACTGAAAATGGTAGAAATTGATAAGACCTTAGGGGTACCTCCCTAGGATGTATATTTAAATTTAACATAATTTTGTATGGAAGGTACGTACAAAAGTAACCCGTTCCTAACGAAACTCAGTGAGAATGCTAGACATATAGATAAAAGATGTTAATTGAAAATTACAGAAATTAGTAAGACATTATTTTTTATCCTGCATAATTTTCTTGTTTATGAAAAGGTGCAGATAATATTTTGAAAGTCAAAAGTTATTACTTCAAAAAAAATTTCAAAAAAGTTACGCTTAAATCCAAGAATCCGTTTTTTTTTTTGTTAAAGATTTTAAAGATATGCTAAAAAATCTCTTAAATTTTAAATAACTTAATAATTTGGTTCAATATTCTTAAATTAAGAAAAACAAAAAACAAATTTTGTAACTATTTTTGTACCATTTCGATGCATTAAAAGTGAGCTGTCCTAAATACTGGCATTTCTTACTTTAAGAGTTGCAATATTTGAAATAACCTCATCGAAATCAGTAATATTGATTTCAAGCTCGTTTGCAATGAATAAAAAAGCAAGATCGGAAAATCTGGCCTGTCCCATGGAATACCTTGGAAGTCCAAGGAAGTCTGTATTAATTTAAGCTTTGAAAAACTCCTTTCGCATGAAGCTACTGATAAGCAAATTGTAGGAAATAATTTCAATGCTAATGAAATATTTGGTGAAGTTTCCAAAAACGCCCACTCGACAATGAAAGTGAGCATTTCTAATGCTGTCTAATTGTTGGCGCTTTCGAAATCGCCTACGTAGCATCGCAAGCAATTTCAACAACTAGCTCCTTTTCTGAAATTTCGTCGCAAGCTGCTGCCAAATTTTAAACTCTTAACATGGACTCATTTACGTTATATTACAAAAAGTTTTCGGATTTTACAGCTCGAAACGTTTTCGCAATGTTTCCTCCTCATTGCTTAGACTTGCAAGCAGAATTTTATGTTTTGAAACAGCAATTACATTTTTTACCGTAAAGTTTTTTATCACTTTTTCTGTTTGTTTGAGAAATAAAAAAAAAAAATCGAAATGGTGTCACCCCTAAAATGGTGGTACCCGGGGCGGACCGCCACCCCATTTGGGGTGTTATTTTGGGAGCAGTTGAACCTTCATGCCAAATTTCATTGAAATGAGTCCAGGCGTGTAGAAGTTATTATAGAGTGCCACGCCCACATACTTCCGCCCACTTTTTTACACCCCTCATGTTCTTTCTCCCTATGAAAGTTACTCGGCGTCTAAATTTCAGCTCAATCGGATAAGCGATGCGTAAGCCTATACGGAACAGACAGACAGACAGGAGGACAAACATTTGTTTTTATATATAAGATTTAGTGTAGTACCTATTCGACCATACCTACAATCTGATCTTGGTCATTTCAAAATGACTGTCGCACCGTGTTATGAGGGGAAAATTTTTAATTGCTAAAAACTAGTGTTTAAAGAAATTAAAATTAAAACACTCTGAGATGAAAAAGCAAAATGGTGGCAAAATTTTGGCATGTGGAATGCCACATATAAATGCTGATGTACCTTTGCAGCATGTACCTTCTATTAAATATATTTTTATGAAATAACCACTTCTAATTGTTATTGTCCCAGATAATTTTTCAATAATCCGTTTTTTTGTTCAATCCAAATTTGGACCGCATCATTAAAAAATAAATATGGCAGCAATATTCACAACGGACCTTAAAACAGCTTTAGGGTTGACAAGTTCCTCAGCTGACCAAAAAGCAGCTCGAATTTCCATGGAACTTATTTTGCCTCTGAAAAGAGCATAAAAGGGAAATCATAAATTGAATTTCGACTCATTTTGCTGGCTGGGAGATATATATAATCAAAATAAATAGCGCTATTTTTTGTTTAATTTGTTGTTGTTTCTTCCCGGCTGATATTTGAGCCTGGATAACTAATTAGTCGTTCTAGTATGAATTATTTTAAGTTGATATTAATTAACTCACTTAAAATGTCAGTTAAGATGTTTATGCTAAGCAAGATTCTTCATACAATTAATTAATTAAAACATTTATAATTATAATGTTTGCCATAACTTGAAGCGCTCTCTGAACACACTGTGTGGTAGTACATTTTATGATGGTCACTAGCGTATGACCTGCCGCCAAGCCATAAACATATTCGCACAAAATAAGCACGTGAATCCACAGACATAACACTTGTAGCCACAATACTCTTCAATTTCATGGTGAATCCCATCGAACTCCCTTCGTTTCTTGGAATGAGTACAGATCAGAAAATGTTTAGCTTTGGGTAATTTTATGCTCAAGTTTAACGTATTTCTAGACGTTTATCATGAGATTTTGTACTTTTGTTTGGGTTTTGTTTTGTTTTGGTTTTTCTTAGTTAACTTGCGGTTGATGAGTTATCGAGCCATTGAGTATTTCTAGAGCTTCGACCATGCTGTATTTCCCATAAAAAACATATTCCACTCTTCTGTACAGCTGCATCGTACTGCTTAATTTTTATTAAGCGCGGCTTAAACGTAGCGCCAAACATAAAATGATTTTCACCCTTCACTTCCTCCCCTTGTTGCTCCGTTGCTCCATATCCAATTCTCTTGCACTGACTCTGACTCGGCTACTCCAAATGGTAATGTTTTGGTTGTTAGTTATCCTCATATACACCTTAAGTCCATCATGCTGCAGTTCATATTGTCTACGCGAGCAACATATGACCAACGAGGTAAAGTGGTAAAAAGACGAACAACACTGACGACCGAGTCAGTCTTTGATGTGATTCCATCTGGAACGAGTGTGTTTGCTGCGATTGCGCATTTCCTGAATATTTCATTCATTCATACGTTCCTCCAACAGTCGCGTTCACTTGGTTTGTTTTCGATGCAGAAGTCGCGTTGTTAGTTCTTCAAAAGCTCTGATGCATCGTAGTCATTCGTCAGTTGTACACGCGTGTTTCTATTTAAGTCGTTCAGAGTGCATCATATCTATCGTTCTTTAAATTCGTTGCAGTTAGAATCGCATTGTTTAAATTTGGCTATCGGAAATAAGGCGTTGTTTATTATAGCGAATTGTCAACCCTTAAATATTGTTCTATCTTTAAAGCCGAACTTAATAAATGCGTGGGTTACGACTTCATGCTTTGCATTGGTTAATTAAATCTTTAGAGTGTGTGCAAATAACTTAATCTGTGTGCATAACAAAACTTGTGTGTGTTTAATGTGAAAACTAACTAAGTAAATAATTAACTTCAGTTTTATAAAAAAACTCCTCAAAACGATTTAACTTTAAGTTTCCAGTCAAGAAAAATTTGCCAGTCATTTTTATTTTCTGGACTAGTCGAGATAATTAATAAAAATATCATTTATTTATTCAAGAAAAGTTATTAAAAATGAAGCTATTTGAAATTTATATTTTAAGGTAAGTTAATTTGAAAAAGTCTATAAACGTATGTGCTAATTTTGTAAATAAATTAATATTTTTGAAAACTGCTTCTTAGTAAATCACTCTTGAGTGGTTATACTTATAAAACGGATAGTTATTAAATAATTATGTGGGATATGAATTTCAACCACAACTAAACATTTTAAACTGAAAGACGTTGAAAAATCTAGTTAAAAGAAGAGGGAATTATTAAAGTTGAACAATGCAAAATATGTAATTGGCATTACGCGACGAGTTGCTATTTACAAGAATGGATGTTTCAAATTGATGGGAATTAATACACAGTTTGACACATGTTATCACATATGTATGATAAAATCCAATATATTATGAAAGTAGGGCTAAAATTACTCGCGTAACCCATTTTTTGTTGTTTTCTTTTTTTGCCTCCTTTGCTCGGCACACTTATCTGATATGATGTATTCGGCACAATGGGATCATATGCACCCCAGGGACAAAAAATCCTAAACTAATAGTTTTTTAGTTTAGCTTCTTTTTTTAATTTTTTTAAAAAGAATTTTTAATTTAATAAAGTGGCAATAATACACTTGGCCAGGGCTGAAACTAGCGGGGGGCTAAGGGGGGAGGGGGGGGGAAACAACCGCTCTAACTTTTTTAGAGTCGGCCAAATTGTTATTTTTTACTGAAATTTGTTTAAAATGTTGATTTTTATTTACAATAACTAAGAACGGATCAAAATCAGTCGTACCATTTGTGTCCATGTTCACCATCAGGAAACCAAAAACCAACCTTAGACGGCTAATTCATTTCAAGCTACATCTAGAACAATCTTCATTAGCGAATTCACTTTCAGTCGTACCTAAAATGAATTTCATTCGGCCAAATTTGCATTTAGCCGTGCGCAAAACCAATCCCAAATGCCATTGTCTTTTCTTTTTCAGTCGGAAAAATTCTCTAAGAGCAATTCAGTCTGCCAAATCTTTTTTAACCCTAGAGAGACATGCTTAAGGTCATGCATTAACATGCTTAAGGACATGCATAAAGGTCATGCTTCGTCGAATCGATGACACCATTTTTTGAAAGGCCCCTACCGATGATTAAATCTTAAGAAATCACTTGTTTTTGATTATTCGGATTATTTAGAATAACAGAAAATACCCAACAATTTTATGTATAATAGTTTTTAATAAAACTAGTAAGGTATATCTTCGACTTGGCCGAAGTTAAAATACCCCCATGGCCGATTCGCAATGGCACAAAATCTTAAATTGTAGCTCTTTTTGTATAAGATTTAAAAAAGTTTTAATACTTTGATGACGTCTAAAATGCATTCATATAAAATTGTTTTCCTGCAAAGTAAAGACAAGCCTCTTTTTAAGTTTTCGATTTGGGGTTGTATGAGAGGTGGGCGTGTTTTTGAGTGGTTGACGCCAATTTTTAACCGACTTCAAAAAGGAGGAGGTTCTCAAGTTGGTTGGTTTCTCTGTTTTTTTTTTTTTTTTTTTTTTTTTGTGAATGTATGTACATCGATTACTCCTAAAGTACTTGCCCGATTGCCGTAATTTTTTGTCAACATATAGAGATTATCAACGCGGAGGTGCCCGTTTATGAAAGGGGGCGGTATTCGGAAAAGGGGCGTGTCTCTATAAGAAAAACACTGTATCTCAGTAAATATTGACACTACGGTAATAAAATTCACAGTAAAGTTACAAGGGCAAGCACAGGTATTAAAAATGACGATCACTTAAGTGGGCGTAATTCTAAAAAAGGGTGTGGCAATATTGTAAAAACTCTGTATCTCGAAGAAAATTGACACTAGAGTACTGAAATTAAGTACAGAAGTAGGTACAATTATTGCAAATTACTACAACAAAAGTGGGCGTAATTCGACAAAGGGGTGTGGCAATATAAGAGAATTACTGTGTCTCGAATAATATTGATACTAGGGTACAGAAATTTATTACAAAGGTAGGAAAAATTACTACAAATTTTTGTAAAAAAAAAAATGGGCGTTAATCGAGAAGGGGAGTGGCAATATTAAAAAAACACTGTATCTCGATTACTATTGACACTACGATACTAAAATTTTGTACAAAGGTAGGTACAAATATAACAAATTACTGTCAGTAATGTGGGCGGTATTCGATAAAGGGGCGTGTCACTGTAAGAAAAACACTGTATTTCAGTAAATATTGACACTAGAGTACTAGAGTTAATAAATTCACAGAAAAAATGCAAGGGTAGGTAAAAAATAACAGTCAATTAAGTGGGCGTTAGTCGACAAAGAGGTGTGGCAATATTAGAAAAACTGTGTATCTCGAATAATATTGACACTAGAGTACTAAAGTTAACTACAGGGGTAGGCACAGTTATAAAACAATTAATTTCAACACAGTGGACCTTGTTTGATAAAGGGGTGTGGCAATATATAAAATACACTGTATCGCGAATAATATTGACACTAGAGTACTGATATTTAGTATAGAGGTAGGCACACTTATAACAAGTTATTGTGAATAAAGTGGGCGTCATTCGACAAAGGGGTGTGGCAATATTAGAAAACACTAAATCGAATACTGACACTACTAACTGAAAAAGTACAGACGTAGGCACAATTATTACAAATTACTACCGAAGAATTTGCCGTTATTCGACTAAGGGGTGTGGCAGTGTGTAAAAAACTGTATCATATTGACTTAAGGGTGGTAAAATTCATTGTTAGAATGGGTAGAACTATTGAAAACACTATGACAAAGAGTGTGATATTCTCGACAAAGAGGCGTGTCACTATTATAAACACACTATATTTCAGTCAATACTGACAATGGGGTAGTGATAAAAATACAAGAGTAGGTACTGATAAACATACTGACAAAGACCAGAATAAGAAACGACAGAAAAGCATTTTCCATATTATGAGCATAAATAATTGGTGTTTAATTAATTTATACACTTTTTTAATATATATCATTTTCTCTAAAAAGAAAGAAATAAAAACTTTTCAACAAAAAAAAAAACCTACTTCAAAATCACTACAAAGTAAAAAATAATTTTAATTACTTTTACTATTTATTTCTTGGTCAAATTTGATAATTTATTTATATTCATTTTTATATTGGAAATCTTATGATATCAATTATTCTGAATTCTTTTTATTTTTATCATAAATATATTAATTTTTTATGATAATAAAAGCTTCGAAGTCGGCGCTAATGTAATCAGATTTTTTGTGCAGCTGCAACACACATATAGCATTTTAATTAAGATTTAAGAAAAATAAAGATTACAAATTAATACAGCGTCACCGAAGCAGGATATTCACAAATAAAAAAGTCTTAAATAGAGTAGGGATGGCAAAAATATCATCATTTTATGTCAATGATTAGCGCTGACTAGAAGCTTTTATAATCATAAAAAATTAATATATTTATGATAAAAATAAAAAGAATTCAGAATAATTGATATCATAAGATTTCCAATATAAAAATGAATATAAATAAATTATCAAATTTGACCAAGAAATAAGTAGTAAAAGTAATTAAAATTATTTTTTACTTTGTAGTGATTTTGAAGTAGGTTTTTTTTTTTGTTAAAAAGTTTTTTTCTAACACGCCTCAGTCATAATTTAAAACACACAAATACTCAATTTCAGTTCTGTAGCTTAAATATTAGCCTATTTATAGAGTTTTCACTATTATGCGTTGTATGGGAGGTGGGTGTGTTCGTAGGCGGATGACGCCCATTTTTCTTCCACAATTTAGTTTTGATATAAAATAAAAACGTATACAATTTTTTTCCTGTAGCTTAAAGAGAAGCCTTTTTTTAGAAGTTTAAATTTTGGTTTTATATGGGACGTGGGCGTGTTCGTGGGTGAATGACGCCCATTTTTCTAACACATCTTTAAAAATTTTTACTATTGAAAAAAACTCAAATTCAACCAACTTAAAAGGGGTATATTAACTAAATTCCATGTTGATCAAAGAGTGAGTTTTTTCTTAAAAAGTTAATTTCACTCTTAGAAGGTTGAGTACTAAAAAAGCGTATGTCAAAGTACAATGTTCACATAATCTTCTTTACAAAATTGATCGAGCGAATGAGTAATTTTGGTTAATTTATCTATATTGTATTAAAAAAGTCGGTACTTAAGGGTATTCAGTCGGCCAAAATACAATAATACCCTACAACCAACATGGTCTCGGTACGCCCCTGCACTTGGCAATAATTCTCCACACCTAATTCTTGTGTATGCAGATATTTTTGAAAAAGTAATGTGCTTGAAAAATCGATGTTTAACTCCATTCAAAAATTCTGAAGTTCTGGAGAAAACAAAATATGTAGCAAAGCACCCTACGTGGTTTTTTTTGATTTTGTTCGCTCCCAGCATATTTTCCGTCAGATTGAAACAAAAAGATAAGATCTAAAAAAATGGATGTCGGTAGTGGAAAAAACCCAAGCCCCCCTGGATATAAGGCCCCAAAACAGGCTAATAAAGGTATTATTACGCGTTTATTAGGCGTTATTACTCTATAGCTCTTAAAAAACAATTTTAGAGAATTAAATGAAGATTTATCCAAAGTTTTTTTTTTCGAATATTTTGATATTTGGGACCATGTTCAAGTACCGCTTTAGACTGTTTTGTGGACTTAAATCCCGGAGCTCCACTTCGCACATCCATTTTTTTTTGCAGATCTTATTTTTTAGCCTCAATCTAACGGATAGTGGGCGGGGATCGAACAAAATCAGAAAAAAACACATTCTATACGTTTCGTGGGTGCTCTAACAAGTAGTCTTAATAAACTTTAATGCTGACAGTACTCGATAGGTTTGCAAATTTATTTTTTTTTTCTTTTTGCTTGGCTTAAATAACGCCTCTCAGGATATTATATTATTTGGAAACATTCCATATTTTTAATAGGGAATATTTTTGGGCTTATAGCGTTCCTTTCAATACCGTGCTCAGTATGCATATTTTTTATTTGGACTTTTATATAAAATCAATTTTGCCCAATTAGGTGGGTTTTGAAGGCTCAAATAAAGCATATGAGAACTATTTCTTGTTTATATACGATCTATACATTTCAAACACTAGATAATGTATGTAGTCTAGTGTGGTCTAGTGTGGTGTGGTCTAGTGTGGTGACCATGGCATGCAGGCTAAGTGTGTGGCTTAGCATTCTCGGAGCCCGAGTTCGAACCCCAGTCGCGGCGAAAAGTTTTTTCAATAAAAAATTTTTCTGATCGGTCACCACCTCTCTGCAGACAATGGCAAACCTCAGAGAGTAAAAAATGCCATGTAAAGCTTCTTGAGAACATGAACTTTAGTCGTTCGGAGTCGGCATAAAACATGTAGGTCAAGTTCTCGGTCAATTGTGTGCAAACATTTAATAGCAAACACAACACAATTGATCATAAGAAGCTCGGTCAAAGTCCTTTCAAGGGCTGTAATGGCCAATTTGTTTTTTTTGTTGTTTTAGATACTGTATCTTGAAGAAGGGTTTCGAATTTTACCATGATTGGTTATTACTTTTTGGGAAATCATGACAACCAATTTGCAAAAATAAGTGTTGATTTAAGCTTTAGGGATAATATTTTGGAGATATTGTACAATGTCATTAAGGCAAAAACAAAATTAATTTTCCGACCAAGCCCATTAAAAAACATTCAAAATTAAAATTTAGGTTAAGTTTTTATTAATACTATTTTATTAGTATTACAAAATACTTCAAAAATTGTTTAAGCGTTTTAAGTTCCTTTTAAGTTCGATACTTTTACTGTTTTTCCCAAAAAACAACTTAGTCCTTGCGAACCACGAAGATGTCCTTTATTTTTTATAAAAATATTTTTGGGTGATCTTGACAAGTCTATGTAACTTTTAAGACCTCTTAGAAAACAAACTAAATTTTTCGATACGCCCTACTGTACAGCAGTGATAGCGGTGTTCTAAGAAGGTTATATACAGTTTTAGGCAGTTTTACGAGGTTTCAAGGCAGTTATACATAGGTTTTAAGGCTTGAGCTATAATATTTTCAATTTTTAAAATTCGTCCTTTGGTGAGTACTAATTGGGTTAATTTCCGAAAGTATAAAACACACAATTTCTGACACTTTGGGATGAAAAACTAAGAACCTAAATATGAAAAAAATCGTTTGAGTCTCTCGCAACCTAAATAACCGATGAAATTTCTCTAAAATCGACTTTTTATATCGTTATATTTAACACAAACATCCGTTTGTGTAATATACATTTGGGGTTTTTACTCATTTGATAAGATGTGTGATCAGGGTTACCAACACATACCATTTCGCCCGGAGATTCCGGGTCTGAGAGCCAATCTCCGGGCTCCGGGCCTGGCACATTTTCTCCGTCTTTCGCGCTTATCTATATTTAAATGAAGTTCTTTTTTACAAAAAACAAATATGTGTTAAACTTATTTATTTGATTAAGGGGGACAACGCAGCGAGAACCCCGAAAAAAGCCAATGTTCTGGATTATTTTAAAAGAAACCCATTGCAGTAATCAAACCGATTTTTTTATTAATGATAGTACACATTTTTAAAAATATATAAATTGTTTTTACTGAAAAATATCCAAAATTTGCCGAGTAGTTTAGTGTCCTCAAAAAACTAGGTGCACAAGATATCAGGAAAAGAAATGTACCGATTGCAATTACCTTCTTTTGTGCTTATTCTATGCATAATAATCTAATCTTTGTCTAAGGGTTTTTTTAGTGGCTTGGTGTTTTTTTAATCGGTGAAATAAGGACGAAGTTTTCTTTTAAAAAGCGCTATTTCAATTCAAATACCCGCAATTCTGCCAAAAATCCATATTTTCAAAATCGCCTATGACAAAGACTAGATTATTTATATACTAATTTATATATTTATATACTAGATTCATTTAAAAAATCCAGAACATTGCCTTTTTTTCGCGCTTCTCGATGCGTTGTCCCCCTTAACCCTTTTTTAGTAAATGTTTGAAGAATTTGTCTTTAGACCTAGCATTAGCATTTGGCGACCAAAAAAATTGTATATCTTTAAAATTTTTCGAATTCATTACATTGTAAAAATTCCATTGTAAAAAAGTTCATTGCGATACTGACTTATCCTTAAGTGATTTTTGGGTGCATATTTTTAAAACAAATAAATATTTTGAAATAACACAACTTGTTATAAAAGTTTTAAGTGTACCTGTTAGCAACGCTTTTATTTTAAGTCGATATGGAGAAACAACAGAAACAAACTGAACTCAAGTTTGGCTAACAATACAGATAAATTTTAATAAGAATTGCTAGCAGTTTCTTTCGTTTCTTCAACACCTGGATCAACAAAAGCTTGTAAGAACTACAAGGACGGAAGCCAAATTAATATTTAACAAGTAAAGAAAGTCTATAGACGGTCTAGGCCGAATATGAAATACCCTAAGCCCACTTTTCAAAAACAAAAAAAAATTTTATTGTAAATGGGCGTCTCCCTGGGCGGATGAAGCCTATATTTTACATGCATTTAAATGTTGATGAAAAATTTACACATACCAAGTTTTATTCCTGTAGCTCACAGTTAATACCTCTGTTGTGCTGGAGGAGGTGCTGGGGAGGTGGGCGTGTTCATGGACGGATTATTCCCAATTTTTGAGCACACCTTAGTTTTGGTATAAAATACATACACTCATCGAAAAAAAAACCCACGCACTGAAAAATTTTCAAATATTCCGCTTATGAACAGAAATCATTTCTTCCAAAATTGTGTTATGGCAACTCTGTTTTCGGTTTTTATTCCACACACTATTCTACCGTTATTCGTCAAAATTTTTAACGCGACACGTGTTTTTATCGGCAGTTTCAATCACATTATTTCAGTGAGCAGTGAGAAAAAGTAAAATTTACGATGACTTTGTCTATTGAAAAGAAAGCTAAAATCATTGCTTTGTTTAAAAATACGGTGTCCAAACGGCAAATTTCACGACAAATGCGAATTAGTGATGGGAGTGTACGTAATGTTACTTAAAATTATTCGATATTTAAATCAAGTTCGGTGTTGGGCATTTAATTATTCTGCAAGGAACCGTAAATGGTGCAAAATATATAGAAATTTTAAAAGATGGAGTTATGTATTCCGACAATTGAGCAACTATCGGAACATACCCAAAATGTTTGCTTTCAGGATGACTCGGCGCCTTGTCATAGAGCCAAAATGGTTGGGAATGCACTGAAATATAAAAAAAATTTTAATATTTTTTAATAATTGATTCATTATAAATATTTTCAGGTAACACAAGAAAATAATTCTTTAGTCTGAGTCTCTTTCTTGGCCAGGTAACAGTCCAGATCTCAACCCCATTGAGAACTGCTGGCATTATATGGGGGAAAAAATTAGAGAAAAACGGCCAACAAGCCTCAAAAACATGACACAAGTCATAGAAGACTTGAAGTATAACGAAATTGATGAAAATTACCTCAAACGCTTATTTGAATTAATGCCCAAACGAGTCAACGAGGTTATCAAAAGACGGTCGTAAATTTTACTTTTTCTCACTGCTCACTGAAATAATAGGGGTATGCACACCGAACTCGTTAGTTTGTTAGTTGTTACTTGTTATTTTTTTACATGCACTTTGTTTTTGTTAAATTATCGAACTATCGAACTACCGAGTAACAAAGTAACAACTGAACAACCCTGATAAAGTTTTCGTTAGTTCGGCAAAGCAAAATCAGCTGTTATTTAATAAGAACTACCAGGCTAACGAGATAAAACATAAGGGTGTGTTCACAGTCAACAAATTTAACGAAGTAACAACTAACCAAATAACAAACTAACGAGTTCAGTGTGAATACCCCTAATGTGATTGAAACTGCCGATAAAAACACGTGTCGCGTTAAAAGTTTTGACGAATAACGGTGGAATAGTGTGTGAAATAAAAACCGAAAACAGAGTTGCCATAACACAATTTTGGATGTTTTGTAATAAAAAACACACGTGCCAAATTTTTCCTCTGTAGGTTAAACAGACGCTTATTTATTGCGTTTTCAATTTTTGGATTGTATGGGAGGTGGGCGTGTCCATGAGCGAATGACGTCCATTTTCCAAAACATCTTTGCGTTGATATAAAACACATACATACCAAATTTTATTGTTGTAGGCTTATTATGAGCTGAGTAATGCAGTTTTAAATTTTTGCATTGTATGGGAGGTAGGCGTGTCCGTGGGTGGATTCCAAAAATATTCAATAGTGCAGATCCTTGGATCCATGTGACCAGGTCTACCAAGTTTCATCGAATTATCTCTACTCCTTCTTCTTATCCTGTGTTTACGGACAACACACACACGGACGGACGGACATGAATAGCTTGACTCACGAGGTGAAGCTGATCAAGAATATATATACTTTTCTATACCGGGCTTGCTTCGTTCTATGCGTTACAAACGTTTGCACAAAGTTAATATACCCCGACCTTTCAGGTTTAGGGTATAAAAATAAACTAATTAAATTTAATAGTATTAAGTATAATAAATTTATTATGATTTTACTTTTTGTGATAAAAAATGTTAATCTTTATTTATATATTTATTTACTTTTTGTTTGTAAGCATTTCAATAGTTTATTTATAGTAAAAAAAAATAATTATTTTATGCCCCACATTGTTCTTAAATGATACCAATTTTTAAGTCCTTATTTTATTTTTTGTGAAGATTATGATTTTTTAATGTGTCAATAAATAAAAGCATATGAATTATTTTGATTTACTCCTATTTTGCTAGGTTCAACAATAATTTTTTGGGGGGTTTAAGCCCCGAAATCTCCTCTTTGGTTGCGCTAATGGAAGTAGGGTTGGTTATGTACAGCCAAAAGTATTTTTATACATGAAATATTATTTAAGTATTACAACATTTTTATTACATGTTATACAAATTCTTACATCACAGATCCTTTACGTAAAGTAATATTAGTTACTTATTGTGCAGAGGCTCATAATGCTTATATGAGTCGGTACTTATACAGTGAGACACTGAAAATAATTTTTAAACACCGTTATATAAAGGTGAAAGTACTACCCCATGAGAGTAAAACTTAGGCGCGGAACATATTTTTTTTGACATATTTTTAATTTGGGTGAACATTGAATTTCTTTGCAACTCGTCATAAACTTTACTGAGAACACATAAACTTAATACTGAGTTTAAATTTAATTATTTGTTTTGAGTTTCATAAATGTGTGAATCATATGTATTTCGAAAATTATACTGAAAAGTGTGAATGTTAAACAAGTGCCATTGCCCTTTTTTCAACGCTGTACTACCGAATTTTGAGGCTGTGCAACATGTAATTTCATAGCTATTCGATTTTTAAAATGATGGTTGTATGGGAGGTGCCACGCCCCATGTTCTACCGGTATTAAACTTCACAGGAACAAGTGAAATCGTCCAAACTTCTTAATTATTTTTTAAATCTGCATCCAAAATTTAACTAGAACTACTTATTGTAAATGCAGCCTAGAGCGTTACTTATCCTTGAGAAATATCTCGATGCACCGATATTACCAACGTAAAAAGTGAAAAACTATTTTATGCTTACGACAGCGAAACAAATAAGAAGCAATTTCATACCTTTTTGCATAAGACTTAAGGACACCTTTACTCGACACTATCAACTATCTTTTTAACAAATCCAGGATAACATCATTTAGCAATTTTTCACTGCATCACTGCAAATGACTCAGCATTTTCAAATCACCAAATTAACAATGGTCTGAGTAGACATGTCTCAAACCTCAGCAACGAACAATGGATAAGCTTGCTATGCAATGATTTGGTCATTAGCTACACCATCAATCCACTGTCTGCGACCACAACTGAGACAGCTTCAATAGAAGAATGATTTGCAGTTGATAAAAAATGCATATGCGGCACATATGTAGCGGCTGTAGTCATACAAAAAAAGGGTTAAACGACATTGTTGGCAATTTGCACTCCAAATAGCCGAGGGAGGTTTTGTGAAAGATTAAAATTTGTTCAAATTTGTTTCGCTTGCTTTGACGATTGTATCCTTAAATGAAGCTTGTAAGACTTTTTGTATGCTATAAAAACAATATGTTTTTTTAATGCTCTGTCTGTAAATGTGCCGCACAAAAATCTAATCGAAAAACCAGTAAGAGTTGTTGAAGGATTTCAAAAGTTTTTCATAAGAAATGTTTCAATGACGCTTCGTTGATTTTCCAACTTATTGCAGGATACAACAGCAAGTTGTGTGCTTCCTGTAAAAACACAGTGAATTGTGCTGCAAGCCATGCGTTGTTTCTTGCCTGTCTATTGTATGATATACACAGTGCTGAAGAAGTCCTTGTCCTGTCGAAACTAAAATATTCCCTTGCCCGTTGGTCTGCAGTTCTTCCGTTTTAGCTGTCCACATCAACATGTTACAATATTTATCGACTTTATATTTATTTCAATTTTTTTTTTTTTCAATATTCCCCCGAGGCTGCTGCAGTTGTAGTCTAGCCCCGCACTTGTCCTTGCTTAGTTGCAGTTTGTATTCTAGTCAAATTGTTATGGAATTTAAACACTGAGATTCCATAAATAATGTCTATACCTTGTCGTTATAGAATGCTGGGCACGTTTGGGTGCAGAAAATGCTGCACAAATATAGACAAATTTTTATTATAATTTACTGCGAGGAAGGCATAAAGAGTTCCCGGAACAGCTTCTTAGGCGGTCAACAGTTTTGCTTCTATTAGTGTGTTGCATGTTTTTGTTTATTTTTTTTTTCTGTTTTTTTGCACTGTATCTATTGGAAAACGTGCTTCTGGCGAATTTTACGATATGCTTTTTAGCTATTATTCTACCCACTTCTTTGCTATGTTGCTGAATATAATGAACTGCATAATGCTTATTAATTAAGGGATTAAGCGATTGGTTCCTGCTTTTGATATGGTCTCGAGTTTCAATGCTAAACAATTTTCGTTGTTTTCTTTTATTATGTTTATTTTCGGCACGGAACTCTTTGCAATTAAAAGCTTGATTAAAAAGTCTGCACTTTTGTGTGAATTTGAAACGTTCAATAAATATGCTCATGTCTATTTTGAAGTACCTTCATTGGTATGCAAAAAGTTCTTCTTTTATGAATTGAAATAATTATCTATGGCTTCCTAAATATTGGGTTGGGGAAAAAGTAATCGGCGTTTTTTATAGCAAATATAAATAATATTTCATTTTTAGACAAAAAAATGTTTTATTAATCCAAATATTGTTCATTCCTTTCAACTACCTTCCGCCATTTTTGGATTAAAACTATGATTGCATTATTGTAGAATTCTGGGTTTTAACCGTTGAAAAACTGTACGGTGGATGCATCAAAAATTCCCAGCCAAATTCTCTTAATTTTTACCGGGTCAATAAAGATGTGTGTGGTCTTGCGTTGTTATTATGAAACACAACACCTTTCCTTTTGATAAATTTCAGCCTCTTTCTTTCAATTTGCCCTATTTCTCACCGTCCCACTAAACGCACAGCATCATCTTCCTTGTCGTCAATTCTGGCTTTGACACCGTTCTTGGAGCATCACCGTTTTTCGAACAAGACCGAATTCGAACAATATCATCGAATGTGATCCACTTTTCATTACCATATCTTTCAAAAGTGGCTCGATTTCGGTCCATTATATTTTTTGCGCTAAATTCATGAGGCACCCAAGCATCAATTTTTTTTTTAAACGACTTTATTCAAATGGTTTAAAACTGTTTTATATCGATTTTCATTTCCTTAGCGATGTCGTGGCTACTCACGTGACGATTTTCTTGAACCTTTACCATTATTTCATCGACTTTTGCGGTGATGGATTAATCGAGCGAACATTTCCTGGCAGTTGATTGGGATATCATAAACCTCACAAATTTTTCAAGCCCTGTGACGCATCTTTCTTTTTATCGTAGTAAAATTATAAAATATAACGCATTTTTTCTAAAATTTCACTCATCTTTGCTTTGCAATAATTTTTAACACGATGCACCAATATCTGTAAAATGATCACAAATAATCAGCTTTTATAAGATATTTGGTTTAAGAATCACGAAGAAGAATGTATGAAGAATCACGAAGGCTCATATGGGAAAATATAGGCTGACGCTGTGCAAGAAATGAGTTTGAGATCGGAAGGAAATCTTATATACAATTACATAGATGATGTGGATTCGACAATTTTTAAGGCGATTTTAATCCTTATTGTAATGAATTAATTGTTGTAAAAAGTGAAAGTGTTGGCCACGTTGAAAGGAGAATAAGCTCCAAAGTGCGTACCATAAGAAAAGAAATAAACTTTGGGGAAAAGAAAAGTTGACGCAAAACGTTGTAAAGAAAACTCACAAAATGTTACGGTTTCAGTATTCGAAGAAACCTTAATAGTGTGCAAGATATGAAACGAGAAATTATGGCTACTTCTTATCATATTTTTTCAACAAAAGAAAATCCGCATTATGAAAACTGCCCGACTGGAGCTGAGAGATGGCGTAAAGGTTAGAAAGCTCTCGATTTAGACAAAGATCCTGAAATTGAAGATTTTACTCCATTACTTGGCGATGAAATGAAAGAACGCTTGGGTGGTCATACCCCGATTGCCAACGAAAGCTTAAACGTGACATTTTGGCGAATATGTCCGAAACACCTCAATTCCGGGCTGAAAATTGTCGAAATTTCAGCTAACATTACTGCTGGAGTGTTTAATGAAGGCTTCACCACAACTCTGAAGCTGGATATAATTATTGACACCTATTGCAATACCTATTGACATCTATTGCAAACGAAAACACCGATGAGGCACGAGTTGCGAAGCAGTACCGAAAGAGGCTCTCCGTGACAAAAACAGCTCGTACAGGTCGAAAACAGCAGCAACTCCAAGATAATCAGCTTTTCAGGGAGGCCGAAGGGCTTTCGTATGCACCCATAATCGCCAGTGGACTCGTAAGCCACTAAAATTTATAGTTATACCGTATCCAAACTTTAAATGTGATTATCTCGAAACTACTTTTTAAAAAACTCTGTAACTCAAAAAGTTGTTGACCGATCATGTTGAAACTTTGAAAGATTTCTTATGGTATGGTAGTACCGAAAGGATACTACAAGTTTGAAAATATCGAATGAATAAGTTTTTCGGGTTAAAGCTGTTGAAAAAAGTCGAAAGGCTGGACCTTCGATAAAACAGCCTATGGCTGATTCCACACTAATGAGGAACGGAAACATGAATCTTAAAATGCTTTCAATTGAAATAATTTTTGGTTCTCGCATTAAAATGGAATCTAAAGTTACTTCTGTTGCAAAATTATTTTTAGTTTTAATTTTTTTGTAGGTTTTTTGGCAATTTAAGTAACCAAACTCGGAGTTGAGAAAAACTTAAAATATTTTGTTTAGATTTAAAACATTGAAAATAGCCATCTCGTGATGCACATTAAAAAAAATAGGTTAGCAGTTTTAAAGAAGATAACAATGTTATCCAAGAACAGTTTATAACAAGGATTTGTAAAGCGTTAACAAAGAAAAAAAATATTTAAACTGAGTGTTTTTTTCAGTGTCACACCCGTCTCAGAAAAATGCTAGTTTTCCTAAGAAGCAACATGGGCGTATGATAAAAATTAAACTTTTCTAAAGTAAGGATATCGATGTTTCACACAAATTTGTACTTTTTTTATTAAATAAATTCTTTTTATTTTTCATTTCCGTTACAAGAAGTTGGTCACACCCGGAACGGTTTTCAAAATTTTTTTCTAATATTGAAATTTTTGCATGTATATGAATAAATATTTTGATTTATGCTAGTTTTGTAAATTCATGTATAGCTAAATCATTTGTATAGGTATTAATTTGATCAAAAATTCATGCGAAAAAATTGTTTGCAAAAAAATATCTTTTTTTTAAATATATTCAAAAATCGAAATCATTTGTATAGGTATTAATATAATCAAAAATTCATGCGAAAAATTTTTTCCAAATAAATATTTTTTTTTTTTTAAAAACAATACATTAATTAAGAACATATCGTGACATAACCGCGAAAAAGATGTTACCATCAAAACTAAAATTTCAACGGAGAAGTTTTCTTTCAATTATTTTCGGGGAGCGGGTCGAAATTTCCCTTACAAAAATTGCCCATGACAAAATTCACCCTCACAAAATTTCCATATCCAAAATTGTTCATTTTTAAAATTTCCCTTTTTTAAAATTGTACTTTACAAAATTACCCTTTACAAAATTGCACATTTAAAAAATTGCCACTTTACGGAATTGTCCCTTTAAAAAATTGCCCATTAACAAAATTATCCTTTTTGAACTTAATACTGAGAAAATAATCAATGCACCTTTATCAAACAAAAGTTTTCTTCAAAAATTAATTTAATACAATTATGAAAGAAATCAAAACAAAAAATTATCATTTAAATCGGGTTGGGGTCGAAATTGCCCTTATATAAAATTTTTTCAACCCTAGATTTGTTTCCAATACAAAAATTTCAGACATGACCGACAATTAAAATTACGATAAACGCTAGAACGTATCTTTGACTGATTTATGACTGCAACTGACTTGAGCATTTCGTTGCCAAAAAAATTGATTATTCATAACAATAACAAACAATCGTTATTCTAAGTTTGGAAACCTGTTTCTGCGAAGTGACGAGCTAAACAGATCAAACATAATTGCAAAACAATTCTGCAATGATAAAGTGCAACAATGAATGAACCTTATTATTTTTTCATTTATTTTTTGTACAATTTTGTAAAGGGAAATTTTCTGAAGAGGAAATTTTGTAAAGGGAAATTTTGTTAAGGACAATTTTAAAAAAGGGCAATTTTGTAAAGCACAATTTTGTCAATAAAATTTTGTATAAGGGCAATTTCGACCCCAACCCTTATTTTCGACTTTAGATTTTCAGCTACGCCAATATTTTTACAGAATCCGAACACATAAATAATTATATTATTATAATAACAACTATTTTATAACTATACATTATTGATAATGGAATAAATTGTAAGTTTAGATAAGAAAACAAATTTTCGTAAATAGCTGGTTACATCTTTTTCGCGGTTATGGCTCGATATTTTTTTGATTTAAGTGTCAAAAATAGGTGATGATTATTTTATCCATTAAGTTCTAATATATAATTTCCACATAATTCGCACTCGTCACACCAGGGATAATCTTACGTCATAACCGTCCCATTTAAAAGTTTAAAAATAATGGTTATCGCAATTTTTTTTAAATATTTTTCACTGGTATTCAACACAAAATATATTAAATTTGACTAATGTAAGTCAAAAATGGTCTCATTGTGGCAGATGGACTGAATTACAATGTTAAACTCAGAATTTTTATACCCTAAACCTGAAAGGTCAGGGTATATTAACTTTGTGCAAACGTTTGTAACGCATAGAACGAAGCGAGTCCGGTATAGAAAAGTATATATATTTTTGATCAGCGTCACCACGTGAGTCGAGCTATCCATGTCCGTCCGTCCGTCCGTCCGTCCGTCCGTCCGTCTGTGTGTTGTCCGTATACACAGGATAAGAAGAAGGAGTTGAGATAATTTAATGAAACTTAGTACACATAGTCACATGGACCCAAGGATCTGCACTATTGAATATTTTTGGAATCCGCCCACGGACACGCCTACCTCCCATACAACGCGAAAATTGAAAACTGCATAACTCAGCTCATAATTAGCCTACAACAATAAAATTTGGTATGTATGTGTTTTATATCAACACAAAGATGGTTTTGAAAAATGGGTGTCATCCACTCACGGACACGCCCACCTCCCATACAACCCAAAAATTGAAAACGCAATAAATAAGCCTCTGTTTAACTTACAGAGCTAAAGTTTGGCACATATATTTTTTATAACAAAAGAAAAGTGCTTTTGAAAAATGGACATCATCCGCCTACGGACACGCCTACCTCCCATACAAAGCGAAAATTGAAAACTGCATAACTCAGCTCATATTTAGTCTACAACAATAAAATTTGATATGTATGTGTTTTATACAAACACAAAGATGTTTTCGAAAAATGGACGTCACCCGTTCACGGACACGCCCACCTCCCATACAACTCAAAAACTGAAAACGCAATAAATAAGCCTCTGTTTAACCTACAGAGCTAAAACTTGGCACGTATGTTTTTTATGACAAGACAAAGATATTTTTGAAAAATGGACGTCATCCGCATACGGACACGCCTACCTCCCATACAACCCAAAAAGTTTAAAACTCAATAAATAAGGTTATGTTTGTCATAGAGAAATTAAATTTGGTATGTATGTATTTTATACCAAAACTAATGTGTGTTCAAAAATTGGGAGTAATCCGTCCATGAACACGCCCACCTCCCATAGCGAAAGCACAATAAAGGCATTAACTGTGAGCTACAGGAATAAAACTTGGTATGTGTAAATTTTTCATCACCATTTAAATGCAATTAAAATAAAGGCTTCATCCGCCCACGGAGACGCCCATTTGCAATACAAATTTTTTTATTTTTGAAAAGTGGGCTTAGGGTATTTCATAGTCGGCCTAGACCGACTTTAGACTTTCTTTACTTGTTAGTTTTTAAACTTGTGCTCGTCACATCCGTCCCAGGTGTTTAAGCGAATGTAACTATTAAACTAGTATAAATAACTGCATTCTGTTTTAGCATTTTGAAACCTTGGGGCATCTTCTAATAGACCCTGTAGTAAATTGCTTAAATTTTAACCGGTTAATTCCATTTTCAGCACGATAAAGAAGTCAAAACGTCACACCCGTTTCTATTGTTCCCGTACTTTTTGGACTAAAAATGGTAAAACTGTCAAAAGTCTGAGAATGAGAAAAAATCTTTCGAAAATAGAGAAAAACACAAAAAAGTACGGGAACGCTTCTCAGACTAAAATTGTAAAACTGTCAAATAAGATAGTTTGTCCAGCATTGCCTTGATGTGAAGCATCGTCGTTGCAGACGAAATGCCTAAGATTTTTAATAATTTTGAAATTAATTCTCAAGTTAAAAATGTATATTAGTTTTTACCAGAGTCATAACTGTTATAAGAAATATCTTTAAAAATTGGACCAAAACAGTTATATTGTAAGAAAAAACAAATCTATCAAAAATAACTATTATTTAAAAAAAAAAAAATTTCTCTGAAATAAGAGTTATGAATGAAGAAAATATTTTTTCGTTGCTGATAACGTTTATTTTCAATTTTTATTTTTTTACGTTGCCTCATAACTGTTATAGACGAGAAAAAATTTTTACGTTGCTCATAATTTGTATGAAATAAAAAATCTTTACTTTTTACGGCAACATGCTCTCAGTAAGAGAATAAGGAGTTTTCACAAAATTAGGCATTCATAATAAATGCAGTTGTGAATGCAACTTAACTGTATTCTTATATCGTTTTTTAGGGCAACAGCAGTACAAGTGATTTTTCGGAAAAAAATTATTTACATAAGTATGAGAACGCAAATAAGAATTTGATATTTCATTCAAAAAATCATTCACTTCAGTAATTTCACATGTCATTTGAGCGAGAAACCGCGGATTTCACAATTTTGTATAAACATATTTAAATTGTTTGTTAGAGAAAGAGAAGTACAAGTGCACTTGGACTAGACTCCTGAATAGAATAAAATTTTTGTTTAGGCGAACAGTATTATAATTGCAGTTGCTGTACTTCTTCTTCTGATTTTTCATAACCATAGAAGTAAAAAATTCATATTTTGTATAAAACTTTTTCACACGAAGAACCGACTACTTTTTTAAGAAAAACAAAACTACAGTAAAAAACAAGCAACTAAAAACGATGCAAATGGAAGATTTTTATTGAATAGTGGCAATAAGGGCGGTGCCATGCCCCCTTTCCAAAGATTGCTGAAATTTATCAGTCGAAGGGCACGACTCAATAGTTAGTTCTAGGTCAGTTATAGGTCAAAACTTGTGTTTACCGAAAATTTGTGTACTTAAAAAATGCAACGCCGCTAGCGGGTAGGAGGGTGAAAACAAACTTTACGACCTATTCTCATACCTACCAAATATATAAAAAAATGTCGACTACAAACACCGTGACGCGAAATTTTTATATATTAGAAATAACGTAAAAATTTATTTCTCCACAATAACTCTTACCAGGCAACGCACAATGGGCTCGCTAAACACTTTTTCTGGCCAAAATTCTGGAAACCTCCAGAAGGGGGTTTTCGGTGTCGCTGATTTCGAATTTGATATAAAAAATGAAAAATTATAAATGGCGGATCCAATATGGCGTCCAAAAAGTTTGCGCACTTTTTTTGTCAAATACTTTGAAAATTCATCATGAATGTTTTCATTCCAATTTTTTCCAGCAAATAATTGACAACACAAGACTGTTTTTGATCTTTAATATGCTCTTTTCGCCAAACTCTGAAAAATATCTGCCTTTTTTAAATCAGAAGTTGTCAGCAAAAAAATGGTTTTACTAACAAATCGCAAAAAATCGCAACACAAAACATAATAAAATAGATTCATAACATCACAAATTATTCTTTTTTTTTAGTTTTAGGCTGGGCAAACTTGGGCAAAATTTTTGCAAGCCAACACAAACTTTAGAAATAAAGAAAAACAATCATTTGATAGATTACATCACACAACTGATTTTTTTCACTACTCCAGATCTTATTTTAAAAAGTTTAGTATATAAAAATTAGAGTACTTAATATAAGCTTCATTTTGCATATATTAGTTTTTTTTAACTTTGTTTATTTTTAGCAAGAATTATAATTCAATAGCTTCGAAATAAACGCCCACGTTTTTCATTCACAATTCTTCTCAGAAAACAGAACTTTGTTGAGTAACTGTTAAACTCTAAATGAGTATTTACAAGAAAAAAAAAATCATTTATGTTTGGTTTGAAATATTTTCTCTTAGATTACTACAATAAAGAAACAAGAACAGAGTGTGAAAAATATAGGTTTTGGCCAGCAAAAGTGGTCTGTGAGACCATTGTGCAACGTAAAAAAACTTTTTTGAAAATAAAAGTTATGAGCAACGTAAAAAATTTTTTCTCGTTTATAACTGTTATGAGGCAACGTAAAAAATATAAATTGAAAATAACTGTTGTGAAGCAACGTATAAAATATTTTTCAAAATATCGACAACTTTTTCGACCTAAAAAAATTTGATAACTGTTATTTTGGGTCTCTGGTTTTTACACATTTTCCCATGTTTCTGGGTTCAATTTAAATAGTTTCAAAGAA
This sequence comes from Tetanocera ferruginea, assembly GCA_958299015.1. Classification (NCBI taxonomy): domain Eukaryota; kingdom Metazoa; phylum Arthropoda; class Insecta; order Diptera; family Sciomyzidae; genus Tetanocera; species Tetanocera ferruginea. The sequence continues at coordinate 75,256,943 of OY282642.1, forward strand.
GTTTTGATGTATCGCAATTTCTTTGCTAATTTGTAAACAGCTGATTTTAAGCTGTTTGACACTTTTACCATTTTTACCCGAAGAAATTTCTCGGACTAAAACTTGCAACTTTTGACAAGGAGGGGAAATGTTTAACTCTCTTGATTGCACTCTCTTTTACCATTTTTTCATGTACGGGAACGCTTCTCGGACTAAAACTGGTAAAAACTGGTAAATTGGACTACAACTTTAGAGTACGGGAACAGACCTAAAGTCTACTTCTCTAAAACTGATATATTTTTATATATTTCTCTTTTTCATGGAAGCTTTTAATCATTTCTAGGGAATTTTTAGGATCACATTTAGAGAAAAGCATTCTCAAAATTATGCAAGACTTAAAACAAAAACACATATTTCCGTTTTTTCGTCTGGATTTAAACACTGCTTAAAATTGGACAGCAAGCGAATATTTTACAATTCCAATAATTTAGGTTTTTTTTTTTTTATAAAAAATTCAATGATGTCGTGTAATTGTAAATAAAGTGAAAACTTAAAAAAATTTGCTTTTGTTTGGTTTTATACTCAAAAGCTCAACTCAAAATAAATTAAATTTCAAATATTCATCAAGAAATTTGTACTCCTTCAACATTGCAGTTACAGGCTCAAATCACTGTGGAACGTTTGTGTTGTTCAGTAGTTCAGTTCAATGAATATAAGTATGAAGTAAAGTCTTTAAGAGGATTAACATCAGCATTGATGTTTATTCATGTTCCAAATCTTTCGGTAGGGTTCAAATGTATGTTAACTTAAATCCTTTGTTTTTTTTTTTTTGTTCTTTGAAATTAATCACCCACAAATACTACAATAAAATTTTCTGTTTATTTCAGTTTTTCCTGCATTTTATCACTTAATTACTTGGTGCACGGAACGGAACAAAATCAATTGTCATCGAGAAAACAGGAATCGTCGACGACATCAACGATATATCAAATCAAAAGGCTTGAGCCGGCGAAAAAGAAACTGTTCCCAAAGTACACGGAAACAAAACAACATGTTCAACAGCCAACGGTGGAAAAAGAAGCAACCAAACAGTCGAATCAACAAAAAATTAAAACATTGGCTAAAAATACGCATGGTCTTAATAAAAAGCTACTAAAGTAAGTATCATCGGAATATATGACAGTCATTTGTATTGTTCCCTCTTATTCGAAAGTTTATATAAGCTTCTACATATGGTCAAAAAGATAAATGGTATAATTTATATTATGATATAATTAATAATGAAGGATTGAGGTTTTACCTTATGCTAAAATCAACACTGTCTAGTTCTCTACATAAAAAATTTATTGATCCCACAGTTATGTTAAAAAAAATGCTTTAGATTGATATAAAACAAAGCAATCAGCAAGAGTAGAAAAATTATATTTTTAACCCATTCACGCCAATCCTCTTAAAAATACATAACAAAGCACATTTTGTATACATCCAAGCTACTTGCCAAAATTATGCAATTTTCATTAATGTTAAGAATATTATGATACTTTGGAGCCCGTGCGATAGCTGAAATATTTGATAGTTCTTTATTATCTTTTTAGTGTATTATTTTTGCATCACATACTATCAATATTTGCTGTAAGACTTTAATAATTAAAAAAAAAGTTAATTTTGAATCAATTATTGTCGCTTATTTCAATTGTATTCAATTTGTTAGAGCAAACAACAACAAAGTTTCCAGCTAGTTGAATATAGAGAAAGCCAACTACCGATTGAGTTGAGTAAAGTTGCGTTGCCAAGTTCTTATTATACCCCCACGCGTACTGCGTAAGGGGTATATTAATTTTGTCACGACGTGTGTAACACCCAAAAGGAGGCGTGGTAGGTATGGAAAAGTAAATATATTCTTGCTCAGCATCACCACCTGAGTTGATTTAGCCATGTCTGTCTGTCTGTCCGTCTGTCCGTCTGTCCGTCTGTCCGTCTGTCCGTCTGTCGACACGATTACAGCCGTAATTTTGAAGATATCGTAATGAAATTCGATATTTAAGCTTTTTTTTAAAAAACTAAGGTCAAGTTCGAGAATGGGCTAAATCGGATGAAAACCACGCCTACCTCCCATACAACCCCAAAATTTAAAACTCAACAAAGAAGCTAATATTAAAGCTACAATACTGAAATTTGATATATGTGTGTTCTATGTCAAAACTAAGATGTCTTAGAAAAATGGGCGTCATCCACTCACTAACACGCCCACCTCCCATACAACCCCAAAATTGAAAAATCTGTAAAGAGGCTAATATTAAAGTTACAAGACGGAAACTCGGTAGTTGTGTACTCAATGTCAAAACTAAGATGTGTTAGAAAAATGGGCGTCATCCACTCATTAACACGCCCACCTCCCATACAACCCCATAATTGAAAAATCTATAAAGAGGCTAATATTAAAGTTACAAGATGGAAACTCGGTATTTGTGTATTCAATGTCAAAACTGAGGTGTGTTATAAAAATGGGCGTCATCCACCTATTAACACGCCCACCTCCCATACAACCCCAAAATTGAAAAATCTATAAAGAGGCTAATATTAAAGTTACAAGACAGAAACTCGGTATTTGTGTATTCTATGTCGAAACTGAGGTATGCTAGAAAAATGGGCGTCATACACAATCTAACACGCCCACCTCCCATACAACCCCAAAATTTAAAACTTTATAAAAAGGCTTATATTTAAGCTGCAGGAAAACAATTTGATATGTATGTATTTTAGACACATAAAAATAATAATATCTCTCAAAAGCTCAAACAAAAAGCTCTCCAATTTAAGATTCTTCCACCCTTAAGAATCGGCCGTGGGGGTATTTTTACTTCGGCCAAGTCGAAGATATACCTTACTAGTTTTTTAGTTGGTTTGTGTACGGGATAATGTGAAATGTCATAGATTCTGCCAAAACGTGATGTGAGTACAAAACCAAAATTCCTTCAAGCAGTCAACTGTTTTATTTTAAAAATATTTCAAAATGTCGTATGTCGATTAAAAAATTTTAATTTATTTATTGATGTGGTCGTTATAACAAAAGTGTTGCCAACTATTGAGCAAATAAAAGCAAAATGAGAAGACGTTTTTTTGACAAGCGAGTTGAGAACTGGCGAATCGAACGCGGCAATTTATGTTATATATAAATATGTTTATGTTTACATTTTTATTTATTTATTTATTTATTAATTCAGTCTATGAATATTACGTTCTTACAGACTAGACATAAAACAATTACAATAATTCAAAATAGTAATCGATAAAAAATAAAATATTCACAGAATATAAAGCTTATAGAAAAAACAATTACAAAATGCTTGACAAAAAGTTTTTAAGACTATCATTAGACACATGGTGAAATAATTTAAAGGTGTTTTCATCCCATGACATTTTTCAATATTTTTTTTGACATGCTGCCTTATTTTGACAATTATAAGAGTTTCAGACACATGTTTTTTTAAGGGTGTTGATTTGAATCCTTTATATACTCAAAATAAGTACTTTTTTAGTTTTGGTAAGTAAACTTATTGGAAATATATGAAGATGCACAACTCGTGTGTTTATATAACAAACGTGATCCTAGCAAAAGTAATCACAAAAAAACCGAAAAAACTAACATCGAATTTTTATAAAAATGAAAACTTGAAGCAAGATTTCTCAAAACATGATTTTACACTTAGATTATTATTTAAGATTATTAAGATTATAATTGTTTTTGACTACAGATATAATGAATATTCATGTATTCTATTATCCCTTGAGTCCATGGTATAATAATTTACAAGGTAGCATTGACAAGTGTTGATTTTCTCAACTACAAGTAAATGAGTTCCCGTCAAAAACAGCTGTTCGATGTTATATGAGTTGGCCACATTCGGCTGTGTCAACTGTTGTGGTAGCAACACATCAGGTTGCGAAGTTATAGCTACGGAAGTGTCATAAAAGTTGTCAAGTTGATGAAATATCAATCATTGTGTCAAATGTCAATAAAATCAATGGAAACTTTACCGACAAATATAAAAATTTTCTATTTTTAAAGGCATTTTTATGCGCAACTTAATATTTATGTGCATCAAGTTTGAACATAACAGTTGCCAACTGTTGAGTACGATGTATATGACCAATGAAAATGAATTGTTTATAATGTGGATGGTGAGCGCTCTCTTCTTTGTTATATTTTTTGACAGATGATTGTTTCCCAGAAAATGTATTGACTCAAAATTTTTAAGGTATATTGTACTAAGAAATAGTATGATATTCAAGCAGCTGTGGGACTTTTGTGTCATTAAAATGCTCTACCTTTAAATAAGGGCATCTAATCTCCATTTTCGTGAGAGAACTTCATATAACGGGATAAACTTTTTAATTATTGAATCATGATTGTTTCCAACAGAAACGTCAATACTATCTTGTAAATTATTATGCCAAGCCTGGGGCCAAGTCCGACCAATTTTTTGTTAAGATGCTCTAGAGTACGTTGCATGTTATGTAATAAGTAAACTCAATACTTTTTTCAATAGGGATGAGAACACCTTATATTTATTTCACCATGCATTAGTCACAGTGAGATCAATAGGAAACTTAAGGGACAAATCATTAGGAAAAATTGTGAATTACGAAAACTTTAACTTATATCATTAAGGTATAAAATAAAAAGAAGGGGGTCTAAAATACTACCTTGTGGGAAGCCAGACGAAGCAACGTAACAATAAGATTGGGCATTGTTAATAGAGATAAAACATTTTCTGGAAACTAAGTAGGACTCAATCCACTTAAACATGGCAGAGTGAACTCCAAATTTACCTAACTTTGCAACTAAAATTTTATGAGGCACTTTATCAAATGCCTTCGAAAAATCTGTATATACTACGCCAATTTGGTGACCCGATTCAAACGGTGAAATACAAAAATTTGAGAACAGTGCTAGGTTCGTTACTGTTGATCTACCCGCAACAAACCCATGTTGTTCAACACATAATTGCTCCTTCACTAAAAAATACAGTTTTGATTTAATTATGGATTCAAAACTTTAGAGACATTAGATAATTTAGAGATAGGTCGATAGTTGGTTATATCATTTTTAACACCACACTTAAAAATAGGTGTGATTGAGAAAATTTTCCAACAATCAATAAACTCTCCACATGATAATGATTTATTGAAAATCACACAAAAAGGCTTATACAAAGCATGTGCACAATTTATGAGCAATATTGGGTATAAGCCATCAATGTCGGCCATGACCGAGCCCTTCAATGAAAGTACACCAAAGTCAAGAAAATTGTCAACACTATCCACAACTGAAGGATTAAACCCTGATATGCATAAATATAAATATAAAAAAATAACAAACTTCGGTAAGATTTTTTTTACATATCATTAGTCTTAGCTTTATACTAACAAGATCTTTTTCCAAACATCACTTATGTTGATTTCTATGAATTTCTATGGGAAAAGGCAACACCTTCATCAACACTTTCATGCAGACCCATTCAAATTGTTTTTACAAAAGGATCCAAAACAATTTGAATTAATTTATTAAATATAATTTAAATTTAAATTTTAACATGACAAACATAACATAAAATAAAGATTAATGATCTTAAGAGTGATAAAAAATGAAGTCGCAATTTTATATGATTGATGGGTCAGTAGCTAGCTTTTTACGGAGAGTAAAAGTGCAAGTAGATGTTTCGTTTGTAAAGCTTCTCCCAAAACAATGAACCATTTAACAAAAACTCGTTCCAACAACGACGATCATTACAAATAATGGTTATATATTCTATATTATATATATTATATATGTAATTAACTAATAACTAGTGCGTATGTAATTGTGACCATCACGACTGAACCACTGCAGTTATCCACCTTATATTGCTGCAAGCACTACAGCTATCCACCACATATCTTTGTGTGGTATTCCGGAATTTTTTGTTTTTGAAAATTCCTCCTAGGTGGCGCTGTAGGCACAATCTTTATGCAGTTTTATTACCGATTTATATGGTATATATATACTAATATATATGTGACCATATAAGATATGGTGCGAATGTAAGGTGGATAGCTGGGTGGATATCGACGCACCAACGATAAGAATATACTTTGAATTTAGTGAAATTTTTTCTTTAGGAATTTGTTACGGTAAATTTTTGTATGACAACGTATATATGTTAGACCGTTTTTTGGTTGAATCGGGTGTGAGCATTTCATATCTGGCGTTAGTTTTGCTCTAGCTGTGCACGTTTTTAAAAAGAAAATTTTTGAAAAAAATCACAAAATTGAGGGTGCGATGGGGTAAAGTGTACCCCCAGTCCCTTTTTTTTTGTTTAATAACTTTTCATGCCCTAACCGAAAATCGCCCAGGAAATATCGGTTTAAAAATTGACCCAGCCTAATGCTTGTGGTTAAATATTTTCTGAGAAGTATTTTGCCTTATGTCTTCTGAATCATGGAAAGTCTTCTTAAAGTTTTCCTAGAAAATACCTCCTAGAATCCCTTCGTTGAAACCCTCAAAAAACTTCCATTCAAAAATTCTAGAAGCACTTTAAGAGAAGACTAAGGACCGTTTTATTCACTTTTATAACTCGAAAGTTTTGAATAACTCTCAAGTTTTTCATATAAAAATTGTAAAGTTATTGATAACTCTCGAGTTATAATAGTGAATAAAACGGCCCTAAGGCAGCTTTAAAGCAGTTCAATTGCTTTAGTTTTTTTCAGAAAACAGAGCATATTTTCAAGGTTCAGGTTAGCAAGATGTCTTGGTGTGACTATTTCGATGCCTAGGTTTCTCTTCCTTATATGAAGAAGTGCTGAACATTCAATGAGAATTTGTCTGGAGGTTTCTTCATTCTCAAGGCATAATCTACATAGTGATTCAGTAACGAGGTAAATTTTTTTAAAGTGTTTCTTTAGTTTGCAATGTCTAGTTATGATTCCGGTCATCGTCCTTAGAACTTTTTTCCTTAAATTGATAAGGAATTTCGATTTCTGGGAATTTTAGTTTAGTGTATATCTGCCCTAAACAGTTCTTCCAATAATCTTGAGATTCACGGATAAGTAGAAGGGATGGAACTCACGGCTTTCCCTTCCACTTAATCTACTTAATCTGCACGTTTGTAATGTTGTTGCTGTATTTTTTTAGCTTATTGTTTTTGTACGCCATGGCGCTTCGAACCGCGTATAAAGAAAAAAAAATGCATTTGCTTTGTATAAAAAATACGTTTTTAAATTTCTACACACTGCTTTACAGTGTTTCCTTTAAAGACTACATTTTAAAATCTATCATGTTGTACCTTTTTGTAATTAAAATTTAATTTATGATCCATTCATCGGCAAGTGGAAGAGGTTTTGTTAAGGAGACCATTATTACACGAAGCCCTTGTCTGCATGTCAGGTAATCCTTCTTTTTTTTTGCTTTGTTTATTGCTGAATAAAATATTCATGATACACGCTTTAAGCTTTACATCATCAGAACTTAACATAATTTTAATAAATTTTTGCATTTATTAAAAATAATGTATTCATTATATTTTCCTTCCAGTAAATTAGGCTTGACCAAGGTTAGAGCGCCCAACAGCCATAACAGGAAACGCCTGGCCGTTGAGTCACGAAGACATGCTTCACCCGATGATTCACACATGTTTATCATAAAATTGCCACCAAATCTTTATTACTACACAAGCCCAAAAGCTGTATCGCATGATGGCGCATCAAGTCCTAAGAACTCACTGGAAAACAGCTCTAACGGGAAGAAGGTAAACAAGATTTCATGACAAACATTTTTTCTTCACATAGAAAAAAAACTATATATAAAAAAATAAATCTTAAAAATATAAGACCCAACAATAACAAAACAACAACAACAACTAAACAACCAGACAACACTTCGGTGACTGACTGACTAGCGGATCGGATGAGGCTGAAACAAGGCTGAGACAGTGTCAGTGCATCAAGATTTCAGATAAGCATCGAATGCGCAAACAAATTGCAAACCAGAAACCGCCGTTTCACTCGTCTCTACCCCGTCCCGAAACTAAGTACGCAAACTAGCATACCTACAAACCAAACCATATCCAAGGAATCTATTCACAGCTCAGTATTCAGTTATATTCACCCAAATAACCAAAAGCGGCAGAGATATTCTATCCAGCTTCGTTACTCAGTGGAGTCCGCGCACATAATATTAGCTCTTCTTTTTGTTCTTCTTTTCATCTCGTTTTGTTTATCTGTTCTTGGGGAATTCAAGTACGCTGAGTTTGACTGGAATTAATGCGATGAGTGTCGCGGTCGTGTCGAAAGTTTTATGAAAAATGTTGTCGCAGCTAAGAGACGACGATGTTTCTTTGCACCTCTTCGCAGATGTATTTGTAAAAATTAATATTCTTGTGATGCTCATCTTAGTGCACGTTATTAAAAAAGTAATTCTAATAAGGTTTTAAATGAATACCTGTTAATGTTGTTCCATGTGAATATTTTTGGAATGAGATGCAGCGCAGAAACACCGTAAGATAAATGCTTGGTCGGTTGAAGATCAGCTGGTAATGAGAAAATTATGAGGCGCCAATTAATTTGTACTTGTATTAAATTGTTGTTGGATCGTCTGTCTATCTTTAAGATAGATTGACGTTTAGATAGCAGTAAGATTAGTGAGAGAAAATGTTCGTGTATATTTATAAACTTGTTTATTATTCCTACTTAAATTTTGTTTGTTTTAATGGACTGTTAGTTGTTGGATAATGTCTGAAATAGGTAATTTTTATAACCATTTACGTGCGTGTTATTCATGTGTTGACAATGTGTTGCGAACGGTAGGATGTCTCTTTATCAATAGTGGTGATGTAGTTTAATGGAGAAATTTGACTTAAAAAACAGAAACAATAAACCTCCAACAATAAATATCATATACTGTTAGGTTGAGTAGTAAATTTGAAAATTCATTTTATTGAGACTATTATTTATTTACTATTCCTCTCATTTTTACTTACAAAGTGAAGAATTTTGCTAAATTCAACAACAGAATCGACTGATGTCGTCCTCAGACGACAAAATAAGGCGGCAGTAAGAACACCTGAGAAATTTCTGGAGTCTCAATAACGCTACTACTCCGACCTTTTTTAAACCTTATTCTGTATTCATGGATCAAAATTGCTCAGAATGTGGTAAACTATGAATATTTTTGCAAAATCCCATTCCGAAACAACGATAAGCTGCACTTATTGCTCAAAAATCAAAATTCATTGAATAAAAATAATACATTGTTTTAAATACAGGATAAGGTTTAATGCGAGTGAAAACGATTTTCTGAACACGATTTGTTTGGCAATTTTAATCCGACTGACTTAAAATATTATTCTTCTCAAAAAACAGAGTGTGTTGTTTTGGTAATAGTATGGAAAGACTTCATGAGCTGGTATAAACTGTAGACAGTAACAATGTGATGGTTAACAGGGACCCTTATCATGCTCTAACTACTCTTGTTTCGCTGTTGTTATGAATATCATCCAACATTAACTTATGGAATGGAAGACAAATAAATTTAATTCCATTTCAATAGACACAGATTATGAGTACAACATTGAACAAGCAAAGAAAGTCTAAAGTGGATCTAGCCCGACTATGAAATACCCTAAGCCTACTTTTGCAAAATATAATAATAGAATTGAAAATGTGCTTGTCCGTGAGCGAATGAAGCCCATATTTTATATGCACTTAAATTTTGATGAGAAATTTATAAAAGTTTTAAGTTTTATTCCTGTTGCTCACATGTTAATGCCTTTATAGTATTTCGCTATTGTGGGTTGTATGGGAAGTGGGCGTGTTCGTTAACGGATGACACCAATTTTTTGAAGACATCTTTGTTTTGATATAAAATACATACTTACTAAATTTTATTCCTGTATGTTAAACATGAGCTTATTTATCGAGTTTTTCATTCTTGGTTGTATGGGAGGTGGGCGTGTACGTGGACGGATGACATCAATTTTTCAAAATCATCTTTGATTTGTCATAAAAAACATGCGTTCCAAATTTATCTCTGTATATGAAAAATAAGCTTATTTATTGTGTTTTCAATTTTTGGGTTGCATGAGAGGTGGGCGGATGATACCCATTTTTCGAAAACTTTTTGATTTGTTACAGAACACATACACACCAAATTTTATTATTGTAGGTTAATTATGAGCTTATTTATGCAGTTTTCAATTTTTGCGTTGTATGGGAGGTAGGCGTGTCCGTGGGCAGATTCCAAAAATATTCAATAGTGCAGATCCTTCGTTCATGTGATCATGTGTACCAAGTTTCATCCAATTATCTCAACTCCTTCTTCTTATCCTGTGTTTACGGACAACACACAGATGGACGGACAGACATGAATAGCTCTACTCACGAGTTGACCCTGATCAAGAATATATATACTTTTCTATACCGGACTCGCTTATTTCTATGCGTTACAAAGGTTTGCACAAAGTTAACATACCATGACCTTTCAGGCTTAGGGTATAAGAAGCCGAATTTTTTGAGTTGAACCGTTTACTTTAGAGTAAACTTAATTTTATTTCAGAAAACATGAATCGGGATAATTAATAAAGTTTAAATTTGTCATAATCCTTATGCTAATCTTTATTTAAAACCTTGTCTTAATTGTTTTCATAATCATTTTCCAACTTTTTGTTCTTCTCTTTTGTCTAATCTTTTTCCAAGTCTTTTTTGTTATATGTACTTAAAATCCTTGTTCTTAAAGAATACAAATCGTTCTCCTTATGTACTAGTCCTTTTGTTGTACAAGTAAATTTTGTTGAAATTTTTTATTTACAATTTTCTGAATACTTCTTATATCCTTTTACTAATCCTTGTGCCAGTCCAAGTACATATCCTATCCTTGTCCTTCTTTTAACCCTTGTCGAAATCTTTATATTTATCCTTCTCTTAATTCTAGTCTAAGTCATTGTCCGTATTCTTGTTTAAATTTTTGTCCTAATACTTTTCCTAATTTTTCTTCAAATATTAATGAAGGTATTTGCCCTAATATTTTTTTAAAACCATATACTACATTTTTTCTAAATCATTGTCCTAATCGTCGTTCATATCTTCATCCAAATCTTTATCGTTTTTAAAAAAATATTTTTAATCCTTGTCCAAACAATAGTCAAAATCCATTTCTTTGTTCCAAATTGCTGTCCTACTCCTAGTCCATATCCATGTCCTCGTCCTTACCGATGTACATGTTCTTATCTTTGTTCCAATTTTTCTTCTTAGCCCTGTCCTAATTCAGGCCTAAATTCTTGGTCTCGTCTTAATGATTGCCCTTAATCTAGAGTACGGAAAGATCTGCTCGTGTACGCTCATGAATCCCAACTAAATTCACTTTATTTCATGGATGTGTACCTATTATAACGTCTCACGCCTCTCGAATGCTAGCCAAATTTCGAAAGCAATTGTACTTGCTCGTGTACTACGATGTACTATTACGCCTCCGCGAGCGAGTACCCATTTGAGACGATAGATACTCATGAGACCGTTCATGATCTGTACATGGCAATTAATGACCAGAATGAAAATATTTTTGGGGCTTGTATACTTTTTGCAAATATATTTTTTTTGGCGAATAGGTTCCAGTCGGATTATCTAGTGATCTAGTATATGGGTTATTGGGCATTAAGCTGCATCGATTTTATATGGAGACAAAAAAGTCAACAGGAAACCGACTCAAAATGACGAGATATCTATTTTTTGGGGCCTTGAAAAACAATAAATTCCAAAATTTTTTAAGCCAATATTTCAGTACTATTAAAATCTGCACTATTTTTTTTGTTATATGCAAAAAACTTGATTTTTTGCCCAAATAAAGGGGATTCAGTAGAACTAAGACCTAAGAAAAAAAAAGATGCGGAATTAGTTTTTAAGTGCCTCTCTAACTTTTTAGCTAGTGTCCAGCGAAATTTAAATTGCTATGAATCAAGCTGGTTTTTGAAATATGAAAAAATCTTAAGCAAAGCATGTACTTTTTCGTAGGTACACGGAATGAGACGTCAAAATCTTACCAAAAGATGTGCTCTCACGGCCAAGAGCGATAAAATATTGTACAAGTCCGCAAACGTGCGATGTAGGAATGTTCTATTAAAATATAATGATAAAAAAATTAGCGTTATCTTAATATTTTAACATATTAATATCTTAAATGTCATTACAATGTTTCATATTCTCTCTCTATTCTTACAATATTCTCATACACATTGAAGTGTCAAAGAAGTAAGTTGATTTTAACCCAAAAATTTAATTTGACTTAAATATTTTAGAATTTATAACTCTTTAACACAATCATTTACCATAAAAACAGTTGAAGAATTCATTAATTGAGCCAATGAATTGTCAATTAAAATCATTGAAATACCGTTTATGGACGCGATGTAATAATTTTAAGAAAACAAATTTTTTGAGAGTATGGGCTAAAGTTAATGGTGTAAGATGTAATATCCTTGCTTTCACTAAATATGGCGGATATAGTCAGATAACTTTTTTAAAGCATCCCGGTTGTTGAACGAACCGTGTCAAGGAACGAAAGCACAGCATAAGCGTGCATTCTAACGATAATTTACAGAGGCCATATTTCGTTTTACACATGGGAACTACAATGAATGTCTCATAATTTGAAAATGGTAACGTCAACCTGGTAATGAGTTAGGATTAAGTCACATAGTAGGTCTGTTTCCGTACTCACTTCAAGTAACTTGAAGTTACTCGAAAGCGTTTCTTTACACATTTTTCCAGCACGAGAGAGAAGAAGAACAAGCAAAATGTCACTTTTTGTCGCTCTCTATTACTCGAACTTTACTTGAAAAATTTCTTCGAGCTCGAATCTCGAGCTTCAAACAGCTGATTGCCAAAGTGATAAAATTAAATTATTGCATTGCTTTGTGAAAAAAATTTATGAAATTGGTTACCAAATTAATAACAATAGTTAATATATCCATAATTAATGCTAACGAAAGTGTTTTAAATACAATAACATAGTAAATAAATTTTATTGTTTTCAAAAAACAGCTGTTGTGCTTGAAACTTACTTGAAACCGTTTCCGTACTTTTTGACAAATTTTCTTATTTTGACAAATAATCAAATTACTCTCTATTACCCGAACTTTACTCGAACTTTACTTGAAGTGCGTACGGAAACAGACCTAGTAGTTAACGACAAATACAATGCAGGGAAAATTCTAATGGAATTAAGGCTATACTTGAAACATTAATTTAATTCGGAATGCTTTTACACAAATTCAAACGTGATAGCAAAAACCTGAGTCAAAACGCCATTTTGTTCTTTATTCGTGATAAATGTTAGTTCGAATATCAAATCCCTCAAGCTTTTATTTAAAATTTCTTATTCTGATTATTTATTTCTTATTCTGTCATTATATTTATGGAATATTTTTATAGAGCATCAAAATAGCTAGTGGTATAGATAGATGATCAAACTGCTGTGTAATAAGTACACTTCATAGATAATGAAGAAATAGTTAATAATACTCTAACGATAAAACCTTAAATCAAGTGTTTACTTGTCGCATTAAAGAATCATAAAAAACTTTATATAATTATTTTTTAACCGCATTTAGTGCAACCATAAAATCTAAATAGCTACCTCTATTAAATTCCTCAGTTATGACATCAACTTAACACACAATCACTGAGATTTAACAACACTTTTATTTTGTTTGTCATTTATTTCAAGGTCTCATTTCCATTCAGCTCAAATGGCAAGCCGGGACGCATCTACCATTGGAATTTGCCAGCCATTAAAAAAATCCTTGATGATAAGATACGTTTTCCAAATGTAGCCACCGCAACAAAAGATCAATTAATTGACATCAAAGATATACCAACATGGACGAAGCCATGGGAGAACGAGACAATCGAAAAGTCCTTCGGCAAATCAGGCATGATGAGTTTGAAAAAGTCATTAAAGCGCAAATCTCCTTCGTACTATGCACCGACACATGCGGTCAATAAAAACAGCTTCAATAAATATTTTGCAGGCAATGGAAAGCCAAAAGGTTTTTATGTCATCAAAGAGAATCAAAAGAAGCCTCTTTACTACAAGAATATCGTCGAATAAATTAACCAAGAGACCGATAGCGAATCCGACGACACCGACTGCAATACCAAAGCTCATCATTAAAACATGGGCGTATATTTTTAAAATAACAAATACGTAAAATTAAACTGATATAATAAAGAAAACGATCGTAAGAATTTTTACATCATCAAAATAAATTTAATGATAACTCGTATATAAAAAAAAATATAGGTACTTATATACTATGGAGTATATTTTGAATATAAGCGAATATTTTGTACTTTTATACAGTCGTTTGAGTGTGCGGACTAATTTTAATCATTAAATGATTTGTAGATTATGTGGGTGCGTTTAAATTCCACCTTTAGAATTAAGAGCATTTAATAAGTTTTACAAAGAATGTTTTTTACTCCCCCTTGTGTAGCATTTACGTGAATGACAATAGATTTAAGTTGTTTTGCTGATATTGTAAGTTTATTTTTATACAATTCAAATTCTAAGTTTTATAATAAATGTGTTATTGAAGTTTTATTATTTCGACTGACTTAAATAATAAATTAAATAAAAAAAGGTTTTTTTAAAAAAATTGTTATTTCTGTGTTTTCATTTCTGAGTTATATTTTGGTTTGAATAATAGAATATTAGAAGAGATGTGTTAATTTTTCAAAAGAGTAAATTTTTTAAGAAAAGCAAGCAAGGAAAGTCTTACTTCGGTCTAGCCCGACTTTGGAATGCCCTAAACCAACTATTATATTTAAAAATCCATTTATAAAATTATACAAGTTTAACTAAAGTGGGTGGGCGTATTTCTGTGCGGGTGACACCCATTTTGTGTTCACATCTTAGTTTTGATTCAACAATCTCACATACCAAGTTTTACTTATAGGTTTTGGCCTCGTCCAAGAATTGGCGCCTGCCTCTTTTGTTGTGCTCTTTCTTGCGCCAGTTGGAAACTTCAAGCGTCCAATGCCTGGTCTTTCCAACGGAGATGCGGTCTACCGAATCCAATATTTTTTTGCTGGAGCTTCGTCGTTCATTCCCTCGACATGACCTAGCCAGCACAGACGCTCTATTTTAATACGCTTGACTACATCGATGTCGGCATACAGCTCATAAAGCTCGTGGGTCCAATGTAACCAGAACTCGCCATTGACGCAGATTGGACAATAGATCTTGAGAAGGATTTTTCCCTCAAACGTTCCCAAAGTCCTTTCATCAGTGCAACGTCCAGGTTTGTGATGCGTATAGTATGACGGGCATGATTATAGACTTGAAGAGCGTCAGTTTTGTTCGTCGAGAGAGAGCTCTGCTTCTCAATTGCCTACTGAGCCCAAAGTAACACCTGTTGCCAAGAGTTATCCTTCATTTAATCTCAATACTGATATCGTTAATACTAGATCCGAGGTAAACAAAGCCTTTCACCATCTCAAAGGTGATGTCAAAAATGATGTTAATGTCATCAGCATACGCCAGCAGCATTACAGTCATAGAAAATTGTGCCACTGCGTCTCAGATAAGCAGTTCGGATAAAGTCACACGATAAGGAATCACTTTGTCTGAAACCTCACTTGGTACCGAATGGAGGGGAGAGGTCCTTCCCAATTTACAATGCACTACTGGTGTTGCTCAGTGCCACCTGCAAAACCGTATTAGCAAAACCAAATTTAGACATGGTGGAATATCGGTGACTCCTTATAGGACTAGCGAAGGCGGCTTTGAAATCGACAAAAGATGGTGTGTGTCGATTTGTTTCTTTAGGGAAACAATCTTCTCAAAGATTTGTCGTAGCGTAAATATCTGGTCAATGGTGGACTATCCAGGTCTGCAGGTCTTGTTCTGATAAGGTCCAATTAGTTGGTTGACAAAAGGATTCAGTTTTTCACATAATACGCTCGACAGGACCTTAAATGCGATATGAGCAATAACTGTTAAGACCTCGTTTTAGTCGGGCAGCGGCACTTCAACGCTGTCATCTAAAACCGGGGTTTCCGGGATATCATCTCTATGGCGGGATTGTTGTCCGTCGCCATTTAGAAGACTAGAGAAGGGTTCCCTCCATAAAATCAGTGTAGTCTGGATATCCGTCACTAGATTCCCGTGTTCATCCTTGCAGGAAGAGGCTCCGGTCTTGAAACCATCGCCCAGGCATCTTATTTTTTCTAAACATTTTCGAGTCTTATTCCTGTCTCCATGCATCTCAATTCTCTCGCTCTCACGCATTTCTGTACCTCGTTTTTTTCGCCTGAAAAGAGGTCTCTCTTTCCTCTCCTTCTCTCGATATCGCTCCATAACAGCACGCGCTACAACCGACTGCGAGTGCCTTTGTAGGCGGTGTCTTTCGTGACCAGTGTTGCCAATCTAGCCTTTTTGAGGCTAGATCTAGCCTTTTTTTTTGTTGTCTAGCCTCGAAAATTACCATCTAGCCTCTAGCCTTTTTTTTAGCCTTTTTTTGTTTTTCTCTAGCCTTTTCTAGCCTTTTTTAATATATTGCTTAAAGATGCATTACTACATCCAATTTTTCTGACGTTGCAATTTTGAAAGTGTAAATCTTCTATTGCTCTTTTTATTCTTTTAAAGTGGTTAAACCCAAATATTTTCTGTTATAGAGAAAGAAAACTCCAGTTACTCTACAGAAGAAATAACTATAATTGAAATATAATGGCAAAAAATTGTAAATCACAAGTAGAATAGGAATCTAGCTGGGCAGAAGCTAGAGATTCATTGAATGAAGATCCGTTCCAAGAGCTATCAGATTTGATTTTTAGTTTTATTATTTTAGCATTAAGCAACGCTGAGGTAGAAAGAATTCTTAGTACAACAAAATTTCAAAAAAAAAACTAGAAAAGAAACCGTATTCAACTGTTCTTAAAAGAAAACGAGTAAAGAAAGTCTAGTCCGACTATAAAATACCCTAGACCTCCTATTATATTTAAATAAACTATATATTAAAATACTAAAACAAATAGAAGTAACTTCCTATTTTTGTTTAAAATTCCTGTATTTATAGAACTATATAGGTTTTACTAATGAAGGTTGTATGGGAGGAAAGCGCGTTCGTAGGTGGATTACGCCTTTTTTTGTGAGCACACCTTAGTTTTATATACTATGATCTCATACCAAGTTTTATCTCTGTAGGCCAAATATAAACGTTTCTATTGTGTTTTCCATATTCTGGGTTTCATGGGAGATGAGCATGTTTATGGGCGGATGTCGCTCAGTTTGTGAACACATCTTAGTTTTGATACAACAATCTCAATACCAAGTTTTATATTTTTGGCTCATATAAACCTCTTTATAGCGTTTTTACTATAGTGGGTTGTATGGGAGGTGGGCGTGTTTAAGGGCGAATGACGACTATTTTACATCTAAGTACACATCTAAGTTTTAATATAAAATACATATCTGATAAGTTTAATCCCTGTAGTTCAAATAAAAGGGTCTTTATAATAGTGTTTTCAATGTTGGAGTTGTATGGGAGGTGGGCATGTTCATGGGTAGAGCACGCCAATTTTTTGTGTACGTCTACGTTTTGATACAAAATAAATACATTTAAATTTTATTTCGGTAGCTTAATTACAACCATCTATACAGCGATTTTTATTGTTAGTTGTACGGGAAGTAAGCGTGTCCGTGGGCGGATTCTAAAAATATTCAATAGTGTAGATGCTTGGGTTCATGTGAACATGTGTACCAATCTCATCTCCTTCTTAACCTATATTAACAGATAACACATAGACAGACGGACGGACGGACATGGTTAGCTCGACTCAAGAGGTGACACTGATCAGGAATATATACTTTTCTATACCGGACTCGCTTATTTCTATGCGTTACAAACGTTTGCACAAAGTCAATATACCCTGACCTTACATGTTTAGGGTATAATAGCGTTAACAAATCTAGCCTTTTTTTAGCTTTTTTTTTAAAGCCATCTAGCCTTTTCTAGCCATTTTTTAAAGGCCATCTAGCTTCTTTTCTCAAAACTTTCTGGCAACACTGTTCGTGACACTCCTGGTCGTGTAACTGGTTTCGGCGTGGGCAGTGGAAGCCTATCACCGCTTCAGCAGCTGAACGCATAGAGTGGGATGTGCGTACACTGTGCGCATATATCGTTGATCTGAGAAGTGTTTTCTTGAAGCAGGAATGAGAGTCGAGTAGCGAAGGCTTCGGCTGTCCATTTTGACTGCAGCTTTTCGACGTCTAGCTTTCTCTGTGTAGCATTGCAAGCATTCTCAGCTGCTCACAAACGTTTAGTTTAGTTTAGTTTAGTTTAAAACGTGATCAATTTGGTTGCGTGTTTTTTGATCAAGGGATAGCCAGGTGGCTTTATGAATATTGAGATGCTTAAATCTTGTGTTACTAATGACCTCTTACTATTTTTTCGTTTCATACAAAACTATTCTCCAAGTAAACTCCAAAAAGTCTATCGAGTACTCGATACTAGGCCATTATTTGTAAACTATTTGTATTGTTACTGTTGGTTAAAATTTATGATTCGGTCAAAATTATTAGTATAAAAAATATAAGTTTTTCGTTTTTTGAACTTATTTATTCAGTTATTGACGAAAAAGGTTAAAATTATGAAAGGACAATTTATGGTTTTTTGCACAACGATAATGTACCAGCTCACACATCACGCATTTTATGCGATTATTTTACCAAAAATAATGCCAATATAGTTTAACAAGTACCAGATATATGCCAGATATGGCCCCGTGTGACTTTTTCCTATTCCTCAAACTCAAATTGTCGCTTTGTGGAAAACATTTTGAGACGATTGAAGTCATCAAAGCGAATTTTCACAAAAAGCTAAAATCCATTCCAAAATCGGACTATCGAAAATTCTTTTAAGAATAGTAAAAACGTTTGAATATGTGTATCGCCTCCGATGGTGATTATTTTGAAGGTAATAAAATAAATGTTGAAGAATAATTAACCGTTGTGTTTTAGTTGGACTGTCCGGCACAATTTTGAACAGTAAGTATATAAATAAAAAATTTTTGTACAATATGATTTATGTGTTCCATTGCACAAACGAATTTCCTGATTGTTTCCTGGTTTCCTGATTGTTTCCTGTGGGATTCTTTTCAATTCTTCAAGAAGTGGTGTTTTCAAGTCATCCACGGCCGATGGCTGCCCATTTCTAGCCCTTTCTCTTCTTTTGATATCGTCCCACATATGCTATATGCTCGATTGGGTTTAGGTACAGGGTGCGAGCGTGCCAGTTAATTGTCTTAATTGTGACCTCGAAAAAAAAGCGTCTCACCGATGTCGCCACTTGGTGATGACCATTATCCTACATAAAATAAATAATTCCCCAAAAATCCATGGATAAGGCACAACAGGAGGTTGTAGGATTTTCCTGATAAACGTTTTAGTCGTTAAACTAGTTCCTGTGTCACTACCATAGGTATAAAAACCACAGACCACATCACACAAATCTTCCTCCGTTCGCTATTGTTTCTCTAAGCAACATTGCGTATAACGCTCACCTAGCGTTCCATAGACGTATTCTCTTTCGCCGCTGCCATGCTCGGACATTCTGAACTCATCAGAGAGAAGAACTGAACTCCATTTCTCTTAGCTCCAATCTACATGCTCTGGAGCAAATACAAAATGGGCCTGTCGATGCACTGTAGTAAATTGTTGGGCTATACCGACCTTTTTGAGATAAAGAATGCTTTTTGGAGCTTCTCCTTTAGTTCACACACTTGTAACAGCTTTTTTGGATTCTTACACCGGTATGAACGGCTGAATCGGTTATATTTTGTCCACCTTTTGGCCGAGTGCATAGAAAACTCCGATTCAGACAGACAGGCAGATAGACTCTTCATACCAAGTATTGGGTATGGTGCAATTCATGGGCAATATTTCACCGACTAAAGCCTTCTTTCCATAATGCCACTATTTGAACTGCTTCAGTTTCTATTGCGTCCATCTTCGTTTTTCGAACATTAAATTTTATTTTTTTAATAATGATTTTTATAAAGCCTACATGTCTTATAGCATCTTCTTCGCAAAATAATTGTAAAAGTAGAGTAGGAAATTTTAGAAAACGGTAAGATGGTCAAGTTAAAAAAATTAACTAACAATACGTTCATTTAACAAGCTTTTATATGACACTGAAATCTTTGCTAAAAACCTAGATATGTGAAAGAATATAGCATATAAATTTACAAATAAAAGTGAGTCAGTCTCCTAGCTTTCCAATGTATTTTTGTTTTTTTTTTTTTAAGAGTCATTTACGTATGTGAAAAAATTCTATTCAGCTTAAAATAAGCTTTTGGTTAAACGACGTTTTGTGCTATTTAATTGTCCAACACTGTGTTATAAAATCCTTGCTAAGAGTAACTTATGCTGTTTATGTTAATTAAGATATCAAGGTATTCCTGCTTTAGGTATACTGTCATAAAAATTCTCTTTTATTTCATCTTTTAACATAACAACAACTTCAACAACCAACGTAGGCAAACATTAAATAATAATAAAAAAACTATGTTCCTAAGAAAACGCTTTATTGTCATTCAGCTAGGTTTAAATATTGCGATGCCACGCGGAAAAATAAACAGACAAAGAACTGTGCTGCCAGGATGTTAGGTCTAGAGTTGGGTTGACTTTGAGGTTCGGCTGAAAAAATGAGAAATAAAAGAACAAAAAAAAAAACTTATCGAGAATATGAAAATAAAACAAGGCAGACGATTTTCAAGTCAAAACAACAAAGAGCCAAAAAACGTTGAGTTGCCGGAATAGAAAAGCTACATGCAGCATTTGCGAATTAGAGAGGTGATGAAATGGAACTCCATTCTGCATTTAAGTGTTCTGTAACTTTAACTTCAATAGAAATTCTGTATCTTCAAGTCCCCTTTTTCAATGTTCACTCAAATTTTCCAAATTTGACAAAGTTTTATCATGGCACCCCATAACATCACTAAACCCCCATACCGTGCTTTATTGTGGGAAGAAGGTTGTTTTTCTCAAGTTTCGTATTTACCATTCTTAACACGTAGAATCGACCATCTGAAGGGAAAACGGTAAATTTTCTTTCATTTGTGATGAAAATTCATTCCCAATAAAAGAATCCTTTTCTCGGTGGATCCTAAAAAATTTTGTACTATTCGCATGGACAATCTCTGGAATTTTAAAAAGCATTTTATTTTTTTCAATGCATTGGACAGTTTAAGAGTTATTTTGAAAAAATTAAATTTTTATTAATTTTATCCTAATAAAATCTGATGGCGAAAGCTTCACAAGAAATGTTTTCTGCACGCCATCAGGTCAAATTTTCTAGGATGAATTTAATAATAAATTAGTTTTTGTTTTAATTACTATTAAACAGTCAAAGGCATGGACTACTTTAATTTTTTTTAAATAACATGGGTAAAGATACAGGGTTGTAAATAGTCATATAATGTAAAATTCTGAAAAGTGGTCGAATTAATAGAATAAAAGAGTTTCCGAGGCTTATTCTCTAGTTGATATCAATGACGTGCTCAAGTTTGTTAACTTGAGGCAAACCGGCCGGTCTTTCCTATTCATCTATATCTGAGTCCACTTCTGGATCCGCCAGTTATAAGTTTTTTTCGATTTAAACTGTAACTGTGATATTGGCTTGTGTTTTTTATTTTTGCCACAAGACATTGCACTTTCCATGCATTCACTTTCGAATTGCTGGTAGCGTTTACCCATAATGACCACACCATTTCCTACTGCGAATGTCAACGCGATAATTTGCGACCCCATTGAAGTGTAAATCGACTCTACCCATATTGATATTATAGTTACATTCGTTTGAGTTATGACGACGTACTTCTTTTTTGTACGATTATATCGGAGAGCAGACTTTATTGGCACAATGGAATCGTAGTTACCAGCAATTGTTACTTGGGTGGTGTTGTAACAACGCACGAAGTTGAGTTCATTCTTCGTGTCAAAAATGTTATTCACTTCCCCACGTTTTGCTGGGTTTGTCAATTTGTCAACGCAGCGCCTTATACCCGACTTGAACGTTGCCGATTGCAACCGAACGTTTGTACCGGTTGCATAAAATTTTCTCTCATTTAGCAAACAGAGCAATTGTTAAGAGGTAAAAAGTTGTCGAAGAAAACAGTGTATCTTTCTGGATGGTCAACGTTGTGAAGAAGTCTCAAAACAACATATGCGCCAAGTCCAATGCCCATGTTGTAATCTTCAACTGTACCAGTCTACGGTATAAAGATAAACATGTACCCATCGCCTGAGCACCAGTATTTGAATCTAAAATGAATTGATTTTTCTATAAACATTTTACATGAATGTTTTCCAAAGTTGGGTACCATTTGTTAGTCAATTGACAATGCGGGCTTAAAAATTCCATTAAATTTATTACATGCACATGTGAAAATGTTTAAATAAAGTATACATATTAGGCCAGTGGTCGAAAAATCGACAACCAATATTCCAACAAAAGTAGCACGTAGGTAAATTAACCTGAGATGTCCAAAACCGACTGATTCTCATAATTTTGTCTTATCGCTGTCTGCTTACGTAAATAGTTTTATTATTCATTTCATTTCTCAAATTTTTTTTTATTTTTTCAAAAATGGTCCAAAAAAGGTGTTTTTTTTAAACGCTTACCTGTGTAGGTAAAAAGAAAAATTTCAAAATTGTTAAGTTTTTTCTGAATTTCCATTTAACCAAATTATGTTTATGCGGAAAGAGTTCGAAAAAATTTTGAATAATTTTTCCAGAAATAAATTTTAAAGTTAGTGGTCGAAAAATCGACCAGCTGACCAAAATGGGTTAATAGTATAATAATTATATATTTAAATAAATACTACTCAAGAAAATATACTATTTGTCTTTTTAGTTTTAGTACTCGGAATGGGGAGTTTTCTAAATAAAATAAGCGAGAATTGATTGGTTCCTTGTACTGTGCGTAGATGTCAAAAAAGTAAATTGGGATGGAATCACTTTTTTGATTGGTCAACTTTACTTTTTTGATACCCACTCACAGAACAAACAATTAATTAATTAACCAACCAATTCCCACTTTTTTCCGAAAACTGTTCATTCGTGGTTGGAACTCAGTCGCAACGCCAATTTCCATATTAGATCTAAATTTCATATTTTTTGACCAGTTTTGGGAATATGGCAGTAATGTAGCTGCAGGAGGTTCACCGGAACCAGCTAAATGTTGAAAGCGGTCTTTGAGAAAAAAAAAAAAATTGGAAACCTCTGTTCTACTTTCTTCATACATTAATTTTTTTGTGGCATTGTATAAAAGGTAAAAAGTTCCAAAAAAAAAAATCAATTTCATACCAGGATTGCACCGTCCGCAAAGAAAGTATTTTTTTTTTCTTACATGATGTAAAAGCACTGAATTGGAAATCATAGATTTTGGAATCGAAAGAGGAGATTTTAAGCAATTGAAGGCTTTACCATGTTTACGAAAAAAGCTACGGGTAGAATAGAGTTAAGGAATAATCGTGGCATTTGTAAATCAAAATGGCATTCATTAACTTTTATAACTTCATTCCAGCAAATAATTAAGGCACTAGTATAGAAGCCCGTCATACGACAACTCGTATTCAAAATAATTAAATACCGGACGATATGATAACATTTTTACATTCCAGTCGTCGTCAATGTGCCCTTGCTGATAAATATTAAATACATTTTGTGTGCATACTTTTAGGCTGACAATTTTTTCATATAAAAAAGCACTGTTATAGTAAGATTGTCTGAGCTAAACTGGTTCTGGTTCAGGCTGAACAAGTTTTAAGAAGCATATCAATAACAACTATGAACAGTTTGAGCGATATGATATGAGCACGGAGCAGGACGCTTGTTTTTTATATGTTAAGTTACGAGAGATTACTCGAGACTCTCAACTATTTTTAATACCGTTTATAGAAAACTTTGTTTTTAAAACAACTCAATGTGTGGCGCAGAGTGGAGCAGTGTGGTAACTTTCCAGAAACTTTTTCGTTGCTTTGCGAATAGACTGAACTCTGAAACATGAAGATAACAAGAAGACAGACCAAATGATAAATTTGCAAAAATTTGCTACCGAAGAGTGATTTCAATGCAGCGATTCCAATATAATCATGATTTAATGTGGCAAATTTATGCTGTCGTCAGGTGATTGAACCTGCCATCATCTATGTCTTATGTCTACTTACATACAAACATATATTGAGAAAATGAAAGAGATTTTTTTTCAAAGGTCTTAAAGTTATTTGAAGTCACTTTAATCAATTAGATGCATAGCAGGCTTCACCGCATCATAACAAACCTCATATCATCAACATTGAAAATGATGGCATCGCATGTTAAGACAGCGTTAAGTTTTTATATTCCTCCACGTCTAACTTGAACTGACTATATTAAAGATTCTGCTTCTGCTTAACAAGGTGGAACTTTAACTGAGAAATGTTTAGATTTGAACTTTCGCATTAAGTAACTCGTCGTTGTAGGTTTCAATTGTGATGTAATGACTATTGATTAATATTTTATTAACTATGCTATGAGACTTTTTTGGTAAATGGCATTTGAAGCTCTTAACTAGTGGCAAACCTTATTGCAACTCGAATCCATCTTAATGTTAGCGCAGCTCAAGCGTAAATGTCAATGGTTTTACTTTCGTTCATTGAACTGTTATTTTTACAAAAGCTCAACAATGTTTTAAATTTCTCAAACATACTACTAAAGTTAGTGACACACTTCACACTAAGAAGCGTGCTGAAGCCGACATATAAACCTCACTGAAAATTATACTTGTTCGTTAATTTAAAAAGGAATTTTTTGTTCTGAATTAAATCAAAAATATTTTCAAGCTATGTAAATTAATAAGTTCTACAAAGATTTTCAATTAAAAACATATCGATGGTTAAGCTGTTCCATGTGTAAATTTCTTGAAAATGCATAATCAGTGGGTGCTGTTCAGTATTACAGTATATATAAGTGTTTTATACACTCAGAAAAATATCAACTGTAATATTAACAGTCGGCCGCAGTTATTTCAAAACACTGTTCGATTGAATGATTTGTGTTTAAGTAAACAATTTTCTTTGTTGAATGAACTTTTCAAAGTATTTTTGTGTTGTTAAAATCATCTGTTGAAATATTTTTGTGTTTATATTGAATTGTCAATTTTTTCTAAGCAATAGTTTTTATATGTGTTTTGCCATATTTATATTATCGTCGCCAGTAGCTCAGTGGATGTGCACTAGACTGTCATGCGGGGGACGTGGGTTCGAATCCTAGCTGAGTAAGTATCAAAAATTGTAATTTAATAATTGAAATAATAATAATTCTGTTTCATTAATTGTTTGGTCAAAAATAACCTTCAAAATAAAATGCTTACAATCTTGCAAAAAAACAAAAAAAAATTTAAAATTTCATTTTTTATTTAAACAAAAAAAAATTTTAAATAAAAAAAAAAAAATTTATTGGCCTTGCCGGATTTGAACCGTGGACACTCGAGTACTAGACGCACACGTTAGCACACTCGGCCATACATGAACTTTCAAAGCAGTGATCGAATTTCAATAAATAAGTTTTTATACGGGTTTCGTGTTCCATAGACCAACAGTCAACCGACTGTTGATTTGAAAGTTTCATTTGTTGGATGGTATTAAACAGTGAAATCTGTTATTTCAACCAATGATTTGTTTGATAAAACAGCATTTTTTCCCTGAGTGTACTGAAATGTATTGAAATTAAAAAACAAAATCGACGTTCCTGAACATTTAAAATTTTTCACTTATCATTTTTGTGCGCTTAACCATCGATATAAAATAAAGCTTAATTTTTCTCTTCTTCTTGGCATACATGGTATGCTAAATAATTGATACATTTCTAACCCATTCTTCGATTTATAGTCCACCAAAAGATCGAGAGGAAATAATGCGAGTGCAAGAATGGTTAAATTCGCGAATTATATTACTTAACTTTTTACATTTATGAAGAAATTTGTGGCATAAAGATAGGAGGACTTGCAATTTTTGCTAAGGTGGTATGATATTGATCTCCATGGCATAATTTAGGAGAATACGTTGGTTGTTGAAAGCAATGAATTTATTTTATGGGATGATTCGGAAACTCTTACCATCATATAATCGCTTGTTTACGATATGTCAAATCAATTGAAACTCACACTTTCAACTTGAATTTTTTAGAGATACGATTTTCTCATACAATGAGTGAGAACGTACCAACACCGAAGTGTAAATAATTAATTTGAGTAGTATTTTTATCACTTAAGGGTATTTTTTATTGTTCTACATTCAGAATTGGCTTCAAAGTGAACATGTGATTGCATAGAATAACAGTTACATTCCTATAATTTTGTTTTAGTAGAAAGGTAAGTAGTTGGAAAATCTATGTATTCATTTAACATCAAACTATGCTTATTAGATGGATAAAAATCAGGGACCGTAATAGTTATGAGCAATATCGAAAAAATTAAGAAATAATGATTACTTTATGATTTTTATTTTTTTGCTCAGATATAAAAATCGTTTTCTGATTTTTATTTTTTAAATCAAAAAATAAAATTATTTTTAAGTTTTATTTTTATACTCAAGTATAATAATCATTTTTGATTTTTATTTGTTTTACTCAAACAAAAAAATCAATTTTGATTTTTATTTTTTTTACTCAAACAAAAAAATCATTTTCGATTTTTATTTTTTTTACTCAAACAAAAAAATCATTATTGATTTTTATTTTTTTTACTCAAACAAAAAAATCATTTTTGATTTTTATTTTTTTTACTCAAACAAAAAACAAAAAAATCATTTTTAATTTATATTTTTGTACTCAAACAAAAAAAATCATTTTTAATTTTTATTTTTGAGACAAAAAATAAAAATCGAAAAATGATTTGTATGGGTTTTTTTGTTTTTTTTTTTTTTTTGTCAGAAATAGAAAGAATTTTTTGGATTTTCTATTATTTCGCTAAATAATTAAAATAAGTTTTTCGTTTTTATTTTTTTGTTCAGACATTTAAATCGCTTAAAGATTTTTGTTATTATGCTCCTAAATTAAAAATCGATTTCAAGAGCTTTCTTCTTGTTAGACATTCTTAATAGTTATGGTTTTTATCTATCTTAATAGTTATGTTAAAAAAGTAAAGAAAGTTTAAAGTCGGTTTAGCTCGACTCTGACATACCCTTGACCTAATTTTTCATAAAAAATAATAGCATTGGAAAAGGAATTGTCCGTGCGCTGATAAGCCCCTATTTTGTATTGATTTAAATTTTTATGGAAAATTTACACATGCCCAAGTTTTATTCCTTTAAAATAGTCAGTTTTAATTTTGAGCTAAAAACTAAAAATCAACAAATAATTTTTTTTTGAACAAAATAAATAAAAATCAAAAATAATTTTTATTTCTGAGCCAAAAAAATAAAAATCAAAAATAATTTTTATTTTTGAGCCAAAAAAATAAAAATCAAAAATAATTTTTATTTCTGAGCAAAAAAAATTTAATTCAAAAATAATTTTTATATCTGAGCAAACAAAATAAAATTCAAAAATAATTTTTATTTCTGAGCAAAATAAATAAAAATCAAAAATAATTTTTATTTCTGAGCAAAATAAATAAAAATCAAAAATAATTTTTATTCCTGAGCAAAAAAATGAAAATCATTTTATAATAATTATTTTTAATTTTTAAGCTTAACGCTTAAAAAATAAAAATCATTATTTATTCTAAGAGTCAACACAAATTCCAGCATTTCGGTATACTCAATAGTTTTTTCCGGCGCTTGGAACATACTGATTTTTTTCTTTAAAATTTGAAAAATAATCATTATTTTCGGTCCCTGATAAAAATACACATTATATTTATATCAGAATAATGACGATTTGTGCTGAAGCTCAGAGACAAAAGTTGTACCCTACTATTGAATTGGAAGGCCAAAAGAATTGGAAGGCCATTAAATGTTATTGGGAATGTTTTAAAATTTAAATCTTGTGTGAGTGGTGTGTGTGCCAACGTAGCGAGGTAGTTCGAGTTCAATCCAAACATCTAGCAAGAAAGTTTTTAAATAAAAAGCACTATTCAGATCGGCCCTCACCTGTGTGCAGACAATGGTAAACCTCAGAGACTAAACTATTTCTTGCAAATCTTCTTGAGATCATACACATTTAGCCAGAGATGCCATGAAACGCGTTGGTCCAGTTCTTGATCAGTTCAATATAAAAATTGAATTTCACAATTTGAACCCTCACTACACAATTTGATTATAAGAAGATCGCTCAAAGTCCTTTCAAGGGCTGAAATGGGCAATTTGGTTAATACCCCATTGTGGACCGTGTACATCACACAATTCACTATTTGTGTTTTTATCATTTTAAGACACAATAAAACCCAACTTTTTTAATTGAAGGGCTTATTGTAAAAACATGATATGCCACATAAAAAATATATCGATATAATCGACCTTGAAGTTTTAAAAAAAAAATTTTTATTTGTATGAAATCATTGAAATGCCAAAATTGATCGGGTAATGGCCGCAATATTTTCAGTGGATATTGATAATATATCAAGAAACGTAATGAACATTATATATGAACTTTTAAAGCAGTATGACTATCATGTTTTTGCAATATGCCCTTCAATTATTTTTATTTATTTGATACTGCCTTATACAATTTTTTTTTTATATAAATTTTTTAAAAAGCCAATGACCGGAAGGAATTTCTATCGAGGTGTTGTGAAGCACTAACAGTGTTTTTCAAGAAAACAAATTTCATAATTACTATGTGAACACATAAAACATTGTGTTAATTCACATAATTTATCACATGGCGCCATCGTCGCTGTCATTTTAAACTACGTAACGTTCATGTCAGTTTAAATTATGCAGGTTTTATTACTTTAGCTTGAAATTAATTTGCGCATGCGTTGCATTCTTAAAATTATTGAAAAAAAATGTTAGTGTCGTTAGCCAAAGTGCGAAAGTTTTTAGGATCTCGCTCCTAACAGTTCTAGAAGTAATAAGCAAAAAGAAGTCTGAAAACTTAAAGGCGCAGAAACTTTGTTGAAGGAGTGGTATGCGTGCACAGCACCGCATGAAACGCACACAAGCAATATGCAAAAAATATTAATGTATATAAAGTGAATTATTAATAAGGTATGTTTTTTATTTTCGCTTTATTTCGTCCTTTTTTTATGCGGCTACATAAAGTAGAGAAATACACTGGAAAAATCATTGTATCATATTTTGTATACAATAAAGAGGAATGACCCGTGACTAAGATCAATGAAATTAACATCAATTCAGTCAATTGCTATATGTGTGTGGATTTTAGTATACAGCTCATCTTTGCAAAAAAAAAAAAAAACAATACAAACGAAAAATATTGCTATAACAAAGAGGACGTCTCGCGGGAAGAAAATCAATACCTAGAAATTTATTAATAGCTGACTTAATGCTCACAATTCACAATCAAAATCCGAGACTAACTGCAGAGGTTCCACTTGAAGTTCATATCAGAGTCGAAAAGACTCACAACTTTAAAGACAACAACAATAAACTGACAAGAATAACACTGGCTTACAGTAAAAAAAACCATTCCTGAATTGTGTCAGCCGAATGATTTTTCGATAGAAAAACTTGCTATGATATGCCGTCACCTCTCTGCAGACAATGGCAAACCAGAGAATAAGAGTTACAAGCATCTTTTAACACACACAACACAATTTGAACATAACAAGCCATTTCGTTTTTTTTTTTATTATTCGGTCAAGCCGGAGATGGTTCCTTACATACTAGTTGTAAAGGACCAACTTCATAAAAATTAATTTAATTTATTAATTAAAAACTAATTTATTAATCAAGGAACATCGACATACTTAAATTGTAAAAAAGTAACCCGGAGATCAAATTGAGTTTTGAATTTAGTTCGGCTTATTAGAGCTCAAAGTTGTCGATTCGGCTTGGCAGCCATAAAAACGGTCTTTAAGGGTTCAGATAAAAATATTTTCAATAACGGGAACTTAAAAGTTCATAAACCAAGTATATTGTATAAAAAAGTAATTCGAACTCATACTTCAGTTTCGACTCCGACTCCGATAAATCAAATTTAAAAACTCCGGTTTCGACTTCGTTTCCCGTACACTCCCTCCGTTACTTCCCTAAACAAATGTGTGAGAATGTATTGCTTATCGTGTCACGCCAATTTTCTGGCAATAATACACATTTTTATGGCAATAAGTCACATTCGAAGAATTTTGTAATTTAACACTATGGCAATAAAGCTTACTTGCTTCTGGCAATAATGCACATGACAATAATTCTCCATACCTTCAATTTCATTGAACAAAGTTAATACAAAATTGTAATAAAGCAAAAACAAAAAAATAAATTAACTGAAGATTTTTCAATGCCTAGCTTTTTTGTTTTTTATATTTCTGACTGGAGAATAAGCTTGCACTATAGCACGAGTGAAGTAGCTAGGGAATGGGAATGTAAAAGGTAACAATTGACCCCTTCTTATGACATCTTCACGTTAAATTTGCCAGTTGAATGAAAAGAAAGTAGATTGTAGTAGAACTAGTACTGACTACACAGCGGCTAGTGAAATCGCTAGTTCTGTACGCTGGTTGGTTTAGACGGTGCTACTATTCCATGCAATATTGCATAATTTAAACGCTATAACCTTTGAATCACTATATCACGAAATTTTAGAGTTCAAAAAATATTTGAATGAACCTTTGAAAAAATCATAATATTTATGGCTGTTTTTGTCTGTAAGCTAGTGTAATTGCTTAAGAGCGGTCAATATGTCCAGCTGATTATGCCAAAGAAATAAATTGCAGGAGGCTTTCATTCAAATATGCTCACGTAACGCGCGTGAAGACCACAAAATAAACACCAAATAGTAAAGGACAAGAGACAAGAGAAGAAGACCCTTAAGGTAGCGAGCGGACTTCTCAACTTACTTTTAAGAGCTGTTTACTGAATGCGTCTGATGATGATGACGACGATGATGATGATGATGACTTTAAAGGCGCACACTTGCACCATTAAGATCCATCGTAATAAACAGATGCAGCAGTGGTTAGTTTCTGGTCTGTCACTTTCGTTTGTATAGCATTTATCTTCATTACTCGGTTAATGGTCAACACAAGAGTTCAAAGCAGCTAAATTCGAAGCAACAGAGTGCTGCGTAGTCACTTATGTGGCTTTATGAATAACCGAACAAATATTTCCGCTGAAAATATGCACCGCATGTACCTGTGGGAATACTTGTAAGTGTGAGAGTGCGAATGAGAATTGTGGATTTATTTTTAAAAGATTTTCTTAAAAACAAATTCTAAGGTAAAATTGAAGAAGAAGAGAATTAGAATATTTAAATTCTTAATCCAGGAAATTTAAGAAAGGTTTAACTGATAAACTAGAATCAACGAAATCATTAAACTTTTATGCACCAAAATTTCAAAACTTTATATACAGCATGTTAAACGCATACAGTTCAATTCCCGGTTTAAATGATATATGAAAATATTAAGGATATTTAAAATTGTTGGATGTTTATTTCAATGAATTTTTTAAATTATTTATCAACGGTTTTTTCGATCATTATAACAAAATTTCGTAATTTTAAATAGCCCAACGATATGTTTGTTTAAACGAGTTATTTACATTTTAACTCATATTTTTTACAATTTCTGTTAAAAGTGAATTTTTTTGTTAAATGAATTAAGAAGTATTGATTAGATTTTTATAAAAATAAGTATACAAAAAGTTTCAAATGGACCAACAATTTAATATGAACAAGTTCATTTGATACTGAGTCCAAAGTAACACCTGTTGGTAAGAGTTATCCTTCGTTTAATTTCAATACTGATATCGATAGAGTAGTTAATGCTGGATCTCAGGTAAACGGAGTCTTTCACAACCTCAAAGAAGGTCATGGTTTCCAAGACTCTGAAACTTTTTATTTGTTGACACAAGATACTTCGTTTTATCTGCGTTCACTGTAAGATCCATTCGACTCGACTCTTTTTTCTAGCCTGGAGAATGCTGCACTGACTTCGCGCGTACTGTGGCCAATGATGTCAATATCATCAACATATCCCAGCAGCATAACACTCTTATAGAATCTTCAGCAGCTCGGATGATCTTCTCCATAACTATTTCAAACGAGTAAAGAAAGTCTAAAGTCGGTCTAGGCCGACAATGAAATACCCTAAACCTACTTTTCCAAAATACAATAATATTATTATTGTGATATGAAAAATGTACACATAGCAAGTTTTATTTCTGTAGCTCACAGTTAATGACTTTATTGTGCTTTCGCTATTGTGGGTTGTGTAGGAGATGGGCGTGTTCATAAACGGATTACGCTTAATTTTTGAACACCCCTTTGCTTTGGTATAAAATACATACATACCAAATTTGATCGGTCTAAGCCAAACATAATCTTATTTATTGAGTTTTAAACTTTTTGGGTTGTATGGGAGGTAGGCGTGCCCGTGGGTGGATGAAGTCCATTTTTTAAAACCATCTTCGTTTTGTTATAGAAAACATTCGTACCAAATTTTATCTCTGGAGGTTAAACAGTAGCTGATTTATCGTGTTTTTTTTAGTTTTTGGGTTGTATGGGTGGTGGGCGTGTCCGTGAGCGCTTGATATCCTTTTTTCGAAAACATCTTTGTGTTAATACAAAACACATACATACTAAATTTTATTATTGTAGGTTTATTATGAGCTTATTTATGCAGTTTTTAATTTTTGGGTTGTATGGGAGGTAGGCGTACTCGTGGGAGGATGATTTTAATTTTTCGTAACCATCTTTGTTTTGTTATAGAAAACATTCTTAGCAAATTTTATCTCTGTTAGTTAAACAGAAGCTTATTTATTGTGTTTTCAATTTTTGGGTTGTATGGGAGGTGGGCGTGTTCTTGAGCGGATGACAACCATTTTTCGAAAGCATCTTTGTGTTGATACAAAACACAAACGTACCAAATTTTACTGTTGTAGGTTATTTATGAGCTTATTAATGCAGTTTTCAATTTTTGCGTTGTATGTGAGGTAGGCGTTTCCGTGGGCGGATGACACCCATTTTTCAAAGAAACTTTTTTTTTGATATAAAATACATACGTACCAAATTTCATCTCTGTAGGTTAAACATGAGCTTATACATTTAGTTTTCAATTTGTGGGTTGTATGGGAGGTGGGCGTGTCCGTGAAAGAATGACGTCCATTTTTCGAAGAAAAACACATGCACACCAAATTTTATTGTTGTAGGTTAGTTATGATCTTATTAATGCAGTTTTTAATTTTTGTGTTGAATGGGAGGTAGGCGTGTTCGTAGGCGGATTCCAAAAATATTCAATAGTGCAGATCCTTGGGCTCATGTGATAATGTGTACCGAGTTTCAATCAGTTATCTCAGCTCCTTCTTCTTATTCGTGTATACGGACAACACAAAGACGGACGGACGGACGGACGGACGGACGGACATGGATAGCTCGACTCACGAGGTGGCCCCGATCAAGAATATATATACTTTTCTATACTGGACTGGCTTCGTTACATGCGTTTCAAACGTTTGCACAAAGTTAATATACCCTGACCTTTCAGGTTTAGGGTATAAAAATCGCACGTTAAGGAATCACGTTGTCTGAACCCTAACTTGGTTTCGAATGAAGGGGAGAGATCCTTCCCAATTTTCAATGCACTGCTGGTGTTGCTCAGTGTCACCTGCAAAACCGTATTAGCTTTGCAGGAATACCAAATTTAGACATGGTGGAATATCGGTGACTCCTTATAGGACTAGCGAAGACGGCTTTGAAATCGACAAAAGATGGTGTGTGTCGATTTGTTTCTCTAAGGAAACAATCTTCTCCAAGATTTGTCGTAGCGTAAATATCTGGTCGATAGTGGACTATCCAGGTCTGCTGGTGCTGTCCTGATAAGGTCCAATTAGTCGGTTGACAAAAGGATTCAGTTTTTCACATAATACGCTCGACAGGACCTTAAATGCGATATTAAGAAGGCTTTTCCCACGGTTGTTGGCGCAAATGGTGGAATTGACTTCTTTGTGGATTGGGCAGAGTACACTGAGATTCCAATCATCTGGAATGCATTCTTCCGACAATATTCTGCATAGAAGTCTGTGAATGCATTTAAACAGATCTTCTCTTCCGATCTTAAACAGCTCAGCTGGAAGCCATCGGCACCTGCGACTTTGCTGTTTCAAGGCTGAGCAATATCTGTTAAGACCTCGTTTTAGTCGGGCAGCGGAACTTCAACGCTGTCATCCAAAACTGGGGTTTCCGGGATATCATCTCTATTGGCGGGATTGTTGTCAGCGTCGCTATTTAAAACACTAGAGAAGTGCTCCCTCCATAGCATCAGTGTACTCTGGATATCTGTCACTATATTCCCGTTTTCATATTTGCAGAAAGAGGCACCGGTCTTAAAACCATCTACCAGGCATGGTCTTAAAACCATCTTATCGAAAAATTTTCGAGTCCCTTTCCTGTCGCCATGCACCTCAATTTGTCCTGGCGTCGTATCACTCCTGGTTGTGCCACTAGTTTCGGCGAAGGCGATGGTAGCCTATCACCTTTTCGGCAGCCGTACGCATAGAGTGAGATATGTAGTCCACTGTGCGCATATATCGTCGATCGGAGGAGTGGATTTTTTGAAGCAGGAGTGAGAGTCGAGAAGCGAAGTCTTCGGCTGTCCGTTTTAACTGCAGCTTTCAGCGTCTAGTTTTCTCTATGTAGGATTCCGAGCATTCTTAGCTGCGTGTAGATCTAGACGTGTGCAGATCTTGGCTGCGACAAGATAATGATCTGAGTGTTTTTGGCACCGCGGATGGTGCGTACATCTGTAGATAGATACTATAGTACACTGGAAGAGTGCCTTCCATCAATCAAGACGTGACCAATCTGGTTGCGTGTATTTTGATTGACAGACAACCAAGTGGCCTTATGAATACCGAGATTTTTTTTAGCTTTGAAACAAGTATTTCAGGTGTTAAGCCTACTCAGTAAAGTCTGGCTTGGTTTGGACATAGAAAAGGAAGTAGGAGATAGAGTGAAACATTATTAAGAGAAACAAGTGTAGAATATAGTATGTGGGGCGAAGAGCTATATCAACATGCAAATTTGAATCTGAGGCACCTCAGTTATGTCTTCACCTCAGTCAATTCGAGTTATTCAGCAATCTTATTCCACAAACATCTCTTCCGCCAACTACAACTTCTAAAGTCGTATATATTGATGAACTTTTAATTTCAGTTGATTAGAAATGAGGAAAGAATTAAAGAAAGATCAAAGCGTAGGACCCTGGCTAGACCGTGCTTCAATCTAGTGCTACTAACGACCATGTTTCGTGCTGCGACGAAGTCAATCAACCTCTTTCCGTTACTGGATGTGTTGTCGTGGAGGCTGAACTTTCCGACTGTTGGACCAAATATGTTTTCCTTACCCACTTTGGACGTTGAAGTCACAAAGCACGATTTTTATGTCATGATGGGGGCAGCGCTCGTATGCGTCTTCAAAGCGCTCGTAAAAACTTTCTTTGGTCTAGTCATCTCTTTCTTCTGTTGGAGCGCTTGCATATATAAGGCTTATTTTAATAAATGTTGCCTTGAAACGGATTATGGCAAGTCGTTCGTTCACAGGAGTGAATTGCAGGACATGATGCCGTTTAATCTTGCCAATTACAACTCCGCATCCAAACTCGTGCTTCTCCGCATGGCCGCTTTAGTAGTAATCACACGATGCCGTGAGCAACCTTGTCCCTTCAATCGCATTTCTTGGACTCCAATGATACTATCAGCTCTTTATTTTTCTAACATAAAGCGAACAAAATATTAGAAAGAATATAATATATAGCGAAAAAAACATTTTGAAGATTTGGGGGTACTGAGGAATTTTGAAGAAAAATATAAATATCTAGTCAAATATGGAATCGGAATTAAAAAAAGTTGTTAAAACGAATTGCTGTCCTTTCTGGCGTGCAGGTTAAGTGTGTGGCTTAGCACGCTCGGAGCCCGAGCTCGATCGCCAGTCGCGGCGAAAAGTTTTTTTCATAAAAAATTTTTCTGATCGGGCACCACCTCTCTGCAGACAATGGCAAATCTCAGAGAGTAAATAATGTCATGTAAAGCTTCTTGAGAACATAAACTTTAGCCGTTCGGAGTCGGCATAAAACATGTAGGTCCAGTTCTCGATTAATTGTGTGCAAACATTTAATAACACACACAACACAATTGATCATAAGAAGCTCGGTCAAAGTCCTTTCAAGGGCTGAAATGGCCAATTTTTTTTTTGTTTTTATGAACCACCTTAGTTACATTAAAACTAAGATGTATGCACAAGACAAGCTTCATCTGCACAAGGACACATCCACTTCCCATACTATTGTTACACAAGTTTTTTCCCATCAAAAATTATTTCGTAAATATACTATTTAATTTATTTGCTTCTTACTTAGGTCAGGCATAATTTGAATACGATTTGAATACTTTGCTAAAACCACATTTGTTTCATATATTTAAGCTAATCTCATTCATATCATAGTTGAATTAAACTTCAACAAAATTAATTTATGTGCAATGTTGCCTCGTCATATCTCTATTAGTCGAACCCTTACAAAACTCCATAAGATTCTTTTCTTACAAACAATTAACTCGAATAACACAGGCTTACACGGTCCCATATTAATTTTGCGCGCTTATTTCGAATCCGTAGTCCATTTTTTTTCTATTAGGCCAAGTTGTGGAGTATTACAAAAATGTTGAAAAAGGTTATTTTCTTATTAATTGGACCATATCTCTTTCAAGATTGAATAAGCAATCTTTTATAGTTTTGAAAATATTGGCCTTGAAAGTTGAAAATTTTTCAGAATTTCACATAAAGTGTTCATGTAATCTAAAAAAATTGTGTTTTGTCGGATGGACAATCTTTGGAATTATAGAAATCATTATATTAGTTGCCAAATACCATTGACAGTTTAAAAGTTATTTAAAAAAAAAAAAATTTTTATAAAATTTATTCTAGAAAACTGACTTTCAGGCACCTGCACCAAAAATTACTCATGAACTTTTCATTAGATTTTCTAGCGCTAAAATTAATAAAATATTATTCATGGGTACCAGCTTGACAGCTTGTACCAGTAATTTTGAAAAAGTAGGTTTAAGGTATTTCCCAAAGTTCGTTTAACCGAACTATGAAATTGGTAAACATTTATAGACCATTTAACAGAAACCTAATAAGTTGAATCACACCGTATTGCAAAAGACTGAAATTAAATTGAAACAAATAAAGAAAGTCTAAAGTCGGTCTAGCCCGACTATGAAATACCCTAAACCTACTTTTTCAAAATACAATAATAGTATTTAAAATGGGCGTAACCCATTTGAATGCCCCGGATGAAGCCCATATTTTATATGCATTTCAATTTTGATGAAAAATTTACGTATCAATTATTCATGAAATCACCAAATTTTATCTCTGCAGGTTAAACATACATAACAATGACAAAACATACAATAACATTTTGTTATTAAATACAAACGTACCAAATTTTATCTCTGAACGTTAAACATGAGTCTTTTTATTGCATTTTCAAATTTTTGGTTTGACGTTTATTTTTCAAAATCATCTTTGGTTTGTTGTAAAAGACATGCGTTCCAAATTTTATCTCTGTATATTAAACATAAGCTTATTTATTTAGTTTTCAATTTTTGGGTAGTATGGTATGGTTGTTTTATTGTAATATACATATGTACGAAATTGTGAGCTTATGAGCTTATTTATTGAGTTTTAAATTTTTGGGTTGTATGGGAGGTGGGCGTGGCCGTGGGCGGATGACACACATTTTTTGAAGACGTCTTTGTTTTGATATAAAATCTATACATACCAAATTTTATCTCTGTAAGTTTAACATGAGCTTTATTTATTGTTCTTCTTCTTAGGTGGCCATGACAACCCGTTGACGGGTTACGGCCGACTTCATCAGCTCTCGGCAGGCGTCTCTACTTCGCGCGCGCCGTCTCCAATCTCTTTCACCAAGCGCGGTAAGGGCTTCCTCGGCCTGGTCAATCCATCGGAGGCATGGTCTTCCTCTTCGTCGTCGACCCTCGGCTTTCGCCTCAAACACCTTTTTCGCTGGAGCTTCTTCATCGATACGAAAGACATGACCCAGCCAACGTAGTCGCTGAATTGTTATACGCTGGACTAACTCAATGTCGTCCTAGAGCTCGTACAGGTCGTGGTTCATTCGAATGCGATAGTCGTCGCCAACTCGAACAGGACCAAAGATTTTGCGAAGAACTTTCCTCTCAAACACCCTAAGAGTGGCTGCATCTGTTTGCGATACCATCCAAGCCTCAGCACCATAGAGAAGCACAGGTTTGATGAGCGTCTTGTAGAGTGTTAGTGAATCAAATTACTTACTTAGCCCGTAGTAGCACCTATTAGCAATTGTTGTTCTTCGCTTTATCTCCAGGCTGACATTGTTGTTGCTGTTTACGGTTTATTTATTGAGATTTTAATTTTTGGTTATATGAGAGGTGGGCGTGTCCGTGGGCGGATGACATCCATCTTTCGAAGAAATTTTTGTGTTTTGTAGTTTTCAATTTTTGCATTGAATGGATGGTAGGTGTTTCCGTGGGCGGATTCAAAAATATTCAATAGTGCAGAAACTTTTCCGAAGGAACAATACCTCTAAAACGAATTCTATTGTCCCCCAATTTGGGTCGAACTTTTGGGTAGGGGCAAATTTTGAAAAATCCCACTTTGACCCATTTAGAGTGCTCCAATTGAGTCAAAATGTATGACCGACCCACCCATGCCAGTGGCACACCCCCTGGAACCCCCCTGGGGGTTCCCCATACAAACATTTAAAAAAATCGCCAGTTTTGGCAATTTACATGGAAAAATCAGCGAAATACCTATGTTTTTTCTTTTTGGAGTTTTTTTCTCTTTAGAAATTTATTCAACCCTTTTAAAAAATGAAGGAATCACTGTGACACAATTGCAAATCGGAAAATTGCTTGTGTGCGTTTTTTAAGGCACCACAAGACACAGCTGCATGTCGTAAACTTACTTGTGTAGTTTTTTTATAGCACCTACTTAAGAAATGAAGGTTGTTTTTACAACCCTTTTTGTGGGTATTTTATGGCACCTTCTTAAGAAATGCGTGTTTTATGCAACCATTTTAACAATTAAGGTATCACTGGAATGCACCGCAACCCTTTTAAAAAATTAAGGTATCACCGTGACACAATTGCAGATCCTAAAATTTTAAAAAATTAAGGTATCACCGTGACACAATTGCAGATCCTAAAATTGCTTGTGTGCGTGTTTAAGCCACCACAAGACACAGCAGGTAGAATTGAAATTACCATTTCATTCTTATTACCTCGTCTCGTAGACCATATTTAACGCAACAGTTTTTGTGAATGCATTAAGTCGTTGTGAAGAACTCAAAGTATGAAGTGCTAATTTCAGATAAAAAATATTCAAAAAAAGAAATAATAAGTGAAGTTGACCATTCCAAATCAAAAAGTTTACAATGAATCCACCATCCTCTACACCGCAAGATGAAGCAACAACAACTATCGAAAACCCAATGAGTCATATACCCAAGCACGATGTTACTGTTTTTGGTGTGTCTACTGATTTGACTGACTGAATTTACCAACCCATCTGGATATCTTGAGATATTATTTTTACTTAAGCGAACGTGCCTAAACAGAACAAAAACAGTTTTCCCATAAATCATTCACTATTCAAGTACAAGATAAGTTGAATAGAATTTGGGAAAAACTTGGTATGGAAATAATGCTGAAAAAAGGTGTATTTAATAAATTGATAAATTGCTTGACAAGTATCAAGATCAAATCAAGAGAAGAAAACAAAACCCAACAATTTACAGAGTATGTAAAATCTTTTAGACAAACAATTTTTTACATTGGAACATGTAAATGTGATTTGAAGGCAGCTCCATGTGCATGCGTCTGGGTTCCCGAACGCCTCAAAGAGGACATGCACGATCTACATAATCAGAGAAGACAATGGATGCAGTTGTGATGGAAACTGAAGAGCAAGGAGCAACGTCTATGTCATCAATGCCAACATACCAAGATCCCGATGATTCAACATACGCACCGCCACCGGTTCAAGAAGATATGGATAGAAGCACAAGTTCACAATACACAGAGAGATACGATTGTTTTAACTTTGCCTTGGTATGTGACAGGTTTGGTGTGCCTGATAGAGTAGCATCGGCATTGGGAACCGCTCTTTTCCAAGATTTTAAAATGAAAGATAAGCATGACAAACCTCTCATCATGGATAAATCGAAAGTTCGCAGAGAAAAAGAGAAATGCAGACAAGAAGTGGTTCGCAAACGGATAGATCTTACCAATTTGTTAGCGTTTTCATTCGATGGCAGAAAAGATGATACTTTAACGACAGCTAAAGTTGATGAGAAGTATCATACTAGGATGGTAAAAGAACCTCATCTTGTTATTTTGAGAGAACCCAATTCTGAATTGATTGGTTACGTAAGACTGGAACATGAAACCGCTGAATACAAAACAACCAAATTAAATGATTTTTTCATAAACATAGGCATTTCGCTGATTTTTCCATGTAAAGTGCCAAAACTGGCGATTTTTTAAAATGTTTGTATGGGGAACCCCCAGGGGGTATTTTGATCCCTAGAATACGATTTTCACAGAGCAATGGGCGATTTGTTTGCCACCCCACAAATCCACCCGGCCTAATGTGTACTGAGTTTCGTTCAATTATCTCAACTCCTTTTTCTTATCCTGTGTATGCGGACAACACACAGATGGACAGACGGACGGGCATGGATTGCTCGACTCACGAAGTGATCCTGATCAAGAATAAATAAACTTTTCTATACCGGACTCGTTCTATGCGTAACAAACGTTTGCACAAAGTTAATATACCCTGACCTTTCAGGTTTAGGGTATAAACATGAAACCAAGTCTTGTACACTTTATTTTGACACTGACTGTATGAATTGCTATGGAACAACAAACTCAGTCTTTTCAGTTGGCTGTAATGTGGTTGTTTCTTCCATTCCATATGCCCAGCATTATTTGCCGGTTAGTATTTATTTGACTTTATTTAATTTCAAAACTAATATTGTCAACTGACTAACAATGAGCTTGCCTGCAGTTCTATACCTACTAGCTTCAACCAACAACTCCTATTGTTTGGCACCAATGTGTACTCCATCATTTAGTATGTGGGAAAGTCGGTCTAATTTATTTTATTTATTACTGTAATGAGCAACGCATATTTCGCAAAGTGCTGTTGTTTACTTCATGTTAATATATGTTGGTGATAGTTGAAATGAGTGCATCATGAATGGGCTTTTCATGTAGATTACATGCAGATATTTTAAATAAAGAACATCAAATAACATCGTTGTTATAGAGGTGAAATACACTAACTTCATTTTTATCAAAATGGAAAGTTTTTTATGTAAGCCAACGTACAAAGATTTTTACTCTTATTTCGGAAATCATGAGGCAAATGTTTTCATTTTTGTTTTGTGTTTTTTTGTTTGTCAAGATTAAAGAGCAGAAAATTGTACATCACTACTGAAAATTTCAATGTTATATCGAGCCATAACCGCGAAAAAGATTTGACCATCAAAAACAAAATTTTAAAGGAGAACATATCTTTTCATAATTTTCGACTTAAGATTTTTAGTAACGAAAATGTTTTTACACAACCCTAACATATAAATAACTATTTTATTATAATTACTATGTTAGTGATTAGTTAGTGTTAGATCCTAAAGTCACTCTGTATTTATTTATTTATTTTTTTATTTAGTATTTCGTTTCCTAATACAAAAGATATAACAATCTAATATAGTATTAGTGAATGTTTTGGTTTAAGATCAACAGAAAAAATATAATATTATTAATAAATTTACTTAAAATAAACTTAAAACTATTACATTAAAAATAAAATAGAAAATAAAATTGAGGAAACTGAGAAATAGCAACATTTTATATCATAAAATCTCAAACTCTTAAACAAGTTCTTTAAGAATCTTTAAGTAATAACATAAAACAAGCTTAAAAAAGAAAATATTAAAAGTATTACAACAAAGAGAAATAATTATAGAGTTTAGCTTTGAATTGCACAGGATTTTTAAGAGATTTAATATTAGTTGGTAGAAGTTCCACAGACGAATAGAATTTATATAAAATTGTCGTTCAGAAGTTAGATGAGTGTGCCTTAATTGAATTATTTGAATAGATCTATTAGATTTGAGAAAGCGTAGTCGGTCATGTAAATACTTAGGTTCCTTGTCAACAATTATTTTTTGTAACAACACAAGTGCTTTGAATTTTAATAAATTGTCGAAAGTCATATTGAAAATTTGTCTTGAAAACGTGGAAATGCGATCTGATCGCCTAAGTCCGAAAATGTAAAGTGAGATGTTATTATAAATAACGTTAAGTTTATGTCTGCTTGTATGAAAGGTAGGTGTGGTTTTTATCCGATTTGCCAATTTTTTGGACTAAATATTTATATTTTTTATTTTAAGCTGGGGCCCTCGGTAGTCGAGTGGTTTGCGTGCTTGACTGCCAACCAACCCAGAGGTTCCGGGTTCGAATCCCGGTCTAGCCATGGTCCTACGCTTTTACCTTTCTTTAATTCTTTCCTCATTTCTAATCAACTTAAATTAAAAATTCATCAATACATACGACTTTGGAAGTTGTAATTGGTGGTAGAGATGTTTGTGGTATGCGATTGCTTAATAACTCGAATTTACTGAAGTAAAGGCATAACACTTGCCTCAGATTCAAATTCGCATGTTGATATAGCGGTCCGCCACACCTACAGCATTCTACACTTGTTTCTCTAGATTCCACATTCTCTCCTACTTATCTATCTCCCCATTTCCGAACCAAGGCAGACTTGACTGAATAGGTTTGACTAGAAGGTTTTTAGAATAGGTTTTTTAAAAAAAAAAAAAAAAAATTAATGTCGCATTTCATGACGATAGTTTCAAAATTACGACTTAAATCATGTTGAAAGACGGACGGGCGAACAGAATTTTTTTCTTTTTTGTACCCAATCTAATTAAAACAAAAGTTTAAATCTCCCTCCGACTTTTAGGTGAATTAATTAATCTCCAATTGTTGGGATTTCAACCTACTGTGCGACGAGTCGTATTCAAAATAATAACGTTGCAGACGATAAGACACTATTTTTACATTCACCTCAAATGTTGTTTTGTTCCATGTCATCGTCAATGTGTCCCTACTGATAAATATCATATACATTTAATATGTATATTTTTGGGCTGGTTCAAGCTGAACATGTTTTAAGAAGCATACCAATAATAACTATGAACAGTTTGACCGATAGAGAGCACGGAACAGGACGATTGTCTTTTATATATTAAGACTAGTTCTTTCCCATCAAAATGACAGGCCCGGTTTTAATAAAGAAAACAAAAAGTATTGACTTTCTTTAAGCTGAATTAGAAATCAGCGATGGTCACGTTTCGATGTTAAATAGTACAAATAACAGTTTTTAGTTCAAAATATTTATAAAATACCTTAAAGTAAAAACGAAATAAGTTTAAAAATTTTTTATAAAACTGAAAATTTCAAAATTAAAACAATAAAAAATTTTTGAAGTTTCAATAAATCACAAAACAAAAATGCCTTAAAATATGCTATGAAATTTAAAAAACAAATCAAGCGGAATCATTCACATTTTTTATAGTAATAAGAATTATAATAATAACTAGTGTAAAAGCCCGTCCTACGACGGGAAGGAACCATTTAGAGTACAAAATGCGACAAAAAATTTATTGGATTTATATACAAAGGTTTTTATTTGAAAACATGTTTATTAAATTATTTTTATAAAACTTCCGTACATACAACATTTCTAGTAAAAAAATTCTTATGCTTGGTTTTCACTTAGTCATTTTTTGTTTGACATGAAATTTAAAAGTTTAAAAAATCACATAAATAACATTTTTTTTTTGCAATTTCTGCTATAAACATGTGAAGAGATCAGTTTTTCCTATTTTTCGCCATTGCCAAACAGAAAAAAATGACAACATGTTGGTATATTTCATGTGACTGACAACAACTGACCATTGAAATTGACATAGTGAAAACCATGCTTTAGAATTTTAACCAATTAACCTTGTACCTTGCCATCTATAATGCTTAGTTTTACATCATCAGCCCGCTAAAACTGCCCATGACTAAATACCAGTTCTTTTAGAAAAAC
Source organism: Tetanocera ferruginea (assembly GCA_958299015.1). NCBI lineage: Eukaryota > Metazoa > Arthropoda > Insecta > Diptera > Sciomyzidae > Tetanocera > Tetanocera ferruginea. Next base: position 75,301,290 of record OY282642.1, read on the forward strand.
TCCTACTTTTTGCAATATTTAACCTTGCAATTTATTTATGTTCATTGAAAATGTCAGTTTAACTGGAAATTGTCGCCTTCGGAGAGTGAAAGGCAAATCTGTGTTTGTCTGGGCCAAATCAATTGTAGGTATGAAAACTATTTAATGTTCGCCAGTGCACCTGTCAATACTTGTGCGATGATTAATTAAGTTTTTAGGTTTTTCAAAACTAACCACCTTCCATTACAGATATCTATTTTGGTATTGAAATTTAGAAGAAGTATTATAATACTTCCAATTTTGAATTTTAACTAATGCAGTGGCTTTCCTGAAGGATAAAATTCATTCAAAAACTCGGCAGGGTAGTTTCGTTTATCGTTATCATCACTGCCTTCAATTTAATCCGTGCTCAGATCTCTCACTGTGTCACCAACTAAAATATTTAGAACTTGCTCGTTGACTTCGTTCACATCGGAATTTTTTGTGCACAGGATAGCAATTTTGGAATAACGGTTGATGTTATTCGGACTCAAAGTATCGCCAAAAATCTATTTAACCCTTTCAATGGACTTGTCCATTATATTGGACACTTCGGAAAATTTTTTTTTTTAATTTTCCAAAGTTTTTTTTCTTAAATCAAATAGGTTGGTGCTATGAAGTGAAGTTGTGCCAACATGACAAAAATAATTTTAGTGAGATATATAACGTTTAACTTAGTTAGATTTTCGATTTTATGCCCAACAGTAGCCTTCAATTTTTTTATATCGCGTGTTAATAAATTTTGCAAATAAAGTGAGTATTGTGATTGGTATGCAAAGTATAATTTTTTTTTTATAATAATTAACCGAGAACTGGACCTACACGTTTTATGCCGACTCCGAACGGCTAAAGTTCTTGTTCTCAAGAAACTTAACATGGCATTATTTACTCTCTGAGGTTTGCCATTGTCTGCAGAGGGGTGGTGACCGATCTGAAAAAAATTTTTTATTGAAAAAACATTTCGCCGCGACTGGGGATCGAACTCGGGCTCCGAGCATACTAAGCCACACACTTAACCTGTACGCCACGATCACCATAATTTTTTTTTTTATAATAACATTTGCATAAATACCACATTTGCATTTCTCTCCGGTTGTTTTAGTTGAACTAAAATATTTTAATACAACGTTATAGTGGTTTTGTCCATTATATTAGACAGCCTGCCAAAAGCAAAGCAGCTCATGTAAATATCAGAGGGATGTTTTTTAATCTTTTTATTGCTTACATGATGGGAATATAAGCTCAAAAAAAATTGTCCACGATTATTCTAGGCAAGCTATTAAAAGGGTTAATAAGCGAACCTTTACAAACAAAATAATCTGGAATTTCTATGATATCTTCATCTCCATTTCCTAACTGCTACTCAAGTTACAATCGCTAAAACTTGGATCAGAAGACCGAACATTGTGATTTAATTCTAGCAATTCCAATTGACACCAACGTCACTGAATGTAATCATTGCTGTTCAGTTTATGCAGACCGAATAGGTTGCGGTTCTGTTAATTAAGAAGCACTGTAATGGCAAGACATGATGTTTAATATATAGTAATTGAGGAAACTGACGATAGTCTTAAAGTACAAAGATTTCCAATACATAATTTAATAACAGGTTCTGGTCCATTCTGAACAGGTTCTAAAAAGCAAGTACGTACAAAGATTTCAAATAGATAATTTTACAACAGATTCTGGTCCAGGCTGAACAGGTTTTACGATATAGAGCAAAAGGTTTAGTAAGTACAAACATTTCATATGGATAATTTTACAACGGGTTCTGGTACAGGCTGAACAGGTTTTACGATATAGAGCAAAAGGTTTAGTAAGTACAAACATTTCCAATGGTTCTGGTCCAGGCTAAACATGTTTTACGATATTGGGCACGGAGCAGGACGCTTGTCTTTTATATATTAAGATTGTATATTTAATAAGATTGGATCTTATGAATTTAGTGTAAAATATAAATCAAGTGTAGTCTCTGGTATTTGGACTTAAATGTATATTTTGACAAACTCCAGAAGCAATAATTTAATAGGTATAAATTTTTCGTTCTTTCCATAATATTGATACGAAAAATGCAGCAAAGGTCGACAAAAAGTATTTATTGGGTAACATTTTTATGGTTGTAATATCGATGGGGTTCCGTCAAAAGGGCCAATCTGCTTTTCTCAAGTAAATCTTTAGCATTTAGAACATTCAATCATGTAGAAATTTTGGAAAAAATATTCTTTCCAATATTTCAATGAACAATCCGAATTAAATACTGAGGCTAAATAATTTAAAAAATCTGCAGAATCTGCGGCTCTTTTGTCTGGACACAGATGTACAGGTTCTGTGTTCAAAAACGGCCTATCTGGTAGATTGAATCTTTTTAGAACTTAATCTGTATTGTCAAAGTACTGATTATCAAGGCCAATCTTGAATTTCTACCAAATAATAATTTCAATTAAGTGATTAACAAAATTTGTTATTTTATGATATTGATAATAGGTAATTCCATGGTAGCTCGCGTTACATTTAGAAAGCTTTGTGGAGTTAAATTAAATTAATAAATGCACTCTTTATGAAAATAATGGGTTTTATATGTTAGAAATTGCTTTAAAAATTTTAGAGGTACCGTACTAAAATAGAAATAATAATTTGGGTTAGTAACTCTCAACATTTTTTGGAAAACATGTTCAGAAAGAAAATTTCTTTTCAATTTTTTCAAAAAATGAGTGTGTATGTATTTTTTAAAATTTGCCATAAATGAAAGCAGCAGGATTTCAATAGTTTTATCTGTATAATAAAGAGCAATATTATCTAATCCAAATGTTATCAAGTATTATCCAAAATAATCCAACATTATGCGGTAACTATCGAACCACAGCACTAAATCAAAACTTTGTTATAACAAGAAATAACCCACAAAATTGAAATAATTATGTTACTTATATTTGATATGACTCGCTTCCAAGGGCAAAATACTCTGCATTGTATCGCTCTGGTATTGCCTCTTTGTTCCAGTGGTCCATTTAGTCAAAGTACTTTTGTTTTGGCAGAGGCAAATTTTGGTTGTATGAAAGAGGAGCCTCAGATAACTCCACTTCGCTACATATGTTTGTTTCTTTGTTATTTGTTTCTTCTTAGTTATTTTGTATTATCTTGATTATTTCTATCTTCGTCTTTGTATATCCCGTAAAAAATAAAACATCCAGATTTCATCCGAAGCTTTTTGCAATGCCTTTCGCATGATAATTTTTGATGGTTGTTGTGTATGTTTTGACAGTTGGGAATGTCAAACTCTGTTGACATTTCTGTTCAGTAAGGTTTGGAAATTCATCATGAATCGTTTGACGCTAGAACAACGCTTTTAAATTGTGGAAATTTATTTTGAGAAAAATTAATCGGTTCGCGAAGTTCATAGAGCACTTTGCCCATGTTGCGGTCAACATAATCAGCCTAGTGATCAAGCAATGGCCTCGTCAATAAGCAAAATTGTCGTATATGTCGTACAATCCGCAAGCCATTAACGAATGACCTTACTTTCTTACTTAAATGGCGCTTACAACCGTTGGTCGGTTTTGGTCTTGTCTAAGAATTTGCGCCAGCCTCTTTTGTCTTGCGCTTGCTGGCGCCAGTTGGAAACTCCAACCGTTGTCAGGTTATCGCCTGGTAAATGCCTGGTCTTTCCAACGGAGATTGGTCTTCCTCGTCTGCGTTGGCCACCGCTGGGTACCGAATCCAATATCTTTTTCGCTGGAGTTTCGTCGTTCATTCTCTCGACATGACCTAGCCAGCGAAGCCGCTTGACGCTTGACTATATCGATGTCGGCATATAGCTCATACAGCTCGTGGTTCCATCGTATTCGGTACTTGCCATTGACGTAGATTGGACCATAGATCTTGCGAAGGATTTTTCTCTCGAACGCTCCCAAAGTCCTTTCATCAGAGCTGCTCAACGTCCAGGTTTGTGATGCGTATAGTAGGACGGGCATGATTATTGACTTATAGAGCGTCAGTTTTGTTCGTCGAGAGAAAGCTCTGCTTCTCAATTGCCTACTGAGCCCAAAAAACACCTGTTGGCAAGAGTTATCCTTCGTTTAATCCCAATACTGATATTATTAATACTAGATCCTAGGTAAACAAAGCCCTTCACCATTTCAAAGGAGGAGTTGTCAACAGTGACGTGGTTTCCAAGACGCTGGGACTGTTTGTTTGTTGACACAAGAAACTTCGTTTTAACTGCGTTCACTGCAAGACCCATTCGACTCGACTCTTTTTCTAACCTGTAGAATGCTGTATTGACTTCGCGCGTATTTTGGCCAATGATGTCATATCATCAGCATACGCCAGCAGCATAACACTCCAATAGAAAATTGTGCCGCTGCATCTCAGGTCAGCAACTGGGATAATCTTCTCCATGACTATATTAAAGAAGTCACATGATAAGGAATCACCTTGTCTGAAACCTCGCTTGGTATCAAACTGAAGGGAGAGGTCCTTTCCAATTTTCACTGCGCTGCTGGTGTTCTTCAGTGTCATCCTGTAAAGACGTATTAACTTCGCAGCAATACCAAATTCAGACATAATGGAGAATATGCGACTTCTTATTGGACTGTCGAAGGCGGCTTTAAAATCAACAAAAAGATGGTGTGTGCCGATTTGTTTTTCGAGGATCTTTTCCAATACTTCTCGGAGCATGAAGATATGGTCGAAGAAGGATAATCCCACAGTAGTTGTTGTAAATTGTGGGATCGCCTTTCTTGTGGATTGGGCAGATCACACTGAGGTTCCAATCATATAAATGCATTCTTCTGACCATATTTTACATAGAAATCTGTGAATGCATTTAAACAGAGCCCCTGCGGCTTTGGATATCTGTCTCTAGATTCCCATTCTCATCCTTGCAGGAAGAGGCTCCGGTCTTAAAACCATCTGTCAGGCGTCTTAGTTTTTCGAAAAATTTTCGAGTCTCATTCCTGTCGCCATGCATCTCAATTTTCTCGCACTCACGCATTTCCGCCTCTCGTTTTTTCGCCTGAAAGTGCGTTCACTGTGATGAGTGCGTTCACTGTGCGCATATATTGTTGATCGGAGGAGTGCTTTCTTGAGTGAGCAGGAGTGGGAGTCGAGTAGCAAAGGCTTCGGCTGTCCGTTTTGACTGCAGCTTGTCGACGTCTAGCTTCTTTTGTGTAGCATTGCGAGCATTCTTAGCCGCGCACAGACGAGTGTAGATCTTGGCTACGATAAGATGGTGATCCAAGTCTATGTTTGCACCACGGAACGTGCGTACGTCTAGTGCACAGGAAGAGTGCCTTCCGTCAATCAACACGTGATCAATTTTATTGCGTGTTTTTTGATCAGGGGACAACCAGGTGTCCGTATGAATATTGAGATGCTTGAATCTAGTGCTACTAACGACCATGTTTCGTGCTACGGCGAAGTCAATCAACCTCATTCCGTTATCGAATGTGTTGTCGTGGAGGCTGAACTTTCCGACTGTTGGACCAAATATGTTTTCCTTACCCACATTGGCGTTGAAGTCATCAAGCACGATTTTTATGTAATGACGGGGCAGCGCTCGTATGCGTCTTCAAGGCGATCGTAAAAACTTTCTTTGGTCTCGTCATCTTTTTCTTCTGTCGAAGCGTGCTTACATATTAGGCTTATGTTAAAAAATGTAGACTTGAAGCGAATTATGGAAAGTCGTTCGTTCACAGGAGTGAATGGCGGGACATGATGCCGTATTCTCTTGCCAACTACAAATTCGCATCCAAACTCGTGTTTCTCCGCATGGCCGCTGTAGTAGATATCACAAGATGCTTGCCGGAAGCAACCATGTCCCTTCCATCGCATTGTTTGGATTGCAGTAATATCAGAATTAAATCTTTCTAAGATATCAATCAGTTGGATAGAGGCACCAACCCAATTTAGGGTTCGGACATTTCAGGTGCATATCCGTAAATCATTATCAATTTTTCTTCTGCGGTAGTCATTATCAGATTTGGGGATCATTCTTTTATTTATTTCCAAACACGTTGTATATTAAGTGTTTTAGCACACAACTATTAAAAACCTCACAGCGGACTTTATTTTAAATCGTCATTAAAACACTGTTAAGGTCAGAACACATCATGAAAAAATTAAGGATGGCAACGCCAAATGCTGTCAAAGCTTCTTTGTTTGGGATATGAGCAAATTAAGTAAGGCTTCGGTGTAAACATAGAAGGCGTATTCACGGGTTGATGCTTATTGTAAAAATGCAAAAATGAAAGATATTTTCCGCATCAACGCGTGACCATCAATATTGCAATTCTATTAAAATGACAACTGAACAGTAATCATATTGCCACTTTATTTAAAAATCTCAAAAAGTAATTAAAATCAACGCACTAACTTAACCTTTTCAAAGTTTTACCAGCTGGGAACGATTTTTGAAAACAACCCAAACATGAATCAGCTGTTTCGCTTCACTGCTTGTGCGTTTTTGAAATAGGTTTGAGCAGTGAGTAATTCAAGAAGAGTTGCAAAAATTCTTCTCAATTGTTTTTTGTTGGAAAGATGCGAAATTTCACAATTTTGCATTTTCGCCTCGTCACAACACCTTTTCGCACTAACCCATGAATACCACTACTATAACAGTAAATGGCGAGTGCTATCGAGCCATGCTGACTGTTTTTTTGTTTCCAAAAATCAATCAGCTAAACATCAACATCGACATTTCGTTCCAACAAGATGGCACAACTTGCCATACAACGGGCTTAACAATCAATTTATTGCAAAAACAATTTAGTGACAACTTTATTTCCAGATGTAGTACTGTTAACAGGCCCCCTCGTTCTTGTGACTTAACAATTCTCGATTACTTTTTATGGGGCTATGTTAAGTCATTGGTTTATGCCGACAAACCATCACCTCTTGAAGAATTGAAAGCCAATATTCAAGCCACCATTGACGCCATACGACCAGATTTATTGGTTATAGTAAACAATTTGGCTTGGCTTTTGCTAAACTGTTCCGGAGCCGGAACGAACATGTAACGTTTCTTTTGTACAGCGGAACAAGTTCGCGGAACTATGAAGTTTCTTTACAATTTTTAAAAATGTTTGTTTACTAAATTTATAAGGAAATCTGCTAAGATTGAATAAATATTATTAAATTAGCTCTTCATAAATACGATACTCATAAACATAATATACCAAACCTTGTTATACATTCCTTATCTAGAATTTCATTCCACATATTTTAATTATTTAAGCATATGCAGCAGTTGCCTCGAAAACCAAACATGTCCCAGAACTGTCTAGTTTCGTCCGTTCGAATGTTCAATCAAATGAACAAAACAATGCGCATAACAAGAACAACGAAATATCTTCTAATAGTAATTTTATTATGTCTTTCAATCTGATTTTTACATGTCCGAGGAACTATTTAGTTCCGCTAGTTCCATTTGATTGAATGAAAGCATGTTCAAAATGAAATAAACATAGCGTTTCTAATCGTTGTAGTCGATTACAAAATTTGAGTAAGATTTAACATGTAAGAAAGATATGTCGTATTGATTTTCATATTGCTTAAGGGCTAACTATAATAGCCATATGCTGGCAGACTGAATTGTCAACATGAAAGTGAGCTCTTATAAATATATGAGCCTACCAGGGTACACTGAATAAGGTAGCCGCAACACGGAGAGCGCGACTGCCGCAAATGTCAAAGCGAACTGCTTCAGCTGTTGTTGTTGTTGTTCTTTTTTTCGACAGCCAGTTGATTTTGACACTTTCGGATAAGCGAAAGAGAGCACAGTCAGTTTTGAGGCAACCTTGTTATTCAACCATGGAGCCTACCCATGGTGAAATAAATATAAGGTGTTCTCATCCCCAATATCAGAAAAAAATAGGCTGCCTTATTTTGACAATTTCTTTTGAAATCGGAGTAGGGTTGCATATTTTTGTACTTTCCTGATACTAGTACTTTTTTGGTATGGTACTTGAATATGATACTATTATACATGTACCATTAAAATTTAAGTTACTTTTTTTAAATAAGTAAATTTTAGCTTTTATAATTATCTTTCATTAGTTCTATCCAACCATATTGTTTGAAAATACAACAGAATTCGATAACGTTGACATATTTATTTCCAGGTCATATATATGAAAAATTTACATAAAGAGATACATTTTAATGGCTATTAATTATATTTGGATTTTTATTTTGAAGGATACTTTCCAAAAAAACAAATTGGTCAATTTTCGACCCCAAGCATGGTATAATAATTTTCAAGTATTGAAGTTTCTGTTGGAAACACTCATGATTCAATAATTTATTTTGATTTTTTATATAATTTTTTATTATTTATATAATAATTTTATAAACTATTTCTTAGTACAATATATCTTAAGACTTTTGAGTAAGTACATTTTCTGCTACGTTTGTATTTTGAAGCATCCATCAGATATATATTTTTGTTTACAAAAAAATAGGCATGTCAAATAACCTTATAAATTATTTAATCATGGGAAACAATCATCTGTCCAAAAATATAACAAAGAAGAGAGCGCTCACCATCCACGTTTACATACAATTAATTTCATTTATTTTCATTCATATTCAGCGTACTGAACAGTTGGCAACTGTTAAGTTCAACCTTGGTACACATAAATATGAAGTTGCGCATAAAAATGTCTTTAAAAATAGAAAATTTTTTACTTGTTGGTAAAGTTTTCATTGGTATTTGATACAATGATTCACATTTCATCAACTTGGTAACTTTTCTGACATTTCCGTAGCGATAACTTCGCTCCCCGATGTGTCGCCATCACATCAGTTGACACAACTGAATTTAGCCAACGAATATGACAAAGAGCAGCTGTTTTTGACAGGAACTCATTTACTTGTAGATGAGAAAATCAACACTTGTCAATGCTGTCTTGAAAATTATTATACCATGGACCCAGGCAAGACAAGAATACATGAATACTCATTATATCTGTAGTCAAAAGCAATTATGATCTAATATAATAATAATAATCTAAAATAATAATCTAAGTCTAAAATCATGTTTCGAGAAATCTTGCTTAAAGTTTTCATCTCTATAAAAATTCGATGCTAGGTTTTTCGGTTTTTTTGTAATAACTTTTGCTAGAATCAGGTTTTTTAAATAAACACACGACTTGTGCATCTTCATATATTTCCAATTAGTTAACGTACCAAAAATAAAAAAGTACTTATATTGAGCACTTAACGGACTCAAAACAACACCCTTAAAAAACATGTATCTGAAACCCTTATAACTGTCAAAATAAGGCAGCATGTCAAAAAAAATATTGAAAAATGTCATGGGATGAGAACACCTTTCAATTATTTCACCATGAGCCTACCCATAATTGGAATTGCCACAGTTTCGTTAAGTTTCGTTGACTTTCCTTGGCTTATTGGAGAGCGATTCAAATCGCTCACAGCATAGGCAAGTGTCAAAAATAAATTGAAAATAAAAATTCATACAGCTCAAGCAAAGCAACAAGTGTTTGTTGATTTTTTTTTATATCTTTTTAGATATATTTTTCAAAAAATCTGACAAATAAGCACAGACAAAATAATTTTGTGACACTTCTCAAAGCCAATATCGTGCAATTATGGGCATACTTTGGTTTTGACAGCAGCCGGCTGACTTTCCGTTCATTTATTGACTTTAGCGTATGGCTATGGCCAGCATGTGGCTATTATATACTGAATTTCCATGGCGAGTTAACTCTGGGTTTGGGTTTTCGTTGAGTTGACAATTTGACTTTGCTGACTCGATAGTGTTTCCATGCACAACACCGAGTCGAGTTGAACTTGTCAATTCTTTTTTGTAATTTTTGTTATTTTTTGACTAGTTTCTGCGGCACTCCAAAAAACTCTTGCATTCGACATTTTAATATTTTTGTTAAAATAAAAATTTTCATTATTTTTTCAATATTAATGACAGCAATCACTTTGACAGATAGAACCTAGTCAAATCTTACAAGTTTCGTGGAGTTTCGTAGATTTAACGAAACTCAACTCAACTCGCGTTTCCATAGCGAGTTAACCCCGAGTAAACACCGAGTTAACTCGCCATGGAAACTCAGTAATAGTTAGCCCTTTAGTCACGGTTTACACATGTCAACAGTTGACCGTCAATTCTTGCGCTTTTGTGCGATTTACTAATGCGGTAAAGGGAAAGAACAAAGTTGACCGTTCCGTCAATTCTCGGGCAATTCGTTTTGAATTTGTTCGTTGTTCCGTTATTTTTTCGGCGTCATCAACGCAAACGAAGAGGGAGAAGCAAAACAATTTACCGTCAACTCTTAACGTGTATAAATTAAAGAGCCAATTTTAAAAAGGAATATGCAAAAATATTCCTTTATTTAATATTTATTATATATATAATAAATATGAGGCTTTACGGTCAACTGTTGACTTGTGTAAGCCGGGACTTAAGAAAAAAAATTATCATTGCATCCGGAACTGTTTGAACATGCTAAAAACGAATCAAGGGAACGATTGGAACTATGTCTGACTGCGAACATAGTTCCAAGAACTATACAGGTTCGGAATGACACATTTCTAAATTGGACTGAGCGAATGGACTACGTAACTCGTAGCTGCGGCGAATATATGCCGGAAATCAAATTTAAAAACTAAATGCCAAGAAATTTTCAACCAGGTTATAATAAAAATAATATAATTCCAACAATATTTCCGTCTTGTACTAAAATTCTAAGTTTTCAAGCTCTTCAAAAAACAAATAAGCAAACGTACACACATCGAAACTGAAGGAAACGGTTTGACGAGACGTTTTGTTCCGTTAGAACCGAACTTTTAGCGTCTCAACTCGTCTGCAACAATAGTGCAGAGTACTTTTACATACAGTTTTGTTGCATTTTTATCAATTAGTGCAAGAAACAATATTTTAATGAATTAATAGCCATTAAAATATTATATATTAATAGCCATTATTAATATAAACAAGTAGTGTCCGACCGAACGTGAATTTTTGCCGAAGCCGAAGCCGAAGCCGATTCTTCGGCAAAATGGAAATAATCGGCCGAAGGCCGAAGCCGAAGCCGAAGAACAAACAAATGTTTTCAAGTAAAAAATTATAAAGTTATTCTTTGCTTTTGTTAAGGGTCGATGTTGAATGTGAACCACACCTAAACGTCAAGTTTTTTCTGCATTTCATTTGGCATTTCTCCATTTCAGACTAACTCAATTTGAACCATGGAAAGATACATAATCGAGCAACGCGTTAAAGTTATTCAAGAAATGGCAACAGTGGATGATCATTTTCGAAGAAAATCATCTTCAGTGATGAGGCACAGTTTCACCTCAGTGGATTCGTCAATAAGCAAAATTGCCGCATTTGGGCGAATTATAATCCAAGAGTGATTGTCGAAAAACCATTGCACCCATAAAGGGTGACTGTTTTGTTCGGTTTATGGGCTGGCGACATCATCGGGCCGTATTTATTCCAAAATGAGGCCGGTCAGGCAGTTACTGTGAATGTTGTTCGCTATCGTGAGATGATAACGAACTTTTTAAGGCCCGAATTAGTAGATATAATTGTGGACAATATGTGGTTTCAACAGGATGGTACCACTTGCCACACCGCTAACGAAATAATGACTCTTTAGCGCGACAAATTCAATAGCCGTGTTATCTTACGTGGTGGAGATGTCAATTGGCCGCCAAGATCATGTGATTTGACACTGTTGGACTTCTTTCTTTGAGGTAATTTGAAAGAAAAGGTGTACGTCGATAAGCCAGCAACAATTCAAGAGCTAAAGGATGAGATAATTCGGCACATTAGCGGCATAGAACCTCAATTATGCCTCAGCGTCATCGAAAATTTGTACCATCGGATGGAGGTGTGCCGCCGAGGTCACGGCAGCCATTTGGCCGATATTTTGTTTAATACATAATTGAACCATACCAATATAATCATAATAAAAAGAAATGACAGTAATTTTCTGAATTATTTGTGTTTTATTCAAAATCAGCATCGGCCCTTAAAATTTAACCACCTTTAATATTCATTTCAGTACAAAAAACTTACTGAAATCATTAAGGGGACGAAACACCTTCAAACATTTTTTTATTTTAATGTTTTAAAATGCGTATAAGTTGAATAGAAAATAAGATATCGTTTTGAAAAATTAAAAATATTTTTTTTTTTTTTAAAAACTACTCAAAAATAATTTTTTTTATAATTTTAATCAGATGTATTGCTACAGGAATTTGTTTAAAGAATCATTTATTTAAATTGAAATTTAAATATTTTGTTTTACACTTGTCGATGCATGGCACGAACTACGTACAGAAAAATCGGTTCTATAGTTTTTGAGTTTTTGGCCAATATTGTCCAAAAAAACTTGTCAATTTTTGAAAAAACGCCGCCATTTTGTTATTTTTTGACCAAACTTATTTCTTCTAGTTCATTACATGGCGGTTTTGATGCTGATAAAAACCCCGTTCTTTGTTTTTTTTTCCGATGTTCCAGTGGGTTGTAATCATGCCCGTTATGGTTTTTTGATGCTTTTTTAAAATAATTCCAGTAGCCACATTTGTAGATAAAAAAATCAAAAAAATTAAATCAAATTTTTTTTGTGTGATTTTTTACTACAAAATATATATATAATTTTTCAAAATGATATCTTGTTTTTTATTCAACTTAAAGGCATTTTAAAACATTGAATGAACACCAACTCATGAGAGAACAGAAAAGGAGAGAAACACAAAGTGAACAATGAAAATGTTTCAAATGTTTACTGAATAATTCAAAAAAATTCAAAAAACTTATAAAAAAATTGTTTAGCAAAGCAATAACATTCGGCAAAAATAATCGGCTATTTCGGCCGAAGCAGAAGCCGAAGCCGAAGATCAAAATATAGGCCGATTATGCCGATTACCGAAGCCGAAGCCGAATAATCGGTCGGACACTATAAACAAGGTATTTGAATCAGTTGGCAGCTGACCAGCCTAACCGAGTTCAAAATCGTTTCATTTTGGGTTAAATGTCAAAACAGACTAGTGTCCGACCGAAGGTGAATTTTTGCCGAAGCCGAAGCCGAAGCCGATTCTTCGGCAAAATGGAAATAATCGGCCGAAGGCCGAAGCCGAATAAAAAACAATTGTTTTCAAGTAAAAAAAATTATAAAATTTATTCTTTGCTTTTGTTAAGGGCCAATGTTGAATGTGAACCACACCTAAACGTCAAGTTTTTTCTGCATTTCATTTGGCATTTCTCAATTTCAGACTAACTCAATTTGAACCATGGAAAGATACATAATCGAGCCACGCGTTAAAATGGCAACAGTGGATGATCAATTTTCGAAGAAAATCATCTTCAGTTATGAGGCATATTTTCTCCTCAGTGGATTCGTCAATTAGCAGAAATGCCGCATTTGGGCGAATGCTAATCGAAAAAAAAGAGTGATTGTCGAAAAACCAATTCACCCACAAAGAGTGACTGTTTGGTGCGGTTTATGGGCTGGCGGCATTATCGGGCCATATTTATTCCAAAATGAGACCGGTCAGGTAGGTACTGTGAATGTTGTTCGCTATCGTGAGATGATAACGAACTTTTTAAGGCCCGAATTAGTAGATATAAATGTGGACTTTATGTGGTTTCAAAAGGACGGTACACCTTGCCACACAGCTAATGAAACAATGACTCTTTTGCGCGACAAATTCATAACCGTGTTATCTCACGTGATGGCGATGTCAATTGGCCGCCAAGATCATGTGATTTGACACCGTTGGACTTCTTTCTTTGGGTTATTTGAAAGAAAAGGTGTACGTTGATAAGCCAGCAACAATTCAAGAGCTAAAAGATGAGATAATTTGGCGCATTAACGGCAAAGAACCTCAATTATGCCTCAACGTCATAGAAAATTTAGACCATCAGATGGAGGTGTGCCGCCGAGGCCGCGGAAGCCATTTGGCCGATATTTTTTTTCATACATAATTGAACCATACCAATATTATCATAATAAAAAGAATTGACAGTAATTTTCTGAATAATTTGTGTTTTATTATTTAATTAACCATCCTTTATATTCATTTCAGTACAAAAAACTTACTGAACTCATTAAATTCGAGTTAAATGGAAGAGTTTTTCTGCAAGATTCGGATTTTTCTGTAATCGAATTATTGACGTCAGGATAAAGTAGAAAAAATTGAATATATTTTCAATCCAGTCGAGAAAAGCTACAGAAATGTAATACTAACTGAAATCTGGCAGAAAATTTCTAGCGTTAACTCGGCTTTTATATTTCAGTCCATAACAAAAGCAAAAACGTTGCAGTCGGACTCGCTGCATTTATCATTTGAATTTTCACTGAATGAACACCAACTCATGAAAGAACAGAAAACGAGAGAAACACAAAACGAACAATGAAAATGTTAAAAATATTTACTGAATAATTCAAAAAAATTCAAAAAACTTTTTTAGTAAAAAACAAAAAAAAATTGTTTAGTAAAGCAAAAACATTCGGCAAAAATAATCGGCTATTTCGGCCGAAGCAGAAGCCGAAGCCGAAGATCAAAATATCGGCCGATTATGCCGATTACCGAAGCCGAAGCCGAATAATCGGTCGGACACTAAAACAGACGTAACGAGTGTATTCGCTCGTCGAGTTGCAATCGTCTCGTTTCGTCTATTTTGGTTAGGACTTTAAATGCAAATTTCGGGGTTTAAAAGCTGTTTAGGTTACGTAGTTGTTAAAAATCTTTATGAATAAAGGTCTGTTATTTAAAGCATTTTTAAAGTAACTCAAATTAGTTTATGAATGAGGCTGTAATTGTATGTATTAAGGGGGACATGATATTGGCCGTTTTTTTAAATCGACTTTGTTTTAATAATTTTGTATTTTAGGAAATATTCTTAAGATTCTATGAAAAAAAATTTCATGGGAAAATTCCTACGGGTTCAAAAGATTACAGAGAGTGAGAGCGCATTTTTATTTTTCTTTGCATTTTTCTTTGTTCACAAACTTTGAACGCGTTTATCTCGAAACCATGTTTTTCGTACTGGTTGCGGCACTAGCGGGTTAATTTTGTAACGATTTTTTTTTTGTATTTGTAAACTTGATTTGCTATCGTATGACACGAGCTTTTTTTATATTTTTTTCGAGTTTTTATGAATTTTGAAAGTTAATATTTTTTTTCGAAAAAACACACTTTCAAATTTGGAACATCACCAAAAATTGAAAAAAAATTTAAAAGAGCTCCTGTCATACGGTTAACAATTTTGTTAAGATTTAAAAAAGTAATTTTTTTTCTAGATCGGACAATTTTTGCGACTCCCAGCGCTGCAACCACGAGGCTACGCCGAAGACACAATTACTATCTTTATTTAATCCTAAAGACTACCTGAAGAGAGATTATTAGGAATGACACACTTACGATTATCTGTAAACGATATATGTAAGATACATATAAAACTCTTCTAAGCTCATTTTGGCACTATATAAGTGCGAGTTGTTATCTTAAGAGCGCCCTCATATCGACCTCTTAGACCACTGAAACAAGATCAACAATCTTAGAACAGGCGCGGATACAAGGGGGGGGTAAAGGGGGTAATTACCCCCCCAAGAACTTTCAAATACTTTTTTTTTTAATACTTTATTTGGAGAAAATAATTATGCCCACAGCTTAAGGGTACTTTTATGTATACATAAGCGATTCTGAAGGCGTGTTTTGAAAGAATACTAAAAAAAAATGGTCAGAGACATTGTTAAACTCTAGTTTTTTTTATTGATTTCAACAATTATTAAAGTATATAAAAAAAATTTTGTTTATTTTTGTTTTGTGACGTCATTTGCGTGTAGATGACGTTTTTATGAAGCGATGCGAGAAGAGTATGACCATTTTGCTTGTAACCATGTAACCTTTGCTTGTATGACAAACCAAAATATAATTATATGCAAAGCAAACACCTACGTCAAGGTAGTAACTTCGCTTTTTTTTTTAAATGAGCTTGAAAATAAAGTAACAGATCCTTATGTTCTCAAATTTACAGCCATTTTTTAAACAATCAACTTTAAAGACGCGTTATTTTCTTACAAATAAAAAACTTGAAGTCACTACCTCAGCGTTTTTGCTTTATAATAATTATATTTTTGCAAAATATTAACAATTAGTTTAAAAATGCCCTTTTTATGAAATAATTGAGCAAGTAACAAGTAACAAGTAATAATTGAGCAATGCAGACAAGAGTTGCCACTTAAAATATTTTATTCTTCTAAATTCTTACTGAAAACCTGCCAAACTTTTTTGCAACCTATGTGCCAACGAATTTTACCATAAATAGACGGTGCACATAACCGTCCGTCTGAGTCTCATTTGTCTCTGAAAATGAGGAAGGACGACGCGTTACCGTTAATAGAAATCGATACAGAACCGTGATCAATGAATTTTTGTTGCCTAATCTTCAAGATATGGATGTTGAAATACGCCCTCAAAGACTTTTGGGTCGCAAAGTGGACCTCCAGAATGCCCTTTGTGCAAAATAGTCGTGGTGGCCATATGCCCGAAATTATATTTAAATGTTAACTGCTAAGAAATTATCTACCAAATAAAAATTTTTTTGGTTATTTCATAATTTGACATGTGTTTTATTTTAATTTCAAATCAGCAAGCTCTTAAAAAAACACCCTTAATTACAGGGTTGTTTTGAAGTGAATTAATGTTAGGTTAAAGTTGCTAAAATTGTATCAACTGCGCAAATAATTTGTTGCATACAATTATTGTTGTTTAAGTAAATTCTAAATTGTTTGGAATTCTGAAATTTTACAATCCTACCTAAACTTCATCTTTATATAAATAGGCGTAGGGAAAACGGTTAAGAACCATTTTCGCCCGTGTTTTTCAACCGATTTTGATAATTCTGTTTTTAAATGAATAATATTGCTATATCTATGATATTGATTGAACCGATTTGTTTTACTATGACTGATTTCAACGAAGAAATACTAGGCCTTTCAATTTTTGCACATTCAATAACAATATATTCGACAGTTTCGAAGATATCGACGTTCAAAGACGAAAAAATTTCACAATTTTACGTGGGCTGCTCTTGTTAGATTTAGAGTTTTTATTTACTTTTCGCTGAGATATTATTCCAGAAAAAAGGGAGAAATAAATAAATACGGAAATGTGCGTGTATGTGTCTGGGATAAATGGTTCTTAAACAATTCAATAATTTCAATTCAAAAAAGTACAATTTATCTATTTGTAAAAAGGCAAAATTTTCTCAAATCGAAAATGTGTGTCTTTGATAATTTACCCCCCCCAATATTTTTTCCAGATCCGCCCCTGTCTTAGAAGCATTGTCTTAAACAAGGCTTGCAGATCTATTGCAGATAAATACTCTTAAGAGAATAACTATATCATAATTCTGTAAAATGTGAGTGCGGAACGCTTGATTTTTTTTAAAAATTTTATAGCATATTTTTAGGCTTTTTCTGTTCTGTGATTTATTGAAACTTCAAAAACTTTTTATATTTGTTTTCATTTCAAAATTTTCAGTTTGACAAAAAAATTTTAAAACTTATTTGGTCGTACCTACTACAGTTTTCGTTTTTACTTTGAGGTATTTTATAAATATTTGGAACTAAAAATTGTTATTTTCACAATTTTAAATCGAATATGTGACCATCGCTGAAAAAAAAAAAATCGATATTTCATGTTTTCTTCTTTATTAAAACCGGGCCCGTCATTTTTGACGGGAAAGAACTAGTTAAAACATAAATACGTAAACATAAATACAATAAAATCTATATAATTAATAGGCTAAAGTTTTTTTTGTGACTTAAACTCCTCCCAGACCAATGAACCGATTTTATCGATTCAGATGTCATTTAATCAGGTTTTGGCAGAAATTGTGCAAACCACTTTTAAAAATTGTGATTTCGCTTCAGGGGGTTCCCAACCTTTTAAGACAGAAATAAAATTTTTGTACAAAAATCCGCTATTTAAACGATTTGAAATTTAATTTGAGAAGAGCTTATGAACTGGTCGAATTTGAGTTTTTTTCAAATTTAAAAATTTTTAACCAAAATTATCTTTTAAGCTTTCCTCAAATGACAATTGTCCGAAAAATGCAGTTCCAAAATCAAAAATTCCACTTTCCGAGGAAACAACTCGGTCAACTTTTAACGGTTTTCAAAACAAAATTTGTTTTGGGTTTTTTGGCATTTCTTCATCTAAAAGTGTTATAAATCGATATTGTAAGTGTTCTGTAAGTACCTTTTATTAATTTCTGAAATATCTCTTAGTATTATGTCTTAAATCTTTTTTTCACTGCGTTTTTTTTTTTTAAATTAGTTATGTTTTATAGCTGGAAGAGTTAAGCTGTGATGTTTACGAATAGTAATAATGTTTGTCTCAGTAGTAATATAAGTGTAAGTCCGTCTTCGTATTTTTACAGTTACATTAAAAAATTTAGTATCAGATCATGCGTTTCAAGTCAAACCATTCAGATAATGATCTTTTATATCATTATTGAGACTGAATATATCGTTATTGAGTATAATAATTTCTTGAATAGAATATCATATATTAAACGTCTTTAAAGTTTCTAACACTTAATTTTTCTTGAATTGCTCGAATTCGGGCAACAGGTTTTCTAGTATTTTTTATTAGGATTATGTTTACATCGATCCCAAATTATTCTATAATATTGTTTATGCGTGGTATAATATTTTATCACATAAACGCATAAATTTCATTGCGATGAAAGCTTTACCATATGAATACATTAGAAGCTGCCCCCTTTCGCAAAAATCAACATTAAAAGTTTTATTTAATTAACAAATTATATTATACTCTCAATAAATGCACTATAAGGCAGTTTTAAGAGTTGATGCTCCATACAAGAGTTCAGCTCTTACTTCAAAAATAATATAGTTAAGTAAGTCACATATAAGAGTTTTATACTCTACGAGATGGGTTAAAGGCGAAATTTGTAGGACCACCATTTTCAAAAAGCATTCACTAGTCATACCTTTGCTCTCATAATCAGAGTGATACTCTTGCAGTCAGACCGTTGCTCTTATAATCAGAGTGATACTCTTCTAGTCAGATCGTTGCTCTTATAATCAGAGTGATACTCATCTAGCCGGACCGCTTCTCTTATAATCAGAGTGATACTCTTCTAGCCAGACCGCTACTCTTAAAATCAGAGTAGTACTTTTCTAGTCAGACCGTTGTTCTTATATGAAGTCTTCTACTCTGACAAATGTCATTTTAAATTATAATATACTCTTTATTGACACTTACAGGGCCCTTGATTTTACAGTATACCAGATCAAATCAGAACTCCTTCAATATAAGCCTTGGAAATGTCTATAAGACTTAGTCTATAAAGCTTAAACTCTTCAGAGTCTGACTCTTATAGTTGAAGTCTTGTAGAAGTCTGTAAGAAATAACTTGTAAGATACAGAATCTTCTCAGGAATGCTCTGATAACATAACCTTCTTAAACTACTGTGAGAGAATGTGAAATAGAACAGAACACTTAAAGACAACTAGCTTTGCTGTAATTAATCTGTTAGCTTATTTCTTTTGCCGAAGATAGCTTAGGACCTAATTAAAAAAAAAATTTTCATCCAGTGCTCAACTCTTAAGAATTGTTGCTTGGGCGTTTTTTCTCTGCCGCCAGTTTAGAGCTCTATAAAACCATGTTGGAGAGAAAAATATATTTTTTTGAATTTTGTTTCTTGTAATTTGTGCCATTTTCTACAATAATAAAAAAAATGGAACAATTGAAGAATAGTGGAAATGGTCTTTTTTCTTTTTTTTTTTTTAAATGTGTGTTTTGAGCTAACAAATTGAATGGTGAAAAAATTAAACGTCGCTCTCAAGTGGTTTAGAAGTTATAGGGGTCAACGTTTATGAAAATGGGATTGGAAAATGGTTGTTTTCGAACATAAGTAAACATAATGGATATCAAAAGAAAGGTTATGCTAAAACCTTTTTAATGAGCATTCAATCATAAAAGTCTATGCATTATTTTGGATGATATAACTGTTTTTGTACTCAAAGAATTTGAGGTGTGCTAATTTTGGTTGTCCTTTTGAAGTGTTTGTCTTTGAGACTAGAAAAATAAATGTTTTCATAGAAGTGTGTTATTTATTGTTATTTCGTAAAAGGGTGAACAGTCAAGTGTGCACAATATATAAAGTTTTTATATTTTAACAATTAATGCAAGTACTTTTCAAGTTTGTTGTACACTTACATCTATATCTATACTATTATATAAAAGGCTTCTCACGTATCTACGTTGCAGTGTAACTCAAGAACTACTCAACCGATTTTTGTAATTCTTTCACTAACATAAAGCAACATGTTTAACTAAGTCCTTTGCATACTTATTTTCTTCAAAACTGCTCTAAAAAGTTATTGAAATTTGAGTTTAAAAAGTAGCCAAAAAAATCAAATCCAAAAAACATTGCTGCATTGAATCGTTAGATACACAACCAGCGCGCTGCAGCGTAAAGCTTTCTGGCTCTTTTCCTCTCCGATTGTGTTTGTTGTTATTGTTTCTTTTACTTAAAGTGCTTTAAATAAGGGATGTTTTACGTACAAGAGCAGACGCAGGAAGTTGTCTCATTCAGTTGGCGCTGAGACTTCAAGTGGTTAAGTTTTCGTTGCTTAATTTTTAGGTATGATATGTTTATGCTTCGTAAATGTTTATCTATATTGTTTTTTTATGCTGCGTAAATGTTTATTTTTGCTGAGACAAAGAGCTCTACAAGCGTAAGTATAAAATCGTGTTATAAATGAATTACAGTGCGGAAGTAATTGAACATTGTACTGCTTTTAAAATTTTTGGTCATTAATACTTAAAAAGGTCGATCCAAAATGTGAATCAAAAATTTATAAACCAGTAAAATGTCCTATTTTAGTACCTTCATTCATATGCGTTTCCTGACGTTATTTTTGATTATAGCCTTGATTATAAAAATTGGATAAGTAGAATACAAGATAGACTTGAAAAAAGCGAGAAAAAAATTTAAAAATATTGGGGCATAGTGTAATCAATGTGTGAAATGGTGTGTTCGCATTAGTTAACAGGTGTAAGTGTATTGATACGATACTGAAAGGTGTGGAAATTTATTTTCCAAATCCTTAAATTAAGTTGAATGGAACAATTTTCATCAAGATGCTGCTTGCTTTAAAACAAGATGTTAAAAGTTACAGATCTTCATATAGTTTTAGTTCGTGTTAAAGAATTAAAATGTCGTTTTTGGAAAACGAAAATAGATTTCTGAGCTAAAAAAAGGTTAAAAACTATTTATTTAGACTTTTCAAGAAATTATTATACAATTCATACATAATGAAAATATATAAGAATCGCGACATTGGTCAATCAGTTTTATTGGATCAAATCAAAAAATTTTAAATTGAGTGTACATGCGACCGAACCCTAATTCTAAGACCATTTAATTTTTCCTCAAGCAACGAAATTAGCTTCGGTTACACCTTAGAACATTTCGAACAAAATTTGGTCCTTATTGGATCACGGTCAGTAGACACGGCGTCTCCTTGGATTCTAAGGGACTGTGTATGCAATGAATTTAAGTTTTTTGTGTTGCTTTTTTCAAAATTTTGCTGTATAAAACCTCGGTATATGTGGTTCTCCGAGGCCTTAAAATATATTTTTTAACGATATTTTCCAGTTTGATCCTCTTACAACCTCACTTACTGCATCTGTTGCGCAGTGTACTTTTTATATAACTATATTTTAATATAAAAAAAATTTTGAATTTTGAATTTTTTTTAGCTTAATGAGGAAATTCTTTTTAACTTTCCTTTTTTAATTTAAATCGGGGCTTTTTATTGTTAGTTATTCATTGCTCAGATACGATACGTTCACCAATGCGAAAGTGCTCTTTCAACCATCAAGACTGTATCCATTTCAACATTTTAACATTTCTTAAATTTATCAAAATTTACAAAATTATGAACGTTTGGTTTCTTTGCAGTTACTCAAAGTTTCATCGGACAGACATAAAACCCGAATTCTACACAGAGAAAATTTTGTTCCTCTAACATTTATTTTCATTTACAAAACGGACATTTTAAAATGAGCGAATGAATATTAAACGTTCGTTAAATATTTTAAAATGAAAATTTCAGAATTGAAGAATAATTAGAAGCTATTTTTTAAAATTTTTATTTTAAACTATCAACCGATTGTTTTAAAATCATACGTACGTTTTAGAAGCTAATTTAAAAATGTCCGTTTTTAGAATGAAAATAAACTTTATAAACTTGCTCCTCTACAAAACTATTAATGCTATAATGACACTAATGATGTTATAACACAATATTTGTAAATAAAAAACCAGTAAAGAAACTCTAAAGATGGTCTAGCCCGACTATGGACAACCCGAAAACCACCTACTCCGAAAACAAACACAATGATATATACATATTGAAGTTTGGACAGGACAACGTCTGTCGGGTCAGCTAGTATAGTATATTGAGACAAAAAAAGCGCGATTTTTATAACAATTTTTCATTTTTGGATAGTTAGCAATCAATGGATTTCTTATAATTAATACCTAACTTAATAGGTCATGGTATGACCTCTTGCTACCCATATTGCTTTAATTTTATTAAAAAAAAATCGAAAAACAGGCAAATGTGTAGTAATTTTTCAACTTTTGATCGCTATAACTTCTAAACCACTTGAGAGCGACTCTTAATTTTTTCAAAATCGAACTTAGGAGCCCCAAATCCATGTTATTACATGTAAAAAAACACAAATTTTGTATTTCCATTATTCTTCAATTATGCCAAAAAAATGTTGGAGAAAAGTTTGTTTTTAACTCAGTTATGAATTTTAATAAAAAGGTCTGTTTTCTCTGCCGCGAATGTTATGGCCCACCTTAATGCATAAATGTAAACGTAGTATAAAAAACGTTTGTAAAAAATCTGACTGTTTCTTCGTTGAAACTGTTTCTTCGTTGAAACACCCTGTCCTAGTAGTCACAAATACTTTTTAACTGAAATGTCAATGAATAGAAGTGAAAACTTGACGAATGTTTTACTCTCTCATTAATTCTGACAGATAAAAGTCAGTTTTTTTAGATTGTTGGCGATAAATTTGTTGTTCCAAAATTGGAATCTCAAAACAAATTCATAAATTTATTTATTTGTTTAATAATTATTTTATAAAAAAACACACACGCATTCACAGCCAAAGATGAAGAAGACGTGGGTTAAACGCGAAAACATTTACTACAAACCATTTTACAAGCAAAAGTCCAAAATGTTGCTGATAGGAACATTTTTGCTTGGAATTGTTTTCTTTATTTATCAGGCGTTCTCCATTAGTCAGCTACCCAACTCAAGTACACCGTTCAGTCTCGAAAGTACTCTGCAATCGCTCAAGGACCAGCACAAGCAAGATGATGGGATTAAAATAATACGGTATATTGTTATTGTAATCCTTCAAAGAATAAATATAAATAATATATGGTGCTGATTTTCAAGTGGTACACGGCTCTTCGATTTTGACGCCTACAAGCCAAACTTTGATGGCAAGTTCAAGTGCTTGGATGGCAGTATGGAGATACCGTTTGCGCACGTCAATGACGATTTCTGCGATTGTGTTGGCGATGGCAGTGATGAGCCCAGCACAAATGCCTGTGCAAATGGTCGCTTCTATTGTAAATATCAGAAACGGCATATTACGGGACGTGGTCGTGACTTGTATGTGCCGAGTAGCCGTATAAACGATGGCGTTTGCGATTGTTGTGACGGCAGCGATGAGTTAGCAACAACTCAATGTAAAAACAAATGTACATAATAGGATTAAAAATTTAGTTAAAAATAGCGAAAGCCATGTAAAAATTTCACATCAAATCAATTCAAACAATGGACAGACATTATGTTGTAGCCGCAAGCCATAACAGCCAATGTCGAGTTAGAGCGAAAGTGAGCCTAGTTGGGACTATCCCATTTGACGCATTTAAATACATCACCATACAAATTTCCATGCTGATATCTTAAAATTTAACAATTACAAATATTGTGGAGGATGTAAGTGTTATCGTTTTATGACAACGAACCGCGAGAGAACTCGAGTTGAAAAACGACGGGAGAACCCGGGTTTAAATACCATCTAATATAAGAGAAATTTCTATTTCTTCAATAATAATTAGTTTTTCTGATCGACCGTTACCTCTTTGCCGTCAATGGCAAAACACAGAGAGTAGAGAAATGCCATTTAGAAATATTCTTGAGAACATGAACATTAGCCGGTTCTAAGTTTGTATAACTTGCAGATCCAGTTGGTAATAATTTGTGTTCAAACATTTCATAACACGGACAACACAATTGTCCGATCATAAGAAGCTCTGTGAAAGTGTTTTTTCAAAGGAAAATTTTTTATACAAAATATAACAGCCAACATTAGCTTTTTGCCATTTTAATACTTTTTATTTCGTGAAACTACTCTACTGAAACGGGTTAAAACTGACTTTGGCTGTTAGGGCTACAGGTCACAGTTCAAGCTTTCTAACGAAACTGTCTTTGTTAATTTATTAGTTATTTTTTAAACTCGCATTCGTACTGATTGTTTATAGACTAGCTTGTAAGTTTTTACCAAACAATTTTAATTATAAAGTAATATTAAAATCAAATGCAAGCATTATAAAACCAAAACAAAATTGTGGGTGAAACCTTTTAAATTATATTAAAAAAAAAAATATATGCAGGGAAAAAATAAAAATATCATATACTAGTTCATTTAACATTAATTATGTTCATTTGCATTATCTTATTGCTGCGTTTTTTTGACTGAATGGAACATTTTAATATTATTCTTGAGGAAATTAAGCTTTTAATTTAACTGTTCTAGCTACGTATATAAATATTTTGGATGAAATATAATTTAAGTATTTCTCAGAATTAAAGCTATGCATAGAGGGAACAGGGTTATATTGTGGTAATGAGAATTAAACTTTAAAGAAATATTATTTTACTGGTTCTTGACTTTAGAACCGATTTAAATAAAATTTTCTCAACCTGAGTATTTCAGCGTTCAGGTCTAGTCAATTAAAGCTTTTATCCCCGACGTTATTAAAATTAGGTTAACATGTAGAATTAATAATTTTTCAATAAATTCATAAGCATATTCAGACCAATCATGAAACAATTTCTCCCAGAAGTTGAAAATGGGAGTTTCCAGTTTTAAGATACCAGATAAAGATATCTCATTTTTTATTTTACACTCATAAATATTCGCGGTTGATGAACATAATTGCATTAAAAATTTCCAAAAGTATTTGAACTTTATCTCGGAAACTCACATTTACAACTCCCGGGAGAAAATGTTTCATGATTGGGCTGATTCAATTTTTATATTATGCGATTATTTTTCTTTTAGTACTAGATGTAAACAAGATAAACTATAAACTTTGCTTGGAAACGGAAAAAGCAAAATTGTAATTAAATTCGACAATGAACACAAAACACGTTTACTTCAGCTAACCAAGAAAATATATTTTATGGGCCAAATACTAGCGTGAACTGTTTATAATTGTACAGTAACTATAAGTAAATGATTAAAGAATCTGGTTTTTTAGCATTCTTAAATGGCTGATTCCACACAAGTGAGGAAAAGACACATGAATTTAAAAATGCTTTTAATTAAAGTTATTTTGGGCTCTTGCACTTAAATGTAATATAAAGTAACCGCTGTTGCAAAATTGTTTTTAGTTTTAATAAGTGTGCGACCGAATATTCGGTTCATTTATTCCAATCGTAGATGTGAGTTCGCTTTCATCAAAATTTTTAATGGTGTCAAGTAGAACAAAAACGGTGAAACTCAGTCATTTGATTGGCCGTGTGAGTTGGGCCCAGCACAAAACGATAAATGTATTTTGTTTCATTTTGTAAATGCAGACAAGTTTTTTTTTTTTAGATTATAATATTAAGTTATTTAACTTTAAATACTCAAAAGTTCCTTAAAGTGGTATTAAAAATGATTTCATTATTTATTATTTTAAAGTTGAACTTTAATATTTTAGGAAAATTTATCGTATATTTACGTTATTATAATTTTCCGAATTGTTATGTTTTTGTAATCTTTTAACAAAAAATTAAAAAAAAAAAATAAATATTTTTTAAAAAATTTGCATGTAGCATTCAGTTTCGGTTTCGGCCAAAATTTTCGTTTCGGTCGGACACTTGTTTAAATGCACTTTTATGTATTTCTTTTTTACAATTCAACTTCGAGTTAAAAAAAATTTCAAATATTGTTTAAATTAAAAATGTTGAAAACAGCCATCCCTTGATACACATTAAAAAAATTGCTTAGCAATGCTAAAAATATAACAATGTTATCTAAGAACAGTTTATAACAAAGATTGGTTACTGCGTTAACAAAGTACGAAATATAAAAACTGCAAGTTTTTTCTTTGTCACACTCGTTCCAAAAATATGCAATACTTTCCTTAGTTACATGAGCTTTCGATAAAAATTGTACTTTGTACAACCGATTGAGGCGTGGTAATAGCTACCAACACATATTCCCACAGAAAATACTTTTTTCCCACAAGCACATTAAGAACTTACAATTACAATGCAATTAAAAAAAATACAACGAAAATTCCCACAACCATTAAAAAATACCTCAAAATTCCCACAAACATTAAAAATTCGACACTGTTGAAGCCGACTGATGATTACAAGGTCAAAAATTATTGTACAATCAATAAATTAATGAAAACGTAGCTTTGTCTAAATTGTAAAAAGGAAATTTTTTGATTATATGAACAATTTTAACTTTCTTTTGAGTCGAACAATTATTATCGTAAATATAATTCATATAAAATAAAATATTGCAATAAATCTTCTAAAAAATTAAAATTTTTCAATAATATTCAATTCATGCTAGGATTTGAGTTGGTTTTAACAAAGTTAAAAAAAAGCAGGTGAGATAAAAAGAAATACAGTCCACATGCGCTCGCCAGCTGGACGCTCGAATACACGCAAAAATTAGTGTAAAGTGTGAACTCAACCTTATTACGTAAGATTTACTCAAAATGCAAACCATAACTAAATGCAAAACAAAATATAATTGTAAATTATTGAATAAAACTATTTTTTATTTACGCGAATATAATTAAAAAATGTGTGGGAAAAAAAGTCTTCTCTTTAGCTACAGGAAAAAACTTGATACGCTTGTATCAAAGCTAAATCGTATTAGAAAAGTGGGCATCATTCACTCATGGTTACGCCCACCTCCCATACAACGAACAATAGTGAAAACTATATAATGAAGCTAATGTTAAACAAACAAAAATAAAATTTGGAATTTTACATCAAAACTAAGGAGTGTTAGAAAAATGGGCGTCGTCCACCCACGTGCAGGCCCATCTCCCATACAACACTTAAAATGGACGCAGAAAACAAAAAAAATCGCTGAATTGTTACTGAACTAAATCAATATCGTCGTAGAGCTCATACAGCTCGTCATTTGTTCGATTGCGAAAGTCGACGCCAACTCGAAAAGGACCAACGAAGAACTTTACTCTGGAACGCTTGCTTGCATCTGTTTGCGATAGAGAAGCACAGGTTTCATGAGCGCCTTGTAGAGTGTCAGTTTTGTCGATCGATTAATCTTTACCTCACTCTTCGATTAATCACCATGTAGACATTGTTGTTGCTAATTACGGCGGTACCAAGGTACGTTAACTACTTGACTACCTTATGGTGTTATTGCGATGTACACTTGGTTTCGGAGAGATAATTTGCTACCTTGACGGAGCTACATGCGTTCCTCAACGTCATCCTGCAGAGTCTTATCAACTTTGCAGGTATCCGAACTTAACCTTTATTGCATACAGACAATACCGAATCGAGGTGTCAAAGCAGCAAACACACGCAGGTTTGCGTCGATTTGATTTTCTGGAGTTTTTTCCGGGATTTAGCGTAGTGTAAAAATGTGGTCAATCGTGGATTTGCCAGGGCGAAAGCCGCACTGATAAGGTCCAATCAGTGTTTTTGCATGCGGCTTACTTTTCAGAATAATAAAATGATAAAACCATGTCAGAAAAGTTTTTCTATATATGGATATTGAATGAAATTTTATGGTGTAATGGTTGTGGATGAACATCAAATAAGCTGTCATTGTGTTTTTTTTTTTTGACTTGGGTGAATAAATTTAATGCTGTAAAATTTCTCAATGCCTAGATTTTTTGTTTTTGAAGTGAAACTTCTTTGGCGGAAGTTATTTCTTGCGAAAATATTAATATTTTAATATTAAAATTTAAAAAAAATTATAGCCGCTGCCGAGAATTAAACTCTGAACATCGTTGCTTTAGAGTCGGAATCTATTCCTTTACGCCACGTAGGTAGTGTCCGACCGAAACCAAAATTTTGGCCGAAACCGAAACCGAAACCGAATTTCGGCCATTTTTGTAATATTCGGCCGAAACCGAAACCGAAACTGAAAGTCTACATACAAATTTGTTTGTAAAAACATTTTATTTTTTTTTTTAATTTTATTAAAAGCTTTCAAAAACAAAATAATTCAAACAGATAATAATAACGTATACATACGATAAATATTCTTTGAATATTAAAGTTCAACTTTAAAATAATAAATAAAGAGATAATTTTTAATACCACTTTAAGGAACTTTTTAGTATTTAGAGTTATTCGGTTTCGGTTTCGGTTTCGGCCATATTGATGCCGAATAGCCGAAACTGACTAAAAGGGCCGAAACTGGCCGAAACCGAATATTCGGTCGGACACTACACGTAGGCACATAATAAACAGTCAAACAAAATGTAATTAAAACTGAACGCGTAACATACTGAAAATAACATATTAAGATTAACATTACATTAACATTAACATTACATTATTAACATAACCGTAACATTAATTTTCATCCTACAAGTATGCACGGAAAAAAATAGAAAAATAGCTAAAACAGGAGCAGAACGCGTTCGTGAATATAGAGAGCGAATTAGAGCTCTAAGAATACAGCCGCAGCTGGGTCTGCAACTTATGATGAAGGTAAGGTGATTGCAACAACGGCTGAGTTTCAAAATGCATTTTTACGAAACATCACTGTATTTTGGTGAATCTACAAAGAACCAATCCCCAAAAAACACACTGATGCTTTGTAAAAATGTATTTTGGAACTCAGCCATCATCTCAACAAAATTTTAAAGCCAACCAAGTTGATACACTCAACAATCAACGTTCGCTGCTTTATGAGGCCCTCTATCAACATAGCAATTATTATGATCAGGAAGCAGGAGGTAATAATGAACAAGATTTGCCTCTGCTTTCGGAGTCTCCTTTAAAAGAGTACTATGCAAATGCAAGCCAGCATTCAAAAAGTAACAATGTTGAGAAGACATTCGAAAGCAACTAAAACACCAACTGAACTAAAACAAGTACCGAAAATAACCGTTATTTTACAATTTTCAAATGAAAAAAATTGTCAAAAGACTTTTTCAAATATACCATTATGTTATAAATATCCTCAGCCTCACGAATATTAAGTCACTTTTAAATTTGAAACTGATTCTTTAAAAGTTAAATTCTTGCCTAGTATATTTCGAGGATAAATAAAGGTTACTTTTGACTTTAATTTTTTCGGTCAAAAATATCAAGCAATTTGTGTTTTCTTAAAGGCCGCTTGACAGATTGAACTGTTGACACCATGTGTAAAATGTCTCACCGATGAGATGAAAATAATAATATCAAAATTTTTTTATCGGTATAATGACTTGAACAAATATAAATTACCTGATATTTTTGACCGAAAAATAAACGGCAGAAAATAACTGTTATTTTTGTCGAAAAAAATAAAAATTAAGAGATAAAAGTTAATATGTGACACTTTCAACAAAAACCATAGCCGGTACGGTCCCTGGATGCAAATATTGAATCAACAAATTATTATTCCATTTCGTATTGATTGAATTCCTTTTCAGATACTTTCTCTCTCTATTTCACACTAAAATCTCTCTTATTTCTTACTGTTAAAGAAGTTCCACTTCTGCCACGTGTACGTTGTACAAGCGTTTTTTTTTATATTGGGAATGGGTATCTTAAAGGAAGCAATTGACCCGCCCGTTGAATGCAAAGAAAGTAGATTGAAGTAGAACTAGTTCTGGCTACCACGGGGCTAGAGGAATCGCTGACTTACAAATTTATATAAATTTTTGATGCAGATTTAAAGAACTTTTTCAGGCCTATAATTTGCGACAATTTATTTATTTACAGCTATTACACTAGCCAATATATATACGGAAAACATGATTTTTGGAGGTTTTTGCAAAATGGTTTATGGTAATGTTTATGGTGATGGCTCACGGACGGATTTTGGTATTGCCAAAATATTTTGGGAATAGTCATAAAAAACATCAAAGTTCATTATAAGATGGGTACAAATGAAACTTTTGTTTTCTTCATACCAGTTGAGGCACTTTAATATACATAGTAGTATGAACTGCTATAAATCAATATTTCATGTTTTTTCTTTGTTAAAACCGGGCCCGTCATTTTTGACGGGAAAGAACTTGTTTTAATCATTTTGAGCAATAGAAACTTAAACTTGGTCATTTATGTGAAGACAAGATACTTTTTTTATGTTGAAATGAATGTAACAAACGAAAGAAGTTGTTTTGTGAAAAGTGTTTAAAAGTAAATGGGATGGGCAGCGTTAAACATACATAGTAGGTTGCGTCGTTACAACAACTTCTCTTGAATTTATGGAATTTTTCAAATTGTTTGAGAAAAGCTGTAACGAAAAGTATTACGATAATTTACGTTAAAATCCTGAACATTATTTTATATCGAAAGAAGTTGTTTTGTCAAATATATACAGGAAATCTTATTCTCAATTTTAACCACTTCATGTTGGAACATACAAATGAAAAAATAAAACTATTTTTGCTTTGCTTAAATTAATCCTTTACTATATGTGTTGTTTCTTTTTGATACAGTTCTTATTTTCACTCTCTTTCTGAATCTCGACTGTGCATCCGTCAACATAAGAAGAAACTCTTTAAATGCCTTGCTCTGCAAGACCAAGCTGTATAAATAAAACACAAACGTTTTACATTTATAAGTCTTACTGAATATATATATATATATATATATATTATGTATATATATATTTTGACAAATTATTTTTTTATTTATAATTTATATTTTAGAGAAAATAATCTTTTAAACTTCATATCGCATATGTTTGTGTGTTTACAGTTTTGAAATTAATTCTTAATACTTTAAGACATATAAATTCTTGTTTGATCTTTAACTTGATTTTGTTCAATTGAAATGACGAACGTTTAAGACTTTATATATAATTTTCAATATTTTCTAATTTTTGTATTTCTCTGTTTTTACTATAAACAATTTTGTTTTGTTATTGCATCAAATTTGGTGAAATAGAACAAATTCGTGACAAACAATTAAGCAATTTGCGCAATTTTGAACTGCAAATACAAGAGGTACATTTTAAATTTTAATGATATTTTTTATTTTTGTTTTTAAGCTTCTCTAAAGAGAAATCCAAATCTGTATACATCAAAACGATTTTTATTCTTTTGTTCAATACATGTAATTGTTTTGTTAAATATTTATTTTATATATATATTTATTTTGTTATTATTTATCAATTATTTAATAAATTGTTATTTATGTATAATTCAAGACAGAGACCAACAGGCGGCAAGCGGCTTGTTCTCTGTTTACACATACCTACAGTTTATAATAGTAAATATTCAAACTTAAACTTATTTATTTATCATTTAGTAGCTAAATAATACTTATATTAAAAAAGATTTCAATGCTGCATTGATTAAATGCATCTTAAGGTGTGTGAATTCTAAAGATGTGACTGAATGGTACCGCATTATATACTGATACATCCTTAAAATTGTTACAAATATGCTTTATTTCTGGCTATATTTAAGGGGGAGTGGGGGTGATGGATGAGGGACAATTGTGGTAGCACCACACACTCGCACATACACATACATACAAAAATAAACTAGACACACACAATTCTATTAGCGAAAATATAATCTAAGTACTCATATTCAAATTACTCTTACTACATATGCCTATATATATTCATATATAATAAATCTGGATAAGCAGAGTTAATAAAATATAGTTTCTTTGATAAAGCATAAGTAAGCTCGGCCATTTTTGATTTAATTTTAAAAACAAATGTCATGTGGGTTTGCTCAATATCATGATTAAAAAATATAAGGTTATCGTCGTCTTACGGAAATAGAGATACAGTTCGTCAAGTTATTGTTTTGACTACACAATAATAAGCTCTGTTTTATGTTCAAATTAGTAAAAAACAAAAACTTTAATGTTTTTACAACTTAAAAAAAAAAATAGCAAGAAGTATGAAGAAGGACAAAATATGCAGCTAAAGAAGAAGGTATATTGATACTTTTTTTCAAATTCTTCAGTATTCCAGAATTGATGTAAAAAACTTTGCGAAAAATTTTAATTAGTCAAAACAAAATATTTCCAACATCCTGGAATGGCGCTCAAAATCAAAAAGATTCAAACTAGTTTAATCCACTGGTCGAAAAAGTTAGCTATTTGGTCAAAAGCTAATTGGTTTAGTGATTTTTGCAAAAAAGTGCATGAAAAACTCAGAGTTACGACAAGAGCCATTGCTGTCTACTTGAAGGAAGAACTTGGGGTTTTATTTTCCCACAAAATTATTCAAAAAACATTGATCAAGCACCAATACCAAGCAAGAATAGAAAGAATGAAGCCTTTGCTACCACGAATATATATTAAACGGAGACTTTGCGTATTTACATAGTGGAGGGACAACGTAATTTTTTGTGTGAAACAAAAATGCTGATGTTTTGTAACGATGGACACAGACTATCTGAGAAAAAGTCACTTAATTAACTGCAGAACAAAAATTCGATTCAGACAGTCATACAATATGCTAAACTATCGGTCATGTTATGGGGATGTATATCGGGCAGAGGAGTTGGAGATTTGGCTTTTGTGGAAAATACCATGCATGCTGCGCACTATCTGAGCACATTTAAGACCCATTTGTGGTAAACAGTGCCAACCAAGTCTACCAAGACAATGACCCGAAACACAAATAGCATACTGTCCGAACTTGGCTGGTCTACAATTGTTAGAAAATATTGAAACACATGCTCTGAGCCCGGACCTTAACCCCATGGACAATTACTGATCGTATTTAAGAAAGAAAGTATCCAAAAGGCAGTTAACGAATAGAGCAGCTTTGAAAAACCCATAATGGAGGAATGGATTGACATACCCAACAGCTACAATTTAGAAAAGCTGCTTTTTTTTTTAATGCAAAAAAGACTACAAGCAGTAATACTGGCAAAATGGTACCCAACAACATATTAATATACAAAACCTTACAAGAGTGCCCAACAGTCCAAACAATTATTTGACTAGTCAATATTGAAGTATTTTTTTCTTTACCGTTAAATTTCCCGTTATTTTGGAGACAATTGGAAAAACCAACTAGTTTATTTCTAGAGAAATTGAAGTTAGTTACGAACTAGAACAAAAGACGATGAGCATAGAACAGTTTGAATTTATTTTTATATTTTTTGTTTGTCTTGTCACAAACAAAAACAAAAAACATAACCGCTCAAAACTTGTTGTGACTCGGTTTTTCATATAGATTCCGCACTTCTTTTAACTTTCGCAAACATTTTTTATGAAAATATTATTAGGTAAGCCTGTATAAATTAAGTTAATCAGTGATTTTGTACGAACCCGTGTTCCAAATAAAGCCAATAGGCTTACAAATAACGATTGTTAGACTGTATCAAAACGGAAAAGTTTAGAACTATTCATAATGGAACTAGAACAAAATAGAAAAAAAGGAATATTTATTGGAACAATTGTCTTTTTCTATGACATCAACCCGTAAAAAGCGTCAGTTCGTTCGGGTTTTGTAGTCTAGAGATTTTTGGAACTAGTTCAAAATTATTTTAATTTTGGTCTATTTTTCTGCAGGGTTCTTATTCTTCATTTGAACATAAAAAAAGAGCTTATTTTTTATAGTCAAAACAATTACTTGACAAACTGTACATATACTCTTATTTGAGATATTTAAATTAATACATTTTATGCTACTTTTTTATTTTCAAGCGACCATTTATTTTTAAAAATTTATTGCCACAACTAATGCAATGAACACTAACTAAATATCAAAATTTTAAAATACATGCTTTAAAAAAAAAAAAAAAACAATACAAAACAATGAAACATACATTTTTTGAGGGACCACAAAACCCTGCTTGTCATTGTTTTTCGAGAAAGTACATTTTTTGTTTACAAAAAATAAGGGTATGTCCAATAGCGGGATAACCTTATGTTATTAAATCATGCTCAAAATGTACTATCACGAGTAGAATTAAAGAAAAAAAACTATCTTTTAACAATATCGTTTTTTTTTAGGCGGTGCTCTTTTAGTGTGAGGTGGATAGCTGCGAAATTTAATTTTTGCGGAAATTGTGATGTAATGTGGACGAGCTGCGTTTTAAAATGAATTCATGGAAGATAGAAATCTTAATGGTAAATAATCTTTAGGGCTGGTATTTTAAATTATTTTAATTTGCATTTATGCAATTTTAGCAATCTCTCAACGGCGCAATACAACACAATTCGAGCACATTACAGCACAATTCTAAAATTAATTTCTAAAAAACATTAAAAGCTTAGCTAACTTCACTTTTAAAAATCACCACCTCATAAAAAAGCATACCATAAATAAATTAATTTGTTTTCCATTGCGGCACATATAAGCACATAACATAGGGCACATTGCAACAAATATTTAAAAAATTAAAACAAAAATAGCGGAGCTATCTTTATACCATGTTTCTTTGTCAAAAGCAGCTACAAAAAAACTTGTCAAAGCAAGTTCAATTAACATGTCTTAAACAAAAAAATGTGCTTTCGAAATAACTTCGCACACAAGATGCAAGCAAACCAAAGCAATTCTGCAGCACTTCATCAGCTTGGTGTTAGCAACATAAGAGCTTCCAAGTTCACTGAAACACTGAGTTAACATCACTTAATTAACTAAGACAAGTTCTGCTAATTGTAGCTAGGTCGTCCACATTCTTAAGTGGTGCTTTGCCATTCTAGACTATAACTATGCTGTGGATATATTTCACTTATAGATTGTTAAGTTCAATTTACAATTCTAGCCCTATTAATAGCTTTAGTTATGATAAATTAATTATGTAAAAATTTGTTAAAAAAAAATCCGCGTAAAATAACTTTAGGACTGAAGTGAGAAATATAAGGAGTGAGATTTTGTTTTCTTTGAAAAAATTAAAAGATTTATATAATATTTTAAACTAAATTAGAAACAAATTTAAAATGTATAAAAAATAATTTATTGCACTGGGAGAGTAACAGCAGAAAACTTTGTTAATGAACGGAGTTAGGTTTATGGCTAGGAGGTGGGATTGGTGGGTTTAAATGTCGGTGCTTAAGCTAAAATAAAATTGAATTTTAAATAAAAACAAACCATTTGCTGAAATTTTAAAAAGTTTTCATTTAGAGACCAAAACAAACAACTTGATCACTTGGAGGAGAAAGCGAAAAAAACCTGCGGTGAACATCGGATGATATTAACGGCAGAGAGTGGAATAAAATTTATGAATCTTACGCTTCGACCTACATTGGTGATGATTATGCTGGTGATGATGGTGATGATTATGTTGATGATGGCCTTGATGACTATTTACAATCGATATTGTTGTTGCCGTTCGAGCACCAGCTGCCGCCGCGGATGTTGATGCTCTATTGCCAGCAGCTGCAGCGTGTCCCATAATGGGCAGAATTGTTGTTCGCGTTACACCAGCAGCACCAAGCTGCATTTGTTGTAGTTGCTTCTGTCTTAATGTTGTTGTTTTACGCATAACGGTTGCACGACGTCGTTGTCACTTCTCTTCGGTGCAGTTTTCCGCTGTAAGTTTTACTGCGTTGCTGGTATTTTGCAGTTGCTGTTGATTTTGTTGTTGCAACGATTGTTCATTTGGAATGGGCTGCTGTTGCGGTTGTTGTTGTCCACTTTGGTGCTGTTGTTGTTGCAGCGCATGTATGTGCTGACAAAATGCCTGCAATACTTCAAAGTGTGTCATCAAATTGGCTGTCTGACTGTCATAGTGCAAATGACGCGTTATAGGTGCGCCTAAGCGACGCAATAGATCTGTAAATATTTTTTCCTCTTTTCGTATCCAAGGGCGTCGATCGTCTTGCACTTGATAGGGCGTCAAGTGAACATGTATGTTCATGCCTGCAACACAATTTTTTTTTAATAATATATACGATTGATATGAATGAAAAAAAATACCCATGCGCGTAAGTGTTTCCAATAGACTACGCGAAGTTATCCAAGTGTTTTTTTGACCACCGTGACCACCATCTAACCAATACATGTCGGTAATGCGGGATAGCAGGCGTATCATTGTGCTATCGTCGGGTGTCAAGGTTTTCAAATAATGGAACTCATAGATAAACTGCAGAGGAACAATAAAAATTAGGCTTAGAAACAAATACAGTAAATGTTAAATTAATATATCTCATGACAACTCAGCTAAAGTTTGATATATATATATTTTTTTTAATAACGGTATAAATCAAATGACAGAAAGTAAGAATCAGTAGCTGTGATGTTTCAAAGTTATCGGAATTGTACGATTTTTACACAGAATGCGACTCACTTGATTGAGCACGACGCAACCTTTACTAAAGCCGATCAGTATCAGCTTGGATTTGTCCAAATTGAGATTCTCTCGCCACCAAAGTGGATTGTTGGTCAAACGTTGCTGTTGTTGTTGTTGTTGTTGTTGTTGACAATCATTACTGTTAATGTTATTGAAATTTTGAGCCGCTTCATGTGATAGTTGTTGTGCCTGTGTACTTGTAGCAGTAGCAGCAGTTGCTATGTTCGGTGTCAAAATATTGTTAACGTTATTGGTTTGTTGTGTGTCTGTTATTGTAGATGTAACATGAGCGGCGGTGGATGTTGTGGTACATGGAAAAATCATGGCACCATCTGCATCGACTGTGACATTCTCCTGTACTTGCAATATATCAATATCCATCTCTTGACTGCTGTCGCTGTTGGTAGACGATGAAGATGAAGAATCAGATGATGCTGTCGACAGCGTAGATGAGACTAATGCTGCTGCAGCAGCTGCTGCAGCGGTGGCTGCTGCATTTTGTGCATTTACATCACCAGATGCAACAGCAGCTGCAGTGGCGGCGGCAACTGCAGCAGCAGCAGCTGCCGCTTGTGCTGCTTGATCTAGAATTTCATTTTCGGGTATGGAAATGAGGCGTTGAGATAAATTTTGTAGCAACCTAAAATATTAATTGAAAGAGTTGAGATTATTTTAAGTTTTTTAAATGTTAAATATGTTTAATCTGGAATAAAAATATGAACATCAATGCAAAAAATTACCATTCTAACCTAATCCACTGTTCTGCCGTCATAAGGAAGAAGGCCGTATCTAAAATTTTTTTAAATTCTGAAATAAACGCCTTTTTATATTTTGCGTACATAAAATTTTTGTGAAGAAACGACAATTTGAGTCAATGTAATTTTTACTTGAGTAAAAAATAAGCTGTTTTTAATTTTTCACTCTTAAAGACGAGTGATGACTGATTATGAAAATCAAATAAAATCCATTTTGATTTTCTGACCAGATACGGCCTTATTCCTTATGAGGGCAGTGTTGTACCCTATTATAATCAATATTTACTGAGATAGTACGTTAATTCAAACTAATTAAGCTAATAAGTCTGTTTTCGTACTCGCTTCAAGTAACTTGAAGTTACTCGAAAGCGTTTATTTACACATTTTTCCAACACGAGAGAGAAGCACAAGCAAAATGTCACTTTTTCTCACTTTCTATAACTTGAACTTGAAAAAATTTCTTCGAGAACGAATTTCGAGCTTCAAACCAGCGTTTAAAAACTTCAAGAACTTGTCACTTTCTTTGCTGTTGCTTAAACTTATGCTTCCAAAAAGTTTGCATTCACAGTCAAAGCAAAAAACGATCGCTGATAAACTGAAAATAACTTTAGCAGTCGACAACTTCGCAACAAGTTTCGCTGAATTCCGAATTTCGAAGCAGCATGGTTTTCGCTTCGGTAAGTATTGTCACCGCAGTCGCATCACTATCAACTGCTATGTGTTGTTTCTTTTGCCTTTGATTCTGCTTTTTTAATTACTTGTTTGTGAGTACGAAACAAACAGATCGGTGGCTTTCTTGTGTATTATGCAACAAAAACAACCAAACTAGACAACGAAAACGCAAAATTAATTTGATTGCTAGACGTCATCAAAGTAGTAAAAACAAGAAAAAAAAACAAATTGGCCATTTCAGCCCTTGAAAGGACTTTGACTGAGCTTCTTATGATCAATTGTGTTGTGTGCGTTATTAAATGTTTGTACACAATTGACCAAGAACTGAGGTGTTGAACTATCAGAAAAGTAATTTATTGTAAAAAACTTTTGCCGCGTCTCGGGCACCGAGCATGCTAAGCCACACATTTAAGCTGCAAGCCACGGCCATCAAAAAAGTAAAATCTTTAAAAATCTCATACAAAAAGAGCTTTAATTTAAGATATTTTACCCTTACGAATCAGGCGTGGGGTATTTTAGATAAACCTTACTAGTTGTAAATGAAGTAACTAAAACGTGTTAGCGGTCTTTGACTTTATGGAAATAATAATTAAAATGTTCTTGCTTAAGGTTCTGAACGGAATTGTCAGAATGTAGTTTATTGATTTGATTAACAGCCCTATTCTGGCGATTGACAATTGTAAATTTATTGACAAGGTAATCAATAAATTGTGCTTTTTCAACAAGGTTTATGTGCTATTTGCACATGAAGTTGAAAATACAAGCATTTTTTTACATCACTTGTTGCATTTATCAATACCATCTTGAGAATTATTGTCAAATAATGAGCTTTCAATTTCATTTTAGAATAAGGAATTTTTGCATTTGTCAATTAATTTACCAGTATCAATCACCCGAATAAGGCTGTGAATCATTAGGTTTGTTTCAGTACTCACTTCAAGTAACTTGAAGTTACTCGAGAGCGTTTCTTTACACATTATTCCAGCACGAGAGAAAAGAAGAACAAGCAAAATGGCACTTTTTGTCGCTCTCTATTACTCGAACTTTACTTGAAAAATTTCTTCGAGCACGAATCTCGAGCTTCAAACAGCTGATTGTCAAAGTGATTAAAATTTTGTTTCATTATAACTCTTGACCACCAAAAATTAAATTTTTTGCTATTTTTAAAAAGGCATTTTTTGAAACCGCTGTAAAAGATACATTTTTTATTAGATTTGCGTGGAATTGTTATTGTTGGAAAGGTATTAAGTTCTTCTTTCGTTCTGTGTTTCGCTTTAATCAAATGTATCTGAATAAAAAAAAAAAGAATTTATTGAAAATTGGACGATAAAGCAGTGAACAAATGAAATTAATTGTTTGTATGAATAAGAAATATTTCATTTTATCAGATTTCTAAAGTCGATTTCTCACATTCTGTCAGTTTTCGCACACAGCTTTGATTAAAGCGATACACAGAAAGAAAGAAGAACTTAATACCTTTCCAACCATAACACTTTCACGTAAATCTAGAAAAAAATGTGTCTTTTATAGCGGTTTTAAAAAAATGTCTTTTTTACTTTATATATCAAAAAATTCAATTTTTGGTGGTCAATAAGAGTTAAAATGAAACATAATTTTTAAAGTATTTGTATATCAGAATATTGGTATAAGTATGAAATTTAATATTTTAGCAGGTGTGGGTGTGCGTTCTGTGAAAAATAAAAAGTTACAAGCAAAAAACATGTTTCTTTTACCAAAAAGGGCCTTCAGGAGAATCAAAATTGCTCGATCGATTTTTTATGAATTTTTGAACATACCTTTGACTTGCATTTTTACGTGAAAAATACTTTTTTTCAAAATATTTCCTTTAATAGCTCAAAAACTGCTCACTCAAATGTAAAAATTTGTTAATAAGAACGCGACATAGTCTCGTATAACTAATATTTTTTTTAAGTAGCTATTTTGCTGCTGTTTGGTTCTATAAAAATTAAAGTAAAACTTACATATCGCACACTAAATATAAAACTGTCACAACTCAAAATTTTTCGATACCGACTTTTTGTTATAAATCAATTCAAAAAACACGTATCTCACTATCTTTTTCGTTATTTTCTTCATTAACTGGAAGAATGAAGTTTGTGTGTTTAGATTAAAATTGCTTTGCTTCTGCAGTTTCAACCAAAGAGTTGAAGTTGTGTCTGTTTTGTATTTAATATGCGATATGTTCATACATAAATACGTTGCACAATAAAATAACAATCGGATGATCAATTCGGAGATATTTGATCTGCAGAAGTTAAAAAAACAACTGTAATATCGATAATATCTATCAATGAAATTTTGTAAATGTATATGGTTAGTTTCAGCTTGAAAGATAGGATACTTCAATATTTTTGATGATATTTTTTTTTTGTATTTTTTCAGATTTTTCATTCAAAAAGACATGCAACAACAAATTTGAATTTGTGGCAGTACAACGTCTGTCCGAGTTAACTAGTATATTATATAGCAGTCAACAGAAGTTATAGCTATGTATGTATACTATTTTGTTTGGTGATTTTAATATAAACATATTTGAAGCCGATAATCATCAATTTTTTATTTAAAACTGACTTCTGGATGGATTATTTTCCGCAACATTGGATTTATCATGTATTGATATTATTTTTACACGATACAAGTCCCATATCTTGACTGAAAATTTATAAACCTATGATATTTTTCGTACCACAAACCAATACTAACAATTTTAAAATCTTAAATTCTCTTAAATTAACTTGAAAATAACTTATTTTGCAATCATAATTTTAATTTATA
This sequence comes from Tetanocera ferruginea, assembly GCA_958299015.1. Lineage (NCBI taxonomy): Eukaryota > Metazoa > Arthropoda > Insecta > Diptera > Sciomyzidae > Tetanocera > Tetanocera ferruginea. The sequence goes on from OY282642.1 coordinate 75,342,291, forward strand.
TAATTTTGAAATTAATGTTAAAGATAGCAATCAAACAAAAACTTATATAAACAAACTAGAACAAAAACAAACAAAAAAACTCGAAACAGTGCCTTTTTTCTACTAATCAGTTTTCTATCTTAAATAATATCTCAAAAAAAAATTGTTTTCATTTCATAATCTTACTTTTCCAAATGCTGCAGTGCATGATTCATGGGTGTATGATCTGGAACACCTGCATTATTTCCCCGTACAAAGTTATCAAAGCAGCTAAATGTCTTAAATTCCATTCTAAAAAATAGATTATACTATTATTAATCACAGAAAAATATAAATAAAAATGAAATTTGTTTGAAATGCAGTCAAAGTAAAACAACTAACCTGACTGGACGTATGACGATGATGTGCGATCTAGGAAAAGCTTCGCGTAACAGAATGGCTGAATTCTCCAAATTGTATTTCATGTAACCGCGGCTGTCGCGATTTGTTTCCATGCTTTCCGGAAAATCCTACAGAAAATATTTTATTAATATTTTGCTTCATACATATATAAATAAAGAAAACATAGGCAGATGTTTAAAAATTTAAAGATTTTTTTTTATTGAACAGCAACATATTTTAATTTATTTTGTTTTTCTTTTTTTTTGAAAATTTGCCAAAATTTTCTCCATATTGCATGAGTAGATGTTATTAATTAAAAATTAAGCAATAATTTTAATTATGAACATTAGATTTGAACATGTATGTTTATAAGAAAAATCCATTATAATTAATGCCCACTCATAAATATAAATACTGCCAACTGCCACAATGTAAAATGGCAACATACGTACCTGAACATCACCGCCGAAGTAAACAATTGCCGTCGAGTCCTCCACATTTTGGGTTGGCTGTCGTATTATAGGCGGACAGTAAACAATATCGTTAGCCCGGTTTTGAAAACCAGTAACAGCAAATATTCGAAATGGACCAGCTGAGGTGCTTGGTGTGCATAGACGATCCGCACTGCCACCAAGCATTACCTTAAAATTCGTGACGCGTTTTTGTAATTTCAGAAAATTATCAATGATTGCCTGTAGAAAATAAAAAATAATTAGGCACGCGCTAAATTTATTAGTATTAGTTAAGAGTAAACAAAATGTAGAGCAGAGAGAATATTTGTAGAATACGTAGTAAAACTTTTTTCCGAGCAGGTTAAGCAAATGATTTCATTTGAGAAACATTATTTTTTTTATTCATTATCCACAGCAAATAAACTTCGAAGTTTGCGTTAATTAAAACAGGAATTTGTTTATATTTAAATAAAGTGAAAGTATTTTATTTAAAGTGGATGGAAATTAAGTTAATCAAAATAAAAGAAGAAAGGTTAGAATTTGGAAAGAAAAAAAGCAAATAATTTATTTCATTATTTTGACAACATAAGGCACTGTTTAAGGAAATGAAAAATCTGATAATGTTTGAATAGCATAGAATGGAAAATTGAAAGTGACAATATCATTGCAGTGTCTTACACTGACAATTGACTGAAACAATTCATGAACATAATGTTCAGCTAAAGGTCTGCCGTGCAAAACAAAAAACAGTTAACTGCATTTTCATAGTTTTGAGATAATTAGACTTTTGTGTTTGGTTTAAACTTTAACTTTGTTTTTGCTTTGCATAATTTTGTTCTCTCAACTTATTTTACTTTAAATATGTATGGGTAAAACGTGTAATGGCGTTTAACCGTTTTTTTTTTTGCATTGCATTTATAACATTATGCAGTTAAGTGTCAAGTGTAAAAAGCAGTTAAGTGAAAATTTAATACGTTCGAGTAACGTACACAAACACTTAAATAAAAAGGGAAATATTAGTATTATTATAAAACAAAACATGGAGAATTAAAAAAAACGTACAAAGCAAAAAACATGTAACAGCCATTAAATGTTTTTTGTTTTTTTGGGCAGAGGTGGTACCATCTTCGTAAAATATACAAATTATATTTTTAAAAATTTTTAAAATTTTTAAAAAATTTTAAGCTCAAAAATTGTGTTATCAATGAATGTTTTGACTAATGTAAAAACACAAAATAAATAATAAGAATTGGTATGGTTTCGACTTGTGAATTTTCTGTTTCAAAACGTAGCCATTTTCTGTTTCACAACGTAGCCTTAAAGTATTGGAGCTACAACTAAAACTTCCGCATTTTTATTTTAATTTTTTTATCTTTCAAAACTAGAAACTTATGAATATATATTGAATTTTTTATTTTATTTAAAGTTACGAGTACATGACAAAATTCAGCTAAAACAAATTTATTTATTAAAACTTTTTATTTAGTATAAAGGGTTCATATTTAAATCTTGTAATCTTAATGTTAACAATTTTTAAAACACTACTTTAAAAAATATATTGGACATTGGAATATTTTATGCAATCATACTATACAATTTTTTGGCCCAGCGTTTTATAAATCTAAGCATTCAAGATACTTTTTTACAAATTTTATCAATATGAGTGTTAAACGACAGGTTAGAATACACCAAGGTTTTTGACGGATTTTTTGGAAACAAAAAGGAAGTTATTTCTTTTGCGTGAAAAGTCATAGCTTGTAATTCATCAGTTGGCAAAAAAACATAAGTATTTTTTTAGAGGATTTAAACTTTAAAGGATTTCAGATCAAACTGATCAGAATAGGTTGGAATCGTCTTGAGTATTTATTGTTCTGAAAATTTTCATATCACCTGCATAGATTAATAGATAGAAATGTTCAATAATGTGGGTAAAATCATTAACCCTCAGTATCATAGTGTAGACTGTAGGCAACATACCGTTCGAACGCCGCAAAAAAATTATGTAGGATGGCACCACTTGATGGTTCCAGATAACTGAAAATTCACATTTGTTTTTTGCTGTGTGTATTTATGAAAAGCGGCAATTTTTGAAATTTTCTTCATAAATAATAAAAAACTAAAGGTATATCTTCGTCTTGGCTGAAGTTAAAATACTCCCACGGCCAATTCGTACAATAATAAAACAAATTTGTTATACTTAATATAATTTATTCTAAAGCCTAGTACTCGTTCGTTTGCGTGAAATTTCGCTCGCAACATTCATTTTTTGTTGAAAATAAATAGGCAGTTCAATTAAATTGTCGTAAAAAAATGTTGCAAGAGAAATGTTGCGAACATTTTTCACAACTTAGACGAACATGTTGTGAAAATTTTCACGCATTTTACAGCTATTGTTTTTTGTAAGGAAATTTTAGTGAAATTTCACATAAAACTGAACAGTGTACCAGGCTTTAGAAATAAAAAGTGGACTCGTTTTTGGGTGAATGACGCCCACTTTTCTAAAATGATTTAGTTTTGATCATGACTCAATAAATTATAAGGTTATCCCGATATTTGACATACCCTTATTTTTTGTAAACAAAAAAATATTCTCTCTCGAAAATGAATGACAAACAGGGTTTAGTGGTCTCCTCAAAAAAAATGTATGTTTCAGTGTTGTGTTGTATTTTTTTATTTAATAAAAAGTATGTGTTTTCAATATTTCACTGCTTAAAAAAAAAACAAAATAAATATGCATTGCTTTCATTGAATTTTTTAAGGCAATAAATTCGTGAAAATATTTCAAATTTGGACTCTGTGAAGTCGCAGAACCTTTAAAAATCAACTGATGGATGCTTCAAAATACAAAAGTAGCAGAAAATGTATTGACTAGAAATTTTAAAATATATTGTACAAAAAAATAGTACGATATTCAAGCACCTGTGGGATTTTTGTGTCATTAAAAATGCTCTCCTCTTCAAGTAAGGGTATCTATCCCCATTTTCGTGAGAAGACGTCAAATATCGGGATAACCTTTTAAATTATTGAGTCATGGTTTTGATACAAGCTACACACATTCCGAATGTTATTTTTGTAGACTAAGTATTCGTCTCTGTTTAGGGGTTTAAATTTTGGGGTTATATGGGAGATGGGCGTGTTCGTAAGTGAACGACGCCAAGCTTTAATATTAACTACACACAAACCGAATATTATGTTTGCAGCTCAAATATTAGCCTTTTTTATAGAGTTTTCAATTTTGGGGTTTTATGGAAGGTGGGCGTGTTCGTGGGTGTATAATGCCCATCTGTCACACCTTAGTTTTGATATAAATCACGCGCACACCGAATATTATTTTTGTAGCTTTAATTTTAGCCTCTTAATTGAGTTTTCAATTTTGTGGTTGCATGGGAGGAAGGCGTGGTTTTCATCCGATTTAGCCCATTTTCGAACTTGATCCTAGCTTTTTAAAAAATTTCGAATTTCATTACGATAGCTTCAAACTTACGGCTGAAATCGTGTCCACAGACAGACGACAAGGCTAAATCAACTCAGGCGGTTATGCTGATCTAGAATATATATATACTTTTCTACATCTACCACGCCTACTTATGGGCGTTAAACACGTCGTGACAAAATTAATCTGACCTTTACGCAGTACGCGTGGGGTTATAAATAAGAAAATCGAGAAATACGTATATTTTGTTATCATGTCCAATCCAAAAAATCAAATAAATCGCAGTTCTTGAGTGATAGAGGGTTAATGGCTTTAATAAACAGAAGTGTCCTGAGGTACTAAGGCCATAAGTCTGTGTAAATGAATGCGATACAGTTACCTGATGAAATGTTGTTTAGACAAAAAGATGTAAAGTCGAGACGGCTACATGCTGAGGATCTGCCATTAACCCTGTGCATTTTTACCCGATACGCTCAAAAATTTTTGCAATCATTGAAAGTTTAGCAATTACTGAGTTTCCATGGCGAGTTAACTCTGGGCTTGGGTTTTCGTTGAGTTGACAATTTGACTTTGCTGACTCGATAGTGTTTCCAAGAACAACACCGAGTCGAGTTGAACTTGTCAATTCTTTTTTGTTATTTTTTGACTAGTTTCTGCGGCACTCCAAAAAACTCTTGCATTCGACATTTTAATATTTTTGTTAAAATAAAAATTTTCATTATTTTTTCAATATTAATGACAGCAATCACTTTGACAGATAGAACCTAGTCAAATCTTACAAGTTTCGTGGAGTTTCGTAGATTTAAACACCGAGTAAACTCGCCATGGAAACTCAGTAAATGTTCTAAACAATGAAAGTTTTAGTTTCTATAATGAATATTCGAAAACTTTCTTTATAGAGAAATTTAAATCAGAAAATACCATCCATTTGAGTATGTTGATAAGATTGTTCTTATTTATCCCTGACTATAGTTTTAGTTGTTCAATGCCAAAATCTAATAAGTCCTGTAATAGAGAAATCTCAAACCATCCATTTGAGTATGTTGATAAGATTGTTCTTATATATCCCTGACTATAGTTTAAGTTGTTCAATTCCAAAATCTAATAAGTCCTGTAATAGAGAAATAACAATTCTAAATTTTGAAATCTAATTGTTATGAGCTATAAAAAAGTTGAATTAACCCGCCAATGTTGACGCAAATTTGACTTTGATGAATGGTGACGCTGCCGGTACTACGAACCGGAGTTTTCAACTGAAGATTTTTCGAAACGTGAACTAATAGTTATTATTTTTATTTTTTTATTATTATTTTTTTTAAATGTATGCTCTTTGAAAATAAAACAAAGATATTGAATCAATTTAAGCTCGTGCAATGCGGCAGCAACATTGCAACAAAAAACAATAATGGAGAATAAAGTTATTCGAATTTGTTAATACACCCGGTCTCACGACAAGTAGGTCACAATTGGCAGGTAAAGGTCATTATTTTGCACTATTTAGCCAAGAAACGCAATGAAGTCATATCAACAATGATATTAAATGTCAAGTGTAGGTAATAAGAAACTTTAAGATAAAACATTTAGTAGATATTACTTGAAATATATATTTTTGATAACACTTTCATACATATTTAGTCTAGGATATCAACAAAAAAGTATTTTCTTCTGGCATTCGGTTACTTAAACTCACATTTGACTAGTTTTGTGAATGGAGATATTACAAAGACAGTTCAAATTCAAATTTTTTAAAGTTCAAATTAACTTTTTACAAATCAAATTCAATTTTATAAAGTTCAAATTCAACCTTAGCTAAGAAAAAAATGTATTTTAGATTTCTATTTATTATTATTACTAGTTCTTTCCCGTCAAAAATGACGGGCCCGGTTTTACTAAAGAACAAACATGAACTATCAATATTCTTTAATATGAATAAGAAATCAGCGATGGTCACATATTCGAATTTAAATTGTACAAATAACAGTTTTTAGTTCTAAATATTTATAAAAGACCTTAAAATAAAAACGGAAACCTAAGTAGGAGCGATGAAATAAGTTTCAATATTTGTAAAACTGAAGCTTTCAAAATGAAAAAAAAATATAAAAAATATTTGAAGTTTGAATAAATCACAAAACAAAAAATGCCTGAAAATATGTTATGAAATTTTTCAAAAAAATCAAGCGTTCCGCACTCACATTTTACGGAATTATGTTATAGTACTAGTTTTTTCCCGTCAAAAATGACGGGCCCGGTTTTAATAAAGGAAAAACATGAAATATGAATTTTCTTTATGTTGAATTAAAAATTAGCGATGGTCACATATTCGATTTTAAATGGTTCAAATAACAATTTTTAGTTCCAAATACTTATAAAATATCTTAAAGTAAAAACGGAAATCATAGTAGGTACAACGAAATAAGTTTGAGAATTTTTTGTAAAACTGAAACTTCAAAATCAAAAATATATTTAAAGTATTTGAAGTTTCAATAAATCACAAAACAGAAAATGCCTTAAAATATGCTCTGAAATTTTTCAAAAATATCAAGCGTTCCGCACTCACATTTTACGGAATTATGTTATAGTAATATTATTTACTGATTGCATAAATTTATAAAAAATAAAATAAATTATAGCTTTTATCACTAATTTATGGCCAATAACTCATAATAATTGGGTTTTTGAGATAAAAGTTAGTTTGAATTTTTTTCTCGATAAAACTATGCTTACTTTAGGTATTAATAATGACTTTATTTCTGAAATTTTGTTCTTTGCTATAACTAGAAGTCTGAAAAACTAATTTTTTGCCAATGGGTCCACTTGGGTCCAAATAATATTCCCTTTATTTTGTATTTTATTATACTCTCGGGGTAAAGTGGTTACTTAAAAAGCCATGCTATGAAATCATACCACTCCTCACTTTGGCACTGTTTACATGTGTAAATATTTAAATTTTATTTTTAATTCGATTTGGATATGGCTTGGACTCAGTGACTATTTTTTGCTTTCCTATGCACATGTGTAAAAATCCAAAAAAAGTCGCAAATTTCAAAAACTACCATACAGAACATATGAAAAAAAAATATTTAAAAATGTAAATAATGCCAAATATCCTAGAAAAACATTGGTGTCAAAGTGAGGGTTAAGCTAAATGTTCCACCAAGGTCACACCTTCTTGGATGATAAAAGACAACAAGAGCATTTTCCGATTTGAATTAAAATTCTGTTAAAGAGGGTTGATATATACATTACGGTCTATTCCAATTTCCTTTATTTATTTTGTAAATCTCCAGATTTACCGTTCTTCCATTCCCCACAAAAGTTTATGGCGCCGCATTTCCATCTTCGTAAAATTAAACTTTAAGCCCAATAATCAGCCCAATATCAGTATAAATCTACTTTAAAATAGCTCAGCGCTTAATTGATCTTAACAAGTTGAATTTGTGTGTAATAAGTTGATTTTGAAATGAAACAAGTTTAATTTGAAATGGAAAGTTTTTTTTTTGACTTGTAAAAAGATTAATATGATTAAGAAAAAGTTAAATTTGAAATGCTAACGGTTTAATTTGAAGTTAAATACCTGTATTTCATTATGAAATAAAGTTCAAAATTAAAAGTCAATAAATTACCATATAAATTGGGCGTCATTTAATTATTTCAATTCAATTGTAAGCCATTCTCCACAAAATATTTTGGCCGTTGCCATTTTTCATTTGGGCGTTATTTCATTATTAATTAAAGTTCAAAATTAAAAAAAAAAATTAAAAAATATACATATAAATTTTGGGTGTTACTCCATTTTGAAATAAGGCCCAGACAATTGTATTACATTCTCCTGAAAATATTTGCGGTGTTTTGTAATTTTTTACTCGGGCGTTATTTCATTACTTCTGGGCTTTACTTAATTTTTTTACGTTGGGGTGAGGTTAGGCCCAAAATATTTAGAAATTTGATATAAGAAACACACTGCCATGTTATTTGACAATTGGCGGTCGTGGTAATATGAACCAACGGATCCCAAGTTCAAACCTTACCTCGGGCATAAGTTTTTTCAATAGAAATAAATTTTTCTGTTTGGTCGTCACTTCTCTACAGACAATGGCAAATCTCAGATAGTAAATAATACCATGAAAAGCTTCTTGAGAACATGAACTTTAGCCGTTCGGAGTCGGCATAAAGCATGTAGGGCCTCTTCTCGATCAATTGTCTGCAAACATTTAATAACACCCACAACACAATTGATCATTAGAAGCTCGGTCAAAGTCCTTTCAAGGACTGAAATGGCCAATTTGTTTTTTTTTGTTTGACAATTTTTAAAACTAAAACTAAAACTAATTAAAATAGCGTAAAACTTAGAAAATATTATTATTTGGTTGTAAGTGTAAGAACTGTAAACAAACTTTAGGTTCCTGCCTAAATTTATTTATAAAATTTAGTTAGTCAAAAATTATAATTTTTTTTATTATTCACATAAACATGCGTTGATTCATCACCCACCTTTGTAGCAAAATCTCCTCTGATGGCACGACATATCTTTTCATCAAATTAATATTAAATATCTTAAAATCTTTTAAAACACAGCACAGCGGAACGTCTCATTTATAGGAATATTAAATAAAAATAATTACTTTGAAATAATACGAAACTCTTCTCAAAAGCACTCGCAAGCGAATTAGAAATTTTAACAAAAAATCCAGCTTAGTAATAATCATCCTCATAGAGATCACGATGTCCACAACATCCAGCGAAACGCATACGAGTATCGTCTAAACACAGTTTCATGTCCTCCTTCATTTCCTTCCACTTAACACGCACTTCTTCACGCATTAGATTGTAGCACATGGCCACAAGACCCATACCAATGAGCATGTAAACGAAATTTATGGCCAATTTTGAATTTTGATCAGTGATCAATTGCAATTCAGTCACTTCATTGGGATTCACTGTGGCGTCTTCCCGTACTTTCTGTGTTGCAGCATCAACATCAGCAGCAGTCACTAGAGAGGCGCCAGGTACGAAATCACCAAAGCCAATTTTGCACAAAGACGTCATACAGAAGTAGAATGAATTGAGGAAGGACCACTTCTCCCAATTGGCAAACATAATGGTGCCAGTTAGTATGTAGAAAATAATAACCCATAAACAGGCAGTAGAAGGTACGATTATTTTTTTTCGCTGTATGCCTGATAGGCTTAGGCTTCCATTTTCAAGTGCATCTAGCCGCGAGTCAGCGTGGTCTTGTGTGCATTCATGCATGCTGCGATAGAGAAACTTAAATGCCTTGGCCAAAACCTTGCCCATATTGAGGAAATACAGTATGTACAAAGGAATTCCAAAAGTAGCATAGATCACTGTAAATCCCTTGCCCCATGGCGTGCGTGGCACCATGTTGCCATAGCCAATCATAGTGATTACTGAGAGACAGAACATAAGTGCAGCGGGAAATGACCAAATTTGTTCCGGTGTTCTTCCACCATAACCTTTTTTTATAAGCACAGCTATCTGGTTCTGATATTCCTTAAGAATTGCATCCGTGCTCTTTTGCCACTGGAATCGATCAAATGTATTAAGTTTTTCAGTGATATACCACAGTTCTTGGGAGCATTCTTGACGCAGTATAGCCACCTCAACTGCTGTTTTGTCCACATATTCGCGTTCAATGTTCATAAAAGATACAGCGCCACAAATAGCGTATATGACAATTAATGCACCAACTCCCACTTGGGTGCACATAAAGGTGACAAAGTTACGGCAACAGCGCTTGACACGTTTTCGCGGCTGATTGCTGGGTGTCGAAGAGCTAGAAGATCCAGCATTACTCTTACGTTGCGTTGACTTTAATGATCTAGACATTTTATTTGCTTGTTTCACTTCCGCTTTTTTTATTTGGAATAATTATGCAATACGTTAACATTTTATAACAGAAACTAATTATTTTTCCACATTTGCAATTCACTTTTTATTTATCCAAAGTCAATAAATAATCTTAAAGTAAGTGGATAAAAAAGAAATTCCATTGTTTGAAATAAGTTGAATTTCGGTAAATTGTTAAAAATATTAAAAATCTAAAAATAACAACTTCGGAAAAATATACAAAACGGTGAGGAGGGAGTGTGTTGCTACGTTTGAGTTTTACAAAATTCTTTACAACCGAACAAACCGTCAGAGAACCAGTCGTGTTCGAGACTTCGCGACAACTGGGAATATCTAGTTGTTGTGTACCGATCAAAAAAAGTTCGATACAATCTCCTTAGCCACAAACAACCAACCGCAGTTCAGCTGGCGTTTGTTTATAAACATTATTTATAGAATCAGCATAGCGAGAGTTTTTTTGTAATTGTTTTTGTTTTTGTTTAGCATTGTTTGGAAACATTTTTGCATTAATAGGAAGGAAAACAGTTCTACTGAAAATAAGCGAAGAAAATGTATTTTAGAAGTATCATAAGTTAGTTTTAATCGAATTAAATGATATATGAAAATACAAAAAAATATATAAAAAAAAACGCATTTTTTTTTTCAAACATACAAAACTGTTGAACCTTCTTTTTAGTAATATATAAAATTGTTGAACCTTTGAAGAGTTTGGGAAACAAGGTACTAACCAAAATAAGGAAATTATTTTTTTTATGAATAATTTGTGAATTTTTCGATGAGTAGCTATATAACATTTTGAACTGTTTACACATAATATCAACAAAAAGCTGTATAAGTAAAATTTCATAAAATGGGAAAAGTCTAAAGATGCACGCCAGGTACCCGCAAGGCAATTATTGTATTAAACAGTGCTGGGCTATCATACGGAATCATACAGCTCTAATTCAAATGCTTGAAAAGGATGCTTTTCAATGCTATTGATCATCTTCGACAATATAAAACCACGGAAAATGTACCACTCCAAAAAAGACCGCGCAAAACTTCAGCAAATATTGATCTAAAGATTGTCCGTTTATAAAAATCTGATCCAAGGAAGATCCAAAAGGAACGTCAGTGTATCAAAAATAACCGTTGCACGACGTTTAGTGGAAGCTGACTTTCATGGAAGACTCTTACACGCAAGAAACCCATGGTGTAACCCTCGCAAGGAAAACACCGTATTGGCTTTTATCTAAATTCATGCATCTTGTACGGTAAACCAGTGGAAAAACTTTTTGTGTGGAGTGTTCAAACAAAGATCAGTTGCATTGATCTTGATGGTAGCAACAGTGTCCGACGCCCAAAAGACAAGGAATTTGATCTAAGGTACACTTATTCGGTTGTTAAGCATGGTGGTGGATCGATCTTTGTTTGGAGGAGTTTTTCTGGGAATGGCATTGGTCTAATTTACTGTGCTGCTGGCACAATGAACAAGGAACAATACGTTGATATGTTAAGAAATGTTATGCTGCCTTGGGCTGAATATAATATCCCAGAGATTTGGTCATTCCAGCAGGATAATGACCCCAAACCTTTGTGCCATTCGGTAAAACGATGCCAAGACCTTTATCCTCAATGCAAAGCCGATGTGTTGCAGTTTTAGTAAAATGGTTTTTCAACATAATATTATACCTTAAGCATTGCTTTTGTAAAGTTTTCACATATTTTACTACTTTTTTTTAACCTAAATATAATGTATTTTGCAAGCGTTTCTAATTAGTTGTAACAGATATATTTAAGGCTTTAGAATAAAAGTTTCTTTTAAACCAACTGCGGCATTAAAAACTTTTCATTAGTTTTTTGTTTTTAAGATATATTCGTGTAGTTGCAAAAATAAGCAAGTCAATATGGATAATCGATAAGTTAAAGAAGAAATTGGTAGATTTTATTTAATACAAATAACGTTTCTAATTATTTTTGAACGACTGTATGTGGGAAAGTTCATATTTGAAAGTCCCAGAAGCTGCATTTTTTTCATGGGAGATCAGATCATTTATGAAAAAATGCTTCAGATCAATTTTGCGATGATTTTTACTCACAAAAAGATGGAACTATCTGATGCATTTTTAAAGTTGACATATAAATTAAGTAAACAACAGAAGTTGCATTATTATATAATTGAAGCTTCCCAAAAATTTATCCAATTGGAATCGGATAGTTCGAGTAGCGAAGATTGCACTGATGAGTTTGAAAGATAAAAATTGATGCGACAATTGAAGCATATTAAGCGGGTGACTTTAAAAATCATTTTCGCATGGAAACCCATTCATACTATGGGTTAAGGTTTGCTAAATCTTTTCTTTCCGTAGCCATTAAGAAGAATTTTTGAAAAAATTAAAAAAATGAGTTATTAATATTCTTTCTTTGACATCAAATAATGTCACATGCTTATTCACGTAATGCGGTTCTGCTAATTGTAACAATCACAGCGGCACCAAGCGATCAATAAACGGCCTAGAGTTGCCTACTTTTATAGTTGCGACCTGAACACTTCATCGAAACATCGAATTGGATCAATTGAAATGACTTAACCCACTTGCTGAATTATTTTTTGTTTTTTCTCTCGTCTATCGGTAGGAGATTAAAGTAATTTATGTGTCAATAAGAGCGTTTTTGCCGACAAAATTCACATGTAAAAGATTGAGTTTTGCTTAAAGTCCCACCTTTTGGCCACCGTACTGCGTAAGGTGTACGTACATATATTAGTTTTGTCACGACGTGTGTAACGCTCATAAGGAGGAATGACAGGTATGGAAAAGCATGTATATTATTGATCAACATCACCTGTCTGTTTTAAGATATTATACAGAAATCTTTAAATTTCTCAAAAATCAATTTTTTGGCTTGACATTTTACACGTAAGCTTTAAACTAAAACACACACTCCGAGTTTGAAGTTTAGAAAAATGGAATGAAATCCAAGCATACCTTTCATACAAAGTGACGTCATCAAATCAGAAAATCTTTGAAAATCCATAAAAAATCAATCTCATGACTTCAAATTTGTCACACAAGCCTTAATTTGTAGTATGTAAGCGAGTTTAAAATTTGGTGACGTCATCAAAATATCAAAACCTTCATTAAATCTTCAAAAATGATATTTAACCGTTTTCTGAGTCTGATATTTGGAAAAATGGATAAAAACTACGTCAATCTGCCCCGTATAACCAAAATGACTTCGTCTTAATAAGGTTGCACTACTTTACTTTTTTAACATTTTATAATTTTGATTAAATTTTTGCGATACCCAACACAATGCCATTATAACTTAAGAGTTCAGTAGACAAACAGGAAAAATATTTGGAAAAATTATAAAATAAACAGTACGCATATACAGAAGAACCTGGATATAACGAACTCCCGAAACAGCGAACAGCTCGAAAAGATGAAAGGTTTTATTTTTACATGGACTACTCCACACATTGAACAACCGAAAATATCTAAATAGTGAACAAAATAGTAACTGCCATTTCAATGTAGAACAGGCAAAGAGAACACATAAAAAAATCAGAGAAAAAATAGTTTTAAAAACAAGCAAAAATGAGTTAACTTTACATTTTGCTCATTTTATAAGTCTGTCACAACTCAAAATTTAGAACTTAATGCGATTCATACACAATACAATCCAATCGTCAACTGAGTTGGTTGATGCTCAAATCAAAGCGTGTATGGCTTTATCGATAGATCAGTTCGGCAGTTGTCGAGTTGGTTGATGAAAAATCAAAAGATTTTGATTTGTGGAACTTGTCTCACAAATCTCTCAATTCGATTGCGTTTTGTACTTTCAAATCTTTTGATTAGCGGTCAACATACATATTTTTAGCAGTCATTTGCTAACAAAAGCATTGAGTTTGTTAACAATTGCCTTAAAATTCATTTAATTTTAAATAAGAAATACAGAAAATACATTGATTTCAAAAAAGATCCCTTTGAGAGAAATTTTATAAATGCTTCATGAAAATCTTTCATGAATATATTTCATTATTTCTATTACAATAGATTTTTCTGTAATTTTTTAATTACCAATAAAATATTTCACAAAAAGAACAATTTTCTTTCTAAATATTTGGCAGTTGAGGGAAAATCCTTCAATTCAGTTTATACAGTGTATGACCGAGAGTCAATTGAATTGAAAGACTCAATTGGCAAATGGAGTGTATTGTGTATGGCTCGCATAAGAGATAACCATGAACACAATTTTGTTTCACGAAATTACCTTTGGTAAATCCGTTACCTTTAATAAAAAGCAGTTTTAAATTATATTATTGCACAATCAACCATCCCATTATTTATTTTTATAGCATTATTTTTCTTCATTAATTTCAGAAATAAATTGTATAAAATAGTTTTTTTTTCTGAAAACGCCCATATCGTTGTCTGTACTATATCAAAACCAAAAATTGCTTTGTTTTCGATATCGAACTGTTTTGGAACAAACTTAATTTGAGAATGGTATTGAAGACGATGTACACTCATATATCGAAATACCGACTCCCAATACTATAAAAACTTCTGAAGAAATTAGAATGTTCGATACATACATTGAATGGGCTGAAGGAAATGCATTAAATTTTCTGATATACAACTGCTGCTATAGTTGAAAATAAATACAATTTAAAGTTATGGTTTGTATATCGATCGATCATTATCTTCTTGGAATTGTATTCGACAGTAATAAATGAAGATGGAAAAATGATATAATAAGAATATATTTAAAGAATGAATTAATTTGCTCTGTTTACTATAAATCTACATTTTAGTGATAGAGGCAGTAGATTCACTGTCAGCAGTTTCGGTGCACTAATGCAGTCTTCGAACGTTATTTTTCTTGCCTCGAAGTTTGTCACAGTGGCTGCAGCTGCGGTTATATGCAATGATTCGAAACGGAGCATTTGAACTGCAAATTTATTTTGAAAAACAAAAGTACCCTTTTAAAAAAAATAAATACGGAAAACTAAAAATATGTACTGTACTTACAAAATAAGTACTGTACTTGCAAAATAAGTACAGTTGGTACGCTTAAGTATGTAAATACGTATACTATTATTATTTTGAGAATCTCTCTTAAATAATGACAGAAACCAATAAACGAAAAATAGATTAATTTTGAAAAATATAATACAACGATAATAATATCATCATAAGTGTACTCTGTACACGTATTTTTTAACAGAATTTATTTATTGATGAATAAGATTATGGTATCAAGATTTTGTAATCAGGTCCAATCAATCATAAAAAATTAAATTAAAGTTACTCACCTAAATACGTTTGTAAAAGTTATAATTATATTATTTTATTTCTATATTATTTTGTTTCACGTTTAAAGAAGCCAAAAACTAAAAATAACGATGAAAAATTTAAATAAAATTGGCAATGCTCACATCTTACTCCGCAGAAGTTTATTCAATAGTATTAATAGATAATATTTTAATCCCAGGGTGCCAGCAAAATTATATGCATTGTTAATATATCGTGATGTTAATGTCAATGTAATATAATTTTTTTTTTTAAATCAATATTTTTAAAGAATTATTGACGAAGATACGCCATCTAAAAATATTTAATTCAAAATTAAGTGAACCTACACTAAAATGACAATGCTCTTGAAATAACTGCCGCTGAAGGCAATTACATTAGGTTTTAATTTTAGCAAATAATCATTGCTACCCATAAAAACGACAGACTGTCCAGATGCAATAATTATAAACAAATGCATCTCGAAGTACACAAACCATCGTAGTACAGAACACAGAGATATCAGGAATGTAACACATATGGGGCAACTAGTCATATTCATGATGGGGGTCAACAAGGAACGAAAGCAAGACTGGCACAGAAAACCCGCGAATCATTAGAAGGCAATGAAGTGGGGAGGTGCAGTTCCCCACGCAAAAGCTCTTGCAGCGCCCGCGTTTTCGGTCAAGGTACCCAAAATTTATCGAATATTTCTTGCAAAAATTCTCTCCTCTGCGACATTTAAATTAATTGAAATATATCGTCCGTACTCACTAATTTTAATGGCCACTTCCACGAAGAAAATGTTCGATGGTGAATTTTGCAAATAAAAACTTGCAAAATTCTTGCAGAGATTTTGCGAAATTGTGCAAATCTTGGCGTCTATATATTTTTTTTTCTTTATGGGCTTTTCTTATTTGATTTCTGTGATTTGATTCCCTACCAAGGCGAGTCGAGGAATTAAATAACGCACGAATAAATTAACACACTTCCAAATGTTTTTGTGTTATATTTTCACCACAAATAGTTTTTGTTGTGCTTCACTTATTATATATTTTTATGCAGTTTGGCTTGTGCAATTTTAATTTAAGTTTTCTTTTTTGCAACTTTAATTTCCGACCCAACAAACTTTCAGCGCACAAATTGTGTTTTTTTATGTCTGCCAATTAAATGTCTAACATATAGCTGTCTTGCTTTTTCATATGGTTTAACATAGTCGTTTTCTTTATGAATTGTCAAAATGTGCTAGAAAGACAGAGAAGAAAAAATGGAAAAATTTTACTCGCTGGTTTTATAGAAAGTCGTTGAAATATGTCGGTAAGGCAGTGCAACGCAGTGCAGCATCAGCCGATAAGGGATTTTCTTATAAAGGCGTTTTCATTTATACATGCACAGCGTGAATTGTCGATTTGGTTTATTCGATTTAAACCGCGTTTCCTCAGTAAATCTTCTTATGCAAGAAACAAGAAAAGTAGTAAGGCTACCAAATTTGGTTCTAAATTGCTTGTAGTTCTATATAATACGAGCACTACAAGATTTATACATTCAAAATTGCATGCAAACATTAGAAAAGTTGAATGTGTACACGCGGCTTTAAGGCTTAGGGATGTTGCATGTTGAAAAAACCATCGAAGATGGCATCAATGTTGACCATGATGCAAAAAGGTGATAGCGACTTTGACACTTCTCATCCAAAATGATAAATTTATGTTTCCTCGTTCCTGTCAAAATCAGCTGATTGCGAATTTCAATCATGCGTTCGACCTAACCTCAATGCCAATGCCAGTTCTTTTATGGTGGCTAACAGAAGTTGCAGAGAAAATTGCTATTAAGTGGGACTCAATGCAACACACAGAGCAATTGCATTTACAAAATTATTTATACATAATACACACAATTGTAATTTACTATTAAAGCAGCAACAATTTGTTTGCCTCGCAACAATCAAAAAAATAATATTCTGTGACACTTATCAACTGTTTCGCTCTTTCGCTCGCAATTTTTTGACAGGAAGAAAGAAATTTATGGTGTAGAGAAAAACTCGTTATCACCTTCTTTTTGCATCATGAATGTTGACTTCGAAAGTTCAACATCAATTCTCAATGTTTATCAAACAAAAAACATAGATTTTCCCCAAAATCGTTATTAATGTAGAAAACAATGTAGAATAACGGGATTTATTTAGTAAGTGGGGTATTCCATTTAAAACGGTATATTTTTGCAGAAAAAGGCAAAAGTTCTGTTTTGTAACAACGGGACAGTGAACCTATATAAGTTAAGCCACATGGTAAATAATCTTTTTCTGGCTCATCACTGAAATGATATATATATTTATATACATACTTTACTCTGTTATACTTGCTATTACTTCATCAATTTACTTTTGCTACCTTTTTTTTTGTGTCGTTATTTTCAATATGAAATATGCAAAACCATCGCATCGGATAACGAAAAGTTTTACTACTGCATAGTCGTATGTACACACGTTTCTGCTACTGAAAACGGCATGAAAACGGTACGTTTTACATAGAAAATGAAAATTCGTTATTACCCAGGAAAGCTGTTACATAAACATATCTTCAAAACGCAACACAAACGTACAGCTGCGGTCAAAATAATAGTTGTGTCTACAACGTTTCTACAAAAATTTAGAATAAAAATCGCACGGTATCGGAATTAATAATTTTTGTTAAAAAATTAGTATTCTCCACATCTTATAATTTATTTAACAAAAACTTTGAACTAAAATAAGCTTATTGCTCAAAATAACTTAAAATATTTGCCACTTGCGTCATATCACAGCGGTCCAAAAAATAGTAGTGATTATAAAAAGTTCAACAAAAATAGAAAAATAACAAAAAATTTAGTAATTAACTTTACAGTTTACATAAATTGTAATTATTTCAATTATTTCAAGTGCAATTAATACTTAGTTGTTTAACTTTTGTTAGTAATTATTGGTTTGCAACGATGAGGCATATTTCACAATATCTTATTTCACATGTACACGAATTTTCAATCGGACTCAAATCCGGCGACTAACTACGCCACTTCAAGAGCTCGATCCAATTGTCCCAGAACTACTTCTTGGCAAGTTTTCTCGTATGTTTCATGACGTTATCTTATTTATAAACCCGTATTAGCGGCAACTCCTCCTTGAACACACGGGAGCATAGTTTCCTGTAATATTTTGACGTTAAGATGTTGATCTACTAATGCTTATATACAATAAAAGGAAAGGACCAACACGATAAAAGGAAAAGCATGCCCAATCCATAATTTTGAAACCATCGTGCTTAATGGTTTTTGTGGCTAACTTCTGGTT
The DNA here is from genome assembly GCA_958299015.1 of Tetanocera ferruginea. Lineage (NCBI taxonomy): Eukaryota > Metazoa > Arthropoda > Insecta > Diptera > Sciomyzidae > Tetanocera > Tetanocera ferruginea. Next base: position 75,361,005 of record OY282642.1, read on the forward strand.
GTACTGACTATTTTTGGGACGTCGAACATATTGACGAGACCCTTTACCACCGTACATTACAATTTTGGACTCGTCCGACTATAAAATGTTCCTTCATTTTTCATTTGACTACAAATAATGATCTCTTGCAAACTGAATCCTTTTTTGAACACGCTTCTTGGATAAAAGTGGCACTTTACGAGGACCACGCGTACTCAAATATTGTTCCGTAAGAAGTCCACGTAAAGTACGAATACTTGCGCTACATAAAGCACTTCTTATATTTGTACTGCAGAGGCAAATGGGTTGGCCTTATAGTACCGTACCACTCGTTCAATCAATTTCACCGTCATAACAGTCTTGCGTCCTCGTGTTTCTAGTTTTTTATTATATTTTATGGCATTGAAAATCGTGGTTGGTGAACATTTAAGCAGATTTTCAACCTCTTTGTATGTTTTGCTCTCATACATTAATTTTTTTATCAATTCCCGCTTTTCAACGGAATAATGTTTTCCCCGTCCCATTTCTGGAGAAAAAAAGGCACAACTAAATTTTGTTTTTATATAAACTGATGGAAAAAAGCTCAATACTTACTTTTTTGTGTATTTCTAATATAATTTACCGAAATTTTTCAATGCTTTGTATTTATTAATAAAACGCTACTATTTTTTTGACCGCTCAAATTTGCATCAATTCTCAATAAAAGTGAATTTACAAAAACAACAAAGAGTTGTTGTTAACAAGATCAGGCCACCAGATTGTATACTCACTATATAACGGAATATAACAGCTGAGACGAGTAAAAAGGCTTGTTTGCAAAATAACGTGCTTGATCACTTTTCATATTTTGCACTACTATTATTTTGACCGCAACTGTACATTTATGACAACATTAGAACGCACACTTTTAATAGTGCTAGTTGGTATTAAAACGTACATTTTGGAAAAGCATAAAAACGTACTTTCTTTTCATAATTATTTTATAACTTATATTTTATAACATAATATTAAAACTGAAAATTATATCCAAATGAAAGAATTTTCTATGCCAACTGTATTTTTTTTTTATTTTGAATTGAAGGTACGATTACATGCCGTTTTCATACCATCCGCTTTTAGCTCAGTTTTGCCATATCACCACTCAGTTCTTTGGCAATAGGGATTTTTGGCAAGCGGATCAATACCTACAACATTGGCTTCTGCAAATGATGAAGAACATGTTTCTTTTAAGTTGTTCCACTTTGTTGCAGATCTATGGAGGAATGGCTGCAAGACATAAATGAAATCCGAGAAAAACACATAATTGAAGATCACATCATGATTTTAAAGGTTGGCGAAGCGCCAACTGGGAAAGCTCGCCAATTATTCGATGGATGGATACCCTTTACCAAACATGCTTGACCAGTTAGATACGTTGGGTACAGCTGTATATTTTAGAACTCTAGATATGATAGCTGGATTTCATCAGATTGAAATTGAAGAGGAATCTAAACTATACATAGCATTTATAACTCCTGATGGGCATTACAAATTCAATCGTTTACCATTTGGATTCGCAAATGCTCCGTCCTGTTATGAGAGAGAGCAATAAACAAAGCTTTAGGTTATTTAAAAGACACGTAACTCAAGTTTATTTAGACAATGTTATGATCACATCACAAACTTTAGAAGAAGGATTTCAAAATTTGGAACTGGTTTTAAAAGCACTGTCTAAGGGAGGATTTTCTATGAGTCTTGAGAAATGTACGTTTTTTTTTAAGGAAACAGAGTATCTGGAAGCAGTGGAACGATTAAACCAAGAACACGAAGAGAAATTTGAGCTCAAAACAATCCCTAACCAATTAATTTTTGAGAAAGATTATGAGCTAAGCCATAATGTTCTTGATACCAAGCTCTAATGTGATTGTTTATCAAAAAATTAACACTCCCATTTGTCCATAATGTACGTGATGTTTGGCTCATTTATCAAAAAATTAATATGCTCACTTGTGCCCAATAAATGTAATTTTGGTATTGTTTACAAAAACAAAAAACATGCTCATTTGTGTTCAATACCTGCCAGTTATGGATTGATAGTAAACAAAAATGAATAGGGGAAGAGTGGCATGAAAGAGCCAATTTTAAAAAAGTTATAAAATATATAATAATAATTAATAAAATTATAATTCTTGTATCAAAAGTATTTTCTCATTCATTTATGAACGTAATACCATGAAATATTTTCCAAAATCAACAATATTCTTGGACCTGTAGCCATTTATAAAAAACATGAAATTCGGCTCTTTCATAACATATGGGCATTGAAAGAGCCAACCAAAGTTTTGAAAGAGCCATCTTCTTATTACAAGACTTAACACGAAAAATAACGAATATTTTATTAAAAATATTAATTGTTATTATAAAAAGTATTGTTTTTACAAAAACAAATTAAATAAATAAAAAAATTCAAAACTAAAAACAAAAAATAGTTAAAAAATTTAAAAATATTTTTAGCAAAAAAATTAAATCGCTTTGAAGAAAATCTATAATAATAAGACCTATTCCAAAAACAAAAAAGAGGTTTAAAACACTTAAAAACATTTTTGACATAAATAATTTAAACTTCCTTTACGCTTCTTCATACCACCGCAACCCAGCTCTTTCAAAACATATTGTCCAAAGAAACATAACCTCAAAAATTAGTATGAAATCAAGATTTTTCCGGCAAAATAAATATGTTATTGGTAGGCCTAATATATCCATAAAATTAAAGTATAATAATATTACTGTTAGTTTTAAAGGTGAAGACGTCACAAAACAAATAAAATGTTCTGAAAAACTTACTTAATGATGAAGAAATCCAAAATACGATACACCATCGTCGTTTAATATCAGTGAACTGTCAAATGTTCGAGGGTGCCATATGGCGAGTATTGCTTCTTAAAAATTATAATTTAAGAAGCATTCGTATGAAAACTACCACGTAAATCAAGATGGCTCTTTCAAAACTTGGCTCCTTCATGCCACTCTCCCCCTACGCCCAATCTAAGGAATTTTAGAATTGTTAATCAAAATATGTCGAATGTGTATCAATATTTTAAAATAAATAAAAAAAAAATGCAAACAATTTTAAAACGCTGAATTATGCTTTTGTAAAAAAGGAACAAGTGCATGAAGCAACAAAGAAAAAAAAAACAAAAATAAAAATTATAGTCCGTTTCAAAAGAGAAGAAAATTTTTAGTTTCATTTTTCGATGCGCAGTGAGAAATTATTTCTAGCTAGAAATTTTTTTGAGCGCAATTTATTGCTCTTTTTGTACTGTTTGCTGAACTTTATGTTTTTTGTGTGTATTTTTAACTGTTTTTTGACACAGCACTGTAAAAACTACCGATAAATTTTATTGTGTTATTATAAAATCTGTTTTGGGTCGCAGGATATCACACCCGAAGCTTTAAATCCTTTTTCGAACTATATTTTTAAAAATAAAGTATTTTCTTAACCCCCTAGCCACACGTGCCAGTAACAGTTCGAAAAACTCAATACATTCTCACTTTTTCACTAATACACTCACACTTTGACATCGACAGCCAGCACTGGCAGTCCACTGGCAACAACTTTTACAGAGACAGTGAATTTTGACAACCGCAGACAGTGGAATCAAAATAGGAAAAAACAGTGTTGCGTTTTCTCCCTATACTATTCCAACTTGAAGTATGTATTTTTTTTCATGCCTTGTAGTGAAATAAACATGTAATTTTTTAATTACCATTGTTTAACACATAAAATATGATATGAAAAAGTTATTTTTTTGAAAATATTTTAATAAATATATTGTTAATATTTGAAATCAACATAGCTTTTTCCCCATTTAAGTTTTGTGCTATTTTGGAATTAAAGGCATCACTGAATAAAAGTAAACAAAAGAGGAAAATGATCGCATTGTTGCTGGAACCTTTGACTTTTGCAAATGAACTTTCACTACCACGTGTGGCCGTAGCGTAATTTGTTGCTTATTTCGAAACATTTTCGAAATTAATACATATTTTCCACTGGCAAGACATTACTTTCACGTGTGGCTGCAGGGTAAGAAAAAAATTGTGAAGTGAAATTCTCGCTGAAAAATTATTTTCTGACACAAATTTTGTTTTCAATTTTGATTGGTTGATTTTGAAAAATAATATTCAGTACTTCAGCAGCGCAGTTGTGATGAACAACCATGATATAATAATTGTACCAGGTAGTATTGACAAGTTTTGATTCTCTCAGCTACAAGTAAACAAACTCTTGTCAAAAACAGCTGTTCGTTGTTGTATGCGTTGGCCACATTCAGCTGTGTCAACTGTTGTGACAGCAACACATCGGGGAGCGCTGTTATCGGTATTGAAGTTTCAGAAAAGTTGCCAAGTTGATGAAATGTCAAGCTTTGTATCAAATACCAATGGAAACTTTACCGACAAATAAAAAATGTTCTACTTTTAAATGCATTTTAATGCGTAACTTCATATTTATGTGCATCAAGTCTTGACTTGCGAGCGTTCAAACTACGGAATTTGTTTGGCACACGCAGGGTTAGATTTGAGAAGAGAAGAAATGTACTCTTAAAAAAGTATTTATTGCTTCACAATAAAATTATTTTTGTGTGGGGAAAATAAAGCAAAAATGCTCTCCAAGTCTTTCACACCTGCTTACTTTTTTCGAAACAAATTTTTTACTGAATCCAAACAAAGTTATCACGTATACTGTTTGCAATTTACATAGAATACTATCAAATAGAAAACAAAAAGTACCAGGCATTTCTCATATCGTACTTAAATCATTAAAATGTACTCCACATAGTACTACACTTATGTTTCAATACAACCCTGGTTTCGCAATGACTATAGAAATGTTTTTTTTTCTGCTTTGTTGGACAGAGAAAATCAAAAATTTTTGTCAACAAGCCAACTAGTGTGCCAAACTGGCGAACTAGCTTCTTAACTATCGAACTTGTGTGGAAATGGCCGCCGTGTGGCACACAAAAACGCAGATTTGAAGCCTGCATAACAGTTGCCAAATGCTGAGTACGCTGAATGTGACCAGTGAAAATTTATTGTATGCAATAACGGATTGTGAGCGTTCTCCTTTTTGTTATATTTTTTGACAGAAGTCCGTTTCCAACAGAAACGTCAATACTAGCTTGGAGTTATTATATCATGTGAACAACTAAATTCAGGAATGCAATAATTTTTTTTTTTCTTATATTTTGCTGCTCAGAGAATATTAAATTTTATTTTTAATATCGACCAATCAGATTGAAGAACACTCTCAAAATTATTTTTTATTCTCAAACATGCGCGAAAATGTTTTTCTCTTTTGAAACACTCTATATATTTTCATTATCCCAAATATTTTATTCATCCAATTCGGACAGAAAATATAATATATTCTCTGCGCTTTTATACACTTTTATACAAACAGGAACAACAACAAATTGAGAATTACATCGTTTGATTGCTCATATATTTGATGCGCATAAACAACAACATTAAAATTAATTTTTTCAAACAAGCCCAGGATCAGCAGCGTAGCAAGGGGGTGGATGGGGGGCGGTCCTCCCCGGGTACACACTAAAATGGGGTGCAAAATTTGACAAAAGAACTTCACCACACAATTTTTGATTTTTTTTAATAAAAAGAACACTTCAATGACTGCGGTTTTATATTTTGAATATAAAGAGGGTGCAATATGAAATTTTTTTCATAAAAAACGCTCATACTAAAACCTAAGTCAATTCGGAATTTAATTTGTCATTGGTAAGGGTACAATTGCCAAACAAATGCAATTCAAATTTTCATAACAGTAAGAAAAATGTTAAAACATTATTTTTATATTCCATTAAAATTTTATAAAAATCGGTTTTTTGCTTCTTATATTCAGGTTAAGAAGTGTTCAAACTTACTACTATAGTATACATTTCTATTACCATTATTTTTCGCAAATCTGCATGATTTTCAGAGTATGATGAATGGAGGCGTCACTTATTTTGTAAGCAATACATTTCTCCAGAACTTTTCAGAAAAACGTGCTTGTGATTATTAAGTTCTGAGACTATACATCATTAAACAAACCTTATTTACAGCTCTTAATCTGCTAGAACATAATTTTTAATAGTAATATGGTTTTGGATATCCTGTTACATGAAACAATTTAAAAATCAATACTCAATTAATTACATGCTAAAAAATTTCTAAAAAAATTAAATTATGATTTAAATGCATTACAGTTTTTATTTAAATTAAATAAATGGCGTCTTATATCAATTTGAAGGCGTTCTGACGTTTTTTTTTAATTTTATTTTGAAGATGTCTATTAAATCTATCAGATGATTTTCTGACTCTTTAACTTTACTAAAATAATCATTATTATGATTAAATCAACCAACAAAAACTGTCTAAAATACAGGTTCCTTAAAAAATATTCTTATTATTTGAATTAAATTTTATTCTCAGTAACCGAATGTGAAGCATCAACAGATTTCTTATAATTGTCAGCTCTTTTTGGGCCATTCACGACTCTTGACCTTGTCCAGCCGGGGCTAGTTTGCTTTGGGAATTATGTAGATAATGAGTATGAAACAAATTTCTGATAATAATTTGGTATCACTGTAATATAGTAACACTGTCATGTAAATAGTCGAGGATAGGGCAGTCAAATCTTACAGACCTCAGTTTTGTCTATCAAAGTCGAAGTTGAGATGAATATAGAATACTATAAAAAAGTTAATAATATTTAGGAAAAAAGTTTATAAATGAATTTTAATATTTTATTGTAATTTTCACTTAACTTTTATATAGAAGACATGGATTGATTGAGGATTGATTTCGAAAAAATATTTAACTATAGTTATTCAGGTTTAATGAGGGAAAATTTGCCAACGGTTTGCTTCCAGGTCCTGTTTTTTCTTCAATTATGCACAATTTTTCGTAAAATTTTCACAATTTTCTATAAAAAACTAGCTTAAGCTTTTATAACTTCATAAAGTCAGTTCTCCAATTATTTAAAACTGATATTGTGTGGTTTACTGATAGAAAATTGTTCTCGCACAATTTATAAGCTCTTATAAGCCAAATCTTTTCTAAAATATGTAATTTTTGTAGAGGTTAATTCAAAAATATAAAGTCGGATTCATCGACAATTATTGTAAAATTAAAACGGAAATAGTGAAAAATGTTATTCAAAACAGATCTTTGGGGATTTATTCACTGTTGAAATTCAAAATTTTACGTCAACAAAACATTTTTATAAAATTCCTTGATTGAAAATTTAAGATAAGCCTGGTTTTCACTATGTCAATTTCAATGGTCAGTTGTTGTCAGTCACATGAAAAATGCCAACACGTTGTCATTTTTTTTCTGTTTGACAATGTCGAAAAATAGGAAAAACTGATCTATTCACATGTTAAAAGCAAAAATTGCAAAAAAAATGTTATTTATGTGATTTTTTAAACTTTTAAATTTCATGTCAAACAAAAAATGACTAAGTGAAAACCAAGCATTATACTTCAAATTTGAAATTAAATGATTGAATTTTTTAAGTTTTGTGTTAGTTACCAAAGTACATATCTTTCAAATGATATCAAATATATTAACATCGATGAGATTATTTTTAAATTTTGTCTATTATAACCGAATTTTATAAACTATACAAATAATTAAAATATTTATAAATTTATTTGCACTTTAACAAACTAATCATAACAGTAAACTATTATTTTAAAACATTATATTAATTTCGTGGTATTTTTTAAACATTCCTTTTTTGAGGTTAACTATAACCTTCTTAAGGGGTATACAATTTACAGTAATTTAAGGGGTATACGTATTAAGCACAAATTGACGTGTTTATCAAAAAGAATTTCAAGCCCAATTTATGTCATAAACTGCGAACGTGAATGGCATGTTTTGAGATGGTTTTGAACTCTGCTGATTTCAGCTATGAACACTTTGAGCTTGATTTTAGCCCATTTTTTCCGTGTATGCACAAAGTTAAAGCACGCAGATACTAAAAAACCAATAAATTTAAAAGGAGTCCGGCAGTTCATGGGTCTTGCTGGATATTTTCGACAATATATTGAGGGATTTGCGTAGTGTCCGACCGAATGTGAATTTTTGCCGAAGCCGAAGCCGAAGCCGATTCTTCGGCAGAATGTAAATAATCGGCCGAAGTCCGAAGCCGAAGCCGAATAACAAGCAAATGTTTTAAAGTCAAAAAAATTATAAAAACTTATTCTTTGCTTTTTTAATATATATTCATTTACAATTTCAGTACAAAAAACCTAATGAAATCAATAAATTCTAATTAAATGTAAGAGTTTTTCTACAAAATTCGGATGTTTCTGTAATTGATTTATTGACGTCAGGATAACGTAATAAAAAATGTTATCAATTTTCGACCCAGTCGAGAAAAGCTACTAACTGGGTCATTCCGCCGAGATTGATCACAAAATAGCAAATTCGGTCGGTCAACCATTTTAAATAATTTTTTTTTACCATCAATTTCGTAATGTTTCGGCACCTTAGAACTGCTTCAAAAAAAATTTTTTGTTGTATTTACAAAATGGCGACCATGTTTTTCATGCAACCACGAGCGATTTCCGTATTTTATAGAGTTTGCGGTAATGATCATATCTCAGCTCCTGTTAAACATACAGTAATAAATGAATAAACATAATATTGATTATACATTAGGCTATAATATATCAGAAAAATTAATTGGGATGTTACATAATTTAAAAAAAAAGTTAAAGTTTCCGAAAATAATCGTAATTTTTGGTAATTTTGAAAAAAAATTTTAATATAAAGAAGTTAGTGGCAGACCTATTTTTTTGGTATTAGGTACGTCTTAGTAAGAACTTAAAATATACATTTTTAAAAGTACTAGATCATAAACTTTTCGGGTTACATCGCTTTGAAAAATAAGAAATCTCAAATTTGCCCCAACTTTGGGGTCAAATATCTCCAATGGGCTCGGGTGAAAATATTTGAAATTAATGTAAGATAGACTACTTAATAAGAGGAATCTGATGATTTAAAAATTAAAGTGATTTTTATGGTTCATTTAAAAAATATAGCATTTTAAAATTCGTGCATTTCATTACATGAGGTATGAGTATTAAGGTGGGTCACCCCATATGGGGAAAAAAGTTTGCATTTACCGCCCCTAATATGAAAGCTTATGTTGAGAGGATTTCAGAACAATAAAAATTTTTTTTGTGAACCCGAAATCTGCCCCAAATGGTCTTTTTTGTATAACTTCACCAGTTTTAACCCGATCGTGAAAAGAAGTATATCTTTGGATAGGTCTCAATTAGTACACAAGCACCCCCAAAACTTTTTTTTTGTTTTAATATAACAAAAGTTCATAAAAAATCATTAAACTTTTGTGCAGAAACTATTAAATTTCATTCGTAGGAAAAAAGTTACAGCGAACCAAATTTTAGTGAAGTTCGTTTTCGCTTTTGGACTTTAGCCTTGGGTTCATCTTCGTTTGGGTTCGTTTTTCATACCAAATTTCTTTACATTCGGGCCAGTCGTTCAGGCGTTATTAAGCCATTTATATTTTATTACTTTAAGCGCCCTCTATTGAAAGTTTTTAAACTTCTAAAAGTCGATCTTGTATAACTAGGTCAGAAGAATCTTCGTACAATTTTATCAAAATCCGTTTAGCCAAATTATTACATAAAAAAATCGAACAAGCAAAGCATCAACTAAAGAAAAAGGCACACAACCTCATACACAAGCGAACAAAATATTTTCAATACTAAAAAGAAACTATCTGCTGTTCATAAAAAATGCGCTTCGTGAAAATTAACACAAACTTAACAAAGCTACCGTCTAATCGCGATGTTATTGAGTATCTTCTGTTTCTTCTGCATGAAGGTACCGAAAGTGTCGCCAAGCATAGAAAACTTTCATATTATAAACTTTCGATAAAGGGCGCTTAAAGTAATAAAATATATATGGCTCATTAACGCCTGACCGACTGGACCGAATGTAAAGAAATTTGGTATGAAAAACGAACCAATTCATAACAAATGATTTATCATTTGAATAAAATTTTCAACGAGTGAACACCAACTCATGAAAGAACAGAAAAGGAGAGAAAAACAAAACAAACAATGGAAAATGTTCCAAATGTGGAATTATGAACGGAGTTCACTACACGGTTAAAAATTTTGGACTAGTTTTTAATCCAAACTTTGGTTTAATCCTAAAAGTACTATTTTTTATTCCATATTTTAGTTTCATTTTTTTAATCCGAAAAAGTTGAAGTTTAAAACTATTTTTGGACTACAAATTTGCATTAAGGTAGTTTTTTCAGGAAAAAGTATTTATGTTATTTAATAGCTGAATTACAATGCAGCAGTGGAAGTGGCAGCAGTTGTGTCAGTGGCAGCGGCAGTGATCAGCTGTTTAGTATTTTACTGCCTGCAAATTACAATCTAGCGTCAGCATCAAAAGCAGTGAATGTGGAATTTTTCTTAGTAGTTTATTTATTTGCGTGTTGGCAGTGAGTTTTAAAATAGGGCTAACCTCGGCAGTACTGCTTACTGCCACTGCTGCTATGTTAGTTTCACCATTGAACAAAAGTATTCCTAAAATAACAGCTGATCAATGCAACTGCCACTGTCGCATTGTATTCAGGTATAAGATTGAAAACTACTACTGCTACGAAGTTTAAGCTAAATATAATTCTAAATGTTGTTTAAGCATCTAAAATTTATTTTTACTTAAATGAAACAAATTGTTTATTAAAATCTGAACCAAAATATTATTATATACATTATAACAGTAAACAGTGCAATCACTTTTGTGGATTAAATAGTAATCCTTTTCGGATTACATTATTTTAAACTTTTTTGGACTATAATCTAATCCTTTTTGGATTATAATATTTTAAACTTTCTGTGGATTAACAATTATTCCTTTTTGGATTAAGAAATTTTAAACTTTTTGCGGATTAAAAATAAATCCTTTTTGGATTAAAACTTTTCATTGGATTAAAAAATAATCTTTTTTTGGTCGTGTCCTATATATAATCTAAAAAAGTTTAAAATTTAGTCCAAGATTTTTAACCGTGTAAATAATTCAAAAAAAATGCTAAAAGCTTATAAAAAAAACTGTTTAGCAAAGCAAAAACATACAACACCAATTAATAAACTTTTACAGAAAGACATAACATTAAATTGGACGAGCGAGTATGAAGCTGTGAGACAAAAAATCATCAGTGTATTGATAAATCAGCCAGTTCTTCGAATATTTAACCCCAAATTGTAGACTGAGCTACATACTGACGCGTGTTCTGTTGGGATTGGAGCAGTTTTAATACAAAACGAAGATGGTGTGACTAAACCTATTGCATACTTCAGTCGGAATACACCAGAATGTGAAAGTTAATACCATTCTTATGACTTATAAACTTTAGCTATAGTAGAAGCAACACATAATGTTCGTGTATATTTGTATGGAATTCATTTTAAAGTTTAAACTGATTGTAATTCAATAAAAGGCAACTGCTTTAAAGAAAGAGTTACATGCAAGGGTTGTAAAGTGGTGAATAAAGCTTCAAGATTTTGATTTTAAAATTAAATACCGACCTGGTGGAAAGATGGCACATGTTGATTATTTAAGCAGAAATAATACCGTTTGATACTAGAAATTCAAGTTGAAGATGAGTTCTGTCAGTCATTATATACTTTACCACAAAATAATTTTCTAATTGAAAACGACGTCATATACTATGTTGAAAAAACAAAAAATACAAAATAAATTTAGATATTGAAGGTATACAATTGCATCATATTGCTACAGGCATGCCTAGAGGTAACGGCCTAGTGGAGAGAGTAATTCGGACTCTTTTAAATCTTATGAGAAGTGTTTTGACAAATGAAAAAGAAAGTAAATTGACTTCTGCTTGAAGCTGTCTTAAATGAAACTGTGAGTTCGGCAACAGAATTTACACCAAACGCACTTATGCTTGGCTACATAAGTTGCCTTCCTGCAGAGGACAATTTGTTGAAAGGACTGGCTGCTATAGAATTAGAAAAATGTAAAATTATGATATCAAGTGCTCATGGAAAACTAAAAAAAAATAGAGAAAAACAACGAGAGCTTTTTGATAGAAAAAGATTGGAAGCTATAAACTTTAAAGTTGGTAATATTGTCGTTGTTCAAGTTAGGCAAAAAGCTGGATCAGGAAAACTCTGAGCCAAATTTTTATTACCGTATACAATTTTGAAACTTTTATCTAATGAACGGTACCTGCTTCAGAAGACAACTAAAAGAACAAAATTGACAAAAATCTCAGCACATGAACAATTGAGATTATGGCCCGGAAAATGGTTATTGAAATTGTTTTGGACCTTAAATGGTCGGGACCATAAAAGATGGAGACCTTAAATAGTTGGGACCTTAAATGGTTGGGGATCATATTGGTCGGTACCTTAAATGATCGGTACCTTAAACGGTCGGGTCCTAAAATTGACGGGACCTTAAATGGTCGAGACCTTATATGGTCGGGACCTTCAATGGTCATGATATACCTTAGAGAGAACAATGTTTATAACAATGTGCGTTTGTATTTAGCTTACATGCATAAGGCGCCGGTCTCTACTTGTATTGAAGGCAAAACCAAGACAAACCTCAAAGTTTTGATACAGCAAGAAGGTTTACCTACCGAGGTGAATGAATTGCTCAATCTATTCACCAGTTTCCACGAGCAACTTGGCTTGACGATCCATCAAGTTAAAGAGGATCTTGACACATATGGTGCTCACGTAAGGTCAAAACATGTCTCTTACCTTCAAAAGTCCCGTAAAGAGCAACAGCAATATTATTCCTAACCAGCTAACTCATAATCCAAACCCTATTCCAAGCCCATTATTTGTATTTCTTTTCTACCAAAACGTAAGAGGACTACGCACCAAAATCTCTTCAGTGTTCCTTAACTCTCTTAAGCTTCCCTACGATATTTTTGCCCTTACAGAGACTAATCTTACCCAGGACTTCAAGGATACTGAGGTATTTGCTTCTGATTTCGTGGTGTTCAGAGACGATGGAATCGATAAAATCGATCTTACCTCAGGTCGTGGTGTCCTTCTTGCTATTCACAATCGTTTTGATCCAACATTTGTAAAAAATTCCCATACAGCTAACTTTGAATTTATTTGTGCCAAACTTTGTATTGCAAAACGAAACATATTCATTATCTGCTGTTATATTCGCCCTTCTCAACCAGTGAATGGTTATCAACTTGCAGTAGACGCAATCGATTCACTATTTGATCTTATTGATCCATCTGACACCGTTATATTTCTGGGGGACTTTAATCTTCCTAGCCTACAATGGATTCTGTCAGATGACGAGTGCTACTATTTTCCTACAAATGCCACATCTGAAAAATAAATTCTCTTCACTAGCTGTCTTTCAGACTCCGGCCTTTACCAGTTGAGTGGAGTAACTAACAATATTGGTAGGCAGCTAGATCTTGTATTCTCTTCAGATTCAGATAATTGTGTTGTCTCCGCGAGTAACCATCTACTTTCAACACTCGATCAGTACCATCCACCTCTATCTCTTACCCTATCTTACAATAATAACATAATAAACACACACTTTGAGCACGCGTACAGCTTCGACTTTCGTAATACTGATTTTGAAAAACTTGAAATTTTATTGAGGAGAATCGATTTTCAACATATTTTCGATAATGCTCATGGCAGTGTTGATAATACTGTTGCTCTCTTCTATGACAAAATTTTTGACTGCTTCACACAATCAGTTCCCTTTACTAAGCAAAAGAACTTTTCGTCATCTCCTCCCTGGTACAATAAAGAACTACGTTCACTTCGTAATAAGAGGAACAAACTTTGGCGTACTTATTTACTTTCTCGTTCTTCTCTTGACCTCACCAATTATCTTCACGTCTATAATCTGTTTTCTACACTTTGTGAAAACCTATATGAGTCTTACCTTGCTCATATTGAAACTAAATTGTTGTTGGATCCTTAAAGCTTCTACAAGTTCATTAATATCAAAAGAAAATCTGACAACTACCCATCAACCCTTACTTTTTCAGATATCTCCTCAGACAACCCGGAAATAATTGCAAACCTATTCGCTAATTTCTTCAGTCAGTCATTCACAAGTCATAACGATGAACTAGACTATGAATACTTTTCTTCATTAAGGAACTGTGCTCAAACGTCACTGATTTCTGTTGATATAACATTAGCTGATGTCTTAGCAAAGTTACATAATCTTAAAGATGATTATTCTCCTGGACCCGATGGGTTGCCTGCTATTGTCATCAAAAAATTCGCGAACTTTTTGGCTCATCCCCTTTTGACTCTCTTTCAACTTTCTATTTCTAACTCAGTTTTTCCAAAGTTATGGAAGAACTCGTACATAATACCTTTACATAAAAAAGGACCTAGAAATGATATTTCTAATTACAGACCTATCGCAAAACTGTCATGTGCTTCTAAAATTTTTGAAAATATTATCTACGACATTCTCTTCCTCAAAGGTAGATCGACTACCACCAACCTCACAGAATTTGTTTCAAACACTTTATGCTCGTTGGAAAATGGTTACGAAGTTGATGCAGTTTCCACCGACTTTAGTAAAGCGTTTGACAAAATCTCACACACTATCATCCTTCTTAAGCTCAAAGCATTTGGTTTTCCACATCTGTTTATAACATGGATTAAATCTTATCTCAAAGAACGCAGTTATAATGTCATCTTCCAATCCAATGTCATTTTCCAATTCAAAATCTTTTACAGCTACGTCTGGTGTCCCACAAGGCAGTCACCTTGGTCCTTTGCTAGTCGTCTTAACTATTGCTGATGTTGATGGTATCATCAATGATTCTAATCTTTCTGTGTATGCTGATGATATGAAAATCTATCGGCGCATACAAACCAACGCCGATTCTCGCAATCTTCAAAACGATCTGGTCAGCTTTTCCACTTGGTGTCAAAAAAATCTTCTATAGCTCAACGTCAGCAAATGTCAAGCTATAACATATTCTCCTAAGCGACTCCAACTTCCTCCGCGAACGTATTACATTCTCGGCAAGCCAGTTCCTTCTGTAAACTCTATACGCGACTTAGGTATTATTTGTGACAAGGAACTTAACTTTAGGCCTCATATTGATAATATCATTAGAGCCAACTCTGCACTTGGTTTCGTGAAACACTGGTCTAGAGAGTTCTCCAATCCTTACGTCACTAAATCTCTCTATCTTTCCTTTGTTAGACCCATCCTCGAGTATGCCAGCCAGGTTTGGTCTCCCATCTACAACACCCATTCAATGCGAATCGAAGCCGTTCAACGACGATTCATTCGTTTCACTCTCCGTGGTCTTCCTGGTTCTGACAGTTTTAACCTACCACCTTATGCCAACCGTGTTAAGTTGATTAACATGCAAACACTTGCAAAACGAAGGGAAGTTGCCGATGTTCTCTTCATTCATCAACTTATATGCGGAACCATTAACTGTCCAGAATTACTCCAATTAATATCTTTTAATACCAACCCACGCAACCTTAGGTCTATATCTCTCTTCCACCTTAACTTTCACCGCACCGACTATGGATGCAGTGAACCCATAACCAGAATGCTTCGGGTAACCAATAGTTTGATCAACGAATTCGATTTTCATCTGAGCAGACCACTACTCCGAAATATCATCCTTAACTCTCCAACACCACTTCACCCGCCACTCTTATGTATTCTTCCAGTACAAGATATGATACAATTGTAAATTCATCTGAGCAGACCACTACTCCGAAATATCCTCCTTAACTCTCCAACACCACTTCACCCGCCTCTCTAATGTATTCTTCCAGTACAACATATGATACAATTGTAAATTAAGATACTCCCTGTTAATTATAAATTTTAGTTTTTAAGTTTTTGTTTTAAGTATTTAAACTGCTTGTATTAAGCTTATCCAAATAAATAAATAAATAAATAAAATAGTTGGAACCTTTAATGGTCATGATATAAAATAGTTGGGACCTTAACCCATTTTATACCCCTACCTGATGCCGCGAACCGTTTTTGATGTCCTTTGCAGGGATAACTTATATTGACGCCCTTACCGCAAAAACAAAATTTTAACTCCCTACCCCCACCCATTCAAAAGTTACCAACTGTACGTTTTTTCCTACAGTGGTAGTTGTTCTACATTCTATGTTTTTCAGGAAAATTTTCTATTTGAAGGGAGAAATTGAAGATAAAAACAATTTTGTCAACTATTATCGGCTGTTATATTTATTGGATGTTTATAAGACGATTTTATAAAAGGTTTACAAACAAAGAAAAATTTTAAAATTTATTTGTGGGATATGTATTTAATAAAACACTTAGCGTGAATGTGAACCGTTGCACTTACAGCACATGTAAATGGTAGTTTTGTGGCATACCTTACAACGCAAGTGTTTGCCGAGAGGATCTCGTTGAACCAAGTACCTGCCAGTAGTCTTGGGGACTACATCTTGGGGATTTTTCGTACACCATTTTTGACCACACCTGTCGGCATGAGGTAGCACCGCTACAAATCAGGTTACATATACTTCGTGAATTTCAGTCTATCCTCTACAAGGATTTTTGGGACGCGCCCTAAAAATTGAGGGGGGGGGGGGAGTGTCCTTGCAAAATTTTTTTTGCAGTCAAAATAACAACCTTCCTATTGGTGATTATTAACATCTTATTGTATATTATTAAATATTTTAAATTAATCGTCAAAGTTGGTGTACGAAAAATCGTACGAGGGTATAAAATGGGTTAATAATGGTTGTTGAAATGTGATTTTTTTCTTTAATTTCAGATTAGTGTATAATAGCGGCTCAAAGTATATGGAAAAAAATGAAGTCAAAAAGCAAACTTAGTTTCTGAATCTTTGGGATGAAAAACTAAGATATCCTGAATTTGAGGGAAATCGGTTGCGTCTCTAGCCGGAAATGACGATGAATTTTCCTTTGAAATGGTTTTTTTTATATTTTTTATCCTAATTTTTTAAAAACGAACAAACTAACCCAAACTGTTTGCGGGAATTGAGTATCTAGTGGAGCCAAGTGATTCAGTAAAGAAACAAGTAAAGGAAGTCTAAAGTCGGTCTAGGCCGACTATGAAATACTCTACACCTAAAAAATAATATTATTGACAATGGGCGTGTCCGTGGGTGGATGAAGCCTTTATTTAATATGCATTTAAATATTGAAGAAAAATTTACACAAACCTACCAAGTTTTATTCCTGAAGCCCACAATTAATACCTTTATTATGCTTTCGCTATGGGGGTTGGGCGTGTTTATGAACGGATTACTCCCAAGTTTTGGTATAAAATACATACATACCAAACTTGATCTTTCTATGACAAACATAATCTTATTTATTCAGTTTTAAACTTTTTGGGTTGTGTGGAAGGTAGGCGTACCCGAGGGCGGATGACGTTCATTTTCCAAAACCATCTTTGTTTTGTCATAAAAAACATACGTGCCAAATTTTGTCTCTGTTGGTTAAGCATAGGCTTATTTATTGCGTTTTCAATTTTTGGGTTGTATGGGAGGTGGGCGTGTCCGTGAGCGGATGACACCCATTTTTCGAAGACATATTTTTGTTGATACAAAACACATACACACCAAATTTTATTGTTGTAGGTTAATTATGAGCTTATTTATGCAGTATTAAATTTTTGCGTTGTATCGGAGGTAGGCGTGTCCGTGGGCGGTTGATGTTCATTTTTTCAAACCATCTTCGTTTTGTCATAAAAAACAAACAATTTAATCTCTGTAGATTAAATAGAGGCCTATTTATTGCGTTTTCATTTGACGAAAATTGACGAATGAGGGCTCATTGAAAAGGCCTTTTGAAGATCTATCGATTCAATATGTAAATTTTTCTTAATAGTTTGTATTAGTTCATTCATGGCAAGGACATATTATGGCCATGGCAATTATTTGTGTTTGTATTAGAAAAAAAGTTATTTCCATTTGTAGAAACTGTGGTTCTTACATTTTGGCTAATTTTTGAAACATGACAAAAGTTAAAATTTTCCAACTCATTTTTAAAAGCTAAACGAGTGAACCTCCAAGTGGTGTCTCCTGGAAATGACCAACTATCACCCGTTTAGTTGTCGGCTAACTTGAACGGCGATGTCTCCTTTAGAAAAATGGAATGTGCGTAGGGTTTTGTCCCAACCACATTATAACTTCCCAATGAAAACTAAACCAGCCTCGGATATGAAACCCCACTACGTTGACGACCACCGCAAACGGAAAACAGATAATTATTTACGGATTTGCACCTGGAATGTCCGGACCCTTTATAGGGAAGGTGTCACTGTAAAACCGACGGAAGCACTCGAACAAATAAAGGCTGTCATCACCACCATCCAGGTGATGCGATGGAAAGGACAAGGCTGCTCTAAGAGAGCAGACTGCGATATCTACTACAGCTGCCATGCGGAGAAGCGTGAATTTGGATGCGGATTCATCGCCAGCCGGAAACTCCATCTTGTTTCCCGGTTCACACCTGTGAACGAAAGGCTGGCGACAATCCGCATCAAGGCTAAATTCTTCCACATAAGCCTGATTTGCGCAAATGCCCCGACGGAGGAAAAGGACGATGCTGTCAAGGACACCTTCTACACGAGCCTAGAGGACTTGTATGATCGCTGCCCAGCCCATGACATGAAAATAGTTCTCGGAGGTCGGAAAAGAAGGCTTCTTTGGCTCCACTGTCGGTCAATTCAATGTCCACGAGACCACTTCGAACAACGGTCTTAGACTGATCGACTTCGCCGCGTCGCGAAACATGGTTGTAAGTAGCACCAGATTCGAACACCTCGATATCCATAAGGCAACCTGGCTGTCCCCGGATCAAAAAACGCGAAAGCAAATTAATCATGCTGTGATCGACGGAAGGCACGCTTCAAGTGTACTGGATGTACGCACATTTTGGGGGTCAATATTGACTTCGACCATCATCTTGTTGCAGCCAAGATCCGCATGCGATTGTGCAATGCGAAGAATGTACGAAGAATATATGTATTCTATACAAAAACTACGATACATTAAAAAATTGGGCGTAATTCGTCAATAAACACGCCTACCTCCCATACAACCCACAATAGAGAAAATACTATTAAGGCATTAACATGTGAGCTACAGGAATAAAACTTGAAATTTTTAAAAATGTTTGTAAGCTTTTCATCTAAAGTGAAATGCATATATTATATTGGCTTCATCCGCTCAAGGACACGCCCATTGGCAATACTACTATTGTATTTTGAAAAAGTAGGTTTAGGGTATTTCATAGTCGGGCTAGACCGACTTTAGACATTCTTTACTTGTTTTTTCAACACACTTCAGTTTTAATATAAAATATACAAATACTGAATATCAGTTTTGTGGCTTAAAAATTAGGCTTTTTAAAGTTTTCACTAAAGTGGGTTGTATGGAAAGTGGGTGTTTCCTTAGTCAGATGACGCCCACTTTTTTCCACGATCTGGTTTTGATATAAAATACAAACGAATCCAATTTTTTGCCTGTAGCTTAAAGAAAAGCTTATTTACAGAGTTTTCAATTTTGGGGCTGTATGGAAGGTGGGCGTGTTCGTAAATAGATGACGCCCATTTTTCTAACACATCTAATTTTTGATATAAAGTAAATGAGTACCTAATTTTATGTTTGTTGCTTCAACAGAAGCCTCTTGATAAAGTTTTCAATTTTGGGTTTGTATGGGAGGTGCGCGCGCTAGTGGGTGGATGACGCCCATTTACACACTTTATCATTTACCACACATTAATTTTTACATAAAATACACAAATACCGAATTAACTTAGGTACCCTTACGAAGTACGCGTGTGGGTATAAAAATCATGAAAGCATGGAGGAGGCAACCTAATAACTTGGGAAGCTTTTTCCTGGTACGGGGTTGTGCCAATTTTCTGTATATCAGGAATTATGGATGAAAATATATATTAAGATATACTAAAGAACCAGATGGGATCATTTGCATTTGAGAACATGTCTATTAGGTTGACTTTTATGCACGATAATAACCCAAAACACACAGCAAAGAATGTGAAGGATTGGCTTGGAAAGGAAAAACTGAATATTATGGATTGGCCGGCTCAAAGTCCAGACTTTAATCCTATAGAAAATTTATTGAATGATGTGAAGGTCAGCATAAGCAACGAACATTTTAGAAACTGATAAGTTGTTGAGTGGAATTGAGAAGGCTTGATACTCTTTTCGAAGGATATAGTACAAAAACTTGTGGAGAGTATGAAGCGAAGATGTTGGGCTGTTTTGGACAATTCAGGATATAGTACCAAGTACTAGTAAGTCATATTCGTAAGCACGTTGTTATATAAAACAAGTAAAGAAATTCGGTCTAGCCCGACTATGATATACCTTAAAACTACTTTTTCAAAATACAATACAGTGATGCTACAAGGGGTCAATTGTACCTTTTGGGGTACACTTTCACTTCCTTCGGTACGAAAGTACGCCTTTTTTTCAAAAGGTACACTTGGATTTGGTAATTTTCTATTTCATATTAACAAACGTCCACTATTTTCTTAAGACTATGGCATGGCTTTCACATAAAAATGCAGTAGCAGACCGCGTTTGCTCTAAATTTAAGGTCATTAAAACATATCTTCGAAATAAGCTAGCCGTTATATATAATTAAAAAACGTGAAATTTAAACTTTAAGCTGATACGGTGCTTTTTTAGCATTTTACTAATAATTTTCAAAAAAAGTACGTTTTTGGCTAAAAAGGTACGTTTTTCCCATTTATAAAGGTACACTTTAAAAATCCCTTATAGCATCACTGATATAATAGTAGTATTGAAGTATTGATAGCGTGTCAGTGGGCTGATGAAGCCCATATTTTATATGCATTTCCATTTTAATGAAAAATTTACACATTGAAAACAAGTTTTACTCCCGTAGCTCACATGATTATGCCTTTATAGCAGTGATGGGCGCACAAACTATCACATTCTTTTCTTGTGTATAAAGCAGATAAAAACGATGCACAAAGAAATGTTATGTTAACAAATGCTGCAACAGCAACTGACTTGATTTGCTGCCAAAATAACAACAAAGCAAAAGACGAATGCACACGATCGAAAGCTACACGAAGTAGCTTATAGAAAACGTGTGTCGAGGTATGGGAGATGGGCGAGTTCGTGAAATGATTACGCTCACTTATTGAACACATCTTAGTTTTAGTATAAAATAGATTCATACCAAATTTTATCTCTGCAGTTTACACATAAGCTTATACATGGAGTTTTAAATTTTTTGGTTTGTATGGGAGGTAGGCGTGTCCGTGGGCGTTCATTTTTAAAGAATGTTTGCTATGTTATGAAAAACATACGTACCAAATGTTATCTTTGTAGGTTAAACACCAGCTTATTTATTGAGTTTTAAATATTGAATTGTATGGGAGGTGGGCGTATCCAAAGGGGGAATGACAGCCATTTTTCGAAAACATTTAATATAAAATACATACCTACCAAATTTTATTGTTGTTGGTTAATTGTGAGCTTACTTATGAAGTTTTCAATTTTTGCATTGTATGGGAGATAGGCGTGTCCGTGCATGGATTCCAAAATATCCAATAGTGCAGATCCTTGAAACAATGTGACCAATATACCATGTTTTATGCATGTATACTTTTCTATACTGGACTTGCTTATTACCAGGTGTTACAAACGTTTCCACAAACTTAATATAACCTGACCTTTCAGGTTTAGGATATAAAAATCACAATGTTTTTCTTCTTTTTTTTATTCAAAATTCAAAGTGTGCTATTTATACGTCTACCCAAGCAAAGGAGCAATTTCAGATTTTTTATTAATTTTCTAATAGTTTTTTTATTATTAACAAAACAAAGTTTTTAATGTTTAAATTCAAAAACCATGAATTTTTTGATGTATTTTATTTTAAATCACATGAAACATTCTACATGCATTTTTGTGCTATTTATGTGTCCACGGCTGTATATATATAAGACCAATGAAAATAGTTTAACCCTTTGACACGAAAATGAAATCTAGCGGAAAGAAAAATAAGTGAATGACTTTATTTTGTTAAAAAAGCCTATCTTTTCGCATGTCAAAAAATGTCCTGGGTGATGGATTTTAGACACTTGTCTAATTCATTTAAACACTTGTTTTGATAAAAATTTCCAAAAAGAATTTACAATTTATGAAATACTTTTTTAATATTGATAATGATAAAAACAAAAACTTACTTGTTTTGAAAATACTCAAACCATATCGTTGTTGACGCCTCTAAAGAATGCACCAAACTAATACAATAAAAAATATGCAACGGGATGAAATTGAAATAAGACGACATTATGCAAGTTAGCGAGTTAGCAACAGGCTTAAAAATCGATGTACAGTATTGTGTACACCACTCGCCTTAGGGTTAATTTATGATTATCATAAACTCTGGAACTCATTGTTTTTTATTTTTTATAAAAAATATATTTATAACTGATTAAATCTTAAAGTAAAAGTAGACACAATAGGGGTATTCACACTGACTTGGGTAGTTGGGTACGGATAGATTGAGTACTTTTGATTACTGCGAGCACCCTTAACTGCAATTGAGAACTTTGTGGAATAACAGCTGATGAGAGATGAGTGGCTTTACGAAAGAAAGTTTTTACGAGCGCCTTGAAGACACATACGAGCGCTGCCCCCGTCATGACATAAAAATCGTGCTTGGTGACTTCAACGCCAAGGTGGGTAAGGAAAACATATTTTGTCCTACAGTCGGAAAGTTCAGCCTCCACGACAACACATCCGATAACGGAATGAGGTTGATTGACTTCGCCGCAGCACGAAACATGGTCGTTAGTAGCACTAGATTCAAGCATCTCAATATTCATAAGGCCACCTGGTTGTCCCCTGATCAAAAAACATGCAACCAAATTGATCACGTTTTGATTGACGGAAGGCACTCTTCCAGTGTACTAGACGTACGCACGATCCGTGGTGCTAACATAGACTCGGATCATTATCTTGTCGCAGCCAAGATCCGCACACGTCTGTGCGCAGCTAAGAATGCTCGCAATCCTACACAAAGAAAGCTAGACGTCGACAAGCTGCAGTCAAAACGGACGGCCGAAGCCTTCGCTACTCGACTCTCACTCCTGCTTCAAGAAAGCACTCCTCCGATCGACGATATATGCGGACAGTGGACGCACATATCCCACTCTATGCGTACGGCTGCCGAAGAGGTGATAGGCTACCACCGCCCTCGCCGAAACCAGTGGCACGACCAGGAGTGTCGCGACGCCACTGCAGAGAAGGACGCCGCCTACAAAGCCACCCTGCAGTCGGTTGTGACGCGTGCTGTTAAGGAGCGATACCGAGAGAAGAGGAGGGAAGAGAGACGCATTTTCAGGCGAAAAAAACGAGAGGCGGAAATGCGTGAGTGCGAGAAAATTGAGATGCATGGCGACAGGAATGAGACTCGAAAATTTTTCGAAAAAATAAGACGCCTGGCCGATGGTTTTAAGACCGGAGCCTCTTCCTGCAAGGACGAAAATGGGAATCTAGTGACAGATATCCAGAGTACACTGATGTTATGGAGGGAGCACTTCTCTAGACTTTTAAATGGCGACGCTGTCAACAATCCCGCCAGTGGAGATGATATCCCGGAAACCCCAATTATGGATGACAGCGTTGAAGTTCCGCTGCCCGACTATAATGAGGTCTTAACAGCTATAGCTCGGCTTAAAAACAACAAAGCCGCAGGAGCCGATGGTCTACCGGCTGAGCTGTTTAAGACCGGTGGCGAAGCTCTGTTTAAATGCATTCACAGACTTCTATGCAGAATATGGTCGGAAGAATGCATTCCAGATGATTGGAACCTCAGTGTGCTCTGCCCAATCCACAAAAAAGGCGATCCCACCATTTGCTCCAACTACCGTGGGATTAGCCTTCTTAATATCGCATATAAGGTCCTGTCGAGCGTATTGTGTGAAAGACTGAAGCCCATCGTTAACCAACTGATTGGACCTTATCAGTGTGGCTTCAGACCTGGAAAGTCCACCATCGACCAGATCTTCACGCTCCGACAAATCTTGGAAAAGACCCTCGAAAAACAAATCGATACACACCATCTTTTTGTCGATTTCAAAGCCGCCTTCGACAGTCCAATAAGGAGTCACCTATATGCCATCATGTCTGAATTTGGTATTCCTGCGAAGCTAATACGTCTTTGCAGGATGACACTGAACAACACCAGCAGTGCAGTGAAAATCGGGAAGGACCTCTCCCTTCCTTTCGATACCAAGCGAGGTTTCAGACAAGGTGATTCCTTATCGTGCGACTTTTTTAATATAGTCATGGAGAAGATCATCCGAGCTGCTGACCTGAGACGCAGCGGCACAATTTTCTATAAGAGTGTTATGCTGCTGGCGTATGCTGATGATATTGACATCATTGGTCAAAATACGCGCGAAGTCAGTGCAGCATTCTCCAGGCTAGAAAAAGAGTCCAGTCGAATGGGTCTTGCAGTGAACGCAGATAAAACGAAGTATCTTGTGTCAACAAACAAACAGTCCCAGCGTCTTGGAAACCACGTCACTGTTGACAACACCTCCTTTGAGGTAGTGAAGGACTTTGTTTACCTGGGATCCAGTATAAACTCCTCCAACGATATCAGTATTGAGATTAAACGAAGGATAACTCTTGCCAACAGGTGTTACTTTGGGCTCAGTAGGCAATTGAGAAGCAGAGCTCTCTCTCGACGAACAAAACTGACGTTCTATAAGTCAATAATCATGCCCGTCCTACTATACGCATCACAAACCTGGACGTTGAGCAGCTCTGATGAAAGGACTTTGGGAGCGTTCGAGAGAAAAATCCTTCGCAAGATCTATGGTCCAATCTGCGTCAATGGCGAGTACCGAATACGATGGAACCATGAGCTGTATGAGCTATATGCCGACATCGATATAGTCAAGCGTATTAAAATTGAGCGGCTTCGCTGGCTAGGTCATGTCGAGAGAATGAACGACGAAGCTCCAGCGAAAAAGATATTGGATTCGGTACCCAGCGGTGGCCAACGCAGACGAGGAAGACCGCATCTCCGTTGGAAAGACCAGGCATTGGATAACCTGACAACGCTTGGAGTTTCCAACTGGCGCCAGCAAGCGCACGACAAAAGAGGCTGGCGAAAATTCTTAGACCAGGCCAAAACCGACCAACGGTTGTAAGCGCCATCTAAGTAAGTAAGTAAGAGAGATGAGTGGCAGCTAGAAAAAAGTTGCCACCATGTTATTTATGTCATTTAATGAGCGCAAAATTAAGACCATTGTACGGGCGTAAAAAAGTTATTTTATATTGGAGTAATTTTTAACATGAACATTTCGACATTTAATAATTTTTATCTCAAAAATTTTAAAATAACTAGTTTTAACACATTTGTCTATTTTATTCATTTATAATTTGTTTACTTTGTCTTAGTTTTTTGTCAGTTCAATTATTGCCTACTTTTGGAAAAGGTGGTAGCCCATGAAAAAAGTACTCAATCAATCTACCCAAACAAGTCAGGGGGTCAGCTAGAGTAGATTGGTAGATGGGCACTTGGGTAGAATGGCACTATAACAAAAACAAAATGTATCGCATTTGCCAATCTACTCAACTACACAAGGCAGTGTGAATACCCCTAATGTATTGAATTATATTTTTATTTTTATTATTTGCGGTATATCTATCAGCGTATCCTTTTAGAAACAACCACGTTAACCTTCAGTAATGCGGAAACGACAAATGATTCGAAAATAAATAAACCTACTTTTTCTTCATAATTTTTCTTCTTCGACGTCACTGGGTATTTAAGGATTACAATAGCTCTATTGACATATGCATATTAATTGGTTTCGTTGAAGTATCGCTTAAGAAAAAATTAAAAAAGTACAGACCTTAAAATATTCTTCAACAAATTTAAAAAAAAATTCAGAATTTCTCATACTTACGTGAAAGATGTAACCAGCTTATTTATATTAAGTTGCTAAGGTACTCCAGCCGCCACTGATACTTACTGTTGTATTGTGTTTAGATAGTTAAGACCATCTGAGCTGAAAGTCCAGATAAAAATATAAAAATAAATATATGACTTAATTTGCTGCGAATTGTGCTTCCAAAGTACGCTAAACTCTTAATACCAGAGCTTGTTTTTAAAAAACAAAAAAATAGAGTTGCCAGACTTCATTAATATATCGTTTATTTTTCTTTTTGTTATTAAAATAAAAAAATAACTGCTATTTGTTAAAATGTTTTAAATTATGTTATAAGAGGTTTTTCATTTCCCTTTTGGATTGGCGATGATGAAAAATCTTGAATTTATTTTTAATTTGGTATTACTTAAAAATAATAACTTTTATTTTTCTTCAATTTTTATAGCATTTATTCGCAAAAGAAATAATGTTTTGTTAAAATTTCTATGTCATAACCTTTTGATTTATTTATTTTAATTTTTTTTTATAATTTTATAGAAAGAAGAGTCTGTCAATGTGACATTTCTCAACTTGTGAGTGAGTGAATATTTTACTCAGTTATCAAAAACATGTTTGATCGTTCACAAACTCATTGTTTTCATTCATTTCTGCTGTCGGTTACTGGATTCCACAACTTATCAGATACCTACATATATCTAAATATTTTATTTTAAACTCTTTAGTCAAAAACTGAGTTTAAAAAAGTTTCAGTAGAGTTATCACGATTAATTATATCAAGAAATCAGATATTAAAACACAACCAACTAAGGCAGAAATTAAAAAAAATCGGTGCACAATTTAAATTTGTTATTTTATTATTTTTTATTATATTTGGTACATAAATTGTTTTTGTGTTATAGCTAGAGTAAATTATTTAAACATTTATATTTTGAGTGTATTTAGCATGTTTGAAAAACTTATAAACTAGTAAAGTTGAAAATTATAACTATTTTATACATTTTGTGCGATATTTTGTAATATTTAGTTTTGTTTTATTTAATTTTTTTTTTTTTTTTTTATTTATTTTACTAAACCAAAAGATGAAATAAAACTTTAAGATTTGATGATTTTATATTCTATACATACAGCCAAACAGTTTAAAATTTTGAAAAAAAAAATAACAATTTTGTTTTTTTTTTTTTTTTAAGTTTACTTTATACAGTTTTCCTTTTGTTGATACATAAATTCCAAAAGTATCACATGAAAATATATTTTTTTGAGCTTAAATTTTGAAAAAATTCACAATATTTTTTACAGATTTTCGTTATAGTTTTGAATAGAAACTAAATTCAAAAAAATAATTTTTTTTTGAATATCACAAAATGGTTAAAAAATATTTTTAATTTATTTTATATTTGATAGAAAAGCTTTGACATTAGTTGCTGCTAAAAGCTTGAGAGAACGAACTCGCTATTGCTTTACCAAACTTTCAAATTGAGTGAAATATACTTGAGTTTGGTGTGCTGCGATATAAAATTTCAATTTCTTAAATTTAGTGACACTATTTTTTTCGCAAGTACGCAATCTTGAGTAAAAGTATTTGTTTTTATTTTTAAGTTTGTCTGCTGTTTACTCACAGCTCGTTCTGTCTGAAAGCTTTTAAAGTTTTAAAAAATCCAAATAAAGCATTGAATGTCTACAGCTTTTTGCAGCTTAGATGAGCTGAAATTTATAATTATTTAAAAGTTTTATTTATAAAATTAAAAAAGACTGCAACTTGGCACTTGAATTTGTTTTTTTATTTATTTTTGTATTAATATCTAATAAAAAAGCAGTTCTTTAGAATAAGTTTTTTTTTATATTGGTATTATAAAGACAATAAAAGCTTTTCTGATTTCGATAAATTTAGTTTTTTACAGTGCGTTTTTTTTGACAAAAAAAAATTTAGTATTGAATAAGCTGCTATAATTTTTATTATAGTTCTTAAATGTTTGAAGAGACAAAAGAATTTGTGTTTTTTTTTTTTTTTTTTTTTTTTTTTGGTTATAATTAATTATTTTTTCGTTTTGATTTGTAAAAAATGAAGCCGATTTGCCAATATTTTATTAAAATTGCCTCTTAACAATGATGTTGTTTTTTTTTTGTTTTTTTACTAGAAATTTGATTATTTAAAAATTTTTATTTCTTTTTGACTTGTATGTGATATGGACAAATTTTTTTTATATATTTATATATATTATTAAAATTTACTGTCAGAAATTTAAAAATAGTATTTTTCCATAGCTTGTTGGTTAATTTTAAGAACTTAGCCAATGCCTTAAATCAGTGGATGCTGCTCAGAGGCTTATGGGGGGGGAGGGGGGCGGAGCCAGTAGAAGGCTCTCTTGAAACTCTCTTTTCGGTTTTGCACTAAATATATGACTTATTTAAAATATTTTTGGCTTATTCCACTAATAGTAAAAACCATACAAGTGCAGAAACCCTCGTTTTTACTTTTTTGTTTTCTCTTTTTTTTTGTGTTTGTTTTTATAAAACAGCAGCGCTTTCTTACTTTACATAGAATTGCCATGCTTAGATTTAAACTTATGTTATATATGTGTGATAAGAATTACATTTTATAACAAAAAAAAAAAAATTAATAAAAATAGTTCATTTTTTTTTAAAACCTAGCTAAAATTAAAACTGAAATGCATCTGAGGTATATTGATTTTTGCTTTTGTTGTTGCTGTTGTTTGCTTAAAATTATATAAAAAAAACTTAACATCTTAAAAAAACATATTCTTACACTTAAAAAAGCTTCAGAGTCACTTGAGCTTTACTCAAAAAAATACAACTACAACTATTTCTAATATTTATTTTTTTCATTTCAAAAGTCAACTAGAACAAAACATTAGGAATCAAATCACACACAGCCGTGGAAAGACACAATTTCAATATTTTACTTAATGAATTTAAAAAGAAAAACTAACAGAAACTAAAGCAGCTTTGATGACTACAAAAGAAGTACTGAGATGTCAGTTAAACGCATGACAATGACAAGCTAGACGAATTTGTAAGCAAAATGTCAAAATCAGCTGTTTGATATTCATTTTTAAATTTTCGAATTGCCGTTGCTGATTTTACTTGCAGGACTTTTATGGATTCTTAAGCTTTGTATTTGCTAGTACATTGTATTTAAGCAGCCTTTATGAAACGAGCCTTAGGCCGCGTGCATAGTAAACGCCGATTCAGACAGGCAGTCTAAAATCTATGTGAACAAGCAAGCAAGATAGCTATTTGTATCTCGTTTGTTTGCATTGTTTGCCTGTCTGCCTGTCTGAATCGGAGTTTACTATGCACGCGGCCAATCCAATTGCAGACAGGCAGGCAGGCAAACAATGCGAGCAAACGAAAACAAATAGCTATCTATCTCGCTTGTTCACACAGATTTCAGTCCACCTGTCTGCATCTGAATTCACTCTGGTCGCAACCTTACTTGTAAATTAATCATAGTTTAACCTATACTTAAAACATTTCAAAATTTGATGAACAATAGTTCTTCAGTACTTTTTTGAAAAATAAATTAAGTGTCTGTATTTTTATTAATTTTTGCTCTTAACATAATTTTCTCAAAAAGTTTTTCTTTTTTTGGTCAACAGCTCTATTCCTGAAGATGCTGACTTTTAGTTTTTGGACCTGAGTTTTCAGAAAATTTGAAACTTCCCTGGCTGTTAAGCTTTTTCTGTAATATTTTCTGAAATATTTTCTCTGACTTAGGCTGATGTCAGAGTAAGTGCTACAAGCGAAGCAATACTTGAAGCTTTGCTAGTAGATGCTATAAGCAATGCTTTTCTATGTCAAAGTGAAAGCGTTTTTTTATTAGTACTAGAAATGCTGAATAATTCAGTTTTATACTTCAAATTTCATACAAATTATTTCAAACATCTATTGAAGGCTTGAAGCTTTCAAAGTAGCTTCATATAGCTTATAGCATCGCTTTTACTCGGACACCTTTTGAATTTTTTTATAGAAAAGCAGAGGCAAATCTTTATAGCTTTGAGTTAAAGCATCGCATCGCTTGAGCGTTCACTCTGATATCAGTCTTAAAGATTCATCTTGTGTACACACGATATATGTACAAATGTGGCGAACAAGTAGATACAAAATATAATTTTTTTTTATTAAAATCTCTGCTCTGCTGTAATGATCGCATGATTATTTAAGTGCCCCGTCAGGACAAAATTTGTCGTGTATTTTTGACATTTTTGTAAAATATATATATAACAATTTTAACTTATCTCTCAAAGGCTTATATTGCAATGCAAAAAGAGCACATTAGAGCACAACTTTTGGATTTTCTTAAAAATTATTTCTTGGTTAACTTTTTCTGAAGAAATGTCACCAGCTCATAAAAAGCATTTTATTATATTTTTATTCAATGTGCCACATGAAAGCATACATCGGACATATTGCATCACATATTTTTACAAATTATAACTCAAAAATTGTGGAACTAACATCTAGGACATGAATTACGTCTGATTATTTAGGCACAAAATCAAATTCCTCGTAAAGTTTGAGTGAAATACTTTAAACTATCAAACTTCTAACTATTAAAATTAATAATATTCAATAAAAACTAATTAAAGAAATTATATTAAAAGAAGAAAATAGTCTGAAAAATTTCAAAAAGATCCATTTTGGAAAAGAAAATCAAACTTACAATGCAAATAGTAGCTCAAAGTTGACTGCTTCTACGGCCTATATTCTGTTCGGGGCTTAACGATACTATTACCCAAATATTTTTAGTTTTATATAAAAATTAAAAATTTCAAGCCCAAGACAAAAATGCTTTCTGGTTGGTATTTCTACGAAATTCCAGAATTGTAACACTTAATTTTCTGAAACAAAATGAAAGTAAAAGTTTAAAAAGTGCCAGAAAAGAGACAAAACATGAAAGTTTCAGTTAAGTCTTATGACGAATGAAGTTCAAAATCTCTGGTGCTGCGGAGAGAGTGTTGTCAGACCAGTGCAGTCAACTAAATTTTGACAATCTTATTGTTTGACGGAGCGAAGTATTAAATTCAACTTTTCAGATATTGGAAAATTGAATTGTTCTTTCAACTCAACTGCCTGTGCGGAATTGTAAAATATTTAGCGAAATTTTTAGTCTATTCCATGCATGAATTTTGAAACCAGGAATAACAACTTTCAAAGTCTCTGACACATAAGTTGCTCTGATTTCCTAAAATCATGTTTTGTTGTTATGACAAAAAATATGTTTGACATATTGTTATTGTTTCTATTATTAGTGTTGACGGATTCACTTAAGACTATTTCTCCTGACTGTGGTCGGCATTTTATTTAACCTTTCTATTTTGGTTGCTAGCCTCTTTACAAGGTTTTTTTCATTTTAATTGTTTTATTTTTGTTTTACACATTTTAAGAATTGCTATTTTTTGGAAATTAACTTATTGATAAATGACAGTTAAAGAGTTTTGACAGATTAAAACTAGTCGTCTGTAGCGTTCATAAATGCAAACATTCTGTATGGTGTTTTCTCTCACTTAAATTGAACAGTATTTTTTGTTATGTTTTTTTTTTTTTGAGTTTAGTCATGTTTTATATATATATATATATATATATGTATACATGTATAACAAACTTAGACTAATAGGAAAACAAGCAACTAAATTTTAATAATTATTTAATAGTTTAAAAATTCTAAGGCTAGTTTAGTATTCAAAATGATGCTGTTTCTAGCAGAAGAACATGACAATATATATTGTTTTATTGTTTTTTTTATAGGACAAAAAACACAAGGAAACCGACGTTTTAATATTTTTCTATGCTTTTCAAGCGAAAAATATCTGTTAATTCTAGGTCAAAAGCTTCGATACGCTCAGTTCACCGGCAGCCAGTAGGGCGGCTGTCCTTTTATCGCGCTCTCAGCGCTCTTTAGATAGATGAGCTTAGTTTGAGCAGTCGATCGGGATGTTTGACTCGTAGATGTGACCGCAGCGTATCGATGCGGCTGTAGGTGGCCGGGCAGTACGGGCACATAGAACGTTGCGCCGTGTGCGAGTGATAGTGATGCCACCTGTTTGTGACTTCCTTGCCGCATGAGCGACAACGCCACATAGTGCCAGGATCACGCGATGGCGTAAACATGTTGTGATACGACATCTGATGGTGGGAGTTGTGCGCCGAGGTGGGCGTCGTCGAGCCAATTGCCTGAGACTGATTATAGCTATGATGATGAGCGCCTGGTAGTCCACCATTGCTGCCAGTGCCAACTCCACCTCCACGCATATAGTCGAGATGGTATTCATTCTTAAGAGCGGCTGTAAAATGCATGCCAAAGGCATGCGTTGATGGCGGCAGCGGTGGCGGTGGTGGTGGAGATGATGATGATGTCGTTGATAGTGGTGTCGAGAGATGATGACGTCCCCCCAGCCCTGTAACCAACGAAAAAGAAAAACACACACCACGCAATGGGGCGAAAATCAGCCCAGAGACACAAACAGATTTGGACAAGAGGAGTAGAAGTATGTAGTAGAAAAAAGTATAAATAATAAAGTATAAGTTTAAGTATAGCGTATAAATTAAAGACCATATGTATCTATAACTAGTTCGAGTTTAACTTAAATTGCTCTGTTCTATTGATTATGCATGTTCCTAGTGGGTAGGTATGCAAGCACGCATGTTTGTATGTATGTATGTATGTTTGTATGGAGAGAAGTGAGTGAAAATAATAGTAATAAAAAATTAATAATAATATAATAAAAAATAGACAAATATATATTTATTTATTTATTAATTTTTTTTTTTTTTTTTTAAAAAAGCAGGCAATCGATCGAGTTTGATCTTAATAGAAAAAAGTTTATAGAAAAAGTACACGAAAAACAAAGAGTACATAATTAAAAAAACGAAGCAAAATACTTAAACAGAATAAGTCAAAAAAAAAAAAATACCAACAAAATAAAACAAAATGTAAATCAACAAAGCTCAATACATATATGCTGTGGAAAGTCTACCATTAAACCGCTTAAACCAATCGATAATATATAAACGCATTAGGCCGCGCTCATAGTGAACGCGATTCAGACAGGCAGGCAGGTAGGCTGAAATCGGTGTGAGAAAACGCGATGCAAATAGCTTGTTCACATTGCCTGTCTGCCTGCCTGTCTGACTCGGCGTTCACTATAAACGCAACCTTACAGTTGTTACTGCCGTTTCGTAATAAATCTAGCTAGAGTTGTAAATCTTACAGCGTGGTTGTGTCTTACTTATATGACAAGCTTGTCTCGGTTGTAGTAAGTGAGTTTTAAAGTTACTACAAGTATATTTGATTTATCACAAAAAGCTTTCAATGCACCATCTGCACATGTTTCGTTTTAGATATCATCATCACTAAGGTTTGAATTTAACTAAATTTTTCAATTATCGTTTTGTTCTGTTCATATTATTTCTAGTTTCAGCAACAGACTAACATCGATTGGGCAAAATTTTGACAAGTGTGCTTAAACACGCCGATATCCTTATAACATTCAAATGTATCTTAAAGCTAAAAAGGAAGGTGTTTTTTTTTTGTTACAGGAGCTTTTTTTAAAATACACGATGAACATTTTTTTGTTCTTTGTCATATTGACAGTGTTTGAAATATCCGAGTTTAGAATATAGAGATATAAAAGAAACATAAACAGAAAAAATTGATGCGGACAGTAATTTATAAATTATTATTTAATTCATATTAAACTAAACATTTATTAATAAAAAAAAATATTTAATATACCAATTTTTTAAACGAGCTGGAAGGTATACAATAATTTCTCCTGGAGTGGGGCTATTAAAAAAAAAAATTGAATAGCAAAAAATTGGACATTTCAGCCTCCTTGAAAAAATTTTGACCGAGCTTATTAGAAAATTATTTTTATTCAAAAAAAATGTCCGTGTCAGTGATTTGAATCCGTGTCTGCCGAGATTCGTCGGCTTGCGCACCACGCCATACACTTAACACGCACGCCACAGCCGTCACAATCCTGCCAGGCATTTAGTTCTCCTAAAAGGGGGTGGGTCAAAATTTTCCTTTCTAAAATTTTTCTTATTCAAAATTACCTTAAAGATATTTTCCTTTACAAAATTCACTCTTTCCAAAATTTACATTTCATCTTTCTGAAATTTCCTTTTAACGGAATTCTCCTTTACAAAATTCCACTTTCCGGAATTCTTTGCAAAATTGTATTTGTTAAATGCATAAAAAGTGAGAAATTTTGCGTATATTTTCAGTGTCAATATACAGTACAACTTCGATGATCCGGACACATATAGTTTTAGGTTGCGGTTATAGTGAACGCCGAGTCAGACAGGCAGGCAGACAGGCAATGTGAACGAGATAGATAGCTATTTGCATCTCGTTTTTCACACAGATTTCAGCCTGCCTGCCTGTCTGAATCGCGTTCACTATAACCGCAACCTTAGGGTCGTTCGGATTATCGAGATTGTCCGGACTATAGAAGTAAACATTTTTGAAGCAATATTGACGAAATAAAACAAAGTTATCAATTCGTTTAACATATATTTTTTAAAAAAATAATTTGTTTACAAATTTATACAAAACAAACAATTCGATGGTTAGGCTCACTAAAGTGATAAGTGAAAAATTTAAAATGTTCAGGAACGTCGATTTTGTTTTTAAATTTCAAAACATCTCAATACACTAATTTTAACTTTGTGCTTGACACGCATTCACTGGCTTTGCATTTTCAATAAATTTACACCAGGTAGATATTATATTGATGGACTGAAAAATGCAGTAAGCCTATTTTCGTCAAAAGCTCACTTATCACTTTAGTGCGCTTAACCATCGATTTATATATTAAAAATTGTTTTAATGGAAAAATGTTTTACTGATGTACTTTGATTTAAATGTTACCTAGTCCATGATACATTGTCGAAACGAATTCGTTTATCTTCTTTTTGTTCTTTCCTATATCAAAAATCGCTGACTTGGGAATTTTAAATTTTTCAGCAACCTGTCTAATGGTTTTACCCTCATCCAGGCTTTGCAATACATCACATTCTTCTTTTAATTTCTTTAAAACGGTAAATAACTGCCTTTTTGTATAAGAAAAACAATTGTCCGGATTGTAGAGGTACAAATTTGGAACTGTCCGAATTATTAGAGAGTCCGAATTGGCGCATGTCCGGACTGTAGAAGTTGAACTGTATTCTTTTTACTTTTTTTTTTCGTAGGAAAGTAAATTTTGTAAAGGAGAATTTCGTTAGGGGAAATTTGTGAAGAGTAATTTTGAAAAGTAAACTTTTTGTTAATGGGGAATTTTGAAAGGGAGAATTTTAGCAAAGGTGAATTTTGAAAAGCTTGCTATGAAAAAGGAAATTTGTATAAGGGAATTTTGAACGTGAGACGCATTAGACGCGTTAGAGAGTGGTAAAGAATGTTA
This sequence comes from Tetanocera ferruginea, assembly GCA_958299015.1. Taxonomy (NCBI): domain Eukaryota; kingdom Metazoa; phylum Arthropoda; class Insecta; order Diptera; family Sciomyzidae; genus Tetanocera; species Tetanocera ferruginea. The sequence goes on from OY282642.1 coordinate 75,396,431, forward strand.
TTCACAATTAACAATTTTAACATGTTACTGAACAAATGATTTCTTAAAACAGGTCCATTGATTACACTGTCAGAAATCGGTTAGAAGTTCTAACATTGATGGCAGATTCAAGTTTTTACACGTCTATTGTGTTCGGTCCAGTCCCCAGTGGTGACCGTGGCATGCATGTTAAGTGTGTGGCTTTGCATGCCCGGAGCCCGAGATCGATTCCCTCTCGCGGCAAAGTTTTTTTCAATTAAAATTTTCTAATCGGTCACAACCTCTCTGCAGACAATGGCAAACCTCAGGGAGTAAATAATGCCATGTAAAGCTTCTTGAGAATATGCACTTTAGCCGTTCGGAGTCGGTAACAAACATATAGGTGCAGTTCTTGGTCAATTGTGTGTAAACATTTGTAACACACACAACACAATTGATCATAAGAAGCTCGGTTAAAGTCCTTTCAAGAGCTGAAATGTCCAATTTGTTTTTTTTTTATTGTGTTTGGTCCAGTAAGTTGTAATTCTTGGGTTTGTGAATGCTTCAATTTTAATTTTATCGAATTTATCAAATTTTCCTATCCATTTCACAAAATTAAAATTTTTATTTACGCCCATTCAATTTGGCCGGGAAGCTAAAAGCATTTTAAAAGTATTTAACTCAAATGTAGTACTTTTTTGGGGACACGACTACTTCAAAAGGATTCAGCCGATTTATCCAAAATTTTGATCATTCATTCATTTTGTTACAATAAATTAAAATTTTTTAATTTTTTTATTATTAAATTTTAAAATAAGAAAGACTTTTACTTTAACCAAACCTTGCTCTTTTTTTATTTGAGATGAATCTGTGATGAGAAATGGTGCTCATCGCAGATCATCTTTTTTACAAGCTTCTCCGAAAACTTACTGGCAGTGGTACAATTATGAATCTTTTTTGATGAAATCTTAACTGTCAACTTAAACAATTTCTTAAAAAAAGAATTCACAAAAATGTTGATTCTTTTCCCGAAAAATCCAATATCCTTCCTAAACCAATATAATCTACACTCTTATCTATTTTTATAGCATGTGTCCACCGGTTTTAGGAGAACTAAAAGCCTACTAGAAGAAATTATTTTATACTTTTAAGTTCGTTTTAAAAACTTGGAAGACTTATTAAAATTTTCTAGTTTAGTGTAAAATTTTAAAATTAAAATTCTGAAGAACAAGTAATTGAAATTTTTAAACATGTACCGATAATTTCCCAATAACTAATCGATAATGTTTAGCCAGTAAACTCTTATAAAATTATCGATAATATTTCAAAAGTATCGATATATCATCCATAACTTTAAGATAATTTCATACAGTGATATAATCTCAGGAGGTTCATAACAAAACACAATAATTACACCATAACACTTTTTTGAATAAACAACGAAATGTAATTAAAGGCAGTGGGATAAACATTGGAATTGTTGCATTTTGATCTGAACCATCTTTTTTGGTATTGAATAACGGTAAAAATATTGACGCTTGGCATGTTAAATAACAATGGTAACATAGATTTTAATATGTTGAATTGGATTCATTAAAAAAATCAAAAAACTTAAAAAGTTGCAATTATTGCGTTTTGTTATGGACCTCCTCATCTTATCTGAGCCGAAAAAATTATACCAGATTTGTGATAAGCAGACAAAAACCGTGCTGCACAGCATTATGTAATAAATTTCTAATAAAAACATAAAACGTATGAGAAAAGGATAAAGAATTAATAAATATCTAACAAAAACCTTCGCTATAAAAATTTATTTTCTGTTGTCAAAAATTGTTAAGTAATGGTTAAAGAACTTAAAAAAAACAAATTGGCCATTTCAGCCCTTGAAAGGACTTTGACCGAGCTTATGATCAATTGTGTTGTGTGTGTTATTAAATGTTTGCACACAGTTGACCGAGAACTGGACCCACATGTTTTATGCCGACTCCGAACGGCTAAAGTTCATGTTCTCAAGAAGCTTTACATGGTATTCATTATTTACTCTCTGAGGTTTGCCATTGCCTGCAGAGAGGTGGTGACCGATTAGAAAAATTTTTGATTGAAAAAAACTTTTCGCCGCGGCTGGAGATCGAACCCGGGCTCCGAGCATGCTAAGCCACACACTTAACCTGCATGCCACGGTCACCACGTTAAAGAACTTAAAGTTAGTTATTTGAATTTGTTTAAAATTGATCTTGAGAGGTAAAATAATATATATATGTTGTTGTTACCAATTATTTATATAGCATAATTAATATATTAAACAAAATAAAAAACAAAAATTTCTCCAACTTTTTTAAACAATTACTTTAGCGTTTAAAAATAATAAAAAAAAAAAATAAATGTAAAAATAAAACAAGAGATGTGCTTTTAGACAACATTAAAAAAAATTGTGAATCTAACATATCGAAGTGAATATATTTGGTATTAATATTATCATCATATCAGCCGATACATAATGAAGTCAAAACGGTTTTTAATATCTTCTTCATATTGTTGTGTATCATATTTTAAAAATTGTAAAATTACTTTCAATACATCTATTTGAGACAAAATATGAAAGATAAATATCATAAAACCATCTTCAATCTAAATAAAAGTGAAATGCATTAAAAATATTGAACTAAAGCACTTTAGATGCGTTTTGGATGTTCAAAGTGGATTTTGAAAAATAGTCGATCATTGAATAATTGATGAACAAACGTTATTATGTTGAAGAATATGGTTATTTTTTAAAAATACTCATAGAGCATGGAACCACATAATTGAATAAAATGGATAAATTTGATTTGTGCTGATGAGAACTTGCATAAAAAAAATTTTTGCCATTTCCGTCTTTTAAATGCTTTGACCGAGATTCTTATGAACCATTGTGTTGTGAATGTTATTTAATGTTTGCACACAGTTGCCTACAACTGGACCTATATGTTTAATGTCGACTCCCAACGGCTAAGATTATGCTCTTAGGAAGCTTTACATGGCATTATTTACTCTCTGAGGTTTGCCAGTGTCTACAGAGAGGTGGTGACGGCCAACCAGAAAAATTGAGATCGAGAACTGGCATGACATTGCTAACTCTCTGAGTACAGAAAACTTTCTGCAGATGGGAGAATTGAACCCGGGCTACTGCGATTACTGCGATGGCTTGCAAATCGCACACATGGCACCCATGAATACGATCAACACAATCCAAATTTAAATCTGGATTATATATGAAAAGATACAAGCGCTTCATATGTTCTACTAACCAGGCCAAGAGTGTTTGTATGTCAATTGCTTACTACAATTACTTACAGCTTAAAATAAACCTTTATGGGGCTCTTAGTCGACAGATATAACAAAAATTATTTTTTTTTAAAAATTAACCCAAGATTTTTTCAGTTGTAAAAACTTTTTAAAAACTTTGGTATTATTTCTATAATATATGATATAAAAATATTTAAAACAAAATTCCTGACTTCCTCAGCATTATGCCAATTAATATGTAAAAAAATTAAAAATTCTTATATAGAGAATAATTTCTTGCTCAGGACTAGCATTTTTTTTAGGTAAATATAGTACTTTCCAAGTGGGCAGGTTTGTATATGCTAAAAGCGCCTTATTCTGGTGTTTAACAATTGACAACTTATTGATAATCCTTCTTCATTCCTCATTCTGAAATGAAATTGCAGCTCATTACGTGACAAAAATTGTTAACATCGGAAAAAGTATTGATTACAGTCTTTTTATAAGTATCGGAAAAAAAAAACATATAAAAGATAAGACTGTCAATAAATTAACAATTGTCAATCACCAGAATAAGGCTGTCAGACTCTGTTGTTCTTGCAGTTTTCAAAGATTGATGAAAATTACGATTGTAAAAAATAAATTGAGATAAAATAAGAAAGAAAAAACCAGGGACCGTAACTGTTATAAGTTTTATTAAAAAAATCCTAAAATAATATTTATATTTCAACTTATATTTTTCTGCTTGCTAATAACGATTAATTTTTAAGTTTTTTTGTTTTGCTCACAAAATAAAAAATATTTTCGAGTTTTATATTTTCCCTCATATATAACAGTTATTGCTTAAGTTTTATTTTTTTGCTGACAAAATAAAACTTATTTTTGAGTTTTATTTTTTTCTTTGAAAATAACAGTTATATTTTAAGTTTTATTTTTGTGCTCACAAAATAAAACTTATTATCAAGTTTTATATTTTTCTTCACAAATAGCAGTTATTTTTTGAGTTTTATTTTTTTCCTCACAAAATAATGCTTATTTTTGAGTTCTATTTTTTTCCTGACAAATAAAAGTTATTTTTTAAGTTTTATTTTTTGGCTCTGAATATAAAAGTTATTTTTGAGTTTTATTTTTTCCCTCACAGATAAAAGTTAGTTTTAAGTTTATTTTTATAAAAATATAACATGTTCATTAACCTGGAAAAAACACAGTAAGTGGCCTTGCAGAACTAACAAAAACCAGTTTTAATTTCAAGCGATATTCACACTCAAAACTGAGTACTGTATAAACTAAACAACGGCATGTTACTGCTCAAAGCTGCTCTTAAGTTATTTTTTGGTGACGACAGCCTTTATTGGACAGAGGCATCTTCCCTGTAAAGGGTCCGGACATTCCAGGTGCATATCCGTAAATAATTGTACGTTTTACGGTTGCGTTAGTCGTCAACGTTGTAAGAGTTCATATCCTAGGCTGGTCTAGTATTCATTGGGCATGATTAATGTGGTTGGGACCCAAATATTTCGTACGTATTTTTAAGGTCTTGCAGAGACCCCTCAAGTTTATAGTATAAAGGAGACAGGGAGATTTTGAGGTGGCTCGGACTCGCCTTGACAGTGCCAGTTGCAGGCTATGTGGTTTCACACACAACTCCCTTTCACACTCTAGCTGGCCACCCGCTACTCCGGGTCCGCAAAAAGTGGCTAACCTCCATATCTAGAGGCTGTCCACCATCCGCAACCCATGACCCGTCCGGCAGCTTATAGCTCAGCCCCCGCATAATTTCCATAGAATCGGTTCCACGGTACCGGGATGAGGAAAAAAAATCATACTCAAAACAATTTTTGTTTTGTAAGCAAAAAATTAAACTTAAGCAATAACTATTATATGTGAGGGAAAATATAAAACTCAAAACTAATTTTTATTTTCAGAGCCAAAAAATTAAACTTAAAAATAACTTTTATTTTTGATGGAAAATATAAAACTCGAAAATAAGTTTTATTTCATGAAGAAAAAAATAAAACTTAAAAAATGATTTTTTTTTGTAAGGGAAAAAATAAAACTCGGAAATAAGTTTTATTGTGAGAGCCAAAAAATAAAACTTAAAAAATAACTATTATTTTCAAAGAAAAAAATAAAACTCAAAAATAAGTTTTATTTTGTGAATAAAAAAATAAAACTTAAAATATAACAGTTATATATGAGGGAAAAAATAAAACTCAAAAATAAGTTTTATTTTGTGAGTAAAACAATAAAACTTAAAAATATTAAAATCTTCATCTAGTGAAGAGCTAGACATATATTTCGGTATATTAGGTACTCTTGTACCTTGGTTTTTACATAATGATTTTTTCACATAAAATTTTAAAAATAACAGTTATTTTCTGTCCCTGGAAAAAACAAAAAAAACACATACATAAATAGATTAGGTAAAAATTAGTTACGTAAGTTTGAGACATAAGAATGTTCACTCATTCATGATGTGGCATTCAAACCACGTTTTGAGTTAAATACAGATTTTTTAGTCAAGGGCGGAACTCATAGGCGAATTAAGCTAAGCAAAGAAAATTTATTGAGATGTTACTTTAAAAACAAGATGAAAACATTGATTATAAGAATTCTTTTAAACAAAGAATCAATATCAGAGTGCACATTCCAATCCATTTTAGAACAGAATTGAAATAAAGCAATTGTAATGTTTTGTACAGTAACGAACGCCTCAATAATTGATCTGTTTTCATTGTTTTTTTTTTTTTTTAAATATATATTTTCTACAATAAAAAATAAACTTTTAACTCAAAATGTGAAACACCATTTTTATAGCAACTCAAAATAATAATAATAAAAACTGATGCTGAAACATGATAAAAACAGGATATTGGGCCAAAGGTTGAAACTTATATAATAATGAGTGATGCTATGTAAATCATGAAAATATGTTTGAATCAAAAAAACATACTTCAAATAAAAGCTTAAGTTATAATTATAGTAAAATAGTAGATAAAATAAGAATCTGCATTATTTATTATGTGACGTTGAGTTGTATTGTTGTTCTATGGCTGAAATCGAAAAATCTTTTTCAATGAGTTTGAAATCGACGCTGTGTTGAAATGATTTATCTTTAAAAGAAATAATTTTATTTCTTGTTATTTGGCTGTTATGTGTGTTGTGAAGACCTAAAATCACTTTGGAAGCACAATTCTCAAAAAAAAAAAAAAAAACAAGTAGATAATTCGTATTGAAACGACATCATTTCTGTCTCTTTCTTTCTCTCTGAATAATAAGCAACGCTTTGGAGTGTTTGTTTCAAAAAATCTTTTTTATTATTTTTAGTTATTTGATAAAATTATTTTTTTTTTTTTTTGTAATTTCATTAATTTCTTCTTTGTAGTTGTTGGTTTTGTGTTTTAGTTCTTAAACTATATTGTTAAAAATAATTTTAAATGTTATAACATCAATGCCAAATTTTTAAGCTTTAAATTTTTATTGATTTTATTTCATGTTTTTTTTTTTTGTTTTTACTATTACTTAATTTTTAAAACATTTTGTGTTGTATGTAAGTGTGTATGTGTATGTGTGTATTTGTATTCATATTTTTGTATGCATTACAAATTTTAATTTTATTTTTATATATATATATTTTAAAGTATATATATATATATATATATATAATAACTTAGCTAATTGCATTAAATTTGATACATACCTACGTACAAAATAATTTAGTCAAAGTTCATGTAGTAAATATTTTTTGTTTTTTTTTTGTTTAGTGTTAAACTAAAATAAAATTTTAACTTAAATGCTTTACAAAATATTTATTTGTTATGATTTTTGTGTTTTTGTTTTATATAATTAAACTAGAGCTTAAAATAAAAACAATTAGTTTTGATACAAAAAAGATAAAATTTCTTTTCAAACAAAAATTATTAAAATTTTTAAATTCATGCTGTGTTTTGGCATCTTATCAAAGGCCAAATAAACATTTAGTACAAAAAAAAAAATAAAAAAAAACAATTAACCTTAGTTCGTTTCTTAGAAACACATGTAAAAGCATTGCAGTATTGTCATTTAATACAGTAAAAATATAAAAGGGACAGGTGGTACGTGGGTATATAAATAATAATTTATTGCATTTTGTTGAGTGTACAACTTTCTGTTGTAGTTGTTGCTATTGTTTTGCGCTGGCAGGGTTTAATTCTTGCATTTAAATATAGGTGAGTTTTAACAGTTTAGTAAGGGTGGGTAGATGGATGGTGGTTGAGGGATAAACTTTGTTATAATTGTTCACAAATAAATAGATACTAAATTAAAATGAAAAATATTTATAAGTTACAACTATATAAAATGCAATTCTTTCAAATACACAAATTTAAGTTTATTCATATACAATAAAACAAGTTAAAATTATTATGAAAAGTATCTGTTTTTTTTTTTTTTTGTTTAAATTATAATTAAAAACATAAAAACATATTAATTAATGTTAAAAATAACTAGTCATTATTGCACATTCGGTTCTTTAAATAGTTATTTTTTTTTTTGTTTTTCTTATTTAATTCGCGCTTTTCTGCTCCATTCTTATAAACTAATTTTTCTTTTTCGTTTTTTTTTTTATAAATTAATTCAATTAATATTTAAATTAGTACTCATTGTTATTAAATTTGTTGCTTTGTTGCTTTGCGCTATAAATTATATATATTTGGATTTAGCACCATTTTCACCATAATTATTTCATTTCATTATTACTTTAATTTTCATCAATAACTATCACATTTTTCATTTTAGCAAAAAACATAAGTAGAAAGGTAAGGAACTTAAAAGAAATAAAAAAAAATATAATTTTAAGCTTTTGATTTTATAAAATTGTGAGAAATTTTTTATAAATTTAGTGATATTTTGCTATTTTTTTTTTAAATAAACAAACAATAAAAAACATACATATTTACAATTTTAAGTATGGCCGAAAATAGTGGTTTTTCATAATTACGAAATATAAATCAAGAAGGTAATTTTTTTTATCTATAGAATAATTAGAACAGATCAAGTGTAAAAATAATTGATTTTTGGAAGCTGCTTTATTCTGGCAACTTAGCAAAGAAATCCTTTAAATTAGCTATTCTTATCGGGATGAGTTGAATAGGACGCATGAAATTCTAGCACCGAGTAACAAACTTAGTAAAACAGTTAAGATAACAGTAATAAGTAATTGTCTCTGACTGTATGTAGAGACAATCATTTCAGTGGGTAAGGTTAGAGGGAAAAAAAGCTATAATCCTATTGTGCTGTCTGAACCTAACCCTAAAAATAGTTGTAATAAAACTTTACTCACGTTTGAATTTTGTTTTAAATGGTTATTTATGTATAACTTCTATACAATTTTTTACAGTTTTCAAGCAGTTAGTAGCAATAAAAGAATAGTAGTTTTTAAATTATATTTCTGTAAGACTTCCTGATCATAACTGATTTTTGAAACGAGAAGTCAAAATATGAGAAGTTATCAAATTATCTTAATACACAATATTTTTGATCTTTAATATTGTAATATTGGAAAAATGCATTTAAATGCATTGAATAAAAATGAATTTTCATTCCAAATTCAAGGCTCTAGGCCTCTAAGGACCTCTGAGACCATTTTAAGATGGACAAAATTTTACATAAAATTATATAACATCGTTAATCAAAATTTAACTCATTTGTTGTTTTCAAGCCAACGTATTTTTTTTTTCGTTTTCAAAATAACACAAAAAAATGTCTGTTTTAATTTGCCAACATCAAAGTGTTGTCGCAGGTCTTGACAACCCTGAACGAATAATTGCATTATTGTGTTCTATATCTGTAGTTTGGTTCAACCGGGTTAATTTATTTATTTGGACAGTTTAGAAATTTAAAAATTTTTTACAAATATGGAAATGAATGAAATTAATAAAAATTTCATAAAAAAAGTACAGTCTACAAAGAATTGTAGCATGCGTGGTGATGTAATTGTAACTGTATGTAAAATAATCCATCATTTTAAAGTTTGAGTTTTGAACCGAAACAAGGGACCAAAAAAAAAAACATTTTAGCCAAATCAAAAGAACACACGAAAATAGTAGTCGTCTTATAAAAACCCCCAGAACATGCTTACTATTAAACTCAGTTAATAGTTATTGCTGGGTTTTTATTATTTTTCACATAATATTGCAATTATTTTTGTGGGTTATTTTTTCTACAATTTCAATACCACATAATTTTCCATATTTTAAAAACAGTACGATTATGAAATTTCTGACGAAAGGGTGGAACTTGAAAATCCACCGAGGTGCAATCGCCTCTTTGATAAAGTTTCTTATCTATCGTGAAGAGTACTTGCTGTAATGATAATTATCATGAATATAATCAGCTTGTTATATAGATGAGTGAAATGTTATATTGTGGGTCAGATTCACTTTTTTGTCAAGACCTATTCCATAATTTTCTTAAAATTTACAGTTAAAACAGTTGTCGTATCGCTAATGATTTTTGTTTTGAAGGCTTATAACACTGGTATAGACTTGGGTGTTAAGTTTAAGCACTATTTGTCGTGTAGTTACTTTCATATTAATTTGTACACCAGTTCACATCGAGTCTTTCCTGCAAATTTCATTATAGAAAAAAAGTTGAGCAAAGACTGTGCTTAAAATTGTGTTTTACCAACGGAATTTCTGATGCGAATGCATTGAAAATATTGCGGAAAACCTATGGCTATCACGTATCACTCAAATGGCAAAAATTGCTTAAAGAGGGTCTTACATTAGTTGACAATTTTCCTCACCCTTCTTCAGTGAAGTGGACTCGAAATTCCTTCCTTTAGGTCAATAGATTAACGCTCAATATTATTTAAGTTTTTTGCAGCGCTAGCAGGAGGATATATCACTCAGATCTCATATATCACTCAGTGTACGCAATTCTTTGGCCAAAAACAATATCAATATAAAACACAATTTTCTCCAGATATGGCCCCGTGTGACTTTCATCTATTCCACAAACTCAAATTACCGCTATGTAGAAAAGATTTTGAGACGATAGAAGTCTTCAAAAAGAATTTGCAGAGGAGCTTTAGGCCATTCCGAAATAGGCCTGGCAAAAATGCTTTCAAGAGTGGAAAAAAACGTTGGATATGTGTATCACCTCCGATGGTGATTATATTGAAGGTACTTAAATAAATATTGAAAAAATAATTAACCGTTGTTGTTTAGTTTGCACAGTCTGGCTCAATTTTGAACATTGGGTATTATAAGACCATAGGTAAAAATTGAAAGAAACATAAAAGTAAGCTTCCAAACGATTAGCATTAAATTGGACCGAATTTTGTGGAGAAACAAAAAGTTAGCCTTTCGGTTGGTTGAAGGAGCATCCTGATTTGAAATGAGAAAAAGTAGCTTTGTCGGGATTTTAACTCGAGACTTCGAATTTAGTAGTTAAGTTCGCTTGCCACACCACTGTTAATGCTTTTTGAATCAAAAACTCTCTGGTAAGTTTTCTTAGATTTATGGAAAAACTTACAGGCTTTGATTTTAAGACTTAATCTCACTTTTGGGATGCCGATTAGATGAGTTTAATTACCGATCAAGTTTAATAAGCATGTTTCCTAGTGGATCTGAGCCCTTGTATTTTCCCAACATCATACATTTTCATATCAATCTCGTGTGTAACAAATATCATTATCTTGGATATAAAATGTTTTTATAACAAGAACATAAAAAATAGCTGTATAAATGTGATTCTTTGGTAGGGCGTACAAATAGTTATGGTTACAGGTAGAAAAAGGTCCCAAAAAGGAACTTTAAACAAAATACCCGTCATAAATCAAAGATGATATGAATTAAAACTCTATCCAAATAACTGTTATCTATAAAAGATGAATTAAGAATATTTTTTTAAAGATTTCTTTACAGTTTGTTTGTTCAGTTAGTTTATAAAAAAGGCATGACAGGCAGAGTTAAATTGTAGTAAATTATTAGAAAAAAAATTTCGAAACAAAAATAAAATAAAACTAACCTTAGTCAAACATGTGTTTTGTTCCATATAGAAGAGACAAAAAAAAAAAAAAAGTTTTGTAAATGAGTAGCTTTTGATTTAGTACTTTTTTCCCATGAATAAAAAAAATGCATTTCAAAAATTAACTTTAACACTCAGTACACCTGCTCTTAGTAATTTTTTACTATTTTTTCTTAACATTTTCTTTGACAATGTAATAACTTCTCAACTATGGGCTATACAAAGATTTAGACACAAACCGTTGTTTTTAGTACTTAAAATTAGTATTGAATTTACAGTTGCATTAAATAGGAGTAAATTTAGCACTATACTACATTGTACACTAACGGTTAAAGTTTAAAAATTTTATAAATAAATCTCTGCTTAACTCTAACGTTGGCTTCAAAAGTTTCTTCCTTTTATATTAAAATGGTTTTACTAAAGGTCGTTATTAGTTTTAGGGTATTCATTAGTGTTTGTTAGGTTGGTTGGTTGGATTTATATATTTTGTATTTTTTTGTTTTAATTACCAGTCAATTAATATGATTTTTTATATGGTATATGTCAGTGTGTGTGTGTGTGTGAGCGTGTAAATATTTCTTGACAACAATGTCTACAACAACGAGAACAATAAAATTTTTTTGATTTTTTTCTTTATATTTAACTAGACCTTAGTACGAATGTGCTAAGGAGTATATTTTGACTATATATAACAGCAAAAACAACAAGCTGTAACTTTCTTAGAACATTTGGGAGCGAAGAAGTTGGTCTGAAAGAAGTCTGAAATAAGCTTGGAGTTAAAAGCCTGCCTGTGTAGTAAATGATTAAAATTATAAATAAGCTTAATAGTTCAAATATAAAGATGTACTGAATTTGTTCTAAATACAATACTATTTGCACAGCAAATACTGGATCCGAACTGGTATGTTAATTGGTTTGTTGTTCACTAGTTCTAAAACTATTTCTTAGCTAGTCAAATTTCGGTATGATTTGAACAAGTAAAAATTTTATCATTAAAATTTTTTTGGCTGGTTTAATTTTCTATAAAATTCTTAAAAGGCTCATGAACAAATACAAATTCTGGCATTTACATATATTTAACAATTCTTGAACTAGTAAGACAACTAGTATCATTCAACCGACTGCATTACAGCTCAAACATGTAATTTTTTAACTGGTCGAAGATAAGTTAGAAGAATATTTTAGGTTGGTCTTTACTACGATAATCTAGAAATTCATCATTTCAATGTCAATTATTGTGCTCATTTTTTAAATCACTCAACTGTAATATGGTTGTATTCCTATAACTGATGTCACATCCATGATAAATTCCTCTGACCTATTTTTTGTGTTTTCAAAATTTATTAATCAATTGCAATGATCATGAATGCAGAAATATTTTATTTGAAAAATTAGTTGTGAATAATTTCAGCAGCCTTTTCTTCAAATATTAACTAAACAAAAAATATTCCTACACTCAGAAAAATATCAACTTTTAAATTAACAGTCGGCTGCTGTTATTTCAAAACACTGTTAGATTAATTGATTTGCATTTTTGTGCTGTTAAAATAATTTGTTGAAATATTTTTGTGTTTTTGTTGAAATGTCTGTCTTCTCTAAGCAATAGATTTTAAATGTGTTTTGATACAGTTATCATATCGTTATCAATAGCTCAGTGGAAGTGTGCTAGACTGTAATGTGGAAGACGTGGGTTCATAACCTAGCTATGTAAGTATCAAAAATTTTAATTTTATAATTGAAATTCTAATTCTGAATAACCTTCAAAAGAAGTTTGCTTATAATCTTGAAAAAATTGCACATTTAATTTTTTATTTACAAAAAAAAAAACATTTTCGATAAAAAAGTTTTGTTGGTCATGCTAGACGCACACTTCAGCACACTCGGCTAAACATGGACTTCCAAAACAGTGATAAAATTTCAATAAGCACAATTTTACAAAAGTTTCGTGTTCTTTAGACCAACTGTTGATTTGAAAGTTAAATTTATTGGATGGCATTTAACAGTGAAATCTGTTATTTCAATAAAACATGGTAATTTTTCTTCAAATCATTGTACAGTGAAACTTCCCTAACTCGAAATTCTCATAACTCGAAGCAGTATTTTTGCTTTCTCGAGTCAATTTTCTTATATTTTGATACCTATAACTCGAATTTTCCTCATTTCGAAGCGAAATTCTGGTCGCTTGACACTTCAAGTTAGAGACGTTTCACTGCATATTTAATTTTTTGGTTTTTCCAAAGTTCCATAGTTTTGACTTCATTCTTCTCACGACAGCTATAGCAGAGCAAAACATATCTATAATTAATTCCTATTTTTTTACTTTTTTAAATTTTTAAAAACTTTGCAACAACAACAATTGCTAACATAGATATTTTCAAGTTATTAGCTATGCATATGAATATTTAGAGTTGCGTAAGAGTTAAGAGCAAAAGTGCACAAAAAACACAGCTACACTAAAGAGTTGTTTTTGTTTTTCTTAAACACTCAGATTGACATTAAGTTGTTTTTAATCTATTGTAATTATTTTGAATTTAATTTTTTTTACAAGAATACTATTTTGGACACATCTAATAATAGCGAAAATTTTAATCAACTGCGTATTTGTTTTTGTTGTTCTTTCTTTCTGATATATTTTTCTGTTTGTTTGATTTTTTTTTATAAATATTTGTTTATCTTTTTATCTGTCTTACTTCAAAGAAACCACAATAGTGTTAAAATTTTACTATAATTTTTCTAGCACATTTATAGCAACTGAAACCATTTTTATTCATTTTCCAGGTGTTTGTTGTGTTTTTTACTCATTCGCTCTAGGTTTATCGTGTCCCAGAATTGTATGTTTTTATGTGTTGAGTTTTTTATTTTTGTTAGGTTTGTGATTTTTTTCCTTTTTTTTTGCTTTCTTTTAATTGACGTTTAAGGAATTTTTTTTTCATGTTGTTAGTTAATTTAACAATTATTTTAGTGCTTTTAACAAATTAGTTTGTTATGTTTAGAGTAACAAACGCTTGATTTTAATGCATTCTGTGTTAAGTTTACCAAAATATATGGTTAGTTTTGTTAGTCTGTCGATTTTTTTTTCTGACTGAGTTGTTGGTTGTTGTTGTTGTTGTTGTAGTTATATCTGTCCTAGTTTGTGTTGTTGGCCTAAATATTGTATGTTTTAATGTTGTTGTTTGTTGCCTCTGCAGCTGTTGTACAACTTTGTTCGCACTTTTCTTGTGTTTTATGGATGTTGTTGTTGTTGTTGCCATTTTGTTTGCTGCTCATCAGCTGGTTGACTTCATTGGCAATATTTATGGCATCATCAGCAACATCGCTGAGCGCATCTTCAACAGCATAAACATTATTTGCTAGCTTGTCGCTTTTCTCATCGTCGTCGTTGTTGTCGTTGTTGTTGCTGTTGTTGTTGATTTTGTTGCTGCCCTCCTCGTCATTGTTGTCACTTTCACTCAAAGCAATATTCACTATATCTCTCATGTTGTTTTTGTCGCTGTTGTGGCTCATAAGCGATCGTTCAAAGTCTGCGAATTGCTGTTGAATGCTGCTGTTGCCGATGGTATTATTCTGCTGCCGATAGAATTCTAGGCCATGCTGCAGCATTGTTGCTGTTGTTGCGCTGTTGCCATAGCTGTTGGTCTTTGCATAGCTGCTGCTGCTGTTGCTGCTGTTGTTGTTGTTGTTGTTGTAATGACTGCTAGTTGCTGGTGCGGTTTGGCGGGCATAGAAGTTATTGTAGCTTTGTTGACGATGTTGCTGTTGCTGTTGTTGGTGTGGATGTTGATGTTGGTGTTGACGTTGGTGTTGTTGGTAGTGTTGGTGATGATGATGCTGTTGTTGCAACGGTTCATCGAGATTCCACAGGAATGGGTTAGCAGGCGAAGCCGATGCTGTTGTCGCTCCCGCTGATGTTGCTGTCGTTGCATGTGCTGAGCTGTGCATCATGTTGCCGTAGTTCCAGCTCATATACTGACTGTATCATTCGCTGGTTGCGTTATGCTGCTGTTGTGCCTGATGCTGTTGCGGCAGCTGTTGATGCAGCAGATGTTGTTGCTGCTGCTGCGTCAAATTGTGCACATGTTGCTGCAGCTGCTGTTGATGGTGATGCAATTGTTCACGTTGCTGCTGTTGGTGATGTTGTTGCTGCTGTTGCGCCGCATTGAAGGCGGCCGCAGCCGCCGCCATGGCAGCCTGTGACGCTGCGGCGATTTGTGTGGCGGTAGGTGACTGCGCAGCAACCGCTGCTGTTGCTGCGGCCGCCGACATCAGGTTGTCAAACTTGCGCGTGTCCGGGTTGTACATCGGATGCTTGAACTTACAGTGCGTACGCAGATTGTCGCTGCGCGTGTAGGTCGCTCGACACAGCGGACACTCGAAGCGGCCGGGGAAATGCACGTGATAGTGATTCCGTATGTGGGTGACGACCTTGCCGCACAACTTACAGCGATGCAGGTTACAACCGCCGGAGAGGCGCTCGAACGTGAGACGCATGTGCCACGCCTTGGACCCTAATATTGTTTCAAAAGCGTTTGTTAAGCGGCATAATTTTTTTCCAATTTCGATTGTTTTTGTTTTAATTGAATGTTTTGTTTCATTATATTTTGTGGGTTTTTATTTTTGTTGTTTATTTTTTTTTTTCAAAAACGTACGAACGCGGAAAGAAAAAAGAAGAGAAAAAACAATGTTTTTGTTGGTGATTCACATAAACGAAAAATGAAAATTATTCTATATTTTAAAATTAGTTAGAGTAAAAATAAAAATAAAAATAGTCATAAGAAATGTTATAAAAAATACATACAAAATTAAATTTGTTTAAGATTAAATATAAATGAACATTGTAAATATTTAAATAATTTATTTAATTTAATTTTTTAATTTAGAAGGGGGTAGGGTGGTTGGTTTTTGTTTTGTTTGTTTTAGTTTTAGTAAATGTCAGTTAGTAAAAGAAGACAAAGATGGACAGCTAGAAAGCACTCGATGTTATTTGCTATAATTTAGTTAAAAAGGGTTTGTGTTTTAGTTGTAAAAATATTTTATGGCAAAAATGTGTTCATTATTTGGTGTCTTGGTACCTTCGAAACGGAGTTTGACTATCGAAAAAAATTAATTAAATAAAATCGTTTCTAAGCTACATGTGTCAGTCTAAACCTTGGCTAAACTGTACAGATCGAATGAAAAAATAGATCGCGTGGAAGCAATTAAATTTAAAATTTTGAGTAAGAAATTAAATTACTTTTCTCTTCAATGTTAAAAATTATTACATGCGAGAAATTCTTTTCAGTTTTTCTCATTGCTTTTATTTTCGCTACACTTAACGAGAGTGAAATAATGTTAGCAGAAAAGTAAGCAACACTGTTGCAGTGTTACCAGAAGGACAGTATTTTTTCTGTTAGCTGTTTTTCAAAAAATAAATCTGCCGAGACTATTTGCTAGGTGAAAAATCGATGGCGAGAATTCTTTTAACACTTTAGCAATAATTTAAAGTAGCTTTAGTTGGACATGTACCTAGGAGTTGATAACATTTTTAGAGTATGTATTTCTAATTTTAAATGAAAAATAAATGAGTGTGCTTTACATAAGTCAACATTCTTTTCTTTCCAAACGCCCGATCAAAATTAAGATAAGACAAAATTATGCTTTGTGCAAAACATTGAAAAGTTGAGTTATAATGAGTTAAATTTCAAGTTTTTGTTTAAGTCGATTTAAGCTACTTTATCTAATTTCCAATATTATTAAACGATTTTGAATCTTTATTTCAATAATCTTTATTTTATTTAGTTTATATTTAAATATACGATGAACGATATTTATGGTCTCGATCCCAATTAGACAAAACAAACAAAAAAGCAAACTTTCCACGAAGTATTCTTATATTATAACTAAGGTACTTGGAAAAGGTGGGTGTGTCGCGCCAACTACTTATATTATTACTTATGTTACCCTTAAGTAACTTAGGGTAACTTCCTAAGAATGTTCTTTCTATATTGTATTCTTTATGAGATGAAATTCTAAAAGTTTCCACAGAGCTATTTCAGCTCTATTCAACTACAATGTGAAAGCTAGGTCCGTGTGATCTTAATTTCATGAAGTATGACATCATCAAACTTCAGTTATGAAGCATATTGTGAGTAAGAAAATAAGACAACAATTGATGAAGTCAAAGGCGAAGAGGAGGTTCAAACTACATTCAACCCTACCGATATAAATCGATCTGAAAATGCTCATAAATTCGCTGCTATAAGAAAACTTCCTTGATAGAAAATGGCTCAAGCTGTGCGATATCTCTATATCGTATCAAGTTTTTGTTGCATTTGAAAATTCAGGCTTAAAACACTTTTTCGTCCAAAAATAGCTATTTTATGAAAGAAATTAATAAAAAGTATGACTTTTAATTTAAGCTATTTTATAAAGTGAACATAAAAGACATTTTCTCTATACTCTTTTAAATTTAACCCTTAAATGATACACTGATGCGAATTCACACCATTGAAAATTGTAAGCAACTGGCATTGTTTTTCTTTTTGCTTTAAATGTCTACCTTAAAAAAACGAAAATAATGGAAAAATAGTTTATTTCTATTTTCGTAATAAAAAATAAACGAGTTTTTCAGAAATAGCTTTGATTTTTTATCTTTTTTTTAATAGACTCATTACGATCTTTTTTATTGTGTCAAATAAACTTCTTTGAACCAGATTCCTTGGAAAATTTCCCAGCGCATATACTACAAAAAGTTGATAATTTATTTTTTGTTGCCATGTCAAGAGCAATCAAGAACAGTAGGAGCGTATTTATACCATTTTTATGTTTTACTGTATATGGCTTGGATCGCTTTGCTTGCCATCTCCTCAAATACACAAAGTCAATTGAGAAATAAGAATTTAACTTGGAACAGACAGCATTTTTTTACCTATAAAAGTAGAACACAGGGCGGCGCCAAAAGTTTCACTCTAGTTATAAATCTTGCCAGTAACCAGGGCTTGTACTGTCTGTTACGTGGACGAATCACAATCGTACGAATGTAAATTATGTTACTTTCTTTACTTTACAACCAATTGGGAAGAATTACGTTTGAAAAGAACACATCGCGATACGTTCTGTAGCAACCAACACGTTTGTGTATTCGATAAAGTTGAAGAAAGCACTGAATAAAGTTAAGTCTCATTTGATAACATATGATATAGTACCAAATATGCATTTTAAGTAGCCAATTATACGTTTACGGAACAGACAATTCAATTCCTGACTGCATTTAAAAAAAAGTCAAGGCTGAATTAAGAATAATATATATAACATGAATGACAACCCTAAACGGAGAAAAATATTTTGCTTGAATCATGTCATTGTTTTGGTTAAACGCAAATCTGCAAAATTTTGCTCAATCGCGGTTTGATTTTAGAAAACGTTTTATAAATTGAAATTACTTCACATATTATTTTAAATAGCCAAATTTAGATAAATGTTTGCAATAATTTGCTTACTTATTATACATTCAAATAGCAAATTTTGATTTGATTCGAGCAAACACTTGCTCAGTTATAATAAATCGAAACAGCGAACTCTGATTTGCTTCAAGCAAAAATTTGCTCAGTCATTATAAATCGAAACAGCAAACTTTGATTGGCTTCAAGCAAAAATTTGCTCAGTTAATATACATCGAAAAAGCAAATTTTGATTTAATTCAAACAAAAATTTGCTTGATTTTTGCTGAAAATAAGCAGAATTTTGAAGTGGCTCAAGTTTTGCTTAATCTGCGCACACATTTAGCAAACAGTTTTCTCCGTGTATGAAACCTACTAATTCATATTGGAATCATTACGATTATAACATAATTAAGCTATAATTCACATAACAGTGCATGGGTAAATATCATCATATATTGTATGCCATGCATTAAAGGGTTAAGAGAGGTCAAATAATTTCAGTGCTATTCTAGCAAAACTACCTACTCTTATTATATTTTCTATTCTTGTGTCTCTAATGGTGAGAGAGCTTTTAAAAGGCTGCGCTAATTGCAGCAAAGTAGCATGATATATTTTCAATTCTTGAGTCTCTAATGGTGAGAGAGCTTTTAAAAGGCTGCGCTAATTGCAGCAAAGTAGCATGATATAATTTATGTCTCATATCCAGAAACAAAAGAATATCAAGTATAAATCGCATGAGATAAAAATGATATAAATTGTTAGAAAAATAATGAGTTTTAAATAAGTTTTAAGTAACTCAAAAATGTCGTGTAGTTTGTCAAATACTGACGCTTTTAAAATTATTGCATGCTAGAAAATTATATGAATCGTTACGAAAACTGCTACCTGCTCCGAAGATAAAGACACCAAATCTGAACTATTGCACATTTATTCATTACATGTTTTTTGTTACATTGAGAAAAAAACCAAATATATAAAAAAATGGGAAAGATCATAAAAATGTAAAAATAATTAATATAGAAGTAATGCAATGATATTTGTACAGACATATATTTAAACACAAGTGAATGCTTACTAAAAAAAAATTAATTTTCTTAATTAGAAAACATAAATACATTTTTTATCAAATGAAGATGTTAACCAATACTGTGGGCAAAAAACTGTAGAGACTTAAATTTTCAAGGTTATATTAACAAAAAGTATGTTATTTAAAAAAAAAAAAATGTAAGAAATAGTTTAATTAACTTACATTTTAAAGAATTAATTTAAGAAGTTTATGTTATTTTTGGAATTTGTATAAATTTAATTTTAAGTAAGAAACGCAGAATTAATATTTAAAAAAAATCAATTTACAGGTTAAGTTTTTTTTTTTAAAGCAATTTTTCTCAATTGTAAAAACATAGAAACAGTTCTTTTCGCCATTTTATGTTTATTTATGTATGTTTTTAGTATCTTTTGAGCCCGCACCAAAAAAAAACGAATTAAAAAAAAATATAATTAAAAAAGAACAATGCACAAGTTTTTTATGAATACTAGTAAGTGTGTCTATGTGTGTTTTATAATATGTCACAATAGGTGTGCATTGCTCACTCATGTTACCACCACACATAAGAATTTCTATTTAATTTTGCCAATTATTATTTTTTAATTAACATTTAAAATGAAGAGTTGATATTGATAAGATATTTTTTCTTTTTATACAAGAGTGGAAATATATTTATATATAATGGTTTTGAGGTGGGAGGGGGGTAAACAAAAACATGTAAGTATTAACAAACAGCACAGAAATAGTTTAACAATAGAAAGAGTTAGAAAAGAGAAACGAGTAGAATTCAAAACTTTTAAGCTTGCTTGAAATAAAATTGTTTGAAAAAAAAAACAACGAACAAATTTTCAACACCCTTCCTGCCCTTCTTTTGTAAAAAATATTTAAAAAAAAAAACGATATAAAAATAAATTTAACTTTAAGCTTAATAATAAATACCAACTTAAGCTATTTCATAAAATTTACGGCCAATTCCTGTTTTTATTGTTTTTTTTTTTAATGAATTTTAAGGTTCTTAATTTTTATCTTATATAAAGTACTGTGTAATGAAGTATGGAGACTTGAATGAAAATTTATCAATACTTATATGAATTACTTGATATACCTGGAATACTTGAAATACTTTATTTTTGAAAGTTGATGAGAGACGTTTTCGAATCATTTTTCCACACCACTTTGTGCGTGATCTTAGTTAAAAAAAGTAAAGTACGATATGTCTAAACAAAAACTTTATCTCGTACTTTTTTTTCAACGAAAGAGTCAAAAATTAGCTGAGTATCACCATTTTACAAATACACGTAGCTGAAGCTCAAGTTTTAACAATGTTATGAGATCATTTGTAAAACATACCAGAGAAGGGAAAATTTTGCGTCTAAGGATATGAACCTCATGCATGGAAGTTCAATATTATTCATGATACAGACTGTCGCGATCTGATCTGCCACGGTATAGTAACAATATCTTATAATTTTATATAATCTGTACTATCCCAGCAGTTATTTTGGAGACAATTGGGAAAACCAACTAGTTTATTTCTAGTGAAATTGGAGTTAGTTGCGAACTAGTACAAAAGACGCTCAGCATAGAACAGTTTGAATTTATTTTTATATTCTTTGTTTTTCTTGTCAGCAGGCACAAACAAAATAAAAAACATATACGTTCAAAACGTGTTGTGGCTCGCTTTTTCATTTAGATTTCACACTTCTTTTAACTTTTGCAAACATTTTCGATGAAAATGATTAAGTGGTAAATATCAGGTAAAACTATATAACATAATTTAATAAGTTCTATTGTACGAACCCGTATTCGAAATAAGGCTAACAATAGGGGTTACAACTGACCACTTCTGGACTGTATCAAAACGGACCAGTTTAGAACTATTTATTATGGAACTAACACAGATATAGGGAAAAAGGGATGTTTATGGGGACAATTGTTTTTTGCTATGACATCAACCCGTAAAAAGTGTCAGTTTGTTCAATGTAAAAGGGTATTGTAGTGGGACCAGTACTGGCCCCTTTTGGAACTAGTTTAGAACTATTCTAAATATGGTCCATTTATCTGCAGGGATTGTATAAAAAGAGACTCACGGAGTTTTTAGTGACGAGTGTTCTCAACAACCACTGAACCCATTTTTATACTTTTTTCACTATTCCATTGCTATGATAAGCGAACTAACTATAGGGTACTACGTTTTTGTACAAAAATTGTTCTTTAATTATTTTAGAATTCATGTATTTGAATCCATGTTAATGCTGTACAAACAGCCAAACAAACAGCAGAAAACCAATGTTTAAGCTCTTGCTGTGAGAGTAACTCAACATAGTACGGCTGCCATGTTGTGTTGGGAGTTGCTCTCAGTTTGGTCTCTTGAGCAGTGCTGCCAGATTTTTTTTTTCAGATGAAGTACATGTGTTTGTCTAAGTTTTAATAATATTACAGTTTAATATTACTGTTATACTTTGCGGTATTATAAATAGCGTTACAAACAGCATTTTAAATATGACATTACCATCTATCACTCTGGTTTTCTAAAAAACATATTTTTTATTGTCAAAAAACTCAAACACAAGAAAAAAAAATTGGGTTTTTCAAATTGGAAGGACCTATTTTTACGATGAAGGCTATGCGAGAGAGTTAACAGGTACCCAATAGAATAATTGTCAAGACCTCCCAACATAAGCTCTGTCATAACTGCAACCACTCTATGCGTCTTATAATCACTTTTTCCTCATTACTGCTCTCACTTTTACTCAAAATGTGTTGCTTTTGCGCTTGGTGGCCGTTATAATAACGGTAAACAGTTGAACAGGTGCTCAATAAAAAATATTTGCATATTAAGATCAGTTGTGCATTCGACATTTAGTAACGAATCATAAAAATAATTAGCAATAATAAAATAGCAAATTTATTGAATGCACAAGGGAGAAGAGAACGATTGGAAAGGCAGTGTTGCCATTATTTTTTAGGTTTTATTCTGCTTACAACTAAAAAACCCTTTTTATCCTTTAATTTTTAATATTGAAAAAATCTCTAAAATTGTATCTAAGATAAATGTAACATGAGATAAAGTATTAAGCTTCAGGAGTAATGGAACAGATAATAAATTGATTGCTAAAGTTTATCAAATGTGGATAGTTTGATTTCAGTAACTTTTGTGTTGTCAGGTAAACATATTTCGATTTCAGGGAGATAAAGTATTAAGTTCAGGAACAATGGAACAGATAATAAATTGATTGATAAAGTTTATTAAATGTGGATAGATTGATTTCAGTAACTTTTGTGTTGTCAGGTAAACATATTTCGATTTCAGGGCTGATTTAAATTGCACTTAGTTTTTGCGTATGTTTTGTCCAGAACTGTATCAACTAATTATAATTTTTCCACATAAAACAGTAGTGCCAGAAGGCTTGCAAGAAACCTGGCAAACGTCTCAAGCCACTGGTCAAAGCCAAACTTTGAAATCTCTCACGCTTCTGGAATCGCTTCTTTTTAAGGCATTCTTGCCAGTTGGACAGTTTTCTACCGTTTACTAAAAATTTTTTTTATTAGATTGAGTGGTAATTTTTTAATTTTACATTTTTATGTTCTATTCTTCAAAAATTGTCGATTTAAAAATTCCATTTTTTTGTTCTACACTCAGAAATAAGTTTCTCGGAATATGATAAAAAGGGCACCATATTTAGAGAAAAATGGTATAGGCCTTGCTTCAGAGAATGGCTTTCTCTAAATGCGATCCTAAAAATTATAAAATGCTTCTATGAAAAAGAGAAATATACAAAAATATATCGTTTTTAGAGAAAAAGACTTTATTTTTGTGAAAACATTTGTTTTTATTGAAGAAAATACTTCTCATAGTGAATTTTTTTTCAAAATATAGCACAAATTTTTCATTTTCAATACATTTTTCTCTATAATTGAGAATTTTTTTGTGCGAGAAAAATATTTATCATTACACTATAGAACAAATTCTGGTTAGCAAAAGTTAGGTTGATTCTGAGAGTGAGGGGTGAAAAAAGAGGCTAAATTAGAAGACCCGCATCGCGGCGTTTGTTTATATTAGTTGGAATTTTTTATTAATCGACCTTCGAACTTTGCAGTCGAAGGTCGATAATTTTACGTCATCCCTTTGTACTCCTTACTTTTTCCACTGGGTAATAGATATTTGTAGAGAATGTCTTTCACAGATTTCAAAACTTCGCAGTTACACGGAAAAAAATAGTTTAATTGAAGATTGAAAAGAAATAATTTTAAAAATCACTTAAAGGAATCTTTTTCAGCAGCCCCTACTCCATAAAATAAATTTTTAATCTTCCCATGAACTGTACTTAGGTTTGTATTTGAATTCAAATTAAAATGTGAACAAAAGGGCAATCAAGTGAAAACTTTTCAATTTCCAATATTTTAACCTAAATAAAACGAATGTTTTTTTTGTTTAAGTACTATTCAATTCCAACACTTTTGAAGGAATTTCTTAACGAGATTAAATGATAAGAGCAAGGAATGTAGGAGCTTAATATTATAGAGATTAACTTGACAGCAAATCAACACATTTTTGAAATGTCACACAAGAAAACTAAAATAAGATAAAGTCTTTTAAAACTAAACAAAAAACCATGTATTTGGCAAAATAATATAAAAAACACTACTAGTTCTATTCACTATCCTCAAAGTATGAATATGAAATTGAAAAAAAAAAAGAACAGAAATAACAAATATGTAGAATGATGTTAGTTTTCTCTAAGAATATTGCTTATTTTTATTAGACTTACCAGCGCTGTGGAATGCTTCTGGCCATTGCCAAATTTTTGGCAAAGTAGTTGAGAGTATAAGAAGAATATAAAGAAAGAGTTGAGACACTCAAAGAAATTTCCAGGCACAAACAAAATTTAAATGATTTCAAAATATACACAGAAATTTCTTTGCGTGTAAAGCAGACCAGAGAAAATATGAATTATTGTGAGTAAAAAACATTCAAACAGTTTGCATAAGAATATAAATGATTTAATTTTAGGCTTTTGTTTTATTTTCTGCTTTTAATGGAACAGAGATAATGGATAAAAAGAACTGGAATTATTTTCACCGTTTATGAAAATATCAGCAAAACTACAGAATTTTTTTTTATTTTGTTTTTGATATAATTAATTAATTAAAATAATTTTTTTATTTTGTTTTGTTTTTTTTTTTATTTTATTTTGATAATATTTGCATGTATTTATTTTTATTTCAAAATTTCAATGAAAATTCAATTGAAGTTTAGATTTAAAAACTATATTTGAAATTTAAACATGTGTTTTTATTTTAAATGAATTTTTATTCAAAAACATGTATTTATTTGAATTAATATTTTGAATATTTGCTTTATGTGTTTGTTTTTGCTTTTTTTTTTTCTAACATTATGTATTTATGTATTTAAAATGTACAGCTAATTAAAAAAAAAATAAAACTGAGGTGGGATCTCTTTGATTTATTGAGTCTTTTCCTAGAATAATAGTAAAAATAATAATAATAATAATAATAATAATAATAATAAGAACCGAACCAGACTATTTTCGTTTTCTGAGATATTCTGAAAATGTGCAGAGTTTTCTTTCTAGTATTTAAATAGAAATTTTAAATTTAAGCTTTTCGGTGGGTTTTTTTTTTTGAAAATGACTAGAGTTTGATTTTATATATCTTACATTCATTGCTGTTTCGTATTCAAACCCACCACAATCAAGTTTTCAAACTATTCAAATGCGCTATTCTAAGCTTATTCAATTCGAGGGCAAAATAAATAATTTACAGTTTTTCCTCTTAAGATGTCTCTTTTGTCTACTGTTAATTTTGACTGTCATTTGATATTATTTTTCTTAATGTTTCTCTATTTTTATTGTACTTCTATGATTGCTTTTCGAATTTTTTATTTATATTTATTTCACTATCGTTAATATATACACAGCAAACTAGATCTCAATAGTTAAATTTAGCAATATCATGAAAATATCGAAACGATATATAATTTGAAAAAAACAATCGATATTTTTATTTTTGATCTTTTATCGAACATAACAAATATCACTGCTTTCGATTGAGATCGAAATTCTATTCAATCACAACATATTTGCGTGTTTTAACATCGCAGCTTTGGTGAGATTTAAGATCGTTGCGTGACATTTCGTTAAATTTCATATGATCTTGACATTGCAAATTTTAATTTCGTTCACAACTAATCATGTTATGTTACTAAAGAATCAAGATGGTTATAACAACTTTAAAATCTCAACGATTCTATTTTTTTTATTATTAAAATATCTCTTGGTTTGCTGGATTGCAGGTTTTTAAAATGAATTTGATTTTTTTTTAATTCTATACTGTATACTGCAGAACTACATACTTTTTTTTATATATTACAATCTTTTCCTTTATTTCAGACTTATTTTATTTTATTTTGTTTATGCCACGCATGTTAAAAGCAATTTTCGACTTATTTCTATATTCATACATAATATGAAGTCAACATTCGAATACATATTACTCAGTACTTACAACATGAAACCGTTTTTTTTTTAAAACTGATTAATAATTTTCAATTTAATAATATCTGAATATAATGGGTCTTCCAATAAGCTTGTCCGAATTAAACGAATTTCAACAAAAAGAGTGACTTTATTTATCACAACACACGCACACATAATATATAATATTGTATTTTTAAATAACAAAAAATAGACATTTGCATCTGAGAATTTGACACTTGCAAAATCTGTGACAATTTACTGAAATAACGTTTCTAGAGTGAAAAGCTGTCTGCACATTTTCAGAATAATATGAATTCCAGGGGAAAAAATTCCCAGAACAGAAATTGAATTGAATTTAAATATCGATTTAAGAAATTTATCATCGTAAAATTCTATCTACATAATATCAAACAATACAGAAAGAAAAGGAGTAACAAAATATTATATAAGAAAATAGAATTCTTTTTGAATATTTTCATCTATAATCACATTTTGTAGAACCTATATGATCAGCCGATTTTGGCTATAAAAATTGTTGACATATTTTGTACGAAACAAATAAGCTTCTTACATACATAAAAGATAAGATCCGCAACTAATATCGCTCAAACTGTAATTATTTTTTGCTTTACTATACGAAAAATTTGCAGCCTAAAAGTATGTCCTGAAAATTGATTTGATGTAATGACTGGTGTTTATAAATCAAATAAATTTGTTGCCGTATTTTTATACCCTAAACCTGAAAGGTGCGAGTATATTAACTTTGTGCAAAGTTTTGCAACGCATAGAACGAAGCGAGTCCGGTATAGAAAATTATAAATCAGCGTCACCGTCAGTCCGTCCGTCTGTGTGTAGTCCGTAAACACAGGATAAGAAGAAAGTATTGAGATACTCGGAACTCAGACCCAAGGATCTGCACTATTGAATATTTTTGGAATTCACCCACGGACACGCCTATCGCCCATGCAACTCAAAAATTTTAAACTGCATAAATAAGTTCACCACTAACCTTCGAAAAATTGTTTTCATCCGCCCATGGACACGCCCAACTCCAATGTTATCCTAATATTGAAAACTAAATAAATAAGCTTATGTTTAATCAACAGAGATAAAATTTGGTATGTATGTTTTTTATAACAAACCAAAGATGTAATTTAAAAATGGACGTCATCCGCTTACGGTCACGCCTACCTCCCATACAACGCAAAAATTGAAAACTGCTTAATTAAGCTTATGTTTGTCGTACAGCGATAAAATTTGGCACGTATGTATTTTATAACAAAACTAAGATGTTTTTGAAAAATGAGCGTCATCCACCCTTGGACACGCCTACCTCCGATACTATCCAAAAAATTGAAACCTCCATAAATAAGCCTATGTTTAACCAACAGAGATAAAATTTTGTATATATACATTTTATACCAAAACTGAAATGTGTTAAAAAATTGGGCGTAATCCGTCCACGAACACGCCCACCTCCCATACAATCTACAATAGCGAAAATACAATAACAGCATTAACATGTGAGCTACAGGAACAAAACTAAGTATGTGTAAATTGAAATCTATATAAAATATGGGCTTCAACCACCCACGAACACGCCCATTTTCAATACTATTATAGTATTTGGAAAAAGTATATTTAGGGAATTTCATAGTTGGGCTAGACCGACTGTAGACCTTCAACTTTCTTTACTTGTTTTACTAAAAAATGAATTCATCCCATCGCAGAACAGGCGCTTTAAATGGTTATTTATTGTCTCCAACTCGTAATTGTTATATCTGGGAGTTTTATTTTTTAACTATAAATTGGTTTTGTGTTTTATTTGGAATTGTTTTGTTTTAAATTGACGAGTTTATTTGTATTATTAATATTCCGGCAGTATAAGGAAAATTTTAATTTAGTTTTCTGGACAATTGATCGATGGCGAAATGTTTTTTGGCCGGACCAAAGCAAGTTTAACTGGCTGTGTGCCGACAACTTGCCATGGAGAGCGACATAGAGAACATGTATTGTGAAAACTGTCAAATACTCTCAAAGCCAGATGATCTGGGGGATGCTTTTCATATTAGATCCGTGGTCATTTGCACTTTCTAGATGGTACAATGAATGCCCAAAAATATGGGCAAGCTATGAACGACTTTTTGGTCCCGACTCTCGAAAGCATTTTACTTGCACTTCGGACGGAATTTTTTCAAGACGACTCTGCGCCATTCCACCGAGCTAAGTCTATAAGTAATGGTTTATATCGATTGTGTCATAATTTCCAGCCATAAAATTACAAACAAAAATTTAATAACAATTGTATATTTTTTACAGCTGGAAAAAGTGCTTCAAGGAATCGGAATTTCACGTTTAAATTGGCCGGAAATCTCCCCGTTCTAAACTCAATCGAGCACTTATGTCACTTTACAAGACTTAAAGCAGCAGAAAAGAAGACCCATAATTAGAAAGAGCTAATTTTGACTTTGAAAAACGTTTGGAAAAATGTTCTTACCGAGGAAACCTTGTTAAATCCATGCCTTTAAGGATAGTGGAAGTAACACAGGCAATGTTTGATTTTGATTTTGATTTTACACATTAGGGGTATTCTCGCAGTATAGCAGCGATGCAAAATTTGTGAAAATGCAACCTTGCAATACAATACTGAATTGTTTACTCCGATACCTCCTATTTTGATTGAATAATTCTAATTTTAGATAAAAATTAGTTTTCTTTAACACTATCACCGCCGCGCGATGCGGCTGAGAATTACGGGGTAAAATTTTCAGGGTTTACTACTAGACTTCCCAGAAAGAAAACTCCATAATCACATTTTACCGCCACCAATTCCCAAACCCCAATACGCCCCCATATAATCGCGACAAAAATGTGTGTGCGGGTGCGAAGAAATTAGAGAATATTTTTCAAACTTGTTGCATTTTGAAGTGCCATATGGCACTCGCGGCGGTGATAGGGTTAATTTAAATCTGTACCTTTACAAAATTTTATGATATTTTAAAGTGTTGCGGTTTTCATGAGCGTAGTGTATTGTGTTAATAGTAGAAAGTCCAAGCTTTATAATGAAATACAAATTTAATTTAAGTCTGAATTTTTAGTGTTCGAAGCAGAAATTGGACAACCCTGTATATTCTCGTTATTATAAGGCGGCAAATATTTTGAATTCTACAAATTTTAACTCTATTTTGTGCTCCCAAATGTCATGCCAGTTATATTGGAATCCCATATATATAAATAAACTTTTTAATTTCAAGAGTTTGAATATATCTTTGAAATATACACTTTTTGAATAAATCAACAATTACAAATTTATAACTTGAAATTCGAAAAAAATTATAAATATAACGGTAATTGCGTACTTAATTATCAAGTAAAGACTATTTCCTGAATTAAACAAAACCATGTAAATCAGTTTTGTATTGTACGATAGTGTCTAAATTAAAAATAAATCCTAATATTTAATATATAAAAATAAAAGAATATAAAATCAAACTATCGAAAAAAATTAAAATAAAATAAATTTAAGTCTTAAGTAAAAATATATCAAATTTTTGCCAACCAAAATCGACTTAAGATCTGACTTTTTTATACACATTGTTTTGTAAACACGGATTAAATTGAAAAATTTATGGAATTTTCCTACAATATCGAATATTCTGCAATTTATAAATGCAAACATTTGTTTTATAGTAAGAAAGAAAAGTTATGATTTTTACGATCCGAGAACGATTATTTGCTTTGGATTTCTACATAAAATTTTATTTTACTATTCCAATTTTGTTCGATTCCTGATACTATTGTACTTATTCTCTAGAAAAATATAACTTCAAATGTATTTAAATAGTTTCAATAGAATTGCTTTGAATATTTCTAATTTTTCGTAGTTTCCAAATAAATAATTTACACTTTTTGATTTTTGCTCAAACCACGAGTCACTTTTTTGAAGAAAGTAGTTAACTAATATTACGGTATCTCATATTGAAAAAAAAATTGGCAATCGATATATTCAGAACTATTGAAATTTTGTTTATATCTTGATGAAATTTTTTGTTAGCATATTTTTTCTATTTTTTGATAATTTGTTTAACATGTCCCGATTTTAAAACAAAGTGAATTATGCCACATTCAAAATAAACGGCTTGCACTGAAATTTAAATAAACTTTTTTACACTGAAAATAACTTAAAGTAATCTGCAAATAACTGTAATTCTTAACTGTATCTTATTGTCTGGTTCGGTTGTATTTTCTTTTCTAAACTACAGGAGATCATCTGACATTCTTTTAACTACTGCGGTTGAAAAATAAAAAGATAAAAGAATTAATTCAAATCCTTATCGAATTCGATATAATTTCTAAAATAATACTTTATTTTTTTCTTTTAATACAGTTTGTTTTATCAGCTAAAAATATGCTACATAATAATTTTGATTTTCAACAAACTTTTTCTTATTTTGTTGTTAGGTTTTCACATTTGAAATTTACACATTTAGCGGGTTATACTTAAAACTTGCTAACTATTCACTACAGTCTATGAATTCATAAAATAATACTTTGTTTTGTCACAAAAGTTTGACGTTTCTACAACTTCTTCATTGTTTTTTTATTGGATTTTTTAGTATTTGTGTTCAATACTATACAAACAAATCCACAAGGATTTATGTTTTTTCCTTCATTGCTTATTGTTTGAGAAAAAAATTCAAGTTTTATAACAATTTAACTCTGGAGTGGGTATATTTTGTGGGGATTATTTAAGAAGGTCCTTTGACTATTTTTCTATGGTTTTTTGTTAAGATTACTTTACTACGGTGAAAATTGATCACATGTGGACATAATGACTGAAGAATCGGTCTTTAATGTTGGCATGCTTGATCTTGCAGTGCGCTTTCATGTTGTCTCGACGCGTAAACTTTTGACCACAGACGGGACACTCGTGACTCTGGGGTCTGTGAATGTTGGCATGATGCCAACGGTTCGAGACGATCTTATTGCAGCTGACACAGCGATAAAGGGTCGGCAATGTGCCCGACAGCTGTACGAAAAGCGATGAATAGTCGATGTTGTGATCGCGTCTGTTAGCCGCTGCAGCTGCGGCAGCGACAGCTGCTGATGTTGAAGCTGCAGACGCTGAAGTTGCTGGAGCAACATGTTGCTGTGTTTGTTGTGAGTGTTGCTGTTGCTGATGATGATATTGATGTAGGCGGGTGATACATGAAGTTTGCTGCATATAGTTAGCAGCATGTTGTTGCTGATGTTTTTGGTGTTGCTGTAGAGCGAGCGTCAAGTGTTGCTGTTGCATTGAAGCATTGGATGATGCTGTAGATGATGTTGGTGACATAGCCATATCGTTGCTGCCACAAAGTGAGTCCAAGCAACGCCCCTGATTGATGACAGTCTGAGACGTGGTCCCACCAGCATCATTAAGTTGACCGTTGCGCGGCATATCGTTGTAATCTTGTTGCTGTTGCAAATTATGTTCATGCTGTAGTTGTTGTTGCTGGTGTTGTTGATGACAGCGTATTGCTGACAATTTATATGGCTTGCATTTATAGTGACAATTATAGCTATTGTTGTTGTATTCGGCATCATATTCATCATGCACATCATCGGATGCATCTTCACGTTCAGCTCTATTTAGCGCCTCATCTTCATGCTCATCACAGCCATAACCAATATCGAGTTCGCTTCCTTCGCCTCCGTCACCATCATCACCTTTGCCACCATCACCACCTGTAAACATTTTGTGGATTATGCAGAGTCACGTGTTACAATCCAACAGCGTCTCAGTAGAGACAGAGGGTAGGGAGAGGTTTGAGAAATGTGTGTGATACTTGCATATTTTTTTTTTTTTTAATATTTAAATATAATAATTCTGTTTTTGGATTGAGCAGGAGTATTTTTTATTCTTGCGATGATATTGCATGGCATAAATTATTTTGGGATCTTAAAATTTATAACAAAAACACGCTCTAAAGTAGCAATAAACTAAATAAAATTGAACACTTTCAACGAAATTAGAAGCAACTATTTTTGAGGACTTTTGTGTTTGGTGGGATTCATTAAATTTGCTTTAAGCTAATCATTCGGCACTAAGAAAAAAAAAAAAAAAAATTGTATGGAAATAATAAAAAACATAACATTGGGATTCATGAATAAAACAACGTAAACTGAAGCTTGATTGAAGGGTTGAAGCTAAGTGGATTGCGAAGGAGGCAGTACAAAAATTTCTAATAACATAACTAAACAACATTTCCAAAAAAAAAAAAAATTGCTTAAATTAAAATAACTAAATTTTAAATAATTTGTTCCTTATTTACAAAATGTAAATACCTAAAACTATAATTATCAAACAGATAAAACTATAGCTTTATCTCGACTTTATCATTGTTCAGAGACATAGTGTTCAAGTGTTCAACAAAATTATTTCGGTCGGTGGATAAAATAATCTTTATTAGTGGCTTAAACAGTGACGGAAAACTATTTGTGTATCTATTGTTAAGCAAAAAATTGAAATAAAAACTGTTATAAAATTAGAACTCCGACTTATACAGAAACACAGAAAGTGTAGTTTTTGGATGGCCTATAGAAGCTTTCAGGAATATTATTTCTTGGTTGAGAACGATTTCCAAGTCTGACTTCTTTTATTCCGTAGAAAATATCTTTGTTAAGTTTGTGTCAAAAATATCACATTTTTCAGCAAATAGAAGAAATATACAAAGTTGGCTTTTTAAAACTATTTTTTTTAAACAATTTAAATTTTAGGAATTTTTGTTCATTCAGAAAGATATATAAACCGACCACAAGGTATATTAACTGAAGAGAGATAGGTTTTTTTTCTTTGGTCTTACACTTGCTGTACTTGATTTCTCGTTCTTGCCCTTTTAACTTATACTTCCTTTTTGAACCAAATCTTGAGTGGAAAAAAATTCATGTAATAATTTAAAGTTTTATGTGAGAAATATTGAATTTACAGTTTTAAAGCTTTCAAGATTTTAAAGATTTATGATTTAAAGATTTTAGGACGATATTTCAGCACTTCTTGCAAAATGCTTTTAAAATATTAGACAGAACTTATAGAGAAATTAATTTCTTTTTCAAAAAAAGAACCAATTAAAGCTTTTTTCGTCAGATATATTAATCATATTTGTGTCATGGTTTAAATTAACTAATTTTTTCTCAATGAAACCAGAGTCATAGAATATTTTTCAAGAAATTCGTCCAAAAATATACAAGGAAATTTAAGGACTAAATTTAAAACTTATATGATGGTCAACATTTGATCTGATAAATTGAAGAAATTACTTTTTCTTTCAAAATAGAAACATTCAAGTATATTTAATGTTAATAGATTAAGGTTTTATAGATTAAGGTTAAAATGAACATTATTGCCATGATATTACCAGATAAATTTATGATAGAATAAAGTTACTTCTCAATAAAATGAAAGTTACAGAATTTGTTTTCAGAAATTTGTCAACAATTTTTAACGATATTTGAGAACTAAAGTTAAAAAGGCCTAAAAGGACTTAAGTTAAAAGGAGTTTCATTTAGAATTTAGATATAATTTTTCGTTCGTTAGTAGTAGAACTGTTGATGATTATTTGTCAAGGCAAATAATTTAAGAAAAACCATTTTTTTCAATTTGAAACCGCCCATTAGATAATATTTCAACTTTTCCATGTGTGTGCAAAATATTTTTGAAAAAATTATTTGGTTAATTGATTAGTTAAAAGTTTGTATACTTTTTAAAAATCATTCTTAAGTTAAAGAATAAAGCGGCCGCTTTCAAAAAGATTCAAAATCAAGACATTAGAGCAGTGTTTTTCAAAATATACCCAAAAATACAAGACCCACGCTCTTGAACATGAACATGAGAGTAATAAAAACCCTGGAACCAATTTTTGATATTAAACTTATGCTCATCACTTAAAAAGTATTTTTCAATTCTCTTTGTAATATATATTTTTGATTTATTTCAAAAAACCCTCCGTAATTTATCTTACCATTTTCCTTGTAGGAATGTCAAGACGTAACTTGAAGAGACATCATGAGGTCATAATTTTTTTCAGTAGCAAATTTACAATGTTCTATTACAGAGATAGAGATTGTAGAGATCTATCTACAGAGATAGAGATTAAACTCTATTCCCCCAGTAAACACCTTTCAGCAAAAGTTTATGTAAAAGGATTTTTGCTTTAATGATTAAAGCTTTTTATTGAATAAAAAAAAGAGAATAAGAAACGTCTATCACGTACACAAGCATTTGAATGGTAAACATTGTTTTAAGAGGGTCACACATCAGTTGATCCAACCCTTCTTCAGTGATGTTGTCGCGTAATGTTATGAAAGAGTTCATTTAGTGTATGAAAAATCTTCTTAAATAATTCAATTTAAAATTAAATTAATTGCTTATTGAAGAAAAATACAATTTTTCTTATATATCTGATCAAGATCTTATAGTTTTAAAAAGATCGAAAGTCACGTAAAATAGTACATCGTAAATAGTACATCGTACATCGTTCGTACATCGTGTCTGCCAAGATTTTCCAGCACTAGCATTTTTTCCGGTGTATATATCGGAGATTTATCAACACGGGCACCGGTATATATCTGATACTTTATTGATACAATGTATGAAAATGCTTCTTGGCATGGTAAAAATTTTTCCGCTAGATGGCGTTCAATAACGAAATTTTTAGTATTTTGTACTAATAGTTGTAGCGGATCATAGGAATTAAATAAAAGAAGTAGGTATTGTTAACTGTAGTGAAGTGCACTCGGTTTCGATGGGCCTGTGGTTAAAAAAAGATACCTATACCTATATTGCAAAAAAGATTGGTATACGAAGACCAAAATAAATAAAGAGTTATTTTGCAGTTCACTTTATTTTCCGGTATCATCTACAAGAAATGCCGACTTTGCGAAGAAAGAGAATTAAGAAACTGTAGATATGCGATATTTTAGCAATATGCGGACTAAAATTTTGAATTGACTTGAAAACCTAATGTTTTCATACAAAATATATGAAATTCAGTCAGAAAAAGTAAAGTAAGTTATATATTTGTATCGAATCAAGGTACTAAGCGTTTACCCAACACCAGTTTGGTAACATTGATTGAAAGTACAGCGTACCAAACATAATATTGTTTTTTACTTTTTTCAAATTTTTTTGTCAATCAAAGAACAAATTTTTCAAAAACAAACTTTATCTAAAATAGTATTAAATACTGTATGAAATTAATAAACAACAGACATCTACGTTTCAATCTTGATATATTTTGTTAACGTTATATTTAAAGTATAATAGTTTATATGAATATGTTTATAGTTTGAATATAAATGAATGTTTGTAATTTTGAGCAGCTAGTGGCGTTCATCATAAACTGAAAACTTTTGGTAACGAACCAAATATAGGCAACAAAAGAGTTAAATTAAAAACAAAACAAAAAATAAAAAAAATGGAATTCATACATTTTCTAATAAAAGTTATATTAAGCAGAGGGTTGAAACAAAAACAAAAAAAAAAAAACAGAACAAAACAAAGTATTATTTCACAAAAGGAGAAACTAATATATGTATTAAACTTGGCATGGATCATAAAAAAATTAAGTAAAATTGATTAAACTTAAAAAATATAGACGAGTTTTGAATAATGATAACATGGATTTAAACAAAATTAATTGACTGTAATTGATACGGTATCATTTTTGAAAATTGAGGATAATTTTATATAAATGTATAAAAAAAAAAAAAAACAAATTGGCCATTTCAGCCCTTAAAAGGACTTTGACCGAGCTTCTAATGATTAATTGTGTTGTGTGTGTTGTTAAATGTTGGCACACAATTGACCGAGAACTGGACCTACATGTTTTATGCCGACTCCGAACGGCTTAAGTTCATGTTCTCAAGAAGCTTTACATGGCATTATTTACTCTCTAAGGTTTTCCATTGTCTGCAGAGAGGTGGTGACCGATCAGAAAAATTTTTTATTGAAAAAAAACTTTTTGCCGCGGCTGGGGATCGAACCCGGGCTCCGATACATGTATACATTTATTTTTTTTATTTTAACATATTGTTTTTTGTGTGTTATGCTATAGTGAATTATATTTTTATAACCTGAGGAATTCTGAGTAGATCCAGTCTTTAAGTGTTGCAACAATATTTTAAGTCAACGCAATGACCTGACTTTACTTTTTAATATATTTTTGTAACCCTTAATATAATTCCAGTTCTTTTCTTTTAAAATTTTAAAAGTCTTATGTAAGTTTTGAAAACAGTTTTTGATATTTCTATAATAATAATAAAATTGAGATATAATAAAACAAAAACGCTTAACTTAAATGTATTATAATGAGTTATTTTAAATCTCAAAGCATATAAATTGTGCATTTTAATGAAAAAATTAATTAAAACATATAGTTGTTAGATACAAAAAGCAAAATAGATGGTATAAAACAACCTGGCATGGTTGTTATAATTTCAATTCAAAAACCCTGAAGGTTAACCCATTTAACACAAAAAGTTAGTGTTCTAGTTTAATTCATAAAAAAAAATTCAAAATATATTAAAGTTTATTGGGACGATTTTAAATCATACTATCCAAAGCATCTTTGAGCATTTTATAACTTATTGATTTAAGCTATACAAAAGTCATAGTTGTGTAATAGTTTGGTTTTAAAATTACTATTATATATGAATAACAGATTTTGTTTCCTTAAAACTACCTAAGTTGATTTTTTGTGCGAGAGTAGTTTTATAGTGTGTGTGTGTGTGTGAATGCATAAAACTTACTTACTTACTATTTAAAAAAATGTTTGAATTGTCGAAGTTCCTGATTCTTATTTTTTTTCGGAGTTGTGTGAACATAATTGTTAATTTTTTTAAAAAATATTATTATTATAATAAAAGTTTTTTCATACAATAAGTTGCAACATTAAAGACAGAAAAATTTGAAATTTAAAAGAAATTAATTTCGATCAGAGCAGAAGAAAAATCATTGGAAATATTATATTTGAAAAATGAAATAGTGGCATGATCATAACGAATCGCAAAAGGCGGTTTGGCGTTATCAAGAAAAAATTATGATATGTAAAAAAAATATTATGATATTAAATAGAATATAGCTTAAAATTATGTATTTGATGTTACCAATTATGAAAAGTACTAAGCAATATTGAGAAATTAAAGCTTAGCAACAAAAAAAAATTCAAACAAATTTCTATCCGTAAAATAGTCAGCTGGATTACATTTCGAAAACAAACTGTTTATCTATTACTGCACCTTGTTTTAATGTTATTATTTTTTTACCTTTTTAATACAATAGTGGTCTTTTTTTCAACTGAGTAAAATTTCTGAAAAAGGACGCTATAGTGATCATTTTAGTTAAACAGAGTTTTTATATTTTGTTTTTAATTTTTAATATACTCTTTCGATTATTTCTATTTTAATTTTTGTAGTTGATTTGTAAACTTTTTTGTTATTCTCGGATATTTTTTATTATAAGATTTTATCAAAAATAAACCAGAATAGTAGCAATGCAACTTTGTTTATATAAAAAAAAAGTTTTATTTTAATTCTATTTTAAAAAATCAACAAAGTTTTTCAAAAATGTTTTAATACTAACAAAAAGGGTATTTATTGTATTTATTGATACGCATATATTTAGATTTATGGCTAAAAATAAGAGTATGTTTTACTTATAATCTTTACCCATATTGTACCACTGTTGCGGTTTCGCAAAACCAACTTTGATAAACATTATAAAAAATAACTTTAAAACCGAAAGATATAATGATACACCAAAATATTATTTGGAATATTCTCATTGAGCCTTTTTATTTTTTATTGAAATTTAGGTGAGCAGGGTTGCAAAGTTCCTAAAACTACCTAAAAATGGTCAGATAATTGGGTTTTCGAAAAAAAAACACTTTTTCAAGACGCTATTTGAAAAATTACTGTTGCGAAAACGCAATATTGGCTGATTTCCATACAAATAACTTTTTTTATATTTGTATATTTTTTTTTTTTGTGGTCAGGAAGTTGTACCACATAAAAAAATTCAAAACGATATTTAAACGGAATCGGGTAGCGTTAAAAAGTAGGCTAAAATCATGGTTGTCTAATAAGGACAATGCAATAAAATCAAATATAGATTTTCATGCTAGATGCATAACTCTTTCTTATGCTGCCAGTAAACATATGATAATCATTAGTTATCTCGTTATTGCATTAATGATCTCGATATTGTTATAATATCAAAATTATAGTCAGCCTCGAGATCATTGCGATATTCAACATACATTAAGCTATGACTTTCTGTATTGATGTCGGCAACAATTTGCCATTTTTTAATAACTTTTAAATATGATTTCAAAAGTTTTGAACGATATATAATATCACCCCTACGATATCATTGATGTCGAGTTGTTGTGGTTTGCTTTTCTGGGTAAACCCTAACTTGACACTTAAAAAATCTTGTTTAAGTAAATTATTTTTGATGAGGAGTATTTTCGGTTAAGATCAATATAGCTCAATACTTATTAATATTTTTCAAAAAATGTATCAAAAATGTAGAAAAAACGGATACGAAGAAGGAATGGAGTGTTGTGTAGCTTTTCATAAAAAACTGTTTTCAGACATAGCTTGTTTCTAGGAATGGCTTTAGTATTGACCTCAAAGTCGTTTCACAGTTTCTTACCTTTAGGAGCTACGACTTCGAAAACGAATATAAAATTTCAGTGCAAAAATCAAGTAAAAAGACGAGCCACATGAGAATATATTATTTTTTTATTATATGATCCTTGATATAACTGTGTTAATCAAAAACTATCTAAGTGGGTTTGTTGGTTATGAAAAGAAGGCTGATCATTAATGGTTTATCTTTTGAAGAATGTTTCAATTTGTCTTCTGGCGTCTTTTCTATCAACAAGTGTTTTAGTCAACAGTTGAACTAGGTGCATTTGTGTTAAAAATAACTTAGTTAATAAAAAATTTATCCGATTTAAAGGAAAATTTTTTGGAAGAATGACGCTACTACTTACTAGAGAATGGATATTATTATTTTTACTATATTTAAAAATATGTTGTATTGGTTTGAAGCTTGTTAAAACAGCCGCAGCTATAAACTTAATTAAAATTTATGTCCAGCATTGCAAAGCAAATGGCATGGAAAACAGGATGTTAGTTAGGTTAGTCAACAAACAGTACGTTTTTTACTCAACAACTATTAAAGACCAACTACTACTATAAAGTCGGCCGTAACCAGACCACGAGTTGTCATAAAAGTGCTATTAAAGACCGTCCAATGACGGGTTGGAACCATTTATAAAAATGTAGGCTATTGAAAAAACTTCAAATTCGTCACTGATTGGTATCAAATATACTCCGCGTCAGCAGAATAGGTTCGCTGCTGCAATAAAATACAAAAGATTTTTGCTCCCAAAATGAGCATAGCAGAAAACTTTTTGATGTTGTTTTCTCTTAAGTGTTTTATTATAAAAAAATTAGATAAAGTGAAATTTTAAATAAAGTAACCGTTAACTTTCTGTTGTTGTTTTAGCTTTAGAATAACAAAATTATGCACTTTTTGATGCGTCATTAGAATAGGTTTATCACATTCATTTGAAGAAATCGAAATGAAAAACTTTTATATTTTATCTCAACTTATTATTTTTGTTTAATTTAATAATTTTTTATAACGAGTGCTTTTTCTTTTGCATAATATAGTTTGAAAATCCGGTTCGGAATTGAATCATACAAGTTCTTCAAGGAAATTTCACTCCAAGCCACTTTAATGGGAGAAATGAGCAACTCTTGGTCTTCAAACTGTACACATTCCGAAAAAAACAAATCCAAAACATTTTCAATAGTGTTTAGGTCCGGAGATTATGTAGACCATGATAAAGGTTGAATATTTTGTTCACTGATCCAGCTTGTAACGGTACATGCCGTATGAATAGGAGCGTTATTATGTTGGTAAATCTTTTGATATGTTCAAAAATATTTTGAAAACCTTGGGAAATTGTATTCTCGTATCGCTTTATACAAGTTTCCCGTTATTCTTCAATTTGGAAACTTCAGCTCAACAGTTTCAAAATATGATAAAGCCCTCCAACAATTACGCTTCTATGGCTATGGTGATGAGTTAAAAATCGTTTCTTCTTTCGCAATTTATGAAAGTATATTTATCATCAGCTGGTCCATCCAAATTGAACTTCTTTTCGTCGGAGGAAACAAGCTACTGCCATTCTCTCTTCCAAATGAAGTAATTCTTACAAAAATTCAGCCGATTTTCCTGTTGTTTAGGGTTATGTTGTGGTTTTTTATGTCTTGTTAGCTGCAGAGCACTATTAATTACCCGTCGCACGGTTGAAAAACCGGCATTTTCCGCAGCTTAATGCCGGCTTTTTGTCGCCAACAGGCAAGAGTTGGAGGCTTATCGAACAATTGCTCTCTTATCTTTAGCTCAGAGCGCCGAATAAGTATACTTTTTCATGTTGTTTCCATAGGTTTTATTTCTTAAAAAATTGCATACAACGTTTTGACTTCATCCGATTTTGCTGGCGATTTCATGAGTACTTAGGTTTTGTTTCTTGTACACCTGAATTTTAACTTTTTTCTTTGTATTTTAAGCTTTTCCGCGTCCCATTTTGCCACAATATACTCTAATTACTTTTATAAATTTGTATTAAAACCGATTTTTAAGGAACTGTGACAAAAACTGAAGATATTAACTGTGAACCTATTTTAATGACGAATCAAAAAGTGCATGATTTTGTTATGACAAAGCTAAAACAACAACAGGAAACTAACGGTACCTTTATTTACAATTTCTCTTTGCATAACTTTTCGCTATAAAACACTTAAAAAAATATAACCGCAATAAGTTTTCTGTTATGCCCTTTTTGTGAGATAAAATTATTTTTATCTCATTGAAACAGTGAACCTATTCTGCTGACGCGGAGTGTACATTTGCTGTGCATGCTTTTAAGATGTCAATTTTTCCAAGTAGAAGCATTATATTTGCCGCCATTGAAAAATTAGTAAAACTATTTTAAATACTAAAATATGTTACTAATAATGTGTAAGAAGTTGTCAAATATACCCAAAAAGTGGCCTTAATATGTAAATTGGAAACCAATGTCATAGTTATGAAAAACCCAGTATTTAAGTGACTCGGAATATTTAAGGCATCGGTTGAATATAAATACAAAATGATGAGTTAAATGTTGATTTTAATAATGAGCAAACTTTAAAGGGACTAAATATCAACGAGTATACGAGTGCCTATCAAAGAGCTGCACCAAGCTACTTATATATTAAGCAACTTTAAGTACTTGAAATTTGATGCGTACTTATGTCTGCCAAAAAACAACGCAAGCGCAATCTAGCTAAATAAAACTCCGACTAAGCTCAAGTCAGAGTCATGCTTATTTTCAATGAATCACAGCCGAGCTTGCTTCGTCGTGCTTGAATACGTTTAAGCTAAAAGTGAAGCTTAGTTTTTTCAAGTAGCTTGAAATTTTTCAAACCGCTTGATCAGTCGGATGTTCAGTTCAACCGTGATAAGGTGTTTCAACTGTATGTTATGTGATAATGAAAAACGCAATTGTCAGTGAATTATTGAAAAACGAAATAGACTGAAATTTTGAATTCAATGCTCAAATGTTATTAATAACAATATCGAAGGTTAAAACTATGTATACTCAAAATAAAAATTTCATTTTTTTTTTAAATCTTAAAAGTTGGTCATATTTCTTATTTTCAGTGAAATTTTATTTTCATATTAAAAACAAGAATTATTTTTTAATGATATTCAATTAAATAAAAACCAATATTTACTAATTTTCCAAAGTTTTCGAGTTCATAGATGCGCTGAAAGTTAATCTCTATATTTAAACATTTTTTTCTTAAATATATATAAAGCATAATAAATTATCTGAAAGCATCCAATTATCAAAACAGACAAGCTATTGAAGCGAATTGGATACTTGACAATATTATCAAGCTTTTCAAGCTTTTGTCGAACACTTTAAGTCGGCTTAAGCTTCGTATAGGATTGCAAGCTTGGCGTTTATTCATAATAGCGATCCACAAGCTGTTATGTGTTTGTTTCCATTTGAGTATCAGCTTGCTTGCGCTTAGTTTTTAAAGCTCTAAGCATGTTTGGACTTGATTTTTTGCAAGTAGCTTGAAATTGAAAATAAGCCAACTTATGTAGTTCTCTAGTGCCTACATGCGTCTTAGTTGCTCTCTGGAGGAATTAATGGAAGTTCTTTAATACATTTCTTTATCCAAAGTGGCTGTAATGAGCGCACTTTCGGAGAGACATTCATGGATAAGCATTCTGCTTACATTCCTATTAGTTATACTGTGTCTACATAAATGTCTTAAAATTAATATGAGTCAAAGAGACGTCTTTCTGTATATTTAAAGAAAATTTTAGGGATGTCCGCATTAACATTAACATCCAATAAGCCCGGTTGTGCCCGACAGAATGTCATGATTTTTTATTTATTTTTACATAATTATTTCTAGTGGAAACTATGATATT
Source organism: Tetanocera ferruginea (assembly GCA_958299015.1). Taxonomy (NCBI): domain Eukaryota; kingdom Metazoa; phylum Arthropoda; class Insecta; order Diptera; family Sciomyzidae; genus Tetanocera; species Tetanocera ferruginea. The sequence goes on from OY282642.1 coordinate 75,439,175, forward strand.
TTCCATTCCTATTGAAAATTACTTTATGTGAGCAATTGGCTAGAAAGTTAGCTTACTACTTCCCCTCTAAAGAGAAGGGAATTTTAAAGCCTGAAATAAAAGAATGACTGGAATTCAAATTCAATTTTATAAACCTTACATTTTGCTTTACTTAGAAATTTAGAATTGATATAAGAATAATGAAATAGTTTTTGAATGAATATTTAATCCATTCATTCAATATTAAAAATATTGAATTATATAGACCGATATGTAGGTGGAATATATTTAAAATTTTTACTGAGATTTATACATTAAGTTTTCATATTTTAAAAAGAGCGTGTAGCTTGATATTTTCAAATAAAGAAAATAAAAATGTTGAAACTATTCACAGAACCCACTGCAACTGGTTTTGCTTAAGTGAGGGCAATAATAAGTAGCATTCCTTAGTCTCTTAAAACTATTTTACTGAGGAATGTACATTAGGTTTTTTATATTTTCATCTATATGGAAAGATGCATAATTTGGAAAGATGTCCATGCAAACGGCATGAGTTAAAATAAAGTTAAATTAATAAATATTTCTTCAGTTGAGGATTGTTGCGTCTCTTACGTATTTTTTCTTTTAAAAAGATATGCAGTCGAATTTTTGACAATGCTTTTCGTTTGTGTTATATAATTAATATTAAAAATAAATTAAAAAGAATTAAAAAGAATTCCCAGATGACGATATATTATTTCATGCTCATTTCGTGCCAGATTGTCACAACTTAAAATTGTAATTTTCGGAAAAGAACATTTTAAACAGTCCATATCTCGAAAAATTTAAGAAAAATGTTGCTATCAATATTAATAATGGTTCTGCAATAATATAACTCTGATTTTTGATTTCATAACGGTGATTCTCAGAAACAAAATTTTTTCATGGTTATCTCTTAAATTCTATTTTTTGGATTGTGACAGTCCTGCACAAAATGAGATCTTTATAGTTATTTAAAAAAAACATGTTATTGTAATGGTTTAAAGAAAGGAACATTAAAAAAAGAATGATTACAAATTTTAGTTAACTTTTTTTTTAATGACATTTAGTTTATTTGCTTAGATTGTTCTAGATTTTAGAACTGTACCGACCTAATGGCACTTTTGTGTCTGATATTTTAATAATTCACTTGAAAAGTAATAATCATATCCTTGATACACACCACTTGATGCACAAAAATAACGATACGTACATCAAATTAACGATAAAATAAACGCTAAATACCTACCTACAGAAGCTTAACCTGATTTGCCAATTGAGCCAATTTTGTTTTAATTGTAGTTTTTTTTTACAACTTTTCGTCATAATAATTTTGTTTACATTTTGATTTGCAAGAACAACAGAGAATTTTTCGTTTTATTTTTTTTTTCCTCACTTAATGATTGAGTTAATAATTTTTAGAATCGAATATAGTAGGTTGCTGATGGAAATAATGTACGACAATTTCAGGATATGTATTTGGAAAAAAATATTAGAAATGGATAAACAAAGAAAATAATTAAGATTGGATTAAGAAAAGAAAATAAAACAAGCATTATAATATTAATATAAATAAAACGGAACAAAACTAAAAAGAAAAAGTCAGCAAAAACAAAAGAATATAGTTAAAAATTTAAAAATAAAACAACTACGAAAGTGCTAAGAAGAAAGACAAATGGAGCAATGAATGTCTAGGTTTCAAAAATACGCTAATACTCATATTAAATTTTTTTTTTTTTTTTTCAAATATATGCATGTTGATCTACAAACATACATATGTATATGTTTATTCCATGCAGCATGCCACGTTCACACAAACATAAACTTTGTTCTTAAGAAACAAATAGAAAAAAAAAATACTATTTAAGCAGATCCATCAAATCACTAGCGATACTTTAGCGAAAACTAACAGGTAATGCTTGATCTGGTATTTTTTATTTTATATAGAATATAGTAATGTTTATAAATCCGGTAGGAGGAGGGGTGTTGATCTGTTGCTTTGTTTTTAACATCGTTTCAAAGTTAAAGTTTATAGTTTAAATTATTTATTGGCAAACTTGAAAATTATGTTTTTTAGTAATATTTTGAAATTATAAATTATAAGACCAAACTCGAATTACAATTATAGAAAATAAATACAGCATTATAGTAAGTATGAAATAAATAAAAAAAAAATTAATAACAGGAAAGGGAAATGAAAAAAAAAAACAAAACTGTAGAATGCATGCAGTAGAAATTATTATTTTAATATAACTAACAGAATATTAATAATATAGTTACATACATATATATAAAAATATGTGTGTTTTTTAATTGGGTTTTCGTGTTAGATTGATGAACAGAAAGGGTGCTAGTTTTTGAGAAAAAACACTCAAGTAAGAAGCTTGGCTTAGAGCTTGAAAAATCTGAATTGGTTAACCAACAAAATGAAAATATCAAAAATTAGCTGTTATTTTAGATAAATCGTAGAAGTGAATATTAGAGTTTTTATTTAAGTAAACTATTTTTTGAAGGAATTTTGTTTTTAGAAAGTTTTGTTTTTTTCATTAAAATATTTACAGCTTGGAAAAATATTATTATTTACAGCAAATTTAAAAATTTGAGAGAAAGATATACGAAATGCATTCAAAAGATGACTTCAAATGGTGACGAATTCCAGAATTTTTAACTTAAAATATCTTTTGGTTCTTTCATGGTTTTCCGCGCATATTTTCCTGTCGACAGAAGCAAATTGTGTTATGTTGGAAATCCAACCCCACTCTCTGTTATCATGGATTTGCCATATTCGTAAAAAAGTCAGCCAAAATTCCTTTGAAGCATCCGTAGGTTTAGCAAAAATATGACATCCAATATGTCAAAGCAAGTAATTCGTTTGTGTGAATACTTGAAATCAAACCGAATGCATTTCGTAAAAATTCAACTCAATTTTAGTTTCGTGCTCAAAATCACAGTTATAGCGATAAATTTAGACTTAGTTGTGTTCATGAAATTTTCGCGGTAAGCCAATTATATATATGTATATGAACTATATTAAAATATTGTGTTGGAAACTATTGACTAAAAATAAAAAAAAAACCAAAATAAGCTTAAATTAATTTTTTTACAAAAAAATAAACAAAACGAAATAATAAGAAAAGAAAATCTAGAAACTATTTTATTTTTTTTTGTTTTAAACACGATCAACTACAAAATTTTTATTTCGTTGTTTTTTTTTAAATGCGTTTTTGTAGCACGTTTTAATTATATTAATATTGAATGTTTCTTTTTAACTATAAAGCATACAAAAGTGTTTTTAAAATTGAAGCTATAACTAATCATAAGAGTTGAGAATAAATAATGTTAAAATTTAAATATTATTAAGTTTAATAAATAAATAATACTAAAGGATTCATACATATTTACTTTGCTTTTTTTTTTTAAGTAAGACTAATGATAGTAGGTTAGCATGTTAAAGTGTCCTTTTTTATATGGTTATTCGGTACTTACCGTCGATATTATCCGATTGGTCCAGTTGCATTTGTTTGCTATCATTCTGATCATCTCTATTGTCCTGCTGCAGGCCATGTGAGGACAATAAGCTTGACATGTCTTCAGGATGTAGTTTCAAAGCACCGGACTGAGGTGTTGAGTAAGAAGAGATCAGCGTTTAGGCAGAAAGAGAAAAATTGTTGGTAAATCTTAGGGTCTCTTTTTAAGTACAAGAAGTTGGAAACAATTATTAAAAATAGTTCTTTAGCAATGAAAATCTTAAAAAAATTATGATAATTTAGGTTTTTTTTATATATACGTACATATATATATACAGTGAACAAAAAAAGTTGGAAGCACTTTACAGAAAAAAAAAAAAAAATGCACTTGTCTAACCTAAGGTCTACACGAGATAATTTGTTATAACAATTTTAATACCCTCACAAATTTTTTACTAATACACATATATTTTCTCAGACGGCAGGTTAATTGTCTCAACAATCAGGCAGACAATTCGAGAGAAACTTGACAAGCAAACGTAGTAGAATCAGGTTAGAAGCATGCATTTTATGTGGCCCTGGGCTAATACTATATAGGGGCCTACCTAATTTCTCAACTAATTGCTGATCTGTGAAAAATGTTTTTAAAATGACTTGGTATTTTTGCCATTCCAAGACATTATAAAATAAATTGGCAGCTTATATTTATTTATTATAAAGCAACTTTCTGCATTTTTGTATTGAACAAATAAAAGAATTTGCAGCTTTGAAGTCCTTCGTTAAATCAAAATTTATGGAAAGAACTATTTGTTTTCAATATACGACATCCTAGAGGAAGAGCGCTCCGCTTCATACCATGTAATTGGCAATGTGAACAAAATTTTAATGATGGTATAATAATTTGGGAAAACATGGACAAGTTTCTTTTCGAAAATAAGCATAAAAAAAACTAAATACATAAAAATACTCTTAAGTAGACTGTAGTTAGTAAGATTTTAATTCATTTTAATAAAAAATGTTTTGAATCGCACACTGATGTAGGGGACAGTGGGGTGTTGTGAGACATGGGGTGTTGTGAGACACGTCAATATCTGACATAGTGGTAATGTTATGAATGCTCACATTAACTGTAAAATTTTTTCTCAATGGGATCTCACTTATTATGTGCACTCATCGCATTGACTCGTATTCCTAGTGTCTGTAACAATTTAGAGTTTTGATCGCGCTCTTAACAGTTTTTTGTACAGTTTGCCTTTGTGGAATTTCCAGAAACATTCCCAATTAAATGTGAAGGTAAATATTTATTAAATTGATATCTATTCTATCTAAGTTGAACAAGATGCCTGTATGACATTTCCGACGATGGCAACACTGGCATTTCGACTGCATCTTCTTTTGTTTCGTAGACTTCAATTTTCATGTGGTTAAAAAGCGAAAAGACACACAGCTGCGACGAACATTGCGTTAAAAATTTGTGAATTTGTGAAAGATTGTAAAAAAGAACTTTCATTATTTAATTATTCTTTCTTTGTTGAAACAATGAAATATAATGTAAAAATAAATAAAAAAAATAAATTTTGGCAATCAGACATTTTTACTTGGAGTTTCATAATTTTGATGGGGTTTTAAACTTACGAACCAAAAAATTGTTCCCAAGATCATAATTCTTTTATTTTGAAAGTAATCCAATCAGTTTATTTCCAATCCTATATCATAATGAAATAAGGAACCAATTTAAAAAATGAAATAAAGCCCCAAAAAGCGAAACAACACCCCAAATGTTTCTGATATTATTTCATAAATAAATTTTTGTTGGGGCTTTATTTCATTTTCTTATGCCCCAAAAAGAGAAATAACACCTCAATTGTTTGTGTTGATGTTTTTATATAAATGTTTGGGACCTTATTTTACAGAGCCATTTTTTTTACTTTTTTAAATTTGTTTCGTGTTTTTTTTATAAACAATATAAAGAAAATTTTGAAATTTTAATAAAATGTTTTGCATCTCAGATGAAAATACTGCCGTCATAAGGAAGAGTGCCGTATCTATATATTTTAAAATTTTTAGATAGACGCCTTCTATTAATTTATTTATCGCTAGTTCATCGAAACTGGGAAGATTCTTTATATATTTTTGATAAATCGGAATAGTAGAATCCAGCACAAAACCAATCATAACATTATTTATGTTATCTGCATGTAGATACCGCTTTTTTTTATCTGTTTTTGTATAGGAACGACAATTCTTGTGTAGATACGACAGTTTGAGTCAATATTATTGGTGTTTACGCAAAAAATTCGCTGTTTTTATTTTTCAATATTAAAGACGAAGGATGACTGACTATGAAAATAGAATAAAATCAATTTTGATTTTCATGCTAGATACGGCACTCTTCCTTCTGACGGCAGAATAGCTGCCTGAGTACAATTAATATGAACCCGCTCTTTAAGCATAAAATATTCTAGAAGACGCCTACACTCAGAAAAAAGCTTATCGGAATATGATAAAAAAGGCATCATATTTAGAGAAAAATGGTATAGACTTTGCTCCAGAGAATGCTATCCTCTAATTTCGATACTAAAAATTCTCTAAAAATGGTAAAAAGCTTCAATGAAAAAGAAAAATATATCGTTTTTTGAGAAAAAACTTTTTATTTTTGAGAAAAGATTTGTTTTTATTGAAGAAACTACTTCTCTTAGTGAATTTTTTATCAAAATATAAGAAAAGTTTTTCATTTTCAATAAATTTTTCTTTATAAATGAGAAATTTTTGTGCGAGAAAAATACTTATCATAATTAGAGACATTGAAATATTTCCATTTTTTAGAAGTAAAGAAATATTTCTTCGAAAATGTGAAAATTTATTCTAATTTAAGAAAATTTTATTTGAAAAAGAGAAAATTTCTATATTGAAAATAGAGAAATTTTTTACCGGAGCAAGGTATGTGTTTTTTTCTCAGTGTAATTATTTCTATCCTGTAGTTGATTTAAAACTTTTATCAACCCCCAAAATATTAATAATTTTTTGGAAAAAAATTAGTTTGTTTTGTTAAAACGAAGTCGTATGTTAGTTGTTTCAAAATAATTTTTTTGTAAGAATTAATTAAGTTCATTCTTTTGCATGAGAGACCCCGCTAGTGATGGCGTCCAAAACCAGGCACGCGAGTAACGTAGGGTTAAAAAATGTCCTCAAGTCTAGCTTAAATTTTTTGTTTTATTAAATGTTTGAATAATGCAAGTGAACCTATCTTTATCTCGCTCACTGTATATATGTATGTATGTATGTATGAATGAAAATCTTGCTTTCTACTTTTGGTAGGTGGACCTTTTTTAGTTCTTCTATGCTATACTTAATTATATATTTGCTCAGCTAAGTATTTCTCTACAAATTATTTAAAATACAATATTTACGATTTTATTTATATTTCATTTATTTTTTTATTTTATTTAATGCTTCAAACTTAAATTTTATTGCAACTTGTATTGAAAACTTATAAAAAACAAATAAAATTATAAAATATTATATTAATATTAAAAAAATTTAAAAATGTAAATTCAAGTTAAAATTTAAAATAAATATTGCCGCGCTTAACAGTAATAAAGAAACAAGCAACAAATTGTATTTAAAACAAATTCCTGAGTGTTAAAATCATAAGTTTTAGTTGTCAACTTAAACGCTTTACGCAATGGCTACGGAGATGGCTTTTACCGGTGCCGCTACGAGCTCTCGTCGCCCACATGAATTGTTATGATTTCGGGTTTAGCATGTTTCGTCAGTGACTGGCCGCCACTGTCCATAACGGACGCACCAAAAATACGTTGCTTGGCGTTGCCATCCGGTTTTTTTTTGTGCGATTGAGTAGCTGTCGATTGTGTATCTATTTGCTGCTCTGGTTGTTCGGATTGTTGCTGTTGCTGTTGCTGCAAATGTTGCAGTTCACGCTCGTAGCACAGCCGATGTGATTTGCATTTGTTGTGATGATTGACGATCTCGAGTCGGAAGTTTGAGTTGCCCTCAACGAAGGAAGTGCGAATATCGGGGATATCATTAGACCACCTGCGACAAAACTTGCAGAACATCGTGTTGGCAATTTCATCGTATTGCAGCCAATCGAATTGAAATAACCAGTTTGAGCGGAAGCGACCACTTTTGCGCGCAGTTGTTGCAAGTGTTGTTATGTTGACAAAACTTTTGCTGCTGGCAATACTGTCGCGTTGACTCTTGCTGTTGGGGATGCTGGTAGAAGTGCTAGTGTTTGTGGATTTATTTAATGCTTCCGAGGTTGCAGCAAGCACAAAATTTTGTTGCTGTAGTAGCCGTTGCATTGCAGCTGTTGTTGTTGATACTGTTGTTGCGTTGGCAACATCAATGTTGACAGTGTTTTGTGGCGCAAACCAGGGACTGTTAAAATGTTGTTGTGTGTGTTGTTGCAGATTGTGTAGTTGTTGAAACAGTATTTGTTGTTGTTGTTGATCTCTGGAATACTGCTGTTGTTGTTGTTGCTGTTGCTGTTGAAACATCTCAAATTGCTGTCGTACATGTTGCTGTAGATATGCTGCTTGTTGAGTGCTCAATGCTGTTTGTGCTGTTGCTGCTGCTACCGAGGTCGGGGTAGGAACATTGTATATGTTTTGTTTTTGTTGCTGTGAACACGACACATGTTTTGTGATCGTTAAAGGTGCTGTTGCTGTTGTTGTTGCTGTTGCCGTGAGCTTTGAAATATTTAATGTGCTGGTTGTTGGTGAGCCATCAAGTTGAGGATTATCAAGAGCAACATTTTGCTGCTCCGGCATTTTTTTTTTGTGTGTTTTTGACAGTTTTATTAATATAAAAGTAAACAGAACGAAAAAAAAAAGAAAAACTTAAGAAAAATTGTGAACAAAAGAAGTAGGGGGAAGGATTTGTACGTGTGTGTACGTTAATTTGTCAGTTTGTTCTTGTGTATTTGTAAAGAGTAGAGAACATAAAAATGGGGGCAACATAAACATTGCTAAAAACAAAAACAAAATGAAATCTAACTTTTAACAGTTTTTTGTTTTTACTTTAAAAGAATTGTTAAGATTTTTTCTTTGTCACGGCCGATCTGTCTTAAAAATCCTTAATCCTTTTCATTTCAGCTTTTCAGTAAGTTTTTCTTAAGTTTTTCTTATATTTACAAAGCTTTTTTAAAAATTGGTTTTTATTACATAGATACGGGTAGACAAGCGTTTTGCAGCATTTTAAGTTTGAAGCATTAAGTTTTTTATTTATTTCATTGGTTTTTGATAATATTTCTTTTCTGCATTAAGCATTAGTGAAATGTAAAAAATGTATTATAGTTAAGTAAAATTAATTTAAACTTGGAACCTGCGAACCGGTCCAAAGAAAAAACCTGAACAAAATTTATGATTATTCATACAAATCATGGAGAAGCTGTTAGTATTTTTTTTTTTATTTTACAAAAATATTTACTTTATGCAAATTATTGTGGCAAAATGTGTATAAGGCATGTTATGGCAACATGTTTCTGTTTTTTTGAAATTTTTATTTTATCAACAATGACTCAACAACTTACCGTCAATAATTCAGGTGGCAACCCTACATGATGTTCTCGCTGTTGTTGCGCATCGATTAGCTCCTGTTTAATACTAAGCGATTGACTGAGACCCACACCACCGCCCACCTGACTCGCTGTTGACAGTGGCGAATCTCGACGACCACCCGCATCCTCGGATTCTGATGTATTTCCAGTTTTTGGCACGGGACTCAATTTATAGTTACTGTGGGAGGACGCCTGGAATTGAGAAAGTCAATAGTTAATAATAGATTATAAGAAATAATATTACAGGGCCAAGTTTAAATATAATCAAAAAAAATTTTATTATTTTGTTCAGGGTGAAATTGAGGATTGATAGGCAGTACAAAGGGTGGCCTTTCTTTTTAAACACACCTGAATTTTTCGTACAAATTTCCGCCTCTTGAGACCGCAATATTTGTTTTAATAAAAAACTTAAGGTGAAAATATGTTTATCTTGTTATTTTGTTTCTTTGGAACAAGCCTATGGTACAGAAGTCTTTAACTTAGAAGTCTCTTAAAAGCAACTAAAGAAGAATAAATAACAGACTTAATATAAATAGAAATATATGGGCCATTTCAACTCATGAAAAGACTTTGACCTAACTTCTTAAGATCAATAGTATTATTAAATGTTTGTACACAAGGGATCGAGAACTGGACCTTCAATGTGAAATATCGACTTCGAACGGCTAATGTTCATGTTCTCAATAAGCTTCACTCTCTGAGGTCTGCCATTGTCTGCAAAGAGGTGGCGACCAAAAAATTCTATTGAAAAAATGTATTGCCCGATGTGAGAATTGAACTCAGTTCAGCGCGTTTAGTTAGTTCACAGGCCACACACTTAGCACGCACGACCATGGTCGCTACTTCCTATAACAACCTAAAATCAAAGTATAACTTTTTGAAAGACGATTTATTAATTGAATTAAGTTATTTATTAAAAATTTTATAAAATTTTTAACATTTTTTACATAAAATGCCTCTTCTTTATCTTTTTTTATTTTATTAATAAATGAATACATTAAAACTTGCTTTGAAAAAAAAACACTTTTTCAAAAGAATCAAATGAAAATATTCTATCGTTTATTTTTTATGACTTTTTTTTCGCTAAGTACATATGAGCCCAGTTTGCCGAGCACGTTATTCCAGAGAAATGTGCCGCACAAGGGTTAATAGTGATATCGAATTCATATTTTAAAATTATATCCACAAGAGCAAAAATGTTTTCCATCAAATATTCAAATAAGATATAACTTAAATAGTTTTTTATTGCAAATAAAAAACAGCAATAAACAGCAATGCTAATAAAACAGCTCATGAAGCTTAATACATAAAACGTTTTATTAAGGAATCTAATTTTTCTGTTCTTCAAACACAGAAAACAAAAATAAAAAGAAACGAAATGGCCATATAAGCCTTCAAAAGGACTTTGAGTTCTTAAGTGAGCTTCTTATGATCAATTGTGTTGTGTGCGTTATTAAATGTTTGCACTCAATTGACCGAGAACTAAACCTACATATTTCATGCCGACTCCGAACGACTAAAGTTCATGTTCTCAAGAAGCTTTACTTGACATTTTTTACTCTTTTAGATTTGACATTAGGTCTGTTTCCGTACTCACTTCAAGTAACTGGAAGTTACTCGAAAGCGTTTCCGTACACATTTTTCCCAGCTCGAGAGAGAAGAAGAACAAGCAAAATGTCACTTTTTGTGGCTCTCTATTACTTGAACTTTACTTGAAAAATTTCTTCGAGCACAAATCTCAAGCTTCGAACAGCTGATTGCCAAAGTGATAAAATTAAATTTTTGCGTTGTGTTGTGAAAAAAATTTATGGAATTGGATAGCATTTTAGTATAAATAGTTCAAATAACCAAAACAAACACTTACGAAAATGTTTTAAATACTAATACAACGCAATTAAATTTTATTGTTTTCAAAAACAGCTGTTGTGTTTGAAACTTACTTGAAAGCGTTTCCGTACTTTTCGACAAATTTTCTCATTTTGACAAATAATAAAATTACTCTCTATTACTCGAACTTTACTTGAAGTGCGTACGGAAACAGACCTATTGTCTGCAGCGAGGTGACAGTCGAATAGAAAAATATATTTCTATTGAAAAGACGTTTGCCCGAAGTGAGCTTTGAACTCGAGATCCGTTGATTCGAGTCGAAAATTTGCTCCAGAGAATGCTTTTCTCTAAATGTGATACTAAAAATTCGCAAAAAATGATAAAAAGCTTCAATGAAAAAGAGAAATCTACAAATATATATCGTTTTTAGAAAAGAAAACTTTTTATTTTTGAGAAAAAGTTTGTTTTTACTGAAGAAAATGCATCCCATAGTGAATTTTTTATCAAAATATAGGAAAAAATTTTAATTTCCAAAAATTTTTTTCTATAAACGAGAATTTTTTTGCGAGAAAAATACTTATTATTATTGAGACATTGAAATATTTCCATTTTCCACAAATGAAGAAATATTTCTTCGAAAATATGAAAATTTATTCTTTTTGAAGTACATTTTATTTGAAAAGCAGAAAATTGCTATTATCAAAAATAGAGAAATTTTTTATCGGAGTCAGATAGATGTTTTTTTCTGAGTGTATTTCTGATTTGTTAATACTGTTCATTTATGAAACAGTTATAAAATTAGGCGGTTAAAAAAAATTAGGCGCTAATCCTTGCCATTATGAATACTAAAATTCTGGTATCAGATTGGAAATCACTTAACACCTAAAACCGTTCGATAAAGTTTAACTGAATAAAAAATATTTAATTAGGTGGTAACCTTATAGTAATCAATTACAGAGTGTTGAAATTCTGACAGCGGATTCGGATTCTGAAACTCATTTTTACCGATTGTAGGTGGCAACCCGAATGTACGATTATAGACCGAGAAAGAAAATTTTTCCCATCACGGTCAACAGCAAAAATTTGAAAAAAAACATTGAATAACAGCCTCAAAACCTTTGTTTTTTGGCGTGAAAATAATACATGTCTAGCACGAAATGTATTAAAGCAGTAATGAAACGGTTAGTAGCAGCAATATGAGTACCTCCTTAGTGTTCAGGGAATCAAATTACCGTCGGCATAACATAGGTTCGTTACAGAGCTCATCATACAAAAAAAAAGAGAGTGTATAAAGTACGCACTTACAAGTACATAAAATAGTTGATGTGTGAAGAATACGTCCGGAAAAATGCGAAGCTAACAAATTTATCATTGATAAAATAACGACGTCAGCAGAGTTGCTCATTCGTCTGTAAAAATTTGCGAACTTTATTTTATGTTAAGAGAACCAACGATAATTGAGAACAATAGTGTTACAAACGGCGCTATGCATTAAAGCAGTGGTCGGCACCAGGGTACACTGAATAAGGTAACCGCAACACGGAGAGCGCGACTGCTGCAAATGTCAAAGCGAACTGCTTCAGCTGTTGTTGTTGTTGTTCTTTTTTTCGACACACAGTTGATTTTGACACTTTCGGATAAGCGAAAGAGAGCACAGTCAGTTTTGCGGCAACCTTGTTATTCAACCATGGTCGGCACCCATGAAGCACATGCTGTGCCAAAACTCACGTATTTTCATGCTCTTTCACTCACTCGACAAATAACTAGTGCCGAAGTAGCATTGTTTTGATTGATATGCAATTTTTTTGTTTCACTTTCACTTACAGTCTCGGAAAAATTAAAAATGAGACTGCAAGTGAAAGTGAGACAAAAAAATTGCATATTATTCAAAACAATGCTGCTTCGCCAATATTTGCTAGTCGAGTGAGAGAAAGAGCATGAAAATACGTGAGAGATTTGGCAAAGCACACTCAGAAAAAAAAATAGTCATTTTTGTAACTATTTCAATAGTCATTCGTTCAAATTCTTCGAAATTTGGCAAATAACTATTTTTCAGCAAAAATAAGCTGAAAATAGTTACAAATAGTTATGAAATAGTTACAAATTATGAGCTACTATAGAAAGTAGTCATTTTTAATTATTATGGTAGTCAAGCGACACAAAAAATAGTAAGTATAGAGATTTTTCAAGATAACTATCAAATAATAATTTTTTACTATTGAATAATACATTTTTAACTATTTAGTAGTCAAAATATCTATAAAGTATTTTTATAACTATTATAATAGTTACAAACGATAACAAAAAAATCGAAAATGACTTTGTATAGTTATTTTTATAACTATAAAAGTACTTTTTAATCACAATGAAATAGTCAAAAGTGACTATTGCATAGTCATTTTCCAATGAACGAAAATAAATGAGCAGGAAAGAAACACGTTCGTTTCAAGTATAACGCGCATTGTGGAGTGAGTGTCAGTAGCGTGCAGATCATTGTTCTTTGTCGTGCTAAGTGTGGTAAAAGTTAAATTAAAAAATAAGAATGAGTAACGAATTTATCAATTCGATTCTAGATTATCCAAGTGATAGTCCGGAAGCTGAAAACTTTCATGTGTTGGAAGTAAATGGACAACAAATAAGAGTTGTGAATTTTGAGTCAACAAACCAACCTCAAGCTATTCTTCAAGCAGCTGATGCAGTTGAGCCAATCTTTGACCAACAGATGTACGATATTTTATTGTCATGGGAACTGGAACAATTGTACAGTAATTTTATTGGTAAGCTTATATTGATTTTAGCAAATGTCTTTTTAACATAACACCAATTAAAATATGCTTTCAGAACTAGGTCTTGATTTTAATAGCTGAAGCTTTTAAATAACGACAATATAAAAGAAATTGTGGACAGCGACAGAAAGTCGTATGGATTATACGTCCAATTAAGAGAACGTTTATCGCAGTGGAAAAAATCGAAGGTAACTCTGCGTGAACATCATTTATTTTTGAAATACCATTATATATTCTATTATATTAATAGGAATTTGAGACACATTCAATTGGAAGTGCTTCTACAGTGGATAAAATTATTAGTTCGTTTGAAAATTATGAACCAGGTTCTTCCTCTTCCCCAAAATTGCAGAGTACAAGTAGAGTTGCCTTGCCAATGTCAGAAAACAACGTAGATACATGAAGATATATAAAGATACGTAATAGATACATAAAGATTTTACTAGTTCTTTTGGCGAAGAGAGGTCACTTGCTCTATTTGATAACTGGCCAGAATTTGTGCTAAAATTTCCACGTCTTTTGACACGTATTAAAGACAGTTACATCAAGAAATTGTACACCGACATCAATGAAAAGTCATCATCAGGTAAAAGATTATATTTTATTTTCGATAAATATAATTTAAGACAATTTCCTTCTATTTAGGCTCAAGAGACGTTACATTAGTGTTGTTCCTGCATTACATTTTACAACCAGTAATTCTCATAAAGCTTAAAGGACAAAAAAGACCATGGCGTCCAAGCTGCGTTGCTTCTCAAGAAAGTTTTTTACTCACATCACGTCTACAACTCAAGTTTTACCCACGACAGAGAAACGTTCTAAAATGTACTTAGAAATGGGCCTCAGCTGTCAACCATACATTTTAATAGTTGGTTAAACTCTTGGTGAGCTAACAGACTTCTTAACCATATTTGATAACATTTTGTATAAATTTGATAGTTTCTCCAAAAAAATTTCTTCAAAAAAATTTTCTTCAGAACATAAATTTCTCAAGTATTTAGAACAAAGTTATTTATGTTGAACAAAGTTATTTATTTGTGTTATTGGTTCTGAAAATGAAAAACCCATACTTTTAAATATAGCAAAAGCAATCAGCCCACCACTGCACATTTTTTTATACATCTTGTCATAAATCAGTAATTAAATTAAAATATTTTATCTTAAACATGTAACTCATTGAAATATTATAATAAATAAATTTTTATATACATAATTGTTTTCTTGTTTTACTCTGCTATTCATAGTTAACATAACTAGTTAACATGACTTAAAAAAAAAAAAAAAATAAAAACTAGTTAACATAACTACTGAAATAGTTATTAAACAACTACGTGCATAGTTAAAAATAACTACTGAAATAGTTATAAAACAACTACGTTCATAGTTAAAAATAACTACAGTAATAGTTATTAAACAACTACGTAAATAGTTAAAAATAACTATTCTCATTGTCAATATTGATTACAGAATAGTTGTTTTTGACAAAAACAAATAGTAACTATTAAAATTGTCAAAAATAACTATTTGTAACTATTTTTACTGGTAGGAGTGATTGGGACTAGTAAAATAGTCAAAAAATAGTCATAAATGACTATTTTTTTCTCTGTGTGCATGTGCTTCACCTGTGCCGTGCCGACCACTACATTAAAGCCATAGTTGGCAATAATGCACATTAGGAAGAGAATTAACGCCAGGTGCATTATTGCCAGCAAATTGTCAATAATGCACATTTTTATGGCAATAAGTCACATTCGAAGAAGTTTTCAATTTAACATAATGGCAATAATGTTCACTGGCTTATGGTAATAATTCACATGGCAATAATTCTCCACACCTTACAAACGATCTCCACACTCTGGTTCTAAGATTCCAATAACGAATAGGTCCTATGTTAGTACTATCGTCAAAGTCATTGTTCTATGTTTCTATCTTTCTACTCATCATTAACTTATCACTTTAAATGCACAGAATTCAAAATTTGTCTCAACTTATGACTTAAAACTTACATATGATGATGCATATCATGAAGCTGAATCGTTTGACAGGATGAAATATACATCATTTAAATTGCCTGAGATAAACACATAACACTTGTTTTATTATTGAGGTTTCATGGAGAAAACCTGCTCAATTGTGTCCAATGCAAGCCATTTATGGATTGTTAAATGTTTATACAGAGTATTCCGCAACTGAGTGCAACTATTTATGGATGTGAAAGGTAATGTCGAGTTGGGCAAAAAATCGTATGGGAGGGGGGTCTATTTTCACATTCTTAGGAGCTACAGGGTTAATTAGTATTTCACGATTTTGATTCAAATGATTGTTTCTAGCACAAAAACTAAACTCATTGAAAAGGCAATAAAATCACCTTTCTAACGGTACATCAACAAACCCCACCGACTTAACCGTTCCTGAGCTGTGCTCGTCTGAAGATGAAATTAATCGGTGGAAACTACTTAATTTCAACTTTGAGTCCAAATTTCTCAGAATTTCACGTAATAAATTAAATTATTTTTCGTAATAAATCTTGTAATTTATTCAATGCTCTTTTTAATGACACTTAAAACATAAACATATCTCTAAAAATTAAAAAGTTGACTGAACTAAAAAAATTATACTTATAAGAAAACAATGATATTATCTAATGGTATTTTATTCTACCTCCAAATGTTTTCTAATAAGTATAAATTTTTTAGTACAGTCAACTTTTTTATTTTATGATATTGTTTATGTTTTTAGTGTCATTGAAAAGAGAATTGAATATATTACAAGATTTATTACGAAAAAAAACTTAATTTATTACGTGAAATTCTGAGAAATTTGGATTCAAAGTTGAAATTTAGTAGTTTCCACCGATTGATTTCATCTTCACACGAGCACAATTTTCTGTGAGTTAGTTTTTGTGCTAGAAACAATAATTTGCATCAAAATCGTGAAATACTAATTAACCCTGTAGCTCCTAAGAATGTGAAAATAGACCTCCCCTCCCATATGATTTTTTGCTCAACTCGACATTACCTTTCACCTCCGTAGATAGTTGCGGGACACCCTATTTTTATACAAATATTTATATTAATACAAATTTTGGGATTGTTGATAAGCAACAAGACGAGCTTGATAACTCGATTATTATGATATTATTACGATCGCGGTGAGCTTGATTAAGGCCCATTTTTTGTCTTCGTTTATAACTGTTTTTAATTATATTACTCAGATTCTTCTAATAACATATAAACTTGATTAATTTGATTAATTTTTTAAGTTCACATTACTTTTGAAAGCATAATTTAAGTCTACTACGCGTTTAAAGTAAATAGTTAGAAAATTTGAAGAGTTATTAAACGTTTGCCACAGTAGGCATTTCTGAGTTAAGTCTTTAAAATGCTGATTAATTTAATTTAAAGTCAACTTATTCTTAGCGCAATTATAAAAACTAACTTGCAATACAATCTCATAACAGAATTTGTTAACTAGTTATGTGAGAAAGGTTTTCAAAGTCTGTTTGGAAAAGGCGTTTATTCGTCTACTGTAAGTAAGATAACTCTAAAAACTATTACAGAATGGCTGGTTAGGGGGTTTCATTATTGTTTCATTGACACATTGATCTATTTTATTGACTTTTTGACACCGTTTTTGATAATGTTTGATAATGTTGGTATGTGCTTTTATAGCAATAATCAAAAATGTAAAAATGCAAAATTATTAGTACTTCTTAGTACAGTTTTGATTAGTACCAAATCTATCAAAATAATGTTTAAAAAAAATAAATAATGTAATGAATTTCAAGTACCTTAAATAAAGAGATTAAGAAACAAATAAACTATAAATGTTTAAAATTCAGTGATAAGAAATCAGAATAAAAGTATATATATTTTGCAGATAAAAGTAATTTTTAATAAATAAACAAATCTATTTTTTTAGCGCTGTAGAAATGATTACAGAACCAGTTTGATAGGGTTGCTATTGTATTGAGCGTTTATAAAAGGTACACGCAGAAAAATTACATTTTCGACTATGATTATAGCAAACATATTTCTGTTTACTGTAAATTTATCTTACAATTCTGACCATACTTTGTTTGTTATTCATGTTGCTATTTTCATGATAATCATTTTAATGTTTACTTCTTATTCCAGGAAGCATATTTTAATAGATGTGATAAGAAAATAGTTTTGTTAAAAATATAGCCGCAATATGTTTGCAACAAAAACAGTAAATTTTTTGCCATGATCATATCGTATTTGTCAGAAACATACAACATGATCGAATACAACATTATATGTTCATGCAATATTCGTGTTCGGTTTGCTTGTTTTGTTTGAATTTTGTTCGCTCACACGCCATCAGGCGATTGGCTTAATGGTTAGAGTGTTGGACTATGATGAGCGACGGCCCGCGTTCAAATCCCGTTGATGTCAAATTGAAATGAATTATTTCCTTAAATTATTTGCTTGTATAAACTTTAATATAAACAAAATAAAATTAGAGCTCGATTTGGCTTGAGAATTGAACCTCGGATATCAAAATTCAAATCAAATTAACAAGCGCTTAACCAACTGAGCCACGAAATAAAAATTTTGCTCGTGCTCTAATTGTATACTTAGCTTACTATACACTTAGTTGCCTCAAAACTGGTCACCGTAAACATAATATATTTATTGCATCAAATTATAGTTATTAGTTGCTAGTGAACACAATATATTAATCGTAACAAAGTAACTTGGTTACGCAAACTATTTATGGTAACCGTAAAATAGGAACATGTTTCTATTAAAAATAATCTTGTTTACTCTCATTAAGTTTTCTAAAATAATAGTTTCCTCTCCCATTATGTTTGTGGTAAATATATTTTTTTTCTGCGTGTACTAAGGAACAATTCATAGCAATTATTTTTGGCAATTCTAGACATGAGGAAAAAAAGCTCAAGTATTTTTGCTTATGGATTACGTTTTCGTGTTATCTTTTAACTGTGAAAACTTTTTAAACAATCGATAGAGACAAAAAAAAAAGTGTATTTCCAAGAATATAAAAACTTTTTTATATAAGGATTCTAGTACAAAAGATCTTCAATAAAAATCAGTTTAGTTTCTATTTTCTAAATTCAAAAAGGCAAAAATTTTCTAGCTCAAGGATTTTGAAATTAACGGGAGTGTACAAAAAAAAAAAAAAAAAAAAAAAACAAATTGGCCATTTCAACCCTTGAAAGGACTTTGACCGAGCTTCTTATGATCAATTACACTGACGGGAGTGTACAACCATTTGCAAAAATAAGAGTTGTAAGGGAACATAAAAATTACTATTTATAAGCCTTGGTAAAAGGTAACAGTTTGAAACTTTGGAATGTTTTAGCTATCTATTTCCAAGAGTAAAAAATATTAATTGAAATTAAAAAAAAGATCAAATAAAATTTAGAAATTTCATTCGAAATTTAAAACGAAAATAATTTGAAATTCAGAAATTCCATTTGAAATCCAATAAAAGTCAATTGATATTCAGAAATTTAATTTGAAATTAAAACAAAAATCATTTAGTATTAAAAATAAACATCACAATGTAATTCAGAAATAAATTTTAACAATTGAAATTCAGATATTCAAACCCTGCAAACATTTGGAAGACGATTGGAAGATTAGATCATTTGGCGACGCGCTAGCGATTCGCCTAAGGTTCTTTGGAAGATTGATCGCTTTTCGATCGCCGAAGCGATGAATACGCGATTCTCAAAAAATTTAAAAATCTTCCTTCGCTCATCCCGGCGATCGTTGGAAGATGGATCGCTTTTCGATCGCCCAAGCGATGAATGCGCGATTGACAAAAAGTGTTCAAAATCTTCCTTCGCTCATTCCAGCGATCGTTGGAAGATTGATCGCTTTTTGATCGCCCAAGGGATGAATGCGCGATTCAAAAAAATTTTAAAATCTTCCTTCGCTCATTCCGGCGATCGTTGGAAGATTGCTTTTTAAAAAGCTTTTCAAAATCTATCATTGTTGGATGAAGCAGGCTCTGAAAAATCGTTTAAATTAATCAAAAAATTTAACTTTTAAAAAATTTCATGAAACTGGGATAAAACAACGTCTGAAGAGCCCGCTAGTTCAAACATGCAACAACTTGTAACATTCAACAACGATGCTCTGCGACAAACAAAAACCCCTTCTGCCATTCTTTGGCGAATCGCTTAAGACTCCTTTCAGCGAATCGTTCGCGACTCTTCCTGGCGAATCGCCTAAGAGTCTTCTCGGCGATTCGTTGGCGAATCTTCCAGGCGAATCGCTTAAGACTCCTCTCAGCGAATCGTTCGCGACTCTTCCTGGCGAATCGCCTAAGAGTCTTCTCGGCGATTCGTTGGCGAATCTTCCAGGCGAATCGCTTAAGACTCCTCTTGGCGATTCGCCGGCGAATCTTCCCGGCGAATCGCTTTTATGGCTTCAGCTGCTTACATTCGGCGATACCCGGAAGACTCTCAGAAGAGCTCGCCGGCGATTGTTTTATCTTCCAAGCGATTCGCTGGGGATTCTCAGGCGATTGAAAATGTTTGCAGGGAATGAACCTTATAAATATGTATTGCTCTATAAAAACTGTTGTTGACACAAGATAGAAGTAAATCTGATGTGTTACATTTGAAGAAAGGACTTGTTATGTGAAGTGCGAAGTGAACAACATTTTATAATGATTTATTTCTAACCATTTAATAACCTGACATTACATAAGTATCACTAAACTATAAAATGGTTTAGTGGATTTCAAAATTTTAATTGATTATTTATGAATTACATTTGGAAATGGTGAAATACAAATATTGGTGAAAAGGAATTTTTACGAAGACATTTCTCTTTTTCTATTACATCAACCCATAAAAAACGTCAATTTGATCAATGTAAAAGAGTATTTAGGGGGAACGACTTTACATGGATTGCCGACTCCTCATTTTAGGTCAGTTCTGTACTTAACTAAAAATGGTTTTACAAATTTAAAATTCAGATAATTGTTGAACGATTTCCTGATTTAATTTTGACAGACTTTTTGGTTTTTTATTTAGAGTTATTCATTGTCAATTTTTTTGCAAAGACAAATTTGGACAAAGAGAATGGAATTATTGCGCTTACGTGGTCTATTTTAGTTTCTGAAGTGCCTTTTTATCATTTAAAATAAACTTGTTTATTGCTATTATCTTTTCGCTAGCATCTTTTGTTATTAATTATTTCCATATTTGAGTGCACCACACGTCTAGGTAAATATATCTTTAAGCGGTTGATTTATCCATACTTGGAGAGTAGAACATTATCCTATCGGCATATTGCAAAATAAACCAAAATCAGCCAATATATAAAAACAATAAATAACACCAATAAATGAGAATTTCATAAGGAGAAAAAGAAACAAAAGTGGTGTTCAAGGACGACATGTTGGCAAGTGCATAATGAAAGTTAAATCGAATGCTATTGGTGAAGATGGTATTTCGATAAAATTTTTAAAACTTATCCTACCCTATGTTTTAGGCTCGCTCACGCATATCTTTAATCACTGTTTTACAACATCCACTTTCCCTTACTCTTGGAAAATTGCAAAAGTATTGTTTGTCGCTGACAATTTCAGGCCTATAAGTATTTTGTCCTCCCTGTCTAAGGTGTGTGAAGCTCTGATGGCCGATCAAATTTCAAAATTTCTAAGCAAAACAACTTGCTATCTTCTCTACAATCTGGCTTTTGCGCTGGTGTAGTTGCGCAATTGGTACTTTAAAAGTTTTTGATAACATACGAAAATCCTATGATGAAGGCCAGATTACTCTTCTTTGCTTGCTGGACTTCTCTAAAGCTTTTGACACTGTAAATCACTCATTACTTTGTCAAAAATTCAAGTTTTTGTTTGGTTTTTAAGATAATGCCATAAACATTTTAAGAATCTACTTATTTAACAGGCTACAGAGAGTTAGAGTAGTGGATAAATGCTCTCAATTTAAACTAGTATGAAAATTTGATCACTTATTGCAGTTCAGAAATTCTTTTCTTGGTTGCAGTATAACTAGCTACATTAACGCCAGAACCTGTAATTTTCTATATAAATTAATTCATTCAAAGACTCCAATGTACCTTTATGAAAAATTACAATTTTGCCAGTCTACTCGGAGTAAAATGCTCTTGGTAATTTTAAATTTCTAAACTCAACTGGGCTCTTTTTCATTAACGCCGTAAGATTGTGGAATTCTTTACCACAACACTTAAAATCAATTGATAACTTTAGAAGCTTTAGGCAAGCTATTTATAATTTTTTTTCATAACCTGGACCTTCTTAATTTTTCTTCTTATTGCTCTTTTCCCTTTGTTTTCTCTTACATACTGTTCTGATCTATTTTCTTTCTTGCTTTTGCCTTTAATTTTTATTTCTTTTTTAATTTTACTCTCTTTTTATTTTAAAATTTTGAAAGCTTAATGCTTTTATAAACATATTCTAATTACCTACATAAGTGAGGTTTTTCTTTGTTTTATATAAATTTAAATTTCAAATCAGAAACAACTGAATTGTAAAATTACAATCCTTAACGTATTTCTTTGTATATTAAAAGAACTTGTTCTGATTATACTGAACTCTATAAATAAAATCTATATATTTATTTTTATTCGGTACGTTTAAGGTACGATTTTTTCCATTCTCTGGTCTTGTAGAATTTAAACGGTTTTCTAATTATTTCTTAAAGTTCTTTCAATTTTGTTTCAAATGTTAAAAAAATGTTATATACCTTCATGGAGGTGGGAGCCACACCAACCAAAAAAATATTCTAATTTTTGTTTTAGGAAGGCAATTTGCCCAGCCTTAGAAACAATGAGAACAGTTGGGTGCTCCTTAAGTCAAAAGTGTGTTAGCAAAAATAAAACCTAACAAATTTTACCTTAACCGTAGAAGATATTTGAAAAAGTAAGAAATTCAAAGAAAAATGATAAAAAATTTAATAAAAAGAATGCCTCATAGAATTGAAGATATTATTTTAAACCAAGGAGGCCTTTAAAAATACTTATTAATACGGATTTTATATTACTTTTCCGGTATCAAGATATTATAAATTATTATATATATATATTGTACTAAACAAATAATGTGCATTCCTTTTAAAAGTGATGCCAAACTGCTGAAACGTTAAAAACTGCCCAAGTTTATGTAATGTTCATAACATTTATGGCGGAGTACTGTAAATTGTTAAAATACTAACAAATTTGAAAACGTTTAAAAACAGCTGATACAAAATTGACAGTTGATACAACAACACTATGGTTTCGAAAACTGTGAGTAAAACGGCAACTGTCACCGTTAAAATTGCAAGGGTGACATTATACATATCCATGACAAGCTGAATTATCCATATCTATAGCTTACCTGAGAATCCTGAGTGTAATGCCTGTCCTGTACAATTGCGTTATGCGTCGAGGTCAACGAATTATCACAGTTGGATGAGTTCTTACGTCTTCTCTTATTACTACTTAAGTGCTCCACCGGTGTGGTGCAAATCTCTCTATCACGATCTCTGTTATCCTTGTTACTATAATCTAGCTGCATCAATTCATCACGACTGTCAGCTCGTTCTCGCTCACGCTCACGCTCTCCACTGCCGTTTCCTGTACTACTTCCGCTTCCGTTGCCATCACCACGTCCACGATCGCTGCCAGCAGCGTTGCTGCTTGTGTTGATGACGCTGCCGCTCATATCGTTGCCTCTACTCAATGCATCCGCACTTGCGCTGCGATTTGCGGCTGCTGCAACAGCTGCAGCAACAGCAACGGCAGCTGCGCTGGCACTACCAACGCTTGGAGATCGTTCGCCTAAACCTAGCGCTGCTGCTGCTGATTGCAGGCTGGCATTGACATTGCCACCGGCTGCGATGGCCGCTGCAGCTGCTGCCGCAGCCGCGGAGCTGCGTTCACTAAGACTACTACTGCTGCGATGCAGATCTTCACGCAGATCACGATCGCGTGCACGCATGGAATCGCGGGATTCTCGCTCGCCATAGGCATTGCGACCAGTTGGTGAAGAGGCGGACGATTCTTGATGCTTGTCGCAGTCGGGGCGATAGTTTAAATTGTTGTTATCTGTAAGACCGCGAACCTTGACGGAGGAGAATAGAACAAGTTAACATGAGATAGAATAGAATAAAACATTTTGACGCACCTGTAGGCTCTCGGCCGTCTTAAGGAACATCGGCAGCGAACTCTGACCGACATTAACTTCTCCTTTGTACATGAAGTCGAGCAGGGAGCGCATCTCTGAGTATCGTACATCCTTCAAGTAGATGATGGGGTGTGGATGACGGTTCTGTAGGAAGATCGTTTCAAAGTAGGGACTGCAAGCTGACAGAATGGTTTGATGTGCCTGAAAAAAATAAAATATTAAAATCAATTTACTGAAGAATTAGCATTGTTTATAAAATTTTATTCAATCAAAGTTAAGAAAAAAATTGTCTCAATAGAGATGTGCAAACACGCATGTAAGCCAAAAAAACTATTAATATATAACATTGCTGCGATAAATGTATGTTGGGATCATGTTCAAGTCAAACGGTCACATTCTTTATGAGAATTTCGTATCTTTATGTATTCGCAAAGTCTTAGAATAATTAAGGTAGTCTCGTAGCTGAAAATCATCTTTCTCTCTCTTAAATATAACTGTCAGAATCAATACAAAACATTTGCATTTGCTATCTCTTTTAACTACACGGTTAAAAATTTTGGACTAGTTTTTAATCCAAACTTTGGTTTAAAGGAATTTTTAATCCTAAAAGTACTATTTTTTATTCCATATTTTAGTTTAATTTTTTTTAATCCGAAAAAGTTTAAGTTTAAGTCTATTTTTGGACTATAAATTTGCATTAAAGTAGTATTTTCAGGAAAAAGGATTTTTGTTATTTAATAGCTGAATTACAATGCAGCAGTGGCAGTTGCAGCAGCTGTGTCAGTGGCAGCGACAGTGATCAGCTGTTTCGTATTTTACTGCCTGCAAATTACAATCTAGCAGTGGCAGCGTCAGCATCAAAAGCAGTGAATGTAGAATTTTTCTTAGTAGTTAAATTATTTGCATGTTGGCAGTGAATTTAGAAATAGGGCTAACCTCGGCAGTACTGCTTACTGTCACTGCTGCTATATAAGTTTCACCATTGAACAACAGCATTCCTTCAATAACAGCTGATCAGTGCCACTGCCACTGATGCTGCCACTGCCGCATTGTAATTCAGGTATAAGATTGAAAACTACTACTACTAAGAAATTTAAGCTAAATATAATTCTAAATATTGTTCAAGCATCCGAAATTTATTTTTAATTAAATGAAACAAATTGTTTATTAAAATATGAACTAAAATATTGTTATTTACAGTAAATAGTGTTTAAACCTTTGTGGAATAAATAGTAACCCTTTTCGGATTACAATATTTTAAACTTTTTTGCACTAAAATTTAATAATATTTAAATAATATTTTAAACGTTCTGTGGATTAACAATTATTCCTTTTTGGATTAAGAAATTTTAAACTTTTTGCGGATTAAAAATAAAGCCATTTTGGATTGAAAAATTTAAAACTTTTCATTGGATTAAAAAATAATCTTTTTTTGGTCGTGTCCTATATGTAATCCAAAAAAGTTTAAAATTTAGTCCAAGATTTTTAACCGTGTGCTCAGCGATGTTTGTGAAAATTCTGACTTGAGACTCTCCGCCTTGCGACTGCTTCGTTTAATATACCTTGGCTAGCTAGAGATTAATATGTTGTCATCTCAAATTCAACTTTTTATTTCTTACAGCAGAAGTCAAAAACGTTATAAAAAATTAAATGAATTAAGTTTAAGAAAAACCATTAAGATAAGCCCAATTTTTAAGCCAGGCTTCTTTTGAATTTCATTAATAAAATAGCTTTTGCTGCACGTATGGGTTTAAAATTTAGTAAGAACGTGTTTTGTAGTCAAAGTTATTATAAGCAATGAAAAAACTCGATTTTAAGATATGTTTATTGTGTTGGCTTTAAGAATTTTAGGTGACGACATGAAAGAATATCACAATTTTAATGATTTAACTCATAGCATTTGTTGCATTTGTAGCATTTGTTAAAAAAATTTCAACTCTGAGTGTAAATCATACTTTCTAAAAGTAATTGACGTTTGATTTTCGTTTGGTTTAGCTCATTTTCAGAATTTGCTTTTTATTTTAAAGATACAAGCTTAAATATAGAATTTCATTACGAAATCATCAAAATTACGACTGTAATCGTGTTAACTGACAGACGGACATAACTTAATCGACTCGGTGTCGATTAATCGACTTAATCGAGGTGCTCTGATCAAGAATATATAGTTATCTACTTTTCTATACTTTCGTCCATGTGTGATTTACACACGATCGTACGAATTGCAATATAACCCTTATCGTGAAGGTTTTAAAATAATAACACTTATTGAAATTCTAATTAATTTATACCAAAGTATATAAGTCTTAGAGAATTAAAATATTTATCTTTAAAATAAGAAATATAAAAAATGCCCATGTTGCTCCCGAAAAACTATGGCCATGGACGAATGGACGAATTGCTACAGATCACAATTTTGCACCTAAAACAAAACCGAAACATTTCATAAAAGTATACATCAAATTTTAGAGAGCAGGTTCTATGTTCTTTGGAAAAGTTTTTATAAAAGAATTGCATCAATTTGTGTAATTATTTAAAAAATATAAAAGATTTATTGAATATTGGCTGTAGCATCATAAAACGTTAATGCTTTCAAAAAAATTCTATGATGCTGCCTAGAAAAGCTTATTTTGAAACTACAGTGAAAAATTCAAGAAAATTGGATAAAACTGGTATGTGAGGTATGTGCGACTTGGAAAACACCAAGGATGATAAACAAGCCGGCGAACTCAGATTTTTTCCATCACGTCTAAATTTCATGTGAAATCAGGGCCGTACCGACCCCATGTTGGTTGGGGGGTATTCTGGTATTTTGGCCGACTGAATACCCTTAAGTTCCCTTAAGTCCCTTAATCATATTTTTGATCAATTTTATATAGGAGTTAGGATAGTATAGAGTTTGGTTAGTATAGAGCTTTTAAGTTAGTTGAATTTAATTTTTTTTCAATAGTAAAAATTTTCTTAAAAAAATATAGTTATAGAACCTGAACAGAATCAAAAGTCGTTGCGACCGACGATATCGCAAAGCACAGCAATACATGAAATATATGAATACAAGAGTGGGTCGGCCTCCATACAAAAAAAAAAGTTTGAAAAAACCACCCCCTATTTTAAAATTGACCACGAGAGGATTCCGAAAACAAAAAATTTTTTTTTTTGACCACCGGAAAAACAGCCAAAATGGTATTTTTTGCATAAATTAAACATTACATCTCAGATCAATAAATAATTTTTTTAACACAAATAACACAAATTTGAAGGAGTTTAATCTTATGAGAAAAAAAAACAAAAAATTAAGGGGGGATAAATCGTGCTAATGGGGGTTACTAGTTGAATATGACCTCAGAAGTAAAAATGTTCTAAGAAGACATTGTAGTGCTCGTAAAGCTCTTTTCAACGACACATAATTTTTTAAGATCTGACATGTAATGCTTAAGTTATGCAAAAAAGACCATTTTGGCTGTTTTTCCGGTGGTCCAGTGGTTTTCGGAATCCTCTCGAGGTCAAATTTAAAATAAGGGGTGGTTTTTTCAAACTTTTTTTTTCGACCCACTCTAATGATCACGTCCAAATCAAATCGCAAGTCATTGGTCGTAACGATAAATCGCAGAGTTAGAATCTATTGTATTTTTGCGTTTGCGACCGACGATTTTCTCTCTGAGAGCCATTAGTGCTGCCATATTTTTACTTATAATTAGTTAGTTGTTATTATAAACTGACATTTGGTTTTTGCTTGTGTTGTATTTTTAAGGTGCAAACCACAACTAATTGCTAACGAAAATAAAAAAAATCGCAATCGCTTCATTCTGGACGCATTCGCTGCGTTCGACGACCAGAAAGGATCGTTTGTCGCAACGACTTTTGATTCTGTTCAGGCTCATATGCATTCATCAATTGTCAAATTTGTAATAATTCTAATCTACATGTCAATATCTTGGTCGAATTTTAAGGGTTTTTCAGTTTTTCTAATTATTTCTAAAAGTTTGTTAAATTTTCTTTCAAATGTGATCACTGTGAAGCCCTAACCAAAAGTATTTTTAATGAATTTTCTTAATATTGTCGTAAGTTATTTAGAATGTATTTTAAATAAATGCTACGAAAGATAAAAAACTCTCTCAAATCGAATGTTTTTAATTGGGAAGTAAATATCTCTGCCATCTATGAATAGATATTATTTATTTTTTTTTGTATTTAAGGCTGATCAGTTAACTTAAAATTATTTATAAAAGTTTAACCGTTCCTTTTGTTCCGTTTATATTTAAATATTACCTTTTTGACAGAGACCACAAAATATAATATTTTCTCAAAATATAAGGTAAAATGATTTTTGTTGTAAAAGGAGAAAAACTATTTTAAAGTCTAAAGAGCATTAAAGGTGAATGTAATAAAGGCATGATTTTTTGGACGAAATTATTTTTTTGTTTTTTTTTTTTTTTTTCAATATTAATAAAATTCTAAAATAATTTATTTGAGGGAATAACTTTATATCTCAAATCAATTAATAGTTATAGCCATCGCACTTATTCTGTATAGGTGCGAAAAATACAAAGAGCTTTACTAATTCTGTAACTCTTTTTCTCTTAAATATTTAAATTAATAATAATGCCAATTTCTCATTTCCTTCAATTGTAACTTTTGAGGGACTAAGGGATTGTTTTTATTGCTTTCTAAAACATGAGCTGCACCTTCAGAGAATCTACGCCTTCGAATAGATGATAGAATACTTCTAAATCCGCTTTTAATTGAAGTGAGTCCGCCAAAGAATTTTTTAGTAACAATTTTATTGATTCTAGAATTCACTTTTGGCTCAAGTAAGTTGAAGATAAAATTGGATTAAAGAGTTCATGCAAGGGCTTTATGCTTCTTTGAAACTGCTTAAATTGTCTGGACTTGTTCAAAAATATGCAATTAAGGAATCGTCTTTTTTATCTATGCATTCAGAAATTATGTATCGACCTAATTCTAATGACGTAAGTCAACATTTTGAAAAGAATGGTTATTAGCTATTTGGATAGATTCAACAAAACTACATCTATGCCTTTATTTAGTTTTAAACTTTAGAAATTTATGAAAAAAATGGCTACAGAACGTTTAAAATAATAAAATAGTAAGAAGTTTAACATTTAAGAAGATTTGGGCATGCGTTCTTTGCAAAATAAAAAGTTATAAGCAAAAAACATGTTTTTTTTTACTAAAAAGGACCTTCAGGAGAATCAAAATTGCTTCGGCGGTTTTTCTCCGATTTGAAAAAAAGTATGCAGAAATCATTTTAATGAGTTCCCCTAACTTTTGAGACCCCGACCGGTTGAAATTTTTTGTATCCATATAAGAATGATCCGGTCTAATGAACATCCCTCAAATTTGCGCAGATATTATTCGATTTTAATGAATGAGTGCTCTTTGGAAAAGTGTAGTAAAGACCTGTCGTTAAAAAGATATTATTTCGATTTAAGTTCGCATTTAACTATATACCGTAATATATACCGTTTAACTATAATATCTCCTTATTCCTTTAAATCGGATAAAATTTGAGAATTTTTATTTTGCCAAAAAATTTTATGAAACAGGTTCGGGAAAACACAATGGAAAATTAGGAATGTGAATTTTTTTCTCCAGTTTCGGAAGTCAATCGGTATTTTTATTTTACTAAATCACATGACTTTACTATAAACTTTATTCTGCAGAGTTTGGGTTACAGATGTATAAAAAAATATATATATAAAAAAAAGACGAAAAATAACAATTTAAGCGGAAATTTCTTTGATTATTTCGGTGGCGAGTTACTCAACCGATTTTCCTCAAAATCATGCTCATCTTATTTTGTTTTACTTTTGAATTATTTTTTTTTCCAAATATTTCAAGTCGCCTTAGCCGATTCCATGCTAGTAGTTGAAAAGATAACTCAAATCGAAGTATTGCCAACAACACGTCAAGTGGTCAGAATCAGATCATAACAAAAATTTAGCATGTATAGTAAGCCGGATCGAGATTGAAATTTCACCGGACACCGACTCAAAAGGTAGAGAGGCTCCTAAAAACAATTTCTAAATAGTTTTTTTGTGGATCGAAGAAATCCCCATGGAGCGGTTTTGGTTCTTCTGAACACATTTTCTGCAGAAAACGAAGTTTTTTTGCATACAACTTCTTTTTTTCTTCAGAATTCATACCCAAGATAAGCAAAACCTAAAGATTTTCATGGTACACATATATTTACTAAACAATTTTTAAAATTTTTTGTCTTTACAGACTCGTTTGAGAACCAAAAAAATCGTATATTCTCTATTTTCGAAAAGTAGTTGTTTTAAACACCTGTACAATATGTTTTTTCATGGAATTTACATGCATTTAAACTTGTTGGAAAGTTATTGAGCTCTTCCTTCCATTGATATATCATATGATGTGGTTTAACCAAAACTAAGTGCCACAATTATATAAAACGAAAGAAATCGATATTCAATAACTTCCTTCAGTAAAATCGATTTCTGGTAACAAGTTTTAAGTAAACTGTACGCCAGATAGAGCTCCAGTACAAAATTCATGATTTTCGAATATATATGTTTTTAAACGCCTACAAAAAGTACCCAGTTTCATAGTACCCAGTTTTGATTAAACCATACCATACGATACATCAAATGAAACAAGAGTTCAATACAGTTCCAATAAACATGTGAACACCATGAAAAATACATATTTCATAGGTGTTTAAGAAAACATTAAATAGTTTTGAAGAGTCGGTGTCCGGCTCACTTTTTTCTACATACAAGATCGATCCGTATTAATGTAGTCTGAAGGAATAAAACATGACTAATTTAGTAGATTATGCATCAACCAGAATCGATTAAAAAACTACATTTGGGGTTTTCACTCTTTCATGTGACTCACTTTGATTGAATGCTATTTTGCTTGGTATTGGTACTACAATAATTTTTTGGGGGTGGAGGGGTTTAAGCCCCAAAAATCCCCTTAGGTTGCGCTAATGGGTATTTGGGTTTGGTATTAAATCCTTGGTTGGTTTTGCGCATGGCTAAATGCAAATTTGGCCGACTGAAGATCATTTAAGGTACGACTGAAAGTGAATTGGCTGACTGAAAATTGTTCTGGACATGTCTTGAAATGAAATATGAAATGATGGCGAACATGGAAACAAATGGCACGACTGATTTTGATGCGTTCATAGTTATTGTAAATAAAAATCAAACTTTTAAACAAATTTCAGTAATTCATAACTATTTGGCCGACTCTAAATAAGTTAGGGGGGTAGCTTACCCCCGCCACTGTAAGAAATCGCTTATAATATGTATGTAAGTATGTACATACATTCTGACTGAGTCCCACTAAGATCGGTTACAACATTAATGTTACAAATTTATTAGATTCAAGGGAGGTACCAATTCAACTATTTTATACAATTTTTCTAAGATTTTTGGTCCAGTTTCATTAAGATTGACTAAATATGAGATTTCAGATTAGACTGGTTGTTTAGAATTGTTTTTGGAATCTATCGTTCTATATATTTTCATAACATATGCGTAAATAAGCAGATGAGTGTTTAATGATGTGAGTTATAAGATAACTTATAATTTAGTTCATATAGTTCTTCATTTTTTATACTACTAAAAAAAAATTTCAAAAGAAAAAAAATTGTCATGCACTCGATTTGTATGGATGATTTGTAAATGAGCTAAGCTACTTTTAAAAATTGACTTTAAAATTGAACTTAAAAAGGGGTATTCACACTGCCTTGGGTAGTTGGGTAGATTGGCAAATGCCATACATTTTGTTTTTGTAAAAGTGCCATTCTACCCAAGTACCCATCTACAAATCTACTCTAGCTTACCCCCTGACTTGTTTGGGTAGATTGATTGAGTATTTTTTTCATGGGTTACCACCTTTTCCAAAAGTAGGCAATAATTGAATTGACAAAAAATTAAAACAAAGTAAACAAATTATAAGTGAATAACATAGACAAATGTGTTAAAATGAGTTATTTTAAAATTTTTGAGATAAAAATTATTAAATGCCGCAAAGTTCACGTTAAAATTACTCTTATATAAAATAAATTTTTTACGCCCGTACAATGGTCTAAATTTTGCGCTCATAAAATGGCATAAGTAATATGGTGGAAACTCTTTTCTAGCTGTCACTCATCTCTCATCAGCTGTTATTCTACAAAGTACTCAATTGCAGTTAAGGGTGCTCGCAGTTATCAAAAGTACGCAATCTACCCGTACTCAAGTAACCAAGTCAGTGTGAATACCCCTAATGTGAATTCTAACCGTGTCCAAATTTAACCCTAATTTAGCTAGAAGTAAATCATGAGAAGTCATGAAATCAAAATTGAAAAAACTAGTTTAAGTAACAGCCTTCATCCTTGCAATTTTTATTTAATTTTGGATTACTTAATAGTTTTTCTCTCTTACCTTAACTGTTTCACCGTCACATGCAAGTGTTACATCACACAAAGCCTCCCGTTGTAACAGGGAGGTTAGAACGCCAGTCAAATTAGTCGGATGATTGTTCCAGCGTAGACAGAATTGCTGGTCCATAGCTCCTTGGTCAGTGTTGTACCTGCAATAATAAACAATAATATATTGTTGTCATTCTTCAATTATAAACAAAAACAATTAAATTTCAATTATTAATTTGTATAATTTTTACTAAATATTTCAAAAGGATTGAATTCTACAATAAGGAGAAAATATATTAGATTAATGCAAAACGTCGTTATTTTAGCACAAAAAAATAATATTAAATCAAAAATAATTAGTCTTCAAAACCATCCATTGAGGCATCGAACCCGAATCGTCGCACAGGGATTCTTAACATAGATAAAATTAAAAAAAATGTAGGGCAGAGGATAAGAATGTTTTGATAAAGATTAAAAGTTTAAACGTCAATTAAACAATATAAAAAAATATTTGTTTAAAACTTAAATTTACGCCTGCTACAGATTTTAAAAACTGCCTATTTTTTATGGTGTAAGAGAAAAAAAATATGAAATATACAATTTTGAAATAGAATAAAAAGTTTATATTTACATTTGTAAAGATAATGGAAAGGTTGAATTTATGTTTTTTTAAATTGTTAAAATAAAATAAAAATTAAAATTGTATGCAACTTCAAAACTAAGTTTTTTTATAAATAAAAATATAAAATTGCAATAATGCGAAGACATTTAAAAAGATATGCACAAAACTTCGGTAAGATTTTTTTTCATATATCATTAGTCTTGGCTTTATTCAAACAATATCTAAAAAAAATTACCTACGCTTTCGTTCGCCTTTTAAAAATATTACTCTATTTTCAAACATAAATTATGATGATTTCTATGAATTTCTTTGGGAAAAAATCCCATCATCAACACTTTCATCCAGACTCATTAAATTTATTCTTACAACAGAATCCAAGCAAATAGTTTCGATGAAGAATGATAACATGAATATAAAGATAAATTATCTTGAGTGTGAAACACTTAAATAATGGTGAAGTCACAGAGGTTCTTATATTATGCACAGCACCATGTTTGACCATGGAATCATGTTTTATAAATACATTGTTGAAAAAATGCTATCTCTGATTTGAAATTCTTCGATATAACTAAAGCAGTAACGTTTCATATCCTTTTTTTTTCTTAACTTGAACTAACGCTCAGGGGATGCCCCCTATTAACGCGAAAGCATTGTGTTGATTCGGTGAAAACTTTCTCTCTCTCCGGTAAAAACTTTCTCTATTTTCGATAATAGCAATTTTCTCTCTTTTTCAATCAATTAGAATAAATTTTCACATTTTCGAGGAAATATTTCTTCACTTCTAGGAAATGGAAATATTCCAATATCTCTAGTAATGATAAATATTTTTCTCGCACAAAAAAAATCTCATTTATAGAGAAAAATGTATTGAAAATGAAAAATGTTTTCTATATTTTGATAAAAAATTCACTATGATAAATAAAAACAAATGTTTTCTCAAAAATAAAAAGTCTTTTTCTCTAAAAACGATACACGCAAAGAAATTTTTCGTTTATCGTAACTGAAAAATTCACCAACTATACTTCGTTTGCGAACTGTATTTGCTGCAAACGAGTATTCTGTTGTCATCAACTTAAAAATATTCTTGCTTGAAACGAAAAAAACATCGAACTTTATGAAATTTTATCATTGTTTTGGAAGTTCAAGTTTAGCCGAGCGTGCTGGCGTTCAAGTCTAGGAACTTGAGTGACCTGGGTTCAATTCCGAACAGGAACACCAAA
Source organism: Tetanocera ferruginea (assembly GCA_958299015.1). Lineage (NCBI taxonomy): Eukaryota > Metazoa > Arthropoda > Insecta > Diptera > Sciomyzidae > Tetanocera > Tetanocera ferruginea. Next base: position 75,473,237 of record OY282642.1, read on the forward strand.
TATTTTTTTTTTTAATTAATGTTTTTTATTATTATTTTTATTATTCTTATTTTGACGGTTCCTTTTGACCAAGCAGTTAATGAAACAGAATTACAATTTCAATAATTAAATTAAAATTTTTGATGCTTACACAGCCAAGAATCGAACCCACGTCTCCCGCGTGCCAGTCTTGCATGCATCCATTGAGCTATTGTGAGATATTGTCTAGAATGAATTTTTTTAGATTACAAATGTGTATGTCTAAGAAATGGATCTTTTTTCTACAAATTAAGTTTTCAGTTGAACAAAACAAATTTGTCGGTTGCCGAAATTTAAAAACAACTTACGTTAATGGCAATCGAAATTAATTTCTTGCAATTAAATACCGCGTTTCCCGCAACTGACTATTATTATAAAAACAACAATTAAAATTTTTGTTAAGACAAAGTGCAAATGTACAAGCGAGATGCCATTTGTGTGGCTGCGCCTACTTAAACTGTAACACATTCTAGTTTCTTCGTTTATGGCAAATATTTTACATTTGTCATCAACGAAAGCGAGCTGTGTAGCAGTTGTATGACTGCGCTTGTGATTCACAGTTGTGTGTCTGTTTGTTCACACTCTTAAAATACTTCCTTTTCGTTGATGGCAAATATTAAACGCTTTTTATCACCGAAATCAAGCAACTTTTTTGTCAGTTGAGAACTACTCGCTTATAACAAATTAATTTCTTTTCCTGCAAACGAAGTTTTCAGTTGGAAAAAATAAATTTTTCGGTTGCTGCAATTTAAAAATCACTGCCGTTTATGACAAACAAAATTAATTTCTTACAACTAAATAACGTGTTTCCCGCAACTAACCATTATTATGCCAACTGTTCAAACGTTTACAAACAATGATTTGAAGCATGACAAATGAAGTTCGTTTGCAGCAAACTGGCGATAAACGTTTTTTTTCTCTGCGTGTATAATCTTTTTCTATCTAATATATAAAAATCTCGTGTCAGGCCTTTGTTGATGGCCTTCTAATGGCAAACTGGAGAGACATTGGGCAAGGACATTTTTATATATTTATCTTTTTAATAGAAGCTTTTTATCATTTTTAGAGAATTTTCAGGATCGCATTTAGAGAAAGGCATTCTCTGGAGCAAAGTCTATACCATTTTTCTCTAAATATGATTCCTTTGTATCATATTTCGAGAAACTGTTTTTCTGAGTGTGGATGGAAGAAATGGAGAAGTGACGTTGAACATTTGCTTTTAATTTACACAGCTCAAAACTGCTGGAAAACACATCCGCAGGGAAGAACGAATTATCACGGTAATGCGAGGTACTGTTGGGCATCAAGGCAATACTGTAGGGAAAGGCTAGGTCATCTGCCCGAGTGGGCATATCTTCGATATAACTAAAACAGTACCGTTTCATATTCCTGTTTTTATCACAATATTATATTCATATTTAAACAAACATTTTTAGCTTTACTTATTTTGACTAATGATCTTCATGATGAATAATACATCGACAAGGAATAACCGCTAAAGTCGAGTTAGGACAAAATGAGTTTATTACTTTCACTGCTCTTTTTCGCAACGAAATAAGCTTGTACGCAAATTTTTATGGTTGGATCTTGAAAATTAAATGTTTGAGGCCAACAAATCTAACAACAAAAGTCAGGGTACACTGACATTATGGAGCAATTTTCATCTGAAAAGTGCTTTTCTGAAATTTTGAAAATGAGTTTAGTTGTTATTCCTTGTCGACACAGATTTGTCCAACGTTTGAATGGACTCGAATTACTGTGTGTCGTAACCATCGCATGAGAGTCGATCGCCTAACCAACGCGCTATTCTACTTCATGTTTGCGAGTGAGCAGATTGGAGACAAAATACAAAATACTATCTTGATATACGATAAATATTTTTGTATTGATATAAAAATCCCATGAGTGCAATTCGATCTCGGGCTCCGGGCATGCTAAGCCACAAACTTAACCTGCATGCCACGGTCACCACTTGTCACTAATGAAATGCTTCACTGAGAAGAAGAACTAACACTTTAAAATTAAACAAACATTTTTAAATGAAACTTAACGCATTTGCGTTTCTACAAAACAAAATTTAAAACAAACAGGTATGTTTAATTTTCTACTATGAAATCCTGTTTTTATTGAATTAAAAATAATATGCAGTACACCATTATTGCCAGACAATTTTTGAATTAGTTATACAAATATCGAACTTTGGTTGGAATAAAAACTAATAATTTTATCAATGTATAAAATATTTAAAATGCAAACTTCATCGAATGGACTTCAATTCGGTACTCCGAGTGTTGTATGGCTCGCTGATAACGAATCTTATGTCGAAAACACGAAGAAATTTTAAAAATCCTATCGAAAAAATTTAAATCTTATGCTTTAAGATATTTGATTTATATATTAAAATGTTTTTTCAAATTTGTTTTTAGTTAAATGTTTTTAAACTTAAAAGGTCGACTAATTTCGACATTTCTTTTTTTTTTCCCCATATAATTAAACTTCTTCAAATTTGTTTAATTTATGTTCAAAAAATTATTTATCAAGTTTAAAAACAAAGAAGTTATCATAGTTCAAATATTTGATATAATCCTTTTTTTTATAAAAAAATTTACTTTTAGTTTAGTCAAAAACAAAATTGTAAAAGAAACTTCAAAAATAATTTTTTGAACACAAATTAAACAAATTTAAAGGAGTTTAATTATATGGGGAAAAAAAAGAAATTTAAGGGGGATAAATTGGGCTAATGGGGCTTACTAGTTGAATATGACCCCAAAAATAAAAATGTTTTATGAAGACATTGTAGTGCTTGTAAAGCCTTTTTCATAGACATATAATTTTTTAAGATCTGACATGTAATGCTTAAGTTATGCAAAAAAGACCATTTTTTCTGTTTTTCCGGTGGTCCAAAAAAAAATTTTTTTGTTTTCGGAATTCTCTCGAGGTCAAGTTTAAAATAGGGGGTGGTTTTTCAAACTTTTTTTTCGACCCACTCACAATGAACACAATTTCATTTAATTGCAAAATATTTTTTTCCCTCAGTGAGTAGTTTCATAAAAGATGACTTTACTATAGTTATATTTTTCATTATAAAGGAGGGCTACTCCATAAAAAAGTCACCCACATAATTATTTTGAAATATAGGGCTTCAAATTAGACATTTTTTTTAAAAATAAATTTTATTCTGATTCAACAACACAACACTGATTTTCTGATTTGTGTGAAGTATGTGCTTCTAACAGATAATTTTTTCCGTTCACAATAAAATGGGCCCAATCGAGAAATCCATTCGAAATATTCGGAAATTTTAACTTTAGAAATTGTTATCGTCATTCGTTGAGATGAAAGTTTTTGTAAAATTGTCGAGTTCTTTTATCGTTGCCATGGCGTTACTTATTTTTTAATTTTAAATGAAACCTTGGAAATAATTTTTACAACAACAGTATCCTTGTTATATATTTATGTTTATATTCAAATATTAATAAAAAGCATAAAACAAGACATGCCTCCACTCGGTTATAATGCATATCAGGATGACAGAACGAACGTCATTATTATTATTTCCGATAATGTTGCAGCGATTCAGCTGCGTCTGGTATGTTGATGTAATACGTAGCTGTTGTTGTTGCTGATTTTCAGTGCGCTTGAAATGCTGTTGTATGTGTGTGTTTGTGCACCTACTCACGGTCCACAGGTGCGAACACGTATTAAGGATGTTTGCACGCATGTGAGCGTGTTTTAATAATGAGTAGCAAATAATCATTAATATTGTTTACTAATTCCTTCACACAATTACACTCGAATTCAAAGCGTATGCAATCAAAACGAAGGCACCTTCCTTCCTGCGAATGTCCTGTGCTTCCTTGCACACTGCTTTTAATGAGCACCCAGCAGCAGTGAGGCTGATTTGGCTACGGCTTCATGTTGTTTAAAGAACTAGTTCAATGCATTTGTAATACGCACACACACACACACGTATTAACCCTTTCCTGCCTAGAATAACTATATAAAGAGGGAGGTTAAGACTGCATTCACAATTGACACATGACTATTCAAACTTTAAGAACTGATAAAAAAATATTGAAGGATTAAGGGTACACTGAGAACATTCAACATTTTTGATTTTGCAATAAAGGATCGAAAGAATGAACACTAGCTACGCTAACAAACTTAGAATAAAGTTGGGAAAAACAACCAGATGACAACAATTTCCGTTATGGAACATGGAACATGGTAGACTGTAGAATGATCCCCAGGATACGGAATTTGTTGTCATCTGGTTGTTTATTTAAAGCAATTTAAAAATTTATCGACAGTGAGCCCTAAAATACCTTTAACTAAAATTATATAAATATAAATATGAACAAAAAATAATTACAGTACTGGGCTTTGGCTAATCGTCTTAAACATATTAGAAAGATTTTATTAAATTTGGACACAAGGCTTGTGATTTCTGAAATTCAATCACTGTAGAAGCTATTTGAGACAATATTCGACAAAACCAATGCGAAATTATAAATCTCTTGGAACTCAGTAGAAGAAAGACAAGTCGTGATCACTGATTCTATAGTGATAGAAGATTAAAAATAAAGGGGAATTAAACCATTTTAAACAGCCTTGAAGTTAACAAAATTTGTACAATTTTAACGACAAATACATTGTAAATTAAAAGCTCTTTAATGTAAAAATTAATTGTGTGATTACTATATATAAGAAAAATTTTTGCGTATCTTCAAAAAATATCATGCCTATCCTAAAGTAGCATTTTTTATTAAAAGTCGTAGTTAACGCAAATTTTAATTGTTGTGTTGACTTAAGTTGAAAGTCTACAACGACTACGACGACTAGGTTTCATACATCAAGTAAAATGTCCGAAATATTCTCAACTAAACAAATCATAAAGGCATTAAACCAGTGGCGTAGATAGCTTTTGGTTCTAGGAGGGGTTCGTAAAAAAGTAATGACTTGCCATACGCTAAGTAAAGTAAATACTTACTTGTTAGAGTACTCATTAAGTGTATGGAAGCGAACCTTCCTAGAGAATGGGTGCTAAAAACAAGATCTGCAAAAATAAAGTTGATCTGGTCTGCACCGAATTTTTTAATTCAATCTCAGATACCGATTTTTTTAATCGGCAAAGAAATAATAAGAGAAAATTATATAAAACAAGTAAAGAAAGCCTAAAATCGGTTTAGGCCGACTATGAAATACCCTAAACCTTCTGTTCCAAAACACAATAATATTATTGAAAATGGGTGTCTCGGTGGGCGGATGAAACCTTTTTTTATGCATTTAAATGTTGATGAAAAAATTACACATACCAAGTTTTATTCCTGTACCTCCCATAAATACATAAATACCAAATTTGATCTCTCTATGAAAACATAATCTTATTTATTGAGTTTTAAATTTTTTGGGGTGTATGGAATGTATGCGTGTCCGTGGGCGGATGACGTCCACTTTTCAAAACCATCTTTCTTTTGTTATAAAAAATATACGTGCCAAATTTTATCTCTATAGGTTAAACAGATGCTGATTTATTGTGTTTTCAATTTTTGGGTTGTATGGGAGGTGGGCGTGTCAGTGGGCGGATGGTACGAAGACATCTTTGTGTTGATAGAAAACACACACATACCAAATTTTATTGTTGTAGGTTAATCATGAGCTTATTTATGCAGTTTTCAATTTTTGCGTTGTATTGGAAGTAGGCGTGTCCGCAAGCGGATGATGTCTAGTTTTCAAAACCATCTTTGTTTTGTTATAAAAAATATACTTGCCAAATTTTATCTCTGCTGATTAAACAGAGGCTTATTTATTGTGTTTTCAATATTTGGGTTGTATGGGAGTTGGGCGTGTCCGTGGGCGGATGATACTAATTTTTTGTAGACTTATAATTGATAGAAATACATACATACCAAATTTTATTGTTGTAGGTTTATTTTGAGCTTATTTATGCAGTTTTCAATTATTGCGTTGCATTGGAGGTAGGCGTGTCCGTGGGTGGATTCCAAAAATATTGAATACTGTAAATCCTTAGGCCTATGTGTATTGAGTTTCATTAAATTATCTCAACTCCTTTTTCTTATTCAGTGTTTACGGACAACACACAGACGGACGGACGGACATAAATAGCTCGACTCACGAGGTGACGCTCATCGAAAATATATATACTTTTCTATACCGGACTCGCTTTGTCAATGCGTTACAAACGTTTGCATTAAGTTAATATAACCTGACCTTTCAGGTTTAGGGTATAAAAAAAAGTGAACTTATATTTGAATATATTTAAGACACGGTTGTCTTTAATATTGTTTCAAGAAACGAAAATGCATTTAATTTCTATTTTTAATTTTTTTTTTTTAATTTGAAGATACGTTTTTCTTCTCAGTGTACTTTTAATTTCATTGCAGCTGAGTTCATGAAACATATTTGTAGAACAAATGTGTTCGCATATATTTAATGCAATAATTTTTCTTTCCAGTTTCACCGAAATCTCCGAAGAATGTTCTTTAACTATTAAACTTATAAAACATAACCAAAAACATATCTAAAATATTTGCTAATCATAAAATTCTTTCGATAATCGTATCACCTTTTAATTTAATAGAATCAATTGACTACAACTTTCATATTGCCTCATGGCTCTGGGGGTCCGGACCCGTGGACGTCACTGCATTTAACCATAATTTATTTGTGTTTTCTTCTAATTTTTTATTTTAAAAACGTTATTAATTAGTAGACCTCGGATTTTGCATACTTTCTTATTTTTAATCAGATTGATACCAAACTTGGTATCTAGACGTTTTATCGTTCAAATAGAACAAATTGTAATGCATATCGAAAATATGCAAAATATATGCAAAAAATATGCAAAAAAATATGCCACAAATATGCAAAATATATGCAACATATGCAAAAAATATGCAAAATATGCAAAATATATGCAAACGAATTTCATCAAAATATTGAATTCCAATCCAATTCCAATTCCAATAAATATTAAATCGCAGTTTAATGTGCAGCAGTATATATAATATATATGTACCACATTACATTGCTTTCCCTTTCCAACGCTTTACCATCGCTTTGGTAAATGAAAAAAAAAAAGAAATTTATTTTTGGTCGACAAAACAAATAAAATGGGCCCACAACGACGATATGCATTTACTTCAGTTTGGTAAAGAAAAAAATTCTAAATTTGCATTTTAGGTTCTTGAAACACCGAATCCAGAAGATGCTGAATCTATAAAGCAAGCAATAAAGCTGATAAAAAATCCCCACCTATATCGGGATTTTATATATATTAAATATAATTTTGAGAGAGTTGCCGAAAAATTAACTTCCTTGGAAGCGAAGGGTCTACCACTAGCTAAAAATATAGTTCACAATATAACTGGTGATTTTAGACTGGTTTTAAAAAAGATATTTTAAGCCATTTTGAAAATAAATCCACATTTTAATATCATTTCAAAAATAAATAATATTTTAAATATCAAAGATGAAGATGTGTTCTGGACTTGAAACCGTCACAAATGTAAAAATCATTAAATAAAAATTTGCTCCAATTATTTCCTGTGACGTTGAGAGAAGCTTTTCCGCTTACAAAATGGTTTTTGGAAGGAAACGCCAAAGCCTCTTAATTAATAATTTAGAGAAAATTATGGTTATGTTTTGTAATACCAATTATATCGGCGAGCTCTTCTGAGAGTCTTCCGGGTATCGCCGAATGTAAGCAGCTGAGGCCATAAAAGCGATTCGCCGGGAAGATTCGCCGACGAATCGCCGAGATGAGGCTTAGGCGATTCGCTAGGAAGAGTCGTGAACTATTCGCCGAGAGGAATCTTAAGCGATTCGCCGGGAAGATTCGCCAACGCATCGCCGAGAAGAGTATTAAGCGATTCGACAGGAATTCGCTCACGAATCGGCAGAAAGAGTCTAAAGCAGCGATGGGCACACACATACTATCAAATTCTTTGATTGTGTGTAAAACAGAGAAAAACTAAGATCAATTTTACGTATTTTCTAGCTATATTTTAAAAAATTGCGCAAAGAGATGTTATTTCAACAAATGCTGAAAAGCAACTGATTTGATTTGCTGCCAAAACAAAAACAAAGCAACAATCGAATGCACACGATCGTAAGCCACACGAAGTAGCTTACACTGTTCATGTGTCGACGTCGCGCAAGCAGTATTTTGCGTCCAATCCCATGGGATAGGAAATTTAATTTGTGCCCTTCTCTGGTCTAAAGTGATTCGCTGACAAGACATGTCAAGTGGCCAAGACATCACTTTAAGAGGTCATCAGCGATTTGTTGCAAAGTTGTTGAACGTTTCAATTTGTTGCAAGTTTGAACTAGCAGTTCCATGAAGTTGCTTAGAAGTTAAAATTTCTGAATAATTTAAATGATTTTTCAGAGCCTGCTTCATATTTCAATGATAGATTTTGAAAGCTTTTTAAATAGCCATCTTCGAACGATCGCCGGAATGAGCGAAGGAAGATTTTGAAGATTTTTTGAATCGCGCATTCATCCCTTGGGCGATCGAAAAGCGATCCAACTTCCAACGATAGCCGGAATTAACGTCAGGAAGCTTTTGAATACTTTTTGTCAATCGCGCATTCATCGTTTAGGCGATCGAAAAGCGATGCATCTTCCAACGATTGCCGGAAAGAGCAAAGAGAGATTTTGAAATTCTTCGAGAATTGCGCATTCATCGCTTCGGCGATCGAAAAGCGATCCATCTTCCAAAGATCCCTTAGGCGAATCGCTAGCGCGTGGCCAAATGATCTTATCTTCTAATCGTCTTCCAAATGTTTGCAGAGATTGAATAATTTGTAAACCTATACAATATTGTATGTATTACGTTTCATTTGCTCTGCTTTAATATCTGACAATTAATAAAATTTCAATATGTATACTATCCTCTGAGTAGCTTTTATATTATTTTTCGATTTGTTTAACATATGAAGTTTTTGCATATTTTGCATATGTTTTGCATATTTTGCATATATTTTGCATAGTTTGCATATTTTTGGCATATATTATGCATATGCATTTTATGCAAATATGCAAAAAAATTTAAAATATGCATTTCGTTTTCAACTCTATTTTCAATGAAACGAACTTTGGTGTCATCAGAATTTACCTATCTTAATCCTTCAAAAATATGCAAATATGCAAAATCCGAGGTCTATTAATTAGTGAAATAGAAGTGGTCTATTTTAGGACAAATTTTTTCTTTTTATCAAAAAGACGCATTCACGAAAACGTCCATAGCTTTATATTTTGTGAATTTTATGATGCTGTTTTCAGCAAAATTTTTGGTTATCTAACTACCTTTACAATCTAACAAACTGGTTTTCAAGATTTTGAAAACCTTTTGTTTAAACATGATGACTTAAAAACAATATTAGATCCACTTTAGCAGTACTTCTCCTACCTTCTCAAATTATTATTTTTGATAACAAGTAAATAGAGTACAAAATAATATAAAGAATCTAGCTATTGATACTTACAAATAGCGAAACTAAATGAAATTTGAACGAAGTAGGTATTTTGTGCAATTCATTTAGTCTCGAAACCAGAAACAATGGTCAGAAAACGCAAAACTACAACTTATTTCGACAAACTGTTGGCGCGGTACGCAAATCAAAACAACCCATTTAAAACCTTAGAACTTATCAAAAATGGCTTAAAATCACCGGCAAATAACAAACCGCCCTACGGTGAAAGCAGAGTCAATTTCCCTAAAGTGACCGGTCCTGTGACAGTGATGATATAAGCGGTACAATTGTACCTTTTGGGGTACACTTTCAGTACTATCAGTACGAAAGTACGCCTTTTTTTCAAAAGGTACATTTTTTGATTTTGAAATTTTCTATTTTATATTCCTATAAGTCCATTATTTTCTTATTTGCATGCCATAAAAGAGCGCGTTTGCTCTGAATTTAAGATCATTAAATCAAATTTTCGAAATAACGTAGTTAAATATATTAAAAACACCTAAGTTTTTGAACTGATTATAAGCTAAAATAGCGCTTTATTTTCTTTTTAGAATTAATTTTCAAAAAATTACGTTTTTGGTTAAAAAAGTATGTTTTTGTCAATTAAAAAGGTATATTTTGAAAATCTCTTGTAGCATCACTGTCCTGTGACAGTTCTTATTTAAGCTATCACATGACAAGTTCGATATACTCAGAACGGGACCGAAAGTTTTTAAGTATGTTTTGCTATATTTATCTTATCGTTATCAATATCTCAGTGGAAGTGTGCTAGACTATCATGCGGAGGAAATGGGTTCGTATCCCAGCTGTGTAAGTATCAACAATTTTAATTTAATAATTTAAATTCTAATTCCGTTTCACTAACTGCTTAATCAAAAGTAACCTTCAAAATAAATTTTCTTAACACCTTGAAAAAAATTGAAAATTTTATTTTTTATATAAAAAAAACATTTTAATTGACAAAAAAAATGTTGTTGTGGTTTTACCAGGGATTGAACTCAGGTCGGCTAAACACGAATGAACAAAACATTGATTCAATTTCATTAGCAACGTGCGTATAAGTGTACCGTATTATATAAATAGACAGGCTACTGATCAGGTCCAAAGGCATGAGGTGGCAATTGACAACTGCCGATATAGTTTTGAAGCAGTTCTAAGATTGGGCCCAATGGTATCTAGCCGGTATCAATTTACCTCTGTCAATGACAACGGCATGTAAAGGGACCGGTTGGTTTCATATGTTGGTGGCAGAATTGGGACCGGTTTTTTGTCAAACCTATCACGTGATAGGTTATGAACCGGTTCTTTTCTCCGTAGGGCGCATATTTAAGTGTCGTTTGAATGAAGTAGTACGATATTCGTAGAAGTACGAGAAAAGTTCTCTATTTGAGCTCAAAGCACATCAAACAGAGACTTTTTCGCGTACAAACATGTATTTATCTAAAAAATTTACTTTGGTCTGATAAAGCATAGATGAATATTGAGATCTTATGGGGCCACGACAAGGTATGTAAGACGAAAAAAATATTGAAATAGTGATGCTGCCATATGGCAACCAGGTACTCAGTTTTGATTAAACCACCCAATCCGATTTATCAATGGAAAGAAGAGCTAAATTCTTTTCCAATCAGCTCAAATGTATTTGAATACTTTGAAAAATACTCAACTCAATAAAGCTCAAAACCATTTAAGAACATGCTATTTACGTTCGCCACTGGGTTTGAATTTTTTGTTGATAAACTCGTCAATTTGTGCCAAATAAGTGTAATCTTGGGCTTGTTTGTAAAAAAATTAATTTTGTTTTTGTTGTTTTTGCATACAAAAAAAATGAGCAACCGAACGATGTGTGATTCTCATTTGGTTTTTGTTCCTGTTGGTATAAAAGTGCATACAAGTGCAGAAAATAAATTAAAAAATTATATGTTTTTTGTAGTTTATTATATATATAAAAATACTTAATTAATTATATTTTCTTCTTCAAATCGGATGAAGGAAAATCTGCCCAATTGATTTTTTAGCATGCGAAAATGAAAATAAAATGTGGAATTTGCTCTTCATCGTTGTTTTTTTTTTTGTTTGGTTCCTTTGGTGCTCACAAACAACCCCCAAATTACTTAGATTAGGCATATGAGAGCATATTAATTTTCTTATTAACAATCCATAAATGCCAAGCATTGGAAACAAATGAGCATATTTTTTATTTCATAAACAATACCAAAATGTCATAAATTGGGCACAAGTGAGCATATTAATTTTTTTGATAAATGATCTAAAAATCACATACATTATGCACGAAAGGGCGTGTTAAATTTTTGATAAACAATCACACTAGGGCTTGATATCAACAATATTATGGCTTAGCTCAGAATTACTCCAAAAATTAATTGGTTTGGGTTTGCTTACAGCCCAAATTTCTCTCCGTGTGGATAATATTTTCAGATTTCCTTCGATTGTTTTATTTTTGCAATAGTTTGCAATGATCTTAATTAGGTTAAAAATTTCACGAACAAAGTTCTGAGCAAATTTTTGTATTCTTTCTATTCGATTAAGGCGGTCTTCTCATTCAAAACCCGTTTTTTGGACCCTTTTTAAAAAAATTCTTATTTGAAAACGCAAAGAATAATTGAAAACTTTTTTTATTTATTGTATTACAAAAGTTTCAAAGTAAATAAAAAAATTTTTTTGCCTCGATACGTGGGCTGTTCAAAAAGTAATGAGACTTCAAAGTTGGTGGTGAAAAAAAAGGTGTCCTCACGGCGGCCACGATTCCTATAAATAAAAGCTATAAATAAATGCAAAAAAAAATCGAAAAAAAAGTTGCTCAATGAGAAGACCCCCTTAATATATTTACTCTTATTCGTGGTTCAAACTAAACTTGAGTACTCAAATTTAAGATGTTCTAATGTAGAATATATTGTTTTGTATGTAGTAATACATACATATTCATATGGTTTAAAATATGTTATTTGTTGGTCATAAAATAAATAAATTTACGGATTAAGAGATAAAAACATGTTTTTATCGATGATGTCTATAATAAATATGAAACGAAAATTGGTTCACGTCCTCAAAGTTGCTGGCATTTTTAGAAGCTTATTAAAACTGTGTACATTTTATTTTTTTGGTGGACTTTATTGAGTGCTGGTAGATCCAAGTATTTTATTTCATGGAATTATATAGAAATTTGAATACTAAATGCTATTTTTATAATCAAAAGTAAAAATGTATTAAGTTTTATAAACGATTTTTTGTGAATTTGTATTAATTTTGAATGTTTTGAAATTTGTTTGCATAAAACGTAATGGTGTAGTGAAAGAATCAATTTCTCAATTCGTTTCTGAGTTATACTCTCAAATACCCCTTTAAATTCTGCCATAACAACAACAGCGGCACTTTAGACCTAAACCATCAACAGACCCAGCCATACTCACACACCAAATTTCATCTAAATTGGTCCAGCCGTTTAGGAGGAGTTCAGGGACAAAGTACAGAAGAGTTTTATTTCTAAAGATTAATTTTAGCACTTCTACACTCAGAAAAAAGTTTATCGGAATATGATAAAAAAGGCATCATATTTAGAGAAAAATGGTATAGACTTTGCTCCAGAGAATGCTATTCTCTAATTTCGATACTACAAATTCTCTAAAAATGGTAAAAAGCTTCCATGAATAAGAAAAATATATCGTTTTTTGAGAAAAAACTTTTTATTTTTGAGAAAAGATTTGTTTTTATTGAAGAAAATACTTCTCTTAGTGAATTTTTTATCAAAATATAAGAAAAGTTTTTAATTTTCAATAAATTTTTCTCTATAAATGAGAAATTTTTGTGCGAGAAAAATACTTATCATTATTAGAGACATTGCAATGTTTCCATTTCCTAGAAGTAAAGAAATATTTCTTCGAAAATGTGAAACTTTATTCTAATTTAAGAAAATTTTATTTGAAAAAGAGAAAATTTCTATATCGAAAATAGAGAAATTTTTTACCGGAGCAAGGTATGTGTTTTTTTCTCAGTGTATGCTTAGTAAAAATATGTACATTTTGAAAAGGGTACCAGTTTTGACAAAATCTATTTCAGTGTGTTTGCATAATTCGACAGAATTTAAGACTTATAAACTTGACAACCTTTAAAAATAACTCACACAATTTCAAGTGCATCAAATAATTTTTGAGTTAGTGGAGTCTTGGGAGATTGCAAAAACTCGCTGAATTTTAAATTTTTTTATTCAAAAGTTCCATCATGTTTTGTTTCTTCAACCTTTGAACCAAAGATTTCAGGTGTCAAACCTATTCAGTCAAGTCTGCCTTGGTTCGGAAATGGAGAGATTATTCCGAGAGATGAGTAGGAGACATAGAGAAATCAAGTATAGAATGTTGTACCTATGTGTGGTGGAGCGCTATTTTAGCATGCGAATTTGAATTTGAGGTAAGTAGAGCCTTTAGCTCAGTTTAGAAACATCTCTACCACTGATGCATTATTGACTTCAGTTGAGTAGAAACGAGGAAAGAATAAAAGAAAGGTAAAAGCTATGGACTATGATCTGGCCGGGATTCGAATGCGGCATCTCTGGTCTGCAGTCAAACACGCTTACAACTCATGAAATTCATGAATTTTGTATGTCCGGGCCACACTTCAATGCTAAAAACAGCACTGTTGATTATAGAGCATTTTTTCGTGTGATATTGAGAAGATTGTTAATTTCATCGAGAAAGTTGAATATCATCAATTAGTTTTGTTTATATTTTATACCCTCAGCCGTAGGTCAGGCATATTCAATTTGTGCTAAGGTTTGTAATATCGAGAAATAAGTGAGTCCACAAAGCATAAAATTTCAAGAGAAGCAAAAAATAAATAAGACTCTTAAGTTGAGGATGCAGAAGCAAGGCAATTATTATTAAAACAAGCATAACGTAATTTTTCCAGAAGTTAGTGATAAAAAAGACATAAGAAAATTTTCAGTTTAGTATTTAGTGTGCGATATATTCTTGATCAGCGTCTACTTGTCGGCAGAGTCGGATTTAGCCTTGTCCGAATTTTCGTCCGTCCGTCCATTCGTCTGTGTATTGTCCGTAAACACAGGATAAGAAGAACGAGTTTACCACCCACTTCCCGAACAAACCCAAAATTGAAAACTCTATAAAGAGGATTATAACACTATACGACACTGTTTTTGTAGACGGCATTTCACTATTTTTTTAGAGGTTTGATGTCTCTAAACACGAAAAGAGCAAAACATTTTTTTATAGATAAGTTTTTTAAAAACATTCTTAAAGTTTTTTTTTTCATTTGTTTCAAATAGCTTATAATTCTGTTAATATATAATTAATTTTGTGTTTTTGCGCTTTTTAAAACTTTTCATTTGTTTTATTGAAAAAAACTTTTGCCGCGACTGGGGACTGAACTCGGGCTCCGAGCATGCTAAGCCACACACTTAACCTGCATGCCACGGTCACCACATAATTATGTGTTCAAGATTTGGCAACACACAAAAGGGTCGCGGCACAGTGGTGAAGAAACTCAGCGTATTTTAAGATATATTTAAATAGGTTTAGGGTATTCCATAGTCGTACTAGATCGACTGTAGAGTTCCTTAATTGTGTTTTTTTTTTTAAATGCGTCTTGTCTGATTCAATCAAAACGAGCGCAGACAGACATTTATTTTTAAGGCATGTGGGATTGAGAACAGATTTAATTTTAATATTACTAATATTTAAGCTTGTAATAACTACGTTTGCAATAATTTATGTTAATATTATGTGCATTACTAACTATTCAGGTTAAAATATTGCCAAGATCAGGGAACTGACCGGATAATTATTGCTGGCTAAACATTGCTTTGGTTTTAAGAACGTTATGTTATATAAATAACCCGTATTAATATCTTCAATATTTTAAGAATGAATACGTTTTATAGCATGTATGCATTATCATTAACTTAGGAATATAAATAAAAATTTTTTACTAGGGAGTGGTTTGTAGATCAAAGTAGAAGCCAACTTCTATAAAGCTTTAAGGACAAGAATTAATTTGACCAGAGTGAACTGCTCGAATTAATTTCTCTCATTCACGAAAAATCCTCAACGAAAAAAATGTCAAGTGATTTTATTATTTTCCATACAAGTGGAATACTTTATTTAAACAAGTGTATTTAATTATCAATTATTTCCAACATATTTGAACACGAAGTAGGGACCTGGAATCACATGATGAGATAACTGGGGGGGATTTTTGATGTCATTGAGATATTATTTTGGTTTTTTAACTAATTTTGTTACGTTTTAATTACGTTGTAATTTTGTTATGTAACGTAAGCACATGGTAGACTGGAGATTGATCCCCAGGATACGAACGAATTTTGTGATCATCTGGTTGTTTTTCCCCAACTATATTCTAAATATGTTAGCGTAGCTAGTGTTCATTGTTTCTATTCTTTTTTTTTAATTTTCTCTCATTATTTATTAGAAAAAACAAACAAAGTAACTATCTGAGCACAAGACAAATTTTTTGAATTGGTTTCACAAATTTAGGATAAATTTAAATCCACAGCAGTATTACTGGATTTAAATGAATTTGTTCCAAGCTCTATTTCAAAAATAGATTCGTTTGAATTTTAACACATATTTCCTTCAGTGTAACTGTTTTTGTAACTAAATCGGCTTCTTTGCCATCTAGAAATCGTTATAAATTAAATTATAATGAACTCTTCTAATTAATCTCGTTATGAATTAAAGTATAGTTGCGCTAAGACGGCCCAAATGTTTTTTAAATCATAACGAGATTCATAATCTGGCTATGAATCAAAAGTCAGTTCTGTTTAAACGCATCACAATATATGCATACTTGGTACATTGTTTTTTTGATAACGCATTAAAAACAAGACAGAAAAAATTTGGTGAACAAATTGAAAAAAATTATAATGCGTTATAAATAACGCATAGCTGGTTTCAGATATAACGCGTTATAAACAAATTTATAACTCTGTCAGCAAGCCGGCCGTAAAAGTGTTCATGTCATATATTGCTCAAAAGAAATACCTTATGGTATCGTGTACAGTGGCGTAGTTTGGGTTGGTGGCATCCGGGGAGCATGCTAAATTGTGCAACCCCTTTAGAAAGTCGATGAATCTTACTACATATTTTTGAATCAACCTCTACTTTAGAAGAAATTTAAAAAAAAAACAAAACTATGCTATCCATGCCTATTTAATAAAAGAAGTAAGAATCTAAAATTTGCAGAGATTTAAATAATTTTCTCTGAATTGTACCAATATTTTTGTCTACCGGGCTTATAAGTTGTGAGAGAACAATTTACTATCAGTAAACCTCACAATATAAGTTTAAAATAATTCAAGAACTGACATTATAAAGCTATAAAAACTTAAATTAGTTTAATATAGAAAACTTTGAAAAATTTACGAAAAATGTTGCATAATTGAAAAAGAAATAAGACCTGGAAGCAAAACGTTGACAAATTTTCCACGAAATTAATCCACGTCTTCAACATAAAATTTAAATGAAAAATAAAAATTAAATATTAAAATTCATTTTTAAACTTTTTCATAATTTTTATCAATTTCTAGAAATTTATAGTTTCTATATTAATCTTCGCTTTAATTTTGATAGACTAGACTGAGGTCTGTAACATTTGACTGCCTCATTATCGACCATAAAAATCACAGTATCAAAATATCACAGTGATACAAAATTAATGTAAGAAATTTGTTTCAATATAATCATTATCAACATAATTCCCAAAGCAAACTTGCCCAGGCTGGACAAGGTCAAAAGACATGAATGACTCAAAAAGAGCTGGCAATTGCAAGAAATCTGTTGATTCTTCACATTCGGTGATTGAGAACAAAATTTAATTTTAATAATTAGAATAATTTTTAAGGAACTGTGCATCTTATCTTCTCTTAAAAACTGTATTTTTTATAGTTTTTGTTGGTTGATTTGAACATAATCGTAATTTTTTTAGTAAAATAAAGAAGTCAGAAAACCATCTAAGAGTTTTTAAAAGACATCTTCAAGATAAAATTAAAAAAAAGCCAGAACGGCATAAAATTGTCATAAAATTGTCATGAATTTAAAATTTTGCCAAATTTTGCCAAATTGGCGTGCACCCGGGGAGGATTTTATTATTATTTTATTATATAAATATTTCATTTTTGGAGAAAAACAATTTTTTATTTTTGAAAAAAGATTTGTTTTTATTGAAGAAAATACTTCTCATAGTGAATTTCTCATAGTGACAAACAACTGTCACTTTTCACGGCGAAATAAATGATCGGTTCAATTAAATTGCCGTGAAAACAATGTTGCTGATGCATGTTGCGGAATATAGTACTAGATTTTCCGCAGCGAAGCATAGTACAGCTTTGACGAAAAAATTGTGAAATGTTCAAGCTTGTTTCACAGCTGTCATTTTTTGTATGGAAATTTGAGTGAAATATCACGTGAAGCCGAACAGAGTACTATGCTTAAATGAGATTTTTTTTGGGCGAGAAAATACTTATCATTATTAGAGACATTGACATCCATTTTCCACAAGTGAAGAAATATTTCTCTTGAAAATGTGAAATTTTTTCTAATTGAAGAACATTTTATTTGAAAAAGAAAAAAAATGCTTTTATTGGAGAAAGATATGTGTTTTTTCTGAGAGTACCATACAAGTTCTTAGAATGAATTATTTTATAATATCTATTTTTGCTTTCAACGATTTTTCTTCGTTTTGCTGTATCACATGAGATATAGTCCTTGTTTCAATCACTATTCAACTATATAAAGATTATTATTTTGTACAACCAATTGTAAAAATCATAAATTTTACTTTAAAATAACGCTTAGTTAACCCTTTCTACCCCAATGTTGCTTACAAGCAATTTTGATTTTTTAGCACGGTTTAATTTTAAACAAACGGAACTAATTACCAAAGTAGACGTCGAAATGGATATTTTTAGTATTTAGAATAAAAAAAACAACAAACTACTAAGAGTTGTATAGAGATCATTGGTTGAAACAAAAACAAAATATAGCAATTGAAAAGATTTTTCATGTATTATTTAATTTTGGTACCAAAATTGGTGATCAAGTTTTTCTCATACTAATCAATACACTTTAATACACACCTATTATTTTGGCCAGCTTAAATTTTTAACTTTAAAAACTGTTAATCTTATTGAAAAATGCATCAAACGATATACGATATAAAAATCATACGTATATTTTTTATATAATTTCTTATTTCGAAATAAGAAATCCTTAATCTTATATCGGATTTCTATTAAAAATCCTTTGGATTTTTTAAATCCAAAAAGGATTTAAAAAATCCTTAATTGGCTCTAATAACTGCAGGAGTTATAAAAAGAAAATGTTAAAACCTTGATGTAGAATTTAAGCTTCAAGTTGTAAGTTTAGTTGTTTATAAACATAACAATTTTTATAATCTATTAAAATATCGTGATATCTCCAGTAATCGAGAGGCATGCATAATCAAAAATGTTTTTATTTTGACCAATTTGTAAGTTAAGCTGTTCGCTATTATACTTATGCAAGTTTACTGCATTATCATAAATAATAAAACATAAAATTATTACCATGACTGATAATATTTTGACATAACAACTCATGTATTTTAAATCCGTGACACAAACCCAGCAAAATTTTTTGTAAAGCCTTGATTTTCATTCAATTCTAAAATGCATTACATAAATGCTAATTGACCATAATGCATTATATTGTGTATTATTCGTAATGCAGTTGGTAAGGTCAGGCTTTTGTGCTTTTCAGATGTTTCTTTTTTTTTAGGATTGTTGAAAATTTTTGTTTGACTTTTGTTTTTTACTTCAAACGCGTCAAATTTTTAAAATTTTTGAAGTTCCAAAACTAAAATTTCATAAGAACGTTTGACAAATATAAAAAATTGCTTATTATATATAGAAGAAAGAATAAAAGGTAAGAATAAATAACCATAACTTAATGCCACTAAAAAACTTAAACATGTTTTTCTCTACCTAGTAAAAGTAGCTTCGAGAACGATGGGACGTTGTAACATTCATTGGAAAAGGCTTCAACGAAATTAACGACGAATTTCAAAAAAACATAATTGTTTGCAGAAATAGTCCGACGCTCTGCAATTTTGTGTGATTATTTTATAACTATAATTTATACATTGTATATATATTCTCAATAAAAGTATTTCCTGATTTTAAGGATTAAAATATATTCAATATGTATGTAATTGGTTTCCTTATTTGTGGACAGCAACGTGTTATAAAACAACTTCTAAGTTGTTGATAAATAATTGATTATTGAGAAGTAGTTATTCGTCAAGTTTAATAAGCGCATACAAAAGCACTTCCACGTCAAGCGAAAGCGTCATCAATTACCTCCAATGACATGCCTGTATAAAAATAATGGGTTCTGTAAGCGAAAGGGTAATCGATGAATGAAATTTTCTGGACTACTTTCTCGATTACATGTAAGCGAAGATTTTGCTGGGAAGGTTTAAAAGTTCTTTGATTAGAAATCTTAAGTCAGATTTTAAAAATACAAAAAGCATATGAAAGACAAAAAAGGAAAATTATAAAAAATTTCATGGTCAACAAAAATGTTTCTAGTTATGTTATAAACCTAATTCGAATTTTACACATTATGTGTAATAAAGGTTTATAGTTCTTTTTCTGGCTCATCTCAAATTTCTGAGATTTTACTTAAAATTCAAAGTCATTGCAAACGGCGAACATATCAAAATTGCTCATTTCATATGGACAGGAAAATAAATATTTTTCTTTAACTCTCAAAATATGAAAATACAGATATTATGGATATTCCTCGGAACATATTAAGAAAAACTACTTCAAACATTTTCTGATTAAAATTATGTAAGTCTTTAAACTATATAATTTTATGTATAATTTTTCTTTTTGTGTTGTGTATTTAATTCTTCCATGTACGATGAACCAAAATTGGAATAATATTGATGTAAAAATAAAACTACGTTATTAGTTATTTTAAGTTAATTTTGGTTAAGTTGAGTAATTTTTTACTGAAAATTTTGCCACTAAACGAAGATTCTTCAGGTTATATCTCCAATTTTATTTCATGTAATTTTATCTGGTTGGCTTTATTGGCAAGATTTCTTTGGAAAAATTCAGAACGTTTCAGACTTAATAACACGGTACAACACTCAAGAAATCCCAAGAGGTTTCTCAACGGTTTCTAAAGGTCTTGGATTTGCTGAATCCGAATCTGAAGTCAGAATTTTCGAGTCACCCTAGGTTTTCAAGCTGCAGGGGAGGCAGAACCCCATACTTTTTCAAGAGGAACATTTGTTGCCTTAGAACCCATCCCATCCCATCCCATCCCTTCCGACCCCTACGTATTTTATGATTTTTGCATATATTTTATATGAAAATTTTATTTAAAAAAAAAAAAAACAAATTTTATTAATATGAACTTATTTGAATACAAAAAATTTACTTGAAATTTATTTTCTTTTTATTTTTAATGTATTTTATTATTATTATTTATTATTGGTATTTCTTAAATTTAATGTTTAGAATTCTTCATAATCATAAATAGGCAACCAGAAAATGTGTCGAGTTTCGAATATTAATAAAATTAGTTTTTTGTTTAAATAAAAAAGTTCATTTAAAAAATATATAAAAATCATAAAATTTGTATGGGAGCCCCCTTAAGGAGGGGTCAGAGGGGATAGGTTCCAAGGAAAAATGTTCCTCTTAAAAAAGTAATGGGAGTCGGTCATATTGATTTCATTAACAGTAGAGGGTTAGGGTTTTGCCTCCTTTGTAGCTCGAAAACCTAGGGTGAACTGAAAATTCTGACTACAGATTCGGATTCTGCGAACATAAAACCTAAGGAAACCGTTGTGAAACCTCTTGGGATTTGCAAAAACTTCAGTTTTGTTGTACAGTGTAATTTTTTATGTTAACATAGCAAATACCAAAAAATAGGTTTTGGGCGCCATTCGGTCAAAATTCCAAAATAATGTATCTTTTCTCAAACGTTTTAACAGTTTTTAGACTAAGACGTCAGAACTTGCTAAACCTGCACAAAAATATTAAAATACATGCACTAAAAATTGTCTAGGGCGCCATTTGTTCCAAATAACGGAAATTGTAACAAGGCCCCCCAAGGAAAAATCCTAGCTACGACACTGTACCAGGTATTTATTACATCTGCTCGAAGACATTAAACCCAAAAAATAACTCCTTAACGTTGATTATCTATTTTAATGCAACTCAGAACAGTTATGGTTCCTGGTTGTATACAAATAAATTAAAACAGCTACGATAAAAATAGCTAAGAGTAAAATTGGTATTGGTGAGTCAGGAAATTTATATAATTAATTGCAGTTCTTATAAACAAATGTTATTCCCTCTTAAAATGTTATTCAATATTAAAATGAATTAAAGAAGCATTTTCAAATATTAAAGTTAAACAACTAAAAGCTATATAAAGTTGGCAACTCTGATTTACAGTCGATTTTGTGATCGTGTCACTCGCTCAGCAGAGCGCACATTAAAAAGCTTTTAGTTCTCGTTTCAGTTTGCTTGATATTCACAATCATTGCTGGGGGTGTGGAGGTTGCAGGGTAACTCGTGAGAACTATTTTTAAAGCTCACCCTGAGAGCCCCCCAAACAACGACTAACGTCAAAGAACTTTTTCGCAAATGTCTTCCATCTCGCTTCAACCTGTGAAAAACGTGCTTTCGTTACAGCTTTCTGAAGGCAAAACTGCCGGTTGGCAGAGCTGCCAGCGTTGCCTTGATTGAGGCACTTCATACAGAATTAATAAAGCTAGCTATGAAATATTTTAATTTTCTTATGTCTCTGATATTTGTTAATTAGCTGTTGTTGTTATTTGCACTAGTATACCAAGTTTTTGTTAGAAAGAATTTTTTTCTGACTCTCTGTCGACTAAAGAGCGTTGAAATTTATTAACCATTCCTGAGTTGACGTCAGTGTCGACGCCCCAGTCGACTTCATAAGATGCGCAATATTTTCACTTTCATTCGCTGTTGCGTCGACAACGCTCGCGAGCGATGAAGTAATTATGTGCTTGTAGATATGTCTGAATGTATGTATGTATGTATGTATGGTTGTATGTAGATTTATACTCTAAAGCAGATATTTTGTTTTCATTATATTCTATATTTTATTTATTTTTACTTTCATTCGGCTATTTACAATATTGCTTTTGTTGTTGTTTCATTGTTTACTTTTGCTTTTAGTGTTTGTTATCAAGAACTCGCTTTAATTTGAATTAGTTTTAGACGTTTTTGCTTCAGCTGTTGTATTTAAGTTAATTTATTTAAATATTATGCATTTAATTAGCAGGTGAAAATATATCTAAAGTGATTTCTTTGTTCTTTTGTTGTAAATTTTACAACTGCTAGAACAAGTTTTGAAAACTCGCTTCAACGTAAGACACTTCCGTTTGAAATTTTAAATCAAATCAAACAGAATATCAACAGAAATATCTGACTGTTGTTTTTTTTTTTTTTTTGTTAAAATAATATCTATTACTTAAGGTATATAAACGGAATAAATGTAAATTAGGTTGTAAATTAGGAATAGTTTTTTATTAAAAATATGTTTGCCAACTAAGACACGTTATAATAAAAAAATATAGTTGCGCATGACCAAGTACTCCGATTTAAAAAAAATAAATAAATATATGTTGTGTAAAAAGATAAGGTTAACACGGCTTTCTCATTAGTTATTTAAAAAAAATTATTTTTGAGAAATTATTTGCAAAAAGTAGTTGTATATTTTATGCTTTTCTGACAAAAGGTACATCTGTTAAGGTTGTATTCGGCTCAGAGTGCATCCCTGCAAACATTTGGAAGACAATTAGAAGAGTAGATCATTTGGCGACGCGCTATCGTTTCGCCTTAGGGATTTTTGGTAGATGGAGTGCTTTTCGATCGCCGAAGCGATGAATGCGCTATTCTCAAAAAATTTCAAAATCTACCTGCGCTCATTCCGGCAATCGTTGGAAGATGGATCGCTTTTCGATCGTCCAAGGGATGAATCCACGATTCAAAAAATTTTCAGAATCTTCCTTCGCTCATTCTGGCGATCGTTGGAAGATGGTTTTTTTAAAAGCTTTCTAAATCTATTATTGGAATATGAAAAATCGAAAAGCTCTGAAAAATCGTTTGAATAAATCAAAAAATTATCTTTGTAAGCAACTTCATGGAACGGCTCGTCCAAACTTGCAACAAATTGAAACGTTCAACAACTTTGCAACAAATCGCTGACGATCTCTAAAAGCGAGGTCTTGGCCACTTGACATGTCTTGTCAGCAAATCATTTCAGACCCCTTCTGCCGATTCGTGAGCGAATTCCTGGCGAATCGCTGAATACTCTTCTCGGCGATTCGTTGTCGAATGTTCCTGGTGAATCGCTTAAGACTCCTCTCGGCGAATCGTTCGCGATTCTTCATAGCGAATAGCCTAAACCTCATCTTTGCGATTCGTCGGCGAATCTTCCAGGGGAATCGCTTAAGACTCCTCTTTTCGATTCGTCGGCGAATCTTCCCGGCGAATCGCTTTTATGGCCTCAGCTGCTTACATTCGGCGATACCCGGAAGACTCTCAGAAGAGCTCGCCGGCGATTGTTTCATCTTCCAAGCGATTCGCTGGAGATTCTCAGGCAATTGAAAATGTTTGCAGAGATAATACTCTTCAAAAAATTAATTTCTGCAGCAGTATATACATTTGTAGGGGCTTTGGAAGCCCATATATACCGCATGCACCATACGTACACCCAAATTGTCTTCGGATTCGGAAACAGCGACTCACAGACTTATATATCAGAATGTTTGACATCGTGTCTCTGTTTTTTATTTTGACCTTGGATTCACCATGAAATAACCTTAATATAGACAAACTTTCCTCGGATTTGGAATCAGCGACCAAAAAACTATACGGTTAGATTAAATCAAAGTCCCTGAACAAGTTAAACAAGTATTGCGAATTACTATTTATCATCAAATCGTCTAAAATACACCGTAAAAGACATGAACCCAAATTTCTTAACATGGGCTGAAGATCAACTATGTAGATCGACGAAAAGATCATTTTTGTATATACTGAACCTCAAGCTTACCACAGCTTCTCAACAAGAACCACCAACTTTCTCTGCCCCAGAGAAAAACATTAGGTAAATGCAATCGTGCTAGTAAAGTTGTCAAATAAGGGAGATTTTAACGATTATGGTAAGCTGGAGTAAATTTTAAACCTTTTTTTTAAGTGTTATTCCTCCAAAAATGTATGATTTTTTATTCTAAAATTTTATAATATCCTATAAGCGTTGCTTATTTAATTTTATAACCTACAGGGTATTTCTATGTAACTATATTCAATATCTAAGTGGAAGCGTGCTAGACTTACATGTGGAGCACGTGGGTTCGTATCATAGCTGTGGATCAAAAATGTTATTTTAATAATTCAAATTCTAGTTCTGTTTCATTGACTGTAGAGTTGTAAAAATAACCATCAAAATAATTTTGCTTACAATTTTAAAAATTTTTTTTTAAAAACAAAAACAAAAAATTTCTTTGTAGGTCTTGCCGGTATTTGAACCAAGGGCAGTCGAGTTCTAGACGCACATGTCAGCACACTAGGATTAAATCGAACAACCGAAATAGTGATTAAATTTCAATAAGTACGTACTTATACGTACTTAGTGTAATATAAGCCAACAGTCAACCGACTGTTGATTTGAAAGTTGATTGTTGGATGTTGACAGTTGTTAACGACAAAAGTTCATGTGCTTAAGAACCTTTTTACATGGCATTATTAACGTCTTGAGGTTTGCCATTTTCTGCACAGAGGTGGTGACCGATCAGAAAATTTTTTATTGAAAAAAAACTTTGCCGCTAGTGGGAATCGACCTCGGGCTGCTGGCATACAAGCCACACACTTAACACTCATGCCACTCATGCTCAACTGCACTTGCAATGGCACTGAATCGTGAATATCCATTGTTTTTATGCCGACTATGAAATACCCGAAACCTGCTTTAAAAAAAAAATAATATTATTCAAAAAGGGCGTGTCCGTGGGCGGATGAAGCCTATATTTTATATGCATTTAAATGTTGAAGAAAAATTAACACATACCAAATTTTATTCCTGCAGCTCAGAGTTAATGCTTTCCTTTATTATGCTTTCGCCATGGGAGGTGGGCGTGTGTGTACTAAGGTGTGTTCAAAAATTGGGAGTAATCCGTCCATGAACACGCCCACCTCCCATAGCGAAAGCACAATAAAGACATTTACTGTGAGCTACAGGAATAAAACTTGGAATAAATATAAAATGCAGGCTTAATCCGCCCACGTACACGCCCATTTTCAATATTTTTTTTTTGGAAAAGTAGGTTTAGGGTTTTTCATGGTCGGCCTAGACAAACTTTAGACTTTCTTTACTTGTTTAATTAGTTTTTAAATGAAATGTTACTAAAGTAATTAAATTAGTTTTTTTTTTAATTTTGAAAAGAAGAAATTCATTTATAAATATTTAAGTTGTTTGGTTTTATTTTGATGTTTTTAGAAAATTTTTTTTATTTTTGCTTATAATGCTTAGTTAATGCAAATATAACTTAAACGGTTGTAGGGAGTTTCGTAGGGAACATTTTTTTTTAGCGTAGGGACAAGTAGGGAACATTTTTTTGAGCGTAAGGAAAAGTAGGGATTTTTTCGGCTGCGTAGAGATTTTCTTAAAAAGTATGTACCAACACTGATTCAAATATATATGCTACACTTTCATAAATTGAATGTTATTGATTGAATATAATTGATCTATATAACTGATCCATGTAATCTAAATAATTTGATCTGTGTACTATAATACTAAACAGTAATTCTTTATCTGTGCACTAATTCTTAATGTTCTGGATGGAACATTAAAAGTTATTTGCTCTAAAAGATATGAGCAATCCGTATTGAAAAAAAAAACAAAATGGCCATTTCAGCCATTGAAAGGACTTTGACCGAGCTTCTTATGATCAATTGTGTTGTGTGTGTAATTAAATGCTTGCACACAATTGACCGAGAACTGGACCTACATGTTTTATGCCGACTTCGAACGGCTAAAGTTCATGTTCTCAAGAAGCTTTACATGGCATTATTTACTCTCTGAGGTTTGCCATTGTCTGCAGAGAGATGGTGACCGATCAGAAAAATTTTTTTATTGAAAAACCTTTTCGCCGCGGCTGGGGATCGAACTCGGGTTTCGAGCATGCTAAGCCACACACATAACCTGCATGAATAATGCTAAGCCACACGCTTAACCTGCATGCCACGGTCACAACAGTGAATACCCATCCAGAAAATCCATCTATATTGTTTTTTTTTTTAAGTTTTTTAAACCCACAATAAAATTAGCAATATCATCGCTAGAGATTTTAAAATAACCAAAATCAATATTAACTCCGTAATAACTAATGATGTCTATATTTTTGTCATCATCAGTAATAAAATTAGAGCAAAAAAATTTAGCAAACAGATTTGTTACATATAACACGATTTTTTTTCCCGAGTCTAGGAAAACTGATGGGAATAACAGTTTACAGTAAGTGTAGTTAAGAGCTAGTTAACGATTATCACAAGTGCCTTTAACGAGTTTGGGAATTCCACCACTGATGTAGTGACAAAAAACGCACCTCACACTTTCACTTTATCAGCTTGTAATTTTTTCAATTGTCAACAATTTTTTTTTGTTTTTTTTTTTTGTATTGTTAAAATATCAACAGTTATAAAAATGGGAAAAATATTTTTAGTTTGTTTTTTTATCAAATTTTAAAAAACAAAAATTTGTACTCCTAGACTACAATACTGCCTTAAAGAGAAATCTCATGAAACCTTTATGACAGGTTATCTAGACAGCACTTTTGACATCTATCTCTTATCATCCAGAAGCTTAGATATGTAAATCAAGATTGAAGATCTTGTCTTGGACTCGCATAAAACCGATCTAAGGATCAATGGATCTATATATAAAAGCGTGAAGCTGAACCTATCCAATAATGGCATTATTTTCAAAGTTGGCAGTGATTACATTGAGAAGGTCGAGGTCTTCAATTACTTTTTCAGCATAAGTTCCATGGATGGTTCCGAAAGACACGTTTGCTCAACTGAACAAATTATGGTCATCTTCCGTTTTATCCAACAAAACGAAAGTTCACATTTTCTATTTAAACGTGAAAATTGTTTTGTTATGTGGCTGCAAAGTAAGGCTCGTCCCAGCGTAGCTGGTTAAAAAGCTACAAGTTATCATCAATAAATACCTGAGGCTTATATTAAAAGTTTGATGGTCCCGCACTATTTTAAATGCTGATTTGTACTAAAAATGCAAGCAGATGCTCATTGCAAACAAGACCTAACTATGCAAATGTAGACGGATAGGCCACATTATCCGGATATCAGACTACTAAGCTAACCGAAAGACCTTTGAATGGAATCCTCAATACAGTAGAGAAAATGGTAGACCCAAAATCACCTGAAAAAATTCGTAGAAGAGGGATGTGCAAGAATCCGGAACAATGTTCATAGAGATTAAAGTCATTGTTAAACAACGTAGATGGGACATTTAATTTTGGAACTTTACTCCCCCTTAGGAGTTGCAGGAATACGTACAAACTTAGTGCTTTTCAATTCACCTCGTAATTACTTGTTTATTGAAAATATAAAAGCGATTTCTCCGAGACGACAAAATATCTGACAAATTTCAACATTTTTTTGAGGAATTAGAGTTACACTTTCTTATTATTATTTGGTAACGAGATTTTTCATAGATATAGTACTATATATAGCTAAAAGCCGAAAACTGAGGAGAAGGAACTGATTCGATTGGACATCAGCGTAAGGCTTTAAAAATATTTACCCAAGGCTGTTTTATAAAATTCATAGACGGTAATAAGCATTTTGAATGATCAATTTTTTGGTGAGACCAAGTAAGTGATAACAATCTCGATTTGAAAATCTATCAATCTTAAAAAAAGAACTTATTTTGTTACGGCTTAAACAGATGCATTTTTCCAAGAGACAAGGACAACAACAACAACAATTTTCAATGATGAGCCCAGACATAGCTACGCTCCGTAGATACGAGTATCTTAAAACACCAACAGGTGTGTTTGTATCTCATGCTGAGCTGCAACGAAAACGGCGTGCTTCCAATCGAATTGAAATTCATTCAGAATTGCATTTAATTGAATGCTTTTCAGACAGTCGCTTGGCTCATCAGATGCCACCGAGTGACTTGTAAACAATTAAATTAATTACTTTAACTACAGCAAACACAACAACAACAACAACAACAACAACGGCAATCAGAATATAATAAGGCAGAAGCTGCCATGTGCGAAAAGACAACAACAATGCACAGTAAAATTTTTATTGAATATTTATTTAGAATGCAATGCAATTAAATGCAATAAGCAAGAGCAGCACGGTGCAAATAAATTCAATAGATACTGTAACTGTGAGTTGACTGGTGGTCTTACTTTTACTTTCAATTGTAATACTTGATGAAGTAAAGGAAGGATAGTGTTATTTGTTATCAAAATGAAAGTGAAAAGCTTAAATTGAACTCATTTGTATTGAACTAATATATTTCGCATGCGGTTTAGAGCATTATAACTAAAGTTATACTTAATAAAATAAGTTCTTATTAATAATAAGTTCTTAAAAACTATCAAGCGCGAAAAATAAAAAAACAGCTGTTTTCGACAATCGGCTACCTTATGACGTCACTTCACACGCGCAAGTTGTTGCAATCAGTTTTAAATTGCTTTTGATATAAATAGTTTTTCCTTTTTTCTTTCAAAATTAGAGATAAATTTCAAATTTCTATTGAAATGATAAGCTTGAAATTAATCTATAAAAAACTGGCACAGCGTGAAAAGCTTATCAAACATTTACGTAAATTTACAATAAAAGCTTATATCGACAAGAAACAAAAAATATCAATACATTTAAGTAAAGATTTTGGCAATAATAGATAAAGTTCACAACTATTTTTCGCACACGCAAAGATAAGCAGCACGTATCTGCGTATCTTGCGCTGTATTTTTTTTTTATTTCTATTGTTGTGCTATTTATTGAATGTAGTATGTATGTATCAGGCAAATGTGTCATGTGCGCCCTTCAACTTTTGTAAGTTTTAATTTATTTAACGTTATCGTTCAACGTTCGAAATCAATGTGTGTGTGTGTGTGTGTGTTCTTAGTTATGTGTTTTTTCTGCTCCGATGGAATTTTCTTAGCTATTAACGACAACAGCAGCAAGCTGTACACCACCTATACGTAACGTACACACGAAGATACTTTTATTTATTTAAGCACTTTACATGTTGTCGTTTCTGTATCCACAGCTGTAAAAAAAATACTTCTAACGTTTGTTGCCAGCCAGTTATATATGAATATGTGTGTTGAGTTCGTTGAACATTACCTACGCAGTATCTGTTTATTTGCCAATAGGCCCAACATTATGCGTACACATGTTTATCTATTTTGAATATTATTGTATATATATATATTTATTACCTTCATATAACAACATACACCAAAATCATATTTATTTAAAAAATTCTGAATTTTGTTGATCGTGTTTTTAGATTTTTTTTTTTTGTAATTTGCTGACTGTTTGCAAGTTTTAAAATGCTGATAAATCAAATGAAGTACGTGTAAAATTCTAGTCTAAAACCTAAACACAAAAACTCACACAATAACTATGAATTTACTTGAACATCCAAACTAATTGAAGTAGTGTGCCTAATTAAAGTATCTGCAAGATCGCCTTCATTTAAAGTTTACCCACGCGTTCATTGAACTCGTTGCTCATTCAAGTGAACGAGAATCAAAAACACAGTATAAAAGCTGAAACAACTCTGAATATAAAAGCTGAAATATTTAAGAAGGTACTCGCTACAAAACAACTAACTACAACAACACAAACAAAAAAACGAAAAATAAATTAGAAAAAAAAAAAACGGAATTAAAAAAAAAAACAAAATCTAAGCAAAATACAAAAGAAAAAAGAAACAGAAAAATAACGCAGAAAAGCAAATAAATTAAGTATCTAAATGTTCCAATTGCGCGCTGTTGAGGTAGGTGTCGGTTAGCGTATCTCCACACGCAATTTTACGCATCCAAAAACACAGCCACCCACACATATACAAACATATGTATCGTAGATACACACTATCAGCTCATAGATACTGTTAGCTGTTAGCTATCTATCGTTCGAGTGCATCAACTGCACTTTGTTGTAACAAAAACAACTTGGCGACGACAACAATTAAGCTGTCCAATAAAAACTGTGACACTTGGCAGCACAACCATTTAAAGATTTTTCTCTTTTTGATTTTGTAATTGGGTTTATTTTTAAGAACTAAGGTGGAAAGATGGCGGTGGAGAAGGTGCTGTTGCGTTGGCGTCTTGCATACGTTGTATGCATAAAATAAAGATATATGTAATTGTTACAAATTAATGACATTATTTTACAACAATACGTAAGTGCATAAGTTACGCTGGAAGCACTGGAAGTTGGTTAAGATCGAAGTCGATGTATTTTGATGGCTAGAGTGTATTACCAGAGTGTGGCTTAGCTTAAAAAAGCATAAAGTTTTATGATAATTTTAAAGATATATCTGATAAAGTTCAAGGGGCCTGGGTCTAAAATCGACACGGTGTCTACTTAAGGACGGAGCATTTAGTTCGGATCTTTTAATAATCAAAATATTAATTTTTAAAGCAAAACAATATTAGGTTTCATTCAAATTTAAATATTTCTTTATTAATATTCTTTTCACGATTTAACTGTGGCAAAACTTTCTATCAACTCGTCAATCGTTTACAACAAATAATTTTCAATACATAGTTGCGCTATTGAGGACAAAATTGCATCTAATAAAGAAGATACTGAACATTTTTATTACTGAAAATGACCGCTATGCTATTTAAATATTTTTGGCATTTCAAGTTATTTTTCTTTCATAGTCTTGGCAAACAAATTCACTTTAGTTCTTAGCACTTTTCTCAAACCTTGAAAATTCACTTCGCTCACTGTTACGAATTCGATAAGACATGCTTAATTATCATTAACAGCTATCAAATGTATATCTATTTTTTGCAAATATTGGCTGAAAACTATCATGAGAGCGTTTTGATTATTTATTGATTTATTTAATAGAGCAGCAGCTTCATGCCGCGTTTTGATCTTTACATAACATTTCCAAAGATCTATATTAGGGGCATATTGCAAAAACATGTTAAGCCACATTGCTTTAAAAGTTCATATTTTATGTTCATTATGTCTCTTGATGCATTATCAACATCCACTAAAAATATTGCGCCCGAAATATTACCCGATCAATTCTGACATACAACATAGAATTCAAACATACATTCATACAAATTTAATTTTAATGCTGTTTTAAAAGTCACACAAATATTGTTTCTTTTAAAACTTTAAGGTCGGTAATTTCAAAATATATTTTATGTGACATATCATGTTTTTACAATAACCACTTCATTTATAAGCGCCTGTGAGGTAGGGTTGGAAAAATATCGACGATACTATCGATATATCGATGGTTTTTTTTCCAAAAGAAACTATCGATGGTTTAGCACTATCGACGTATTTAACTGAAGGCAACAACAGTCGACATGCTAATTTAAAAAAAAATACTGTTTTGTAATTACGATATTTATATATATATGGGCATTTTCATGGTGTTGAACGTGGCTGTTGTACACATTTCAAGTAAAAAAAATGTCATAATAAAACAAATTTAAAAAAAAACAAAAGACGAGCCTTATAGCTCTCAATATATATATAACCCCTTTAATTATTGGTATTGTCAATTGTTGGGTGTTTTTTAGTTCTCATGATATAAGCAAAAACCAAGGTGGTCGCACGTGACCAAAAACAGATGTGATTTTCGTGGCAAAAAATTCAAACGCGGATTTCAGCGAAATGGGAAGCAATGTTTTTATGTCATTTTTTTAATGTTGTGCATTGATGCTCCTTAAAAATGGCTAGCATTGTAGACATAAAGGATTTATATTTTTTAAATTAATAAAAAAATATGGTTTCACGTGACATGTCGCACGTGACACTTTTTTCGATCACCTATAATGAAATTCATTAAAGAAACTATGTTTTAAAAATGTTAGGGGAAGAGTGGCATGAAAGAGCCAAGTTTTGAAAGAGCCATCTTGATTTACGCGGTAGTTATCATACGAATGCTTCTTAAATTATAATTTTTTAAAAAGCAATACTCGCCATATGGCACCCTCGAACATTTGACAGTTCACTGATAATAAACGACGATGGTGTATCGTATTTTGGATTTCTTCATCATTAAGTAAGTTTTTCAGAATATTTTATTTGTTTTGTGACGTCTTCACCTTTAAAACTAACAGTAATATTATTATACTTTAATTTTATGGATATATTAGGCCTACCAATAACATATTTATTTTGCCGGAAAAATCTTGATTTCATACTAATTTTTGAGGTTATTTTTTTTGGACAATATGTTTTGAAAGAGCTGGGTTGCGGTGGTATGAAGAAGCGTAAAGGAAGTTTAAATTATTTTTGTCAAAAATGTTTTTAAGTGTTTTAAACCTCTTATTTTGTTTTTGGAATAGGTCTTATTATTATAGATTTTCTTCAAAGCGATTTAATTTTTTTGCTAAAAATATTTTTAAGTTTTTTAAATATTTTTTGTTTTTAGTTTTGAATTTTTTTATTTATTTAATTTGTTTTTGTAAAAACAATACTTTTTATAAAAAAAATTAATATTTTTAATAAACTATTCGTTATTTTTCGTGTTAAGTCTTGTAATAAGAAGATGGCTCTTTCAAAACTTTGGTTGGCTCTTTCAATGCCCATGTGTTATGAAAGAGCCGAATTTCATGTTTTTTATAAATGGCTACAGGTCCAAGAATATTGTTGATTTTGGAAAATATTTAATGGTATTACGTTCATAAATGAATGAGAAAATACTTTTGATACAAGAATTATAATTTTATTAATTATTTTTCTATATTTTGTAACTTTTTTAAAACTGGCTCTTTCATGCCACTCTTCCCCTACTTTATTTTTTTTTTCTGCTCTATAATGAAATTCAAATAAAGAAACTATGAATAAGTCAACAAAAATATTTATTCAAACATAATAATAAACAAGTAAAGAAAGTCTAAAGTCGGTCTAGGCCGACTATGAAATACCCTAAACCCACTTTTCAAAAACAAAAAAATTTTATTGTAAATGGGCTTGTCCGTGGGCGGATGAAGCCTATATTTTATATGCATTTAAATGTTGATGAAAAATTTACACATACCAAGTTTTATTCCTGTAGCTCACAATAAATGCCTTTATTGTGCTTTTGCTATGGGAGGTGGGTGTGTTTATGGTCGGATTGCTCCCAATTTTTGAACACACCGTAGTTTTGGTATAAAATACATACATACCAAATTTAATTTCTCTATGACAAACATAACCTTATATATTGAGTTTTAAACTTTTTGGGTTGTATGTGAGATAGGCGTGTCCGTATGCGGATGACGTCTATTTTTCAAAACCATATTTGTTTCATCATAAAAAACATACGTGCCAAATTTTAGCTCTGTAGGTTAAACAGAGGCTTATTTATTGCGTTTTAAATTTTTGGGTTATATGGGAGGTGGGCGTGTTTGTGAGCGGATTCCAAATATATTCAAAAATGCAGATCCTTGGGTGCATGTGAATATGTGTACCAAGTTTCATTTATTTATCTCTACTCCTTCTTATCCTGTGTTTTCGGACAACACACAGACGGACGGACGGACAGACGGACGGACATGAATAGCTCGACTCACGTGGTGACGCTGATCAAGAATATATATACTTTTCTATACCGGACTCGCTTCGTTCTATTCGTTACAAACGTTTGCACAAAGTTAATATTCCCTGATCTTTCAGGTTTAGGATATAAAAACTTAAGAAAACTTTCATGAGTATTACCGCTTACATCTATTTAAGTTTTTTTCATCGTTGTTTGTGCTCATCTACATTTAAAATAAAAATTTGTTAAGTGCGTATTTACATTTATAATTGATCTATGTAAGCAACAAAAAAAATTAATTTTGAATTTCTCATTTACCATGTCGCTCGTGACCATTTTTATACAAGTTAAAACAACACAAATTTTTTATTTTTTACCGGTTCACTTTTTTTTTAAAGTCGCATAAATAAACTCAATTTAAGATAATTATTTTGTCAGCTTACTGCATGTTCTTCCGACGCACTGAGTAAAAAATGTTCTTTTTGCATGTCGAACGTGACAACCGTTGTCTTTTATAGTGTGGTTACTTATGATTTTATTTTTCGTCCTTTATACTCCTAGGGAGATTTGAGCAAGCAAAAGTCAATGCATTATGTTTCTGTTTAATAACTGTTATAAAGACAGACATACCTAAGAAATTTCAAAATAAGCAATATTTCACATTTGAGCTCTTTGCATCCGAATATTTCGCAATAAGACATGAATTAATGTAAAATGTATTTAAATTACTTAAATTTGATTGTTTCCTTAGTGAATAAGACATCAAACATTGTTATCAAGAACTTTTAATTTTTTCGTCTCAGTTGACTTTTTGGTGGAAATGCCCATATCTCAAAAAGATGTAAAAAAATAATTTTACACAATAAATACGATGATAACCTGATTTAAATTTGGTCAATAGTATTGATATATCGATGAAGTGCACTCGCACTATCGGCAAATATCGACAGTCAATACTGTCGATAGTTTTCCATCCCTACTGTGAGGCTCTTGACTGCTTGGGGCCGGGAGTAAAAAATCAAGTTTTTTGCCTATAACTTTTTTTCTTCAGAAAAATATATTTTCAAAATTCATTAAATTTGTACTGGAGCGTCATCTGGCGTACACTTTTCTAAAAAATTCGAATTCGATTTTGCGTACCTAAAACCCGTATGTACCAAGATTTGTCAAAATTGCACGGTAATTATGGCAATTAAATAATAATTCAACTGGAAAAAGCTTACTGAATGTCAATTTATCACGTTTTATATAATTATGGCTCTTATGGGTCTCAAAAGAGTTTGTAACTACAACATATTTCAACATTTTTTTTAGCAAATATTTGCGTATTACCACAATTTTTACTTTTTTACTTATCTGGGGTATGCATTCTGAAGAAAAAAACAAGTTATTGAAAAAAACGTTATTTTTTGACCTAACAAGGAGTTCAAGACAACCAAAACCGCTCCATGGAGATTTCTCCGATCGAAAAAGAAATTATGCAGAAGTAGTTTTTAACAGTTTCTCTAACTTTTGAGTTGGTGTCTGCCGATTTCTAAATTTCGATCCGATGTGTTGAGAACATGAAATGGAAAGCTCGACTCACGACGGAACGCTGATCAGTAATATATATACTAGTCTATATCGGACTCGCTTATTTCTAAGCATTACCAACATTTGCACAAAATTAATATACCCTGACCTTTCAGCTTAAGGGTATAAAAAGGCTAATGTTGATTGGTCGAAAGAAATGATAAAAAAATTCAAGATTGTTGCTCCAAAACATACATGTCTATGACATCGTAGCAGGTGAAAAATCATGGATTTATACATAAGAACCTAAAACTAAAAAAATAATTGATTGTTTGAGTCTTTCAAGACGAGCCAAATACAATAAAAGTTGTTCGTGCACGTAGCACTTCGAAGCAGGTTGCCACTTATTTCGGAATAACTGGACATGACGCGACCGTTTCAGGTCGGAAAGCCAATCACAGAAGACCAATCATTCACCTCCATAACAATGCAAGCTCTCACACATCAGCTCAAATAAAAACGCTTTTGCGCATTCCAAACATCGAACTGCTGGGTCGTCCGCCATACAATCCTGACTTGATGGTGGATGACACGGATAAAACCCAATGATATCTTCTTATTCCCGAAGAGCAAAACTTAATTGCAAGGTCAACGTTTTTCGATACCTGAAGAAGTGTTGATTACATGTTAAATCATATATTTTGGAGCAACTTTCATCGTAGTGAAAGAAGTGCTTTGAAAATTGATTCTAGCAATTCATAATTTTCAACTTCGAAAAGAAATACAAAACAATTCGAGCAAAAAGTGCCAATTATGACAGTCGTATTCAAAAGTTCCTCCAATTGATCGGGATAAGTATGTTCGATTCGCTGTAAAACAACAAGAGGCACATTATGTTCATGCTGATTTCGCAGATCGTGCTCATATTACGTAACTGTTTCTTAGAAAGAAAGTACTCAACTCGAAAGGTGAGGTGCGAAAAACCACGGAACATTTTTGAACTCGAAATGAGTATGCAATCTCGTAAAATAAAATAAATTTTTATATATATCTACAATAAGCGTTGATTGATTTTTTTGGTTTTAAGTTTGTGATCCCTTTTTTAAAAGATTTTTTAAAAATAGAGAAAAAGCACCAAAAGGAAAAAAACAACAATAAATTGTTTTGCCTCAGCTGGGAGTCGAATCCACTTCCCCAAACACTTTTTTTCATAATGAAGCAAATTACGCAGATATAAAACAACAACTGCGATAGGCTTGTGGATGACGTGGCAGACTTGAACCAAGGGAACGTGAGTATGAATCAGAGACCTGCAGCGAGTCGCTTTTTCGCTATTCAGACGCTTCAATAAACTTGATTTAACTAAATCTGGTAACCAGTGCTCCCACTAATTATGATTCAAACTGATAATACTTAAAATAAAGATGCTTGCAGCAAGTTGCACTAAACAAGATAATTTTGTAAGAATTAAAATATGTGTATTGTTTCATTAATCTATTAAAATTATGTTTAAATTACTCAAAATACGACTTTACCATTTGTGCTAATAAAAGTCACATTTTTAAACGTCAATCTGGCAATATTGCTAACACAATAGCTTGTCACCAGAAACCGATAGAGATATTTAAAATTACACTCGGTTATTACTTACACTCTCTTCACATGAATCTAACTCAGTTGAGTAGGGGTAAGCAAATGAGTATGAGTGAATGAGAATATGAATATTGTGGGTATTTTAATGAGTATGAGTGAGTATGAGTGAGTGTGCGTATAAGCAAATCATGAATAGCGAGTATACTCGAATCTGAATCACTCATTGCAGGTCTCTGGTATGAATCAAAACAATTTTTTTTTTTTGTTATATTAATAATAATCTAATAATCTTTTATCGTAAGATTATACGCTTTGCGTTACATATGAATATATTAAAACAATTTCATTGCGGAAATAAATTGCTAAAATTATTCGAAAACGATTTGCTAATGTTGAAATTCTCGTTTCGAATATGATAAAAAATGTCGTTTTGAGAATGAAATGTGCATTTGTCCCGCCCTCGGGTTCATTAGCAAAACATTTTGGAACTTCGTATTCGAAACATTTATCCGAAATCTCGGAATCACCTCGAATTCGAGGCAAATTTGTTTGGTTTATTGGATTGAAATAAGCAGTTGTATTGTTGTGTTCATATTTTCGTCGTATTCACATTGTTTTTGTTTTCTATTTGAAAGATAAAACAAATGTAGGAGTTTGTTTTTCTTGTTGAAAGCATTTATTGGAGATTGATAAGGAACAAATGAAATAAATATTTCTCAACTAAAAGGTGATCCATCGACTTAATCATGAATAGACTTACTCCTGAACAATGTTTATTAATTCCGGAAACTTAGTACCAAAATCTTATAAAGTTCTCCAACATCATTTTGGTCGTTATTAGCGTTCAACAGAGCGCACTAAACACTCACCAAATTTCGAATCAATTCATCATTCAACCAGACTACAAAAAGGCCGTTATTTTGATAATATTGCTGCTGTAGCAGAGAGTGTTCAAAGTAACTCGTGTTATTCAGGGAATATCGGTCGATATGCTCGAAAGAAAAAGCAAAGTAGGAAGCTCTTATTGGATCAGCCAATAGTACCGCGCGCTACAGAGTTGGTACCTTATATTATGAAAAACAAAAAAATAGTCAAAATAACACAATGAAACACATTAAAGCAAAAAATCAATAAATAAAAGCAATGAATAGCTATATCTTCAAAAACCTTCAACAACAGCACACAAAAACGTGTGACTTGCTTACACTTATGCATTACAAAGGGATAGCCAAAAACTTTTTACCAGCGGATTATTTATTGAACGGACTGTTTAAAGGCGGATATTTTTAACTGGCAACAGTTCTGATATTTAATTTGTATTGTTAAGATAAAAAATATTTTGATTTGCTGTGGCACTTTTTTGTCTGTGGGCTTCAAATTAATTGAACGAGTTCAGGCACACATTCAATACATGTGTGTGTCTATTAGTGTTTATCTCATACAAAGTATCTTATATCTTGTAATTGAGTGCAAATTCAAAACTAAGCTCATGTCACAGAAATATTTGATCAAAAGAGCTAATTTATGCTTCAAGACAATTACATTTGGTTATGTGCATGTGTGTGTTTGTGCATACGTATTACCTATGTAGGTGTCAATAGTCACAAGGCGTAACTGTAAATAAGAATTAGTATTATTAACCATGAGTAGTTAGCACTTAATTAAATTTGGCAAATAATGCTTTACAGCGAAATGAAAAAAAAAAAATGGCAAACAACAACGCATTATTTATTTCACAACTTTGTTAAGCTGGTAAAATAATTTCAATAACACCGCTATACCGGTGGCATGTTTGTTTATACATAGTTGACTTCTGACGAACAGCATCTTGAGCAGAAACTATGAGTTAGAAATAAGTTAAATTTTCGAAGAACTTTCTTTGCTGTTTCAATTTTCTTGGACCTCTTTTTGACCCACATTCAAGATATTACAAGCAGCAACTTGTTTCATTGCTATTATTAGATATGCATGCATGACGTCTACAGTTGTTGTTGTTATTATTTACCCACCGCTTGTCTTAGGTCATTAATACAACTCTTGCTAATCCGCCAAAAGAGTATCTGTTAGAATGAAGCTGCGTCAAGTAGCAGCATGCATTCCACCAACAACAACAACAACAACTCACACACAACGCTATGCAAGCAAAGTGCAGGCAAATGCAATAGACTCTTAACTAATTCAAAGAGATTTCCATGGCGTTCACTTGCATCTAATGACTCAAATTGTATCTGCGCGTGGGCTGACGTGTGATATCTTAGTTTTTTGAAATAGTGTTTTTTTCTGCGCCAAAACAATTTAGTTATAAGAAATATTTTGCTGTAATAACTGAGTAAGTAATGTATTTTTTGCTGTTGCACAGTGCTTGCTGACGAGCATTTACGAAGGCGTATGAGTAACATTTTTCAATTGGCAAAATAGTCAAATTAGCAAAAATCATTGCTTTGTCAAAAAATATTTCTTATGACCTGAATACACTAACAAAAAATAAGCAAAAAAAACCAATAACAAAAACTAGTCAAAACAAAATAATATCCACTAACCACACGACATCGAAAAACAAAAAAATCCACTTGAGCTGACCAAAACTGAAAATCAGTGGCGTGCAGAAATTAATGTTGTTTTTCTTTCTGTTTTTTTTTTTTTTTCTTATACCAAGTTAGTATTGCGTGGGCAGCTGAAGCGCTCGAGGCAACAAGCCGCAGTCACAACAACAACATCAATAAAAAAAAATAGCCCAATGAACAGTGGAACTCATTTGTTTGGCCCTAATTTTCTAAACGAACTCGTGTACTTGTAGCTCTCTACCTATGTATGTAAATGATTGGCGGAATTTTGTTTTTGCAAAAAAAGCAAAAAAAAAAACAATTGTTTTTAAACAAAACAACAACAACATTTCAAATTAAACAAAGCTCGCCAAAGTTTATTTTAAATAAGATTGTTCGACGGTGATCGGTCCATTTGTGGCACCTAAATAATTTCTCAGAAAGGTAATGAGTGAATCGGCAAAGGGTGAGTGATTGTGCATGTGTGTATGCGTGTGTGTACAGTTAGTACAACATATACAACATAGACTGAACATTTACATAAATTGCTTAATAAATAAACCTAAGCGTCAAACAACTATTATAAGAAGCAGCTGCAGCAACAACAACATAGCAAAATATACAGGATACAGGGATGCTCGAAAAAAATTGCTTTTCATTACGAGCATTTGTTTACCAAGAGTAGTTTTTGAACAATTTTGTTTGAAAAGTCTACTTTAAATATACACTAATGGAATAAATAATGTAGTTAGTACAGAGACAGATATGTTAAATCTATGTTCTACATTTTGCATGGCAACGCAGCAAGAGCTGTATTAACTGGGTAAAGATAGCGTGTACATATAAATTAATTAATTTTTTAAAACGAATAAAAAATGTATTGAATACAACTTGTTATGAGTTGAATACATTGCAGACTTCAATTAATACAAGCAATGTGTACTCTCTGAACGTTTTTTTCATTACAAGAAATGTACTCAATAAATAAACTAAAGACTCAGAAATTTGTCCGTTTGGTAAACGTGCTATATACTCATTACAGCGCACGTGTACTCTCTGATGAAAGTGATACATTTATTCAATACATAAAATAAGGACTCAGTACATATCTCACTTCCACAACGGCATACGATTTTGATTTTTTTTGTCATTCGTTTGAGATTGAGAGGATGATTTAGGCACTTTCATGAACTGAGTATTCATTCAATGCATGTAATGATATACTTAAAAATATATAACGAATACACAATGAATGTACTCATTGCATAAAATTATGTACCACGAATATGTAATGAGTAAACTATGTATGTACTCTACATTAAATTATGCACTACAAATATGTAATGAGCAAATTATGTATACACTGAGTACATGCAAAAAGGTCTTAGATAATGTACTCATCAGAAATATATTGTACTTAATTTTGTGTAATGGGTCAATAATCTATGTACTTAGTACATCTCAACTGTATTTATTACACACAATTGTTTACAACATATGTGATGAGTACAGCGTGAATCTACCCACTACATACATCCTCGCATTCGTGACACATGTGATGAATACATAAAATTTTTATTGACTATGGCACTGTTTAAAAGCATTATGTAGTCAATACAGTTTTCAACATGTACCCAATACATGAAAATCGCAAAAGTTATTTATGTTTCAAATTATGTCATGAGTACATTAATTTATGTAATGAGTCCTTAGGTTTTTCCCTCTATGTGGTACTTGAGTAACCGTGTCTGGCTCAGTTTCGGCCAAATAACTGTTTATTACCACCTAAACACATACGTTACGAAGACATCAGCAATTTATTTTTATAGTTCACAAAAATACTTGTTCACAAAATGGGCGTGATCTGTCAACAAACACGCCCACCTTCCATACAACACACAATAGTGAAAACTCTATAAAGAGGTTTATATTTGACCTAAAGGAATGAAATTCAGTACGAGAGTATATTAAACTACAGCTAAGATGTGTTCAAAAAAATGGGAAGCATCTGCCTACAAACATGCCTACCTCCCATACAAACCAAAAAAACAAATAACGAGGTTCATATTTGACTTAAAGTAATGAAAATCGTATGGAAGTATGTTATATGCAAACAAAGATGTTTAAGAAAAATGGACGTCATCCTCCCGCAAAAACGTCCACCTCCAATACAACCCACAATATTGAAAACTCTATAAAAGAGTTAATATATAACCCACGGAGATAAAACTTGGTATGGGATAATTTCATATCAAAACTGAGATGTTTACGAAAAATTAACGTCATCCGCCAACGAACAGGTTCATCTCTCATGCAAACCACC
Organism: Tetanocera ferruginea; assembly: GCA_958299015.1. NCBI lineage: Eukaryota > Metazoa > Arthropoda > Insecta > Diptera > Sciomyzidae > Tetanocera > Tetanocera ferruginea. The sequence goes on from OY282642.1 coordinate 75,515,586, forward strand.
ATGTTGAAAATACTAAAAAGAGGTTAATATTAAACTTACAGAGATAAAACTTGTTATGTGATTAACTTATGTGTGCACAAAAAATACGTGTCATTTGCCCACGAACACGCCAACCTCAAATAAAACCTCCTTTAGTTAAACCTGTGCAATTGAATGAATTCCTATGAATTTTGACCAAAACTAGGAAGTCATTTCTATTTATTGTAGTATTTTAATACATTAAAAATTATTATAGGAAGTTTAGAGTAGTAGAGGGCTGAACCGACTTTAGTTTTTTTATATTTTTTTTTTTTTAAACATCAAGTTTGAAAATGGTCGCATAAAAACTACGTCTACCTGCCACACAAATTGACTTCATCAAAATGGGAAATTGCTTTGAATTTTACATAAATTAATTTAATTTCGTGAAATTTTGCACAAAAGCTTTGATCTCAAATATGCACACTAAGTTGAAAAATTAAAGATATCGGATGAAAACCACACCCACATTAATAAACACCTCCCTCCCATGCAAAATGACGTCTTCAAAATTGAAAATTGCTTCAAATTCCATAAAAAAATCAAACTAATGACTAGGCCGCATTCATTGTAACGCTGAAGCTGAAACTTTTAATAGCTAATGAAAAACGCTTCATGTACAATTATATGGGAAAAAGCACAAAGTGATCATAGTGCAAGCTTAAATTCAAGGTTACGCCACTTTTGATAATTTTTTCTTTTTTTTTGAAGTGAAACATCTTTGGTGGCGAGTGAAATTTCAAGGTCTCTTATTCGTGACGCTAGGCTAACATTTTAAATTCATATGAAAATTTTCAAAAAATTTTCGTCGCCAATGGGAATAGAACCCGGACTTTCTACTATGCATCTGTTAAGAGTCAGAAGCTTTACCACTATGCCACATAGGCACATGACAAACAAGACAAACAAAATGCAATTAGTATTGAACGGGTTTTTGTCCATGTCTTGTATTCCACAAACACACCATGTCTCAAGAACTTTTGATCCGTACCATTTGATTTTCAGCCTAAGTGTATGCAAGGAAATTTTATTTCTTTATGCTTGGAATATAAAAACTGTGTGGAGAAAAAGCAACAGACTGATAGTCAAAACTAGTAAGGTATATCTTCGACTTGGCCGAAGTTAAAATACCCCCACGGCCGATTCTTATGGGTAGAAGAATCTTAAATTGGAGAGCTTTTTGTAAGAGATTTTGAAAGATTTTATTATTTTTATGTGTCTAAAATACATACATATCAAATTGTTTTCTTGCAGCTTAAATATAAGCCTTTTTATAAAGTTTTAAATTTTGAGGTTGTATGGGAGGTGGGCGTCTTAGATTGTGTATGACGCCCATTTTTCTAACATACCTCAGTTTTTACATAGAATACACAAATACCGAGTTTCTGTCTTGTAACTTTAATATTAGCCTCTTTATAGATTTTTAAATTTTGGGGTTGTATGGGAGGTGGGCGTGTTAATGGGTGGATGACGCCCAATTTTATAACACACCTCAGTTTTGACATTAAATACACAAATACCGAGTTTCCATCTTGTAACTTTAATATTAGCCTCTTTATAGATTTTTCAATTTTGGGGTTGTATGGGAGGTGGGCGTGTTAATAGGTGGATGACGCTCAGTTTTCTAACACACCTCAGTTTTGACATTGAATACACAAATACCGAGTTTCCGTCTATTAACTTTAATATTAGCCTCTTTATAGATTTTTCAATTTTGGGGTTGTATGGGAAGTGGGCGTGTTAGTAGGTGGATGACGCCCATTTTTCTAACACATCTCAGTTTTGACATAGAACACACATATACCAAATTTCAGTATTGTAGCTTTAATATTAGCTTCTTTGTAGAGTTTTCAATTTTGGGGTTGTATGGGAGGTAGGCGTGGTTTTCATCCGATTTAGCCCATTCTCGAACTTGACCTTAGTTTTTTTAAAAAAAGCTTAAATATCGAATTTCATTATGATAGCTTCAAAATTACGGCTGTAATCGTGTCGACAGACAGACGGACAGACGGACAGACGGACAGACGGACAGACGGACAGACGGACAGACGGACAGACAGACGGACATGGCTAAATCAACTCAGGTGGTGATGCTGAGCAAGAATATATATACTTTTCCATACCTACCACGCCTCCTTTTGGGTGTTACACACATCGTGACAAAATTAATATACCCCTTACGCAGTACGCGTGGGGGTATAAATATGGGCATCATGTTTAAAATGTCTCACCGATGAGATGAAAATAATGGTATCAATAGTTTTTTAGTCGGTAAAATGACTTTTGAAAAAATACAAGTTGCCTGATATTTTTGACCGAAAAAATGAACGGCATGAAAAACTGTTATTTTTGACCGATAAAATAAAAGTAAAAAGTAATTTTGTCGGAAAAAATAAAAGTTAAAAGATAACAGTTATTATGTGACTTTTTCGATAAAAACCATAACCGGCACGGTGCACAGTGTGGCTTATATCGGTTCTAGAAAATAAAAAAATCAAAATTTTTTTCTTCCGATTTGAAAATGTTTTTAAATATAAGCTGAAATAAGTCTAAAATGGCCATGATAAAAATATCAATTGTCTACAGCTAGCACTTTTCTTGCTACATCCTTTTGAAGTGATTGAAATTTTGAAGAAATTTTTTGTTTAAATTTTTATAAGAAATCAGTGTACTTTTACTCAGTTCACTGAAGCTCAGAATGTTCTTCCTAGGCTAGCCCACATTTCTGCCTACTAAGTTTTTAAATTGGTTTGTTGTATCATATAATAAAAGAATTTTATTAGAAAAAACAAAAAAATATTTTTATTGTTTGTTAATCATAGTTAATGGTCTCAGAAAAAACCCTTTTGGCTGATGCCTGTCTGAATTTAATTTTTATGCAATCATTTATCATTCCTTAATATAATAGAAGTAGTTTTAGCTGCGGATATCAGCGGACACATTAAGTATTTATTGTTTTTCAGACACTTTCAAAAATTTAATAATTTCAACTTTTTTTATTAATTTTAGTTTAAAAGTAACTTTAAAAGCTCTATATACATAAATATTCCCAATCTACTGTTTCAGTGAGCTTGGAAAACTGACATTGAATATGCTATTGTGTGTTGCAGTTTCACAAAAAATCGATTTTATTAGCGCCGACTTCGAAGCTTTTATTACCATAAAAAAATAATATATTTATGATAAAAATTAAACAAATAGCAAAAGTTAAAATAATAAGATTTCCAATATAATAATGTATATAAATAAATTATCAGATTTTACCACGGTTAATAAGAAAAGTAATTTAAAATTATTTTTTTATTTGTAGTGACATTGAAATACGTTTTTTTTTTTTGTTAAAAAGTTTTTATTTATTCTTTTTTAGAGAATATGATAAATTTTAGTAAAAATTTGAAAACACAATTATTAAAGCTCATAATTTTAAAAATGTTATTTCTGTCGTTTCTTATTCTTTACACTTTTGCATTTTTTAATATATTTGCAAGAATTGTTAAGGAAAATTTCAAATATTTCACTATTTCATGGTTTCATTTTCTTGGCTATTTTCAATTTCTGCCTCTTTACAATTTTTATTAAAGTTTCATGACCTTTTTTGAATCCCGCCTATGTACTTTATTGATCATACTTTATAAAATTTCAACCATGCCCTGCACCAAATTTCAGTTCCCTAGCATCAGTATTAACCGATGTGCAGTATTTCCTTAAAACGCCTCACGCTATTTATAATCACTCCCACCTTTTTCATGATTCTTCCTACCCACCTACCAAATATTAGTACCCAAGTTTCAAAATTTACTGAAATTCAGTGTTCTTCTAATTGTGACACGCCCTTTTGTTGAATCTAATCTACTTTTTTGATTGTGTTTTGTTGTAACTCTACCTATTCTTGTATTGATTTCAATACCCTAGTGTCAATATTGACTGAGATATAGTATTTTTTCTTATAGTGACAGTCCTCACCTACCTTCTTCTTATACTGTGTCGAATTTCTTAGTCCTCGTTGTCGAATTTCGCCCACTTTGTCATAGTATTTTCAATAATAGAACCCATTCTTACAATGAATTTTATCACCCATGTGTCAATATATACAAGTTGTATACAAGTTTTTCAAACACTGTGACACCCCTTAGTCGAATAACGCCCACTTCCTTGGTATTAATTTGTAATAATTGTGCCTACCTCTGTTCCAAATATCAGTATTCTTGTGTCAGTATTATTCGAGATACAATATGTTTAAAATATTGCCACACCCCTTTATCAAATAACGCCCACTTTATTGAAATTAATTTGTTATACTTGTTTCTACCTCTGTAGTAAGCTTTAGTACTATAGTGTCAATATAATTCGAGATACAGAGTTTTTGTAACATTGCCACACCTCTTTGTCGATTAACGCCTACTTAATTGACCGTAATTTTTTTTAATTGTACCTACCTTTGCATTTTTGCTGTAAATGTCAGTACCCTAGTGTCACTATTTACTGAGATACAGTGTTTTTCTTATAGTGACACGCCCCTTTATCTAATACCGCCCACATTATTGGCAGTAATTTGTTATACTTGTGCCTACCTCTGTCAGAAAATTAAAATTATTTATATATTTTATTTTGACACACGAAAAAAGTAATGTAGTATGCAGCTTCAAACTGAAGTGTCTTTCACTTTGAATCATATATTTTTTACTTCGTTTTCACTTCAAACCACTGCTGCCAGATTGAGGTAAATTTCACTAAATGAGGTAATTTTTGACTCATTTTTTGGGCAGAGGTATAAAAGGTAATTTTTTGACTAAAAGTGGTAAATTTTTGCAACATAATTATTTTTTAGATTTCCAAATATTTAAAGTTTTTTGGACTTTTGTTACCTCCCTGAACGTACTCACAAGCAGTCCTTTATTATTGGGAGCCTCTTTTTGTACCAAAAAATAACAAATGTATGATTGTTTTAATTTTTGATTTCTCAGAAATTTTCTCAGAAAGTGGTAATTTTTTTCCCAAATAGTGGTAAATTTTAGTTCGGCACTCTGGCAACACTGCTTCAAACCAAAAAAAAATATAATTTTCGAAGAGGATACTCAAGTTGTTATTCAGTGAATATAAGAGTAAAGCGCTTTCCCTGAGTGTAACTATAACTATAGGTCTGTTCCCGTACTTGAACATTCGTACGAATTCGCACGAATTCGTGCTATTTTCTACGATTTCCTGTTCCCGTACCCAAAAAAATCGCAAAAGAGAGCGAAAATGTGAAATCCAGTCCTTGTCAAATGTTGCTATTTTCTGCTACACAAATTTGGAGTTGCAAAACTCGCAGCAATTAGCAAATGCAATATTTTGACAGCTTATGTCAGCCATTAAAGCAACATGTCGAGAAAAGTAGAAATTAATTGTTCCACATACACATTAAGCAGAATAAAATGTGAGTATATTTTATATAATTTTTTCCAATAACAACTAGCGTATTTTCTTCCTTAGATATCAACTATAGCAATTCTGCCACCAAAAATTTGTTGAAGTTTCATCAAAAGTTGCAACTTTTTGCAAAAAACCTGTTCCCGTTCTTTTTGCAATTTTTCACGCAAAGAGAGCACTTTTTTACTTACTCTCTCAAATTTTTCAACTTGCGAATTTCTGCTACAAAAGTACGGGAACAGACCTTATATGTCAATATGACATTCAACAACAATTTATATCATTTTTCTATTGATTGGCTGGCAATTATAAATTTATTGACAAGCACAAAATTTCCGTATTCAAAAATCAACTGAAGACATGAGTGGATGAGGATGAAATGTCGCATTTTCGGTTTTTCGGCATGAGGATCTAATGTGCATAAAATTAATTTTCAAAACATATTTGTGGCTATTTTAGAAATAAACTACTTGATAAAGTATGATTTAATACTGCCTTTAGTATAAATGTGAAACTCTGAACTCAATTTTCTCGAAACTATTTTTGCGACTATCACCTTCATTCACTTATCTCATCAATTGAAACGTCAATATTCGACAATAATTAGGTCGGTTCCCGTTCTCAAAAGTTTTAGTGCAATTAACCCGTTCTACAGGTTTTAGTCCAATAAGCAGTGTTGCCAGTTTGAGGGAAATTTCCCAATTTTTAGGGATTTTTCAATCGTCTGTTTAGCTAAAAGGGAAACATTTTGCTACGTGGAACAAAAAAAAAGGGAATTTTTTAATCGATAATTTTGGGAGAATACATGTAAAAAAGGTACATTACAAAATCATTGAAAATAAAAACACATCAATAAAAAAATTTAAAATCATATTTGATTCAAGTAAAATGTGTATAAAAAAAAATCATAGCAGCCAAGTGACAGTCAAACTTTTCCTTACAATAAATAATATAATTGTGAATGGTATTAAAAGCTCTATTCTGGTGCTGCAGTAACAATAAATTGTCACCGCACTATTATTACCTTTTTTGTCACCCTATTTTGTTAATTATATTCTGGTAATATCGTAACAATGAAAAAGCTTAATAGAGAAAAATTTTTTATCAATCTTTTTTGTCAAATTTCTGTTAAAAAATTTAAAAATTCAAAACAAAACGCAAGGAAAGTACACTCAGAAAAATATCAACTGTTATATTAACAGACGGACGCTGCTATTTCAAAGCACTGTTAGGTTGCAAGATTTGCGTTTAAGTTAACCGTTTTCTGTGTGGAATGAACTGTTAAAATCATCTGTTGAAATATTTTTGTATTTATGTAGAAATGTCTGTCTTCTCTAAGCAATAGTTTTTAAATGTGTTTAAATTGCTATTTTTATTTTATCGCTATCAATATCTCAATGGAAGTGTGCTAGACTGTCATGCGGAGGACGTGGGTTCGAACCCTAGCTGTGTAAATATCAAAAATTTTAATTTAATAATTGAAATTCTAAATTTGTTTCATTAACTGTTTGGTCAAAAATAATCTTCAAAACAAGTTTGCTTACAATCTTGAAAAAAAAAATTGTACATATAATTTTGTAGTAAAAAACAATATTTTAAAGAAAAAAAAAAACAATTGTTGGTCTTGCCGGTATTTGAACCCACAACAGTCGAGCTCTGGACGCACACGTCAGCACACTCTGCTAAATATGAACTTACAAAACAGTGATAAAATTTCAATAAGTACGTTTTTATATGGCTTCGTGTTCTATAGACCAACAACCGACTGTTGATTTGAAGGCTTCATTTGTTGGATGGTATTTAAAAGTGAAATCTGTTATTTACTGCACATCAAGCCAATGCTAAGCACACAATTTTATTAGACAGTTTATACAATTTTACTCCGAAATGTGTTCCCGTCAGTGCTGTAACTTTACCACAATTGTAGTAGATCTACCACTTTTACGACATTTTTGACTTCTACACCTTTACCATCCACTATTTACCTTTTCCAAATATCTACCACTATTTTATTTCCATCCTAATTTAAATCATTAAACTATTTTTACATAATAATTGCTGTTTTTTGCTTTAATAATTTAAATTTTTTTGGAACATTTAACCAAGTGTGTGTTTAGACTTAATAAACTTAATTGTAAAAAAAATCCTTTAATCCATGAAATCAATACAAAATAAATAAAATTTGTATTTTAGTAATTTAGTATGAAATAAACTCCACTTCACTCGGAGGGCAAAAAACCATCGCTTGAGGGTTCACTCATAACAGTAGCTTTGTTTAATGTGTGATACAGTAAAGGTGTTTTCGTTTATTTGATGAGAGCAGAACAAAGACTGTCAAACAATTTGATAGTGATCTCAATACGACTCTTCGTGTTCTTTATTAAACGTCAAAGGACTTTTGAAAGGAATGGAAGCAAATAATCGTCAACAAAAATAAAAGAAAATTATATAAATAACATGCAAAATATAAAATTGTGCAAAAAATATTTTATTGTAAATAATAATATTACAGAAAATATTCCTTAATGACAGCTGAGACATTTGATGCACGGTTAATTTTTTTGATAATTCAGAGTGCTCTGAAAGAACACAGAGAAGAGATTTTTTGGAAAGTACTTAGTGTGCTCTCATCTAATGTTGTGACCGACGATTCCCCTTTCAATTGTCAAGCATTTTATATAAACATGTTTTTTTTATAAATCAGAAAAATTTGACAAGTTTACAAATATATCAAGATTTCATTGTAATTGCTTGACAGGCACATAGGAATGGGATAAGCTACACTTCAATGACAATAAAATGGAAAGCTTAAGAAAGCTCAAGTCAACTTTTGTTGAGTGCTCTCAGTTTTTATTAATATGAAATAAACAAAAACTGAGTGTACTGGAGTGTGCGATGTTTATTCTGAGGGAACACTCAACGTCAAAAAAAAAAAAAAAATGAATTGAGTGGAGTTGAGTTATTTTTATTAATATGCTTTATTCATACCGATCAGAGTAAACTCGAGTGAAGCTGAGTTCACTCCACTACACTCTTTTTATTAATTTGTCCCATTGTAAAGCTAATGTTACAATATATCAATCCATAAAATTCTATTTGACAATTATGATAAAAATCCTACAGAAAAATTTATTAAAATCACATTTTCAATCAAAAGCAGACATGTCCACTGTAAATTTTCAATCAAAACCTGATAAGTCCAAAGAAGGTTTCATTTGTGTAGTTTTCATTAAAATTTTAAAAACTTTGGTATGAAAAATAAATTTAACATTTAGAAAGAGGCCTGGGTATGCGTTCTGTAAGAAATAAAAAGTTTAAAGCAAAAAATATTCTGATATTTTACTGAAAAGGACCTTTAGGAGAATGAAACTTGCTTCGGTTGTTATCTTCCAATTTGAAAAAAGTATGCAGAAATCATTTTAATGAGTTCCATTAACTTTTGAGACCCCGAACGGCAGATTATAAATTTTGATTCATTTCTAACTTTCAAAACCAGGCAAGTCCAAATTTTAAGTTGAAAATACGAATTTTTTTGCACTGTGAGACTAATTTTTTTTCGCATAATAAAAAATGTCTGTTAAAATTTAGACGTTTTTCGATTTCCCAACAATTCGATCTGTGTGACTTATCTGGTTTTGAATGCAAACTCTTCAAATAAGCTCGAGTTCGTGAGACAAGCCCTGTGTTTGGAGCTAATGGTGAGCGGGCATTTGGTTTCTCTTGATTTTTCACATTAAAATTTTTATCTTTATGATAGGGTATTCTGTTTTATTTTTGCAATCAAATTTAATGTAATCATAAGAAAACAAGTAAAGAAACTCTAAAGTCGGTCTAGGCCGACTATGAAATACCCTAAACCCACTTTTCAAAAACAAAAAATTTTTATTGTAAATGGGCGTGTCCGTGGGCGCATGAAGCCTATATTTTAAATGCATTTAAATGTTGAAGAAAAATGTACACATACCAAGTTTTATTCCTGTAGCTCACAGTTAATGCCTTTATTATGCTTTCATTATGGGAGGTGGGCGTGTTCATGGACGGACTACTCCCGATTTTTGAACACACCTTAGTTTTGGTATAAAATACATACATACCAAATTTAATTTCTCTATGACAAACAAAACCTTATTTATTGAGTTTTAAACTTTTTGGGTTGTATGGGAGGTAGGCGTGTCCGTAGGCGGATGACGTCCATTTTTCAAAAACGTCTTTGTCTTGTCATAATAAACATATGTGCCAAATTTTAGCTCTGTAGGTTAAACACAGGCTTATTTATTGCGTTTTCAATTTTTGGGTTGTATGGGAGGTGGGCGTGTCCTTGAGCGAACGACACCTATTTTTCGAAGACATCTTTGTGTTGGTATAAAACACATACATATCAAATTTTGTTGTTGTAGGTTAACTATGAGCTGAGTTATGCAGTTTTCAATTATCGCGTTGTATGGGAGGTAGGCGTGTCCGTGGGCGGATGATGTCCATTTTTCAAAAACATCTTTGTCTTGTCATAAAAAACATATGTGCCAAATTTTAGCTCTGTAGGTTAAACACAGGCTTATTTATTGCGTTTTCAATTTTTGGGTTGTATGGGAGGTGGGCGTGTCCTTGAGCGAACGACACCCATTTTTCGAAGACATCTTTGTGTTGGTATAAAACACATACATATCAAATTTTGTTGTTGTAGGTTAACTATGAGCTGAGTTATGCAGTTTTCAATTATCGCGTTGTATGGGAGGTAGGCGTGTACGTGGGCGGATGATGTCCATTTTTCAAAAACATCTTTGTCTTGTCATAAAAAACATATGTGCCAAATTTAAGCTCTTTAGGTTAAACACAAGCTTATTTATTGCGTTTTCAATTTTTGGATTGTATGGGAGGTGGGCGTGTCCTTGAGCGAACGACACCTATTTTTCGAAGACATCTTTGTGTTGGTATAAAACACATACATATCAAATTTTGTTGTTGTAGGTTAACTATGAGCTGAGTTATGCAGTTTTCAATTATCGCGTTGTATGGGAGGTAGGCGTGTCCGTGGGCGGATGATGTCCATTTTTCAAAAACATTTTTGTCTTGTCATAAAAAACATATGTGCCAAATTTTAGCTCTTTAGGTTAAACACAAGCTTATTTATTGCGTTTTCAATTTTTGGATTGTATGGGAGGTGGGCGTGTCCTTGAGCGAACGACACCCATTTTTCGATGACATCTTTGTGTTGATACAAAACACATATATACTAAATTTTATTGTTGTAGGTTAATTATGAGCTGAGTTATGCAGTTTTCAGTTTTTGCGTTGTATGGGAGGTAGGCGTGTCCGTGGGCGGATTCCAAAAATATTCAATAGTGCAGATCCTTGGGTGCTTGTGACCATGTGTACCAAGTTTCATTCAATTATCTCGACTCCTTCTTCTTATCCTGTGTATACGGACAACACACAGACGGACAGACGGACGGACGGACGGACGGACGGACGGACGGACGGACATGGATAGCTCGACTCACGTGGTGACGCTGATCAAGAATATATATACTTTTCTATACCGGACTCGCTTCGTTCTATGCGTTACAAACGTTTGCACAAAGTTAATATACCCTGACCTTTCAGGTTTAGGGTATAATTACCCCATTATTATAACTTGAGATTAAAGCAAGTAAGCCAAATTTTTTGTGGAGGAATAAATCTACCACTAATTTTCCTAATCTACCACTCTTCTTAGACACAATCTACTACTATTTCAAATTTTTCAAGTGACAGACAGCACTGGTTCCCGTTCTGTTTTGTGCTTATCTCTATTTTCGAGAGACTTTTTCTTACTCTCAGACTTTTGACAGTTTTCTTTCATTTTTAGTTCAAAAAGTACAGACCTTTTGACCTTTTTTTCAACACCAGAAAATATAATAATAATAAAAAAAAATTATGTAAAAAATTATTGACTTTTCAAAAGAAAAAAAGCCTATTAAAGATTGTCATGAGAACAACGAACAATTTGTTGTGATCTAGACTTAATAGAAAAATGTATGTGAAAAACGTACTCTTTTCAAACCAAAAATATATCCAAATAATTGTAATCCGATTTGTTTACAGTGTTGAGAGTTGAGTGTTGATTCAAATATATGTAGGGTAGGTATATGCAGATGAGGTTATCCAAAATGTAGGTAGTTGTGGCAACAATTTTTTTTACACTTTTTCACTTTCTTTTAATTTGTTTCTGACTTTCTATAGAATTTAGTAATTTATTAACACTGTAAAAAACATACACAACATTCAGCAACAAGTTATGTTAAAAAAATATTTAAAGCTCATTTTTTTGTTTTTGTTTTTTTTTTAATTGCACTGTTACACAACAATAAAACGTTATTTAGAATAAATTATTTGCATTATAATTTTGTTTGTGCTTTATACAAATTTTTTTTTTTTTTGCTTTTAAACTAATTTTGGCACTTAGTATTATATAATTTTTATAGCGATCTTAATACACATGTTTGCGTTTTTTTATCTTCGCAGTTTTCGTTGGATTTTATTTATAACTCTGCTATATTTTTTTGCACTTTATTTGATTTTTTATACATTTAAATTTAAGTTGATTGATATAAAAACTGTATTCATATTTTATGCTGCTTTAACGGTATTTAGTATTCATAAGTAATAATGAGTATTATTATTTTTTTTTAAATGATATTAAAACATATTTAATTTTTTCTCTACTCCGATGTTTATTTTTTTTTTTTTTTGCAACAATCAAATTTTCGCGTCAACGCATCCGCAGTTTTTCGTCGACGTATCTATCGCCCAACATCACAAAAATGTAACTAATGTTTGCAGCCGAGTAAATAGGTTAAGAGTGCCAGCAACAGCAACAACAATGACAACAACAACAACAACAACTAACTTGATTCCGAGAGCCTTCCGCCGACAACTTATGAAAACAGCAACAAATTCGCACAAAAAAGAGAGACGATCGCGCCGATGCTGACTGCGCTGCGTTGCGTTGTGATGCGATGCGGCGAAACGACCTACCAACCGACTGAAAAAAAAAATTGCCAAAAAAAACCTTGATACCGATCACCGAATTGCGAGCAAACAAAATAAAGCAACATGTGAGTGATCGAGAGCGCGTTAGAGCTTAAGAACGAGAGAGAAGATAAATAAATGCGAAGAAGTAAAAAAAAAACCTAGAAATATGCGAAAAAATTAGCAAAGCGATCTGCACGAACGCGAACTGCCAGCAATAGACGACAAAGTCGCTGCCGACGCTTGCGTTTTATTGGCTTATTACGAATTTGGAGAGGGTTGGGGGAGGCAGAGTGGAGCAGTTTTGCCGCAGACATACGGCGTGACTGAGCGATGACGTCGGCGCATATGTTGCGCTCAGTCACCCGTTTCACCCGCCTGCCGATCCACCGATCATTGTCTAACCGACGTTCGATCGTTTTGTATTAGATGAGCGTTTACTTTGTTGTAGTTGTTTTGAATTTTTTTTTGTTTTTTTTTTCTTGCTTTTGCCTTTATACGAGCTTCGTCCGCATTTATGCATGAGACAAAGTCGTTATTCTTCTTCTTGTTGTTGCTTGCTGAAACTGGGCGCAGCAGCAACAGCAGCAGCGTAAAAATAAAAAAAAAACTTTAATTTTGCAAATTTTTTCGCCATTTTTATGTTAGTTGTTGTTGTTGCACTTTTTGGCTATGTTTTTATTTGAAGGTCAACTTTACGACCCAAAAGCGCCAGTTTTTGTTTTATTTCTTTTTTCGTTGGATTCTGTTGTTGTCTTTTATGACTATTTTTATTTAACTTTTGGCAGTTTTTTTTTTTTTTTCATTTTTAGTTTTTACCTATGCAAAATAATTTGAGATAGGTACGATGGTGTTTGTGTGATTTTTGTGTAAAGGTGTTGGTTTAGTTTTTTTACAATACAAACCACTTTTGAGGGTCTTACTTAGTTTTTGGCACGGCAAGCAAATATAAGTTAACATATTTTTTTATTTTTCTTTATTTTTATATTTTGTTGTGTTTAACACGAAGAGTGCAAAAAAAAAAACAAATTTGATAAAATAGTTTGAACGTACTCTAAATTTAATCTACATATCGCTCATTTCGTACCACGACTGTTACAACTTGAAATTCAGAATTTTAGAGATGACCATGAAGAAATGTTGTTTCTGAAAATCACCGTTATACAATCCAATTTCAAAGTTGTAAATTATATTACTTTTCTATTAATATATTTTAAAGCATAATTAACCCTCTCTAGCCACTGGGTTGCTAAACGGACAGGCCAAAAATGTCAATCAAATCTTGCTCTTTGATAGATTACGACCTTTAGTGACCTCTATATTGCACAACACTTATGTCTATTTTTATTGTAACCGTCGATTAGTAGCTTGACGATAGTTGCTCCTCAGCTGCTTAGCTGGAAACACTGACATTTAATCTCAAGCCATATTTGCACCCGTGCGTTATAAAATAAAATTAGATTAGAGGTATTCACACTGACTTGGGTGGTTGGGTACGCGTAGATTGAGTAGTTTTGATTACTGCGAGCACCCTTAGATGCAATTGAGTACTTTTTAGAATAACAGCTGATAAGAAATGAGTGACAGCTAGGAAAGAGTTGCCAACATATTATTAATGTCATTTTATGAACGCAAAATTTAGGGCATTGTACAGGCGTAAAAAAGTTATTTTATATGGGAGTAATTTTTAACGTGAACTTTGCGGCATTTAATAATTGTTATCTCAAAAATTTTAAAAGAGCTCATTTAACACATTTGTCTATTTTATTCACTTATGTTTACTTTGTTTTAGTTTTTTGTCAATTCAATTATTGCCTACTTTTGGAAAAGATGGTAACCCATGAAAAAAGTAATCAATTTGAAAAGAAATAAATCTACCCAAACAAGTCAGGGGGTCAGCTAGAGTAGATTGGTACTTGGTTACAATGGCACTTTTACAAAAACAAAATGTATGGCATTTGCCAATCTTCCCAACTACCCAACTACCCAAGAGAGTATGAATACCCCTATTGTTTTTTTTTTAAGTGCCACGATAAACAAATTTCATGCATTTATTATCGTCTAATTATTACATTTTTTAAAATAAACTCCTAAACGGCTTAACTGATTGTGATGAAATTTTTGTGTGTGGATTTCTGCATGTGTTAAATTCACATTTGAACCCGGTGGGGGCAATCGTTATCCAGGAAGTAATGTTTTTCTATTTCAGATATTCGCACATCAGAACAGCTGATGGTGAATTCTGTGGCATTCTTTGCGTTCACTAACATAATATGTTTATATTATTAACATACATAAAAACAAAAAACAAACAAATTGGCCATTTCAGCCCTTGAAAGGACTTTGACCGAGCTTCTTAGGATCGATTGTGTTGTGTGTGTTTTTATTTATTTTATTTATTTTTATTTTATTTATTTTGTTTTATTTTATTTTTGCACACAATTGACCGAGAACTGGACCTACATGTTTTATGCCGACTCCGAACGGCTCATGTTCTCAAGAAGCTTTACATGGCATTATTTACTCTCTGAGGTTTGCCATTGTCTGCAGAGGTGGTGACCGATCAGAAAAATTTTTTATTGAAAAAACTTTTCGCCACGGCTGGGGATCGAACCCGGGCTCCGAGCATGCTAAGCCACACACTTAACCTGCATGCCACGGTCACCACATTTTATCAACATACATATGTATATGAAAAAGCTGCCACGAGCCATGAATAGGAAAATCGGTTTTTTATTGTGTTTTTCAACAGATATCAAAGATATCCGAACGTTACAATTATCGTAGTGGCGTTGCTACTGGAAGATGAATAACGTTATCCAGACAACGATAGATGATGAACGCATGTGATATTGACACGAGGTGTATTGACGAAGTCTTAAGGGCGTGATAAGGTTTTTAACTCTTTTTTTTAATCATGAATTCACAATATCTCAAGTAAATTGTGTCCAAATTTGAAGTCGATCTGCGTTAAACTAATGGAGATATGAATTTTTAAGTAGGTACATCTCGAACGTACAAACGTACAGTGAGTAACATTAACATTCGGTATTTTTGCTTTCTTGATTTCAATTCCTTGAATAGGCTTTTTTGATCAATACTTTTTTTATGCAATTAAATCAAAAATTCATTTTATATTTGTTTTCTTCTCTATATCTTGTTTTCTTGTATAAAAAAAAATAATAAAAAAAATTATAATTTTATGTTTGGATATTAGAATAAGATTATACAGTTTTCAAAATAAAATAAAATAAAATGAAAAAGAAAAAAAAAATACAACTTAAAAAATTCATGTTACATTAATATTCAGTTTTTTAAAAGGGTAACACGTTGTGTTTCGAACTGAGTTGAAAGTGTTGAATTTTAAATATTTAAAACAAAAGCCGTTACTTTGCTAAACTATTGCGCCTCAAAGTATAACGTCATTTTAACTCTAAATAATAAGTTAAGTTGAAAAACGCTATGGGTTAAAAAAATGTCAATTGAAAAAAGAGAACTCGTTATTAATTACTATGCTAAAAATAAAACCTATAGTGAAATTGATGGAATGTTAAATATTAAACTAAGTACTGTTGGCGACATAGTCAGAAATAGGGAAAGAGGAAGAGTGTTATCAATTAAACAAAAAAGGCGTTCGAATAACTTATAAAGTAGTCAAAACTTTAAAGCGATTTTCTCACAAATCGTGTTTTCAAAGTCCATGTTCACTACCAATTAAAAACTATTTGACCGATTCATTTCAAACTTGATACACAGAATTCCTTTTACCTTAGAAATTAGTAAAAAATGGTAGTTTTGTAGCTTTCTTGTTCCGTTCTATAGATATTCCGTTTTGTTTTTTAGAAAAGAGCACTACATATGGTACGGTTTTGGTTTTGCGTTACTATCATGATCAAAAATCAAAACAAAGCAATTAATAGGTCTGTTTTCGTACGCTTTTCAAGTAACTTGAAGTTAGTCGATACCGTTTCTTTAAAGATTTTTCGAATTTACACAACTTGCTTGAACTTTCCTTGAACATTTGGAAATTTTGATTTTCTTCTTGAAAATAAATACTCTTTATCCTAAAATATAAGTGCTAATGTTTTAAATATGATGAATAATATGTTTTTTTTTTTAATAAGATATCTCATGAATTTGAAGCAAATAATCAAGGTTTTTCTATTGCAAAATTGTGTGAAGAGCTGTTGTGCTTGAAACTGGCTTGAAGTCGTTTCCGTTCTTTTTGATAGAATCTCTGATTTTGACAGATAATAAAATTACTCTCAGTTTGAACTTTGCAAGAACTTTACTTGAAGTGCGTACGGAAACAGACATATTGCTTAAGGTTGCGGTTATAGTGAACGCCGAGTCAGACAGGCAGGCAGGCAGGGTTCGCGTTCACTATAATCGCAGCCTAAGATATGCTCGAACTGCATAATAATGCCATTTTATTTTGCCTACTTTCCTCGGCAATTTCGGGGTAATGGTATTGATCGAATCGAAGAGAGAAATTCGGATTAAGCGGTATAAAGTTATAATAAATACCATAGTTATCAATCGGTTAATTGTTACGGTTTTTATAGCTAATGTTTAACTAGTAAATAGACTTATTAGAACTCCAGAAATATTAAAAAAAAAACATTAGAAGTCATTTCATAATATTCTAATCAGCTGAATGGCTTAGAAGATTTTTAAAAATCGTGTTTCTTAATAATTTCGTTATTTTTTACACACTTCACGGATTTTTTTTTTTTTTAAATGAAAGAACACAAACAACACCTTAACCGTTGATTGTCCAGATTTTGATTTTGATTTGACGACGCATATCACACGTCGTAAGTTAAGTATTCAAAGTACTCTATATGTTATACTACTATATGTTATAGCAACAGCAAGCATCCATTAATACTGATTATCAGTGTTGCCAGAAAGTTTTGAGAAAAGAAGCTAGATGGCCTTTAAAAAATGGCTAGAAAAGGCTAGATGGCTTTAAAAAAAAGCTAAAAAAAGGCTAGATTTGTTAACGCTATTATACCCTAAACATGTAAGGTCAGGGTATATTGACTTTGTGCAAACGTTTGTAACGCATAGAAATAAGCGAGTCCGGTATAGAAAAGTATATATATTCTTGATCAGCGCCACCACGTGAGTCGAGCTATCTATGTCCGTCCGTCCGTCTGTCTATGTGTTATCTGTTAATATAGGTTAAGAAGGAGATGAGATTGGTACACATGTTCACATGAACCCAAGCATCTGCACTATTGAATATTTTTAGAATCCGCCCACGGACACGCTTACTTCCCATACAACTAACAAATAAAAATCGCTGTATAGATGGTTGTAATTAAGCTACCAAAATAAAATTTAAATGTATTTATTTTGTATCAAAACGTAGACGTACACAAAAAATTGGCGTGCTCTACCCATGAACATGCCCACCTCCCATACAACTTCAACATTGAAAACACTATTATAAAGACCCTTTTATTTGAACTACAGGTATTAAACTTATCAGATATGTATTTTATATTAAAACTTAGATGTGTACTTAGATGTAAAATAGTCGTCATTCGCCCTTAAACACGCCCACCTCCCATACAACCCACTATAGTAAAAACGCTATAAAGAGGTTTATATGAGCCAAAAATATAAAACTTGGTATTGAGATTGTTGTATCAAAACTAAGATGTGTTCACAAACTGAGCGACATCCGCCCATAAACATGCTCATCTCCCATGAAAGCCACAATATGGAAAACACAATAGAAACGTTTATATTTGGCCTACAGAGATAAAACTTGGTATGAGATCATAGTATATAAAACTAAGGTGTGCTCACAAAAAAAGGCGTAATCCACCTACGAACGCGCTTTCCTCCCATACAACCTTCATTAGTAAAACCTATATAGTTCTATAAATACAGGGATTTTAAACAAAAATAGGAAGTTACTTCTATTTGTTTTAGTATTTTAATATATAGTTTATTTAAATATAATAGGAGGTCTAGGGTATTTCATAGTCGGACTAGACT
Organism: Tetanocera ferruginea; assembly: GCA_958299015.1. Taxonomy (NCBI): domain Eukaryota; kingdom Metazoa; phylum Arthropoda; class Insecta; order Diptera; family Sciomyzidae; genus Tetanocera; species Tetanocera ferruginea. The sequence goes on from OY282642.1 coordinate 75,534,033, forward strand.
TTCTTTACTCGTTTTCTTTTAAGAACAGTTGAATACGGTTTCTTTTCTAGTTTTTTTTTTTAAATTTCGTTGTACTAAGAATTCTTTCTACCTCAGCGTTGCTTAATGCTAAAATAATAAAACTAAAAATCAAATCTGATAGCTCTTGGAACGGATCTTCATTCAATGAATCTCTAGCTTCTGTCCAGCTAGATTCCTATTCTACTTGTGATTTACAATTTTTTTGTCATTATATTTCAATTATAGTTATTTCTTCTGTAAAGTAACTGGAGTTTTCTTTCTCTATAACAGAAAATATTTGGGTTTAACCACTTTAAAAGAATAAAAAGAGCAATAGAAGATTTACACTTTCAAAATTGCAACGTCAGAAAAATTGGATGTAGTAATGCATCTTTAAGCAATATATTAAAAAAGGCTAGAAAAGGCTAGAAAAAAACAAAAAAAGGCTAAAAAAAAGGCTAGAGGCTAGATGGTAATTTTCGAGGCTAGACAACAAAAAAAAAGGCTAGATCTAGCCTCAAAAAGGCTAGACTGGCAACACTGCTGATTATAATGAAGTACTCCAACAAGCCGTGTTTGAACTGTCCCTCATCCAATAACAGACTCTGGATCCAGTACTTGTTAATATATAAAAAAAGTTAAGCGACTACTCGGAGCTATGTTTTTACAAAATTTCAAGTTATAGAGTGGAGCAAAATTTTTTCTAATAATAATATTTTTTTTTTTAATTTTGGAGACAGTTCTTGTCATGGAGAAATTGTTGACTTAAGTACTTCTTTAAATTGCACACAATTCAGCGAACGTTGAGCGTGTTGTTAGAGGTTTGAGTGATTTGAGTTGGATTGAAGGCGGCGCAATATATGTTGTATATATATATATATAAATGGGGGTGGGGAAGAACGAGAACCGCCGTTAGATTCGCACACGCCTGCGTCACACGACAACGTGGTGGTTACTTAATCGATTCGCTCCGCACGCCGCTTAGAAAAGAACTGATGAAGCGAAAAACGGCAACGAAAGTTTAGAATGGTTTCTACGATTAACAAAGACGACGTTGACGGCACGGCACGGCAAGAGCAACAATTATTAAATAAACATATAGCAACAACTATATACACAACAACAACAACACCACCAACAACAACAATAAAAAATAGCAACAAAAACAACAGCACAACTGTAATAACAATAATAATAATAGCAACAACCCAAAAACATAAACACAAAATCAAAAACAAAAAAAAAAAAAATAACACGAAAAGAGCAAAATGGCAAACGCTTGCTTTGGGGAGCGGCGGCGAATTTATCTATCGCGAATTTACACACTTACACCCACAAAACACTAATAGACACCAACACTTGCACCCAAAAAAAAAAAAATAAGCAACAAATTAAAGAAAAACCCGAGTACAAAATCTAAAGTAACACGAAAAATTGGGACACAATAATAATAATATTGAAAAAAATAAAACGGCTATAAAAACACTATAAAAATTGTTGAATTGAATTCGCTGCAAAGGCGAATTAAAATAATGTGTGCAAAAATATTTTTAACACATTTGATTGTAAAGAAAAATAAATAGAACAAATGAGAGTTGCACGAGCGTGTTTTTGCTAATCTTAGAGTTGCCAACATGGATGAACCGAATAAGAATAAGAAACACGCGACTTATCTTTAAAAATTAAAAAGTCAGTATTCAATTAATATGATAACTACAAAGATATTTATCTTTATCGTATTGTTATGGCTTCTAATAAAAAACAATGGAATACAAAGAAATCCATTCAATCAGCTCTATTTGATTAGAACCTTAAGACCTATGGTATGCAATGTGTGCACTACTGTTATGCAAAACTAAATGATAAAGTTAAGTATCGGTTCCAATCAACATATTCGAATAGCCAGGCTAGTTTTGCTCTTCTGACATTAGGTTAAACGAATTATGATGAACGGGGTACTTGAATCAATGGGTTTGAAGCAAAACCATTTTCCTTCTCTAGACAATAACATCAATATTTCATAATTTAAGATTGGACTGCAGATCCCAAAAATATGGCGAATAGCTCATAACAAAGAAACAAAAAAAAAAAAATGGTTTTTTTCTAAATTACCTTCGGTGCACTTTTTGTGTTTTACTTGTCAGGTGGCACGGTCTAATACCTAATACTAATATAAAGGGCATTTTTAATTGGAATTGTGAAAAAAAGGCGGTAAAAGAAATTAATTTTTATACAGACTTACATTATAACTTAAAATATAAAGAGTTTTTTTGGTAAAGCTTACTAAAGGGTGACCGCACCCCATTAGATAGGAAGCTCTTAAAATAAATAAAAATCTAAATTTTTATTGTTTTCTAAATAAAATACATAAAAATCAATGTTTTGATGAACATTTTTATTTGGAACGATAGTTCAGTTTCTACAACTCAATGTTTAAAAATTATTTCCTTCAAATTTTGTTCAGAGCTAGTCTGAAATGGTCCATTCGGCCTAAGTTCGGCGACGAATCGACTGTTCACGGACATGACTGCTGTCAAAACAACCCAGTTGAAAAACATAAAGGTTGGCATAAAGGCTGATGCTCACTTACGACACGATACGAAACGGAAAAATATTATAACACTCCCAATCAGTGTGACCAGATAGTTTTTAGAAAAAGCGCGAACTACAAAATTTTTATCGCCCAAAAATCGCCCAATTTTTCAGTTTTTAATATTTTGTAGCCCAAAAAAGCGCAAATTGGGGGACATTTACAATATAAAGTCCCAAAAATGTTCTCTTAAGCTCATTTTTAAAACAAATTGTTTTTATTTGTATGTATTGAAAATTTGCAATGTGTTAAGAAGATATAACATAAATTAAACATTTCTTTAAAAAAAAACAATTCAAAGAAATTTACATAAAATAAATAAATTTTTCTTTTAAACACAAATAATTAAAACATATCAAAAGTTTCCTGAAGAAGATATTCAATATCTTCTTCGCTTTCATCAACTTCCTTTTCATCTATTTCTTTTTTTTCATATATAGAGCTATTGCACTTATTTAAATCATATTTTCTGTTGTCGGAAGAGTCTTACAGCAAACGTTTCAGAATTTCATGTGACATTTTATTCGTATAATAGACGAAAGGGATTCCAACATCATACGATTTCTCATGTTCGTTTTAGTAGCATTCATCACAGAAAATACTCTTTCAACAAAAGTGTTTGAGTGAGGCAGCGATAGTAAAATAAGTGCTATCTTAGAAATAGTTTCCAGCATTTTGCCTCCACCAGCGTTTCTTTAATCGTTCGCTTTCAACCAAAATTCTTCGGTATCTGACAGAATGTTTTTTTCAAAAATATCTTTCCATGGAATAACCAATAGCGAATCGTATTCTAGCTCTGCTGCACGTCTCTCCAACTGACTTAAATAACGAAGAAAAAGTTCAGAAAACGGTTTTCTAAAGTGGTTTTAACATTTCTGAAATGAATGGAATGACTGAATATATGTAATTTTTTCACGAATCTTCTGACAGAAGTAGCCCAAAAAAGCGCGAGGCGCTTTTTAAATAAAAATAAGCGCAAAACTATAAAAAATATCGCCCAATTGGCGCTTTATCGCCCAATCTGGACACACTGCTCCCAATAGGCAATTAAGCCAGCGCTCTTCAAACGAAGGGTTGCATACACTGCTACTTTTGAAGACCAAACACATCCGTTCCTCGCTGTTCTTATGAGCCCTTCTTGAAGTCCTTTTTTTTCTGCACAAAAGGCAGCACAACAAACTTTTTTCCCTTCAAAGACTTACTTTTCATATACTTCAGGGCAACTTTTTCGTTTAAAGTTAAAATATATATCAGTTTAAAAATATGACATAATAATGGCCCTTCTTACTGCTGTATCAAAGTTTATAGATTGAAATCTGACATAAAAAGACAAAGGAGAAAAGATAAAATCATAGAATTTATAAAAAGAAGATAAAGGCTTAAAAGAAAAAAAATATTTTTTCAATACTTTTTGTTTACTCCTTCTTTTAGCCATTCTTAAGAAGTGCTTCTATCAGGCCTCTTTTGAGCTATCGGAGCGGAAGGCCTGCTAAATTTTCCCATTTCATATAAAAAAAGAAAGTATACTTGGATATGAGTGTGGAAGCACTTCAAAATCCATATGAAGGCCTGCTTGTAGCGCTTTGAAGTGCTGCCATTGCCAACTGGGCTGGTTTTCATGTATACATGCTTATGAAAAAGCAATAAAATAAATGTTTTTAAAGAGATTTTTTAAAAATATACACATTGTATTTAAAAGAATTATTTTTAAAAGCGGCTTACAAAATTTTTGTAGGTTTTTTAATTCTGAATTAAATCTATCAAACATTTCTAGACAGCTCGCAATATTTTGTATCTATTACAGTTAATAAAAAACAACGTGTTATCACTAGTTTCTCAAAACTCTTCATTGACTTTATTTTAAATAGAACGTTCATTACAAAATGCACATTCTCAAAATCGAATGTTTCTATTGTACAATTTTCAGTTTAAAATAAATGAAATCTGAGAGGTGTTTTTTTTATTTATTTTTTATTAAATAGCTTATAAGAAAAAGTTGAACAGAAAACTCAGTTTTTAGCCTGATACAATCATAAGGTAGATCTGTCGCCATATCAAAATAACCTTTCAAGGAATTTTCAAATTATTTTTTTGAATTTTATTTTCAAGTTGCTCTAATCTCTCATCCACCTTGTTACTGTATAATGGTTTTTAAGAATGAAAACAATTGAAATCTTTACTGAGTGCCTGTTCCCTAAATGTTGGCGCATGCCACCTGACACTTTCAATCTATTGGTGCAGAGGTTACACTCTGTCAAACTATTATTTATTTTTATAACATAACGCCACACTTCACATTTAATTTTTTTTTGCTGAGAAACGCATTTGCTTATTGGAAATTTTCATTAATTTTTTTTTTTACCTTAGCCGTGTTTTTGTTAGGGTTGCATTTTCGGAGGAATTTTCGGTCGGTTTTTGACATTTTCCACCGGTGTTGCGGTGTTTCATATATATAAAAAAACACCCAAAAAACCCGTTACCGACCGTTTTTGTCCATCCTAATGGGTGTTGTAGATGGGAGACGAAACCTGGTTGACATGTTCGAGCATGTGTCTTACAAAGGTGTATAAAATATAAAATCGGCAAACACGACAGCGACAGCGGAGGGTAACGCTGTTTCTATTCGGAAGGTGAATGTTATCTTTATTATTAATTACTTATTACTTTTATTGTAAAACCAATTCCAAATTGTACAATTGGATATTGGAAATATTGTACAATGCATACTTTTATTTCAAAAGTAGAAAAACTTATATATTTAATAAAAAGAAGTCGTATTTATGCCTCTTATAATAAAAGATAATAAAGATTAATAAAAGTTATAACAAAAGTTAGTTCTTTGTTGTGAATCAATTAAACTACTAGTCGACATGTACTTTAGAAGAAAATTTGGTCTTCAATCAAATGCTTTCTATAAAAACCAAATTATTAACGTAGCAAAATATCACGTTAATAAATTCTAATTTTTTATTTTAATATGAAGAAACTTTTGAAATATAGTTATTTATGTGCCAAATTAAAATCCAAAATGTGTCTGATTTATGGTTTTCAGAAATATTATTTATTAAATATTAAACAAAATTTAACTGTCAGTTAAAAACTTTCGTTTTTGGACTGACTTGTATCAAACATCGATATCAATTTTGGTTCGGAAAGAAGTTTTTGAGTTGGTTTTTCGCAAAAAGAAGGAACTATTTCACTACAAATGCGAAAAATGTTTTCCTTCAGTTCTTGAACTGTGAACAGAGAATTCGAGTAGAAGGGGAATTTAACCGTAATACCGTAGAAATTAATCTAATGGCGCAAGATTGTCTAATCTATGCAGTGGAGTTAACTAACATATATGATGCAAATGTGGCAAAGAAAGTTTTATTATTGATGAATTTTTTTTCATTATAACGGTTACTGCCACTCAAAGATCATTTGATGAGTTTGTAATACCCTACAATCTATTTGTCAGGGGCTGTGCGAGTTGCTTCGAGTTTGAGTCGAGTCGATTAGTGCAACTTGAATCGAAAATCGAGTATTCGGTTTTTCGAAATATTCGATGTTTCGCAAAGGCTGAAAATATTGATACGCACAGATAGTGGGCTTACTATATGAAGGTATAACCTTAACAAAATTACAAAAATAGGTATATGCCGAAAACGAAGCGAAAATAATACACCAAAACACGGTGAAAAAGGACATGATTTATATAATTGTAAGCCATTTTCCTACTGGGAATTTCCAATTAAAAATGAAAGCACTCAAAACTTTCGAGTTACTCGAAAAGTAAGGTTATTCTATACGAGTCTCGAGTCCAATTATTCGACTCGAGTCCTGTTGCTCTAAAATCTAACTATTCCCACATTTGGAAGACAAACTGATTGAATTTCGATATTGTGCATTGGTATTGCCTCTACGAGCATTGTACATTCACAGGTAGGCGTTCTCACATGATCGACCTCGCTTTCACAAGTAACTAATAAGCTGCATGGATAACAAGGTAAAATTCTTTGAAATTTTTAAATTTCTCACTAACAGATTTTTACTAAGTTGTAAGCTTTTTTTCAGTTATATATTTTCACATATATCGAATACTGAAAGTAAGCAAATATGTATTCGGAATTTTTCTTAAATCTTAAAACATAATGATCTTCCTAGGCTTGGAACACATACTTGGTTGCACTCATCCTATCTAATCAATCTATTTATAATATGCTCGGTAAGATGGTTCGGTAGAAATTCTCGCAAAGCAAGTTCGTTTACCGAAAAGTGAAACAAAATTTTATCTTATAAATCAATAAATCTACTGCTTAATACTAGTTAAGAATATTACAAACAAAAAGAATGATCCAAAAAATGATCCAAAAAGTCAATCAACTGCAGTAAAATCTCATTAAAAAAAAGAATTAGCCATTTCAGCCCTTGAAAGGACTTTAACCGAGGTAAATGTCTTATGATCAATTGGTTTGACTGCGTTATTAAATGTTTTTACACAATTGATAGAGTACTGGATCTGCATTTCTTTGCCATTGTCTGCAGAGAATGAAAAAAAAACTTTCTGCTGATGTAAGGATTGAACTTGGGCTGAACACAATGAACACACACGGCCACGGCCGCCACAGATAAAATATCAGGAACAAGGAAACAACAATTCTCAAAAGGAAACATTTTCACAGCAAGTTTGTCATATGCCCACTGTTTTGGTTCAAGCTATACCAGCGTAAAGTTAAGTAATTTCAAGACTGATGAAATACTTCGCAAGAGATTGTAGCGAAACAAGCAACATAAGCTCGCTCACAAAATTTTGCAATTTGTGCAGGAACTTTCGAAATATTATCGATGGAGAAAATCTTAAGTCTGTATCTTCGAGTTTTTTTCAAATTTTATCGAAGTGGAAACCTATTGCAAATTGAACCTGTTGGAAGCTCAATCTTAAGTAGGTAGCCTATCAATTGATTTAAAGACCTTCAAATCCAACACTGGCTCAGAATTCTAATAGCAATCAAAACACAAAGACAAATCACAGTATTTTAACAAAAGAATGAAATAAATGTAGATGACCCGAAAACAGTTTTTCCAAAAATAAACTACTTATCACAGTGACAGAGGTGGTTTTTGGAAAATCTTATCTCAAAATAATGTCGATTGGGTGACAATATTAATTGGATAAATGGAGATGGAGTTTTCTTGGTTTTGTATAACTTCAAAAAGTTTTTTTTTAAGATGGAACATCACAGTGGAACAAATTTTAAAAAAACTCAAAATTCTTATATACCACTGTATAGAGGTAAAGGAACCACCTCATGAGAGCAAAACGTTAGCGGGGTTTTGAAAACTTAGGGGTGGAACATATTTTTTTAAGCATTTAATTTTGGTGAACAGTGAATACCTCTGCAATTCAAGGCATCATTTTTGGGTCTGCAGCTTTTCCAGTATTTGGGTTAAGAGTAATATTAAAAATGGCCGAGTAAAGATTTTCTGAACTTTTTGTCCATAAATGAAAACTTTTGTTTGATTGTAAGCAATGGAAAATTTGTAATAGAGAGTAACCTCTTGCAATAATCATTTTCAAAAAAACGTCTTGACTGTCGAGGTAAACCTGGATTACTTACTAGTACCGTCAGTTCATATGAACTTAAAGTAGATACAGAATCAGAAATTAGACGCTACTGTTGCAAAATCCTTGTGAGAACTGGCAGACGAGGAAGTTTCTGCTTTTATGACTTCAGGATAGTAAATATAGAAAAAAAGTGCAGTCATTTCAAATTTAATGAATTGAAGTGACTTTAATTCGGCCCTGGTGCTGTTTAGATTTGACGATTATGGTGATGACGATTAAGGTGGTGTATAAAGTACAATGATACATGTTTAGGCTAAACGACTATTATTCTATTCTACAGCGCCTGTTTTAAACATTCTACTATCTTCACTTGGGTTCAAGTACGTTTCGACTCTCGAGGTAAGTCTTTTTTTGTATGTCATCTGCTTTGAATTCACTTCACTTTAGTTGGACTTCACTTGACTGATAAGTGTTGATTCGAATCTAGTTCTTGGAAGTATTTCCATGTGGTACAAATGGTTTTGCAAAAATGTGAACAAAGTAAAAAGAAACACGTATTTTGCAAAATTTTAGCTAAACTAGTCTGAATTTCGTTTCCAATGGAAACAACAACTAAGAGAGAATAGGTGAGAGAAAGAGTGAATATTTTTTAAATATGTTGAAATTTTTTAATATTGTGTGATTCGGTGGGAGTTGTCATGAATTATTTTTACGTTAATGTGCTTGCGAGAGAACTAGTTTTAGTTTTTAAGAGACAAAGTTGACATTTTTTTATTTTTTTTTTTTTTTTTAATTTGGATATAATAAAATAAATTTAACACCGTTTTCAAATTGATCTTCAAACATGGGTGGCAACATGTTAAGTTTGTAAGCAGAAGTTTGAAGTTTTTGATTTTCTCTTTGTTGTGTATTTTTTTTGTTTATATGTGTTTTAATTCTGTATAATTTTTGCAGAGCTTAAATTGGAGCTTAGTTTGCTTTGAAGGTTACTTTATTTGTTGATTTACTTGTTTTATGCTTTGTTTTAATTTGTCCTCTTTTTAAGTATTTGATTTAAATTAAAAGTAACACGCATTCGTGATCGAAAACGTTGATCGGAAGTTAATGCCTTATAAATACAATTGAACTATGTGTGAGTGTGTTGTTGTTGGTGTTGTTGCTGATTTTTATTTATATCAAACTGTTGCCAATAAAATGCATTTTATTGGCTTTAAAAGGTCGTCGTCGTCAACGTCAACGTCACTGTCACTGAGGTTTGCAGCAAACTGCTTGATAGCGAACCTTTTATTCATAACAGTTTATGATTAAATCTCTAGACTGCAGTCATAGAGTAAGAGACCTTGACACAAAACCAGATACAACAACAACCACAATAGCAAAAGTAGAGTTACTGTTGATGCTCGCAAAAAGTTCTCAAACGATCAAGCGTGAGAACTTCAGTGTTGCCATTGAAAATAATAAAAAATGTATTAAAAATCGGTGTTGTTCATTTAAACAAACAAACACCTTTTTTGGGCCTTAAAAGGTGTGCTCGACTTGTTAACGTCTTAAAAGCAGCATAAATGAGCCTCAAAAGGTTAACATTTTCAATGCTGTAAGTCAGGCTAGGGTTGTCAACCTGATACTTTTTGACTACAGGTATGGCGCGTTTTGTTTGGATTTTTTTTTTATGTATATTATTTACTGAGAATTAAACTAAATTATCAACCTTCAGGCAGTCGGATTGCTTGTGATTTGGGCAGCTTTTAGGTATGCTGGACAGTATTCGCTTTGTTTCATACCAACCAACTTATGGAAAGCTGTTGCGCGATTTAATTCACTGAGGCCTGCATGAAAATTCTTGAACCCTTCATCTAGAAATATACTTCTAGAAATATACCTCTCTTGGCGTGACTTGCCAGGATCTCAAGTCAAATGTGTCATATGGGAAATTCTATCAAACAAAGTTTGCAACAAAAGTCGAGTGTAGTGTCCGACCGAAACCAAAATTACCGAAAATTGACCGAATAAACCAATTGAGAATTACAACTGAAAATAATAGATCGAGAAACGATTTGTAGCAACAAAAACGTTGGCTTATTCTTTAACGCTATAAAGTATCGAATGCGATCACATTCAAATATATATTTTTATATGATGAGTAATACATTGACGGAGCAGACAATTTGAGCCCAGATCATAACAAGTAAAGAAAGTCTTATGTCGGTCTAGTCCGACTATGAAAAACCCTTAACCTCCTTTTTCAAAAATACAATAATAGTCTTTAAAATGGGAGTGTGCGTGAGCGGATGAAGCCCATATTTTAAATGCATTAATTTTGATGAAAAATTTACAAAAATGTATAAAAGTTTCAAATTTTATTCCTGTAGCTCACATGTGAATGCCTTTATTGTGCTTTCGCTATTTTGGACTTTCCCCCAATTTTTGAATTTTTAAAATACATACATATCAAATTTTATCTCTGTAGGTTAAACATAAGATTATATATTGAGTTTTCAATTTATTGGGTTGTATGGTAGGTGGGCATTAGAGTGGGTCGAAAAAAAAAGTTTGAAAAAACCACCCCCTATTTTAAAGTTGACCTCGAGAAGATTCCGAAAACAAAAAAAAATTTTTTTTTGGACCACCGGAAAAACAGCTAAAATAGTCTTTTTGGCATAACTTAAGTATTACATGTCAATTCTTAAAAATTAAACAAATTTAAAGTAGTTTAATTATATGGGGAAAAAAAAGAAATTGATTGGGGATAAATCGGGATAATGGGGCTTATTAGTTGAATATGACTTCAAAAATAAAAATGTTCTAAGAACACATTGTAGTGCTCGTAAAGCTCTTTTCAACGACATATAATTTTTTATGATCTGACATGTAATGCTTAAGTTATGCAAAAAAGACCATTTTGGCGGTTTTTCCGGTGGTCCAAAAAAAAAATTTTTTGTTTTCGGAATCCTCTCGAGGTCAACCTTAAAATAGGGGGAGGTTTTTTCAAACTTTTTTTTTTGTATGGAGGCCGACCCACTCTAGTGGGCATGTCCGTGGTTGGATGACATTCATTTTTCAAAACCATCATTGTTTTGTTATAAAATGCAAACGTACCAAATTTTATATCTGTACGTTAAACATAATTTTATTAATTGCGTTTTCAATTTTTGGGTTGTATGGGAAGTGGGCGTGTCCGTGGGCAAATGTCGTTCATTTTTCAAAATCATCTCTAGTTTGATATAAAATTTATCTCTGTTGGTTAAACATGAGCTCGTTTATGGAGTTTTAAATTTTTGCATTATATGGGAGGTGGGCGTGTACGTGGACGGATTCCAAAAATATTTAATAGTGCAGATACCTGAATCCATGTGACCATGTTCACCAAGTTTATTCTGTCTTATCCTGTGTATACGGGCGGGTCTGTACACAGACGGACAGACGGACGGACGGACATGGATAGCTCGACTCACGAGGTGACGCTGATCAAGAATATATATACTTTTCTATATCGGACTCGCTTCGTTCGATGCGTTACAAACGTTTGCACAAAGTTAACATACCCTAACCTTTCAGGTGTAGGGTATCATAACGTATATTATACCCTAACGTTCTATTAACACCATTAAAAATTTTGATGAAAGCGAACTCACATCTACGATAGAAATAATGAACCGAATATTCGGTTTCGGACATATTGATGCCGAATATCCAAAAAGGTCGAAACTGGCCAAAACCGAAACTGAAACCGAGCAGTTACTTTGAAACAATTGGTGGTATTCATGTCTAGTAAAATTCGTCAGGTTTTCATAATAACAGGAAAATTGAGGATCTTCGAGAAGAGATATATTTTTAACTTAACGTAGAATTTCATAGTTCCCATGATACAATAGTTAGTAGATAGTAGTGACAGTTTTTTTCGCTGCTTTGGCCATCTTTCGAGAAATCTTTAATTTTGTTAAGTCGTACGATATCGGCGGTCCAATATAGTCTCCGATTCGACAAATTTCACATCTAGGAAGTTCACAGGTCAGTCAAATCTTCGGTAACGCAATCCATTCAATAAAACGGGCGCAACAGCATAATTTTCAAAAAATAAAGCTATATGACACTAACACTCCAAAAACCTCATCAAACTGTTCATTTTTTGTGAATTGAGAGGTTGTTTGCAACTTCAGATACGACAGTTTTGATTATGATTATGATTACCTAACCAGACAGATTAAAATGAGCCTCATCAATCAAAATAATTTTGTTTTTGAGATCATGATTTTGTTCAGCATGTAATCGGTGAATATACTGCGTTTTCCATGGTCTTAAATCTTCAATTCTGTGCCCACTGCAGAAAATAAGAATGTAAACCAAAATTTTTATGCAAAATACGATGCGAAGTGGTTGCGGATAAAACTTGTGCTCAAGTTAGAACTATTCCATTGGTTGACCTGGTATTGGTTAAGGAAGAGTTTACAGCGTGGCAATCTATTGAGGAATAACTCTGGAAAATTTTCGTTTATCGTATAATGGACTCCTTTCCGAGTATTGAAGTAAACATGATGTTTCAATACAATACCATACCATACAATTTTCCACCCTCCAACTAGCCTATTACCCATCTTCTTAATCAACACAATGCTTTCGCATTAATAGGGGGCATCCCCTGAGCATTGGTTCAAGCTAAAAAAAATCAATCTTTTGATACCTTTTGATTGGTGATGGCTAAAATTTGTTGGTGGAGTTGAAAGATTTACATACAAAGAACGAGATGACGATAGAGAACAGTTAGTAACAGAACGAAATGCAAATTTTTTATCGTATGTGTTAAGCCGGCTTGAAATTAAGTTATCGCCGGACATCGTCTGAAAAGTAAGAGGGTCTCTTAAAAATAATTTCAGCATAATTTTTTTTTGGATCGGAGAAATCCTAATGAAAATGTTCCATACCCAAATTCAATTACTAATTTTTATTAAATTCTATACATTTTTGTTAATAGTTTTGCTTTTTTTAAGACTTCTTATCATGGAAATTCTTGAAATGTTAATGACATTTTTGTTGTTATTTCGCATACCAACCTTCTTAAATTAGAAAAAGTATTCTATTTCGGAAAATCTGGACGATACCAGTTTCATTATTTCTATAAACAAAATTTTCGTAAACTTATCTAAAACTTCGCATAACACCATTATCCAAGAAATTAAATCAAAAAGTTTAGTTGTAAATCGGTTTAAAATTGAAGGAGCTAGCAGTACGCCCGACTTAAACAACATGGCTTCGAGAAAAACGCGTTTAAGGTATAAAAATAAAAATGTAAACACTTATAAAAGTAAAACATGCAATGAAATAAATGCTATCATAAATACTCAAATAAATACTCAAAAAATTTAGAAAACAAGTTCATATATTTAAAAAATAATTACTCTTATTGTAGTTATTCTTAAGAGATGTATAAAAATTACTTAAAATGTATAATAATTTTTTTTTTGTTTCTTTTGTAGTTGTTTTTTCATTGAGCGCGATACCCACAAACGTAGTTTCCAGCACTGTGGAATTTCCGTGGTTGAACCCGTTGTGAATTTTTCCAAATCTCCATCGGAATAAGTCAGCTTTCCACTTGATGTAAAGTTTTTCAATCAATTGCCATTTTCTGCGACTTGTTTGCACTCAATAGGTTATTGATCCATTCACTCGTTGAATTCCTCGTATGAATTTTGGTCTGTCCAAAAAATCCATAAAATAAAAACCACTATAAGATCTCGTCAAATTCAACAGAGAATCATGATAGAAAAAAAAAAATACTGCCAAACTTTAAAGGCCACATCAAAACGTCGGCGCACAGTAAATTTTTAGTATGACTTAACCCTTGACAGTACGGAGTGGCAAAATGAAATGGTTCAATTACATCAAATAAATAATTTGCTCATAACACCTACAAAGTGATGAACATCATTGCTAAGTCAGAGTGGGAGAAAATAGCATCCCCCAGAAAAAAGCAAAAATATTCGCCTTATAATGCTTCGCTATAAATTTAGTGATATAATATTTGTCGAAAAATACATTCTAATGCTGTTAAGGGTTAAAACAGATCTATTTGATCATCGCATTTATTTGCATGTAACGAGATAGCAAAGTACGCACCCACAAAATAAGATTAAAAAACAATAATTTACGTGGGCTTAAGTATGTAACTTGAAATGTAAATAAAAACAATATGATAGAAGAATAAAGCAGACCATGTAAAAAACAGGAATATGCTTGCCTTCGGGGGGGGGAAGACAGAGACGATCGTTGCGCAAAAGTACAAAACCTAATGGAGCGAAAAAAGGTAACAAAACCTACGCACGCATGAGCCAACAATAATTACAAAAACAAAACAAAGAACAACAACAGCCACAAAAAGCTTACAAAAAAAAAAAAAAAAAACAATCAACTCATGTAAGTTCGACCTGATAAAGAAGCTTAGCAGCATAGAAGGCAGATAAAGTACGTTCACCCGGAACTGCGGCCGTTATTTGTGGTTATAAATGGGCTACCCGCAGGTAACCAATAAATGTAAGAAACGTATGGAATGCGATGCGATGCTCAAGGGACAGGGGGTTAGGTGTTGTCGGTGCCAAAATGAAAATATTTGCTAGTATTCTGAAATCATTAGAAAATTCCATGTGTGTTAAACAATTTTGTGGGCTGTGACGTTGTAACAGCAGAATAATACTGAAGCGTTTAAGTCACTCGAGAACTTTAAAATATCGAAAAATACTCCAAACCCGAAATGTCAACGTTAATTGCAAAACATACATAGCAAATACTTTTGTTTTTCGTTAAGATATATGTAATATTTATATATTGGTTTTTTATTTATAAAGTTACTTAATATATTCATTAAACGTTAACATTTAATTCACCAGATTTATGTTCCTTAGTTCTAACAGTATTATTTAGTTTAAATGAGCCCTTAAATTTCCACACTTCTAAAATTAAAAACAACGATGACTAGGGGTAGGTCAAAACCATTATTACCTCTTTAAGGGAAAGCTGTTGGTTTTCATTATTTAATTTTCAATTTCATGGCTGAATGATTTGATACTACATACATACACTTTGATTTGTTTTGTTGTTACATCTGGCAACAGCGTCTGTTACAGCGTCTAAAATAAAACAGTGCAACAATCAAAGCCAAGTTTACTTCAGCAACAAAGCACACTACTTTCATTGAGTTCAAAACATGATGAAAACAATAAACATTGAAATTTATTTCTGCAGAAAGGCTGCTTAACCTTTTCCTAACGAATGTATTTTCAGAAATTTATTTTCATTTCTTCTTTACTTGCTTTTGCTTGCATTGTTTTTTTTATAGATTTATTAATATTTGCAAACTAAAGTTTGATTTTTGCCACTTAATTAAAAATAATTCCTTAATCATAGGTATAAATTAATTTATGCTACACAGTAAAAATTTTGAGAGTAAATTTTATCTTTTTTATAATATTTATGTTGTAAAAACTCGTTTTATTCCACATTTATTATAAGTTCTATCCTACTCAATATTATAAAACTTGCATTTTCATTCAAACAGCTATTTTACTCCAAAATATTATCATTTTAATACCATAAATTTATAAATATCATATATATATACATTCCAGTTATACACACGAAAACCTCACGGAGCCATCGGCTTTCACGTACAAGTCGATTTTTCGAAGCTACCGAACTTCAGCGATGCCGGCAGACAATCAGTTTGCGTTTTCTCTTCAGTCAGTAATCATGTTATGCACAAATAATTCCGTTGAATATATTTTTGTACACACAGATAAAGCCAAAAATATTGCGCTTGAATTGGAAGCTTTGCCATTACCGAACATATAAAATTTCTGAGTACAGTTTCTTATTCTCTATTTTTCCTGTCAATTTGTTTTTTTTTTAGCTTAAACCAACGCTCAGGGAATGCCCCCTATAAATGCGTAAGCATTGCGTTGATTCGGAAGACGGGTAAAAGTTTAGTTGGAGGGTGGAAAATTGGAGTAGTGACGTTAAAAATTTGCTTTAAATTCACACAGATCAAAACTGCCGGGGAACAGGTTCGCAGGGAGATTATTTCACAATTTTATTGTGCGACTGAAGAACGAATGCTCTCTGTAATGCGAGGTTATATTGGCCATCAGAGTAATATTATAAGGATGACCTGGGAAATAAAAGAGCTGATGGAGTCAGATCGTGTACCTCCTGTGAACACTTCCCATGGTAATTCCTGTATAAAAGGCTTAAGCACCCAACAATGCGTCGGTGCCCAAGATGTGCATCCCCTATTAGATGTATCGCATGACTTTGAATTAGATCCAGAAGCTCTTGATAATATCTTGAAGCTCCTGCCAAAATGTGTGAATTGTACTCCATTTTCGGCCTTATATATTAGGTACAGATAGTGCGAAGATCAGCTGAAGTGAAGTATTTCTTGCACCGTTTCAGCCTTGGCCGCCTCTTTCGACACATCAAAAATATGATCATTACAACGAAGATCAGATTGAATCGATATGCCCAGAACGTCAAGAGCAGCTAATTCCACAAAATCTGCACCATTCATAATAAGGGGAGCTAAGGGGCAATGCACTCGTTTGTGGCTTAACAAACAACACTGGGTCTCTATTAGCAAGACTCCACTCGGAGATTTTTTCAAGTCGTTAAGGAGTCGTTCATAATTTGCTTCTTTCTCTCAATCTCCAAAGAGCTCGGGCGTTTTTCGAACGAATATGAATAACAAATGCTGCTGTCGTCCGCAAACGAGTGAATTGGGTTATGAGGCAACGACAGAAGGTCGTTGATAAAAACCAAAAACAAAGTAAGTGATAGGACTGAACCCTGGGCTACTACTGCATTGATGGCACGCTCCCTGGACGAAGTGCCGTCGACTACGGCTCTGATCGACCTGTCACTAAGAAAGCACGTGATTCACCGAGCGAAGTTATCACCAACACCATATCCGACTAGTTTCGAAACGAGCGCTTTATGCCACACTCGATCAAATGCCTTTGAAATATCTAAGGCAACAACCTTACTCTCACCAAATAAGCGAACGCATTGGTTCCATTTTTCAGTGAGGAACGCCAGAAGGTCATCAGTAGAGCGGGCTCTTCGGAAACCATACTGGCGGTCACTGAGCAATTCGTTGTGCTCCAGATAATTCATAAGGTTGAAGTTTACTACACTCTACATGACTTTGGAGAGTATTGAACATATCGCAATGGGTCGGTAGTTTGCAGGGTTCGTGGCATTGCCCTTCTTAGGTACTGGCTGAACATTTACGAACTTCCAACAAGATGGAAATACTCCTGTCCTGTAAGAGAGTAGAGAGTAGAAGCACACACTTTAAACTCAATTGGTGGTATGCCATCAGGACCAGAGGCTTTGTTTATGTTGAGGTTTTCGAGGAAACTTTTTACTGCTCTCGTTCGAAAGTAAATCTTCTGCATTACAGAAGGTTTACCTACTATGAAGGGCAGTGACTGATTGCTTGCTGGGATTGTGGAGCTCTGTGCAAACAATCCAGCCAACAGGTTCGCCTTATCAGAAGAGTCAGTGAATATTTCGTCATCTTTTAAGAGAGTTGGAGAGTTTTACTCTATTAACGAATGATCAAAAGTTTTTGCTCCCTTTGGGACAGAGAAGAACCTGTTCTCTTAAGCGAGTTTCGTGAAGAAACTTTTCGCGGTCTAGAATTGCAATACAGTGATTCCTAGCCTCGATGCAAAGTATTTTAGTATCAGCATTTTTGCTAGAACGCCAATTCTGAAAGGCTTTCTCTATGGACCTGACTGCAATCCTGCAAGTCTCGTTACACCGCGACTGGTCTTTTGGCTTAACGCTTCTCATCTCATTGGAAATGAAAGACCGCATACCAAATAAAATAATTTCTTGTACCATTAGAGCCGCGGCATTCATATTTCTATCAGCGAAACATAATTTCCAATTCAAGTTAAGGTAAAAATTATCTAACGCAACCCAATTTGCTCTTTCATAGAACCAAGCAATCCTCTTTGGGGCTTTTGGCGCAGAGGTGCGAAGGTTCGAGTATAAAAAAGCAGCGGAGATAATACAATGATCCGAATTTCCAAGAGGTGCATTGACACTCACATCATATTTTTCATTATGTGAAGTGAGAAAAAGGTCTAAGATATTTTTGGCTCTGCAGGCCAACTCGTGGAATGTAAGTTGGTTCCTTCACTAATTGAATCAATTGGTTCGATTCAGCAAAAAGCTCAACATATTGATTTTCTGATGTTAAGGGTCCCGAATGACATAGCCAAGCCAGATTGTGCACATTGAAATCGCCTGCAACAACGATTTCGCTATCAGGAAACAATCCCAGAATGTGCGTTATAGAATCAGAGAGAGAGAGTCCAGTTTATTAAAAGTGGGCTCCCTCTCTAGATTCGGGCTTCTATAGACGTAGCAAAAATGAAGCATATGCGAACGGACTCTGAACTTCACCCACATGGAGCAGAATTCCGGGTGAGTCCACGTACATTGCAGAAATCTAACCAAAAATGATCCATCGCTCGGTGTTATTAATTGAATAGATGACCCTTTTGCAATTATTTTATTGTTTTTATTGTTATGTCCATCAATCCATTATGTTAGGGAACTAAAGTAGAATTAGTATAACAGTCAAGATTAAATCTGTTGTAAATCATTTTTCTTATCTTAATATATAAAACACAAGCGTCCTGCTCCGTGCTCTATATCGCTCAAACTGTTATAGTTTTTATTGCTATGCTTTTAACATGTTCGCCTGAACCAGAACCTGCTCTAAAATTATGCATTTGAAGTCTTTGTACGTACTATTTTGTTTAACACCTGTTTAGCCTGGACCAGAACCTGTTGTAAAATTATGCATATGAAATCTTTGTACCTTTTATACTTTTTAAGACCTGTTCAGCCTGAACCAGAACCTGTTTTTAAATTATATTTTGAAAATCTTTGTACTTGAAGACTATCGTCATTTTCCTCAACAACTATACATTAAACATCATGTCTTGCTATTACAGTGCTTCTTAATTACCAGAACCGGAACCTATTCGGTCTGCATAAGCTGAACAGCAATTACTATATTCAGTGACGTGTGGTGTCAATTGGAATTGCTAGAATTAAATCACAATGTTCGGTCTTCTGATCCAAGTCTTAGCGATTGGCTATTCAAGTTCGGAAACGGAGATCTTACGAATGATCATTTTGTTTGTAAAGGTTCGCTAATTAATCCTTTCAATGGCTTGGCTAGGATAATCGTGGAAAATTTTTTCGAGTTAATATTCCCATCATTTAGTCTATAAAAAGATTAATAAAACATCCCTCTGATTTTTATATGAGCTGCTTTGCTTTTGGCAGGCTGTTTAATGTAATGGACAAAAATCATAATAACGTTGTATTATAATATTAAAGCTCAACTAAAACAAGCGGAGACCAATACAAATCCGTTATTTATTGTGTTATTATAGGAAAAAAAATTTTATTAACACGCGATATTAAAACATGTTAGGCTTCTGTTGGGCATAAATTCGAAAATCTAACTAAGGTAAACGTTATATTTCTCCCCAAAATTATTTTTCTGATGTTAGCACAACTTTATTTCATAGTACCAACCTAATTGATTTTAGAAAAGACGTTGAAAAATAAAAAAAATATTTTCCGAAGTGTTCAATATAATGGACAAATCCATTGAAAGGGTTAAAGAAATTTTTGGCGATACTTTGACTCCGGATAACATCAACCGTTATTCCAAAATTGTTATTCTGTGCCCAAAAAATTCCGATGTGAACGAAGTCAACGAGTAAGTTCTAAATATTTTAGTTGGTGACACAGTGACAGATCTGAGCACGGATGATGATAACGATAAACAAAATTACCCTGCCGAGTTTTTGAATGAATGTTGTTCTTCAGGAAAGCCACTGTATTATAATACTTCTTCGAAATTTAAATACCAAAAATGGTCTCTGTAATGGAACGCGGTTATTTGTGAAAAACCTGAAAACTAAATTAATCATCGCACAGCTATTGACAGGCACTGGTGAACATGAAATACTTTTCATAGCTAGAAGTGATTTGGCCCTGACAAACACAGGCATATTCAATGACCATAAATAAATTGCAAGGTCAAATATTGCAAAAAGTAGGAGTTTTTCTAAAAGAACCGGTATTTAGTCATGGGCAGCTTTATGTAGCCATGTCTAGAGTTCAGCGGGCTGATGATGTAAAACTATGCATTATAGATGGCAAGGGACAAGGTGAATTGGTTAAAAAATTGTTTACTAAAAATGTTGTATATCAAAAGTTTTATCAAAATAATTAAATAAACATGTTTTCAAATAAAAACCTTTGTATATAAATCCTATAAATTTTTTGTTGCATTTTCTACTCTAAATGGTTCCTTCCCGTCATAGGACGGGCTTTAATACTAGTAAACAAATAAAATTCAAATTCAGACGTAAATTTTATCGTTAAAAAACATTTGTTCAAAATGTATATTTTTACTGATGCAGAGCACTCGATTGACATTCTAATTATCACGATATCTTCTAAAATTTTCAAAAAGAGATTGGTAACTTTTAACATCGAACTTCAATTGTGATATTGTCAAGAAAATAACTGTTTTTAGGTTAAACTTTATAGACTTTAGAAAACTTATTTTCAATTGCCTGACTCTGATAGATTCTAAGAAACAAGTTTTTGTTTTTTATTTCACCTTCTCATAAGATTTGTCCATTATATTGGACGTATCAGAAAATAATTTTTGTTTTTATTTTCCAAAGCGTTTTTTAAATTCAAAAAGGTTTAAGCGAACATAAGCTTAAAAATAAAAATGTAATTCAAAATTCCCACTTACAAAAACTTTTATGTGTGGAATATGCAAAATATTTCATCAGTTTTAGAATAGCCATTATTCTGAACATAAAAGATACAATTTTTTATTGAGTCAGAGTAAAAAAAAAAACTTGGGAAAACTATTTTGTTGTTATTAAAAAACAATTTTTCTTCATTGTCTTCATGTTACTGTTTCTTTTCATCCAACATACAGCAATGATAAAAAGCGACGGTTATATAAAATTTTAGATTATTAAACGTATCTTAATAGTTTACTGTATGGCTCGTGATTGATTTTGAAACGAAAACAGCTCGGTTTAAAAATTAATTTTAGTTGATTTTTTTAATATCCCCGATTTCAAACTAAAAATTATTTATTATAAATGCGACAATGTGAAAAGAAATAACACGTAAAATTATAAATATCTGCAACGACCGCCTAAAATTTGATTGTTGTTGAAACAAAAGTTAAGTATGTATTTTAAAACGCTGCATCGGATGTGTAACGAGAAAATTCTACTCAAATGACAGTAACCATCTTCATTCTGTAAAATTACATTCCACCCGACGAGGGGCCAATGCAACCAACCAACCACACAATAGATCAGAGTCATGACACATTCCTTCATTCGTTGCCCCTTCTTAAGACAAAAGTTATCTATGATGACAGGGTGTTTAATTGTTTGCCCCTTCAATCGGTTTTCGCTTCAATAAATTCTAATGGTCCACTAAAATAAGTTGTGAAACTGAAAGAAAAGTGAAGATGCATCCAGTGTTAATGACAAACTAATAAAAAAACTGCACGAAGATTATTACATAAGAACAAAAAAACTGTGGCTAATATGGCTGCAGGGATAATAACTAAGCAGCTATGTACAAATCGCATTAGAAATGTACATTTTTGTGTAAAGATCTTATGTGGTAGAATGTTACAGCTTTTTTGTCAACCAATAATAAATATAAGTGTTGCACTATAAAAATTTCTACTGATTTTTAATTGTCCAGTAAATTCTCGAATGTATAATAGTCATATATTTCCAGACTCTTTTCCGCTGTTCCCATTTAACGACATTATTTTACAATTTTTACATTAATTTTTATTGTTTATATGCAGTAAAACAAAAGGAGATGCAAAATTTGTTGCCACTGTAGGGTTGGGGGTGGTGAAAACGTCCTAGAAGCCGATGCAACTGACTGGTTTAATGAGTCAACATTGTTATGTTAATTCAGTTTCAGTGAAAATCGTTGCCATGTACTGAGTTATCACTGCATGGTACTTTGTTGGTGGGCATAAAAGGAGTTGAGGTTGAATTGAATTTAATGTATAAAACGTTGCAATTCATAAAATAGGGTTTTCAATTTTATTACTTAATTATACACGTATTCACTTTTTTATATTTATATTTATGATTTTGATGTAAACTGATAGAGAAACATTATTTGTTCAAATACGGGTATCAAATTAAGGTGCGTGTCACGCAAGCTGGTGTTTATTGCAAAAAAGTTTGGCAGAAATGAAGCACCAACAATTATAACACAACCAGTAAAATGGCACGCACGGTGCGCTGACATTTGGGAGCTACGAAATAGCTCCCAATGAAATAAGTCAAGTAAATAACTTCTATATATTTTTTATACATTTTTGGAAGTTATTTTATTATGCAATCCTTTTAACAACTGCTCGATATTTTATAGGAAAGTTATTTCTCTTCAAAGGAATGTTTTCTTCAATTAGTTTAAACTTTTTTAATTTCGTTAAAGGGACATATTAATTATATTAAAATTGCTTAATTTGGAAAAGAAAAGTTATGTCCTTTGTGGATAACTTTTTTTTGTGTCAACAACTTCAATAACAATAACAGATAAAAAAACGTCCGAACATCTTTTTGCTATACAAACTAGAAATTCATTTTTTATTGATCCTGAATTTGATTTGCTTTTGATCAAATGTTTCAAATTTTATGAGGTTTCAGTAAAAAATAACAAATTTAAACAAATAAAACGTGAATTATGAGATAACTGGGTTAAGTTGAGTAAAACGTGTTTCTCTACTAAAATATGAATAAATTTTACAAAATAATATTTATCGCGGTTATGCGAGCGCCACAAAGTAGCATAGGTTGCTATTGTTGCCAGATTTTTTTCCAGCGATACGGGACAATGCCAAATTGTTACAAAAAAAAAACCGGATTTTGTAAAATTTTACGGGACAAATGAATAAATAGAAAAAATTCAGAAAAAAACTAAAATAATAATAAAAAAATATTTATCAAACCACCAAATTTTCAAAAGATATGGTGCATATAATCGAAGAAGATTTTATTTTTGCAATTCAGAGTTTATGAAATTAGTTTTTTCCTTTTTGACTAGTTGACTAGCCAATACTTCTTCTTCTTCTTATTGTTTTACTTAATAAAGCCATTTTTTTTTGTTTTGTTTCAAAATAAATTTCATTGAATCGTATCAGAAAGTAGAAATTTTCCTCTACTACCCTAAAACAGTATTTTTTTCGAAAACAATCTTCAAAAATACTATAATTATTTGGTGCACATGCACTACTGGAAGGTCGATTTTTACGATCAAAAGGATAATGCAAATTTTTGCACACAGAATGAAGGCGTAATCTTTTCATTTTCAAGCCAATCATTATAATTTTAACTTTTAGTTTTTTTTCATTAAAAATGCTTCATAACCTGACTATTTTAATTCCAATCCATTTTACGGTATTAAGGGCAATTGATACCAATTTTGGGAAGAAAGAACAAAGTATACAAATTAATTCTGCTATTTTCAAAAATTATGTAAACTCCTTTTTTATAGCTAATTTTTAATTTCTCGGAATTCAAATCTCAGGTATGATTTGCGTCGAATTGAGCAAAAAGTTAGTTTTTATATTTATTTCAGCTGAGAAATCAATTGTGAAGTATATATTTTGTTTTGATATTTATTTAATATATATCAAATAGATATTTGATCCATAATTTGATTTGAAGGGATTTTATGAATAATATAAAAGGAAATGAAACTATAATAGTAATTTATAATGGTTCGCTTACACTTCTTTTCTGAGAATATTAGTTCATATTTGTATTAATATCATGACATTTATTAAAATTATTGAAAATACAGGACAAACCGTTTCCCGGCGGGGAAACAGAATACGCAATGTCCCGTGAAATACGGGACATATGGCAACACTAATAATAGCCCTTCGATTGTTGAACCAGCGGTTAATCGCACACGCGATTCGACGTAAGCTGCAATGTACGAGCCTTGTGATTGTTTCTTTTGGACTTTGTCCTACGATCCATGCAAAAACGATTTGTATGAAAATATGCTCTGCACGCAATATTAATTTAATTTAACCTACAAACATTTTATGAGGCACTCCAAAAAATGACTCTAAAAAGAGTGTTTTTATGCAAATTTTATGATGACTCATTAAGTCTTTAATATGATTGTTAAATGATTGCCCAAAAAGAGGACTCTACAAACTGACGAAAAATAATGTATCTACTAAAAATATGAATTATTTGTGAGAGCGAACTGAGCAAAAACCAGCTGTTATAGCGTCAAATCTCGCTTAAAGAGCGTTCAATGATTTTTAGAGCGAAAACACGCTGAACTAGCGATAAAATACGCTTCACTTTGGCTGAATTGGAAAAGCTCGCTGCATTGAGTTTTATTATCTTAAAATCTTCAATAAATGCGTGAAATTTCTCAGCAATTATTGTAGTGATATTACAATCATTTTTTAGAGTGTAATAAATAAATAAGAACTTAATCGAGCATATTCTTTTTCATAATAATAATAATAATAATAATAAAAACATGTGTTAAAATTGAACTACAGTAATGTTCGTTTTAAAAATACTTATTATATGAGTCTTAAAAGAGTATTAAATATGAGTACTAAATATGAGTCTTAAAAGAGTACATAATATGAATCTTAAAATAGTATTAAATATGAGTCTTAAAACCGTCATTACTATGAGTCCAAAAAGACTCATAAAACAATAATTTGTATGAATACACAATATTTTGGGGCCAACAACATACGAAAATGTACTCATAAAAGAGTCTTTTTTTAATGAATTGAAAGAGTATTTTAAGAGTCGTAATGTTTGCTGGGTACATTTAATAATTGTTGTTTTTTCCGAAAGAATGTTAACAGTAGCTTATTTTTACCACGATTTGATGTGTGTTCGACAAAATTTATTTCGAAGTTAAAATAATGGATTTTTTTAATTATTATTTAAGGTTGTAAAATATGACAATTAGGACTGCTGCAGCCCATGCTGCACACTGGGGCCAAGTGTGTTCAAAATTCAATTTTAAAATAATGCTTTTTTAAAAAATAAAAATGCAGATACATTCTCCATAAAATTATGCATCTGAAAATCGTTTTTCAGCTTTGCAGCATTTTCTTCTAAGAGATATGCGTGCCCAAATATGACACATTTTTATTTTTTTTTTTTTTTCGAATTCGAATCAGCAATTGAATTCTTAAAAAACAAAAAAAAAAAAAAAAAAAAAAAAACAAATTGGCCATTTCAGCCCTTGAAAGGACTTTGACCGAGCTTCTTATGATCAATTGTGTTGTGTGTGTTATTAAATGTTTGCACACAATTGACCGAGAACTGGACCTACATGTTTTATGCCGACTCCGAACGGCTAAAGTTCATGTTCTCAAGAAGCTTTACATGGCATTATTTACTCTCTGAGGTTTGCCATTGTCAGCAGAGAGGTGGTGACCGATCAGAAAAATTTTTTATTGAAAAAAACTTTTCGCCGCGGCTGGGGATCGAACCCGGGCTCCAACCATGCTAAGCCACACACTTAACCTGCATGCCACGGTCACCACAAAATTCTTACTGTAAGAAAATGGTACAAGATTTCGTGATATTGTTTTTTAGCTTAGTGCAGATGAAGTTTGTTTATTTTTTCATAGTATTTATTTCGACATAAAAACTTACCTAACCTATAGTTTGTGGCAATGTAATTTTTAAAGTAATTTTTTTTTTAAATGGCGCAAAATGCTTTTAAATCTGGCAGCAAATTAATAAAGGCCCCCTGCGCCTTTTTAAAAAAACTTGTTTTAAAAATTTCACTTTGAATTAAAGTAATCACAAAAACTTTTCGTTCTTGTTAAATTGATTCTGTTTCATTTCAAACTGAGAATTTTCATTCTATAACGGTGAATAATGAATAAAGAAAGAATGTTGGTCTTTTTATTAATCGCAAAAAGTGCATTGTTTTCAGCACTTACCCATTCAGGCGTTATGAATATAAAGATTTTTAAATTTTTTTGTATGCTCTGTTCAATCAATAAAATTACAGTGTACATTTGTAATTCGAAAAAGGATTGCAAATGTAGGATATGTAAGATAAATTTGGTATTATATCAAAATATAAGGAAATATACCAGAACTATGTGTTGATTTTCTTGTAGAAAAACGTTCAAAAAGTATTGTAATCCGAATGTGTTACTTAAGACAATTTTTTTGGGTATAAACAATTTTTTTTTTATATAAAAAGTTCTTTGAAGTGCATCTTATTGAACCAAAAATCATCAAGACATGGCAAAATATTAAAATCAACCATCATGAAAACCTCTCTGCGTATTTCAAAAAACAATGTCCGTTTTTTGAAAGAGATTTCAACAAAATAGCAGTAAAGAACGTGATATGTGCCATATAATATGTCAAAGCAAAGAAATAAAACTTGATGGTAAATTTGAAGATTTGCTTCACAAAAACATCTGTTAAAAAAAAATTGAAGTCCTGCTTGCAAAATTTTTAAAACACAAGTTACCAACAAATTGGAATCTAGTAAAAGAAAATTCGCAAGATTTTATATACGTCAAAATACTTGAATAAACAGCGACTGCTTATTTGATAAACCTTAAAGAATTTTAAGTGTTGGTATTTAATTATTACTTTTTTTCGTTGTTATGATTTATTACAATACTTGCTTTAATTTAAAACTTAACATTTTTTATAACGTACAATTAATTACCTTTGTTGTAAACTAAACTGACTATGTAATCTTATCTAATAAAATTAAAATTATTTAAATATATTGTAACTTAAATTCACTAATTTTAGTAACAAATCTGATCAAAACCAACAATATTTAAAACAATTCATGTTTCAATTTCACATTGATGTGAAAGTATTAAACGTTTATTTTAATTATATATAGATGTTATCCTGGTCGCTAGTTGGCTAAAGCAAGGTTATAAGCAACTGGTTAATCGTTTAAAATTCGTATGGATTATATAATCGAAATCGACTGGTTTAAGTTATTATATAAATATTTTTTTTTATAATCTAAATCATGGCCACAAATAGGTTAAGTGAAGGTCATTAATTGGTTAAATATTTTTTTTTGCACAGTAAAATGTAATAAATTAAGTTTTGACTAAGACTCTTTATAAAAAAATTTGGCCACAAATGGGTTAAAACATGGACCTCAAAGGGTTAAGTTGTCAAAAATTGTAGTAAAAGTATAGATTAACCGAGTTTGATGGAAAAAAAGTATTTCAAAATTTTGAGCACCTACTTATATGGGGCGGCCCCTGTGTGCGCTGGAGTGATTTGCATTTGATTCTTTACCCTCCATACCCTATCACTCAGAGTAATGGGCATCTGATCAGGCGCGGATACAAGGGGGGGGTAAAGGGGGTAATTACCCCCCCCAAGAACTTTTAAATACTTTACTTTTTAATACTTTATTTGAAGAAAATAATTGTGCCCACAGCTTAAGGGTACTTTTATGTATATATAAGCCATTCTGAAGGCGTTTTTTGAAAAAATACTACAAAAAGAAGGTCAGAGACATTGTTAAACTCTAGTTTTTTTATTGATTTCAAAAATGATTACAGTATATAAAAAAAATATTGTTTTTTTTTTTTTTGTAACGTCATTTGCGTGTAGGTGCCGTTTTTATGAAGCGATGCGAGAAGAGTAGGACCATTTTGCTTGTAAAATAACTAAATCTGTAGTCATCTGCAAAAAAAAATATAATTATATGTAAAGCAAACACTTACATCAAGGCAGTAACTTCATCTTTTTTTAAAAATGAGCCTGAAAATAAAGTTATAGCACGTTATGTACTCAAATTTACAGCCATTTTTTAAACAATCAACTTTAAAGATGCGATATTTTCTTACAAATAAAAATTTTAAAAAAAAAACTTGAAGTCAGCGTAGTAAGTGTTTGCTTTATAAAAATTATATTTTTGCAAAATATTAACGATTAGTTTAAAATGTCCTTTATATGAAATCATTGAGCAAGCAACATTGATTTTGATTTGCAATAAGCGCAATTAAGATTTTGGCAATGCAGACCAGAGTTGCCACTTAAAATATTTTATTCTTCTTAATTTTTACTGAAAACCTGCCAAACTTTTTTGCAACCTATGTGCCAACAAATTTTAGCAAAAAAAAACAATACGTGCATTGTAAGAACGATTGAATGGACTCGAATTATTGCATATACTAAGAGATATTAAAATAAGTATTTACGAAGTTATTGATAATTTTGCGATGATTTTGTTATATAATTTTTTTTCTCTATCTAATGACGATCTAATAACATAGAGTAACAAAATGAATCTTTATAAAAGTTGCAGAGATCTCGATAAACAATCCTGAATGTATTTTAGCTGCTGATTTAAAAAATGGACTCCCTTTTTCTCCATCAGCTCGAGTTTTTGAGTTATAGGAAAAAACATAAAAATCAGTTCTTATTCTGATAATTTTCTTATAATCTATTATATTGATCTACCGATTTGTATTACTATGACTGATTTTTACATTCCATTTTATTAAAATTTACTTCAAAAGTACGTAGGTAAGTAGAAAAGAGTTTTATATAAAAGTTGTGAGCATTTTAATAAAATTGAACGTACAAAACTGTTTGTTTTTTCAAGTTCTTTGAAAATATGCAAGATAATAAAAAAACCAAAATGTTTATTAAAATTCCAAAGATTTTCTACCAAGTAAAAAAAAGTTTTTGTAAATTCGTTGAAAAATATCAAAGATACAAGGGTTTCAAAAGAGCAGCCTACGTAATATTGTGAAATTTTTTTGACTTTAAACGTCGATATCTTCGAACCTGCCAAAGATATTGTTATTGAATGTGCAAAAATGGAAAGGTCTACTAGTCTTCGTTGAAATCAGTCATAGTAATACAAATCGGTAGATCAAAATAATAGATTTAGCGAAATTATCAGAAAAAGAACTAATTTTCATGTTTTTGCCTTAAGCTCAAAAACTCGAGCTGATGGATAAAAACGGAGTTCATATTTGAAATCAGGGAAACCCAATTTGTCTATAATCAGCTGAAAAATCTCCGGCACCAGAACTTCCGTCGCGCAGTGTAATCAGTATTCATTTTGTATTGTTCATTTATTTTTCAAAGTGTACCATATCATAGTCGTAAAAAGAACTATGTTTTTTCATTGCACATACTTGAAAATATAATTATGCAATTTTTTTATAATGGAATAAATGTGAAAAATTTTAATAAGTCAACCTTAATTCTAAAATAATTTAAATTTAGAGTTTTATTTACTTTTCGCTAAGATATTATTCCAGAAAAAGGAAGAAATAAATAAATACGGAAATGTGTGTGTATGTTTCTGGGAAAAATGCTTCTTAAGCAATTCAATAATTTCAATTAAAAAAAGTACAATTTGTCTATTTGTAAAAAGACAAAATTTTCTCAAAACGAAAATGTGTGTCTTTGATAATTTACCCCCCCCAAGATTTTTTCCAGATCCGCCCCTGCATCTGATAATCCCAGATCCTGATGAGCATGGCGGAAAGTTATTTGCTTCCTTTTTGATTCGCCACTGCTTATCAATTGAACCTTTGCATGCCTTCATGGACTTTCCCTATAACCTCTGTTGCCCCAGTGTACGGGCTGATCTAGAACGCTGCCTCAGGTTGCGTTCATAGTGAATGCCGAATCACAAAGGCAGGCAGGCTGAAATGTGCGTGAATAAGCGCGATAAATAGCTATTTGGTTCGCATTGTTTGCCAGCCTGCCTGTCTGAATCGGCGTTTACTATGCACGCGGCCTTAGCGTGACTAAATCAAAGCGTGGTTGAGGGAGGAGATGTTTTTACTAAAAATCATATGAAGTCAATCTAAGTTGTAAGTTGTCAATCTTGAGACCGCGCCCATGGACTGAATTAGAATGAATATTCTTTCGATTTTAGAAGTTCTCATTAAAGTATTTTATTATTCGATTTATTCATTGTGATGTTGTGACTCTAAAATACTAGTTTCAACTAGTCCTTTATTTAAAATAATTAAAAAAATTATGTTTTTTGTTTTTTTGTTCTAAAAATCTAATGCAATCAAGCATATATAAACATATTTACATTAAAAACTAGTATTTTGAGCAATCTTACGTGAGATTATAATCTCCTATAATTATAGGAAGGGGGTCGAGCCAAATCTCACGATATCTCACTAGGGGCAGGGGGGATAAAAAAATAGTCAAAATCACCTCACGTTATTAATGTTTGCCACCAAAAATTTTGATATCTCACTCGGAATGATTTCAATTGTTTTATTTTTTAATTATTTTTTTATTTTTATGTGAACAAGTTTTGATATTCTAGGATTGCCAAAATTCCAGTGTTTGGTTTTAGGGTAAAAAAATAATAAAAAATAAACAAAATTAACATTTTCAAAATAAAACTGCAAAATGGTCTTTGCGCGGCTTAAAAGCTGTAAGTTTAATATCAGATTATTGCCGATTATTGACGCATAATGAAGAATAGAAGCAACGCTTGCTCGAGACGAAAGAGTTTTATATAAAAATGCATATTTCACCACAAATCATATCTGTTGGAAAAAAACGTTAAATTTTACATATAAATTAGATTAATGTTAAGGTATTCAAGATAGAATAAAATCAGTGTTACTTTTAACACCATATATATTGCCATATCACAAAATATATTTGCATTTTTTATAATATTTTTTTTATATATGATATTTTTGTAACTTTTGTATATTTTTTTTAATATTTTATTTAAATATTTTTTTTTATATTTGATATTTTTGTAACTTTTAACATAAATATTTTTTTACAAAAACAATCAAAAAATTAAGTTAAAGTAATTTTTGCAAAAAATTAACCAACGCAACATTTTAGTGAAAGTTTTATATGTGTTTAAAGTTTAGTGCTTAATGTTATACAGATCACTAGTGAACTTAAACAAGACTATGAACTGGTTAGTCGTTTAAAATTCGTTGGAAATTGGTGTATCTAGTTCTTAAAAATAAATTGGTTTCTAATGGGTTAAATATCAAGGCAGTGGTTGGGTTACATTCCTTTTTAATGTCATTTCATTTATTTCATTTCATTTATTTAGTCTATGCCAAAAGTATCTTACAGACTAGCTAAAACTACAATGTATAATATGTAGAAATATATAAAATTATCAAAATGTAAGTTATAAAATATAATTTAAAACATATCTCATTTCATTTTTAGAAATAGAAAAATCTATATTATTATTAGTATTTAAAAATTTAAACAATTGCAAAGCTCGATTGATAGGTGCATTAACTACATAATTAGAGCGAAAAAAAAAGGATCATAGTGTCTTAGCATCCTAGCAGGAGCATTAAAATTGACCATTTCCAATAATGCAGGGCAATCAATCATACCATTTATGATATCAAAAACAAAAAGCAGCGATAAAATACTTCGTCTACTCTCTAATGTTTTTAAACCTATCATCAGACATCGGGTGTAATATGACGGAGGAACACCATCTCCATTAACCCTAGAATGGTAAACATCGCCTGTGAGGCGAAGCAAAATTTTTTTTTTTCGATATTTCCGTATCGCTCACTCGTATCAAAGCGTGCGCTCGTGTCAACTCAGTTGAGTGTTGTACGAGCTTGAGAGCAGTCGCATTTTGTTTTGCTCCGTTTAGTTTGCTGAAATATACAACCGGTTGTCGCCTGTGGAGCGAAGTTTACCAATAAAGGTAAATTTTTTTTACATATTCGCTAATAAAACTTTGTTTTATTACCGACGAACCAACTATAAAAAGGGCAAAAGATCAAAATGTGATTTCTGTCCTCCAAAATTGAAGCGTATGAGCGTATATTTCTGCGCAAAATGCAAGAAAACATACTGCTTAGAGCACAGATCACCAAACTGTTGGCATTGCGATTTAAAAAAGTAGGAGAAAAAACCATTAACTTTATTTTGGTGTACATTCTTTTTTTAAAGATATAAATCTCATTTTATTTTTTATTATGTTAATTAGATCTATGATCTATAAGAAACAAATGTAAATTTTTTCACTCGCATGGAGTTTTTATTTTTTATATTTTTTTTTGTAAACGATCCCTTCACACTTCTGAAAAAATAATGTGATATACGTATGTGCCTAAAATGTCTATGAAATAATTAAAAAATTAATAGATTTTTGTTTATTTATGCAACGAAACATGCAATAAAAATGTTCTTGTTTTTGTTTTAATAAATTTTGTTTTTTTTAAAGGTTAAATAAGGGTTTTTTATAAAAGTCGCCTCACAGGCGAAGTTTACCATTAAAGAGTTAAAACTTATGTTTACCATTCTAGGGTTAAAAGATCTCAACGCAAACCTCGTAACGTTTTCTGAATTCGTTCAAGCCTCAATTTATGAGACTCATAGACTGGGTTCCAAATTATTACTGCATACTCTAATCTAGAACGCACCAAAGAAATAAATAAAGTTTTTAAAGTATGCGGGTCCAAAAAGCATGCACTATTTCTTTTAATAACGCCCACATAGCATATGCTTTAGGAATTATAAAGTCTAAGTGCAGATTGAAGGTAAATTTACGATCAAATACTACACCTAAGTCCTTGAATTTATCAGCACATGCCAATGTACAATTAGCAATACGGTAAGCGGATATTCTGTAAGTGTCCGACTTATAGAAAGTCATGGAAACACATTTGTTAAAGTTAAGCAAAAGACCGTTATTGCAACACCATATATATATAGGTTATTTAGTTCATTCTGTAAAAGAACTGTATCATTTACAACGGAAATTTTTAGAAAAATCTTTTAGATCATCAGCGTAAAGCAAGTGTTTGCGATGAGAAAAAACTGATGAAATGTCATTAATGAATAAAACAAACAGTAAGGGTCCCAAAATACTTCCTTGCGGAACACCTGAAGTTGCTAAATACGTATAGGATTTAACATTATCAAAGGCAACTACACATTGCCTTTTTGACAGATACGATTCAATCCAACTTAAGAAACTGGAGTGAAAACCTAATTTCCATAGCTTCCTAATTAAAAGAAAATGACTAACTTTGTCAAAAGCTTTACATCTACCTGGAATCCTTTACTAAAAGCTGAGATACAGTATTCCGAAAACAAAACAAAATTAGACACAGTGGACCGACCAGGAACAAAGCCATTTTGGTACGGAGAAATAATACTCTTGATTGCAAAGAAAAACTTTATCTTTAATTATAGATTCAAAAAGCTCTGATACAGTTGCAAGCTTTGAAATTGGTCTATAATTAGCAATATTGTACACCCAGATTTATGAATTGGTGTTATGACAGATATCTTCCAACTATCGATAAAAGTACCTGAGTGAAGAGAACTGTTGAAGATAAAAGTAAATGGATACACTAAACTAAAAGCACAATTTTTTAAAAGAATGAAACATAGATCAGCGTCTGCATCCATCCTAGATGAGGGTTTTAACTTGAAAATTCCATTTAAAACATCAAAAGTTGTAAGAGACAAGGCTCCAAAATCAACCAAAGCATGTAGATTATCCACGAAATCATATGTATTGTTATTATAAGTCTTATCAAAATTAGATTGAAAGAAATCTGCAAACAAATTGGCAATACCAAACGCATTGCTTGAGGTTCAATCATTTAAAAACATAGAAGATGGAATATAAGACGACCCCATTTTGGACTTCATAAAATTCCAAATAGCTTTAGGGTTCGATTTAATATAAGATTCGATATTTGCAATATATTGTCTTTATAAAAATTTATTTAAATAATTAAACTCTCTCATGTAATGCCTGTATTTAATGAAAAATGTATTATGATTCGTTAAAACAAACTTTTTATAAAATTTATTACGCAGATTTTTTAGTATTTTCAGCCCACGAGTATACCAAGGAACTTTACTGACACGTGGCTTAATCTTGGGAATATGTTGCAAGCAAACTGAGGAGATACGAAGCTTAAAAACATTAAAGCATGAATCAGTATTTAAATTTTTAAACTCACTCTGCCAGTCAAAACTTAATTTGCATATTAACATTAACAAAAAAGGTGTGCGTAAGACTTTTAAACAAAAAAATTGATCAGCAATGTATAAAAAAAGTATAGAGTATTTGCTGCAAAAGTTTAGATCAGGGGAGTTGGATGGAAAGAAACTGCTTTCTGAATTTTGAGCACCCAATTATGTGAGGCGGCTCTTCACATAATTGGGTGCTGACCGCATTGGGGGTCAACCGAAATGGGCTGACCGCGTGCTGTTGCTTAAACGACAGTTTAACCTTAAATACTGTGAATATCTTTACAAAAAATTAACCAGTTTATTCTTATGAGAAAATACTTTCGGAACAAAACAAAACAAAAAAAATAAAAAAAAGTAAAGAAAATAAAAAAATCGAACTTTTGAAAGTTATAGTCCTTAAATTTGACCCTTTTAAACATGCATTTTTTAAATTAAGTAAATAAAAACCATAACTCATGTTATGCGAGCCCTTTTTAACGAAAATGCGGCAATCGCCAAATCATTATTTTCTCTATCTTAATAAACCTAGATAAGAGCTATTAAAGTGAAAAATACAAACTTTTAAGTTATTTTTGGATAGTCCAATTATGAAGTAAATACAATGCTTATCAGCAACGATGGTGTGATAAGAAAACTGCTTAAACAGCTCGTGGAGTACGACTTTCATACGAAATAATAACTCAATTATAACCATAAAATAATAACAATGTTTGATGGCGGGGGCGCGTGCCAGTTGCTAGATCTTTTGTTTGGCACATGTTAATCATAAAATTTGTACAAGAGACAAGATACAATAAACAGTTAAAAAAAAAATTGCATGACAACAACTACAACACACTCATCGAACAATTTAACTTTTTGAGTAAAACAAAATAACTTTATGAGGGAGAAGAGTTAAAACCAAAAGTGATAAGCAGGAGATACAACATAATTGCAGCACTCAAACAATCACAAACATCGTCTCTGTTTTTGTCAGAGTCATTCAACACAGACACACACTTACATACACAAAATCAAACAAACAGATCGCGTGCCTACCACCTTCCACGTTGCTCTGAGGAAATAAAAAATAGCGCCAAAAGTGCTGAAAAAAACCACAAAGTGGAGCAAACTTCATTCAATTCTACATTCAAAGTACAGCCATCGTCATGGAATGACTGACTGTCTAACTGTTTGAATGACTGACTGATTTTCAGCGTGACTTGAGTGCCGCTCTACACGATATGCGGCGGAAAGAAAAGAGAAAACAGCATAAAACAAAATGGAAACAAAAAAAATTATGGAAGAAAAATGAAGGTTACTCTGCTGTATAGCTCTTCGGGGTCAAGGTAGTCGCTTGATAATGATTTCGGCTCAGATTTGACGTAAGCCAACTGCAGTCAATTGAAGTTGTTTTCCGTTAAGTTGAGTTACTTTCAAATGTCAAGCTTGAATTAGAAGAAGCTTTACTGCTTTTGGTCTAAATTGATCTAAATTCAATGACTACAATGTTGGATTAACTGTAGTGATATTTCGAAACTGCTAATTTTAGCACCAACTTATAGTTAATT
This sequence comes from Tetanocera ferruginea, assembly GCA_958299015.1. Lineage (NCBI taxonomy): Eukaryota > Metazoa > Arthropoda > Insecta > Diptera > Sciomyzidae > Tetanocera > Tetanocera ferruginea. The sequence continues at coordinate 75,569,856 of OY282642.1, forward strand.
AAATAATGCTAAGAAATGTATGAAAATAATTGTATCATTTCGGTTTACCAGCTGATATTCTCAATAGGTTTAAAAGTTAAATAACTAAAGCTATTAAAAGCTATTTAAAACGTTTCTCTGCAAAGCATTTCTTAAACTTTCAAACGTATAATCAGTAGAACTCATTTAGTTAAGGGCTACTCCGTTTGTGGAAAAAACATTTTCCGTTTTCCCGCTTTGCTAATTTTTTTTTTTTTTTAAGGTAAGCAAACAGTTTTAGCGTAGCTGCCTGCTACTGTATCTTGAGTGCATTCGTTGTTTTTGTTGGTGTTGTTTTAACTGCTGCTGCTGTTGCTGCTGTTGTACTTAGCTCTGTTAACAGGTTTTCTTACCATGTTGAGGTAGGTTATGATTACTTGTTCGTTCAATCGCTCCATCGCTTCAAAGCATTCAATTTATTCCGCTGCTTGAACAGCGTAACGGTTTTTGTTATATTATTTTTGTTGTTTTATTTTATTTTAGTCGCTGCTGTTGCACTCTTCTGTTGCACCAAAGCAACAAATGCAGTTGTTGATGATTTGTTTTTATTACTTTTATGCATTTATTTAATCAATTATTTAAATTTAATTTTCTTATTTAGCCAGTCAAGTTTCTTCAATGGTGTTGTATTAAATGGAACTATGTTCAAATTTATTAACGTTATGCTTTTTATAATAATTCTTTTTAAATTATTTTATTATATTTGAAGACAAGTCAACATTTAAAAAAAAAAGAAATCACAAAAATAGAATTCATATTAACCTTCAAGCGAATTTTGGGTCAATTTGATCAAAAAAAAACGCTTCTTTCTCCGCTTATTTATGTTCAAATCAGCTGGATATTTTGGCTCAATGTGTAAATTCTATACAAATTTTACGAATATGACATGAAATATGTCCACACATGTCAAATTTGGCCTATACAAAAAATTTCCCTTATAAGAATTTTTGGGTCAAATTGAAACAGCACTGATCGCGTGATTTTTTACGTTATTTGAGTGAGAATTTTGATGATAGTGAAGAAGAATATGTGCCAGATGAAAATGAAGCTGTTTCGAAAGACTATTTATTACTATAGTGATGATTCTGATGGCACTGGAATCAAGGAAGGAAGCTGCTATTGAACTAAATGTTATGCATTATACCAAAGAACCATTAATCTTGTTGCGAGGAATTCATTGTGCAAGCTAATAATTTCGTGAATGACAAAGTGTTGTTTTTGTTATTATTATTATAATATTATTTTTATTATTATAATTATTTTATTACGAGTATTCTTGAAAGTCCAACTATCTATGCTTCGCTCAATGCGTTGACTCTGTATCAACTTTTCTGTTCTTCATCGAACCGATTGAGGAAAACCATCATTCAAATTTGGTTTGAAACGGTTCTCGTATTTTCAAGGAGAACTGGATTTTGGTCGACAGAACATCAATGCGTGCGTACTTAGGATTACTTCTTTTAGCACGAGTTTGTCATTCGAATGGTGAGATTTCACTCTAAAAAGTAAAGCGTATTTTAAAGACTGCCTTTAAATCAACTTGTGCCTGAATTTAAGCATGTTTTGAATTGTAATATTCTAAATGCTTGAAAACCCAAAGAAGCATATTTGAAGTCAGCTTTTGGATGTTGATTTTCAGACAAGCTAGCTAAATTTAAACCAATTTATTGGTTTTTATATTAAAAATGTCTACAATTCATCATATGAGTCTTAATTTAAGATAGCTTGCATTGCTATTCAGGCCAGTTTGTTTACGATAAGAGCTGAAATTCAGCGAAGGTAAGGCTGCATTTACCATGATGTCTTTAAGTAAGACATCATTGAATGCTGTTTTACAGCATAAAAAGGCAAAAGTAATTTCAGCAAAAGCTGTCTTAATGCTGTTGCAGCTTATTTTAAGACAGTTTTTTTACCTAATATTAAGATTTACTTTTTACAGTGTTTGATGGAATTGTGGGACGGCAAACACGGACAACCAATTTTCTGCGAAATGATGCCAATAAATCGATTCAAGCAAATCAGTCGCTGTCTTTGATTCGATGACAAAGGAGAGAGAGGAACAATAAAAGATAACATCGAGTTAACTTCTGACTGTCGCTGCGTTAACATCGTCTCTAATACTGCGTTTTTCGTCTAATAATAAAAAAAAAAAAAAAAAAAAAAGAATAAATATATAGACTAAATGTCTATTTGCGATTTGTGCCGCTCCCGCACGTTGGAGCTGGAGATGGTCTCTTGCTGCATTTGTTCTCAATGCATGCATAGAACCTGCGTTAATATTAGTATTGAGTGTTTTAATTTGATTAACACAAACAATAACATTGCTTTCAAATGCAACGCGTGTTTAAGATTCTCTCTATTAGATGCTATAAAAAATCTAAGCTCAGCCCAAAAAAGTTTGGACAATGTAATGAGCAATTTTAATCATACTCCTTTGTCTACTTTCGCGCCGAAATCGAGTATAAAAGAGAATTTAAAGGCAACTAACTCTGCTAATTTGATTTTGACGCGCTCGAAAACAAAAAATAAACAAACGGGACCGACGATTATTAGCTCGAAACCTGTTGCTATGCGTGCTACTGATGTGTCTTCTAATGCGAGAGGCTACATTTCGCCTTCCTCTCACTCACTTGCTGCTCATGGCGGTTCTACTGTAGTTGATGATGTTGTTGTTGTGCCTTCGAATGCAGGTAGCTTGGAAGTTCTGTCTGCTGCAGTTGCTGATGTTGTAGTTGTACCTACAAAAGCTGATCATTTGGAAGCTCGGTCTGCTGCAGTTGCTGATGTTGTTGTTGTGCCTATGAATGCTGAAAAATTGGTAGCTATGTCTGCTAGAGTTGCTGATGTTGCTGTTGTACCTACGCATGCTGAGAATCAGGGCGCTCTTGCAGTCAATGAGAGTTCTATACCTTTATGTAACTCAAACTCTTCTACGCTGGCTGACAAAGCACGCTCTGAAAATTCTAAGAGAAATGTTTCAACTCCAATTATTGCTGTTAAGTCTAACGCATCAAATGAAGTTTTTTCTGGCGATGGTATCTCTGCTAATAAAGCTGTTATTGAAAGCTCTGCAGCAAAGAATGCGGTTGACTTGAGCAATAATATGAATTCAAAGCTTTTATATTCATCTGTAGCTGCGGCTTCTAATGCTGTAAACATTGCTGTAACACCCACTGGTAATAACTCATCCTCCGAAGTGCTGACTTTAAATAACGCTGTACAAAATTGTGGCGATAAAATTAAGAGAACGCGATTTATAACTGGTAGAATACATAATGAAAATGACGTTCTTGATGTTCTCGTGCGTAGAAAATGGTTTCATGTATCTAGATTTAAATCATCAACTACGTATCAGGATATCAAAAACTATATTGCTACTAAAGCCAACGTTGACGTATCATCAATTGCATGTTTTCGCTTAAACAAAAAAGATATAAATACAGCGAACTCATGTAACTTCAAAATTGCGATTCCACCTCAGCTTACCAAAGTTGTATATAATTCTGATTTTTGGCCATTGGGTGTTCGTTTGAGACCATTTGTGGATAATTCAAAAAACCTGCTAGAACCGTCGGCTCAGAGACTGCATTAAATGCTCTGATTCCGACAATAAATAAATTCGCTGTTTACTATCAGAATGTTGGAGGCATGCGCACTAAATCATCCACGTTTAATGCTGCTGTATCGGATAGCTCGTTCGATGTCATCGCCTTGACTGAAACCTGGCTGCATAAGGACATATTTTCATCTGAGTTCTTTGATAGTCGGTATGTAGTTTTTCGCCGTGATCGTTGTCCCATTTCCACTGGCTTTGATCGTGGTGGTGGTACATTAATAGCCGTTCGCTCATCATATTCTTGCCAAGAAGTTCCATTGCTGCAAACCACAGGGATCGTAGAGCAGTTATGTGTTAAAGTTGATATTCCAGTGCCATCGGATTGGGGCACAAGCTCCAAATTAATAAGTTTTTATATTTTCTGCTCATATATACCGCCTAATTCTACTAATGATATTTACTCATTGCATTTTTTTAACATATTTAAGATTGTTGAGCGCTTTAAAGATAATGAGTATCCATTATTATTGGGTGATTTCAATCTAAGCAAAGTTAACTGGACCTATTCTGACAATTTTCCAGCTTTAACTCCAAATATAACAGCAAATGGGCCTGAAGTAGAATTCTTAGATTCAATTCTATCTATTGGGTTGTATCAAATTAATTCTGTTCGAAATGCCTTAAATAATATATTAGATTTAGTTTTTTCTGACTTAGAGTTTAATGTGTGCTGTGCTGATGCTATTTGTCCTTTGTCTAATAACAGCGTTCATCACACTGCTCTTTTAGTTCAATTTGATATCCTAGCTTTAAACAATCCACTTTATGGTGATAGTATTTTTGAATATGCATTTGCGAAGGCTAATTATATTGTAATATCGGATTATTTAAGTAGTATGAATTGGTGCACAATCTTTGGTAATTGTCTAAACAGAAATTTTGATTTATTAATTAATATCATTAATGAGACGTTTCACAAATTTGTACCATTGAAAAAAGTCCACATGAGCAGTAAACCTAGTTGGTATAATAGGCGTCTTGCTAATCTCAAAAATATTATGAATAAAAAACATAAGAAATTCAAAACAAATAATATATTCTATCACGAATATTGCCAGGCACGCAAAAATTATGAGAGTCTTAAAAAGTTTTTATATAAAAGTCATTTACTTGCGCTAGAATCAAATATAAAAAGTAATCCTAAATCATTTTGGACTTTTCTGAATAATAAAAGAAATACTAGGGGCCTTCCGAAAAATATGGTTTATCAAGATAAATGTTCAGACAACCTCCAAGATATTAGTGAGTTATTTGCTTCCTTTTTTCAATCAAACTATGTTTGTGATAATACATCTTCCAATCATGGACGTATTGCACCCGATGTGATACCAATAACCGACCTTGGCTCCATCACCTTTTCGGAGTATGATGTCTTTGACGCTTTAGTAAGTCTTGATGTTAAAAAGAATTGTGGGCCGGATAATATTCCTCCCATATTTCTTAAAAACTGTGCTTTTGCCATGTGTAAGCCGTTGACTCATATTTTCAATATGTCACTCCGTGAAGGAAAATTTTTAGATGTCTGGAAGATATCGGCAATTACTCCAATCTTTAAATCCGGATCAAGGCAAGATATTGCAAATTATCGACCGATAGCTAAACTACCACTTATTCCAAAAATTTTTGAATCGCTGGTAAAAAACAAAATTTATAACTCCATTAAAAACAGATTGTCTGAGAAGCAGCACGGATTTGTGTCTGGTAAATCTACCTCTACTAATCTTACCCTTTTTACACACTTTCTGTCCAATAATATGGAAAAAGGTCATCAAATAGATGTTATATTCACGGATTTCGCGAAGGCTTTCGATAGAGTTCAACACTCTGTTTTGATTAATAAACTAAGTAACCTCGGATTTCATTCCTCGTTACTACTGTGGTTAGAGAGCTACCTTGTTGGTCGTCAGCAGTATGTTCAGATTGGTAAAAATGCGTCTAAATACATTGAAAATTATTCAGGGGTACCCCAAGGTAGCCACCTAGGTCCCTTGTTGTTTGTTCTGTTCATCAACGATCTTCCGAATTATGTTAGCTTTTCTGAGTGTCTGATGTATGCTGATGATGTTAAGATCTTTAGATGTGTGGACTCTCACGAAGACTTTCTATTGCTTCAACGTGACATGGATAGTCTCCAATTTTGGTGCAAGACCAATAAATTGCTTCTAAATGTATCTAAATGTAATGTTATGTCTTTTTCTATGAAGAACCAACTTTTCGAAGGGTCATATGCTATTAATTCGGTATTACTCGAGAGAGTCGAATTGAAGAAAGATTTGGGGGTTTTATTTGAGCGTAAGTTAAGCTTTGCCAAACATGTTGATGCTATTATATCAAAAGCGAATGCGATGATGGGATTTCTATCGCGCAATACTAGGGAGTTCTCTGATCCTTATACCGTGAGGACCATTTTCTTTTCAATTGTCAGATCGGTTTTAGAATACAACTGTGTTGTCTGGGACCCTCAATATTCTATAAATATTAAAAGAATTGAAAATATTCAAAGGCGATTCACAAGGTTAGCAATTCGCAAGCTCCACTGGGATTTTATGCCTTCCTATGAAGCGCGATGTGCTCTTCTTGGACTTAAATCTTTGGAGTTCCGGCGAAAGTACTTTCTCGCCTTATTTGCCCGGGATGTAGTGATGAATCACATTGATTGTGCTCCACTTCTAGCTCTTTTCAAATTGTATGCACCTGAAAGAAATTTTAGGCAAAGGCAATTGTTCTATATACCATACAAAAGGACAAATTATGGCAGATGCGACCCAGTTTACAATGTGACTAAGACCTTCAACACTATCTGCAACTCGATTGAGATCACCCAAAATAGGGTAGCATTTAAGAACGAAGTCATGTTGAATTAATTTTATGTACTTACGTTTAATTTATGAACTTATTGTAACTGTATAACAATAATTGTTAATAGTTGATTAAATAAATAAATAAATAAATAAATAAATAAATAAATAAATAAATAAATAACCTTGCACCGATTCGACTCATTTTCGACAAGTAGGTTCAAAGATTGAAAGTGCTTGATTGCCCAGGTGATTTTATTACTGTCGATGAACAACTGCTACGTTTCCGTGGTATATCATCTTTTACGCAATATATACCTTTAAAACCCTCAAAGTATGGAATTAAGTTGTGGATTGCAGCTGATGCCGAAACTTACTGTGCCTATTATATGCAAGTATACATTGTCCATGATCACAATTGTGCTCCCGAAGTCCAAGGAAACCGTGCGGTGCCTGATATGACTATGACATCTGTGCATCGAACAACAACAAAAAAAACAGTACAAAAGAAAAGCATTTACGTTCGTAGATAGTGTTCGTTTAGAAAGTCCTGAGGAACAGCAGCAGCAACAAGCACAGCTGCTCATCCAAGCACCAAAAACTAAACAAAAAACCAATTAATGCATAAACACATTTTTTATTTAATTTGTTCCTCAGCTTTTCTATGCAATTTCCACTTGGGAAGTTTTCAGCAAGTTTTTTATGCACTTTCAAAATGGGTCAATATGACCCAAAAATTCTTTTGTGTTTCTTATTCTAAAGTCAACTTGAAGGTTAAAAAAAATTGTATACTCATGCTTTACTCAACAACCAATTGCATTACAAACAAGTAAAGGCCTACTATGAAATACCCTAAACCTACTTGAAACCCCACTTGATGAAAAACTTACACATACCAAGTTTTATTCCTGTATCTCACAGTTAATGCCTTTATTGTGCTTTCGCTATGGGAGGTGTTCGTGTTCATGGACGAATTACTCCCAATTTTTGAACACACCTTAATTTTGGTATAAAATACATACATACCAAATTTAATTTCTCTTTGACAAACACAACCTTATTTATTGAGTTTTAAACTTTTTGGGTTTTATGGGAGGTAGGCGTATTAGTAGGCGGATGACGTTCACTTTTCAAAAACCATCTTTGTCTTATCATAAAAAATATGCGTGCCAAATTTTAGTTCTGTAGGTTAAACAGAGGCTTATTTATTGCGTTTTTAAGTTTTGGGTTGTATGGGAAGTGGGCGTGTCCATGAGCGGATGACGTCCATTTTTCGAAGACATCTTTGTGTTTGTATAAAACATATACATATCAAATTTTATTGTTGTAGCCTAATTATGAGCTGAGTTATGCAGTTTTCAATTTTCACGTTGTATGGGAGGTAGGCGTGTCCGTGGGCGGGTGATGTCCATTTTTGCAAACCATCTTTGCTTTGTCATAAAAAATATGCGTGCCAAATTTTAGTTCTGTAGGTTAAACAGAGGTTTATTAATTGCATTTTCAATTTTTAGGTTGTATGGGAGGTGGGCGTGTCCGTGAGCTGATGACACCCATTTTTCAAAGAAATCTTTGTGTTAATATAAAAAACATACATACAAAATTTTATTATTGTAAGCTTATTACGAGCTGAGTTATGCAGTTTTAAATGTTTGCATTGTATGGGAGGTAGGCGTGTCCGTGAGCGGATTTCAAAAATATTGAATAGTGCAGACCCTTGGAAGCATGTGACCATGTGTACCAAGTTTCATCCCATATTTCGACTACTTCTGCTTATCCTGTGTTTACGGACAACACATAGACGGACGGACGGACATAGATAGCTCGACTCACGTGGTGACGCTGATGAAGAATATATATACTTTTCTATACCGGCCTCCCTTCGTTCTATGCGTTACAAACGTTTGCACAAAGTAAATATACTCTCACCTTTCAGGTTTAGGGTATAATTAACTGAACTAACATTCTTAGTTATTGTTAATGTCAGAAAAATATTTTCAAATTTTTATTAAAATAATTTAAAATTATAAATTCAGGTTTGCTTGTCATAATGAACGTATTGCAAATTTAAAAAACATATGGCTGCAGAATTCAGACAAACAATCGAAAGGTAATAAGCAACATCTGAAGCTAAACCAAAAATGTTCACACTTGCTGCTCCTCAACTGTTTCGTTAGTGCAGCTATTTTAGACCAAGTTAAGCTTATTATGTTGACTTAAAAGTCAGAAGTTACAGCAGCAGGCCAGGGCTTTAGAGTTAAAAAAAAAATAAAAAAAAACCTGTGCAAACAACAGATAAAAAGTATGTAGCCCAAAAAAGTGTGCAAGAATTTTGCGAAGCAAAAATTTAGAACTTACTTAGTGCAGCAACAACAAAAATAACAGCAGCAAAAAAGCCAACTAGCTATGGCCAAAAATGGTAAGCATTAGGTTGGCAGGCAGTGTTGCCAAGTGCGCAGTTAGGCAGTTGTGTTATTCAGGCAGTTAGTTGGTCGCACTGCCTGATAGTTGCGTGGTGCACTTGCGCAAAAGGTCTTCAGTCAGGTTAGCTGCTAGTCGCTGGCAGCGTTTTAACCGTTGAGACCATGTTGAAGACATGTTGTTGATATCTGTTTATTTGTTGTTGCAAATGGCGAGTCAATATAAGCTCCCAGTAAACCATACCTTAAGTCCGGTTTGGGTTTTTTGTTGGCCGTAGTTTTTATGATGTTTATTATATAAGGATCAAAAAGCATGTCAGTGGAGCCAAGAATCGATGGCGTATGGCATGAAAGTTAGCTCAACTGTAAAGTCCACTTAATTTTGGTTCTAATATTATGTAAAGTTAGGTATTTTATTCAAAACCTTTATCGAATAAGTTAAAGTCACACCATTTATTGAAAAAATGTAATAAAAATAAATATATGATGGTCATAGCTGAACGTATAAGCATACGTTGACCCATTTTGTGCTAAATGAACCAGAGAACATTTCAGATTCAAATTCTCTTATCTTATACGGAAAAATAAAATGAACTCTTTTTCTGATCGGTCGTCATCTCTCATCTACAGACAATGGTAGATCTCAGAGAATAAATAACGGTTCTTGAGAATATGAACATTAGACGTTCATAGTTGGATACAACTAGTAGGTGGTTTAATTCTCGAAAATATGTTACAAAACATAAAACAAATGATAGCACAACAATATTAAAATCCATACAAACTTAGATCAAAGTTGATACATTTAAATTGTTTTGAATAAAATCCAAATTAAGAACGGTTCTTCGCGAGCTTGATTTTTAATATTTGATAAAATAATTTCATAAGTCCACGATTTACAAAACCAGACAAATCATAATGTATTGGTAATACTGTTTGGAACATGTTCATTAATTTGCATAACAAGAAAATCGCTGCATGCTCCATTTAATGGTTATAAACTATTGATGATATCTTAACAAATTAGGTTTAACAAATTTTATTGTTTTTATGATAGCAAATTATGTTTGTTAGAGTTTTGTGTGTGACACAGAGAGAGAGAGAGAGAGAGAGAGAGAATTATACAGCTTTCTTTATGATTAAAGATAATAAAATCACTTTAACTATCTTTTTGGCATTGATTTCTATTTTTGGATTTTTGAATCTCAGTCATTAATTTCTGGTATTTTAAATTTATTTATGTGTAGATATTAAATTTATGTTTTATAAAATATTATTATTTTTTTCCTGTAAAGGACTAATGAATGCTTAAACAAATGTTGCCTTCAAAACTAACACGCTGTTAAAATAAATTTACAGAAAATTATTTATGTTTCAATAATAAAAAAGTTTCTAGAATAAAGCAATAAATTTGTGGCCATACTTTGTAAAACGAACACAATCAAACCTCATTTGGTGTTTTTTGTCTGGCAAAATATTTCCTTACAAAATTTCAGGGAGAGACAGAGTCTGCTTTGAATGCAAGTGGAATTGCCAGGTAAAGAAATGCCAAGTAAAGTGATTGCATTCGTATTACAAAATAAGGCCTGGGTTAATTATGAAAATTTTTGACTTTTCGGAATTATGTTCGTCAAAATGCAGTGAGTATAATTCATATTTGAACTATAAAAAATTAACCGGAGCAATAAAACCAATTAGTTTACGGGAAAAGTATGTTAAATATGAATGTTTCGTGAAAAATTTCTACATATGATCAAGTTTTTCTCTTCAACGTTATACTCGAACGCATATTTCTGCAAATATTTCGAAAATATTCCATGAAACCAAAAAAATTTTGTATGTATACATCAAAGTCTTGTACTTTATGTGACAAACTTTTCATCAACTTTTGTCATTTAAAAGATATAAACAACTTTATGTGATCATGTTCAATTTTTACAAGTGAAATTCAAGGTAGATTTGCATTTAAAAAAAAAAATTATTGGAATTGGCAATGAAAAAATATAAAATATATAACCATATCGTCGTCCGGGGATTCATGTGCTCTATGTGCAAAAAACTGATTTTGAGTAAATTGAACTTCAAGTTTGAAGCCATTTTTTTCTAAAACTGCTCGATAGGATTTTCTGAATTTTTCACCAAATATTTGTGTAAAAATGGCAATCCCAAAAACATAATTTCTAATCCTTGATCTCACGTAAAAAAGGACATTTTCTTGCATTAAAAAAAATCCGCTTTGCTCTATACGCCATTTCATTCATATTTTGGTGTAAACCCATACACATAGAGCGAAGTAGCATAAAGAAAAAATGTCACACATTTCTAATTCTTGTTCAAGCAATTTATTCATTGACAAAAAATAAAAGTAATAGATGTTCGTTATACTATTATAAGTAATGAAAATATATGTAAGTGCTATAAATATTTTCCTTCGTTAATGTGATATGATGTTGTTTTATTTAAATAAATGTTGTTTTATTTTTATTTAAAAGGTTTTATTGGAAGGTCTTAGAAATAATAATTGGCTAACAATTTTTGTATTAAGTCATACCTTTAGCTCACGTATTCAATTCAAAGTTTTGAGTTTTCGAAAAAATAACGAAAGGTTAAATCTATGCATATTTTTTTAAAACACAATTATATATTCATAGAAATTGAAGCAATATTTTAAAATAAATGAAAAAGCAACATAGTAAAAAGATTTGGCAATAGAAAATATTTATATAACATAAATAAAAAATCAAAATTATTATGTTTTAGCCACAAGATTTCGTTCACTCTCAAGTCGAGGTATAAGTTTTGTGGATGCAAGTTTTGCTCGTATTAAGCCTTCTCTTGAGTTTTTATAGTATAAAGACACATGTAGGTGCTTTTTTCACTATTTTTGCAGAACTTTCGACTGGCTGCGAATGACATGGAAGCTTTAAAAAAATTAAGATTTCGTACCACCGAAATTCAACAGTCTCATATATTTGTTAATTAGTGATGAGTCGCAGAATTGGCGGATCGAAACAATGTTGTTTTATATCGAAAATCATACTTTAAATGAGTACTTGATGATTACCTAAGTTTTTTTTATATTTTTACTGGTTCTCCAGATATTTCGAAAAATGTGTTGAGAAAAGTTGTATGAGAGCTTCACGCTCACTTTTCAAAAATTCTTCAAAGTCCTTTTTTTATACTTTGATATGCCTAAAATACCAAAAATAGCCATGAAAGTTAACAAAATAATAGTTCCTCTAATTTGTACTAATCGTTCCATAGTACATCTTTAGAAGCTTCGATGATCAATGCGGGGGCTGTTACACTTAAAATAAATAAATAATATTTTACAAGTCCGTTACTGACCTAAAAGTACAGCATATTTTCACTACTACACCGAGGGAAGTATGTGGTAAAATTTTATGAATTTCTGTTCATATAAAACGAATTTGTTTTTGAAATAGAGTTTTTGATTTTAAAACAATGTTTTTGTTACGAAAAACAAATTTAAAACACAAATTTTAAAATTTAAAAGAAATATTTTAAGGGATTATTTTTTCGATGCTATTTTCAACATTTGGGACCCTCCGAATACCAAATGTTAATTCCAATCGATGAAGTAGTAATTTTTAATATTTTAATATTTAATTAATTAAGTTTTATTATATCATATCTTTATATTTGTCAAACCAATGCAAAAAATTCAAAAATTGTCATTGTATTCAGATTTTTGTATGATTTTTCAAAGAAATTAAAAAACAAAACGAGTTTAAAGGAACTTGAAAATTAAACACACTCGTTTTTAATTTTGTTTTGTAGCAACGGAGAGACGTTAAATTTCTATTTTAAAATTTTTTGTTTAATTTTGAAGCATGTTTTTTTTCTCAGTGTACAAAGGGATTTGAGAAGACAAAATTTTTACCCACCTAATTGAAAATATGTACTCACTCTCCTTATTTTCAACATAGTCTGCTTTTTTAATTGTTTTATTAATTGGAAATATTAAAAAACATAAAATAATAACTTAATAAAAAAAATTATAAGCCACAACTATGTAAGTTAAATGCACATAGAGCAAAGTGGTTTTCGTTAATCAAGTACAACATTTTGTACTGACATTTTGCTCTATACGCCATTGAATGGCTTATGGGGCAAGAGGTCACCAAAATATTCTGTTTTAAGGGATATAGAGCAAAGTGGACACGAAATATCTCAGTTTCTAGAAGAGATAGCCAAAAACGGATTACAGATTTGAAAAATTTGGCATCAAAAATCCTAGATGGTAGTATTAACTCAAAATTGTCAAAATGGCGTATGGAGCACATGAATCCCCGGACGACGATATAGTACTAGAGGGATCAATTAAACGACTAAAATGGAAATAATAAAAACCAAATTGTTTTCTAGCACTTCTAAAAGCCAAAATGTGTGGTCTTTAACGTTACACGTTCATACCTTTTGGTTCCGATTTGAATTTTTTTCATGAGCGACACAGGTGAAATGAACATTTGCAATGAAGCGTGACAAAAAAAAGATATAACAAAAAATTACCCACCCATTACTCCAACAGAAAAAATGTACCATACAAAATTTCATCTGACTGGTTAAATTAGCAATCGAGTGTTGTCGTCGTGAGTTCCATCCCTCCATCTGATTTAAATGTGACACAAGCAACTGACGGGTTTAAAAGTGACAAAATATCAATCGCGAATACCTCGAGAATTTGATCTTATTGGAAAAAAACTGAGTATGCCACAATATTCTACGATCAAAAATTAAGTTGGCGTGTGTCGGCGTTGTTGTGTGTCTTTTCAAAAGTTGAAAATTTACCTGCAGTGTTATGTTAGCAACTTGAAAAAAATTCATTAAAACATGACAAATTTAATACTGTCTAAATGTGAAGTGTGATCTCCCTCCTTAAAAAACACACACAACTTAGTTGATGGTAAAGTCCTTCAAGACCTGACCAGTATGACCACTTTGCTTAAGGGGGTCTTCTCAATGAGCAACTTTTATTTTTGACTTTTTTTTTGCATTTATTTATAGCTTGGGTAGTTGTGAATATGCCCCTAAAAGGATTTTTAGAAATTCGAAATACTTTAGAAGATACAGCCTTTTTTGTGAAGCAAGGTCTTCGTCAAAATGAGCTATTTTTTTTTCGCCTCATTTTTGAACGAAGCGGCATAAAGTAACCACCGAATTCTGTTGAAAATGTTTATTGTTAGGTAAAAACGAGTTTGCACACATATTCATACAAACATACGAATACACATTTCTGCTTATTTTAGGAGTTGAAGCATTTTTTGAGTCCAGGTGTTCAACTGAAAGAATCATTTAGTTCAGTTTTTAGTTTAGTTAAACGCGTTTATCTCGAAACCACGTTTTTCGAACTGGCGGCCATGATATCTCCTGTTCAACTGAACCGATTTTCATGAAACAAAGTGGAATCGACGCAGAATTGTCACCATTCTCGGGTGAACCTCGACCATAATTTTAAAACATTTTTTACTATTTTTTTTTTTACACTAAACTACAAAAAAAAAGCCCGAAATTGAATTTTTTTTTTGAATGGCCGCCATTTTGTCAAAAAAAATCACAAAATTAAGCTTGAGGTTCACCCGAGAATTACATCTATACTGATTATTACCCCGTTTTTTTTTCATTTCAGACGCTCCGGAGACCCGGAATCGTGGCCGCCGTGACGACACCTTTTTTTTTCACCACCAACTTTGAAGTCTCATTACTTTTTGAACAGCCCACGTATCGGGGCAAATTTTTTTATTTACTTTGAAACTTTTGTAATACAATAAATAAAAAAAATTTTCAATTATTCTTTGCGTTTTCAAATAAGAATTTTTTTAAAAAGGGTCAAAAAAACGGGTTTTGAATGAGAAGAGCGCCTTAAAGATTTAAATCGATGATGAATTAACAAATTGGCTAACTTGGCAAACTCTATAGACGCAGAAGAGTTTTCAGCCGGATTAAAAATTAACTACTATAAAATAAAAGTTTTAACTCTGATAAGTGGTTATATTGGTTCTGGTTTAGTAGATGACCATACTTTTGCAGCAAAGGAGCCGCAGGTGACGGAACTGAAGAGGACATTGTAAATCGTATAAGGAAAGTCAGAGCGGTAAAACAGGATCTTTATAGAAACAAATTTCGCTCCAATGAATTAACTCCAATTTGAAAAATATAATGTGGAAATCGTTTTTACGAGATTTTCGAATTTCTGAGATCACAAAGTGGTTTTTTATTTTTAATGCGGTTTAATCTATATTAATATTTATACAAAATACAGTGACGTAAGAATTGTGTGCATTTTTCCAGATAATACCATTGTCGTAAGAGATAAAGAAATTTGGAAACTTTATGTAGATCCACTTCATATCTTATATATTAATACGTAAACATTAAATGTATATATAAATGATTTATCTGATAGAGGGGGTTCCCAACCTTCCAAGAGAGAAATTAAATTTTTAGAAAAAAGCCGCTATTTGATTATTATGAAATTTGGTTGGGGGATAGTTTTTGAATTGGTCGAATTTGAAATTTTTTTAAAAGTAACAATTTCTTAAAAAATTGTAGTTTTATGCATTCATCAATTGTTAAATTTGTAAAAAAATGTGTTTTGAACTCAAAAATTTGACTTTCCATGTGAATATCATGGTCGGATTTTAACGGTTTTTAAATTTTTTTCATATTTTCTAAAAGTTTGATAAATTTTCTTTTAAATGTGTTAAAAATTACAGCAAAATTCTAACCAAAAGTATTTTTAATGAATTTTCTTAATATTGTCGTTAGTTATTTAGCGTGTGTTTCAACAAAATGCCAAGAGAGAGAAAAATTGAATGTCTCAAATTGAATGTTCTAAATTCTGAAGCAAATATCTCCGCCATCTGTTAATAGATTTTATTTATTTCTTTTTTGTATTTAAGTGTTATCACTTACCTTAAAAAAACTGTTGAAAATAATACCGTTTTTTGTTTGTTTATATTTAAATCATTCCTTTTAAAAAAAGACCATAAAATTTGATTTATTCTTAAAATATGGGGTAAAAATTATTTTTTGTTGTAAAAAAACAAAAACTCAAAATTGCATTTTTGATTTTCTTTCAAAGTTTATACCGAATATTAGGTGAATTTATTTTGTCTTGATACTTAATTAATAAACTGTCCGTGCCATCAAAAAATCAAGGCTACCCCCTATGGTTTCTTTGACAACATTAAATTTTTTTAAAATGTTGTTTTTCTGTTTTTGAACAAAATAATAAAATAAAAAAATAATTTTTTTGAAGAAAATAGCTTTATATCTCCAATCAATTAAGAGTTATAGCCTCAAACTTATTTTAATCATCTCGCATATATAAATATAAATAGGCAATCAATAAATTGGTCGAATTTTGACCCTAGGCGATACTTGTAACTATATAATAAGTAATATAACTATTTTAAATAAACCAATGAATCGAATTGAAATGAATTGTTGTGCGTCCCATACCTCAAATATCAAATAAGTAGTTATTTCGCGAGTAATTTTTAAAAACTATGAAAAAGATTGGACAACGAAACGTGGTACTTTAGACATATTTAAAATTAAGCATAACGCGGTACTTGGAAGCTTAAGCCAATTCAAATCTTTGGTCTTCAAACAAACCAAATAACCAATAAAACAAAAATTCATCGAATTGGATCTGATTTCCGAAAAGCGATATTTTGGCCTTAAATAAAGTTTTAATTTTCAATTAAAAATATAAATGGATGTAAACGGAATTATACATCAACTCAAATTCGTCCGAGATAAGATAACCTCAAGGGACATCTCTCATTCATTTTCTACAATTATAATAAAATATCTTAGCAACAACTAAAGTTAAAGCCTTAAAATTGACAATATTGGTAAATATTACTAGAAATTATTACAGAAAAGAATATAGCAAGAATACAACATTCGAATTGAACAGTGCCAAGCATAATACGAAATAAGAAACCTATTACAAGGTCAAATAAGAAGTATAAATTAGAATTTTAAAAAATACAGATACGGCCTTCTTCCTAATGACGACAGTATACACCGGCTACCGGTTAGGTCTAAAGGTATCAATGAGATGGCAATTCACCCCTTCCATTAGGGGTGCCATGTACCAATTTCCACGCGGGTTATCCCGATTTTCAGCGTAAAAATGTACGTCCCGCGAAGACCTTACTTCAATTGTCCCGATTTTCCAAATTCCTTTTTATTTTGATATTATTTGTAATACATTTTAAAAATCCGCCCAAAGACACGCCTACCTCCCATACAACCAAAAAAATTGAAATCATTGTTTAGAGAGTTTTGTTAACCATTTATTGCATGATTTAAAAAAAAAAAAAAAAAAAACAGGAAGTTGCCATATGAAAAAAATCTTCACATTAACTGATTTTGTGTATATTTTTTGCTCTTTGATGGTTTGATGGAAATTTTTATCAAAATGCAATGAAGGGTTAAAGCTACAGAAATTAAATTTAATATGTATTTATTTTGTACAAAATCTAATACATGTACAAAAAATGGACGTCATCCGCTAACAAACACGCCCACCTCCCATACAACCCACAATATTGAAAATACCATAAAAAGGTTTATATATGAGGTAAAAGGATAAAACTTGGTATGGGAGAAGTTAATATCAAAACTAAGTTGTGCACACAAAGTGGGCGTCACACGAACATGTCCTCCTCCCATACAAGTCATAATATTGAAAATACCATAAAAAGATTTATATATTTCGAGGACTTATATAAGAGGATTTTATATCAAAACTAAGTTATAAAAATGGGCGCCACGCGCCCACGAACAAGCCTTGCTGCCATTCAACCCACATTAGTGAAAACTATTAAAAACTGTAAAGTAATACATGAACTAGAAGTAATCTATATTTGTTTAAGCATATCAATATATATTTTAATATGATAGGAGGTTTAGGGTTTTCCACAGTCAGGCTAGACCGACTTTAGAGTTTCTTTACTTGTTTAGCTTATGTCCCGATTTTTCTTTACAAAATTCCCTGGCAGCTTCTCTGAAATTCCCTGAAAATCTGGCAGCTTTACCTTCCAATGGCAACGCCATGTAAAAGGGGCCGGTTGGTTTTATGTGTTGGTGGCAGAATTGGGACCAGTCACTATTCCCACGTATATAAGACGTGATAAATTCTGAATTGGTTCTTTTCACCGTTATTTTCTTGTTTTTTTTTAAATAATTTAAGTTTTGAATTTGAAAATGGTATTATTAGAGGCTTTTTAGTGGTGGTGGACGTGGTTTATACTAGATCATCGTAACACAAAAATGATAGCCAACATTCCAAATACAACTTATATAACAAAAAGTCATATTTATAAGTTATAGTTTCCTAGAAATCCCTATTTGAGTACACGGGTAAAAAACTACTCCTCTGGGCCAAAATGGGTTAAGTTTATACATTCAAATTCTTGTAAAAAGTTTTTTAACTGTGTGTACATTTTCATCTGACGATTGGAAAAGAAAATAAGAATTAATACACCGGTAAACTTTTAAGCGCGGATGTGGAAGTGTCGTAAATATTAATAAATAAAATTTTTACAAAAATGTTGAGTATCTCGTCATAGCGAATTTAGAACATCTCCGATTGGTCAAGTTGTCAAGTGATTGCTCGCAGGTGGTTAAGTCTGGATTCTTCACATGTAAAAATGTAGCTGCTAAATAAGCTAACAATGCCGTTGGTAACTTTATGTTTTGATCATATTTTTATTTATAGTTAGCTTTAGGTTGTTTTGCAAATTCGTACAGGACGTAAGCGCATATGTTGTTGTTGTTGTTGCTGTTGTTGTAGGCTCATTGGGCCTTGTAGCTGTAGCTTTATATGGGCTTTTATTAAGCTTGTTTAACACGCCACAAAATCGGGTCGATACTGCCAAGCTTTGACGTTGACTTCAACTTCTGTTGCATTCGCGCCATAACTGCGCTGCTGCTGACCTTCTTCTAATATGGCGTCGTCCACTGCGTTTATTTCCATTTTTTTTTTTTTTTACTTTAGCTGAAGTGATTTGTTGGAGGAGTTGTGTGCATGATGTTGTTGCTGTTTTTGTGGTTGTTGTTGCGGTATGCTTGCTGTAACTGACATCATAGTTTTTATTAGACTTGTTAGCCAATTTTGTTTTTTGTTTTTGCTGTTAAAAAATGGCTGACAACGTAAGCCGATTTGCTGCGTTGACTGATTCTCAGAATGACTTCAATTTTAAAGTTTATGTTGGTGTTTTTAAGAAGCTTTTCCTATTTGATGCATACCGTAAAGTTCAAATTCAGGTCTTCCAACATCATTTATAAAAATTTATTAATATTAATTAAGGTAAATTGTAAATTAACATCAATTGCTTGGTCATACTTAATAGTTAATGTTCACTCTTAGGTTTGCAAACACCAAAATAGAGTAAAAGTTACACCGCTAATGTTGAAAGTAATAGAACAATCAGGAAATCTTTAATATTCGAACTATCCTACATAAAATACAGCAGTTTGTAGTGTATTTCGTCCTTTGAAAACAATGTTGGTTTAGTTGTTAAGCAACAATGTCTTTGTTTTTTCTTTTGTGCTTAATTTTCTACTTAACCACTCTGCCAAAGTAACCCATACTATCCTGTAGCCTCGCATAATAAATTGTCATAAAACTCTGTATCTTTGCATTCATGCAACTAAGTTACGCTTAAACGAAAAATTATCTCGCCCATAGTTGCTATTAAATTATTTTTATTACTTAATCGCTTTTATTGCAGCAACTAGAGTTGTTGCAGTTTTATTACGCATAACTGTTGCTAAGAGTCCAGCGATTTCTTGGTTCCAGCCAAACAAATCATAGTAAAAGTGAAAAATACAAAAACAACAACACATTAAGTACCCACTAAAATCCACTTAAAGAGCTGAACTTGTGGTATCTTTTGTGCTCAACTGCGCATTATTTGCCAACTACCAAAATAAGTTTAAAATTATAACCAAAACATTGCGAGCTTTAAAAGTTGTATAACTGAACTAAAGATCCTCATTTAGTGCAGGTCAAATTACTGAAAATAGGGTTCTCCTCTTAAAATTGGAATTCGAGATATACTTTCAATTTCAATAAAGACACTTGACGGGCTTAAGTAGTTAAGTAGTTAAGTAGTTAATTAAAGTTTTAGACTTTTCGTTGCAAGGGAATACTTCAAAGAATCATCTCATTTGTAGAATGAGGTTTTTTCGGTAAAAAAAATAACTTAATATATAAAAGACAAGCGTCCTACTCCGTGCTCTATTTCGCTCAAACTGTTATACTTGTTATTACTGAATTTGTTAGCCTGGACCAGAACCTGTTTCGCTATTACAGTGCTTTCTATATGAAAAAACTGTTAGCCTAAAAGTGTGCACACAAAATTTATTTTATATTAATCAGAAGGACACATTGACGACGACTGGAACCAAACAACATTTGAGGTGAATGAAAAATATCATATCGTCTGCTACTTGATTATTTTGAATACAACCCGTCGTATGACGGGCTTCTATACTAGTATATATAACAAATAGTAATGAAATCAAATTGTATAGAGTTCAGTACAACAATTGGTTTTTCTGTTTGGTGTGATTTTTGATAACAAAACTATATAAATACTTAAAAACGAGTTTAAGAATAGTTTCCATGCTAAATATAGTCCCTTCCAAAATATTTCTCAACCGAATTTTGTTTATTTTTTAAATAATCATTTAACAGGTAACAAAAAAAAAAATAAAAATTAACATAGAGCAATGAAAAACAGATCTGGATAGTTAAATAAACATCTTATTTCTTTTAATATATGAAATATATAAACTTGCTGTCAATGGTATATAAAATCATATCTTGCTAGCAGATTTTGAAGTCAAGAAGTAGTGATGATCTTTAATTGGCAAGCGGTTTAGGTTTAAAGCGATTGGAAAAAGCAGCTTTTTTAAATAATACAAAATTTAAAAATATAAAAAAATGTATGTTCTTCAAAAGTGTCTTTTGTAGAGAGAGCTAAAACCGCTTCGATGATTTTACTATCGCCAGAAAATATGCCTTAACCATTTTTTATAGTACTGTATAGAAATAGTGATTCCACTTTATTGTATTATTAATAAAGTGGAATCTCTATTTCTATCAAATCTGTAACCTAAAAACTTAAGGAATCTAACTTTTAATTTGTTTTTATCGCAACAAAATGGCAAGATGATGGTAATTTTTAGTAAAAGTAATTAAAAATGGACCGGTTTGGAGATTGAGGTTGATATTTATATGTAATAATATATGCAGCAATATAAAATAAATACATATTTTAATAAAAATAATAAAATAAAGAATCTACGATTAATTTATAATTTGAACAACATAAATATATTTGACGCTTATAATAATAATAAGATGGTGGAGGTGTCTGAAGGAACTTAAAGTGCGGCACTAGAATTCTGCTTTTTTTAATCATCATTTGAAGATAGGCCAAACGATATGAGACGCTCATTATCAAAGTGGTCCAACCCACATACTAAAGACATGCAGCATAATTGATTAGAAATAATAAATGCATTGTAAGTTGCGCTTAAGGGGGACAACGCACCGATTAGCGCGAAAAAAGCCAATGTTCTTGATTTTTTTTTAAACGAACCTATAGCAGTAATAAAACCGATTCTTTTTATAATTGATAGTGCACATTTTTAAGAATATATAATTTTTTTTAATTGAAAAATATCCAATATTCGCCGAGTAATTCAGTGTGTTCCGTGAAATACCTCAAAAAAAAGGTCCTCCGCGGTGCACACTCCTGCTGCATCTGTAATCATCAAAATAAAAACAAGTAAAGAAAGTCGAAAGTCGGTCTAGCTCGACTATGAAATACCCTAAACCTACTTTTTCAAAATACAATAATAGCATTCATCCACGTGTCCGTGAGCGGATGAAGCCCATATTTTATATGCACTTAAATTTTTATGTAAAATTTGCAAAAATTTATAAAAATTTCAAATTTTATTCCTGTAGCTCACATGTAAATGTCTTTATAGTATTTTCGCTATTGTGGGTTGCATGGGAAGTGGGCGTGTTCGTGGAAGGATTGCGCCCAATTTTTGAATGCAACTTACTTTTGATTTAAAATACATACATACATACCAAATTTTATCTCTGCAGGTTAAACATGAGTTATTTATTGAGTTTTAAATGGTTGGGTTGTATGGGAGGTGGGCGTGGCCCTGGGCGGATGACATACATTTTTCTTAAACGTCTTTGTTTTGATATAAAATACAAACGAACCAAATTTTTATCTCTGTACGTTAAACATAATCTTGTTAATTGCGTTTTCAATTTTTGGGTTGTATGAGAAGTGGGCGTGTCCGTAGGCAAATGACGTCCCTTTTTCAAAATCATCTTTGGTTTGGTATGAAAACCATGCGTACCAAATTTTATCTATGTAGATTTAACATAAGCTTATTTATTGAGTTTTCAATTTTTGGGTTGTATGATAGGTGGGCGCGTCCGTGTGCGGATTCCAAAAATATTCAATAGAGCAAATCCTTGGACCCATGCGACCATGGGTGCCGATTTGTATCTTATTATCTCAACTGCTTATTATCCTGTATTTGCGGACAACACACAGACGGACAGACGGACGGACAGACGGACGGACAGACGGACATGGATAGCTCGACTCACGAGGTGACGCTCATCAAGAATATATATATACTTTTCCATACCGGACTCGCTTCGTTCTATGCGTTACAAAGGTTTGCACAAAGTTAATATACCCTGACCTGTCAGGTTAAAGGTATAAAAAACGTAGTGTCGAGGTGAAAGTTGTTTTGAATATATTAGGCTGGGTCGATTTATAAACCGATGTTGCCTGGATGATTTTCAGTTCGTGTAAAAAAGTAATGAAAGAAAACAAACAAAACAGTGCGCTGGGGATGAGCTTCACCCTATTGAACTCTAAATTTTGTGATTTTTTTTTAAAGAATTTTTTTATTTTAAAAAATGTTTGTTTAAAAACGAGCACAGCTAGAGCAAAGCTGATGCAAAAAACTGGAATCCTCGCATCCGATTTAAATTTAAAACGGTCTAACATGTATACATTTTCATACAAAATTTTACCATAGGGTCAATCCGCAGAGATTGATCACATAGTGGTCGCTCGACTATTTTAAAAAATTTTCTTTTTTTACCATACATTTCGTTATGTTTCAGCACCTTAGAACTGCTTTAAAAAACCTATTGAAACCTATTCAACGATTTACTTCTTTTCACGATCGGGCTAAAACTAGTGAAGTTATACAATTATACAAAAAAGACCATTTGGGGCAGATTTTGGGTTCACAAAAAACAATTTGTTATTATTCTGAAATCCTCTCAACATAAGCTTTCATATTAGGGGCCGGAAATTTAAGTTCTTACTGAGATGCATTTTGTTAATACAACAAAAAAAATTTTTTTAAAGCAGTTCTAAGGTGCTGAAACATAATGAAATTTATGGTAAAAAAAGAAAATTTTTTTAAAATAGTCGAGCGACCGAATTTGCTATTTTGTGATCAATCTCTGCGGACTGACCCCATAACATATTCATAAAGAAAAAAATAAAAAAATTTAAGATATAATCTTATCGTTGGTGCGTATTTATTTTTGACCAACACGTCTGATTCACTGAAGCTATCTATCTTATATTTTCTCCATATGTGTGGGGCTCCGAAAGTTTTTGTTTTTATAAGAGCCCTCTAGGTAGCGCTGTGGGTGCAATCTTTCTACAGTTTCATAACCGATTTACAACATAAAATCATCCGCAACGCCACCTAGGGGGGGATTAACTCGAACTTTACTTGAAAAATTTCTCCGAGCACGGATGTCGAGCCTTAAACAGCTGATGGTTTGAGTGATAAAATTAAATTGTTATTATGAATTAGTTCAATTAACCACAATTTATACAAACGGAAGTATATTAAATAAACCAACAAAGCACTTAAATTTTCTTGTTTTCAAAAATAGCTGTTGTGCTGGAAACTTCATTCAAGCGTTTCCTTACGTTTTGAAAAATTACTCTTATTACTGAGCTTTACTTGAAGTGAGTACGGAAACGGACGTTATGTTCTTTTCGAGTCACCTTAGTTTGCAGGCTTTTCCTGACCTATTGGACGGATATGCAAGGGTGATTGCCCTTCATGATGCGAGCAAAAAATTGTTTAGTTGAGGATGGTCGCAAAAGTCCCCGTAGGGAGCTAGGAGAGAAAAACAAATACCATTCATTGGTATCATGACGTTTTAATCCATAACTAACATATCTCTACAACAATTACCAAATATAATAATTTTTTAAAAATTATACATACAAAAATTTAAAAAAAGAAGTTTTTTTGAAAAAAAAAAGTTCAACTTTTAATGCAATTTTCTCGAAAAAACACCAAAGTTTTACATTTTTTCTTGACGTAGATTTATTTTTTTGTAATTTTTTGTAATTCCTCCTCACAGTGTATTTATATTCTATATATTGAAATATATTCTAAGATTTTCCGCGACATTGAGGAAATATTTGAATTTCGAAGCATGTATTCAAGAACGTCCGCGATATCTGCATTTAAGTAAGGCATACATATACCAACAGAAACCCCTCATGCCCGGGACAGGTGCTATACGTGACTTTCATGTAATGGTATTAAAAAAGCTGCCTTTACATATTCTTATTCTTATGTTATATCATCTTTAACCATGGATTTGCAGTATTGTCGGAGTAAAAGTTAGTTCAGACCCTCCCCTCCCTTCGTTGTGAAAATGTTTTTTCTGTTTTATAGTCTAAAGCAGTGGTTCCCAAAGTTTACTGGATTCCGACCCATCTAACAAAAACTTAAAAATTTGCGACTCACCTATTGTCTGCTTTAGAAATAGAGGACATAAATACTGGTAATACCAGTTTGCAATATCAATGAGGAAAAAAAACTTAAATATATTAATATTTTTTTATTTAATACTAAAATAGCCTACAAACAGTTTATTTCAATGGGAAGGATGTATTTGTTTTCTATTTTTTGTCATTATATTTTTAGCATCAATTTCAATATTAGTAACTTTTAGTCGCAGTGAGTTTGATACGTCCACTTTGTTTTGGTATTTAGTTTTTATATTGACCATAGCTGAAAATCCGGCCTCACATAGGTATGAGGTAGTAAAGGGGAGGAGGACTTTGATAGCTTCAACAAACAGGCAAGGATACTTTCCAGCAACCGAGATCCAGAATTTCGTTAATTGCTTGCGATTGAAAGTATTTTTCAGTGATGTATCTTCCGATAAATCAATGAGCTCTTCACTTGCTTTTGTCGACATATTAGTTGGTAGTTGGTCCTGAAATGGGTTACATATCCAATTCGACTTTTCCAGCTTTTTCATCTCTTCCCCGAAATGGGTGTCAAAGTTATTTCTTAACAATGATAAATGTGCGGCAATTGCAGAAAGTACGTTCATCTTTGGCTGCGCTTGGTTTTCTACAATTAAGGTTTCAAGTGTTTCAAAACAATCATATTTACCGTTCTTAATACAACTCTCCCACAAAAGTAGCTTTTTCATGAATGCTCGAATTTTGTCGTGAACTGCAAAAATGTCGGATTCGTTTAAACCTTGCAGATACAAGTTAAGTTCGTTTATCTTGGAAAAAATATCCGCCAAATATGTTAACTTAAGCACGAATTCTGCGTCCTGTAGATGTTCAATATATTCGGTTTTTCCTTCTAAGTATATTGATACTTCATGCCGTAGTTCCACCAACCGTGTCAGTACCTTTCCCCTGGATAACCAACGTATCTCCGTATGGAGAAGAAGAGATGTATGAATACTACCCATTTCTTCACACAACTTCTGAAACAAACGTGCTTGTAAGGGCCTTGTTTTGATGTAATTTACAATTTTTACAGCTGTATTTAGCACAGTTTTTAAATCATCGGGTAATGCTTTTGAAACCAGTGCTTCTCTGTGAAGACTACAATGAGTCCACAAAGCACAGGGACTTTTTTCAAGAACTCTTGTAACCACACTGCTATTTTTCCCGCACATAGCCCGCGTACCGTAAGTGCATATACCGACACAGTTCTTCCATTCCAACCCTTTTCCTTTTATATACGAATCAATTGAACTGAAAATTTCTTCGCTCGTTCCACGACTAATTGGCTTACAGAACAAGATATCTTCATGCACGTCGTTTTCCCATATATAACGCACAAAAACAAGTAGTTGAGACATGCCTTGAATGTCGGTAGAATCATCTAGTTGTACAGTGTAGTATTTACTACCAACTACTCTTCGTAATATTTCATCTTCTGCCCACTCAGCCATTTCGTCAATTCGTCGTGCAACAGTATTATTGGATAGAGGTATGCGTTCGATTTCTTTTACTTCTTTTTCGGCAAACATTGCTCCAACAGCATCTTTAATCGATGGTAAGACTAAGTCTTCGCCAATTGTATGAGGTTTTCCCGCTCTGGCAATTCTCAAGCTTATGAGGTACGAGGCATGTACATCATTTTCATTAATATTAATGAAATGTGAAACAATATTTTTTGAAGATTTCATATCCAACAATTTTGTTTGAAAAAAGTCTACTTGCTTGTTTTTTAAATGAGAATGCTTAGTTTCTATATGACGCGTTAACGTTACGTAAACTTTCATTCGCTAAAATTTCGAAGCAAATCACGCATTGAGGACGCGGATCTAACGCGTCATGATTCCAAGTGAATCCTAATTTCAAATATTCTGAGTCATATTTTCGTACAACTTTCCGGCGCTTGTCCATGATTATCTTCAAATGTTAATAATTGTTTTTAAAAAGGTTACAATGGTGCTCGGTAAATAATACATACGGTAAAGAAATCGAAACCACACAAAAATAAAAGACGTCCGACTAGCAATCACGACTTATTATTTAAGTAGAAATTAGTACGACAATTTTCGTATTAGTAAGACAATTTATTAGTCAAGTAGAAATTTACACGTGTTCCGTCGTTCACAATCAAATGATTAATGATGTTTTGTCATTACTGAGTCTATCTATCAACCAAGATCATGTCACAAGTGTATACATTTTGTTTCTATGCAGCGAGTGGCATATGTTTTGTTGTTATTGCTATTTGTTTCTTTGTTTTACCGTTGCAATTTGGTGTTTGTCAATTGGAATGTGGTGACCGTGGCATGCAGGTTAAGTGTGTGGCCTGGCATGCTCGGAGCCCGGGTTCGATCCCCAGCCGCGGCGAAAAGTTTTTTCCAATAAAAAATTTTTCTGATCGGTCACCACCTCTCTGCAGACAATGGCAAACCTCAGAGAGTAAACAATGCCATGTAAAGCTTCTTGAGAACATAAACTTTAGCCGTTCGGAGTCGGCATAAAACATGTAGGTCCAGTTCTCGGTCAATTGTGTGCAAACATTTAATAACACACACAACACAATTGATCATAAGAAGCTCGGCCAAAGTCCTTTCAAGGGCTGAAATGGCCAATTTGTTTTTTTTTTTTTTTTTTTTTCAATTGGAATGTGATTCTGCGCAACAGAATGACCGTTTAAGTTTGTTTTTATGTCATAAAGTGTGCGTTTCTGTGTAACAGACTGGCGGCTATAGGTTGTTGTTTGTCTTACTTTCCTAAGCTTTAACATACATACATGTGTGTGTGTTCTTGCATTTCCTATGAATAAATGAATACAAGAGAATATTAGCAGACAAAATAAGGTGGCGTGAGTGTTGTTGGTGTCAGGGTGGGTATCGTAACTCGCTACTTACAAATAAGCAGGCTAATATTGCGCATTCAAAACTTGAGCTTTTTTGGAATGTTGGGGGACGGAGATTTTAAGAACACAGAGGTAGTATTTGCGCTTTCGGTTGTGTGCAGCTAAACAAGGTTCTAATCCGTCCCACATTTCTGGGCCCACTCAATATTTTCTCGCGACCCACTGGTGGGTCGCGACCCATACTTTGGGAACTACTGGTCTAAAGATATTTTGTGTAAATGTTGATTTCATGCAATAAATCATTAAAATTATTCAATACTCATCGTAAACTGCAAGAATTTGATAACTTCAAATCTCGTCATTGATATTGTTATAGATTTTTTCACGTGGAAGCATAACTTACCTAAAAAAGAGAAAAAAAAAGAAAAATTTTATTAATAAAAGAAGAATTCATTGTTTTATAGATATTCAACTACAAGAAGCACTGTTGATGCAAAATAATTATATTCTATATATATTGTAAAGCATAAATTTTATTATATATTTAAATAGTGCATTTTTTGGGTTTTAAATATATGTAGGTATATTATTGTTTATTATATCGTTATGCAATTCTTAACTTTTAATTAATATTTATATCATATCATATCATGGCACATTCACATATTCATATTGTTGTTATGAACTAATTTAGTAGAGTTTAATTTGTTTATGTTTGACTTTTGTAAGTTTAATATAGTTTCGTGTTGTGGCTGTTGCACTTCCTCTGCTTCAAATGGCAAAAGTGTTATTTAAAGTGAAATAATTACGTCTTAAATATATGGTTTTTGTTTTTCTCTTCAATGCAACTGTATCTCTTGTTTGTGCGTTTTTATACAACTTATTGTATATTTAAACTAATCTTAATGTTTAAATTTTTCGGTTGCTTATTTTCATAAATTGTTTTCAAAAAATATTGACATGGATGAAATTTAGCTAGATATGCTTAGAACAGTTATCAAAAAACCATTAGTTATTTAATCGTTTAAATTAGTTCTTTCTACACTGAAATAACGATAATTTTGTAAATATAAGAAACCGCTACTTGTATTACAGGTCATTGTAATAACACACAATTTCCAGCACAATCATACAATCAATCACTCAATCAAGATCACTGCAACAACAACAGCGGCTGACAACAAAAAAAGCTCCTATTATTCATCTGTCAGCTTGACAATAAGAAAGACAAAATTGCAGCGTGCTGCCAGTTGGCCGATACAGCACAAAAACATTGCTTCGGGAAAATCATGGAGTCGCTTGCAGCTCAATTCATGATCACTGCAATTAAGGCCAGCATCCACCAGCAGCAACAGTTGCTGCGCGAATAAGCTTCGTGCTATTGGCATGTTACTGTTGCGGCAGCAGAATTGCAATCAACAACATTTTAAATACATACAGACCGTTGAAGAACCGATGACTGGAACATTTCTCGTCTCAAGTTAGTAGCAGCTAAACAGAAAAGCGTAAATATTTAAACAGCTTCTGGTTTTTCTGTTTCCACTATCAGGGTCGAACTTAAGCAGCTGGCGTTACTAACGTGGTTTTAGCAACAATTTGTGAAAAATCCATATTCTTAAAACGTAACAATGGGTTCTACAAACAAACAAAATGGAATTTTTTTTTATATACTTAAAGCAGCGCGTGTCACTTTTTTGCCAATACTTAATATAGGTTTTTTATATCATTTTGTGTCTCCAAATTCAGAGATGAAGGTATGGGAATGGTTTTTATTTAATGGCAAATTTTAATCTTTTGGTTGGTACTAATCCTAAGCCTGAGGAGTGGGTCATAAACGACCCAGAATTTATTACTTTATTAGCTTCAATTCTCTGTTAACAAACATACAGGCGTCACACACATTTGAAGAGCCAAAAAAGGCAAAGTAAAACGTATTTTTATATTTTTTTTTCAACTTTGCATTATAGCTCTAAAGTGGTGCTTTAATTAGGCCCAAAGTTTATAACAGGCATAATCAAGGTTCCAACATACTCACCTAACAAGAAGCAGTTAGGAACAGTTCGGAAAAAAATTATAGTAATTTTCGTAGTCATGTATAAAAAGTAAGTATTCTGGAAATCTCTAACAAATTTTTAGTGCAACTAATATTAAAATTTAATGGCATAATATAACTTTATAATGTATTTCGCTTGATTCAAATATCTTTAAAAATGAGTAAATGTAAAATTGGCACAATTTTATAACTCGTGGAATTAATTTTGTTCATTTAGTAATTTAAACTAAAACTTAATTAATATTGTTTTATTTTTAATATTGTAGAAGTGATTTTGTGAAACAACTGTTATCATATATTATCTCTCTAGCAACCAAGGAGAGCAAATTACTAAAAGAGAAAAACTTAATTTATGCAAACTTGCATTCGATTTAATCGTCATGTTTAATGAAGTAATAGTTTATCATTAATTGATAAAACTTGAATCCTACAATAATAAGTTTTAAGTGACATTTTATTTTTTGGTCATGGTTGACTTTTTGGAGGAAATGCCTATATCATCTGGTTCTTCAACTTCGGTTTTGGCCTCGTCTAAGAATTTGCGCCAGCTTCTTTTGCCGTGTACTTGCTGGCACCAGCTGAAAACTCAAAGCGCCGTCAGGTTATCCAATGCCTGGTCTTTCCAACGGAGGTGCGGTCATCCTCGTCTGCGTTGGCCACCCCTGGGTATCGAACCTAATAATTTTTTCGTTGGAGATTCGTGGTTCATTCTCTCGACATGACCTAGTCAGCGAAGCCGCTCTATTTTAATACGCTTGACTATATCGATGTCGACATATTGCTCATACAGCTTGTGGTTCCATCGTATTCGGTACTTGCAGATTGGACCATAGATCTTGCGAAGGATTATTCTCTCTAGCGCTCCCAAAGTCCTTTCATCAGAGCTGCTCAACGTCCAGGTTTGTGAGGCGTATAGTAGGACGGGCATGATTCTTGACTTATAGAGCATCAGTTTTGTTCGTCGAGAGAGAGCTCTGCTTCTTAATTACCTACTGAGCCCAAAGTAACAATTACCTACTGAGCCCTGTTGGCAAGAGTTATCCTTCGTTTGATCTTAGTACTGATATCGTTGGAGGAGTTAATGCTAGATCCCAGGTAAACAAAGTCCTTCACTACCTCAAAGGAGCTGTTGTCAACAGTGTCGTGGTTTCCAAGAAGCTGGGACTGTTTGTTTATTGACACAAGATACTTCGTTTTATCTGCGTTCACTGCAAGACCCATTCGACTCGACTCTTTTTCTAGCCTGGAGAATGCTGCACTGACTTCGCGCGTATTTTGGCCAATGATGTCAACATCATCAACATATCCCAGCAGCATAACACTCTTATAGAAAATTGTACCACTGCGTCTCAGGTCAGCAGCTCGGATGACCTTCTTCATGACTATATTAAAGAAGTCGCACGATAAGGAATCACCTTGTCTGAAACCTCGCTTGGTATCGAACGGAAGGGAGAGGTCCTTCCCGATTTTCACTGCACTGCTGGTGTTGTTCAGTGTCATCCTGCAAAGACGTATTAACTTCGCAGGAATAACAAATTCAGATATTTTTGAGTATAGGTGACTCCTTATTGGACTGTCGAAGGCGGATTTGAAATCGACAAAAAGATGGTGCCTGTCGATTTTTTTTTCGAGGGTAGTTTCCAAGATTTGTCGAAGCGTGAAGATCTGGTCAATGGTGGACTTACGACGTCTGAAGCCTCACTGATAAGGTCCAATCAGTTGGTTAACGATGGGCTTTAGTCTTTCACACAATACGCTCGACAGGACCTTATATGCGATATTAAGAAGGCTAATCCCACGGTAGTTGGCGCAAATGGTGGGATCGCATTTCTTGTGGATTGGGCAGAGCACACTGAGGTTCCAATCATCTGGAATGCATTCTTCCGACCATATTCTGCATAGAAGTCTGTGAATGCATTTAAACAGAGCCTCACCACCGGTCTTAAACAGCTCAGCCGGTGGGCCATCGGCTTCTGCGGCTTTGTTGTTTTTAAGCCGAACTATAGCTGTTAAGACCTCGTTATAGTCGGGCAGCGGAACTTCAATGCTGTCGTACATAACTGTGGTTTCTAGAATATCATATTTTTTGGTGGAATTGTTGTCAGTGTCACTAGGTAGAACCCTAGAGAAGCGTTCCCTCCATAACATCAGTGTACTCTGGATATCTGTCACTAGATTTCCGCTTTCATCCTTGCAGGAAGAGGCTTTCGTTTTAAAACCATCGGCCAGGCGTCTTATCTTATCGAAAAAATTTCAAGTCTCATTCCTATCGCCTTGTATCTCAATTTTTTCGCACTCACGCATTTCTGCCTCTCGTTTTTTTCGCCTGAAAAGGCGAAACTCTTCCCTCCTCTTATCTCGGTAACGTGATCAATCTAGTTGCGTGTTTTTTGATCAGGGGACATCCAGGTGGCCTTATTGATATTGAGATGCGGCGAAGTCAATTGACTTCATTCCGTTATCGGATGTGTTGTCGTGGAGGTTAAACTTTCCGACTGTCGGACCATA
Organism: Tetanocera ferruginea; assembly: GCA_958299015.1. Classification (NCBI taxonomy): domain Eukaryota; kingdom Metazoa; phylum Arthropoda; class Insecta; order Diptera; family Sciomyzidae; genus Tetanocera; species Tetanocera ferruginea. The sequence continues at coordinate 75,601,992 of OY282642.1, forward strand.
TATGTTTGCCTTACCCACCTTGTCGTTAAGTCACCAAGCACGATTTTTATGTCATGAGCGCTCATATGCGTCTTCAAGGCGCTCGTATAAACTTGTTTTGGTCTCGCACGTGCGCACATATTAGGCTTATGTTAAAAACTGTAGCCTTGAAGCGTATTATGGTAAGTCGTACGTTCTCAGGAGTGAATCGCAGAATATGATGTCGCATTCTCACGCCAACTACAAATCTGCATCCAAATTCATGCTTCTCTGAATGGCCGTAGTACTTAATATTACAGGATACTTGCCGTAAGCAACGGTGTCGCTTCCATGGCATTTCTTGGATTGCAGTGATATCAAAATTATATCTTTTCAAGATATCAATCATTTGGATAGAGGCACCAATCCAATTCAAAAAAAAAAAAAAAACAAAACAAATTGGCCATTTCAGCCCTTGAAAGGACTTTGACCGAGCTTCTTATGATCAATTGTGTTGTGTGTGTTATTAAATGTTTGCACACAATTGACCGAGAACTGGACCTACATGTTTTATGCCGACTCCGAACGGCTAAAGTTCATGTTCTCAAGAAGCTTTACATGGCATTGTTTACTCTCTGAGGTTTGCCATTGTCTGCAGAGAGGTGGTGACCGATCAGAAAAATTTTTTATTGAAAAAAACTTTTCGCCGCGGCTGGGGATCGAACCCGGGCTCCGAGCATGCCAGGCCACACACTTAACCTTCATGCCACGGTCACCAATCCAATTCAGGCTGCGAAAATTTCAGGTGCATATTCGTAAATCATTATCAGTTTATCGTTTGCGGTGGTCGTCATCAGGTTTGGGGTTGGACCAAACGCACAACCTTTGCTTGAAGGCCAAAGGTGCCCGCCGCTCAAATTAGCCGTCAACTAACGGGAGTTAGTTTGCCGTTTCAAGGAGACACCACGTGGAGGTTTGAAAAAACAAAAACAAAAAAAAATAAGGAATAAGACTGTTGATATGTTGTATGATTATAACAATAAGCAATATTATAAATGCTTTTAGTAACATAGCTCGATTAATTTATCATAGTTATTTTTCTCTCCTGTTACTATCTGTATTACCCTCGTCACATATTGTAATTACAAAATGTCTGAAATATATTTCTAGCTTGTGTTTTAACTCGTAACGCAGAGTTAATCGTGAAACATTATTGAAAAATTGGCAGTAATTAAAATGATTTTTTTATTAAAGTATATGTTAAGTAGTTGAGGTGAGAAAGTACATGTACTTTTATAAAATTTTCACAAATATTTATAATGCTTATGAAACTTTTCTTCACGTATTGATAGACAACTAATAAAAGTTGCATACTTTTATGTTTGCTTATTAAATAGCAACTCATTTCATCTTAAAAATTTAACATCTGTCACTGTGCACACCTGTGTAGACTGTGCCAAAAAAAAAAAAAAAAAATGTGACAATATGAATTATATAGATATATTCTTGATCAGTATCACTTCGGAAGGCGATTTAGGACTGTCTGTCTATACATTTGTGTGTTGTCCGTTAACACAACATGAACTAGTTAACATACAACCAAGGATCTGCACTATCGAATATTTTTAAAATCCACCCACGGACAATTGTATCTCCCAAACAAACCTAAAATCTAAAACTCTTTAAAGAGCTTTATATGAAAGTTACAAAAAAAAAAACGATATTTATCGACATGCACAATTGCAAGAATCTTTTCTGAACCTTTCAAAATTGGTAAAAAAAAATTGAATCGTCATTTCCCCTTTAAATTAATATTAGCTCCGAGGAAGTAATAGATTTTAGATATTTTTAAAATTCATTACCTCAAATTCTCTTGTTATATTAAATACATTTTTGTTTCTATACATCCAGTATCCGTTATAAATAGTTTCTCTGAAAAATTTCGAGTTTATTGCAACTCCACTTCTTTGCATATCAAATCAAGAGCAGTCAGTATGGAAGTATTTTATTTTTTTGCAATAAAAGATACAGAGAAAAAAACAGCACTAGAAAAATTTTAAAACAAGCTTACACTAATTTAGGCAATTAGCAATTTCAGTGCTTGATATATGTCAGCAGAGCGTTGATAGATTGTGAGTAATTTTATCTAGATAACTTAAAATTCGTGCAGAGCGCTGCTGGTTAAGCTGGTTTTCGTGAGCTGATTTCTTTGGACTTGCATTGAGCTTTTGGCAAATCCATGTGTTGAGTTTTATTGCTTTTGCTAATATAAATGGTTGAAGGTCATTGCTATGGTTATTGTTAATGCTGATTTGAGTGTGGCCAATACAACTAAAGTACAGTCTTTGCAAGCAGATGCAATCAAGCTAAGTATAAGAATGAAAAAGAAAAAAAAAACAAACAAGTTTCGACCAAAAGTTCAAATTGCAGGAAGCAGAAAAGATTTTTGACAAGAATCAATTCGTTGAAAGCTGCGGGAGCTTTCAATTTGTTTCAGTTTCGTGAAACAAACCTTAGGGATTCTCATTGAAGGTGTGGTCATGACTTAACCATGAATTTCCTTTACAACATAAATTAAAATTATTTGGTTTTTCGCAGCTCTTTAGAAAAAAATATATTTTTTTATATTTTGTACTTCGAATAAAATTATAATTAACTTTGACTTATTAACTAGGCTAACGACACTAAAACGACTCTACAACTTAGAAAGTTTGTATGTTACATTAAAATTAAGATGTATTTATAATATGATTTTAATTCGCGTACGGACACGCCCATTTACTTTACTATTATCATACATTGAAATAGTAGGTTTGAGTTATTTTTTAGTCGGTTTAGACCGACTTTAGATTTTTTTCATCGATTGTGTTGTTCATACGTCAAAATACAAAAATATAGGGGAGAGATCCGTAAGTTGAACAAATCTAGCTTTTTTGGCCAGAACTTATCTCCATATTATCATACACGCAAAGACATTTTTCGTTTACCGCAACTGAAAAATTCACCAACTATACTTCGTTTGTGAACTGTATTTGCAGCAAACGAATATTCAGTTGCCATCAGCTTAAAACTATATCTTACTTGAAATGAAAAAACAATTTTTTCTAGATTGTAAGCAAACTTATCTTGACGGTTATTTTTGACCAAGCAGTTAATGCAACAGAATTAGGATTAAACGATTTTTTCTTTGCGTGTACCGTTCGAAAGAGCATGTCATTAGCTTCAACTTTGCTGAAGAAACTGATTGGATTATTGGGTCAAAACAAAAAAATTATGACATTCTTCTGGAAAGCCTGAAATTGGGAAAACAACCATCACACTTAAAAAAAAAGACACAGTTTATTTTTTCTAGTTATTTTCTAGGACCTCCCCCTACCTATAAATTTTTTGACTTTGCATTATCTTGTTTTTTAAACTGTGAAATTTAATTGCAATGATTTACGAATATGCACCTGGAGTATCCTGACCCTTTATAGGGAAAGTGCCGCTGTCCAACTGGCGGAAGCTCTCGAAAAAGTAAAGGCTGACATCACCGCCATCTAGGAGATGCGATGGAAAGGACAAGGCTGCTCTAAGAGAGCAGATTGCGATATCTACTACAGCTGCCATTCGGAGAAGCGCAAATTTGTATGCGGATTCGTCGTAAGCCGAAAACTACGCCATCCTATTTCACGGTCCACACCTGTGAACGAAAGGCTAGCGACAATCCGCATCAAGGCGAAAATCTTGGCTGGCTTGGAAATATACCCCACTCCATGCAATCTGCTGCAGAAGAAGTCATTGGTTTTCGGCGCCTGCAACCTCGCAACCAATGGTATGACCAGGAGTGTCGCGACGCGATAGCAACAAAACACGCAGCATATAAAAAGATGCTGCAGTCAGCTGCAACTCGAACCATGCACGAAAACTATCACGATAAGAGGAAGAAACAGAGTTGCCTTTTCAGACATAAAAAAAATAAGGCAAGAAAAGCGTGAGCGTGAAAAAAATTAAGGTGTATCAGGGCAAGAAGGATGCTAAAATTCTGATAGGTTAAGCGTCTAACCCAAGGTTTCAAGCTCGGAGCATCCGCTAGTAGAGATGAGAATGGTGATCTGGTTACAGATACGCAGTGCGCATTGAAATTATGGAGACAGCATTTTTTCAATCTGCTTGCAGGCGACGATACCAACAATTCCGCCCTTGGAGAATGCAGTCTGACACCACCAATCGACGATGATAGAGTGGAAATTCTACCACCTAGCCATGACGAGGTTAAAGTTGCTATCCAGCGACTCAAAAACAACGCAGCCACCGGTGTTGACGGCCTGACTGCTGAATTATTTAAAACTGGCGGCGGTGAATTGATAAGGTGCATGCAACAACTCATCAGCAAAATATGGCTAGCGGAAAGCATGCCCGACGATTGGAATCTCAGTGTGCTTTGTCTTATACTTAAGAAAAGCGACCCGACAATCTGCGCCAAGTACCGAGGTATCAGTCTTATTTCCATCGCATACAAGGTTCTTTCGAACGTATTGTGTGAAAGATTGAAGCCGCATACCAAAACACTGGTTGTACCATATCAGTGTGGCTTTCGTCCTGGCAAGTCAAACATAGTCAATCAACTATGCCATCATCTCTTTCTTGATTACAAAGTTGCGTTCGATAGCCCGATTCGGGATTGCCTTTACGAAACAATGTCTGAGTATGTCGGTATACCTGCAAAGTTGACAAGGCTCTGCAGGATGGCAATACACGCAGCTCCGTCAAGGTAGGAAAGGATCTCTCCGAAACATTTAATACCGAACGAGGTTTCAGACCAATCGACCTGCTATCATGTGATCTCTTCAATTTCTTCTTGGTGGGGATCCTACGAAAGGCAGGTGACATCGAAATGGTACCAGTTTCTACAAAGCTCCTTGCGTATGCTGATGATATCGATATTATTGGCCGAACCAAGAGAGATGTAACTGCTGCTTTCGCCGCTATCGAAAAGGAATCAGCCGACTATCGCATTCGAATGAACAACGAACTGTACGAGTTCTACGACGACATTGACTTAGTCCAGCGTATAACAATTCAGTGACTACGTTGGCTGGGTCATGTCTTTCGTAATGATGAAGAAGCTCCAACGAAAAAGGTGTTTGAGGTGAAAGCCAAGAGTCGACGACGAAGAGGAATACCATGCCTCCGATGGATTGACCAGGCCGAAGAAGCCCTAACCGGTCTTGGTGGAAGATATTGAAAACGGCGCGCGAGAAGCAGAAACGCCTGGCTAGAGCTGATGAAGTCGGCCGTAACCCGTCAACGGGTTGTCATGGCCACCTAAGTAAGTAAGTAAGTAAGTTAGAAATTTAATTGCGTTGAGGCAGCCTTACCTGTTTTTTACCTGGAGGTTAAGCGAAACAGAACTTCGAATTCTTATTTCTTAGCCCACAATTTACCTAAACCAACCTCCCAACTCTTTCGATTAATATCTCGACTTTTGTTAGAGGGTTGAGTTAATTTATCCCAGCCCCTATTTTTAAAATATGTTCTTTGCCAATTTTTAGAGGGTTAATTTATCCCAGCCCCAATTTTAAAAATATTTTCTTTGCAAATTTTTTCAAGTCAACGAGCTCGATAAGAATGTGATTTGATCGAACTTTGGTTAAAATTTTTTCTCGGTGTTGTTTTCTGAAGGGCACTTAATTAATTGATTCTTAGAATTTTTTTTTACAAGCGATTATCCGGTGTGTGTTGGTTATAATTTTATTTCTTTCTTTTGATTTTTAATTGTTGGCCACATAGTCAACATTCCAAACGTTGTTGTTGCTTTTGTTGCAACAAGTGCATCGTAAAGGAAACTCGTAGTGTTTTAGTTTTTTTTTTTGAGGACAAGAATTTAGTTTGCCGTTGTTGTTGTTGTTGGTGTTGTTGTTGTTGTTGTTGTTGTTGTTGTTGTTGTTGTTGTTGTTGTTGTTGTCGTTGTTGTTGTTGTTGTTGGTGTTGTTGTTGTTGTTGTTGTTGTTGTTGTTGTTGTTGTTGTTGTTGTTGTTGTTGTTGTTGTTGTTGTTGTTGTTGTTGTTGTTGTTGTTGTTGTTGTTGTTGTTGTTGTTGTTGTTGTTGTTGTTGTTGTTGTGTTTATTTAAGGCATCTAGATACTAGTTGCAACAAGTTCGAGGGACAAACAAGTTGTTGTTTTTGATGTTGCTGCTGCTGCAAAAGTACTGCAACAACCACTACAACACAAACAAAAATAAAATCAACAAAAACAGTTAAATAAACAGTTAGACGCTTAATGCAATCGACTGGCATCTAGTTGCTTTGCGTCGAAGGCAATGAAGACAACAACAACAACAACAACAACAACAACAACAACAGCAGCAGCAGCAGCAGCAACAACCAGAATAATGGTAATAATAAAGAAAAAAACCTGCTGCAGCAACAACAACAAGTGCAATTCGTGCGCTTAGATGAATAACTTCCAAGCTTGTCAGGAAAAAAGTAGGCAGTCAGGCAGTCAGCCTGCTTCCTTGAGTCGTTTTTTATTTTTATTCTTGTTGTTGGTGTTGTTGTGATATTGCCGTGTCTACTACTGCTGCTTATTTTTGAGCTAAGGTTTACTTCCAGTTGTTGTTTTTGTTGTTGTTGTCGTTACCAAGTTGCTGCTAGAAAGATACCTTCTAACTACTTCCAAGATCAGGCGCAACAAGCTTGCTGATCAGAGCGCTCGCCTAGTAACGCTCGTGTGCGCAAGACAAGATAAAATGAACAAAACAACAACAAGAACAACAGGGCAGCTAAAATGCAGTTAAATAAACAAATAGGAATAAAACTTATAGGTACAGCAAATAATCCAAGCAACTGTAAAAAATGGACGCATTCAGAAAGCACCAGCGCAACCACCTTCTGCGCTATTTATGTATTTTTTTCGTTGTTGTTGCAGTTTATGCTGTTTTTGTATTTGTTAATCTTATAAGAATTTATTTAAAATACAATTTTTAAGTAAGCTGGAAGGCAACCAATTCATAAGTTTTCAGTGTTCATTCTTGGCCAATACCTTCGGATAGCTATGTTGTAGTGGCTAGTAGTAGCAGCAGCTGCTGCTGCATGAAGCTGTTACACGCTTATGCCTCAGAATATGACCAAAGCGCATGACATGAGCGTCAAGGCGTTGTTTTGTGTTAACTGTTTGGTTTTTTTTTGTTGATACTTTTATGATATTATTAAATGAGTAAAAGAATTGATCAGAGATGCTTTGGCTGAGAACTAGTTGAGGTATAAGTAATGTTCTCATACATATTTTTAATTTAGCTATTTTGGGTTCTTTGAGGTCGCTGGGTTAGAATACGAAGTCAGTATTCTGATTACCAAGGCACTTTTCAGTATGGCAACAGCACTTTTTCAAAAGTCAAGAACAATTTCAATTATCATGTTTAGTGTCGTACCATTCAACAATAGTATTATTTCTATGGCGCCCTTTTTGTAAAGCGAAGTATGTTGCGATCTTTTCACATGTTTTTATAATTTTGATCATACCATAAAACCAGGGGCCGAATTACAGCATCCGTGAACGAACTCGCAGTCAATTCGAATAAAATATCGGCTCGATTATGTTTTGGTATTACTGCATTCGATCGAAAACGAACCGACATTTTTTTTTCGATTGTTACCGAAAAACTGCCATTTACAATTACAGTTTTTGATTCCCTCAATTCCGTATTTTTGGAACCTAGAATAGAACGGTGCAACCTTGTTAAGAGCTTGCATTTTATTATTTACTAGCGGATGTTACTCGGGATGGTGTCTCGAGTACAAAAAGAAAGACGATTTTTAAAACTGCTCTCATTTTAACATTTTTTAAATTATCAATTTAATTTTGTAATTAAGGAAAATCATCATCCAGTTTGAAAAAAAGTATTTTCGAGAAAAATGCGTTTAAAGTATTTCTCCACATATCTCAGAAAAATTCTAATTCGGTTCCTGACTTCGTTTGCCTTCGGCTCACTCATTAATTTTTGTCGAAAGAACTTATAAAAGCCATAGCATCTATTTTAGTAACAGATACTACGAATGCTTACCAAGTTTCATCGAAATCGGTTCATAGGTTTTTCGTGAATGAGTCATAATTGATTGTATAAAACGCCCTCTTAAGAAAGTTTTCTTAAATTTATTAAGCCTCAATTCTGTTGCAGAGTGAGGTTATTTCACGTACCAAATTTTAGCAAAATCAGTAAAGTCGTTTAGGAATTTTTGAGTTTTTAAAAAGCACTACTTAACCCTCTTGCGGGAGTCTTTGAAGTTTTTAACAGCCTATGTTTTATCTTCGGTACAGTTGAACCTTCATACCAAATTTCATTGAAATCGGTTCAGGCGTTTAGGAGTTATTATAGAGATAATGTGAACTTTTTACACCTCCTATCAACTTATTTTCTGCGAAACGTAATCGGTGTCGAAATTTCAGCCCAATCGAATAAACGGTGCGCTAGCCTTTACGAAATAGACAGACAGACAGACAAACATTTGATTTTATATAAAAGATATGTGGACTTTTCTCTTCCTTCCTTTCCAGAATTCACTTGTATATAGATAATGTACTGGATATATTAAATATTTTACTTAGGCTTATCACAAAACAAAGAGTTGGAAAAATTGCGTTTTGTTGGCACAAAAGTTGATATATTTGGAAAAATTAAAACACAAAAACTATGTTTTTTTACAATTTAACGAAACGACACATGTCGAAAAAGAAAACCTTATGATGAGGATTCATAATTTAGTTGCTTGCAACATTATCCGATTGGATTTTATACTAGTGCTGCCATCTAAAAAAAACTCCTTTAAAACTTTTTGGTATACTGGATGTGTCACACAGTGACACCTCATTTCGATTTTAAAAAGTCCCCAACTCCTTTTGGCCCAAAAAAAGTACTTTCGAATACATTCACCATCAAAATAAATAAAAATCTCGTACGGTTTTAATTACTCGAAAAACAAGAAAGAAACAAAATGAGCCGATATGTATTTGAAGTGTTCTAACGCTATGAAAGAGTACTATTTTTTATAAAAATATTGGCGAGATTTAGTACAAATTAGTACAAAGTAATAAGCAATCATTCATTGGAACGGACGCGACAAAAAATATAAGTCTTTTTAAGCTCGTATAGAAATATGCAAAATTTAGCTAATTTTGAGAATTTTTTTGTATATAATATACATGTTAATGGAGGTCAAAGGATAACTATTCTTCGTAGACTTATGTAATATTAGAATTATCTCTTAGCTTTTCTTAAATAGATATAGCACGAAAACAGACGCGACATCATGGACGCGACAAATTTACCAACAGTAGTAAAATACAGTTAAGGTATTCATTACACAGCGTTACACACATTCTGTCCTATAAACCAAATATACTTTTTCGGAAAGGGGAGAAAAAATAAAAATACACGTGTTTCGTCGATTTTCATGTGCACGTCAGAATTTTATAATTTTTTAATGTTTAAAGTTCTCTGAAGGTGCGGTTGGAATTTGATGAAATAAAATTTCTAAGAGTACAATGATAAGCCGGTTGCAAAATGGGTATCGGTTTTGTTGTACCGGTTTCAGTTTGTTAAAAAATCGAGTTTTTTCACTAATTTTGTAAATACCTAAATATTTGATGCCGTGATTTCAGAAATGCATTCTTTTCCGGTCGACTTTTATTTTTTTTAATTAATATTTTCACAATAGTTAAAATTAATACCGCTATGAAATTAATTATCTTGAACTTGAACCACAAGTAAGGAACATAACCAGTCTTGAATAATTTCCGAAACAAATTAACTACTGTTTTCGGAATATTTCGCGAATTTTTACTAGGCGCGAATAATCCACAAACGTAACAAAAGTTTTTTCGAGTCACTGCATTTTTTCTAAGATAAAATTTATAAAAATACGTTTTCGCACAACGGAACTTAAAACAGTAACAAAAAAAAAACCCGACGTGTACATGAAAAACTACGATACCCGTGTTTTTTTATTTTTTCCCCTCTTTCTGAAACGGTATATTTGGTTCATAGGACAGAACAAAAGCTCATTTTTGTAACGCGGTGTTATAAATCTTATATATTAATACGTGAGCATTCAAGTTTGTCGTACGCTTTTTTGGTATTAATTAAAACTCAAAATAAATTAAACTTTTATCATTCGAAAGGTTATGTTGCCCAGATGTGCAGAATGTATATATAAATGATATATCTGATGGAGTGGGTTCCCAACCTTCTAAGAAAGAGCTTAAATTATTGAGAAAAAACCCGCTCTTTGATCAATATGAAATTTGGTTGGGAGAGAGTTCTTGAGTTGGTTGAATTTGAGTTTTTTTCAAAAATGACAATTTCTTAAAAAAAAATAGTTTTATTCATTCGTCAATTGTGAAATTTGTAAAAAAAATGTGTTTTGAATTCAAAAATTTGACTTTCCATGTGAATATCTTGGTTGAATTTTAACGGTTTTTCAATTTTTCTAATTTTTTCTGAAAGTTTGTTAAATTTTCTTTTAAATGTGATACAAATTATATCAAAGTTCTAACCAAAAGTATTTTTAATGAATTTTCTTATTATTGTCGTTAGTTATTAAGCGTGTGTTTCAACCAAATGCCAAGAGAGAGAAAAAAACTGTCTCAAATTGAATGTTCTAAATTGGGAAGCCAATATCTCCGCCATCTGTGAATAGATTTTATTTATTTTTGTATTTAAGTCTTATCAGTTAACTTAAAAAAACTTTTGAAAATAATACCGTGTTTTGTTTGTTTATATTAAAATTATTCCTTTTAAAAAAAGACCATAAAATTTGATTTATTCTTAAAATATGGGGCAAAAATGATTTTTGTTGTAAAAAAACAAAAAACTCAAAATTGCATATTTGATTTTCTTTCAAAGTCTGTACCGAATTTTAGGTGAATTTATTTTGTCTTGACACTAAATTAATAAACTGTCCGTGCCATCAAAAAATCAAGGCCCTATGATTTCTTTGACAAAATTAAATTTTTTAAAATGTTTTTTTTCTGTTTTTGAACAAAGTAATAAAATAAAAAAAAAATTTTTTCTGAAGAAAATAGCTTTATATCTCCAATAAATTAAGAGTTATAGCCTAGAACTTATTTTAATCATCTCGCATATAATTACACTGTGCTCGAATCGGACACTTTTTTTTCTTATCAAACGGGGGACCGTTGCATTTTTCTTTGTTCACAAACTTTGAACGCGTTTTTCTCGAAACCATGTTTTTCGTACTGGTTGCGGCACTAGCGGCACTATTTCATTTTTTGACGAAATTTTTTTTTTTTATTTTTTTAAACTTGATTCGCTATCGTATGACACGAGCTTTTCTTTTTAATTTTTTTTCGATTTTGTATGAATTTTTAAAGTCAATATTTTTTTCGAAAAAACACACTTTCAAATTTGGAACATCACCAAAAACGAACGTCGATTTTGTTTTTCAATTTCAATATATCTCAATACAAAACACTAATTTTAACTGTATACTGACACGCATTCACTGACTATGTATTTTCAATAAATTTTCAATAAAACACAAGGTAGATATTATGTTGATGGATTGAAAAATGCAGTAAACCTATTTTCGTCAAAAGGTCACTTATCACTTTAGTGCGCTTAACCATCGAAATATTCTTCATATTGTTTTTATTTGATGTATATTTGTCGATATTAAGGTTATTCTATCAATTAATATCGATTTAATTTTAATAAATTGTAAAATATAAAAAATAAAATTGTTTCCGTTTTATCCTTGATAGTGATATTTTGTTTTTCGAATAACTCGAAAACTAGAGTTAACTTAAAAAAACGCATAGCACCATTAGAATCAGCGCACTCGAATTATGTTATCCCCCTGGGTCCCCCATTTGATGGATTTTGCAACTAGCACAGTGTTATAAATAGGCAATCAATAAATTGGGCGAATTTCGACTCCAGGCGATACTAGTTTTAATAAATAGTTTCTACATATAGGCATAGCGTTGAATACACTACACTTTTTATAGCGTTGAATCATTATGGGGAATCATTATATGGGAGGTTGGCGTATACGTAAACGAATTGCGCCAATTTTTTGTACACGTCTTATTTTTGATGTTATATAAACACATACCAAATTGTTTGTATCCATGTAGCTCAAGTGTATGCCTCTTTAAAGAGTTTTATTCTTGTGGGTTGCATTGGAATTGGACGTGGATGTGGGCGGATCACGACTATTTTGTATACAATTTATTTTTGATGTGACTTTTTGATGATATTTGCTGTAGTTCAAATATATGCATGCCTCTTTATAGAATTTTACTTTTGTGCGTTGTATGGTAGGTGGGCGAAGGACAAGGCCGATCCTAATAAAATTGTGTGTTGAGTTATGTTAAAGAAATAATGATACATGCCAAATTTCATGTACTTACGACAACTCCTTCTATTTTTGTCCCTCATCCCATAGACATCGCTACACTGTGACACGGCAAAATTGGTTCAAATAAAAAAACAAGTATGTAAACCAATGGAAAGGATTTTACATGTATTATTTAATTTTTGTATCGGAATTGCCAATTTTTCGATAGACACAAGAGATGGTTTGTAAATAGAAATAGTAAAAGTTTTTGATACTAAATGAGGATTTGGATTTTTTTTTTTTTGTTTCGTGAGAAAAAATATTGAAATTCGTTGACCCATGCAAAGAAAAACGAAAAAAAACAAAAACAAAATGGTATAAAAAATGAAACTATAGGGAAGTAATGTTAATGAAACTACAAGCAAAAAATTAATGAAGTACTTTATTTATTTAAATTTCACAACAATCACTTTATTCATACTAGCAAACCTGTTGCCCGAATTCGAGCAATTCAATAAAAATTAAGTGTTAAAAACATTATAGACATTTTATAAATGATATTCTATTCAAAAAGTTATTATGCTCAATAACAATATATTCAGTCTCTAAAATGATATTAAATATCATTATCTGAATGATTTGACTTGAAACGTATGAACACTAAATTTTTTAATGTAACTGTCAAAATACGAATACGGACTTACACTTATATTACTACTGAGACAAACATTATTACTATTTGAAAACATCGCAGCTTAACTCTTCCAGCTAAAGGGTGATTTTTTTGAGGTTATGATTTTCATGCATTAGTATTTGACAGATCACGTGGGATTTCAGACATGGTGTCAAAGAGAAAGATGCTCAGTATGCTTTGACATTTCATCATGAATAGACTTACTAACGAGCAACGCTTGCAAATCATTGAATTTTATTACCAAAATCAGTGTTTGGTTCGAAATGTGTTTCGCGCTTTACGTCCGATTTATGGTCTACATAATCGACCAAGTGAGCAAACAATTAATGCGATTGTGACCAAGTTTCGCACTCAGTTTACTTTATTGGACATTAAACCAACCACACGAATGCGTACAGTGCGTACAGAAGAGAATATTGCGTCTGTTTCTGAGAGTGTTGCTGAAGACCGTGAAATGTCGATTCGTCGCCGTTCGCAGCAATTGGGTTTGTGTTATTCGACCACATGGAAGGTTTTACGCAAAGATCTTGGTGTAAAACCGTATAAAATACAGCTCGTGCAAGAACTGAAGCCGAACGATCTGCCACAACGTCGAATTTTCAGTGAATGGGCCCTAGAAAAGTTGGCAGAAAATCCGCTTTTTTATCGACAAATTTTGTTCAGCGATGAGGCTCATTTCTGGTTGAATGGCTACGTAAATAAGCAAAATTGCCGCATTTGGAGTGAAGAGCAACCAGAAGCCGTTCAAGAACTGGCCATGCATCCCGAAAAATGCACTGTTTGGTGTGGTTTGTACGCTGGTGGAATCATTGGACCGTATTTTTTCAAAGATGCTGTTGGACGCAACGTTACGGTGAATGGCGATCGCTATCGTTCGATGCTAACAAACTTTTTGTTGCCAAAAATGGAAGAACTAAACTTGGTTGACATGTGGTTTCAACAAGATGGCGCTACATGCCACACAGCTCGCGATTCTATGGCCATTTTGAGGGAAAACTTCGGAGAACAATTAATCTCAAGAAATGGACCGGTAAGTTGGCCACCAAGATCATGCGATTTGACGCCTTTAGACTATTTTTTGTGGGGCTACGTCAAGTCTAAAGTCTACAGAAATAAGCCAGCAACTATTCCAGCTTTGGAAGACAACATTTCCGAAGAAATTCGGGCTATTCCGGCCGAAATGCTCGAAAAAGTTGCCCAAAATTGGACTTTCCGAATGGACCACCTAAGACGCAGCCGCGGTCAACATTTAAATGAAATTATCTTCAAAAAGTAAATGTCATGGACCGATGAGATTTTGCAAATTTTATGCGTTTTTTTTAAAAAAAAAGTTATCAAGCTCTTAAAAAATCACCCTTTATAAAACATAACTAATTTAAAAAAAAAAACGCAGTGAAAAATATATTTAAGACATAATACTAAGAGATATTTCAGAAATTAATAGATGGTACTTACAGAACACTTACAACATCGATTTATAACACCTTTAGATGAAAAAACGCCAAAAAACACCCAAAAAAAAAAATGTTTTTTTTTAAAACCGTGGAAATTTGACTGAGTTGTTTGCTCGGAAAGTGGAATATTTGATTTTGGAACAGCATTTTTCGGACAATTGACATTTGAGGAAAGCATAAAAATAATTTTGGTTAAAAATTTTTAGTTTTGAAAAAAATTCAAATTCGACCAATTCATAAGCTTTTCTCAAACTAAATTTTAAATTGATTAAAAAGCGGATTTTTGTACAAAAATTTTATTTCTGTTTTCAAAGGTTGGGAACCCCCTGAAGCGAAATCACAATTTTTAAAAGTGGTTTGCACATCTACAGCCTAAACCGGATTTAATGACATCTGAATCGATAAAATCGGTTCATTGGTTTGGGAGGAGTTGAAGTCACAAAAAAAAACCTTAGCCTATTAATTATATAGATGAGCACATCTAACTGTTCAAATTATTCTTCATAATATTTAAAAGCCTGATTCGAAGATTGCATAATTTACGTGGTTTAAGCCATTTTCATGTTGAGTCCAAACTTAGTTAAAGCTGTAAATGGCAACTATTTAAGATGTGTTGACTGAAGTGGTTACTTAAGAGATTCGTTAGTTGTTCCAAAGTTACCTCAAAATACTTGGCTCTTGTTTAGTCGCGCTTTTTGTCGTCAAAATAATCCAGCCAGCATAATTCTAAATAATATCTTACCACCCTCGCTCTCACTACAGAGAGAGACACGAAAATGTAAAGTTCAAATTCATACACAAATACGCACACACGCACACATCCACACACGCACACACTCAAACACACATTTATAAGCATTTGTTTTCTTATTTAAGGCTCGATCGTTAAACTCGTTACTTAAAATTTTCCAACTTTTGGCTTGTGGGATTTGTGGAGTGCTTAAAATGCACTTGTTTTGTTGTTGTTTTGCTTATTGTATTGTTGCTATTGTGTTTGTTGTTTGCATTTATTTCGGTGTTGCTAGAAATTTTATGTTGCGCTTGGGTTTTGTCCTAACAGAAGAACTTGGCCAAAATAATTGGCAATAAAATAAAAAAAAAAAAAACAAATAAACACCTGCAGTCATACTCTATGTTACTGAAATGAACCCTTAACCTCAATTATAATTTGCTCATGATTATTTACACCAAAGGGAGGGGGGAGGGTATTGTTCTATTTAAATTTTATTTAAAGTATTCATTTAAGAAAAAATGAAAATATTTAAGCAGATTCATACTCAACAACTCAGTCGCTTTCGGTGTTTATATCAAGCAAATATTTACAGGTAGTTCAGTTACCGAAGCAAAGTTTCTCGTGTACAAGAGATAGACAAAATTGTTAAAGTTGTTTTCGTTAAATTCAAGTGTCCTAGAAATATTGTTCAAGAGCTTCTCAAAGTATTTTGCATTTTAATCTTTGAATAAGTTAACAATAAAAATAAAATAATTCCAAAGTTTTCAAGTCTTGTAAGCCAAAATTTTGAAGAAAGAGCTTCACAAAAAAAAACTGCAAAAATAAGACCCTGAAAGAAATACGCTATCGTGGTTACTAAGAAAACAACAACCACAAACAACAAAAAAATTATGTTAACGTGAAAAAAAATCAAGTTGTAAAACAACAAAAAATTCAAGGTTAATTCAACGCAAAAAACAAAAAACACAAAACAAAACAAAACACAAAAAAATATAATACGCCGAATGTAAGCAGATAGATGGTCAAAACACAGAATTAAAAGCTTAATTTTGCATTTAATTCAAACGGTTACAAAAACAGCAACAACTTGTATAGCAACAACTGTAACAAATATAACAGCAACAACAGCGACAACAACCAACCACATAATATATTCAACGCTGAACGCGCCCTTTACCTTGCTGACACACTTTTTATGCTTAATACACACGATTTGGCCAGTTTTGCATTCAAAAGACAAAAAAAAAAAAAAAAATAAACAAAAAAGAATGGCAACACAACAACAACACAGACAAATAAATCTTGCCAGCTAATTTTGTTTAGTATTCATTAAAAATAGTTAAAGAGGCAAAAAAACAAAGCAAAAACAAAAAGAAAAAGATTTTGGCAAAAACCTTCGCACCTCAATTGCTGTAAACTTTTACAACCACAAATGTTAACAGTTTATTTTTTTTTTTAAATATTTTGTTGTTGTATTTCTCTTGTCATTGTTATTATTGTCATCGCTAAATCAAAATAAAATGCTAGTCATACAACTGATTTATTTTTACATTTTCTCTAAATATAACTAAATAATAGTGATGCATCGAGTCAATGTTTGTCAATCTAATACCAGCTCACATTTCTTAGATTTCAATTGCGAACTGGTTACGAAACTTAGCATAGAAACGTCTATGAGGTTCTTCAAGAGCCAACATGCGGTGCTGGAATTATTTTTTAAGTTTGATTTTTTTACACTCCATGGTTCCAAACGTTATCAAATGCATGTCTCACGTCAATGAATACTGCTGAGCCTAATATTTTGTGTCAAGACTGTTCTTTAGGACATTTACTTTTCTGTGATTTGCTCAGAAGAACTTCCACTTAGTGCGGACAAGAGGTCTTATTTTAATATGGAGTTGTCTAAATATTAAAATAATAATATGTCATAATTTAAATATCAATCAGTATTAACTATATTAACTAGATAGTCCATCCTGAAGACTTATGTCACATGAGTTTCCCATAAGTACAAGTCTTCGGCATCACCTTAGATTGATGTGAATGTCAATCAGAGTCTTCTCCACTCTCACGCGTCAGGGCATCAAGCATCAGATGAATAGCAGATCTTTAACACTTTGTCTGGCATGGCCAATTGCCAATTTTGACATGTAAAATATGTGTCACAACGTGCAACAGTTCTTCAAGTTATTTCTTCTCAAAAATCTCAACAAACTTAAAGTGATATTACAACAACATTGACAGGCACATGTTATGCATCATTAATTCTATGGTATGTTGAAAATAAAAGAAACCAGAAGTTTTTGGTTAACAAGAAGCAGCTTGACTAAAAACTGCCTATGAGCAGAACTCTCGGTTCAACGCCCAACAACCACATTCTTGTAAGTTGCTAATTATTTGTTGTGATACTGTTTATTTAGTTTCAATATTATTTTAACAAATACTTTAAGTACAAAATTCAAAGAAAATATATATGTAGATGTATTTTGCAACCTGCTGTTGCATTAGTGTTTATTGGTCGGCATCTAAGACGTGTAAGTGGGTCGTTCGGTAAAAGAACATTTTTATAAAATGTGTTAACGTTATTTTAGTAATTGTAAATATTTTAAATAATATGAGACATTAGAATGAAACAACATAATTAATGATGCCAAGTAATTCACTTCGTTTGCATATCTTTTGGAGCTTCAAAGACGCACCAAATTGGAATGAAACATTTGAAATGTTGTATTTAAAAAGATGTCGACACTTCCGGCGATGCTTATGCCTGGCGACATATATTTGGTTAAAACACATTTTTATACTTAGTAAGACAAAAAATAGTCCTTCACATCAATACAAAATATTTTAAAAAATTACATAAAATAAAAACAGATTCTATTCTACAACATTGCAGACCGAGGCGATTTTCTTGGTTTTTGAGAACAAACAAGAGCTAATGGCTATTTTAGATAGCAAAAGTGGGCGTTATACTATGAACAAAGAGTGGATGAATACACGCTATAGTCACCTAACAGCCTCCACACAATAATTTGTAATAATTTGCACCTAACAACAACAACAACATTGTGTATTTCTTCTACACTCTCAACAAAAACAACATTAATTAAAAAATATTTGGGTTGATATCCAGCCTAGACAGCACCAAATAGCGGTCATTTAGTCCCCATGTCTAACTCGTTTCCTCTCCGTCTGCCTATCAGCTTCTCTGCCTGAAACTTATTTTATTTAATTAAAAGTTAATTTTACATTTGCATCAACAAATATTTTGAAAGCAAAATGTTGTTGTAAATTTTTTTGTTTTTATTTTTTTGTCAAATTATTGCTGCACTTTATTCTTAATGTTGTTGTTGTTCTTAGCTTGTTGCTGTTGTTGTGTCCAAAAAACACTCGCTCTAGCATTTGGAACACATCTACCGGTCATTATTTTGTCGCCTTGTTCTTCTTCACCACCTCCATAGTTTGCACTAGTTCTGTCAAATATTCTCGGTATATCATTCTGTATAACTGCAACCATCCGATGCCTGTCCTTCGGTCTGGTTGTTGCTCGATCCATGTTGCTGCTGTTGCAGCTTGTGCTGCTCTACACTGCTCTGCTCTGCTTACTGGGACAAGTTAATTTCTTTTGTAAATGAATAAATAAAGAATTATAATTGTTGTTGTGTGTTGTTGTAGGTGTTTCTGTGTCGTAAATGTGAAAACATTTCACTTGCATTTATTGAAATGTCAAAAACTATTTTGTTAGCAAGAAGAGTGGCAGTGGTTGTCTCCAATAAGATTACATCCATACGTAAACACATTCACTTTCGGCCAACAAGCGTCAAGAAAAGAAAAATAAGATGCAGCCATCAGGCATGTTCTAATAATAATAAATTCATTATGTTATTTACAAGCAATTGTATGATTCGAGTGCTTAAAGTTTATTTTATATATTCCAGATTCCAAAATATTAAAAAAAGGATACTTTAATGTTCAATGTTTGAGCTGAAAACATTTCAGAAAAGTATTGTCAGACATACCTTTTCAAAATATATGTTAAATTTATATTTATATTTATTATTACTAGTGTCGCCTGGGGTCGAAATTCGACCAATTTATTGATTGTCCATTTATAAATATATATGCGAGATGATCAAAATAAGTTCGAAGCTATAACTCCTAATTGATTAGAGATATTTTTTTAAGAAATTGTTACTTTTGAAAAAAATTCAAAATCGAGCAACTTAAGAACTCTCCTCCAACTAAATTTCATATCAATCAAAGAGCAGATTTTTTCTCAAAAATTTAATTTCTTGATGGCACGGACGTCTTAGTGTCAAGACAAAATAAATTCACCTAAAATTCGGTTTAGACTTTGAAAGAAAATTAAAAATGCAATTTTGAGTTTTTGTTTTTTTACAACAAAAATCATTTTGCCCCATATTTTAAGAATAAATCAAATTTTATGGTCTTTTTTTAAAAGGAATAATTTAAATATAAACAAACAAAAAACGGCATTATTTTTAAAAGTTTTTTTAAGTTAACTGATAACACTTAAATACAAAAAAGAAATAAATAAAATCTATTCACAGATGGCAAAGATATTTGCTTCAGAATTTAGACAATTCAATTTGAGACAGTTTTTTTCTCTCTCTTGGCATTTGGTTGAACCACACGCTAAATAACTAACGACAATATTAAGAAAATTTAATAAAAATACTTTTGGTTAAAACTTTGTTGTAATTTTTATCACATTTGAAAGAAAATTTAACAAACTTTTAGAAAAAATTGAAAAACCGTTAAAATCCGACCAAGATATTCACATGGAAAGTCAAATTTTTAAACTCAAAACACATTTTTTTACAAATTTTACAATTGACGAATGGATAAAACTACATTTTTTTAAGAAATTTTTACTTTAAAAAAAAATTCAAATTCGACCAACTCAAAAACTCTCCTTCAACCAAATTTCATATTAATCAAATAGCGGATTTTTTCTCAAAAATTTAATTTCTCTCTTAGAAGGTTGGGAGCTGGGCGTGTTCATGGGCATGTAAAAAATGTAAAAAATGAAAACACACCAAGTTTCATACCGGTAGCTCAAACAATCTTTTATCGTTGTTTTCCAAAAGGTAGTGGACACTCGAAAATATCTATATAATATATAATATTATAATATAAATAATATAAATTTTTGTAGCCATTCTTTACAAGTTTCTGATAATATCGAAAAGATAACATATATTTGGGATAAGGTTCTCCAATTTAAACAGAAATTAATTAAGTGAAAACTGCATAGGTAGAGAATTTGAGTATGAGGCAAGTGTAACACTTTTTCATTAAACACATTAACTCTAGGCGGCACCACCTCAAGTTTGTTACAAACTGGCATCATGGCGTTTTGAATGATCACATGTCGAAATTTTTGTTATTTGATGCGAATTTTTAATTTCCGAGATATCAAAATTTTCAGGTGTGATGTGAAATAGTTAAAAAAACAAGTAAGGAAAGCCTATAGTTTGTCCGACTATGAAATATCCTAAACCAACTACTTCAATATATAAAATGTGGCTTAAACAGCAAATAATCTAAAAGAATATAATTTTAAATTTGATTTAATAGTTATGTAATTCTCTTTTACTATAACATAATTCCATAATATGGGAGTGCGGAACGCTTGATTTTTTTTTGAAAAATTTCACAGCATATTTTTAGGCATTTTTTCTTTAGTAATTTTTTTTAACTTCAAATTTTTTTTTTTAATTTTCAGTTTTACAAAAAAATAGTGGAGTAGAGCTTTCTTCATATTCCAATGACAGATTTTGAAAACTTTTTAAAAATCTTCTTCCAATGATGGCCAGAATGAGCGTAGGAAAATTTTGAAAATTGTTCGTCAATCGTGCATTCATCGCTTGGCGATCGAAAAGTGATCCATCTTCCAACGATCATTGGAATGAACGAAGAAAGATTATGAAATTTTTCGAGAAAAATTCTATCCTCAGTCAAACCGTTTTTAAAGTGAAACTTCTTTGGCGGCGAGTAAAATTTCAAGGTCTCTTATTCGTGATGCTAGGCTAAAGTTTTCAATTTATATAAAAATTTTCAAAAAAATTATTGGCGCAAGCTAAATTTGAACCCAGACTTCCCGGACATAAGAGTCGGTAACTCTACCTTTAAACCACATAGTCACATGACGAACGCGTAAACAAAATAAATTAATATTGAACTGGTTGTGGTCCGTATCTAGTTAATCACAGACACAAACAATGTCTTTGATATCTAGTATATCACAGACACAAACTATGTCATCCAAAAACTATGCACGGAAAATATATTTCTTTAAGCTTTGAATGAAAATATTTGGGCACACAATTCTACACTTTGGAGAATTCAAATAGCTTAAAATTAATTTGGAGTGTAGATATTCAAATAGCTTAAAAAAAAATTCTACTGCCTGTTCGCTGCATACTGAGCTTAAAGGTTAATTTGAAAGAGCATATCATAACGTTGGTACGTTGGTTGTTATCAAAAATTTAACAGATGATTGAAAACATGCAAAACAGTTACTGCAATATAAAATTAAAAACAAAATGTATGAAAAGTGTTATAATTAAGACTGGCGAATTAGTTTTTCCATTCCAAAAAACGTTCCGAAGCTAAGAAAAGTAGCTAAAACAGATGCTGAGCGCGTTCGTGAACATAAACAGAGAATTAGAGCTCTTAAGAATGCTGCCGCAGATGGGTTTGCAACTAATGATGAAGGTATGGTGATTACAATATCGGCTGAGTTCCAAAATGCATTTTTACGAAGCATCAGTGTGTTTTTCTAGGAATTTAGGAATGCATTTTGGAACTCAGCCATCATCTCAACAAAATTTGAAAGCCAACCAAGGTGATGTACAGAACAATCGATGTTCGCTGCTTTACGAGACCCTCACTCAAAATAGCAACTATTATGATCAAGAAGCAAAAGGAAATAATCAACAAGATTTGCCTCTGCTTTCGGAGATTCCGTCAACGAGTACTATGCAAATGCAATCTAGTATTCAAAAAGTGGCAAAGTTGAGAAGACATTCGAAAGCAACTAACAAACCAACTGAACTTAAAACAGGGACCAAAAATAACTGTTATTTTACAATTTTCAAATGACAAAAGACATAATGAAAAAAATTGTTGAAAAAATTTTTAAAATATACCATTATGTTACAAATGTCCTCAGACTCACAAATATTAAGTGCCTTTTGAATTTTCGACTGATTCTTTAAAAGTTAACTGTTCTTTTTTGCCTTGTATTTTTTCGAGGAAAAATAAAAACTTTTATTATATCGGTCAAAAATAGCAATTATTTAGTGACTTTAATTTTTTCGGTCAAAAATATCAGGCAATTTGTGTTTTTTTAAATGCCGCTTGACAGATTGAACTGTTGAACTGATCGAACACCATGTGTAAAATGTCTGGTCGATGTTTTTTAGTCAGTAATGACCTTTGAAAAAATATAAATTGACTGATATTTTTGACAGTAACAATAAACGGCAGAAAATAACTGTTATTTTTGACCGATAAAAGAAGTCAAAAGTATCTGTTATTTTTGGCTCAAAAATTATAAGGCACAAAATAATTTTTTATTTATATTTTTGTCTGAAAAAATAAAAGTTAAAAGATAACAGTTAATTTGTGACTTTTTCGATAAAAACCATAACCGGTACGGTCCCTGGATGTAAATATTGAATCAACAGATTATTATTCCATTTCGTATTGATTAAATTTCTTTTCAGATACTTTCTATCTCTATTTCACGCTAAAATCTCTCTTATTTCTTGCTGTTTAAGAAGTTTCACTTCTGTCACGAGTACGTTGCTATACTCGAGTTTTTTTATATTTTTTTTTTTATGTTATCATAATCTAATATTATTAATTATTTAATGTTAAAATTGCATTGTGCAACATTTCAATTTTTTGCCACTTCCTGAGATCGAACCACGGACTACGGCAACATAGTATTAGAATCGCGAGTTCTAACCTCGTGCTAATCTCCTGCTTGCTATAGCATGAACAAAATGTAAACAAAATAAAAATAAATATTTTATTTCCTTTTAGTTATGTTGTATTAAATTTTAAATCTTAGGTAGGTACTTAAATTAAAATTTTATTCTAGGGCATGATTATTGACTTATAGAGCATCAGTTTTGTTCGTCGAGAGAGAGATCTGCTTTTCAATTGCCTACTGAGCCCAAAGTAACACCTGTTGGCAAGAGTTATCCTTCATTTAATCTTAATACTGATATCGTTGGAGGAGTTAATGCTGGATCACAGGTAAAAAAAGTCCTTCACTACCTCAAAAGGGGTGTTGTCAACAGTGACGTGGTTTCCAAGACGCTGGGACTGTTTTTTTGTTGACACGAGATACTTCGATTTATTTGCGTTCACTGCAAGACCCATTCGAATCGACCCTTTTTCTAGTCTGGAGAATGCTGCACTGAATTCGCGCGTATTATGGCCAGCATGTATATCAGCTCACGCCAGCAGCATAACACTCTTATATAAAATTGTGCCGTTGCGTCTCAGGTCAGCAGCTCGGATGATCTTCTTCATGACTATATTAAAGAAGTAAGGGTTTGATTCCTTCCACGATAAGGAATCACCTTGTCTGAAACTTCGCTTGGTATCGAACGGAAGGGAGAGGTCCGTCCCGATTTTCACTGGGCTGCTTCACTGGTGTTGTTCAGTGTCATCCTGCAAAGACGTATTAGCTTCGCAGGAATACCAAATTCAGACATGATGGAGTAGAGGTGACTCCTTATTGGACTGTCAAGGGCGGCTTTGAAATCGACAAAGAGATGGTGCGTGTCAATTTGTTTTGCGAGGGTCTTTTCCAAGATTTGTCGGAGCGTGAATATCTGGTCGATGGTTTCCAGGTCTGAAGCCACACTGATACAGTCCAATCAGTTGGTTAACGATGGGCTTTAGTCTTTCACACAATACGCTCGACAGGACCTTAAATGCGATACTCAGAAGGCTTATCTTACGGTAGTTGGCGCAAATGGTGGGATCGCCTAATAGAAACAGGTTTCAAGAATGCATTAGTCCGACGATTGGCTACTAGAACATTTCATAAACAGTATAATTATTCACTTCAAGGTATAACTGGGCACGTTTTCATTTGTTTGATTTACAACAAGAAGACGCTGCTTTAAATTATGAAAGAAAGTGAAATTTCTGATTATGTGCTATATTGTTGTTGTTCTTATCTAATCTGTATCAGTTATAGTAAAAATTATGCCAACCATTGTTGTTTCCAAAAATATAACTGATAAGTAAAATTAAACTAACAGTTGTCACTTTCTTTACAATAAATGTAGAATATTGAATTGGAATACATAATAAAATAATAATATTGGAGCCGTCTAGTATAGAAATAAGTTAAAAATAGCGAGCATTATAATGCTCAAAATAAAGTTAGCCTCTCTCTAGAATAATCATAGGGAAAAAGAGAGAAAAATCATAGAGCCTCAACAGCGGCTTTACTTATTAGTAATGGAAAAGGTCAAGACTTAAGCGTACAGTGGTTTTCTACTATATTTGCAGTTATAAGAAATTTCTATACATTTATTTCGTTTCGGTTTTGGCCACTGTACAGCCCTTTAGCCAAAATTGCAAGAGTTAGGATGAGGGGAAAAAGCTTTGCCAACGTGCGTTTTTTTTATAATATTCACTTCACGAATCTTATCTATTTAGCGATTATTTTTTATTTTCTTTTCTTTTTTTTTGTATATTTTGGCAATGATTGTGTTTGTAAATGTTTTACGTTGCTCGTTTTTTTGAATGCCAGCTTTGGACGTCAATGTAATTGTATTAGTAAAATTTGTTGTTGTTAAATGTGTGCTTTTTTATTTTTTAGTATATTTTTGGGTGCTCTTTTGTTGCTGTTCGGTATGATGGCTCTACTGCATGTTTTCGCAAAAAAAAAAAAAACAAAAAGAAATAACAACAAAATTGATATGGAAATACATACAAACATAGAGTGTATAAAAATGAATACACATTTTGGTGCACGTTTTAAATTTTGAATGACCTTGATTTTGGCAAAAAACAAAAAAAGACCAGTAAAAAAATGAATAAAAAAAGTATTAATACTATGTTTTTTTTTTTTATTGCTTGTTGGTTGTTAGCAAAACCAAACAAAGAAGCAGCAGTAAATGCGAAGTTTCTGCTGTAGCTGTTACAAAAAAAAAACCTAGATGCGTTTGTATGTTGCTGAATTTCAATACAAAGCCGAATTTATGATGCGGAAGAACTTAAAAAAGTTTTAAATTTAAAACAAGTATTTTTTTTTCATTTCGTAAAAACTCGTACAACTGTTAAAGTTGTTATCGTTGATACATGACACAGTGCTATAGTTTCTTACGTTTTTTTTTTTTAAACGAGAACTAGAACATTTGAAGATAAAAATGTAGGCGGTCCTTTGTTTCTATTTGTGAAATTTTAATTTTATGAATTTCCAATTGCTTTTTTTGTAATAGAGTTTTTGACAAAAGAAACATAAAATTTTATTCGGTACAAAAATTGTAGTTGAAAAAAAAAATTAATGAAGAAGCTAAAGAACGTACTTGAAAACTTTTTAGATCTTCAGAAAGCAACAATGTTTAGGATGAAATGGTATAACTAATGCTCATATCTTATATTGAAGAAACGCCATTAATTTCCATGTTACTAAAGGACATCGTTATTAAGGAACGGCAAAAAGAAAGGTATAAGAATAGTTATAAAAATAGTCTTTTTTCCATAGTTTTTATATGAATAATACACCTCAACTTAAATATACCAAATAACACGACTTTCAATGTTTTTATCAAAATATATTTATAAAACTTTTTTAGCCAGGTATAAGGGAATAACTTTTTTCTTAAGGGGAGACAGACATGGGCCGTTTTTTTAAATCGACTGTTTTTTATAATTTGTATTTTAGTAAATATTCTTAAGATTCTAAGAATAAATTTCATGGAAAAATTCTTACGGGTTCAAAAAATACAGCCCGATTAGTGAGAGCGCATTTTTATTTTTCTTTGTTCACAAACTTTGAACCAGAGCTGTAAGAGAATGCATTCAATTTGATTGCTTCTACAAAATTTTGAATCAGTGAAAAACGAAATAAGAATACATTCAATGAATGCAGAACTAATTCATGAATAAAATTTTGAATTCACAATCAATTTTTAAAAATTGATTAATTATTCATTTCTATTATTGATTTGTCGTTATTCTGAATAATGCATTCATTTTGTTATTCAAATGAATGCTATTCATAAAGAATGCTATTCACAAAGAATGCAATTCACAAAGCATCGTTATTCATTTTGCATTCATGCATTCATTTTTTATTCATTATTAATTTTTTATTCATTATTCATTTTTTATTCATTATTAATTTTTTATTCATTATTCATTTTTTATTCATTATTCATTTTTTATTCATTATTCATTTTTTATTCATTATTCATTTTTTATTCATTATTCATTTTTTATTCATTATTCATTTTTTATTCATTATTCATTTTTTATTCATTATTCATTTTTTATTCATTATTCATTTTTTATTCATTATTCATTTTTTATTCATTATTCATTTTTTATTCATTATTCATTTTGTATTCATGCCTATTAATTGGTGTTAATTTTGCAACCAAAGTAGTATATTTTTAGTTTGGTGCAATAGCGCAATTACCGGGGCCTTGGGCTAATTGTTTTATATTTTTAATTTAAATAAATTTTCAGTTTTAAATTTGCAACTGGGTAGCTTCGCGTAAATTGAGTGAAAAAAGTTTTCTCTCATGATTAAACAATTAATAAAAAATGAATAAAAAATGAATAATGAATAAAAAATGAATGCATGAATGCAAAATGAATAACGATTCTTTGTGAATTGCATTCTTTATGAATAGCATTCATTTGAATAAAAAAATGAATGCATTATTCTGAATAAAGAAAAATTAATAATCGAAATGAATAATAAATAAATTTTCTGAAATTGAATGTGAATTGAAAATTTTATTCATGGATCAATTTGTTTTCAATGAATAGCATTCTTTTGTCCTTATTCACTTCTACTTAGAATTCTGAATATGAATGCAAATTTTACAGCTCTGCTTTGAACGCGTTTATCTCGAAACCATGTTTTTCGTACTGGTTTTTTTTTTTTTGTAGCTTTGAACCAAGGATTTCAGGTTTCAAACCTATTCAGTCAAGTCTGCCTTGGTGCGGAAATGAGGAGATAGATAGGTAGGAGAGAAAGGGAAATCAAGAGAAACAAGTGTAGAATGTTCTAGTGTGGCGGAGTGCTATATCAACATTCGAATTTGAATCTGAGGCAAGTGTTGTGCCTTTACCTCAGTCAATTCGAGTTATCAATCAATCTCATTCCACAAACATCTCTACCACCAACTACAACTTCCAAAGTCGAATATATTGATGAAGTTTTAATTTCAGTTTATTATAAATGAGTAAAGAATTAAAGAAAGGTAAAAGCGTAGGACCATGGCTAGACCGGGATTCGAACCCGGAACCTCTGGGTTGGCAGTCAAGCACGCTAATTACTCGACTACCCAGGCCCCATTTTTTGTATTTTTCTTAAACTTGATTCGCTATCGTTTGACACGAGCTTTTTAAAAATTTTTTTGCGAGTTTCTATGAATTTTTAAAGTCAATATTTTTTAGAAAAAACACACTTTCAAATTTGGAAAAATTTTTGAAAAAATCACAAAAATTGAAAAAAAAATTGTAAAAAAAGCTCCTGTCATACGATAACCACTTTTGTTAAGGTTTAAAAAAGTCGTTTTTTTTTCCCAGATCGGACAATTTTTGCGACTCCCAGCGCTGCAACCACGAAGCCCCGTTTTTTTTCTCTGCCGCCAGTTTGTAGCTTTATAAAACCATGTTGGAGTGAAAAATATATTTTTTGAATTTTTTTTTCTTGTAATTTGTTCGATTGTCTACAATAATAATTTTGGAAAAATGTTTGTTTTTGACTGAGTTATGAATTTTTAAAAAAGGTCTGTTTTATGTCCCACCTTAATAATAATGTATCAAGAAACATATATTAATATTGAGTCATGTAATATTGAGGCTTTTTCACTGTAAAAATATGAATTTTATTTTATTTATTATTTATTATTAATTTTATTTTATTAACACAAATTTTATTTTATTGATAGCTGGTAACCGTCGCGTTGTTGCCGTCCTTTACCATTGCTTGTTCCAGTTTGTCAATAGAAGTCCATCAACAAATGGTAACTCTAATCTGAGTTTCAATATTTCTGAACCATTATTCCAAAACAATTATATATAAAATATTGTCTGATATGGACGGAGCCGCACCAATTGTGCAATACCTGTTTAAGTTTGCGAGTACTTTTGAGAAGTAGGATACACAAATAGTAACTACAAACCGAGTTTCTTTGATGTGGGATTATAATTTAGAAATAGATTCAATTTAAAAAAAATGTGCAACAGGACACCAACAAATAATTACTCCATTCTGAGTTAATTACTCCATTCTCTATCGAAAATTTTAAATTTGTATATGAGGGGGCGACTCCCCGTTTATCAATGCCCGTGTCTGTTTTATAATTGAAAGACCTGACCAATTTCATACTGGAGTTCATTGTTATACGACATCTTGTTCCAAATCTAGTCGATATCAAGTTGAATTTTATGGTCGGTGTCATGCCACTATTTCCAAAGATCATTCAATTCTGATAGTTGAAGGGGGGTATGTCTCATTAGTAGTTCGTATGGAGTTTCATTGAAGTGCGATTTGTAGACGAAAGTAAAACCGAAAATTTGTGTACTTGAAAAAGTGCCACGCCCCTTACATGTAGGAAGGTGAAAAATACTTTACGACCTATTCTCATACCTACTGAATATTAAAAAAAATTTCATTAAAATCGGTCAGCCGTTTCGAAGGAGTTCAAACACTAACACCGTGCTACGAGATTTTTATGTATTAGAAGATTATTGTTTTAGGCTTCAGTGAACTGCGAATTAATTAACAAGAAACTTATGGTGTAAAAACAAATAACATTTTATTATCTGTTTACAAAGATTTTAAAAAATACGGGGACACCGAAAAATGAAGTGATATGAGATATGGCACTATATCATATTACCCGCCTTTATCACAATATCCAAACTTACTCCATTTGTTTTTAGAAAAACTTATCGAAACTTTAATTTTGAGTGTGAGCTGCTCGCGTGCCTGATACATATTTTCCAGCATTGATACATAAGGTTATTCTGGTTGAGTTATAAGAGATATTTCAAAGTCTACATGCACGGAAAGAAAAAAATGTTCTAAAATCAAGCTCAAAGCGTTCGTACCTGTATTCCAGAAATTGGGTTTAAAATTTTTTTTGATAAACACATCTATTTGTACTCAATAAGTGTCATCTTGGGCTTGATAATAAAAATAACTTTTTGTTGTTGTTGTATTTGCTCATAAAAAAATTAACAAATAAACCGAAGGACTAATTTTTCAGTTGGTTTTTGTTGCTGTTAGTATAAAATTGAGAAGATAAATTAAACTAATAAGGTACATATATCTACGACTTGACCGAAGTTAAAATACCCCCACTGCCGAATCTTAAGGGTAAACAATATTTAATTGGAGCGCCTTCATAAGGAGGCGTGTTAGGTATAGAAAAGTATATATATTCTTGCTCAGCATCACCACCTGAGTTGATTTAGCCATGTCCGTCTGTCTGTCCGTCTGTCTGTGGACACGTTTACAGCCGTAATTTTAAAGCTTTCGTGTTGAAATTCGATTTATAAGCTTTTTTCTAAAAAACTAAGGTCAAGTTCGAGAATGGGCTAAATCGTATGAAAACCACGCCTACCTCCCATACAACCCCAATGATAAAAAATCCATAAAGAAGCCAATATTTACGCTACAAAACTTAAATTCGGTATTTGTATAGTCTATGACAAAACTCAGGTGTGCTAGAAAAATGGGCGTCATCCACCCACTAACACGCCCACCTCCAATACAATCTTTTTTTAATAAAATTAAGATGTGTTAGAAAAATGGGCGTCATCCATTGATGAACACGCCCACCTCCCATACAACCCATAATATTGGAAACTCTATGAATAGACTAATATTTAAGCTACAGACCTGAAATTGGATATTTGTGTAAATTATATCAAAATTGAGGCGTATTAGAAAAATTGGCATTGAACACGCGCACCTCCCATACAACTAGGCTTGCCAACTCAGGAAAGTACAAAATCGGGACGGAGCCATCAAAAATGCGGGACTTGGATCGACTCACGAGGTGACCCTGATCAAGAATATATAAACTTTTCTATACCGGCCTTGCTTCGTTCTATGCGTTACAAACGTTTGCACAAAGTTAATATACCCTGACCTTTCAGGTTTAGGGTATAATTATTGAAGTTTGAACAGGAGAACGCTTGTCAGGTCCGCTTGTAAACCTATAAAGTTGAGGAATAATTTATGGTAAAGATCGAAAAATGGAGAAAGTATAAAAGTATAAAAATATATATGTGGTCAAGTTTGAAGATGTAGATTTTTTTTTTCATTAATGTGCCTTGCTCGTCAATATATGGAAGTACATATGAGCATGAATATCCAATATATTCGAATAGCTAATTATTGGTTATAAATTACAAAATTTGTGCAAACTTTGTTGTTGTTATTGTTGTACTTTTTTGCATGTTGTTATTTTTTGTCATATGCGAACGATTCCAAAAGTTTTTTGTATGACATTTTTTGTGTAGGCGTTGATTTTCACGCATTCGTTGCCGGATGACAGGCATGCTGTCAACCGGGCACTAGGTGACGGGGACAAACTTCAGTATATGTTGCTTTAATTTGAAAATGAAAAAAAAAATATAATTTGAATAATTTAGACGTTGTTTTAATTGAAATCACATGGCAAGATACACACGCAGGCGCGTAGCTACAGAAGATATGGGTAAAAGAAAAAAATTGGCAAAAAGTGCAAAGCGAACGCATCTTATATGGAAATACGTAGTTTTTTTTATTATCCGATCGATTTGTTTAATTATGATGTCATTTTGGTGTTGCTGTTGTTGTTGCTGCCACGGTTATTGTTGTAATTTATAGTGTTTTCTGTGTTTGGAATTCAGCGCAGCACGCATTGAAATTAAGACTGCAATCATTTTTTATTCGTAATTTTTTTGTTTATGTTCTTTTGTTTTTTTTTTGTTTTGTCTTTTGACAGGCAAAACAGTGTTAACCAGGTTAAAGTTGAATCATTTGTTGTTGCATTAGAATCGCATTTTTCTGCATTGATTAGAAAAAAATATTTTTCAAAAAGCACGATTTTTCTTCATGGCCACCACCATTGAACATGAGTAAATTTATTAATCAGAGTTTTATTGAAATCTAAGCTAGATACTTTTGTCTTATCCACGCCCACTACGACAGCTGTTAGTTGGCTGAATAAAAATGCAATTTCTTTTGTTGTTATTTTCTATTAACAAATTAATTAATTTTAATCAAGAGTGTTTTGTTTTTTTCATATATCATGTCTGGTTAAAATTTTCACCTTGATAGCTCGTAAAGGAGCCAGAGAAAAAAAAAAACACTACATATTTGTGTGTAAGTCACGTCTAAGTCGCAGCGACGTCAGATAAAGGTAGCAGTCGCAGCAGCTGTAGCGACAGCGGCAACAACAACATTCGCAGAACTTTTGCTCTGGTGCTTGTATAATTTTGATACGAAGCAAATCTTGCTGTGCTGGTTGTTATATTTTTTGGGTTTTTTTTTCGCTGGCAAAACATGTGCGAATTTTTGTTGTTGTTCCTTTTGTTACCCTTGCCAATTCTTTTCTTATATTTTTCTGCTTTTTTCTAAATTTTGCACAGTATCTGGTAATATTTTCATCTTTTGTTCTATGTTCTCCCGCAGTCTCTCATTTTGGTATTTTGGCAATACTTAACTTATTCCTCATTCTTATTTCGTTTTCAACAGTTTTCTGGTTATCTTCGCCTTTCTATTCATTATTTTGTTGCTTCTGTTTATTTGCTTTAAATAAACTTTCATAAAACATATTCTTTTTATTTGCACAGTGGGCAAAATAAATAAGTTTGGGAAAGAGTGACTAGAATAATATAATTTTAGTAGTAGTGGTAAGTGTGACTTATTTGAAATATTTCATTTTAGAATGTTTTAAATATTTATTCAGCTCGATTTGGTGACAAATGTTAGTTTTTATTAGTTCGTATTTAAATAACACCAATACCAACTGGTCCCAATGAGAACAATTTATTGTATTCAAATTTTTAAGAGACCTATCAAGTGAAACCTGGTGGTGACCGTGGCATGCAGGTTAAGTGTGTGGCCTGGCATGCTCGGAGCCCGGGTTCGATCCCCAGCCGCGGCGAAAAGTTTTTTTCAATAAAAAATTTTTCTGATCGGTCACCACCTCTCTGCAGACAATGGCAAACCTCAGAGAGTAAACAATGCCATGTAAAGCTTCTTGAGAACATAAACTTTAGCCGTTCGGAGTCGGCATAAAACATGTAGGTCCAGTTCTCGGTCAATTGTGTGCAAACATTTAATAACACACACAACACAATTGATCATAAGAAGCTCGGTCAAAGTCCTTTCAAGGGCTGAAATGGCCAATTTGTTTTTTTTTTTGTTTTTGTTTATCAAGTGAAACCTATTTGGTAAAGTGTAGGCAATATATTGGCAATGTAGTCCACCGAACTCAAAAAAGGTGCGATGATCTAACTAGTTTTCTAAATATTTTTTCTGGAAACAATAGGCTGTAGTATTATCGGGGTTTATTTTTTCAAAGGAATCTTCAAAACGAAAACAAGATTCAGTAACACCACTTGTTCACCACTAACATAACACCACTTGGTGTCCATAGTGGTGAACGTGGCATGTAGGTTAAGAGAGTAAATAATGCCATGTAAAGCTTCTTGAGAACATGAACTTTAGCCGTTCGGAGTTGGCATAAAACACGTAGGTCCAGTTCTCGGTCAATTATGTGCAAACATTTAATAACACACACAACACACTTGATCATAAGAAGCTCGGTCAAAGTCCTGTTAAGCGCTGAAATGGCCGTTTTGTTTTTTTTTTTTTGAGTCCATAGTTTCATAGGTAATCTAATTTGCTATAGTTTTATTCGTTTTTGCCAAAGGAATTAAAAAAACTGAAACAAATTCCGATGATCTAACTTGTTCCATTGATTATTCTTGTAGAACCTTTTGGCCCTTTGGTAAAACCATCGATTTTTAACTTGCTTCATAAGTATGGAACTCCTTACTTTTAGAATCACACGTCCATGTGTTCAAAATTTTGCAACGATCTATCTAGATCTAGATGAATGAATGTCATTGAATCGCTAATTATATTAGTTAACACAAAGTAGAATTTGGGTATTTTTTTTATCAAAAAATCTTTGACACATTTCAAAAATTTTTCAATAATGCAAGGATAAAATACAAGGATCACTAAGGGAAAAAGTTATGTAGTCAGTACAGAGACAGCTATGTAAAATCTATGCACTTCAACTTGTATGAGAACGCAACAAGAGCAGTATTTACTGAGTAAAGGGAGCGTGTACTGACTACATATCAATTTATTCACTTTTTAAAATGAATAAAAAATGTATTCAATACATCATGTTATGTGTTGAATACATAGCAGACTTCAATAGATACAAGCCACATGTACTCAATCAACGTGTTATGTAATTTTTTACAAAAACTTTACTCAATACATAAAATATAGACTCAGTACACGTCCCCCTTATACGATTGAAGTGACACATTTATTCAGTACATAACATATGGACTCAGTACACGTATCTCTTGCACATCGGAACACGATTTTGCTGTTTTATGTCATTCGTTTCTTGATTTTCAAATAAGCAACACCTCTAAAGCCTCTAGAAAATCAGAGCGGGAATGAGTTCATCCACTGTACTCAAGAACAAAAGCGATGATTGGATAAGAATTAAATGGCTGGGTTTCTATAAGTAATTGCCAATTATTTTGTGAAATCTAGTCATTTCTTTATAAAATTTTTTATTGCATTTGTTGAGAGGGTGCTTTAGGCACAGGAATGAATTGTGTATATATTCAATACATGGAATTATGAACAAAAAATATATAATGAATACATTATGCATGTTCTCATTGCATAAAATTATGCATTTAAATATGTAATGAGTAAATAATGTATGTACTCATTGCATAAAATTATGTACTCCAAATATGTAATGAGTAAATTATGTATGTACTGAGTCAATAATTTATGTAATACGTACATAAGATCTTACCTCATTACATTAAATTATTTGTTACAGTTTGCGTTGAGTACATAAAATTCTTTATTGACTACATAACCGCTTGAAAGCATTATGTAGTCAATAAAGATTTCAACATGTACTCAATACATGAAAAATGTAAAATTTTTGTGTGCAGAAAACTATGCGATGAGTACATAAATTTATGTATTGAGTCCATAGGTTTTTCCCTCTGTGATTGTATGATAACTTTAACAGAAAAGCTTGTAATGGAAGAATACTGCAAGAAGTGGCTTCGCTCAACTACAATATGTGTATCGGAAAACGGAGGAGCCGTTATAGTCAAAATGGCTAATTTCGCAGTTTTAATTTTTTGCCACTCTAGGAGCACAGGCCACTCTAGGTTACAACGCACAGCAATCATTCTGGAGATCCTTCATTATATTTCCTAAAAGAAAGAAGCTGGTCAGCCTTATCACAAGCTTACTTCGCTGTAATATCCACTGGGCAATAAACTCATTAGCCTACAGACCCTCGTCGCTCTTAATTACCCAATACCAGTTTTAATTGATTTTGCTATAAGAAAAAATATGGAAAGACACCAAATTTCAGTTGAATCTTTATTAGATCTGCCATCAGACCACTCACCCTCAATAATTTCTCTTAATATAACTGCTTCAACGCTTGTTAGACTCAAAAATTTGACAAACCACAAGGCAAACTGGCTTTAATATCCCAAAGACATAACTACGCATACACTCAGGGAAAAATCGCAACTTAAAATCAAATAATATCGTATCAATTTTACGTTGTTCCATTTTTAAAAAATTGTCTTTAAATTCACTTTGAAAACCTTTAATTCAAATATGAAAACATTTTGATATTCAAAATGATGATGAATGCGCTTTCACTCTTATATTCATTGAAGTGTAACCACTTTGAAAGTAAGTTGAAAAATAACATTGCTTACATGTTGTCAATAAAGAAAACAAAGTAAGAAAATTTTTGTCTTAAACTGGTGTGTCAAAATAAAATATATATCAAAATAATTTAAATTTTGTGCAAAACCATTGCTGAAGCTGGAAAGTAAATCCTGATTTCGTCCGTGTGTGAAAGTAAAAACAGAAGTACGAATAGAGATAACTTAAAGGAAGCATTTCTTAACATTGGACTCTGGGCTGACTTCAGAGAGAAGTTGTTTGTATGGAGGAAACAAAATATAATATTAATATTATTTTCAGGTACAAAATTATTGTTTGGAACTCGACATCATACTTATGCAATACTTATTTAGACTCATTTATTTTAGTATTACTAAATAATTTATAAATTTAAGAAATTATCTTCAATATCAATAAAAGAAAATTAAAAAAAAAATATATATTATACTACTTATTTGTATGTATCCAATTTATATCAAAAATGTTGAGGATTTGATTCAAAGTGAAAATCACTTTGATTCATTAATATAAAGATGTAGAATCAAAGTACAAAATAATTGAAGTCAAAGCTATAGCGTATTTAAAATAGAGGCGTAAGTATTTCAATTGAATATGATTCCTCTTTCAATTAAATCTAAGTCCACGTTAAATTGAAGTGGTAAACTTTTCATTTCAAAGTGTTTAAAAGTTTAGTTTAAAGTGGAAACAACATCAAACCGGATTAGTCTTTTTTGAAGTGGGACACTTCGAATTGAATATTTTCGTGTTTGGTGCCAAATTGTTCCGAAAAATATTTGAATCGAAGTGGTTTTCTTTGATTTTAAGTTGTTTTTTAGCTCAGTGTATAAAACTTAACAAATCTTTAAAAAGTAAAAAAAAATTTGACTTTGCTGTACGGAATATTAAACAGATATTTACAGCAAGTTGCGAGAATTGCAAACCAAAAATACTGCCCTGCGATTTTTTGGAATGTTGATGTAGCATTTGACAAAGGCCTCTTGTACAAAACATTCTTCGCGAATATATGTATTTATTAACGTTTGACAGTCACCTCTAACAGGATGTCAGCTATTTTACCCACAAGTTTCAACTCTAGAAACTAGAAAGTTTCTTTGTTGTAGAAACTATCGCTTAAAAAGACGAAGTTAACTATCTCAGTATGAGTTTTGGTAGAAGATTATTGATAGACAAGAAGGTTTTGATCTACATAGAAAATATAGAAAAAACTCGCGTGTAGCAACGTACACGTGGCAGAAGTGAAACTTCTTTAACAGTAAGAAATAAGAGAGATTTTAGTGTGAAATAGAGAGAGAAAGTATCTGAAAAGGAATTCAATCAATACGAAATGGAATAATAATTTGTTGATTCAATATTTGCATCCAGGGACCGTACCGGCTATGGTTTTTGTCGAAAGTGTCACATATTAACTTTAATCTCTTAATTTTTTTTTTTTCGACAAAAATAACAGTTTTTGTGCCTTATAGTTTTTTTGGGCAAAAATAACAGTTATTTTCTGCCGTTTATTTTTCGGTCAAAAATATCAGGTAATTTATATTTGTTCAAGTCATTTTACCGATACAAAAATTTTGATATTATTATTTTCATCTCATCGGTGACACATTTTACACATGGTGTCAACAGTTCAATCTGTCAAGCGGCCTTTAAGAAAACACAAATTGCTTGATATTTTTGACCGAAAAAATTAAAGTCACAAAATAACTGCTATTTTTGACCGATAAAATAAAAGTCAAAAGTAACCTTTATTTATCCTCGAAATATACTAAGCAAGAAATTAACTTTTAAAGAATCAGTTTCAAATTTAAAAGCGACTTAATATTCGTGAGGCTGAGGACATTTGTAACATAATGGTATATTTGAAAAAGTCGTTCGACAATTTTTTTCATTTGAAAATTGTAAAATAACAGTTATTTTCGGTACTTGTTTTAGTTCAGTTGGTGTTTTAGTTGCTTTCGAATGTCTTCTCAACATTGTTACTTTTTGAATGCTGGATTGCATTTGCATAGTACTCTTTGAAGGAGCGTCCGAAAGCAGAGGCAAATCTTGTTCATTATTACCTCCGGCTTCCTGATCATAATAATTGCTATGTTGATAGAGGGCCTCATAAAGCAGCGAACGTTGATTGTTGAGTGCATGAACTTGATTGGCTTTAAAATTTTGTTGAGATGCATCAGTGTGTTTTTTGGGGATTGGTTCTTTGTAGATTCACCAAAATACACTGATGTTTCGTAAAAATGCATTTTGAAACTTAGCCGTTGTTGCAATCACCTTGCCTTCATCATAAGTTGCAGACCCAGCTGCGGCTGTATTCTTAGAGCTCTAATTCGCTCTCTATATTCACGAACGCGTGCTGCTCCTGTTTTAGCTATTTTTCTATTTTTTTTCCGTGCATACTTGTAGGATGAAAATTAATGTTACGGTTATGTTAATAATGTAATGTTAATGTTAATATAATGTTAATGTTATGTTAATGTAATGGTAATGTAATGTTAATGTTAATATGTTATTTTCAGTATGTTACGCGTTCAGTTTTAATTACATTTTGTTTGACTGTTTATTATGTGCCTACGTGGCGTAAAGGAATAGATTCCGACTCTAAAGCAACGATGTTCAGAGTTCAATTCTTGGCAGCGGCTATAATTTTTTAAAATTTTCATATGAATTGAAAACGTTAGCCTAGCGTCACGAATAAGAGACCTTGAAATTTCACTCGCCGCCAAAGAAGTTTCACTTCAAAAACTCCAAAGAATGTAATCTGAAGTGCTAAGAAGCACAAAGAACGGTAAATTTGAAATTCCAACATACACAGGAACCTCAACATGCGCTCTATTGAAGACAAAGTACAGCAGTTCGGTCGAAATGTACCTTCAAATTGAAAACTCATCCATTTACTCTATCAAAGAACTTACTACGACGTCAATAACAAACCGACTCAAAAGATGATATCAGTATAGATCTTGAAATTACTCTAATATTTATACTAAGCCAAACAGAAACGTAACACTTCTTCAAAACATTCTACATAATGCATGCAATCGCATGGTAGATGTGATAGAAGCGCTTAAAATTTATTTACTGTTTGTTTCGAATAAGAAAGATTCGAAAAAACAAAAAAAATTGACGGCTTTTTGACAAAACATTAATGATTTTTGCTCGAATCAAAGTCCAAATTTTCAAAGAATCTAGGACTGTAGATGAAATATAGATACGGTTTATGGCGAAGTTAAACAGCTCTAATACTGCGGCTTCTGTCAGTCCTTTTGTGCCATATCTTGTATAAAGAAGGTAGTTTTTTAAATTTTGTAGTACAAATTAAATGTGAACTCTCAGTTAAATTTTTTTTTAGCTTTGAACCAAGAATTTCTGGTGTCAAACCTATTCAGTCAAGACTGCGTTATTTCATTATGAAATAAGGCCCAAAATATTTGATATAATTTGCTTTGAAAATATTTTGGGCGTTATTTCATTTTTGATTTGGGCGTTATTTCATTTATTTTGGGCTTTATTTCATTTTTTATTTTGGGCGTTATTTCATTTTTTAAAGCCCAAAATATTTTGGGCGTTATTTCATTTTTTATTTTGGGCGTTATTTCATTGGGCGTTATTTCACTGAACCGTTTGTTTCCATGTACAATTTTGGAAAAAAGTCTAGGATGAGGTATATTTGGAAACTCTTAAGTTCAATCTTCACGGAGAGAATTCTGTGCAGAAATTATGCGCTATGGGTACAACTTATGCAAAAATTGTTCACGAAAAATGACCAAGAACAGTTGTTCATAATCTATGCACACTTGTTCATCACTTAAGTTCAGCACTATGAGCATGTTTTATGAACAACTGGGCATAGATTATGAACAAAATTTTCATAGATTCTGAACAACTGGGAAAAGACTATGAACAACTAGGCATATTTTATGAACAACTGGACATAGTTTATGAACAACTATGCATAGGTTATAAACAACTATGCATTGGTTATGAACAACTGGGCATAGGTTATGAACAACTGTGCATAGGTTATGAACAACTGGGCATAGATTATGAACAACATTTCCATAGATTCTGAACAACTGGGAAAAGACTATGAACAACTAGGCATATTTTATTAACAACTGGACATAGTTTATGAACAACTATGCATAGGTTATGAACAACTATGCATTGGTTATGAACAACTGGGCATGGGTTATGAACAACATTATCATAGATTGTGAACGAATAGGAAAAAATATTTACACCTCCTGCTAATATTAAAAAAACAAAATTTCATTTTATTTTCAAATGTCTTTATTTCAAAGTACAATTGCTTAATAACTAATATTATATATATACATATTAAAATTCAATAAATTATATACTTCAGTATTAACATGCTTATTTTATATAATTTATAAAGTCATTGATTTTTTTACATTTCTATATAAAAAACATTTAGAACAAAGTTCCAGAAAATTGTGTTTTCAAACGGGTAATCTAGGTTGAAGACGAAAAAGCACTTGAAACTATAAATCAAAAGCATTAAAAGCGTCAGCAAAAAGATAAATGAGACTTTCCACGACTAGAACATACTGATATGAATTGATATCATTTCGATCCTTAAGAATCGACCAAACGGACTCGCACACATGCATATTGTCTAGCAACATCCACATGGTCTCACATTTTTGTATTATGTGCCAATGCAGATTTCTACAACTTCTATGTATGTACACTATTTCGTCATTCAAAAAACCATCGTTAAATGTCATAACTGCAGTGATAAATATATGAGAATAACTCAATACTTACCTCTGGTTTTCTTAATTTACACAATTATATATTTCTAAATAATATTAAATGATATATAACACACTACTGTCGCTTCTAAGCACAACCAGCACTCTTGACACATAGAACATAAGTCCATTCATTATCCATATGTGTACGCATTGTTCATAATCTATGCAAAAATGGGTACAACTTATGAACAAGATACACACATATCAAAATGTTGGGCAAAATCTATGCACAAGAAGGTATAACTCATGAACAATAAGTGTTAATAGTCGTTCATACACAATGTTCATATATTATGATCAATTGAGTTTTATTTCCAAATAATTAGGCTATGAACAATGTTCACAAACTGTGCACATTTTTTGTGTATAACTTATGCACAATTTTAATAGATTGTGCAGAATTTATGATAATTAGGCATAATTTATGCGCAAAGCTGCATATTCAAAAATGTACCTAAACATTTTATAGTTATGAACAGCTTGTGCATTAATAATGCACAACAGTTTTCTCCGTGTTCATTCCAGGGTCAAATGGAATAGGCTAAAAGATTCTTTTAGAGGTACTTTTTTCAATAGCGATATTGTGATAGATTACTTGTGATCTACATAAAATGTTCGTTTTATTTTTGTACAGTATTGTTTGACATTTACTATACACAAAACTTAACCAGGCACAATATAACAAAGTATTAAGCTGTATTATTAAATTTGCGTTTAACGAGGATGTGTTAGTATCGGGTGCTATGCGACCAAATAATAGTCTATAAAATATTACGGCGTTAACTAAGAGAGTACATAATGACCGTGATAAATCGATTCATCACGAAAAAAAAACCATACGAAATTCAACTTTAACATTCATAGTCTGCGAACAAAACTTTGTTTAGTCACGCAAAGAAATTTTTCGTTTACCGCAACTGAAAAATTCACCAACTAATTTATCAAATTAAAAATACATCTTACTTGAAACGACAAGACAACGCACCTTACGACATTTGGTCATTGATTTGGAAGTTCAAGTTTAGCCAAGAGTGCTGGCGTTGGAGTCTAGAACTCGATTGACCTGGGTTCAATACCGACAAGAACACCAAAAATGTTTTTTTTTAAATAATTTTTTTTAAGTAAAACTTATTTGGACGGTTATTTTTGACGAAGAAGTTAATGAAACAGAATTAGAATTTCAATAATTAAATTGAAATTTTTGAAACCTACACAGTCAGTTTTCGAACCCACATTTTCCGCATGGCAGTCTAGCACGCTTCCATTGAGCTATCGTGAGATATTGTGTTGCTGCTATTTAAAAATAACTCACGTTAATGGCAAACGAAATTAAATTCTTGCAACTGACTATTTTTATGACAACTATTTAAACGTTTGCCAAAAATTACTTTAAGCACGACAAACTAAGTTCGTTTGCAGCAAACTGGCGATAGAAGTTGTTTCTTTTTTCTTTGTGTGCACTCTGAACTTAACCCATATAAGCCGAAGCGAATATTTTAAAACCTATAGTTTGCAGTCAAATTTGCTAAATACCACTCGAAGTGCTCGAACACGTTATCGAAAATTAGAACTTGAAATGTAACTGTCAACATTTGAAAGAAATAATCTTTAAAAAATAACAAAGCAAATCTTATGCGATAAAATTTAAGAAACCTACTTCAAAAAGTAACAACTCGAGTTTTTTTGGTGAAAAAAGATAAAATGAATTAAATCTCCTTATATGACTGGAATAAAAAAAGTTCATACAAAATAATTTTAAAATGTAAGTTCAGAAAAATCTCTTTTTGCCACACTGTGCATGTATTGATCAGCACTGATCATACTCTAATCAAAACTTAAAAAAAAACACGTCTTGTTTTCTGATCACATTTAGGTCTCAAGACTTCAACTTTAGAAAGCAAATTTTTCAACTTCGAATAAGAGAAAGAATATATTTTAGCGATATTTGAGTTCTTTTGCTCCACTGTGCTGTGCTGTGCTCACTTATGGCGCTTAACATGCAACGACGACGTTAAACACATTCGCAGTTTAATAGCGATTCTAAGCTTGGATGTGTTTTTTGTTTTGTTGTTGTATCGTGTTGATTACCAAAATTACAACAACATTAACCTTAAACATTAACAGCAACAATAAACTAATACCTACTTATAATATAAATAAATTTATATAAAAAAAAAAAAAATAATTTAAAATATTTTTGCAAATTTTTTACTGCTTCCTCGTTTTGTGCTGCTGCTCTACTGCTGCGTAGCTGCTCGCTTGTGTTTCTCATCTTCCGCCTCACACAACAGCAGCAGCAACAACAACAACAATGCATAAAAGCCCAAAATAAATTTTTGTTTTTCTGTTTTGGCAAAATAAAACAAAGAAAAAAGCACAAAAATTAATTTTTGCATGTGTTTCAATATTTGCGCCCGTTGTTGTTGTTGTTGTTGTAATTTATATGCCATCAACTTTAAATTAGTTGGGCAGCAGCAGTTGTTGTTGTTGTTTTTATTGTGATGGTTTGTCGTCGCTCTATGTAAAAAGCTCCGTTCGTACGAATGATGGACAACGACGCAACTGCAAAATTTTGCCTCGATTACTCAGCCGAGCCCAGCATAGAACGTTAGCAGCGCAGTTGCTGCTAGTCAGTCGCTTCATTACTTTGAGCGAGAGTGATCATCTATCTCATGGATTTCTGTTTGTTATTGTTGTAGCTGTTGCTCTCGCTGCTCCACTGGCGCTCGTCATCATCGCGACAGCACAGCACAGCAGCGCAGCTCAACTCAAGGACAAGTTGCCAAATTAACTTTTACTGATGCTATAGATACAGAAGATACACCCGCAGAAATTGTGTAAATCTATCAACAAATTTGC
The DNA here is from genome assembly GCA_958299015.1 of Tetanocera ferruginea. Classification (NCBI taxonomy): domain Eukaryota; kingdom Metazoa; phylum Arthropoda; class Insecta; order Diptera; family Sciomyzidae; genus Tetanocera; species Tetanocera ferruginea. The sequence continues at coordinate 75,645,049 of OY282642.1, forward strand.
TCTACAGTAAAACTGATGAATGCCAGAATCCATAAATGCTAAAATATATTCGAAAATAACAGCGGTTTTTCTGCTTTTTTTTTGTCTAGTTGTTTGTAAATAACTTTTGGGACTTCTTGCGAAATATAAGTTAGTTGGATGTGTAACATTTTTATGTGCGTAGGTTTGTCATAAAATAATGTGATGTAATAAATTGTAGTATAGTATATAAAAAAGCAGTGACCATTTATACCCCGTTTAGCGGGATCATTGAAGGGAAGATGTAGAAGCAAGTGCCAAGAATAAAATCGAACCTATGCGAATAAAATCACAACATTTATAAATTATTTTAATAAAATTTCGAGTTTTTATCTGCGTTCATCATTTTAACCCTGCACTGTCTTTGACCTTATGATTGCATTAGGCCGTCTTCGTTGGACGAAATCGTCCTTGTTTGTTTACCCCTTTAACCCTAAAAGACCCATCCGACTACAATGCACCCATATCCGAATTTAAGCTGCTATATCTTTTTAACCCGCCCTTAAAGTATATTGAAACTTCGGAGTGAACAATGGTTGAGGAGATTTAAGCCTTCAAAGACACCTACGACTTTACACACCCGAGATTTTTTGTTTTAGCTTTAAACCAAGGATTTCAGGTGCCAAACCTAATCAGTCAAGTCTGCCTAGTTCGGAAATGGGGAGATAGATAAGTAGGAGGGAAAGTGAAATCAAGAAAAAAAAAATTAGAACATTGTATGTGTGGCGGAGCACTATATCAACATGTAAATTTGAATCTGAGACTAGTGTTATGCCTTTACCTCGTCAATTTGAGTTATTAAGCAAACTCATGACACAAACATCTATACCATCAAGACAAAATATTTCAATATTTTCATACAAAAAACTGAAAAGTAATCAAAAAGTATTTTTTATTTGTCAAAATTACTTAAAAGAGAATTCAGCACGTAAAGATTTAGATTTAGATTTATTTCAAGATTATATTAGCATACAAGAATTACTCTTTTAAATGTAACTATTTAGTGGTGACCGTGGCATGCAGGTAAAGTGTGTGGCTTAGCATGCACGGAGCCCGGGTTCGATACCCAGCCACGGCGAAAAGTTTTTTCAATAAAAAATTTTTGTGATCGGTCACCACCTCTCTGCAGACAATGGCAAACCTCAGAGTGTAAATAATGCCATGTAAAGCTTCTTGAGAACATGAACTTTAGCCGTTCGGAGTCGGCATAAAACATCTAGGTCTAGTTCTCGGTCAATTGTGTGCAAAAATTTAATAACACACACAACACAATCGATCCTAAGAAGCTCGGTCAAAGTCCTTTCAAGGGCTGAAATGGCCAATTTGTTTTTTATTTTTTTTATTTAGAATATTCGACGTGAAAATTACATATTAAAAATTAAAACATAAAATTAAAAGTTAAAAAATAAAAAATAAATATTACGAGTTTCAGATTTCAAACTGGGATAACAACCTCTAAAGCGGCTATAACAATGAACAAATTTTTAAATGATTACATAGCTAGGGATAAAAATAATTTTAACTTAAACGTAAAATATTCATAGAAAAAATAGAAAAAGTAAAGTATTTGGAATAAGTAATTAATGAAAGAGAATCAGAAAGAAAGTTGAAGAGAAATATTCAAGAATCAAGTGCTTAAAGTTTGTTGTGTTGTTAATGCGTTGTAAGTAATTTGGTAGGAAATTCCAAAGTCTGATTGCGTTAAGAAAAAGAGACGACTAGATTCATAGTAACTGAACTGAGGGACAATAAAGAACACATTTCTGGTGGATCTGCAGTTGAAAAAGTGAGAACAAATTTAAAAAAAAAAACGATACCATAAACATTTTTTGCGTGTTTACACGGAAAGAAATTTGAGGTGAAAACAATTCAATTAATTTTGGGAGTGATTTTAAGCTAAGCCATAATATTCTTGATATTATGCCCTAATGCCCTTTTTTGCGTGTTTACACGGAAAGAAATTTGAGGTGAAAACAATTCAATTAATTTTGGGAGTGATTTTAAGCTAAGCCATAATATTCTTGATATCATGCTCTAATGTGATTGTTTATAAAAACATTAACACTCCCATTCCTGCATAGTTTATTGCAGTGATTTTTGGATCATTTATCAAATATATGCTCACTTGTGCCCAATTTATGACATTTTGGTATTGTTTATCAAACAAAAAATATGCTCATTTGTAGGCAATGCTTGCCATGTATGGATTGTTAATAAAAAATTGAATGTGCAGGGAACAACAAAGGAACCGTACCAAAAAAAAAGATGACAAGAAAATTAAAAATTTGTATTTTCATTGTCCCAATAAGATATATTTGATACAATTCAAACACTCAAATTTAATTTTTTAATTTATTTTCTGTACTTTATTATTAACAGGAATAAAAACCAAATGAGAATTACGTTGTCGGTTGCTAATTTCAAAACAAAATTATTTTTTATAAACAAGCCCAAGACTACACTTATCTACCACAAATTGACGTGTCTATCAAAACAGTTTTCAAAACTAATTTTTGGCATAAACTGCGATCTAAATACCATGTTTTGATATGGTTCAGAGTGATTTTGAGGTGCTTTCAGTTACGAACGCTTTGAGCTTGATTTAAGCCCATTTTTTTTCTACGTGTAGAGACCCCAAATCTATAAGAAAAAAGTGGATTGCCGTGTACAGAAATTTTTTCTGACTTTAGCGCATAGTGTTATCAGTCATTTCACCTTTGAATGATATATGATGAAAATTTTGGCAAAACTACAAGAATAGTTTTATTTGAGGTTATAATTTGTCAATGTCTTAGGGGCTAGTTAGAAAGTTTTCAAAGCTAGAGCAACTTAAATTTTGTACCCCGTGGCTTTTCTTGCGAAACTTTGGAGACGAAAAAGTGAAAACAATAAGTTTCATGAAAAGTTGTTCCGTTTCAAAATTCGTCTTATTTAGTGATTGGACCTTATAAGTGGCTTTCGACCTGGCAAGTCCACCATAGACCAAATTTTTACAATACGGCAAATCCTGAAAAAAACCCATGAAAATCAAATCCGCACCCACCAAATCGTTATCGATTATAAAGCTGCGTTCGATAGCCCCATTCGGGATTGCCTGTACGCAACAATGTCTGGATTCAGGATACCTGCAAAGTTGAAAAGACTCTCCAAGATGACTTTGAGTAATACATGCAGCTCCGGCAAGGTAGGAAATGATCTCTCCGAAATCTTTAATACCGAACGAGGTGTCAGACAAGGCTACCCGCTATCATGCGGTTCACTTAAATTTGATCATGGAGGGAATCTTACGTAAAAGCAGGTGTACCATATTCTACAAAGGTTTCCATCTCCTTGCGTACGCTCATGATATCGACATTATCGGCCGAACCAAGAGATATGTAACTTCGCCGCTATCGAAAAGGAATCAGCCAATGTGGGTTTGACGGCGTCTTGGCTCAATGTCACAGCATATAGCTATAACTCTGAAGTTGTCAATGGACATGGGTAACGCAGTAAAAATTGCAGCGCTGACACACTAACTCAAGCGCAGTTAACTATATCAGCGAAATGTGTTAACGCAATTGCGTCATGCCGCTGTTCAAAATGTAATGGTATCTGTATCAACAAGACCCGTGTCAGCACAGAAAGTCTCACAGTAAAACATTGCATAGTGCGTTGAGTCATGTGGTAAAGAGCGCATACATAGAAAGTAAAAAAACATCAAAATTCTTTTATAATGTTTAATGTTATGGCTTTATTTTATTCATGGTTTCCACTCAAAGCCACTCAATTGGTTAAAATCATACTTAGATAATAGATCCCAACAGTTAAAATCAATGATACCGCATCCAGTCTAATCAAAGTTACATCTGGTGTTCCACAAGGTAGTCATCTTGGACCGCTACTATTTTTGTTGTTCATAAAGGACAATCCACTTGTCAAGCATTCTCAATGTCTCCTATTTACAGATGATCTCAAGTTATTTATATATATTACTCCAATAGTTGGAAGCTACCAGATTAATTCAATCGAAATTGAGAGAATTTATTCTAAAAAAGATTTAGGAATCATTCTTGACTCACATCTCAATTTTAAAGATCGACTTCATCATCAATAAGGCAAATTCGATGCTAGGATTTCTTATGAGGAATAGCAAAGAGTTTAATGATCCTTGGACTTTAAAAACTCTTTACACAACACTCGTAAGACCACACCTTGAATATTGCTCCATTATTTGGAACCCATCGTCTAACTAGCATTCTATTAGAATTGAAAAAATTCAAAAGAAATTCACTAGATTTATGGTTAACCGACTGAGGTGGAATTTACCCGAGGTTCTTCATTACAAAACCAGATGCGCATTAATCGGCATCAGCTCACTAAAGTGCAGAAGAAGGGCATCATCAATAATGTTTATAAGAGACATTCTACATAACAAAATTCATTGTCCTGATTTAGTGGCTATGCTCAACTTCTACTCACCCGTGAAATGTTTGAGCGGCTAGTTAAATTTTCACGAAACTTATAGAACCGCTTATGCGCAAAATGAACCAATATCTCGATGCAATAGAGAAACGACCATAGTCCTTTCCTCCATAGACTTCATTTTACAACTTCAAAAATGAACTCAATACCGTCCGAATGATTATTGACTTTTTATAGTAAAAATTAATATTGTGAAACAACTTTCTCGCATCTTTTTTTTCGAATTTTCTTAAATGTTTTGTTATAATTTGTTATGTTAATTTTAATTTGATCCAATTACAAAATTATTTATATATATTTAATTGTTAAGTAGTCTGTAAGAGTCAATTTCGCTGTTTGACGAAATAAATAAATAAATAAATCAGACATGCTCCAAGAATTCATGCTTAACAGCATCTTCCCCACTCTTTTCTATACAATACAAGCATATTTTATTTTGTTTGATTCAACTTTCTGTCTTTTCCAACAGTGCTCGAAGAACCGTAGAACTTGTACATTTGCTTTCAATGTTTTCCTTTATGTTAGCTTTGCTTTGAGTGCGTTACTTTTTTAAAAGAAGTGTATCAACGCAGTAACGCATTTAAATACTTCAACTCAATAACGCAACGCAACGCTGCGTTACTCATGTTTAGTTGTCAAGGAGTTCACACACCTTGGCACCGCCGTTAACAGCAACAACAATGTCAGCCTGGCGATATAGCGAAGAATAACAATTACTAATAGGTGCTCCTACGGGCTAAGTAAGCAATGAGGTTCCAGAGCGCTCTCTCGATCGACAAAACTAATACTCTGCAAAACGCTCATCATACCTGCGCTTCTCTATGGCGCTGAGGCATGGGTGGTATCGCAAACAGATGCAGCCGCTCTTGGGGTGTTCAAGAGGAAAGTTCTTCGCAAAATCTTTGGCCCTGTGCGAGTTGGCGACGACTATCGCATTCGAATGAACCACGAACTGTACGAGCACTACGACGACATTGACTTAGTTCAGCGTATAACAATTCAGCGACTACGTTGGCTGGGTCAAGTCTTTAGTATGGATGAAGAATCTGCATCGAAAAAGGTGTTTGAGGTGAAAGTCGAGGATCAACGACGAAGAGAAAGACCATGCCTCCGATGGGTTGACCAGATCGAGGAAGCCCTTACCGCGCTTGGTGAAAGAGATTGGAGACGGCACGCGAGAAGCAGAGACGCCTGGCGATAACTGACGAAGTCGGCTGTAACTCGACAACGGGTTGTCATGGGCAGCCAAGCTAGTAAGTAAGTAAGGCAACTTTTGAAAAATAGTGACTGATATATATAGTTTCTCTCAATTCAGTTTCTTAAACTTTAATGAAAACATCTATTTCTGAGAAAGTTATTATTTCCTTAATACGGATCTATGGTGATCCCTTAAATACGTGAAATGTATCTAAATTGTCTTCAGCTCGGTCATTTACAATGAGGCGGTTATAGCACAATCGTACTTAAATCAAATCCGAAATTCACTGTTTGTTACAACAAAACCCAGTAAGGTTGCGGTTATAGTGAGCGCCGAGTCAGACAGGCAGGCAGGCAGGCAGGCAATGTGCGAGATAGTTAGCTATCTGCATCTCGTTTTTTCACACAGATTTCAGCCTGCCTGCCTGTCTGAATCGCGTTCACTATAATCACAGCCTAACTGATGTTTGTGTTTTCCAACAACTTCATGATAACAACAATTTACAATTTTAATTTTTTACAATTTTAAGTAACATTGTTTACAACCTTTGGCAACAATGATTCTAGAACTTTATCAACTTTAAATACAGAACATACTAAATAATTGTTAAAAACAAACCTGGTCATTGTGTTCCGCCGTTCTGAGAGTATCCAGAATAGAAAACCATGAGTTGTTGTTTTTGCCACACAAACTGAAGACACGTTATAGAAGAATAGGTCCTTCACTGTAGTTGACACACACACACACGCGTTAAATACTAGTTGAACTTTGTAAGGATCTGAAACTAACTTGATCGTAGCGTAGCGTCTTACATGAGTACGAAAGCGTGTTACAATTCGTCACAATTTCAAACTTTTTATTTGAGTTTTTTTTTGTTTTTTTTTTTTCTTTCTGAAGTTTGTGTTAGTTTACAGAAATGTCGATGTGTAAAAACGTTTTGTAAAAACAATTTTAAATTTTGAACAAAGTGGAAAAAAAATTATCTAAAGTTAAACAACGGGTTGTTTTTTTTTTACTACTAGTGAAACTCTCTGGCAATGTTTGAATTCATTAGTTGTTGTTGTTGTTAGTGTTGAGGTTGTTGTTGTTGTTAGTGCTTGAGAGTGAACGTGAATTATATTTTGTATTTTTTGTATTGCTTATTTGAATTTGTTTGATTGCAGATACTATAACAGCTGAATTCAAGTGTTTGATCGAGTAAAGTTCAAAAATACACACAGTTTCTATGTGTGCTAAAAATTAAAAAAAAAAAAAAACGCGAAAAAACTTGAACGCATGAATTTGGCAAAAAACATGTTTGTAGTTAAACTTGTATCTAGAGTAGCAAAATGTATCTTGTGTGTCGCCAATGGTTATTTTATATATGTAATATCTGGCTGAATGAAGGTTCTGAACCTAAAATTGTTGCTAGTTTTTTTTTTTTTTTTTGTGGCTCTACTATTTGGCAGTGTTTGCCAAAATTAGTTGTTGTTGTTGTGGTTTTTGTTGTTGCTGATAATGTGCTGCTGCTGCTGCTGCTGCTGCCAATTGCTAAAAAGTGAGCAGCAGGCAGGCAGTAAGTTTGCAAACAAAGCTTTTGTAAGCAACAAACTTTTTGCGTCTTTCCCTGTTTGTGTTGTTGTTCTTGCTGCGTATGGCGTAAAGATACAGATATTACAACAACAACACTTATAAAAAAATTTCAAGCTATCAAGGGCGAATTGGACACGTTGTCGACGCTGCTGTTGCCGTCGCCAGTCGTCAGCATTTCGCGAATTTAAGATTTTATTAATGTTTTTTTTTTTTTGGTTTCTTGTTTGTTGTTTTTTTTTTTGCAAAACTTAAAATAAGCTAACGTGTTGCCTCACTCTAGCCTGTAGGCCACACTAAGCCTGCCTTCCTCCCTCTTTTACACACCCTAGACAACAGACAACGATTAGATCGTTGCAATCGTTTGACGTTCGTTGTTTGTCTGACTGAGTTATGTTTTTCTCAGTCTTCCTTCATTTCTTTTGATATATCTTGTATTTTTGCTTCTTCGTCTTCATCTTCTTGATCGTCATTTGCTGCCTTGGGTTTCGCTTTCAAACATTTATTTAATATCTCAAAAGAAAAACACTAAAACTACAAGTGTGCAAAAAAGTTCAAAGTGACAAAGAAAACGTCGACGATGACGATGACGACAACGACTATCATCAAGCGTCTCCTAACCTAGTCCCGCCTGATCCATACTTCTAACCGTTCCCAATCATTCGCTCTTTCTCTTTCTTTGTTTTCTCTCTACCGTCTGTCTGCAAAGTCGCGCCTTTTGTAACGCATACGTCTACGTCGCCGATCCTCGTTGAGGCAATTCGGTCCATGTTTATCATGTTGCTGCCTTGAAGTGGAGGATCATTAAAACGTTTCATTCTTCGAATTAAATGAATACAATAGCGAAAGCAACAACAACAACAAAAAGCTAAAAAATACAAAGTTTGTGTTTTGTTTAAAAATGCGTATCATGTGTTGGCTTCGAGAATTCGGTGTATTGAAAATTGTCTGTTTTTGTGTCGTATTGTTGCTGTTGTTGTTGTGTTGTTTTGAATGGACTGAGAAGTTTCGGTTACAAATTGTGTTTTTTTAAGAAATTTGTAGGTACACCAACAACAACAACAACAACAACAACAACAACAACAACAACAACAATACTGCACTCGACCGATTCCAGTAAGTAAAGTAAGAAAGTGACAGTATTTGATGAAGTTTACGCCATGCTTGGCGTCTCCTCTGTTACACTTCAATTTCAATTTTTGTCTAAAATTTCCTAATGTACGATACTGTTTCTTAAAACTATTGATACGGCGAATTTGACTGGAAGATAGTTTCGACCATGACTCAATAATTTATAAGGTTATCCCGATATTTGACATACCCTTATTTTTTTTTAAACAAAAAAATATTCTCTCTCGAAAATGAATGACACACAGGGTTTTGTGGTCTCCTCAAAAAAGAAATATTTTACTGCTTAAAAAATAACAAAATAAGTATGCATTGCTTTCATTGAATTTTTTAAGGCAATAAATTCGTGAAAATATTTCAAGCTTGGACGTGAAATCGCAGAACCTTAAAAAATCATCTGATGGTTGCTTCAAAAATACAAAAGTAGCAGAAAATGTATTGACTTCAAATTTTAAGATATATTGTACTGAAAAGTAGTATGATATTCAAGCTCCTGTGGGATTTTTGTGTCATTAAAAATGCTCTTCTCTTCAAATAAGGGTATCTATCTCCATTTTCGTGAGAATACGTCAAATATCGGGATAACCTTATAAATTATTGACTCATGGTTTCGACCTGTTTCACTAAATAATAACTGAACGCAGAATCTGTTGCCTGATATTGTAAACAGGTCATAAATGTTTTTCAAGTTGATGGTTCCATCATGGTAAATATTTAGTATAAGCTAAAGGGAACCAACGACTATTAGACCTGAGAAAATTTTAACTATTTTTGGCCATGTTTCTGGCCGTCAGACATTAATGGCTTAAAAAATTTAGTGGCGGCCGTACTCGAGTGACCTAAGAGCTTGGCTTGTGACCCAGCGAATTTCGGCAGACTCGGCTTCTAGTCACCTGATACAGTCATTTTTTCAATAGAAATACATCTTTTTGAACGGCCGTCACCTCTCAGCAAACAAACCTCAGAGAGTAAACAATGATCAAAATCAAGCTAATCAAATCAAGTAAATCAAGCTTCTTGAGAACAAGATTTTTATCCGTTCGGAGTTGGCATAAAACATGTCTGTCGAGTTTTTGATCAATTGTGCACAATTATTTAATAACAGAAACAACACAATAGACCTGTAGAAGATCAGTTAAAGTCCTTTCAAGGACTAACCGGTCAATTAGTATTTATTTTTGTTTACTTTCGAAAACCATTATTCAACAAGTCTCAAGTTCTCTTCCAAATTTTTAATTCATGTATTCCTTAGTTTTAAAAATAATTTTGTAGATTTTGTTTTGTTTCTTAAGAATATATATCAAGAGGGAAAATTTATACATTATCTCTCTTTAACAGTTAAGTTATATCTTCACATTTTCTAAAGGTCTAGAATACATGATTTAAAAATGAAGTGAAAATAATTAAATATGATAAAGTTATAACCGTCAAATAAACAATCATCCCAAAATATGGTTTTTGTATCTAAACATATTCAGACACGTTTTCGTTCACAGCGAATAAGCGACTGTTATAATCGCCAAGTTATAACCAGGTGACTGACACCATAACCAGGGGAAAAACCGTATTCAATAAACTGAGAAAAATAAGTGCTTTTGAATCATTGAAACTGAAAACTAACCAACCAGCAAAATGACTAGATATCTAATTAATGATTTCCCTTTAAAGCTGTCTTCAGAATTAAAATATGTTCCATGACACTTTGAACATGACTTTGACTTTATGTTCCATTGTGGAACTTGCTGTACCTTAAGCTGTTTTAAGTTTTTCACTATAGGTTTTATTTGGTTCCAATATTAGGCAAAATACCTTATAGTGTCAAAAGTAAGAGGTGGTACTCCTATGCAACATAGAGATAATTAAAGTTAATACTAGATTTTACTTCAAAAAGTCGAAATTTAAAATTAAACCAATTTTATATTTCGAAGTATCCAAAGCAGGGCCGTAGATAGCATTTTCCTTGCGGGGGTTTGTTAACAAAATAAATAAAAACTTACATACAAATTATTAAATAGTTAACACGCGAAATAAATATATGTATTTATTATTGAATTGTTGTTATTTTTGTTTTGTTTATAATGTGAATCTTATTTTAAATGATGATAAAAAAGGCAATACAATTAATTTAAGTTTTTTCAAAAGCTTTTTTGATCAACCGAGTTTTTTTCAAAATTTGAACCAAAGATTTCAGGTGTTAATCCTATTCAGTCAAATCAACCTTGGTTTGAAAAATGGGGTGATATATAAGTAGCAGAGAAAAGGAAATCAAGCTAAACAAGTGTAGAATGTTTGTGGCGGAGCGCTCTATACATGCGAATTTGAATCTGAAGCAAGTGTTATGCCTGTACCTCGGTCCAGGCCCGTAGCCAAGGGTGTCTGTTTTGTGGTTCAAACCCCCCATAGGTATCGAAGACTAGACAAGAAATCAATTGAAATCTTAACAATAAAAACGAATATTGATATTTTCCTTAAAAAAAAAAAATTTGATGTAAATATGAAAAATTTAAATGTCTAAGAGCAAAATTAAAAGTTTCTTACTTTTGAAAATACTAAATAAAATTTTAATTTTATTACAAAAATCGTAAAAATAAAAATTTTAGTTGAATTAGTTGTGTTATAAAAACAAATAGGAAGTCACGAAAATATCATTGTGAGCCAATGAATCTTAGAAAATTGTGTCAAGTATGCATGTCATGGGTAAAGTAGTTTCGGGGAATATTCCAGATATTTTTTCAAACCTTGATGCAGAAAATTAGTTACAAGTTTTTAGTTCAACTGTTAATAAATTTAATTTTGAAACAAAATGTTCGAGAGGCATTTCTTAAGTAAACCTGTTCGCAATGTAGGTTTACTGTCTTATCATAATTAATAAAATATAGAAAAATACTATAAAGTCTAATATTAATTGGACATGAAAAACACATTTATGTAAAATGATTGCAACAAAGGGTTAAATGTTCCTTGATTATAAATCTGAACTAGATTTCAAATATACAAAAAGTGAATCTAAATGTCTGATGAAAACTGAAAATTTGCTAATTATAAAACATTTAATGATCAAGAAAAAATTTTTGGCTAACTATGTATATAGCCAATGTCACGGTGTGGTGACCGTGGCATGCAGGTTAAGCGTGTGGCTTAGCATGCTCGGAGCCCGGGTTCGATACCCAGCCACGGCGAAAAGTTTTTTCAATAAAAAAATTTTCTGATCGGTCACCACCTCTCTGCAGACAATGGCACACCTCAGAGAGTAAATAATGCCATGTAAAGCTTCTTGAGCACATGAATTTTAGCCGTTCGGAGTCGGCATAAAACATGTAGGTCCAGTTCTCGGTCAATTGTGTGCAAACATTTAATAACACACACAACACAATTGATAACAAGAAGCTCGGTGAAAGTCCAAGGGCTCAAGGGTTTTGAAATGGCCAATTTTTTTTTTTTTTTTATTTTATGAATTTGTTCACCAATAGTTTTAGGGCCTATTCTTTTAACCTAAGTATCCTATTTTTCCCATGTTGTACAAGAATGGGGGCTTATACAGTTGTAGTTGCCAGGTGATCTTCAGATACAAAGTACGCCGTACTTGGAAATCTATGTGCTGTAGCTCAAACAATTTCTTATGAAGTTAGTCTAATTCATGAAATTTAAGCAATTTTCTCACACGAAATAATTCTCATTTATAGAAAAAATTTATTGAAAATGAAAAATGTTTCATAAATTTTGCAAAAAATATTCACTACGCGAAGTATTTTCTTCAATAAAAACAAATTTTTTCTCAAAAATAAAAACGTATTCTTTTCTTAAAACGATTTATTTTTTTAAATTTCTCTTTTTCATTAAAGTTTTTTATAATTTTTAGTGAAATTTTATTAGTATCGCATTTAGATAAAAACATTCTCTGAAGCAAAGTTATCATATTCCGAGTTACTTTTTTGTGAGTTGAAACTCATATTTAACTAGTCCATTTTTATGTTATTTTCAATCGTACAAATAATATTTTATCATGAATATCCATTATTTTGGTAACAAACATTTAATTACAAAAATTTAATAATAGGTATATTTCTTTACACGAAAATAAATAATTTTTTTAAAAAAATTACTTCCATAAATTTATAGTTTAACATGTACTATGTACAAAAACTGAACTGAAATTGGTGATCAACAATCAGTTGGCATCTTATTTCGGGTATGGGACAAAGAACTGCGTCTCAATAAATAGGTTTAATAGGACCTTTAGATAAAAATTACAAAATATTGTACTTCAAAGAAAAATTCGTCCTTTCTTCTACTTAAAAAACAAAATATTGTTTTTAGATTACAAGCCGCCTATATATAAATAGGCTTAGGGAAAACCGTTAAGAACCTCACGAGTTTCTCAAACGATTTTAATATTTTTTTTTTTTTTAATTTAATCAGAGTGCGGAGAAGGAGTGCACCGACTATTTTTTATCATTATAGAATAGAAAATTGCTCAAAGCTCCAGATAACGAAAAAAAATTCACTTGTTCGCGTTTATTCATTGTTTTTTCACCACTTAACGTCCAAACTTGCTATATTATGTCTAATTTTTACAAAGACATATTGCTTTTTCAATAAAATTTGAGCATATTTTATAAAAATATAATATACGAAAGGTTTCTCGCTAAAAACAGGAAATTCAATTTCGGTTTTAGACCCATGGTTCCTTGGGCAAACCTTCTTAGAATTCGTGGTAGATTATGATTTCGACAACCACTTGGTTGAAAAAAAATTTATCCATTGGGCACACACATACATATTTCAGCTTTGAAAAAGCTTTTACTGGTTGCCTACCTTAATTTAGACTTTTTTCAAAATCGAAATTTTTTTTTTAAAACGGAAAATAGTGCAGTTTTTTCACAGTCAGCTGAATGTACATTCAATTTTAAATACAGGTACTTAAAGTCATAGCTTTTTTAAGGAAATATGTGCGAATTTTTATGTGTTTTGACAATTTATTTTTTAAAGTTGCGAAATTCTGTTCTATAATATTTTTAAAAAACTCAAAAAGATTTCTTTGTGTTCTAAGAGAAAATATGTACACTAAAGAAAAAATGTGTTAAAATTAAATGAAATTGTGTTCATATCTAACGAATTTGTTTTTGAAATAGAGCTTGAAACAAATTCATTAAAATTAAACACAACTGTTTTTAAAGTTAAATAAAAAAAAAATGTTTTTGTTTTTAAAACAATGTTTTTGTTATGAAAAACGAATTTAAAACAAAAATTTTAAAATTCAAAATACATGTTTTAAATCTTATTTTTTTTCAATTCCATTTTTTTAACTTTTCCGAGTTTTTAGTACCAGATTCACAACCAGCTACCCCCGGGACTGGAGCTAACATATCCGAATACCAAATGTTAACTCCATTTGATGAAGTTTGCATTCGAAATATTTTAACCAATTCAAAAAATTCAAAAATTGTCACTGTATTCAAATTTTTATTGGTTTTTTCAAAGAAATAATAAGAGAAAAATTAAAAAAAGAAAGGTGTTTATAGGTAGGTGAAAATTAAACACACTTGTTTTTAATTTTGTTTTGTAGAAACGCAAAGGCGATAAATTTCTCTTTTAATATTTTTTGTTTAATTTTAAAGTATGTTTTTTTTCTCAGTGTATGTATATATTTTTGTTTTAATTTTTGGTTTCTGTAAAATTAGTCATTTTTTACATTATACCGTGCCTACATTTGCAATTTTGGAACAGAAATAGTTGGGTTTAACTTTAATGGGAATATTACTTGTCGAAGGATACCAAATGTGTGCAATTTGGAGACCTTTAAAAATAAAAGAAAATAAAAACCCTTTTTGTGCTAAAAACTATACAACCCAATAATTAAATTTATTCCGATCACATAACAAATAGCGAAGAGACCGTTTTTAAGAGTCCCTTCAACTTTTCAGATGTTGAGTCTAAATTCGATGCCTGAAGTACGATTCGATACAATAAACCAACATACTCACATTTACCGAATATTTAACCTAACCATTTGAATGTGAATAATTTAATAAAATTAACATTACTTGGGATTTTCTTCAAAATTCTATACAACATTATCCCATTAATGCAAATAAGTTCTTATGAGTATAAAAAAGAAAATAAAAAACTCTAGGAAACTCGAAAGGAAAAAGCGTTTGGATGCATTACATCCAAGTGTAGGCATAACGGTTTAGGCTCCACTTGGTCACATCGGCAATGCAAGCTCAAATTTCGAGCACACTTATATAACTAATTATTGCTACAACAGAAAAATGACTTATTCTCAAAATTACTTTACATCTGAGATACTTAATCTTGACTAGTATATAAATTTATTTTTTTTATCAGATTGTAGTCACGTTCTATGCCTGTGTCAAAGAGTTGAGCTCAAAACTGGGTTTATCATTTTGAAACTATGTTTTCTAACAAAGAAAATTTTGCTATCTCGATACAATTTTTCTATCTAGATACAATGTTTGAAAGTGAAAGAGTCAAAAATATATCTACACTTAAAAAATATTTGTGTTTTGAAATAATTCAATCTTACATGATACGCAAAGTTTGCAAAAACAAAATAAAAAACTCCTTCGTTTGTATCTACAAGATAAACATAATCCACTTTAGTTCAGCTGCTGCTTTGCTCGGCAATATTCACTGTTCTCAGATTTGTGCCAATTTCAATGAAGTGGATGATGCGATTGAGTTGTACGCTTTTCGCTGATCTCATCATTGTCATCAGTTTACAACAACAACAAGATCATCCTGAAGCACATGTTTACAAGAGTTTTTATAACTTATATTTCAGTTACAGTTTTGTTTTGTTGTTTTTGTGTTTTTTGATACAGTCTATGCGATGTTTTTTGTTTGGAATTGTAAACGTTATTTTTGTTGTATTGCGCGCAATTTTTAGTTTGAATTTTGAAAAATATGCACTTTGTTGTTGATCACTAAGAAAACACTTCGATTATTGCACGTGTTGGAGGTATCTAGATAGTTTAAGGTAGTATTCTAACGAATTGTTTTGTTTTTTTTTTTTTTTAAATCACAAAAAATTTCAAGTGTTGAACGCATTCATTGATTGAGTAGAAGCAAAAAAAATTAGCAAAAATAAAAAAGAATACAAAAATTTATCCGTTCGCTACGCGTTCCACAACGTTGCGGTTGCAGTTCTTGTCGACGAGTGTTCGTTGCGAGTGCAGCAAATAATGCAAAAAGTCTTCAAATACGTTCAAATTGTTCAAAATTGTGCATCGAGATGCCGCCGCTGTCGGATCCGCTACGTTATTACAACAACGTCTTCTGCCTCCGCTGCTGCTTCTTCCTGCTTTCAGGTTCTAGTCGCTGTTGTTGTTGTTGTTGTTAGTTGTTGGCATAGGCTTAGATACTTGTTAGTTTAAGTTCTAGTTGCAGTTAGTTGAGTGCTGCTCTCTTGCTGAGTGTTGTTTTTATTATTGTTTTTGTTGTGTGTTGTTTTTGGCCAACTAAATCGGCTACACTTGGCTTCAATGCTGCAGTTGCTATTGCTTCTGTATCTAATATCTAATGCCGCACATGCCACACTCGCTCACATTCGTCGGATTCGCACTACCAAGAAATCGCACTTTAATCTATCTAAGCAAGCAGTCGACTCGCAACTAACCAGCAGCGTTCGCATGGATACGAAATTCGCAAACTGCACACAAACACACACACACTTAACTGTATGCAGATACATACACATATCCATACATATGAAAGAATGGCACACACACACAGTTAGTGGAGCGCGAGATCCACAAAATTTTTCAAATTCATAAAACTATGCGCGATACACACAACAACAACAAAAACAACAACGACTACAACAAAAACAACAGCGCAAGAAGCTATTTGAAAGCTTTGCAAATACTCGCAACACGCTGCGGCACACACAGATACTTGTTGCGCCTCGTCTTGTTTTTGTTGTGGCTGTTGCCTTGTTGTTAACTAAAAAAGGAGGGTGAAAGAGGGCGGGCAACGGTAGAAAGAGCAATACTGCGACCAACTGAGATCGTGCAAAAAACGCAAACTAAAATTTTCGCAAATTGAATTTTATTGTTGTTCGCTTGCTTCGCTTCTTATTATTGTAGTAATATTTGGCAGATTCAACGCCTCGCTGAGAGACGATCGCGCGCATTTCTCAAAAATAGCAACAGCCGAAATAGTGTTAAAAAAGCCGACATTCGTTTTGTGAGAGCGCGTCGCCGTAAGCGAAAGAGTGCCAAAAATATAGGCAAAAAAAAAAAAAAACAACAAAAACTAAAAATAAAAACAGCTTGATAAAAAATTTGCAAACCGATTAAATTGTATCTGTGAGATACAAAGGAGAGACCCACCACTAAATACAGTCGGTCGCAGCGCATCAGACGTAAAATGCTGGCCGAACACTTCTCCGCACTTTTTTTAACTTTGTCGTTTAGTGCGAATCAACGTAATCGTTCAGCTTTGTAAAAACCACGCTGGTATAATTGTTTTTTCGTATAAGAATTCAAACTTTAGTACAGCTCATGAGCGACTTTACGAGCCTGGTAATATGATTATGGAGATATGATTTTGGAGTTAAGAATAATAAACACCGAAATAGAAGCTCTAGGCAGCTTTTAGGGGTTCTTCCAACAAGTCGATGGCGAACAGTTTGTAGACTGTATTAATAATTGTATTGTTTTAAGAAACAGAATGGAAATACCAATTTTTTCACAAACCATAGAATGGGGCAGTTTTGAATCTATACTGGCTGCCATAAAACACTGAGAAAATTTTGCTCCTCGAACGTTTATTTTTATTTTAAAAATGGACATTTTAAAATTAGCTTCAAAAACGTTCGTTTGATTTTCTATAATAAAAATTTTAAAATGAGCTTTTAAAACGTTTGTTAGAGTTTTTAAAATTAACACTTTAGACAGTGGCATGGATATGGGGGTGGTCCACGGGTCCGGACGCCCCCCCCCAGAGCCATGAGCCAAATAGAAAAGTTGTTGTTAATTGATTCTATTAAGTTAAAAGTTGTTTTGCGATTATCGAAAGAATTTTATGATTAGGAAATATTTTAGATATGTTTTTATGATAGCTTTGAAAAAAAAAAAGAATAGTTTAGATATTAATAATTCTCTTAAAAGTTTAGAGACATTCTTCGGAGAAAAATTCTGTGCAGATCTTATTTTTAGTACTCATTCTCTAAGGCATTTTGCGGAAAGCGAAAAAATTTTGACTTTTGAAAACGAAAAAGCGTATGACAGGTCATTACTTTTTTGCGGACCCCTCCCAGAACCAAAAGCTATCTACGCTACTGATTTTAGAGAATAAGAACACATTTTGAAATGCTTATAGAAAGAACTAGTACTTAAAGTAAATTAGCCTGTAACTCGTTATTCCAAAAGTAGCGTTGAGGCTTAGTTTGCTCTCATGAAACACTCTGCAAGCAAACACTTTTTTTACCAGCTGAGAAAGAAATAAAAATAAACATTATTTTACGCTAGGACAATACATATAATTTATTTTTGTAACCAATCTTGGATATAACAGTCATTTTGAAAAACAATATAAGGTGAATGGATCAAATACTCTTCAAGTGCTGAAACAAGCATCATCCTAATAACTAGCTCATACTTGAGCGCATTCATTGTTTCATCGAGAAAATGTAAAGGACCCTTCATAAAATAAAAAAGAAATTCACCATTTTTGGAGACAATTTTCACTATATCGTGTTCCAGGAAAGTGACACGCGCACTTATAGGAGATTTTCTTCACACAGCAAATGTAATATGATTCTTTGACAAAATTCACGAACTCGAAATACAAGAAATGAAGAATACACTCGTATTTGCAAAAGTAGATGCATGCACAAGTTCACGAATTCATGATTTGGTGAATCATTGCGTTTTCATGAATAACTTGCGTCAGTACACGCAAAGAAATTTTTCGTTTACCGCATCAGAAAAATTCACCATTTTTTTTCGAACTGTATTTGCCGCAAACGAATATTCACTTGTCATCAACTTTAAAATATCTGTATCTTATTTGAAAACATCGAACTTAATGAAATTTTATCATTGTTTTGGAAATTTAAGTTTAACCGCGTGTGCTGGCGCTTGAGTCTAGAACTCGATTGACCTGGGTTCAATCATCGAAGAAACAAAAATAACAAAAACTTTTTAAACATTTTTTTTTAAGTAAAAAATTAAATGTACAATTTTTTCAAGTTTGTAAGCATACTTATTTTGACGGTTATTTTTAACAAAGCAATTAATTAACAGAATTATAATTTCAATCATTAAAGAAAAAATTTTCGAACACAGTCAGGATTCGAACCCACGTCTTCCGTATGACAGTGAAGCACATTTATATTGAGCTATTTGAGATATTTTATTGAATAAATTTTCTTAAATTATAAATTTGTATGTCATCAGAAATGGATCTTTTAAAGTTTTCAGTTGAACAAAACAAATTTTTCGGTTGCTGCAATTTGAAAATAACTTACGTTTACCGTAAACGAAATTAATTTCTTGCAAGTAAATAATGCGATTCCCGCAACTGAATTTTATAGACAACTGTTCGAACGTTTGCAAAAAATTACTTTAACCTTTAAATGCTCATGGTATCTTTAAAGATACAACCATTAAAAAAGTTCTTACGGCTTTGTTTTGAGTAAAAATATAATGCAAGATGCACAAACCTGTTCAGAACAACCAACCTCTTTATTACAAAATAAGTTTTTGTTAAAATTTGTCAAACTGTTCCTTTAATTGATGATGAAAGTTGAAAAATATATATCAAGCTAAACGGAGTAATAATTGAGGTAAAAAAAAAATTATTGGACAGTGTAGAATTTAGTGATTAAAAATAGTTACACAAAATTTTCTTCCGAGTCCCGGTCGAAAGGCGGCATTTAATGGTTGTATCTTTAAAGATACAAGGAGCATTACACCACAAATTTAAAAATGGTATTCGCTTGAATTTCGTACTTTACTCGTTCTCAACTTCATTTATGTGACTGAACATTGGTTAATTCATTATAATTATTCCTCTGTTATATTTTAACAAATTTTTAAAAACTTATTTTTTAAAACTGTCATGTCAGGACTTACTAGGGTTGATAGAGTCAAAATGACTGATGAAGAAGTGTGCGAGCTATTATGCAATAGTGAAGATATGACTTATAATAGCACCGATGATAGCGATTCTGATATTGATGAGTTTGAGGTAGATAATCGATTAGAAAAAAAAATATAATAGGATTAGGGTTCCCAACTGTCCCGGATTTCGCGGGACGTCCCGCTTTTCAGCTAATTTTTTAGCGTCTCGCGACGATACCTTGCGGGACACCTTTTGTCCCGCATTTGAGAACTTAAGATTGTTTATATCTAAATTTCCAATTCGACATGAAACACAGTCTCCTAAACCGTTTAATTTTATTATCAAAATAAATTTATAGTTCGTTTCAAAAGAGAAGAACATTTTTTAGTTTCATTTTTCGATGCGTAGTGAGAAATTATTTCTAAAGCTAGAAAATTTTTTTTTAGAGCGTAGTTTCTTGCTCTTTTTGTTCTGTTCGCTGAACTTTATGTTTATTTTGAATGTTTTGTACTGTTTTTCTTAATATTTAAATGCGCAAACATTTAGAACAAATGATCGCACAAGTACGGTGTTGCACCGACGGCCTGCAGCAACCTGCATCTTGAGAGAGAAATAAAATAAAAATTACATAAAAAATAATTTATTTTTTCAAGAAAAAATTGTGAAGTGAAATTACGGATGACGAAATATTTTTGTACGCACATTTTTTTTTTAATTTTGATTGGTTGATTTTGAAAAATAAAATTCAGTACTTCCGCAACGCAGTTGCGATGATCAACAAAATTCAGGAATATACATTAATTTTTTTCATTTATTTTTCTGCTGAGAGAATATTTAATTTTATTTTTAATGTCGACCAATCAGAATGAAGAACACTCTCTTCTCTCTGTTCTTCTCTTTTGGAACAGGCTATATCATTTATTTTTCATATATTTTATTCATCAAAACGATTTGGATTTATTTTTTGGTTTTTTCATGAATTGGGCAAGAGTTGGAAAGAGATCTAAACAATATCAAGGAAGGAAGCGATGGTGTAAAGGCATAGTTGATACCCTTTATTTCTCAAAGAATAAAAGGAAATATTTAATAAAATAAAAAATTCTAATGTTGTCCCGCATTTTTCAGCCAAGTCCCGTATTTTTGATGGCTCCGTCCCGATTTTGTACTTTTCAGAGTTGTCAACCCTAAATAGGATAGATAATTTTCAAGGAGGTAGCATGCCCTTGATTATCAACGAAAACAATACTGACGAAGATACCGATTCATCATTCTCAAAATGATGAATGATGATAATGACCAGGGGTTGTCGATAGAGGTTGATGGTGGTCAGTTGGATTCGCTTGATTTAACGCCCCATCAACTTCTGTTTCACAAACCTGTAACGCGGTCAGTCCTACAACGATTTCCAACTCATTTGCTTCCGAGCTGCGAGGGCTTAATATAAATCCTAGATCTTATGAATTCGAAAGAGTTTTATGGAAAAAAGGTAATCTGCAATTAAGTGACAAACAAGTTCGATTTGGAGGTGATTGTAGTTTTCCAGATAACATAAATAATTTGGAAACTCCATACCAAGTTTGGTGCTATTTGTTTCCATGGTCTTTGGAGGAAGATATTGTCTACGAGACTCTAAAATACGCTGGAACAGACAAAAATTTCAGCTTCAATGTATTCGACTTACGTAAATTTATTGGAATTCTATTCTATATGACATATCAAAAGCTTGCAAATTCGAGAGACTATTGGTCTGAAAATAATCACCGTTGCGTAAATGTTATAAAAAATCAAATGCCCGGGACACAATTCGAAAAAATTCGGGAGGAACATAATTTTAACGATAAAACTAAACAGCCTACTTAAAATGATCCTACTCGCGACTGGCCTTATCTTATACGACCTGTTATTGATGCCCTAAATAAAACTTTTGGGAGTGTTCCAAAGTTAGATAGGTTATGTGTGAATGAGCAAATGTGCTCCACGAAAATTGGAAGCTACACGAAACAATATTTGCCAAATAAACCTAAAAAATGGAGCTTTTTTAGCTGATACTTTAGGATACGCTTACAAATTTGAAGTATATACTGGATCTTTTAAGATGCCTGCTGAAGGAGAACCCGATCTACAATCCTCTGCGAATATAGTAGTCAGGCTGCTTCGCGATGTACCTCGCTTCATAAACCACATAGTCTACTTTGACAGTTTTTATACAACAGTACCATTATTAGTGTATTTGCAAACTTAGGGTATACTAGCTGTTGGAACAATCAGGCGCAATAGGATCAAAAATTGCAAGCTCCCTGATGAAAAAATAATGATGAAACATGAACGTGGATCGAGTCAGGAGTTTATTTCCAATATATGTGGTGTCGATGTGACATCAATTTCATGGATAGACAACCGAGTTGCCAATCTGATTTCCACTTATATTGGGACTAAACCGACATTGAACACCAATAATGCACAAACGCAACCTTTAACTGTGAAGCGATTTGACAAAAAGGAAAAATGTGTTAAAAATATTCCTTGTCCAAAAATCATTAAAGATTATAACTGTCATATGGTTGGAGTTGATTTAATGGACAGCTCAATGGGCCGCCACAAAATTTTAATGAAAAGCCGAAAGTGGACAAACCGAATATTTTATCATCTTCTTGATATGACTTGTGTAAATGCTTGGCTACTCCACAAGAGAATTAACAAGAATCGACAAAAATTAGATTAAAATAAGATTTAAGTTGGAGGTGGCTGACGCATTGTTTTCATGTAATACAAAAATTGCTCCTGGACGTGGTCGTCCACCTCTAGAAAAAGAAATCGAAGAAAAACGTCGGAAACCTAAATCACAAACAGCGCCATCCAAGGACACCAGACTAGATATTATCGATCATTGGACTACCATGGACAAAAAAAGAAGGTGCAAGCTGCCAAAATGCTCTGGACAAACAAGGATGTTTTGCACAAAGTGAAGGTAAATTTGTGTTTAACTTCGGAAAAAAAATTGTTTTTATGAATATCATCACACATAAGTTTGTATTGTGTTCTTTTCTTATATTTCATTATAATACTGAATTGACTTTTCTATGTACTTATGTACTTATTTTCTTGTTTTTGAATTTTATTTTCTGTGGTATTATTTACATTGATTTGAATAATTTTCAACAAATAAAAAACATTTTAAAACTAAAATTGAGTTATATTTTGTAGTTCTTCTGTGAATGATTTCTCTTCGAAAGAAGGCTGAGGTGAGTGCTCAGTATATCCTGTTAGATACAACCAATATTTTGTAAATAACTTTAAAATAAAATAAAATTTCGGAAAATCTGGTACACAGCTGTTATTTTCTCATCTTTTATGCATATATAAAATTTTTTCATCAAAATCGGCGTTCATGAGTATTTAAGGGTTAAGCACGACAAACGAAGTTCGTTTGCACCTGGCTGAAGATAAACGTTTTTTTTTTTTTTCGTGTAGTACTTCTTGAAACGGTTGATTGATTGCATCAGATTGGCTATAGAATCGTCGATTTTTGCCCAAAGGGTCTATGGAATCTACAAAGTCACAATATCTCTATAGTCAGCAATTGCAGCCCATTTCTCCTCAAGAAGTAGTACCGACGCAAATTACAACTGGTTGCACCTATTGGCCAAAGGATCATTTATTCGTCCTAAAGTAGTCTAATTATTCCAAAGACTATTCAAAGCTATACTCATTGGCTAAGATATGGTAAAGTTGAGAAAACGTGAGTTCGTGTACGCGTGAACACGTGCTTATGCAATTACACGTGTATTTCGTGTTTAGCATTCATGTGCTCTAGCTCTAGCTTCGAAGCTTATATCGAATATGGGACTCTTTAAGATCTGTACGGATTACCACTTTAAGCCCATCGTTTAAATTTAACTATATGTCCGTTTGTCTGTGTCTTGTCTGAGTCCTTATACTTAGATCGTTTCCAAACGATCACTTTGTATATGTGGAATGAAAAAAATATTAATCTTAAGCCACCCGCCAGTATCGAGAGTAGCCAATTGTCTACTTATCACTAGCTATTTCACTAGTTCTATTCGTACTAGCTACTTTTCTGACCCTAGGTAATGCATAGACGGGTCAGTTGAATCAACTTCAAACTCGTACTGGTTATTGTTTATGTTTTTTACGTCTTTCTCTCATGAAAATTACTGTTATAATTCAAAGCAACTATTTCGGAAAAAACATGATATATGAGGCTTTTTAATTTCATTGAACAACGTAAATACAAAATTGTAATAAAAAAAAAAAAACAATGAACTGAGGATTGATCGCCAGTTGAATACAAATAAAGTAGATTGAAGTAGAACTAGTACTGGCTACCTAGGGGCTAGTGAAATCGTTAGTTCTGTACTAGTGGCAAATAATGTAGGGCAATAATCTTTTCTCATATATGTATATACAAAATACAAAATACAAATACAAATACAAATACATATTTTTTCATTAGCCGTACAATGGATTTAATTTACTATAATTTGATTGAAAATGTTCAATTACTCATCACGTGACAATTGCATATTTTCCTAAAAAAATCAACTACTTATTCGATTTATTTCATATAATGAAAGGGTAACCAGAGGTGCAGTTTTTGTGTTTTCTTGGATTTTCCAATGCACTTGAATACTAAACTTTAGTTGAATGGGTTTGGTTTGAAACTCTAAATAGAGGTAATGACTAGCTTTAGATATAAAACAATTTTTTTATAAATAGTTTTGTACTTTTGCATGACTTATAAGAATTTTCTTTAGGCAAATACAAAAAAAAAATGTGAATTTAAACTTAACGTTATATATAAGATTAAACTGCGAAATTAGTACATGAACCAACGTTTAAAGTAATCAATAATTTTTGTCATGAATAAAAGCTGTTCCATCTTCGATCCAAGATGTCCATGCTCTTAAGCAAAAGGATTAAAAGCAATAGGATTGAAGAAGATAGAAGTTTAGTTGAGGATTTTTCGAAATCAAATTCTGCAACAGATTTAAAATTTGTTTCAAATTTTAGGTAACGCTAAAATATCTTTAAGGGGGTCTTCTAATTGAGCAACTTTTTTTTTCGACTTTTTTTTGCATTTATTTATTGGGTAGTTGTGAATATGCCCCTAAAAGGATTTTTAGAAACTCGAAATACTTTAGAAGATACAGCCTTTTTTGTGAAGCAAGGTCTTCGTCAAAATGAGCTATTTTTAATTACTTCAAACTTTAAACGCGTTTATCTCGAAACCACGTTTTTCGAACTGGCGGCCATGATATCTCCAGTTCAACTGAACCGATTTTCATGAAACAAAGTGGAATCGACGCAGAATTGTCACTGTTAGTATACTTGTTGGTATAATTAAACTCTTTTTAGAATTGTTGATGAACTATTTTTTATTATCTTATTAAGATCTAATTATAAGTACAAACTTTTTCCAACTGCCCACCTTTTGTCTTAACATAAGCTTAAATAACTAAAAAGGTGAGCTAAACCAATATGCACACACACACACACACCTTGGTCACAAACAATCTTGGCTCCGCACTCAACTCAGCAGCGACTTAAGAAATCCGACTCCGCTAGCTTGATCGACGCCAGCTGAAGCACGTATTTCCAAAATGCTGATGTCGTTAGTGCAATGAACTGACTGCTCGTGGCCATAGCTTGCACAAACCATTGGCCCTGAACTCGGTTAGCTTCAATGACAATGAAACTGTATCCGTTCCAGTGACCATGGGATCATAAAGCCAGTTTGCAGTCTATTGAACGCAACATTTCCTTCCATTTTTTTGCAAGAGAAATATTACGCTTTTTTTTTTTGTTTAGTAAAAAAAAAGGAATATTTCTCGATTCCAATTGTTAGTATACTTGTTGGTATAATTAAACTCTTTTTAGAATTGTTGATGAACTATTTTTTATTATCTTATTAAGATCTAATTATAAGTACAAACTTTTTCCAACTGCCCACCTTTTGTCTTAACATAAGCTTAAATAACTAAAAAGGTGAGCTAAACCAATATGCACACACACACACACACCTTGGTCACAAACAATCTTGGCTCCGCACTCAACTCAGCAGCGACTTAAGAAATCCGACTCCGCTAGCTTGATCGACGCCAGCTGAAGCACGTATTTCCAAAATGCTGATGTCGTTAGTGCAATGAACTGACTGCTCGTGGCCATAGCTTGCACAAACCATTGGCCCTGAACTCGGTTAGCTTCAATGACAATGAAACTGTATCCGTTCCAGTGACCATGGGATCATAAAGCCAGTTTGCAGTCTATTGAACGCAACATCACCATTCTCGGGTGAACCTCGACCATAATTTTAAAAAATTTTGTACTATTTTTTTTTACACTAAACTACAAAAAAAAAAGCCCGAAATTTAATTTTTTTTTTTGAATGGCCTCCATTTTGTCAAAAAAAATCACAAAATTAAGCTTGAGGTTCACCCGAGAATTACATATATCCTGATTATAACCCGGTTTTTTTTTAATTTCAGACGCTCCGGAGACCCGGAATCGTGGCCGCCGTGACGACACCTTTTTTTTCACCACCAACTTTGAAGTCTCATTATTTTTTTAACAGCCCACGTATCGAGGCAAAAAAAATTTTTTTATTTACTTTGAAACTTTTGTAATACAATAAATAAAAAAGTTTTCAATTATTCTTTGCGTTTTCAAATAAGAATTTTTTTAAAAAGGGTCCAAAAAACGGGTTTTGAATGAGAAGACCGCCTTAACCTGCGCAAAATGGTAATGAAGTAAATGGACAACCACTTATTTCCAAATTAAACTAATTTAACCTAAAATTAAATTGCAACGGATCTATTCACTGCCAAAACCATCCACTATATGGGTTTGTGATGATCTAATCAACTTTTAACGGTTACACAAACTTCACGTTAGTAATTTTGATTTGAAATATGCAATCCGATCAAGAACGACAGACAAACAAAGGCATCAATCAAAAAACTGTTGAAGTCTACGAAAATAAGCTGGAATACCTAAACAAGCTTGATATTTGCACCCCTCATGAACCCGAAGAATTTAATTTGATGGAGCGTATAATTCTGCGATACACACATTAAACGTGAAGAAGCTATACTTTTTATACCCTGGAACGAAGCGAGTCCGGTATAGAAAAGTATACATAATCTAAGTCACTTCGTACGTCGAGCTATTCATGTCCGTCCGTCCGTCCGTCTGTGTGTTGTCCGTAAACACAAGATAGGAAGGAGTTGAGATAATTGAATGAAACTCGGCACACATGGTCATATGAATCCAAGGATCTGTACTATTGAATATTTTTGGAATCCGCTCACCGACACGCGTACCTCCCAAACAACACAAAAATTAAAAAATGCATACATAAGGTCATAAACTACCTACAACAATAAAATTAGGTAGGTATGTATTACTTCTGTGAAGATAGCCCAAAATCTTCAGTCCAAATTTTTGCTCAATTCGCCGCAAATAATTTCTGAGATATGAATTCACCGCAACAACAAAATAAAGTGTAAAATAAAATTTCAATAAAAAATTGATAAAAAATGAAATTTAATTGCATAATATGTCCATTTTCACAACATTCGTCCTTCATACCGTAAAATGGCCAGGAAATGAAATAGTCAGGTTTTGAAAATGTGATGAATGGAAAGAGGTGTAAAAGTCAAAATTGAAAAGCGATATGCTTGCAAATGGCCACATTAAACGTTCATAGTGTCTGAAAAAAATTTCCATTATCCTTTTGATCGTATAATTCGTCCTTCCCATAGTGAATTTGCACCAAATGCATCAATTGTAATTTTGAAGATTTTTTTTTGGAAAAAACGTCAAAAGGGGTAGAAGATGAAAAGTTCTCATCCTGGATTTTTGCTCATAAATGTATTTTGACAAGGTAAATCGATTGGCACTATGCTCAAGTTCCGATCGATCGTCCTTCGTGGTGAAATTTGAGCCTTAAATCTTTGATCGTAAAAATATTCTTTTAATATTTTATCCAACTTTTGTTTTGGGACTACTTTTGGGGGGTGTTGAAGTTTGACTTTCATACAAAAATCACTTTTTTTGCTTTTCGGCTCAAATTCATTACTGGTATCATTTGTGACAGTATTTTTATCTTCTAATTTCTCTAATAGTTCTACGTATTCTTCCAATCCATCGACAATAACGTTACCGCTTATGCTCTGGCGCTCCATCATGTTACAGTTCACGTTTAACAGTTTTTATAAAGAATTTTTAACACTTCCTATCTCGAATCAAACATTAGATTAATAACATGAATGGGTTATTTTTTTCTATAATACTTTGTTGAACGCCCGATATGTGACCTAATAAAATTTTGGGTCCTAACGACCTTATAGAGGCCTATAAGGCCCAATTCATATCAGGCCCAATTTTGGGACCACCAACAGGGGAGCTCCGGGTAATGTGAATATTGAGACCGGAAAAAAATTTTCAACCACGTATGTCTCAAGAGCAACTATCGATGACCACGATAGGATAGTTTAAAGCATTATTTTACAGTTTTATCGAAGTGAAATTGACGTTTCGAAAAAAAATAGACCAGCAAAATTCACGTTTTTTGTTGAAAAACATTAAGTAACTATTGTTTAAACTGTTTTTAATGTCAATCTGATCGCGGATTCGGTTAGAGCGGATCTGAAAACATTACGAAAGATGGATGCAATAATTCTTAGAATTTTTTTTCGATGCAAAATATTATGCCAAAACTAGCGCAGAATTTTGGTCAAGTCAGGCGTTAATGGGTTAATATATAAATTAAATCTATCAATCACTTTTTGATTTTTATATCTGATATAAATATATATTTATAAAATAATCTTTTATATATAAAATTCTTCTGTACATGGCTTTGTCACTGAACTCCTCCTAAACGGCTAAACCGTTTTTGGTGAGTACTTGCGGCTGGGTCTGTAGATGGTTTATATCTAAAGTTTGACCCGGTAGGTGGCGCTGTTATTGCTGTGGGAGTGTTTAAAGGCGTATTTGAGATTATAACTCAGAAACGAATTGAGAAATTGTCATGAATCTTTCACTACACCATTTATTTTTGTGCGTACAAAATTACAAAAATACAAAATTAATAAAATTAAACAAACAAGAAACCTTAAATTTTTATGATAGTTAAGCTTGATTTTTCGATCGTATAAACTGTTTTTAAATTTTTATGATAGAAACTTTAAAGAAACCCTATATTTATGCATATCATATAAAAGACCATATAAAAGACCGAGGTGGTGACCGTGGCATACAGGTTAAGTGTGTGGCCTAGCATGCTCGGAGCCCGGGTTCGATCCCCAGCCGCGGCGAAAAGTTTTTTTCAATAAATAATTTTTCTGATCGGTCACCACCTCTCTGCAGACAATGGCAAACCTCAGAGAGTAAATAATGCCATGTAAAGCTTCTTGAGAACATGAACTTTAGCCGTTCGGAGTCGGCATAAAACATGTAGGTCCAGTTCTCGGTCAATTGTGTGCAAACATTTAATAACACACACAACACAATTGATCATAAGAAGCTCGGTCAAAGTCCTTGCAAGGGCTGAAATGGCCAATTTGTTTTTTTTTTATATAAAAGACCATTAAAAATTCCATTTTTGGTTTTAAATATTTTTTGAACAGCAATTATTTTTATCAAAGTTCTTTGCGAAATAAAGAAATTCGTTAAGGTTTTTTTTTTAAAAATTATAAAAATTAGAAGGAAAACGAAAAAAAAAATAGTAAAACGATTGAACGGACAATTAGTCAAAATTTAAAAAAAAAAAAATAAATTAATGGAATCCTGTGTAAAATGACCGAGTTATTCACTTTCAAAGTCAGAACTTTTATTTTGGATTGCTTTTTTTTTCTATTTCAACAGAAAATAAAATAAGTACTAAAAAATGTTTGTGTATTTTATGTAAAAAGATTTTATGAAGTCATTTTTTTAGAAATTTAAGAAACTGGCACGTTCTTAAAGAAGACGAAATTTGTCTAATAAAATACTTCTAAACCAAGACTACCAAATTGCAGCAACATATCTTTGAAAATTCTTGCAAGGCAAATTATTTACCTTACATATTTAAGGTGTTGGATGAATTTAAATTGGATGAGAACCTTAGTATGTTTGGCGATGCGAAAAAATGTCAAACATTTGGGTATAAACGGTTAAATATAAAAACCACAAATGAATAACTTCCAAATTGCAATAACATAACTTTGATAATTCTTGCATGGCAAATTATTTGCATGGCATTTACCTTTAATATTTTAGGTGTTGGAACGAATCTGAAATGGATGAGGACCTTAGTATATTTCGCGATGCCAAAAAATGTCAAAAATTTGGGTTAAATATAAAAACGTGGCTGTTGGTTCACAAACGGTATGTGGCTTTGGCGTCGAAGTGCCTTGATTCCCACTCTGCAGATATGGATATACCATAGAGATGATTATAAATTCCACACTCAGAAAAAACTGTCTCGGAATATGATAAAAAATTCATCATATTTAGAGAAAAATGGTATAGACTTTGCTCCAGAGAATGCTATTCTCTAATTGCGATACTAAAAATTCTCTAAAAATGATAAAAAGTTACCATGAAATAGAAAAATATATCATTTTTAGAGAAAAATACTTTTTTTTTTGAGAAAATATTTGTTTTTATTGAAGAAAATACTTCTCATAGTGAATTTTTTATCAAAATATAAGAAAAGTTTTTCATTTTCAATAAAATTTCTCTATAAATGAGAAATTTTTTGTGCGAGAAAATACTTATCATTATTAGAGACATTGAAATGTTTCCATTTCCTAGAAGTAAAGAAATATTTCTACGAAAATGTGAAAATTTATTCTATTTCAAGAAAATTTTATTTGAAAAAGAGAAAATTGCTATTATCAAAAATAGAGAAATTTTTTACCGGAGCAAGGGTTGTGTTTTTTTCTCAGTGCATGAAAAGCTTCTTGAAAACATGCTGTTTAGCCGTTCGAGTAGGTATAAATCGGATCCAGTTTTTGATCCATTGTGTACAAAATTTAATAAAACGCACAGCAGAATAGCTCATAAGAAGCTCTAATAATGTCCTTTCAAAGGCCAAATTGTTTTGGATTTTTGAACATAGAAAAGCACAAAATTTTAGAATAATTGCGTGAAAAATTGGGAGCATTTTGTTATGATGCAGAGGGTATTTTAAACACTGAACTTGTAAGGTCAAGGGTATATTATCTTTGTACAAACGTTAGTTACAAAAAGTATAAAATGGGCGTGATCCTCCCATGAACATGCCCACATCCCATACAACCCACCATATTAAAAGGTTCATATTTGACTTTGAGAGATGAATCTTCGAATAGAAACATTTTATATCAAAAGTAAGGTGTGCAAAAAAAAATGGGCGCCATTTACCCACCAACACGCCCACCTACCATATAAGTTATTATGGTAAAAACTCTCTAAAGAGGTTTATATATGAGTTACAAAGATAAAACTAGGTCTGTGAGATTATTGTATTAAAAGTAAGATGTGTTCACAAAATGAGCGTCATACACCCAAAAAAAAACGGAGTAAAAAAAGCAATATTCGGGCTCAATTTAACTCTTTTCATGCATGGTATTTAGCTAAAGCTGTAAAAACTATATTTAACTCCGTTTGTGCGTTGAAATTACTCCGAAATTTTACTTTGTTTGATAAGTCGTGCTAACTCCGTTTGTAGTTGTATTAAGGGTAGCAGACTTGCATTGAGAATTTTTAAATTTTTCGTTTTACTCAAGAAAAAACTTGAGCCAACTCCTTTAAATGTAGCATTAAGCTTAAAAAAATAAAAAAGTCAACCCACAAAAGAGTCAAAAGAAGAACTCGTTTTTTTAGGCATTTAGTTTTTATTGGACAACAATGAAAAGAAAAATTTATGTTAACAGAACTATTTCAATATCATTTTTTAACAAAGGGCTCAATCCACAGAAATGAGGAACGGAAACATGAATTCTAAAATGCATGTATTTGAAGTAATTTTTATTTTTCGAATTGAAGTGAAATCTTAAGTTAGTCCTGCTGCAAAAATATTTTTAAATTAAATGCTTTTTTATGTTATTTTGACAATTTAACTAAACAAACTTCGAATTGAAAAAAATTTTTAAATATTTTGATTTAATTTAAACCATGAAATCAGTCATATTTTGATACAACTTTAAAAAAAATAAGTTAAGTAATATTAAAAAAGATATTAATGTTGTGTAAGAATAGTTTTTAATAATGATTGGTTACTGCGTTTTCGAAGTACAAAATATTTAAACTGAGTGTTTTTTCTGTGTCACACCCGTCCCAAAAAAGGCTATAGTTTTCCCAAGAAGCAACATGGGCTCATGATAATAATGAAACTTTCCTAAAGTAAGGATATTGATGTTTTACTTAAATCTGTATCCTTTTTTTATCAAATAATTTCTTTTTATTCTTCATTTCCGTTACAAGAAGTTGGTCACACCCGGAACGGTTTTCAAACTTTTTTTCTTATAATGAAATTTTTGCAAGTGTATGAATAAATTTTTTGATTAAAACAAGTTTTGTAAATTCATGTATAGCGAAATCATTTGTTTAGGTATTAATTTGATCAAAAATTCATGCGAAAAATTTTTTGCAAAAAAATATTTTTTTTTAAATATATTAAAAAAGATCGAAATTATTTGTATAGGTATTAATTTGATAAAGAATTCATGCAAAAAAATTTTTTGCAAAAAAATTTTTTTTTTTATATTAATACATTAATTAAAAACATATTTTTTTGATTTTAGTGTCAAAAATATGTGATGGTTATTATACCCATTCGCACTCGTCACACCCGGGACAATCTTATGTCACACCCGTCCCATTTAAAACTTTAAAAAAGAATGGTTATCGCCATTTCTTCAAAATATTTTTCACTAGTATTCAACAGAAAATATATTAAATTTGAATATATGCAAGTCCAAAATGGTCTCATTGTGGCAGATGGACTGAATTTCAATGTTAAACTCAGAATTTTTAGTTTTTAAACTTGTGCTCGTCACACCCGTCCCAGGTGTTTAAGCGAATGTAACTATTAAACTAGTATAAATTATTGCATTATGTTTTAGCATTTTGAAACCTTGGGGCATCTTCTAAAATACCCTATAGTAAATTGCTAAAATTTTTACCGGTTAATACCATTTTCAGCACGATAAAGTAGTCAAAACGTCACACTCGTCTGTATGGAATGAGCCAAAGGTTACATTCAATTAAAAGTAAAGGTTTTTGACAAACACTATTAATAATGAACTTAAAATATGCATTATTATAAAATATTAATATTATTAAAGTTTCCAAATAACACGTTTTTTAAAATAAATGCCAAATTTTCCATTTCATACCTAAACACGCACAAATTCTTTAAATTGTTTAAATATTAAAATTAGCTGTCATTTCAAACAATTAATTTTTACAGCACACTTGATTTGCTTGTTGAAATATTTGAGTAGTTTCTCCACATTCAAAGTAAAACAAAAAACGAAAAATTTTTCAACTCTGTTTCGTGCTCAGCAAAACTCCGTTTTAGCTTTAAAAAACAAAATATATATTCATAGATGGTTGAAATAAGCTTTAACAGTGTTAAGATGACAAATGTATGGAGAAGTTGAAGTGTTGATTTGAAACTGCTTCAAATTTAATTTCAGTTTTGAGAATGAATTTGTTCTAAGCAGAAAAAGATTTATATTAACAAATAAAAATATTGGTATAACTCCTTTTAAGTTTTAAAGCGACAAAACGAATTTTACCTCGCAAGAACTTGATTAAATCTCGAAAAAAACTTGAACTAACTCCGCAAATTTTTCCGGTGATAGT
This sequence comes from Tetanocera ferruginea, assembly GCA_958299015.1. NCBI lineage: Eukaryota > Metazoa > Arthropoda > Insecta > Diptera > Sciomyzidae > Tetanocera > Tetanocera ferruginea. The sequence continues at coordinate 75,678,374 of OY282642.1, forward strand.
TGCAATAAATTTAAACAGAGTTAATGTGACAAATTTTCAGAGAAGACGCAGAGTTAATATGAAGCTGCTGCAGATTTAATTCAAGTTTTGAAAATTAATTGTTTTAAGCACTAAAAGCTTTGAATTAAGAAAAAAACTATTGATACAATTCATTTTGAGTGTTACTGCGACAAAACGTATTTAACTATTTAAAAACTATTTCAACTCACGAAAAAACTTGAATTAACATTGCACATTTTTTTCGGTGTACGCTCATGAACAGGTCCACCTCCCATACAACCCACAATATTAAAAACACTATTAAATGTTCATATTATTTATTCAGATTTGTTCATATTATTAATTATTAACCAAAAAAGTAAATTTTACGAGAAACTTTTAAAGAAAAATATGTTAAAAATGCCAACTATTTTGACGTATCACACCTCAAGCGTAATTCGTAACATATGTCGAATACAAAAATGCTAAGTAAGGTTTGCTATTTCACCATAAATAGACTAACAAACGAATAACCCTTGCAAATCATTGAATTTCAGTAACAAAATGCATGCTGTGTGAGAAATGTATTTTGCAAATAACGTTCATTTGATGATCGTCATAATCGCCAAATGTCACACTAGTTTGATATTATTGGACTTCAATCCACCCACCCGTATGCGGAGAGTGCGTACCGAGCAGAATATTGCTGCTGTCCCGGTTATTGTGAACATCGCGATGTGTCAAATCTTCGCCGTTCTCAACAATGATGAACACAAGGTGGCTTGTGTTATTCGACCACCTAGAACACTTTACGTAAGGACCTCGGTATGAAACCATACAAAATACAGCAGCTGATGCTGTAAGAAGGAAAACCGATTGACTTACCACAACGTTGTTTGTTTGGTGAATGGTCCTTTGGTGAATGGTCCTTAGAAAACTTGGTTGAAGATCTACTAATTTATCGAAAAATTGTGTTGAGTGACGAAGATCATATTAAGCTCAATGAGTACGTCAATAAACAGAATAATTTGGTCTGAACAGCAGCCAGAGCCAGTTTAAGAGCTGCTAATGTACACTGAAAAATGCAATGTTTGGTGAAATTTATGGGCTGGTGGCATCATTGGACCGACATTTTCAGTCAATGTCACGGTGCGATGATAAACAACATTTTTGTTGGCCAAAATGGAAGAGATGGACTTGATTTTGTGGGGTTACGTGAAGTCTCTCGTGTAGCCACAATTGCAGCCCTGGAAGAAACATAACACCTGCCATTGGTGAGATACTGGCCGAAATGCTGGAAAAAGTATGCCAAAATTAAAGCATCCGGATGGATCACCTCAGCCTCGGTCAGCATTTAAAAGAAATAATCTTTAAAAAGTAAATAGCAGGCATCGATGTTTTACTCCAAATAAATATTTTATTCACTAAATTTTCTGTTTTTTTTTTTCAATTTTCTAAAGCCAAATGCTTAAAAATCATCCTTTTGATATATAAAAATATAAAATATCCTGATAAGTCACTTGTTCTGAGCTATATTTGGAAAAATTTTGTTTTTGCTACTTTTCCAGTACATTTCTGACGTAAATTTTATTATTTATGTTGCTCCACATTCACGAAAATCTTTCTAAATTATCGCTTAAAAGATAACCACTTGAATTTTCCAGCAACTCTAGCACTAACATCAGCTCTTTATAAAATAAGACGTTTGAGTTGTTTTATTATTTTTTCCACTTTCAACTAGCTCTCTGAACTCTAACTAAGCTTAAGTTTTCACTCAAATGTACGCTCTGTGATTGGGTTCATGCTTATGCCTCGAATTCAACACAGAGACGAGGCACGTCGCACGTTTTTAATAATCGGCAAGGTCGTTCGTCGTAATATTGGTGCAGCGTTTGTTGATGTGGTTGGAAGGAGAGTGTACATTAAATGAGTGAAGAATGAGAAAATTTTGAGTATACTTATGCTTCGCATATTAAGAGAATTAAATACTTGTTTAAGAATACAAAGAGAAAGATAAGTTTTTTTTCTTAAGCAATTCAAACTTCGACTTCTTTGGCTAAGATATGAATATGTTAAAAGTCGAGAGAAATGAATTTAATGACATAATTATTTCGACGAATTATGCTCATCTGGTCAGAACATTCTCCAAGGCTCTAAGTCTTTTTATTTTTACTCTATACGACAATACTTAAAATAAAAATATTCGACAGAACATGAATTATAAGTTGTTGTAAAGTTATCTCTCTTTTCTTAACCAACAATAAAGAGCGGAAGTAAAATTAAATAAGAAGTAAAATTATACTAAAATTTTAATTTTTGACAAAAAAAAAAAAAATGGTAGGCAACTGGTAATTTATTTGAGATTAAGCATTTTCTCAAAAGTTATTCTTCAACTTGAATTAGAGTGTGATTTGAGAAAATATTTGTTACTTTCATATCGATACATCCAACCTTTAAGTTGGTGACTCAAGATATCAGGTACATATTTTGGGATAAAATATTAAGCATTGTTTTTTTTATAAAAATAAAATTCAAAACCGAAATTAAGTACTGAAATTTTTACTTCCATTTTTTATGCATAAGCCCTTGTTCTCAGTATTACTTTTCTGTATCCTCTACAAAACAAAATCTTAACATAAATGTTCTTACATCACATTTTTAATGATACAGTTACCAATTTATACGTTGCACGTATCGATATCAAGCTGAAAATTACAAATTTTTCAACTTGATAACTAAGAAAATCATCATAAAGTGCCTTTTAAGCTTAGAGCACTTTAGTTTATTCGCCTGTTGAAATGTTGTTGAGAATTATCGTCGGAGATTTGAGAAAGCCATTCTATATCAAATGAACCTCAAATTAATGTTTAACAAACATTTTTAATGCCTTTGCTAGAAGCAAAAATTGTTTTACTTTTACTCAAAATTGTGTAAAAATAAATATAAGTACTATAGATGGGACAAAATACTTTACCAAATGTTTGTAAACTGTGAAAACAGTTACTGCTGCGCAAAAATAAAATAAAGAAGCATGAGAAATCATGATCTATGTATACATATAGATAATTCAGCTATGTTAAAATTATTTTTTAACCAAATTATTAGCAACTTTACAATTAAAAACCCTTATTTTATATATTATTCACATGATGAACTTTTCTGTTTTGCACAATTTTAGGTAAAATTTTGGGCATTGAATGTTAAGTCACATGAAAAGAAATAAAATATAATTGTTTTTTTAAAATTGTTTCATAAACGAAAAATTTTTTTCCATCTTCTACCATTTTGAAACAATCTTCTTTTAAGGTTGCTATAAAAATAATCCCGTTTTATATGCAGGAGTGGAAACTGTCGTATTAAACTAATTAACAAATATGATTGAAATGCTTTCGAAATATTTGATATTCTTTCATTTCTAAAATAAATTATTTTATTATTGTATCTTAAACTTTAAACGCATTTTTCTAGAAAAGTGCTGTTTGAAACCGGTGGACAGCATAACTTGAAAACTATTCTAAGGATCGCTACTAAAATTGTTTCAAATGTAAAGTAAACTCTTTTGCCAAATTTTTTTGAAATATACCTAAAACTCAAATAAATTTATTTCTAAATAGCAAAAATAAACAAAAAACATTGCACAACTGAATTTAAATTATTTCACTAAAATTTTTTTAGAAAATAAAAAAGGGTATTGGAATAATTACAAAAAAAAAAAAATAAAAAAAAACTGTGAGGAATATTTAAGGAGAGTTTTACTTTTAAGAATAACTTAAAAGCTATACTTAACCCAAATTAAATTTCATATCAAGTTGGTTTAACAAAAATTTTTCATCTTCTTTTAGAAGGTTGGGAGCCCATTAACAGTTTAAACATGATTTTGTGACATCTTCATGGTCAAATGGTCGGTTTATTTGTTTGGAAGGAGTTGGTATAGTAAACAAAGTAAGGAGTTGGTTTTATAATTACCTATTAATAGTTTTTTTTTTGCCACAAAACTATATTTGTACACTTCAGTTGCAACTTCTACGCAAACTAAGTGAAAACTGTGGTAAATATTTCGTACACTTCCTGATGATGACCGAATAGTTGTCATCATTGTATAATGTTTTGTATCCTGAAATGTTTTAAATGAAAAAAGTCTTTACCATTTTAGTGGATATGGACATGCATTCATTTTTCGAAAAATAAGAAGGCACAAGTATTAACTGTGTTGTTTTTACCAAAACGGACTTTCCGGAGAAGCAAAACCGCTCCGATAAACTTCATCTCAAGAATTAAGATTATTTGAAAAATAATCTTAAAGAGTTCCGCTAATTTTTCCCGAGACCTCGAACATTTCACTTTTCTTCTCCATTCAATTCGATCTACATAGCTTAATAAGAGTAGGATACCTTGTTTGTCTTTATTCTTCACAATTCGACGAGCAACCGAACATTATTGTGAAATAGAAAAAAAATATTTCGCAATATGTCAGAATAATGAAAATGCCCACCCTTGGCACTCTTGAGCCACGTCATGATAAAATATTATTTCGACCATTAAAACTAACATAAAATTGGGAGAATTATATTTGAGGTTCATGAATGGAAAATAAAGAATCTAAAGAAAGAGAAAAATTCCATTACATCTGTGTTTTATTATCCTAGGGGAAGTTTTTGGGCATGTAAAAAGTTAAATTCATCTTTTAAGCAATTTAATTGGTCACTACCTATGAATCTACTCTCAGATTTAAGTACTTTAATTTGAAAAATTTATATCGAATTATGAAATTCTAAACAAAAAAGGTTTGAAGGTATTTTTTTAAAAAAAATTTAGATAATATATAGAATATAATTATAATTTATAATAAACAATAAATATGATCACAACAAACAAATTGGTCATTTCAGCCCATGAAACGACTTTGACCGAGCTTCTTATGATCAATTGTGCTGCTTGTGTTATTAAATGTTTCACCGATAACTGGACCTACATGTTTAATGCCGACTCCGAAGGGCTAAAGTTCATGTTCTCAAAAGGCTTTACATGGCATTATTTACTCTCTGAGGTTTGCCATTGTCTGCAGAAAGGTGGTGACCAATCGGAAATTTGTTTTTTGTGAAAAAACTTTTCGCCGGGGATCGACTGGGGATCGAACTCGGGCTCCGAGCATGCTCAGCCACACACTTAATCTGCATGCCACGGTCACCACAAACAATAAATATGCTCTGCAAAAAATAACCTAATATATTATTTATGTATTTTCATATATGATGTGGTAAGGATAAATATTAATATTCCTGTCAATAGCATTTGAGCAATTTTGAAATAAAACTGTTCGCCGCACTATGGAGTATTTCTTTGATTAAGCTGGACAATATTCAATGTTGTCAAACACCGATTTTAAAAAACATATATATATATTTTTAGTTTGTTGAAAAGTGTAAGAATAACGGACAATGAGTATTTATACCCTAAACCTGAAAGGTCAGGGTATATTAACTTTGTGCAAACGTTTGTAACGCATAGATTGAAGCGAGTCCGGTTTAGAAAAGTATAAACATTTTTTATCATGGTCACCTCGTGAGTCGAGCCCAAGGATCTGCACTATTGAATATTTTTGGAAACCGCCAACGGACATGCCTACCTCTCATACAACGCAAAAATTGAAAACTGTATAAATGAGCTCATAATTAGCCTACAACAATAAAATTAGGTATGTATGTATTTTATATGAAAACCAAACCGTCTAAAACGAAAAATGGGTGTCATTCGCCCACGGACACTTCCCACGGACCCACTTCCCATACAACCAAATATTAAAAACTCAATAAATAAGCTCATGTTCAGCCTACAGAAAATTTGATACAAATGTATATCATATCAAAATAAAGACATCTTTGAGATAAACTTTGACACATATGTTTTTTATAACAAAAAAAAGATAATTTTAAAAAATGGACATCATCCGCCCACGGACACGCCTACCTCCCATACAAAGCTAAATTTGAAAACTGGATAAATTAGCTCATAAGTAACCTACAACAATAAAATTTTATGTGTATGTGTTTTATGTAAACACAAAGAAGTCTTCGAAAATGGGTATTATCCACGCATGGACACGCCCACCTCCCATACAACCAAAAAATTGAAGACGCAATAAGTAAACCTCTGTTTAACCTTTAGAGATAAAATTTGGCACATATGTTTTTTACGAGAAAACAAAGATGGTTTTGAAAAATGGACATCATGCGCCTACGGACACGCCCAAAAAGCTTAAAACTCATTAAATAAGGTTATGTTTGTCATAGAGAGACCAAATTTGGTAAGTATGTATGTTATACTAAAACTAAGGTCTGTTCAAAAATTGGGAGTAATCCGTCTATGAAAACGCCCACCTCCCATAGCGAAAGCACAATAAAGGCTTTAACTGTGAGCTATAGGAATAAAAAATGGTATGTGTAAATTTTTCATCAACATTTAAATGCATATAAAATATAAGTTTCATCCGCCCACGGACACGTACATTTTCAATATTATTATTTTGTTTTTTGGAAAAGTAGGTTTAGGATGTTTCATAGTTGGCCTAGACCGGCTTAAGACTTACTTTACTTGTTGTACTTCAAGCCGATTGTAAAGTTTTTGAAATATCTCAAATGGTTTTCGTTTTATTAAAAAAAAAAGTTGTCAAGTCCTTAATGGAAAACCCTTCATATGGGCATTTCCGCAGAAAGGTCCTACCGTGACCAAAAAATTAAAAGTTAACCAACATTTTTTTTTACTTGTATTATTAAAGAGAAATATTCAAAATTAATTTAATTAAAGAGTTAAAATTTTTCCCATGTTGCGATGGCTAGATATCGGGCTACCAAGTTAAAGTTAAAGTTTTGGTTAGTTTTGTTTATTTCTATGAGCATTTTCTCTTTACAATTTCCTTTTCTAAGAGTAATTATGCAATTGCAGTCTTATGCACAACTTTTGCTACAACAACAACTAACCGCAAAATAAATGCAAAAGAGCAAACAAATATCAATTAACGGTAAAATTTTGATTTGCTTTTAATGATATTCTGAGGTAACGTCACGCCGGACAAAAAGAATTTAGTGCTATTTTTCTACGCTGACGTTCAAAAGTGCGTGAAATTTTGCATTTTAATAAATTTTAATAAATTTTATAAAAAAATCGTTAAGAAGAAAAACCTTTAATTTTATATTAAATTTGAAAAGTGAGTAACGTCACGCCACATTGCTCGAAGTTTGCCTGATTTCGTTACTGAATTTGGTTGCAGGTATTTTAGTGGAATTTGTTTCCAAATTCTCATGGTCGATTGGGAAGGAGTTAAAAAATATTATATATAGTAGCTAAACTTTATGTTTTATAAACGTCAAATATTTAAAAAAAAAAATTTCAACTTAAAATGTTCCGACGGAAATTTAAGTAGTGTAACGTCATTCCAGATGACTAAGCCTAATTGATAACTAGCAAAATAAACTTAAATTCTTCCAAATGAAGTTTTGTATAAAAAGTCTTGCCCAATTTGCATAGTTTTGCAAATTTTCTAATCTAAGTCGAAAACCACTTCTGTTTTTTGCAACGTCACGCCACTGCATATTTCTGCTTATATCTTTTTATTCTTAGAGTCGATTGTTATAATTTTTTTTACTTAATATAGTGTTATTTAATTACTACGCAAATATAAACAAAATGTGTTTAGAACTTAGACTTCTATGCCCATATGTAACTGCTCCTTTAAGCCACGTGAGTAACTTTGTTAAGCACTGTAGCGTTTTTGAATTGTATAATTTTGCAATCTGGTGCGAATAAGATCGTGAACTGCCTTTATTTTGATATGCCCCTTCATCATAAGGAAACTTTACTAAAATGTAAATCTTTGAGATAAAGCGTTCCAATAACCCAAACCACCTCATATAGTGCTGTCTACAGCTATCTACATTTGAGACAAGGGTGAATGTTACATATGCTCAAAATCATAATTTGGTTCGAATATTTGTCAACTATTAAGTTTTCTAACAATACTGATGTTGACTGACTGTTGTTTTCTTGTTACTCTGTAAACTGTTACTCTCAGTAAAATCATCTGAATATTAAATCATCTCTTAAATTTATCTTAACTTAAATTACAATAAATTTAGAAAAAAAAAATAATTTGCTACAGTTCAACTTAGAATCTTAAAATTGAAAAATACGCTACTAAAACAATCTGTCAAAATTAGGTTAAGTAAATTAAAATAAGTACGAAATTTTCCACAACAGATGGGTGTAAACAAATATTTCACCAGCTAGAGTCTGTCTGTCCCTCTGTCAAGCTGCCTGGAGTTCTGCTGTGCTCTTTAGGCCTCATTTAAGTGGGTAATATTTGAAAATCAATAAACAGCGGGGTTAAAAAACTAGAAAGAAACCATATTGAAAACATAAAATAATTTGTCGAATTGTAGTGTTGTGTTATGATTCGCAAAAGGTGGTTTTCTTTTAAATTTGGACTACTTGCTGATAATAATATACATGTGCAGAGGTAAAACAATAGATAATGAGTTGTGTTGAGAAAATGTTCTTTTTGAAACATTGAAATGTTTACAAACTTTTGACTGCACTGAATATAAAAATTGAGATATAAAGACTTTATTCTATGGAACTATATGTTTGTGAACATCTCAATATAATACTAGAAGCAAAATTCAAGTTTTCAAAAGCCATTTTTTATGATTCATTCATTTATTTATAATGTATGAAAACAATCTAATTTTGTCATACAAAAAGGAGTTCACTGATTAAACATGAAATAAAGATTAGCAAAAACAGAAAAATAAAGATTAGAGTAGCCATTTGTTTAATATTACTTTCATATGGTATCTGCCATTTCAAAGATGACAGAATAATTACGTGGCTTTAAGAAATTATACGCTTATAATACATAGAAATAGTTTAATAAAACTCAAAGAGCAAAAGAATGTATCCAGATACTGTTTTGTGCGAAAGTATACTTGAAACACGTAACAGAGATTAATTCTTTATAAATCCAGACAACTCTGCAGAATATGAGTTACATAATATATAATTCTCAAACGGTAATATTCAGCCGGTTCTGAATATAATTCTTTACAAAAGTTGCAATTTTTATCGAACCCATTTTTGCATAAATATCCAGAATCTCCAACTATTATTCACTAACGTCACGCTGTTGTTGAATGAATGTTAATTTATTGAAATCTTTGATTATAAAATATCGAAAAATTTTGTCATATTTTGTGTTTCTTTTAACAAAAAAAAAAAAAAATATTAATTTGAATCGCAAAACGATTTGGTAAGTTAACCTTGAATATAATTTAAACTTTGCAAATTTCTTGTATATTAATTTTGGCACAAAAATTAAACTCACTCTTTATTGCCAAAACCTATAAAATGTTATAGTTTTCGATATTTAACGTTTGATTAACATATTTGAATGATGATTTTATGTTTGAATGTAATTTTGAACAGGTTCAGAATAGAAATCATATGTCAAAGTATGTGTTTTTCATGTTGTAGGTTTATGTTAATATATTGTTAATTTAAACAATAAAAAATCAATTTACTCTATAAGGGCAAATACATCTGCAACTTATGGTATATAGTGCTCTATATAAAGACCTTCTTAAAGCAATAAAGAGTAATGAGAAAAAAACCAAAGAAAAAAAATTAATTAAATAATTAAAATTTGGCTATATTTTTCTATTCTTCGGTATTAAAAGATTAAAAAAAAATCAATTTGAAGTTGAAATTTTCAACATTAGTTAAATTTTAGTTTTGTCAAATATTGCACTATGGATAATGTTAACCCTAGAACTGTATTGCGGAGTGAAAAAACACCCCAGACTGGTTTAAATCTCGCGCCAGACACAAACGTCTTACATTTACGGCCCGGGACCGTAACCATAATTCTGTTTCAACGTCTGAGAGTAGAGAGGGAGCAAGGTCGTGGCATCCGTACCACGTGCTAGCTCAAGCAGTGATCATTAGAAATTCGTCTGGGGTGTTTTTTCACCCCGCAGTACAGTTTGTGTATATTTCTCGTCATCTTATAGTTTTTTATTTTCGAGTTGTTTAAACTTTTTGGACAAGTAATGAGTGAACAGTGGCCCCACTTCACAAATATTTACATATATGCCCTCCCTTCCACTTGATTAGCCGCACTTGTTTTAATAACAAAAAATGCTCTGCTCCAATATTGCTTAAAAAAATAACAACAACAACTACTTGGAACAAATGCTCATTGAGTGTACTTACCAACAACAACAAAAAATTTGCACTCTCTTTAAAAAAACGGTACCTGCTAACAAGTTTTTATATAGTACCTAAAATATTACAATTCTAACTCGTTCATTAGGCTAGACGCAGTACGAAATTAAAGTTTTCAGTGATTAACTTATGAGTTAACTTTGAATGATACAATTTTTTTAATCTTTATTATTTCAAATAAAGATGTCTTTTTCCAATTTGAACGAAATTCTTTTTTCATTGTAACGATCTGTGCGGCAAAAATCGGTTTTTCAAATTCTTGCTATTTACCATTTTATTTCTCAAAATAAATAGCATTTTTGAAAAATTGGCCAAAACTACTATAATATCCCTTCAACATAGTATATCCCCTTAAGAACCCCGTTGAAATTACTCGATTTACTCAAAAACTCACTGAGATATCGTAATTTCAACGAAAAATAAACTTTTTGCTAGTTTTCCACGATTTTTGCCCTTCTTGGTCAATATTCTGACCATCCAAACTTTTGGCCAAAACAATTTAGTTCACGTGATTTTAGGTCAAAAGACGAAAAAAATGAGCCCCCATGGAACCATCAAAGTCACACTGTGCCCGAGATACGGGCCATTGAAGATTGGAGTGTTTTTTAACAACCCCGCGATACAGGAATAGGTAAAAAAATAGCGATACAGCTCTAGGGTTAAAGCTGTTTTTTTAGCAAATTATGATTTTTCATTATTCGCACCATTATTCGAATGTTTGAAAGTAAAGCGACCGATAAACACGTTGTGAAATCACTCACAATATAATTTTTAAATTGTGGAAAATTTCCGAGGATTTATTTACTCCATACGGCATTGTGAAAATTTTGAGTAACACATTCTATCCCGGACTTTTGATATCAAATTTATCAAATCTGCAATCCGTTTTTGACTAGCTTTTATAGAAACTGTCCTTTTGCCCCATAAACCACTCAATGGCGCATAGAGCAAAATTTCAGTATAAAATGTTGTACTTGATTAATGAAAACCACTTTGCTCTACATGTACTTAACTAACTAACATAGTTATTGGCTTATTATTCTTATTATTTTAATTTTTTAAATAATTATTTATGTTTATTTATAGTTTTAATTAATACAAAAATTTAAAAATCAGACTATCTTGAGAAGAAGGTGTATGCATGGGTGACAAAGTGTCTTCAATAAATTAGTTTTCGAATTTAGTTTTCTCAAATCCATTTGTAATAGTGAAAAATGCTTTATTTCATGGTCAATAATATTGAACAAATTTTATTTATTTTTTTCAAGTGTAACAGCCGCGCTCGATCTCGAAACGTTTAACGATGCACTATAGATTAGTACAAACTAGTAAAACCATGTGGCGTTAAAACGCCAAAATAAAAGGTACCTAATGATTTTTTTTTTGTTTTTATTAGGATAGTGGTATTTTTACTTAACATATTTCAGCATACACTATATTGTTAGTTGTGAAACCTTAATTGTTAGACAGGACTATTTACTGTTATACTAAATACTATTTTTTTTTATTCAATAAAATTTGAACTCCAGCAAAAGATCGCGCTCAACTAAGTGTTACATATAATTGTCCGTGAGTGAAAACAGGCTTTGGTATGCATATCGTTACTTTTTTCAATGACTGCCCCTGACTCTTGCGAATAGACATGGCAAATGACAAAGAGACCGGAAATAATAATCGTTGCAGTTTGTATTAAAAATTTTTTTTCGATGGGCTGAGTATATTTTATGGTATGACGATCAGGCGCGGATACAAGGGGGGAGGAGGATGGTAAAGGGGGTAATTACCCCCCAAGAACTTTTAAATACTTTACTCTTTAATACTTTATTTGAAGAAAATAATTGTGCCCACAGGCGTATTTTGAAAAAATACTACAAAAAAAAGGTCAGAGACATTGTTAAACTCTAGTTTTTTTATTACAATTATTAAAGTATATAAAAAAAATGTTGTTTTTTATTGTTTTGTGACGTCATTTGCGTGTAGGTGCCGTTTTTATGAAGCGATGCGAGAAGAGAACACGATCTATAGTCATCTGCAAAAACAAAATATAATTATATATAAGGATAATATATATAATTATAATGTAAGCACTTACATCAAGGTAGTAACTTCACCTTTTTTTAAAAATGAGCCTGAAAATAAAGTTACAGCACGTTATGTACTCAAATTTACAGCCATTTTTTAAACAATCAACTTTAAATACGCGTTATTTTCTTAAAAATAAAAAAACTTGAAGTCACTACCTCAGCGTAAGTGTTTGCTTTATAATAATTATATTTTTGCAAAATAATAACGATTAGTTTAAAAATGTCCTTTATATGAAATCATTGAGCAAGCAACATTGATTTGGATTTGCAATAAGCGCATTGTTTTTACTTCAATTATTTCATCATCAGTTAAATTATTTTTTAGAAATATTTCAGCTATAGTCCTTATGAAAATATTACATACATCTGTAATAATTTTGCCATATATGATATATAACAGGATTGTTATGTTAAAGTTGCTAAATTTGTATCAACTACGCAAATAACACTGTTCAACACAAAAAAAAAAAATAACAAGGTTCCATCAACGGATTCTGATAGAGGGGACAAAAAAAAAATTATACGTGTATCGGCGTTTTAAAAGTTTACGCCTGAGTCTTACTTTAGGGGGGATTTAAATTTCCCCCTTTTTGAACATTCTCATTACTAATCGGCATACGAAATCATTTTATCCTTTCATTAAGGGTATAAGATATGTTCTAAGGATTTATGTAAAATACTATGGGCAACATTTTTGTGGAACATTTTAACCTTCTAAGTTCTCAATTTGTGGGTCTTTTTTGACCCATTTGTGATAAGGGACAAAAAAGACCCATTAAACAGGGATATAACGGGTTAAAATGTTTCACAAAAATATTTGCCATAAAATTCTACTATAAGTCTCTGAATACATCAAAGCTCAACAATCAACTTAAACGCCAGAATTAAGTGAAAACTTACAATGTGTTTAAGGGTTAATTTCGTACTTATTCAGAGATGGTTCAAAAAGTTCCACAAAACTTAGTGTAAGGGCATTAGTTTCTTTTAAAGAAATTTTTTGCATACAATTTCACTAAAAATCGCCATACAAAAGAAAGCTCTACATTTAATAGAGATATTAAAAGAAATATTTATCTTTATATAAATACATAGAGATATTAAAACAAATATTTACGAAGTTATTGATAATTTTGCTATGATTTTGTCATATAATTTTTTCTCTATCTAATGACTATTTAATAACAAAGAGTAACAAAATTAAGCTTTATAAAAGAAGCAGAGATCTCGATAAAGAATCCCGAATGCATTTTAGCTGCTGATTTCAATCAGAAAAAGAACTGATTTTCATGTTTTTACCTTTAGCTCAAAAACTCGAGCTGATGGAGAAAAACGGAGTTCATATTTGAAATCAGGAACCCCAATTTGTCTTTAATCAGCTGCAAAATCTCCGGCACCAGAACGTCCGTCGCGCAGTGTAATCAGTATTCATTTTGTATTGTTCACTTATTTTTCAAAGTGTTCCATATCATAGTCGTAACGTCAGAACAATAAGTTTCAAATTCATTTAATATTTTTTTATTAAAAAACTATGTTTTTTCATTGCACATATTTGAAAATATAATTATGCAATTTTTTAATAATGGAATAAATGTGAAAAATTTGAATAAACCAGCCTTATTTCTAAAATAAGTTAAATTTAGAGTTTTCTTTACTTTTCGCTAAGATATTATTCCAGAAAAAGGGAGAAATAAATAAATACGGAAATTTGCGTGTATGTGTCTGGGAAAAATGCTTCTTAAACAATTCAATAATTTCAATTAAAAAAGTACAGTTTGTCTATTTGTAAAAAGACAACATTTTCTCAAAACGAAAATGTGGGTCTTTGATAATTTAACCCCCCCCCCCCCCCCCCCTAAGATTTTTTCCAGATCCGCCCTTAAGATGACGATTCGATCACCAGAGCTAGCATTGGTTAAAACGTTGCATTCGAGAGTATTGTTGTACATTACTTACCCCATTCGTTGTGTTGACATTCCTCATTAAATGAAAATTTAATCCTTTTTCAGTTTCAGGTGGTGTCGCGGGAGACCACTTACTTTAATGCTGTTTATTTTTGAAAGTTAATTTACATTTACCTACCATTTTCGCAAGTATAGCTTTTTGAACCAATGTTTTTCCACCACCTGCTGATGCATCCATATAAAATATCTTTGAACGATGTTCAGGGTTGGTTAACTGCTTGGTTTGTGGTATCGAATGCAAATTTCTGCTGATGGGTGACTTGTTAGAAAAAATAATCTTCGATGATATCATTTTTAACATTGATTACACATATATATTATCAATTACATCGAATACACATATAACATCGGTTCTTTATAAAATGCAAGTTTCATAAAAATGCGTTTAGCTTGTTGTATTGTTGCATTGCCATTGGATCGTAAATCAATATCGACTGTTTATGTGATTTTGTAAGTTTTACTTTAACTTCGTGACAACAGCTCACTTTTTGATAACTAACTATCGAAATGGAATGTACTGCAATAAATGCATTTTTTGTGAGTAGTCCAATGTCATTACGGTTTGACCGTGCAGTCCTGAAAGATAACTAATATGTATTTGTCTAACGTTTTTTTGCATCGAAGCTGTTTGTGTTTACATTTTTCATAATTCCACCCCAATGAAAGTAACAATTTTTGATAACAAATAGTTTGGGAATCTTTTTCAAAAAAAAAAAAAACAGCAATTCCATTTCAAACTAATCAAACTAACAAACTAGTTACGGAATGACCATCTCCGATTTGGACAAAAATTTTGCATGGAGCATCACTGATAGAAATAAAAAGCTTTATTTGCAGGAACAAAATTTGGAATGATTTCTGGCGGTGTTATAGGGTTCCAGGATCGACAATAATCGGTAAAATCCCCGAAAATAGGGTTTTTCAAAAATTCATAACTCAAAGAGTTATTAACCGAATTCTAAGTTTAGAAAACCATACTTTGTTATTAATATATCGTTGTTAATTATTATAAATCGTTTTATTATAAAGAAACAATTAAAACAGAAATTAAAAAATTTAATTTATATAAAAAATTTGTTTTTCTTATATGTTAAATTAACCCATTTACTTAAGTTTATAATTCTTAGAAAACATATTTTTTAAGAATTATATTTTGAGCTTTTAATGCCAAATAATTCATGAAGTAACAGGTTTTGCTACAACAACAAAATTCTTAGCAGAACAACCGAGCAGACTATGCCATGGTTTCGTCGGACGCTACTCCGACTCATCAGTAGTCTCTGGTGGTTCATGCAGTCCACTACTCCCAGTCATTTACTCCCACTGTACTCACTTGGGTACAGAACAATGTTTTAGTTATTTGCACTGCTGTTTTGCTGTTTGCGCATTTATCCATTGAACTTCTGTTTGTATGTATTCTTTAACACATTGCTTACATACTTGTTGCTACTTCTATGGAACAAAATGGATAACGGTAATTTGCGATCGCGTTTTTATATTTTTTTAAAATTTTTTTTTCTATATTTTTTTGTAATGCTTTAATCGTTATTAATACAAAACTAGTAAGCTATATCTTCGACTTGGCCGAAGTAAAAATACCCCCACGCCGATTCTTAAGGTTGGAAGAATCTTAAATTAGAGAGCTTTTTGGCCTTTTTATAAAGTTTTAAATTTTGGGGTTGTATGGGAGGTGGGCGTGTTAGATTGTGTATGACGCCCATTTTTCTAGCATACCTCAGTTTCGACATAGAATTATAGATTTATAGATTTTTTAATTTTGGGGTTGTATGGGAGGTGGGCGTGTTAATTGGTGGATGACTCCCATTTTTATAACACACCTCAGTTTGACATTAAATACACAAATACCGAGTTTTCATCTTGTAACTTTAATATTAGCCTCTTTATAGATTGTTCAATTTTGGGGTTGTATGAGAGGTAGGCGTGTTAGTGGGTGGATAACGCCCATTTTTCTATGACATCTTAGTTTTGACATAGAATATACATATACCAAACTTCTGTATTGTAGCTT
Organism: Tetanocera ferruginea; assembly: GCA_958299015.1. NCBI lineage: Eukaryota > Metazoa > Arthropoda > Insecta > Diptera > Sciomyzidae > Tetanocera > Tetanocera ferruginea. The sequence goes on from OY282642.1 coordinate 75,694,702, forward strand.
TAATATTAGCTTCTTTGCAGAGTTTTCAATTTTGGGGTTGTATGGGAGGTAGGCGTGGTTTTCATCCGATTTAGCCCATTCTCGAACTTGACCTTAGTTTTTTTAAAAAAAAGCTTACATATCGAATTTCATTACGATATCTTCAAAATTACGGCTGTAATCGTGTCGACAGACGGACAGACAGACGGACATGGCTAAATCAACTCAGGTGGTGATGCTGATCAAGAATATATATACTTTTCCATACCTACCACGCCTCCTTTTGGGTGTTACACACGTTGTGACAAAATTAATATACCCCTTACGCAGTACGCGTGGGGGTATAAAAATGAAAAAACATTTATATTTTCGGTTTTAAAATGGCTTAGGAATAAATGGGTTAACCATAGTTCATGAACCTTTTGAGTGCCCACCCATATTTTGGTAATGTTGAAAAGGTAAATTTGCCTTTTGGTTCATCGAGGTAACCGGGCTTACCACTCGACATCATAACGGTACATTTTATTCTAAAACGGGACAGTATAATCCTTTAGTAAGCGAACAAATTATTTGGCGGAGTTTGAGCGGGTAAAAAGAACAAAAAAATGTTTATTTGAGCTGTCTTGAAAAAAATTTATTTTGCACTTTTCCAACTTAATATTTCGACTCACTCCAATGTACAAAAATTAAATAAGATATATAAATTTGTTTGAACATCCATAACAATAAATAAAAAAAACACTCAGCATATAACAAGTTTTGATTTTATGACCTTTTATATGCTTTTTAAAAAGGAGAAAATAAAAAACAGAAAAATAAAAAGGTGGAAAACGGGAAAAAACTTTATGAAAAACATAGACGACTGGTTGGGATTGTTGCAGGACTTATTACTTATAAGTCCCAATATTAGGAATTATTTAATTTTCCCTCTTGAAATTTATTTTATTGCTTTGGAAGTTATTTTATTTCTCTGTCTTGGGACTTGAATACAGTATTTTAGGAATTATTTCCTAAGGGCTTGCTTCATTAGAAATTATGTCATTGCGGTGTCTTGCGTACCACCGGTGTAAAAGTAAGTCGACAAAAAAATTGTAACTGTTTCTCATAAATTTTTTGTTTTATATATAAAGGGTGATTTTTTAAGAGCTTGATAACTTTTTTTTTAAAAAAAACGCATAAAATTTGCAAAATCTCATCGGTTCTTTATTTGAAACGTTAGATTGGTCCATGACATTTACTTTTTGAAGATAATTTCATTTAAATGTTGACCGCGGCTGCGTCTTAGGTGGTCCATTCGGAAAGTCCAATTTTGGGCAACTTTTTCGAGCATTTCGGCCGGAATAGCCCGAATTTCTTCGGAAATGTTGTCAAATGTTGTGAATCGTGTTGTTGTTGTCAGATGGGGCTACGTCAAGTCTAAAGTCTACAGAAATAAGCCAGCAACTATTCCAGCTTTGGAAGACAACATTTCCGAAGAAATTCGGGCTATTCCGGCCGAAATGCTCGAAAAAGTTGCCCAAAATTGGACTTTCCGAATGGACCACCTAAGACGCAGCCGCGGTCAACATTTAAATGAAATTATCTTCAAAAAGTAAATGTCATGGACCAATCTAACGTTTCAAATAAAGAACCGATGAGATTTTGCAAATTTTATGCGTTTTTTTTAAAAAAAAAGTTATCAAGCTCTTAAAAAATCACCCTTTACAAAAGTAAAAGACCAGAAAAACCAAGTCTTGTCGAGAGTATTATGTGAACCATTGAACATATTTATGCTACGAAAAAATTTTGAGAAGCCCCTAAAAAACAAACACCATTTTTTTATTGATGACAAAGACGCCATCGACAGTACAGTATAAGAGACCACTTTTACATAATCTTGTTTGAATGGTTAAATGCAATTCAAAACTATTTAAAATGCATGATAGGGGAAAAGGTATTTTTTTCTTTAAAGAAGCAGAGGAATGAACAATTTATTTTTTTTGTTATTTCTTATTTAATAAACGACTTAAAACCATTTGTAAAATGCTCAGAACATGTCTGGCTATTTCCAACCTTAACCTCAAAGCCCAATCAATCAAATTTAAAATACGTATATTTTTAGTTCTCCTAAAAAATGTAGTCTGGGAAGATAAAATCCTTTTTCCTGTGAAGTATCACATACATACATGTATAGAATTTACATATTGCACAATCAGCAAGAAATCGAAATGCACATCGTGCACTTCGTGATTTTTCATTTTCAGTGATGAGGCACATTTCCACCTCAGAGGATTCGTCAATATTGGGTGAATTGCCGCATTTGGGTGAATGATAATCCAAGAGTGATTGTCGAAAAACCAATGCACCCACAAAGAGTGATTGCTTGGTGCGGTTAATGGGCTGGCGGCATCATCGGGCCGAATTATTTACAAAATGAGGTTGGTCAGGCAGTGTCTGTGAATGATGTTCGCTTTCGTGAGATGCTATAGTTGTGGACAATATGTGGTTTCAACAGGACGGTGCCACTTGCCACACAGTTAATGAAACAATGGCTTTTTTGCGAGACAAATTCAATGGACGTATTATCTCACGTCGTGGCGATGCCAATCGGCCGCCAAGATCATGTGATTTGATATCGTTGGACGTCTTTCTTTGGGGTTATTTGAAAGAAATGATCAGCCAGCAACAATTCAAAAGCTAAAGGATGAGGTAATTCGGCACATTAACGGCATATAACCTCAATTATGCCTCAGTGTCATCGAAAATTTGGACCATCGGATAAAGGTGTGCCGCCGAGATCGCGGAGGCCATTCGGCCGATATTTTGTTTCAAACATAATTGAACCATACCAATATTATCATAATAAAAAGAAATGACAATGATTTCTTTACAATTTGTGTTTTATTCAATGTTTTATTATGGATGTTGTATTTTTAACTTGGTATGATGAGCTTGTTATGTTAAATATTGTTTAATAAAAATGTCATTATGGATACGTTAAAGCATGGAAAAGAATGATAAAAACTTGTGACTATTATGTTATGAAATTGATTTGATTGAGTTTATTATCAAAGTACTGAAAGGTACTTAACTCGAGTATTCCATTTACGTACTGCAATTTAAGCTAAAAAACTTTCATCAGCTTGGCATTCTGCAATATGCCCAAATGCTGAGTTCTTTCCATTCTTTAAAATATTTTTTTCAAACATTTATTAAACGATATTTTAAAACATTTCTATAAGAAATTTTGTTTAAAAATTCTGTTATATTGAATAAAATATTAAAATGTTGTGCACACTAAATAATGTGTCATCAATTTTTAAACTCTTTCTTATATCTTCTATGCAACTGCCCTAAAATAAATAAATTGTTGTTAGGCCTTTATCAATTTTTAAGCTTTTTTATTTAAAAGTTTCAAAACAATCAAAAATTCGAAGATTTTTTCTGGGAAGTTATTCGAGGTAGCACATAAAAATGATCCATATGAACCGTTGAAAGATTTTATTAAATGTTTTTAAGTAATGTTAAAGGAATACTTCTTGGGATCTATATAAAATTTTTCATTATTTTTACGCTTTCAGAAACTTTTATCGCAATATAGTTTATAAGTTTTCATATGAATATTTTTCCTAGCTTTTTCCTCACTGCTTTAAAGTTGGACGGACACTAACCTGTCGCCATTAAGACACCTCATGCATTTATTTATCAAACCTATGCGCGCTCCTTTTTTAAGACAGATCAACGAAATGATTGCGCAATAAACTGGAAATGCCAGTGAACAGTTCTGTTCACCTGAAGCTTGAGCAACACCTGTGCCATAGAAGGCCTACGATTAGCCAAGCCAGAAACGCGTTTGTCCCTCCGATGAAATAAAAGAAGTTGATCGTACAACAACAACAACCAAAAACAAAAACAAATAGCAATAGCAATCGCAACAACGGAGTAAACTAGGAAGGAGTCATAGCTGTGCGATGGCACAGCTTAAGAAGATACTCAAAGGCAACCAAGGCAGTCTTCATGCTGTAGCACCATCATCAGCAACAGCATCGTTCTAGCAATCTATGCAAACGCACACACATGTACATGGACATGCTGATGATATAACAGCACTTTGGCGCAATACCCCGTTATCGAGATCAAGTTTTACCTCGGTGCGTTGAACGGACGCCATGTCCAGTGCGCCATGTCAAGCAGCTGGGCCTGTGCAAAATGCTGTGATGAAAAAAAAAAAAACTTGCAAAGGGTACAAGTTCCTGATTGAACGTCGCATCGTCGTGTGTGTTTATTATATGGGGCTGGCTATATTGTTTGGAAAACCGGGTTTGCAACGGTTCTCTATTTAAATCAACATCAAGATTTCTTCTAAAGGAAACATTTTTCTGAAGTTGAAATGAAATGCGTTTGAACTTTTCATTTTAAATGAAAAACTGCAGGAGACCAAGTCAAGTCATTAAAGCAGAAACATTGCAATGACGACCATGATGACGATGATGATGATGATGATGATGATGATGATGAACCCTTGCATTTATAGTGAAAGAATTCTGGAATTTATTTATACAAAAGACACGTTAATTTAGCGTATAGTTTCTTTCTAAAGCATTGGCGGGTTGCGGTTTCTGTAGAGATGCAGATTATTGACCACAGTTACGAACAAACCCAAAAACAATTTGATTAATATATGAGAAGGAAGTTTGGGTTTTCTGCTTAGAAAATAAGAGTTTTATGAGAAAGCAATTAGTATTATACGCCATCGGTAGTGTTCGGAACTGGGATGTTCTATTCATCTAGATTCCTGTCAGAATACAATCTTCAAGAACTTGAATGAGACATATGTGGTTCTTCCTTTGAATTTTCTATTTATATAACGACTCATCGCAAAATCACAATTTTCGAAACATGAAGTTTTTTGAAAGCAAGGAGAAAAAACGTAACCCTACATTGGCCCATGGTAAAACAATACGTTAACCGTCTGTGAGGTTCAATTTTACCCCAGTGCAATTATATGAAAAAAGTCGGAATTCAAATCCAAATTATATAAATGAATGCATTTATTTATAAAAAAAATTATCAAATAAAACAAAAAAGGAGAAAACAATAATATATTATATTATCGGGAATATTATAACAATAAATTACCAAATCGGGAAAAACTTGTTTAATGTTAAATGAGGTTTAGATGTTTATTGAATTTTTTGTTAAAAGAGAGTTGTACCCCGAGGATGGATATAAGGTTAAAACTTTTCTATATGTTCGGGTAAGTTGCACATGAGGTTTTTTAAAAAGTTTATCTACATATTGCAGACGATTTCAATACAAACGGAAATATTGAGTCCATAATTAGTTTATTTCACTACTCAACAAGGTTTTCCATAACGAAAGGTGATATCTAATCTAATATCCTTAGTAAAATTTTCCGTAGAACCCAGATAAACTATGGGTTTTTGTAAGTGGTTTCAATTTTCATGTAAATGGAAAGTACAGGTTTCGTATTAATTTTTAACAAATGATTCTTAAATTGATTGTTATGTAGGAAAATTAGACACAAACTTTTAAGTATATTATGTGAAAATAATATCAGTGATATGGCTGTTATGATCAAAAACAGGTAAAAACATTATTTGCGTTTTTAAAATTTTAAACTTTGAGTGCCTTTACCTCAAAATAATTATTTTACCGACAAAAGGTTATCCTACTTTATGATGTCCTACTTTCTGAAGCAAAATGTCTCAACAAAAATTTAAAGTGCATATATATGTCTATAGTAAAAGCTCAATGAAACTATAGCCTTTAAGTAACCTCAATTCAAACACCAAAAATCATTTAATTACTTGATAAAATGCTTGAAGTTATTCTAATTGGCAGTAGTTTTGAAACTTTTAGGTAGGTCTACGACATAATTAGGTGGGGAGAATTATTTCCATGTGCATTATTGCCATAAGCAAGTGAGCATTATTGTCATAGTTTTAAATTAAAATGTTCTTCGACTGTGACTTATTGCCATAAAAATGTGAATTATTGCCAGCAAATTGGTTATGGCAATAATTCACAAGGCATAATTAATTAACGCCATGTGAATTATTGCCATAAAATTCTTTATGACATAATGTTGAGAATTAACGGCATGTGATTTATTTCCACAAAATCGGTGTTATCATTCTCTTAATTTTTAGGAGTCCGTTTAAGATACCAAACGGTGTGTTTTTTACTAAATGATTCTCCCTTGTACGGAATATTCAAAACAACAACACCGGTTTGGTGGCAGTAATACGATTGGCGTTAATTCTCTACCTAATGTGCATTATTGCCATTTGTGATAAAAAATCCCGTGACGTAAATAATACACACAGCTATGTGCATTATTGCCATTAGAATTATTTCTTCCAATTTATGGTACTAATAAACTTTATATGTAATTTTGCCATAACCTCTTTATGGCAATAACTCACATGGCATTAACAGCTTTTGTCGTGTGAATTATTGCCATCAAGAATTTTATGGCAATAATTCACATGTTGTTAATCCTCTAACTAATGTGAATTATTGCCATGATCAATTTGCTGGCAATAATGCACATGGCGTTAATTCTCAACCTTAATGCACAGCTCACCTAATTACACTAACGAATAACAATTTTTCAAGTTTTCTCGCTTTTGTCAAATATAGTCGCATGTTTTTAAATATATCTTATACACTACTTATTTCATTTTTATTATCATAATCAAGCCTATTAAATTGAGGCTATTGAATAATTTTCTATATAATTGTTGCACAAATTTTTATATTTGGATGAGCACACGGTTAAAAATTTTGGACTAGTTTTTAATCCAAAGTTTGGTTTAAAGGAATTTCAAATCCTAAAAATACTATTTTTTATTCCATATTTTAGTTTAATTTTTTTTAATCTGAAAAAGTTTAAGTTTAAGACTATTTTTCGACTACAAATTTACATTAAGATAGTATTTTCAAGAAAAAGCATTTATGTTATTTAATAGCTGAATTACAATGCAGCAGTGTTAGTGACAGCAGCTGTATCAGTGACAGCGACAGTGGCTGTTTCGTATTTTACTGCCTGCAAATTACAATCTAGCAGTGGCAGCGTCAGCATCAAAAGCTGTGAATGTGGAATTTTTCTTAGTAGTTTAATTATTTGCATGTTGGCAGTGAATTAAGAAATAGGGCTAACCTCGGCAGTACTACTTACTGCCACTGCTGCTATATAAGTTTCACCATTGAACAACAGTATTCCTTCAATAACAGCTGATCAGTGCCACTGCCACTGATGCTGCCACTGCCGCATTGTAATTCAGGTATAAAATTGAAAACTACTACTACTACGAAATTTAAGCTAAATATAATTCTAAATGTTGTTAAAGCATCCGAAATTTATTTTTAATTAAATGAAACAAAGTGTTTATTAAAATCTGAACCAAAATATTATTATACACATTATTACAGTAAACAGTGTTTAAACCTTTGTGGATTAAATAGTAATCCTTTTCGGATTGCAATATTTTAAACTTTTTTTGACTTAAATCTAATCCTTTTTGGATTACAATATTTTAAACTTTCTGTGGATTAACAATTATTCCTTTTTGCATTAAGAAATTTTAAACTTTTTGCGGATTAAAAATAAATCCTTTTTGGATTGAAAAATTTAAAACTTTTCATTGGATTAAAAAATAATCTTTTTTGGTCGTGTCCTGTATGTAATCCAAAAAAGTTTAAAATTTTGTCCAAGATTTTAAAACGTGCAGTAAGACGTAATTCAGCGCGGTTTGTATGGGGTTTTTTCAATGCCATGAAACGTTTTTTGACCAATACTTAAGGGTATACCTACAGCCTTTAATACTCATCGCTCAACCATAATATATTGACTAGAATATCAGATATATCCTGCGCTAAACGAATATTTAATTTTATATTTTGTCACTATTATGTTAAAGTCATAAAATAGCAAAATATAAGAAGAAAAATCTACAGTTTTAAATAAGAAAATCTATCATTAGCTGCTTGTGTGTGCAGTTGTGCTTACCGCTTTCTTTGTTTTTGTTTCGTTGTTTTTACTTGTGTTATTTTTGTTTTGTACGAACTGATTCGAAGCATTGGTTCTCTACTCCACGTTAAGCGGGCTCTTTGGGTTCATGTATGTACTACTTCTTTAGTGTACTGAGTGCTCTGACTGATTCACGCGTTGGTTCTCTTCTCAGTGTTAAGAGGGCGCATTCAAAATGACTTTGATCATATTTCGTTATATTCTATTACCTAATAGATGGCGCTGTCTATTCGTTTGGCATGTTATATGCCTCCAATAGAGCAAGCGTTGGTTAGTGCGTCCGTCTAGTAGAAAGTAAACTAAATATGGGAAATGAACACACTTATTTTCAAGTTAAAAAATGATCCAGGTTTCGTTCTGGTTCAATTGTTAATTTTGTCTTCAATGCAAATTATTTTGGATGATCAATCATCTACATCCCACAACTAATTGGAGTGTAGCTCTCAAACTATACATCGGACAGACCCGAAAGTGGCATCAATGGAAAGGGCATTTGCTTAGCATGAAATTTACCATTCGATTTTTTAAATATCGGGGTCTTAATATTAATTTGAAATCAGTAGTAAAATTTAATATAGCTCGCAAATTATACATCGGACCAAGCCGAAAGTGGCACCAACGGAAAGGGCATTTGTTTAGTTTTTTTTACAACTGTTTAGTAATTTTTACAACTAACCTTCTTTCAATGAACTCAACCAATCAATCAAACTTGCCGAAAGGATCGAAAGAATTTGACATTTTGTTTATTTATTTTTGCTTGCTCAATAATTATGCTTTCTTTTAACTTTTTCTGTGTTTTGGTCTCGATAAGAAGTTCATAGCTTCAGTGTTATTTTTTTATTTGTTAATTTTCGATTCCTACTTAAACGGAATTCTGCGTCTACCCAAACGATACTATCGAAACTGTTTCTTTTTTTGGCACACACATAAATTGTACCACACTATATCAGCAACCGAACCCACGTCCTCTGGATGCTTTTTTTCGTGTTATTCACTCGGGTATCGCAGTTATTGCTTCATTATGAAAACAAGCACTTGGACATGAGTTCGAAACATAGCCAAGGCAAAAAATTTGTACAACAAGTACACAAATTTTATTTTCTGAGATATCTTAGATAAGATTGATATTGGATAAATATCTCTTCTAAAAATTTTAAAATTTAATATAAAAATATTGTCATTATTTAAAGTAATTTCGGATTCATCCCGAATTCGAATTTAATACGAGATATCTGATCCGAATTTTCGGTTTCGTTACTAATTCGAAACTAAACCGAGTTCGCTTTTTAGTTACTTGGGTTAGCTTATGTTGAAGCTATTGTCTATTGAAGACATATCATTTTTTTTTAATATATTTTATGTCAAAACTAAGGTTTATTCAAAAATTTTTCCACAAACATGCCAGGATACAAATGAGTATGTGTGTTTGTAACGTAAAAACTTAGATGTGCAGAAAATATGGACGCCATCCACCTACTGACGCATTCACCTATAATAGGTTTAGGTATTTCTTATTCGGAGTAGACCGACTTTAGACTTTCTTTACTTGTTTGAACTTCACTTTTGTGCAATGGAATATGATGCCTCTCAAATAAAACCTGCAGTCTAATTAACGAGAACGATAGTCAATTCTATCAGAGCGTTTTCTTTCGAAAATATGGACGATTTGTGGTAATAGGGCGTGTCATTACATATACAATGAAAAATCTTAAAATATGTTACTACAAATGAATGTGAAATTTGTAGTTAATCGTAATAAAAATATGTGCGAAATTAAACAACTGGATGGAACTACTCCCATACATCCATGTCACTAAAAGTGCTATAGTTTTTCACATATCGAGGCTTTTAATACAAAATTGCGAGTTGGATTAGATATAAAATATATCTCAAACAAATTTAATTCATAGGTTATTTTTGTTTTTTAATTGAATTATATTTTGAAAAAAATTTCTTTGCAGTTCACTTTAAAAATCATTTCAATATTTAGTCTTTAAAGTTCAGTATGCAAATTTTAAGAATACAAACTTAAAAAGTCATAGCATGTTGCATCCTATGTATTTTCAACAAAGCTGTAACGAAATCCCGTTTCTGACAACAGCTTAAACAATTTTAGCCTTGTCTTAAAAATAAACGTTACTTAAACTGGTATCAGAATTATGCATGCATGCATGCAATAAAAAATATGTTGCAACTGCAAAGCAAAAATAAATTAAAATTTTTCTTGTTTTTTTGTAGCTTTTCTAAACATTAAACAGCAAAGGTACGCAGGAGCAGCCCCTGCGACCGAACCGCTAGTTTTTAGATTTTATTCGCCATTTAAATATCTGCACTTGCATTTCTGTTGTGTTGAGATGCGAACAAGTTTTGTTCGAAAAAAAAAACATTTCCTTAAACATTCCTGGTCGTAACCATGCCATCCAGACCAAAGCCCTCTCGGGTAGTTGTAACAAAACTAGTTTCATCATCAACTCTAGATGATCTTCTTTGACCAACGCGGTGGACATGCGTCTTTAGAGCCTGCGTTTAGAGCTGCCTGTGTTCAGTTAGATAGACATTTTAATGCAAGTACTAAGCTGGAGGGACAACGTTGGTTGCTTAAGCCAATGTTAGTGAGACATACGCGCATAAAGTTGCTGGGAACCTTAAGGCTGTGAATCTGTTAAGAAATTCCTAACTGCAAAATTGCTCTCCCAACATGCATGAATAGAAATTCTATTAATTATGTAAAAGTTTTTTTAGGTCCATAACAAATCGACAACTTATACCAAGTTGTATAGAAGTTACAAAAAGTAATCGGTTCAGCTGTATGCAGGTGCATGATAAAGTCACTAGGACAGAGTATCCGCCATTGTGCTGGTTTCTGTTTTAAAGCCGGTTTTATACATGGCAGCTAAACTCGATATTGCTCGATATAGATTGAAACTTGATTTTCAATTTTTTTTTCAATTCGAAGTTTTCATTATAGATGGTTATGTTATGGCTTTAGTTATGGTTATGGTTATGGTTATGGTTATGGTTATGGTTATGGTTACGGTTATGGTTATGGTTATGGTTATGGTTATGGTTATGGTTATGGTTATGGTTATGGTTATGGTTATGGTTATGGTTATGGTTATGGTTATGGTTATGGTTATGGTTATGGTTATGGTTATGGTTATGGTTATGGTTATGGTTATGGTTATGGTTATGGTTATGGTTATGGTTATGGTTATGGTTATGGTTATGGTTATGGTTATGGTTATGGTTATGGTTATGGTTATGGTTATGGTTATGGTTATGGTTATGGTTATGGTTATGGTTATGGTTATGGTTATGGTTATGGTTATGGTTATGGTTATGGTTATGGTTATGGTTATGGTTATGGTTATGGTTATGGTTATATAAACTGAAATTCTGTCAAGAACTGCAATAACCGGTTCATGATTTTTAGTTTTTGTTCTTGTAACTTTAATTTTATTTAAGGGCCAAGAAGTGGCGTCACCGAGTAACCGGCTCACATGCATGCCTCCTATTCTAAGAACGCTCTCCTTTATACATTAATTCACTTTATATTAAATACGCAAACCAAACAACAACAACAATAACAGTAAAGCGGAAAATATTCTTCCTGTTGCAACAACTTATCCCAGCAGCAGCAGTTGCTAAGCTCAATACTTAAAGATTGTACAGCAACACAAGCACACACTCACACATACAACACAACTACTCTAGGAAGAATTGCATAACATGGAGCTTAAACAGATATCAAACAAAAACAAACTCACATCAAGGGACAAGTCTATAAAAAACTCCTTTTAAAAAGAAGATTAAAACAACAATAACAACAACGATTAAGCCATGGGTATCATTTGAACTCAAATAAAATCAAGTTGAATACAAGAAAACAACAACAACATTAGTACTTCAAAAAAGGAGGAGAAACAATTACACAGCTTCTACTACTCTTCCCTTTTCTTCTTATTCTTCTTCTTCTTGTTTGTCTTCTAGGAAATGAAAAGATCTTGGCAAATGTGCGGGGATGATGATCGTAATGATGTAATGGGATGAAGACCTTGCCAAGGAGAGTCAGGAGACGTCATTGATGAGGAATATACAGTTGCATAAGCTATACCCTAGCATAGTTTAAGCAGTTCCAATAACAACTACTATAGGCTTTAGCAGAAGAACCTGCCAAACGGCCTACGTTAGGTTATGATCAGGTTTACCTGTAGTTGTTATTATTATTGGATCGCATAGCCAAACACTTAAGTCCAGGGAGAGAGAGAGAGAGAGCTTGGCTAGTTGAGGTCGTACAAGCAAGGAAGCTGCTGGCTTTAGTGGTTACGATGTTGGTGATGGTGGCGGTAGTGGTGGTAGTGGTGTTGGCGGCATTGGCTACTAAACTCAGCCCACTAGTTGAATAAATAAAAACATGCATTGCGCACTGGGTGTGGAGTCCTGGGTTGTTGTTGATGTTGTTGTTGTTGTTGCAATAAGCAAAACTTGCATGTTGTTCTTGTTTTTGTTTTAAGATGATGATTAAGAAAACATGATTTTTTAAACAACGTTTTATTTTGTTTTTATCAGTAGAGGACTTTCAAAGATGTTTTCTTAATGTTAAGTTGGTTGATGGGATACAATGTTCATTCTGAAGTACAGGATTAAAGTGTTTATTAATGTCAATGTTATTGACTTCTACAACATTGTATAGTTTACAACTGTCATTAACAACAACGCAATAAAATTGGAAATGTGATGGGTTGTATAGAAGCGAATGATTGAATGTAATATTTTTGTTGTTTGTACAAAAAATCATAATCAAAGGCTCGATGTCTTAAAAAGACAATAGAACGCGATAGAATAACAAAATTCTATGGAAACGATATGGAAATATCACTGTTGTCAGGCGATTAGGGAAAACTTTAATCCAGCAAATGACTTATCTAAACAAGTGACAACTGGAAACTGCCTTGTAGAGAATGCACAGAATCCAATTAACAATAAAACTCAACTCTTTTTTTAACACTCTCCTAAATACGTTCATGAGTAAATTCGTGTAAAACAATTTCGTGTTAAAAATACAAGCGATGTATAGTAAATTAAGGGATTTGTTCCAAAACTTTGACAAATCGTGTACTTTGAAGAAGTAATAAATTTTTGCCTACCAACCGTGCAAAAAAAAAGGAATGAACTCAAAAAACATACAATTACATTAAGCAAGAACAATTAATTTTTATTAAAAAAACTAAAAGAAGTCAGAGTAAAACGTAAAATATAGTAAGTGTAGAAGAAAATCTTAAACAAAAGGAGGAATACAAATCAATTTCACTTAGAATTTTTGAAGTGAAACTTCTTTGGCGGCGAGTGATATTTCAAGGTACTTTTTCGTGACGCTAGGCTAACGTTTTCAATTCATATGAAAATAAAAAAAAATTATTGCCGCTGCCGAGAATTGAACCCCGAACATCGTTGCGTATGAGCCGTAATCTATACGTTTACACCACGTAGGCACATGATAAATAGCCAAACAAAATGTAATTAAAACTGAACGCGTAAAATACTGAAAATAACATAATTAACATTAACTTTAGATTAACATTAACATTACATTATTAACATAACCGTAACATTAATTTTCATCCTACAAGTATGCACGGAAAAAAAAATAGAAAAATAGCTAAAACAGGAGCAGAACGCGTTCGTGAATATAGAGAGCGAATTAGAGCTCTTAAGAATACAGCCGCAGCTGGGCCTGCAACTAATGATGAAGGCAAGGTGATTGCAACAACGGCTGAGTTTCAAAATGCATTTTTACGAAACATCAGTGTATTTTGGTGAATCTACAAAGAACCAATCCCCAAAAAACACACTGATGCATCTCAACAAAATTTTAAAGCCAATCAAGTTCATGCACTCAACAATCAACGTTCGCTGCTTTATGAGGCCCTCTATCAACATACCAATTATTATGATCAGGAAGCAGGAGGTAATAATGAACAAGATTTGCCTCTGCTTTCGGACGCTCCTTCAAAGAGTACTATGCAAATGCAATCCAGCATTCAAAAAGTAACAATGTTGAGAAGACATTAGAAAGCAACTAAAACACCAACTGAACTAAAACAAGTACCGAAAATAACTGTTATTTTACAATTTTCAAATGAAAAAAATTGTCGAAAGACTTTTTCAAATATACCATTATGTTACAAATGTCCTCAGCCTCACGAATATTAAGTCGCTTTTAAATTTGAAACTAATGCTTTAAAAGTTAATTTCTTGCTTAGTATATTTCGAGGAAAAATAAAGGTTACTATTGACTTTTATTTTATCGGTCAAAAATAGCAGTTATTTTGTGACTATAATTTTTACGGTCAAAAATATCAAGCAATTTGTGTTTTCTTAAAGGCCGCTTGACAGATTGAACTGTTGACACCATGTGTAAAATGTCTCACCGATGAGATGAATATAATAATATCAAAATTTTTTTATCGGTAAAATGACTTGAAAAAATATAAATTACCTGATATTTTTGACCGAAAAATAAACGGCAAAAAATAACTGTTATTTTTGCACAAAAAAAACAATAAGGCACAAAAAACTGTTATTTTTGTCGGAAAAAATAAAAATTAAGAGATAAAAGTTAATATGTGAGACTTTCGACAAAAACCATATTCGGTACGGTCCCTGGATGCAAATATTGAATCAACAAATTATTATTCCATTTCGTATTGATTGAATTTCTTTTCAGATACTTTTTCTCTCTATTTCACACTAAAATCTCTCTTATTTCTTACTGTTAAAGAAGTTTCACTTCTGCCACGTGTACGTTGCTATAGGCGAGTTTTTTTATTAACGGCACTGTAAAAGTGAAGTAAAAAATATTTCATATAAAAACTTTGTAAGTCACAGATTTCATACAATAGTACCTTATTTTATTTTAAAAATTAATTTTGGTTCGATGTTTTATTAGTTTTTAGTATTTTGCCGAAATTATATTTAAACTAAAGATATACAGATATAAACAATTAATATATCGCACACTAAATACAAAACAGTCACAACTCAAAAAACATGACTTTTCAGGAGAACCGAAAAATAAAACCCTTTGGTTGATACTATAGAAGAAAAGCAATTTTCATTTAAACACAAGAACTTCATTCTTCCAGTTAATGAAGAAAATAATTACAAAAATATTGAGATATGTGTTTTGTGAATTGATTTATAACAAAAAGTCGGTATAAAAAAATTTTGAGTTGTGACTGTTTTGTATTTAGTGTGCGATATACGAAGATGTAATTCAGAAAAATTACAAAAAATTTAAAATATTTGCGGCCTCGGTAGTTGATCGTTAAGAGTGCTTGACTGCCAACTCAGAGGTCCCGGGTTCGAATACTGGTCTGGCCATGACTTAAAACATATCGAAATGTTTGTTTTTGAATTAAAATATATTTATGAGAAAGTGTAAAATGCAATTAAAATAAGTAAAGAATCGCAAGGATGAAGTTGAAAATAAAAAATTATTCGTTAGTTTTTAAGAAATTCTTTTTGACTTCCTGATACGTTGTTATTTCTTCGTGTCTGTGCGTTTGATGGTAAAAGAGATCACACCGACTCCAAACATTCTAAAAACAACAAAATTTCTAATAACAACAACATGAAGTGGGCGGTTAATAGTTTTATTATATTAAAAATCACAGCAAAATTTGAGCATTCTTAAAACTTTGTTGTTGTACTCGTGTCAGTCCCATTTACGCGCCATCGCCATCGCATCGTGATGATCTTTGTACTCAACTTCACGTCAAATTTTTGTGATAGCAACAGCAATGCTGCCGCCAAAGAATTCTGTTCATTCGTATCTTTAGCGGCACGTGCGTGTGTGCATTCTTTGTCAAGGTCGTTGCAGTATTACAAGCCAGATGGCAAACACGCGCTCTTTAAGTGCTTGATTTTAAAGAAATGGGTAAAATTTCAAGAAAAATAGAGAACAATTTAAAGTTGGCGCTGACTGAAAATACAGTGAAAGTTCCCATGAACGGACATCGATGGTTACCCACTGTTTGTCCGTTTAAAAGAGATGTCCGCTTATAAGAATTTCGTAAAAAACTTATATGAATATTAATTGACATGTGTTTTGCCAAAATTGCACCGTTTTGCTAAAGTTCGAACAGAAACCTGTTCACTTTCATACAAAAAAAAAAAATTGGCCCTTAAATGGACTTTGACCCAGCTTCTTATGATCCGCACTCCGAACGGCTAAAGTTCATGTTCTCAAGAAGTTTTACATAGCATTATTTACTCTCTGAGGCTTGCCATTGTGTGCCAGAGAGGTGGTGATTGATCAGAAAATTTTTTATTGAAAAATACTTTGCCATCTCGGGTTCCGGGCTAAGACACTTTACCTGCATGCCACGGTTCACTTTCATAAGAGTTAAAATTTCCATTTTTCCTTTCATTTTAAACACTTTTTAATTGATGATATTGTGCAGGAGTCAACGTTAAGCTGTATTTTACTCAAAAATATTTCAATGATGTACCCATAAATTCGTAAAAAGAAAAAAAAACACGTTGAACTGTCAAAAATACCGAAATCAAAACAAAAGCACTAATTCTTGTGATAAAAAAAAGACAAAATGATTCGCATATGGAAGATGTTTTTTCATAAATATATACAGCTGCGGTCAAAATAATAGTAGTCTCCATAATGCTTCTACAAAAATTTAAAAAAAAACTAGCACGTTATTGGATTTAATCATTTTCGTTAAGAATTAATATTCTCCACATCTTATCTCTTATTTAACAAGAATTTTGAACAGAAACTAGCTATTAGCTCAATACAAATTAAAATATTTGCCACTTGCGTCATATTACAGCGGTCAAAAAAATAGTTGTGACTATAAAAAGTTTAACAAAAATAGAAAAATAACAAAAAATTTGGTTATTGAGTTCACAGTTCAGATAAATTTCAATTCTTTTTTGTAATTTATACTTAGTTGTGTGACCTTTCTTAGCAAATACTACTTTAGAACGACGAAGCATCGAGTTCACAAGATCCTGACATGTCTTGATAGAGTACAAATTGGCTCAACCTCTTTCCATATCTGATGTATGTCTGAGGGCTAAGAGTCAGCAATACCCTTTTTAAAATCACACCACAAATTTTCAATCGGATTTAGATCCGGCGACTGAGCGGGCCACTCCAGGAGAGCGATCAAATTTTCCAAGAACTACTTCTTCGCAAGTTTGTTCGTATGTTTCGTTTCTTTATTTTATTGATAAACCCATATTAGTGGCAATTCCTTTTGAGCATACGGAAGCATATTTTCCTGTAACATTTTGACGTAAAGATGTTAATCTATTAATACTTCTATACAATAAATTGGACCAACACCATAGAAAGAAAACCATGTTCAAGCCATGAATTTTTAACCACCGTGCTTAATGGTTTTTGTGGTATACTTCGGGTTGAATTGACTATTTTTTGGGACGTCGAACATATTGACGAGACCCTTTAACAGCGTAAATTACAATTTTGAACTCGTCCAATCATCAATTGTTCCTTCAGTTTTCATTTGGCTACGAAGAATGATCTCTGGCTAACTGAATCCTTTTTTGAACATGCTTCTTGGTTAAAAGTGGCCCTTTACGAGCACCATGCTTGCTTAAATATTGGTCCGTAAGACGTCTACGTAAAGTACAAATACTTGCGTTATATTCAGCTCTACTTATATTTGTACTGCATAGGCAAATGGATTGGCTTTATAGTACCATACCACTCGTTTCATCAAATTCACCATTCATAACTGTCTTGCTTCTACGTGTCTCTGATTTTTTATTGTATTTTATGGCATTTCAAAGCGAACCTGGTGAACATTTGAGCAGATTTTCTACCTTTTTGTATGTTCTTCTCTCAGACACTAATTTTTTTTATCAATTCCCGCTTTTTAACAGAATGTTTTTTCGTCCCATTTCTGGAAAAATACAGCACAACTAAATTTTGATTTTATATAAACCGATGGAAAAAGCTCAATACTTACTTTTTTGTTTATTTATAATATAATTTAGTCAAAATTTTTCAATGCTTTGTATGTATTAATAAAACGCTACTATTTTTTTGACCGCTACTATTTGCTACTATTCTCAATAAAAGTGAATTTACAAAAACAACAAAGAGTTGTTGTTTACAAGATCAGGTCACCAGATTGTATACTCACCATATAACAGTATGAAACAGCCGAGGCGAGTAAAACAGACTTGTTTACAAAATAATGTGCTTGATAACTTTTCATATGTGACAACAAAAACAACAACACAAACAAATTGGCCATTTCAGCCCTTGAAAGGACTTTGACCGAGCTTCTTATGATCAATTGTGTTGTGTGTGTTATTAAATGTTTGCACACAATTGACCGAGAACTGGACCTACATGTTTTATGCCGACTCCGAACGGCTAAAGTTCATGTTCTCAAGAAGCTTTACATGGCATTGTTTACTCTCTGAGGTTTGCCATTGTCTGCAGAGAGGTGGTGACCGATCAGAAAAATTTTTTATTGAAAAAACTTTTCGCCGCGGCTGGGGATCGAACCTGGGCTCCGAGCATGCCAGGCCACACACTTAACCTGCATGCCACGTTCACCACATATGTGACACTACTTTTATTTTGACCGCAACTGTATGTTTGTGTTTCCGTGACCGTTTATAGGAAAATCCATGTATGGAAGAGCATATTCTATGGGAAAAAATTCAAAAATTGTTCGTTCCCAAGAATGTGTCCGTTTATAGGAAATGTCCGCTTATTAGAGCGTCCGTCTATGGGCGCTTTCACTGTATACATTTTTCATTTAAATAAATCTACTATTAAAATGGGTGTACTTCAGTTCAGCGGCGAATTTATTAACACGAAAATTGCTGCTTTGACGTTCTAATTTTGATCATACCACTATTCAGGCCATGCCTTAACTTGGAGTTACTTTAAAGCTCTCCACTGAAGCTAAATATCTTGGAACTGTCCTTGACAACAAGCTCAGCTTGAAACGCAACACAGAGGAGAGAAGGAAAAAAGCACTATGCGCCCTTTGGACCTTTGGTAAGAAGTGGGGCCTGAGACCGCACATCATCCATTGATTGTATACAGCGATCGTCAGACCTATTCCCACCTACGGCTCTCTGGTATGGTGGACAATTGTGCACAAAAGCAGCTACCTTGACTCTTTAACAGTAGTGCAAAGGCTAGCTTGCATAAGAGTAACAGGAGCCATGAGATATACGCCACAGGTGACTTTAGAAATGATGCTACATCTTCTTCCCATAGAAGAGTTCCTTAAGTGTTTGGCAACCAAAAGCGCAATTCGTCTTAGAGAGTCACAAGCCTGGAAAAACAACTCCTTCAGACATGCATTTATTCTGAATCTCTATGGAACTGAGGAATCAAAAACAACAACCAACTACATTACACCTAGGGTGGGATTTGGTACTAAATACACCACATCAATTACCAGCAGACAAGAATGGGAAGATACGACCATAGAATCTTATGATAATCTCCAATTCTACACTGATGGTTCCAAAATGGAGAAAGCAACAGGATCAGAGGTGTACTACGAAACGCTACAGATCAAGGAATCGTACAAACTTTCTGATCACTGCAGTGTTTTTCAAGCAGAAATTTATGCAATTGAAAAAGCAGCACAGGTTATTCACAGCAAAAATTTAATGCCCACAAGGATAGTCATCAGATAGCCAAGCGGTCATAAAAGCGCTAGAAAGCAAAACGCCAACAGCCCGAGCGGTACTAAATTGTAAACAAGTCTTGAACAGTGTCTTTAATACACTCAATGTCACTCTCTGCTGGGTCACTGGACACAGCAATGTTGAAGCGAATGGTTAAGCAGATGAGCTGGCTAGAAGTGGAGTACAATAGGTAGAAACAGTACCATTACAGAAGTGTACATTCGAATAGGTGTCATAAAAAGGAACATAGACCGGAAATCCAGAGACAATGCAAACTCAAACTGGGCCTCCAGAAGTGACTGCAATATATCTAGAAGGCTTTGGCCAGAACTAAATGAAAACAGAACTAAGAGCCTTCTGCTATTGTCTAAACAGGATATCCGAATACTGGTAGGAATCTTAACAGGCCACTGCCGTATCGGGGTGTTGGCCAATAGGATTGGCATAGCAGCACCAGACTTTTGTCGAAGTTGTAATGATCCGGTAGAAACGGAAATAGTCACCCACTTCCTGTGTGCTCAAATCTACAGAATCGTCGACTTCGATTTATAGGAGACAGATTTTTCAAAGATTTGGTAGCTTGTGAACACACCACTGCTCGACAGATGGAGGTTCACAAAAAGCACGGGATGGTTTAGGTGAATAGGAAGGAAAAGGAACTTGACTTATTGGGTACCACAAGCTAAATGGGTTAAATATAACAAATAAGGGATTTGTAATGGACCAATAGGCCCCACGGCATCACCTCATAGGTTCACAACCCTTCTAACCTAACCCAGCCTAGGCCACACCTGGAAAAATAGCCAAAATGGTTCACCATTTTCCATACGAAATGGTGTACCGCTGAAAAGAGCTTAACTAGGACACCATTCTTTTCTCGGAGCTTTTGAACATCTGACGCCATATTTACCCCAGAAGCTTTATTCTTTGCTAATGAGAAATAGGATTGAAAATATAAAATTTGAAAAATTTCAATTTCCAATTTATGGCTGATGGGTTTTCCAGATTCAGTGTTTTAATTGAAAATTTTATTGTGAAATTTTAAATGAGAAAATAATATCATGAGACCTTTGCAATAAGAATTTTATCTGTCTGGATTGTTTGAGTTAAAATTAATCATACGTCATGATGTTTCTTAATATAATTTACTAATTAATCTATATGTAGTTTTTTTTCTTGTAAGTTTATTTTGCATTTTCTTTTCAAATTCAATATCTACAACTTTGCTTTAGACATCAGAAGAATATTCCCTACGGTTAACTGCGAAACAGTCTTGTCAAAATATCGAAAAAGTGCTCAAAATTCACTTTGAGCCAAAAAATGGAAGTCATCGTTAATGTCTTATTTAAACGTAAGTAGACAAAACTAATGAAGCAGAATTTCTAGTTTAAGCAAATGCTTTGATGAGTGATTAACAAACCTGATTTCCAAAATTATAAGTTTCACTGCATAATTTAATTAATTTTTGGAATGTCGGTGGGATACACAAAAATGTCTACACACTTATTTTGTATTTAAGCTAGCTCTTTATAAAGAGAGAGTAAATATAAAATTATTTTACCATTTTTTAGAGCAGAAATAACATATCCTAAACGTAGTAAAGAACGGAACTCTCAAATATTTTCCTTCACGTATTTAGCGTAAGGTCTTATTAATTCGATACCTACGTAGGATTTTGATCAAAATGCAACACTAAAAATTTGTTCCTAAAATAAACTGATAAGTACATGATAAATCAATCTGAATCCCTCAGTTTAGTTTTGAATTATTTGAAAATACGAAAAAATTTCACTGTTGTTTTCAGTTAAGCGTAATCCATGAGGTATGGCATGCCAAGCAGTGATTTTAACAACTTGTCTATCAATTTCTTCCATTTCAATTACCATTTGACTATCTTGAAACTATTACAATTAGAAAATCATACAATCACCATTAATTCTACTTGTTATGATAAAATAGTTATCCTGGCTTGTTTTTGCACTTAAAAAATAAGCAATTTGTTGAGAACTCTTTGTTGAATACTAAATCTTTGAAGCGATTGCATAACTTAAGTTAAGACTTATCCATAACGGCCTTAGCGCCCATATTGTGAAAAGATAAGGTAAAGATGTTGTGGCGAAAAAGATGATTTGAGCTATTCAGTTCCCGTTGCCCACCAGTCCGGAGGGGTGGTAAACTCAGCAAGTGTTAGGCCGTGCAAACTAGTGATCCGGCTTACTTTTTGTGCTGGACGTTCGCTGATCATCATATTGGTGTGATTTCCTACCTATGTATATTGCCAACAGAGCTACTTATCTCGGTGTGTGAGCTGCATTCTCAACTCAGGTGCCATACTCTGCAGTAAGGAAGAAGTGTAAGATATCAAGGATATATGAACAGATATCATGGATACATATCTGTGGCCTCAAGGCATAACAGCATAACTCGAAATACTAAAGTCAGTTATTAGTACCATTGTATTCTCCGTAACCGAATTTATGTTGAATTGCGTCCAGTTTTGGAGATGATCGGTTGATTACTTTCGGTGCGATTTATTTAAATTTAAATTTTTCACTCACTTTTTTTGATATCTTTAAAATATTCTCCTGAAAAATTACAAAATTTAGATATGCTGTTATGCGTTGGGACCACAGATATCATCAAACTAGGCTGCGGCCACGCGACTTGCTAACACTTGAATAGCTACATTATAAAATACTGTGATTTGCGTCAAGCAGTCCTATTGCCATTGAAGTTCTTGCATAATTTTTGGTAATATTGGTAGCCCATAAATGATATTTTGACGAAAAATAAATAATAAAGTCGAAAATTCATTAAATAAAAAAATTCATAAATTCATATTCTTACATAAATAAAAATGAAATGTTTGTCGTTGGTGTCTGATGCACTCATGAACTGCTCAACCAATTTGGATGGACTTTTTTTTTTTATTTTGTTGATATTTATGCGAGTATAGTTTGTAAAAAAACTTGCCACACCCTCTTCTTCCGCCCACAAATCAATAAAAACGCTGTATTTGATACAGTTTCGGTCATATTTAACTAAAAGTTTATTGAATTTTACAATTTTTTCAGCATCAAGTTTTAGATTATTTATATCTTTACGAAATAAAGAAATTTCTTAAGGTTTTTTCAGATATTTATAATAATTGCTTAAAGAACAGCAACGAATGAAGTATAAACATGATTTGACCAAGATTTAATTACAATTTTACACTAAAAAAATTAAGTGAAATGTAGTTGTGTTTTGTAGGGTTAAGTTATTTACTTCATAAGCCTTTTTTCCAATACAAAAAATTTTATATGTATTATAGTTCTTTTTCATAATAATCTTATTATTTCATTTCTTTTCACAAAGTATAATCTTATTATTTCAAACATTTAAATTTGAAGTTTTTCCAAAACTTTTATTTGGTCCGCAATATAGCTGTAAATAATATGTTTATATTGTTTCTGCTGCCTTTAATAATGTGTGTTTAATAACAATATTGTTTTTTTTTTTTAATTCTTGAAGTCTGAAAAATTACAAACGTCGCGTCTTAAATTGCTATCTAAAGCCCGTATATTTAATTTTTTTGTACAATTTTTCTTACTGAAATCAAGTGGCGCGTGGCAAGACAATAGAGCGCAACATTGGATCTTTAATTATAATTAAAACAAAATCACTTTCAATACGAACTGTACATTAAGGTAAAACTTTGACATCGGTAAATATGGTTAATGTCGGAAACTGAACCAAAATGGGCGTGTTATAGTTATATAACGTCCAATTTTCAGAAGAAATCGCAAAGCGAATCGAAGCACGCCGGGCAAAACTTGTAAATAAATAAAATGAAAAATTTAAAAAAGAATAGTAAATGAGAAAAATATTACGAAATTTGAAGAAGAAAAAAGCACTGTTTCATGAAGACAATGCACAGTATCACAAGTCAATAAAAACGATGTCAAAACGATGTCATGCTATACAAGAATTAGGCTACGTCTTGCTTCCCCATCCACCATATTCTTCACATCTGGCCCCCAAAAACAGAAATCGTACTAGAGAAATGGTATCGACAAATTGCATGACTGATATAACCATTATGTCACCTTCGAAGGGAACTATGTAAGGGAATTTTACCAAAAAAGTGTTTTACTATGTTAGTCTACAAACTTTTCAGCTCAACTGCTAAAACAAGAAAAATTTCTAAAATCCAGTTTTAGTTTACAAACAAAATTATCATAAAATTGGACATTTCAGTGCAAGTGCCTTGAAAGGAATTAGATCGTACTTTTTACGATCAAATTGTGATATGTGTGTCATTGAGCTCTATGTGACATTGTTCTACTCTCTGAGCTTTGCCAATGCCTGCAGAGAGGTGACAGCCAATGAGAAACATTTTTCTACTGAAATAACTTTCTGCCAGTGGTGGGGATTGTAGTCACTTAGAATGCACGGCCATGGCCACCACATGAACATAAACTTATATCTTTCTTGGAAATTAAAGAACTTATAATTTTTTATAGAAAAATAACTATTTATTTAATCAAAAATAGTTCAAGTTAGAAAAAGTGTTGAGCAACTAATAATTAATTGTACAAAGATTGTTGGTTCCGTCAATGAAGGTATGCCTTTTTTTTTAGTTTCTACTTTTTAATTAATAAATAAGTTATCTCTTTAAATATATTGTAGTAAGAATAAACAAGCACGCAGATTTGAAAATAACTTTTCTCAGCTTCTTTAAAATTGCTTTCCAATTGGAATTTCTATATAATTACTTGCACGATCGCTGCATACATATACAGCTGCTTGTATGCACATTTCTCCTGGTGATCATGATGATTAGCGACTACGTAGGAATAAAAATAATAATAGCAAAGTTAAAAAACAAACCTGCACATTTAACTGTTGCCACAAAAGGGAAAACTGGTCAGGTTAAACGCATTAACAGGTACGATCGTAAGAACGATCATTGCGCTTCTATTTAGTTCTTTTGCAATGTTAACGGAAATGAAGATATTTTGAATAGTTTTCATGTTGCCGCAAAGGCTTTTACGATTCTCTATGAACAGGACTGCTTATTGACTAAATTGTTCCAAAGTTGATTAGTTTTAAGAATAAAAACTAGTTTGCAATTGAGTGAAATAGACAGAAACACCCCTTCATGATGTTCAACCGGAAAATAAACAGTCGTCACATCAGTGCTGGAACATTACTAATGAGCACTTTAAGTAAAACAAGCTATTCTCATACTTGGCCCCTTTTAACTTTCCAACTCGATGCATTGATTGGAGTTGAGTGAGTGTCTTGTGGTTTTTATTCACCTGACTCAACACAAGAAAGGGGTTTATTATGCTAAACGGTATTTTGTGCAAATTCTAGCTTTTGATTGCTATGAAAGTTGCTGGTGTTGGCTATTAAGATGAGTAGTTGTTGGTGTAAATCTTGCAGATTCTGATTCTAACGGCTTTGTCTGGTGCAGGTATGAGCAAATTTGGAGCATAAATGTTTTCTTTTTGATAGGCGTACAAATAAATACTGAATTTAATTTTATAGAACAAATTAAAAAATGTGTACTCAATTCTGCATTCAGTTGAGTGGAAGAATAGAGATTGTTCGGCAAAAAGAAGTCAAAGCAATAAAATAAAAGTTTGAATAAAATAACTATATATATATCTTCAAGTATCTTTATAAAAACTACGTTTACTCTAACATAATCATTTTAAAAATTAACATGAATTTGAAATAAAAACATGTCGTATCTCAAAGAGTATTGGATGTTGCTAGTGTTGAGAATGTTTAAACCTCTTTTTTGGAGTCGTGTACTTCGAATGTCAAGCAAACAATTTATTTATCCAAAATTTTTGTGGTTTTGACCACCCAAAATCAACAATTCTTTTTCAACAAAAAACAAAAAAGCGCGGTTTAAAATGCCAGGTATTTTTGATAGGATTTACATTAGACATTTTCACCATTCTTATCCTTAGTCCCTAATAAACTTGTATTTTAAAAATTTCATTTTGGTAAGAAACATGTAAGATAAGAAACAAAGTCAATTTTTTCCAAAAAAAACAAGGTTCCGACAACGGTTTCTGGTAAAGAGGATAAAAAAATACACCTGTATCGGCATTTTATAGTTTACGTCTGAGTTTTATTTACGGGGTTTCCACTTTCCACCTTTTTGAAAGTTCTTATGGTGAATCGTATTAAGAAACGACTACGTGAACCTATTAGGAATAACTACGGGATATATTTTGTGGAACATTTCAAACCTCTATCTCTTCAGAATGTGTTTTTTCTTGATCTTTTTCACAAAATGGTTCTTTGGGATACTGAAAAAATTTTTTTATTCTTTTTACAAATATTTTACATCAAAAATTTGAGTTTGTTGTAAGGAAATAAACTTGTACAGCGAGACGGATCCAATGTTTTCATAAGATCAAAGAAAGTATGACGTTGAAATAACATTTTATTCAACATCATCTTGACGTTTTCCTACAACAATCGCCCACTGGTGCTGTATGAGGACTTTTGGTTCATTAGGCCATCACACCAATGGTGACGGTAGTTTATTTCAATGTTTATACTTTATACTTTAATTAATAATGATATGGTTTCTGTCTAACGATTCCTAGAAATTTTTTTGTATAACTTTTACTTAATGCATCCTTGAGGTTTGGCTCATATCATGATATAACAAATTTGATATTATAAAAAAAACAAAATTTTTGGCGAAATATTCAAAGGACAGTATTAAAACTAAACCTTTGAAGGACATGCTTCGTCGAATCGACGACGCATGGTTACATTAAATCATTTTTCTTCCTTGTTTTATTTTGTTTTCTTCTGATTTTTCCTATAGCACCAGTCAAAGTCTAGCTTCAAACCTACAGTCCAAAACCTACATTTTTTTTACCAGCGCAAGACCGGGTACAGAAGTTCATCCCAATAAAGAAATGAAATTGTGGTTTGCTTTTTCCTACCATATCTTATTTAAGCATGTTTGGAAACATTGTGATAAGCATCTGAATATCGGCTTTGATTTTATCTTCAACAGCCAGTGAATAAACCTAAATCAGTTATTGTTGGATGTGAAGGAACGTAGATTCATCATCATGTGAGCGGATTTTTACATCTGGCACACTTGTTTGACTATTTTTTATGTTTTTTGTGCTTGTATATGTAAAAAGAATAACTTACTGAGCCTTCATTGAAGTTAAGAATATTGTGCTATTTGCTACAATCCCCAACAACTACAACAACAACAACAGCAAATAAATTCAACGCAGTGGCGGTTTTCATATTTTTTGCTTTAGTTGTAAATAAGGTAAATGAATACGTTGAGATTGCTTTAAGAATCACGTTGGATGCTATTGTTTTGGGATTCTTTAAGTTATATTCTTTAGCAAAATTGTTCTCCTGATTATGTTTAAGTCATGTATTTCATACTTAATCGTGCATTTCTTCGACTTCAAACTTCACTGCTTCCAATGTCGATAATATTCCTCAATGAAGCTGACTTCTTTTCAATACCGTTTACTTTGGTTCATTTGTTAGTTCGGAAGGCACGCTGATCATTCATTGGAAACCCGCTCTGCTGTGATAACTGTTATCTGCTCAAATATGGAGTTCAATATTTATACAGTTAAAGTGAATTGCATGCTGATTTTCTTACATCTGCTTCTTCATCATCGTCTTACTCTTCGCCTTTCCATCATTTTCTTTTACTTCTTCTTGTTTCGCAGACACATGCCTCTTCGCATTAGATTCTTTAATAGATGCTGCAGCTGTCAGTTTTGAAAGTAGAATTAAAAAGTTTTTTCTGTGTGAAACATCAAAACTAATTAACTTAATCGCAAAGAAAATAGTTTTTGTGGACGCTCTGGAATTCTTATTTATGGGAGTATTATTTTGATAAGCACAGGATTTTGATTTTGTGCTTCAGATTTTTAAATCAGGGAGATTTCATAACAACAAAATGCTAAGGAAGGATACTAGTTCTATTTAGTCCTTATCAATACTTTGGGTATGTAGAGCCCAACCCAAGGAACAATTTCATATTTTGTGTCTATGAATTAGCATTCTGTACCCGCTTCGGTAATTGTCCGAGCACTGCATCAAAATAAGAAGAACTTGGTCAGGTACAGTGTACGAACGAAGACCTCATCAGACACTCACCGGTTTAAAAAAAAAAAACAAAAACAAATTGGCCATTTCAGCCCTTGAAAGGACTTTGACCGAGCTTCTTATGATCAATTGTGTTGTGCGTGTTATTAAATATTTGCACACAATTGACCGAGAACTGGACCTACATGTTTTATGCCGACTCCGAACGGCTCATGTTCTCAAGAAGCTTTACATGGCATTATTTACTCTCTGAGGTTTGCCATTGTCTGCAGAGAGGTGGTGACCGATCAGAAAAATTTTTTATTGAAAAAAACTTTTCGCCGCGGCTGGGGATCGAACCCGGGCTCCAAGCATGCTAAGCCACACACTTAACCTGCATGCCACGGTCACCACACTCACCGGTTTATGGTGTCCAAATATAGTCGCTTGTTTTTTAACGCTTAATTCACATAAAACAATCTAATTACAGCTCTATTTAAAGTGACTTTCAAGATTCTTGATGGGTATGTTTCGTATAAATTATAGTGAACATTCAGGTCAATTACGAAACTTATTTCGGTTAAATAAATGAATTATTTCTCTGGTCTTTTTCATTCTAGTTTGCTTGCATTTAGCCTTACATCAATGCGAGAATTTATGCAAGTACTTATAGACTTAAAACATGAAATTGAGTCCGATTCTTCGGACAGAAATTGTTTTTGGAGTTACAAACTTATAGGCTTTAAAATTTCCAACAGAAGTTTTCCAACTTTCCGAAAAAATTGATTGCGTTCCGCCGAAAGGACTAATCAAGTATTGATTGGTCAAGTTATCTGGCTAAGAATTGACGTTTAAGATTTAACGATAGTCAACATTAGACACGGAAACCGACGTGAGAGAGGAAGTTCAAAAATAAATAACAAAGGTCTTACTTAATTCCAGCAACATTTTTAATACAAAATTGACATGAATTCTTAGATACACTGTTTCCAGAAGACATTCTAAAAATTTAATTATCCTCAGCTTTATCGAAAAGTGCTTTCAGGAGGCATTCTCAAAAGCTTCTAAAAGGCTATTTGAATAGCTTCCAAGAAAGCTTCCATGGCATGGGTTTTGCAAGGCATTGGTTAAATAATTTTTTAAAAGTATTTTGTCTTATGTCTAATAAATCATGGAAAGCGGAAAGTCTTCTTAAAGTTTTCCTGGAAAATATATGCTAGAATCCTTTCATTGAAGGCCTCAAAGAACTCTTCTATTTTAAAATTCGAGAAGCACTTCTAGAGAAGACCAAGAAAAGCATTCCTTGCATTGAAATGCATGTGTTAGAAGAATGACTTCTAGGTATGAAAAGAAGTGAAAAGAAGGAATGGAAACCAACACTTTTCTTTACATTTTACCTTCTTTGGAATAATTTATTTTGCTGGGATGTCTTGGTCAATGTATCACTTACTAGCACTTGTAATTTTGCAAATTTATATTAATATCTTTTTCGAAGATTCATAACAGGCACAGCGTCTTGCATAGCTGGCAACTTTCGCAAACAAAGTTTTGGACACTGTAGAATTGACAAGGATGCAATTAGTAGCACGGACTCATCTTTCGCTCTTTAGATTGGATTTAGATCTTTAGCACAACTCTCGAACCTTTATTACCTACATTTCTAGGACCAACGGACTGGTGCATTGTTGTTAAGCGGGGCGGTCAACATATTCATAGATGGCTCCAAAATGAGTACGGAAGAAGGAGGAGTTCTTAGTACAACACTCTTCACTCTTTAATTTATATCTTAGTTGACTGCCAAGCGGCAATTAAATCCATGTGCTGTAATACTGTCAAGTCCAGAAATGTCCTAGCAAGCAAAGACGGAATAAATGAATTGAACATTTCAAAGAGAATGTGATTGTTCTAGCTACAAGTGGATTCTCTAGCTACCAAGTAGCCACCGTGGCATTGACAGAAACGAGATGGCAGATGAACTAGCAGAGGACGGTACAGGGTTGGGACCGGAGCCCATAGCACACGTAGCTACTCCGCCACTGGAATTGTACAAAAAACCTTGAAACTAGAGCCAAGCAAGCAGTGAGTTGTAGATGGCAAGATTCGACGAAAGATATGGAAAACGGATTTCTTTTTTCCTGGCACGCACTCGGCAGGACACTAGTGGGTATCCTCACAGGTCACTGAAATCATGGCAGACTACACAAAAAAGCTGGGTATTAAAACCGATGACAACTACAGGAAATTCAAGGAACCAGTTATTCAAGAAACCCTGAAACCTTTTTTGCACCGCCTTACTTAGATTGACACATAAAAACTCAGGCTCACCGAAGTTATCGTCACTAATAGATGCAGTCAAAATTCCTCTAGAGCCCCTCTTAAGATTTGCAAATTCCGCACAACTCTTTGGGATTTCCACTAATTTTTCAAATCGTTCATCAACCGGTACCACTAATGAACATATTTTTATGTTATGTGAGACCACAATACATATGTTAGGTTTATGTGAGACCACAAAGAGAGACAGCTTGAACAACCTAACCCAACCTTTTTCACAGATTCAAATGTAAGGACAAAATGGGTGCAGGACTAGGTTTTGAATGTGTTTTTCAGCTAGGTAGGAATATAATGAAGGAATGTTTATAATTTATTGAATCCAAAAGAACATTTTATCCATATATATAATATATTCTCCTTTTAGCTCAATACACTTCGTCCAAAGTTCCTCCAATTTTTGGGTCCCATCCGAAAAATAGGCATCTGTTTCGGTGATGAGCTCCTCTTTGGAGTTGAATCTATTTTCTCCGAGCTATTTCTTCAGGTTTGCAAACAGAAAATAGTCGTTGGGGGCCAAATCTGGAGAATACGCTGAATGAGGAAGCAATTCGTACTTCAAAAACTGCAATTTTGGCATGCGAGCCGGGCGTGTGTGAACGCGCGCTTTGTTTTGATGGAAGAGCACTTTTTTTCCTTGCCAAACGGGGACGCTTCACTTTCAAAGCTTCGTTGAAATGGTCCAATTCGGCTGCATAGTATTCGCCATTGATCTTTCTTTTCGGTTGAAGGTAATCCACGTAGATTGATTTGTATGATTTGATTGATCACGACCATTTTCTGTCACCTCCATACCATATTTCTGTACTCGCGATAACGGTTCAAGCAATAACGTTTTTGAGTGACTAAATCAGAGTGAGGTTGAAGCAGCAGATAATTTAACTGTAAGTCACAAGGACTGCTGATTCCAGGAGTCACTCTTGAAACCGTACATGAGGCCCTATTGACTGAATTAGAATGAACATTCCTTCTCCAATTTTAGAAGTTTTCATTTAAGTATTTTATTGTTCGATTTTTTTATAGAGATTTGAGACCACTATCACAGTTGTCTTAAATACCAGTCTCAACTAGTCCTAAATAAAAATAATTAAATAAATTTCGTTTTTGTTTTTTAATAAATCCAATAAAATTAAGAATAGATTAAAATATTTACACTGAAAATACGCATTTTGAACAATCTCACTTGAGATTAGAGGGGGGGGGGGGACGTTGTCCAGCCAAATCTCACGATATCTCACTAGGGGAGAGGTAGGGGTAAAAAACTCCAAAATTACCTCACATAACTAATGGATAACCCCTAACCTTTCCAACCGGTAGCACCGTTTTCGCCTTCTTTGGAGCCTGTTTGGTCCGTGAAGTCCACTGCTTGGACTGTTGCTTTGTCTCTGGTGTATAGAAGAATCTATATAAAAACATAGATGAATCCATGTTTCGTTCACGGTTACTAAAAAATCCTTCTTATCTTTTTTCAACATCGCCAAACACGTATTTTAAGCTGTCACCCGATCGCGTTTATGTTCGAGAGTAAGCATCCATCTTATGTATCAGTTTTTCATATCCAAAAGATTTCGCAAAATGTTCCACTACCGTTCGGCTAAGACGGTAGTGGAACACCTACGGCCTCAACAATCTCGCGCACTTTAACTCTGTGATCGGCTTACACGATATCGTGAATTTTAGTGACCATTTCTGGTGTGGTGACCTCATTTGGGCGTCCAGAACGTTCGACGTCACTTCGACCGCATTGGAATTCAGTAAACCACCAGTGAATCATCCCAATCGATGGTGTAGAATACCCATAGCATTTATCAAGCCTTTTCTGGTTTGGCTGATTGTTTTTTTTTGTTCAAAAAATAATGCTTGATAAGCAGACGAAATTCACTTTTTTCCATATTCGTCAAAATGCACAAGATCGTCTGCTTTCAATGGCTGCCAAACACAAACTAAGCGTTACAGCGATCTGAAATTTTGGCAGATGGTAGTTGACGGGACCAATATTGCATTTAAAATTACTACGCGGCAAATTAAACAATTCCCTAACTTCTCAAACTGTCCTCGTATTTCAATAAATATTCTAATGATTTTTACCATCATGTGTATACATCATAGGTCAACATCAGAAAAAGCCTCTTCTGTACATCATGTACATCATATGTAACTGTTCTTTAACGTTATCAATAAAATGTCTAAATTTTAATTTATGTATTACCAAAAATGACATTAAGACGAATTCATTTTACAGCCATATCCTAATGATAATTATTAAAAAGTTGTTCTTGGTTACAGCCCACGACAATCTCCTTCACATTTGGAAAAAGACATAAAAAAAATAGTTTGTGTTAATCATATCAAAATCAAATTACAAACAGCAAGAAATGACAATCAAGGCAAGAAGAAAAAACTGAAAGCAGCAGGATATAAAAATTACCGTTAGTGCTATAAGCACAAAAAAAAAAATTAAACCATAGAGAAGAACAATGACAGGAAGAAGATAAAAACAAGCACGTGTTACTTTGTGTGTGTGTTAAGTGTTTGTTTGTCAGCCGGTGGCAACAATAATAGCCAACATAATGATAACAACAACAACCTCATCACCAACAACAATGTAGAGCATGTATTTTAATTGAATTTTTCCCCAACAATTTAGCAAGCAATTGCAATGTGCTTTTTACTGTTGTTGTTACTGTTTCTGCTGATGCTGCTGCTGCTGCTGTTGCTGTTGTTTTTGTTCTAGCTGACCATTATAATAAATCTAAAGCGCAAAGTTAATAATGGACTTAATTGATGACCAGTTTGAAGCGTGTCTCTAACATCATACATGTAGCAACAACTACATCTACATACATCAACTAAACAAACATAGCACCAACATAAATTAACATAACTTAGCAACATTCACTACTGAGTGGTAGCAACACTTAATGACAATGATAAACAAACAGCTAAAAAAATACTCCATAGTTCTTAAAGAGAGTATTAAAATTTGAAACGGTTATTTTAAAATACTAAAACTTCAACTGGCCAAGAACTGAAAAAGGTAATAAAATAAATCATAAACAGTTAACGATGGGCATCAGCAACATTTATGAGACACAGCAATTCGAAATGCCTATAAATTTCACTAATTTGAGTTGAAATTAAAAAAATATATGTAAGTTACTCGGGTTGGAAAGAAATAACTGATTTATGCTACCTTAAAAAATTGCTTAACTCTAATAAAAGGTTTTTTATTGTTTGGAAAATTCTAAAATGCCATCCACTTATTAATATATTTTAAATTTAATTTAATTTAATTAATTTATATTTTGACAAAACTTACGTGAGTTCAATAATGAAGGAAGGTTTGTACCATATTGACATTGAAAAGTTAATTCCCGGCATCCCAGAATGTGTTTGGAATTTTTAAAAAATTCATTAAATTTAACTAATTTATCAAATTTCAAAGAAATTCACTTTTGTAGTACACATACGGAGAGAATATTTTTAAAATTCTGAATCCAAAATCAAATACTTAACTAGAATTTGATATCGATAGTTAGTATTTTTAAAAGAAAAATTTCTGACAAGGAAGAAATATGTTTTTTTCATCGCCAGGCATGTCCTTAAAAGCAACCCTCTCTTGACTTTTTCAAAGACGATTTTTCAACTGAACAAATAATTAAACAATTTTCTATAATTAATCAAATTGAACATTTTTTGCAATTTTTAATTGTAATATGAAATTTGAAATTTTAAATATCCTCCATTAAATAATAAATATTTTTCCCCTCGAAGGGTTGCAATCTTGACGCAATGAGGGGCCTAGTAGGTGCCTGACGTAGAGAGATGCCGGCGGTAGCGTAGCTACTGGTAGGGCCACCCATGCCTGTAATGTCAAGGGGGGTGAGCACTGAAGCTAAAAGCAATCCACACCAAAAATTTATGAAACAAATACTGGTGGAAGAGTAAATCCAGTCAACAGGTGAGCGTTACCAAGACACACTTCCATAAGTGTCAGCAGCGGATGAACTCTTCATCTAGTCAACGGTGGCGGCCACAGCTCCAGTTAGGATGGACTACTTGTTAGCAGCGTCTGTTTTCATATTGGGCGGCTGCAAACAGCGTCTGTCTCAAGGCGGGCGGCTGAGCTATTAGCAAAACAGAATGCCTGGATTCTGTGAGATGCAGCCCCATCATCAGGCTAAGGTGATAGGGTTGACGGCCTTACGCATCCCGAATAACTAAATTGCTCTTGAAAATTCTAGGAATGATCGAAATTTGGCAGCCTTCAGCTATTGTTCCCGGACAATGATTGGTTACTGGAATGTTATGACACTTCTTGACGATCGCTCTCAATCCAACCATAACACCAGATTCCTCCAACTCGAACAACAATTTTTGCGATATAACATGGATATACTGGAAGTAAGTGAAATACGATGGCTCGATAATGGAACCTACAACTCTCCAACTGGCGCTACTGTTTTCCTCTATTCTGGTAAGGACGCAGAATCACATCGAACTTCTGGGAATCTTGTTCGAAAACACCAGAAGCAAATATAAGTCTGATATCATGGTCACCAATTTCAAACAGACTTATAAGTGCGAGATTCCGGAGGAACATTACCATAATACAGTGTTACGATCCAACCGAGCTAGCCCCTGATACCGAAAAGGATGTCTTCTATAGTAGGCTTCACGCTGCCTACAACGACGTGCCCAGAGGAGACATCATTATAGTGATGGGCAACCTTAATGTAAAAATAGGGCAGAACAATGATCAGCTTAGACATGTGATGGCCGAACACGGCTTCGGTAACCGAAACGAAAATGGTGAGAGGTTTGTAGCAGGGACCGAAAATAACTGTTCATTTATAAATTTTCGAATGAAAAAGACACAATGAAAAAATTGTTGAAGGACATTTTCAAATATACCATTATGATACAAATGGCCCCAGCTTCACGAATAGTTAGAGCCTTTTAAATTTTCGACTGATTCTATAAAAGTTAAAAATTAACTGTTATTTTTTGCCTTTTATTTTTTCAGACAAAAATAACGGTTACCTTTGACTTTTATTTTATCGGTCAAAAATAACAGTTATTTTGTGACTTTTATTTTTTCGGTCAAAAATATCAGACAATCTGTGTTTTCTTAAAGACCGCTTGTCCGATTAAAAAACTTTTGATACCATATGTAAAACGTGATCACCGATGAGATCAAAATAATGGTATCGATAGTTTTTTAGTCAGTAAAATGGCCTTTGAAAAAACACAAATTGCCTGATATTTTTGACCGAAAAAATAGAAGGCAGAAAATAACTGTTATTTTTGACCGATAAAATAAGTCAAAAGTAACTGTTATGTTGGCCCGAAAAAATATAAGGCACGAAATAACTCTTATTTTTGTCGGAAAACATAAAAGTTAAAAAATAACAGTTAATATTTGACTTTTTTGATAAAAACCATAACCGGTACGGTCCCTGGTTTGTAGAGTTCTGCAACACCGATCACCTTTTCATAGGAACTATGTTTGAGCACAAACTCTGCCACAAAGTCTGCTGGGTCTCCCCCGGTGGAAAAGCTGAGAACTAAACCGACCACTTCCCATAACGCGCCGGTTTTGAAGTTGCCTTGTGGACGTTAGGAACAAAAGGGGTGCCGACATCGGAAATATTCACGACCATCACCTCATGGTGGCGTACTTGCGTCTTCGCACTGCAGCTGTTCAACAAAATGCGAACTCAAATCGATGGGCTCCTGCATATTTTACCGACAGATTGAAGAACCCTCAAAAAATTATCAACTTTCGGAACCTGATTGATCAGCAAACACCAGGATTTGCCTTGTCCCCAGAACAAATGCCAACGAAATGCTGGGTAGAGCTCTAGACAGCGTACCGCTCAGCTGGAGATGAAGCTGTCGGTAGACCACCACGCGGGTTTCGCCCCTGGATGTCCGAAGACTCATGAACACTGATTTCAGAGCGTGCGACACTTAAGAACCGCATAAATGTCACCATTTGCGATGAACGTAGTATGGAGCTCGAGACCCAGTATCGCAACATGCAAAAATAAGTCAAAAGAAATTTAAGACGCGATAAACGAAACTGCATTATTCAGGCAAGCAGAAGAGGCCGCATATCGTGTGGCGACGGCGGCGCCGTATACAAGATCACAAAACAACTAATCAACAAAAACTTCACAGCAGATCACCCAGTAAAGGACAGAGGCGGCCATCTTTTGCATTCGGACAACGAGCAGCTCAGACGCTGGAAAGAGCATTTTTCGTTTGTGTTAAACCACATCATGGCTGGCGACGCCGCATTGTTTGCGGCTGGATTGCCGAATATGAACACCAATGTCCGAATCAATCCAGATCCACCAAGCGTAGGCGAGCTTTGCGAGGCAATCAAGTTGCTTCCCAACAACAAGGTAGGAGGAAGCGATGGTATAAAAGCGGAGTTCTACAAAACTCATCCCAGACGTGCCGCTGAGATGCTATATCCACTTATTCGACTCGCCTGAAAGAAAGGCGATCTTAAAGGAGTGTGATAGTTGGCGTGGTAGTTGCGTGCTGCACAGAAACTTGCTGTTTCTTAATTTTCGGATTCCAAAATTAATACATTAATACATTAAATTAATACATATTAATACATTGCGCATCGTCATAGAGCAATGTGCTAAATATAGATCCGATTTGCACATGATGTTCATCAATTTCGAGAAGGCGTTCGACAGCGTTCACAGGAACTGCTTGTGGGTAGCCCTTCGATGGAGGGGAGTACCAGACAAGATCATCGCTATAATTAAAGCATCATATGATGGAGCTAAGTGTCGAGTCTTGCACAAGGGCAAGTTATCTGAGCCCTTCGAAGTTCACGGTGGTGTCCGTCAGGGCTGCATTCTGTTCCCAGCCTTGTTTCTATTGGTAATTGGGAACGTTTAAAATGTTGGGAACCAAATGCCAAACAGCGGTTTGAGGTGGACGATGGCAAACTTTTTGCAACAGATCGACTATGCTGACGACATATGCCTTCTTGCAAATCGGCTAACCAATTTGTCACGCATTGCAGAATATTTGAATGAAAAGGCGATGTCTTCCGAACTCAAAATAAACTTTAGAAAAACAAATGTTTTGAGCCTGGAAGAAAAAAGAAGAGTTCCAGTTGAGGTGTCTGATCAGTCTTTCGAATCGGTTGACAGTTTTACATACCTTGGAAGTGAAGTTGCCGCCGGTTGCGGAACCGAGGAGGACATTGGGTGCCAAATCAGGAAAGCAAGGGCGGCTTTTGGTATGTTAAACCCGATATGGCGAAATAAGATCTTGAGCGATAGCTTTAAAGTTCAACTTTTTAAAACGAACGTTCTATCGGTACTGCTGTACGGCTGCTGTACTTGGAGAATAACCCAAGTCATCACCTCGCGATTGTATGTCTTTGTAAACCGATGTCTTTGCATTATTCTTCGCATTTTCTGGCCTAACACAATTTCAAATGAAGAATTGCTACACAGAGCAAATATGTAGACATCATGGTTAGAAGACATAAGTGGAGATGGAAAGGCCACACTCTCCACAAAGATCACAAAAGCATTGCAAAAAAGGTAATGGAGTGAAATCCTTTCGATGAGAGGGGGAGACTACCCGGCAGTCCGCGAGAAACATGGAGGAAAACGTTGGAACGCGAAGCAAGTCAACTTGACAAAACTTGGAGAGAATTGAAAGTAACAGCCAGAAACCGTACACGGCCATACACAAAACCGTCTCGCTTTTGCGAATTCAGGATAAAAATATTGATTAAAGTAAAAACTAAAATAAAACGGTGAAAACAAAACCTTTTTATGCAAAACAGTGCGTGTCATTTTCAAGAAAACTTTTTCTGTTCTTAAAATAAAAATTTTAATAAAAAATTTCTCTGCGAAATAATTATGGAATTATAACTGGTCAAAACCGTTATTGTTCTATAGGGAAAAATTTAGTATTTATGCAAGGGGAGCATCTAATTTACTTAAAATCATTATATATTCATGTGTCGGCCGTTTAAATATAACAAGATAATAAATGATAGTTGATGGCATTTCTCCAGTTATTTAAATGTGTTCAAAGACTGCGTCCTATCTAAAAGAGGGATATGCTTTTTCCTAGTGATTGCATTTAAGTAAAACAATAAAGTAGAAATGATAATTTTTAAAACCTTCACCTTAACTTAAACTCAATATTTAAATTTAATTTAATTCAAGTAGATTTATTCGAAATGCCGTTCGTTAAGACCTTAATACAATCAAAACAGAATTTCTATCTTCCTAATAGAAGTAGCAGTGAAAGTGTCCATGTCTTTTAAACAATTCTTTTTGCGCTTCTTCAGCCTTCTTCATGATAAAATATTTCGAACATACAGTAATAAATGGCTGTGCGAATAATCATGACAAATTTCGGAGAATCGTTCATAGTGATCAATCGCCCAATGAACAATCACCCAAAAATTAAAATGAACACTTGCCCAAAATTGTATTTTGTATTAATTCATTATGAACAATCACAAAAAAAGAGGTCTTTTTGCCCAAAATGTGAAATGAATGCTAGCCGAAAATATTTTTTGGGCATTCGTTCATTTTTGATTTTGGGCGATTATTCGCACAGCCTAATATTATCATTATTAATTATGATGGTAATTATTATTATCATTTTTTTTTTATTGCCATTTTAAAAAAATTGCCTTTTTTATCACATTCGGTAGAGAATTGCTTTATTTTTATGAAGCTCAATGAGGTTTTGTTTCTTATTTTTTGAAAAAAGCTTCTTCAAAAATAGCTTGTTGACTTTTACAAAACAACGCATGTCAAGAAAATCACCGGCCTCCAAATAGAGCTGTGACAATTTGTCAGACAAAACCGCGTGTTCAATAGTGGCTTAACTATCGGCAAACTTGCTCAGTGGCGTCCAACTGGACGCGGCTTATGGATGAGTTATGTGCGCATGCGCAGGAGAGTTTTTAAGACTTTGCTTTGAACATAAAAGTGCGATGCATCAATACTGACAACAACAACAATTGTAACAACAAAAATACCAGCTTCTTAGCTGCACATGCAATGTGCATTAACTGTTTTTTCTTTGCTGCTTTTTGCTGTTTCTTGCTATTAATACAAAATCAGTTAGATAGATGAATGAGTGGTAAGACAGGCGAACAGACAGCTGGTCCGACGATCAGACAAATAGTCATCCAGCTAGTTGAACAGCTCAATGTATTCCTTTTATAGTTATAAACATGAGTTGGAAGAAGACACATGCGTGCAGTTATTAAATGCAGTAAAGCGTTTGCGAAGTTGGAGCTGAGAATAACAGTAAAAGCAATGTACAAAACATTTATTGAAGAAAGGTAAACAACAAATTGAACAAAAGTTTTTGTGAATTTATTCCGAGTAGCCAATGTGTGCTTTCTAAATTTTTTTTCAAACGAATTCGAAACAAAATTTAAAAAAATGTATACAGGTTATTAACTTCCAATAGAATCTTTTTCATTTCAAATTAAAATTTTTTCGTTTCAAATTATTACCGATTAGAGTTTAAATTAAACTTTTTAAAGTTCAAAAACAATTTTTTATTGTTAGAAAACTTTTTACAATTCAAATTCAACTTTTTAGAGTTAAAATTCAACTTTTTACTTCTTTAGACGAATTCGGCGATTTCTTGATTTGATGCTCCAACTATTCTGCTATTTTTAATAAATATAACCCAATTTGTCGCTTTAAGTCTCTTACATGTGCTTTTGGATTATATTCCGAGGACTGAGAGGATTATATATAGACTAACTCTATTTGTATGAAACCAATTTTTTGAACGTTTCAGGAGTCCTGCCAAAAATCAACACCTATTTTATAAGCATTTCCTGTTTGAATTATATCTGTTAATAACGAAACAGAGAGTATAAGCATACAGAGAAGCACTCCCATATCATTAAATTTCGATCAGACATGTATAACGATTTATGTGATGTATTTTTGGGGCAATTTAATATATTTCTTGATCGTCTTATAAACGTGGCCCCCATCAAATTCGAACATATTCCCCCTTGTTTCATCTGACCATCGAAAGTTTCGGCAATTTTTTACAAAGAATGTTTGTTCGTTAAAACAAGCCTCAGTTTGATGTCCTTGGTGGCCAAATACAGAAATTTTCTCGGACTTAGCTATGCACATTAATGCTACTTCCTCCAACGAAATCTAAATTTGCGGTTAATTGTCGGAGCTTTTAAAGCATTTTTTATATCTTAGGTGCAAAATGGATTATATTTTGATTTCCGCACCAATTGCTTCGAACGGATAATACATAATTTATTGAATTATGAGTTGACTAGTTCATTCCCGTCAAAAATGAAGGGCCCGTTTCCACTTATTCGATTTTAAAATATTCAAATAATAATTTTTACTTCCAAATACTTATAAAATGCCTCAAAGTAAAAATGGAAACAATAGTAGGTACGACAAAATATTTTTAAAAATTTTTTGTAAAACTGAAACTTTCAAAATGAAAAAAATATATAAAGTTTTTGAAGTTTCAATTATTCACAAAAAAAAATGCCTAAAAATATGCTATGAAATTTAAAAAAAAAAATCAAGCGCTCCGCACTCACATTTTACGGAATTATGTTATAGTAATAATTCTTCAAACATATTAATACTACTTTTATGTTTTTTCAAGCCTCACACGACAGAATAAAGTGAGAAAATTGCACATCTTCAAATGAATTAGAAATATTCTATTTAAGACATAACTCAATACAATATCCGTTCAACATTAACTCTTTTCATAGCTAGCTCATATATTTATTTTTAATAGAGATATGTAAGAGCACAAAATTTATTCTGTAATAATTAGATATGTTCTTCCTTTTGTCAAACTGTACCTTAGAATATGAGTTTTTCCAATAAGTGCATTTCTTAGCAAGTACATTTTCTACTGCAAAAAAAGGAGTAGATTGAATTTGAATGCACAACAAACTTGGCAGCAAGTTCCTGTTCTTTGAGAGTTCTAGATTGTTAGTTCACCTGACTGAGTACCACATGCACCGTAAATAGCCGCTAGTAGCAGCACCATCTAGCTGTTTGCGTGGCTCCCTAATCATTATAATTTTTCAACAAATTAAATTCCGATTATGTGAAACCAACGTTCCTGGACTCAGATGCTTAGACCTTAAGGCGGTAAAACAATTACTTGACATGACTTCGTCTAAGCTTAAATTGTTTTGCATGCACGCAGTCAGCCATATTCAGCATTACTTGCTGGGCGCCATGTTTTTTTCTTTTTTATTCTAACCAAGCTTTGGTTTTATTTTAGGAATTTATGAATTGAATTGAAACGTTATTGTTTGTTCTTTCGTTTTATTTTTTTCTTACTATAGTAAATACAAGAACTTTATATTATTAAGATTTTTAGATGATTTTATCTCTTTTATTATGTATTTGTATTAATCCTTGATATTTTATTCAAATTCTTATTTAGATATGTACTTGTAGGAAACTCATTACAACCAAAGCACCCATTCAATCACATTTCGACTTGCACGTCAATCCTACTGTGCTGTGCATTTTTCAGGCGCTTTTTTTACTCCACATCTTGATAAAAATAAATTATATTTATAGATACAAATCTACATCATCTACATGCGTGTCGAAGATGTCATTTTTGTGCAATGCAACTATTACAATGTAAGTTAAATTGCATGAAGTGAAGAGCTGAAATCAACGTTTATAGAAAAAGGTTCAATTGTAATGATAAACAACGATTTTGCTAGTGAACATAACTTATAGATACGTGCATGAAATCAACTTGACATATCTTAAGATAACTTAGATAACTTTTACATAACTAAAGCATAACATCTGATCCGACTTTAAAAATTATATGACTTTGAAAAAGGTTTAACGAATACTACATTGTTTCTCCAGATGATTTAGTTTTTCAAAGTCATATTCAGCTTGTAAGCCTCGTTAGCCCGATAAACCTGCGTCTTGAAAGAAAAACCCACAAATGACACTGTCAAGACGAGTCGGAGTCGCCTTAAATGCTCCATGTTCAAAACTTCCTCTAGACTATAATTAGACAGGTCTCTCTACAACCTAAAAAACGGAATGTACGTAGGGTTGGGTACCTGTTACTTTAAAACTGTCCAATGAAAACCAAACCAGTTTCGTATATAAAACCGTACTAAAGAAGAAGAGCGAATTTGGAGTGGATTCGTCGTAAGCCGCACACTACGCCCCTTCTTCCCAGTTCACACCTGTGTATAAAAAGCTGGCCACAATGCACATCGAGGCGAAATTCTTCAACATAAGCCTATTTTGTACGCACGTCTCGACGGAAAAAAAGGACGATGCTATCAAGGACGCTTTCTGCGTTAGCCTACAGGACATGCATGATCACTGCCAGGACTACGACGTGAAAATAGTCCTCGGCGATTTAAACGCGAAAGTCGGAAAGAAGGCATCTTTGGCTCTACTGTCGGTCAGCTTCATCTCCACGAGACAACTTGTATCAACGGTCTAAGACTGATCAACTTCGCCGTGGTAATTAGCAACAGATTCAAACACCTCGGTATCCACAAGGCAACCTGGCTACTCTCGGAACAAAAAATACGAAACCAAATTGATCATGTGTGATCAACGGAAGATACGCTTCAAACGTACTGGATGTGTGCACAATTCAGGGCGTTAATATTGACTCCGACCACTATCTTGTTGCAGCCAAGATCCGCATACGATTGTGCAATGCGAAGAATGTAAGCACATGTATTATATTGATATTAAAAAACAAAAGAATTGTAATAAGAAAACAAAATTTTTTAACAAAATTCAATATTTTTAAACCAAATCGGAAGAACTCATAAAAATAAAAAGAAACAGTTTCGATAGTATCGTAAGTGTAGACGTAGAATTCCGTTTAAAGGCTCAACCAAGTTATAAGTAAGCATACAAAAGCTAGAGAGCAAAAGAACGTACTATAAGTAAGCATACAAAAGCTAGAGAGCAAAAGAACGTACTTGCTCAGCAATATATTGAGTTGC
This sequence comes from Tetanocera ferruginea, assembly GCA_958299015.1. Classification (NCBI taxonomy): domain Eukaryota; kingdom Metazoa; phylum Arthropoda; class Insecta; order Diptera; family Sciomyzidae; genus Tetanocera; species Tetanocera ferruginea. The sequence continues at coordinate 75,737,874 of OY282642.1, forward strand.
CCAACACGGTTAAAAATCTTGGACTAAATTTTAAACTTTTTTGGATTTTATATAGGACACGACCAAAAAACGATTATTTTTTAATCCAATGAAAGTTTTAAATTTGCAATCCAAAAAGGATTTATTTTTAATCCGCAAAAAGTTTAAAATTTCTTAATCCAAAAAGAAATAATTGTTAATCCATAGAAAGTTTAAAATATTAAAAAGATTAGATTTTAGTCCAAAAAAATTAAAATATTGTAATCCGAAAAGGATTACTATTTAATCCACAAATGATTAAACACTGTTTACTGTAATAATGTATACAATAATATTTTGGTTCAGATTTTAATAAACAATTTGTTTCATTTAATTAAAAAGAAATTTCGGTTGCTTTAACAACATTTAGAATTATATTTAGCTTAAATTTCGAAGTAGTAGTAGTTTTCAATATTATACCTGAATTACAATGCGTCAGTGGCAGCGTCAGAGGCAGTGGCACTGATCAGCTGTTATTTTAGGAATACAGTTGTTCAATGGTGAAACTTACATAGCAGTAGTGGCAGGAAGCAGTACTGCCGAGGTTAGCCTTATTTCTAAATTCACTGCCAACATGCAAATAATTAAACTACTAAGAAAAATTCCACATTCACTGCTTTTGATGCTGACGCTGCCACTGCTAGATTGTAATTTGCAGGCAGTAAAATACGAAACAGCTGATCTGCCACTGCCGCTGCCACTGCCACAGTTGCTGCCACTGCGACTGCTGCATTGTAATTCAGCTATTAAAAAACATAAATACTTTTTCCTGAAAATACTACCTTAATGCAAATTTTTAGTAAAAAATAGTCTTAAAATTAAACTTTTTCGGTTAACAAAAAATTAAACTAAAATATGGAATAAAAAATAGTACTTTTAGTACACCGGCAAGTACACCGTATATTGCCAAGCAGAAAAGGGTTGCAGCCTGTTTAATAAATAATTTAAATTTTGATTTTAAACACTTATGTACCGATATTTTATTAAAAATCAGTACAAAATATATGTTTTAGACAGGATTAATTTATTAAGCGAGGTTTATATTGAAATTTACCGCTTTTTTCAATCATAAAGCATGAATGAATTTACCAAAAATTTTTTGTAATTTGAGTTGGCAATTTTTTTGGACAAAAACAAATTATTTTTTATTTGTCATTTCATTCGAATCTATTTATATTGTAATTTTGTTCATGCTTACTTTGTTTTTAATTAAGTATGGAAAAGTGTGTTTACACATCACAGGTTGGTCATTGGCGCTTTAATGGATTCCATGGAGCATTTGGACAAATATGGATTCTATGGCCAATCGGATGCAGTGGGATTATCTGATGTCACAGATGATCATTAGCATTTTTATGGGTTCCATGGAACATTTGGACCAAAATGAATGATTCTTTAATATGACTTTAATAATTACTTTCATAATAACTTTAAAGATAACTTTAATAGAACTAAAACGCGCAATATTAAAGTCTAAAGTTAAATTTTTACAAATCGCGTTGGCTTGAACATATCCAGCCATAGAATCATCCATTTTGGTCCAAATGTTCAATGGAACCTATAAATGTGCCAATGACCCACCTGTGACCTTAGATAATCCCACTGCATCCGATTGGCCATAGAATCATCCATTTTGGTGCAAATGTTCCATGGAACCCATCAAAGTACCAATGACCCATCTGTGACATCAGATAATCCCACTGCATTGATTGGCCATAGAATCATCCATTTTGGTCCAAATGTTCCATGGAACCCATAAAACTGCCAATGACACACCTGTGACCTCAGAGAATTCCACTGCATCCGATTGGCCATAGAATCATCCATTTTGGTGCAAATGTTCCATGGAACCCATCAAAGTACCAATGACTCATCTGTGACATCAGATAATCCCACTGCATTGATTGGCCATAGAATCATCCATTTTGGTCCAAATGTTCCATGGAACCCATAAAACTGCCAATGACACACCTGTGACCTCAGAGAATTCCACTGCATCCGATTGGCCATAGAATCATCCATTTTGGTCCAAATGTTCCATGGAACCCATCAAAGTACCAATGACCCATCTGTGACATCAGATAATCCCACTGCATTGATTGGCCATAGAATCATCCATTTTGGTAAAAATGTTCAATGAAACCTATAAAACTGCCAATGACCCACCTGTGACATCAGATAATCCCACTGCATCCGATTGGCCGTGTAGTTCGAAACACGTGTTTGAGCTGAAGCTCTAATACGAACAAATCAGTTCGTTTAAAATAAAAACAATACAAGTATAAACAACGAAACAAAAACAAAGAAAGCAGCAGGTACATTATAAGCAGCTGATGATCGAAATTCTTATATAAAAACATGCATTTTTCTTCTTATATTTTACTATGTTGTGACTTTCATATAATAGTGACAAAATCCAAAATAAGTTATTCATTCAGCGCAGGATATATCTGCTATTTTAGTATATATATTATCTTTGAACGATAAGTATTAAAGGCTGTAGGTATACCCTAAATTATTAGCCAAAAACGTTGCATGCCCTTCAAAAAATCTGTTAAAACGACCCCATACAAACCGCGCTGTAAGACGTAATTCTACGTCAAAAGGATTTGGACTTGAATGAAGAAATATAGTTTTGCAATTTAAGAATTTGTTTTAAGAACTTATTATCAATTAATGTTCATATAAATTATAAATATATGTATCAAATAATATCCAATTCCTTTCCTTGAAAGATTTGTATTAAATAAGTTTTTAATTTCATTTCAAAAATTTTTAGATATTAGAAAAGTAGGAAACTTGATTTTTTCTACCAACTCATGAAAGGTAGAAACAAAATGGAATAAAGTCAGACTTATGATTCGTTTTTCAAAAGCAAGTCGTGACTGTTAGGGTAGGCTACAGCAAGTTTTTTAAAAAATATTAAAAAATTCATGGCTGTCGTGATTGCGGCTCACTGGAACATCTGAAATAAGAAAACGGGGTTTTACTTAGCATCAAAACAGCCGTGGAATGAATTAAAAGAAAAAAAAAAGTTGTTCGAGTAACAATATGCTGTCTAGGCCGACTATGAAATACCCTAAACCTACTTTAAAAAAAAAAAAAAAAAAATATTATTGAAAATGGGTGTGTCCGTGGGTGGATGAAGCCCATATTTAATATGCATTTAAATATTTATTAAAAATATACACATACCAAGATTTATTCCTGTAGCTCACAGTTAATGCCTATATTGTGCCTTCGCTGTGGGAGATGGGCGTGTTCATGGACGGATTACTCCGAATTCTTGAACACACCAAAAATTACAAAAATTACAAAAGTGAAATGCTTATAAAATATGGGCTTCATCCGCTAACGGACACGTCCATTTTCAATGCTATTATTGTATTTTTAAAAAATTAGTTTTAGGGTATTTCATAGTCGGGCAAGACCGACTTTAGACTTTCTTTACTTGTTTTTTAAGTAACGTGACATTGTGAATGTAGGCTAAGTTACTTGTAAGCTGGGCGACATTTTGTTTTAATAGACTAGACAAAACTTCCTGAACGAAAAAGGTTGAATAAAACGAAAAATTAAATTTATCTGAAATCAAAAGAAATTGATGTCAGCTTTTTATTTCAGTTGTAAAGTGTGTGTGGTGACTGTCGGCAAGAGTGAAAAAAAATAGGCGTGGTTGCACTAAATTAAGAAGGGACAAAACATTTGCGGCAGAGAAAACAAACGTTTTTTAAAAATTCATAACTCAGTCAAAAACAAACATTCTTCCAAAATTGTAGAAAACTGAACAAATTACAAAAAAAAATTCAAAAAATATATTTTTCACTCCAACATGGTTTTATAGAGCTCCAAACTGGCGGCAGAGAAAAAAACGCGGCCTCGTGGTCGGGGTCTGGGCCTGGCAGTCGCAAAAATTGTGCGATCTGGAAAAAAATTACTTTTTAAATGTTAACAAAATTGGTTATTGTATGACTGCAGCTTTTTTTAAATTTTTTTTCAAGTTTTGGTGATGTTCCAAATTTTAAAGTATGTTTTTTCGAAAAAAATATTAACTTTAAAAATTCATAAAAAATCGAAAAAAATGCAAACAAAAACTCGTGTCAGACGAGTTTAAAAAAATACAAAAAAAAAAAATTCGTCAAAAATCAACCCGCTAGTGCCGCAACCAGTACGAAAAACATAGTTTCGAGAAAAGTTTGTAAACAAAGAAAAATGCATCAAAAAATAAAAATGAGCTCTCACTAATCCGGCTGTAACTTTTGAACGCGTGAGAATTTTTCCATGAAATTTTTTTCTTAGAATCTTAAAAATATTTACTAAAATACGAAAATGAATTTAAAAAACGGCCAATGTCATGTCCCCCCTTAACGCCAACTTTTTTAAATATCATTAAACTGTACTGGGCAGATTGAACAGTTTTTGGAGTACGAGAGGTTTAAAAAGATGTTGCCACACCCCCTTGTACCGCTTCTATCCCACATATATCCAAACCATATGAAAAGGAATCAAGAAAGAATATTTAAGTTTTAAAATTTTTGAAGTGAAACTTCTTTGGCGGCGAGTGAAATTTCAAGGTCCTTTTTCGTGACGCTAGGCTAACGTTTTCAATTCATATGAAAATAAAAAAATATTTACTGCCGCTGCCGAGAATTGAACCCCGAACATCGTTGCTTATGAGCTGGAATCTATACGTTTACCCTACGTATGCACATGATAAACAGTCAAACAAAATTTAATTAAAACTGAACGCGTAACATACTGAAAATAACATAATTAACATTAACATTAGATTAACATTAACATTACATTATTAACATAACCGTAACATTAATTTTCATCCTACAAGTATGCACGGAAAAAAAAAATAGAAAAATAGCTAAAACAGGAGCAGAACGCGTTCGTGAATATAGAGAGCGAATTAGAGCTCTAAGAATACAGCCGCAGCTGGGTCTGCAACTTATGATGAAGGCAAGGTGATTGCAACAACGGCTGAGTTTCAAAATGCAGTTTTACGAAACATCAGTGTATTTTGGTGAATCTACAAAGAACCAATCCCCAAAAAACACACTGATGCATCTCAACAAAATTTTAAAGCCAACCAAGTTGATGCACTCAATAATCAACGTTCGCTGCTTTATGAGGCCCTCTATCAACATAGCAATTATTATGATCAGGAAGCAGGAGGCAATACTGAACAAGATTTGCCTCTGCTTTCGGAGGCTCCTTCAAAGAGTACTATGCAAATTCAATCCAGCATTCAAAAAGTAACAATGTTGAGAAGACATTCGAAAGCAACTAAAACACCAACTGAACTAAAACAAGTACCGAAAATAACTGTTATTTAACAATTTTCAAATGAAAAAAATTGTCGAAAGACTTTTTCAAATATACCATTATGTTACAAATGTCCTCAGCCTCACGAATATTAAGTCGCTTTTAAATTTGAAACTGATTCTTTAAAAGTTAATTTCTTGCCTAGTATATTTCGAGGAAAAATAAAGGTTACTTTTGACTTTTATTTTATCGGTCAAAAATAGCAGTTATTTTGTGACTTTAATTTTTTCGGTCAAAAATATCAAGCAATTTGTGTTTTTTTAAAGGCCGCTTGACAGATTGAACTGTTGACACCATGTGTAAAATGTCTCACCGATGAGATGAAAATAATAATATCAAAATTTTTTATCGGTAAAATGACTTGAAGAAATATTAATTACCTGATATTTTTGACCGAAAAATAAACGGCAGAAAATAACTGTTATTTTTGCACAAAAAAAAACAATAAGGCACAAAAAACTGTTATTTTTGTCGGAAAAAATAAAAATTAAGAGATAAAAGTTAATATGTGACACTTTCGACAAAAAACCATATTCGGTACGGTCCCTGGATGCAAATATTGAATCAACAAATTATTATTCCATTTCGTATTGATTGAATTTCTTTTCAGATACTTTCTCTCTCTATTTCACACTAAAATCTCTCTTATTTCTTACTGTTAAAGAAGTTTCACTTCTGCCACGTGTACGTTGCTACACGCGAGTTTTTTTTTTCAACATCAATTTTTATATTGTTTTTTTTTTTACGATATTAATAAATTTTCAAGGTTTTTCTTTATCATTCGTTTGCGATACAACTTTGTCAACTCATTGCTTGCACTTGCGCGATGGTCATAAACAGTTGTGTGGTCAAAGGGCGTGGCACCTCCCATACAACCAAAATCTGCGAGTATTTTTGGAATTTAAGGTCACACAGCATCGGAGTTCGATACTCGAATTAATTTTTCACGTGTCGTTCAGCCCAAATTTAATGTATAACTCTCGAACTATGAGTCACATATCAATTTTATTTGGTAAAAACGTACGACTGAGCTGTTTTCTTTAATTGGAAAAATTGAGTTAAAAATTTGAATTAATAAAAATAAAATTCAGTATGGAGTTGCCACTTGGTAATATCCATCTGCCTATTTGACAAAGGGTTGTGGCTCCGCCCACATATACTACATTTTTTATACCGAATAGATTTGCAAGTAAAAGTCACAGACCATTGAAACTCAGAATAGAGTTACAACTTGAACAGAACAGTGTAAGTCAGAATGTTGTTATCACTAGCTGATGTAGTTCTACAAAATAAATGGGGATTACTGTGGCTACGACCATAGAAGCTAAATTTTTCGAAGCTATATCGAATAGCTTGGAACTAAACGTCGCATAGTAATGCAACTCAGTATGAAGTTCCTTATTTCCAAAGTCTTACTAATGGAAAACTGACACGTGCATTGGAATAGGGGGAGTGGTTCGATCTCAAAACAGAAAAGCTATAGAAGTAAAACTCACAGAACATTGGAACTCATAATGGAATTGCCACTTGGGAGTGATATCACTGTAACGGAAAGTGTAACGGGCAGTGGACCGTGATCGTGGTGTCAGGCTTATATTTTGTTCACGTGCAGGCCGAGCTTGTTCAAACAATAACAAATAGCTGCTTTTAATTTGACAGTGTTTCTTTGGCGAAAATTTAGCTTTTTAGCTGAAAATTCTAATTTCATGTTAGATAGTTTTTTCTAATTTTTCTTATTTCATGTTTTGATGTAATAGTATTTTTATACTTTAGTAATTGATGTTAATATGTTGTTTAATGAATATAAGTACTTAAATTATTATAAACATATAAAAGTGGCAACTCTTCCCAGGGCTTTTATCGTTCGTTCATCACCTTAATACCTTAGCTGCCTTTCAGAGCTGCATGAATTCATCATCGAAGCACTCGTTGGCTGTTAGCTGACTAAATAACTAAACTGTACGATTCACACTAACTGATCAATTTTTTTGTGTGAAATAAAAATCTGAATATTTGATACCAAGCTTGTCTGCAGTTTTGTTAACGTTCAATTTACTGCATGAATTTTTCAAAATTTTGAATGAAGCTGTTGATTTTTGAATATTTTACAATGTTGCAATATGTTGATGTGTTACAAAATAAAAAAAAGCAAATATTTACACATACTGTGTAAAATTTTAAAGCTCTAGGGAGTAACCTCTTGGCAGCAATGAAATGTAAACAGCTTTGGAAAAATATTTGAAGAATTGTATTAAATTCAAGGAGGAAAACAAATGTTTGGCATTGTGTGAAAATACAAATAACAAAAAATTATTTGATGTTGCATATCAATACATTCAAACTAACTCTGAGTCAACTAAAAACGTTTCATAAATCACGGTTACCCAAAATTAGTTACCTGCTGGCCATGAGGAAAAAAAAAATTATTTCGAATCCAAAAGTTCGAACTAAGTAAAAGCATTAAACATAAACACACACACATGGGCCACATAAGGTACCCTTAAGTCAAGATCACATGTGTTCATGTCTCGGAATGTCATCATGTCAACCCACACAAATGTCGAACTTCAGGCATGATGCCGCCATAGCGAAACGACATGCATTCAATGCAGGTAGAACCTGAGTTCGAATGGCGTCAATCGATGCTTGGAACTGCTTGTTGGTCATCATTCATTTTATAGCAGAAGTAGCTGCAGTTTTTATTTCACTCACTGATCAACCATGTATGTCTAGGTGGCAGATTTTTTTCTCTCTTTTTTACATATTCAGTTTTCGCATGTGATGCTGACAAAGCTTGAGTTGGTCATATTCTAAGTCAGCAGCGCGATTAAGCCTACTAAGAACACAAGAAAATAATAACAACAAAAACTGCTTAATTCGAGGAGTGCCGCCGGCTCAATGCTTGCTGATGTGAAGCCACAAAAAAGGAGCTTAAACTGAGTGAGCACGAGTCGAACTTAGGTTTTGCCTCACTTGGATGACAATGAGATATCAAACAGCAAAAAAGGTAAAAATAATACATAAACATTGCAACAACTGGTTGCTGCATAAAAACAAGCAACTACAAGTAGCAAGAAACAGCAAATAGATGTCACGAGTAGAATTGATGCTTTACTTTATTTTGCTATTTTGCTATCGATGATGTTTATTTTACATAGTATTATTAGCTGTATTGTTAGCGGTTTTCATTTTCAAGTTGTATCCATAGAAAATAGCTTTCAAAATTTTATATCTGTTCAAGACCTTGAACTACAAACCAGGTGGTGGCTATCATAAAAGTAATCGATGGAACTCCGTTGCAATCTTATATAGTTTTTTATGTGAACCTGCAGCTAGTGTTAAGTGCTTTAAAGCGGAAAACACCAGGCAATAGCAAAGCTTTTAACAAAAACCGTTAATTTGTTTCTTTATCTAGAAAGTTTTTTTAATTAAAATTAAAAAAAAATATTACTTCTTAATACTTTTACTTGAAAGTTTGAAATATGTGTGGAACAACGCACACAAATATTTGTTTCTGACAAATGTTCTAAAAACAACTAAGCAAAATATAAACTCGGCTTAGCTTGACTATGAAATAGCCTACACCAAATATTTCAGTATCTATACATAAATAGACGCAGGGAAAACAGTTAAGAACCTTTTTCTCTCGTGTTTCTTAACCGATTTTGATATATTTCTTTTTAAATGAATCAGAGTGTGACCGATTTTTATACCCTAAACCTGAAAGGTCAGGGTATATTAACTTTGTGCAAACGTTTGTAACGCATAGAACGAAGCGAGTCCGGTATAGAAAAGTATATATATTCTTGATCAGCGTCACCACGTGAGTCGAGCTATCCATGTCCGTCCGTCCGTCCGTCCGTTCGTCTGTCCGTCTGTGTGTTGTCCGTATACACAGGATAAGAAGAAGGAGTTGAGATAATTGGATGAAACTTGGTACACATGGTCAAATGAACCCAAGGATCTGCATTATTGAATATTTTTGGAATCAATCCGCCCACGGACACGCCTACCTCCCGTACAACGCGAAAATTTAAAACTGCATAACTCAGCTTGTAATCACCCTACAACAATAAAATTTGGTATGTATGTGTTTTATATCAACACAAAGATGTCTTCGAAAAATGGACGTCATCCGCTCACGGACACGCCCACCTCCCATACAACCCAAAAATTGAAAACGCTATAAATAAGCCTCTGTTTAACCTACAGAGCTAAAATTTGACACATGTGTTTGTTATGACAAAGCAAAGACGGTTTTGAAAAATGGACATCATCTGCCCACGGACACGCCTACCTCCCATACAACGCGAAAATTGAAAACTGCATAACTCAGCTCATAATCAGCCTACAACAACAAAATTTGATATGTATGTGTTTTATATCAACACAAAGATGTCTTTGAAAAATGGACGTCATCCGCTTACGGACACGCCCACCTCCCATACAACCCAAAAATTGAAAACGCAATAAATAAGCCTCTGTTTAACCTACAGAGCTATAATTTGGCACATATGTTTTTTGTAACAAAACAAAGATGACTTTGAAAAGTGGACATCATCCGCTCACGGACACGCCTACCTCCCATACAACGCGAATATTGAAAACTGCATAACTCAGCTCATATTTAGCCTACAACAATAAAATTTGATATGTATGTGTTTTATACAAACACAAAGATGTCTTCGAAAAATGGACGTCATCCGCTCACGGACACGCCCACCTCCCATACAACCCACAAATTGAAAACGCAATAAATAAGCCTCTGTTTAACCTACAGAGCTAAAATTTGGCACGTATGTTTTTTATGACAAGACAAAGATGGTTTTGAAAAATGGACGTCATCCGCCTACGGACACGCCTTTTCCCATACAACCCAAAAAGTTTTAAACTCAATAAATAAGGTTATGTTTGTCATAGAGAAATTCAATTTGGTATGCATGTATCTTATACCAAAACTAAGGTGTATTCAAAAATTGGAAGTAATCCGTCCATGAACACGCCCACTTCCCATAGCGAAAGCACAATAAAGGCATTAACTGTGAGCTACAGGAATAAAACTTGGTATGTAAAAATTTTTCATCAATATTTAAATGCATATAAAATATAGGCTTCATCCGCCCTTGCCTATAAAATATAGGCTTCATACGCCCATTTACAATAAAAATTTTTTGTTTTTGAAAAGTGGGTTTAGGGTATTTCATACTCGGCCTAGACCGACTTTAGACTTTCTTTACTTGTTTTTAATACTTTTATACCCTAAACCTGAAAGGTCAGGGTATATTAACTTTGTGCAAACGTTAGTAACGCATAGAACGAAGCGAGTCCGGTATAGAAAAGTATATTAATTCTTGATCAGCATCACCTCGTGAGTCGAGCTATCCATGTCCGTCCGTCCATCCGTCCGTCTGTGTGTTGTCCGTATACACAGGATAAGAAGAAGGAGTAGAGATAATTGGATGAAACTTAGTACACATGGTCACATGCACCCCAGGATCTGCACTATTGAATATTTTTGGAATCCGCCCACGGACACGCCTACCTCCAATACAACGCAAAAATTGAAAACTGCATAACTCAGCTCATGATTAACCTACAACAATAAAATTTGATATGTATGTGGTTTATACAAACACAAATATGTCTTCGAAAAATGGACGTCATCCGTTCACGGACACGCCCACCTCCCACACAACCCAAAAATTGAAAACGCAATAAATAAGCCTCTGTTTAACCTACAGAGCTAAAATTTGGCACGTATGTTTTTTATGACAAGACAAAGATGGTTTTGAAAAATGGACATCATCCGCCTACGGACACGCCTACCTCCCATACAACCCAAAAAGTTTAAAACTCAATAAATAAGGTTATGTTTGTCATAGAGAAATTAAATTTGGTATGTATGGATTTTATACCAAAACTAAGGTGTGTTCAAAAATTGGGAGTAATCCGTCCATGAACGCGCCCACCTCCCATAGCGAAAGCACAATTAAGGCATTAACTGTGAGCTACAGGAATAAAACTCGGTATGTGTAAATTTTTCATCACCATTTAAATGCAATTAAAATATAGGCTTCATCCGCCCACGGAGACGCCCATTTACAATACAAATTTTTTTTTTTGAAAAGTGGGCTTAGGGTATTTCATAGTCGGTCTAGACCGACTTTAGACTTTCTTTATTTGTTTGTTTTGCCAAACTTTTGCCAACAGGCAGGCAGGCAGAGTGTGTGAAAAAGCTGTGTTTGCTCGCACAGATTTCAGCCTGTCTGCTTGCCTGTCGGTCTGAATCGGCGTTTACTATACACGCGACCTAATAAAATACTAATTAAGAGGCAATCTTTATAATAATAATTGAAGTGAAAATTCTTAAGCTGCGTATATAGCAATACGGTGAATTAAACGGGGGGAAAAACCGATGTAACGCAGTTCTTTGAAATAAATTCTCAGAGTTCAGCAGTAGACTTGGGTAGTTCAAGAACGAAAAATTTCAACTGACCTTTCATTTTCGTTCAATTGCAAAAGCAGAGTCAGACAAAAATGAATTTGGGAAAAAAAAACTTATCCAACAGTGGTTTGAGTCTAAAATAAATAACCTAACGAACTGAAAGATCTAACAAACTAGTTTGGTCCGTAATTTCTATGAAGTAAAACTTCTTCAACTACGTATAGGGTTAGCAGTATAAGTGTTGACACCCATAAAGAAATTTCAGATTTCAACTCACTGTATTAACAAATTAATTATTTTAACATCTGTACTTTTTTGCTTATTTTGAGTACATATTCTGAGGAAAAAAAAGTAATATGAAATAACTTGATTTTTGGACAAAACAAGGGTTCAAGAGAACCAAACCCGCTTCATGTTGATTTCACCGAAATGATGCAAAAAAAGTTCTTAAGAGTCCCTCTTACTTTTGAGTCGGTGTCCGGCTGACTTAATTGTCTCCAAACAAAATCGATCCGGCTTAATGCAAACATTAATATTTTCATCTTTGGATTTCACATTTTGTTACAATATAAAAAAAGTAACCAATTTTATTTTTGTATTGTAAATAAAATAAAATATGCCTTGATGTGTAAGTTTTAAAAAATGTTTCAAAAAATTCATTTGGGTGCCAGAGAGGTACTCTTAAGGTCTTACCAATTTCTTCCATTTTCAGGACACATCTATTACTTTATTTGTGTAGCCTTCTCAAAGAATTTCGTTAAGATCGGCTATCTTTTGTATGTACCTCCCATACAAAATAATTTTAAAAATTAATATAGATCCAAGGGAGGTACCCCAAGGGAATGATCGATTTAATATTTGCAATTTTTCTTAATTAGCTTAAACTAACTAAGCATCCAGTCAATTTCATTATCATTTTCATTATTTCATAATACTTCTAATTTTGTTCCAATTTTGTATGGGTTGAACGCACTGTGCATCGTAATGAAATTAGATATTAGAGCTTCTTTAAAAAATGCTGAGATAGCGTTCGAAAATGGACTTAATTGGATTAAAACTACGCCTACTTTCCAAGCAACCCACAATAGTGAAAACTACTCAGAGTGGTGGAACTATGCTCAGAGTGGTGGAATAAGAGAGTTGTGGTGTTTTTTGAACTTCTACCAAAAAATCGAACCATGCATGATATAATAATGAAGTACGAAAGAGAGATTCACAACACCAACTAAGAATGTCATGCGAATGTCAAAATGAAAATTAGAGATGCCACTTTTTCTTTGAGTTGATAAACGTGGGAAAAACACTCTGAGAGGGAATTATATAAGGGTAAAAGGGATAAAATAAGAAGAAATGCATTTTTTGACTCGGTTTCGTTATATAATCGTTTTTATATAATTTTCAAAATACTTCAGTCTGAGAAATATCGAGATGAAATATCGATACCGAATAGCAAATATAATAATAAATTGTTCTGAAATTAAAAGTAATTTTATTTCTTTATTGCCAGCAGTATTTATAATTAAACAAACTATGATACATTATTTGAGATGAAATATATTAAGGGTATTCATGAAAAGCGGCAAGCTTAAATTTTGGGCAATAAGTTATTTTTATCAGATAGATTTTGTGAACGTCCCCTAAAGTTGATTTGCGGGGATAAGTCAGCTGTTAACTTGTAAACAGCCAACTTTCAGCATATCATTTCGTTTTAGTTTTATGTAATAACAATTATTTTTATTGTTTGTTTATTGTAGCTATGATTTTATTTGGTTGAAACAAGTTTACTTGGAAATATATAAACAGCTGATGGCTGGTATAAGTTTGCCAGATCGATTGATCACCTAAATCGTAGAGCAAATATATCTGGTTTGTGCAAACGGTTCACCATACATTTCATTTATAAGGCTGATAAACTTATACGGTTTATACCATTAATAAGAGTATTGCCCATTTGCATGAATACCCTTATTACTTGAGATGAAATTATATAAGGCTTAATAGCATAACGTATGGACGAATGTGTTGAAAAAGTTTTAAAAATAAATAAGAAATGTGGAGCAGCGAAAAAGCTGATGCATAATTTTTTAATAAAAAAACATGTACTTCCCCATTTTCTGCTCAATTAATTCAACAAAATCACTATGGACAAATATGGATATTTCATGATTGTTTTTTAAGATGCGGCAGCACTGATTTTTGTTATTTTAACATTCGTAGTCGGTGTGGTGAATTTCTTTATCGTACCTCATTATTATATCATGAACCGAACAATCAATTCGGACGCTGAAATATCCGTAGCTAGTCAATCTCAAAGGAGTTGTCTTCGATCACGGAATGTTGAGACCACACACAGACATCTTTGGCTACCCCTTGTCCCACCTAGCACACTTGCCTGACGTTGAATGTTCTTGCTTCTACTTGTTTCACTCTATTCAATAATCCTTGCGTTGAATAACGTTAAATTCAAATCAGGTATTGAATCTGCAACTTTTCCAGTTTTTCGCCAATAAAAATAGATTCTTCTACGACTTCTTCTACGAAATAGATTCTTCTACCTTTGTAAAACATATAAAAAATACTCAAGAATTTTTTACTCAATCTAATAAATTAATATTTCTTCTTTAAAAATAACTGATAACATAATTTGTTATAAATATAAAATTCATAAAACATATCAGAATATGAAATATGAGTAGCTAAAATACCGCTACTATGCTAGCTTTTGGTAGCTAATAAAAAGCTTTTCTTGGCGAAATGATTCCAAGTGCAAAATCCTCCTTCCTCTGTACTGTTCTTAGCAATAGAAGGTTATATATTGCCATGATTTCCCATCACCTTAGCTGATCGCACATGTTGAAAGACAAGAAAAACAACTAAATGAACCGTTTGTAGATTTCTACTCGCATCTCTTGCCACAAACTGAACACAACTTTAATTCAAACTTTTAAGGTCGCCGGTCTTTGTATGTGTGTGTGTGTGTGTGCGAGTATTCAATATATCTACGTATTTAGTTTGTAGCAACAATAAAAATTAGCCATAGAAATTGACTTAAATAGGAGCAGCAAGAACAGCAACAGCAACAACCACGATCACTACTTCTAGTACTGCAACAGTAACAGGTGAAAAACGGTTCCAACGGATTCAAACAATTGTTAAGCTTTATTTTTTTTCCATTTTTTGCCATTCAATACTTAAACCGTAATTCAAGCCAGATCGAATCCGTTGGATTTTGCATTTGAGCTGCTGGCAGCGCGCACCGCAGGGTTGTGTATTCATGTATATAAAAAAATAAAGATTAAGTAGCGCATCTTGCAGTGAATGCAGGAGCTACCAACTGAGTCAGAGTATCTGCAGAGGCCGAAGTATCTATCTCCTTGCTCATTGCTTGTTTGTTGTAAAACAATAAAATTATAAAAATAAGCACGAAAGAACTGTTGTTTTTTAAGTGGCAACGTTGTTGGCCACTTGCTGTTGCTGCTGTTGCTGCTGGTGCTGTTGTTTTTGTTGTTATTGCTGCTTTAATTTATTACCTGTCTTTACTGCGCTTTTGTTGTAATGCTTTATTGAATCTCAATCAATTATTTTTCCAAGCAGTGCCGCAAACTGTTCCACAAACCTAAAAATTCTCTAAAACTCTTAACTAATGCTACCAATAACTGAAGATTATTTCAACCACTTCTGCCAGAGTTTGCTTGTTCATAAGACATTTATAACTATTACCGATGATTAGACAAAAAATTATTTCCATTAAGCCACCCAAATTTATTGCGAACAAAAATGTTCTTCGTTATGATGGTCAGCAAAGTTATCACTGATAGTTCAATTAGCTGAAGCGAACATTACTTGAAATTCAAAGTAATTAAAGAATATCTCTGTTGAGCATGTTCAGTTAGAAAAAATATCGCTGATTGTGGACTTAAAACTTGTTAAATTATACTTGGCTACATATTCTTCAGCACGAATTTTGAAGGAAAGAAGCGAAAAAAAAGGAAGGAGTCAATATTTTCTCAAGTTTTTCAACCATCAGAGGGAAACTTCAGTCAAGGTCATACAAATTAATTAATAAAAAAGTTTCTGGTTTTCCCCTCAATTTTAAATAGATATATTCCTACAAGGCAAGTTAAAAATCGAAAAAGAATTGTTAATTCTTCTTCATATTGAATTCAATAGAATTATATCAGAAATTTTTCACGCCAAATCGAGACCTTTTAAACATTATTTTAATTATACCCTAAACCTGAAAGGTCAGGGTATATTAACTTTATGCAAACTTTTGTAACGCATAGAACGAAGCGAGTCCGGTATAGAAAAGTATATTAATTCTTGATCAGCGTCACCTCGTGAGTCGAGCTATCCATGTCCGTCCGTCCGTCCGTCCGTCCGTCTGTCGGTCTGTGTGATGTCCGTATACACAGGATAAGAAGAAGGAGTTGAGATAATTGAATGAAACTTAGTACACATAGTCACATAGACCCAAGGATCTGCACTATTGAATATTTTTGGAATCCGCTCACGGCCACACCTACCTCTCATACAACGCAAAAATTCAAAACTGCATAACTCAGCTCATAATAAGCCTACAAAAATAAAATTTGGTATGTATGTGTTTTATACAAACAAAAAGATGTCTTCGAAAAATGGGTGTCGTCCGCCTACGGACACGCCCACCTCCCATATAACCCAAAAACTGAAAACGCAATAAATAAGCCTGTGTTTAATCTACAGAGCTAAAATTTGCCACATATGTTTTTTATAACAAAAAAAAGATGGTTTTGAAAAATGGACATCATACGCCCAAGGACACGCCTATCTCCCATACAACGCGAAAATTGAAAACTGCATAACTCAGCTCATAGTAAACATACAACAACAAAATTTGATATACAAATTTTTACAAGGTTTTATACAAGGTTTTATACAAACACAAAGATGTCATCAAAAAATGGACGTCATCCGCTTACGGACACGCCAACCTCCCATACAACCCAAAAATTGAAAACGCAATAAATAAGCCTGTGATTAACCTAAAGAGCTTAAATTTGGCACATATCTTTCTTTTGACAAGAAAAAGATGGTTTTGAAAAATGGACGTAGTCCGCCTACGGACGCGCCTACCTCCCATACAACCCAAAAAGTTTAAAACTCAATAAATAGGGTTATGTTTGTCATAGAGAAATTAAATTTGGTATGTATGTATTTTATACCAAAACTAAGGTGTGTTCAAAAATTGGAAGTAATCCGTCCATGAACTCGTCCACCTCCCATAGCGAAAGCACAATAAAGGCATTAACTGTGAGCTACAGGAATAAAACTTGGTATGTGTAAATTTTTCATCAACATTTAAAGGCATACAAAATATAGGCTTCATCCGCCCTTGGACACGCCAATTTACAAAAATATTTACAAAAATTTTTTTTGTTCATGAGAAGTGGGTTTAGGGTATTTCATAGTCGGCCTAGACCGACTTTATACTTTCTTTACTTGTTTTATTTTAGCAATGGTTGCATTAAACGTGAAGCGGGCAACTTACAAGTTTTTTATTCACCCGTACTGCGCAGGGTTATATTAATGAAGACACCATGTGTGTAACTCCCATACATAGGCGTGGCAGGTTAAGAAAAATATGTATATTTTTGATCAGCGAAACCATTTGAGTTGATTTAGCCATGACCGTCTGTCTGTCCGACTGTCATCGCGATTACAGCCACAATTTTGAAGCTATCGTTATGAAATTCTTCTTTCTAAAAAATAAATATCAAGTTCGAAAATGCATTAAATCAGACGAAAGCCACATCTACCTCCCATACACCCACAATAGCAAAAACTTCATAAAGAGGCTAATATTTAAGCTACAGAAATAAAATTAGGTGTTAATGCATTTTATATCAAAACTAAGGCGTGTTACAATCGAACACAAGGGGCCAAAGTCCCAAAACGAGTTTTAAGTATTATGAACGCACTCATATTTTTAATAATTAAACTTCAGAAAATAAATATGGGTTACATTTGGTAAGTGGGCTCCCAATATTTTTCTCCTTTTGTAATGATATTAAAAGGCATGGTTTTGGCAATAAGTAGTTTAACTTACCCACATGGAGATATACGAAAGAAAATATTTATGTAAAAATAATGGATATTTAATGAAAGTTATTCTAAACAAATTTTTCTCTGTAACAATATGTATAGTATCCATTATTATTATATTTTTAACCCTTTCGGAGCAAAATGTTCCTTATGCAAAGTATGGTAACAAATATGCCAAAAGCGTTAAGTAAAATTATCCAAAATTAGCATCAACATTGATTGCTATTTTTGTCATCACTATCAACATCATCTTCAGTTATTTGCTGAATTTCACACATTTTTTATAAGACGTTACCATTCGAACGGCTAAAATTCATGTCCCACGGCTCGAATTACAAGCAGCTGTGTTGGGAGCACGGCTTCTGAAAACAATTCAAGAATGGCATACTGTCAAGGTTTC
Organism: Tetanocera ferruginea; assembly: GCA_958299015.1. Lineage (NCBI taxonomy): Eukaryota > Metazoa > Arthropoda > Insecta > Diptera > Sciomyzidae > Tetanocera > Tetanocera ferruginea. The sequence continues at coordinate 75,756,152 of OY282642.1, forward strand.
TCGCTTCGTGTTCTGGAGTGATTCAAAGACGGTCGTTAAGTGGATTCAGAATGAGCACCGACGTTACAAGCCATTTGTAGTTCATAGGATTGCTGAAATTTTGGATGTTTCTAAGCCAACCGATTGGAGGTGGATTCCCACCAGTGAAAATGTTGCAGATGAAGCAACACGACCGAAAGCCCGTGTTGATTTAAGCCCAACGTCGCGATGGTGCAATGGTCCTGCATTTTTGAAAGAAGAAGAAGAATGTTGGCAAGTTATTGCATTGATTCCAAAAGATGAAAATTCTTCAGAAGATAACGAAGAAATTTGTCCAAAAGTTTCCTTAGTTATCATAAGGAGCAGTTTTATCGACTTAAATCGTTTTTCATCATATATGCGCTTAAAGAGATCCATCGCTTGGGTACTTCGTTTTATTCAAACATTGCAGAAAATTGAAATTTCAGTATCCGCGTGCATTGACAGCCGTTGAATTGAAATTGTCCAAACACACTTTGTGCCAAATCGCTCAAAAATATCATATGCAGAGGAGTTTAAGCTATTAAGGAGTGGTTTGCAGTTAAGACACGACAATAGTCTTTACAAACTGTGTCCGTATATCGATAAGGATGGTATTCTTCGCGTTAATGAACGTTAAGACACCGCCAGTTGTTTGACATATTCAACTAAACGTCCAATTAAACGCTTATAATTGCAAACGAGCACAGCCAGATGAGACATCAAAACTTTGATGCAGTCATTTGCAAAATAAGGAACAATTTTTGGATCCCACTATTGCGCCAGGTTCTTCGATCGATTGTAATGAATTGTCTTATATGCAAAATGGCGAAAGCGATACCTTCTACGCCTATGATGGGCCAACTACCCAGTGACCGTCTTACGCCATATATAAAGCCGTTCACTTACACTTGGCTAGATTACTTTGGTCCAGTAACTGTTTCTGTTGGACGCCATCACGAGAAGCGGTGGGTAGCACTCTTCACGTGTTTAACCGTCCGAGCAATTCATTTAAAAGTGGCACACGACTTATCAACTGACTCTTGTATATTAGCAATTCGGAATTTTATAAATCGTCGCGGGGTGCCAACTCGAATACAGTCGGACAATTGAAACAACTATGTTGGTACAAATGAAGAGGCAACTAAATTTTCAGAAGTTTTTGATTATGAGATGATTCAAGACGAATTAGCATCAAGAGACGTAGAATGGCTGTTTAATTGTCCTGGAAATCCATCGGAAGGAGGAGTATGGGAACGCATGGTGCAATGCGTCAAGCGGGTCTTGCGATTCACACTAAAAGAAGCCGCACCACGTGAACATACAATGAATTCATTCTTACTCGAAGCCGAGAACATATGTTTTACTTTTATGTAATTAATTTATTTCTAGCAATAAATTGCAAATAAATCGTTTGATATTAAAACGCCTTTTCATCGTATAGCGACTCAACAACATGCATTCGTCGTCGCTATATATGAAAATATTTTACCATATTTTATGAAAACTGTGTCGCTATATGCGAACCCGTCGTTATATTCGAAGACGTTAAAAGCGAACTCAGTTTCTAAGGAATAATCAATTAAAATGTGCGGACTTCAAGAATACGACGTTATAACAGAAATGTAGTTATAACCGAGGTCGTTATAAGTGAACTCCACTGTATATATTTTTTTGTAAAAAAATTTCACAAGGAGAGTTGTGGTATGCGTATTTGGACTACGGTTTAATTATGTATGTCACGTCAAAGAAAGGTTGCCATGAGCCCTCGCTTTGAGATGCAAAATTATGGAAGTGGGACATAAAATCTGGTTATTGTACCTGCGTATCCGTAGCAAAGAATATAAACATACTGTTAGTACGGGGATAGTCAATAAAGCTGTTATAGCAACTGATAATTACTGGCATGAATAAAAATGTGATATTATCTATGGGTTTATGAGAATAAGTGATGATAAATGAATTTCCAACGATAGGGTCGTTATGCTGGAAAAAGTTATTTAAATGTATGATCTTGGAGGTCGAGGAGTATTATGATGGTGGTTATAAAGGAGTTTTGACAAGGAGTATGATCAAGGAGCATAATGATGATCAAGTTTTCTAATTTAATTTAGATAAGGCGATCAGTTTTGGAATACATACAACAAGTATTCAACAGTGCAGTCTTTACTGGTAATACGTACTACTGGTAATCAGTACTGGTAAGTGTACTGATAGCACTTTATGTCTGCGATTTGTTTAGTCATTTCCTAAGTAATAGCAAATACCCGACTAGTGTATAGTATACCGGGATACTAAGATAAGCCTGCTTATCAAGTCATGTGTGCTCAAAACTGTCAATTCATGTCTTGTTATTGTTGGAAGCTCATTCCAATGTAGAAATCCTTTTGCCGGTAGACTAGGGACTATCGTAGGCTGGCCCTTCGGGAAGTTTCGTGCTGGCTGTGGTAAGCTTAATGTCGCAAGCTAGACAACGAGTCAGCGTAGCGTTGCGTCTCAGTACAACCAGGCTCGCGTATCCTATGTGCAAGAGATTTAAGGTCGGTCTCGCTCCTCACCAATGTAGGTGAATTGAATTTTACCCCAGTAAAGTAATTAATTTTATGTGGCGATAAGGGCGATCGAATTTTGCATGAAATGATTGAAAAGAAGGGTTGCTCAGTAGAAATCTTGGGTGCTCAGTGCCTGGAAACTCGTCGATAAATTTAATGATATGCAAAACACCATTGGGCTTAATAAATAACTCTCAAAAGAAGTATTGGTCCAAGGTATAGCACTGCCAATTAATTAGTCTGTCGAGTGAGAAATATAATAGGTGCTAAGTCCGAATAGGTCTCAGTGCGGTTATTTCGCAGCACTAAAGTCTGAAAACCGTCTGTTGAGAGTTGATTTCGAAAGTCCATGACTCCTCGGGCAAGTAGCACTAAAACCGAACAGGTATGTGTCTACTATAAAGATGTAACAAATGTATTGTTACTCTGTTAATGTACGAACAAATTGTGATTTACGATTGAAAATAACACACCGAGATAAGTTTCGTAATAACGAGCACATTTGTTAATTCGTTAACCTTTGTAAAAATACCGAATAACCGTTAAATCTAATTCGCTCACGTATGCTATAGAACCAAATATACATTTTTCAGTAACGAGTAATACGTTCACGGAAAAGACAATTTGACCCCTAGTTTAGGTTGATTCGCAACTAATCCATTTTTATCTTTGACCTCTTTTTTCAGCCGTACCTAGTTTGTCATTTCTGAAGAGGAATTTTATACGACAAGTTAAGAAGACACTCAAAAAGTCTTTTCCATACGTGAAGAATAGATATCCCAAATGACAATTTTTCAATTTTTAAAGATCTGTTTAACATATTATCAAACATATTATATTATCACTCATAAAACACCTTTGTGTGGAAGTATTTTCCGCTCGTTAACACAAGCATACCTAAATGCAGCGGTACTATCAGTTAGCCAAACGGCTATAGGAGTCTTAGGTGCGGTAAAACCGAACTCCAAGTTGGTAAAGCAGTGCAAATACGAATTGGCAAGGCTGAGTCGTCTACTTGAAATTACATTTATTTGGGATGCCGACAACCAAAACATTTATGGTAATGAAAAACTGGATGAATTAGCCAGGTTAGGCTATTTTTTGATGTCTCAACAGCGGAACCAGTATAAGTTCCTCTGAATCCGGTTGAAGGTAAAGTATTCTTGCACTATTTTGACTAAGCAAATTGGTAAGTCCTTAATATATAGCAGTTGTTAATAAAGTCTATGAACTTCTGATTTATGTGTTAATTCGTGGATAAATATATTTAAGTTTTTTTAAATTTTGAATAATTATATTTTTAGTTTTTATATTATAGTCAGAATTGTGCAAAACATACTTCCATTTAGAGTATATATTGCGAGAAAATTGCTTTTGATACACCCTGTACTTATTTAATATACAAAATACCGCTTAATATGATGATGATCGAAACAAACGTGCAACTCGTGGCCAACTGGATATAAATGTGGTTCGATGAGGATAATTTTGTTGTTGTTGTTGTCTTTAAGCAGGCAATAAAGCCGATCGACCGACCGACCGACCAACCAACAACATCTTCCGATCACTTATGGTCCAAATAAACGCATAACTTGCGTTAGGATAATAATCGCAACAAATGCCGAAAGCCGGCGCTGCTGATGGTTCTAGGTGGTTCGTGCCGGTCTTGGCACTAGTCATCATCGCAGTGGAAAACGGAATATAATGCAGAGAAAAACAGTTGGAAAAGAAAAGCACTTGTGGAGTAGGTGTGTGTGTATGTGTGTTCAGTGTTGTGAGCGTAGAAAATTTGTAACTGGTTTTGAAATTTGAAGACTTAAAGAGCTGCCTGGAACTGAGTGGAGAAAAAAAAGAACCGTTGAGTATGTTGGGCGCCTGCAAATGAAGATTTATTTCGCAGAGTAAATTAGATGCAGGTGCATCTGCATCAAATGCAGAGAACGGTTCGTTGAATTACCACTCAGAAATGTGTTTGGGGGGAAAGAGATGCTTTCGATGAATAAAGGAGGGTCCTAACGGAAAATCAGAAATTTATTATTACTTATCAAGGAACATGTCGATATTTATAAAAGTACAGATTGATATTGAACAGATTTAGAAGAACGTATGTATGAATTAGTAGCAGCTGAATTCCTGAGCAGTCTCTCATCAGTCGCTAGCTCCAAGTAAAGCGGTACAGCTGTACCACGCAATCATCTAGAATTATGGCATTCGTAGTGCTAATTACAGCAGACACTGATTGCCATTTCCACACCAATAAAACACGATGTCTTAACTGCAGATAATGAGTTTTAAAACGCAACACAATCATGCTCTGGCACTTGGATTAACATGGCTTAAATGAAAAAGAAAGAAGATCAAATGTAAAACAGGATTTTGGTTTAGAATTTAAATTCGCTGTAAAACAAGAAACAATCTAGATACAAGTGCCACCTGCTGATGGGTTTCACAAAGAAACTGTTTCCGACAATGATTGTGTTGATGTTTAGCTTGTTTTTGTTGCTGCTGCTGCATCCAATGGATATTAAATTAAGTTTCATTTGTTGATGTCTGAACATACATATGTACGACTGCAATCATGAAGTATGTAACAAAAACTGAAACAACGGTAGAATAATGCATACGATCTGTATCGAATATCTTCTTTCCAATTCAATTCGCAATCTTTACAAGCACACTTTGTCTAGTTTTGCTACTTTGTGGAATTCGAAGTATCTTCGGGATTGTGCATTCCATGAATGCTGTGGAACTAAAGCATAATTACACTAAGAATTTTATATTTCTTGATTGATTTTTAATTCTTAAATGTTTTCTAGTTGAATTAATGATCTAAAATTTGACTGACAATTAAATTATAACATAGTGCCTCAAGAAATTTGGAGCGAGGATTTGATTTTATTTTCATATAACATATATTATTAAAGGGTGTTTTTTTTAGAGGTTGAGAACTTTGAAATGGAGTAAAACAAGGATATATTTTTAAAATTGACATCTGAAGGTCCAATTTTCAATCACTTTTCCCAACATTTGTGGCCATATATCGGCAATAACGCGGCGAATGTTGTTCTGCAAGTGGTCGATCTTTAAGGGCTTATCGGCGTAGACTAGCGACTTCACATATCCTCAAAGAAAATAGTCTAGTGGCGTTAAATCGCGTGAACTTGGGGGTCAATTCCCGAGTCCGGAACGTGAAATTATGTGATTAACAAACGTTTCCTTCAGTAAATCAATTGTGGCATGAGCTATGTGACATGTTGCGCCATCATGTTGAAACCACAGCTCCTGCACATCATGGTTGTTCAATTCAGGAACGAAAAAGTCAGTAATCATGACTCTATAGCGGTCACCTTCGACTGTAACGTTCTGGCCAGCATAGTTTTTAAAGAAGTACGGACCAATGATTCCACCAGACCATAAAGCTCACCAGACAGTCAGTTTTTCTGGATATAACGATGTCTCAACATACACTTGAGGATTATCTTCACTTCAAATACGTCAATTTTGTTTATTGACGTAACCATTCAACCATAAGTGAGCTTCATCGCTCAACAAAATTCTCTTATGAAAATCGGGAGCAACGACAATCTTGTTTTGGCCCGATTCAACAAATCTAGACCTTGCTAGGTGATCGTGTGGCTTCAATTCTTGCACGAGTTCCAATTCATATCCAATTCCTGTGCATGAAGGCGAATAGACTGATTCGGGTCTTCCTCTACGTTACACTCTACAGCAGCAATGGCTTCTTCTGTACGCACTGTACATCTCTGTGGATGCGTATTATCATTTAAGGCAAGCATGGTGCGAAAACGGTCCATAGTTAGTCGAATTAATTGCTCTGATGGACGATTATGTTGACCGTAAAATGGACGTAGTGCGCGGTACGTATTTCGATACGGTATGAGAATAGGTTTTTGAAGTATTTTTCACCTTCCTATCTGCGAGGGGCGTGGCACTTTTTCAAAAACAAAAATTTTCGGTTATACTTTCGTCTTTAAATCACACATCATCTAAATTTAGTACGAACTTATTATTGAGACGTGCCCTTTGATTGTCAAACTTAAGCGATCCTTGGAAAGTGGGCATGGCACCGCCCACACAATTCAATTTTTTCATATCGAATAGATTTGGAACTTAATGTCGCATAACAATGAAACTCAGTATAAAATAACTGATTGGCCAGGTTGTAAAATTCAAATACAGGCATGGGCATTGGATAACGGGGCGTGGTTCCACACATAAAATTCAAATTTTCGATACAGAATAGCTATGCAAGTAAAAGACACAGAACATTTAAACTCAGAATGGAGTTACTATTTTATGGTGTCCTACTACTGGAAAACTAGATGCAGCATTGTACAAGGGGTGTGGCTCCGCCCATAAAAGACACATTTTTTAAATTTAATCGTTTTGGAAATAATAGTCACAGATCAAAAAACCTCGGCTTGGAGTAACTATTTGGTGATATACACTACTCGGAAATACTCGCAAACTGAAACGGGTATTGGGCAAAGGGTGTGGCCTATAAAAGACAATATTTTATATTTAATAGCTTTGGAAATAATGGCCAAAGAATATTGAAACTCAAAGTGGAGTTACTATTTATTGATGGCATTCTATTGGCACATTGGAACAGGCATTGGGCAAGGACGGGAGCAACGCACCGGGTACCAACTAGTTAATTCTATAATATAATATTATTATTCCATACATGTATATAACTACATGGTTTGTAAAGCCAATTTGCCCTACCAACTTATTGGCTGGTTGATTTTGAGAATTGAGAGCCCTGAAAAACTTAATAGATGACTACACCGTCGGCATACAATTGAAAGAAAACGGTTCATCCTACGAAAGTAATGTCTGACTTGAGATAAAACTTACAACGAACTTTTTTGGTGACTGCACTCAGAAAATATCAATTGTAATATTAACAGTCAGCCGCTGTTATTTCAAAACATTTCAAGCTTGAATGATTTGTGTTTTAGTTAACAGTTTTCTTTGTTGAATGAACGTTTCGAAGTATTTTTTTGCTGTTAAAATCATCCGTTGAAATATTTTTGTGTTTTTATTGAAATGTCTGTCTTCTCTAAGTAAAAGTTTTTAAATGTGTTTTGCTATATTTATTTTATCGATATTAATATCTTAGTGGAAGTGCGCTAGACTGCCATTCGGAGGACGTGGGTTCGTACTCTAGCTGTGTAAGTATTAAATATTTTAACTAAAAATTTAAATTCTAATTCTGTTTCATCAACTGTTTGGTCAAAAATAACCTTCAAAATAAGTTTGCTTACAATCATGAAATAAAAATTGAACATTTAATTTTTTATTAAAAAAAAACAAAACTTTAAAGAAAAAAACTGATGGATAATTTCATGGTAACTCATTACATTCAGAAAATTTTGTGGAGTTAAATTAAGCTTTAAATTTGTTTTATTTAGATTGACAAATACAAGTGCACTCTTTATGAAATGAATGGATCTCGTATGTTAGAAATTGGTTAAAAAATTCAGTGTTGCCAAAATATTTACCCAGTGAAATAATAATTTTGGTTAGTAACTCGCGTTACCATTTTTAGACAACACATTCAGAAAGTAAATTTCTTTCAAATTTTTCTGCAAATTTTCGGTAGATATTTTTATATTTTGCATAAATAAAAGCAGCAGGATTTCAATAAGCTTATCTTTATAAAAAACTGCAATATTAAATCGATAACTCGCCGTCCTACGACGGGAAGTAACCATTTAGAGTACAAAATGCGACAAAAATTTATTGGATTTATATACAAAGGCTTTTATTTGAAAACATGTTAATTAAATTATTTTGATAAAACTTTCTTATTAAAACTTCCTACAACATATCCAGTACAACACTTTTTAGAATTTTTAACCAATTCATCTTGTCCCTTGCCATCTATTTTACTCCTACTTTTTGCAATATTTGACCTTGCGATATATTTATGGTCATTCAAAATGCCAGTTTAAGGGGAAATTGTCACCGCCGGAGAGTGAAAGGCAAATCTGTGTTTGTCGGGGCCAAAATCAATTCACACTCCATTACAGAAACCTCTTTTGGTATTTAAATTTCGAAGAAGTATTTTAATACTTCCAATTTTGAGATTTAACTTATGCAGTGGCATTCCTGAAGAACAACATTCATTCAAAAACTTGGCAGGGTAATTTTGTTTATCGTTATCATCACTATCTTCAATTTAATCCGTGCTCTGATCTGTCACTGTGTCACCAACCAAAAAATTTAGAACTTGCTCGTTGACTTTGTTCACATCGGAATTTTTTGGGCACAGGATAGCAATTTTGGAATAACGGTTGATGTTATCCGTTAGCCTCAAAGTATCGCCAAAATCTCTTTAAACCTTTCAATAGATTTGTCCATTATATTGGACATTTCGGGAAATAATTTTTTTTTTATTTTCCAACGTCTTTTCTAAAATCAAATAGGTTGATACTATAAAATGAAGTTGTGCCAACATGACAAAAATAATTTAAGCGAAATATATAACGTTTAACTTGGTGGATTTTCGATATTATGCCCAACAGAGCCTTAAATTTTTTTATATCACATGTTAATAAATTTTGCAAAAGAGAAGTGGTTATTTTGATTGGTGTGCAAAATATAATTTTTTTTTGTTTTCTGTAGTAACATTATAAATAACGTGTTTGCATTGGTCTCTGGTTATTTTTGTTGAACTTAAATATTATAATACATATAATATCATGGTTTTGTCCATTATATTAGACAGCCTGCCAAAAGCAAAGCAGTTCATGCAAAAATCCGAGGGCTGTTTTTTTATTATTTTTATAGCCTAAATGATGGGAATATTAGTTCAAAAAAATTGCCCACGATTATTCTAGCCAAGCCTATCTATTCAAAGGACTACTAAGCGAACCTTTACAAACAAAATGATCGGGAATTTCTATGATATCTTCAGGCAAACTGTGATCATTCGTAAGATCTCCGCTTCCAAACTTGAGTAGCAAATCGCTAAAATTTGGATCAGAAGACCGAACATTGTGATTTAATTCTAGCAATTCCAATTGACACCACACGTCACTGAACGCAATAATTGCTGTTCAGCTTATGAAGGCCGAACAGGTTCTGGTTCTGGTAATTAAGAAGCACTGTAATAGCAAGACATGATGTTTGATGTATAGAAGTTGAGGAAAATGACGATAGTCTTTAAGTACAAAGGTTTTCAATACAGATTACCAATACAATTATATTAGAACAGGTTTTGGTCCAGGCTGAACAGTTTTTTATAAGTATAGGCAGTACAAAGATGTCCAATGTATTATTTTAGAACAGGTTCTGGTTCAGGTTCAGGCTGAACATGGGTAGCAATAACAACTATAACAGTTTGAGCGGTATAGAGCAGGACGCTTATCTTTTATATATTAAGATAACGGTATATTGTCATCAGAGCTACAACTATCATATCCAAAATCTTATATTTCTTACCAATAGCAGGATTCTATACAGGAAATAAATACAGGAAATACCCTTATTTGGTGGTCTGGCCGGTATTTGAACCTGGGACAGTCGGGTACTAGACGCTCACGTCAGCACACTCGACTCACTCGAAACTTGCAAAACAGTGATAAAACTTCAATAAGAACGTTTTTATTTTAGTTTCGTGTTCTATAGACCAACAGTTAGCCGATTGTTGGTTTGAAAGTTTAATTTGTTATATGGTCTTTACAGTGAAATCCGTTATTTCAACCCATGATTTGTTTGATATAACAGCATTTTTTCCCTGAGTGTGTTGGCTTATATTTTATAAATGACATTTTGACAGTTTAAGTTGGGTCAATTTCTTTTCTCTTATCAAGGAGACAGAAACCTCCACATCATCACTTCAGCAAAAATTTGCCAACCGTTACCATTATAAGATACCATTGGATTAAATTATAGGTTGAATGGTTATTGCTGAAACTTGTTTAGGTTTTTTTAACAATTCTATCAATTTTTCATTATAGTTTTACTGATTTTTTGTTAAAGTGAAGTTATGAATGGTATAAACTATATAATATGGAAACTCATGGAATATGAAATTTTGATCAAATATCATTCAAGTAATGAGCATTTTTTTTTAAAACTATACAAAAAAAGCAAAAGGCAAAACTTCTTTTAAACCTATCTATCTTTTAAAACCGAACTTTCCAATAACTTTTGATGGTTTTGTTACTCTACACCTTGTTACCTAAAATCCAAAAAGCGCTTAAATTTAAGTAAAAAAAATCATGCAATTTTTAATTTATTTAAATTTATTTAACTTAACAAAGTCATCTAATTGAATTTCAAACTCATACTTCCAAAAATAGGTACTTTATCAACGAAATTGAAAAGAAAGTCTGATTCTTAAACCTAAACCCTGCAAACATTTTTAATCGCCTGAGAATCTCCAGCGAATCGCTTGGAAGAAGAAACGATCGCCGGCGAGCTCTTCTGAGAATCTTCCGGGAATCGCCGAATGTAAGCAGCTGAGGCCATAAAAGCGATTCGCCGGGAAGATTCGCTGGCGAATCGCCAAGAGGAGTCTTAAGCGATTCTCCTGGAAGATTCGCCGACGAATCGCCGAGAGGAGTGTTAAGCAATTCGCCTGGGCGATTCGCCGACGAATCGCCGAGAGGAGTCTGAAGCGATTCGCCGGGAAGATTCGCCAACGAATCGACAGAAGGGGTTTTTGTTTGTTGCAGAGCATCGCTGTTAAATGTTACAAGTTGTTGCATGTTTGAACTAGCGGGCTCTTCAGACGTTGTTTTATCCCAGTTTCATGAAGTTCTTCAAAAGTTAAATTTTTTGATTAATTTAAACTATTTTTCAGAGCTTGCTTCATATTACAATGATAGATTTTGAAAGCTTTTTAAAAATCAATCTTCCAACGATCGTCGGAATGAGCGAAAGAAGATTTTGAAATTTTTTTTAATCGCGCATTCATCCCTTGGGCGATCAAAAAGCGATCCATCTTCCAACGATCGCCGGAATGAGCGAAGGAAGATTTTGAACATTTTTTGTCAATCGCGCATTCATTGCTTCGGCGATCGAAAAGCGACTCATCTTCCAACGATCGCTGGAATGAGCGAAGGAAGATTTTTAAATTTATTGAGAATCGCGCATTCATCGCATCGGCGATCGAAAAGCGATCAATCTTCCAAAGAACCCTTAGGCGAATCGCTAGCGCGTCGCCAAATGATCTAATCTTCCAATCGTCTTCCAAATGTTTGCAGGGAAATATGTGCTCTTTCACAACTTTTTCGTCTTCTGCTACGACAATATAAAAGCTATTGTAAGGATTGTGTTGCACAGTGCTTCCTTTCCAAGATTACAATAACAATGTAAGACATATTTTTCATTAAATTTCTTTATGCTTAAAGCTTGCCTTTTGTTAAGGATTTGCTCTGTATGTTTCACTGTAAAACTGTAACACTTAACTTGATTACAATAATTTAAATTTTTTTATTCGACTCTAACTTTGGCTGTCAATGCCGCTTGGAGTGCCAAAAGCAAAAACTTGACAACAACCAAAGGAATTTCCTCGTTTTGCTGCCGACAACAGTTTTGTTGCAAGTTGCTGATATTTTATTTTCAACTGCAGCACATGCACAGATATTGCATTCATTGCATTTGAACCATAGTTCAGTCAAGTTGAGGCCATTGAGTGAGTTTCTTTCAGTCCGTCAGGTACTGTTGTTGTTTTACAATGCAAACAACAATAAGCGACTCTAATCGTAGCTTTTGCCAGATGAATAGCTAAAGCAACAGCAACAGTAACAGCAGCATTAGAAATTGCTACAATAACAAAAATTGCCCGTTTTGGTGCAATCCACGCGTAATTTTGTTAAGCTAATTGCGAGATACAGCTCCTGAATTTCAGGTTTACAAGATTCAACACTAGCAATTGTTGTGGCAGATGGTCAATTTCGGGAGAATGACACTCGGTGATTGAGTCTGAGGTGCCACATGAGGAGGTAACGTAGTAAATAATTGCTTCATTGACTGAGGCCACTTGATGATACAGTTATTGGCCTCTGCTGTTGTTGTAGTTGTTGTTGTTGATATTGTTGTTCCAGAGAATACTCTAATGACAGCGAAATTGCTGCAAAACGGTTGCAACAAAGATTTGCATTGTTCGCGCACGACGATTGCATAGCGTGGAGCAACAGAAAGCATCTCAGCCACGGCACACGTTGGACCAAATCAGTGGCCTGAAATGTTGATAGTTGTTGACATTATTATCGGGAATGATTTGTACAAGCGGCGAAATTATTTATACAGCAATTTGAACCACATTCATTAAACATTCAAATGAATTGAACATGTTTTTTGAAACAAATATTTCTGTTTCAAGTTCTTTTGAATTGCATCGATATCATGGGCTAAATATGTGGTATTTGATGCCGGATATTATGTAAGCACTAAATGCAGTTAGGAGAAGAAATCGACACAAGTCAAGCCATTATATTGACAGCTGCTGGCAGGGATTGTATTTAGATGAAGTATTTTATTTATTTCGCCAAAGCTAGCTGCTTAAATAACAATTAGCTTAGAGCGTAAAAGTTACAAGAGGAGATAGGTCAGTTTTATGTATGTATTCGAGTTAATGGAAAAATTTGTGAAATAATTTTTATCCAATTTATGCGCTGACAAATGTTTGAAAATGTAATGAAAATAAACTTTTAAAGTTGTAATGTAGTTATTCCAACTTGTTGTAGTAGAAATATTGTTAAAATTATAAATGTATTATTTTTTGTTATTTCGAGAATTTTCAACAGGTGAAGGAAAACTTTAAAACCAAGAAGAAGTTGGCAATTTTAGTAGGCCTACCTTTTATCTTAAGATAGGCCTAATGAACTTTAGCCGTTTTGAGTCGGCATACAAGATGTAGTACGCGTCAATTGTTTGAAAACATTTAATAATAGTTAGACACAACACAAAAGACTGAAATGACCAATGAGTTTGTAATCCAAACTTTTTTGGATTACATATAGGACACGACCAAAAAAAGATTACTTTAAAATTCAATTAAAAGTTTTAAATTTTCCAATCCAAAAAGAATTTATTTTTAATCCGCAAAAAGTTAAAAATTTTTTAATTCAAAAAGGAATAATTTATAATCCACAGAAAGTTTAAAATATTATAATCCAAAAAGGATTAGATTTTAGCCCAAAAAAACTTTGTAAAGTAAAATATTATAATTCGAAAAGGATTATTTTTTAATTCACAAAGGTGTAAAATTTTCTAAACTGTAGTAGGCGGAATGTGACAGGGCAACGTCTGCGCTGGAATACTAATGCTCCTATAAATTTGGAGAAAAACATTGCTTGTCATAACAGATTTTAGATTCAACGTCAGCATTAAATTATTCGTACAATGCATATACATAATGCTTATACATTTTTAAGTTGAAATTCATTCAATGTATTCCTTAATTCATATGACGTAAATAGGGTTTTTCACTCTCAACATGTACTGATCATCAATGGTTTTTCGTTTTGACTTAGCTAAATGTAAATAAACAATCCAAGCATTGAGCAATAATTCAACTCTTAAGGAACGAGTATGTTATACAAAACCTTATAGACGTATATAATAAAGTTCTTATATTGCCATGAACTTCACTATTTATACATTAAGGGTATTCATGCAAATAGGCTATGCCTTATAAATGGTATAAGCCGTATAAGTTTATCAGCCTTATAAATGAACTGCATGGAGAACCGTTTGCACAAACAAGACATATTTGCTCTACGATTTAAGGTTGGAAAAAATATTACAACACTGGTTTTCATGTTAGCATGCTCATTGACGTTACATTTTTCCGTTTCGTTCCTTTTCGTTTCGTGTCGTAAGTGAGCATCAGCCTTTAGGTGAGCAATCGATCTGGCAAACTTATACCAGCAATCAGCTGTTTATAGGCATTCTGAAATTTTACTGTTAAAAAGTTAACAGCTGACATATCTCTGCAAATGCACAATCGATTTTAGGGGACGTTCACACAATCTGCCTGATAAAAATAACTAATTAACCAAGATATTAGATTGCTGCTTTGCATGAATACCCTTATTATGTTTTATAAAACACTGCTTAATGTTATAAGATATTATAATGTTATAATAGGGATATTCACGATGTGGTGTATTTGCCCTTGTATTGTGTATTTTTGATAAATTTCATATTCGAAGAAAAATTACAAGACAAAATGTACAGTGTTCAAAATACAACCCTGAAGCAAAAATACAATGGCGAAACCCTATTGTATTCATTGTAAATTTCGTTTTATATTTCATCAACTGATCACAAAAGTTTTTTGACTCAGCGTGGATGAAGGTACTGGCTGGGTTGTATGTTTATTTAATAAAAGTTAATTTAATTCAGTGCTTCGTTTCAATTCTTTTATTTTCTCGTACTGCTAAATGATGAACTTCCCAGACTTTAGTGAAGGTTTGTTCACAATGCGTTGTAAATATTGTAAATTTTGTAAGAATTTATCAAAAATACACCACATCGTGAATACCCCTAATGTTAATGTTATTTGGTTCAGATTTTATTAAAAATTTTTTTTCATTTATTTTATAAATTTTAATAAACTTTATTCAAAAAACTTCGGATGCTTTAACAATAATATTAAGCGTAAATTTCGTAGTAGTAGTAGTTTTCAATCTTAGGTAACATAAGCACTATTTCCTGAAAATATTACCTTAATGTAAATTTGTAGTCCAAAAATAGTATTAAACTTAAACATTTTCGGATTTAAAAAAATTAAACTAATATATGGAATAGAAAATAGTACTTTTTGGATTAAAAATTCCTTTAAACCAAAGTTTGGATTAAAAACTAGTCCAACATTTTTAACCGTGTATGTTATTTTCAGTGTAATTCGAAAACCATACATCGGACAGAGACGAAAATTGCTCCAATAAAAAAGGCTTACGCACAAAAATCAGGGTCTTCACTTTTTTTTATAATTACTTTTAATTTAAAATATATTCTGTTGGTACCAGAAATTTGTATATAGGTACAAAATGTTTAAAAAAATAATGTTCCCAAAATATTGTTTGGGGAGTCAAAAAATTTAGTTTTTTTTTTACTTTTGAATTAAGATCCCTCAAACATCAAATCTTTTTAAGGAATATTTTGAAAACAACTATGAGCTTATAACTCACTATGGTATATGCTACGGAACATTACACGAGAAATGTTGTTACATATATTTGATTTGGGCTCATATATCGAGCCATAACCGCGAAAAAGGTGTAACCAGCAATTTACAAAAATTTGTTTTCTTATATATACTTATAATTTATTTCATTATCAATAATCTATAATTATAAGATAATAGTAATTATAATAATATAATTATTTATATGCAAGGATTGTGTAAAAAAATTGTCATAACTAAAAATCTTATGTCGAAAATAATTAAAAGAAATCATCTCCTTTAAAAATTTAGTTATGATGGTTACATCTTTTTCGCGGTTATGGCTCGATATTTTTGCTAAAGTGTTTTAGGAACTGGGGATAATTGAAATTTGCAAAATATTCGTTTTTAGGCCAATTAGATCATCATTTCTAAAGCTTATTCATAGATAGCTTTTACATTGCGGAATATATCTTGAAACATTATTTTTAGAAACCTATTTTATGCATGCTAAATAATTATTAAAAAAAAATTACTCTAAAAGGTAAAAAATACGCTAACATCAATATATTTGAAAAATTACAGTGTAATTGACTGTTGTTCAGTTTTTTGACGTAGAATAACGTCTTACAGCGCGGTTTGTATGGGGTCGTTTTAACAGATTTTTCAAGGTCACTAGGCAACTTTTTGGCGAATACTTTAGGGTATACCTACAGCCTTTAATACTCTTCGTTCAAAGATAATATATATACTAAAATATCAGATATATCCTGCGCTGAATGAAAATCTAACTTAAGCTTTTGTCACTATTATATTAAAGTCACAAAATAGTAAAATATAAGAAGAAAAATGCATGTTTTTATATAAGCAAATCAATCATCAGCTGCTTATGTGCCTGCTGCTTTCTTGTTTTTTTTTCGTTGTTTATGCTTGTATGCTTTGGTTTTGCACGAACTGATTGGTTCGCTTTGGCAGCATTGTAAGCATTAGTTCGCATTGGGTTTATGTATGCACTACTGTTCTAGTATACTATTTTGAAACCAGAGGTCATGAACCTTTTTTCAACTCAGTCAATGAACTTAAACTGTCAAATTTAACGAAATGGGTCTGTGATCCGGTTAGATTTAACTCTTATGAAAAAAAACGGGTTGGATCATATTTCTTTTTATGCTTTTACCCAATAGATGGAGTCAAATTTTAATTTTTGCTTATAATGCAAATTAATTTGGATTCCACATCCCACTAGCACTAGCGAGTGTAGTTCGCAAACTATACATCGAACATAGACGAAAGTGTAGCTCGCAAACTAAAATCAGACAGAGACGAGAGGAAATGACATGTGCTCAGCGTGAAATATAGTAACCATACGATTTTTTAAAAATCGGGGTCTTAATTTTAATTTGAAATTAGTAGTTTAACTGACTGTAGTTCGCAAACTATATATCGGGCAGAGACGAAAGTGGCACCAATGGAAAGTGCATTTGCTTCGCCTTCTTTTCAACTCAAAAGTCAATGAACTCAACCTGTCAAACTTAACAAAATGATCGAACAAGTTTGAAATTTTACTTGTTTCTTTTTGCTTGCTCATTTAATCATACTTACTATTTAACTTTTTCTTTGTTTTGGCATCGATAAGTAGTCCATAATTGAGTGTTGTTAATTTCTTTTTTAATTTTTGGAAGTTCAATAAAAATACGTGCAAAATGAAAAAAACAATCGGACCAAGAGACAAAGTAGAAGAGGTTACAACTTAAACGGAATTCTACGTCTACACTTACGATACTATCGAAACTGTTTCTTTTTTTACTACAAAATTATTAACAAAGTATACTTTGACGAAGAGATTCCAATAGTTTTGATCACCAACAATGTGGATAAGTGTAGCAACTTTTTAGAGCTACACTCTTAAGCTACGCATGTGAGGTAAGGAAGGTGTATCTTAACGACCTTATTGAGTTCTTTGGAGTAATTGATCGTAAATGTATGGTTTCATGATCAGAAGCACTGGGATATTTTGAGGTAATAGATGGATTGTATACTCTGCAAAAATTTTGGAAAATATTATTTAGACAATACTAAATAATCTGATTATTGACCATCTGATTATTAAACCTCTAACCGGCCATTCTAAAATACTTGAGTGAGAAAGGTGGGAATTTTTTAATAGACTAATATTGATTCAAAGAGCTCAGAAATTGTTTCCAAGTTTCCAATTCCATTCCAAGTTAATATCGCACAGGTAACACGCGTTTAAAGGTTTAATGAAGAGCGCCTTAAGGCGGTCTTGCCGGCTTAGGTGTAAAATTGTTGAAGTTTCATTTTCGTTGAACACATTTGTTCTTCAATACATAAACGTACTGTTTTTGGAATGGAGTCAAAACGATCATTCAAATTGTTTGCAAAAACTTGAACTCGAAACAGTGGGTAGATGTTTCTTTATATGCATGAACTCTTTGGATGATATTGAATTTGCTATTGGTGCAAATGAATTTCGAGTAGACCAATAACTTTCCAAGTTTGGGTATCTATAAACGCTCATTTAAATGAAGATACCAATGAACTTGTATATGTCATCAGAAAAAACATTGAAATTTGTATTAATATTTTCTACACGTGCTGAACGATTCGTCTCTTCAGCAATCTATTTAACAATATTAGTTGTAAAAAAATATTGAAAAATTTCTTTGAGTGTTTTAAATTCTTTGACATGTGCTGTTAAACTTGAATCACCATGAAATGCTACTTGATTCACATGTAAACGCATATTCTCTTTTTTCCTCATGACTTTGGTGAACTAAGTCGAATCTTTAGCAATGCCATCAAGACCTGAAAATGAGTCATGTATTCCAATTTAGTTTTGAAAAATTATAATTTCATATGAATTACTTTTTGCTGTGAAACCACAATCTGAAAGTGTAATTTGTTGACCAGTGCTATCCAATAAAGGTAATGGCAATCGTGTTCGTTTAGCTTGTTTTTACGTTGATGTTGATGCAAAGTATGAAGTTGCAATTGCAGATGTTGCTGTTGTTGATAACATTTTTTCAGTTGCAACATTTTCATCAATTGGGTTCAATGTTGATGATGCTGTTGGTGGATATTCATCTATCAAACTAATATTTATAGAAATATTACTTGCATTAGCAATATACAGGTCGCTTCCTTCATCCAATTCTCGAATTCATTGATCGATCTGCCGTTCTTGATGTGAAAATATTGCTTCTGGACAAAAATCTGGATCAACAAGCGAATCATCACTGCTGAAATCGTTTTCATCAGTTAGCACTGAATCCATGAACTCCCTTATTTATCCCATCGTTACTAAGTATTTTGACATTTCTTTGGTTTGGTCGTCTCATATTTATGCTCACAGTGCAATATAAATGCATAAAACGTGAAAACAGGTGAATGTTTACTATTTTTGTATGCAAAATTTGGGCAACACAATTTTCATGTAAACCGGCAAGACCTCCTTGAGGTGGTCTTCCTTTTTTATGAAAATATGATAGTAAAATTTCTTACTTTTACTTGAAATCAAATGAATAATATAATAATGATACTTACATTGCCGTTAAAAAAATTTCCACTTGAATACAACAATAAGAAGTAATACAATTTTCGCGTTGAAAATGCAAAAGTCACGAACCACAAATTTTAAGTGCTTTCACTCTAACTTCTGAATTTGCACTGATTTTTTGGCGATGAGAGTGTGCTTTCGCTATCAGGAAGTTTGTTCGAATGTTTTCTATATATTCTATTGCATCTTTGAGCGAAAAAAATTTTCCCGTTAGTTTAAATTCAAGTTAAGTGAAGGCTGCCTCAAGGTGGCCTTGCCGGTTAGTGGGTTAAAAAACACGTACTTTATGAACTTCACGTGTAGTACCAATCAGAGAACAACTTAGGTGCATTCAAATGGCGTTTTGAATGTCTCGTCAAAATACGAGCTATGAATGTGCCTTCTGCATTAAAATTAAGGCGCAAATACATGTACCAATCGCTGTGGTACGAATGCCGTAGAGTACGAGCTTTGACGAATACGAATGCCTGCGTAACATGAATGTCCGATGAAGCCAGACATTCGCAACATTCTCCAAAAGCAACGAATATTCATGCTTTTATGTTTATTCGCAGCAAGGAAAAAATGTTAACTGCAGTCTGTAGCAGCGATTACCAGCACCTAACTCTTTCCTCTAGAGCTTCAATTCAAACACGTGTTTCGAGCTACGAGAACGTGATAGGCCAAAAATAAATAAAATTTATGAAAAAAACAGAAAAAGCGGGATATCTCGAAAATGGAGCGAGATAGGCCAAAAATTACAACTTTCTGTCTGTTTCTAAGGGGGATGGTATTATCGAGACGCTAAGATACAGGGATCGCACTATACCAAAATATTCCACCAAAATAATTTAAAAACAAAAAAGGCGGAATATCTCGAAAACGGAGCGAGATAGGCTTCCAGGAATCATTCGAATGTCAGCATTGTCTAGAAACTGCCTTTGTATCGATTCGCAGTCGTCACACCCTGCACTAAGCAGCAATCGTTGTTTACGAACTCTAGTGGTAAGCATGCATTTTTTTGTTTTGTGCGATTGTGGCTGACGACAATTGTTCGATTGATAAAAATTGACGAATGGTCTCATGTAGTTCTCTGGTAGAATCACGTATAGAATGAGTTTGTGTTTTTAAAAATGATGGGATCGACCTATCGGTTTTTAGTACTTACATTTTGAATACTTAGATATTCGCGATTCAGCGAATCAGGTACCTATTATCAGAGGCGTACCGAGAGGTTAAGCCGCCCGCGGCGGATTCCCAACTGACCACCCCTCTCATATGCAATAAAAAAAAAAACATCTCTGATATTAATATAGGGTTTTGAAGGCATTGTTTTCAAACATACACTGAGAAAAATAGTGCCACATAAAATCTACAAGATTTCTTTTTAAAACGTATTTAGAACAAAGGGCATGGAAGACGAAAGAGGAGAGGTATTTTTAACCGACTTCAAAAAGGAGGAGGTTCTCAAGTTGGTTGGTTTCTCTGTTTTTTTTTTTTTTTTTTTTTTGTGAATGTATGTACATCGATTACTCCTAAAGTACTTGCCCGATTGCCGTAATTTTTTGTCAACATATAGAGATTATCAACGCGGAGGTGCCCGTTTATGAAAGGGGGCGGTATTCGGAAAAGGGGCGTGTCTGTATAAGAAAAACACTGTATCTCAGTAAATATTGACACTACGGTAATAAAATTCACGATAAAATTACAAGGGCAAGCACAAGTATTAAAAATGACGATCACTTAAGTGGGCGTAATTCTAAAAAAGGGTGTGGCAATATTGTAAAAACTCTGTATCTCGACGAAAATTGACACTAGAGTACTGAAATTAAGTACAGAGGTAGGTACAATTATTGGAAATTACTATAACAAAAGTGGGCGTAATTCGACAAAGGGGTGTGGCAATATAAGAGAATTACTGTGTCTCGAATAATATTGATACTAGGGTACAGAAATTTATTACAAAGGTAGGAAAAATCACTACAAATTTTTGTAAAAAAAAAAAATGGGCGTTAATCGAGAAGGGGAGTGGCAATATTAAAAAAAACACTGTATCTCGATTACTATTGACACTACGATACTAAAATTAAGTACAAAGGTAGGTACAAATATAACAAATAACTGTCAGTAATGTGGGCGGTATTCGATAAAGGGGCGTGTCACTGTAAGAAAAACACTGTATTTCAGTAAATATTGACACTAGAGTACTAGAGTTAATAAAATTCACAGAAAAAATGCAAGGGTAGGTAAAAAATAACAGTCAATTAAGTGGGCGTTAGTCGACAAAGAGGTGTGGCAATATTAGAAAAACTCTGTATCTCGAATAATATTGACACTAGAGTACTAAAGTTAACTACAGGGGTAGGCACAGTTATAAAACAATTAATTTCAATACAGTGGACCTCGTTTGATAAAGGGGTGTGGCAATATATAAAATACACTGTATCGCGAATAATATTGACACTAGAGTACTGATATTTAGTATAGAGGTAGGCACACTTATAACAAGTTTTTGTGAATAAAGTGGGCGTCATTCGACAAAGGGGTGTGGCAATATTAGAAAACACTAAATCGAATACTGACACTACTAACTGAAAAAGTACAGACGCAGGCACAATTATTACAAATTACTACCGAAGAATTGGGCGTTATTCGACTAAGGGGTGTGGCAGTGTGTAAAAAACTGTATCATATTGACTTAAGGGTGGTAAAATTCATTGTTAGAATGGGTAGAACTATTGAAAACACTATGACAAAGAGTGTGATATTCTCGACATAGAGGCGTGTCAATATTATAAACACACTATATTTCAGTCAATATTGACATTGGGGTAGTGATAAAAATACAAGAGTAGGTACTGATAAACATACTGACAAAGACCAGAATAAGAAACGACAGAAAAGCATTTTCCATATTATGAGCATAAATAATTGGTGTTTAATTAATTTATACACTTTTTTAATATATATCATTTTCTCTAAAAAGAAAGAAATAAAAACTTTTTAACAAAAAAAAAAACCTACTTCAAAATCACTAGAAAGTAAAAAATAATTTTAAATTACTTTTACTATTTATTTCTTGGTCAAATTTGTATTTTTATAATAAATATATTTATTTTTTTATGATAATAAGAGCTTCGAAGTCGGCGCTAATATAATCAGATTTTTTATGCAGCTGCAACACACATATAGCATTTTAATTAAGATTTAAGAAAAGTTAAGATTACAAATTAATACAGCGTCACCCAAGCAGGATATTTACAAATAAAAATGTTTTAAATAGAGTAGGGATGGCGAAAAAATCATGATTTTACATCAATGATTAGCGCTGACTAGAAGCTTTTATTATCATAAAAAAATAAATATATTTATTATAAAAATACAAATTTGACCAAGAAATAAATAGTAAAAGTAATTTAAAATTATTTTTTACTTTCTAGTGATTTTGAAGTAGGTTTTTTTTTTTGTTAAAAAGTTTTTATTGAAGAAAAAATCATTAGATAACTTCTTTTTTTTTCTAAAATCCATATTTTCAAGACTGTTCAAAAACAACGGGCATAAAAGACGAACGAGAAGAGGTATTTTTTAAGAAGAAATCTTCTCGTTTTTCAACAAAAATCTTCTTAAATTTATTGAATAAGATATCTTCTTAATAATTTCTAAAATCCATATTTTCAAGACTTTTCAAAAACAACGGGCATAAAAGATGAAAGAAAAGAGATATTTTTTGAGAAGAAATCTTCTTGATTTTCAACAAAAATTTTCTTAAATTTATTGAATAATATATCTTCTTAATTTCTTCTAAAATCCATATTTTCACAACTTTTCAAAAACATGGGGCATGAAAGACGAAGGAGAATAGGTTTTTTTAAGTAGAAATCTTCTTGTTTTTCAGCATAAATCTTTTTAAACTTATTTAGGAAGATTTCTTCTAAAATTCATATTTTCAAGACTTTTTTCAAGTCCTAGACTTCGTGTATTCATTATATCTTATTTATTTATTCAATATTGAGAAGAAAAGCATATCCTGTAAAAAACTCTTAGCTTGCTGACATTCCTTCCGAAAAAAATCAAGAAGAAAACCTAGTAGCTTTATGAGATTTATTCTTAAACAAAATCAAGAAGAAAACGTAGTACCTGTATGAGATTTCTTCTTAAATTAATTAAAGAAGACATAGCCAAAAACTTTAAGAATAACATCTTCTTGGGTAAAAACCATAAAGAAATCTGTTTAACTTTGTTCCACATTATTAGGTTTTTATTTGGCGATTTTTCTGTGTGTACACATAGTAGCTGTATCGAAAATCTTTAGAATATAATCTTTTATTGTTCTCAATTATATTAAAAAAATTCTAGTATACATATCATCAACCTAATTCTAATACTACGTAAGTCAAAATTATCTACTGTTCAAGAGGCGAAGAAATCAAATTCTTCCACCACTTATTGAATCCTGATTTAAGACTCCACTGAACTGTTTCTTCAAATAATCAAAAGCAGTAAAGAGCTTTTTTGAAGAAGAATACGTTAGCCACGTCCTCAAAGTTTTTTCTTTATTTGGCAGAGAACGAATAAACCAATCCGTCGTTAGTTTTCTGTTCCGATCTTTTGTAAATTCAACGTTAAGTTTCACCAAAGTCGGTATTTAGATTTAGAACCGCTGTTGGATCTTGTTGAACAAGTAGGATTCGTGTGTCATCTTTAATAGTTACAGGCCAAAGACCAATATCTTTCAAATCAGTAGCTAAAAAATTTTGTATGTCACACTCTTTATCGCTGGCTGGCATATCTTTTTTCTCTTTGTGAACGGCGGCTTCACTCTCTTTTACTCGCTTCATCTGGAAAACCGAAGGAAAATAAGAAAAAAAAAATTACACAATTTGATTTGGCTACGTTAAATATTTGTAAAAGGTGGCGCAAAATTAATCATCTTATCGGAAGATGTTATAATATTTGGAAATGGCGTTGCCATTTAAGCGGTTACGTGAAAAACAAAACATGGTTTCAACAAAACGATTTAACTGACAATCGCATACACAGCACCAGTCACAATGAATATTGTGAAGGAAGCGTTTCGTGGTCTTGTGAGCTCGCGTTTTGGAGATTTGGCATGGTCAGAAAGAAAGCTTCAGACAATCGCAAACCTTAAGGAGGATATTCGACAGGAATGCGAACAGTTATCACCGGAAATCTTTCGGAAAGTCATTGAAAATCGATAAAACGGGCACAAATGTGTGTCAACGCTTGCGACAGTCCCTTGAACAATATCACCTTTTCCTTATAAAACAAAAAATTGTAATGGGTGAAATGAAGACTTTCATTACTCAAAACCGTTTTTTTTTATTTACTAAAAAAGATATTCAAAAACAAAATTGGATGCTTAATTTTGCGCCACCTTCTTCTTCACACTCTTCATTGCTGGCAGAGGATTCATCTAAATTTATATTCATCTCATCTGAACAGTGGTATGTTAGGGAAACTTCTGCAGAAACACTTTTTGAACTATGTTCTCGATTGAGGTATTTCAGCAAAGAACCTTCAATAATTTTAATTTCTTCTGACCTTGCTATTAAAAATGTTATTCTTGACATGTTTATTTTGTAAAATGCTTAATTTAGCTTCAGTGCCGCCCCTATAATAATGCCGCCCGGGGCAGACTACTTAAGGCTACTTAAGGTGGAATTCAGAACGAGGCCTTGATAATAGTCTTAAATTTTGCATAAAAATGTACACCTCACCAGACCTGCAATCGGGTAGTACTATTTTAAGTACTCATGTTTGAATTCCAAGTTATAATTCAAGTGTGTGCTGAAAGCCTGAGTTATAGTTTAAGGTACCATTCCAGTTTCGGATAAGGAAAAAGTAAACAATATTCTAAAGTTAACAACTTGGGACGGGACTTTATTATATATTAACATACATTTTTGTTTAATAATTTATACATCTTTGAAGATTGAAAAACAAAATAAATAAGCTTTTTCATAATTTGTTTAAGTTATAGAAAGCGCCAAAATGAAGTGCTCAAAAATTCGGTGGCCATATGGCGGACAGTTAATCTCTGTAATGGGACTTCTGAAAAAAACAAACAAAAAAGATGCTTAACCCATTTTGGTCAGGACCCGAATTTGGAATTTTCTAATGAAATTTTCAGGCTTTGTTGTTGTTGATTATATTAAGAAAATTCCGTTTCAGAATTTTCCGATTTTCCGTTTTCCGGATACATGGTGGTCGAAAAATCGACCAATGTGTATACCAAAATTTTAAAATTTTGAATAAATTATTTAAGCTTTAAATTGAGCATAATATGCCTTGAGAGTGTTCCTGTGAAGTTTGGTACCGAAAGAACATGGGGCGTGGCACCTTCCATGCAACTCTAATTTTTGATATCAAATAGCTTTGGAATTGTGTTTTTTACAGCCTCAAAATTCGTTATTCAAGCTCAATTTGTACGTATTGTTTCAATGGTAATATTTTATAGGCATAAGACAAGGGGCGTGGCCCTTTTTAAACATTCAAACTTTTCGGTTAAAATTTCGAAATATAATTCACACATCAAAGAATTCGAAACAAATATAATATTTATTATACAATTCAAATGTTTAACATCGAATAGCTTAGTACAAATGTCGCATAACATTGAAACTCAGTATAAAGTTGCTTATTGGGTCATATCTTCTACCAGAAAATTGACACGGGCCATTAGAAAATGAAAAGTGTAGGAATAGTAATGCACATAGGGTACCGCAAGTATAAAATAAAGAAGTTGTTATTTACATTTATTTATTTATTGAACATACTTTCTATGACTTCGATATTCAAATTATGATATTGTCCAAAAAATTTTGTGTGCAAATATAAATTACATATATTGCATATAAGTATTATTTTGAATAATTGTGCTGTGCACGTTATTCATATCGTTTGAGAACAGAACCGTCAAGTTATATGGCGACTACAAAAGGCTATTGTTCATGTTATCAAGTATATTTACAATGTATATAAACATTGTACATGGCTTTGTTTATTCTCTTAAGTTTGCCATTATCTGTAGAGAGGTACCGTCCTATTTGATATGGGCTTTTAAACCAGGATCGTTAAATTGCCATAGAACAAAACCCGAGTTTATTAATTTTAAACGATATTAAATCTATATTTTTAATGTATGTCAGAAACCATCAAACTAAAAATTTGTATTGCTTTTTTTCTTATTTTTCACAATAAGACCAATATTTAAACTTGTTGATTTTTAAAGTTCAAGTGAGTGACACTTAAATTTAAAGCTGTGCCCGTGACCGTCTGGAGCCGGAGAGCCAATCAACCCAAACACGCACTGAATGCGTTGACAAAATTTAAGCTATTGACACAGTGTAAAGCAAGTGTTCATAAAATTTTTTTTTCTGAACAATTTTTAATATTTTTATGCAACTTATTTATTGAATTTACGCCGATGCTTGCTTTGTATGAATATGCGTTAATATGCAGCTGAAGGAGAGTTAAAGCAGATGAGGTGTACCGGGGTTTTTACAAACAGTATTTAAGCCAACCTCCTCACACACTTGCATTCAAAGAGAAAAACATGTTTTTGTTTCCTTTTTGTAAGCTTTTCTCTATTGATGTCCTTCGCAAAGTGAGGAGACGGCAGACAGTTGGTAAAGTAAGTTGAAACAAATTGTGGACATATGCAATAACTATGAACAGATACTTTTGTGTCTCACTCACCATGTGAAGCGTTTTTCGTCGATAAGTAACCAACACAGTTTGCTTTAATTTTACTGCATTAAGCTGTGCTAAAAAAACTTTAACAAAAGGTATTCCTTTTGGTCTATTTATATCACTTATATTTTAATCTTTAAATATTTCAACTTGCAACACACACGCCACGTATCTGCGTAACTAAGCAGTTGAGCTTTCTTGGTCGCATAGATATTTTTGCAAACTGTTGTGTTGGAGAAGCAGCTGTCAAAAGCCCTGCAATAACAATGAGTGGAAAATATCTCAGCTGTTTAAAAGGGGCAACAAAACACCCAAATTGACAATAATGAAGAAGCAAAAGAAGTAGACGAAGAAAACAAAGATTCCGCCAGAAAACAAGCCGACAATATTTTGCAGACATGAGCTTCTAGCGCTTGGCCTACAGCCGGTGAAACAGTGAAGCAGAGAATGGCAAGAAATATTTTACAAATTCGCCGTAAATAGCTACGGTAAGCTCTGAGAATAATATTTTTGTTGCTCTTTTAATGATGTTGTAGAACACCAAAATACCGTGTGGGTGGCTAAGGTAATGATAACAGATATTTTGGCAATTGATAGATAACAAAGCAATTCACGTAAGGCGGCAAACAAAAAACAATTTTGTTTTTCTAACTTCAACTACACTTTCCATAATATTTTACACTTTTATACTTCCATCACAACATTTTAAGCCGTGCAAAGCCAAGAAATTTAAAATTTTTAATAACCAAATTACATTTTTTACATTACATTTTTTAAATTACATATTTACGAAGACAATATTTCAGCAGATAAAAATTTGTATTAAAAATTCTATAAAATTAAAAAATATAATATAATTTTATAAATTTAATAAAATTAATATAGCTATTAAATTTTGTTATTAACGTTTGCAATTAAGTTAATGCTTAATCAAAAGCTTTATCCAAAAATGTTAAACCATTATTTACTATTTCTTATGACTATTAAGGTATGTCGCCAATTTTTTCTTCTCAAATCCATTCGTAATAGTGAAAATATTTTGGTATTTTTAGGTCAATAACAAAACTGTAAAATATCATTTATTTATTTTCAGTGTAACAGTGCAAATACAACAAGAGCGCAGCTTACATTTGAAATTTTTTATCAAATCGTTGGTCAAACAACGATAGAACAACATGCACTTTAATGGAATTCGATGAAAAATATAAATTCAAATTTGAAATAACAAATTTCATGGAATTTCATGCTGTTTGACCAACAGTTTGAATTAAAATTTGATACTGTGAACTATTCTTAATAGCAGTAGGAAGCAGAGGTAAACTACCAAACTAAATTCGGTGAATTACACTGATTATAACGTTTCATCACTAGGTCAGTTTGATTTTGCGCCTCATCAGTGAAAATTCACTGAAATCAAATTTTATATTCTTTTGTAAAAAACTCATTTTTTTTTAGCTTTGAACCAAAGATTTCAGGTGTCAAACCTATTCTGTTAAGTCTGCCTTGGTTCGGAAATGGGGAGATAGATAAGTAGGAGAGATAGAGAAATCAAGAGAAACAAGTGTAGAGTGTTCTAGCGTGGTGGAATGCTATATCAACATTCGAATTTGAATCAGAGGCAAGTGTTATGCCTTTACCTCAGTCAATTTGAGGTATCAAGCAATCTCATTCCACAAACATCTCTACCACCAACTACAACTTCCAAAGTCGTATATATTGATGAATTTTGAATTTCAGTTGATTAGATATGATTAAAGAATTAAAGAAAGGTAAGAGCGTAGGACCATGGCTAGACCGGGATTCGAATCCGGAACCTCTGGGTTGGAAGTCAAGCACGCTAACCACTCGACTACCGAGGCCCCAACCTAACATATTTGTGCATTTTTTCTAGTTTAATTGAAGTATCAATAAAATTTTATCAAAAACACTTAACATTATTTCACTTTAATACTTAATAGATTATAACGGAAACTAGAAGACGAAAGTTATCAGTGTTCTATATTCGAAGATATAGTGTAGGAAATATTAAGGACAATGTATTGCCGAGCTACTAAATTATCATGAAATATTATGAATGGAGTAGATTGCAACTAAAAATTAAAAGAAATGAGAAGAGCCATTTTTAGATATAGCCGAGCTTGTGTCTCAAAATAAAGAAGAAGTTTGGATAAAAGCGTCCCATCCTACGGTTTCGCACACAAGAGTCTTTCAGCTTTAAAAACTTTTGATTTAAAGTGTTTTAAAAGAATATCTGATGATCAGAAAAAGGTTTTTATAGTAGTGCATATCAGAGTTATATTCACCATTTGTTTAAGTAAATGTAAACAAATTCAACTTTATTGTTGTCCAAGAGAAAACGAAGTACCCACAAAAAAGAGCAGAAGTTTTTGCTTGACCAAAGACAGATAGATGGGAATTGGTGGAAAAGCATTACAACAAACTAGTTTGAAAACTAGTTTGATAACAACTCGTTTGAAAACTTAACAAAATTCTAAATAATTGAAATACTGAACAGCAGGATCTAGTGTCATCTTCAAGTTAGTCTGAAGGCCATGATATGATACACTTAGCGTCCACGTCACAAGCGAAGATGAAAACAATAAAATCTTTAAAAAATTTGTCTAATTTGTCAAAAACCTGCGACCATTACGGTATTATTTCGATTGTTTCTTCAGTGTTGCACGATATATCTTCGGATATTGAAGTGGTTGATAAATCAAAAATAGTGGTGACCGTAGCATGCAGGTTAAGTGTGTGGCTTTGCATACCTGGAGCCCGAGGTCGATTCCCAGTCGCGGCAAAAGTTTTTTTCAGCAACAACATTTTTCTGATCGGTCTGGAGAAAGAAATAATGCCATGTAAAGCTTCTTGAGCACATGAACTTTAGCCGTTCGGAGTCGGCATAAAACATGTAGGTCCAGTTCTCGGTCAATTGAGTGCAAACATTTAATAACATACACAACACAATTGATCATAAGAATCTCGGTCAAAGTCCTTTCAAGGGCTAAAATGGCCAATTTGTTTTTTTTATTTTTTTATAAATCAAAAATTCGCCGGAAAAGGAAAAAAGAACGTAACAAACTGTGTAAACAACAGATTAGACTAAAGACTAGACGTTAGCTATTGTAAAGAATGGAGCAAAACGGTACAGACAAACTGTGACTGAGAAGCATACTATGTATCTATTCTAAAAGAGCCAGATTCAGTTTATATTGGTCACGCTTCTTCATCCCAAATTACTGCCCAAAGGATTTAAGAATCTATTAATAATATTCTTTTATCAAAAAAAATTCAACTATATGATTTGATGGTTAGATTGCCAAACAAAACTTTTACAATCCGCCGAATCTTCAACACATCACAAACCAACAGAAAAATTAGATTATTGAGTTTTTATGCGACGAATACTTAATTTATTTTTAAAAAATTCTTCTGTAAAAATAGTGACAGATATGATAAAATGATAAAAACTCAAAAGAAGGTTTAATTTAAGCGAAACTTGCATCAAGAAAAGTCATGCCTCGATTTGAGACCTAAACAACATAATAACACTATAAAATATAGTCAAATAAATTATATTTTGTTCATACAAAAACGAACCATCTTAATGACCACCTACCTTTGAATTATAAAGAAGCTTTTTAACCTGGCTAAGGTTCGTCAAAACAAACTTCTGAAGAAAAGATTTACATACATATTCTCAGGGGTTTGTGAACATACCAATTTTTAGAAAATAATTTGTTACATATTATACTTCCTTATAAATTAAATACTTCTTTATAAATTACATGCAAATTATGTACATTATTTTAGGGGCTTTTTAATTAAAAAAAGGTATTAATATAACAAAACCACGCTTTATTCTATTGGTGTAAGAGCCACTCATGTACATTTTTCTTGTTGCACTGTGTTGTCTATAAAATTTCCTTGATTGATTGAATAAAAATCAAAAAATCTATAAAAGCTCCTTTGCATGCTAAGAGATAATGGTACAAATTTTTTATAAAAAATTTTTGCAATTCGATATTTCTTTCAAGCACCCACATCTTCCCAGAAGGAAAATGTGGAATACATGACTTTAAGAACGCATGAATTCTTCGTTGAAAAAAGTGACAAAAAAGATACATGACCGAGTAAAATATCATAGAATGCGAACTTTTTTTATTTTGAATAAAAGTATTGTTTACTTTTAGTTTTTTGTCAGTGAAAAAAACTTTAAATTAGAAACTGTGAAATTTGAAAAAAAAGCAAGTGTCATTTACTTTTTCTGTTATAATTAATCATTCATTTATAATTTAAAACTTACACAAATAATGTTACTTTTAACTACAAATAAAATATATTTTAAAAAAGGACTCGAAAAGCATTCACTTTTAAATACATTCTTTAGCCATGTCGGAAAAATCACATATTTTATGAGCAAGGATTTTATATTTTATGATAAATTTAAATGATATTTTTTGCATTCTTTAGGAATGCAAAAAGGGATGCATGATTTTCCTATGAAAAGGTGTTGAATTTCTATTTTAAATTTTTTTGCTTAATTTTAAGTATGTTTTTATTCTCAGTGTAGGGTTTTGTGAATTATTAACGATTTACTAACGTTGTTTTTTTTGTGATTTTATGAGATTTTTTTCGAATCGGATTTTTTATTGAATGTTGTTTTTTTGTTTATTATTGTACATACATAATAAAAACTATTTTTACCAAATTTTGATGCATTGTTAATTTTTTTAAATTCTCAAATATTTACCCAATTTTTTTGTCCTAGACTGATTTACTCTTTTAAGTCATTGTTATCATGAATGCAGGTCATGTTTTTTTATTGGTTCTGGCATAGACAAGTTGATAGCTCTGCTAGAGAGTAAATTTGCGCAACTGAGAATCCAGTGCATACGGCGAAGAGCAACCGGCACTAGTGACAGCAATCAGCTGATTAATAAACAAAAACAACCAACAACAAACAGATACAAATACCTAAACGCGTTAAGCTCTTAAACAGCTGTCCGAAACTCACTCAATTCCAAAGCACAGCACACAGAGCTTTTCTTGAATAATGTGGAAAAGCTTTTCGTATTTCCATTGGCGCCAACTACTTGCTGGAAAACTTGGACTTCTTGTTTTAGATCTGTGCACTCAAAAATATAATTATAATAATAGCTGTAACTGACCGCTGAAGGTTAGTGGGCTGCGCGAATGTCACCGCTTGACTGAATTAAATCATGTCTTCTTATATAATACGTGTGTTTGTTGGTGTGTAGCAAGAAAATATGAAATAATTTGCCTCCAAAGTAGGCAACGATGACTTTCATATAAGTATCACGAACAAGTGTTAAATTTACTAAAGCAGCTTAAAATCTATTTTACACCAGCAACAACAAAAGCAATAATAGGAAAGCAACAACGTCTGCCAGCGGCGAGTGTAATGAGATTACTTTATGTAGCCCTGCGACCACCCTGTTTACGCGCACCCCTAGAAAACCTTTGCCTTACTTTCATTTATGGCTTTTTTTATTGAAAACCAACGTTTATGGCTGGCATTGTCACTGTTTAGCGAACTGACAAAAATTCTTAGCATACCTTCAGGGATACTTTATTAATGTCTAACGTGATCCGAAAAGTATGGCAGAAATGTTCACACAATGAATGCAGCAAGTTAATCGAAAGAGTTAAAAATTAGTATCAATATTTATCGCACACTATGGATTATATTTTTATTCGTTGAAGAGCATGACTTTCGTTAGATTTTTATTTTAACTGGTTAATAAAATTATTAATGGAAATTTTTTACTCGCAGTAGTACAATGTTTGTCAAAAAGTATGACGTTTAAGTCAAAAGAGTACTTAGCTCAAATCCAAGCTGAGCCATCAACAAATAAGCTAGGAAAGCTTGTAACAAACAATGTGAGAAAATATAATTCTTTCAAAACAAGTCAGGTGGTTATATAAAAATAGTTCTTCGGTGGGTTAAACCGAAGGAACTATTTTTTTTATGAACTTTGGTAGACGCGAGTTTAATTCTTCTACTGTCAGAATATTCTTTTATTAGAAATTAATTTTTCTGAGCGACCCACAGTGTTCCGTCTAGAAGAAGTTAGCTTTTTGGTTATTTGTTTTCCTTATACGGGTCAATTTAAGTAAAAAAAGAAGTTGCACCATGTTTGCTGCTAAAACTTTGAAAGTATTAAAGCTAGAAGGTAATTTTTATATAATTTGGAAAGAAAATTTCAAGAAAAAAATATTAATATAGCTACTAATTTTTCTTTTCTTGGATCCGGAAAAAAAAGTTATTTATGAACAAATCTGAATGATTTATAGGAAAAAAAAATTTACAAATTTTCTGATCTGAATGTGACGTTGTTTCATCATATTCATCGTTATGTGCTTCAAAAGTAAATTTGCATATCAATATTGAGGATTTCAGTATTTTTACTCAAAAACCGATCCTTACACTTTTTACAAGCTTACTGTAAATGTTTTGAATTTGCTTCTGTTTAAATTTTAATTTTTCTAACAAATCTATCCGAAATATCAGATATATCGTTCTTTTTTTAAATCGGAAAATATTTAAAAAAGAGGAGATATAGTCTCCTTGCTTTAGCCGTTCTTCAAAATCACAACTTTTATCGAGGGGTACGTGTTCTTAAAATACCGGAAAAAATATGGTTGAGTAGTAGACCGGATCATTCTTGTATGGATCAAAAAAATGTCAGCCAGTCGGGGTCTCAAAAGTCAAAAGAACTTATTAAAATAATTTCTGCATCCTTTTTTTCAATTCAGAGAAAAACCACCGAAGCAATTTTGATTCTCCTGAAGGTCTTTATTGGTTAAAAAACATGTTTTTTGCTTGTAACTTTTTATTTTTCACAGAACGCATACCCAAATCTTCTTAAATAGTAAATTTCTTACTCATACTAACATTTTGACATAAAAAATCAAAGCTGTGTGCAAAAACTGACAGAATGTGAGAAATCGACTTTAGAAATCTGATAAAATGAAACATTTCTTATTCATACAAACAATAAATTTAATTTGTTCACTGCTTTATCGTCCAGTTTTCAATAAATTTTTTTTTTAATCACATATGTAGCTTTGATGATTAAAGCGATACACAGAAAGAAAGAAGAACTTAATACCTTTCCAACAATAACAATTCCACGCAAGTCTAATAAAAAATGTGTCTTTTACACCGGTTTTAAAAAAATGCCTTTTTAAAAATATCAAAAAATTCAATTTTTGGTGGTCAATAAGAGTTATTATGAAACATAATTTTGAAATTTTTTGTATATCAGAATATTGGTATAAGTAATAAATTTAATATTTTAGCAGATGTGGGTATGCGTTCTGTGAAAAATAAAAAGTTACAAGCAAAAAACATGTTTTTTTTACCAAAAAGGACCTTCACGAGAATCAAAATTGCTTCGGCGGTTTTTCTCCGATTTGAAAAAAAAGTATGAAGAAATCATTTTAATCAGTTCCTCTAACTTTTGAGGCCCCGACCGGCGGAATCTAAATTTCGATCCGATCTATTGAATAGTTTTGAACAGTGTAATATTTATAATATTTTAACAAATAAGAGCCATTAAATTATCATTTGGCTTACCAAGTAGAAAAAAGGCGGAATTGAGGCGAATATGCAGCTTTTAAACGGTTAAACATCTTGGACTAAACTTTAGTCTATCCTGTACAGTATTCTGGGTCAAATGCTTAAGTATCTGGGAGTCTGCGTGCCCTCCGGAATTATAAGCTATGGTTGCGAATGTAATAATTTGTTCTATTTAAATTTCAAGAACTGTCAAAACCGTCCCGGTTCTGCTCAAAAATCGTTTTTTTACGATGCATTTCACTAAGAGTACAGGATATTTCGATAAACGATCATAAATAAGAAGGAATTAGGTTAATTGGGAACGACTACCAATGGGTTAAACAGAATCAAATAAGGTATTCGTACTGGACCAAAAGACCCCACGGAAGAACGTCAACGTTGGACGACCCTTCTAACTTAACCTAATTGATCGTAGAAAAGCAATTTGGTTTTCGAAACACACCGCCGACTTTCGTGGATTAAAAAGTGAGATCCGCGGAAAATTAACATTTAACGGGATGTTTTGTACGAATTTTCAACCAAACTGATCACTTACTTGTTTATTTTGATTGAACTGGCAATTCGAAAGCGATCTGGTCTCTAGCAAGGCTGAAACAACATTTTTTAATGTGTTACTTTCAAAAATCACTTTATAAAATATATATTAAATTTTCCAAAAATGGTCAAAACTTAATGTTTTTCCTAAGTTATTGTCTTCACAAAATGTGCTTCAATAGCGAATAAAAAAGTTTTGAAAAAATCGTCAGGATCACCCTCGTCAATCGTCAAAAAAGAAATAGTATGAACAAAATTTTAAATTTCTGCTTTGAGCGAGTTTGGCGGTAACCGGACTTAATTATTGGGTAATTTCAAGTGCGGAAATAGATTTGTCACTAAATTTTACATCAAAGTAGATGGGTGATGTTAATTTTTATAATGTTAGTTTTTAGTTTATAATTCCGGGCATGTCTGTTTATGAGTTCATCGCATCTATCGACTCCGTCAGTTGTATCTTTAATTTTTAGTTCATCGTAGTGTGTCCTCAGAAAGGAATCAACCGTTTCAAAAGCATTTTTAATCTCATTTATAATTGGCAAACAGAACGATGCAATGTACGGCGTTTCGCTATCGTTGCTCTTGACAAATTCACGTTGGAGATATCCCGAGCTAAAGTATTAAGAGTGGCGGACGTAGTTATCATTGCATTTTAATCGCTCTATACTATTATACTATTGAGTTGTATTTTTACAAGTGATAGCTGTTATTTATCGTTTACGTTTCATTATTTAAATAATGAAAGAATAATGAGAATCTTCTGAAAGGAGAAACGCCTCAAAATCGTTCACTTCACATTCAAAATTTTGCACAAATTCACACATTTTTTACATAATGTTTGTTGCAGCTGTGTGTAATGCGTCTATTCGCTTTTTAACCACTTGATGTTTACGAAGCTTATGAAAATTGAAGTTTACGAAGCAAAAGAAGTTGACAGTCGAAATACCAGTGTTGCCATCGTCGGAAATGTCATAAATACATGGTGTACAATAGACCGGATCGAAATTAAGATTTTGCCGGTTGGGGTCTCAAAAGTTGGAGAAACTTATTAAAATGAGTTCTGCATACTTTTTTTCAATTCGGAGAAAATCCGCCGAAGCAATTTTGTTTCTTCTGAAGGTCCTTTTTTGTTGTTTTCTTCCATCTTTTTATTTTTCACAGAACGCATACCCACATCCACTTAAATATATAATTTCTTACTCATGCCAATATTTAAATTTTTAAGTTTTAAAAATTATGTTTCATTATAACTCTTATGGACGAACAAAAATTAAATTTTTTGCTATTTTCAAAAACACATTTTTTTAAAACCGCTGTAAAAGACACATTTTTTATTAGATTTACGTGGAATTATTATTATTGGAAAAGTATTACGTTCTTCTTTCTTTCTGTGTATCTATTTAATCAAAGCTGTGTGCGAAAACTGACAGAACGTTAGAAATCGACTTTGGAAATCTGATAAAATGAAAGATTTCTTGTTCATACCAGCTTCATTCCAGTTTTGGATACATTTTATTTGAATCTCATAGTTTTGATTTAAGCGGTATGCAGAAAGAAAGAAGAACTAAATATTTTTCCAACAATAACAATTCCAAGTAAATCTAATACAAATAAATTCTTTTACAGCGGTTTAAAAAAAATGTTTTTTTTAAAAATAGCAAAAAATTTAATTTTTGGTGGTCAATAAGAGTTATATTGAAACAAAATTTTACCAAAAAGGACCTGCAGGAGAATCAAAATTTCTTCAGCGGATTTTCTTTGATTTGAAAAAAAAGTATGCAGAAATCATTTTAATAAGTATGTACCTCTTACTTTTGAGGCCCCAACCGGTTGATATTTTTTTTTATATAATAATGATCCGACCTAGTGTACAACATACGAACGCTCAACTAACGGACCTCTCCCCTATGTTTTCTTTTGTTTTTAAAAAGTTTGTTAAAAAACTGTTCTCAATTTTTCATAAAATTCCACACAAAAAAAGAACAATGTAATGAATTTATTTATATCTTAATATATAAAAGACAAGCGTCCTGCTTCGTGCTCTATATCGCTCAAACTGTTATAGTTGTTATTGCTATATACAGGCTGAACATGTTAGCCTGGACCAGAACCTGTATCGCTAGTACTGTGCTTTTTATATGAAAAATTTGTTAGTAAGATAAGGTGTCATCAGTAAGGACACATTGACGATGACTGGAACAAAATAACATTTGAGGTGAATGAAAAGCCCGTCCTACAACGGGAAGGAACCATTTAGAGTACAAAATGCGACAAAAAATTTATAGGATTTATATACAAAGGTTTTTATTTGAAAACATGTTTATTTAATTATTTTGATAAAACTTTCTTATATACAACATTTCAAGTAAACAATTTTCATCAGCCCGCTTAGCTCTAGACATGGCTACATAAAGCTGCCCATGACTAAAGACCGGTTCTTTTAGAAAAACTCCTACTTTTTGCAATATTTGACCTTGCGATTTATTTATGGTCATTGAAAATGCCAGTTTAACGGGAAATTGTCTCCGCCGGAGAGTGAAAGGCAAATCTGTGTTTGTCGGAGCCAAAGCAATTCTAGGTATGAAAAGTATTTCATGTTCGCCAGTGCCTGTCAATAGCTGTGCGATGATTAATTTAGTTTTCAGGTTTTTCACAACTAACCGCATTCCATTACAGAGACCATTTTTGGTATTTAAATTTCGAAGAACTATTATAATACTTCCAATTTTGAAGTTTAACTTATGCAGTAGCATTCCTGAAGAACAACATTCATTCAAAAACTCGGCAGGGTAATTTTGTCAATTGTGTCACCAACTAACAAATTTAGAACTTACTCGTTGACTTCGTTCACATCGGAATTTTTTGGGCACAACTTAGCAATTTTGGAATATCGGTTGATGTTATCCGGAGTCAAAGTATTGCCAAAAATCTCTTTAACCCTTTCAATGGATTTGTCCATTATATTGGACACTTCAAAAAATATTTTTTTTAATTTCCAACGTCTTTTCTAAGATCAAATAGGTTGGTACTATGAAATATAGTTATGCCAACATCACAAAAGTAATTTTAGAGAGATATATAACGTTTAACTTAGTTGGATTTTCGAATTTATGCCGAACAGAAGCCTAACATTTTTTTATATCGCGTGTTAATACATTTTTTTTCCTATAATAACACAATAAATAACGGATTTGTATTGGTCTCTGCTTGTTTTAGTTGAGCTTTATGATCATACAAAGTTATTATGATTTTGTCCATTATATTAGACAGCCTGCCAAAAGCAAAGCAGCTCATGTAAAAATCAGAGGGATGATTTATTGATCTTTTCATAGACTAAATAATGGGAATATTAACTCAAAAAATTGTCCACTATTATCCAAGCCAAGCCATTGAAAGGGTTAATTAGCGAACCTTTACAAACAAAATGATTATTCGTAAGATCTCCGTTTTCTAACTTGAGTAGCCAAACGCTAAAACTTGGATCAGAAGACTAAACATTGTGATTAAATTCTAGCAATTCCAATTGACACCACACGTCACTAAATGTAATAATTGCTGTTCAGCTTCTGAAGGCCAGGTTCTGGTTCTGGTAATTAAGGAGCACTGTAATAGCAAGACATGATGTTTGATGTATAGTAGTTGAGGAAAATGACGATAGTCTTCAAGTACAAAGATTTGCAATATATAATTTAAGAACAGGTTCTGATCCAGGCTGAACAGGTCTTGAAAAGTAAAGTAAGTACAAAAATTTCAAATGTATAATTTTATAACAGGTTCTTGTTCAGGCGAACATGTTAAAAAGCATAGCAATAACAACTATAACAATTTGAGCGATATAGAGCACGGAGCAGGAGGCTTGTCTTTTATGTATTAAGATGCTAAGTTGAGCAGTAGATTTATGATGTTGAAATGTAAACTCGTGTTTTGCAATGTAATAAAAGAACATTTATGATAATTTAACAAACAAGTTGTATTAAAATATTTAAAAAACTCAGAGGTCTTCCTAAAAAACTTGGTTCTTCGAATGGAGCTGTTCATTGGGCCAAGGAAAATAATATCAACTTATTTATAAATGTGTCAAATCAATTTATATAAAGCATCAAAATTTGATATTTTATGTTTATAAATTTACTGATTGAAAATATGTAATAAAGATTTTATTTTTTATTTTGATTTTATCTGAAAATTTCATGAAAAATCCAATTCCCCGAAAATATCAGATAAAATATTAAATTCCCCTGCAAATAATCATTTAAACTTAGATGGATTATAAAATTCCTGTGATGAAATAGCTAAATGTAACAGTAACATTAGTTATGTTTCAAATTGTAAAACATTGGCGAAAATACAAGAGTCAAGAACAAATTTTATGAAAAAAGTAAGCAGGGATTTGTGTAGCGATAAGTGCTCATTACGTTTGAAAGAAAGGTTTAGAATGCTAAAAAAAGAGTTTGTGTATAACACGAACAGATAAATGTAACGATCGGTACTTTTGAAAGCAATCAAGATATAACCGACGAATCAGTTATAAAAAAAGGAAAAATATCTTTTTGCGAGGTTTGTCCACCAAAGTTGAAGCAGATGAGTGTGTATTACTGTTTTCAATGCAAAAAAAGTGAATGCCTTGAGCACAGGTCACCAAATTGTAATATACAAATGTGATAAGAAAATTAACCAAAACTAGTTTGAATTAAAATTCATGTATAAGTTTTTTCTTAAGAGGTAAACCTTAAATTTGTTAAAGAACTCTTCTATTTAAAGCGGCACTGAATTCATAGGAATTAGTCTATACAAACAATACTATTGTTTTATTTTTAATGCAAATAAAATATCCCTTCAAATTTTAAATTTCCATTGTGTTAATTTTAATTGAAAACCTTTTCAGAGAATTCGTTGATGGTTACTCATGATAGCAACATTTTTTATTTTTGCCTGTTGAAGCAACATTGTGTGTGGTCGGCCGTTTTTATTTTAGGGTAATTTTTTAAATGAATATTGATTTCAATTGGAATGCAAGTCAATATTTTGAATAAAATCATCATGCATATTGAAAAGTTCAAAA
The DNA here is from genome assembly GCA_958299015.1 of Tetanocera ferruginea. NCBI lineage: Eukaryota > Metazoa > Arthropoda > Insecta > Diptera > Sciomyzidae > Tetanocera > Tetanocera ferruginea. The sequence continues at coordinate 75,796,325 of OY282642.1, forward strand.
GTTATGACGATATCCCTGTGCGTACTTTTGTTTAAACCCACCACAAAATATGTGAATGTGCGATTATATCAGTATGTGTATATGTAAATGTTTATGTTGCCAACATACAGACACACACACACTTACACACACAATCATTCTTTTGTTTTAACTAGAAAAGAGTACATCTTGTGCAATTAATAGATGCAGCAAGAAAACGTTTAATTTTTGCCACAAATATGCAGCAGAGATCTGAAAGATGATTTTGGGAAAATTATACCAGAGGTTACCTTAGCATAGGATAACGCTAGCAGTCCGTTTGAAGTGAGATCAAAATAAATTAAACCATACTTATATAATATAAATATTTATGAGTAGTTAAAAATAGAGGGCTAAAGATTTTATTTTAAAACACAGAAAATAAATAATTTTTTTGAAACAGTTATTTAACATACATTTATCAATTCGATGTGAGTATTTGTTAAATGCTCAAGCATTTAATTTATTTCCGAATGGCTATGGTTTAGGCCAATCATTGATTTCTATGTGGATATAGCATAACAAATGACAAATTGCTGTGCCATGTCATTATAAATTATCACAAATACAGTGATAAACGCACTCATTAACAGAAACAAAAATTAATACATACAAACTTATTCACACGCATATAAATGGGAATTTGTATAAACAGTAGTTAACATTTGATGTTAATATATTATGCAGTAAGCTGATTTTAAATACATATATACACACACATACAGTCATAACATTGACAGTCATGACAGTAGCTAGTTGTTTATTTGTCCAACCAAGCTAAATAAAGTTTCGATATTAGGGTCAATAAATTCATATTTCGCATTTGAACTGATAACATTTGGCTTTGATTTATTTTCATTTTAAAATAAAGCTTTAATTATATGTAGAGGTATAAAATTTGTTTCAGTTAAAGCTGTTTTTTTTTTGGAATTTTTAAAAACTTTTTTATCTAACTATAATGAGATAAAGTGACTTTTTTGCCGTTTTAGTTTTCTGATTTAAAGATAATATAATTATACCGTAAACCTGAAAGTCCAGGGCATATTAAGTTTGTGCAAACGTTTGTAATGCATAGAATGAAGCGAGTCCGGTATAAAAAATTAAATATATATTCTTGATCAGGATCACCTCGTGAGTCGAGCTATCCATGTGTGTTGTCCGTATACACAGGATATGAAGAAGCAGTTGAGATAATTGAATGAAACTCGGTAGACATGGACCCAAGGATCTGCATTATTGAATATTTTTTAATCCGCCCACGGGCACGCCTACCTCCCATACAACAGAAAAATTCAAAACTGCATAAATAACCTTATGTTTGTCTTACAGAGATCAAATTTGTTATGTATGTATTTTATACTAAAGCTAATGTGTGTTCAAAAATTGGGCGTAGTCTACCCACGAACACGCCCACCTCCCATACAACCCACAATATTAAAAACACTATTTACAAGTTCATATTTGACCTAGAGCAATAAAACTTGGTATGGGGGAATTTCAGATCAAAACTGAGGAGTGTACAAAAAATAGGCGCCATCTGCTCACCGATACGCCCACCTCCCATGCTCAACTATGGTAAAAATTCTATAAAGAGGTTTATATATGAGCTACAATGACAAAACTTGGTTTGTAAAATTATTGTATCGAAGCTTAAGTGTGTTCACGAAATATACAACCTTCATAATTATATATATATATATATATAATTATTTAAGTAAAATATTATCATTATTGTAGTCAGAAAACCATCTTAAAGTTTTGAATAGACATCTTCAAAATAAAATAAAAAAAGTAAATGTTTTTACATTTTTCCTTTTGTACTCCATCTTAATATCATGAAAATTTTAATATAATTTGTTTGGAAATTGCACCCCTAACCAATGAAAAATTACACATGGAATTGACTTGGGTTTTAGTGTGAGCGTTAATATTGAACAAAATTTAATATAAAGTTAAAGTTTGTTTGAATAAAAACGAAGTCCTTTCGATGGTAAAAAATATTTGCATTCACTTTAGCACCCTCTTGATATTCAAATATAAAACCGGAGTCATTGAGGTGTGTTGTTTTTATTAAAAAAAATCAAAAATTATGTTGTAAAAAGTTCTTTTGCCAAATTTTGCACCCCACTTTGGCGTACCCGTGGCAGACAAATTTCTAATACCTTTAAAAATTAAGAATAAATAAAAACATGTTTTTATAACCTGAAGATCAATTCAATAGTCATTTATAAAAAATTTAACATTGCATTTACGTTGAAAAATATATGAGATCATTTTTAAACAAATGTTGTCTTCAATTTTTTCGAAAAATTTTAGTTTGACTTTTGAAAATCCATAATCGGATGCGAAAAATGGAAAAATAACTACAAAAACATCTTTACTGATGAATTTCACATAAAAAGTAGTATGGACGCCTTTCACCTCACACTGATATTTTAAAAGTTACAGGACAATTATGTTATTAGAGTTTTTTGAGAAAATGTTTGAATAGTCTTTGAGATAAAAATCAAAAGTGACTGAATTTTTACGACTAGAGATGGGTGTTTGTTTTCAAAGATCTTATTTGTAACACAGATTTTCTCGAAAAATGTGCGTGCAGTGAACAAATTTACCCCTTTTGCACATATGAATACTCTTTTAAAATAAAATTTTAAAGAAAATTTTTTGAGGCACTCTGTCGTTTAAACAAAATTAAGATGTTACAATCCTCATATCTGCATACTTTTTTTAGGGTTCCAATTAAATTTTTTCTGACCAGGGCTTTAAAATATTCTTGCTAAAGAGGAGTACACTGTAAAAAAAAAACAAAAATTATCTGCATTATTTTTTCTGCGCTAACTCTAATTTCAGATATCAGCACATCAACTTTTTTTTCGATCCAGTCTAATCGAACACACTGACCTATTCAGGTTTAGGGTGTAAAAATAAGCTCAACATGTTTAGAAGGATTTATCTATGTTTGCTGAGAAGCATAGAAATATTTGAATATCTCTTTCCTTAAACTTTTCTTCCACAACCTGTTACCTATACAACAATTAAGCTAAAAACTGTTTTGAGTTTTAAATTTTTATGGATTAGAAATACTGAAAAATACTAGCTAAAAGAAATGGCGGCAAGCGAGATTGAAAACCCTAACGGCTAGATGGCAGGCAAGCGTGCAACCACGTGCTCTAGAGAGACCGTCTAACCGCTTCAAGCACAGTTTGATGATTTTCCAAGTGTTATAAATGCATTCCGCTTACTTCATGAATCCACTTAACATAAATTTACGCTGAATGTTGAATAAATAAATTTCTTTATTTCTATACCTTAAGAGTTTATCGGATTGAATACAAAGATATTGCATACAAAATCTGTTCTTTTTTACGTTTTTGTAGAACTTAAGTTTGTTCAAAGTTTTTTATAGTCTCAACTTAAGTTGCAAAACTTGAGCAGAGTTGATTTCGTTTCCGTTTAACATGCCTAATGATTGCGTTTTTTATTTTTTTTTTTTTTGCATTACAAGATCTTAATATAGTAAAAATGAAAACTTTGCAAAGTTTTTTATTACGCTTGCACGGGCTCAACTAACAAGAATTGCTAACAAGGCTAACATACGGCTCAAAGGAACTGCTTGTATAATAATAATAATAATAATAATGAAAATAGAAAAAATACCGTGCTGTAACAATTACAAAGAAATTCAGCTTATTAACGCATTAATGCATTCCTAAGTTGTTGTTGTTTTTTTTTTTATATGTAATGATTTGCAGGCGAGGTAAAATAATGGGTCAAACTAATGAAAGCAAGAAAAAGAAATCTTAATGCTTCAAAAAAATGTTGAGCGTAATTGAGCTGAAACTGTAGTTCGACTCACAACTTCTCACAGCCACTTTTATTCGCGCACTCGATGCCACTTTGTATTTTTTTTTTTTTTTTTTTAAAATACCGTAAATGTAGCACACCGCGACTTGGCTATATGTGAGCTCATTACAATTCTTGCAAAGGGTAAAACACATATGGTAAGCACAGCCAGCTGCATGAAAAAAATGCACGCGTCCTTTGTATGCGTTTCATGGGGAAATATATTTATTTCTCTGCTACGTTATCCTTTTGCTGGCACTCGCTATGTTTTGACTGCTGCCGCGCCATTTAAAAATAAAAGGTGTAAAAATGATTTTTAATTGTTGGTAAATTCCTCTTGAATTTTCTACATTATAGACTGCCACTTGCTGCCTCATTCGGCGAGAATTTTACAGTTTAATTAACCTGTTAAATAGTTTTTCCACCCTTTCGATTTCGTCCTTCGAGCTGTTCATACCTCGTTTGCCGATTGCATGTGTGATTTTGTTTAATTCTGCTCTGTTAATTTACTGTTCTGACTTTTTCTTTCCACTCTATACGCTGTATGTTGTCAAAATTTGCTTTGCGCTAAAGGGAACCTAAAGAATCTCGGTGGTGGCTAGTGCTGCTTAAATATAGGCAATGCATTTGGAATAAAGTGCAGAAGCTTTCTATATTTAAATTTAATTTCATTAATGTGCACTTGTGTGTGTGTGTGTGCTTGTAGGAATTACAATATTTTTCAATGTCATGCAAAATACGCTTCCAAAAATAAAACTTCTATATTTATTCCTTTAGTAGAGTTTCCCTACTTGAAGCGCTTATCCTTGTTGAAGTTAGCAAAGCATAAGTATTTAAGCATGAACATTTTTAGTATTATAAAATCATCGCACACCTTCCGAAATATTTTTATTTTTTGAAAGATTTACCCCTAATTTTAAAGAAGAGATATAAGAAGTGGTGACCGTGGCATGCAGGTTAAGTGTGTGGCTTAGCATGCTGGGAGCCCGGGTTCGATCCCCAGCCGCGGCGAAAAGTTTTTTTTCATTAAAAAATTTTTCTAATCGGTCATCACCTCTCTGCAGACAATGGCAAACCTCAGAGAGTAAATAATGCCATGTAAAGCTTCTTGAGGACATGAACTTTAGCCGTTCGGAGTCGGCATAAAACATGTAGGTCCAGTTCTCGGTCAATTGTGTGCAAACATTTAATAACACACACAACACAATTGATCATAAGAAGCTCGGTCAAAGTCCTTTCAAGGGCTGAAATGGCCAATTTGTTTTTTGTTTTTGTTTTAGATATAAGAAGTACTTAGAGTAAAAATTAAATCTGATAATATTAAGTTTGCTTCTTCATAAGTTTTAATCACGAGTTAAATTATAAAAAAAAAAAACGACACGAACCCTGTTGTTAATAATTGATTTGATTTCAAATGTATGGTGTCAATTTGGCACAGTGTACGAACTGTCAAGTAATTTTTTTTATTTTATATTTGATGAAGAATTTCAGATTTTGGTTCGCCATAAAAACCATGCGTATATTTCTTGATAATCAGGTTGTGCAGAAATATTTTATTATGAATTGCGTATCAAATTGCCACAAAGTTTAAAATAGGTACTGCTTATTTCTATAAACCAATTTCTGGTATCCGAGGCGGAAACAAAATTTAATTTCTTTATATATATGATCTTAGTTATCCAATAATCTCTAATACAAACAAATAAAATGTTGCAAATTTATTGATTTAGCCGGAAAGTTCAGCCTCCACGGCAACACATCCGATAACGGAATGAGGTTGATTGACTTCGCCGCAGCACGAAACATGGTCGTCAGTAGCACTAGATTCAAGCATCTCAATATTCATAAGGTTACCTGGTTGTCCCTTGATCAAAAAACATGCAACCAAATTGATCACGTTTTGATTGACGGAAGGCACTCTTCCAGTGTACTAGACGTACGCATGATCCACAACATAGACTCGGATCATTATCTTGTTGCAGCCAAGATCCACAAACGTCTGTGCGCAGCTAAGAATGCTCGCAATCCTACACAAAGAGAGCTAGACGTCGACAAGCTGCAGTCAAAACGGACGGCCGAAGCCTTCGCTACTCGACTCTCACACCTGCTTCAAGAAAGCACTCCTCTGATCGACGATATATGCGGACAGTGGACACACATATCCCACTCTATGCTTATGGCTGCCGAAGAAGTGATAGGCTACCACCACCCTCGCCGAAACGAGTGGCACGACCAGGAGTGTCGCAACGCCAATGCGGAGAAGGACGCCAGTCGGTTGTAACGCGTGCTATTATGGAGCGATACCAAGAGAAGAGGAGGGAAGAGAGTTCCGCTGCCCGACTACAACGAGTTCTTAACAGCTGTAGCTCGGCTTAAAAACAACAAAGCCGCAGGAGCCAATGGCCTACCGGCTGAGCTGTTTAAGACTGGTGGCGAAGCTCTTTTTAAATGCATTCACAGACTTCTTTTCAGAATATGGTCGTAAGAATGCATTCCAGATGATTGGAACCTCAGTGTGCTCTGCCCAATCCACAAGAATGGCGATCCCACCATTTGCGCCAACTACCGTGGGACTAGCCTTCTTAATATCGCATATAAGGTCCTGTCGAGCGTATTGTGTGAAAGACTGAAGCCCATCGTCAACCAACTGATTGGACCTTATCAGTGTGGCTTTAGACCTGGAAAGTCCACCATTGACCAGATCTTCACGCTCCGACAAATCTTGGAAAAGACCCTCGAAAAACAAATCGACACACACCATCTCTTTGTCGATTTCAAAGCCGCCTTCGACAGTCCAATAAGGAGTCACGTATGTATATGCCATTGTGTCTGAATTTGGTTTTCCTGCGAAGCTAATACGTCTTTGCAGGATGACACTGAACAACACCAGCAGTGCAGTGAAAATCGGGAAGGACCTCTCCCTTCCGTTCGATACCAAGCGAGGTTTCAGACAAGGTGATTCCTTATCGTGCGACTTCTTTAATATAGTCATGGAGAAGATCATCCAAGCTGCTGACCTGAGACGCAGTGGCACAATTTTCTATAAGAGTGTTATGCTGCTGGCGTATGCAGATGATATCGACATCATTGGCCACAATACGCGCGAAGTCAGTACAGCATTCTCCAGGCTAGAAAAAGAGTCGAGTCGAATGGGTCTTGCAGTGAACGCAGATAAAACGAAGTATCTCGTGTCAACAAACAAACAGTCCCAGCGTCTTGGAAACCACGTCACTGTTGACAACACCTCCTTTGAGGTAGTGAAGGACTTTGTTTACCTGGGATCCAGCACTAACTCCTCCAACGATATCAGTATTGAGATTAAACGAAGGATAACTCTTGCCAACAGGTGTTACTTTGGGCTCAGTAGGCAATTGAGAAGCAGAACTCTCTCTCGACGAACAAAACTGACGCTCTATAAGTTAATAATCAAACCTGGACGTTGAGCAGCTCTGATGAAAGGACTTTGGGAGCATTCGAGAGAAAAATCCTTCGCAAGATCTATGGTCCAATCTGCGTCAATGGCGAGTACCGAATACGATGGAACCACGAGCTGTATGAGCTATATGCCGACATCGATATAGTCAAGCGTATTAAAAAAGATTGGCTTCGCTGGCAAGGTCATGTCGAGAGAATGAACGACAAAGCTCCAGCGAAAAATTATTGGGTTCGGTACCCAGCGGTGGCCAACGCAGATGAGGAAGACAGCATCTCCATTGGAAAGACCAGGCATTGGATAACCTGACAACGCTTGGAGTTTCCAACTGCCGCCAGCAAGCGCACGACAAAAGAGGCTGGCGCAAATTCTTAGATCAGGCCAAAACCGACCAACGGTTTTAAGCGCCATCTAAGTAAGTAAGTAAGGTGGTGACCGATCAGAAAATTTTTTTATTCAAAAAACTTTTGCCGCGATTGGGGGTCGATGTCGGGAACCGAGCATGCTTATTGATATTATTAAGTTAAAAGTTGTTTAACGATTTTCGAAACAATTTTATGACTAAAAATGACTGATTTTTTTATAAAATTGTAAATATACACGAAAACATTTCACCTACAAATATTTTTAATGAACTGAGCTGAAATGAAGTGAAAGGTACACTGAGAAAAAAAATGCACTTTAAAATTAAACAAAAAGTTTTAAAATATAAATTAAATACATTTACGTTTTTACAAAACAAAAGTTAAAACAACCGTGTCAAACAAATTCCTTTCCTTTTTTTATAATTTTCGCTTATTATTTCTTTGTAATAACAAAAAAAAAAACAAAATCGCTATTTGAGATTGAATTAAAAATTTTTTTGTAGGAAAGTGCGAGGGAGTGAAAAAAATGTCACTTTGAAAATTCCATACACTTAAAGGGTACTCTAACAAGCAGGGGCGCAACCAGGAATTTTTTTTGGGGGGGGTTTTATCAAATGTTGAATTTATATATAAAAACAATTTTACGTTATTACAGCGGCTGACTTGTAGCGGTTAGAGCGTTCAATTTTTGCACTAATGGTTCCTTGTTCAAACTTCAGTCACGACCAGCACCATATTTTTTTTTTTTTTAATTAAAACGGTCACTGTCAGGACATTCTATCCGTATAGAAGGTGAACAGTAGTGGTAGCGGTCGTTTTAAAATTAACTGGCTTCAACGTTGTTTAGGATCTGTTCGGCCAAAATATTTTACAAGCACCAGTTGAAGGCCGTTTAATGGATTTTTTTCTTGTTTGGCAGTTGTACGAAGGTTAGAAGGCTTGAGCTAAAATATTTTCATTTTTACTCGGGTCCGAATAAGGTCAGCAAAAATTCAATATTTTTCTCCCCACACATTCAGAAAATAATACCTACCTTTCTCCGATAACAAATTTCTCTATTTTCGTTAATTCAATTAGAATGAATTTTCAAATAAATATTTCTTCACTTATGAGAAATGGAAATATTTCAATGTCTCTAATAATGAAAAGTATTTTTTTCGCACAAAAAATTCTCATTTATAGAGAAAAATTTAAGGAAAATGAAAAATTTTTACTAAATTTTGATAAAAAATTCATTGTGCGAAGTATTTTCTTCAATAAAATGATATTTTTTTTCAAAAATAAAAAAGTCTTATTCTCTAAAAACGATATATTTCTATATATTTCCCTTTTTCATGGAAGCTTTTTATCATTTTTAGGGATTTTTGTAGTACCACATTTAGAGAAAAATATAGAAAAATATTCTCTGGAGAAAACTCTATAACATATTTGAGTGCAGAGAAAATTTTTCATCCATACATGACTTCGTTGTAAAAATACCCAATTGGATGGCACTAGCTTTAAAATTCGTCCTTTAGTGAGCACTAATTATGCTCAATTCTGAAAGTAAAAACCGCTAAATTTCTGACACTTGGGATGAAAAGCAAAGAGTCTGAATCTGAAAAAATCGTTTGGTATTACTTGTCCAATGCGCAAATGCTGACGAAATCGAAATAATATAGTTTAAACGGTTAATATTTGCGCAATTTTGAGGGATTTTCATGAAACTGATTTTGAAAATCCAATGGAAGATTATAATTAAGGCGTATAACTATATTATATCACTGGATGGGCGAACAGAAGAAAAATCAAACCAACATATTTTTTTCCTAATAAGCCATAATTCCTTAATATCGGATATTTAAAAATTTTGAGAAATTTTCTGAAACGGATTTTGGAAACAACGATGGAAAATTAGAAATTGTAAATTTTTTTCTAAACTTTCGGAATTATTTTTATAATGAATCTCATGACTTTTCTATAAACTTAATTCTGTAGAGTTTGTGTTATCGATGTTTAAAAAATGATTTTAAAAAAGGACGAAAAATAACAATTTAACGGGAAATTTCTTTGATTTTTTCAGTGGCGAGTGACTCAACCGATTTTCCTCAAATTATGGCTTTTTTACTATGTCTTACTTTTGAATTAATTTGTTTCCAAATATTTCAAGTTTCCTCCATGCTAGAAGTTGAAAAGATAACTCAAATCGAAGTATTGCCAACAACCCTTCAAGTGGTCAAAATCAGAATATAACAAAAATTTAACATGTTTAGGATCGAAATTGAAATTTGACTAGACACTGACTTAAAAGTTAGAGGGACTCTTAAAAACAATTTCTGTATAATTTTGTTTGGATCGGAGAAATCCCATGGAGCGGTTTTGGTTTTTCTGAACTTTTTAAACTTTTTTCTTCAGAATGCATAGCCAAGATAAGCAAAAAACTAAAGATTTTCATGGTACACTAAAAAAATTTTGGAAATTTTTTGTGTTTACAAACTATTGAGACCCCAAAAATCCATATTTTGTCATTTTCGAAAAGAGGTAGTTTTAAATACGTGTACAATATGTATCTTTCATGATATTCACATGAATTTAAATTTATTGGAAAATTATTGAGCTCTTCTTTCCATTGATATATCGTATGGTGCGGTTTAACCAAAACTAAGTGCCACAATTATATAAAATGTGAAAAATCGATATTCAAAAGCTTCCTTCAGCTCAATTATTATTTAATTGCCATAATTACTGTTTGATTTTGGCAAATTTTGGTGGATATATGTATATAAGTGGGTACATATGAGTTTTTAGGTACGCAAATCGATTTCTTTTAACCAGTTTTTAGTTAAATGTGCGCCAGATAGCGCTCCAGTACAAAATTCATGATTTTCGAATAGTTATATTTTTTAACACTTATAAAAAACGTATTTTTCATAGTACTCAGTTTTGATTAAACAACACCATACGATACACCAAAAGAAAGAAGAGCTCAGTACTTTTCCAATAATCTTCAATGTATTTGACTATCAAGAAAAATAAATTTTTTATAGGTGTTTAAAAAAAATATTTTCTAGTTTTTAAGAGTACTTCTTACTTTTGAGTCGGTGTCCGGCTCACTTTATTTTCTACATACAAAATCGATCCGGCTTAATGTGCAGTTTGAAGGAATAAAATATGACTAACTTAGCAGATTATGCATCAACCAGAATTGATTTGAAATATACATTTGGGGTTTTCACTCATTTCATAAAACGTGTGATTGCTTTTCATGTGACTCACTTTGATTGAATACTATTTTGCTTGGTACTACAATAATTTTTGGGGGGGTTTAAACCCCGAAATCCCCCCCTTTGGTTGCGCTTATGCTAACAAGTATGTACCCAATAAGCCAAACAAGCTTGGAATTAGCTTTAAACAAGCTTACAAGCGTAAGCCTCAAGCTTGGATAACGCTTTCATTTACTATTGTAGAAGGCTTACATGTAATTGAAGGATAAACGAAAGTGAACCCTTGGAATAATATTCCTTACTTCAAGCTTAATCCAAGTGTTGTTTTTACAATTGGATATAAGTGTTTTAATAAGCTTTTTCCAAGTGTGCTACATTCAACAAATCAATTAGCACTCGCGAAAAATTTTTATTCAATGGCTCAGTTGGTAAGACACTGGTTATTTGATTTGTTGTGATTTGGACATCCAAGGTTCAATTCCTAACCGAAACATTTTTATTTTTATATATTTTTTATTTTCGTTTGTTAAAATTGAAGCATATATTTCTATGATAAATTGCATGCCTCCAAAAATTTTTATGTTTGCTACCCCAGGGATCGAACGCGCGAACCACCGCATATGAGTCGGACACTCTAACAGCTTGCCGTAAGCCTTATGGCTGCTGAGCAAACAAAATGAAAATAAAATACATTTATGTATGTATACATGAGAGCATCACAACTTTGAACAGTTGTGAAACTATTACCGTTGCCAGCGTTTTCTAAGTATGATTGCAAAACACTTACTTAATGCAAGCCTTTCCAAGTATTATTGTACATCACTTGCTTTTTGTGTTGTACGCAATAGTTATACAAAGGAACTTGCAAATTTATTACCTGGGCAAGAGTTTTTCAAGCGTGCTTGGATAGGGCTTGCTTTTTGTATTGCATGTAAGCTTAATCCAAGCACTATTTCTAAATGGCTGATTGGGTATTTACTTAATTTAGCGTATGAAAGCTCATTACTTTTTTCTAGACCTCTCTCAGAACCAAAAGCTAACTACGCCACTGGCTCGGTGCTCTGGGTGTGTGTGTTAAATGTGGTTGCTTTGTTTGTGTTTTTAATTTTTGAACAATTTGGATTTGGCGCTGCCAACTTGCGTTTGTTGCATGTGTCTTTTTCGTTTGCAATGCGTTGGTATGCAACACACATGATATAATTTTTGACGTAGAATTACGTCTTACAGCGTGGTTTGTATGGGGTCGTTTTAACAGATTTTTTCAAGGTCACTAGGCAACGTTTTTGGCGAATACTTTAGGGTATACCTACAGCCTTTAATACTCTTCGTTTAAAGATAATATATATACTAAAATATCAGATATACCCTGCGCTGAATGAATATCTAATTATGGATTTCATCACCATTATATTAAAGTCACAAAATAGTAAAATATAAGAAAAAAAATGCATGTTTTTATATAAGAAAATCAATCATCAGCTGCTTATGTGCCTGCTGCTTTCTTTGTTTTTCTTTCGTTGTTTATGCTTTTATGCTTTCGTTTTGCACGAACTGATTGGTTCGCTTTGGCAGCATTGTAAGCATTAGTTCGCATTGGGTTTATGTATGCACTACTGTTCTAGTATACTATTTTGAAACCAGTGGTCATGAACCTCTATTCAACTCAGTCAATGAACTCAATCTGTCAAAATTTAACGAAATGGGTCTGTGAACCGGTTAGATTTAACTCTTATGAAAAAACGAGTTGGATCATATTTCTTTTTATGCTTTTACCCAATAGATGGCGTTAAATTTTAATTTTTGTTTTTAACGCAAACTAAATTTGATTCCACATCCCACTAGCACTAGCGAGTGTATTTTGCAAACTATACATCTGACAGAGACGAAGATGTAAGTCGCAAACAAAACATCAGACAGAGACGAGAGGAAATGACATGTGCTCAGCGTGAAAAATAGTAACCATACGATTTTTTAAAAATCGGGGTCTTAATTTTAATTTGAAATTAGTAGTTAAACTGACTGTAGCTCGCAAACCAAATATATATCGGGCAGAGACGAAAGTGGCACCAATGGAAAGTGCATTTGCTTCGCCTTCTTTTCAACTCAAAAGTCAATGAACTCAACTTGTCAAACTTAACAAAATGATCGAAAAAATTTGAAATTTTGCTTGTTTCTTTTTGCTTGCTCATTTAATCATACTTACTTTTTAACTTTTTCTTTGTTTTGGCCTCGATTTGTTTATTTGTTATTTTTTGAAGATCAATCAAAATACGTGCAAAATGAACAAAGCAATCGGACTAAAGAGACAAAGTAGAAGAGGTTACAACTTAAACGGAATTCTACGTCTACACTTACGATACTATCGAAACTTTTTCTTTTTTTTTCGTTGTCCCTATCCAACAGTTTATTGTGATTATTAATGAAATTGATTTAGTACTCTTCATACGAATGGGTTGTTTTGGAATTTTATGTACGACACATTTCTGAACGTTTTTATAAGTTAACATAACTCATTCTTGTATTTTACATGGGCTAGTGTATGAATTAGAGCTTCAGCTCAAACACGTGTTTCGAACTACACGTGTTCACGAAAGTTCGAACTCCGTGAAGTTAGTGTTTTGAAATACGAACCTGAACTACAATTGTATTTTATTCACGGACTTCACTTAATTTTCGTATTCACGGACTACACTATTCACGGATTTGTGATACTATTCATGTACTTTAAACAGAGCCGAACTTTTAATAGTTTTAGTCACGCTATATCAAAATATTGCACCAAAAATATTTAAACACCATTTTGAAAAACGGGATAGGCCAAATACCACTTTTTACCTAGGAGTTAAAACTTTAGGCTCATGCCTTAGTTTAGAAATAATTAGGAATAAGCCAGGAATAGTTACTAGGACCTTATAAGAAAGTAAACATGATAAAAAAGAGCCAATTGGCCATTTCAGGACTCCCTGAAAGGACTTTGATCGAAATATTTATGATCAATTTTGTTGTGTGTCAATAAATATTTGTAACAATTAACCGAGAACTGATGAAGACTTCAAATGGTTAAAGTTCATGTTCTCAACAACTTAACATTTTATTGCTAACCCTCTGAGGTTTGCCATTGTCTGAAGAGAGCCGATTAGAAAAATTTATTTTTATTAAAAAAACTTTCTGTGTCAGATGGTGATTCAAAACTGAGTTCACGGTGGACTTTGTACAGTTGTTTTAAAAGAAATACAATTAGATTACAATTACATTGCTATTTTCTCTGATAAAAAGATGGACTACTATACTAACCCTTAATCAAGAAATTTCTTTTAAGATTGGAAATCATAAGGATTTTTGAAGATAGATCCAGCTCTTTGGAGCGAGAATGCAAATTGAAATAACGACAACGAATTGTATGGTGCAAGCTATCTCTGAATATTGAAAAATATTTCTGGATGCAAAAAAGGAACAATTATGAAAAAATATTAATTTCCCAGCAAAATTTTTCGTAAAGCCTTGATTTATATTAAATTCTAATGCGAATTACATAAACGCTGATTATACAATAATGCATTATATTGCATATAACTTTGAGCTTTTTAAATTTTTGTAGTTTTTTTATTTTTTATTGAAGTTTTCTGTTTGACTTTTGTTTTTGTTTAAAAACTAAAAATTTTAGAAGTTTTGCAAGTGTCAAAATTTAATACTCAAAAAACGTGCAAAAAATATAAAATTCAAGTATTTAATAAAGAAAAAGTTTATCGTGAATTAAGTTAAGTTATAGTGTATTAAGTTCCTGATATTCCACGTTTAAGATTACTCTCTCGATGGGCTTGTATGAACAATTTTTTGTCGGAGAAGATTTAAAATAATATAAAATACGACGTTATCGATACATCAATATCGATAAAAATTATGATTTGTACTAAAAATACCAAAATTAAGATTCAACAGAATATAAATTCTAATATGATGCTTCGAAATCATACGAGTATATGTCAAAATATTCTGAAAAGTAAAATCTTGAAGTAAATTAATGCCGAAAAGTTTATTCCAAGAATTCAAGGACACAAAGACTACCCAAGCAGTAAAACCCAAATAGTAACCAGACCTCATAATTATTATTTTTGAAGAGCATATTTTTCCCTTGCAAAGCTATGTTTAAACATTGCTGTCAAATATGGAAGCCATTTTTTTCACGATCCTCAAATAGAATTAAAAGAATTCAGAGATGTTTTGTGAAATTTCCACTCACAATTGAATATTAAAGTAAAGACTGCTAAAGTTAGTCTCTTTATTCGGTCATATATATTTGTATTAAGAAATAAACGCTAAGTTAAATCATAAATTATGAGAAATGAATTCGACTTGAGGTTCCGGTAAGTGTCAATGATAAGAATGCAATTAAATGCAGAGATTAAAAGCACATAAATGAACATAACTAACAACAACAAAACAAATAAGTGCAATAAATTCGCATTAAAATGACTTCCTCATATGATAAAAGTGCACTTCCTATACCAATGCCATGAGGGAACAAAAGCTGAAACCAAGAAAAGTGTTTCCACTCATCTCTTCACCGAACGAGTGAACGGAAAACCAAATAAATTTGAAGACTGTGCTTAGCAGATTTTACTCAACTCTGAGACAACAATGATTTATCATCACTAAGATGTTGTTGCGTTTCTATGAAAGCCTTAAAAAACATGACAATTCCTTGAAATCCTTTATTCACCAACATGTACTAAATGCACAATCTTAAGAAAGAATGCTTTCACCCTGGCAAGACATTAGGACAAATATATGTAATCAAAAGTAAATCACAAACAAGCACACACACACACACGCATGTTCTTTTATATTTGCATACAAGTGTTGGTGTTGATGATGTGTGATAAGTATTTGACTCTCTTGGCAAACGTCTTAAGACTTTCTTGGTTGCTGCTCCTGGTTTTGGCTCCATTATTTGAAGTTATTATGATTTGTTTAAATAGAAGCAACAATGCCAAGTCTCACAAGGTGTAGGCAACAGCTGTGGCTAGGAGCAAGGAAGAGTTTTAACATAATTTGAAGTCCTAGTTCACAATTTCTGAAAAGCAGATAAAGGAAGGTGACAAAACTTCATTATTTTTGCATAAATAAAATTAGAATGATTTGTTGACTGAACACACTGACACACCAGAATGCTAACTCGTATATGTACATATGTATGCGAACATTCAAACTTCTGGACAAACATTAAAATAATAGCACAATCACATAGAAAATCACTACCGACAATGAGTTATTAACAGTAATTTTCATGGCAAAGTCAGCAACAGCAGCACCGTCTTGTCCTTGCGGCGACTGTGTGTGCGTATTTGTAGAATTACGAGTGTCCTTAAATATGTCTGTCGCATTGTATTTATTTCATTACGAGGTGCCAGAAAGGTTTCAACTATTGAATCAACAAAATTGGAGTCTATTTGTACTGCTTAAGTAATAAAATTCCCAGAACGTTGCTGAATGAAGAGAAATGCTTTAGTCCGAATGTCCTTGCAGAGCAACTTGTCGTTTCTTTAGTTTCAAGAATAACATTTTCAGCACATTTGCTGTTTTGGTAGTAAATAAAAACTTAAAATTTTATTTATGGCTTTTTACAAAAACTGCTGTTGTTCCATTTAAAAAACAAATGAAAGAAAATATAATAAAACATATGTTTCAAAATTAATTTAAAGTAACTTTTAACTTAAGGATGCACAAAAAAAAAATTAAAGGGAGTGTTTAAGAATTTAATAGAAAAGTAATAACAAGAAATTATCTTCAGCCACGTTGAACCCTAGGCAGCACCAATATCGTCATAAATTTCGATTTCAAATGAGAATATTCTGCAGTTATGCACACAGTATCTTTGTGTGGTGCTACGGAATTATTTGTTTTTGAAAATCCATCATAGGTGGCGCTGTAGGCACAATCTTTATGCAGTTTCATTACCGATTTATATGATAGACATTTACTTATATATATGATACCATAAAAGATATGGTGCAAATATAAGGTGGATAACTCCAGTGGTTCAGCCGTGATGGTCATAATTCCTACGCACCAACGATAAGAATATACTTTGAATTTAGTGAAATTTTTTCTTTAGGAATTTGTTACGTTAAATTTTTGTATGACAACGTATACATGTTAGACCGTTTTTTAGATGAATCGGGTGTGACGATTTCATATCTGGCGTTAGTTCTGCCCTAGCTGTGTACGTTTTAAAAAAAAAAAAATTTGAAAAATTCCTATAGAAAAAATTCAAAAAATTGAGGGTGCGATGGGGTAAAGTGTACCTCCAGCCGCTCTTTTTTTTTGCTTAATAATTTTTCAGGCCCGAACCGAAAATCACCCAGGCAACATCGGTTTAAAAATTGACCCAGCTTAATATATATACATATACATTAAATATATATATTTATATTTAAATAAAAATATTTTATAAATATATTTACCAAAAATATTTATATTTTTCTATATTTGATTCGTCTCTATATTCGTTACACGTGTTGGAAGGAAGTGAGAATATCCTTCCCGAAGGAATCCGGTGATATTAGAGTGAAGATGAAATGTATCAAATATAGTTTCTCGAGCTATACTAAACAGTAAAAAATCTTGGAGTAATTTTTAAGCCCAAAATATTTCAAGCACTAGATAATGTATCTTGAAGAACGGTTACAAATTTTAAGAAGATTGCTTATAACTTTTTTCGAAATAATGACAACCAATTTGCAAAAATAAGTTTGGACTCAAGCTTTAGAGAATATTCTGGACATACTATTCAAAATTAAAGTTAAGTGTTTATAAATAGTATTTTAAAGTATTACAAAAAATTTAAAAAATTGCTATCAATTGTATACTTTTTCCACCAAAACATGGAAGTCTTGCAATCAAGATAAAATATCGGAATCTGTTTGTCCAAAAATGCGTTTATTATTTGGATACGAAAAAAAAAACAAACAAAAATTGGGTATTTCAGCCCTTGAAAGGACTTGACCGAGCTTCTTATGATTAATTGTGTTGTGTGTGTTATTCAATGTTGGCACACAATTAACCGAGAACTGTAGCTACATGTTTTATGCCGACTCCGAACGGCTAAAGTTTATGTTCTCAAGAAGCTTTACATGGCATTATTTACTCTCTGAGGTTTGCCATTGTCTGCAGAGAGGTGGTGACAGGTCAGAAAAATTTGTGTATTGAAAAAACTTTTCGCCGCGACTGGGGATCGATCTCGGGCTCCGGGCATGCTAAGCCACACACTTAACCTGTTTGCCACGGTCACCACGAATTGGTCAACACGGTCACCACGAATTGGTGACTGAATTGGTGATAAGTATTGGATACGAATACGTATCGCAATAAGGCACATTTTTATTGTTTTCAAAGCCTTTTAAGTAAATAAAAAATGAAAAATTTATATAAAAATCGAGTTTGTTTCTCAAAATGTTATCTCTCCCCGAGTAAACATTAATATTTTTTAGTTCAAACTGTACACTTTTCTTACATCGGCCAAACAATGGAAAAATTTAAGAAACAAGTTGTAAAACGGATGTACAAAGGGCACTGTAAAGACATTTTGGCCGTACAGAAGCTGTACAGCAGTGGTTGCGGTCATTTTAAAATAAACTTGCTTTAGCTTTGTTTAGGATCTTTAGAATCGACCGAAATATTTTGAAATCGCCAGTTGTACAGCCATTTACGAATTTTTTTCTTGTTCTAAGAAGGTAATACGAAGGTTTTAAGAAGTTATACAAAGGTTTTTAGACTTGAGATATAACATTTTCAATTTTACTCGGGTCCCAATAGGGGCAGCAAAAAAGCAAATGATAATCCAAGCGTGATTGTCGATAAACCAAATGCAGCCACAAAGAGTGACTGATTGGTGCGGTTTATGGGCTGGCGGTATCATCGGGCCGTATTTTTTCCAAAATGAGCCCGACCAGGTAGATGCTGTGAATGGTGTTCGCTATTGTGAGATGATAACGAACTTTTTATGGCCCGAATTGGTAGATATGTATGTGTGGTTTCAACAGGACGGTGCCACTTGCCACACATCTAACGAAACAATGGCTCTTTTGCGCGACAAATTCAATGGCCGTATTATCTAACGTGGTGGCGATGTCGCCGAGGTCGCGGCGGCCATTTGGCCGATATTGAATGAAAGGAAATGAAAATAATTTCCTAAATAATTTGTGTTTTATTCAAAATCAACATGGGCCCTCAAAATTTAACCACCCTTTAGAAATGTTTTTAGTCAAGGCTGTACTTAAATTTAATAAATTGGGAATAAAATTTGAATTTTCCCGAGTAAAAATTAAAATTTTTTATCCAAAGTTGTACAACTTTCTAACAACAGAATTTTTTAACTAACGTGTTAAAAAAAATAACATGTTTTTTTATTAACGTGTGATTAAATTGTATTGATTTTTACACAACAAAAATGTGAAGAATCTATCAAATATAATTTCTTAATCAAATACTTATAATGTGCTTCTTTTGTTTAATGTAATAATATCTATTTCAGAAATATCATATTATTCGATTTAAATGTTACGAATTTTTGGGAGTTATCATTTATGCGATACAGAACAAATATACCACACAAACTATGTAAGTTAGTTCTATGGAAAATAGTCAGATTTTTAAGCAGTCATGGTTGACAGAAAAGTACCTTTTCAATTACTTTTAAATTAGTTGAAAAAAGATTTGAAGATTAATTTAAAAACTTAAATGTAAGTAAATGTCATGTAAAAGTACAAGGGGACATGAGTCATTCACAGTTTTTATGAATAAAATTCATGAAATGAATGTACAAATTCGAGAAGATCAAGAACAGTTCTTGAGATAAGAGATAAAAATGCATGAATCTCGTGTTTATATATAAGGGAAACATGAACTACTTAATGAGTTAAGTGATCGAAATACATATAGCATATGTACAAATTCAAGGTCATAAAAAATAGTTCATAAGATAACGTTAAAAATGCATGAAACTTATGTTATTCATGAAACACTTAATGACTAAAATTCATAAATCCAATGTTATATATAGCGTATTTTACTAAAGTCAACGCAAAGAAAAACAGAGCTTTTGGCTATCGCTAGCAACGAAATGGTTAAAAAACTAACGGTTGCCATATTTGTGAATAATTCAGGGACCAAAACTTGCCGCCATTTTACATGCAATCAAAATAGAGTTCATCTACTACAGCTTTTTTTGCACTCTCTCAGCATTAAACCAATTTAAGCCACGGCCAATATCATCAATAAAAAATTTAATGTAATGGAAATCAATGGCTCAATCCAAGTAAATGTGTGATCAGTAAATAAATTGTCAAAGGCAGTGTACCCGTTTATGAATCTGTATGAATCTGTATGAATCTTATGAATCTGTATGACAGATTTGTGAACTTTTTTATATGTTAACATAACTTATTAAACATGGGGTTGTGTATGAATACACTCAAGCCAAGTATAATTACTTGGAGCATATGTACAATAACACATGGTCAGTGAACTTAAATTCATGAAGGTTTCAGTATTAATGTATACAAAATTTATATTTTCAGTGCATAAATAAACATAATTTTAATGTTTAAAATGGGACTATAAAAAATAATTTAAATACTACTTCTACTTCTGGTTTGGTTCTAATTTTCTGACTGTACCAGTCAGAACGTACTGCAAAATGGATGTGACTGAAGATATCATTCTATCTTCTATATCAAAATTCCTACCTTCTATTCTATTCTATATCAAAAATTAAAAATTATTTAAATAAATCAATACTTCCTTAATTGTTAAAATAATTTCCAATTAATTGCAGCTATTTCCATAGAGTATCAAGCAGCAACAGTAAAAACAATGATTTCTATTGAACTGTGTCAAACTTTGCAACCAAATAAGAAATCCCAACACAAGGAAGCTACGTGCAGCTCAACCCACAATGTTAACTCATCCAAACGACTTTGCTTAAACTTAAAGACAATGTAGAAAACTTTCACTTTACTTTTGGAAACGCTCGAACTATCAAAATAAATTAGAATTTGAACCTGGCAACGGGCTGCTTTATGCTTAAGGTACAATTTAAAAGGATGCGCCACATCGACTTTCGAAAATCGAGATAGCTGGGTATGAAAGCTATTTGTTGCTCGAAAATTAAGGACTGCAGAGAATACTGCGGGAATAAAAAGAGAAAACTAGAGGGGGCTATATGGGGCTACAGCTTGTAGACGCTCAAAACTTTTTTTTATGAACATGTATAAAGCTGTGGTTTAATTTAATTCATAATAATAATATGTGTTGCTTTTTTTATTAATGATGTACAAAATTTAATAACTACGATAACGTTTTGCGGAAAATTTCAAAAATATTAAAATAATATTTTACCATTTGAAAGACAATACCAGTCCCCTTTGCCAGATATTTCTAGATCCACCACTGTTAGAAAGGAGTCAGTGAGTGTTCTGTAGGGCGGAAGGTAGATCAAATCTGCTTCCAGCCACAGTTAACAAAGTGTTGAGCTCGAAATTCGCACGAGACCGAAACTAACAATACAGAAGAACACAAAATGTCGCCTAAATAAAATGGCAAAGGATAAAGTTTGTGTCCTCAAATAGTTGGTTGGTGGAGCACAAGCATAAACGTGGTTTAGATTCACTTAAATATTTAAAATAAACACAACTAGAAGGGGAAAGCAGACAGCAAAAACGAACATTAAATAACATCAAAAACAGCATCACTTCCGCTAAAAAGACCCTTGAGCTAGTTGACTAAAATATTTACTTCTTGTTGATGGATGCAGGTTGTTGTGGGAACTGGTAAAGGTAAAATAAATGTTGACAGTAATGCCGTGTGAAGAGCAATGTTTTTTTTTTTCGAAAACAAATAATGTTTTAAGGGAATCGGAAGTATTATGATCTCATAATTCGGTCTCATTAGTTTCACAGTGTCCCATGCAACGAAAGCTAAGGGATGTTGACTTGTTTTAAAATTATTTCAATTTATTTACTTTTGTTGATTTAAAATTGTTCTCAAAAGTTAATTGATGTGAAAGTGCTGTTTAAAGGCTCAACAGAATGATGCGCAGGCTAACAAAAATTACAGAAAGAAGTTCACAAACTAATTCACACATTCAAAGATTCACACCCAAGCTCATCATACAATCCGTCAATCCGGGGTTTGCTACCGTTTATGGAGCGTCATCCATCTTGGACAACGATTTCGCTTGCATTATTGTCATTTGTGACTTACTTTTCATCGCTTGTTATTTGTCCCTTCAAATATGACTCCATTTTGTTTCATTTCAGTAGTGTTTTGTGGAGAAAAATTCGGTCTATAATATGATTTCACTTTTAATTCACGTAGCACCTGAGTAAATATATAAATTTTGCTATTAATTAAGCAATTTAATTGCTGTTACATCTTCGATATATTAAATGGTTGCCTCCGTGGTCTCTTGATATCATTATCTATAGTTTTTGTAAAAGAATTCACAACTTAAAATACACAGTTGTATCGTTTTATTTGAATTCAAGTCGTATTCACATTGTTTTTGTTTTCTATATGAGAGAAAAACAAACGTTTTTTGAGCTCCTACGCATGATATAATTACTCCAAGGTAGCATTGACGTTGCTGTTGGAAACAGACTTTTGTCACAAAATATAACAAGAAAGAGAGCGCTAACAATCCGTCATAGCATACAATTAATTTTCACTGGTCACATTCAGCGTACGCAACAGTTGCCAACTGCTGAGTCAAAACTTGATGCACATAAATATGAAGTTGCGCATTAAAATGCGCATTATATTAAAATAGAAAATTTTTAATTTGTCGGTAAAATTTCTATTCGTATTTGATACAAAGCTTGATATTTCATAAACTTGACAATTTTTCTGAAACTTCAATACCGATAATAGCGCTCCCCGATGTGTTGCGTTCACAACAGTTGACACAACTGAATGTGGCCAACGAATATAACAACGAACAGCTGTTTTTAACAAGGGTTCGTTTACTTGTAGCTGAGAGAATCAACATTTGTCAACACTACCTGGTAAAATTATTCCATCATGGCTCCTACGTTTGTTTTATCTTTCAAATAGAAAACAAAAAAAAAAATGTACATGCGACGAAAATATGAATATAACGATAAGCAGTTGTTTATTTCAAGTTGTGAAAAACCTAATTGATACTGACATTTAAATTTTTGACGTAGAATTACGTCTTACAGCGCGGTTTGTATGGGGTCGTTTTACAGATTTTTTTCAAAGTCATTAGGCAACGTTTTTGGCGAATACTTTAGGTTATACCTACAGTCTTTAATACTCTTCGTTTAAAGATAATATATATACTCAAATATCAGATATACCCTGCGCTGAATGAATATCTAATTATGGATTTCATCACCATTATATTAAAGTCACAAAATAGTAAAATATAAGAAGAAAAATGCATGTTTTATATAAGAAAATCAATCATCAGCTGCTTATGTGCCTGCTGCTTTCTATGTTTTTCTTTCGTTGTTTATGCTAATATGCTTTGGTTTTGCACGAACTGATTGGTTCGCTTTGGCAGCATTGTAAGCATTAGTTCGGATTGGGTTTATGTATGCACTACTGTTCTAGTATACTATTTTGAAACCAGTGGTCATGAACCTCTTTTAAACTCAGTCTGTCAAATTTAACGAAATGGGTCTGTGATCCGGTTAGATTTAACTCTTATGAAAAAAACGAGTTGGATCATATTTCTTTTTATGCTTTTACCCAATAGATGGCGTTAAATTTTAATTTTTGTTTTTAATGCAAACTAATTTTGATTCCACATTCCACTAGCACTAGCGAGTGTATTTTGCAAACTAAACATCAGACAGAGACGAGAGGAAAGGACATGTGCTGAGCGTGAAATATAGTAACCATACGATTTTTTAAAAATCGGGGTCTTAATTTTAATTTGAAATAAGTAGTTAACCTTCGCCTTACCAATACCCACCCGGGTGACCTTTTTGTATTTTATTTCTAAATATCTCCCCCGGTTTCAATCCAATCTAAATACGCTTGGGAGTCACTGAACAAATTCTCGATTTATTTAGAATAATATAAAAAAAAATATTTGTTCATGCTTCTTCATGTCTTTTTTTTTAAATTGTCTTTTTATATACGTGCTTTACCAATACCCACCTGGGTGACCCCATTAAAATATATTAGTTTTCTAGTTGCTTTGCTTTGAAAACGGATAGAAAAGGTAAGTTTCTACGGAATTCTACGTCTACACTTACGATATTATCGAAACTGTTTTTCTGAGTGTATGCATTCAAAAGTTTTATATAAGTATCTGTCATTTATACAAAATTTGATAGATCAACTAAAAACACTTTGTTGGACGAACCAAGAACTTACAGGATACACCAAACTGTCGAAACCTTTAAGTAAACGGTTTTTGTTTGTTTGATTGAAGTTAGTTTCTCAGTGTGCGGTAAGACGTTTTCTTGTCATGTCAAAACAGATATCAACTGTGACACAATTACGCCTATTATATTATATATTTTATATCAAATTGCCTGATTTTCCACAAAGGCACATTGTTATGCAATTAAAATAGTTTATCGTATTATATAATTTCATTCTATGCCTTTTTTAAAATTGAAGAAATTTTGTTTTTTACGAGTTTGACTGAAAATCTTATATCTGGATTTCTTTACAGCTTCCTTTGCTTTATTTACATATGAAACTTTCAATTCATTTCATATTCTTATTTTCATCCTGTGTTCTTACAATGGCCTGCATGCTATTTAATATCCATGACACCATGTTGATGATCAAAACAACAAAAACAAACAACAAACAATGAAAACACAATTGATACAACAAACTCTGCACTTGTTCAGCCTCCAAATCATTAGCAAACTGTCTGTAAGGCGATTTTCGCTCTCCTTCATCACAACAACAGGACATTGGCTGGCACAACAGGATGTTGAAAAGCAACAGAGAACAGCACAAACAACAACAACAACAACAACAAAAAGCCATTTACAACCGAATCCACTTAAAATTGTGGATAACATTTTAGGCCGAACAAAAGCCAACTCATGTGGTTTATTGTCACTTTTACAGCAACACGCAGACGGGCACACATGTACACATGTACATACGTGCAGCAACATCATCTAGGTTGTATTGAATTAGGTCGGTTGACTTGGTCAACACAGTACTTGAGGTTTGCTCACTTTGAGCCTTGAATTCTTAAAGCTTGTTATGATTTTTGCTTATATCACTTTTTGCTATCATTCAAAACTTGTTGCTGTTGTCTTTAACAGACACACACACACACATGCATACAACGCATCATATGGTCCAGACTACAGTCACCTTCCAATAGGCAATGAATTACAAATTCCAATTATATTTTCTTGCATTTTTATGCTATTTGCAACAACATTTGTTGTAGTTATTATTGTAGTATTATTGTTGTTTGTCGCTTACAAACGATTAAATATTCATTCGCATCGCAAATAAAGTGGTTTTGGTAGAAAATCATTGGAACTCAAACATTGCTGCATCGTCAGCATATATTTAAATATGGTCAATATCACAACAAATATCAATACACGCACAGACACACACACACATTGAGCAGTATTTCAATTTTACATAAATTATTACGTTGAGTGCTTTACATTTTTTTCCTCAATTATCTATCCTTTGCTTCATTTAACTTTATTTCAACTTATTTTCCTTTCAAGCTAATAAATATGAAGTTTTTGGTTTTTAATTGCTAGGTTATGAAAATACGTCCTGACATTTCTCTGCATCCGTTTAGATTTAACCAGTTCTTGGTCAATCCACTTCATCAGTCGTCTGTATTTGTATGCGTAAAAGTGTGCGTATGTGTGTTGTCAGTATAGTTTTATATTGCAAGCACAAACACCACATACGGTGCGTTCCAATGTGTTTCATTGCAGTTTGATGTATGATCCACACAATGCCAGTTGAGTCAATAAATGTTTACTTTACATGATGTTCATGGTTATGTCTACAAAAAGATATTAGAAAAGCCTAACAAATAGAATATTAAATAAGAGGTACGAAGGAATATTTGTAGCAAAAAAGATAAAACGCAGTCATTCCAAGCTTTAGAGAAATTTCGGTAAGTTATTCTTATTATTAAGCTCTTCTTCAAAAACAAAATCGCCAAAACTAATAGTGCAATTTCACCTGGCAAAAAAGCAAAACTGTCGAATTTTTTTTAACATAACCGTACAAAAATAATATAATTGTAAAATCCTAAAATCTCAAAATATATCCTTTCTTTAGTTAATATATAAAAACAAGTAAAGAAAGTCTAAAGGCGGTCTAGCCCAACAATGAAATACGCTTAACCTACTTTTCAAAATACAATAACAGGATTGCAAATGGGCGTGTCCGTGAGCGAATGAAGCCCATATTTTATATGCATTTATATTTTAATGAACAATTTAAAAGAAGTTATAAAAATTTCAAGTTCTATTCCTGTAGCTCGCGTGTCAATGCCTTTATAGTATTTTCGATATTGTGAGTTGTATGGGAGGTGGGTGCGTTCGTGGAAGGATTACGCCCAATTTTTGAATGCAAATTAGTTTTGGCATACAATTAATATATACCAAATTTTATCTCTGCAGGTTAAACATAATCTTATTAATTGAGTTTTCAATTTTTGTGTTGTATGGGAGGTGGGAGTGTTCGTGGGCGGATGACACTCATTTTTCAAATACACCTCTGTTTTGATATAAAATACATACTTTCCAAATTTTATCTCTGTAGGTAAAACATGCGCTTATATATTGAGTTTTTAATTTTTGGTTGCATGGGAGGTGGGCGTGTTCGTGGGCGGATGACACCCGTTTTTTGAAAAAAATTTTTTTTAGATATAAAAAACAAACATACATACCTAATTTTATTGTTGCAGGCTAATTACTCATCGAATTAAATTTTTTATTTTTATTTTACATTTCTTATATTTGAAACTTCTCAGTCATTTTAACGAGAATATACTATAATTTAAGTCAACAATTGGAATTTGCCGAAAGTTCTAGAGTGGAAAAATCTTTTCCCGCCTTTAATGTTAGTGCTAAAAATTACAATTATCTTATACCGATTTACTTTTCTATCAAAATTGATGTCAGTTTACAAAGGCCATTATATAACAACAGCATCCAGCAAGTCAACCCAACCCCGAACCAGAATGGCAGATGGTTGGACCTAGTTCACTATTATAATTCCTATTCCTAGATTTTAGACCTTCACTTATTCCTGCGATGAATTAAAAATTGTTTGATTTCGGATATGTTAAAAAAAGTCAGCAGTCTACCAATGTTTAGGGGCAACGTGGTTTCTTCATACCACCAGGAGATCTATAATCCTTTTGTAGTTCATTTCAGATGTTTTGCAGTCCTTACAACTCAAACTCAAGCTCAGTATTCTCCTCGAAACACACAAATAATAACTTGTAGCATAAATCTTGCTCATGCGGAGAAATAAAATGCCATAAAGATCATGATTCAACAAGGCGCCTGGGCAATTGGAACTCAACTAAAACCACAACTAATTTTGCAATCTTATTTCCATTTTATTTTATACCATGAATTTATAAATGTTCGGGTATGGTGAACGCGGGTGGTTCGGATGGCGGAAAAGATAAGAAATTAGTTTGAGTTTTAATAATACAATTTTATTTTATTTTACCTTTGGGTTAAGGCTTTTTTTGTTGTTTGTGTTTTGAACAATGTGTGTCTATTTAATTTTATTGTTACCAGCAGCTTGTTGTTGTGTTGATGTTGCTGTTTATGTTGATGTTAATTGTTGGTAATCTTCTGTTGGGTGGGTTGTCTTATGTTAATGTCTTCTGTTTTTTATAATTTCGGGTGGGTTTTTGTCCAACGATGTATCAAGATGTCCGTCTGAAAAATCTTTGCTTCAGCTCCTTTGTACATCACGAAGGTGCCGAACGAGCCGATCTTCGTGATGACTGCAGCGCCCTGTTTGCCACAACAGCGGGTAGATGGTTGGGTGCGGCTGTGTTCAGTGACCACAGGGTTACGTGGTCACAATTCGCACAGTCACAATTCGCAAAACTAAAGCATTTTTTGGTCGTTGTGAAGCACCTTGTCAGACCGCAATACAAAAATTGGTGGAAAAATTCGAGCTGTTGGGATAAGTAAGTGATGTGAAGAACTGAGAATATTGCTGCTGTAGCCCAAAGTGTTGAAGAAAGCCCAGGTTTGTCCATTCCTCGTCGTTTTTTGGAATTGGGTATTCCACAAACGTCATTACATCATATTTTGCATAAAGACTTGGGTCTTAAGACTTATAAAGTTCAGTTCACACAAGAAATCAAGCCGGCCGATAATCAACAACGTCGTGTCTTTGCTGATTGTGTCCTTGTAATTCATGAAAATGATCCGGAGTTGCATCGAAAAATCATCTTGACTGATAAGGCCCATTTCCACCTCGGTGGCTACGTCAACAAGCGAAATTGTCGCAACTGGGGCTCCGAAAACCCAAGAGATATTGTTGAAAAGCCTCTCCATCCTTAACGTGTGACTGTTTGGTGCGGTTTATGGTCCGGCGTGGTTCATTGGACCTTACTTTTTCGAAAATGAGGTTGAATCAACAGCTACGGTAAATAGATTGCGCTATCAAGAGATGATTAATGATTTTTTATGGCCGGAGTCGGATGGTATTGACCTGGACAACGTTTACTTTCAACAAGACGGCGCTACGTGCCATACAAGTAACGAAACCATTGATCTTTTATGGGTTAAGCTTCCGGACCGTGATATCTCTTGAAGAGGTGATCACAATTGGCCACGGAGATCTTGTGATTTAACACCTTGCGACTTCTTCCTTTGGGGCCACGTGAAAGATAAGGTCTACGCCAATAGCCCAGCGTCGATTCAATACATCAAAGATGGAATTCGTGAGTCTATCAATGACATAAGGCAGCCACTTTGCGATTTTGTTAAATAAAATTTCATGAAAAGGATATGGTAAGCGTGGTCGTGGTGGCCATTTGTCTGATGTTGTTTTTCATTATTAACGGCATACCTTCTTCTTTATTATGAAATAAACATCCGATCATTTATCTCAAAAAATGGCTTTTTTCTTTGAATATCAAAATAACACCTTTTATTGGAAAACCCTTTATAATGAAAAAGAGATGAAAAAAAAAATAATTTTAGATTTTACTTTTTACGTGATTCCTACTCAATGCAATCCACTCATCAACTGAGTCGTTTGTTACAAAAATCAAAGCAGTTATGGCATTATCAATTGATCAGTTCGGCAGTTGTCGAGATTAAAATCATGGTTGATATAAAATCAGAAGAAAAAAGCAAAAAAAAATAACTTAGACAAGTGCAGAATATGAGGTTTTCTTGTCAGTATAAGCCGAGGTTCTTGATAACTAATCCGAATGCACTTTGTCTACTTATTTCAAATATGGGCTCCGTTTTTCTCAATCACCTCTGATTGATTGAACTAGTCTAAAATAAGCTGTAAAAACCTTAGCAATTGTATTTGAATTTGAATACAATTGATTTAAAATAATGTTTCGTTCCAGAAATGTTCTTTCAATGTAAGAAGGTTTTTGTAAATTCGTAGAAAAATATTCAATAACGCAGCCTTCGTAAAAATGTGGTATTTTCCCCACTTTGAACGTCGATTTTATCGAACTGCCAAAGATAATATAATTTTATGTGCAAAAATTTATAGGTAGAGTATGTTTTCATTGAAAATCGTTGTGCAAATTGGTAGATAACTGTAAAAGAAAAACTTGATTATCAGAAAAATAACTGATTTTCATATTTTTGTCTATAACTCAATAACTCGAGCTAATAGAGAAAACCCATATTCCAAAGCTGTTAGAATTGTATGGGTTGTGGATCACCTTCTTATTAAATACTTGATATATTTTTTTCACGTATATATTAAGGTCGAATATCAAATTCCTGAGCTGTGCGACCTATTATTCCGAAGCTAGTTGATATCGTTTCTCTCATATTAAAATATCTCATACCTTCAATACCCTTTCAAAAATAGTTGCCGCTACAACAGGCCCGCGACCTACTGTTTGTAGACTGTACTATGCCAATACCTTATCGCAAGTTCAGGCAATAAGTTTTGACAAAGTTGTTTCGCATTCGGATCAATTACAGCGTAGAAAGCAAGAAGAAACCAACAAACATTATTTTTAATATATGTATTAAGATAAATGTTACTCATACGCCCCGATGCGTACTTTTAGTATAGATTTATATCAGGAATTTTAACGGGTCAGTTTAAGTAGTTATTGTTAACCAATGCAAATGAAAAGATCTAAAATGAATTTGATTTTGAATAATCTTCACGAAATGTATGAGATGTATGCTTTAAAACTCGATATAAAATTATTTTGGTATAGAGAAATCATTTTCAACCAATACCTAATCATTTAAGTAATAATTGAGATTATTAACAAATTGAACTTGAAATTTTGTCTTTCTGCAGTTCAGAAAATTCGAATAATATTTAATTGTTTCTTGCTAATATCTCAAATGATGGTACTCAGTAATAAACTGAAAGCTGCTTGCCTGAATTTAAAAGTACTGTTTATATACTACAGTGCTTTTATGTAATTATGATTGCTTAAAAGATGCTTATTTCCAAAATTGAACCGACCACTAAGGATGCAGCAACCAGCAATGAAATGCAATTTCAATCAATTCGGTAACCAAAAATCCTTTCACTGAACTTGCCTACATATTGCTTCATTGTGGTTTACAATGTTTAGGTAAGCCTGTTGAAGGACAAACATTCGTTTCGGTTTTTGACAAATAGTTGTCAGCACAATCTTGTCCAGCTGCTTAAGCAGCAATTTTGAAAAAGACCAACCGTAGAGTAGGCACTGGCACTGCAACAACAAATGCTATGAAAGAAGGCACATGAAATGAAGTGTTGAGTTCTAAGTTTAGTAAACATGCTTCAGTTATTTCCTGCTCCATTGGCTGAATGTTGAGTGGAGTAATGAAAGGATCTAACTGTTCTTTTTTGCCAATTTTCTTTTTGTATTCGCACACCAACGAGACAACCAGTTGAAACACTTGTTTTCTGGCTAAACAATGCAACGCTTTCAAGTCCACAAAAGATATGATAGTTATGCACCAATTTTTGAAGCACCCAAAGCAAAGTTCTTTTGAGGTATCACACACACACACACACAAACACACACAACAGGCCCAAGTCAAATGCTGATTATATGTAGCACATTGTTTGCTTCTATTCTATTTGTGTGTGTGTATGTTGGTGTGCATGTGTAGGTAAATATTTAGACAGTGCCATTGCCTGACAATTAAGCCTGTTTGTGTTGGTACCACAAAAGTGATTAATCACACTCAAACACACACACAAACCGACTTGCACCGCATTGTCTTCATGTGTGGAGATCGTTTGAGCCAATTTGGACAATCATCTGCCGAGGCTACCGAGAGCTGTTGATGCTGCTTGAGTTTAGCTGCCCATGATCCTTCTTGTTGGTCTTCCAGGTTGCACAACATGAGCACACTTGAAACCATGCTTAAGTGGATTCGGTCGGCAAAGGTATCATAGAAATTAAAATATTGTGCTTAAAGTAGTTTTGGGTTTTAACCCTTAACCGACACACTGGGATGCCAATCGCTTCAGCCAAAATTTGACTTTATTCTAAGTAAGTTGTTAAATTTTTTCTATTATATTTATTTTAATATTTTGCAATATAATTTATGTAACAAGAAGAAACAGAACCTCTTAACCTATATTGAGTCAAATGGTTTATTTCTAAGCCATTCATCGTAAATGTGACTTTTTGTGTATTTTTACAGCTCGTTATGTATGAGAGTCTTTACGTTAACCTGTATTAAATACATGTTTTAAGCAGTAGTTTTTGTGACTTTATATGATAACTTACAATTTTTCGTACCATTTCATGAATTTTTTAATAAAAAAGTTGCCTCGAGTATTAGTAATTTTTTTTTTCAAAGACCACAAAAATTTAATCTTTCGATAAAACAACATATTTGTAAGATTTACTGTAAATAAATTTTTAAGTTGTTTCAATCTTATGTGATAACGTTTGAAGTGTGCACGCTTGATATTAAAAAACTAACAATTTCGGTTAATAAGGCTGAAGAAGTTGGGAATTGTAATTGCTAGTTAAAAAAAAGTAAATGTTTCACATTTTTTTAGTTATCGAAAATGCCAACTTTATCTTAGAAACAACAAATAAAATAATATTTTTCACTTGACTTCAATTGTATTTTTATTTTGTCATAATTTCTTTTTTCAACTAAATGAAATTGGTTTTGGTTTTTGTATTCTAAGAAAACTTGTATTCTAAAACTAAGAAATAATAATTTAATTTTTTTAAATTTAATTTTTCAAATTTTTTTACAAAATATATAAGCGGTGTGATTAAGGTAATCTAATATTTTGAAGTGTTTCTTTTATTCTTTTAGATGAATATTTAAATTTATCTGTTTCATATTTCATGTTGTCACAGTTTTAGAGTCGAAATTTAAAAGCAAAAAAAAAGGCCAAACAAATTTTTGTTTTTTTAGTTACTCGAATTTAAAAAACCCTTTACTAAAAGAAAATTTATATTTCTGTATAAATAATTTTTTTCTATGTTTTAAATATAAATTGAAATCAGACCAAAATTAACAAATGTCAGCAGTGAAGTTTCAATCAAAACTAAAAACAAAAAATTAATGTGCATGGCAGAAACTGAACACATGATCATCAGCTTGATAGGCAGAAGCTCTTACCACTGAGTTATCAATGTCATAATTGATTTATCAAAATTAACAAAAACATATTCGGCAGAAAAATAAAGATATTTATCTGTTCATCTACAAATATTGTAAATTTCATCGAATTATATATAAATACTACTCGTTAAATATAATAGCATTGAATGTTTTATTTGTGACAACAGCTTTTTTGCAATATCGACATACATCAGTCAATGAAAATGTGTCAAGTAAGGTTTAACTCAACCAAAAAGCTATAAAAGTTAAACTATTGTAGCATAATTTGATGCACATTAAATTAAATAAGACGGCTTAAGTTGAAAATCATGTGCCCGTCAATTGTATTACATATCCTGTCCGTCTCTTGACGATGGCCATTGACTGAATTGTTAAATTTGTAATCGTAGAACACCATCAATCACTTTAATTAAAAACCGAAAATCTAAAACCTAAAAAAAAAAAAATATTATAAAACTATATTTCGCCAAGCTTAAATGTCAAGCGACAAGCAGCCTTGGTTACATCAAGCGGTTACGCCTGGTCATCCATCCATGGGCATGCATGACGTATGAGGAATGTAAATTATTTAAAATGTTTTGCAAATTTTCGGCTCTAACAAATCTAACAACAATTGCAATGACAACATCCTCTACTCGTTTCTATCTATCACTCTCTCTTTTTGTCACGGTTTTGTAATTGTAATTGTTGTTGGTCCATGCATGGTTTTGTTACAAGTATTTGATAAAAATGCAAGCTATTTGTTTTGTTTTGTTTTGTTTTGTTTTGTTTAATTTGCCTTTCCACACCATTTCTGCAGATTGTGTGGCAACCATTGAAAATTATTTGCTGCATATTTTTTGGCTCTTATTGTTGAAAATTTATTCGATGTAAATCTTTTTTATCCAGCTAATTTTTTGAACATATAACGAGTTTTTCGGTTGATTTTTTTTTTCATATGATTTTTTTTATTTTATGTTCGCTTTGGGAATAAAAAATCACGCTATGCATGAAAACTTTAATATGAGGTACTTAGTTGAAAATTTATGAGACGGCAGTATTCGTTTAGTTGTAAAATAAATCTTTATTACAAAATATATGTAATCTATAAACATGAATATTAATATGTAGAAAGTCCTTTTAATGAGTAGCATAAAATTTTAAACTGAAAATATTTCAGTATTAAAATAAATAGCTGATACTAAATAATGAAACTGTGCTACAGTAAAAACCGAAACTAAGAGTGGGTCATGTAAATGACATAATATTAATTGTAAGTGACATAACTATAAGAAAAAGTAAAATTTAAACATTTTTTACAATAAATATTCTGAAATTAAATCTCTAACTATAAACATAGTATTGAAATCTCTGTGAGATTTTTTGTTATGCTTGGTTTTCACTTGGTCATTTTTTGTTTGACATGAAATTTAAAAGTTTAAAAACTCACATAAATAACAATTTTTTTTTGGAATTTGTGCTGAAAATATGGTAAGAGATCATTTTTTCCTATTTGTCGCCATTGTCAAACGGAAAAAAATGACAACGTGTTGGCATTATTCATTTGACTGACAACAACTGACTATTGAAATTGAAATAGTGAAAACCAGGCTTTACTCTTTCGCCTTAAGATCGTAAGACTCTTACCGTTTTTGGTTCAAATAAGCACGAGAATAAACCTGTTCTATGGCGTATTTTTTTATATTCTGGGTCTGGGCTTGTTAATACGGCATATATTAACCCTTGTTATTGAGTGTTATGATATCAATTAAACACTCTTTTTACTATAACTTTTTTAAATACTAAATTTAATTTTTTGGCTAATTTAGTTCAAATCTTTTACAGTTTATTTTTTCATGACAAATTTTGTTTCTAGTGTGTATGTGGTACTGGTGTGCTGAGCAATTTATACCATAGAAGCGTGTCGAAGAAGGTTTAATAAAGGTTTAATAAAGAGGAGAATACATTACCAATAAAAACCTAACTACAAAAAAAAAAAACTGGCAATTTCTGCCCTTGTAAGGACTTTGACCGAGCTTCTTATGATCACTTGTGTTGTGTGTTTTGTTTTTGTACACAATTGACCGAGAACTGGACCTTCATATTGCATGCCGACTCAAAACGGCTAAAGTATATGTTCTCATTAAGCTTTACATTAAATTTTTTACTCTCTGAGGTTTGCGATGGGCTACAGAGCGAGCACGGCTGATCAGAAAAGTATATATATACTGAAAAAATTTTCTTTGTCTGATGGTTTTCTGAGGTTCGTTGGCTGTACGCCACCCATTTAGTAAGAATAACCATGGTCACCTCGTATTTATTACCGACTTATCTCTATACTAGCTGTTGACCTCGAGACATGTGCTTTATTAGTGAGGTTTGCGTCAAGTTTTCCAAATATATTTTATGAGTAATGGTTAGATAGATGGACAATTTCATACCAACAGTATCCTTAAAAATTTGACGCTTGTTAGAAATTCTTTGATCCATTTGCTTTTTTTAGAGTGGGTGACCAGTTTGAAAAATATTACCTCTTATAAATATGACATATTTGCGGTGCCGCTTTCAAATACTTTCTACATTCTAAAATAGCATTTCAGGACGTGATATTTTGTTACTTAAACAAGTACTGCACAAACAAGCAATAAACAGTTAAGTATTGGAATTATTTTACCGAACCGAAGTAGAAAGTGTGTGCGTGACATACTGTACACTGAGAATAAAAACATAATTTAAAATTAAACAAAAAATTTTAAAATAGAAAACAAATAAAACAAAATATAAAACAAATAATAAAACAAAGTTTATATGCTTTCTTGATTTCAATTCATTGAATAGGCTTTTCTGATCAATACTTTATTGATGCAATTAAATCAAAAATTCAATTCATAGTTTTTCCCAAAGTCTAATTTTTAACTACCTATCAACTCCTTTTTTTATGATTTTCCCTTATTATTTCATTGCAATTACAAAAAAACCACTATTTGAAATTGAATTGAAATATTTTATGCAGAACATTATAACTGACACACAATTTTTGAATTGGCTTTTGAATAGGAATATAACATTAGATGAAATAAAAACTTATTTATGTTAAATATGCAAACTTTATCGAATTGAGTATAACTTTGGTATTCGGAAGTTTCTAGGGGCCGCTGATTACCAATTTGATGTCAAAAATTCGGAATTACTTAAAAAATGGCTTCGAAAAAATTATGCTTCAAAATATTTGTTTTATATATTAAATTTTTTGTTTTTAAATAAATGCTTTTAAACACAAAACGTTTGCTCTGAAAGTAAGCTTAAAAACATTAAGGTGATTCATGTCACTTCGTAAGATTTTGTATATCGTAAACCGTATTCGTCGTATTTGAAATTGACATGAACGAACTTTTTGAACGCTCTTATCTTTTTTTTGTAAACTTAAATTGATCGCATTCCGTATGATTGAGCGCTCAGATAGCGATGTAGCACAATGCGTTTATTTCAGTTAAATTTTTATCTAAAGCAAATTATATCCAAATATTATGTTATCAAGAATATGACCGGGGCCCCGGAGCAAACACGTTCAATTTTAGATGATGCGTTGTCAGCAGATGGTTATTCAACTGCTACTCCGTGGAGTAAGCGATAGGGGAGTTCAGGGCTTCAAAGAGCTGCTACTGCTATAGGACAGAAGCCTTCCCGGAAAGAGTAGCTGTTCCATTGAAAAAAAGTATAGAAAGAAGACAAGGTTGGATAAGGTAAGCTAATACAAGAAAGCTGCCATGGAACTGAAAAAAACTTTTCCGATTTCCGAAAACAATTCAGACGTTTCGTCGTTTAAAATAAATTGCGTCCTATCGGTAACGTGCCTCCGCAATATCAAGGCGAAAAAGTACATACAACTTTCATTGCTAGAAACCTTCTTCAAATGAAATGAACGTGGAGTTCGACACACCTATGACATCTAGTGTCAGAGCCTAATAAATAAAACTGTGGCAATTTCAAGATACCTACAAAAAGCACATTAAATAGAAGCGCTCCTTATAAGGAGCAAACAGTGGAGCTGTCCAGAAGCAAGCATAAAAGTGAATAAAATGAAAGCAAAACCGCAGATTAACTCTATATTGAAAACTTATTTCATGAACACTTGGAAGTGAGTACATGTACGACTCATAACTTATGACAATAGTATGCAAAATATGTTGAAAAAACCGTCCAACGAGACACCTCGTCTAAAATGACTTGCATGCGAACGCCCAGAGATCTGCCACGGTGCTTAAGAACAAGGAAAAAAAAGAAACAGTTTCGATAGTATCGTAAGTGTAAACGTAGAATTCCGTTGAAGTTGTAACCTCTTCTACTTTGTTTCTTTGGTCCGATTGTTTTGTTCATTTTGCACGTATTTTTATTGATCTTCCAAAAATTAAAAAATAAATTAATAACACTCAATTATGGACAACTAATCGATGCCAAAACAAAGAAAAAGTTAAATAGTAAGTATGAATAAATGAGCAAGCAAAAAGAAACAAGCAAAATTTCAAATTTTTCTGATAATTTTGTTAAGTTTGACAGATTGAGTTCATTGACTAAGTTGAAAAGAAGGCGAAGAAAATGCATTTTCCATTGGTGCCACTTTCGTCTCTGCCCGATATATAGTTTGCGAGCTACAGTCAGTTTAACTACTAATTTCAAATTAAAATTAAGACCCCGATTTTTAAAAAATCGTAAGGTTACTATATTTCACGCTGAGCACATGTCCTTTCATCTCGTCTCTGTCTGATATTTAGTTTGCTAGCTACACTTTCTGTTCGATGTATAGTTTGCAAACTAAATTCGCTAGTGCTAGTGGGATGTGGAATCCAAATTAATTTGCATTAAAAACAAAAATTAAAATTTTACACCATCTTTTGGGTAAAAGCATAAAAAGAAATATGATCCAACTCGTTTTTTTCATAAGAGTTAAATCTAACCGGATGTTAAATTTGACAGATTGAGTTCATTGACTGAGTTGAAAAGAGGTTCATGAACTCTGGTTTCAAAATAGTATACTAGAACAGTAGTGCATACATAAACCCAATGCGAACTAATGCTTAGAATGCTGCCAAACAAAGCGAACCAATCAGTTCGTGCAAAACCAAAGCATACAAGCATAAACAACGAAAGAATAACAAAGAAAGCAGCAGGGCACATAAGCAGCTGATGATTGATTTTCTATACTATTATATAAAATTGAAGTGGAAATATTAAGTGCAGCAATGACTCCAAAACTACTGGACCGATTTTTATGAAAAAAATTTTAAAATATCATATTTGTGCTACAGAATGCCATAGGTGGGGTTTATTTAAGAACATTTAATAATAAATATATTTAATTAAGTTGTTAAGTTTTTTAGGAAATTACCACCGATGCTAAGCATTGCTTGGTCGCTTGCTTTTCACGCGTCTGTGTTACGAGAGTTTAAACTTCATGTTGCTATCAACCCTTCTCTTTAAAGTTTATTGATCTCGCTCTCCACACTCATTCGAAGAGTAACCAAAAGCAGTTGGCGCTCTTTGACGTGATGGGAATACAAGTTAAATAAACCTTGCTGTGCTGTTATTGTTGTAGAATGATGAGCTGCAAACCAATGTGTGCATATTTGTTTCGCCGCATGCAATTTCTTTACACATATTATTATTGTAGTTTTCCAATTGTTTAATATTTCAAAATGCGGCATTCACAAGTGTGATAGCATATTTTGTATAGATTAAAGATAAATTAAAAGTTTGAAAAATGAAGTGTTCGTATTTCCCTTAACTACAAATAAATGCCTCGACGTAAAACATGTTTGACAAGTTTAACAGAAAATACAAGAGCGATGCTCCGCGCTAGGAGAGCAAGAGCAGCGACTCAAAGAGAAAATTGTTGGTAAATTATGTATGCAATTATTTGCTTACACGACTGCGATTGGAGTGAATCAGTGGCATAGCTAGGGTTTCTAGCACCTGGGGCCGAAACTAAATTGTGCACCCTTTAAGAAGGTTATACTTAACCTCATAAAAGCAATGCTACGAAATTCATATAATTGCATATAAAAAAGTACTACGAAATGCATAAAATTTTTTTAAATAATAGTTTACTGTTATGATTATTTTGTTAAAGTGCAAATGAGTTAACATATATATATTTTAATTCATTGTATTATTTATAAAAGTCGGTAACAATATACAAAATTAAAAATTAATCTCATCGATATTAATATATTTGATATCATTTGAAAAATAATTTGGTAACTTATACAAAACTGAAAAATTTTCCGCAATCAAGGAATTATTCAAAAATGTTTTGTTTACGCAAAATTTTGACTTGCAATAGTGATTAAATCCCCAAGATCTATTTTGAATAATTTTGCATAATAAATGAAAAAATAGAACCGGGAAGTAAAACGTTAACAAATTTTCCCTCAGTGACCCTGAATAACTATCAATTTAAACATTTTTTTGAAATCAATCCACGTCTTCTATATAAAAGTTAAGTGAAAATTAGAACAAAATATTAAAATTAATTTATAAACTTTTTTCCTAATTTTTATAAATTTCTTTATAGTACTCTTTATACATTTCAACATTTCAGCTTCGACTTTACTAGACAAGACTGAGGTCTGTAACATTTGACTGCCTTATTCTCGACCATAAATATCACAGTATCACAATATCGCAGTGATACCAAATTGATATAAGAAATTTGTTTCATAGTCATTATCTACATAATTCCCAAAGCAAACTTTCCCTGGGAGAACAAGGTCAAGAGTCATGAAAATTAGAATAATTTTTAGAATAGTTTTACTTAAAAACTGTATTTTTGACAGTTTTTGTTGGTTGATTTGAACAGAATAATAATTATGTATTTTAGTAAAGTAAAGGAGTTAAGAAACCTTCTTAGAGTTTTAAATAGACATCTTCAAAATAAAATAAAAAAACATCAGAACGCCCTAAAATTGTTATAAAACATCATTTATTTAATTTAAATAAAAAATTTAATGAATTTTAATCAATTTATTTTTTTTTTAGAAATTTTAAAGCAATTAATAAATTTAGCTTTTAAATTGTTTTATGTTACAGGATACCCAAAATTAAATTACTACTTAAAATTATGTTCTAGCAGGTTAAGAGCTGCAAATAAGGTTTGTTTGTCAATGTATAGTCTCAGAACTTAGTAATCACAAAATTATAAAGTATATTTTTATTCCTGACATTTATGACATGAGCACGTTTTTCTAAAAAGCTCTGGAGAAATGTATTGCTGGAGAACATCCCAGCAAAATCTTCGCTTACATATAATCGAAAAAGTAATCCAGAAAATTTCATTCATCGCTTACCCTCTCGCTTACAGAATCCATTATTTTTATAAAGCCATTGTTATATAGCCAGAGGTAATCGAAAGCGCTGTCACTTGAAAAGATTAAGCGCTTAAAATGGTTGGTTTATAACTGATTTCACGAAATTAATACTTGAATAACAACTTTCAAGTTGATATGAATGCTTTGCCGTGAATATATTACGGATTAAATTTAAGTTCTTGCATTAGCATTTATGTAATGCATTTTAGAATCGATTAAAAAACAAGACCTTACGAAAAATTTTTCTGGGATATTGGATGAAATATCTACTATACTAGCATGTTTGAGCACTTCTTAAGATGAATACTTGAAGTACAAAAGCTTTTTTAAAAAACTTTATGGAATATAAAGTGAGGAATATATATATAGGAATATACTTTAATTCATCACTTTAATGATGAATAAAAGACAAATGAAAAATAAAACCATTAAAAAATGATCTTCGACTGGCCCGAAGTCTAATTACTCAGGTTGAAGTTTATTCGAATTTTCATATTTCAAACTCAGAGAACGTTTTATTTATCAAGAAAACAAGACTAATGTATGAACTTTCAATTCAACACATTATTTTTTGTGTTAATTATGAAGGTGTTGATATTGTGGTGACGTCACTTTCTATGGAAGTATTCACAAAATTTTGTTGAATTTCAACTTCAGGGTATATGTTTTAAATTTAAGCATTACAGTGGTGCTCCAATTTAGCGAACACCTCCAATATAACGAACCCTTATTTAATGTTCGTTGTTGACTCTATATTGCGAACATTTGAAATTGTAGGTATTCTATTGAACAAACATTTGCTTTCTGAGCGTGCTTCGTTTGTTTTTGAATTTGTAATAACATTAATATGTATTAACTTATCTAATTCTCAAATAGTCCCCTCGGGTTAATGTACATATTGTAGGGTTTCCTTTTTAAAAAACATTATAGGAATGTATTGACATAATCTTGGATTTTTCATTTAGAGTGTGAACAGATTTTAACCAGCAGCTTTCTAAACATTTAATAATAATAATTAATAATACCTAAAACAAGTTCAAAAATTCAACTTTATTGGAGTGCATAATTCAGACAAAAAATGTAAGGATATTTGTTTCAAGTTGACAAATTTATTAGCTTTGTTATATGATAAAAAACTCGAAAATAGTATTACCGACTTAATTAACTTTTCGATTTACCGAACGACTCTGGACTTTAAAGAGATTTGCAATAAAGACACGGCTGTCATCGTGTGGATAAACGAATGAACAGACAGACAGACGGACATGGCTTAATCGACTCATGGTCGTGAAAAAAATTTCGTGACAAAATTATTGTGCCCGCTACGCTTTGCGGGTGGAGTATAATAAATATTCAATAAAAAACGTTGAAAATCGTAGAAGTATATTATGGTTAAGAGTCGGTACAGCAGAAAATAAGAGTTTTCTTATTCCTGGCAATGCCAATGAATCAAAAAACGTTGTTTATACTGAAGCATTAAATAACTAAAATGAAAATATCTTCACTTTATTACCATTATTCTATTTAATATAATTTGCTTCCAAATACAAATAATATGCAAATATTTTAACATTTTTTATTATTGAAATTTTTCAAATATACAAAGGTATTATTGATAAAGAAAAAATGTCCGTGGCGAAGCCTCGGTCCACTGTGGCCTGCTAGTCTTATATAAAAACATGCATTTTTCTTCTTATATTTTACTATTTTCTGACTTTAATATAATAGTGACAAAATCCAAAGTTAGATATTCATTCAGCGCAGGATATATCTGATATTTTAGTATATATTTTATCTTTGAACGAAGATTATTAAAGGCTGTTGGTATACCCTAAAGTATTCGCCAAAAACGTTGCATATTGACCTTGAAAAAATCTGTTCAAACGACCCCATACAAACCGCGCTGTAAGACGTAATTCTACGTCAAAACAAAATTGGCCATTTCAGCCCTTCAAAGGACTTTAGCCGAGCTTCACATGATCAATTAAACGGGATTAAACGGAAGTAGCAGCTTTGCTGAAACTGCAGCTATATACATAGATATCTTGTGGTAACAATTTGCGCCGACAAGAAATGTTGTGTTGTCTCTGGACCAGAGCAGCTTTGTCGCCAATTTTTCCTGATCGCTTATCAATTTCTTCGGCTTTATGTAGATTAGATCTTAAGATGCGCCAAATAACGAGGAAATGTTGTTAAACAATACGATTTTTAGCTGAATGCGTTCACTGATAACAAAAAATTTTGAAGTCAAATTATTTTGTTTTTCATTTTGACAAATAAAAAAAGTTTACGAAAACTTATTTACGACATAAGCATCAAATTTCTTGCGTATAATTGAAAAATATTCGTATCTCAATATGCATAGAAATAATTATGATGTTTTGTAAATCTTTACGAAATACGAACTTACGAAGCACTTACGAAGTGACATGAAGCACCTTATTGTGTTAAAAATATGACATTTTTGATATGAAAAAAATTAAAAAAAACTTAGAAAAATCGCATGATGCCAGGTATGGTTGCCATCGAATTTTTTTTATTTTTACAAAATCAGTGCTAGGGTGAACACTAGTTAAAAATGGGTTGCTGAATCCAAAAATGTTGTCAGAATTTCTACATTATATCAATTAAGACCATAGAACTGGCACCTAATAATATTCTTTAACCTTGATTCGGCATATTTCTGTAGTACAAAAACCACCATTAAAAAATAAGCCATGGAATATTTTGACTTAATTTTTTTTCTTCAACTTTATCTTACTGTTTTAGGTGCAAAAAATTATAATTGTCAAAATTATAAAATTCAAGTTGACGGATAAGGCTATCTCCTTTTTTATCTATTTTTAAGAGTTCGTTGCTTTAGTTTTTAAAAATAAAAGTACAATTTTGTTTTTGTTTGAGGTTTAAAATAAAAAAACAGCTATGGTCTTTAAAATCATCAGTTCTTCGTATTGTTTTGAATCAAAAATGAATGCAATACAGCCTTGTCTTTATTTTTACAGAATTCACTGGAAAAGACGAGTATAACCAATATAAAAGCAAAGAGACGGACAGAAGCTCAGGCTCGAATTAATTACACTAGTCCACAAATTCACGAAAATTTGTTTATCCAGATACCTGCTTATCATTAC
Organism: Tetanocera ferruginea; assembly: GCA_958299015.1. Taxonomy (NCBI): domain Eukaryota; kingdom Metazoa; phylum Arthropoda; class Insecta; order Diptera; family Sciomyzidae; genus Tetanocera; species Tetanocera ferruginea. The sequence goes on from OY282642.1 coordinate 75,839,482, forward strand.
TTTTCTATAATACCTATTTACGCTGCTTCTACGCCTATACTCAGTTTTTCCCTAAAAGGTCGAATTCATGAGATACAAGGTGATTTGTATTTTTTAGACTTTGGTCCAGTTTTTCTTATCTAGAAACTAAACTGTTTTATGTAAATTAATAATTTGTATGTCATCTGACAGAAAATTAAAGATGCTTATTTAAAAACTTGTTTTATGACAAGACAAAGATAGTTTTGAAAAATGGACGTCATCCGCCAACGAACACGCCTACCTCCCATACAAACCAAAAAGTTTAAAACTCAATAAACAAGGTTGTGTTTGTCAAAGAGAAATTAAATTTGGTATGTATGTATTTTATACCAAAACTAAGGTGTGTTCAAAAATTGGGAGTATTCGCCCACGGAAACGCCCATTTACAATATAAATTTTTTTGTTTTTGAAAAGTAGGTTTAAGGTAGTTCATAGTCGGGCTAGACCGACTTTAGACTTTCTTTACTTGTTTACAACAAGTTGGAAAACTGAATTTGCTTGATTTACGTTATCTCACTCATTACTAAGGACATTTAAGGACATATATTTTTTTAAGGAAAAAGGAATGGTCTTAAAATATTAGCAAAAAATAAAGAAAATTTGGAAAAACTCATATTTAGTTAGATATTTTCATTATAAAATGACATGCAGACATTTCTCAGGTCATCAGAAGATGCGCAAACGCCCAAGAAAGATGCCCATTTCTCAAAATTTATTTAAAAATAATATCAGAGATCACTTTTAATTTTATTTTTTTGTTTTTCAGTAATTTGATTATAATACAAAAATAATTTGATTACAGTTTTTGCAAAATTTTTGCAAACTTAAAACTTTTTGCTTGTCAGTTTATATCGATGGTTAAGCGCACAAAAGTGATACGTGAATAATTTTAAATGTTCAGAAACGTCGATTTTGTTTTTTAATTTCAATACATTTCAATTCAAAACACTAATTTCAACTGTATACTGAGCAGCATCCATTGGTTATGCATTTTCAAGAAATTTACACAAGGTAGATATTAAATTGATGATTTGGAAAATGCAGTAAACCTATTTTTGTCAAAAGGTCACTTATCACTTTAGTGAGCTTAACCATCGATAAATAGGTAGTAAAAGTACATAAATTTTTATATTTCGACTATGTGGCTAGATGTGTAACGATTAGTGTTTTTCTTGTCTAGGTCCTGGAACCGTACATTTTTATGCTAAAAATCAAAGACTGTAAAAAATAAAAATATTGATTCCATGTCATTGTCCGTAACTCTAGGAGTACTGGTGTTAATGTTGGATGTTGGACAGATGATAGAGTAGCATTGCAGAACAAAAAAAAACGAGTTGTACTTTTTTAACTGACGAAAATAGGCGATTTTTTATTTTCTCGATTTTATAACTTAATTTCGCCAAACTTAAATTCAACAGTCACCATGTTAAGATTTACTAAATAAAGTAAATAAAGTAAACGAAGTGGACCTTGTGTGGTTTTGTTGGCACAGCCAGCAGACAACCGCCAGCTTAGTATCCTCACTAGGATACACAAACAAACAGACATGGCTGCTTCCGTCGTTTGCTGTCTGTGAGGCATATTAAGAAATTGCAATCGCGTGTTGTGGTCGCATTAAATCTGTACAAGCAAAGCAAACATAAAACAACAAAAACAACAACAACAACAACAAGTAAGAATCAAGACTTATACAGGAACGAATGTATTGCAAAGAAGTTGGTAGCCTGATAGCTATGGTTATAAAATAATGCAAACAGTAAAAAAATTGTCCTGACTGGGTCAAACAGAGGGCATCATTAGGGAATTCAATTAAAGCTGTTTGCTGGCAAGAAAAACGCTTTCGCGCAACTCAATTGATTTTATGAAATTTAATAATTTTTACCAATTCGTTTTTTTTTTTGTTTTGCACTTCACTGGCATCGACAGTAGCTTCACATAAACACACTACCTGGCAAGTGCATATTTTTTTATGACTTTCTTGCTAGTTTTATTTATGTGAATTACAATTTATTTCTAGCGGAAACGGAAGTGCAGTTAAAGCGACGCGTGTGCCAAAGTGCTTGAATATCTTATAGCTTCTGTGTTTGTATATCGGTGTTTGACATATGTAATCTTGACAACAACAACGACAGCAGCAACAACAACAATACCGCATTTTGCATGCTTACAAGCACTTGTATGCAGGCTGCAGTCTGTAACTTGCATCCAGCATGTTATTATGCTGCCTTGTGGCTAAGTCTTCCTTCCACCACTAATCTTAAGCTGACTTGCTACGACAACATAACTCATACGAACTTCATGTTTTTGCCGCATTTTTCTACTTTAAATGTCGCTAATAATGGCGTTAATCTCAATGGCAGCCGCAGGAAGTATTTGTAGCCATATTTTTTTTTGTTGCTGCTTTATCGATAAAGGACTCTTTATGTGCGAATTTCTGTGTGTATGTACATGTGTCTCGTCGATTTGCATATGTTCGTGAGCTTGGAGTGTGTGTGTGTGTGTTTGTGCATTTGTCCATGTAAACGTGTACGAATGTAAATGTGTGCGTTAAAATCGGATTTCGTGACTGTTGTAATAATTTATTGTTGCTTGTATTCTCTTGGTTCAGTGCAGGTGTTCAATTTTCTTGTTTTAATTTTTTGTATTCTTTAATTTGTTCTTTAAGGAAATAAACTATCACGTGCTGCATGTTTTGTTCACACCCTTATTAAAACAAATGAATGCGTCAAATATTTTGATTTATATATTACTAAAATGTACAATTCCCACCACTGGTAATTAGAATATCACCGCAAGATAGGAAATAAGAAATGGCTTTATTTGACAAATGAGTGTTTGAAGCCCTCGGGCAGTATTGCAAGAGTAATACTTTACACATAATATTATTTTGAAAATATTTAAATACCACACCACCTCATGAATGTAAACAATAGTTTATTTAAATAATCGGCTATTCGTATATTACATTTTAATGCACATATGTTGAATTAAATTCATACAAACTTGTGTGCATTTAAATGAAGAAGGCTGTTTATCAATAAATTTACTTCTGATTGCCATCAGAATTCAGATTAAAACAAGTAAAGAAAGTCTAAAGTCGGTATAGGCCGAATATGAAATACCCTAAACCTACTTTTCCAAAAATAAAATATAACATTATTGATAATGGGCGTGTCGGTGGGCGGATGAAGCCTATATTTTGTATGCATTTAAATGTTGATGAAAATAGCTCACAGTTAATGCCTTTACTATGCTTCCGCTATGGGAGTTTGGCGAGTTTATGGACGGACTACTCCCAATTTTAGAACACACCTTAGTTTTGGTATAAAATGCATACATACCAAATTTGATCTCTCTATGACAAACATAATCTTATTTATTGAGTTTTAAACTTTTTGGGTTGTATGGGAGGTAGGCATGGCGGTGGGCGGATGATGCCCATTTACAAAACTATCTTTGTTTTGTAATAAAAACACACGTGCCGAATTTTTATCTCTGTAGATTAAACAGAGGCTTATTTATTCCGTTTTCAATATTTGGATTGTATGGGAGGTGGGCGTGTCCGTAAGCGGATGACACCCATTTTTCGAAGACATCTTTTTGTCGATACAAAACACATACAGACCAAATTTTATTGTTGAAGGTTAATTATGAGCTTATTATGCAGTTTTCAATTTTTCCTCTGTATGGAGGTAGGCGTTTCCGTGGGCGGATTCCAAAAGTTTTCAATTGTGCAGATCCTTGGGTCCATGTGACCATGTGTACCAAGTTTCATCCAATTATCTCAACTCCTTCTGCAACAGACGGACAGACGGACGGACGGTCCGTCACGCTGATAATGAGTATATATACTTTTCTATTCTGGACTCACTTCGTTCTATGCGTTACAAACGTTTGCACAAAGTTAATATACCCTGACCTTTCAGGTTTAGGGAATAAAAACACGAAAAAAACACGAAAGAAAATTTTATTGTCAAGTAGCTATAGATGTAAACATTTTTAACGGTAAAGTTAAATCCTAAATAAAGTAATTTACAACCTTCTTTTGTATAACTTTGTTTTATTTTTTATAAAAATATTTTATTATCATTTTGTTTCATTTTTCAGGACTCTGGCTTGGATCCGCTAATCCAAGGACAGACAAGTAATTTAGAGGTTAGCACCAAAATAATTGGGAACGAATAACTTTGATATCACATTACAAAAAAAATGACCCTGACAATGAAAAATAGGTATTATATTTTCAAATTTAAAGTCGCAGAAAAAACTAAAGCTGCAGAAAATGTTCTTTCGATGAGGACTTTCAAAAACTGCATGAAGCCCTTGAGGTTAAAACGACATGTTTGTTGCAGTTTCCCAGTGAAAGGTCATCAACAAATAGTAACTCCACTCTGAATTTAAATATTCTGTGACCATAATTTACAAAACTATTATACATAACAAATTTGTTTATTATGAGCGAAGCCACATTCCTTGTCCACTACCTGTTCTACTCACCGAATATTTCCGTAGTAGTGGGATAGCACCAAATAGTAATACCAAACAGAGTTTTTTGTTCTGTAACTATAATTTCAAAAGAAATTTCATTTAAAAATATGTCTTTTATGGGCGGAGCCACACTCTATTTACAATGTCCGTTCTATATTTCCAGTAGCAGGACACCACCAAATAGTTAGTCCATTCTGAGCTCAGCCGTTCTGTGCGTTTAGTTTCCATTGCTTTCCACGACTCAATAGTAAATTGGTACCGAGTATCATTGATGACGAAAGTAAAATCGAAAATTTGTTTTCTTAAAAAATTCCCACGAACCTCGCTGGTAGGAGGGTGTAAAATACTTTACGACCTTCGTATTCCTACTGAATGGACAAACAATTTCATTAAAATCGGTCAATCGGTCCGTTTCGGAGGAGTTCAAACACTAACTCCGCGACATAAGATTTTTATATTTTAGAATAACATATTAAAAATTTAACAGAACTTGTATTTTCAAAAACTTCATATTTAACATTTTTCATATGCAAAATTTTGTATGGAAAAATTTCTCATGATACAAAATACTTCGTGCTTTAAATAATTGTTTCACACCAATCAATTATGTGTCTTTTTTAATTAAACTACAAAGTATTAATTATAATTATTTTCAGATCTTTAAAGGAGGATCAAAAACTAAAGCCGAAAATCTTACGCTATACTTAGTGAATGTTTGGAAGTATTGTGTAGAGCTACTCATCCGCACAAGAAAAATGTTTTAATACTTTAACAATTTTACAATTTTATTGTTTATCACTGTTTTTGTGTACGGCATCTCATTATTGTTTTTCTTATAGATTTGGGGTTTCTAAACACGAATATTGCAAATTCTTATGCACCCACGCGTACTGCGTAAGGAGTATATTTATTTTGTCACGTCGTGTGTAACGCCCATAAGGAGGCGTGGTAGGTATAGAAAACTATATATATTCTTGCTACAAAACTTAAATTCGGTATTTGTATAATCGATATCAAAACCAAGGTCTTTTAGAAAAATGGGCGTCATCCACCCACTAACACGCCTACCTAAACACACAACCCCAAAATTGAAAACTATATAAAAAGGCTTCAGTCGACCCGCTATCATGTGATCTCTTCAAATTCATCGTGGAGGGGATCCTACGAAAGGCAGGTGTACATAGAAATGGTACCATGAGCAAAATGAGTTCGAAAACACCCTGTTTAACGTTAGAAATGAGCCTTATTGCGAAAAAAATATTAATAGTACCATCGACGAAGTAGTTGAGGTAGATAAGGCAGCCTCAAAGATAAATTTCATCAAGTTTTAACGAGCAACTCGCTGTCTCATAATAGAAAATAAATACCATTTATCAGTAGTGTTGGTACAAGAAATTGACCAACTTCTCAACTGCAGGTTTTAAATGCAATAAATTGGGGTCCAGGTAAAAGAATAACACCCTTTTTGCTTTAATTTCTTTAAAATCGCATTTTGATCTAAAGAAGGAATAATTTCGATTCGCTTAAATGGGTGATGTATTGATTACACTGGTTTACAAATAACGAAAAGTTGTTTGTACTCTGAATGCCACTGTCCTTTTCTCATGTAAAATCGGTCGCTAATTCCAAAAAAAAAATTTTTGTTTTTTCTGTCACTCCGTTTTCGAGATATTGCCCACTGTAGGGTTTTCAACGAAAAAAAAAAATTGGTTCCACTTAATTGCATATATCTCCAGAACCAACAACAGTAATCAAACTAATGATATATCAAATAAAAGCTAATAAAATTTCTTACAAACAATGCAAACATCATTTTTTGGTCGAGCTGATAGTTTTGGCGGAATAAATTCAAATTTCGGGGATTTTTTTTATTTTTCACAAAAATTTCCAAAAAAAGACAAAATAGTTGCAAATTTCGTTAAGAAATCAAAATATTTTGTTACTTTTGATATTTTTTACTAAAAACCTTTATTTTTCCAAAAAAAAATAAGCTATTGTTGAATGGAACGATGTTCAATGGAACGAAAGAACCCAAATTGTGTGATTATCAATTTATGTATTTGGACTTATTTAATTGCCATAAAAAAAAATGAGAATTACAGGTTGTTGTTATAAAATCATATATTCTTAATTTTTATTGTTCTTTTAATAATTTACATTATTTAAAATGGTATATAATTATTATTTATAATTTTTATTCTTCCCTTAAATCATTTTTATTGTTATTTACATTGTAAATAATTTTTATTTATCATTCAGAAATTCAAAATGATTAGAATTCTTGTTTTGTCGTTTATTTAATTTAGGATCGGTTTCTCTGATGAAAAACCAACAATAGTCACTCATCATTCCTTCGTCACAAAATCCTTGGTACCGATTCTCAATTGCTTTCATCTGTTGTTGGAATCTTTCCCCATGTTCATCGCTCTCGTCACCGAGATTCTTCGGAAAAAAATTCAAATGGGAGTGCAGAAAGTGAATTTTCAGAGACATATTTACGCCCATCTTATTATAGTTCTTGAGCAACTCGTTGACTATTTTCTCGTAAGATTCACTTTTATTGTTCCCGAGGAAGCTAGAAACAGTCGTCCTAAAAGAATCCCACGCCACTGCCTCAACTGGTGACAATAGTTCTGCGAATTGAAGATCGTTTAACACCTTTTTTATTTGCGGTCCAACGAAGACACCTTCTTTTATCTTGGCATCAGAAAGATTTGGAAAAATCGTTTTCAAATATGTGAATGCTTTGCTTTCTTTGTCTAACGCCTTGACAAAGTTTTTCATAAGTCCAAGTTTGATGTGCAACGGTGGGAGAATTATGTTTTCCTTTTTGACGAGTGGAACGTTTTTGACGTTGCTCTCTCCAACTTTCGACTCAATTCTTTCTGGCCAGTCCTTTTTGTAATAGTGGTGTTCACGTGCTCGACTATCCCACTTGCAAAGAAACAGCAGTACTTTGTGTAGCCACTCTGTAAACCACAAAGCATACCAACGACTTTGAGATCAGAACATATTTTCCAGTCGTGTTGTTCATATTTAATACATGTCAATAGCTTCGCCATTGTTTCGTACGTTTCCTTTGTGTTGACTGCATGTGCGAACGGAATCGATGGCTTTTTGTTTCCTTTAAGAAGTAATACCGCCTTCAAGCTCACTTTGCTGCCATCAATAAAAAAACGCCACTCTTTGGGAATGTACGGCTGACCGAAGGTATTAAATAAGCCAGGAATGTCTACGCAATAGCAGATATTGTCATTCTTAGTAATGTGTATAGCAAACGGTTTTTCACGATTTCTGTAGTATGTCACCTTAACATCGGGTCTCAAAAAGTTGAATTGTTGCATACGAGAAGCATGCAATTCCGATTTTTCCTTTGACAGTTCCAAATCGCTTATCCAATCATTCAGCTGCGCTTGCGATAAAAGGTGAGTTGTGTTTTCAGTTGTAATAGTACTACCACCTGTGGTTTCTTGCGACTCCACTGAATCTACGGATTTTCTATTGTTTTCACATGTTGAATCGGGACAAGTAGGATATGGAATATCGTCAGAATGAGATACTGGCAATGAAACAGTGTTTTCCAACACCAGTCACTTTGGCCGGACAAAAATAGCAATCGTTTAGGTGGCAAAACGGTTGTCTCCAGATCATCGGAACATCGAATTTCATGTATCGTTTTTTACCCGAGCTCCATTCAGACAATATTAATTTGCACGATTGACACAAAATACTTGGTTTACTGTATTAACTGTAAATAACTGTCAAAAAAACACAAAATACGTATTCACATGGTATAATAAAAACAGGTAGGCTCTCTTTCGTATAGCCATAAGTGTCGAAATCAGGTGTTTTGATGTGACGGTTTCGACGGTTGCATTCTCAGTCGTGAGCCTACCTGTTTTTATTGTAGCCTGTTTGTTCTTATCTTTTCTTTCGCAAAACCCTTGACTTGTTTCCTATGAACAATCAAAATGAAAAATAAAAAATTATAGTACAATAACCCAATTTATTTAAATGACAATAAAACTTTTAAAAATAACATAACTTGGGTGCTTTCGTTCCATTGAACACAACTTTTTCATTTCTCAATAGATTTTCTTCAACAATAGCTTATTTTTTTTGGAAAATAAAGGTTTTTAGTAAAAAGTATCAAAAGTAACAAAATATTTTGATTTCTTAACGAAATTTGCAACTATTTTGTCTTTTTTTGGAAATTTTTCTGAAAAATAAAAAAAATCCCCGAAATTTGAATATATTCCGCCAAAACTAAAAGCTCTATCAAAAAATTATGTGTGCATTGTTTATAAGAAATTTAATTAGCTTTTATTTGATATATCATTTGTTTGATTACTGTTGTTGGTTCTGGAGATATATGCAATTAAGTGGAACCAATTTTTTTTTTTCGTTGAAAACCCTACAGTGGGCAATATATGTCGAAAACGGAGTGACACAAAAAAAAATTTTTTTTTTGGAATTAGCGACCGAGTTTACATGAGAAAAGGATAGTGGCATTCAAAGTAAATATTGGCTGTAAACCAGTGTTATTTACTTAAATGTATCCTTCTTGACTCTTTCTTTTAAATTATATATACAGTATCAAATAATAATACTTAATATTGATCTCAACATTGATAAGAATATAAGCAGTTACTGCTGAGCCGAATGTATGTATGTGTATGCATTACAAAAATATTTATAATGATACAATCTTAATATATAAAAGACAAGCGTCCTGCTCCGTGCGCTATATCGCTCAAACTGTTATATTTGTTATTGCTATGTATAAGGTGAGCATGTTAGCCTGGACCAGAACCTGTTTCGCTATTACAGTGGTTTTTATATGAAAAATTGTTAGCCTAAAAGTATACACACAAAATTTATTTGATATAAATATCAGTGAATGAAAAATGTCATATCGTCTGCTACTTAATTATTTTGAATACGACCCTTCGTATGACAGGCTTCTATACTAGTTATAATATAAATTACTGTGATATGTTTGTCAAATTTCATGTTTGCTTGTTGTTTTTGTTGATTGAAAAGTCTTATTTATTCTTTGAAAAAAAAACATACAAGAATTATTACAAATTCTACTTCAATTCAATTTGATAAAGAATACTATAATAAGATAATTGTGTAAAATAGCATGAATAGGATCAACACAGATGTCTAAAAACTTACGAAGAAAATTACGAAGTTAAAACTAGATTAAATTAAATTTCGGGCACAATCCCAGGATTGCATTTTCAAATCTCGAAAATCTCGGGATCGACAAAACCCCGAAAATTGACATCCCTAGTACAAATTGTTAACAGAGACTCTTCGTTTAAAGAGTCATACAATAATTTTTTTATTTTAGACTTTATTTTTTTAACTGCTTTAATATGGTTTCAATATTACCATTTAAAACTTAAGTTGGATAAAGTTTAAGCTTTCTACAAATTTGTCCATGTAGCAATGCTTTCAAGCCGTAGTACTACAGAAGTTATTCATTATCTTAAATGAGATATAGTATGTATTTTTTAAATTTTCCTAAAAAATGTAAAGTTAAAGATGGAGTTAATGAGAAATGTGTTTAAAGGCATAAGTATTCAAATATATTTAGATGTTAGTTGTGGTGTTTTTAGAGATTTGTTGCTTGTGATTCGTTGACTGCTAAGCTACAAACTAACATGCGTATCAGTATTGTCTAAGTTACAAGCAGCTTCTACATAGATGTTCATATTAATTGTTTATAAAAACTTTGTGTATATTTGTATGCAATATATACTATATGTCAGAGACTAAAGCTTCGAGAACTTCATTTCAATCTAAGATCCTCTAAGCCAAAAAGTGATGCTCTTAATTGAAGAAGCGAAACGATTATTCAACGATCTTCGAGCGAAAATAACACTTGCTAGCCATTACAAAGAAATATACAAGGCAGAACACAAATATCTGAAGATTAATTTAAAATTATTTTGAAATCATAAGAACGTTATTGTTTTCACCTCTTAAGTTATTTTTATATGAAGAAAAAAAAAACAAACAAAATTTATCATTAAACCATGATAGAATAATTTTACCAGGTAGTATTGACAAATGTTGATTCTCTCAGCTACAAGTAAACGAACCCTTGTCAAAAACAGCTGTTCGTTGTTATATTCGTTGGCCACATTCAGTTGTGTCAACTGTTGTGACAGCAACACATCGGGGAGCGCTATTATCGGTATTGAAGTTTCAGCAAAATTGTCAAGTTTAAAAATATCAAGCCCTGTATCAAATACGAATGGAAATTTTACCGACAAATAAAAAATTTTCTATTTTTAAATGCATTTTAATGCGCAACTTCATATTTATGTGCATCATGTTTTGACTTAGCAGTTTGCAACTGTTGGGTACGCTGAATGTGACCAGTGAAAATTAATTGTATGCTATGACGGATTGTGAGTGCTCTCTTTCTTGTTATATTTTTTGACAAACGTCCGTTTCCAACAGAAACGTCAATACTACCTTGGAGTAATTATATCATGTCATTAAACAATAATCGCCTTGAAATAACTATTGTTAGTTTTGAGATTGTCTGAAATTTTTAAGTTTTAGTCTTTGCTATATGTATATATATTTTTTTATATTTCGCAAGGTGATTTTCTTATTTACATAAATATGTATGTATATATGTATGTTTCTTTAAAACTAAAAATAATGTTTTTTAAACCACAGCGAATTGCTTTCATAGCAGAGCTTTTGTTTCGACATGGGTGGTATCAGAATTAGTTTCTCTAGTTACGCTCAGCATGCAGTACCGTTACGATTACTCATCTATTATGTAGATAGTTATGTAGATGGATGCACTCAGATATACCCTGAACAACGCATCTGAGTTGGTTGTTTCTTTCGCGAATTGGGTGTTGCGAATATCTAGCTAGTGGTTATTTAAGTTGTTCTACATTTGCTACGTTTTCACTACTTTGAGCAGATAAGGATTGCTTATTAAAGATATTATTTATTTAACTTTTGATAACTTACCGCTTGCAGCAGAGTTCATGATTGATCAGTGTTGATTGAAGATATATATATATATATATATATATGTATAAAGATAATAATTTACGAGATATATACAAAATAACGTTACGATGTATTAAAGAGAAAGATAAAAAGATTTACTTATTTAAAATTACGATATAATTCTTTAAGCTTGCATGATTGAAGAATGCTTATTTTGTAAATGTTTTTTGTTAAATATTTTATTGCTGCTATTTTGGTTGGTTATTTAGTGACTTTTTACAACTATTTTAAAAATTTAAAGACTTATATGTATATGTATTGGTATTTCATAAATGATTTTATGTTAATATTTTATATATGAATTATTTTAAATTATTATCTTAACTATTTTTTTTCGTTAGCTTAAATTTAACGTAAGTGTTGATTGTTGTGTTGGTGTTTTCGTTGATGTTGTTGTGAGTCACTCACTCACGGAACTCACTCGTTTATTGCGACTCAATTAAATGTTGATTGTGGTCAATTTATTGATGTTTGTTTGTGTCTCGGATGGAAGCGATATTCGGGTAGTTTTGTTTATCTCAACAATTTTAGTTTTATGTAGCTCGATAACAATCATTATTATTTTACTCACTTTAACAGCTGACTGCTTCTCATTTCAGTGCTGACAAATGTTCGTGAATATGCATAGTATAATAGTTTATAATTTGTACTCTCGGTTAAAAATTGCATTTTACATGTGCTCTTTTAAACTTTTCACAAAAACTTAGGAACAATTTTATTCCAAAACTATCAATACAATATATTCTTAACTAGTATAAAGATTATATGACTATGATTGCTACTAATTTTTTATATATGAACTACTAATATTGTATACTAAAAAGTAGTTATTGCCATGCTACTAAGTATTTTTTTTTTCTTATTATTTGATATTATATCACGCAGAAACTCACTATAATTTCGTATACGTTAGTCGTAATAGTTGAAGTAAGTAAATTATTGTTAGAAGTATTGAATAAAGCATTATATTGAGTATTTAAGCTACTTAAGGAAATGCCATTATCTTATTAGGTATAAAAATTGCTATTTAGTAAATATTGTAAATGATCTACTTGCACTACTACTATTTGATAAACATCTTTCTAATTGTAAGTTAAGCTCTTTATTACTACTACTTCTTTTTTATAAACATTGTTATGGTTCTTTTAACTATTACTATTTTATGAACTACTCCTACATTTTAGTATACATCGATAGAGTATTGTTTTGTCTCACTGTTAGAATATTAGCTTTTCATTTTGGGTATAGAATGTATGATGAATGATAATTCTTAATACTGATCAGTTATTGAATATATTGTTTACAATATTAATACTTACATAAATCGCACACTAAATACAAAACAGTCACAACTCAAAATTTTTCGATATCGACTTTTTATTATTAATCAATTTACAAAACACATATCTTACTATCTTTTTCATTATTTTCTTCATTAAATGGAATAATTAGGTTTTTGTGTTTAAACAAAAATTGCTTTTCTTCTGAAGTTTCAACCAAAGAGTTTCATTTTTCACTTTTCCTGAAAAGTTATGTTTTTTGAGTTGTGACTGTTTTCTATTTAGTGTGCGAAATGTGTCTTAGGTGTTAAGTATGGGCGTAAGTATGATACACAAAGGAATATTTGACGGGTTCTTTATTACTTAAGTAAAGCGTTAAACACGAAACGATTAATAGTTTTAATATAATTTATATTAATTTTAATATTAATTAAACTACCACCGCATCTTAAATAACTTAAATCTTAGTTTGTTTAAAAATAAAGTTATAAAAACTACAAGACTAAGTTTGTAAACTAAGCTACACTTTTTCAAATATTTCATAAACAACATTTGTTTCTATCAAAATCTACGATTTCTACTTTTGATATGATTATATAATAATTTTTTAATTGTTTTAAAATATTGTTTTCTACTTATTTTGATTTTAATTACGTTGGTCTTATTTGTTTTTTTTTTAAGAATATATTTAGATCTTAACAACTCATAATATTATATGATATTAAAAATTTATGAAGTAGTATGGAAAGTTTCTGTCTCTCTCTCTCTCTCTCTCTATCTCTTCTTGTGTTTGTTCCATATCTTCTCTTTTATCTCTGTTATTTTCTCGGATTGCTCTGCTTAATACATACTCTTATTTATTTATAATATAAACTGTAATAATGGCTTAAATATATTTAGCAAAATGCTTTTTAGATTATTTTTTACGCTTTTTAAAATGTTTTAGTTTTTTAATTAATTTCATTAAAGAGTTTTAAGTATCCTACAAATGAGTTTTTTGGCGTTTTGTCTTACAATGTGTCTTAATAGCTTAGCAACCATATAATATTTAAAGATTTATTTTTATAATACAGATATATTTTTTTCTTTTTCTCATTTTTTTTTTTTTTTGTCTTTTATTGTTTTCTATTTTTTATTCCAAGTGGGTAGTGGGGATAAAGTCCATGAACCAGCTAACGCTTAGGTCTAAACCAACCAAAATTTGCGCCATTACAATTTATATTACTTTTTTATTTATGAAAATAACAGACAGCTAAAATACTATCCTTGCATGCCAGTTTTTTTTTTTCAAAAATTTCTCTCGTTTTTAATTCAAAATTAAAATTATTACTGTATACTACTTTTTATCGTCAAATTATCTAGGACTTAAGAACTTTTTACTCTAGTTGATTGTGTAAAAGAATGGTTTCAAAATTCTTTCTTCATTTTTGTTTTTGTTGATTGCAGAACATTTGTTTTTGTTGATTGAAGAGATATGTTCAAAAATTGTTTGTTTTATTTTTTTCATCCGAGGTGGTTGCGAGTTGGCTTCGCTTTTAACCTTACCTCGGCGGTGGTGGTGGTGGCGGCTGTACTTCAATGTTTTCCAAGCTGGCACGTTTATTTGCCGTTTGTAAATCCAATGCTAACGTGTTGACTGGACTTTCACGCGGTCGCAACGTTGTGGGCGGACCGCGAAAAAGTGCATATGGATGGCCAAAAAAGTCTGGTGAGGTGGCCATCATGTTGTCGATGTTGTTGTATCTGTAAAGAAATAAAATAGACATTTATTATGACATTTATTTTGACATTTATTGTATTCATAATTATATTGTCGACATTTGAATTTTCATGTAAGTGTGTATTTGTATTTATTTGAATTGAAAATTGAATTAAAAATTTAAAAATTTTAAAATTTGAAAATTAAAAAATTTAAAAATTTAAAAATTTAAAAATTTAAAAATTTAAAAATTTAAAGATTTAAAAATTTAAAAATGTAAAAATTTAAAAATTTAAAAATGTAAAAATTTAAAAATTTAAAAATTTAAAGATTTAAAAATTAAAAAATTTAAAATTTAAGATTGAAGAGGCAACAAGAGACAAACAAGGCTTAAAGCTAATACTTAAAGATTTATCAAAACAAAAAAATTATATTTTATTAAAAAATAAGAGAAAGGGACAAAAAATGTATATATAAATTTAAAAACGTAACTTAACACAACTAAGTAAAAGAAGGATAAAAAAAAGTATTCAAAGCAGCGTAGAAAATAAAGAGAAAAAAAATTAGAGGTTAGATAAATAGATTAAAATATATGACTTAAAATTGCTCGTGCTTTTTATTTAAATGTATTTATAAATGTATCACGTTAAGAGAATGCAGCAAAAATTGTGACAATTATTTGTATACCCTAAACTTAAACAGGCCAGGGCTTATTACGTTTGTAACACCCAGAAATAAGCGTGTCTAGTATAGAAAATAAAGACTTATCCTGTGGACAGACAGCGACCAGGAATAAGAATAACTGCATGACACTTTGTATAAGCTCTCACATTAACCCATGGATCTGCTCTATTGAATATTTTTTGAATCCACCCAAGGACAGTCTACCTCCCAACAATTTTCGTTTAGATGATTCGTGGACTAAGAACGAATTTTGTGACATTTTATGCTTTTATTTTATATTGTGCTTTTATAAAAAAAAAAATTATGGCACTAAGTGAAAGCATATATGAGCTACAAATATAAAACTTGGTATTTTAGAATAATGTATCAAAAAAAAGATGTGTTCACAAAATGGTCGTTCGCCCATGAACACGCCTATCTCCCATACAACCCACAATATTAAAAACACTATTAAAAAGTTCATATTTATATCAAAACTGAGGTGTTCACAAAAAATGGGTGTCATCTGCCCACCAACACGTCCACCTATCATATAAACCAGATTAGTTAATCCTGTATTAATTCTATAGGTATTAAGAATACATGAATTTTAATAGAAAGTTATGTCTATTTGTTTCAGTATTTTAATATTTATTTAAATATTATAGGAGGTTAAGGGTATTTCATAGTAGGCCTAGAGCGACTTTAAACTTTAATAACTTGTTATTCATATAGATGTAGCGCATCGATGTCAACTGGGTCTGAGTGTGCCCGACCCGATTCGCACTTGCTACACTTCTACTACACTTTCACTTTAGAATGAAAGAATCAACTTTCATTCCTAGATTTGGTCAACAAAGCCTTCTTCTAACCTTTTCTAACTTCACATCATGAAATATATGTTAAGAATATCAACGCACCTATTGGTAGCCCGGAGGCTACCAAGCTTTCCGTTGCTTTTTCATATTCTTGTAAATTATGTTTCGCCGATAGAAACGTGAATGCTGCGGCTCACATGGTGATAAAATTATTTCACTGGGTATGAGATATTTCATCCCCAATCCCCAAACGTTCGATGCGTAACATTGAACCAAAACACTTCTACTGGCATAATGAGTCTTGTAGGTTTTCATTTGGGTTCAAAGAGGAAAAATTCGAATAAAAAAAGACTTGGCATTGAGGCTAGGAATTACTGTTATTCAGCTTTAAAGCGCGAAAACAGAGTTTTTTCTGCTTATTTGGTTATTTTTTAAAAGTACAAAAAATCAGATATTTTCGACTTTTCCAACTTCTAGAAAAATATCACACTTGTTTCCTTGCTTCTAGAAAAATATCACAAACTCCGGCACCTTCCACGGAAAGGCAAAGTTGCTTGATGTTTTCATATGAACTATATAAAAATTTTTAATTTTTTGACCCAGTTTTCATGTATGTCTGTTATCGGTTAAAGTTTATCGTCATATATTTTTAATCGACACAGATCTGTTATCAAACGCCAAGATGTGAGAAATCCCATGGAATCCTTTCAGAGACATAACTTATGTCAAAATTGGCCGACCATGGTTTTATCCCACGAACTTATAAGGTTCAAATCTATATTTTTTCTTTGCCTATCAGGAGCAAAAGTCCTAAGAGTGTATGAAATTCTAAGCTTTCTCAAAGATCTTTTTGCCACTCAATATTGATAAAATGACATTTATTTTACTTATCGCGACGGGGAATGAATGCCGCAAGAGTACTTCAGTTTTGAAATTCTATTTGCCACAAAAGCAGTAATGTTACAATTCCTCGAATAATATTTTCGGAACGTGCTCTGGACAATGCATTGGTGAGAGGTGTTGTGAATAATTTTGTCACCTTGTCTTTGCCAAGATATTCAGAGGGTCTTTTTAAAGTAATAGGTGTCGTCGATATTCTCAATGATCTCTTCAATATTCTTCAAATCACTAGCATGGAGTTATTCTTCTGGCTTGTAATCCATGTCATCACTTTCACTTAGTAAATTTAGGAAAGCCTCAAGACTACACTGAGAAAAAACACATACCTTGCTCCGGTAAAAAATTTCTCTATTTTTGATAATAGCAATTTTCTTTTTTTCAAATAAAATTTTTCTTCAATTAGAATAAATTTTCACATTTTCGTAGAAATATTTCTTTACTTCTAGGAAATGGAAACATTTCAATGATAAGTATTTTTCTCGCACAAAAAATTTCTCATTTATAGAGAAATTTTATTGAAAATGAAAAACTTTTCTTAAATTTTGATAAAAAGTTCACTATGAGAAGTATTTTCTTCATTAAAAACAAATATTTTCTCAAAAAAAAAAAATATTTTTCTGTAAAAATTATACATTTTTCTATTAGTATCGCAATTAGAGAACAGCATTCTCTGGAGCAAAGTCTATACCATTTTTATCATATTCCGAGACACTTTTTCTGAGTGTAGACTTGGATATTCTAGTATATCTCGAATTTCATCATCTCTCATGCGCCGGTTCTATTGGCTTAGTTTTATTTGTACATGTACAAGATACATTCAATAGATTAACTTTCCCTGGCAGTTCCAAGTTCTGCGGCCATTTTATATAGTTATTTTGGAAGGATAAATTATTTTTTTTTTACGTAACTTCTTCAACATCTTCTACAGGAGTCTTTCCATCTTGTTGGGTGGTTGCGAATGTCCAGCCAAAGCGCAAAAACCCACAAAGGGTAAACCTTGCAAGCTATCGATCTATTCCGATTTTCTTTACGCTTTTTATAGTCATGGGGGCACAATGAATTACTCAGTGACGCAGGGCCCGCTATACTGGAGACCTAATGACGGTTCTAACAGAGCAGTGAAACTATTGTGTCCACTTTTTTGCTGAAAGTACTGCTGTTGCTTTAGATATTTCAAAGGCGTTTCATCGAGTATCGCATAAATCACTCGTGGCAAAACTTTTTGCAAATGGTGTCGGTAGTAACTTTACTCGATGAATCACGTGTTTCCTCAAGGAGAGCTCGATTCTTGGATTTTTGAAGTGAAACTTCTTTGGCGGCGCGTTACATTTCAAGGTCTCTTATTCGTGACGCTAGGCTAACGTTTTCAATACATATGAAAATTTTCAAAAAATGATAGCCGCTAGCGAGAATTGAACCCGGACCATCAATGTTGATCATTGCTTATGAGTCGGAAGCTCTACAATTACGCCAAATAGGCACATGATAAACATGCAAACAAAATGTAATTAATATTGAACGCGTTTTTTCGTAACATTAATTTTCATCGTAAAAGTATGCACGGAGAATTTATTTCTTTAAGCTTAAAACGAAAATATTTAGGCATAGAGATACATCTAGCGGGAAAAAATGTACTGCATGTTCGCTGCATAATGAGCTTAAGGTGGGACATAACATTCGCGGCAGAGAAAATAGACCTTTTTCTTAAAATTCAAAACTCACAAGAAAATGTACCCAGTTGACAGTCTCCGATCTTAATGATTTTCGGATATGTGATAAAAGACAAAAACCTAAGGTCGGCGTATTTTTTTATATGTGCTCGATGGCTTAGGGTTTCAAACTCGCGTTCAAAAATCGGCGAAAATTTCGTTTTTTTGCTATAATTTCGCTATTTTCGATGGAAATATTTACAAATTTGGTACTAAACGAAAACTCTTACAAAACCACACACGATGGCATCAATTTTTCATAAGAAAATTTTGTTGTAATTCTGTTGTTGTAATTTTTAGTAATGTTTAGACGATATCAAAGAAGTATGTTGACACAATTATTTCATATTAACTTATGTTGGACTTAAGGCAATTTGTTAACTTACCTTTTTTTTTGTTTTTTTAAATTTGTTACTGTTTATAATGAAATTTTTGTTTTATTGCAATGCATTTATTTTCCTAAAAGAAAAAATTTCATTACTTTAAAAGCACCCAACATTTTTACGATATGCAAAAAGAATGGAATGCATTTTTTCATATTTCTTTAAAAACAAATTTTTTTTATTTTAAGCAGGAAAAATCATCAAAATCTTCTTCTAATTTCAAAACCTCAACTTTGTGAATGAATAACTCATCAGGTATGAAAATAATTGTTTTTATTAAAATTTTATAATAAAAAACATTAATTTTTATAAAACATTAACATTAATAGTCCACATCCTTCAAAGAGCTTTTTGGAGGATTACAACAAATTTTGTAAATGTTTCCATGGAAAATAGCAAAGTTATAGCAAAAAACGAAATTTTCGCTGATTTTTGAACGCGAGTTTGAAACCCTAAACCATCGAGCACGTATAAAAAAATACTTCGACTTAGGTTTTTGTCTTTTATCATATATCTGAAAATCATTCAAATCAAAGACTGTCACTTGGGGACCTTTCCTTGTCAGTCAAAAACAAACATTTTTCCAAAATTTTTTTTATGAATGTTGGGAATTGAACAAATTACAAGAAAAAAATTAAAAAAAAAAATATATATTTTTTACTAAGTACAAAATGGTTTTATAGAGCTCCAAACTGGCGGCAGAGAAAAATACGGGCCTCGTGGTAGCAGCGCTGGGAGTCGCAAAAATTGTCCGATCTTAAAAAAAAGACAGGAACTTTTTTCTGAAATTTTCTTTCAATTTTTGGTGATGTTCCAAATTTGAAAGTGTGTTTTTTCGAAAAAAATATTGACTTTAAAAATTCATAAAAAATCGAAAAAAAATTTAAAAAAGCTCATGTCACACGAAAGCGAATCAAGTTTAAAAAAATACAAAAAAAAATTTCGTCAAAAAATGGTCTCGAGTTAAACGCGTTCAAAGTTTGTGAACAAAGAAAAATGCAAAGAAAAATAAAAATGCGCTCTCACTAATCCGGCTGTTACTTTTGAACCCGTAGAAATTAATTTTTTTCTTAGAATTTTGAGAATATTTACTAAAATACAAAATTATAAAAATTTGATTTAAAAAAACGGCCAATGTCGTGTCCCCCCTTAAATCTTAATATGGTGATTGATGATTGGCAACATGCAAAACAGTTAATTTAAAATAATATTAAAAGCAAAAAGTGTTAAAAGTGCAATATTTACGACTGCCGAGAATAGTTTTTGCCATGCCAAAAAACGTTCAAAGCTAAGAAAAATAGCTAAAACAGGAGCAGAACGCGTTCGTGAATATAAACAGCGAATTCTCTTAAGATTGCAGCTGCAGCTGAGTCTGCAACTAATGATGAAGGTAAGGTGATTGCAACATCGACTGAGCTCCAAAATGCATTTTTACGAAGCGTCAGTGTATTTTGGTGAATCTGCAAAGAACCCCAGAAAAACACACTGATGCTTTTTAAAAAGGTTTTTTTGGAACTCAGCCATCATCTCAACAAAATTTTATAGCCAACCAAGTTGATACACTCAACAATCGACGTTCGCTGCTTTCCGAGGACCTCACTCAACAAAGGACCTCACTCAACATAGCCGGTACGGTCCCTGGATGTAAATATTGAATCAACAGATTATTATTCCAATTCATATTGATTGAATTTCTTTTCAGATACTTTCTCTCTCTATTTCACACTAAAATCTTTCTTATTTCTTACTGTTTAAGAAGTTGCACTTTTTTTTTTATCAACGACCTTCGTTCGTTGACACGTGACCCATTGCATTCGTTGACAAGCGACAGCAGCATACGTCAATCTTCTTCCTACGAGAAACTGTGACACTAATGAAACTAGTGACACACTTATTGATGACCTAAGAAAATTTCCCGAGTGGGGTCTGGCTAAAAGAGTCGAGTTTAATGCAAGGAAGACTCAATGCAGTCTGTTACCTTACTTGCAGGGGAATTGTCATTTAGCACCCCTTAACATAAACGGTGTTGGAATTGTAAAGTCAACAGCTCGTGACGTTCTGGTCATATCGATTCAATCCTATCTTCGATGGAATGATCGTATATTCGATGTTTCGAAATAGGCGACCAAGTGCCTAGATTTGTAAAAACGGTGTAAGAAATACTCTACTCCAGCTGATCTTCACACGTTCTAGACTTCATATATCAAGCCGAAAATGAAGTACAATTCGCACATTTGGAAAGAGGCTTCAAGATCTTAGTTTTAAGTTTATGAACGGATTTTAACGACGAGCTACATATTTGTTGGGGGATAATAAAATATCATATTTTCTCAACTCTCTTAGAAGGCTTAGGCAATGGCTTGGTTGCCTGAGCCTTCTGTTTATGTTGTACGATGGGAAGTGTACAAGGGAGATATGCGAATAAAATAATTTCAAAAGTTACATATCTGGAGTGGAAACTATTTGAAAACTTATTCTTAATTGTGTGGATTCGAAAATTGATTGTAGAAATAACATCAAAACTTAGATGTGTTATAAAAATAGGTGTCATCGGAACAAGCCAATTTCTTTAATCTGCAATATTATTGCTGCTAAATTTAATTTTCTTTCCTTTGTCAACATCTGGACAAATCCTTAATATGCAAAATGTTTGATACTCTCCGAATATCTATTCTTAAACAAAAAGCCTTTTTCTAGATATAACTTGCAATAAAGTATTTTTGATTACTCAAATCATAATCATCAAGTGGATCCGTCCACTCAAGGAATTATTTTTTTTTTTGCAATCAGTGTGATTTTATATTTAACTTCATATTTAAAATCTTTTACAGCTCTGAACTCCAGTAAGACAAAAGGGCATTCGCATTAAATTAATAGTTATGACACGCATTAAAAATACAAAAATTTATATTCAGCAACGTTACAACACTGAATATAGTCGTATGCATATAAAAATATATAACAATGAATATATTGTAATATCTGGCACAATCAGGTGTTTTATTTAGTTATGCGAATATTTGACAAATATTTGCATACGCAGCGCATAAAAATTGTATAAAAAGCTAACTAAAATGGAGATTGATAAATTGTGTGCATTTCTATAAAATCTTTATGCAATTTATTTTATTTATTACACCATCAAGTGGTGCAACTGATCTCAATAACGATGACCACAAACCGCTACCATGATGTGTGATTTGGGCTTCACAGCAAGTTTTCCACATGTTAACCGATTTAATTGGCATATAAAAGTTTTGCTTTTATTTTCATTTTAGTTCTAGTTCTATTGAGGAGGGCTATAAATGTCACTGATAAATGGTTAAAAAAATTCCAATATATGAGCAGAAAAATATTTTGAGTATTTCTAGAAATGGGATTAAGGTTTTAGGATTAGTAAATGTTCTATAATAAATTCTCATAAATTTGATATTTTTTCCATTCAGCGTTAAGTCGATAGCATCAAATATTTGAGGGAAAAAAATAGCAAGATTATCGAATTGATGCGCAGCATAAATTTTAATGACATTTGTTATTGTTGCAATTGTGTTCAAAAAATGTAAATAAAAATCAAGTAAAAATAAAAAATAAGTTCTATTATGTTCTATTATGTGAAAACGCACTTTATTTGTACTGATTTGAGAAGTAAACACTTGATGCTTTGAGAAAATAAATACAATTTCTACAGATTATTTAGAAAATATAAGATACTAACATTAAACATGTCTTTTTTAATCAAACAAAACAGACTTTAATTAAATTGGCATTTTCAACTTCAAAATTACGCTCAAAATTTTGAAATTGATAAAATAAAAAACTCCACGTCAGTTGAGAGATCAATCAATCGTGGTCACCAGTGTGGCCATTTTAGCCTTTTCGAGGCTAGATTTAGCCTTTTTATTTGCGGTTTAGCCTCGAAATTTACGTTTTAGCTTCGTGATTTTTTAGCCTTTTTTTACTTTGAAAACAGCCTTTTTTAGATTTATTAACAATTTAAAAATTTGCCGATTAAATAAAACACTGTAAGGCACACTATAAGTGTACTATAAGCAGTGTTGGGCATCAATCAATTAAAATTTCAATCAATTAATTAGTTGATTAAAAAATTAATTGCAATTGATTTAATTGCAATTAATATCAATTGCAATTATTTGCAATTGATTTAATTGCAATTGATTTAATTGCAATTAATATCAATTGCAATTAATTGCAATTGATTTATTTGCAATTAATATCAATTGCAATTAATTGCAAATGATTTAATTGCAATTAATATCAATTGCAATTAATCATTAATTGTAGTCTGCAATTAATTTATTTAGACTAACCTGAAGTAATTGCAAAATACAATTAAATCGTTGGCAATTAACTTTTTTTAATTAAAGGTACAATTAAAGGTTCATTTGGACCAAAATGGATGATTCTCTGGCCAATCGGATGCAGTGGGATTATCTGAGGTCATAGGTGGGTCATTGGCACTTTTATGGGTTCCATGGAACATTTGGACCAAAATGGATGATTCTATGGCCAATCGGATGCAGTGGGATTATCTGAGGTCATAGGTGGGTCATTGGCACTTTTATGGGTTCCTTGGAACATTTGGACCAAAATGGATGATTCTATGGCCAATCGGATGCAGTGGGATTATCTGAGGTCATAGGTGGGTCATTGGCACTTTTATGGGTTCCATGGAACATTTGGACCAAAATGGATGATTCTATGGCCAATCGGATGCAGTGGGATTATCTGAAGTCACAGGTGGTTCATTGGCACTTTTATGGGTTCCATGGAACATTTGGACCAAAATGGATGATTCTATGGCCAATCGGATGCAGTGGGATTATCTGAGGTCATAGGTGGGTCATTGGCACTTTTATGGGTTCCATGGAACATTTGGACCAAAATGGATGATTCTATGGCCAATCGGATGCAGTGGGATTATCTGAGGTCATAGGTGGGTCATTGGCACTTTTATGGGTTCCATGGAACATTTGGACCAAAATGGATGATTCTATGGCCAATCGGATGCAGTGGGATTATCTGAGGTCATAGGTGGGTCATTGGCACTTTTATGGGTTCCATGGAACATTTGGACCAAAATGGATGATTCTATGGCCAATCGGATGCAGTGGGATTATCTGAGGTCATAGGTGGGTCATTGGCACTTTTATGGGTTCCTTGGAACATTTGGACCAAAATGGATGATTCTATGGCCAATCGGATGCAGTGGGATTATCTGAGGTCATAGGTGGGTCATTGGCACTTTTATGGGTTCCATGGAACATTTGGACCAAAATGGATGATTCTATGGCCAATCGGATGCAGTGGGATTATCTGAGGTCACAGGTGGTTCATTGGCACTTTTATGGGTTCCATGGAACATTTGGACCAAAATGGATGATTCTATGGCCAATCGGATGCAGTGGGATTATCTGAGGTCATAGGTGGGTCATTGGCGCTTTTATGGGTTCCATGGAACATTTGGACCAAAATGGATGATTCTATGGCCAATCGGATGCAGTGGGATTATCTGAGGTCATAGGTGGGTCATTGGCACTTTTATGGGTTCCATGGAACATTTGGACCAAAATGGATGATTCTATGGCCAATCGGATGCAGTGGGATTATCTGAGGTCATAGGTGGGTCATTGGCACTTTTATGGGTTCCATGGAACATTTGGACCAAAATGGATGATTCTATGGCCAATCGGATGCAGTGGGATTATATGAGGTCATAGGTGGGTCATTGGCACTTTTATGGGTTCCATGGAACATTTGGACCAAAATGGATGATTCTATGGCCAATCGGATGCAGTGGGATTATCTGAGGTCATAGGTGGGTCATTGGCACTTTTATGGGTTCCATGGAACATTTGGACCAAAATGGATGATTCTATGGCCAATCGGATGCAGTGGGATTATATGAGGTCATAGGTGGGTCATTGGCACTTTTATGGGTTCCATGGAACATTTGGACCAAAATGGATGATTCTATGGCCAATCGGATGCAGTGGGATTATATGAGGTCATAGGTGGGTCATTGGCACTTTTATGGGTTCCATGGAACATTTGGACCAAAATGGATGATTCTATGGCCAATCGGATGCAGTGGGATTATCTGAGGTCATAGGTGGGTCATTGGCGCTTTTATGGGTTCCATGGAACATTTGGACCAAAATGGATGATTCTATGGCCAATCGGATGCAGTGGGATTATCTGAGGTCATAGGTGGGTCATTGGCACTTTTATGGGTTCCATGGAACATTTGGACCAAAATGGATGATTCTATGGCCAATCGGATGCAGTGGGATTATCTGAGGTCATAGGTGGGTCATTGGCACTTTTATGGGTTCCTTGGAACATTTGGACCAAAATGGATGATTCTATGGCCAATCGGATGCAGTGGGATTATATGAGGTCATAGGTGGGTCATTGGCACTTTTATGGGTTCCATGGAACATTTGGACCAAAATGGATGATTCTATGGCCAATCGGATGCAGTGGGATTATCTGAGGTCATAGGTGGGTCATTGGCACTTTTATGGGTTCCATGGAACATTTGGACCAAAATGGATGATTCTATGGCCAATCGGATGCAGTGGGATTATATGAGGTCATAGGTGGGTCATTGGCACATTTATGGGTTCCATGGAACATTTGGACCAAAATGGATGATTCTATGGCCAATCGGATGCAGTGGGATTATCTGAGGTCACAGGTGGTTCATTGGCACTTTTATGGGTTCCATGGAATGTTTGGACATAATTGGGTGATTCTTTGGCCAATCGGATGCAGTGGGATTATCTGAGGTCACAGGTGGTTCATTGGCACTTTTATGGGTTCCATGGAACATTTGGACCAAAATTTGCCTGTGACCTCATAGAATTATCCACTTTGGTCCAAATGTTCCATGGAACCCTTAAAAGTTCCAATGACCCACCTGTGACCTCAGATAATCCCACTGCATCCGATTGGCCAAAGAATCACCCAATTATGTCCAAATGTTCCATGGAACCCATAAAAGTGCCAATGACCCACCTGTTACCTCAGATAATCCCACTGCATCCGATTGGCCATAGAATCATCCATTTTGGTCCAAATGTTCCATGGAACCCATAAAAGTGCCAATGACCCACCTATGACCTCATATAATCCCACTGCATCCGATTGGCCATAGAATCATCCATTTTGGTCCAAATGTTCCAAGGAACCCATAAAAGTGCCAATGACCCACCTATGACCTCAGATAATCCCACTGCATCCGATTGGCCATAGAATCATCCATTTTGGTCCAAATGTTCCATGGAACCCATAAAAGTGCCAATGACCCACCTATGACCTCAGATAATCCCACTGCATCCGATTGGCCATAGAATCATCCATTTTGGTCCAAATGTTCCATGGAACCCATAAAAGTGCCAATGACCCACCTATGACCTCAGATAATCCCACTGCATCCGATTGGCCATAGAATCATCCATTTTGGTCCAAATGTTCCATGGAACCCATAAAAGTGCCAATGACCCACCTATGACCTCAGATAATCCCACTGCATCCGATTGGCCATAGAATCATCCATTTTGGTCCAAATGTTCCATGGAACCCATAAAAGTGCTAATGACCCACCTGTAACCTCAGATAATCCCACTGCATCCGATTGGCCATAGAATCATAATGAAAAAAAGATACTTTATTTTTCATCAATTTAATTGTTAGTTTTTTAGTCTAATTAATTATTGCAATTAACAATTAATTAATTGCTAATTGTTGAAGTCGCAATTAACAATTAATTAATTGTTAATTGCAAAAGTTGCAATTAACAATTGATTAATTGTCAATTGCAAAAGTTGCAATTAACAATTGATTAATTGTTAATTGCAAAAGTTGCAATTAACAATTGATTAATTGCTAATTGCTGGGCACACAATTAACAATTAATTAATTGTAATCATTAATTGTAAAAACAATTTAATTTTGCCCAACACTGACTATAAGTACACACTAAAAAATTTCCAAAATAAATTTACACCGGTGAGCGAATATTTACATTTTTTACACCGAACGGTGCTTATTTACACCGCTTATCCGGTGTGATATGACAAACTTATCCGATAGGTGTAAAATAAGAAAGGCATAGAAGAAAAACAACATGGAAATCACGTTAGCATTGACAAACAAATTGAAAATTGAAATTTCACAAGACTGAAAATGTAAGTCCAGAATTATAAGTCATGTTCGTGAAAACAGTTCTGGCCAAAATTGACATTAACGTAATAAAATAAAAAAAACGGTTTAAATAGAATTTAATCCAATCCAAATTTCGAGCATGAATGCCATTATATTTGGTAAAACATTATTTTTAGCATTTTGAATGAATTAATTAAAATTCTAAAAACACATACATATTTCCGAAAAGTATAAAATTACACCTTTCGGTGTTGAAAAAAATCATAATTTTGCGTATTCTAAGTAAACACGTGATAGGGTTTGACACAAGCATCCTTCGGATATTTAGATATTAACACCGATCGGTGTGAAAAAATGTCCCCTTTCGGATATAAAATTCTAACATTTTGACACGGTGTTTTCTTTTAACACCGAACGGTGTAGGACTCCCTGGAACACCGATCGTTATAAAAATTCTATACAAATTTTTTAGTGTGTAGTCATGAAAATTTGCATCTGGCAGCAACGCTGGGCCCTTAAGAGCTCTCTCGTTTCACATGTAGATAAATGTTAGTTCGATTTTTTTTTTTATTGAAAATTCTCATAACGTGTTAAGCCAAATATATTTTCTCATTTTGCAAATGAAAAGTCCAAATATTCCGCAGACGAAGTTACCTCGATTGAGCTTCAATGGCGAAAACTTTTGACACGTAAATGGTCAAGCCTGTCCTCTACAATTGAATTTTCTACAATTGAAAATCCTTTTTCTGAGCTCGTCAATTTGGTTTTCAGTTTCTTAGTTTTACCACTTAGTAACGTTGAGGTTGAAAGAATTTTTAGTGCAATGAAAATTGTGAAAACTAAGCAAGGAAATAGATTTAAAATTAAAATGCCTAACTCGTAGCTTAATATTCGATGTTCACTGAAAAGATTACAAAAATGTTGTCATGACTTTAAGGTAACTGATTTCTCATACGTCTGTTAGAATCACGTAGTGCTTATGCAAGCTTTAGTTCCTCCGATTTATCTGATGAAGAGGGAAAAATTATAACTGAGATATAAGCCATGTTGAAATAATATAAGTTCCTAGCACGACAGTGAAAAATTTTTGAAACCTTCAATTTCATTTAAAATTTCTCCCGAGAATTGGAAAAAGGAGATTCCCATTTTTAAGGCTCAAGAAATTTTGGAAAATTTTAAACAAATTTGTTCATCAACCGTGAATATTCATGAGTGTTTTAAGTTAAACTTTTAACATAACATGTGATGTATGTATCCTGCTGTCTTAAACATGAGAACTCCCTTTTAAAATTCCCATGAGCAAATTATTCTTAATAGGACTCAATATACATATACATCAATTCAATATACATATTATTTTCATTTACATTTAAATGCTGAAATGAAAGTTAATGCAATGAAAAGTAAGTCATTCTGAATTAAAAAGGCTGGTATTATTTTGGTTTATAAATATATACCATATGATTTTTTGCTTCTTACAAATTTGTACCTATGATACTGATGTACCTATATTAAAAATTAATGTTATGTTAAAACGAAAATAAAACTTGAAGTTATATGAAAAATCTGGATTTTTTTTAGCTTCTTTTTTCAAAACTTTTAGCTTTTTTTGACTTCTTTTTTTGGCCAATTTAGCTTCTTTTTTTCCAGGTCGTGGCCACACTGGTGGTCACCACAAAAACCAGTTTTTTCGTGGCAGCAGCGGAGAACTGCAATAAATCCGTTGTTACTTCATATTTTTGAGCCAAATACCAAATACAAAATATTTTGACTCAATAACGGTTTGACTGAAACGTTCTGAAAATGAGTGAAATCGAAAAAGTTTGGGACAAAACTCGCTATTTTGCCCCATTTATATGCCTGACTGTATTATGAAGAAATTTCAATAAACCTCATGGAAATGTTATATGACGATTTGTGTCATTTAATGAACACATCTGCACATATAATTTTGAAGTAATTTTTGAAAGTATCGCATGTTCAAATGCGACTTCTAATTCTTGTTTTATTTATAAAGACTACTTAAATAACCACACGGTTAAAAATGTTGGACTAGTTTTTAATCCAAACTTTGGTTTAAATGTATTTTTAATCCTAAAAGTACTATTTTTTTATTCCATATTTTAGTTTAATTTTTTTTAATCCGAAAAAGTTGAAGTTTAAGACAATTTTTGGACAACAAATTGTATATTGCATTAAGGTAGTATTTTCAGGAAAAAGTATTTATGTTATTTAATAGCTGAATTACAATGTAGCAGTGGCAGTGGCAGCAGCTGTGTCAGTGGCAGCGGCAGTGATCAGCTGTTTCGTATTTTACTGCCTGCAAATTACAATCTAGCAGTGGCAGCGTTAGCATCAAAAGCAGTGAAAGTGGAATTTTTCTTAGTAGTTTAATTATTTGCATGTTGGCAGTAAATTTAGAAATAGGGCTAACCTCGGTAGTAGTTCCACTGCTGCTATGTAAGTTTTACCATTGAACAACAGTATTCCTAAAATAACAGCTGATCAATGCCACTGCCACTGACGCTGTCACTGCCGCATTGTAATTCAGGTATAAGATTGAAAACTACTACTACTAAGCTAAATATAATTCTAAAGGTTGTTACAGCATCCGAAATTTAGTTTTAATTAAATGAAACAAATTGTTTATTAAAATCTGAACCAAAATATTATTATATACATTATTACAGTAAACAGTGTTTAAACCTTTGTGGATTAAATATTAATCCTTTTCAGATTACAATATTTTAAACTTTTTTGGGCTAAAATCTAATCCTTTTTGGATTATGAAATTTTAAACTTTCTGTGGATTAACAATTATTCCTTTTTGGATTAAGAAATTTTAAACTTTTTGCGGATTAAAAATAAATCCTTTTTGGATTGAAAAATTTAAAACTTTTCATTGGATTAAAAAAATAATCTTTTTTTGGTCGTTCCTATATGTAATCCAAAAAAGTTTAAAATTTAGTCCAAGATTTTTAACCGTGCATATACATGTACCATGTAGTAATAATTGTTTTAACTAATAAATAACTACGAAGAATATCGTTGAAAAAACAAACATTTTTATTGTGCTTCGCTGTTTTGATTACAGACGTTTAAATAAAAGCGTCAAAATACTTTTTACAGCTATAACAAGAAAAAACAGTTATATTATTCGTAAACAAACTCACTTAACTAAAGCACGCACTTCCGGCAGTTGGCGCCATATAAATATATGTATGTACTATATAAAAAGCATTTTTACATTTGCCTCAAGCAGCAACAGAATGTTTAAAACTTAACGCTTTATTAGTGGTTGTTGTTTTTGCAATTATGTAAATTTACAAAACAACAATGAACGTTTGTTTGCAATGAACGTTTGTTTGCAACGCATAGCATTAAGTCGGTAAAAAAAGTAAGTTATTTCCTTGCATAACGGAAGAGTTAAAAACTATTTTAAACTATTTAGTTAAAAACTATTTAAAATCATTTAATTTTATGAAAGATTTTTATAGATTTAAGGTTGAAAATATAATTTTGGAAATTGAGTTTTCAGAGCAACCCTATCAATAGTGATTTCTACACTATATGACGAACATGCAAACACTGTTTTAGTATTTCAACTTCTTCTAAACAAATGAACCGATTTAAAATCTAGGTATCATTATATCTGATTTGGGCTGTAGATATGCAAGAAGGATTTGGAAATTATATATTTACTGAAGGGGCTTTCTATCATGGAAAAAGAAATAGAATTTTTGTAAAAAATATATTTTTAATCGATGTAACATATGGTTAAGAGAGTGCTTTTAAATTGGTCGAATTTGAATTATTCTCAAAATGAACAAGTAAAGAAAGTGTAAAGTCGGTCTAGCCCGACTTTGAAATACCCTAAACGTACTTTTTCATAATACAATAATAAAATTGAAAATGGGCGTGTTCGTGGGCTGATGAAGCCCATATCTTATATGCATCTCCATTTCGATGAAAAATTTACATATGTGCATTTACACAGAATGATCTGCCGGGACCGAAAAAAAAATGTTAAATAAACAATTAATTATTTTGTTTTTATTTAAAAAATGCTTGAATTTTTAGAATTTACTGCATTTACAAGTAATTTCAGTTTTATTCTGAGAAAGTTAGCCAGATAACTGAGAAATATGTTTTTCTTGCTTTTAAGGGCTTTTTTTCTAAAGCATTTTTCGTTTATTTATTAACATAAGTTTGCACTCTTCTTATAAAATCCATCTATCAACTACAAATAAATAATAAAAAATAAAAAGATACCAAACAAAGCTCAATTAAAAGTACATTTTTTATATTGCTTAAATTACTATTCGAATATCGCGTTTTTGTAGCTAAATCATCATTTGTTATCAAAACTTCGTAATCGTTCTAACCAAGTGTTTGAAAGTTGTAACTTTAATCAAATTTGGTACTTGAATCACTATAAAAAAAAGGTTACTGCAGAATAAAATCATGCTAATCATAGAATATTGATTATCTAAGTGTGTCGCGTTCGCGATCATGCGCAGTTTTTTTTTAACACACTTTGTATGGGAAGTATGAAAAGGTTTCATTCGATTTTACTCTTAACAAAGTGTAAATAGTTCAAATTAAAGCTTATGGAATAATTTTCAAGTCATTGGATTGATTTTTTTATAGATTTTCTAGAAATTTTCCATTTTGAGAACGTCAATTTGTATGGGAGGTATTCGTGATTTTCATTCTATCAACAGTCAGGGGACATGCAAGAACAGCGACGGACATGGTTAAATCAACTTCGATGGTGATACTGCAGGATAATATATGCACTTTCTTTATCTGCCAAGTCTCCTTATGGGCATAAAAAAGTCGTCATAAATTAAATAACTACATACAGTGTATAACAAAAATAAGTATGCAGCGATGCTCTCATTCTAGTCGGTCAAAACAAAGACAAAGTGTAACGATAATAAATCCAAATTTAATTTTTTTCATTTATTTAAAGATTTAACTTAATGATTACAAAAAAAAAATACTAGAATAAAATTAATTCATATGCTAGGCCGCGTTCATAGTGGAAGCTGAAGCTGGCTAAGCTTTTTCAAGCGATATCATGACGCTTTTTCTTGCTGTTGCTGTTCATAGTGCACGCTTTTTTTCGCGCTTTTAGATACTTTTCCTTGCTGTTGCTGTTCATAGTGCGCACTTTTTGTATGCGCTTGGCTTACGTTTTGTTTGAATTATTTCTTGTTATTTGGAAAGTTAATGCATATTTTGAAGTTCAACACAAAAATATTCAAAGAATAGATAAAGAACAACGAAGATAACGGCGAAATAGCTCAAAAGCAACAAGTGCAGAAAAAAGTTGGAAACCTATCCTCCACAAAGCAACAAATAAAATATTTTGTCTATATTCTACGCACAAAATAAAGATCAATAACATAAGATCACAACAACAAAAAATGCATTCAAAGGAAATTGAAAACGTGCAACTCACACACATACCAAGAAATGATACAAGAATGAAGTAAGCATCTGAAAAAGAAAAAGCGTCAAAAATAAGCGATGCCCACAAAAAATTACCAACAACAAAACGAATCTAAACAACAACACGCATTGAATGCTGAATTTACTAACAACAAAAGAACATACAAACAACGACATGCATTGCTGGCAGCGCCTGCGATCATGTTGACATTGTTAAATATACAAAAACAACAACACGTATCAACCGATAATGCGAAAATAAAATAACAAAAAAAAAAATTAAGCGCTGAGCATTGCTGCCGAAAAGTACAAAAACAAAATCAGTGCGGCAAAACATAAACAAGAAATAAAAAAAACAGCCAAGAAAAGCGTTAAAAAGTATGAAAATAACCTACATCACAAAGCGTACGTACGAAATGAAACAAAAAATCAAAACTGTGTACACAACCGAGATGGAAGAAAAAGTGCCAAAAAGTATGTTAAAATAAGCTGAAACCCAAAGCATAAGTACGACATGAAACAAAATATCAACACCGTGTGCCCAAGTGAGATAGAAGAAAAAAGTATCAAAAAGCCTCAAAAGTGGCGTAACCTTGAATTTAAGCTTGCACTATGAACACTTTGCGCTTTTTCCATATGATTGTACACAAAGCGTTTTCAGCAGCTGTAAAAAGTTTCAGCTTCAGCTTCCACTATGAACGCGGCCCTAGCCATGCGGCTGTTTCTAAAAAAGGTCTAAAAATTATATCACAAAATCCTCAGTTTGCACTTTTTTCAAGTCTTCCTTTCTCGTTATCTCGTGTTTCCTTATTTTTCTGTCTAGATGTTCCCATAAATGTTCTATGGGTTCAGATCTGGCGATTGAGGTGGTGTTTTGAGTTGTTTAGGAGTATTATATAGTAGCCATTCTCGAACAATGTGTGCTGTACGTTTGGTATCATTTTCTTGTTGAAAAATAGATCCCGAAAGCCCTTATTTGAATGCACTTTGGCTCAAATTATTTTTTTAAATGTTAGGATAAACTGTTTTATCCATCAAACCTTCAATCAAAACAATATTTCCAACACCAGTTGCCGTATCCACCACCATGCTTTACTGTGCCAGTCATATTTTGAGGATCAAGCTCAGAATTTACTTTTCTCCAAACTTTATCACGTCCACCCGAGCCAATTATATTAAATTTACTCTCATCAGAGAAAATAACAGAATTTCAAAAGCAAGTGTTCTTGTTTTCATGTTGTTTTACGAAGTCACATCTTTTTTTTTCTATTAACGATATTTATAAATGGCTTTTTTCGGTTGTTTTGCCCATGGAATCCAGCAGTATACAAAACACGACGAATGGTTTGAGGGTTACACGTCTTATTTTTTTCCGATTTTCAATTTCGGACTGAATTTTTGGAACACTTGCCTTGGGATTTTTCTGTACTTTGCGTATGATTATTCTTTTTTCCTGATCCGTAAATACTTTCCACCGTCCAGTTCTTTGTTTGTTGTTGGTGTTACCTTGTCTTTTAAATTTTTCTATAATTTTTTGAACAGTGGCATCGTTTCGTTAACATCTTTTGCAATTTGACGTTGGCTTTTTTATCTTTGTACAATTTTATTATTAAGTCCTTAATATCTTGCGAAAGTTCTTTTCCCCGCGGAGCCATGACCACAATTGAAGAAAATTTTTACGTACATTTTAATATAATAACACTGAGTGACACGATTTCGGTACCTGAAAAACTAATTGGTAATATAGTTTTGTATTAGTTACAGTATGTAAGCAGTGGATGTATTTTGTTTCCATCATGTCTTGTTTTTGAGGTACACACCGATAATCTTTGTCAACCCTTTCGGAGCAAAATCTTCCTTATGCTAAGTAAAATGTTGCCCTACATATAAAACTCGGTTTAATGAAGAATTTTTGTAAAAGCAATTAATAAAGGCGGCGAAGGATTTTTATATTTAAAGTCTATTTTTTCAAAATTTAGTGTAGTAAAGTTAAAAGAAGGAATTTTTATTGGTTCAGAAATACGCCTTGTAATGAAAAACCAAAACTTCGATCAAAAACTTAATGACAAAGAACTATGCGCATGGACATCGTTAAGGTACTATTACAGTGTGTAAAAAATGAAAAATTTTTTTTTTTTTTTTTAGAATCTGGTTCCTTAAGGTCTTAAGAATACGTGTACGAAATTTTGGAAAAAAATATAAAATAAAAAAAAAGATATAATATACATTATATTCGTGTGTCACGCATTTATTCATATATTACCGTTCATAGAAGAAAATCTAATCGCGTTTTTCTCGAAACAAGTTTTTTCGAATTGGTTTCTAAGATATCTCGAGTTCTGCTTGATCGATTTCGATGAAACTTGATTTATTGTGATCTTCATAGACTCTGTTAAGCACTCTACCTATAAAAAGCAGAGAAACTTTTATATTTTGTTTTTTACGGCTCAGAATATCTGCCAAAAAGAGTGGTTTTTTGTAAATTTGTTTTTCAACGCATGCCATTTTTTTTGTTTGCCTTATTTTTTTATTTGCGTAGGTAGAGTGCTCAACTACAACCCTTAACTGAAGAATGCACTTTGATTTTTTACTTTCCGACGCCTTGGAAATGCTGGAGACGAGAAACCAACTTACAACCTTTTTTTAAACACGCCAACTTCAACGACCTCTAGAAAATAAACAACAAATACAAAAACAAAAAAAAAAATTTTTTTTTTTATCTTCAACTTAACTGTACATAATGTAAATAAATTTGAATTGAATAATTTTATAATACTACACGGTTAAAAATTTTGGACTAGTTTTTAATCCAAACTTTGGTTTAAAGGAATTTTTAACCCAAAAAGTACTATTTTTTATTCCATACTTAAGTTTAATTTGTTTTTAATCCAAAAAAGTTTAAGTTTAAGACTATTTTTGGACTACAAATTTACATTAAGGTAGTATTTTTAGGAAAAATTATTTATGTTACCTAAGATTGAAAACTACTACTTCTACGAAATTTACGCTCAATATAATAGTTAATGTTGTTAAAGCATCCGAAGTTTATTTTTTAATTAAATGAAACAAATTGTTTCTTAAAATCTGAACCAAAATATTATTTTATTCATTATTACATTGTGCAGTGTTTCATAATACATAATAAGGGTATTCATGCAAAGCGGCAAGCTTGTATTTTGGGCAATTAGTTATTTTTATCAGTCGATTGTGCATTTGGAGAGATATGTCAGCTGTTAACTTGTTAACAGTCATTTTTCAGCATACATATAAACAGCTGATTGCTGGTTTGTGATATATCTGCTTTGTGTTAACGGTTCTCCATACATTTCATTTATAAGGCTGATAAACTTATACGGTTTATATCATTTATAAGGGCATTACCCATTTGCATGAATACCCTTAATGTATATATAGTGAAGTTTATGGCAATATAATAATATGTTCACACGAAGGCCTTTTGGCTGAAAAGCCAACGAAAACCAGCTCTTTATTTGACAGTTCTTCTATGGCGAAAAGCTGAATATTATGTAGCTTTCCAGCTGAAAAGCCATTGGCACGGACGCGCCATTCGCACGGTTTTAATTACTCGAAAAACAAGAAAGAAACAAAAAGAACCGATATGTATTTTAAGTGTTCTAACGCGATGAAAGAGTGCTACATTTTATAAAAATATTGGCAAGATTTAGTACAAATTAGTTCAAAGTACGCGACAAACAAAAAAATAAGTTTTTTTAGCTCGTATAGAAATATGCAAAATTAAGCATAAATTAAGTTTAAGAACTTTTTTTAATATATATATACATGCTTATGGAGGTCAAAGGATAACTGTTCTTCGTAAACTTATGAAATATGAGAACTATCTCTTACCTTTTTTTCTCACGAGTTCTCACCTTTGTGGATTAATAAGTAATCCTTATATATTTTTAACTTTTTTGGACTAAAATCTAATCCTTTTTGGATTATAATATTTTATACTTTCTACGGATTAAAAATTATTCCTTTTTGGATTAAAAAATTTTAAACTTTTTGCGGATTAAAAATAAGTCCTTTTTGGATTGGAAAATTTAAAACTTTTCATTGGATTAAAAAGTAATCTTTTTTTGGTCGTGTCCTATATGTAATCCAAAAAAGATTAAAATTTAGCCCAAGATTTTTAACCGTGTATGTAAAAATAATTAATAAAAAAGGTGTTGTTTTTAATCGCTTCACACTGTAATAGTACCTTAAAAGCTGTGATTAAAGGTTTTTAGGTAATCACAGAGCCGAAAACTCTCTAATTGTTAATTGTTAATTGTTAATAAAATTCATTTTCTCCATTCATATTTGTCTTTTTTCCATTCAAATCTTGTAGCAGCGAGTGATGAACAGGGGGAACGGTTTCACCTAGATATAAAAAGGCTTGAAGAACGATTTCAAGGTCGTTGTGATAACGCTATGTTAGGACATTACCGCTGGCGATTAAAGATACTTCCCATCATAAAAGATAAAGTTGAAAATTTTTAATTTTTTGTGTTTAATATATACTTTTTACAATACATATTATGTTTAAATGATGATTGATTTCGTTGTCAGTATAACTTAAATTATGTATAATTATATAAACCAACGCGTAAACTAGACGTATACATTTTAATCTTTTTACTAATAACTGTTAGTTACTATACCTAAAAAACAGTACGTGATAGAAAAAAAGTAAGTATGAGTTATTTTTAAGCAATGTTTATGAATGAGTATACAGACAAAATTGAAGCTGGTACTTAATTTTTTTTTTAATTTGTAACGCAGTGTAATTTTAAATAGTTTTGTGGAAAATATCACTAAACGCCAATTACTTCAACAGTACTCAACTGCGTACATTTGCGAACTGCATACATACTTTTGTGATATGATTTTTTGCTGTTTCATAACAAATCACTCCAGACAAAATAACGGGACTAATGCTCTTCATCGGGTCTACTCAATTTAAGAAAGAAAAGTTATATGTTATTGTTTTTGTAAAAAATAAACAACAAATTTGCATTATTCTCCAAGTAAATTTATATATTCGATCGTTCATTTGGTGCATACTTATTTTTGTTATACCCTGTACGTAGTACGGCAGGGATTACAATAATATATCATAATTTTTCTCACTAGCTAGTCTGTATTTTTTGTATTTTTTATACCCTTAACCGGAAAGGTCATGGTATATTAACTTAGTGCAAACGTTTGTAACGCATAGAAAGAAGCGAGTTCGGTAAAGAAAAGTTTATATATTCTTGATCAGCGTCACCTTGTATGTATTGAATATTTTTGCAATCCGCCCACGGAGACGCCTACCTCTCATACAATAAAATAAAGCATATATGAATTTTAAATCAAAACAAAAATATATCCGAGAAATGGGTGTCATCCGCTCACGTACACGCCCACCTCCCATACATCCAAAAAACAAAAACTCAATACATAAGCTCATGTTTAACGTACAGAGATAAAATTTGGAAGGTATGTATCTTATATCAAAACAAAGACATGTTCGAAATATGGATGTTGTCAGCCCACGCCCACCTCCCATATGACCCAAACATTTAAAACTCAATAAAGTAGCTCATGTTTAACCTACAGAAATAAAATTTAGAATGTTTGTATTTTATATCAAAACGAAGATGATTTTGAAAATTGAATGTCATCCAACCACGGACACGTCCACCTACCATACAACCAAAAATTAAAAACTCAATAAATAAGCTTATATTTAATCAACTGAAATAAAATTTTATACACATGTTTTTTATAACAAACCAAAGATGATTTTGAAAAATCGACGTCATTTGCCGATGGACACTTCCACTTCTCATACAACCCAAAAATTGAAAACGCAATTAATAAGGTAATGTTTAACGTACAGAGATAAAATTTGGTATGTATGTATTTTATACCAAAAGTAAGATGTATTAAATTGATGTATTATATTGGGCTTAATCCGTCGACGAAAACGCCCTCCTCCCATACAACATACAATAGCGAAAATACTTTAAAGGCATTAACATGTGCGCTGTGAACATGTGAAAGTTGAAATTTTTATAATTTTTTGTTAATTGTTCATAAAATTTGAAATGCATTTCCATTTTCAATATTATTATTGTTTTTTTAAAAGTAGGTTTAGGATATTTCATAATTGGTTTAGACCGACTTAAAACTTTCTTTACTCGTTTTATTTTATAAATATTAATATTACAAATATAAAACTCACTACTTGAATTAATTCTTATTACAAACGTAATGAAAAACAAGGAAAGAAAGTCTAAAGTCGGTCTAGGCCGACTATGAAATACCCTAAACCCACTTTTCAAAAACAAAAAATTTTTATTGTAAATGGGCGTGTCTGTGGGCGGATGAATCCCATATTTTATATGTATTTAAATGTTTATGAAAAATTTACACATACCAAGTTTTATTCCTGTAGCTCACAGTTAATGCCTTTATTGTGCTTTTCCTATGGGAGGTGGGCGTGTTCATGGACGGATTACTAATTTTACCAATCAATTACCAATTTTTGAGCACACCTTAGTTTTGGTATAAAATACATGCATACCAAATTTAATTTCTCTATGAAAAACATAACCTTATTTAATGAGTTTAAAACTTTTTGGGTTGTATGGGAGGTAGGCGTGTCCGTAGGCGGATTACGTCCATTTTTCATCTTTGTTTTGTTATAAAAATCATCTTTGTTTTGTTATAAAAAACATACATGCCAAATTTTAGTCCTTTGGGTTAAACAGAGGCTTATTTATTGCGTTTTCAATTTTTGGGTTGTATGGGAGGTGGGCGTGTTCGAGAGCGGATGGCGTCTATTTTTCGAAGACATCTTTGTGTTTGTATAAAACAAATATATATCAAAATTTATTGTTGTAGGCTAATTATGAGCTGAGTTATGCAGTTTTCAATTTGCGCGTTGTATGGGAGGTAGGCGTGTCCGTGGGCGGTTGATGTCCACTTTTCAAAACCATCTGTGGTTTGTTACAAAAAACATATGTGTAAAATTTTAGCTCTGTAGATGAAACAGAGGCTTATTTATTGCATTTTCATTTTTTGAGTTGTATGGGAGGTGGGCGTGTCTGTGAGCGGATGACGTCCATTTTTCGAAGACATCTTTGTGTTTTTATAAAACATATACACACCAAATTTTATTGATGTAGGCTTATTATGAGCTGAGTTATGCAGTTTTGAATTTTTGCGTTGCATGGGAGGTTGGCGCGTCCGTGAGTGGATTCCAAAAATATTCAATAGTGCAGATCCTTGGGTTCATGTGATTATGTGTACCAAGTTTCATCCAATTATCTCAACTCCTTCTTCTTATCCTGTGTATACGGACAACACACAGACGGACAGACGGACGGACGGACGGACGGACATGGATAGCTCGACTCACGTGGTGACTCTGATCAAGAATATATATATTTTTCTATACCGGACTCGCTTCGTTCTATGCGTTACAAACGTTTGCACAAAGTTAATATACCCTGACCTTTTAGGTTTAGGGTATAAATATGTCGCGTTCGCGATCAGGCTTAAGCTCAATAAAAAAACAAGTAAAGAAACTCTAAAGTCGGTCTAGCCTGACTATGGAATATCCTAACTATGGAATAACCTCCTATAATATTTAAATATACATTAAAATACTTAAACAAATAGACATAACTTCCTATCAAAATCCATGCGTTCTATCTACCTGTAGAACTAATAGAGGATTAACTAGTCTGGTTTATCTGGTGGGCAGATGACGTTCATTTCTTGCGCACACCACAGTTTTGATATAAAATCTTCCCATCCGAAGTTTCAGCTCTCTAGGTCAAATATGAGCCTCTTAATAAAAAAAAACAAATTGGCTATTTCAGCCCTTGAAAGGACTTTGACCGAGCTTCTTAGGATCGATTGTGTTGTGTGTGCTATTCAATTTTGCACACAATTGACCGAGAACTGGACCTACATGTTTTATGCCGACTCCGAACGGCTCATGTTCTCAAGAAGCTTTACATGGCATTATTTACTCTCTGAGGTTTGCCATTGTCTGCAGAGAGGTGATGATCAGAAAAAATTTTTATTGAAAAAACTTTCCGCCACGGCTGGGGATCGAACCCGGGCTCCGAGCATGCTAAGCCACACACTTAACCTGCATGCCACGGTCACCATGCCACGGTCACATGAGCCTCTTAATAGTGTTGTTATTATTGTTGGTTGTATTGGAGGTGGGTGTGTTAATGGCAGACCACGACCATTTTTTTTGTACATCTGCGTTTTGATAGATAATATACATGTGTCAAATTTTATTTGTGTAGCTTATATACAACCCTTTATACAGCGATTTTTATTTTATGGTCGTATGGGAGGTGGGCGTGTTCGTGAGCTCATTTTGTGAGCTCGCCTTACTTTTGAAATAAGATCCTCCCATACCAAGTTTAATCCCTGTAGGTCATGTAAAAACCTTTTTATGGTATTTTCAATATTGTGGGTTGTTTGGTAGGTAAGCGTGTTGGTAAGCGGATAACACCTATTTTTTATATGTCTTAGATTTTGTAAAACATAGTTGCATATTAAATTTCATTTCTGTAGCTTTAACAAAACCCTCTATACAGCGATTTTAAGTTTTTGGTTATATGGGAGGTAGGCGTGTGCGTGGGCGGATTCCAAAAATATTTAATAGTGCAGATCCTTGGGTCTATGTGCACATGTGTACCAAGTTTCATGCGGACGGACGGACAGACGGACAGGGCTTAGTCGACTCGCGAGGTGACTCTGATCAAGAATATATATTTATATGCGTTACCAACGTTTGCACAAAGTTAATATACCCAAAATTAATATAACTTTCAGGTTAAGAGTATAAAAACAGAATTGCACCTTGATATGAAGCCGAATGCAAACGAGCTACAGCGCAAAGGACAGAATTATTTTAAT
The DNA here is from genome assembly GCA_958299015.1 of Tetanocera ferruginea. Taxonomy (NCBI): domain Eukaryota; kingdom Metazoa; phylum Arthropoda; class Insecta; order Diptera; family Sciomyzidae; genus Tetanocera; species Tetanocera ferruginea. The sequence continues at coordinate 75,881,074 of OY282642.1, forward strand.
GATTGGTATGCGAAAAGTACTTGACTTTTCAACTGAAATTTTCTCGATATTTTACTCAAAATTCCCTGAAAAAATTTTAACATATCCAAAAATTACCTGGAAAGTCACCAGAAATAGTGTCTTAGCAAGTCTATATTATGTCAATAAAGTGTTTTAAAACGAGCGACCATATTCGGGCACAATTAACAGAAGATTGCCCGATTCGGTCTTCGTTCGTATACTGCGTCTGCCCAAGGTATTCGAAAAATAGCACTTTTTTGGTGCAGAGGTTGGACATTCACCAACTCAGGCACCGGACATTTATCAGATACTTTATGAACACAAAGCATGAAATTGTTTCACGGGATAATTTTCGTTTTATACAAACCGATTTATTCTATAGGAGCAAATTTCAAAAACAAAATAATGTTTTTTCTTTGTCTAGAACTTTTCGTTTTTATGGAGTTTTTAAAATTTTTCTTAGGGTATATGAACATTTTTTAATTAATATCTGTAAGTAAATTATTTAAAGTTTGAGCATATTTGTTGAAACTTTGCCATTTTTTATATCATCATCTCAAGAATATTGAAGGCGAAATTTGAAATTTGAAGGCGATCCGAGTAAAACTAATGAAGATAAGAATTTTTAACAACCTTTGTGTACAAAAATTTCAATCGATTAAAATAAAGTCAATTTTATAGTCGGTGACCAACCGACAAAAAGTGGAGTTTTTTAAAATTTTTTAATTACTAACAATTGCACAATAACAAATAGGTTGGCTTTTTCGTCAAAAAACGTCATTTTAGCTTCAAAATGGTTCAATGGTACTGGAGAGATAAAGTTTCCATTCCACGCATAACGCAATACTTTTTTTCAAAAATTGACCTCATGGCTTTCGATTTGTTTTATTTTTGGGCTATAGATTCCTATTAAAATTCTAAGAATATAAGTTCATTTAATTTTTTTTATCGCCATTCGTTGAAAAGTTATGGACCTCTCAATTCTGCAAATCGTCCGAAAACGCCAGAATCGGGAAATTTTCAATTAATTGTATCTACTTCAGCTTTTATCCAATTTTTATAAATAAGGTACCGTTGGAAAGGTGTTGGAAAGAACTTTTTGGAAAAAATATATAAGTCCTCTCCTTAAGTAATTGTGCTAAAAATATAAACTGAACTATAAAAATTGAAACAAATTTTCAAGGCAACATGTTTTGCACGTGACTGCAACAGAATCTTAACAACTGAAAAGATATCTCAAAGTGCTCTTAAATGAACATTGAACCTTTTTTTCTTTAGCTTATTTTGTTCACTTATGTTACACTGTGCGTCGTGTGTGTTGTGTTCAGGCCTTAAATGAGTCATTATTTGAGAACCATAACATTGACGGTTAAGAGTTGTTTGAGAACCCACTCTGTTTTTTAAAGATCAACATTTCTTAGAAAATCTCTTTGATAGGTTTCTGCAACCTTGATTAAAAAAAGGCGTTTAGTTAAATTCATTAAACATTAACTATAAAAAACAGCATTTATTGGAGGAGAAACAAGTTTGCAGCATTTAGAATAAGAGAAAAAAACCAAGTCTTCATAACTAATATCTTAATACATTGTGAATTATGATGAAAGGTTCCTTAACTGAATATCAGTAACTGTTTAAATTATTGATTCACATTAAATTGTTGTTTTGAAAACAAAATGATCAGAAACGCTTTGTATGCAATATGTGCTATTTATTTTTTCAAAGCTGTATGTGTTTTTAATCCAATGAAACCAATTTAAAAAAGATTTGTAGAAAAACTCAATTCATTAACGTTTACAAGAAAGCTTTGTAAGAAGTACGACAAAATTAAGCAAAAAGAGAAAAAACAAAGACTATCATAAAATTAAATTTGCCTTATAATAGTTCAGACATGGCAAAAACTTACAGTAAGACAGCATAAAAGAATTAAAACAAACTAAAGGGAAGCGCAACGGCGTTTTGTGGTGGCAATGCAAAAACAATGGCAACTCTTACACTTAGGAAAATATGGCTGAAGGAGTTGTAGCTTTGTCGCATGATTTTCACTAAGCTTATAAAGTTAATTTCTTCATAGTAAGCTTAAAATAATGCATAGCCGACAACAGGACATGGCCGAATATTTATTATTTTTATGTTGAAAGGCAATTTTATGGGTATTTAGCAATTTATTGAACAACTCTACATGCTAAAAAACAAAGCATGATTAAAATAAGGTTTTACTGATTTCTCTTTCTGTGCTTTAAGATCATTTTTTGCTTAATATTTTTCCCAGATACACTTTAAGAACCGTATTTTTTTCTAGTGTTCTGTTCCTTTCGATTGTTCTTTTGTAACTTTTTCAAACCAGACTTTTTTGTTCTTTTAAAAACTTTCTTTAGAGGTTCTGCTGATTAAACTGAATTTGTAAAAGACAAGAAAAACTAAAGAGAAGGTAAAAATTAAGAAAATGAGTAAACTATGGGGCTGTTCTGCGAATTGAGATAAATTTACCATCTCTTTAATATAGAATTTTGCATTTGCTTGTACAATTTAAATTTGTTTAAATTTGTTGTTATTATATTGAGTAGGTATAACAGCTAGTTAACTTAAGAGGGCTGCTTTAAGAAAATAATAGGCTCAAAAGACGAAAGAAATAATATTTCAACTAAAAATAATTGAAAAATTAAGTTTCAATGGACAATATTACTGTTATTAGCTATAAGACATGCTAAATGCACTTCTTGAACTAAAAGCATTCAATATATAGTATATTTTATGTTTACGTTTGTAAACTTATATATTATCTTTTGAAAATATTACATGAAAGAAGAACAATTTAATAAATAACTATAAAACAAAGAAGAAAAATCTCAATATATTTATCTCAAAAGACACAATAAATATTTAATATCGTTATAAAGAAACTTATTCATATTCTTCCTAAGTAAACACTTTGAAATAAATTCTTCTTAATGGCTGTAGCACTAAGCATTTTTGTCCATTTCGACAAATCATTCCCCTCAAGTTTTACAGACTGTGGACTTCTTCAGTGTCCACATTCTGTCCACGAGTACCCGAATTGTACATGCAAATAAAACTCGAAAGTTTCATTCCTCGAGAATTTTCCGACACTCTGTCTCTCTCTCTTTTCGGCCCTGACCACGTTGTTTAATTCTAATCCACTCCATCCATAAACCTACCCAACTCACTCGACACATCGTAACATCGTCGACACACTGAGATTTTCAGCTCTCCGTTGGACGTTGAAAAAAATCGCTTTTGGCTTATCAGCACGTATGAAGCTTCTTTGCCAGTGTTGCCTTAGGTTAAGTAACATCAGCATTTCGTAGTTGAAATAATTTAAATTGTTTAGTTTTTGTTTGTTTAGCTTTAACATTTCTATTTGAGTTTAATATTAGCTGGAAGTAGCTGCAGGATGTTTGCAAATTTTAGTTTTATGTGCGGATACATTTGCAATTGAGTTAAATAATTTATTGAATTAACAGCTGTGTTTATTTTCGTTCTTAATTTTTGGATATGAGTTTGTTTTGTGGAAATATAATTGCAGATTTATACGGATAACAATAAGATATTAAGACTGAATTATAGTTTTAAGTTTGAGCTGGTGTTATGTGTGTATTTAAATAATAAATAGTATCAGTAATAGTTTTAATGTGACTTATTGTGTATTTTTTTTAGATGTACATAAATGAAAAAGTGTAAAAAAAAAAAGAAAAAACAAATTGGCTATTTCAGCCCTTGATAGGACTTTGACCGAGCTTCTTATGATCAATTGTGCTGTGTGTGTTATTAAATGTTTGCACACAATTGACCGAGAACTGAACCTACAGACCTCGACAAAACGATAGCACTTAAACTTTTTTAAACTTTATGTTCAAACTATAAAAGGGAGCACTTTTTTTTTGAGGTACTGTTAAAATGATAACATGCTCTTTTAATTTGAGAGTTGTTTGGAAATATCGTCAACATAGAAAACCGTTAGCCGTACGAACAACGGAATGAAGTGCGACAAAACGATAGCACTTTTTGATTAAATTGATTCTAGTTCAATATTGGCAGTGGGAGAGAAAACAATTGCGAGATTTTGTATTAGATTTGCGCGTTTTTAACATATCGAAAATTTGTTTACTTTATTCGGTTTGCAATGGGACGTGGAAAATTGCTTACAACAGCTGAAATCGACGTTGCTCTCAATTTGCAAAAAAATGGTATGCAAATAAGTGAGATTGCGACAAACTTAAACAGGAGTAAAAAGGTAATCTATAATTTGTTAAAAAATCCGGAGAATTATGGTCAGAATCGTGTTGGTGGGCGGCCGAGGGAAGTTTCTGATAGAGATAAGCGAGCTATTTTGCGCGTAGCTTCCAATTCGCACCTGACTGCTCGAAAAATTGCTGAAAAAGCTGTGGTCAAAACTAATATACGAAATGTGCAGAGAATATTGAAAAACAGTGAGCACATTAAACGTAAGAAATTGCAGCGTAAGCCACCCCTCACCACCACACACAAATCATCTCGACTGGATTTTGCAAAGTCTTATCTTAAATGGAAAAAACGTTGGCGACGAGTGCTTTTTACAGACGAAAAAAAGTTTAACCTGGATGGCCCTGATGGGTGGTCATACTATTACCATGATCTCAGGAAGGAAGAAGAAGTTTTAAGCTGTCGTCAACACGGAGGAGGCAGTGTGATGATATGGGCTGGAATTGGCTACCGTGGAAAGACTGAAATAAAGTTTGTACCCCCGAAAATGAAAAGCGCAGACTACTTGACTTTAATTGGAAATGAAGTTGTTTCTAGATGTCATAATTATACAAGCGGTGGTCTGATTTTTCAACAGGATAACGCGGCTGTTCATACAGCGAAAGTAGTGAAAGAGTTCTTCCGCGACAAAAACATCGATATTTTACCATGGCCAGCTCGTTCTCCTGATCTCAATATAATAGAAAATTGTTGGGGTAATTTGGCTAGAAAAGTGTATGCCGAAAATCACCAGTTTGCAACAATTCAGGAACTCAAAGAAAGTATATTGGCTCACTGGGAGGCAATGCCACAAATATACATAAAAAAACTATTTAAAACATTGCCGAACCGTATGACTGAAGTGATTCAGAAAAATGGAGGTTCAACTCATTACTAAAACATTTTATTAATCTTGTTCCATAAGATTAGTAAGTGAAATTTTAACCTTAAAAGTTTTGAGCACAAAAGTGCTATAGTTTTGTCGCACCACGAATTCTTTCTTTCTGTTTAAAAAAATACTTGTTTTTATTTTTTTTTAAGAAAAATTGTTAATTCAATCATTTTTTATTATCGTTTATTTTTCTGTTACTTAATAAAGTTTTATTAATAAATACAATTCCTAAAAACACAAAATTTGCATTGGTGCTATCGTTTTGTCGCGGTCTGTACACGTTTTATGCCGACTCCGAACGGCTAAAGTTCATGTTCTCAAGAAGCTTCACATGGCATTATTTACTCTCTGAGGTTTGCCATTGTCTGCAGAGAGGTGGTGACAGATCAGAAAAATTTTTTATTGAAAAAAACTTTTCGCCGCAGCTGGGGATCGAACCCGGGCTCCGAGCATGCTAGGCCACACACTTAACCTGCATGCCACGGTCACCACAATGAAAAAGTGTATTTTATTAAAAACAGTGATACATATTAATGGTTTAATTCAAAAATGTACTAAATATACTTATGACGAAGATAAGTTTTCTGAGTCATTTGAAAGCATTTTACTCGTAGTCTACATCGTGTTAATTCTACCCTAAACCTGAAAGGTCAGGGTATATTAACTTTGTGCAAACGTTTGTAACGCATAGAACGAAGCGAGTCCGGTAGAGAAAAGTATATATATTCTTGATCAGCGTCACCACCTGAGTTGAGCTATCCATGTCCGTCCGTCCTTCCGTCCGTCTGTCCGTCTGTGTGTTGTCCGTATACACAGGATAAGAAGAAGAAGTAGAGATAATTCGATGAAACTTGGTACGCATGGTCACATGCACCCAAGGATCTGCACTATTGAATATTTTTGAAATCCGCCCACGGACACGCCTACCTCCCACACAATGCAAAAATTGAAAACTGCATAACTCAGCTCATAATTAACCTACAACAAGAAAATTTAGTGCATATATATTTTATGTCAACACAAAGATGTTTTTGGAAAATGGACGTTATTCGCTCACGGAGACGCCCACCTCCCAAACAACCCAAAAATTGAAAACGCAATAAATAAGCCTGTGTTTAACCTAAAGGGCTAAAATTGGACAGATATGTTTTGTAAAACAAAACAAAGATGTTTTTGAAAAATGGACATCATCCGCTCACGGACACGCCCACCTCCCATACAACCCAAAAATTGAAAACGCGATAAATAAGCCTCTGTTTAACCTACAGAGCTAAAATTTGGCACGAATGTTTTTTATGACAAGACAAAGATGGTTTTGAAAAATGGACATCATCCGCGCACGGACACGCCTACCTCCCATACAACGCGAAAAGTTTAAAACTCAATAAATAAGGTTATGTTTCTCATAGAGAAATTAAATTTGGTATGTATGTATTTTATACCAAAACTAAGGTGTGTTCAAAAATTGGGAGTAATCCGTCCATGAACACGCCCACCTCCCATAGCGAAAGCACAATAAAGGCATTTACTGTGAGCTACAGGCATAAAACTTGGTATGTGTAAATTTTTCATCAACATTTAAATGCACATAAAATATAGGCTTCATGCGCCCACGGACAAGCCCATTCACAATAAAAATTTTTTATGTTTTTCAAAAGTGGGTTTAGGGTATTTCATAGTCGGCCTAAACCGACTTTAGACTTTCTTTCCTTGTTTTTATAATTTAATTACAATTGAATATCGGCCAGTACAAAACTGAAATTGGTATTGTGCTTGGAAAAGTATTAAAGCTTAAAGGAATATCAACGCTCTTAAACGTTTAAGCTCTTGCAATGATCTGTGAGCCTAGCCATCGCTGCATAAATCCTGTATAAGTCCCAGTCAGAATTAAAGAATACTAGAACAAAATAATTATTTGGTGAAAATATTAGTTTCAGTTTCTTAATGATGATGACTCATCATATTAGTAAATTATGCTTTTGATGTGATTATTTGTAATTTTTGAGACCACAAAAATAATATAATTCCACTCAGGGATACACCGAAATGTTCTTTCCTATTATTTGATATACCTTTTGAGTACTGTGGTGGCTATGGTTGTGCGTACGAAGTGTGTCGCATGCGAGCAATCCCCGAGTTCAATCCTCAGCTCGGGTAAAAGTTTTTATCAATAGAAATAATCTGTTGGGTCGTTACCGCTCTGCAGACAATGGCAAGCCTCAGAGTGTAAACGATGTCATGTAAAGCTTGAACATTAGTCGTTCGGAACCGGCATAAAACATGTAGCTCCAGTTTTCGATCAACTGTATACAAACATTTAACAATACTCACAACACAAATGATCATAAAAAGCTCAGTCAAAGTCCTTTCAAAGGCTGAAATGATCATTTCGTTTTCTTTTTCCTTTTTGGAGTACCAAATTAACACAAAATAATAAATACACTTTCGCCTGAATACTACGGCCTTGAATCTTCTCTTAAAAATGAAAACTTTAACAATTTTTGAAGATGCAAGTTTTCTTATTCAAAAAAAATATTCCTTTTATTTTTAGTTTTATTTAAAGCTGGATCTCAATATAAATTTGAGCAACTGTTTTCTTGCAAGTGTTTGTTCAGGCCCAATTGCACTTAGCCCAAAGCAATCATTCAATAAATTGGTTGGGCAATTTCGCTTTTAGAACCATGAGAATACGAAAATAGCTTCAAATATCCGTATCTATGTAAATAAAAATTAAGGTAAAATGAAGAGTTTTGAATCACACTTTGATTTTGTGCCATAACTTTCTCAAAAATCAATTTTTTTTTATCTGAAACCGTTTATTTAAAGATATTGGTAATACCAAACTACTACTACGCTTTTATTTAAAATTATTATTTAAAAAATTCGAAAACTGAAAAAAATGAGATTTTTGGATTTTCAAAAAAAGTGGGGAATTGTGAATCACTACTTTAAATGGTGAACAATAAAATTTTCGATTAATTAACTTTAATTAAACTTAAAAAAATTAAAGAGCAAATAGTTCTCATGACAAAAATGAAAAAAATAATGGCCAATTTTATGTTTTTGACAAAAATTTGTATTTATGTCGCATCTCGAAAAACAACACAAAAAAAATTTCAATTTACATTGATTTCATATAAAACGTTCATAAAATTCATTAATAATGCATAATACGTATGACACATGTGCGAGCCAGCTGTCAAAGTTCGAAAACAAGGTGATTCACAACTCCCCATTTTAAATTTTCGAACATAGGCGACGCGTCATCAGCACACAATGTTATTTCTACAAAATCACTTCGATGGGTTAAAAGGCAATAGATCAGAGATCATTTTGACAATACTTATACGTTTCGATACACTTCCGAAATAGTTTTCAAAATTTTATCCGCCTTGAATATTTTTGGTAGACACACTCTGAATACGTGTTGATGGCACAAATGCTTATAAAAAGTTAGAGCCAAGACTAGTGAACAATTTTGAAACTAGTTTCCTGATGTCAAGCAAAAATTCAACATGGCGGATATCTGAGTGTTTCAAAACTCCCCATGATTCTAAAATCCCCATTTTACCTTACATTTTTGTTATGGATAAATGTTCTGCTTCAAGCATCAAGCTATCTGTACAGCACCATTAAGGTGGGACATAACATTCGCGGCAGAGAAAACAGATATTTTTTTAAAAATTCATAACTCAGTCAAAGACAAACATTTTTCCAAAATTTTTATTATTTTATTATTGTAGAGAACAAATTACAAGAAAAAAAAATTCAAAAAAAAATATATTTTTCACTCCAACATGGTTTTATAGAGCTCCAAACTGAGAGAGAAGAAAACGGAACCGATCTGGAAAAAATGGCTTTTTTACATCTTAACAAAATTGGATATCGTACGACAAGAGCTTTTTTCTAAAATTTTTTTCAATTTTGGGTGATGTGCCAAATTTGAAAGTGTGTTTTTTTGAAAAAATATTGACTTTAAACATTCATAAAAAATCGAAAAAAAAAATCGAAAAAAGCTCGTGTCATACGATAGCAAATCAAGTTTAAAAAAATAAGAAAAAAAACTTTCGTCAAAAAATTAACCCGAAACCCGTATGAAAAACATGGTTTCGAGATAAACGCCTTCAAAGTTTGTGAACAAATGAAAAAAAGAAAAGGCGAAAATAAAAAGTGCGCTCTCACTAATCCGGCTATAACTTTTGAACACGTTGGAATTTTTTTTCTTAGAATTTTAAGAATATTTACTAAAATACACAATTAATATAAATTACCATTTATAGCAAGAATTTAAATCGAAATCAGTGTGGAATTGTCATCGAGTTTGCCTTTAAATCAGTCATTTCCACAGACTCAATATCTACTAGGTTTCTGAGCATTGTAGCAACGAAGTACCATCTTATATATTAATACGTGAATATTAAAGTTTGTTGTACGCTTTTTTGGTATTAATTAAAACTCAAAATAAATGAAACATATATCATTCGAAAGGTTATGTTGCCCAAATGTGCATAATGTATATATAAATGATATATCTGATAGAGGGGTTCCCAACCTTCTAAGAGAGAAATTAAATTTTTGAGAAAAACCCTCTCTTTGATTAATATGACATTTAGTTGGGGGAGAGTTTTTGAATTGGTCGAATTTGAGTTTTTTTTAAAGTAACAATTTCTTAAAAAAATGTAGTTTTATCCATTCGTCAATTGTAAAATTTGTAAAAAAATGTGTTTTGAATTAAAAAATTTGACTTACCATGTGATTATCTTGGTCAGATTTTAACGGTTTTTTCAATTTTTCTAATTTTTTCTAAAATTTTGTTAAATTTTTTTTCAAATGTGATAAAAATTACAGCAAAGTTTTAACGGAAAGTATTTTTAATGAATTTTCTTAATATTGTCGTTAGTTATTTAGCGTGTGTTTCAACCAAATGCAAGTAAGAGAGAGAAAAAAACTGTCTCAAATTGAATGTTCTAAATTCTGAAGCAAATATCTCCGCCATCTGTGAACAGATTTTATTTATTTCTTTTTTGTATTTAAGTCTTAGTAGTTAATTTAAAAAAAACTTAAAAATAATACCGTTTTTTGTTTTTTTATATTTAAATTATTCCTTTTAAAAAAAGACCATAAAATTTGATTTATTCTTAAAATATGGGGTAAAACTGATTTTCATTGCAAAAAAAAACTCAAAATTGCATTTTTTATTTTCTCTCAAAGTCTATACCGAATTTTAGTTGAATTTATTTTGTCTTGACACTAAATTAATAAACTGTCCGTGCCATCAAAAAATCAAGGCTACCCCCTATGATTTCTTTGACAAAATTAAATTTTTTAAAATGTTGTTTTTCTGTTTTTGAACAAAATAATAATATAAAAAAATGATTTTTTTGAAGAAAATAGCTTTATGTCTCTAATCAATTAAGAGTTATAGCCTCGAACTTATTTTAATCATCTTGCATATCTATATATTAATACGCAAATAAAAAGTTTTGGGTACACTTTTAACTGTGTTAATGTCAATTTATTGACATAATACTTATATCGATGGAAAGGTATTTTTGAGTAGAAGTGCAGAATAATATTTTTATTTGAATATTATGTCATTAAGATAGGTTAATTGAAGGAAACGTAAAAACACCTTTTTCCCAATGGGTTTTATCAGAAAAAATATCAAAATATGCGTCATAGCTCTGTTAAGCATCGCTGTTGTAGCCTCCGGAAAGAAGAGTAAATGCGAGCGTAACAGTGAGATGGACAGAGATTAACAGAACTGTGTCGTATTGTTGTTGTAAAGGCTTTTTCTCAATTTCACTCTCCTTGAACACACTGATAGCCCAGTGTTGCCACTTTCTGTGTAATTACACAAAACGTGTGTAATTTCAAAGCGATTGTACTGTCGATGTACTGTGAGCATTTTGTGTTATTTTTGTGTAATTTTGTAGTTGAAAGAAAAAAATAAATGGCAGCTCTACCATGAAATGAAAAATAATTGTGAATGCACTTACACCACAGCTTTTTACCTTTTATTCACATCATTTAATTGTGAATTGTGCATTTGCTTTGAATGAGTAATTCACCATTTCTCAAACAGTTATTTTCTGTGAAAGTTAAAAAAGTGGACGTGCTGCGAAATTTTCTAAAATATGGCTGAACTCGTTAAAGATTGTTTTGATGTAAGTTGTATTTTCCTTAATTTGTTAGACAAATGCAAATATTATTTTTTCTAGAAAAACAAACCGGAGGAGGCGTCGTCGCTAAGAAAATCTGGGTATTACAAGTTTAACAATTTGTGGTTAGGAAATCCAAAGTTCAGCAAGTGGTTGCAGAAAAAGCTCCAAAATGATGAAGAAATGGCGTTCTGCAAGCTTTGTAACCTAATTATGGTTCCGCATAAGGCCACGTTAGACCGTCACTCTACTACCACCAGACATATCGGAAACCTGAAGGCAATTGCTAACACTAGACCCATTGCAGCTGCCATGAAAAAGTCAAGAACAGAGGTGGAGCGAGCTGAACTTAAACTGGTAGGTCTTTTGGCTGTTAATAATTTGTCTTTAAATCTTATGGATAGTCTGATCCCAACACTGAAGGAATCAATCCGGGATTCTGAGACAGTGAAGGATTTGGCCTTACACCGCACTAAAGCGACCGGCATAATGAAAAATATATTAGGAAGAACATTTGCGAACAAATTATATAGCAAATTAAAACAAACTTATTTTTGCATTATCTTGGACGAAACCACTGATACGAGCAATATAAAACAATGTGCTTTTGCAACCATATTTTTTGATGACGAGATAAATTCAGTAAAAACTAGTTTCTTTGATATAAAAGAATGTTCCTCGGGTTCTGCATCCCAAATATATACACTTCTAAAGGAGACCATAGCTGAAAAAAATATTCCATTTGAAAATCTAGTTGGATTTGCAGCAGATACTCCAAATGTCATGTTTGGACAATATAATTCATTGGCTACGTTGCTTAAGAAGGAGAGGGTAGATATTGTGGCAGTTAAATGTTCGTGTCATTTAATTCATCTTGTGGCATCGAAAGCTTGTCTCAAACTTCCGATTCACATAGAGGATCTCTTAAGAAATCTTGGATCACATTTTACAAGAAGCTACACACGACAACAAAAATTAAAAGAGTTTCAACAGTATTTTTCTATAGAAATTCATAAAATTCTAAGTCCATGTATAACTAGATGGCTTTCAATAAAATCGTGTGTTGATAGGGTTTTAGAACAGTATGAAGTGTTACAGTCTTACATGCGACTAGAAGTTTTTGAAGATCCTTCGAAAACGACGGAAATTATGCTTAAATCTTTGGATGATAAAGTTACGAAGATTTATTTACAATTTATGTCATATGCCTTAGGCATTCTTACAGATTTTAACATTCTTTTTCAATCAGAACGGCCATTACTGTATAAATTGAAATCTAGCGTTACTAAAATTTTACAAACAATTTTATCAAATTATATTAAAGCAAAATATATAAAGGAAAATGATGAATGGATATTAGATTTTAGAGATACGATACACTTCGAAGATAATAATGAAGTTTATCTCGGTATTTTAGCTCAAGAAAGTCTTGGAGAAATATCTTTAAATGACCGTTATGAAATTATTAATATATGTCGAAACTTTTATATTGAAGTTGTTCACCAAATAAAAAAACGTTTTGATTTTTCTGATGATGTATACAAAATTTTAGATATTGTGATACCGGATTTTGCACAATCATTCAAAATCAAATCGCTTAAAATATTTGCTGATAGGTTTAGATTTATATCTATAAGTTTGCAAGATTTGGACCAAGAGTGGCGAGAACACGCTTTTTTGGATTACAAGTCATTAAATTTAGAATCGCAATCTTGTGTTGAATCTTACTGGAAAAAAGTTTTTAGTCTAAAAAATCCCATCGGAGAAGAACTTTTTCCTAACCTCAGGGTAGTCATAAGATTCCTTTTAATACTTCCATTTTCTAATGTTTCGGTCGAACGAATATTTAGTACATTGAAGAATTGTAAGACTGACAAAAGAAATAGACTAAATACTGATACAATAGCTTCCTTAATTTTTGTCAAGGAAGGAATAAATAGCAGTGGAGGAGAATTTTTTGAGCCAGAGGCTGATATGTATAAATTAAAATGGAAATAATCAATAACCTCATTTGTATATGTAATCCGAGATATGTTTATGTTATGTTTTATGTTATATGTTTTGTTTTGTTTAGTTCTTGAATTGTTCATTGAAATAATTTGATTTTTATTGTTTTGCTAATATTCTTTTCATAAGAATATAAAGAATATATATAAGAAAATTAAATAAAGTGTAATTTGTGTAATTTCATCGGAATTGTGTAATTTTCGGAAAGCTTTGTGTAATTTTGAAATATTTTTGTGGCAACACTGTGATAGCCTGAATAGAATGAACATTCTGCTTTAGCGTTAACCAAAAAACTGTTGAGCAGGTGTTCATTCGATTAGTGATTGCTGATTGGATTAGTGTCGCTGGCACAACGCACTTTTGGAAAATTTTAAGTTTTCGCTGGAAAATAACTTTTTTAATAAAACTTTATAGGACGCAAGTTATACTAGCCCAACAATAAAGAAAAAGGCAAGCTTAACTAAAAAGAATTTTAACGAAAATGTGTATTGAGAAGAGGAGCAAATCGGTGCACACCAAAGAAGCCTCCGGTCACCACTTAGTGCAAAATGTTAAAAAATGTAAAAAATAATTTTATAATCGTGGAATTTTATAATTCCGAGACAGCTATGGTGTACGCCGATTTGCTCATCAAAAACAAAACAAGGCATGTTCAAGTTACAAGTGCAAACTGAGTTAAGCTTTGCACTGGTAAGTCAAACTTAGCTCCCTGTGTAGACATATCATAAGCATGTTTAAGGAGGGTGTAAGGGTTTCAGCATAGAAAAAAAACACTGAATTTTTTTTTGAGTATGAGCAAATTTATTAAAACCTTTCGTAAATTATTAAGTGTACTTTTACCAATATTCTGTAATTTTTTTACCGGAATATTGAAATATTGAAAAACAAGCCGTGACAGAGCTTTTCCCGGAAATCAAAAACCATTAAAATTTAGTCAAAGTATCATCAAATCCTCCCCCCAACGTTCTTTGATTATTTGTTTTTTCATGTAAAAATTGTTGGTAGCCATCTGAAGTGTAAACTGCTATTTTCCACGAAAAATTCCGCAATTTTGTGGGTGGGAAAACCCCTTTATGTAAAAAAAAAAAATCAAATTAAGCGTTGGGGGGGAGGCATTTTATGTGTAGAAAATGTGAACCAAGTTTTAAATGAATCGGTCAAGTAGTTTTTAAATGGCAGTGCACAGAGAAAACTGTGAAAACGTTTCATAGCACGAAAAGCAGGTAGCGAGCTACTTTTGAAAACGTTTAACCCAGATTTTGCTCCTCTAACGTTTATTTTCATTTCAAAAACGGATATTTTAAAATGAGCTTCTAAAACGTTCGTTTGATTTTCTATAATAAACATTTTAACATTAGCTAGGAAAACGTTCCTTTGATATTTCAAAATTAAAATTTTAGAAGAATTACATGCAATTTTCGAAATTTTCATTTTAAACTATCAAACGAACGTTTTAAAAACTCATGTTAAAATACTTATTATAGATAATCAAACGAAAGTTTTAGAAGCTAATTTTAAAATGTCCGTTTTTGAAATGAAAATAAACGTTAGAGGCGCACAGTTTTCTCAGTGTGAACACGGACTTTGAAAATGTAGTTTTGAGAAAAACGCGTTTAAAGTTTATAAGCTACGTTTATCGACGTTCGAGGTAAACTTACTTAAAATACATATCTCCGAAAGATTTACTCGGATTGACTTCAAATTTGGACACAACATTCTTGAGATGTTGTGCATTACATAAAAAATGGTTAAAAAAAAAAGTAAAAATACTTTACCCCGCCATTAATAAAGTATAAAAATTTTATTTTAACTCATTGGATAATTTTTTGAGAAAAAACTTCACAAACAAAGGTTAATTTTTATGTGCGTATGGAAAGTTAAACTCCGTAAAACACTTTAAAATTGATAAGAAAAATTAATATTTTAACGTATAAATATTTTAAAATTAACATTTTAAAATTGATTTCTAAAACGTTCGTTTGGTTTTTTAAAATAAAAATTTTAAAATGAGCTTTTAAAACGTTCATTTAATTTTTGGTAATGAATATTTTAACATTTATAATTCTTTTTGGAAGTGATCATTTGAGCGCAAGGATCACATCAAATGAATTTGATTGAGTGGGCTATGAGTGGGTATGAATCTATTATTGAAAAATTGATTTATATAAAATTTATAATTGACAAACATAAATTTGTTGTTTGTTTTTTCTTAAAGTTGAAGCATCACCCTTTCGTTTTTGAAAAAAATTTAAATATTACTTTTGAATTTGAAAATGTGCGTTTTCATTTTTCTGTGGCGTAAACGTTTTTGAAAATATTCATTTTACTTTTCATTCTAAAATTTTCGTTGTTGCTTTTAACATGTTTAATTTTACTTCTGAGCTTGAAAATATGCGTTTTCATTTTTGTTTGATGAAAAATGTGTTTAAAGTATTCATTTTATTAATTTACTAATTAATTTAATTTTAATTTAATTTAATTTTTTTTACAACGAAGTGAAGTGCTTAGTTATTGTGTCGAGAAAAAATTGCATTTTCTCCGAGAAAAATTGAAAATATTGTAGCTCAAGCCTTAAAATCTTCGTTTAAAGCTAACAAAAAAAAAAACAAAAAACATATTGGCCATTTCAGCCCTTAAAAGGACTTTGACCGAGCTTCTTATCATCAATTGTGTTGTGTGTTATTAAATGTTTGCACACAATTAACCGAGAACTGGACCTACACGTTTTATGCCGACTCCGAACGGCTAAAGTTCATGTTCTCACATGGCATTATTTACTCTCTGAGGTTTGCCATTGTCTGCAAAGAGGTGGTGACCGATCTGAAATTTTTTTTTATTGATAAAACTTTTCGCCGTGACTGGGGATCGAACGCGGGCTCCGAGCGTGCTAAGCCACACACTTAACCTGCACGCCACGGTCACCACGGTCACCATTCATTTTTCTAATCGATTTTAAAGTGTTTTAAAAATATAAAAATTTAAATTAAAAATAAAAATTTTAAAAACTACCAGGTTTCAGTTGCTTTCGAAAATTTGTTTTCTCAGTGATCGGAAACTTCTTTAAGCTATTTCTTCCCGGCGTTGCTTTAACGCAACACGAAGTTTTACTTCACAAAATGCAGTAAAAAATTAAATTTCAAATTTCCTTATAATATCAATTATGTTTGGGAACCCCCTCAGGGGGTGTGGAGATTGGGGCAGTTATGTTCCTGATAATTTTCGGGGGAAAAATTTTATTGGGGTCGGTCGAACATTTTTGTTGCCTCCCTAGGGGCAACACTTGGGTAGTTATGGAGGTTTTCGTCTAACTTTTCCACTAACCTTAAACACCGATGCGGCACAACTAAATCCCACGCCAACCCGAATTTGTTTTTTTCAAAAGCAATTTTTTGTCAAACCTCACAAAATTTAAGGTTTCTGGGTATCCGGTTATACAAGATCTCCATGTATTACTGTCTCACCCCTAGTGCCTCAGCAACAAAACAAAAGCTTATCTAATAATATTAGTATCGTCTGGGGTTGAAATTCGACAAATTTTTTGTATGCCTTTTTACAATTATAGATTCAAAATATTTGGTGTACATCTTCTTCGCACTCTGATTCATTTAAAACAATAATTATCAATATCGGTTCAGAAACACGAGAGAAAAATGTTCTCAATGCCTATTTATATAGAGATTAACAAAATGTACTCTCACGTTCGAAAAAGTACTTTCCGATGAGTAAAAAAACTCACCTCCAAAATTATCAAATATCATCACTGTTCTGGAGCGATATTGTACGCTATTGTGGCGGGTTTTTACTTAGGTTAACAAGAGCAATATTTAAACAAACACATATTTTTCTTCAGTTCGATTTGAGCATCACATGCGATAACATTATAACAAAACGCGTAATTAAAAATGTTCGGTTCTAATAACTAAAAATACAAGTCTTGAAATTTTAAGTGAAATATTTTGTTAAGAACTATTTTTAGAATTAATTAAAAAATGCTCTTTTTAAGTTAAAAAAAATATATTTTAATGTATTATAAACATTTGCATTATATTCAATACATTTTATTGTATATCTATATCTATACTATTATATAAAAGGCTTCTCACGTATCTACGTTGTAGTGTAACTCAAGAACTACTGAACCGATTTTTGTAATTCTTTCACTAACATAAAGCAACATGTTTAACTAAGTCCTTTGCATACTTATTTTCTTCAAAACTGCTCTAAAAAGTTATTGAAATTTGAGTTTTAAAAGTAGCCAAAAAAATCAAATCCAAAAAACATTGCTGCATTGAATCGTTAGATACACAACCAACGCGCTGCAGCGTAAAGCTTTCTCGCTCTTTTCCTCTCCGATTGTGTTTGTTGTTATTGTTTCTTTTACTTAAAGTGCTTTAAATAAGGGATGTTTTACGTACAAGAGCAGACGCAAGAAGTTGTCTCATTCAGTTGGCGCTGAGACTTCAAGTGATTAAGTCTTTGTTGCTTAATTTTTAGGTATGATATGCAGTGTTGCCAGAAAGTTTTGAGAAAAGAAGCTAGATGGCCTTTAAAAAATGGCTAGAAAAGGCTAGATGGCTTTAAGAAAATAGCTAAAAAAAGGCTAGATTTGTTAACGTTATTATACCCTAAACCTGTAAGGTCAGGGTATATTGACTTTGTGCAAACGTTTGTAACGTTTAGAAATAAGCGAGTAAATAAATAAGCGCATAAATTCCTGATCAGTGTCACCTCGTTGGTCCATCTGTCTATGTGTTGTCTGTAAATATAGGTTAAGAAGGAGTTGAGATTGGTACACATATTCACATGAACCCAAGCATCTGCACTATTGAATATTTTTGGAATCCGCCCACGGACACGCTTACTTCCCATACAACTAAAAATTATAAATCGCTGTATAGCTACCGAAATTAAATTTAAATGTATTTATTTTATATCAAAACGCAGACGTACACAAAAAATGAGAGTGATCCACCCATGAACATGCCCACCTCCCATACAACTCCAATACTGAAAACACTATTATAAAGACGCTTTTATTTGAACTACTGGGATAAAACTTATCAGATATGTATTTTATATTAAAACTTTGATGTGTGCTAAGATGTAAAATAGTCGTCATTCGCCCTTAAACACGCCCACCTCCCATGCAACCCACTATAGTAAAAACGCTATAAAGAGGTTTATATGAGCCAAATATATAAAACTCTGCATTGAGATTGTTGTATCAAAACCAAGATGTGTTCAAAAAATGAGAGCCATGCGCCCATGAATACGCTCATCTCATATACAACCCACAATACGGAAAACACTTTGAAAACGTTTATATTTGGCCTACAATGATAAAACTTGGTATGAGATCATAGTATATAAAACTAAGGTGTGCTCACAAAAAAGGGTCATCCACCTACGAACGTGCCTTCCTCCCTATTTATTTAGTTCTATAGAGAATACATGGATTTTAAACAAAAATAGGAAACTACTTCTATTTGTTTTAGTATTTTAATATACAGTTTATTTAAATATTATAGGAGGTTCAGGGTATTTCATAGTCGGACTAGACTTTCTTTACTCGTGCCATTTAGCATGCCATTTTGAATACGGTTTTTTTACTTGTTTTTTTTATAAATTGCGTTTTACTAAGAATTCTTTCTGCCTCGGCGTTGCTTAATGCCAAAATAATAAAACTAAAAACCAAATCTGATAGCTCTTGGAACGGATCTTCATTCAATGAATCTCAAGCTTCTGCCCAGAATTCTGTTATAGAACTTAAGTTATTCCACTTGTGATTAATAATTTTTGCCATTATATTTCAATTATCGTTATTTCTTCTGTAGAGTTACTAGATTTTTCTTTCTCTTTATCAGAAAATATTTGGGTTTAACCACTTTAAAAGTATTAAAAGAGCAATAGAAGATCCAAACTTTCAAAATTGCAACGTCAGAAAAATTGAAATGTAGTAATGCATCTTTAAGCAAAATATTAAAAAAGGCTAGAAAAGGCTAGAAAAAAATAAAAAAAGGCTAAAAAAAAGGCTAGAGGCTAGATGGTAATTTTCGAGGCTAGGCAACAAAAAAAAAGGCTAGATCTAGCCTCAAAAAGGCTAGACTGGCAACACTGATGATATGTTTATGCTTCGTAAATGTTTATCTATATTGTTTTTGATGCTGCGTAAATTTTTGCTGAGTCAAAGAGCGCTACAAGCGTAAGTATAAAATCGTGTTATAAATGAATTACAGTGCGGAAGTAATTGAACATTGTACTGCTTTTAACATTTTTGGTCATTAATACTTAAAAAGGTCGATCCAAAATGTGAATCAAAAATTTATAAACCAGTAAAATGTCCTATTTTAGTACCTTCATTCATATGCGTTTCCTGACGTTATTTTTGATTATAGCCTTGATTACAAAAATTGGATAAGTAGAATACAAGATAGACTTGAAAAAAGCGAAAAAAATATTGGGGCATAGTGTAATCAATGTGTGAAATGGTGTGTTCGCATTAGTTAACAGGTGTAAGTGTATTGATACGATACTGAAAGGTGTGGTAAAATTTATTTTCAAAATCCTTAAATTAAGTTGAATGGAACAATTTTCATCAAGATGCTGCTTGCTTTAAAACAAGATGTTAAAAGTTACAGATCTTCATTAAGTTTTAGTTCGTGTTAAAGAATTAAAATGTCGTTTTTGGAAAACGAAAATAGATTTCTGAGCTAAAAAAAGGTTAAAAACTATTTATTTAGACTTTTCAATTACAATTCATACATAATGAAAATATATAAGAATCGCGACATTGGTCAATCAGTTTTATTGGATCAAATCAAAAAATTTTAAATTGAGTGTACATGAGACCGAACCCTAATTTTAAGACCATTTAATTTTTCCTCAAACAACGAAATTAGCTTCGGTTACACCTAAGAACATTTCGAACAAAATTTGGTCCTTATTGGATCACGGTCAGTAGACACGGCGTCTCCTTGGATTCTAAGGGACTGTGTATGCAAATGAACTGTTTATTAAAAAAATATTTTTAAAAAAGTAAAAAAAAATTTAGATACTCGAAACCATTTTATTGAAAATTAAAAATTATACGTTCTTAGGCCTTACCGAATATTATTTCGTTTTTGGAGCGAAAATTTATTGTACTTCAAAACCAAAGGAAAAAATAGAAATCTGCAGTAAGTCAACCAATTTTTAATTTAAAAGTTTAATGCCATGCAGCATCAGACGCTATAATTTTCATTTTTATAATTTTCACGTTCTAGATGGATTTAGAAGATTGAAAACCGTGAAATATTAATGAATTTTCAATAAAAATTCAACTAGCTGTCATTTCATTTCTTACATTAAATTTTCATAAAATATTTTTTCTCATTTGTTTTTGTATTAAAAATTTGTTGAATTTGTATTGAAAATTCATTAACACTTCCTGTTGTATCGCTAAAACTTCGGAACTCTTTAAGAGAAAGGTTATGAAACCTTAAAACAGCTTATATTATGAAAGTTAAAAAAAATTATAGCGTCTGGTGATGGCATTATACTTTGAAGTTAAAAATGGGTTGACTTACTGCAATATTTCCAAAAGTTTTATATTTTTCCTTTAAAGTAGACAAAAACTTTTCTAATGATAACCTATTTACGAAAATCGTATTTAAATTGACTGAGCTACGTTGTCTCAAAGTAGACCGTATTTTGGCCGCGAAAAATGATTGCAAAATGTATAACTTCGGATTTGGTTTCTAATCATTAATTCAATTCAAGAAAAAAATTTGAGCCAATTCGGAGATGGTAAGTGCAACTAATAAAACACTTCAAAAAACCCCCGATTTAACCTGAAAAGGCATTGATGTCATCAGATTTTCTGCATTGTTCTGGCAAAATTATCAGTTACCATATCGGAAATATGGACAAAGGATTAAAAATGTAAGAACTCTAAAAATATGATCCGCAAGCAATGCGTCTAGCTAGATTTGTTTAACATTTCGAAACGTTGCTGAAAATTGTGGTGCCGTTAAAAGTAATACCAGTTTGTACATTCCAATGCATTGGAAACTTATTTATAGGATCAATTTATCTCAAAATGAACAGTGGTGTTTTCTTGAACGTTGACATCACTGCTAAACTGAACGATAAAAGATTTTTTGAGCAGACGAAACGAGGATTTTTTGGTCAATAACGTCCTTTGTTTAGGCTGCACACAAAAAATCACTTCACTTTGTGATCCTATCTGAAAGCATATATAATAAACACGCTGTCAACAAAAATTACAAATACTATTATAACAACCAAAATAAAAGACTCAAATGTTAATGCCCTTTTAGTGCTTTCACTATTGTGGGTTGTATGGGAGGTGGGCGTGTTAGTCGACGGACTATGCCCAATTTTTGAACACACATTAGCTTTAGTATAAAATACATACATACCAAATTTTTATCTCTGTTAGACAAACATAAGCATATTTATACAGTTTTAAATTTTTTGGTTTGTATGGGAGGTAGGCGTGTCCGTGGGCGGATGACGTCCATTTTTCAAAAACATCTTTGGTTTGTTAAACAAAACATACGTACCAAATTTTATATCTGTAGGTTGAACAGAAGCTTACATATTGAGTTTTCAATTTTTTGGTTGAATGGGAGATGGGCGTGTTTTGATATAAAGTGAGTTTTCAATTTTTTGGTTGAATGGGAGATGGGCGTGTTTTGATATAAAGTATATACATACCAAATCTTATTGTTGGAAGTTTATTATGAGCTTAGTTTTGCAGTTTTCGATTTTTGCGTTGTATGTGAGGTATTCAGGTTTAGGGTATAACAAACTTGCAAACAGGTAAAAAAATCAATCGCTTTTAAACCTAAATCACCCCAATTGGCTATGGGTGCTTTTTTTGGTATTTTAAGTGCTTTTATTTAAGTGTAATATGTGGATTTTTTTATTTAATGATGTCTTGATGTGCCAAGTTCATATGTTTAGTCTGTAAATATCAAAGAATTCACTCTTACAAGGTAAGCAAATATGTAAAAAAAGTGTTGTAGAACAGGGTGCGGAGAACTCTATTTGCAAACGATTACAGTATGCGTCACTGTTTTTGTACATGGTATCCCAGTATATATCCCTTATAAATTTGGGCTCTCTTAACACGAAAATAGCAAAAATTTTTTTTTATGGATACGTTTTTTTAAAAAATTGTTGTTATTTTATTTTATCGACCTTTGACTTTGTGTGTGGTTTTTTTGACCTAAAGCCTGAACAACGTTTTAAAAAATTTAAGTTTTTTGTGTTGCTTTTTTCAAAATTTTGCTGTATAAAACCTCGGTATATGTGGTTCTCCGAGGCCTTAAAATATATTTTTTAACGATATTTTCCAGTTTGATCCTCTTACAACCTCACCCACTGCATCTGTTGCACAGTGTACCTTTTTATATAACTATATTTTAATATAATAAAAATTAAAAATTTTTTTTAGCTCAATGAGGAAATTCTTTTTAACTTTCGTTTTTTAATTTATATCGGGGCTTTTTATTGTTAGTTATTCATTGCTCAGATACGATACGTTCACCAATGCGAAAGTGCTCTTTCAACCATCAAGACTGTATCCATTTCAACATCATATAACATTTTAACATTTCTTAAATTTATCAAAATTTACAAAATTATGAACGTTTGGTTTCTTTGCAGTTACTCAAAGTTTCATCGGACAGACATAAAACCCGAATTCTACACAGAGAAAATTTTGTTCCTCTAACATTTATTTTCATTTACAAAACGGACATTTTAAAATGCGCGAATGAATATTAAACGTTCGTTAAATATTTTAAAATGAAAATTTCAGAATTGAAGAATAATTAGAAGCTATTTTTTCAAATTTTTATTTTAAACTATCAACCGATTGTTTTAAAATCATACGTACGTTTTAGAAGCTAATTTAAAAATGTCCGTTTATAGAATGAAAATAAACTTTATGAACTTGCTCCTCTACAAAACTATTAATGCTTCAATGACACTAATGATGTTATAACACAATATTTGTAAATAAAAAACAAGTAAAGAAACTCTAAAGATGGTCTAGCCCGACTATGGACTACCCGAAAACCACCTACTCCGAAAACAAACACAATGATATATACATATTGAAATTTGGACAGGACAACGTCTGTCGGGTCAGCTAGTATAGTATAAATAGATCTTTATCTAATAGAGACAATTGTGTTGTCTTACACTAGATTTGGTCTAAACTCTGCGAACAAAAAAAAACTTGGTGTTTACTATCAATTATTTCAAACAAAACTTGGCATCCTATCAGAGTTATTTGCTGGACTTTGGGATATTGATACAATGGACTCCAGAATAAGAATTCTGGATTTCAATTGCTCCTTCCTTTGCTTGATACATAATTTTTTTTTTTTGTTGATTCCACGTTTATTTTGTTTTAATGCAAATTTTAATGAAATTTTGAAAATATAAAAATTCTATTTAATAATATATTTTGTGATAGTTATTTTAATCAAAATAAACTCTCTTCGATGATGCCTTACTGAAATAAGACCATGAGTTATACATTGTTAAATATGTTACACTTTTAAATTTAAAAAAATTAAAATGGAACTCTTAAAGTTACTCTATTTCTTCTCTCATTTCTTTGAAGTAAAACCATTACTGTCAAAATTTAGTCACACTCAATTAAACGAAAATGTTTTTAAACAGTTACACTGATTTGTTTTAAAACAAAATATGTGTCAAAGTTTGAGCTTGTTGGATAATAGTTGTTAAATGAACATTGTATTTTATCAGGTTGATATTCACTATAGCTAGATAGGTTTGTCGATAAGTAAAATGTGAATTCATAATATTTAGAAGGTCAAATTTCTCACGAATATGCACTCAAATTTAATGCAAACTTTGTTTGTTAATAAAACTATTACCTCATCGACTATGTTTCGAGCTCACTACAAATTCGTTCGGTTTGTTAGGATGTGACCTTATTTTAATTAGGCGACTATATGTGATACAGTCCCGTTTCCGCTTTATTGAAATTTATTAAATTTCACTATAAATTAATATCTTAGGGAGGCACCCGATAACATGACCCTTTTTTATGTAAACCATATGGTATGTGCATAAGTTGTTAACATATTGGCATTAGATTTATCATCATTGCTACAAATTTCGAGATTGTTTGTGTGTACAAAATAGTCTCACGCGAATGCAACCAACAAACAAACTTGCACACACACACACAACAAACACATTTCCACGTGGAAATTTACGTGCATAAGCGAAATACCTGCGGATCAACGCATAGCAACAGTTTTACCAGGATTATTTGCACTTTTCGTTCAATTAACGTGCTGGCCATTTAAACATGGCCGCAATGCAATTTTAAGGTTTATAATATTTTGACCAAATTACCATGCAAGCCAATAATGTTGGTGAGTTGCCTAGCTATTTATATACATACATATGTATGTATATTTATGGTTATTATGTATTTTCGTTTTTTTTTTCTTTTTTTTCATTTGTTTTTTTTGGTTGTTGTTTGGTTTAATTCAATTTCTGGTGTTTGTGCCGTTATGTGGCTCAGACTTAATTTCAATGTTCACCGTTTTGCCGGACGTGCTTTTGCCTGCTTTGCAGTGATTTTATATAGTGTGAAAATCTAAATTGAATTAAAATTCAATTTTAAATATTATTTTGCGAACGTTAATGAGTTCAATATTGTTCAAGGGTGATTTTGTGTTTCATGGTAATTTGCTTTTAAATTACATGTTTATTGGTACAACAATATTTTGTAAGTTGATTAAGGATAAAAGTTGACTATGTTATATAGGCTTATATAATTTTGTTTACTCAGATACATTCGTGTGTTATTCATAACAGATCATTATGTAAGTAATATATATAAAATAAAGTGTTTTTATGCAGCAAAGGTTTAATCTTTTTTAACAATGAACTATCTTCAATTAAATAATATGGTTAGTGTTTATTTATCATTAATTTTTAAAGCGTTACTTTTAAGGCTTTTATCATAAGAAATTCGTTTTAAGGCAATCATAGCTAGTTTCAACTTTTAATTTAGTTACAACTACTTCTATTTAAAGAACTTGTTTTTGTTGACTTTTCATATCTTATGCACTGCGGAAAACTTTAAAATAACTTCTGTAGCATAACATAAGTATTTTACATAGATATCTGTTATATTTGAAGTTTTTTGTTTTACTCTTTTATAACTTTGCAAAAACAAAAACTAAGCAAAAAACAACAAAAAACAAACGATTGGGCATATCTAAGGATTTTTCAAGCATTTCAAGACACTTCATGTTCGTCGAGAAACTTTCTCTGTCCAAACATTTTATTTTTCTTGTCATCGAGATTGCAGAGATAGAAATGAAAATCACAGAATGTATGATACGAGAAATGTGTAAAAATGTGTGAGAGTAGATTTACTGTAGGTGGAATAAATATTTCTTTGGCATGTGGCATGTGGCATGATTCGAATTGCTTGTAAGTCAATGTTTGTTTTTTCTTAGCAGCGTTTACATTTAAAGAGTACCTAAGAAATTTAATTAAGAACTCTAACATTTGTAGGAAAATTTGTTAACTCTTATTAAAGTCCTGTCCACCCAAAATCTGTACATAAAAATCGTGATAAATCTCATAAGCAAAATATTGGCACAAAAATGTTTCAACTATTTTCAGATAGTGTATTTATTAAGCTTTCAAAAAAGGAACACAAAATTTTAAATTTCATTACTATGTATAAAATTTCGAGCGTATATTATAATCTTAATCAGCAACATCAATCGTTGAACATCTGCTCTGGTGACCTGGGCAGCAAATTTTTTCCACTTGAGTAACATCGTTTCCGGATTTTATATCACTCCTCCATATTTTCTTAGTTTGTATTTAACAATTGTCCAATATTTTTCGATTGGGCGCAACTGGGAACAGTTTAGAGGATTAAAGTCCTTTGGCACGAAATCTAAATTATTAGTTCGATACCAATTTATGGTTGTCTTCGAATAATGTATCGACGCCAAATCTGGCCAAAATTTTACAGCAGATCGATGGTGACGTATAAACGGCAATAAACGCTTCTCTAGACACTCCTTCCTGTATATCTCAGAGTTCATTGTTGCGGATGTTACATACGACCGACTCTTCAAACCACAACTGCATATGGCTTGCCAGATCATTACCTTCTTTGCGAATTTATCAACCTTTTTATATTTAAATTTAGAGAAGACACAAAAACGCTTCTTTGCAGCATAAAACTTTTGTCCTGGAAGCTGTTTCAGATCAAGTTTGACGTATGTTTCATCGTCCATAATTAAACAACCTTTGAATTTCGTCAAGACTCTATCGTAGAGTAATCGAGTGCGCTTTTTGGCTAACAAATTTTGTTTATCGGACCGGTTCGGGTATTAAATAGCTCGATACGACTGATCGTCGAGCTGTGCTCCTGCTGGTTTTCAATTTTTTCGCGCGATCATTGTCGGAGAGACCTGGGTTATTTTTAATTGAGGCAAGGATGCTTGCCTTTAATTTATTGTCAGATGTTGGTTTTTTTCCACTCGTTTTTTGCTTTCTTTCGATGTTCAAAGTTTTTTTATACCATTTTAAGACACTACAAACTGTTGTCTTTGAAATTTTTAATACTTTCGCTATCTTATTTCCGGACCAAGTTGGATTTTCAACGAATATGTTCACAATCAATTTTCGAGCGGCTAACTCCATCGTTAAAAAAAATTAGTAACTAGCATTCAAATCATGGCAAACTAAAAACATATAACGGGAATATTATTTTTAACAAAAGGGTACCAATTTTTTTTAGAACAACTTCGAAATGACCCTGTAGGATCACTAGAGTATGTACCGATTTTGCATGGACATGTCTTTACTTTATTCACACTTGTGTATTCCTACACGGTTGTTTCGATTCTATTACGATGATGATCCGGTCACGGAAAAATGAGGTGTTGCGTATAAAATGCAAACAGATAGCGAAGGTGATTTCGATGAGAAGGAGCGAGCCCGTGTCTATAGTTTTGCAATCCGGTTCGTTCAAGACTAAAGATGGGACACCACCTTCTGTCTAAAAATGAGCTGATAATATTCTGCGTCAAAACGTAAATGCGTCCACTGCTTCAGAAACAAGATTAATATGAACATTCCGGCAAATTTTCACCCTACAGATTTCTAACATCATCTGAAAAACAAATAGGCGGGTTGAAAGAACCTTTGCAAAATTTAATTCAGAATTGCCTGTAAGTCCACCTTTGCATATCTTGCTGTTTTACTGTTGTCAGGCGTCCAGCGTTCCAATAAGGAATGTATTGAACATATGTGGAGAGCTACATCCAATCAATTTTTTCATGCATTAATGTCTGTTCGATGGTTTAAAATGATTCATCAGTATTTCCGTTTTGATAATGCGGACACTCGTCTTGAAATAATCCTTGATTTTTGCCTTATGTTAAATTATAATTTGATGTATCGACCTTCAGTAAATTTGACTGTCGATAAACAGCTGTACACCCGTATCGTAGGTGGACTTAATTCAATATGCACATTAGAGCGTATCATCAAAACTAACCTCTTTTTGACACCGACTCAATCGCTAGACATTCAAGAGACATTTTCAAAAATAAATTTTGTTTTTTTTTTTTAAGTGGTCCCTATGGTGCTATTTTGATTTTTTCGTTATATCTTTGGTGTTTTTCATCCGATCCGGTGCTTCTAAAATGCATTTTTTCGATTTCACTTGTTCCCATGGTTATAATGATTTTTTGTGAGCTTTCGTTTTTTGGTATTTTTGTAACATGATGACATAGTAGGAACTGAGATAGATTGTGCAATTAGTCGAAAAAAAAACATTTGAGGGAAAAAAAAATGCAAATATATTTGCATTACATCAACAAGCACACACATAAATTTTTTTTCGGATCGGATGAAAAACACCAAAGATATAACGAAAAAATCAAAATAGCACCATAGGGACCACTTAAAAAAAAAAAACAAAATTTTTTTGAAAATGTCTCTTAAATGTCGAGCGATTGAGTCGGTGTCAAAATAGGTTTATTTTTCTTCCATACAAGGTGATACGGTCTAATGCACATGCCAAACAAGCCCGCTAAATATGGCATAAAAGTTTGATGAATGTGCGATTCGGAAACTTAATATCCAATCAGAGGCCAGATTTATAATGAAAAGTTCATCGGAACACCAGCAAAAGCAGTTGTTCTACTTTCAACTCTATATTATGCAAAATCAGTTTCAGGCAATAACAACGATTTTGGTTTGCGCCACAAGGATTTTACCTGTATTAAAAAGTATTAGTATTTAAAGTTTGCACATTAACTACAAATTAACACTAAATTGCACTTTTGATAAAAACACAAAAACTGTACACTCAACTCCTTCCCCAATCTGAGGAAATCCTTGTGGTAGGGATGGTTTGAATACCTCTTGCCATACCTTATATGCATCTTGCGTTACACAATCCTTATAATATACCTAAAGTAAGTTATAATTAAACTTCGCATGCACTAGTGGAGTGAGGTAGATTCCATCAAAAGACTGTCAACACAAAAGTTAATAAAATGTTTCGTCTGAAACCAGTTTTGTCTCTTTGTGCTTTCCTTCTACTGATCTGCTTTTTTTCTAAGATATTTGGTAATTTTTTCTAATGACTACTAATATTTTTCAGCATAAATAGTCATTTTTATTTATCAAGAAATGAAGGACAAAAACCAATGAATTTGTTCAGAATTCAAAATATCGAAAAAATTAATCTTAAAATATTAAATTTGTATGACGATAGAAAAAGTTCACATATAAAACAATTTCGTAAGTTCTGTAGTTGGTGTGGAAACTGTTAAGATACTGTAACCTGTGTTAAGGTACTTATAAATTTATGTGACCAAAACCATCAAGTAAAAACTTAAGTTCAGAGTTAGTTTGCTCTTTTCATCGCATCTCCTGGATGGCGGTGATGACATATTGCCCAAATGTCGATTGTCATTTATTGCTCTTTATTATATAAAATCCAAGCAGAATCCTTTATCTATAGGAACCTACATTCCTTTCTTAGTTAACCACAGAAACCTATAAAAAGTCCAAATAACCCACACATGACCTGGCTATTTCCTGAACTTGGAAACCACAAAAGTCATAATAACCATAGAGAAGCAGCTGGAAGTCTTTTATATATCATAATAATTTTTTGTTCTCAAAAAATCAAAGGAACTAGTAAAAATTCGGCTCTTGCCTAAAGTACGTGAATACTTTTCACATGAATCACGTGAATACAAACTTGAATTGTAGTTCTTAAAAAAATACACGTGTAGTTGAGGTTTGTGTTTTCACTCAACATGTATAGCAAGTGCCCACGGCAAACTGAAAGCTCTAGATTTAACTCATTCCATAAAAAATTTCTACTACTAAGGTTGAACAGCAGCATTCAGGTATCGTTAAAAAAATTAATGTTAATTTTTAGTTTTCTTAGAATGTTAACAGTTATTCCTTCGATCAGCAGCTTATACTTTGAGTATGGATACATTCTTTTTTTTTTTGCTGCTTATTCCAAATAACCAACAAATAGCTTTTTAATAATTTTCAATTCAGCCTCGATTGTCACTTTTTTTTATAAATAATATTCAGTGAGTAAAGAATGTATTAATATTATTATGTACATGCACACAATCATAAAAAATAATTTTTGGGTTTACCTCCAGGCTTATACAAATCAAGCTTATTTTATATGTATCAAAGAAGCATTAATTCGCAATTGTATTAACAGATCTCTTGATCCCACATACTAACTAACTATCAAGCGCTTAATTCACTAAAGTTTTTTTTATTGCATTAGTAAGATTTAAAAGGTCGTTTAACAAGCTTTTATATAAAGTCTATTATATGGAAAATCTCCGAGAAAGTGCTAAGAGGATACCTAGTCTAACGAAGTAAAAGCGGAATTAAAACAGAAAAATCAAAGGAAATATCTTGAACCAGAAAAACTAAATAAAAACAGTAGTTTCAGTAACACATACAAAACAGAAAAGCAGACAGATAATGACCCAACTGTAAAACATGTTGGCAACGCAGTCAGCCATAAACATCGACACAAATAAAATGATGCATATAAAAGGGCTGGTGCGTGTGGCAACTCATCATCAAAGCGTAAAAATTGAAACGTTAACATTGCTAAATTATATTTATACTGTTTGTAGTATTGTGTGCATTGAGATGTGTTGGGTTGTGTGATAGTGATGTAATGTTGTACTTGCTTATGACACATAAGTATGCATGCTCGGTAAATACTGAAATCTGGAATGCTTCGAGTTTTTCCACTTCAAAACTTGTTGTGAATCTTTTTGTGCCGACATAGAATGGCGGTAGTTCTACACTAGAATCTAGAAAAAATGTGGAATATAGCTTAAATATAACATAAAGAAGCAGAAAACAAGTCACATTCAGAAATGTGGCAATTTTAAAAATTCGCTGTGGTGTTAATCCTTTAATAAAAGTCTTAATGTCATAAGAAATCTGTAACAGTCTGCCGTAACATGTAATAAGCTGTGTCTTTGCTTTCTTTCTTTGCTTTTTTTTTATCAGATATTAAAATATTTATATACGATAAATAAACATAAATTGTATAGAATTTGCTAAAATATGTAGACTTCAAGAACCAGTTTCAAAAACCATACCTAAGTTGTACTTAAGTCTAACCTCAGCTAAGTTCAACTTTTTCACAAATTCTTTTTCTCAATTTCAAAATTGTTTTACAAAATATAATCAGCTATTTGCTGTCGATGACTTAAGTATAACTTAAATTACACATTTTTCATATTTAAGTTCAACTTAATGAAATGCATTTTCAGAGCTTATACTTAAGTTTAATTTAAGTTTAGTTGGTGAAACTAGGCCTATGCTTCTAAAAGAATATCAGTCGTTTTTATACCCCCACGCGTAAGGGGTATATTAATTTTGTTACGACGTGTGTAACGCCCATAAGTAGGCGTGGTAGATATAGAAATATATATATATATGCTTGATTAGCATCACCACCTGAGTTAATTTAGCCATGTCCGCCTGTCTGTCTGTCGACACGATTACAGCCGAAATTTTTAAGCTATCGTATTGAAATTCGATATTTAAGCTTTTCCCTAAAACACCAAGATCAATTTTGAGAATGGGCTAAACCGGATGAAAACCACGCCTACCTACCTTACAACCCCAATAACGAAATCTTCATAAAGAAGCAAATATTTAAGCTACAAAACTTAAATTTGGTATTTGTGTTATCAATTTCAAACTAAGGTCTGTTAGAAAAAAGACGTCAACCACCCACTAACACGCCCACCTCCCATATAACCCCAAAATTGAAAACTATATAAAGAGGCCTGTGTCGAAGCTACATAAGTAAAATCGGATATTTATTCATTTTATATCAAAACTAAAGCGTGTTCGAAAAATGGGCTTCATCCACCAACAAACACGCCCACCTCCCATGTAACCCTAAAATTGAAAACTATATAAATAGGCTTCTGTCGAAGCTACACAAGTAAAATAAGATGTTTGTTTACTTTAGAAAAATGGATATCATCCACTCATGAACACGCCCACCTCCCATATAACCCCAATATTTAAAACTCTTTAAAATGGATTCTTTTAAAGCTACAGGAAAAAAATTTGAAAATTTTAGCTACAGGAAAAATTTTGTATTTTATATCAAAACTAAATCGTGAAAGAAAACTGTGCGTCATCCGCCCACGGTCACACCCACATCCCACACAGCCCACAATAGTGAAAACTGTATAAATAGGCTAATATTTAAGTTACAAGACTGAAATTGGGCATTTGTGTATTTTATATCAAAACTGAGGCGTGTTAGAAAAATTGTCGTCAACTACCCAAGAACACACCCACCTCTCATGCAACCCCAAATTGAAAACTTTATAAAGAGGCTTGTCCTTACTGTGGAGGAAAACAGACGTCATCAAAATAGTAAGTTTTTTTAAAATCTCATACAAAAAGAGCTACAATTTAAGATTTTGTACCATTACGAATCGGCCGTGTGGGTATTTTAACTTCGGCTAAGTCGAAGATACACCTTACTTATTAAAAAAATGTTCAAAAGTGCGGATAATATAAACATGTATAGCAATTATCACGCAATTATATCAACTCCTTGTTTACGAACAACAAACAGAGGTACGGACTAAAGAGCTGCACAAGCATGAAAAAATGACTTGCAAGCATCTGCCATGCTTTCAGATACTATCAAATACTATCAAATACTATTAAATAGCATTTCAAACCAAGCACTGCAGTAAGATATGTTTTGGTATTTAAACAAGCACTGCATAAACAAGTTATATAACATTCAAGCATTGGAACTTGTAAACAAATCTGAAGTAGAAAGAATGTGCACTATAATATACTGCACCATAGTACTATATTCGTATGTTTTGATTTTTTTTTTTTTTTTTGCCAGGCTACTGCGGAAGCTAACAGCAGTGATGTCACTAACACATATTTAATAGTTGTAGATTGTAGATTAAAAAAAAATTATTTTCAAAAAAATTGAAAAAAAAAATTATTGAAATGCTGCACTCATAAAAATTCTAATACAGTTTTTTTGCTAACCTGTGTTTATTTAATATGCAAAATAGAAAGAAATAATTCTTAACTTATGTTATGTATTAATTATAAACTTAGGTTTTTTAAGAATACTTTAATAATATGAAAAATGTATATAGTTAGTGTAAAAAGTGGTAGAAGTAAAAAAAAAAAATAAAAAAAAACCTTATAATAAAGTGACAGCACTAGTCATCATGCAAGATTTTTCACGCTGCTGCTGCTCAAAAGCAACCAACTTAAAGGGCAAAAACAACAACACAGCATAAAAAATATAACAGCAACAACACACACGTGTTGTATTGTTGCGATGTAGCTGGGCCTGCGAACGATTCGGCGAATTGCAACAATCATAGAATAGTCATTCATAGAGTGAATAGTGGAACAGAATTTGTAAAATATCGACTTCTTTTTAATTCCAATAAACAACAAATTTGGATTTATAATTTCTATATTATTTGTACATTTAAAATTACACAGCCATGTTGATATTTTATTTTCTCCTACCATAGCCATGTTGACTCTAGAATTTAACTACTCATATACGTGGTTTTATGGAAAAGTTTTGATCCAATCAAAATCTTATGAACCATCTTTCTTATGTGAATTTATTTAATAAAAGATAAAATAAATGTATTTTGGCCAATTTCACTGAAACAATTTATTTAGAGTTGGTTTACATTGTCAAGAACTATTTAATATATCCTATATGTTATCTGATTTATTTAATAAGTCTACTTTAATTTTTATATCCCACTTTTTTTTATTTCAATCTTAACGTACAATTGGTTTTTATAAATAAGCATCTTAATTTATAAAATACGTTTAATTGCTTTTGCTTCACTGTGCATGGCACACGTGCTATTGAATGAAAAAAAACATGCAAAGCAAGATATTTAGCTTGTAATACTAAGAACAGACAAGGATAAAAATATAAACTTCAACGTCGCTGTAAGCTTATCGATGGACCAACAGTATTGCACTCGATATACTTGCTATGATTTTCCGTTGGTTTACTTCATTGTCAGTCTATGTTAGATATATTCTTCCACAGCAAACTGTTGCCAGAGATAATGAGATGGGAAACTTCGACAAATTTCGGCAAGAAAGAGATAGCCTTCTGTCAAAATGGCAACAATACCAACATAAACTCTACAAATGTGTTAGTGCAATTTTTGACATACTCCCCAGTTACCTTAATTAAATACATAATTCAACAGTTTCCTTAAATTTAAGCAGTCTGGTGAAAACTCAGTGGCCACATCCAGCGCTCTCAATAAGTTATATTTTCTGAATAGTTTGCCATTTGAAACGTCAAAATAGTTGTCAAATTAACGAAATGCAAACAGTTTATTGAATGAATTGGTAGCTTAACCAGGAAATTGTAATTTTTGTCTCTTTTAAGTTTATTTATTCAGTATTAATTTTAAAAATATGCTCTCAAAATTACAAGAACATGCGCATTCATTGTTATTTGTCAAAATTTATGTTGCACGGCATTGCATTTTAACAAATTGCCAATATTTTTGATGTTTGACTTATCAACTCAGTCATAGAAAAAAAGCGCTAATTAGGTTTTCTACTGGAACAGTTGTATCGCTTGAAAGCGCTCACTGATTTAATCTGAAACCCACCTTGGCATGAAAGCCAACAGCAGAGTTGCATAAAAACGTAGTTTTGTACTATTTAGAGTAGGTAATATTCACTACGAATTAATAAGTACGAAATTATAGTAGAATTGTACTAGTACTATTTTATTCGGAATTAATTTTATACAGGCCGGTTTTTGTTACAAAACGTCTCCACTAGGAATAGAATCAAGGTACAGAATAACTTTTTATTATTTTGACCCTCTTTAAGAATTTTGCAGTTTTTGGTTCTCTTCTCAAACAAATTCTGATCTTTTAAATATAATAATGTTTTTTTCACAAAAATGTTGATCTCAAAAGTAAGGTAAATGCAGTTCTTTCTTTAAATTGACGATTTTAAAATTCTACCCTTAAATGCTGTCAACCGAAGGAACTGAAAAGTGACATTTTAAGAATATATTGAACATAAAGCCCCAACAAAATCCTGCTTACATGCAATTGAGAGAGTAATCCAGATTATTTAAATCACTGATTACCTTCTCGTTTACGGAACCCATTATTTCTTTATTTAATCGATGAAGCTTTCGCTTGACATAGAAGAACTTAGTTATAAGCTTATAAATTGTGTTGAATAACTTTTTACCATTCACCAATTATTTTTTAACAAGTTTTAAGTTGGTGAATAAGATATTGCTTTGCGCAAATTAGGAAAGCGATTGAAATATTGAATAGAGATCATTGTATAACTCTTGGTAAACAGGGCGAAAGTGTGAAACCACAAATTTTAAGAGTTAATGAATTTCTTCTTTAGAATGAAAAATGCTTTTATTTGGAAGATAACAAATATTTATCTGTAAAGTCAGAAGCTAAAATGAATACGTTTTGTTATAAAATTGAAACATAAAATAAGCAATACGTTTCACTTAAAGATTTCATTAGATAAAAAACTAGATTTGAAACATTTTCATATTGTTTTGTTGGTAAATATATTTACTTCCTTCATTTATCTTTCTTCTCTCAAAACTGTTTCTACTAAAAAGAGAAAAATATTCCAAATATTCAAACTAGAAGGGCACGATTAACTTAAAGCAAAAGTATGAGGCTATGCATTTTGGTGCCACTCTGGTTAAAACGGTAAATAATTTGTTAATAAATAATAATTTGTTGTTAATAATAAATAAACTTGTTGTTTAATATTGAATATTCGTTAAAAAATTATAAAAAATCACAGATTTGTATAAGCTTTTTTCGAACTTTTATGAATTTTATCTCCTAAACCAAAAAAAAAATCCTTTAATTTGCCACCATTGGGCTTAGCGAGTCCAAATACATATAATCTAACTTTTCCAACTCAAAAAAAAAAATAAAAAGACGTGGGCCCTATAGTAGAATTATGACGAAATTTGTTTTTTTGTGTTTTATCTACTTAGAACAGGGCAAAGTTTTTGGATTAAATAAAAATTGTAATATATTCTGCACTCTTTGCATAGAGGGTGCAGAAAAATGGAATATATACTTGATTTCTTTTATCGGGAAAAGAAAATACCATTGTTCTACCGCAAACAGCATTTAAGCTCGAAGCAACTTTGATATAATAGTACATTTTTATTTTTTTTGCAATGCAACCCTATTAATAGAATCTGACAATAATACTTGACAACTATGAGGTGAATCATGTATACTAGTGATGTTCAGCTTATCGGCTCGCGCTGCCAGCTTCGTGCTAGCAGCAGCTCATCACATAAAACAATAACAAAGAAGCGTGTACGTAAATTTGTATTCGACAACATTGCACAGTGGACAAGAGCGAAAATATGCGGCTTATAGTTTTG
Source organism: Tetanocera ferruginea (assembly GCA_958299015.1). Taxonomy (NCBI): domain Eukaryota; kingdom Metazoa; phylum Arthropoda; class Insecta; order Diptera; family Sciomyzidae; genus Tetanocera; species Tetanocera ferruginea. The sequence goes on from OY282642.1 coordinate 75,917,426, forward strand.
CAGATTCATAAAATTAGTGCAAAACTTATGTTATACCAGGTAACATGCTTGGTATAATTTATTTTTATTATTATTTTATTAATATTACTTATTATTATTAATACTATTATTACTTATTATTATTATTTCTTATTACTTAATAAAATTTAATAAAAATTGTTTTTTATAGTTCTTTAAATAGTTGAGTAGTATATTTGGGAAAATAAAGTGTTAAATTAGTGTTAAAGTTAAAAGCTTTTTTTTAATATTAAACTTTCTGATGACATTGAATTAGTTATATGAAAAAAATTTATCAGTAAAATATATTTAAAAAATTTTGAAGGGTTCCCACTCAATTCAAACACTTGTAAAAACGTTTGAAGCCAAATTTGATTGAACAAATTTTGCAAAAGATTGTATTTATTTTTAAAATTTTAAAATCGTTTTTATAAATATTCTGGATTGAATAACACCAATTTTACAACTTCAAATGTTAGTACAGCTCTTAACACTTTAATTTTAACAAAATACTCACTTCAATTTTACTTAAAACTTATTTCAATTAGCAACATTTTATCTTACGCACTTATGTCAACACACTTCAAACTGACTTTACATATTAAAATAATAATATTAAATCGAACTAATTTCAACGAAATCTATTGTGCAGCTGCATGGTCTGAACTTCTGAGAAATAATAAAATTTCCTCTGTACTTGCTTGGTATCGAATTCAACAACCAAATCTTAAAACTGCTCCACTGTAAGGAAAGCAAATACACATAAACATCCCAACAAGAAATATAAACTGTAACCGAGTACATGAATTTGATAACTTAGGCTTATATAAGCGTTAACATGAAGCATAATGCTTTATTTAATTTATTGTGCAGCTGAATTGTCTGCACATTTCAAAAATAATGCTTTTTCCTGTTTGCATGCTTAAACTGCCTTAAACTTAACATAATCAAACTTCATAATTAAAATCAAAATTATATGTTAACTTTTTGCATTGACTAATATATTTACAATTATAAATTGCAACTAACTATATTTTAGGAAAAAGGTTATTGTTAAACTAAAAAGTTTCAATATGAATGATTTTTGTATAACAGCTGACTACATTGAAATAAATTTCTGACTGGGTTTTTTGTTCAAATAAAACATACACACAAACACACAGCGAGCTCGCCGTGCACGCGGTCAGCTCGTAAGTGCAGAAAGCTCGCAGGAGCTGAGTTGAACATCACTAATGTATACAATACATGAGACTCACAAAAGTACCCAAAAAATTGAAGAAGAAGCATGAATTTGGAGGGAAACATGAAAAAAAACATCATTAAAAAGAAGTTTCCCATCTCATTATCTCTGCTGTTGCGCTACTGCAGCAACTATAGCGAATGGCGTTCAAGTTATCCAAGGCAGCGCTTGTTAGCTTTGCTGCATTCAGAACAATTTAATTTCGAATCAATCTTACCAGTGTGGCCATTTTAGCCTTTTCGAGGCTAGATTTAGCCTTTTTATTTGCGGTTTAGCCTCGAAATTTACGATTTAGCTTCGTGTTTTTTTAGCCTTTTTTTACTTTGAAAACAGCCTTTTTTAGATTAATTAACAATAAAAAAACCGAACGGTGTTTATTTACATCACTTACCCGGTGTGATATGACAAACTTATCCGATCGGTGTAAAATAAGAAAGGCATAGAAGAAAAGCAACATGGAAATCACGTTAGCATTGACAAACAAATTGAAAATTGAAATTTCACAAGACTGAAAATAAAAGTCCAGAATTGTAAGTCATGTTCGTGAAAACAGTTCTGGCCAAAATTGACATCAAAGTAATAAAATAAAAAAAAACGGTTTAAATAGAATTAAATCCAATCCAAATTTTGAGCATGAATGCCATTATATTTGGTTTAACATTATTTTTAGCATTTTGAATGAAAAAATTAAAATTCTAAAAACATATTTCCGAATAGTAAAAAATTACACCTTTCGGTGTTAAAAAAAAAACCATAATTTTGCATATTCTAAATAAACACCTGACAGGGTTTGACACAAACATCCTTCGGATATTTAGTTATTAACACCAATCGGTGTGCAAAATGTCCCCTTTCGGATATAAAATTCTAGCATTTTGACACGGTGTTTTTTTAACACCGAACGGTGTAGGACTCTCTGGAACACCGATCGGTGTAAAAATTCTATACAAATTTTTTAGTGTGTAGTCATGAAAATTTGCATCTGGCAGCAACGCAGGACCCTTAAGAGCTCTCTCGTTTCACATATAAATGAATGTTAGATCGATTTTTTTTCTATTGAAAATTCTCATAACGTTGTTAAGCCAAATATACTTTCTCATTTTGCAAATGTTCCGCAGACGAAGTTACCTCGATTGAGCTTCAATGGCGAAAACTATTGACACGTAAATGGTCAAGCGTGTCCTCTTCAATTGAGTTTTGGGTAGAAGTAAAGCACTTTTAAAACTCGCTGCCTGAAAATCCTTTTCTGAGCTCGTCAATTTGGTTTTCAGTTTCTTAGTTTTATCACTTAGTAACGCTTTTTAGTGCAATGAAAATTGCAAAAACTAAGCAAAGAAATAGATTTTAAATTAAAATGCCTAACTCGTTGCATAATATTCGATGTTCACTGAAAATATTACAAAAATGTTGTCATGACTTTGAGGTAACTGATGATCTCATACGTCTGTTAGATTCACGTAGTGCTTATGCAAGCTGCAGTTCCTCCGATTGATCTGATGAAGAGGGAATAATATATCTGAGATATAAACTATGTTGAAATAATATAAGTTCATAGCACGACAGTGATAAAATTTCCAAACCTTCAATTTCATTTGAAATTTCTCCCGAGAATTGGAAAAAGGAGATTCCCATTTTTAAGGCTCAAGAAGTTTTGGAAAATTTTAAACAAATTTGTTAATCAACCGCGAATATTCATGAGTCTTTTAAGTTAAAACTTTTAACATAAAGTGTGATGTTTGTATCCTGCTGTCTTAAAATTGAGAACTCCCTTTTACAATTCTCATGAGCAAATTATTCCTAATAGGACTTAATGTACATATACATCAATATACATCTATTCAATATACATATTATTTTCATTTATAATTAAATGATGAAATGAAAGGTAATGCAATGAAAAGTTAGTTTATTTAATGAAAAGTAAGTCATTCTGAATTAAAAAGGCTGGTATTATTTTGCTTTATAAATATATACCATATGATTTTTTGCTTTTTACAAATTTGTACCTATGATACTGATGTACCTATATTAAAAATGAATGTTATGTTAAAACGAAAATAAAACTTGAAGTTGTATGAAAAATCTGGATTTTTTTTAGCTTCTTTTTTCAAAATTTTTAGCCTTTTTTTGACTTCTTTTTTTGGCCAATTTAGCTTCTTTTATTTTCTGGTCGTGGCCACACTGAATCTTACACTGAAATATACTGCACTAGAGTAGTGTGCAATAGTGTGGTGTGATAAATAGAATGCTTCGTGCAGCTCTTTAGTACGGACCGACGGACATGGTTGAAGCAACTCACGAGGTAAGGTTTATCAGGAATATATATTATTTTCTATACCGACCACGCCTTTCTCTATGTAGCGTTTTCCCAAGTTAACTCTAATTAATAAATAAATTTCTGTAATTAATCGTAGGGCTAACATATGACCCGTTCAGTTGTAGAGTATAAAAACAGCTGTTCCAAAACGATTGCAAATTCTTCACTCTTCATTCAAACTTTGCTTGTGGAATAAATTAGTGGAAGTATGTGCGTGTCTGTGTATATTTTAATTTTTAGCTTTAAAATTTAAGGCAATATGAAAGCTTAATATTTATTCGAAAGTCATAAATCATGTTTGCTGACCGATTTAACATCGTTATACAGTATATTTTGAATATTTTTAATGCATGTTCAACAAGAGAGACATGTATAGATTTCACTACTTGCTGTTGTTGTTGTTGTTGTTGTTGTTGTTGTTGTTGTTGTTGTTGTTGTTAATGTTGTTGTTGTTGTTGTTGTTGTTGTTGTTGTTGTTGTTGTTGTTGGTGTTGTTGTTCTTGTTGTTGGTGTTGTTGTTCTTGTTGTTGTTGTTTTTTATGACTTGCATGTCGTGTCGTTGTAATTGCTGTTCATATAAATATAACTAATTTTAGCCACCAACTGTAGGCAGAGCCAGCCTTCAAGGAGTTCCCCAAAAGGAACACACAAACATAATGTTTATAAAATTCGCCAACGGCTCAAAACATTTTTATAGACATATGTATTTTGGCAGTTTACTGGATAAGAAGTGTAGGTAGGATCCTTCTGCAAAAAAGCGGAAGTAAAAATGTGATAATCGTTGCTTGAGTTTAGCATACCCGGGTTTAAAATATTGGACTAAATACTTAACTATTTTGAATTACATATTTTACACAATCACTGATAGAATACATTTGATTACAAAGCAATGCCTACACTTAGGGAAAAATGTGTTAAAATTAAATGAAATTGTGCTCATATCTAACGAATATGTTTTGAAATAGAGCTTGAAAAAAATTCATTAAAGTTAAACAGAACTGTTTTTAAAATTAAATTCAAAACAAAAGTTTTTGTTTTTATAACAATGTTTTTTGTTCCTTAAAACAAAAATTGTAAAATTAAAAACAAATATTTTAAAGCATATTTTTTCAATGCCATTTTTTAGTTATTCCGAGTTTTAAGCATCAGATTCAAAACTAGCTACCCTCGGGACCCTCCGAATACCAAATGTGAAGTCCATTCGATAAAGCTTGCATTTGAAATAATTAAATATTTAATTAATAAGTTTTTATTTTATCATATGTTCGATATTTTCAAAAAATTATATTAAAAAAATTCAAAAACTGTCATTATATTAAAAGTTTTGTTTGTTTTTTCAGAAACAACGAACATAAGAGAAAATTAAAAAAAAGAAATGAGTTTAAAGGTAGTTGAAAATTTAACACATTTGTTTTAAATTTTGATTTGTAGTAATGCAAAGGCTTTAAATTTCAATTTTAAAATTTTTTGTTTAATTTTAAAGTATGTTTTTTTTCTCAGTGTACTTTTAATTTCTTTTCAGCTCAGAACTTAATACCTTTCCAACAATAACAATTTCACGTAAATCTAATAAAAAATGTGTCATTCACAGCGGGTTTTAAAAAAATGCCTTTTTAAAAATGAAACAGTATTTTAACAATTTTTTAATGTCAAATGTATGAGCAAGAAATTTAACATTTAAGAAGATGTGGGTATTCGTTCTGTGAAAAATAAAAAGTTACAAGCAAAAATCATGTTTTTTACCAAAAAGGACCTTCAGGAGAATGCAAATTGCTTCGGCGGTTTTTCTCCAATTTGAAAAAAAAGTATGCAGAATTCATTTTAATGAGTTCCTCTAACTTTTGAGACCCCGACCGGTTGACATTTTTTGTATCCATATAAAAATGATCCGGCCTAGTGTACAGTTTTTAAAATAATAAAAAAATTTCTTCTCATATCGTCGGAATTTGAACTTTCATCAATTCTGTACAAACTCAAGTGTCCAATACGTTAGGTAACTAACAAGACCACCATATTTGTGTTTCAATTGGTTATACCTTCTGTTCAAAATTGAATCTGACTGTACAAATAAAACAACAACGGTTAATTATTCTTCAATACTTATTTTATCATCTTCAAAGTAAACACCATCGGAGGCGAAACACATATGGGCATCTCCCAGTGGCACGGACGCGACATTCGCACGGTTTTAATTACTCGAAAAACAAGAAAGAACCAAAAAGAGCCGATATGTATTTAAGTGTTCTAACGCGACGAAAGAGTGCTTTATTTTATAAAAATATTGGCGAGATTTAGTACAAATTAGTACAAAGTAATAAGCAATCATTCACTGAAACGGACGTGACAAAAAACAGAAGGGTTTTTAAGCTCGTATAGAAATATGCAAAATTTAGCTAATTTTGAGAACTTTTTTTTATATATAATATACATGTTAATGGAGGTCAAAGGATAACTATTCTTCGTAGACTTATGAAATATAAGAATTATCTCTTATCTTTTTTTAATTAGATATAGCACGAATGGACGCGACATCATGGACGCGACAAATTTTTCCACAGTAGTAAAATACAGTAAAAATGTTCATTATAAATTTTAATAAAAATACATCATAATAAGTTGAATTCAAGTTACATAGCACACTGAGAAAAAAACACATACCTTGCTCCGGTGAAAAATTTCTCTATTTTCGATATAGAAATTTTCTCTTTTTCAAATAAAATTTTCTTAAATTAGAATAAATTTTCACATTTTCGAAGAAATATTTCTTTACTTCTAGGAAATGGAAATATTTCAATGTCTCTAATAATGATAAGTATTTTTCTCGCACAAAAGTTTCTCATTTATAGAGAAAAATTTATTGAAAATGAAAAACTTTTCTCATATTTTGATAAAAAATTCACTAAGAGAAGTATTTTCTTCAATAAAAACAAATATTTTCTCAAAAATAAAAAGCTTTTTCTCAATAAACGATATATTTTTCTTTTTCATGGAAACTTTTTACCATTTTTAGAGAATTTTTAGTATCGAAATTAGAGAATAGCATTCTCTGGAGCAAAGTCTATACCATTTTTCTCTAAATATGATGCCTTTTTTATCATATTCCGATAAGCTTTTTTCTGAGTGCAGTAAAACTAATCAAAATAAAAAAAAAATTAACTTAAAAGCTGTTAGAGTGCTTTATTTTAATGTTTTTCTTCACTTTTGGTGGACCTTTTTTGGGAGATGCCCATATGCCAATGTTTTTTCCATTTTTGAAAACATTGTTGGCTTATTTGTGAAAGTTTATAAAGTTTTTTATAAAGGGAGGTAGGCGAGTTGGTGGATGGACGACTCCTATATTTTTAAAACACCTCAGGTTTGACACATAATGCACAAATACCGAATTTCAGTTTTGTCACTTAAATATTAGTCTCTTAGTATAGAGCTTTCATCCTTGGTGTTGTATGGGAGGTAGGCTTAGTTTTCATAAGATTTAACCTTTTTTCGAACTTCTTTCTTTTAAGAGAGGAGTTCAAATATCAAAATTCATTACGATATCTTGTAAATTGCGGCTGAAAATAAAACAAATAAAACAAACTGACAGACGAACATGGCTAAATCAACTCAAGTGGTGATGTTGTTCAAGAATATATATACTTTTCTATACCTACCACGTCTCCTTATTGGCTTATGTGACAAAATTAATATACCCTTTACGCAGTACGTGTGGGGGTATACATTTGGTTTTTTGGATTTTTTCAAGTCTTAAGTCTTTCTTTTAACAAAACGGCAATAGATTTGTGCCGTGTGGAGCACATATGGAGCTTTAAATTATTTTGGTTATATTGGAGGTAGGCGTGTCCGTGGTTGGATGACGCCCATTTTTCAAAAACATCTTTGCTTTCTGTTAACGGGGGACGTGACTTTGGCCGTTTTTTTAAATCGACTCCTTTTTATAATTTGGTATTTTAGTAAATATTCTTAAGATTCTAATTTCATGGAAAAATTCTTACGGGTTCAAAAGTTACAGCCGGATTATTGAGAGCACAGTTTTAATGCTCACCTTTTTTTTTATGTTCACAAACTTTGAACGCGTTAATCACGAAACCATGTTTTTCGTACTGGTTGCGGCACTAGCGGGTTCATTTTTTGACGATTTTTTTTTTTGTATTTTTTTTAACTTGATTCGCTATCGTATGACACGAGCTTTTTTAAATTTTTTTTTCGATTTTTTATGAATTTTTAAAGTCAATATTTTTTTCGAAAAAACACACTTTCAAATTTGGAACATCACCAAAAATTGAAAAATAATTTTTCTACCAGATCGGACAATTTTTGCGACTCCCAGCGCTGCAACCACGAGGCCCTTTTTTCTCTGCCACCAGTTTGGAGCTCTATAAAACCATGTCGGGGTAAAAAAATTTATTTTTTGAATTTTTTTTCTTGTAACTTGTTCAATTCTCTACAATAACAAAAAACAATTTTGGAAAAATGTTGGTTTTTGAATGAGTTATAAATTCTTAAAAAAAGATATGTTTTCCTTGCCGTGAATGGCATGTCCCTCCTTAATATACAAACGTACCAAATCTCTGTAAGAAAAACATACTTTAACATATTTATGCAATTTGGACTCGCTTATTTCTATGCCTTACAAGTGAACACTTACAAGTGAACATTTGCAAAAAGTTAGTATACCCTGACCTTTCAGTTGTAAGCTTTAAAAATATAATTTTTCAAAGCAATTTTCCTTTTTTAAGGAATCATGTCTCCAAATAATACATGACGAGGTAAACCAAAATCGGTCAAAAATGTGTAAATAAACTCTTTCCGAACTCCTCTCTACTTGACGACTCGATAGATTTCAGATAGATCCCAGGATGTCGAACCTGGGATCCCGGGATTAGGGTTCAAATTAGTCTTTAAAAAATAATCACGGCATCATCGTTAAATATTTTGGGATTAACAATATGTATTGCTAGATAATTCAGTGCACAAATGGTGTCAATAGGGGTGTCTACGTTTGAAATATTCCATATAATTATGTTTTAAGTACCTATTTTTTGCTTTTTTACTTTTTGAATATTTCCAAAATATACAAACTATTTTTATATTAAATATTTTTAAAAAAAAACACATTTAATTTGACTTCTTTTTATTTTTTCAATTCCGGGGCTAATCCCAGATTCCCAGTATTGAAATGTCCCGTAATATCAGGATTAAAAAAGGGTCCTGGATAGACATCTCTAGTAGTAACACATATTCTATTTCTCTGAATTTTATGTTTGTTATTTTATATTTTTTTTTTTAGTTTTCGTTTTAGACACAACTTAGGTTAATTTTATATCCTTAGACTTAAGGTACTATTACAGTGTGAAGCTATTAAAAACAACACCTTTTTTATTAATTTTTTTTACGTAGTATTATAAAATTATTCAATTCAAATTTATTTACATTATGGACAGTTAATGTTGAAGATATAAAAAAAATGTTTTTTTTTGTTTTTGTATTTGTTGTTTATTTTCTAGAGGTCGTTGAAGTTGGCGTGTTTCAAAAAAGGTTGTAAGTTGGTTTCTCGTCTCCAGCATTTTCAAGGCGTCGGAAAGTAAAAAATCAAAGTGCATTCTTCAGTAAAGGGTTGTAGTTGAGCACTCTACCTACGCAAATAAAAAAATAAGGCAAAAAAAAAAAAATCGCATGCGTTGAAAAACAAATTTACAAAAAACCCCTCTTTTTGGCAGATATTCTTAGCCGTAAAAAACAAAATATAAAAGTTTCTCTGCTTTTTATAGGTAGAGTGCTTAACAGAGTCTATGAAGATTACAATAAATCAAGTTTCATCGAAATCGATCAAGCAGAACTCGAGATATCTTAGAAACCAATTCGAAAAAACTTGTTTCGAGAAAAACGCGATTAGATTTTCTTCTATGAACGATAATATATGAATAATACGCGACATACGAATATAATATATGTTATATCTTTTTTTTCATTTGATATTTTTTTCTAAAATTTTGTACACGCTTTCTTAAGACCTTAACCCTCTAACCGGCCAATTTTTGTTTTCAATGAAAAAATTCATATAGGCTAATTTGAGGTCGAAAAAAACGAATTTGAAGTCAAAAGTTCAAAAAAATCAAAGGGTTTCCCCCTAGAGGTAAATTTATGTACCCCGCCTTTAGGCGGACTTGCCTGGTATGTCCTATTTAAAATAGTGCACGAATTTTTTTTATATATATTTTTATTATTGAAAAAAAGGCACAAAATTATTACAGTTGTTGCAAATAAGAAATCTTATCGAGATTATTGAGTATGAAAAAGCTGAAAACATTTTTTGTTTGCCGACAAACATAAATTGAGGTTGCATTTGGTGCAAAACAGTTGCGTTTCTGCTTTACAACCAGGCATTTTACACATCCGCTTTCCGGTTCGATCTAAATGATCGGGAATATGACCAATGCCATCGTACCTTATGTCAGCTGAAGGTGCGTAAGTTTTTCTCATTTTTGGATCCGAGTAATTTGAGCAGGCGGTAGAGGGTCGTCCAACTGGGTTTTGCTGCTTTTTTGAATGTTGCACAGCACGTTAGCTACTTCTGCACGAAAATCAGGAAGCTTTACACACGAAAGATCTCTGGAATGAATGCGACGGTAAAGTAGGTACGCGTTTACCGCGGCCATATCTATGAAGTGATAGAAAAGACGCAAGGTCCACTTCATCTAGATGTCGCACCTAAATTTGGTGCATTTTCTACCACATTATTGTCACCTGCACCCTTATAGACTTCAAACCTGTATGAATATCCGAAGGAGTCACATAGAACAAACAATTTGATTCCATATTTATGTGGCTTATCCGGCATATATTGGCGCAAAGCAGTTATCATTTTTGTTGAGCACATTTGCTCGTCGATGCACAATCGTGGTGTCTTCGGAACTGAGTCGAAACGATCGTTGAAATGTTCAATAATAGGTCTCACTTTATAAAGCTGGTCGTAGCCTTCTTCACCTTGTTTTTTCATCAAAGAACTGTCGTTAAAATGAAGGAACTTGCGAATCTTCATCTTCCACAGATTCCATAATCCTAACGATCTCTTCTTCGGTCATCCGCGACAAACTGCTGCGATTCTGATTACGCGAATACATTTTTTTCACTTCTAATAGACAAACCTGATATGAAATAAATAACTTTGTAGTTAAATCATGATAGTTCATGCAATAAAAACGATATAGAGTGATAAAACACAAAAATGAGCAAACGGAAAAAATTACCCCGCAACAGGCAAGTCCGCCTTAAGACGTAGTGAAGTTTTTGGGTCCTGGAAGCCTTAGCTTTTCCGGAATGCAAATTTGTATTTTTTCATTACATTCTACAATAATAAATGCACTTATAAATAATTTTTTGTCAAAGATCAGAACACTTCAAACTAATTTTTTTATTTTTCGAAAATTCACTTTCTGCACAAATAATTTTTTTTGCAAATTTTAAACAAACTTTGCACTCTGATAAGCACAGCAATTAACAGCTGTCACTCACAACAATAAAACCAATATTGCCACACTATGCAAATATTCAACGAAACGGGGAAGTAAAAATTGGGGGCAAATTTTTTTATTTAATATGTTTTTTGGCGGTTTATATTAACCCCGCCTTTTGGCGGATCTGCCGGTTAGAGGGTTAAGGAACCAGATTCTAGAAAAAAACAAAAAAATTTTTTTCATTTTGTACACACTGTAATAGTACCTTATATGTATTTGGAAGGTTTTTTGCTTAAAGGTGTAGTTTAATCTGTTGTTCCTTTCAAAATCTTTACCAAAGTAATTCAAATCATTATTACAGTCATCGTCAACATCATTATCTCTGAGTTTATTGAAAAGATTTATCACGAAGATGCTTGAAGCGGAGCACTTTTTGCCACCAAGTGCAACTGGAGTGATTATTTGTTGTTGTTGTTGTTGTGATTATCGAGGTTACTGCTTTTGTGTGTGCATCAGATATGTTGGTTGCATCCAGTCAGTTGCTGTCTAAACAGAATTTGCGGAATTTTGTTGCAGCACCGGAGGTTTTTTGAAAATCAGGCAAAAATATTTTCCATGCATGAAGCGCAACATTGACTCTAATAAATTCCTGGCATTGTTTTGCTGGTTTCCTAGAGTGGTGGTTCCGCCAGTGTTGCACTTTTACACTGCATAGCAATGCGTTGTGAATAACGCCCTCGTACACGTTGTTGTTGGCGTGGAGCGCATAAATTTTGGCAGTTGCAGGGAAGTAACTCGCATGACATGTTCACGCAGTGTCTGACGTGGCTGGCATATGAAGTACTAGCAGCCATGGATACTAGTCGGAGAAAGAAGTTTAGCTTCTTGCTTGCTTTTGACAATTTTGCACATTTGCAAAACCCAACCGGATCTGGAAGTAATCAGTTGACGCACGCTATGTTGTTGATGTTTTTGTGAAGTTGAGACATTCACACGCCTCAATCAGATTTCTTCCACAGTATATTAATTTTTGAAAATTGAATAAAGTGAATTACATGAAGACAGCTGATGGATAAGTTAAACTCTTTATGTAACAGGCAATCACAACACGTGCCAGCTGTTTAGATAAGTGAAATAAAAGAAGTGAGACCATTTGACGTGCTGCGTGCTTACTTAACCTTGACAAACAACAAAAACGAGTCTAACAATATCAAGAAGATTGCCATATAGATACGTCTTATTGGGAATATTTGGCCATTTGCATCAAGAAGTTAAGAAAATAATTTCTATATTATTTTTGAAGTTTGATGTTTTAAGCATATTTTTGCATCATTATATATGAACATTTAGAATTGATTCTGAAATTCTATTTCCTTATAAATAGTAAATTTATTATTCTGTATGAGTTCGATTAAAAATTCCAATAAATACAGCATCATTTAAACTTTGCTTGTATATCCTCCAATCAACCAACCTCCAACGTCTTTATTATGAGTTTCATCCACATTTGCTGCTCATATTCTTAGTCAATTTCTGTAATTCATATTTACATTCGTTTGTGTATGCAACACATGAAGTCTGCCTCAACCGTATTCGACGCATTTCCTTCCGTATCTTTATTGCTGTTCCCACACATCCGCCTCCTTTGCAGCCCGTATGTTTTACTAATAAATTTTTCCATTACAGCTGGCAACGCTCTAATTCCATTTGTGTCTAAAGTCATCCGGCGCTACTTCATCGTTTCTGTCATATTCTTCAATTGCTTCCTTGGTAGCATCACATAGTTTATATCGTTCAATCATGCTGCTCATTCTTCCTTGCCTCATTTCAATGCTCTCTGTGGTTTCTTCGATGCATTCTTGATGCATTGTTGATGTTTTCTCATCATCAGGACTAAAATTTTCTTGTTCTCAAGAGAATTGTCCTGGTTCGGCTACATTCATTAAGTCTCAATGTGAAGACCTTGGCAGGAATGCGCTACACCTTGTTTATTTAACAGAATGTATTGGTTCTTCCTTTTCTATCTTATGTACTCACACGGAACTATTAGTTAGCTGGAAAATATTTAAATTGGTAATATTGACGTGCAAAGCTTAAAGATTTGTTATTTTATCTGAATGGTATAGAGTTGCGTTAGTGATAACTAGTGTCCGACCGAATGTGAATTTTGCCGAAGCTGAAGTCGAATCTTCGGTAAAATGGAAATAATCGGCCGAAGGCCAAAGCCGAATTCGAATAACAAACAAATAAGTAAAAAAACTTAATAAATATTTATAAAAAAATTGTTTAGCAATACATTCGGCAAAAACAGTCGGCTATTTTCGCCAAAGCCAAAGCCAAAGCCGAAGGTCAAGTTATCGTCCGATTATGCCGATTATCGAAGCTGAAGCCGAATAATCGGTCGAACACTACTGATAACTTTTGTAGAGAATTAAATATTTAAAGGAGAAGTTTGTTTCAAAAATTTCCCACGTTCTCAGGCAGGATTAATAAAATATTATAGTACGAATACGATGTAATTCAACTGTTTTGTGTTTCTTTTCATATTCAGAGGACTGCAACATTTTACAAACCCAAAAACATATAAAAGCACATCGAAAAAATAACTAAAGAAAAACTAGATAAGTTGACTTTTGTGAAAAATAATGTAGTGAGCTGAAGAAGAACTTATTTTAGTTATTTTTAAAAAAATGCATATATTTTGAAAACACTGAAAGTTCGTATTGCAACATATGAATAACGTTGTAAGTGACATTTTCATGACAAATGTTTCTTTCGAGGATTCTCGTTATAATTATTTCATTTAGTTGTTAAAAAATTAAATTGAGTGAAAGAGTGCAAGTGTAGACCTTTAAGGCTGTGATTATAGTGAACGCGATTCAGACAGGCAGGCAGGCAGGCATGGTTGAAATCTGTGTGAAAAAACGAGAAGCTATCTATCTCGCTGTTTCACATTGCCTGCCTGCCTGCCTGTCTGACTCGGCGGTCACTATAAGCGCAGCCTAAAAGTTTCAGTCAGTGGAAAAATGTAAGTAAAGTGCTTTATAAAATTTTGCTCCTCTTTTGGCAAAAAAAAACATCAAGTTTTTTGCATATAACTATTTTTTTTTCTTGAGAATGCATATCCAAGATAAGCAAAACCGTAAAGATTTTGATAGAACACACATATTGGCTAAAGAAATTTTTCAATTTTTGGTCTTACAAATTCTTTTGAGACCTCAAAAAGTCGTTATTTCGCCTTTTTCGACAAAATGTTTTCTTAAAAAACCTATAAAATATGTAGTGATCATGGTATTTACATGCATTTTAGCTTATTAGAAAGGTATTGAGCTATTTCAAAGACCAAAAATTTTGAAATTTTGTTTAAACAATATTTGTTCACTATCAAAATTTTTACTTTTTCGCTTATCTTAGGTATGCATTCAGGAAAATAAAAGTTAAATGCAAAAAACTTGATTTTTTATCCAAAATAGTGGTTCAGGATAACCTAAACCGCTCCATGGGGGTTTCTCCGATCCAAAAAAAAATATGCAGATTTAGTTTTTAAGAGTCCCTCTAACTTTTGAGTTGGGTGCGGCGATATCAAAATTTCTATCTGGCTTATTGTAGCAAATCAAACGAACGTTTTAGAACCTCATTTTAAAATGTCCGCTTTTAAAATGAAAATAAACGTTAGAGGTTAAACGTTTGGGTTAGACGTTTCAAAAGTAGCACGTTTGTTCTAGTTTTGAAAATTTTGTTTTCTCAGTTTACGTGGCAGTAAGCAAAAAAGATAAATCTGCCGATGTATAGTTCGGTTTTACTACTCACTTCAATTCACCGTATTGCTCTATACGCAGCTAAAACAGTTTCACTTCAAACAAGTTAAGAAAGTCTAAAGTCGGTCTAGCCCGACTTTGAAATACCCCTACGGACAAAAGAACCGGTTCAAAACCTATCACGTGATAGGTTCCAAAGTGATAGTGACCGGTCCCAATTCTACCACCAACATATGAAACCAACCGGTCCCTTTTACATGGCGTTGTCATTGACAGGGGTAAATTGACACCGGCTAGATACCTTTGGACCAATCCTAGAACCGGTTGTAAAATATATCGGCAAGTGTCAATTGACACCTCATAGATACCTTCGGACCTAATCAGTAGCCGGTCTATTTATAGAAAACGGTACACTTATACGCAAGTTGTTAATGAAATTGAATCAACGTTTTGGAAATTCATGTTTAGTCGAGCTTGTTAGCATTCCTGCTTAGTACTCGACTGACCTGGGTTCAATCCCCGGCAAAATCACAAAATTTTTTTTTATTTTTTTTTTTTGGTTTTTAAATAAAAAATTAAATTTTCAAGATGTTAAGCAAATTTATTTTGAAGGTTATTTTTAATAAAGCAGTTAATGAAATATAATTAGAATTTAAATTATTAAATTTTATTATTAAACACAGCCAGGATTCGAACCCACGTCCACCGCGTGACAGTCTAGCGCACTTCCACTGAGCTATTGGTAACGATAAGATTAATAGAGCAAAACACATTTAAAAACTATTGGTCCCGTTCTGAGTAATATCGAACCTGTCCTGTGATAGGTTAAATAAGAACTGTCACAGGACCGGTTACTTTAGGGCAATTGACCCTGCTTTGTCCGTAGGGACAGCCTGGATTCGAACCCACGTCCACCGCGTGACAGTCTAGCGCACTTCCACTGAGCTATTGGTAACGATAAGATTAATAGAGCAAAACACATTTAAAAGCTATTGGTCCCTTTCTGAGTAATATCGAACCTGTCCTGTGATAGGTTAAATAAGAACTGTCACAGGACAAAATACAATAATATTATTGCAAATAGGCGAGTCCGTTGGCGGATGAAGTCCATATTTTATATATATTGCAACTTTAAAAACAATTTACAATTACTAAGTTTTATTCCTGTGACTCACCTATTAATGCTTTTATAGTGTTTTCGGTGTTGTGGATTGTATGGTATGTAGGTGGCCGTGTTCGTAGATGGATTACGCACAATTTTTGAACACATCTTAGTTCTGATATAAAATACATACATACTAAATTTTATCTTTGTAGGACAATTATAAGCTTATTTATGGAGTTTTCATTTTTATGGGTTATATGGAAGGTAGGCGTGTCCGTGGGTGGACGACGCCCATTTTTCAAAGACATCTTTGTTTTGTTATAAAAAACATACGAACCAAATTTTATCTCGTTTAACCTAAACATAAGCTTATTTACTGAGTTTTAAATTTGTTGGTTATATGGGAGGTAGGCGTGTCTGTTGGTGGGTAACACCCATTTTTCTAAATTTTTCCAAATTTTTGTTTTGATATAAAAAACATGCATATCAAAATTCATTTCTGTGGGTTGAGAATAAGCTGATTTATTGAGTTTTCAACTTTTGCATTGTATGGAAAGTAGGCGTGTTCGTGGGCGAATGACACCCATTTCTCAAGGACACATGGGTTCAAGGATCTGCACTATTGCATATTTTTGGAATGCTCCCACGGACACGCCTACCTCCCATAGAACCCAAAAAGTTTAAAACTCAATAAATAAGATTATGTTTGTCATAGAGAGATAAATTTTGGTATGTATGTATTAGACCGGATCAAAATTTAGATTCCGCCAGTCGGTGTCTCAAAAGTTAGAGCAACTCATTGAAATGATTTCTGCATACTTTTTTTCAAATCGGAAAAAATCCGCCGAAGCAATTTTGATTCTCCTGAAGGTCCTTTTTGGTATAAAAAACATGATTTTTGCTCGTAACTTTTTATTTTTCACAGAACGCATACCCTTATCTGCTAAAATATTAAATTTTTTACTCATACCAATATTTTGATATACAAAAAACTTAAAAATTATGTTTCATTATAACTCTTATCGACCACCAAAAATTGAATTTTTTGATATTTTTAAAAAGACATTTTTTTTAAAACCGCTTTAAAAGACACATTTTTTCTAGATTTACGTGAAAGTGTTACTGTTGGAAAAGTATTAAGTTCTTCTTTCTTTCGGTGTATCGCTTTAATCAAAGCTGTTTACGAAAACTGACAGAATGTGAGAAATCGACTTTAGAAATCTGATAAAATGAAACATTTCTTATTCATACAAACAATTAATTTAATTTGTTCACTGCTTTATCGTCCAGTTTTCGATAAATTTTTTTTCTTAATCACAAAGCTTTGACTAAAGCGATACACGGAACTAAGGAAGAACTAAATACCTTTCCAACAATAACAATTCCACGTTAATCTAATAAAAAAATGTGCCTTTTACAGCAGGTTTAAAAAAATGCCTTTTTAAAAATAGCAAAAAATTCAATTTTTGGTCAATAAGAGTTATAATGAAACACAATTTTAACATTTTTTTTTGTTAAAATATTAGTATTACTAAGAAATTTAACATTTATGAAGATGTGGGTGGGTATGCATTCTGTGACAAATAAAAAGTTACAAGCATAAAACATGTTTTTTTTACCAAAACGTACCTTCAGAAGAATCAAAATTGCTTCGGCGGTTTTTCACCGATTTGAAAAAAAAGTACGCAGAAATCATTGTAATGAGTTCCTGTAACTTTTAAGACCCCGACCGGTTGACAGTTTTTTTATCCATGTAAGATAGATCCGGCCTTGTATGTATTATATACAAAAACTAAGGTGAGTTCAAAAATTGGGAGTAATCCGTCTATGAAAGCGCCCACCTTCCATAGCGAAAGCACAATAAAGGCATTGATTGCGAGCTACAGGAATAAAACTTGGTATGTGTAAATTTTTCATCAACATTTAAATGCATATAAAATATGGGCTTCATCCGTCCACAGACAAGCCTTTTTTTCAATACTTTTATTGTACTTTAAAGAAGTAGGTTTAGGGTATTTCATAGTCGGCCTGGACCGACTTTAGACTTTCTTTACTTGTTTTGATCTGTTTCTGTTAAAACAAGTAAAATAAATAAGTTTTATTTAAAAAAAACTAAGCCTTCTGAACACGTCCCAATATAATATATTAGAAGACTAATGAGTTCGCTTCGTTTCATTAGGATGTTATATTGGTTCCACTCCCAGCTTAATTCGCTGTATTATTATTTAAGCGACTAAAGAAGTGTCACCTTAAAAAATAAACAATTGATCAAGAACTGGACCTACATATTTTATGATGAATGACTTAATCATGTTCCCAAGAAGCTTAATGTAGCACTGTTTACCCTCTGAGTTTTACCATTATGTGCAGAGTGGTTTATCTAAAACCCATTTACATAAAAAAAAAAAAAAAAAAAATTGGCCATTTCAGCCCTTGAAAGGACTTTGACCGAGCTGCTTATGATCAATTGTGTTGTGTGTGTTATTAAATGTTTGCACACAATTGATCGAGAACTGTACCTACATGTTTTATGCCGACTCCGACCGACTTTTTTTATTGAAAAAAACTTTTCGCTGCGGCTGGGGATCGAACCCGGGCTCCGAGCCACGGTCACCACCGTTTACATAAAAAAAAAAAAAACAAATTGGCCATTTCAGCCCTTGAAAGGACTTTGACCGATCTTCTTATGATCAATTGTGTTGTGTGTGTTATTAAATGTTTGCACACAATTGACCGAGAACTGGACCTACATGTTTTATGCCGACTCCGAACGGCTCATGTTCTCAAGAAGCTTTACATGGCATTATTTACTCTCTGAGGTTTGCCATTGTCAGCAGAGAGGTGGTTACCGATCAGAAAAATTTTTTATTGAAAAAAACTTTTCGCCGCGGCTGGGGATCGAACCCGGGCTCCAAGCACGCTAAGCCACACACTTAACCTGCATGCCACGGTCACCGTTTACATATGAGCCGTTTACATATGAACCTTAAAATTAGATTTTTCATATTCAAAGTAGGTTTACAAAAATGCATTATTAGATGGTCGATGAAGTGAAAAATAATTTTTGGTCTCCGAATTTTCGGATTTTCGGAATTTCGAATTTGCGACGTTGAATTTGAAACTATCCTGAATTAAGAATATTTGATTCTTTGCGGCTTTATAATTATAGTAATAAGGCTACATATATTGTTGTTGTGTTTCGACTTTAATTGTTTATTTTCTAGCTGACGGGTCAACTTTAATGGCCCACAATTGTCTTGCATGTACAACGAAACCGTTTATAGGATCTTGTAATGAACCGATAATGTTCCAAAACTTTGATGTGATTTAATATTTAATTTAAATTTTTCCTTGCAAGTTCCTATATTTTAGAGTGATAAAAATTTTAATGACAACGTTTGAGAGTTGGTTGTTGATGCTTTGAAACTCACCATATAAACGATAAAATAACTGTTTCAGTTTGAAACAACAACAAATCTCGCACTTGTTCATCAAACAATTTCTGCAGCCAAGGTATATTTGTCTAAAAAGGTGTTCCACGAAAACCTTGACTCAAATACCCAAGCTAGAAAATTTAAATAATTTTTCAATAACAACGTTATTGAAATAACTTTTCAGCCGCTCATTCTTGATATCATTTTCACTTCCTTCCACTTGCAACTTTACTGAGTTGGTAGAAATAAAAAAAAAATAAAAAACTTATGAAGGAAACTTCAACTATTAAGCTGTTCCATAAAGATGCATTTAATTGAAACTTGTTAACACTTTGAAGAGGTGTTGCGCGACCTTATAATTGCCAACATCTACAACATGCAACTCATAGAATTGCGTTGAAAATGTACAAAACAACAGCAGTTATTATAAAAACTGATACGCATTCTAGACCGAGTTGCGCTGCCTTCATAAATTTAAGCCACAGACGAAACTTGCCAGTCTTAATTAAAACTATGAACATCCTGGCAATGAACAAACGACAAAGTTTATCACTGGTTCAAGTCCAGGCTACCTGCAAAAAAACTGAGACTGTGCGTTAGGGTTGCCAGTCGATATTCGACTAGACTATTTTTCTGTAATTTAATTTCTCCTGCATGCTGTTTATAAATGTAATAATTAAAAACTTTTGCCAAACACAGAGTTCGTTCTGCCGGTTCGTTCGTCTTTTTGGTTTTTGTTTTTTTTTTTTTGTTTTTTTACTGCAGTTAGTGTGGCTAGTGTCTTGAAGTCGGTCAATTTGGAGTTGCCAACACTGCAGCATTTATGACAAAGGAACTGTGATCTTTTGAGTGCTTTTCGAAAAAGTCCTTGAACAAGAGTGTCGTCCCGCAATATAAAGTGTTGTTTAACTTAGGCTTATGACTACGACCAACGCAAAGTTTTTGTGTCCTGTAAGTTTGCTTGCATCTATTGTAAATGTTTGTATTTAGTTCTTTTTTTTTTTGTTTTTGTGCGCAGGATTTGTCGAGCCTCATTTAACATTTTCAAGCGTTTTAATCGTTTTTTTTCTTTTGTCTCAATTTTGTTGCACTTTCTCTTTTTTCTTTTAGTTTTTGTCTATATATCTAACTGGAAAAATTTAATTTTCACTTTTTCCTGGCGTTGCCATTTCTTACTTGGCACTGTTTCATGCAATTTTTTTTGTGCTAGGATAGTAAGTTGGCACATTATGTTCTTTCAGCACAAGTACACAATGTTTTTGTACTTTTTTTTATACAGCCAACAAGACAAGAAACAACTTGTCTTTGGCAAAAACAATTTAAGCAGGACATGTCTTTTGTGCTTAGTTTTCTTCTTTATTTAAATAACTTAAATTCATTCATTATTATGACTTATTTTTGCCAACAACTGCTTCGTGTGAACTGTGTCTCTGAGAGTTCTTTGTAACTGCCTTAAAGCTCTTCTTGTAGCTTTTATTAAATAATTTAAACTTTAAAATGCAGCAGCAACAACATCAACAAAATGGCGATTAAAAACATGAGTGACAGTCTTTTTTATTGTAAAACATTTTGACTTTTGGCCCACATAAAATTTATTTTATTTTTGTTGGTAATTGTTTCTGTAGCTGTTGTTATTGTTTTTGTTATTATTGCTGTTGGTTGGTCTTGTTGCAACTTTCATTAAAGTAAAAGGATCTCATGCTGCACTACTGTAAAAGGACAATAAAAACACGTGTGCACAATTGTGGTCATCAGCATATTAAACAGTCAGCGAAGAAGATAGCAACAATGTGCATGTGTGTGTGTGTGTGTAAGTGTTTGCGTTGTGTGGACAGAAAAGTGGCAATTGGTAGGGAGCCACCAGTGGGTGTATGAAAAACGCTTACACTAACGTCTTCAAATTGTTGCTTTTTTATGATAGAAGATATAGAAATTATATATAACTTTTATATTGAAAAGTGTTAGAATAATGGCTAATAAACATTTTGGTCAACTTAAGAAAACCAGTTTGGTCAACCTTTATAAACTGTATTGCTCATTAAAATTTAATAAATTAACAATTTTTATATATTTGGTTTCTTTACATGCTTATTGATGGGATAAAGTGTTAACAAAATTTATTTTGTACTAAATTTTTCAATGCTTTCTAGGAAAGCATGAATAGTAGGATGTTAATAAACGTTTTTATTGAGTGCTTTTAATAATTATAATTTAGTTATTTATACTAAAAAAAAGTCATATATTTTTTTGCCAAACGAAAAATTCCAGCAACTTTTTGTCTTTAGTTCTTTACAGTATTGGACGTAAAGAGCAAAAAAACTCTCTGAACTATACTAGTTTCGCTACCGATCCGATTTTATTTTCTCAGAAATATATTTTCTAAAACTATATTTTTCAAAGCACTGCTGATCATGGCTGTATCTTATAAACCGCTTAAAATTGTGGTTTCTTGTCGTAGCAAAGTTTTAATTGTTGATAAGGAGAAAAAATAACAGACCCACAAAACCAACATCATCAACAAAAAATTATTTGTTTTCATTTTAAAATTTGCCTATATTTTTTTTATGTTTTTTCTCCATAAGTCAGTTATATATCCGATTATTAAGTGTTATGGATCATCAAGGATTATGTTTATACGTTTAAGTTTTTGAACAGTGTTGTCTAAATATCCCCTAACCTTAAGTTTGTCTGATGCAGAATTGAAGTTCTTGAAAAATTATCATACATTTGCGAAAAATTTTTATCTTTTATTCATGAACAAAGAAAGTTATATTGTCGACACAGACAAGGAATAACAGCTCAACTCATTTTCAAAATTTCAAAAAAAGCATTTTGAAGATTTAACCCTTAAATTCACCGTGTATCTTTAAAGATACAACCATTAAAAAAATTCCTACGGCTATAGTTTTGGTTTAATTTTTTTAAAATCGGTTTTATATATTTAAGAATTTAAAGATCTTCATAACAAAAATATTTTTTAATTTTATTTGTAATACTTTTAAAAAAAAAATAATATACAAAGTCAATATTTTTTTATATTGGAAAATTAAATAAACAAAAGTTTTAACAGTGTAACTTCTAAGAACAGATACATAATTTTGATAAGGAAAAAATACTGACTGTTTTCAAAACATGTTCTCTCGTGATTTTAAGTGGCTCGAAAATATTTCGATCATTCGGTTCCTCACTGCGTTACTTTAGTTGGTTGTATCTTTAAAGATACAGTGTGCACTCCCTGCTTTTGATTTTTGTTAACCATAACGTTTTGTACGTTTTCATATATATTTTGTTCTTTGCAAGAGTAAGTTCACTTGTTTAGAGCTTAGGAATAAATTTACGATTTTATATGAATGTTTATTGTTTTAGTTTCAATTTTATAAGCAAATGACCATTTGATGAATTGTTAGCCATGGCGTCATTAATTCGACTTGGAAGAGTTATGATGACTGAATTGCTTTGTAATAGCGAAGGTGTAGGTGACGACAGCGTCGATGAAATCGATGACGAAAGCGATGATTAAAATGGAGAGGAATGGAAAGGGATGGGGGATAATTCTCAAAGGGCAGGACTTTAAGAGATGATAACTGATGAAAATCATATGAATCAGAATGAAATGGACCTTAATACATCCGTTCAGGACTTCTTTCTTAACATGATTAATGATAATACTGATCCGGGAGATTTGATTGACGTGGAATCTAATGATATCGAACAGTTTGATTCTGAGCCATCTTCTTCACCTGGTAATATTTCATCTATCAGACTTACAAATACTTGGAATGAATTTCCCTCAGAATTTCAAAACGTAGAAATAAATTTCAAGTCTTCTGAATTCGAGAAAGTAATATGGAAGAAAGGTAACTTGCAGTTTAATGACCAGCAAGTTAGATTCAGAGGGAACAGCAGTTTACCACAAAATATAATGAATTTGGAAACACCACATCAAGTTTGGAGCTTTTTGTTTCCTGAGACTTTGGAACAACATATAGTTGACGAAACAATAAGATATGCTGGACTTGAGGAGGCATTTCATTTCGATATATTTGAATTACGAAAATATATTGGAATACTTTTTTACATGACATATCATAACCTTCCAAATGTAAGAGATTATTGGTCGGAAAAAAACGATCATTCCGTATGTGTAGTGAAAAAGCAAATGAGCGTTGGACGTTTTGAAAAAATTCAGAAATTTCTTCATTTCAATGATAAAAGAAATCAGCCATCCCGTGATGATCCTAATCGCGACCGACTTTATCTAATAAGACCTGTTATTGACACCCTAAATACTACATTTGGAAGCGTGCCAAAATTAGAAAGATTGTGTGTTGATGAACAAATGTGTTCTACCAAAATTGGAAGCTGCATGAAGCAGTATTTACCTAACAAACCGAAAAAATGGGGCTTCAAGCTTTTCGTCACGTGTGATACTACAGGATATGGATATAAATTTGAAATTTATAGTGGAGCGCCGGAAACACCGGATCTTGGTGAACTGGATCTTCAACCTTCGGCAAATATAGTGGTTCGACTGGTTAGAGAAGTACCAAAATTTCAAAACCACATAATATATTTTGACAACTATTACACTACCGTGGCATTGGTAGTGTATTTACGAACACTAGGCATACTCTCAGTTGGTACCATTCGACGTAACAGAATAAAAAATTGTAAGCTTCCCGAAAAAAAAGTAATGCAAAAGTTCGAGCGTGGTACCAGTCAGGAGTTTATATGTAATATTCATGGAATTGATGTTTGTTCTCTGTCTTGGAAAGATAACAGGATTGTCGACTTTATTTTTTAAAATAACTGATTTTTTTAAAATAAATAAATTCATAAAAATTTCATAACTCATTTCTTTTATTTTGATATATTTTCATAGGAACTACCTACCTATGTTGGAGTAAAACCGATATCAGCCAGCATTAGAAATGAAACAAAAGAACTATTAACCATTAAGAGGTTTGACAAAAAGGACAAAACCGTCAAAATGATTCCATGTCCTCAAATTATAAAATAATATAATCGGCACATGGGTGGTGTCGATTTAATGGACAGCTGCATGAGCCGGCATAAAAAAGCTATGAAAAGCCGTAAGTGGACAAATAGAGTGTTCTATCACCTTTTGGACATGACAGTTGTATATTCCTGGCTCTTATATAAACGAATTAATAAAAATCATCAAGGATTTAAGGCTATGAGATTGATTGATTTTAAATTGCAGATAGCTGATTCCTTATTCTCCTTTAAATCGGTACAACCTCCAGGTCGAGGACGCCCTCGTATTGAAGCACAAATTCAAGAAAAACGCCTCAAACCTAATTACCATATGCGGCCTCCGAAGGACACAAGATTGATCATTGGACAACGATTGATAAGAAAGGTAGATGCAAATTTCTGAACTGCTCAGGACAAACACGGATGTATTGTACCATATGTAAAGAAAAATTTATGTTTAACTGCAGAATAAAATTGTTTTTATAACTATCACAGTTCGTAAAAAGTGTAATTTGTTTTTTTATTTGTTATTATGTATGTATATAAATGAATTCACAAAATGTGTATGTATTATTTTGATTTAATTTATGTTTTATTATTTATGTTTTTAGTGTACATTTAATAAAAATGTATTAAAATAATTAGATTTTTTTAAAAAAAATGAATTAATAAAAATTTCATAACTCATTTCTGTTATTTTGATATATTTTCATAGGAATTTCAGATGTGTGTAAATGCACATTGTATCTTTAATGATACAACCTCTTTTTTTTTAAATAACTTAAAAAAAAAACTAAATTAAAAAAATAAAAACGCAGTTTTAATTTTTACGCAAATTTACATAAAATATATTTTTTCGGTCAAAATCGGTGACTTTGTGCATTTAAGGGTTAAGTCGCTGCCTTATATAAGGGTACCCTGACTTTTGCTGTTTAGATTTGATGGCCTCAAGCATTTAGTTTTCAAGGTACAACCATAAAAATGTGTGAACTAGGGTATGTTCGAGCTGCAAACACTGCGGCTGTGTTGCATGATTTGTCAAAGCATCACGTTCTATGCTAATTTCTGGCAACATTGGCAAAAGCAAAACGTTCTAGCGAACAGAAATTTGACTTTTGATGCGCAGGAAATGCGAAAAAGCGGCAACACAAAATCTTTGTCTGCAGAATAATAATGGATGAAGAAAATTAAGACAAATGTTTATTTATTTTATTTTTTATTATTATTATTGGCCACGTATATAAAGTTACTAATAATTCAATCGGAAATGCGTGAAAAATATATCACCAGGATAAATGAGAACGTTCTGCTGGTTACCACTTAATCTTCGATATGGTTATACATTAAGTATCTCTCTTATAAACCTTATTATTCTTATTCTTATTCATTATGTGTCTCTGCTCCTTTCTATTTCTCTGCCTTCTCTTTGTTTTAAATTATCATTTAAATTCAGTTTGATTGTTGTTATTATTGTTCGAACTTTTCTTATTATTTTTCTAATCTGTTGCTTTGCATTAACTATCTTTTTACTTGCTTTCTATTTCTTATACTTAATTTGACTATTTTTTTCCCTGCCTAAATTGTTTTATCCTGTTGCTTTTTCTGGTGTTTGGCGTTAGTCATCCATCTGATGTTGTTAATGATAACAAGAAAACTATGATTCAGATACTGTGTAGGCAACGCGGTGGTTTAAATGTAGTTCATTTTAATGCTCGCAGCTTGAATATAGCTAAACTGGATTATATTAAATATGTTTTCGAGGACTCATCGGTAGATGTAGTGTGCATTTCTGAAACGTGGCTATGTGATGAAGTAAATCAAACTATCTGCAATTTGAATAATTTTAAGCTATTTCGTAATGATCGTTGTGACAAAAAAGGAGGAGGTGTTGCAATTTACTGTAGAACAAATTTAAAATCTGAACTTGTGAGTAAATCGACTGGACCAGGTATTGAGTTCATTAATGTCTGCATATATGATCAAAACACTAAATTGCTTATGTCGTGTGTGTATAACCCGAATAAATGTCACCCTGTTGATCCGTTGTTTTCTGTTTTGTCCAATTCTTTACTAGATTACGATCTAATTTTATTGGGTGGAGACTTCAATATTAATAATATATTGAATGACTATTTGAAGCATTCGATATATGAAAAAATATCGTCCTTGGGATTATCAATTGTAAATGAAAGTCAACCCACTAGATTTGCTAACAACTCTACTCCTAGTCTTTTAGACTACTTTATTGTTTCTGACCGTTCTGCTGTGATGTTATTTGACCAACTGTTCTTTATTTCTGATCATGACTTAATATTTTGTTCGCTAAATGTTAACTTTTCTCGTAATGTTATGTCTAATACTTATTCTTATCGTGATTTTAAATGTATTGATTACACGTCTCTATTGCATGATATTTCAATCACTCCCCTTAATAATTGTTGGCTATACCCTGATATCAATGACAAACTTGATTCTCTTATTGATCCAATAAAATACTTGTTTGAGAAACATGTCCCCTTACGAACGAAAACTGTGATAAATAAATCTTGCCCTTGGTTTTCTCAAAATGTTTTGAATGCCATAAAAAAACGAAACAGGCTTCGCACAATATGGAGGAAAAACCCCTCCTCTAACAACTGGAATGCCTATAGGACTGCTAGAAACGAATCTGTTCACCTCACTAGACAAGCCAAATCACGCTACTTCTCGGCCAAACTCCAACTTTCGCTTCCAACCAGAACACTTTGGAAAAATATTAAAAAACTTGGAGTATGCAATAAAAATATAGTTGAATGCAACATTAATCCTGAAACTCTCAATGATCTTTTCGTTGGCACTGCAGATAGCTCTAGTAGTACTATACTCCCCCATTATAACCTGACCATGCAACAATCTTTCAATTTCACACAAGTAAACGAATTTGATGTTGGAAAATGTGTGATGCAAATTAAATCGAACGCTACAGGTGAAGATGGTGTTCCCATTAAATTTATTAAACTCATACTCCCTCATATAATTAGCCCTCTTACACATATTGTTAATTCTTGTTTTATGTCGTCATCGTTTCCAAACCTGTGGAAAACTGCGATTGTGCTACCTGTTGCAAAAAAGCAAAACCCTTCTGGTCCTAATGACTTTAGGCCAATAAGTATTTTATCCCCGCTGTCAAAAGTATGTGAGAAGCTCATGGCGCAACAAATCAATAAATATTTACTTGAAAAAAAACTTGTATCCCCTTTTCAATCGGGTTTTCGAGCTGGGCATGGATGCTCTACAGCAGTTGTAAAAGTTATGGATGACATAAGACCTGAATATGATTCTGGATCTATGACTCTGCTCTGTCTACTGGACTTTTCTAAAGCTTTTGATAAAGTTAATCATCACTACTTGAGTCATAAGCTTAAGAATTTGTTTGGGTTCTGTGATAGTGCCGTCAAGTTGATGTCTAATTATTTGTTCAATAGGGTTCAAAAAGTCATTGTCAGACAATTATCCTCTCAATATAAGCAAATTGTTAGTGGTGTTCCACAAGGATCTATACTTGGACCTTTACTATTTTCAATGTTTATAAACGACATTTTCTATGCATGCAAAAATTCTTCTGTTCATGTCTATGCTGATGATGTACAGCTGTATCTGTCTCGGAAAACTTCGCTTCTTGAAGATCTTTGTTGTAGAATGAATGAAGATCTTAGCAGTATTGAGAAATGGGCCAGTAGTAATGGTCTTCAACTAAATGCTTCAAAGTCTTATGTTCTTCCTATTTGTAAGAATAAAAATTGTATAAATGATGTCCCAGACTTATTTATTGGAACAAATAAGCTTACTGTTGTGTCTAAAGTTGTCAATCTTGGTTTCCATATTAATTCGTCTCTCTCATGTGTAGATCATGTTAACTCTGTAGTCAAAAAAGTTTATTATGTCCTTCGTAATTTGAGAATGTCAGCTTATGTTGTTCCTGTAAATGTAAAACGTAAGTTGGTGATTCAACTGATTCTACCAGTTATAACGTACTCGGAAATAGTATACAGTAAACTCGACTCATCTTCACAGTTAAAACTTCAAATTGCCTTTAATTATGCTACACGCTACGTCTACGGTTTGCGAAAATTTGATCATTTGTCTAGTTTCAGAAATGCTATACTCGGATGTGATTTAAGTACTTTTATGAATGCTCGAAACTGTATTTATTTGCATAAACTCATTCTTGACACCGCTTTATCTCTATTCAAAACTTCAGTTCTGTCTGTCTAGAAGAAATATTACTTTCATTGTACCTAGGCATAGCTCGCTGAACTCCTCTCGTCTGTTTTTCATTAACGCCATCAGACTATGGAATGCACTGCCCCAAAGTATAAGAGAAATTAACAGGAGAAGAACTTTTAGGCAAACTATTTTATCCTATTTCTCCACTTCCTAAAACTTTAACTTTTTTCTACATCTTTCCTCCTAGCAGTTCCTAATTTTTACTTTTTCTTTTTTTTTTTTTTTTTTTTCTCGGGCTTTTTTATTGCTCATTTCGTTATATTTTATGTTTTTATTTTCCTAGACTGTTTTAAACCTTATGTTCTATAGTATAATTTTTTTTTTTTTTTTTTTTTTTTTTTCTTTCTTTCTTTTTCTATATTATTAAGATAGTTGTTATAATATATAAATGAAATTTGAAATGTAATGGATTTAAGTAGATAAACTTAGTTGATAAGTAAGATCTTGATTAAGTTATTAAATTTAAGTCATAAAATTAAAATTTAGCCATAATACTCCTTAGTAAACAAGGTTGTTATCTATAACATCATGTACTATAAGAGAACCTAGTTCTAAGTGTACTATGCAAGGCTTTTAAATAAATAAAATAAATAAATAAATAAATATAATTGAATGGTTTTAAAAAAAAATCTTCTTCTCTTCTAAGTCTCTCAATTCTTGCTTCTTCCAATTTCAATAACAAACTTTTATCATTTTCTATTCTATACAAAATTAAACTTGCACAAAAATCTATTCTTGCTTTAATTTATGAAAACTGTGCAAAATACGCGCAAAATATCAGCAACGTATCAGCTGAGCATCTGCAACAGTGTTGCAAGCGTGTTGAAAGGCCGCAGTGTTGCCGCATTTATTGAGTGCCTCGAACATACCCCTAATATATTTCATTGCGAAAAAACGCAATGAAAGTAACAACCTCACTTTGTGTTAACTCGACTTTAGCGGTTATTCCTTGTCGACACAGATTTGTTCAAAGTTTCATACAAATAACGAATTATTTAAATCTAATATATAAAAATCTCGTGTCACGGTGTTAGTGTTTGAACTCCTCCTAAACGGCTGGACCAATTTTAATGCAATTTTTGTGTACACTTGGTAGGTATGAGAACAGGTCGTAAAGTATTTTTCACCCACTTACCCGCGAGGGGCGTGGCACTTTTTCAGGAACACAAATTTATTGGTTCTACTTTCGTCTATAAGTCACACATCAATGAAACTCGGCACGAACTTACTATTGAGCCGTGCCCTTAGACTATGAAAGTTGAGCAATCTTTGGAAAGGGGGCAGGGCACCGCCCATAAAATTACATTTTTTTATATCGGATATATTTGGAACTAAATATAACAATGCAACTCAGTATGAAGCAACTGATGGGCCAGGTCTTGCAATTGTAAAACAAACACGGGCATTGGAAAACGAGGCGTAGCTCTGCCCATACGATTGAAATTTTCTATACAGAATAGCATAGAAGTCACAGAACATTTAAACTCAAAATAGAGTTACTATTTGGTGGTGTCCTGCTTATGGAATGCTAGAATGGACTTTGTGCGATGGGTGTGGCTCCGCCCATATAAGACATTTTTTATATTGAATCACTTTAGAAATAATAGTCACATATTAAAGAAACTCGGTTTGGAGTTACTATTTGGTGATATTCTACTACTCCGAAATAGTCGCAAACTAAAGCGGGTATTGGACAAGGAATTCGGTTCCGCCCATAAAAGACAGTTGTTAGACATATTTAAAAGCTTTGGAAATAATGGCCACAGAATATTGAAACTCAGTGTGGAGTTACTCTCTGTTGATGGCCTTCTTTTGGCAAACTGGAACAGACATTGGACAAGGACGGCAGCAACGCGCCGGGTACCAGCTAGTTTTTCTATAAAAAACATTTACAAGGTGACATTTGTACTGAAAATTTGAACAGGCATAACTTTTTTGCTTATAAATATTACGGGTATTTTCGATCTGCAAACACTGCGTGAATGCATTTGTGATTTGTCAAAGCATCACATTATATGCTAATTTCAGGCAACATTGGCAAAAGCAAAACGTTCTAGCGAACAGAAATTTGACTTTTGATGCGCAGGAAATGCGAAAAAGCGGCAACACAAAATCTTTGTCTGCAGAATAATAATGGATGAAGAAAATTAAGACAAATGTTTAATTATTTTATTTTTTATTATTATTATTGGCCACGTATATAAATTGACTAACATAATTCAATCGGAAATGCATGAAAATAAAAATTAATAAAAATTCTTCGTCTTCGTCACTTTTCTTTTCTTCATAATCTCTGCAATCATCCAATTTCTCTTCTTAAGTCTCTTAATTCTTTCTTCTTCCAATTTCAATAACAAACTTTTATTATGCTATACAAAATAAAACTTGCACAAAAATCCATTCTTGCTTTAATTTATGCAAATTGTGCAAAAAACGCGCAAAATACGAGCAAAATATCAGCAACGTATCAGCTGAGCATCTGCAACAGTGTTGCAAGCGTATAGAAAGGCCGCAGTGTTGCCGCATTTATTGAGGGACTCGAACGTATCCTACGTCTTCGTAAAATTATTGACGTTTAACCTACTTAAGCTTCAATTTTAAGTTAAAAACCTGTTTAACGCCTTGACGATAACACCTTTAAAAATAGTTATCTCAGAAAAGTGACATGATCTGAAACATTTTTTACAAACAAAACAAAAAATCTATATTTTCATCTGATATAAAATTGAGATGGTTTCCCCTGAGAAGAAGTTGAGGTTGGTTAAATGTGATCCAATAACTGCCAAGGAGTAAGTCTTAGAATGAGAAAGTTGACATGGTTTGTATCAATTTAAAAAAAAAAAAAAAAATGTGCCATTTCAGCCCTTGGAAAGGACTTTAACCGAGCTTCTTATGATCAATTGTGTTGTATGTGTTATTAAAGGTTTGCACACAATTGACCGAGAGCTTGACCTGCATATTTTATGATGACTCCGAACGGCTTATGTTCATGTTCTCTAGAAGCTTTGCATACAATAACTTACTCTCTGAGGTTTACTTTCTCTGCAGAGAGCTGACGGCCGAACAGAAAAATTGATATCTAATAAAAAAACGTTTGCCTGAGGTGTGGTTTGAACTCGGGATTCGTTGGTTCGCACGCCACACTCTTTGCACACACAACCACGGATGACACAATTGTAATAATTTACCCAATAAAAAAGGTTGGGTGTTTTATCAATATTTCGAAGTAAAATAGGTCAAATCTCCACAGTGTAACAGGGCGTATGAGTAACATTTAATGAAATTTAATATGCATTCCCAAGCATCAAAATGAATAAAAATCCCAACTCATCTGCTTGATGAGTTCCATTTAAATATAGCCAAATTCTGGCAATATACCTTTAAGTTCCAAAAATTCCAAGTTGTGCACATGGACATTTGTTTAACATTTATTTCGAACTTAAAGCTGCTTAATGCTTTAATTGTGCCTAAATTTGCACTTAAAGAAAAAAGTACAAAATACATAAAAGAACAAAAAAAGACCAATAAAAAAAATAAATTTTTACTTTTAAAACTTCATTAAACGCCGTAAGTAATGCTGTTTAAACGTCTACAAAAATAAATTATACGACTACTTTAAATCTTTAAAAATGTTCGAAGTACGATCAAGAAAGCTGCTTGGCAGTCTATGCAACGTATTCGTGCGTTCCTCAAAGAATGAATCTTAACTTAAATTAAGGCTTGCTTACACTGCTTATAAAATAACATAGATAACTTTAATTGCATGAGGTAAAGGCAAAAACACTTGCCGCAGATTCAAACTCACATTTAAATTTACCTATCCGCTAAACAAAAGACATTCAGCGCTATGTATTGCGAGTAGACGTAAGACCCGCAATATAAATAACTAAATGCTTGATCTTGCAAATAAGCCATAAACAAGACCACACTTCTCTACAATAACAACTATTGCAACGACAGCACTATAAAATCAACATCAACAACAGCGTTTATTACAGGAAACACAGGATAAGCTTGTTAACAAATCATTTTCACTGTTTTATCGTTTTATTGCCTAAAAAATAAAATGTAGGGAAAAGTAAGTATTAATTTTAACAACAACTTGATTAAAATTTGAAAAACTCTACTTCAACGGTCAATATTCGTGCAACCAAAAGTTTAACGCTTTAACATTTTATTTTCATTTATTTACGATATCCTCCACTCTTTGAACCAACAATAAAAACCTGAAATTTAAACAATAAAAGCCGTCCAGAACAATAAAAATTAATTATGACAGCTCGATAAGTTTTCGACCACGGTTGCACCACAATAATTGCTGAAGTGCAATAAAGAGCTTGTGTGAATGGATATGTGCATGTTTGAGCGTGTCTGAGTCTGAAGTTCTTAGTAAGCTGCAAGTTTATTGAATTAACTGCATTTTATTGAAGTATTGTTAATAATACAAGAGAACAAAAACAGTAACAAGCCGCTTTCAAAAACATGAGGTTTTTCATGAGAACTTGGACTTCTTTCATATAAGTCCACGCTGCTAATTTAAAACTAGCTTATTAGAGTGTTGTGTAAGTTTTGAGTCAATATTAGCTAAAACTTTAATAAAATGAAATTAGTCAGTTGAATTTTGACTCATAAAATTGAAATTGTAAGACAAATTTTTAGAGTTCTTTTATTCTAAAAATTTACTCACTAACAATTTAGTTCAAAAACAAAAACTTTCAGAATTTTCTGGAATCTTGAATAATTTAGTGTAATGTGTTGGTTTTAAGTATCTATCTTATTGCTTCGTCAAAACCAAAGAAACATATTTTTAATATAAATGATTCTTATATGAACCTTTAACTACACTTATCAGAGAATTTTAAAAAAATTTACAAAATAATGAATGGTGATAACATTAATTAATATATAAATATCTTAATGATTTTTCCAATTGGTTCCAATATTCTTTGTATGTTAACGACAAAACTTAAAAAAATAAAAGTCTGTTGAGATCACTTACTTCACAAAAAAAAGTTTGTTAAGATTTCAGCCAAGAAATGAATAAAAGCTGTTAATAATATCAGTGGCTGTTGTGATTGAAAAAAGGTAAGAAATCACTTTATTTTCTTTTTTTTTAACACATTTCAACTTTAAACCGTAAGACATAAAAATATAGCTCTCCCATCAAATGAAAATTTCATTCCAAAAATTGTAAGTAACTTTCATAAAGCTCTAAGAAATAAACCTCTCGAGAGTACGGCCATATTTGTAAAACCTCTATTTAGGACGAAATCAAAGAGAAACAGCTTATATTAAAATGGTTTTTTTTTTAGAATAGTATGCAATCAGCTTTTGAGCAGTCTTAGGGCTTTGGGAAATTATTATAAATTATGCTTAAAATTATTATATTGAACAGAATTATGACAAACCAAACGTTAATTTCATGGAATTTTAAAATAGCAACTCACTTCTTTCTGCTTACAGGCAACAATTTGCTTAAAGAATCACGGGGAGCAATACTAAGTATGAAAAAAAAACACAAAATTATTTACTTTTTCACATCGTTTTACAATCAATACTCCGATTCAAGATTCTCTTTTCAGAAATTTCAGTGTAAGAAAAACATTAAATCATTTTGTTTATAGTTATGTAACGGCTTATTACAAGGCATTACTGTTAGACACATGCTCACACATATCCAACCAACGAGGCATGCCTCGAAGACAACACAAAAACAAATGTCTATAAGTATGGCTGTTTTAGAAAAAGGACACGGCTGGCTGTTGAGACAACCAAGTTTAATATAAAGAATACAAGTGAGAATGCAAATAACGGTTTTAAACCGTTTACAACAATGAATTATCCTGCTTCGAAGCAATAAGAGCTGCATCCAGCAGCTGGCACATGTACACGACATATTTGTTGTTTTTGCTGCAGGTCTTAGCCACGTTAGCCACGTGCTTAGTTTAAGCTATGCAAAGAGTTGCAATGTAAATTCAGCCAAGGGATAAGCTAAAGAATAAAGCAAATTTTGGTACTTACGACAAGCGAAGCGGCTTTGTCTCATAAAACTTTCTTTGGGGCAAAATTTGACAAAAGCACGTGTTGAAAATATTATTTAGTCTAAATACCGTGTTTTTGGCGTGCGAATAGTTGACTGAATTGCGCCATATGCAGACATTTGTTAATGTAAAACAAGGACGGAACCTTGAGGCGCCACACTAAGCCTGTTAAAGGAAAAGAATAAAGATTTTATAACTGCCATTATGTAAAGTAACTGGATTATATTAAGACAAAGCAACTCGAGCTAAAGTAATTTAAAGCCATTCCAGTTTTTACTTGAAAAATCACAGATGATCAAATTCGACATTCAGTTCACCAAAGAAACAAGAAATTGAAGGAAGAGAAACTCTTTTCGTTAGAACAAAAGCAATTTCAACAAAAAAAAAAAAAAAAAAAACCAACGTAGAATATAATTCCAATGCCAAAGTTCTAGCGAAACCATCCCAACCCGCTCAACTGCATTTTACTCTGAACTCCATCAGCCCGACTGCCGACAAGTCTGTTGTTTTTGTTGTTCCGCTTTATTTATGCCAACTCTCGGCTAAAAAACCTATTTCCCGCCGGTCTAGATTTGCTTCAACGTTGTTGTTCTTTTTTTTTTTTTCTTCCTTGTTTTTAACATTTTTCTGGTTTGCCACACATTTCCGCTTTGGTTTGCATTACAATTTTTTTTTCAGATTTTCGGAATTTGTAAGTTTTCTCTTCACACCCTCTACTTTTTTAGCTGCAGCAAAACATGTCGAAAAAATGTACAAAAACTACATTAACAACAACATGCACAATAAACCATAAAAATAAATAAAACGAACTTTATATTCAACATTTGCCGATTTACATACATATAAAGAAATATACAAATATAGATGTTGTACACCGAAACAAATTACAATACAAATATATAGCTAGCTACGCTAAATAACAAACGAAAAACAAAAATAAAAAAAAATTCAACGAATGGAGCAACAAAGTGATGTAAAAAATATTTAAAATTGTGTTAGAGGTCAGCATGGAAAACAAGAAATACAACAATAATAACAATAACAACAACTGAAGGAATTCATAGTGAACATTTAAGGCCAGTGACGGAAAATCCTGGAAACATTGCAGCTAAAGTGCAAAAATCAAAGCGATAGCATTTGATAGGATATTGAAATAAATAAAGTCAAAAGTTAAATTCAGCCAAAGCAAACTATTTGGTGGGAAGCATATTGAAAACACGCTTTAGGCAGAGTGACCATCTTTCTTCAGTTTTTATTTTTGTTATTCACATAATTAGTACACTGAGAAAAAAACACATACCTTGCTCCGGTAAAAAATTTCTCTATTTTCGATATAGAAATTTTCTCTTTTTCAAATAAAATTTTCTTAAATTAGAAAAAATTTTCACATTTTCGAAGAAATATTTCTTTACTTCTAGGAAATGGAAATATTTCAATGTCTCTAATAATGATAAGTATTTTTCTCGCACAAAAATTTCTCATTTATAGAGAAAAATTTATTGAAAATGAAAAAATTTTCTTATATTTTGATAAAAATTCACTAAGAGAAGTATTTTCTTCAATAAAAACAAATCTTTTCTCAAAAATAAAAAGTTTTTTCTCAAAAAACGATATATTTTTCTTTTTTATGGAAACTTTTTACCATTTTTAGAGAATTTTTAGTATCGAAATTAGAGAATAGCATTCTCTGGAGCAAAGTCTATACCATTTTTCTCTAAATATGATGCCTTTTTTATCATATTCCGATAAGCTTTTTTCTGAGTGTATGCAAACAACAAGTCAAGCTTTTTTCTGATCATTGACAACTATAAATTTGGGGTCAAAAATGGTATTTAAAGTAAATATAAATATCAAGACACCGTTTTGAGCAATAAATTGAAAAGCAGTAAAGAAACTATTTGCAAAGTCTTTGTCTTTCATGACTTAAAAGTTATAATTTTTCATGGTAAACTTTAATCTCTGATGTTTCTCATTGTCTGCAAAGAGTTGACGGCCGATAGGAAAATTGTATTTATTTTGAAAAAACTATCTGAGTCAGATGGCGATTTGGACCCAGGCATGCCAAGATTTAATGCCTCGCCACGCCGGACACTTAGCACGTACAGTCACATCGTCTTAAGTATTAAATGTGATAATGATTTTGTCTTGAGCTCCCAGAACAAAAATATTAATGGGAAAGTTATCTTTTATTATAGAAACCTATTTTTTTTTATAATTATAGTTCCAACCTCTACTCAGTATTTTTAATAACCGTTCAATGGTCTTAACCAGTCTGTTGTGAAAAAGTAGTTTGATGAAATTGGTAACTAGTTTAAGAGGGGCCGTTTTTTAAATCGACTTTTTTTGTATTTTAGTAAATATTCTTAAGAAATTCTAAGAAGGAAATTTCATGTAAAAATTCTTACGGGTTCAAAGTTACAGCTGGATTAGCGAGAACGCAGTTTTAATTTACGCCTTTTTTTCTTTGTTCACAAACTTTGAACGCGTTTATCTCGAAACCATGTTTTTCGTTCTGGTTGCGGCACTAGCGGGTTCATTTTTTTAAGGTTTTTTTTTTTTATTTTTTTAAACTTGATTCGTAACTCACGAGCTTTTTTTACATTTTTTTTTTTTTAGATTTTTTTACGCTTCTAAGAAGGTACGCTGGAACCGTTTAGCCGATACGAGTGTGTGGCAATTGTGTGCCCTATGCGAAGCCGAGTGAAGGCTTTGATGTCATAACTGTGGCAGATGGGAGAATAAATTGCTTTTTTTCCATCCGTATTATAAACTGAATAATGGTGCTGCACTTAATTCCATCGTCT
The DNA here is from genome assembly GCA_958299015.1 of Tetanocera ferruginea. Classification (NCBI taxonomy): domain Eukaryota; kingdom Metazoa; phylum Arthropoda; class Insecta; order Diptera; family Sciomyzidae; genus Tetanocera; species Tetanocera ferruginea. Next base: position 75,954,840 of record OY282642.1, read on the forward strand.
GCTTCTCAGTGCGTCATGATGATGCACGATAAGGCGATTAATATCTTTAGCGTCAATGTGGTCGAAGAAAATAAGCGGTTCTTTTGCCGCTGATTTAGCTCTTTGGTCAGTTATTTCGTTGGCAGGGATTCCGGTATGTCCTGGGACCCAAATTATTTTAATGTTGTTGGTTTCGATGATTTTGCTGCGAATACGCGCTATGATGTAAGAATTGTTAGTGGGGTTCAGAAGAGAAGAAATCGTCGACTTGCTGTCCGTGCAAATAATTGAGTTTCTGGACGATTTTTAAACATTGTTGATTGCATTTAGAAGTGCAATTGCTAGAGCCGTAAACACCGAACTGTAGGATGGTAGAAGGCCAACATTAATAGTTACACCAGAATTGTTGACTACAGCGAAAGAGGTATGATCAGCCGATTAAGAACCATCTGTAAAGATGAAATCCCACTCGGAGCAAAAAGAAGATGTTAGTTCTGGAAACAGTCGTTGGTATTCGTCAGGACTGGTGTTGTTTTTCAGATGATTATCAAGGCATAGAATAAACGCTGATTTATTTAAAAGCCATGGTGGAGAACTATCTGGCAATCTTGGTGTGGGACTAGATGTAATACCGAGCGCCATTGCCTGCTCCATACCTCTGTACAGTTATAACTGTGTTATAAATGATGCTGTTACTATAGAGCAGTAGTTTGGGTAAAAGCTTTTGTGTAGTGTGATTTATCCTTGTATCAATTGACGGCATGCCAGCTTCAGCCAAAATGAGGTCGATAGGAGATTTTGGGAAGGCGCGGATGCTTCTAGTAACAGCAGTATGGTAAGGTGCCTTAATTAGTTTGATGTTGCTCTTCGCGCAGTTACCGTAAATAGCCAGACCATAGTCTTAAAGCTTGAGTGTTATTTACAAGAGTTGAAGTATGAATAAGACAATGTTTGGAGAATAAGTATTTGATAATATTTAAACTGGCAGCTAAATTTTTCCTCATATATAAACAATAATCTTTAAATATAATATGAGTCTTTTATCAAACAAAATATCTAAAACCTTAAGACTATTTGAACTAAGTTAAGGTTATTACATTTTTGTTTCCTACATATGTGAAATGTCTTACATTTATTGATAGAAATTTTGGCACCCAAGTATTGGGACCATTTCGAAATATTAGCAAATATATCAGAAAAATTTTTTTTGACTACGCTTAAATTAAGATTTTTGGAGAAGAGTAATACGTCATCGGCGTTAATAATAATATACGAAATATTCTTATAATAAATAAAATAACTTATTTAATAAATATTCATTATAAGAATAAAATAAATATTCTTATAATGAATAAAATAACTGACAGCGGAGACCCTTGTGGTATTCCGTTGTGTAAATTATGAGTGTTAGAAAATGTGTTGTTGTGAATTTACGGTTTGTAAGAAATGATTTGATTATGTTTTAAATTTTTTCGCTCTCTCCAACTTTGAAGTTGGCGCAACACAACATGTGCACCAATTCTACCGAATGCCTTTTCAAAGTCAAGGCTCAATGTTGAGATACGATTTCTGTGTTTGATAAAGCCGAGGAAGCAAAATGTTGAATGAAGGCCACTTGATGCGGGCTGTTTAAATTGTTTTTTAAAGCAAACCACACGATGCGCTTTGAGATAATTTTTTCCATACAACTTAGCAAGGAGATAGGTCGGTATCCCATTACATCCATTGCTTGGCTTTCAGACTTGGCTATAGGAACAACAAATGCACTCTTCCAGACTTGTGGAAAAATACCTTGATTTAAGATGTTATTATATACTTTTATAAGTCTCTTTTTAATATTAAAAGGTACATTTTTTAATAATGATTAAGATATTCTATCTGGACCGGGAGTTTTACCTGTCATTGTACAGATAGCTGACTCGAATTCCAAGTAAGTTATCTCTGATTCAATAACTTTGGAAGAAGGGCTACTGAAGCTGTTATACCCTTCTCCCAGAATTTTGTTTTTATTCATAACGAAAGTGAAAGTTTGAGTCATGGGAAAAGTCGGACCAGGTGGATGCAAAATGATTTGAGATTTCTTTTGAATCAAAAATCGGGCCTTGGGGGCCATTTATGAAATTAACATAAGATTATGTGAAAGATCCGGATAGCATTTTTATATCCGACCATACTTTTTTCGGTGATCTGTTGGGAGTAATAGTTTCAGTCAATTTTTCTAAGCTGGCTCTTTTGGCTTTTTTTGATTGGCTTTTTTGTACTTCAATAAGTTTGAGATTGATCTGATTACTTTGTATTCAGCCCAGAGAAGTTGTTTATCATTTCTCAATTTCGAAAGTTCAGATGAACAATAGGGTCAAATTTTTTTATAAGTCTTTTTTGCAGTTTGGGGTACACATTGATAGATGTTACAAATTTTTCAGAGAGGCTGTTAGAAATTTTCTGAAATCTAATCCAGTCTGCTTTGTCTGTTAAGAATTTTTGTTTAGCGACACCTCTGTTAGAATGAGGCGTCGACAGTTTGGTTAAGATAAGAAAGTGATCACTGCCACACAAATTAGATAAAGTATGACAGATAAGTTTAGGAGAGATATCAGAAGAGCTGAGAGTCAGATCAATCTGTGTTAACGATTGATGAGTGGAAAAGTGCGTGGGCGCACCGTCATTCAAAAATGTTTAGCTTTCGGAAAGAATACAATTTTTGAGAATCTTACCTCTTTGGTTAGAAGAGGGAGAGCCCCAGAGAGAGTGTAAAAATAGAGCGTATTAAATGTGTTAATTCTCTTAATCAAAAGGCTTGTTGAGGTGGTAAGTAACTTTATAGAATAGTTAGCTTAAAGCCGAGACAAACTTCTATTGCTACGGTTGAAATATTGGATTGTTTAAGTATTTGCTTATGGGGCATATTTTTATACCCTAAACCTGAAAGGTCAGGGTATATTAACTTTGTGCAAACGTTTGTAACGCATAGAACGAAGCGAGTCCGGTATAGAAAAGTATATATATTCTTGATCAGCGTCACCACGTGAGTCGAGCTATCTATGTCCGTCCGTCCGTCCGTCCGTCCGTCCGTCCGTCCGTCCGTCCGTCCGTCCGTCCGTCCGTCCGTCCGTCTGTGTGTTGTCCGTATACACAGGATAAGAAGAAGGAGTTGAGATAATTGGATGAAACTTGGTACACATGGTCACATGCACCCAAGGATCTGCACTATTGAATATTTTTGGAATCCGCCCACTGACACGCCTACCTCCCATACAATGCAAAAATGTAAAACTGCATAACTCAGCTCATAATAAGTCTACAACAATAAAATTTGGTATGTATGTGTTTTATACAAACACAAAGATGTCTTTGATAAAATGGACGTCATCCGCTCACGGACACGCCCACCTCCCATACAACCCAAAAATTGAAAACGCAATAAATAAGCCTCTGTACAGAGCTAAAATTTGGCACGTATGTTTTTTATAACAAAAAAAAGATGGTTTTGAAAAATGGACATCGTCCGCCCACGGACACGCCTACTTCCCATACAACGCGAAAATTTAAAACTGCATAACTCTGCTCATAATAAGTCTACTACAATAAAATTTGGTATGTGTGTGTTTTATATCAACACAAATATGTCTTCGGAAAATGGACGTCATCCGATCACGGACACGCCTACCTCCCATACAACCCAAAAATTGAAAACGCAATAAATAAGCATGTGTTTAACCTACAGAGCTAAAATTTGGCACGCATGTTTTTTATGACAAGACAAAGATGGTTTGGAAAAATTGACTTCATCCGCCCACGGACACGCCCATTTACAATACATTTTTTTTTTTTTTTTTTTGAAAAGTGGGTTTAGGGTATTTCATAGTCGGCCTAGACCGACTTTAGACTTTCTTTACTTGTTTTTAATTAAAACAGCAATACTCTGTTTGTTTCTTATGTTCTCTGGTAGGTTGTGAAAAAAGCTGTCATATTGTTTTGGAACAGATGCAGATTAATTCACTGCTAAATGAGTCTCTTGCAGAGAGATAAAACTAGGCGAATGCTTTTTTAATAGAATTTCTAGATTGGTGTAGTTGTTGTAAAAGCCTTTCATATTCCACAATATTTTTGCAAAATATTAAACATTACAGAAGAATAGAGAGGGGAAGAGGGAAATGTAAGAATAGATAAGAGTTAATTATTGCTTAGTATTCATCGTCATCAGAGATTCAAAGTTCTGGATTATTATTGTTGTTGGAGTTATGTGGAGAAGTAGATAATTTAAGATCAGTGGTATTGGTGTTCAATTGAGAAGGAGAGAAGTTGTTGCTGTTGTAGTTGTTGATAGATTTTGTAGAAATGTTTTCACGAAGAGAGTTGGAACCAGATGAAGTGGAAGGGAGCATGGTAGTGTTGGTAGCTCTAGGTGGTAGAGTAGGAAGGGAAGTGTAGTTGTTGGAAACCATTTGATTTGTGTTTTTGTTTTTTTTTCATTTACAGAAAGAAGAGTTTTGTTTGGAGTAATGTTAGAAGATGTTTTGTTTTGTTGTTGGTTTTCTTTTGCATAGAAACTTGAAATTGTTCAGAAATCCACGCACAAGTTGAAATACCTTATAGCACGTGGTCGTGAAACCAATAGAAAATAGAAAATAGAAAAACACAACTAGATGATATAAGTTGCAGCCAAGGAAACACGTCTACTCAGAGAGTAACAGTCGTAGACTGGTGAACAATTTATTTTTTTTGATTGAGTTTTCAATTTCATAATTCATAACTTTGTTTTTGACTGAGTTATGAATTTTTAAAAAAGGTCTCATATCTCTGCCGCAAATGTAATGCCTCTCCTTAAGACGGTAACACCAATAGATTTGCTTTTGGTCTCATTGGATTCTTGTCAAAAAATATCTCTTTAAGTTTTTGGAGAAAAACCAAATAAAATTTTAGTATTTTTACCCAAAAGTTTTACCTTTTTCAATAATATTTTAATAAAATTCTATTTCTTAATAAATATTTTAATTAATTTTTAAGACTTCAAACCACACTGTTATTTTCGTGAAAAATGCATCTTTTTATGTCAAAATGTTACACATTTTTTTAATTTTTAGTAAAAAGAGAGTTACAATATTTGGGACACATGCTGCAGCAGCAAAATGAAAAATTGTACGCCATTTCTGCAGTAAAAAATCGTTAATATTATAAAAAAAGTTTATTTTGAAGAAAAAAAACGTGTTGGGGAGAGGTCCGTAATTTAAAAACCTTTAGCATTTTTGGCCGTAGCTTATCTCCAAATAAATATTTTCTTAAATTTGCTGAAGAAACTAATCGAATTACTTTCCAAACAAAGGAAAACTACGTCCATTCTTCCCGAAGGCCAGAAATTGGAAAAAAAACATATTTTGGTCCGCACCCCATTAAAATCACAAAATAACACAAAACTCTGTGTTGCCGAAAAATTTGTGAAATTTCATGTAAAATTTTTAGGTCATTTTGGATTCATAATCTTGCATTTATTAAATCTGAGTGAGCATTTCATAAGCAGTGACCAAAAATATTGCTTTAATGATGAACGGTTTACCTTAACAGTTGCGGAAGTCAGAAACAAAAAAAAAAACAACTGTCATGAAAAGCAAATTTAGTTTTTTCATTTGCATGTTATTTTTAATGTTAAAGATAATATTTTATCATAAAAAACCAATATTTTATTGTTTATAAAACATAACATTTGCTAAAAAGGTAAAATAATAAGTACTTTTCTTGTCGCAAAAACAAGAAATACCTTTTCTATATACCAAAATTGGACTAAAATTAGTGATCAAAAATACAGATCCACCTTATATTGGGTAAGTATTATGCTCGAATATTTTGGAAAGCCAAAATTTGCCATCCAAATAATCTATTTCCCATTTTGACAATTGAAGATGTATGAAATTCAATTTTATGAATAAAATGTTACTTGTGAAAAAATCAACTTTTCAAAAAATCAAAACTTTTTTAAAAATAATAAATGTCATGAATCTAAGTTCATTGTCTAGTCTTCCATACATATGGCATATGATTCATCATACAATATAGACATATGACACGGCAACAAAATCAAACATTATCTAAGATAATGGCATATAATTTTGAAATAAAACAGAAAGAAACATAAATTCAATTCAAAACTCAACGACTCTAATTTTCGCTGACGTGCCAACCAAACTTTTGTGTCTAAGTGCTGTGATTCAAACTAACTATTATCACATTACATTACATCATGTTTTTCACAGTATTGCAAGGCTTTATACAAACAGTCAAATGAATAGCCAATTGTGTCATACCCCAATCAACGCCCGGTCATTTGACAAACTCATTTCAGTTAGTGACTAGTGACTCGGCGCTTCTGCCAACTCATTCACTTAATGGCAAATCGATTAACTCGAGTACAAGCAGCAGCAGTTGCAGGATCCAGTTTTCAGCACGATCCTGAGTTGAGCACATAATCATTTTCAACATTTTCAACATTCACACCGATGATGGCGATGATGATGTTGATGATGATAACTATAATAAAACATGAAAATGCCAAAGCAAGGCAACAACGAAAGGATCAAAATATTGCATTACATTTAAGTCCTGTTTTCCAGTTGTCCAGTTTTACAAACACACTCATACACACACACAGAGAAATAGCCACGCACATACCTCTCATGGACACACAAATGCCAACAAATCCACCACGTAACGTAGCACAACTGATGCCAAACCTGCTCGGACTGCACAAACGATTGGGCCGAACAACGTACTTTTTTACTGGTCATGGACAATGAGTTCCGACACCACGCATGCAGTCACATATTAAGTCAGCAGCTCAGTTAATATTAATAAAAAAAAAGAATCAATAGACAATATTGAATGCCGTAGTTATTGTATGAAACTCGTATGTGGCTTACAACACCGAGTTGTTTCAGTTGTTCCTGACGTTCTCCTCAATGATGTTTGGCTCTTTTTTGCTTTTGCTACAGCATTCAGCATTAAGATTATTTAAAACTCATTGCTTCGTTTTGCTCATACCATTCCATAGGTACATCAATATCTCTGTTGGCATCAACAACAACCAAAATGTATCGCCTGCATACCTAAAATCAAACATGTTGACAATATCAGGATTTCATTCTATGCTATTTTCTATTACGTAACAATTCAAATATTGGCAATGTTTCGCGTAAAGCCTGCAGGACATTCATAAATCTTCAGCATTTACATTTTATTAAAATACGGCGTGAGTTTGTGAGTTATCCTGAACTTAAGTAAAGTGATGTGAAACAGCTTTTTAGTGAGTACAACTAGAGTAAGTAAACCCGGTTTCAATACAAATGGTTTCGAAAAGAATTTGTGATTTTTTAACTTACTTGCTTCTGATTAAAATATTTTGTCTAGGTAGATAAGTTGCAGTTTTTATACTTTCGACAGTGGTATGAAAGTTGGTTTTCAAACTTTCATTAATTGCTCAAAAGAAAAATCATTTTTCTCTTACACTGTGCAATTTTTTTGACGTAATCGTTTTATGACTTAAGTTTGATAACCTCTTGTGAATGATTTTCATAAAACAAGAAATTCTGCATCATTACTTTTGTCTTACGTTCGAGAGAAGGATTAACGATATCATTAATTTTTTTTTTTTGCTCTTTTATTATTTTATGCGTAACATTAATGGCGTTTTCGTTTCTACCAAAAAATGTTGTGTTTTCATTGCCCTTGCCTTTTTTCGTGTTCGATTCTAAAATAAGTGCAAAAGGGTGAGTAAATTCTGTGTTCCATAGGTCACACTCACAGAGGGCAAAAAGTGGCATTTTCTGCCCTGCGAAACTTTCTCATTGCCCTTCATATCAGCTGTTTTTAAGACGACAATATTATGAAATGCGTGCGTTAGACAAGGATGGTTAAAGGTTACATTCGTTTATTTAAGTTGACATTTTTCGACTAGGCAAAAACATGCACTTTTACACCGTAGTGAAGATAGCAACGCACGCCCATCCACACGTTTCGAACTTCGAAAACATTTAACTAAAAATTCACCACACACAAGATTTTGACCATAAACGAAAGTGCTCAAATGCTAAACTAAATATTATGCGTCTGCTTGTCAATGCAGTCATTTTCATATTTAAGTACACATATAGCACACGCAAAAAATTTCTATTCCGTGGCTCAGTTGGTTAAGCAGCTGATTTTATCGATTTGATTTGATGAATCGAGTGGCCCTGGTTCGATTCTCAGCAAAACCGTTTTTTTTTTTTTGTTATTTTTATATAATTATCTTATATTATTGATTATTTAATTAATGTAAAAATTGAATTGAGCAACATTTTTTTTTGTCACATCCTAGTATCGAACCGCGGACTGCGGTAACCATCACATTAGAGTCGCGAGTCTTAACCCCGGGCTAATCTATTGCTTTTTCTGTTGTTCTCAATTGTACAGTTTTCTATGTGCTATGATTTCAAAAGTAAACCTTAAGTGTAAATAATAAACCTTCAGGATTTATATATATATAAAAAAATATGCTTATATAACTTTTATGGGTTTGCTTTATTAAGGCCCTTTTGGCCTTAAATGTCACAAGTCGCAAGAAGTTCAGTGGGTTTATTATTTAAACCCTAAAGTTTTAAATTATTGCAAAAATAAACTTTCGGTTTTGATAATACACTGTTTGGTTTAAATTTCACAAAACATACATTTTAAAACTTATTAGATTAATTTTTAACACTTGATAGTTTTAAAAAATAAACTTTCGGCTTAAATAATAAACTTTCTGAGCTTAATTTTCACAATACAAACATTTTGAAACCCAAACATTTAAATTCGTTAATTTTTCGAATGTAAGACTGGAAAATTTTTAAAAATAAACTTTTAGGTTTAAAAAACGAGTCATAAATTCAAAGAGAGTTTTAAGGGTTTTAAATTTAAACTCAAATTTTCGCCTGTATAGATGCTGGAATTGTGTGGCTTGTCGTTTGTGGCTAGGCTTTTGGCTGGGCTTGCGTTGGTAGGTTTTTGTGGGTAGGCTTACGTTCCTAAGTCTTAGTTTCTGGAATTGTGCAGGTAGTCTTTTGTGGCCGGGCTTTTGTGGCTAGGCTTACGTTGCTAGGTCTTAGTTGCTGGAATTATGTGCCTTTTTGTGACTTGGCATACGTTTATTTATAATTTTCAACTTTTGGGTTGTATGGGAGGTAGGCGTGTCTGTGGAACGATTCCAAAAGCATTCAATAGAGCACATCCTTGGTTCCTTATGAACATGTATACCAAGTTTCATGCAATTATCTCAACTCCTTCTTATCCTGTATTTACAGACACAGACAGACAGACGGACGGACGTTCAGACAGGCGGGCAGGACTAAATCGAATTAGGTGACGGTGATCAAGAATATATATACTTTTCTTCACCGTATTTGCTTATTTCTAAGTGTTACACACGTTTGCACACAGCTAATATCGGCTGACCTTACAGGTAAAGTGTATACAAATTATAACAAAAATAATCCAAATTGTTAAAGGATTATTAATTTTGTTTTAGCTTTGCATATGACAAAATAATAATCTTGATGATTTTGATGCGAAAGGAACTTAACTATTATTACTCATATTTATACCTTTCAAAAAGTTTTTCGTACATATTTTTTATCAATGTTTGTTTTATAAAATTTAATTCACGGTTATTTGTTAGAATTGTTAATTAATTAATTTTAAATGCGCTTAAATACGTACACATTTGTTTAAAATATTTTTTTTACTATTCTGCTATGATATGAGTTTGGTTTGTTTTTCAATACTTTAACACTGGATTGAACGTGGTGAGTTCAAAATCGTTGCTGAACTATTATAAGATGAGTTAGAAAAGTGTTGAAATATTTTTTTTAAAAGCAATACATATGCACTAATTTTTATATATTAGTAAATATATAAATATTTTATTTATGTAATATATTATAGAAAAAATATTTTATAGAGTAAAAAGTTTTAAAATTATTTGGTGAAATTGTTCTTGATTTTTTTGCATATTTTGTTTTTTATTTAACAATTTTAAGTGCTGTAAAGCAATGAATAAAAACCTAAGGATTAAGAGTGTGCAGCAGCGCCTGCATACCGATTATACACAAGTTAAAATAAATAATTGCAAACATTGGCTTCAGCAAGCAGTGTGTTCGAAATTGCTGTGTTGTATTGTGGTGAATTTAAAAACCGTGGCTGAGTTCGAAAAAATCCGACGCTATCTTCACCCATTGGGTGAAGATAGCGTCGGATTTTTCAGCCACACTTTCGAATTCGAATATGCATGCGTTGCTATCTTCCCTCCGGTCACTTTTACAGGGTTGCGGGCAACATTGAAAACATTTTGCACTGCGACAAGACAACATTTTTTGGTAAAAACGAAAACACCATAATATATTGATTTATAAATTAAATCATTTATAATTGAACTGAACCAAATGTATTTTTTTTATTTGAAAACAAATAAATGTTAAATTATTTTCGTGCCATTTTTTGTTATTATTTTTTATTTTATTTTAAATACAGTCAAACCTGTTGTTGTGCGGTCCTTTTTTGTGCGATTTTATTTTTGTGCGATCTGTTTTATGCGAGTTTTATTTTTATGCGACCTTTTTGTGTGCGATATTTTTTTATGCGGTTTTAGTTATGCTTGCATGCGATATTTTTTATGAAATTTTTTTCAAGCGACATATAAATGTCGTGAAGTTATTCGCCCTAGTAAGGTCGCGGCGAAATTAGATCAATTGCATATTGTGCCATCTTCTTAACCTGGAGAAGGATTTGATATTTTCGACGAAAATGATCTTATCGAAATTATTGAGGATGACTCCTTTACTGATAAAAACGTTATCGATATCTTAACTGATCATGAAGATGAACAAGGAGAATCGACTTCTTTGACAGCAGACATCATTTATGCAGGAATCCAAATAAGCATCAAATTAAAAATACATTTTCTTAGAATTGATAACAACTCCAAAAGAAGTTTAAAATTTCAAACAGAGCTTCGGTCATGTTTATCTGGCTATTGCGATATTTATAATAAGCTAACCAAACGACCGTCGTCACAAAGACTTATAACCGACTATATGGTAGCAGATTAAAATTCCACAACAATGGTGGTAACAGATAATAATTCCCTCTCAATATCTTTAAGTGATGAAAACGATTACGAACCAGATCAACATAAGAAAATGCGCGTTTTGGACTACGACGAGTATTGAAGTGCGTTTGAATAAATATTTTGTGAATTTTTCTTTACTTTGAATACAGATATATAATTTTTGAAACGTTTCCATGTGTTAGTTATTTATTTATTTCGATTGGAGATAAATTTTTCACTTTCTCATAGAACATGGACAAATTTCCTAGGGTAAACTTTTTTCATGCGGTCCCTATCTACCGCATAAAAAAAATTTTTTTTCGTAATGGATTGGTCAAAGTTCAATATAATAGCTATTTGTGAAGTTTCAGAAAATTTTGTTTTGTGCGTTTTCTTTTCTGCGGTCTCTATCTACCGCACAAAAACAGGTTTGACTGTATACAGCCGTTGACAACTAATAAGAAACGATATTTTTATGTAAAGACATCTTCCGATTTCTTCTTTAAATTTTCAACTATCCATATACTTGCTAATTTCTGCAACTACACGAATATATCTTAAAAACAAAAAACAAGTTCAAAAGTTTTTAATGGTACAGTTGGTTTAAAAGAAACTTTTATTATAAAACCTTAAATGTATCTGCGACAACTAATTAGAAACGCTTGCAAAATACATTAAATTTAGATAAAAACAAAAAGTAAAATATGTGAAAACTTAACAAAAGTGATGTTTACGGTATAATATTTTGTTGGAAAAACGTTTTGCTTTAGCACTACAACACATCGTCTTTGCATTAAGGATAAGGTCTTGGCATCGTTTTACCAAATAGCGCACCAGTCTTCCTTGACTCTTGCTAAAAAAAGCATCCAAATTTGTAACGTTTACTGTGCTTACGGCATTTTTCAAATCGTCCAATGAATGCTCGATGGGATTTACATCAGGACTTGACGATGGCCAGTGAAGAACAGTCAAAGAAATTTAATCAAAAAATGTGATGGTCAGTTTTGCCGTATGCTTGGAGTCATTATTCTGCTGGAATGACCAAATCACTGGGATATTGTCAGCATCCCAAAGCAGCATAACAATTCTTAAAATAAAAACGTATTCTTCGTTGTTCATTGTGCCAGAAACACAGTGAATTAGATCAAAGCCATTCCAAGAAAATTTCCCCCAAACAAAGATCGATCCACCGCCATAGTTAACAACTGAAAAAGTGTACTTTAGATCAAGTTCATAACATTTTGGTCGTTGGACACTCTTTCTGCCATCAGAATCAATGCGATTGATCTTTGTTTTAACACTCCACACAACAAGTATTTGCACTGGTTTACCGGACAAAATACACGATCTTTGGAAAATTAAATACGGTGTTTTCTTTGCGAGCCTTTCACCATGGGATTCTTGCGAGCAAGTCTTCCATGAAGGCCAACTTCCACCAAAAAATCGTGCAACAGTTCTTTTTGATACACCGATGCCAATTTCATCCACTATTTCACGCTGGATGACTGCTGTGCTCTTTCTTGGATCAGGTTGTGATAGTCGGATAATCTTTACATCAATATGTACTGAAGTTTTACGCGGTATTTTTTGGATTGGTACATTTTCCGTGATTTTATATTGTCGAAAATGAACAATAGCATTGAAAACCATCGTTTTTAAACATTAGCCCACCACTGTTCAATTCAATAATTGCCTTGCGGGTACCGGCGTGCATCTCTTGGCTTTTTCCATTCTATGAAATTTTACTTATACAGTTTTTTGTTGAAATTATGTGTTAACAGTGCAAAATAATAAAATCTTATCGAAATATTCAGAAATTATGCATAAAAGTTTGAAAACTTTAATGTTAACAAATCGTTTCTAATTAGTTGTCAATGGAATAAATTATGTTCTCTTACTAAAACTGAATTTGCTGCAGTTAATTACTTATGGAAAAGTCAGTTTATTTGTTCTTGTAAAAAGATAAAAGAAAATAAAGAAATAAAAAAAATTAAACAGAACTTTACATTGCCAAACGAACGTCCAGTGCGTTAAACGTTCTCCCATTAAAGAGAACTTACATCCATATTTTGTGAAAAATTTTGTAATTTTTCAATAATGATAACAGATATTAAATTAAACAGATAAAGATAAAAATTTTAAAAAATGTTGTGCTTAAAAATTTTTTTAAATTTTGAACTATCGTGCGACCGGGTAGTTAGCGTAGTCGTAAACCGTGTTAGTATTTTATTTATGTTAGTATTTTATTGCCCTGCATGATGTTCAACAAAAAACAACTGATGTTCAAGAAACGACCATAAAACGAATAAAAATCTATTTTTTTTTAATCAGCCCAATCATGAAACATTTTCTCCCGGGAGTTGTAAATGGGAGTTTCCGGTTTTAAGATAGCAGATAAAGATATCTCATTTTTTTATTTTACACTCATGAATACTGGTGGTTGATGAACAAAATTGCATTCAAAATTTCCAAAAAGTATTTGAACTTTATTTTAAAAACGGAAACTCCCATTTAAAACTCCCGGGAGAAAATGTTTCATGATTGGGCTGAATATTATTCGCACTGACAAAACATAAATCTAATATTTAAAATCAAATGTTTGTCCCGCTGTCTGTATTTCTGTCTGTTTGTCTGTCTGTCTGTCTGTCTTTCTATCGGTCTGTCTGTCTGTCTGTCTGTCTGTCTTTCTATCGGTCTGTTCCGAATAGGCTAGCGCACCGTTTATCCAATTTAGCTGAAATTTGAACACCGAATACGTTTGATAGAGAGAAAGAACAAAGGGGGTGTAAAAAAGTGGATGGAAGTATGTGGGCGTGGCACTATTTAATAACTTCAAAACGCCTGGACCGATTTCCATAAAATTTGGCTATTAAAAATGCCAAAGACTTCCGCAAGTGCATTTTTAAGACTCAATAACTCCTAAATGACTTGTCGAATTTTACTAAAATTTGGTACGTGAAATTATCTGATCCTGCAACAGAATTAAGGCTATTTAAATTTCTAAAAACTTCCGTGAGAGGGCACTTTATTCAATCAACTATTTTTGGCTCATTAATGTCAAAACGGATTAACCGATTCTGATGAAACTTGGTAAGCATTTGTATCTGTTAAGGAAATATATCCCATGCTTTTAAAAGTACTTTCGACAAAAAACAAAGAATAAGCCGAAGGAAACGAAGTCAAGAACCAAAGACTATCGAATAAAAAAATGTCCAACGAATACGAGCAGAAGCTATATAAGATGAAAAAAAAATTTTCCAAACAGTATCGATCAAAACCGAAGTTGAACGAAGACAATCCACAAATCGCATCGATGCTAATCGAATTTTTTAAAATTGGAATTTTTTTGAGATAAAATTGCATATTAAATGCTAAGAAAAACTTTAAACGCATGTTTTCCGAAATTATTTTTTTTCAAACTGGGTGACTATTTTCCTCAAAAACCAGACGTCAGATCGAGAAGTTGAAGATATCATTTTTTTTGTAATCATCTCTGGCAGGTACTGTTTTACACCAATTTGACTAAACACTTTTGACATACGGAGGGGGAAAACCCCAAAAAACTATAATTTAAAAATTTTAGAATTTAATTGATAATTTAAAAAATGTTGAAATGAGAGCAGTTTTGAAAATCGTTCTTATTCTGCGCTCGAAGCACAACCCCGAGTAACACCGGGTTACATCCGCTAGTAATTATATAAAAACAAGTAAACAAAGTCTAAAGTCGGTCTAAGCCGACTATGAAATACCCTAAACCCACTTTTCAAAAACCAAAAATGTTTTTTTTGTAAATGGGCGTGTCCGTGGGCGGATGAAGCCTATATTTAACATACCAAGTTTTATTCTTGTAGCTCACAGTTAATGCCTTTATTGTGCTTTCGCTATGGGAGGTGGGCGAGTTCATGGACGGATTACTTCCGATTTTTGAACACACCTTAGCTTTGGTATCGAATACAAACATACCAAATTTAGTTTCTCTATGACAAACAAAACCTTATTTATTGAGTTTTAAACTTTTTGGGTTGTATGGGAGGTAGGCGTGTCCGTAGGCAGATGACTTCCATTTTTCAAAACCATCTTTGTCTTGTCACAAAAAACATACGTGCCAAATTTTAGCTCTGTAGGTTAAATTGAGGCTTATTTATTGTGTTTTCAATGTTTGGGTTGTATGGGAGGTGGGCGTGTCCATGAGCGGATGACGTCCATTTTTCGAATACATCTTTGTGTTAGTATAAAACATATACATATCAAATTTTATTGTTGTAGGTTAACTATGAGCTGAGTTATGCAGTTTTCAATTTTTGCGTTGTATGGGAGGTAGGCGTGTCCGTGAGGAGATGATGTCCTGTTTTCAAAACCATATTTTTTTGTTATAAAAAAAATTTGTGCCAAATTTTCGCTCTTTAGGTTGAACACAGGCTTATTTATTACGTTTTCAATTTTTGGGTTGTATGGGAGGTGGGCGTGTCCGTCAGCGGATGACGTCCATTTTCCGAATACATCTTTGTGTTGATATGTGTATGTACATAAAATTTTATTGTTGTAGGCTTATTATGAGCTGAGTTAAGCAGTTTTAAATTTTTGCGTTGTATGGGAGGTAGGCGTGTCCGTGGGCGGATTCCAAAAATATTCAATAGTGCAGATCCTTGGGTGCATGTGACCATGTGTACCAAGTTTTAACCAATTATCTCGACTCCTTCTTCTTATCCTGTGTATACGGACAACACACAGACGGACAACACACAGACGGACGGACGGACGGACATGGATAGCTCGACTCACGTAGTGACACTGATCAAGAATATATTTACTTTTATATACCGGACTCGCTTCGTTCTATGCCTAACAAAGGTTTTCACAAAGTTAATATACCCTGACCTTTCAGGTTTATTAAAAACTTTTTTAAACTAACTCATTAGACTTAAACACAAAAAATAAATAAATGAAATGCATAAAAATAACAGCAGAAATAAAGGCTTCTCATTTCAGAACATTAAATTTGAGACAGTTTTTTCTCTCTCTTGGCATTTAATTCATATACTAAGAAAATTTATAAAAAGTACTTTTGGTTAGAGCTTCGTAGCGATTGTTGTCACATTTGAAAGAAAATTTAACAAATGTTTAGAAATAATTAGAAAAATTGAAAAACCGTTAAAATTTGAATAAAATATTAACAAAGGAATTAAACATTTTGAATTCAAAACACCTTTTTTACAAATTTCACTATTGATGAATGCATTAAACTAAATTTTTGAGAAAATTTTTACTTTTGAGAAAAACTTAAATTCGACCAACTCAAAAGGTCTCTCGAGTTTTTTTACGAATATTTTATTTTTCTCTTCCAAGTTTGGAAACCCTCTCCATCAGATCGTCATTTATACAAAGTATGTACGTTCTGCACATCAATGTTACAGTAACTTTCAACTAATTTGAGTTTTATTCAAATGTTTTGTCTATAAATTGAGAAAAAGCTGATTTAAGTTTTATGTTTTCGTATTAATATTAGATAAGATTAGCTGAAGTTATGTTACCACAATAACCTATTAAATGGACTGCGTGTTGAATATCATTCATATCCTTCATATTTAGCAGCTATCAAAACAACCAAAGTTGTTTCAAGAAGTGGTATCAACATTGTCTACAATTTTGCAGAATATCATTATCCAGATAATTTTCAATTTTCATTATTGCAGTTACCAGTGCATTTAATTCTACTATCCTAGCTTTAAAATGCACCAAAATATAATCCGCACTTAAGAACAAAATCAAATTTAATGAAAACATTTTAGAAGTGGCGCGTCTCAATAATCTTCATCTAATTGTGATGATTGCTCTTTAAACTTTTAGTGTTTTCAAAGTACTGTTGAAAATCAATCTACAACACAAAAAAATTCAATCCTTATTGATAGTCAAGACACTGACAAGGCTAACACGACGTACTACATTCCTCGACCTCGAGAAAGGAATTTTAATTGCCTCCTTAGCTAGATTTCTCGGTGCGTGTCAATAATTGCAATATACGTGAAAGAGTAATCATGCTGCTCCAACACCAAAGCCAATGTTGAGCAAACCAAAAATTAATCAGTGTGACTTTTTTGTTAGATGTTTTCAGGTCTTGTACAAAGCACCAAGCCACAGATGCCGAGCCACGCTGGCCACAGACTGCAGCACATCTTCATTAAAATACAGCAACATGCAACCAACTCACTCACTCACTTACTCACTCACTCACTTGGACGGTGTAAAATTCCAATGAAATTCAATTGCAAGGTGTAACTTTTAACACGCGTCATTTTCACACCCAACTCAACACTATGGCGAAAATCCAAAAGAACTGGCACCCAACCAGCTAACGACCCACACACACACAACAACGAAATTGTGAAGCTACAAAAGTGACAGATGAGCAGCAGCCGAGAAACCACTTGTGTGTGGAGTGGCAAATGGGTGTTGGTAATATGATGGGAAAGTGGATGGAGGCAAGTGGCTGCTGCGAAGTAACTTATTGTATGCTGCAACGAAAGGCGGGCAAACTAGCATTAAACTGCACGAGATGTTCAAATGTAGAAGAAGCAAAGTGAAGAAGCAGAGCCAGGGTATAAGTGCAGTAAAAAATAATCAACACACGTGTGTGCATGTTCAAGCAGCTCGGCAAAGTTAACAAAAAACAAAATAATAAAAAGATGAAGAAGAAAAAAGTCAAAACCAAAGCCAAGTGTGATGTGTTGATGGAAGACTATAAAATTAAAACTATAAACTGGAGCTTGATGAAAATGCAAGGACGAAGAAGGACTCAGAGGCAACATCGTCAAAACTAAAGGGTTTTCAGGGTTTGATAAAACAGGGAGAATAGAAAATTTTACAATAAACACCCACTATAAGCAACCAAGAACAATAAAAAACAACAACAGTAGCTCATGGCAATCCACCTTCAAACCATGACATGGACTATAACAAATACTCACAACTGTAGAAAATGCAAAGTTTGACTGTCATGCCCCAGTGTCGACTGTGTCGGCAGGACCTAGCGGCAAAACAACAAGAAGATTAACTTGGTAACGCAACGCCTTGACGACGTAACTTTGCGACAGACAATTCAGAAAACTATTTCTGCAAACTAGTTTACAACAGTCATGAACAGACCCCGGCAAGGTGTGGGCGTGATGGCAAAGACAGCACTTAACAGTTTCACCAACAGCCGCCCGTAAACTACATTTCGTCTGTTGAGCGAGACAAGGCGACCAAAGTGACAAAGCTTTAACTTGACTGAACATCACACCGTCTGTCTTTTGGCCAAAACATAGCTGCTTAGATGGCTGGCTGTTAGTCTTTTAGTGGCCATTTAAGAGAGTATCACAGAGAACTAGTAAGAGCGTTTGGCTTCCGTAACTGACAAAAGTGCTGCGGAAATAAATGCGCAAATTTTCTTAGCTTATTTTTGTTCTGGTATTTTTGGCACTAGTTGTTTTAAAGTTCTAGTCATGCTTGACAATGCAATCTGTAAGCTTCCGCTTTTATTGAAGTTTTAATTGGCCTTCCAAAAATTCTAATTGTTTTGGGATTTCTTTGATTTCCGGAATTATCAATTGGAAAGTTTTTCTTACGTTTCCCCTGGTTTCTTCATTTTCTTAAGTTGTTCTGATCCTGTTGTTTTGAACTTTCTTTTGATTTGCAACACTTCCTTGCGATGCTTTTGCTAACGACGACTTGTTTACAAGTTGATTTTGCTATTTTGTAATAAATTTTGTGTCACAGGTGCACGTAAGTGTCAATAAATTTACACGAAAGTGCTGAAAAGTAGTTTTTCTTAAGATGTAGGTAGGCACTTGAATGAAATGGTAAAAGTTGTTGCATCGTTTCATTGCAGGCGACAGAATCTATGATTATGTATCTTTTGCAGCTAGAAGTAATAAATTAACAGACAAAGTTTATGGTTGTAGTTGTCGAGGTGATTTCCAAATGATAGAAATTAATTCATAACGAAAACAAAGAGTCAATAAAGGGCTGATATATATTTTTTTGGACAAGGTTATCGGACTTCAACGGTTGGCATGATATTTTATGATTTCATTTAAAACAAAAAGTTTATTTGAAGCAGAATCCCTGAAATTCCATGTAAATCGTTAAGTCGGGGTTATCGCACTGTTTTATATTTGGCCTAAACTTGATGGGAATTATCTGTTAGACAAAAGTAAGATAGTAAGATGTTTTAGCAGGGCTTCATTTACTCTTCTGAAAGCACTTGTGATTTCTTGTTTATGTGACTCGCTTTGGGCGTATATTTTTTTTTGTTACAGAAATTCTGGAGGGTGTTTTGAACCTTAATCCATTTTTTGCCACAATGCGACTACTAAAACAATAAGATTGCATAACGAAGACTAAATTAAAGCGGTCTTCTCCCAACCCCTTCGTTAGTACCAGGGTAGTTTAAAAACACCTTATGTACAGACTAGGGATGTCAATCCCGGGATCTCGATCTTTTTTGTTTCCCAAAAATCCCAGGATTAGTCGATTTAAGTCCCGGGACTGCCAAAAACAATTTTGTTTAATAGCTAATAAAATTGTTCAAACTTTTATCGAAAATATTTCCCTGTTGAGGATTTATTTGATAATTATTTGAGTTTATTTGTTACAAACGCGTAAGCGCTGTCAATGTCACAAATAAACTCAAATATGTTATGAGTAAATAGCAAAATCTATGTTTGGAGCAAAATCATCTACTAAACACGAAATCTTACAACAAAAAACAAACAAATTGGCCATTTCAGCCTTTGAAAGGACTTTGACCGAGCTTCTCATGATCAATTGTGTTGTGTGTGCTATTAAATGTTTGCACACAATTGACCGAGAACTGGACCTACATGTTTTATGCCGACTCCGAACGGCTAAAGTTCATGTTCTCAAGAAGCTTTACATGGCATTATTTACTCTCTGAGGCTTGCCATTGTCTGCAGAGAGGTGGTGAACGATCAGAAAAATTTTTGACTGAAAAAACTTTTTTTCGCCGCGACTGGGTATTGAACCCGGGCTCCGAACATGCTAAGCCACACACTTAACCTGCATGCCACGGTCACCACAACATCATGTTAAATTTTAGCACAAAAAAGAGTTGAATCTTATACAAGATTATATGGCAAGATGGAATAGTATGCTAGCCATGTTAGAGAGATTTTTTTCTTGAAGACAGTATGAAAAAGAACACAATTGATCTTAAAATTAATTATTTGCTTGATCATGAGTTTGATTAAAGAAGTTGCAGGTGTTCTCCATCCCATCAATGTTAACTTATGTAGTCGCCACGTGAAATGAGATGCGTCGCTTTGAATGTTATGCTGAAAGAAATAAAAAGGAAGAAATCTACCTTGAGCAATCACTTATGCTTGAGCAATCCCGGGATTGTTTATCAGATCCCAAAAATCCCAGTATCGGTAAAACCCCGAAAATTTTTATCCCTCGTAAAATGTAACACAATTACCAATATTTCTTTTACAAATTCAGTTTTTTATTGGGATGAAAGATCGAAAAATAAGTGTGCGTGTCAGCTCTGACGCGCGATTGGAGTTTACTTCTTATCGATTGCCTTGGAATTTAATATAATCATGTACAATAGGCAAAGTGGTTAAATATATAAACTCATCATGCATAAACAGTTAAAATTATTAATTTCATTATCAATATGTAATGTCGTTGCCAAAAACTGAGGCAATAAAATTGAAACTAACTTAAACTCGAAACGTGAAAGTCTGAAGTAAAATTTTTACAAATCGTGATGATTGAACGTCTCCAGTCTAGACGTCTCCAGTGTTCTTCCAAACACTAAATCTGAATTAAGTTTATCTCTCAAAAATTTTATTTTAATATGAAATCTATTGAAGTATCATCCGAAAGTTCTTTGGAACCCATCAAAGTTCCAATGACCCGCCTGTGACGTCATTCCTAGTACATCCCATTGGCCATCAATCAAAGTTGACAATTCAAGCGCAACGAAAAAATGGTTGAAAATTCAACCGTAACACATGTTATAAATCTGACTTTACCTCCTAATATAATTTCTTTTCATGGAAATCGATTCTAAAGGAGTAAACTCCAAAAATGTAGTGAATTACTTGTACATCTATCTTTAGTAGCGCCTGATACCCAAGCAGACGTGCAAAAATGACTGTTTGAGTAGGCGAACAATGGCAGTTCGTCACAAAAAGCGCGTAATAATAATTGTTCGACTAGTCAGTAGTCATTTTTTGACAGTGGCGGTTGGTCACAATTAAATTTTTAATGCAAACGACCATGTTTGCGTTAAATTTAAACGGGAAATGTTTATTTTCTTGTACACAACGAACATGATAAGGGCAGCCTGGTCAAGCCATGGTGCAGCAAACTTAACTAATAACAAGCAATAATTGTTTCATGTCAGAGTCGATCTCCATGATTATGTTGTTTTGAACTACCGTGGGTCGATTCGTTCGAAGAAATTGTGTTGGCCACTTTGGATGATCATTCTCGAATCATCCGTGGTAAGCTTAAGTGACTGGTGAATGGTGAAGGCCCCTGGAATTTTACAGCTGTCATTTCATGGCCACCAACTTATTTGTAATGCCTGGAGATATGGAGGACGAAGACGTCACGATGTTGTATATATCTGAATCAGAGGAAGATGACACCACCAAGCAACTTTACTGTGCTTACTGAATTGCTTATGTGGCCATGACAACCCATGGTGGGGTGACGGCTGACTTCATCAGATCTCGCCAGGCGCCTCTGATTCGCGAGCACCTTCTCTTATTTTTTTCCACAATTGCGGTTAAGGCTTCTTCGGCCTAGTCTATCTATCAGAGATATTGTCTTCCTCTTCGTCGCCAACCCTCGGTTTTAGCCCTAATCACTTTTTTCTATTATCCATATATTAAATATGGCCCAGTCAGCGTAGTCACAGAATTATTATACGCTGAACTAAGTCAATGTCGTCGTAGAGCTCAGCACGTGGCTCATTTGTATGCGATTGTTGCTGCCAATTTGAACAGAAGATATTGCACTGAATTTTTCTCTCGACACCCAAAGAGCAGCTGCATCTATTTGGGATACTACCCATGCCTCAGCGCCATAGGGTAGCACAGATATGATGAGCATGATAGAGCGTTAGTTTTGTCAATATTTCTCGGATCAAGCGAAATACTAGGTATCTCATCTTAGTTAGGAAGCTAAATTGGAAATTCAGCCTGCTCGGCATAGCCAAAAAAGCCAATATAGCCCCAAAAAAAAAAACAACAAAACTAATTGACCATTTCAGCCTTTGAATGAACTTTGACCTATCTTGGTGGTGACTGATCAGAAAAAATTTTTTATTGAAAATAACTTTTTTTCGAGACTGGGGATCGATCTCGGGCTACGGGCATGCTAAGCTACACACCTAACCTGCATGCTACGGTCATATAGTCCTATTTTTATGCAAAAAAGCAAAGAGTAACAAATGGGGACTACAAACAAGTGGTACACACTGGCTCTACACAGCTATTATTTGGCCAATATTGCTCTATGGTGTCTGGTGGCCTGCACTAAACAAACAAGCACAACTCAATAAACATTGCTGAATTCAAAGATCAGCTGAGCTGTGCATTAGCGGAGCACTGAGAACCACTCCTACAGAAGCACTACACACCAGGTCCACCTTATGCTACTTGATATCCTAACAAAACAGATGACTGGTAACACAGCGGTAACACAGATGAGTCTGGTAGCCACACCTCAATGAAGGGAGGTATAATAAGATACTTTAGCATTCGGAAACTGTTTCCTCCAATACCCAAAACCGTAGACTATTATATTCTGAATCACTAAACATCAAACTTAAGCCTTAAGGGGCTCCCTGACCACTGTAGTGTCTTCCAAGCGGAAGTTACTGCTATACATGAAGCTGTTACTTGGCTTCAGATGAATGAAATATCAGCTAAGGATATTTGCTTTCTACCTGATAATCAAGTCGCTTTGGAAGCCTTGGAATCTGTTTAAATTACATTAAACAGTCCTAAGCTAGCGCAGATCTATAAATGAGATGGCAGAGCAGCAAAGAATCTTTCTATGCTGAATACCCGGACATAGAGACTTTCCAGGAAACTGGAAAGCAGATGAACTCGCTCGAACAGGTGCTATACATTTTCTCTGCTCATGCCTCAAAATCTTCCGTCCACAGACTACTAAGCTTATTAATAGCTCCAACTTGTGCAAATAGTGTAGGTAAATAATTAACCCCTTGGTATCACAACGGATCTAATTGGCCTATGTGTGTCTCATAAGAGACGGCCATGTCAATCTAACCTAACCTAGTTTTGTCGATCGAGAGAGAACTCTGTAACATAATTGCTTACTTATCCCTAGTAGCACCTATAGTAATTGTTATTCTACGTTTAATCTCCAGGCTGACATTGCTGTTGATGCTTATGGCTGTGCCAAGGTATGTAAACTCCTTGACAACTTCTAAGTTATATTTGCCTACTGTAAGATGAGAGCAGTATGAAACTTACTGTGTAGTCTAATGAAAAAGCCAGCCTATGTAAAATTGACGACAAAACAACACGGGGAATGTACCGTAAATGCTGTGAAGTCTATCATAAATGGTAAAATTATTAAATAATTCTTTCCTCTAACTAATATTATAATAAATTAATATTACAATAAATAATATTATATAATGTGTGACCGTGGCATGCGTGTTAAGATTGTGGCTTGCCTGCACGGAGCGCGAGATGGATTCCCACTCGCGGCAAACCGTTTTTCAATAAAAAGAAATAATTCGATAGTATCTTAAGTGTAGACGTAGACTTCCGTTAAAGTAGTAACCTTTTCTGCTTTGTCTCTTTAGTCCGATTGTTTTGTCTATTTTGCACATATTTTTATATATCTTCCGAAAATTAATAAATAAATTAATAACACTCAAGTGATGGACTTCTTATCGACACCAGAACACAGAAAAAGTTCAAAGTAAGCATGATAAATAGAGCAAGCAAATGTCAAATTCTTTCAATCGTTTTGTTAAGTTTGACAGATTGAGTTCATTGACTTAGAAAATAAGGCTAAGTGAATGTCCTTTTCTAAGTAAATTGGTATCACTGTCGTCTCTGTCTGGTGTAAAGTTTGCGAGCAACACTAAAATGAGTAGTGGGATTTATATGGTTGATCATCCAAATTAACTTATATTGAAAACAAAAACAACAATTTATCCAGAACGAAACCTGATTCATTTCTCAATTAAAAAATAGATTGTTCATTTCACTTATTTAGTTGTGCTACTTTCTACTAGACGCAATAACTAACGATCGTTGGATACAAACGACATGACAGCTGAACAGATAGCGCCATTTATTGGGTAATAGGTCGAAAGCAAATATAATGCAAGTCATTTTTTTCATAAGAGTTAAATCAAGACAATCACTCGCTTAACGTAGAAAAGAGAACCAAGTTCGTACAAAACAAAACCAACATAAGCAAAAAAAACGAAACAAAAAAAAGAAAGCAGCAGGCACAACATGCAAGCAGCTAATGATTGATTTTCTTATATAAAAATCTAGATTTTTCTTCTTATATTTTACTATTTTGTGACCTTAATATAATGGTGACAAAATCCAAACTTAGATATTTATTCAGCGCGGGATATATCTGATGTTTTAGTATATATATTATCTTTGAAAAATTAGTTTTAAAGGCTGAAGGTATACCCTAAAGTATTCGTCAAAAAAGTTTCATGGCCTTGAAAAAATCTATTTAAACGACCCCATACAAACCGCGGTGTGAGACGTTATTCTACGTAAAAAATATTTTGGGGTAACACCCCCTCTGCAGACAATGGCGAACCTCAAAGAGTAAAAAAATGGATTGTAAAGCTTCTTGAAAATATGAATTGTAGCCGTTTGAAGTCAGCATAAAACATATAGGACCAGTTCTCGGTCAATTTTGTACAAATATTTAATAACACACACCACACAATTGATCATAAGAAGCTCTGAAAGAAGTCCTTTCAAGAGATGACTTTCTCTTTTAATATAAGTTACAAAAGTGTTGAGTTTTTTTATATTTCGGAACTGCAGAAGATATAAATAAAGTATATGTGATTTGAATTGCCGTCAACTGCCATTGTTCGGCTACTCGAACATCTCATTCTGGTGAAACCATTACAGGTAAAAATGACTACGGATTTGAGTTTATTGCGTCTTAATTACTCAAGAAAATTAACTCCCAAGAGTAGGTATGGTAGTTTTAAGACTAGGCGAGAAATGGCTAAACCCACTTTTGGTCGTGTATGAGGTAAGCGATGAAGATACTCTTTCTCTATGCAATAAATAAGTGTATCGACATCGGCAACTTTCAAATATTCAAACCACACTGCGTTGATAACTGTTTTTCTCGCATTCGTTTCTGAAGCATCGTTATGTTTCTTTCGATTCAGAATTCGAATTTAACATTATTCACTTAGTTGTATAAGTGGAAGTTTAATTTTAGTAAGAAAATTGTTCAATTGTTCAGCAGAGTTTTTATGTTTCTAATTAGAAATGCATATTTTGTAAATTCTTTTCTTCAAATACAAGATAAACTTATGAACTAAAGAAATATTTTTGGTTTTTTAATTTCAGATGAAGCAATCATGCGCTATCCTGAGTACCAATATACAAAAATATTTTGTATATTTTGCTTTATTTGTATCCCAAAGAGTTTCACCCGCAAAGTTACAAGCTAAAGGACAACCATCAAATTGAAATGCAGTATCCACTAGAGTGGGCCGAAAAAAAAAGTTTGAAAAAACCACCCCCTATTTTAAAGTTGACCTCGAGAGGATTCCGAAAACAAAAAAAATTTTTTTTTTGGACCACCGGAAAAACAGTCAAAATGGTATTTTTTGCATAACTCGAGCATTACATGTCAGATCTTAAAAAAAGGGATTTACGAGCACTACAATGTCTTCTTAGAACATTTTTACTTCTGAGGTCATATTCAACTAGTAAGTCCCATTAGCCCGTTTTATCCCCTTAATTTTTTTTTTTTCTCATAAGATTAAAATCCTTCAAATTTGTTTAATTTGTGTTCAAAAAATTATGTTTTAAGTTTCTTTTACAATTTTGTTTATATTATGTGCTTGTTCGGTGACTAAACTTAAAGTAAATTTTTTATAAAAAAAAAGGATTATATCAAATATTTGAACTATTATAACTTCTTTGTTTTTAAACTTGATAAACAATTTTTTGAACACAAATTAAACAAATTTGGAGGAGTTTAATTATATGGGAAAAAAAAAGAAATTTAAGGGGGATAAATCGGGCTAATGGGTCTTAGTAGCTGAATATGACCTCAAAAATAAAAATGTCCTAAGAAGACATTGTATTGCTCGTAAAGCCCTTTTCAACGAGATATATTTTTTTAAGTTCTGACATGTAATGCTTAAGATATTCAAAAAAGACCATTTTGGCTGTTTTTCCGGTGGTCCAAAAAAAAAATTTTTTTTGTTTTCGGAATCCTCTCGAGGTCAACTTTAAAATAGAGGGTGGTTTTTTCAAACTTTTTTTTTTGTATGGAGGCCGACCCACTCTAGTATCCACGTGTTTTCCAACAAATATTGCAACGTAGATGACATTGTGAACATAACCAATGTAAGCAAAAAATATACATCAGGTACAAGTTTGAAAGTACAAGTTTATATGGGAATCTGGTTTGGATTAATAGTTTGGTATTGGATTAATTACATAATTTTTTTGCCTGCTGCAGTTCACTTCCATGTTTTCTAAATAATCGAATTTGCAAAAAGAAAAAAATTAACTTCCTATCTTTCTCAAAATCAGGCTTTGTCATGAATTCCAAATAGTTTTTTTTTTCTGACTATCCTTAAAAAACATTTTAACAGTTTTTTTCTGTTTTGAAAGAAACATAAAAAAACTAGCTCAGTTGTTACTTGTTTGAAAACTAAACACTCCATAAACACCGGGCTTATCAGATCGTAACTATATAAAAGTGAAATTTGACATAAAATATTTGAAATAAATCGGAAGACATGATATAATAATTTTACCAGGTAGTGCTGACAAATGTTGATTCTCTCAGCTACAAGTAAACGAACAATTGTCAAAATCAGCTGTTCGTTGTTATATGCGTTGGCCACATTCAGCTGTGTCAACTGTTGTGACAGCAATACATCGGGGAGCACTGTTATCGATATTGAAGTTTCAGAAAAGTTTATGAAATGTCACGCTTTGTATCAAATACCAATGTACATTTTATCGACAAATAAAACATGTCTACTTTTAAATGCACAACTTCATATTAATGTGCTTCAAGTTTTGACTTAATAGTCACCAAATGTTAAGTACGCTGAATGTGAGCAGTAAAAATAAATTGTATGCAATGACGGATTGTGAGCGCTCTCTTCTTTGTTATATTTTTTGACAGAAGTCCGTTTCCAACAGAAACGTCAATACTACCTTGGAGTTATTATATCATGACCGGAAGATATTAGGTTAATGTCGAAATTTTTTATTTTTAGTTCTACGTTTTCTATTTTGAATGTGCTTTCCGAATTAACATTAAAGTGAAAAGAATTAAATATAAAATATAACATTGGGCTTATTTCAAGGAAACTAATGCACATTTCGCAACCTCCATTTGAAAATATTTAGTTTTTTTTTTGTTTTATAACATACTATACTTCAAGTTATATTTCCTAATTTTCCGCTAAAATATTTGAACATAAAATTAAAACGATTACTAGATGACATGTTTAAATTAAACCCCGAGAACGAGCGGGAACTACAACTAATTCTTTATGTTTTAGCAATAATGTCCGATGCTTGCATAAAGATACTATTTTGGCTCTACAGAACCTCCAACATGGTGTCTCTCTTCTATTTTTTTGTTTGCTCCCATTACTTAAGAACCTTTTTCTCTTCTATTCTAATCTGTTTATTCTCATTGTTTCGCGTTACAACATTTTCCACATAGATAAAAATTCAATGTTACGTTAGCAGAATACTGCCAAAAACAAAATCATCAACCACAACGTGCCATCCACACTCCTCACCAAATAAACATAACCTCTAATTTTGGCCCATATCCACCTCAATTCGGCACGTGGTATGGGAGCGTCTGTGGTGAATTGTTTTGGAACAACTCGACTGACTGACTTCTAATACCGACAACGACGAGACCAACGATTGCTGTGGGCCAAATGTAGGTTTTGCCAGAAGCCATGAGTTTGTGTGTGATACTTTGGTTGGGAAACACTTTAAGGTCGGTTTACATTTTTTGCGCGTGGCTAGCGCGCTTCAATGAAGATTTCTATGCTTTTTGTTTGAATGCAATTTTGTTCAAAGTCATTTATTTTGTTTGTGTTTGGGTTGGATTGCAATACCAGCTATTTGGCGCGTGTGGTCTGGTTGATTCGCTGCATTTCGGGACATTTTCTGCTCTATGAATTTCTATTCGGTTTTACGTTTTGTTTAATCATTAGAGGAAAAAATACTTTTGGATATTTCTATGTTACATGGATGTGGCTGTTGGCTTAAATATAAAAGCTTGTTGTTAATACAAGCATTTAAGCCGTTTACGTTTGCTCAACAACACTTCGTTAACTAATTCGCTCCTTCTAGCTCTGAGATTTGGTTATATAGGGTATTTTAACTGTTTTTTTTTTTTTTTCATTGGACTTGCAAAAAGCTTCGTAGTTGTAATTTTAAGACACATACAAACTCACACATAAAAAGTGCACTTTCAAACACACATGTAGACCAAATTAAATACAGCAGGAGAAGGAGAGGAGTTATCGTAATGAATGCGAAAGTTTTTTTGGATTTTTCTTTTTTCTACTTATTCTACTCTAAGTTGAAATGAAAATTTATGGTATGCTTTGATTTCAGTTTTTGATAATTTTACAAGATTGCCGGTGGTAGAGAGAGTTAGGGGGTGCATTTAGTTTTATTGTTTCTCCAGTCACGTTGTTTTTATTTCAAACATCAAACTTGAAAGGAAATAGCTTGTAAAGATTTTGTTGGATTATGAGTTTTCTATATAGCCCAAGTTGAAAATTAAATGAGAGTCTATTATATGGCGTAATATTTCCACATACATGTTGACTTTTGTGAATATTTTATTAACATATAAATAAAGAATTTAATGCAATAATTTTTTAAAAATCAATTTTATTTTAATTAGAGGAAACCTAGTTGGATAATCTTTTTTTAGAAAACGTATGAGTATAAGTGAACGAACATTTAAATGTCAAAGTGACTGGCGTGCTCAACCTATGTTGACACGATGAGTCGCCAGCAAGATTCGTCGCCAGCATTACCCACAACAAGAGCACAGCTTAAAAAAATATGTTGATGAAACAACACACAAGTAAAAGGAAAGACATATTCTAAAAATCTAATGACGATTACCACAGACGAAAAACTGACAATGATTTACGGAACATGCAAACCTTTAATTGGTATTGGTGCGTTTAAGAGTTTGTTTTTTTTTTCATAACAAAACTGTGACAATTCAAAAAAAAAAAAAACATTGAATAAATTAATTAATTAAATTTTCTGTGTATTTGAATTAAATCTATGCAGTTTAAAATATTCTGGAACTTTATACTAGATGCCATGAATTTTCCAATTTATAGAACTAAATGCCTTTGCCATGAATTTTCTGAATTTTTCTTATAAGATTGAACTGGTGTTGTTTCTGTTTAAGAAGAGCACAAGAAAATGTTTTATCCAGTCTGAGCCTGACATGCCGAATGGAACTTATAAAGAGTTTAGAGACGCAGAACAGAGTGTTATAAAGAGTGACTACAGTTACAATTGATTTTCTTAAAAATTTAGACTCTTCTTATAAGTAATTCTAACCGAGAATTAGAAATTTTTTTAATAAAAAAAACCAAATGCGATTCGTTTCTAACGCAATTGTTTTACCACTACCCATCGTTTTTAACTGTGGACACAGTGGCGTAGATAGCTTTTGGTTCTGGAAGGGGTCCAAAATAAGTAATGACTTGTAATACGCTAAGTTAAGTACATACATATTTGTTAAAGTACCCATGAAGTTTATACAATTTTCAAAAGTGACAATTGTTTTCCGCGAACTTTTCTAGAGAATGGTGCTTAACATAAGATCTGCAAAAATAAACTTGATATGGTCGCTTTTGAGTTTTACCATAAAAATTACTCAGCACACACATGAAACGACCACACAAGTCTTCATGTAAAATTTATCGGTTAAGATATTTTGGTTCTTACGTTTCCTCTTTATCATGTCGGTTATGTTTTGTTAAAAGGTCTAATTTTTTTAAAAATTTAAGTTAAGTTGAATGAGAAAAAACTTTAAAACAATTAAACAAAAAATTTTAAAACACAAATTTAACGTGTTTTTTGCGTTTCTCTAAACCAAAATTTAAAACAAGTGTGTTTAATTTTCAATTATAAATTTTTTCTATTTTTTACAATTCTTTTTTATTATTTCTTACAATGATAAAAAAGAATTTAAGATATTAAAAAACTTGTTTTAAAAACAAAAACTTTTGTTTTAAATTTAAATTCAAAAACAGTTTTGTTGCATTAAATTTATTTTTTACAATTTATTGTTTAATTTGAAAGCATTTTTTCTTCTCAGTGTACTTATAATTTTTCAGTGTACTTTTTAATTGTGGTGACTGTGGCATGCAGGTTTAGTGTGTGGCTTAGCATGCTCGGAGCCCGGGTTCGATACCCAGCCGCAGCGAAAAGTTTTTTCAATAAAAAATTTTTCTGATCGGTCACCACCTCTCTGCAGACAATGGCAAACCTCAAAGAGTAAATAATGCCATATAAAGCTTCTTGAGAACATGAACTTTAGCCGTTCGGAGTCGGCATAAAACATGTAGGTCCAGTTCTCGGTCAATTGTGTGCAAACATTTAATAACACACACAACATAATTGATCATAAGAAGCTCGGTCAAAGTCCTTTTAAGGGCTGAAATGGCCAATTTGTTTTTTGTTTTGTTTTTTGCACTTTTAATTTAATTTCAGCTGAGTTCATGAAAAATATTTGTTGGTGAAATGTTTTCGCGTATATTTTAAGCACTGGTTTTTTGTGCAGTTTCACCAAAATTTATTAAGATAAACTGTAAGATATATATAACAGACTTTGAAAAATCATATTTGTTTCGATGATTCCATTAAAAACTTTTATAAAAAAATATGTAATTTTTTTGAATAAAGTTATCATAAAACAAATCTTAACTATTTTCTAATCATAAAATTCCTTTGGCAAAACAAGTTTTTACTTAAAAGAATCAATTGACAACAACTTTTCAATTTGGTCATGGCTCTGGGGGGGGGTTCCGGACCCGTGAACTACCCCATACCTAATTAATTGTTTACATTATTTTAAATGGGAGAAGCATAAAAAAGTGGTCCAATCCTAAAGAAATTTGATCAGAAGGCTAAGCAATTAGAGAAATAGATGTGTACTAAAAATGGTAGAAACTGATTAATTCTTGAGGATTAATACCTCTCTTAGACCATTTTAAATTTTTACATGATTTTGTATAGGAGGTACATTCAAAAGTAAGCCGATCCTAATGAAACTCAGTGAGAATGCTAGAGAAATAGAGTTATCTATACTATTATATAAAATTAAAGTGTAAATATTAAGTGTAAAGTAGACTCCAAAACTGGCGGATGTGTCAATTTCAAAAATTCCAAGAAAAATTTTTTCTTAATTTATTGTAAAAGACAGTGAGACAATGCCGTAAGGAATATTTGTAATTTGTTTAAAAAATTGAACTCAATTTTCTTGTAACTTATTTGAAAAATAAAAAAGGATTTTTTTTTATTGTTATTAAAATTTTACTTATTACTTCAACTATTAATTTTTGACATCCAAAATATTATCTGCACTTTTTATAAACAAGAAAGCTATGGAGTTTTAAAAATACGACTTTTTACCAAAAATAGCCATTTCACCAAAAAATACTAAAAATTTAGAAAATTTCACGAGGAAATAATAAAGAGGTGTAGAGGTCAAACAAAGGCATTGCATTGACGCAGATTGGACCATAGAACTTGCGAACGATTTTTTTCTCAAACGCTTCCAAATTACTTTCATCAGAACTGCTCAACGTCCAGGTTTGTGATGCGTGTAGTATGACGGGCATGATTGTTGACTTATTGAGCGTCAGTTTTATTCGTCCAGAGAGAACTCTGCTTCTTAATTGCCTACTGAGCCCAAACTAATAGCTGTTGGCAAGAGTTATCCTTCGTTTAATCTTAATACTGATATTGTTGGCGGAGTTAATGTTGGATCCCAGGTAAACGAGTCATACACAACCTCTTAGGAAGTGTTATCAACATTGACATGGTTTCCAAGACGCTGGGACTGTTTGTTTGCTGACACAAGATACTTCGTTTTATCTGAGTTCACTGCAAGACCCATTCGAGACGACTCTTTTTTTAGCCTGGAGAATGCTGCACTGACTTTGCACGTATAATGATCAATATCAACATAATATGATAGCAGCATAAGACTCTTATAGAAAATTGTGCCGCTGCGTCTCAGGTCAGCAGCTCGAATGATCATCTCCATTACTCTATTAAAGAAGTGGCAAGATAAAGAATTGCCTTGTCTGAAACCTCCCTTGGTATAGAACGGAAGGAAGAGGTGCTTCCCGGTTTTCACTTCGCTGCTGGTGTTGTTCATTGTCATCCTGCAAAGACGTATAAGCTTCGCAGGAAAACCAAATTCAGATATTCCCATTTTTGCATACAAAAAAAAAATTTGTCCCGTTTTTCCCCCGTCTTTAAATCGAGAAAGAAGTACAAATTTAATGTAATAACAATTAATTTAATTCATTTAATTACATCAAAAATAATTATATAAATCAAAAACGAACTTTCCATACAAAACAGAAAAAATTTATAAGCAATTAAGCGTCTGAGATATACCTATCAATCATTGCAAAAATTGTTTAAATTTATTTTAACGGGGGACATCGTTTTATGATAATTTTATATTTTAGTAAATATTCTGAAAATTTCATGGAAAAATTATTACGGGTTTAAAAGTTACAGCCGGATTAGTGAGAGCGCATTTTTATTTTTCTTTGCATTTTTCTTTGTACACAAACTTTGAGAGCATTTATCTCGAAAACATGTTTTTCGTACTGGTAACGGCAATAGCGGGTTCAGTTTTTGACGAAATTTTTAATTTTTTTTTTATTTTTTTAAACTTGATTCGCTATCGTAAGACACGAGCTTTTTTTAATTTTTTTTTTCGATTTTTTTTATGAATTACTAGCTGGTACACGGCGCGTTGCTGCCGTCCTTGTCCAATGTCTGTTCCAGTTTGCCAATGGAAGGCCATCAACATACAGTAACTCCACACTGAGTTTCAATATCTGTGGCCATTTTTTCCAAAGCTTTTAAATATAAACAACTGTCTTTTATGGGCGGAACCGAATCCCTTGTCCAATACCCGCTTTAGTTTGCGACTATTTCGGAATAGTAGAATATCACCAAATAGTTACTACAAACCGAGTTTCTTCAATATGTGACTATTATTTCCAAAGTGATTCAATTTAAAAAAAAAAAATATGTCTTATATGGGCGGATCCACACTCATCGCACAAAGTCCATTCTAGCATTCCATTAGCAGGACACTACCAAATAGTAACTCCATTCTGAGTTTAACTTCTATGCTATTCTGTATCGAAAATTTCAATTGTATGGGCAGAGCCGAGCCTCGTTTTCCAATACCCGTGTTTGTTTTATAATTGAAAGACCTGGCCAATCAGTTGCTTCATACTGAGTTTCATTGTTATACGACATTAAGTTCCAAATCTATCCGATATCAAAAAATGTAATTTTAAGGGTGGTGCCCTGCCCCCTTCCTAAATATCGCTCAAATTTGATAGTCTAAGGACACGACTCAATAGTAAGTTTGGACCTAGTTTCATTAATGTGTGACTTATAGACGAAAGTAGAACCGGTAAATTTGAGTTCTTGAAAAAGTGCCATGCCCCTCACGGGTAAGAGGTTGAAAAATACTTTACGACCTATTCTCATACCTACCAAGTGCACAAAAAAAATTTCATTAAAATCGGTCCAGCCGTTTAGGAGGAGTTCAAACACTAACACCGTGACACGAGATTTTTATATATTAGAACAGACATGAGCTTCCAGTAGCTCAATAAGCTCAGTTGGCTCAGCTACAAATTTGTTTTGTTTTTTCAACTTTGTGTTTGCACATTTGTAAAAACAACAACGCGTGCAAAAAACAACAACAACACGTACAAAGAATAGCAACAAAACCGACGTTCACCAAAATTCTAACTTGCTAACAACAACAAATGCGAGCAAAGCCAACCCAGTAGACAATGACATCGCTGCTAGCAGGCCTTCCTGTGGATTTTGTAGTACTGCCGCACTCATATACAATTACACTTTCTTTTTTATATGAAGTGGGAAAATTTCGCAGGCCTTCCGCTCCGATAGCTCAAAAGAGGCCTGATAGAAGCACTCCTTTAGAATGGCTAAAAGTAGGGGTAAACAAAAAGTGTTGAAAAAATATTTTTTTCTTTTACACCTTTTTCTATTTATTTATATATTCTATGATTTTATCTTCTCTCCTATGTTTTTTTAAGTTAGATTAATTTCAATCTATAATCTTTGATATAGCAGTAAGAAGGGCCATTATTGCGTCATATTTTTAAACTGATATATATTCTAACTTTTAACGAAAAAGTTGCCCTGAAGTATATGAAAAGTCAGTCTTTGTAGGGAAAACAAATTTGTTGTGCTGCCTTTTGTGCAGAAAAGGCAGGCCTTCAAGAAGTGCTCATAAGAGCAGCGAGGAACGGATGTGTTTAGTCTTCAAAAGTAGCAGTCAATGCATGCCTTCGTATGAAGAGCGCTGGTTTAATTGCCTATTGGGAAGCAAGCCTTCCTCGATTGCGCTGCGCTTGAAATGTTTGTACATGTGTAGCACTAAACGCACATGATTTGTTTTTGTTTTGCTAGTTAATTTTTTTTTTTGCAACGATGAGCAAAAGCAAATATGAAGATAATTTTGTGTTTGTTTTAAAAAACAAAAACCTTGGCTCACTAAATTTATTTTCCTGCTCATGACTGTATTAGAAGATTAAAGTCAATATTTTTTTCCAAAAAAACTAGGAAAAGATAATTGTTCTTATAAACATTCCCTTTTACCTATATCTATACTAGTTCTATATCTTTACTAGTTCCATTATGAATGGTTTTAAACTGGTCCATTTTGATATAGTCCAGGAATGGCTATTTGTAAGCCCTATTACTAGCCTAATTTGAAACACGGGTTCGCACAGTATAACTTTTTAAATTATGGTACAGTAATTATATCGTTTAACTGTATATTTAGCATTTACCACTTTACTGTTTTCACCGAATATGTTTGCGAAAGTTAAAAGAAGTGCGGAATCTAAATAAAAAAAAAACGGGTCACAATACGTTTTGAGCGTGTATGTTTTTTGATTTTGCTAGTGCCTGCTGAAAAGAAAAACCAAGAATATAAAATAAATTCAAATTGTTCTATGCTGAGCGTCTTTTGTTCTAGTTCCAGAAATAGTTCTAGTTCTAGAAATAGACTGGTTGGTTTTGCCAATTGTCTCCAAAATAACTGGAAAGGCAAAAAATAAACGAAACTTATTTTTTTTAAAGCATGGAGACGTGTAGAAAGTAAGAGGACTAGGGGACCAATGATGACAATGCTTTTTTGAACAAATTGAGTAAATAAAAGCAAATAGCTTAAAAACTATCATTCGTAAAGTCAAACCTTTTCAAAATTTCTTCGCAAGTGGCAATAAGGAATTATCTACAAGATGACATTAGAAATGACATATTTTGCTTCGACAAGGTAGCTCTAAAATATAAAGCAAGGTAATTTACGTTTTATTTTCCCCGTTTGTATCAATGTTTTCCCCGGCATCTCCATTTGAACGAAAAATCCCGAAAAACGGGGAAAATCCCGCCAACTGTCACCGCTGTGGGCTCTTTACTGGTGAAATTTTGTATGAAATTTCTTTTTGCTTAAGATTTTCTTTGTTGCTCTTAAAATTCCTAGTCTTCAATTTTGATGTGATATAAATATCCCTGCCAAAAGCCTGCTTAGCCTTCTTCAACAGCAAACTTTCCAACTTTACTATTCCATCTATAACACTGTGCGACAATTTAAGGGTCAAATGGAATAACCTCAAATATCGCAATGGTTAATAATAGTGCATGGTCTATATATTATGCCTTCATTCTCAGTTTTATCGGATTAGGTCAAATAAGAGAGAAATTCAAGGTCAAATTTCACCTTTAAGTCACCAATTTTTTCTTATAACTCTTAAACTAAAATCAAATCAAACTTCAAAAGATTTGCGGCTTCTTTCAGACTCGTTCTTAGTGTAGGAATACCACATGTTTTTTTTTTTTAATTGCTGGTCTTAAATGTTCATGTTGAGATATAAACCTAATCACTGATTAGCCAGCAGACTTTACAACTGTGACAGGCACTTATCTGTCCCAGCTATAATAAACAACTTTTAAAGATTTGCGGCTTCTTCCAGAGTTGTTCATTAAACAAACGTTATTGATTGCCTTCCAAAACTAGACCTCTTATAGAGCATTTGTCAGCATGTGGTATCCATTTGACACAATTGAACGCGCACATATATATATATGAAGAATGATTCAAAGCGCTGCAATTTGTTGGATGTTCATTCGTAGGAAAAAACGACAGCTACTAAGCTATCAGACACCTCGGCAATTGTTGCCACTCAACTGGGATTACATGAGCCCAAGTCCAAAAGTAATCGAAAGCCAACAATCAGCCACTGCATTAAAGGAATACCAGATCGTAGCATAGAACCTCGTAATGATTCGATACGATTCGATTTGAAACAAAACCTGTCTGTTTCTTGATGAAACCAGTAAAATTGTATCTATCGTTGTCGTGTTTTGTGTGTATGTGTGAATATGAAAGCCTTAATTTACTGCAAGAAAAACCCACTAACCCTCTCCAAAAACCAGTAGAAGGAAGATGAAATAGTGTTAGAAGCTAGTAAAACGCATTCCACGTAACGCATTCGTGTGGCAATGAAGCGTTGTCTTAACTTGAAAAAAAAAATACTAAAAATAACTGCTGCAATCCTAATCCATGCATCCTGTCGGCTGCCGGAGACTCTTACCGCCACAATGGCGCCAAAAAAGTCAACGGCGACGACGACGACGACGACGACGACGCTGCTGGATGTTACAACGGTACCGCGCTCTAGTCCATGCTGCAAGTAAAGCTTTTATATTCTTTATAAAAATTTTATACATTTTCAGAATGGGTAGCGTGCCAAAATAGATGGCATGGATAGACAGACAGACAACAGTTAGACTTTTGTTGCCTTCATTTTTTTTGGATTTTCGCTTAATATTGCCTTTGTTTTGTGTTGTCGGAGTGTGAGTTAATGTATATGACTGTGTGTGTAAATAACATTTCGAAAGTGTATGTAGATGTGTATATTTATGTGTGAATATGTATTTCCGGCAAAATAGTGAACAGTAAGCGTTACTCGAACAATATGGTAGGAAAGAGTGGCAAAGACACCCACCCGAAGCAACGCCGGACCATGATACGTTGCAAGCGTGAGCAGATCTTTAGCAAAGAGGCCGCATAGGTTGGCAGCCCTGAACGCTAACCATATCCATTGCGAACTTACTGACTGCCTCCCTGCCGGGTTGCATTTGCACCAAAATCACTAAGATTTATGTACAAGTTGGCAGGCGACATGAATTTAGGGCATGACGTTGAGCCCGAGTTAGTCGAGAAACAGAGCAAAGGGAGTGAATTCAGAGGCAGCATGTAAAGAAAAGTCGGAAAACAGCAGCTAGCAGAACGTACAAAGGAAAGAAGATGCATAAAATTAGGTTGCGTTGTAAAGTACGAAAAGCCTTGAGACCGATTTGTGCTAGGAATGAGCTGGATTGGCTTGGCATTTCGCTTGCTATGTTTTTTATGCGCTCGCCGGTGCAACGTGCAACTTCTAGGCGGGAATCTCCGTTACATGGCCTGGCATTGGCTTCATGCTAAGCTTATGCTTGGGCTGACTGTTTTTCGTTTCATTCTCTGTGGGTTGAGCTTGGTTAATGGTATTCTTTTAGTGCTGGAGGCTACATTAAAAAGCTGCTTAAAAGTTGGTTTAATACTAAGAGTGGCTTGTTTGCTGCAGGAGATGGTTAAGCATTTTGGCTGAATGGAGGCCGTTAAAGTTGTTAATTGAGTTGGCATTTTAATGGCAATAAACGAGACTTTTAAGGATATTTTTTTTTAGTTTAGGTAACCATTAAAAACTTTAGGAACAAAGAACGAGAATGAATTTCGTGCAAAAGCGCGATGAATACAATCAAGACATTACAAGAAGTTCTATCAAAGTTAACAATAGTTTATACGGTCGATAGAAAATATCTATGATTTTTATTTTAAATTAAAATTTAAAAGTGCTTGACTCTGGATATCAAAGTAAGAAAGTCTGTGTGGTTTTTATTTAATGATCAAACGGCGTTCTGATGGTTTTAAATCGATTATTTTCTCAGAAGTTGAATAGGACTAACTAATAAACATTTCGCACACAACATACAAAACAGTAACAAGTCAAATAACATAACTTTTTACGAGAAGCAAAATATAAGACTCTTTGGTTAAAACTGCAGAAGAAAAGCAATTGTTATTTAAACATACAAACTTCATTCTTCAAGTTAATTAAATAAATAGTATTAAAGTATAGGGATTTAGGAGATTAAATAGAATAAGAAGCAGAGACAGTATTTACTACATTTACATTTATGGAAAATGTATACAATACAGATAGTGTCCGACCAAACCCAAAATTTGTCATTTTTGTAATATTCGGCCGGAACCAAAACCGAAACCGAAACTGAATGTCTACATGAAAATTCTTTTAAAAAAACATTATTTTTTTAATTATTTTTTTAAAGCTTACAAAAACATAACGATTCAAACAGATTATACACGCAGAAAAAAAATATATTTACCACAAACATAATGTGAGAGGAAACTATTATGTTTGAAAACTTATTGAGAGCAAATAAGTTTATTTTTACTAGAAACATGTATGTACTTTACGGTTACCATAAATAGTTTGCGTAAGCAAGTAACTTTGTTCCGATTTATATACTATGTTCACTGGCAACTATGCTAATTTGATACAATAAATATATTATGTTTACGGTGACCAGTTTTGAGGCTACTAAGTTCATAGTAAGCTAAGTATACAATTAGATCGCGAGCAAAATTTTTATTTCGTGGTTCAGTTGGTTAAGCGCTTGTTAATTTAATTTGAATTTTAATATCCCAGGTTCAATTCTCAAGCCAAACCCAGCTCTAATTTTATTTTTATTTTTATTAAAATTTATACAAGCAAATAATTTAAGGAAAAATTGCATTTCATTAATATTGCCCAATTTTCCATCACCGGGATTTGAACGCGGACCGTCGCTCATCATAGTCCAACACATTAACCATTATGCCAATCGCCTGATGGCGTGTGAGCGAAAAAAATTCAAAGAAAACAACTAAACCGAACACGAATATTGCATGAACATATAATGTTGTATACGATCATGTTGTATGTTTCTGACAAATATGATATGTTCATGGCAAAAAAATTACTGTTATTGTTGCAAACATACTGCGGCTATGCTTTCAACAAAACTATTTTTTTGTCACATCTATCAAAACATGTTTGCTGTCATAAGAAGCAAACATTAAAATGATTGTCATGAAAATAGCAATATGAATAACAAACAAAGTATGGTCAGAATTGTAATTTATATTTACAGTAAAGAGAAATATGTTTGCTACAATCATAGTCGAAAATGTAATTTTTCCGCGTGTAATAACGTATATATACGATAAATATTCTTTGAATATTAAATTTCAACTTTAAAATAATAAATTAAGAGACCATTTTTTAATACTACTTTAAAGAACTTTTTAGTAATTAAAGTATTTAAATAACTTAATATTATAGTCTAAAAAAAAGAGCTTGGCTGCACTTACAAAATGAAACAAAATACATTTATCGTTTTGTGCTTGGCCAAACTCACACTGTCAATCAAATGACTGTGAGTTTTATGTTTTTGTTCTAATTAACACCATTAAAAATTTTGATGAAAGCGAACTCACATCTACGATTGAAATATATGAAAGAACCAAATTAGTAGTGTCCGACCAAATATTCGGTTTCGGTTTCGGCCATATTGATGCCGAAAAGCCGAAAAATATAAAGCTCTTTTCTTAACTATTTTGTTAAGACAGAAAGCAAGTTAACAACGAGTTTTATTTCAATGTTAAGCAATTAAATAGATGTGCATATGATAAAATATCAATTTAATAATAAATAATAATAAGATAATTAAACAATATTGCTTGTAGTATTCAATATGTCAACGCAGTTGCAAGCGGCCGCATGCCTTCAGCATGCAGTTCGCACAGCGACTGAACGTATGTTGTGATTGTAACAATGAACAAACTCGTGCTTTTCGTTCAGTGTTAACTTGAAAAACAAAAGCTTTGCAATACAAACACAAAACTTTGTATGTATTAGTTTGCGCACCACTGTATAACATTAAATCCCTCAATTGAATTATAAAAAACAACAAGAAGTAACCAAATTTGATTTAAAAAAATGTCTACTTTTGTTTATGAAAATGCATACCACCTGGTGTACATACATTTAATGCACTTTGCGGACAAATTCTATTCCAACTTTGTATAAATTTGGCTTATAAGATTTTATGGTATACATTTTGGAACATATTTGGTTTTGATTTTTATTTGTTACAAATAGTATAAAATGTATTCTCTTATTTTTTACTACGTACTGTTTATGTGAAAGCTGATCCTTGTTAGTGTACTATGGAAAGGCGTTTGCGACGCCTTACCCGAGTTCAGTCAGTTGTGATATTTCTTGTGAAAGAGAGACTTTTTCTGTTACAGTGGTGGTCTCTATAATGCTACTTTATAAATGCAGCTTTTTTGTTACTTATGAGAACGAGGCTGTTTCATGCGCTATGTTGCCAGAAAAGCACGATATATACTACTTAAAATATTTTTCAACGATTGTGGGATGTGATAATTCCCATTTTATTTTGTGTTAAAAATCTCTCGAGTGAGAAAAAATACCTGAAAATACCACAAAACACCTCACATTACCACAAAATATCACAATATCTCAATTAACCACAAAATTCCTCAAATGATCACAAAATTCCAGTGAACGATGCGTTAATGAAATTGTTGAAATAACTGGATGAACTTGTTTGGGGTGGTCTATTTTGTTTATTTGCTTGTTCTACAGTTCATCAATACAGAGAAAATTTTCATGAAAAATCACACTCTGATCATCATGTTCAATGCACGTGAATACATGCACTTGTTTCATGTATGTAGTATCTATCTGTTTTCTCTTTGTTTTGTACAATTCATCAATAAACACAGCAAATTTCTTGGTAATTATTTTATTATGCTGTTTTTGAGGGAGTTCGAGGGTTTTTGTGGTAATTTGAGGAATTGTGATATTTTGTGGTCATTTGAGAAATTTTGTGGTAATTTGAGGTATTATGGTGTATTGTGGTATTTTGAGGTATTTTTCGAGCTTGGGAATTGATGGTTATTAAGTGAGAGAATAAGAGAATTTTGGTGGCAATTTGATCTGGCGACTTTGTTCATACGAGATCAATCTTCGAAAAAATGTTCACGAGATATGTATATGTATTTGTATATCAATTTAGCGTGTAATACCAGGTACAAGAAGCAGGTATTCGATGGTTTGGCGAATATGTCCGAAGGACCTCAATTGCGTTCTGAAAATTGTCGAAATGTATAATGAAGGCTACACTGCCATTCTAAAGCCCGTCACCTTAATACCCAAATCGCAAAGGCGCGTTAGGTCGGTCGCGCTTTGACAGCTAAAGTAGAAACAACGAGTTGTTATGAAGCAATTCATAATTCGACCTCAAGCTTTGATCGTACTTTGTATCGTAAAAACTGTCAAATCTCGTAGGAAGGGGTAAAGTACGATCAAAGCGCGACCTGCCGAAAAAGTTGAAAAATGTTCAACTCGGTCGTGCGTTTGACATTTGCTGATAGCGCAGGGTTGTATTTTCATAGAGTTAGCTGAATATGTGGTGATTGTTCAGTTTCTATGGTAAAGACATGTTTGCTTGGGATTTGTTATTTTGTCAGAAGAAATATGTTGAAAATGATTTAATTTTGTAATTTGCTTTATAGAAATGATGAAATGAAAGTTTTGATGAGTTGAGCTTTTTATAATTAAATATTAATATTTGTGCCAATATTATTAATACATACTTTGCGATTTGGGTAAATGGGACTTTGTGGAATTTTTTGATTTGACTGCGTATAGTGGCATCATCTAAGTGATAGACGCACGACATGTCAACGCTACATTATGATTTCAAAATAATAAGGTCGGGCATTTTGACAGTTCATCTCGTAAAGTCGAGTAAAGTATGAGGAAAGTACGATCAACGCGCGACCGACCTAACGCGTCTTTGCGATTCAGCCATAAGTTTTAGTTATACTTTCAATCAAAAAAAACAACCATGCTTTATACGTACCGAATAAAATTAGCGCGCACTTAAACATTTTCTCTCTCTCTCTTCCGCAT
Source organism: Tetanocera ferruginea (assembly GCA_958299015.1). Taxonomy (NCBI): domain Eukaryota; kingdom Metazoa; phylum Arthropoda; class Insecta; order Diptera; family Sciomyzidae; genus Tetanocera; species Tetanocera ferruginea. The sequence goes on from OY282642.1 coordinate 75,997,643, forward strand.
TTGATTCTTCGACTCAAACACAAGCACAATCACTACAACGCAGAAGAAAGAGAACGGAATAAAATGGTAGGGATTGTGCTGTTAACAATGCACAACAAAGCAAATAAAACATTATTTGCTTTGTTGTGCATTTTGATCATGATCCAAAAACCGTACCTTATGGTACGAATCTTAGCGAATGTTAGGGCTGCTGAACAACTTCTGAACAATTTTTTGGCGCATGCAAAAAATTTTTTTAGAGACGCCACATTAATTTACATTTGGGTTTAAGTAGAAGAGCGGAATTCGAATAAAGCCGAATAAAGATTGCGCTCTCTCAAAAAGCTCCGAACCTAACAAAAAGCAACCGTTCATTAAAGTTTTTTTTCCATTCCCTGCTTTCAATACCGAAATTTTTAACGTGATTATCTAGAAACTGTTTTTTCAAAAAAATATCGTACTGTACCTCAAAAAGTTGGTAACTGATCAGTAGACCGGATCGAAATTAAGATTCCGCCGGTCGGGGTCACAAAAGTTAGAAGAACTCATTAAAATGATTTCTGCATACTTTTTTTCAAATCGGAGAAAAACCGCCGAAGCAATTTCGATTCTCCTGAAGGTTCTTTTTGGTAAAAAAAACATGTTTTTTGCTTGAACATTTTTATTTTTTAGAGAACGCATACCCACATCTGCTAAAATATTAAATTTATAACTTAACCTGTTTTCAGATATCGTGGGAAAAAATAATTATTTGCAGTCAGAACTGTTGAAAAAAATAGTAAGAAATCTGGACCTTCGATTAAACAACCGATAGGAATTTTAACTTTTCTTTAATTTACAGGCTTATATTTCGCTTTAACATATCAGTAATCGAAGAAAAAACATCTTCTGTGTCAGATAAATGGAAAAATGTTGACAGCTGGAGCACTTTTAGAATCCTTGCAGCAGATGGCCGAGGAGATATGTTTCAGAGCCGCCTTAAGTTAAGACCAAATTAAAATGCTTTTTTTACAGTTCAAAGGAGTACGTAAGAGATAGAAAAAAAATATCCAATTATGTAATCAACTTGAAAAAAATTCAAAACAATTTAAGCATTCACTTGAGCTACGCAAAAACCATAAAAAGTGGCACACAAATCAATAAATTTATTTTATTCTTCATATGTTAAACCCATTCTTTATATGTTTTCATCAGATTTATTAACGGAAATTGAAATTTTGAAAAATTCTTACACAGCCCCGTTGCATAGTTGAATTTAATAGAATTCAACATTTAACAGAAAGGCAACAACCAAGCAAATATGATAAAACATTATTACAATGGTTGACTTCTTGAACTACAACAACAACAATGCTCGCCTGAATATTCATCCCGTGGATGATTTTAATCCTTTTCTTTATTCACGAACCTATGGATAAGCATTGAATGTTGAGAGCAACATTGGCTGTTGGTTAATGCAGAGCAACACTTTTGAAATAACCAAAAAAAAAAAAAAAAATAACAAGAGTTTGGCGCCAAGCACCACAAAGTTTCAAGTGTTGGTGTTGGTGCATGAGTGGGTTATACTCAAGAATCACCACTGCGGCCGTGGTTCTAAAGGAAAGGTTCGACTGCATTTTGTGTGAGTGTGGGCGTGTGTGAATGTGTGTATAAGTTTTAAATTGTTTCAAGGGAAAAGCAAGATGGTGGAAATTTACTGCCTTTTTTTTCCCTCCATTACTCTTTCATTATGTTGATTATGCTAATGATGTTGGTGTTGTTGTTGATTTTGTTGTTGCTGCTGCTGCCGTTGTCGCTGTTGTTATTGATGTTGATAATGATGGCTTTGGCGCTGTCGACAGTCAAATTATGGAAATTGCGCAGCGTCAGCCCGATGCAGTGGTGCTGAACTGTGATGCTAAGAATGTTGTTGTTGTTGTTGTTGTTGTTGTTGTTGTTGTTGTTGTTGTTGTTGTTGTTGTTGTTGGTATCGTTAATGATGATAATGAAGTTGCGTCTGACCGTGATTGCGGCAAGACCAACAATATTTTTGTTGTTTTGGATTGCAGTCTTATGTGGGAAGGCAAGCCGAATGCCGAAAGAAAAGTTTAACGGTTGCCAGTTACGATAGATACAACTTTGTCTTAGTAGATTCTAAAAACCGACAAGTATTTGTTTGCATACAAAAATGTGTATATCCTTACAGCAATGAGTCTCATTGAAGGGTTAGGGTTTATTTTCAGAAGTGAAAGAGTGTTAACGTTTATGAAAATAATCCAAAGTTAAACGTTGCACTCTTAACAGTATAGATGAATAGATGAACTAGTACACAAAAGTAAAGAGGAGATAGGAAGGTCAGCTTTTGAGTATCTTAAACAGCAAAATATTTCCAGTAGTGTAAAATATCTTGAAGATTTCTTTCGAAACTCTTCGTGTTTGTAATATCTTCGGGTTTCGTCTTACCCTAACTCAAGGATATTTTTGTTTGGTTTGTTTTGTTGCTGTAAATAATATGTCTTTTTATTTTACGGATAAAAGCTTTTAAAAAATTCTTCACAGAATGTGTTAGTATTGAATTTGACCATCTGGAACCAAATTCTTCTGTAAATATCTATCTGTATATGGGCATTTCCACCAAAAAGTCAACCGAGACGAAAAAATTAAAAGTTCTTGAAAACAATGTTTGATGTCTTATTCACATAAGGAAACATTCAAATTTAAGTAATTTAAATACTTTTTACATTTATTCATATCTCATTGCGAAATATTCAAATGTGAAATATTGCTTATTTTGACATTGCTTTGGTATGTCTTGTCTTTAAAACAGTTATTAAACAGAAACATAATGCATAATCATAAATCATAAGTAGCCACGCAATGAAAGACAACGGTCAATTTTTGATTTGATTTTTCGTTTAGTTCGTTGTCACGTTCGACATGCAAAAAGAACATTTTTACTCAGTGCGTCGGAAGAACATGCCGTAAGCTGACAAAATAATTATCTTAAATTGAGTTTATTCATGCGACTTTAAAACAAAAGTGAACCGGTAAAAGAATAAAAAATTTGTGTTGTTTTAACTTGCATAAAGTTGGTCACGAGCGACATGGTAAATGAAAAATTCAAAATTAATTTTTTTTGCTAACATACATCAATTATAAATGTAAATACGCACTTAACAAATTTTTATTTTAAATATAGCCGAGCACAAACAACAATGAAAACAAACAAAAATAGACACGGTACAACACTCAAAGAATCCCAAGAGGTTTTTCAACGGTTTCTTAAGGTTTTTGGTTCGCTGAATCCAAATTTGCACTCAGAATTTTCGGTTCACCCTAAGTTTTCGAGCTACAGGGGAGCCAGAACCCTAACCCCCTACTGTTAATAAAATCAATATTACCGCCCCCATACTTTTTCAAGAGGAACATTTTTTGTCTTGGAACCCATCCCCTCTGACCCCTCCGTATGGGGCTTCCATACAAATTTTTTAATTTTTGCATAAATTTTATATGAAAATTTTATTTAAAAAACAAATTTCATTAATATTAATTTATTTGAATACAAAAAATTTGCTTGAAATTAATTTTCTTTTTATTTTTAATGTTTTAATTATTATTTATTTTTGGTATTTCTTTAATTAAATGTTTAGAAATCTACATAATTATAAATAGGCAAACAGAAAATTTGTCGAATTTCGAATATTAATAAAATTAGTTTTTTGTTTTAATAAAAAGTTCACATGAAAAATATAAAAAAATCATAAAATTTGTATGGGAGCCCCCATACGGAGGGGCTAGAGGGGCTGGGTTCCAAGGCAAAAAATGTTCCTCTTGAAAAGGTAATGGGGGTCGGTCATATTCATTTCATTAACAGTAGGAGGTTAGGGTTTTGGCTCCTCTGTAGTTCGAAAACCTAGGATGACCCGAAAATTCTGACTTCAGATTCGGATTCAGCGAACCCAAAATCTTAGGAAACCGTTGTGAAACTTCTTGGGATTTGCAAAAACTTCAGTTTTGTTGTACAGTGTAGATGTTTATTATACTTACACAAAACCATACTCATGAAAGTTTTTTAAGTTTTTTGTTATTATGTTTGAATAAATATTTTTGTTGACTTATGCATAGTTTCATTATTTGTATTTCATTATAGAGCAGAAAAAAAACAACTATGGTGTTCGAAAAAAGTGTCAAGTGCAACATGTCACGTGCGACCATCTCTTTTATTGAATAAAAAAAATATAAATCCTTTATGTCTACAATGCTAGCCATTTTTAAGGAACATCAATGCACAACACTAAAAAAAAATTACATAAAAACACTGCTTCCCATTTCGCTGAAATCCGCGTTTGAATTTTTTGCCACGAAAACCACTTCTGTTTTTGGTCACGTGCGACTACCTTGGTTTTTTGCTAATATTTTGAGAACTAAAAATGACCCAACAATTGACAATACCAATAATTAAGTGCTAATTGAGAGCTATAAGGCTCGCCTTTTGTTTTTTTTTAAATTTGTTTTATTATGACATTTTTTTCACTTGAAATGTGTACAACAGTCACGTTCGACACCATGGAAATGCCCATATCTAAACTGCCTAACACAAAAAAAAAATAAAAAAGTTCCGACAACGGATTCGGGTAGAGTGTACCAAAAAAAAATACACGTGTATTGGCGCTTTGGAAGTTAATGTCTGGATTTTATTTTAAGGGGTTTACATTTCCTCCTTTTAGTAAGTTCTTATGATGAATCGTATGAATGAATCGTATGAGGTAACTGTGTCACCATTACATTTTAGCTATAAGATGTGTTTGGAAGATTTATGCAAAAAACTACGGGAAATAATTTTGTAGAACATTTAAAGCCCCTAACTCTTCAGTGCGTTTTTTTTTAATATTTCAAAAGGGAAAAAGAAGGCACATAAAACAGGGCAATAAAGAGCTTAAATGTTCTTCAAAAATATTTCTCATAAAATTCTTCTATAATTCTCTGTATACATCAAAGCTCACAGTTGAACTTGAAAGCCAGAAATAAACGAAATTTATTTTATAACATGTCTGCTGAAATCGTACGATTCACCATAAGAACTTGCAAAAAGGGGGAAAATGAAAACCCCCTTAACAGTTTATTAACATTATTCGATGACTCAATGTGTAATTTGTATTATTTGCCCGAAGGATTTCATCTTTTCATGAGCACAGCTCGGATGGGTCGGGTGGGTTCATTGGTACTCTGTTAAAAAGCTCATTTCATTGTCTTTAAAATTAGCTTCGAAAATGAGTTTACCGTGAATTAGTGTCTCTGCTATAAGCAACAAAGTTTTGTATAAATTTTACGAAGAGTTTTTCTTTAAGTGTGAATGTAAATAGTCAAATTTATAGCGGCTTTAGTTCACTATGATTTCATTTCGAACACTTACATACAAGCCATAAGAAGTTTCATTTAAATACTGAGGTGATTTTACATGTCAACATTTGTGCTTCGAACAATATAAGGCAGCTTTTTGCAACAAAAACCTTATAACAACAAACGATTGTACTTTCGAGACATCACTTTAATGCCATGCATTAAAATTAAAGATGTTGGAATAATTTTCTAAACGCTATCAATATGATTGCTAGTCAGTTACCTACCTGAAATCCTACATAGAGCTGTTTGAAAGCAACAACAATTACTTTCATTTTAATATCATCAACCTGAACTAAAATATTTTTTTTCTTCTATATTCTTACCCTGGCATTGAAATAAATGCGCACAGAAAATATTTTGTGGAGCAATTTAATCTATTTTTGAACCAAGAACATAACGTTGCACCCTCCCCACAAGTAAGCCACAAAGTGAAGCATCGCAAATTTTCACACTTTCGTGTTTTTAACAGAATATCTTTTTTTTTTTCTTCTTATACTTTTTCGCATCGTTCATAAGTGGATCTGGTCTACTTGTTTAAAGTGAATTTGGTTGTGTGTGTGTGTGCACAAAACTTGGCCAGCTGATTTTAGCTTTTTACACATTTAGTCGAACATATGTTTGCTTCAGAAATGCATGCAAACAACGTTCTTGTGAGCCACTTACTAAAAAAAAAACGACAAAAAAATTAAAAACGATAATCGAAAGGACGAGCAGTGTAAGGTGTGAGGCAGACGACATAAAGTGAGTTGCAGTTGTCTTTGAATTTTAGTTTTTTTCCTTAAACTATGAATATAAAAACCACCAATGACGAAATTTAGTAGACTGACGAACCAATGTGAGCCAAACTGTCAATATCCATGCAGCAGCAAACCACAGTACCGATAACATAAGACTTTAAAGAGCAACTAAATTTTGTGTAAGTGTAAAAAAAAAGTATTCAAATCATAAATTGGGCTAGAAGTATGTGTTAGATATAAATGAAATTAGATTGGCTGCAGTCTTTTTTTTACTTATACAAATCCAACTTATCATCCCTGTAACATTTAAGTCTACCATATCAGTCTCTGTCTCCATTGTTTAAATAATTACTGGCAGAAGTATTGATTCATGATCTGTCAATGGAAGCATGAGAACAAGAGTCAGACTTTTGCTTAAAATATCAGTTTGGGTTTTGTAATGTACAATCAACAGCACTAACAAAATTTATATTTTTATGATTCTGGCTTAAACCGATATTTTGCACACTTCTCTGGTAAAGCGTGCTCGGCATTCTGGGATCATATGCACTCTCGTGACAAAACCCCTCCATAAAAACTGATCTATACAATAAATGGACTTGATTTTCGTTTGATTTGTAGTTTCCTAAAAGTGTACTTTCTAATAAAATACCAGCTTAATAGGCCAAAAACTGAATTTAAGGTAATTTAAGCAGTTGTTGTTAAAGCATAAGAGGATTAATGTGTACACTAACCTACTTAAAGGTTAAAGATAAGCAATTTGCATATTTGCAAATTCTAACGAAATGTCAGCCTTGCTTCTATTCGACTCAAAATCGTGAGTGTGTGGCAGCCTCTTAAATATTCAAAACAAGGCATACTTTAGATGTTTCTAAAAAAGCAAATTTTTTCGCATCTGAGCAAATATTAAAGTCAACTAAGGGCCGTTTTATTCACTTTCATAACTCGAGAGTTTTGAATAACTTTTAAGTTTTCCATACAAAAATTCGAAAGTTATTGATAACTCTCGAGTTATAATAGTGAATAAAACGTCCCTAAGAAGATTTAGAAAAATCATTACCTAGGAAAAAAACAAACATTTTTGTTATCATTTGCTGAGGTTCAAGTGAGCTGCCAACTGTTCTTAAGCAGCAAGTTTAACATGTGAATCTGTAAAATTTTAAGCCAAAATACTACTTTTAAAGAATATTAAAGAGTATATTTAAAAGAATAACTACTATAGTGTACGTAATATAAGAATCTTTTGTACTGTAGTGTAGAATAATCCTTCTTTTAAAAGATTATTTCTAGCTCGACTCTGATATACATACACCGAAAAAAATTATCGTTGCTATGTTGAATGTTTTGTTGCTAGAACAAAAATATTTTAACAAAAAAATACAAAAATACAAAAGATTTTGACAAAACTGATTTTGTTAAAATATTTTTAAAAACTTACAAAAAAAAAAACTTTGAAGAGATAACAAAAGTTTTGTTAAAGCAACCCCAAGTTAGCTCAAACATTAACAAAAGGCTTTGTTAAATAAATGTGTCGCTTATTAACACCATCGGATGTAAATTCAACTAAAATTTATGTTCCATACTAGGAGCTAATTTAACAAAAATTTTCACTGATCTTACACAAAGAAGTGTTTAAAACATTTGTTTCAAATCCTAACAAACATGTTCGTTGTATAAAAAAACAGTTTCTGTCATAACAAAATTTTTGTAACCACAACTAAAGTTTTTCCCAAATTAAAACAAAAAGAATATAATAAAACGGCCTTTATGGTTGTTGTCTAACAATTAACACTGTTGCTCGTCCAAATTTGACAAATTGTCGCCACCCAACGCAACAAAGTGATCGATTTATGCATGGAAATTCATACGTCATTTCAATCATTTTTTCTTCACGACCGCCAGCGTTTTCAAACATTAATAAGTTGTGTTTAAACAAGTAAAGAAAGTCTAAAGTCGGTCTAGCCAGACTATGGAATACCGTAAACCTCCTGTTATATTTAAATATATATTAAAATACTCAAACAAACAGATATCACTTCCTTTTAAAATTCATGTAATCTTTATATCTATAGAATTAATACTGTAATTACTTATCTGGTTTATATGGTAGGCGGGCGTGTTGGTGGGCAGATGACGCCCATTTTTAGCGCTCATTTTAGTTGTTATATGCACTCAGAAAAAAGTGTCTTGGAATATGATAAAAAAGGCATCACATTTAGAGAAAAATGGTATAGAATTTGCTCCAGAGAATGCTATTCTCTAATTGCGATACTAAAAATTCTCTAAAACTGATAAAAAGCCTCCATGAAATAGAAAAATATATCGTTTTTAGAGAAAAATACTTTTTTTTTGGAGAAAATATTTGTTTTTATTGAAGAAAATACTTCTCATAGTGAATTTTTTATCAAAATATAAGAAAAGTTTTTCATTTTCAATAAAATTTCTCCATAAATGAGAAATTTTTTGTGCGAGAAAAATACTTATCATTATTAGAGACATTAAAATATTTCCATTTCCTAGAAGTAAAGAAATATTTCTACGGAAATGTGAAAATTTATTCTAATTGAAGAAAATTTTATTTAAAAAAGAGAAAATTGCTATTATCAAAAATAAAGAAATTTTTTGCCGGAGCAAGGTATGTGTTTTTTTCTCAGTGTGACTTGCTCCTATACTAAATTTTATCTCTCTAGGTCAAATAAAAACCTTTAACTAGTGTTTTTGATATTTTGGGTTGCATGGGAGGTGGGCGTGTTTATGGGCGGATGACATCTTAGTTTTTATATAATAATCTCATATACCAAGGTTTGTCTTTGTAGCTCATATATAAACCCTTTTATAGAGTTTTTGCCATAGTGGGTTGTATGGGAGGTGGGCGTGTTCGTGAACGGACTACGCTCAATTTTTGAAGACACCTAAGTTTTTGTAAAAGAAACATACATACCAAATTTCATCACTCTAAGACAAACATTAGCTTATTTACTCAGTTTTAAACTTTTTAGGTTGTGTTGGAGGTTGGCGTGTCCGTGGGTGGATTACGTCCATTTTCCAAAACCATCTTTTTTTGGCATAAAAACATACGTGCCAAATTTTATCTCTGTACGTTAAACAGAGGCTCATTTATTGCGTTTTAAATGTTTGGGTTGTATGGGAGGTGGGCGTGTCCATGAGCGGATGACACCCATTTTTCGAAGACATCTTTAGGTTGATACAAAACACATACACACCAAATTTTATTGTTGTAGGTTAATTATGAGCATATTTATGCAGTTTTCAATTTTTGCGTTAGATGGGAGGTAAGCGTGTCCTTGCGCGGATGATGTCCATTTTTCTAAATCATCTTTGTTTTGCCATAAAAAACACACGTGCCAAATTTTATCTCTGTAGGTAAAACAGAGGCTTATTTATTGCGTTTTAAATTTTTGGGTTGTATGAGAGGTGGGCGTGTCCGTGAGCGGATGCCACCCATTTTTCGAAAACATTTTTGTGTTAGTACAGAACACATACACACCAAATTTTATTATTGTAGGTTAATTAAGAGCTTATTTATGCAGTTTTCAATTTTTGCGTTGTATGGGAGGTAGGCGTGTCCGTGGGTGGATTCCAAAAATATTTAATAGTGCAGATCCTTGGGTCCATGTGACCATGTGTACCAAAGTTTAGCCAATTATCTCAACTCCTTCTTCTTATCCTGTGTATACAAACAACACACAGACGGACAGACGGACGGACGGACGGACATGGATAGCTCGACTCAAGTGGTGACGCTGATCAAGAATATATATTCTTTTCTATACCGGACTCGCTTCGTTCTATGCGTTACAAACGTTTGCACAAAGTTAATATACCCTGGCCTTTCAGGTTTAGAGTATAAACATGTGTATTCATTTTTGCCTTTACGAAGACCTGCCAACAACGAATGTTGGTGAATGACACGAACATTTTTAAGCCAACACATGTTTGAGATGAAATCATATCGAACCGTTGAGATCGATCTTAGTTTGTGAACGTGAAGCGCAAGCAAATGTAAAAAAGAATTCATGAATAATTTTCTACAGCACGCCAACTCGGTTACACACAAAAATGAAATGAAAATAAATTGTGTGTTGTGTGCTTTAAGAAAAAGATCGTGAATGAAGGTGTATGAATTTTCTGAAGTCTGTTTTATATATTAGAAGATAATATTATGTATTAGTAATTATTATTTGTAAAGTTTTTATTTTATATATGATACCAATATGACGAAATATAATACTGGCGGTGAAAGTTTTTTGAAAAAAAAATTTTCTGATCGGTCACCACCTCTCTGCAAACAATGGCAAACATTAGAGAGTAAATAATGCTATGTAAGGCTTCTTGAGAACACGAACTTCAGCCGTTCGGAAGCGGCATAAAACATTTAGGTGCAGCTCTCGGTCAATTTAATAACATTTATATTTACATTTACATGACATAACAACATTAAGAAACATTTAATAACAAACACGACACAATTTGATTGTAAGAAACTCGGTCAAAGTTCAAGGTAATGTCCAATTTGTTTTAACGAAAAATTACGTTTTACCACGCGGCTTGTATGGGGTCGTATTAACAGATTTTTTTAAGGCCATTAAAATTTTTTTGAAGAATACTTTAGGGTTTACCTACAGCCTTTAATACTCATCGTTCAAAGATAGTATATATACTAAAATATCAGATATATCCTGCGCTAAATGAATGTCTAATTTTGGATTTTTTCACTATTATATTAAAGTCACAAAATAGTAAAATAAAAGAAGAAAAATGCATGTGTTAATATAAGAAAATCACTCATCAGCTGCTGGTGTTGTGCCTGCTGCTTTCTTTGTTTTTGTTTCGTTGTTTTTGCTTGTTTTGTTTTGGTTTCATACGAACTGTTTCGCAGGCTTCTTTATTGGGTTATTATTTGTACTACTTAGAAATGAAAGCTCTCTTTTAACACAATATGTCAGTCAAAGCCTCTTTTCAACTCAGTCTATGAACTCAAACTGTCAAACTTAACGAAATAGGTCTGTGATCCGGTAAGATTTAAATCTTATGAAAAAAACCAATTCGTTTTATGATTTTAACCAATAGATGGCGTAAAATTTTAATTTTTGTTTCTAATACAAACTAATTTGGATCCCACATCCCACTAGCACTAGCGAATGTAGCTCGCAAACTAAGCAATGGACGAAAGTGGCACTAATGGAAAGTAGGTATGTCATTTTTTATCGATTTTTGGTTTTTTGTTCAGCGGTTTAACCGATCGGTTAAGACCTAGATGCAAAAACCGGTTTTCCGGTTAACCGAAAAGGTTTTTTAGTTAAGATGAAAATAATTTTAATCAAAAACTCAAGTTTTTCATTAAAATTTTAATGAAAAGAGTGCAACCTTCTGTGTATCTCTGGATTCGGTGTGTTTTCGAAGTAAATTACTTTGCATGTTTGAAGTTTCACCTCCTGTTTTTAAGCACTTGGCACAAAACTTACATTTAGCTTGATTTCTATCTAGCTTCAAAAGGAATTTCCACATTATGGACGACATTTTTAAATTTACAAATGAAAAATGCATGAAATTTCTCAAAATAATATTTAAATATACTAACGATTTCCACAAATGTTTCAAAAACTTGCGATATATAATTTTATCTCTGTTTGACTTTATATTAATTATTGGTGACGATATATTACAATTAAATCAGTCACAGCCAAAATTACGCATACAAAAACACGCACTCAGCTGTGTTCGTTTGGCCGTCACTGATTTAAATGATAGTATTGTTGTCTTGCTCTGACTCATTGCTTCGTTGAGTTTGTTCCTGCCTTGCCAGATATCAAAAATGGTTTGACACAAAACTATTATTGTAACTTTCGTTTTTTTTTGGGTTTTTTTAAGAAAGCGGAGATTAACCGGTTAAACAGGATTTAGATAAAAACATAAAAAAAACCGGTTAACCGAAGGGTCAAAAACCGGTTTACGGTTTAACCGATCGGTCATTGTATCATGTTTATCATGTTCTTATCATGTTTTTCTCGATAAGAAGTCCATAATTGAGTGTTATTGATTTATTTGTTAATTTTCGGAAGATCAATAAAAAATACATGCAAAATGGACAAAACACCGGCCGAAAGAGGCAAAGTAGAAGAGGTTACAACTTAAACGGAATTCTACGTCTACACTTACGATACTATCGATACTATGTTTCATTTTCTTTTTTTTTTTATAAAGAAATCAGCAGAACACCTTTCATTACACATCACTAAAATCAGTTCATTTGGAATAGGACTCAGTTCTAATTTCTTTTTTATAAGCTTAAGTTTACAGCAAATAGATATGAATTACTTATTATTTCGACCACAAATTCTCTATCGTAGCAGCAAATAGGTTCGCAAAATAATGTTTAACGGGGATACCACACCATGAAATTTTGCATTTTTTGAATTCTCGTTTTTTTGCTTTTCTTGAAGCTTAACCTCTTAAGAATGTCTGGTGAAAGAAAGCCGATTGTAAAAATTCGAAATAATAACGGAGTTATGGCCGACTTAGTTAAGGCTTTCTGAATGAAATTTATTTATTGATCAACTTTCAAACACGTTTTTCTCGAAATCATGTTTTTGAAGTCGGTACGCAAGATATCTCGAAACCTAATGAACCGATTGCAATTATCCGTTTTTGAGCTTATTCTTTACATAATTACCAAGTCTTTGGCAAAGGGGGTTTTTTTATTGGCTTATTTGTTTTTTAATCGGCGACATAAGGTACTCTAAAAATCGCTATTTAAATTCAAATATCCGCCATTTTGGCAAAAATTGGTATTTTCAAAATTGCCTATGACAAAGACTAGATTATACTGTCCAATTTAATAATTTTTTTTTCTTTTTATTTTGATGATAACAGATGAAGCAGGTGTGCGTACCTTGGTGTTCCTTTTATTTGCGGTACTTCATGGACCACACGATTTTTCCGCGAATATTGGATATTTTTCAATAAAAAAAACTCGCGTGTAGCAACGTACACGTGGCAGAAGTGAAACTTCTTTAACAGTAAGAAATAAGAGAGATTTTAGTGTGAAATAGAGAGAGAAAGTATCTGAAAAGGAATTCAATCAATCCGAAATGGAATAATAATTTCTCTCAGTATGAGTTTTGGTAGAAGATTATTGATAGACAAGAAGGTTTTGATCTACATAGAAAATATAGAAAAACTCGCGTGTAGCAACGCACACGTGGCAGAAGTGAAACTTCTTTAACAGTAAGAAATAAGAGAGATTTTAGTGTGAAATAGAGAGAGAAAGTATCTGAAAAGGAATTCAATCAATCCGAAATGGAATAATAATTTGTTGATTCAATATTTGCATCCAGGGACCGTACCGGCTATGGTTTTTGTCGAAAGTGTCACATATTAACTTTTATCTCTTAATTTTTATTTTTTTCGACAAAAATAACAGTTTTTGTGCCTTATAGTTTTTTTGGGCAGAAATAACAGTTATTTTCTGCCGTTTATTTTTCGGTCAAAAATATCAGGTAATTTATATTTGTTCAAGTCATTTTACCGATAAAAAAATTTTGATATTATTATTTTCATCTCATCGGTGAGACATTTTCACATGGTGTTAACAGTTCAATCTGTCAAGCGGCCTTTAAGAAAACACAAATTGCTTGATATTTTTGACCGATAAAATAAAAGTCAAAAGTAACCTTTATTTTTCCTCGAAATATACTAGGCAAGAAATTAACTTTTAAAGAATCAGGCTGAGGACATTTGTAACATAATGGTATATTTGAAAAAGTCTTTCGACCATTTTTTTCATTTGAAAATTGTAAAATAACAGTTATTTTCGTTCCTTGTTTTAGCTCAGTTGGTGTTTTAGTTACTTTTTGAATGCTGGATTGCATTTGCATAGTACTCTTTGAAGGAGCCTCCGAAAGCAGAGGCAAATCTTGTTCATTATTACCTCCTGCTTCCTGATCATAATAATTGCTATGTTGATAAAGGGCCTCATGAAGCAGCGAACGTTGATTGTTGAGTGCATCAACTTGGTTGGCTTTAAAATTTTGTTGAGATGCATCAGTGTGTTTTTTGGGGATTGGTTCTTTGTAGATTCACCAAAATACAGTGATGTTTCGTAAAAATGCATTTTGAAACTCAGCCGTTGTTGCAATCACCGTACCTTCATCATTAGTTGCAGACCCAGCTGCGCTGTATTCTTAAGAGCTCTAATTCGATCTCTATATCTACGAACGCGATCTGCTCCTGTTTTAGCTATTTTTTTATTTTTTTTTCCGTGCATACTTGTAGGATGAAAATTAATGTTACGGTTATGTTAATAATGTAATGTTAATGTTAATCTAAAGTTAATGTTATTTTCATTATGTTACGTGTTCACTTTTAATAACATTTTGTTAGACTTGTTTCATGTGCCTACGTGGCGTAAGGGAATAGATTCCGTCTTATAAGCAACAATGTTCGGGGTTCAATTCTTGGCAGCGGCAATAATTTTTTTTTAATTTTCATATTAATTGAAAACGTTAGCCTAGCGTCACGAAAAATTACCTTGAAATTTCACTCGCCGCCAAAGAAGTTTCACTTCAAAAATTTATATATTCTAAAAAATCTGTATTATTATATATAAAGAGAATCGGTTTGATTGCTGCAGATAATGGCAAGTCTCAGAGAACAAACAATGTCAGGAAAAGCTTCTTAAGAACATGAAATTCAGCCGTTCGGAGTTGGCTAGAACAAGTAGGTCCAATTCTCAGTCAGTTGTTTACAAACATTTAATTAAACACACAACACCATTGGTTACAAAAAGCACGATTAAATTTCTTTCAAGGACTAAAATAACCGATTTGTTTTCTTTATATATTTTATATAAGCTACAATAGATTTTCAGACAAACACCAAGCCAGTGTCTAAACATTTAAGTATCTTAACTTCAGCATGAATTATTTTTTAACAAGTAAGGTAATGAGAAAAATATTTTGATATTTTAAAGATCAATTTATTAAAAATATATATTTTCAATTAGTTTCAGATTCCACTGCTGAAGCCGACCAACTTAAAATGGATAAGCTGTAAAATAGTTTACCTGCGGGATGCTGAATATTTCAATTTCAGTCGGTGAAGTGAAAATGAAATTCAATTTTTATTGGCAAATTGAAAGTTTAATATATGTATCAATTTTATCAATGACATATTTTTTCAAATTGAATTTTCGTTATAAAAGAATGTTTATTAATATTTTTATACATTTAAATTTCGCTTGTTTTTCACACAGTTAAATTTTCTTCACCGCAGGCGACAATTTACACGTTTCAAATAGAGACAGGCTTGCAAATACAGTGCATACCAGCAATTGTGGGCTGATTCTTATTTAACACCCTTGCATTTTGTATCCTAGCCTTGTTAACTTGCAAGTTATCGGAAGGATGAATCCGCTTTGTGGGGTTAAAATTTAAAGTTCAAAAATACAAGATAAAATAAAAACAAAATTGTTTTATTGAAACTTTGCCATAGTTCAATCATTTCAGTTTTTCATGTGAATTGATAATTGTTTTTGTTGTTGCATTTCGTGCTACATACAATAATTGGATTTACAGCAATTAAGAGATATATATAGTTAGTTCTTGCGTGTTTGTATGGGTGCCAGTTGCGTTTTAATGTGTGTGGATGTGTGTGGGAATGTATTAAAAAATTGTAGGTTTTAATCGTTTTTCCATTTGTATTACATGTATTTTTATGCAACCTGGTCAGCTCATTTTTGTTTTTTTATAGAGTGCGTTTCTGTTGCTTGCTATTCCCACAGTAACTGTTGATGAAATGTCAAATTAATTGCAGTTTACAACCCGCTATTAATTTTGTTAACATTTATTTTTCCGCTGATTTAATTGTTAATTTGATTATTATCCTTTATGCCGTTTCGAGCATGCGAGGTTTATTGCAACAATTAATGTAAGTTTTATTTAATTAATTTATTGTTGGAAGAAAAAGAGTTTTTGACATGTGTTATTAATCAATGAAATCTTTTACTGGGTTCGATTTAAATCTGTAAGGAATTAGTTGTTTTGAGAGACAAACTCCTTCGATGAAGTTTGTTATATACAGTATTACCCTCAGAATATGATACATTTGAAAAAATGTAAGTTAACTAAGAACGCACTCAACCTACGCCAACTCTTCATAAATCATTAAAAGTCTTGAGTTGTGTATGTTTTCATAGGTACACTCTAAAAAAAAATGGCAACACTTTAACAGCAATTATTGTAGTAAAATCCCACAGCACGAAAATGAAAATATTTTACGCTATAAATGCGTGAAAGCTCTCTTCTCCAATAATTTCTCTCTCTTTCTTCTCCCATTCTTTTGTGCATAGAAAAAACGCTAGAAATGCGTTTTATCAAGGGTTGCCAGAGACTCTTCACTGAAAAACGTCAATAAGCTTTTCAAAAAACGTCATTTGACTGTTAAAATCGTCATTTGCGCGTCCCAAATACAGTATAGAAGATTTAAATTTTTACTTGAAGTAAGAAAACTTATAAAACACTTTATTTATAAAAAAGCAGTTTATTCAAATTATGAGATCAAATTCATTTACATATATTCACATTTGGTTTATATAAGATATATTTTTTGTACAGAGATATTGAATAGAACTATTTACTGATGGGGAATTCCATCGTTATGTGTGGAACATTTATAAGATATTTTCAAGTTTAAAAAGGTGCTGCTAGGTATACCTTTGATTGAAATTAAGAAAATATATATATTATATGTCAAAACAAAGTTTATTTAAACAATTATGTAAATATTTTTTGGGAAGATGGTATGAGGTTAATGATAGCTATCGATTTATGTTTTTTAACTTTCAATAGACATTTATATTTCAGCCACACATATTTTTACCGTCTGTAAGAAGAATTGAAGAAAATATAGATGTAACTTATTTTTAAAAATTTAGTGGCAGTTATTTATAAAATAATAATTGTAAAAACGTTTTTTTGTGGACTCGCATGGATTAACTGCATAAAAAAGTTTTTTTCAGTCTATATTTTCATTCTAACGCGTGCAAATGATGACGTTTTCAATCATTGAGCACATTTTGTGGCCAAAGCTATAAGCAATCATCGTATGGAATGGAAACAGGTTTTCAGGGTTGCTGATTACAAATCTGGTGTCAAATTTTGAAAATTCAAAATGGCGGATCCAATATGGCGACAAAAGATATTTTGATTTTCATGAAAATTGGTATCCCTGTTCAATACCTTTCAGAGTATAGGTTTCTAAGCGATTTCTAAATTTATTTGTATTAATCGTAATTAATTAATTAACGATGTAATAAATATTTTAAAAAATTCTTTCTACGTTAGCCGAAGAATTATGAATGTACATAAGATCGCTTAAAAACTTTTACGATTAATTTAAGTTAATATTTAAGTTTTTCAAAGTTATGTTATTGAATTCCAAATTTTTTTTAATTTTGTCACACAACTCAATGTCAAAGAAAAAACAATTCTTTGTCAACTCATCTAATTTATCAGTAGGTATATCACATTTGTTAATTTCTGCTATAAATTCATAAATAAATTTAATCTTTCTTAAAAAATGATAATTTTTTTTGTAATGGATACCATCAGTGTCGTTAGAATTTATGTACAATGGTTTTAAAAAATTATCTACAAAGTTGTTAGAGTTGAAATTTAAAGTTTTGTTAACACAAAAAAAATCCATATGTAAATAGTCATTTGAGCTCTTAAATCGTCATTCGTGATCTCAAATCGTCCAATCGTCATTTCGATCTTAAATCGTCAAAATGACGATGGCATCGTCCATCTGGCAACGCTGATTTTATCTCTCACGCTCTCTCTCTTTCTTGGTATACCCAGCTAATGAAGTGTTTTATCTAACTTTTTATGAGATTATTGTAAAATTCCAATTAAATAAAACACATTCAAGTAAAGATTAGCATTATATAAAAATTTTATTTTCAATAGTAAAAAATTTTGATTTTTTAAGCATTAAATGATTGAATATTAAAATAATATAAAAAAAAACAAGAAGCAATAAATACACACATTCAATTTATTTCTTCAATACAATAAAATGTATTGAATATAATGCAAATGTTTATAATACATTAAAATATATATTTTTTAACTTAAAAAGAGCATTTTTTTAATTAATTCTAAAAATAGTTGATAACAATATATTTCACTTAAAATTTCAAGACTTGTATTTTTAGTTATTAGAACCGAACATTTTTAATTACGCGTTTTGTTGTAATGTTATCGCATGTGATGCTCAAATCGAACTGAAGAAAAATATGTGTTTGTTTAAATATTGCTCTTGTTAACCTAAGTAAAAACCCGCCACAATAGAGCCCGAACAGAACCAAAGCGACTGACGGCTGGCGGTCCTCTCTCGGCGAATTGAGCTGAAACACGTCTACAACAAGAGCGGCTGGCGGTTGTCGGAACAGAGTTGCTTTTTGTCACTGTAGTAGTACAATTGACATATAGGGGTGCAACAGACCGACAACATGGTTAACATATATGAAAACAATTTTGACTTATTCAATTAAGTGTTCATCAAAATCCATTATGAAGACAATTATTTCGTATATTATTGCGAATTCACATAAATATAACACAGACACAAAAAACCAAACGTCAGAATGTACTAAAAACTAAAAAAATTACATTAAACACAGCCAATTCTTAGCAAAAGTATGGCAACATTTATGTTACTCAGAGAGAGGACCGCCAGCCGCCATAGCAAAAATAGAATAGATTCTATTCTGGCGTTTTTCCGTCGCGGATTCGCCCAGCGAATTCGTTTTTGCCGAGTGCATACATTTTAATGTTTTCTGCTGAACGGCGAATCCGCCAGCCGTCATCCGCTTTGGTTCTGTTCGGGCTTATGAGCCCGAACAGAACCAAAGCGGCTGACGGCTGGCGGTCCTCTCTCGGCGAATTGAGCTGAAACACGTCTACAACAAGAGCGGCTGGCGGTTGTCGGAACAGAGTTGCTTTTTGTCACTGTAGTAGTACAATTGACATATAGGGGTGCAACAGACGGACAACATGGTTAACATATATGAAAAAATTTTGACTTATTCAATTAAGTTTTCATCAAAATCCATTACGAAGACAATTATTTCGTATATTATTGCGAATTCACATAAATATAACACAGACACAAAAAACCAAACGTCAGAATGTACTAAAAACTAAAAAAATTACATTAAACACAGCCAATTCTTAGCAAAAGTATGGCAACATTTATGTTACTCAGAGAGAGGACCGCCAGCCGCCATAGCAAAAATAGAATAGATTCTATTCTGGCGTTTTTCCGTCGCTGATTCGCCCAGCGAATTCGTTTTTGCCGAGTGCATACATTTTAAAGTTTTCTGCTGAACGGCGAATCCGCCAGCCGTCATCCGCTTTGGTTCTGTTCGGGCTTATAGCGTACAATATCGCTCCAGAACAGTGATGATATTTGATAATTTTGTAGGGGAGTTTTTTTACTCATCTGAAAGTACTTTTTCGAACGTGAGAGTACATTTTGTTAATCTCTATATAAATAGGCATTGAGAACATTTATCTCTCGTGTTTCTGAACCGATATTGATAATTGTTTTTTTTAAATGAATCAGAGTGCGGAGAAGATGTACACCAAATATTTTGAATCTATAATTGTAAAAAGGCATACAAAAAATTTGTCGAATTTCAACCCCAGACGATACTAATATTATTAGATAAGCTTTTGTTTTGTTACTGAGCCACTAGGGGTGAGACAGTAATACATGGAGATCTTGTATAACCGGATTTTGATACCCAGAAACCTTAAATTTTGTGAGGTTTGACAAAAAATTGCTTTTGAAAAAAACAAATTCGGGTTGGCGTGGGATTTAGTTGTGCCGCATCGGTGTTTAAGGTTAGTGGAAAAGTTAGACGAAAACCTCCATAACTACCCAAGTGTTGCCCCTAGGGAGGCAACAAAAATGTTCGACCGACCCCAATAAAATTTTTCCCCCGAAAATTATCAGGAACATAACTGCCCCAATCTCCACACCCCCTGAGGGGGTTCCCAAACATAATTGATATTATAAGGAAATTTGACCCCACCGCTTCCAGGGTGCGCCTAGTAGGGCAAAATGTGTGCCTGACCACCATTGGCTTTTTCTTTCCAACATTTTATCACAACATATTTACCCTATGTTTCCAACCTTTTAAGGGGCACCTATACATATTTTTTTCTAAAATGGGCTTCCATCGCTCCCAGTGTGCCTTCCAAAAGGCTGAAATGAGAGACCGACCCACATAAACTTTTCTTCTTCAAATTTATATCGAGTATCCTGTCCTCATACCTGTCGTAAATAGGATATAAATTTTTGTAGTTGTAATTGTAGGACAATTTTAATCAAATTTATTTCATTTTGTCATGGGATGGATATGTATTTCTTTCGATTTTCAACGACGACTTGAAGCAAAATTATTCTTTCCTAATAAATATTACGCCTCTTTTGGTGACGTCGTTGACAACGTGTAGATAACGCAATATTTATTGCGTTTGTTGGTAATCTTCACGCTCAGTCCAGGTTTCTGGATCGGTAGCAATCAAATCAGTTGAAAATACGAAGAGTGCTATTTCAGGAATGACGTAATGACTCAAATCTTTTTGTAATTCCTAATTCGCTTTCTCCGCTGCCAATTGAATTTTTTTTTACACCTCTTTTAAGCCAACAATGTTTACTGAACAAGCAGGTACTTGATTTCCGTTGCTGCCGATAACCTAGCTATCATCTTCCTCGTCTTCTTCGTTGACCTCAACGACATTATCTGCCTCTATAATTTCTATCATCTCGTTCTGTTCATCATCACACATTTCGTCCATCTGAAAATACATCAGAAAATTTTTTGATCGGATAACCCAAATAAATACAGTGGACGTCCAATATAACGAACTTTCGGTATAACGAATTTTCGATTTAACGAACCGGCAAAATTATCTCAATGATGGTTCTATATTACGAACGTACAGCAATTTTAGTATCCGATATAACGAACGCTGCTTTTTTATGTTTTAAAGATTCGTTTCTTTGCAATAACAAAGGTTTCGTTTGCCAACGGTAAATTTGTTATTGTTTGCATAAAATACTTTTGTTATGCATGTTTATGCACACGATTAAAAATGTTGGACTAGTTTTTAATCCAAACTTTGGTTTAAAGGAATTTTTAATCCAAAAAGGACTATTTTCTATTCCAGACATTAGTTTAATTTTTTTTAATCCGAAAAAGTTTAAGTTAAATAGTCTTAATTTTTGGACTACAAATTTACATTAAGGTAATATTTTCAGGAAATAGTGTTTATGTTACCTAAGATTGAAAACTACTACTTCTACGAAATTTACGCTTAATATAATTGCTAAAGCATCCGAAGTTTATTAAATTAAGTTTATTAAAATTTATAAATTAATGAAACAAAATTTTTAATAAAATCTGAACTAAATAACACAAACATTATAACATGTTATAATATTAAACAGTGTTTTATAACACATAATAAGGGTATTCATACAAAGCAGCAATCTAATATCTTGGACAATTAGTTTTTTTACCAGGCAGATTGTGTGAACGTCCCCTAAAATCGATTGTGCATTTGCAGAGATATGTCAGCTGTTAACTTTTTAACAGTCAACTTTCAGCATGCGTATAAACAGCTGATTGCTGGTATAAGTTTGCCAGATCGATTGCTCACCTAAAGGCTGATGCTCACTTACGACACGAAACGAAAAGGAACGCAACGGAAAAATGTTACGTCAATGAGCATGCTTACATGAAAACCAGTGTTGCAATATTTTTTACAACCTTACATCGTAGAGCAAATATGTCTCGTTTGTGCAGTTTATTTATAAGGCTGATAAACTTATACGGCTTATATCATTATTAAGGCATTGCCTATTTGCATGAATACCCTTAATGTATAAATAGTGAAGTTCATGGCAATATAAGAACTTTATTATATACGTCTATAAGGATTTGTATAACATACTCGTTCCTCAAGAGTTGCATTATTGCTCAATGCTTGGATGATTTATTTACATTTTGCTAAGTCAAAACGGAAAACCACACTGGTTTACAGCCAATATGTACTTTGAATGCCACTATTCTTTTCTCATGCAAAATCGGTCGCTGATTCCGAAAAAATCAAAAAATTTTTTTTTTTTCTGTCACTCCGTTTTCGAGATATTGCCCACTGTAGGGTTTTCAACGAAAAAAAAAAATTGGTTCCACTTAATTGCATATATCTCCAGAACCAACAACAGTAATCAAACAAATGATATATCAAATAAAAGCTAATAAAATTTCTTACAAACAATGCCGACATCATTTTTGGGTCGAGCTGTTAGTTTTGGCGGAATAAATTCAAACTTCGGGGATTTTTTTTTATTTTTCAGAAAAATTTCCAAAAAAAGACAAAATAGTTGCAAATTTCGTTAAGAACTCAAAATATTTTATTACTTTTGATATTTTTTACTATAAGTTTTTATTTTTCCAAAAAAAATAAGCTATTGTTGAAGAAAATCTATTGAGAAATGAAAAAGTTGTGTTCAATGGAACGAAAGAACCCAAATGGTGTGATTATCAATTTATGCATTTGGACTTATTTTATTGCCATAAAAAAAAAATTGAGAATTAAAGGTTGTTGTTATAAAATCATATATTCTTCATTTTTATTGTTCTTTTAATAATTTACATTATTCGTCGCCCATCATTCCTTTGTCCCAAAATCCTTGGTACCGATTCTCAATTACTTTCATCTGTTGGTGGAATCTTTCCCCATGTTCGTCGCTCTCGTCACCGAGATTCTTCGCTTTCTTTGTCTAACGCCTTGACAGTGTTTTTCATAAGTCCAAGTTTGATGTGCAACGGTGGGAGAATTATGTTTTCCTTTTTGACGAGTGGAACGTTTTTGACGTTGCTCTCTCCAACTTTCGACTCAATTCTTTCTGGCCAGTCCTTTTTGTAATAGTGGTGTTCACGTGCTCGACTATCCCACTTGCATAGAAAACAGCAGTACTTTGTGTAGCCACTCTGTAAACCACAAAGCATACCAACGACTTTGAGATCAGAACATATTTTCCAGTCGTGTTGTTCATATTTAATACATGTCAATAGCTTCGCCATTGTTTCGTACGTTTCCTTTGTGTTGACTGCATGTGCGAACTGAATCGATGGCTTTTTGTTTCCTTTAAGAAGTAATACCGCCTTCAAGCTCACTTTGCTGCCATCAATAAAAAAACGCCACTCTTTGGGAATGTACGGCTGACCAAAGGTATTAAATAAGCCAGGAATGTCTACGCAATAGCAGATATTGTCATTCTTAGTAATGTGTATAGCAAACGGTTTTTCACGATTTCTGTAGTATGTCACCTTAACATCGGGTCTCAAAAAGTTGAATTGTTGCAAACGAGAACCATGCAATTCCGATTTTTCCTTTGACAGTTCCAAATCTCTTATCCAATCATTCAGCTGCGCTTGCGATAAAAGGTGAGTTGTGTTTTCAGTTGTAATAGTACTACCACCTGTGGTTTTCGCGTGTTGAATCGGGACAAGTAGGATATGGAACATCGTCAGAATGAGATACTGACAATGAAACATTCGGGACAGTGGCGTATATCAATCGTTTGTGTTTTCCAACACCAGTCACTTTTGCCAGACAAAAATAGCAATCGTTTAGGTGGCAAAACGGTTGTCTCCAGATCATCGGAACATCGAATTTCATGTATCGTTTTTTACCCGAGCTCCATTCAGACCATATTAATTTGCACGATAGACACAAAATACTTGGCGTCCATGATTCACCAATGTTCTCAGCCGCAATACCAAAATAATGAAGATATGACATTTGCAGTAAACTCGTAAAATTGACTGGTTTCTTTTCGAAAGTAAGTTCACCGTACACGTAGCAGAAAATATCTGGGTCGTTTTTACACTGGAATTCTCGCAGTCTTTTACTCATTTTATTTTGAAGTATATCTTATTTTTTATTTTTCCTTTCGTTACAAATTGTGCGTCCCTTTGTTTGCCACGTTTTTTAGTATAATGCATGAATGTTTTTGCTTTTATGCATCTCGAAAGTGCTGCAGGTACCATAAAGGCAAGGCTCATTTATATAAGGTTGCGTACATTTTTTGACGCATCCTTATTTTATGTAAACAAAAATATTTTGACGTTTACAAAGTAGGGTTTTGTGCTGCTCGAGAAAAAAGAGTATTTTTCAGGGTTTTGTGCAGTTTTCTGTTATATTGTGTACACACTAAGTCAAGATGTGTTGAAATTTTGATTTTTGTCAAAATTAGAAGTAAAGGGGCTTTTAACGAACAACGATGTCCAATGCAATTCAAGTTTCGACTCAAACAATTTTTATTTGGTCTGTCTTTCTTGATTTTCTTAATATATATTTCCTTCATTAAACCTTTTTTAAGGGTATAATACTGAAATCCTTCAATAAAAATTAAAACTATGATTATATCAAACTCAATGGCTTAATTTTATCAGGACATCCGAATTTACACATAAAATAATAGGAAGAATAAAAGCAGTAAACAAAAATTTGAGTATTAAATTTACCAAATAGTACTAAAAAAACTACCAAATAGTATTATATTCAGGCAACCGTGTCAGTTCTTTGCTCAAATGACTACGCTCTTTTCCTCTCATTTCAAAATAAGGGTGCCGTAATGAGAAAACGTCAAAAATGTACGCAACCTTAAATAAATAAACCTTGCAATAAAGGTAGGTAGGTCCACGACTCAGAGCGCGACCGCCAAAACTGTCAAAAAAACACAAAATAAGTATTCACATGGTATAATAAAAACAGGTGGCTCTCTTTCTTATAGCCATAAGTGTCAAAATCAGACATTTTGCTGTGACGGTTTCGACGGTTGCACTCTCAGTCGTGAGCCTACCTGTTTTTATTGTAGCGTGTTTGTTCTTATATTTTCTTTCGCAAAACTCTTGACTTGATTCCTATGAACAATAAAAATGAAAAATAAAAAAATTATAGTACAATAACCCAATTTATTTATATGACAATAAAATTTGTAAAAAAAACATAACTTGGGTGCTTTCGTTCCATTAACCACAACTTTTTCATTTCTCAATAGATTTTTTTCAACAATAGCTTATTTTTTTTTTAAAATAAAGGCTCTTAGTAAAAAATATCAAAAGCAACAAAATATTTTGATTTCTTAACGAAATTTGTAACTTTTTTGTCTTTTTTTGGAAATTTATCTGAAAAATAAAAAAAATCCCCGATATTTGAATTAATTCCGCCAAAACTAACAGCTCGACCAAAAAGTGATGTCGGCATTGTTTGTAAGAAATTTTATTAGCTTTTATTTGATATATCATTTGTTTGATTACTGTTGTTGGTTCTGGAGATATATGCAATTAAGTGGAACCAACTTTTTTTTTCGTTGAAAACCCTACAGTGGGCAATATCTCGAAAACGGAGTGACAGAAAAAAAAAAAATTTTTTGATTTTTTCGGAATCAGCGACCGATTTTGCATGAGAAAAGAATAGTGGCATTCAAAGTACAAACAACTTTTCGTTATTTGTAAACCAGTGTAATTAATACTTGTTATAATTATTAAGTTTTGTTAACTTGAAATATCCTTCAAGAACATTTTGAGCCAATAACGTGATATACAATTACCTTGCAAATCCTTCATATGTACGTTTGTTAATCATTGATTTCTTATAAATTAATTAAAAATAAAGTTTTTGTACTATACTTATTTGTTATCTTTTTAAAAACGTGGTAACAAAATCAAGTCAGTTCGCTAGTTTGTTTTGTACAAAACATTTTATTTCTTATATTAAATTTTTAATTTTTGTTTTTAAACAATACTGAATTCTGCAAAATCGTTTACAGAATAAAGTTAAAAATTTCTTCAACGTTACCTAATTCCGTTATATATCACGGCATTAGGAGCATAAGGTTTCTAATTACGTTGCATTTATTAAAGAAAAAACCTTTTTTGAAAAAGAATTAATAAGGAGAATAAATATGATAATTCAGGAGAAGTTAAAATTTATTTCAGACGAATATTGAGTGCTGTTTGCGAAAATCATGTAAGTTTCTTAAGATAGCTTGAGTTAAGGCGTCATTGTCAACAATGTTAACATCTTTTGCTGACTTGAAGTTTAACTAAATCTTTTTATCTCTCATTGACCATAAGTGATTTTTTATCACTAAATAAAGTACATTACTAGATTTGGCACTTAATTCTGTAAGAATGATTACGAGGCATCAAAAATATGTCGATAAATTGAGAAATAAATACACCAAACAAATAAATGTTGGTGCACTACCGTGCTTTTATAAACCGAGGAAGCATTAATTGTTGAACGGATCTAAGTATAACTTGACAAGAATAGGATTTCTTGTCACCAAAAAGCAATACATTTTTAATGTATGCTCACAACTACGCATTTTATGCAACCAATAACTATTGCCGACTTCCACTCCCTTAAAGTTTCTTAGAATATATCTCTGCAAGTTATTCGTATCAATAATATTACAGAGCGTTTAAAACGAGAAGAAGTTGTGTCCTTGCTTGAGCAACGCATTCAGTCTAGTCTTAATACCGATATTATCAAAAACCCATAAAAAACTACACATGCCAAAGTAGTTATTTTTAATGGTTTACTCAATGAATTATCTGTTTGAAAGGAGATCATGTTTTAGTAAATATGAAGAAGAGAAGTTTCTAGGACAATTCGCTTATATTTTGGTTACTCTTTGGCGCTATGAGGTCAAAACCATGGCACTGACACCAAAATAGATCTGCTTAAAAAAACCAACTAGAACAAATCAACAAGCGTGGCGTGTTCTCCATAAAATACTTTCAATGAAAGGTTTTATTTTTATACTTTTAAACATTTTTTTTCAATCCCATGTAATCTATTAAATTTTTACCATTTTTTTTTGATTTAAGACAATATCATTCATAGCTTATTTTATGTTTCGTTACTAAAAGAATTTTGAAAAAATAAAAATGCATCAAATGTCATCACAATGCTTTAAAACTAAAAATAGAAACGCTTAAACTTATGGTTTAGATTTTTTACGGAATTAGAGACTTAAATTTACGGAATTAAGTTCAGTCAACAAATTTTATCACGGTATTAGAGACATTTGGGTAAATTTGGAAATGTACCAAATTTTCTCAAAAACACCTTTTATTCCTACTTAGTATTTTGCCCAAATGTTCCAAAAAAAATCTCATGTCAATATTTTTTTTAATCTCTTTAAATGATTCATTAAGCAAAAAGAACCTTAATTATTATTTTTCATCTATAAAATTAAGAACAGTTTAACTATAGTTATGCAGTAGATAATATAATTGTTTTCTTATAACTATAATTTTTTTAGTACAGTCAACTTTTTTATTTAAAGAAATATTTTTATGTTTTAAAAGTCATTAAAAATAAAATTGAATGAATAACAAGATTTATTGTGAAAAAATTTTATTTATTACGTGAAATTCTGAGAAATTTGGACTCAAAGTTGAAATTTAGTAGTTTTTACCCATTCAATTTCATCTAAGTTGATTTCATTGACTTTACAATGAGTTCTCAAAAAAAAGTTTCTGTGAGTAAGTTTTTGTGCTAGAAACAACAATTTGAATCAAAATAGTGAAATACTTATTAACCCTGTAGCTCCTAAGAATGTGAAAATAGACTTACACTTCCATACGATTTTTTACTCAACTCGACATTACCTTTAAACCTCCGTAAATAGTTGCACTCAGCTGGGGGCACAGTGTATACCAATTCCATTAATATCCCATTTCCGAAGATCAAATTTTAAATTGACTTGTCTCAAAAAGGACCCAATTTTCCAAGGTCCACAAAAAAGCATTCTTAAAATCCCAATTATGGTTTTGGTTTTCTAAATTATAAACCGATCCCAGAAAAATCCAAGTCAATGTGAAATGGGCAATAATTTTGAACTATTTTCAACTAATTTCTTTTTTTTTAATTTTCTCTTATTAGTTCATTGAAATAAAAAACAAAATAACCACCTGAATATACTGACAATTTTTTCATTTTTTGAATTGGTTTGACAAATATAAGAAAAATATAAAAATTTATTAATTATTTCAATATTTAAAATGCAAACAATACGAATGGAGTTCACATTTGATATTCGGAGGGACCCAGGAGTAGCTAATTATAAATCTTATGCCAACAACTCGGAAAAACTTGAAAAATGGCAAAATTATGGTTAAAAATATTTGTTTTACATTTTAAAATTTTCGTTTTAAATTTATTTTTATATATAAAAACATTGTTTTAAAAACAAAAAATTTTACTTTACAGACAGTTGTGTTTAAATTAAATGAATTTGTTTCAAGCTCTTTTTCAAAAGCAATTCCATTTCATTTAATTTTAACACATTTAACATATTTCCCTCAGTGAATGGTGAACACACTTTTCTTAATTTAAAACTGAAAATAAAATTCGCAATGATTCTTGCAAGTTAACCCTTGGCTTCCTAATGGTTTCATAAAAAACAACTTCTTAATAAATTGATTCTAACTTCTTGATTCTAACCAAAATCGAAACACAATTTGAAAAGCTTACTCGACAGCAAGCTTTTTAATGAAGTTCAAATAACAACAATTTAATGAAGTTCGTAAAGTAAGCGATTACAATTTTAGTCATTTTTACAACAACTGTTGAATTATTTCAATATTTATAATCAACTTTTTTTGTGTGGATTATTTTACAATCTTTTTAGTATTGAATTTTTTTTTTTTGTCAAAAAATAAACTTTAAACAAAATAATAAACACTAATTCAATGGTCCGGAAACAAATGTGTTAAGCAGACAAATCAGTTTTTACTCGAGATATTGTCAATTACCAAGTTGTTAGAAAATTTACTTGCCATTTTTCAGCTCAGAAAGCCGCTAGGTATTGAAAACATCGTCGTGTCATCACTTACTAAAAACTAGAGCTTTCTTATGTTTGTTTTGTTTTTACTAAACATTAAAACATGTTGCACAAACATAAATAACATAAATAACAATAAAAAAAAAACTTGAGTTCTTTATGCTGTCTTATTCTTTCAGACAGATTCGACTCAACACTTGATAACCATTTTTACTCATTAACAAAATTATAATGCTGAAGACAAAAAACAAAACTGTTTATTGACTTACCTTGGATTATAGCCCTCCAGTGTTTCCGTTTTTAGTTAATTAGTTTCAAAGTGTAGCTAGATGTTTTTGAATGTTCCAATAAAAATCACAATTTTTAGTTCAATTTTGTTTGATTTGAGTTCTTTATAAGCATTAATAAATATGCATTCATCATGTCGTTCATTTAATATAATTCACACTTAATTGAGCGTGTCTTTAATGGGGAAAAAAATCTTCGTTGAATTCTGACAATAATATAAAGCAAGCTTTAATTTATTTATTTTTTATGGAAAATTTATAAAACTATTCGAATTCCTACAAACTTAGCAATTCTGCATAAAATGTACATTTGATTTTAACTAAAGCTTTACTTGTTTATAACAGTAAGTTTTTGAAATCTTCAACAAAGGTAGCATTAAGAATGTGCCCTCTTCAAACAATGACAAGAGTATAATTCAGCACTAAGTATCAGTATCACAAATATTACTGACTGGCTTTGAATATCTATTTTTATTGATCACGAAAACTTTAAAATAATTTTTGATTTCTTATCAGTCCTTTTGCTGTTTGTTTGACTATTTTGTTAATAATTAAAATTTATTTTGATTCTATGAACGATTGCGATTTAAAATGTTTCTTTGAAATAACCTTTACTTAAAAAACTTTCTTCCCACCAAGGAAGTATTTACGTTAAATCTCAAAAATTCTTAAATTTTCATTGACATCCTTCTGCCGATAACTTTTTGTTTGCCCTTCCCTTAAGCCCTCTCTTCACAAATTTTTTCTATGCTTATAAATAGAATTTCATTCCACTCCAAATCCAAACAACTCATTATGCATGAATCTCTCTGGCAAGAAACATTTTTGTACTCATTTCACTTAAAGGCCGATTTGCCGCCAAGTTCAAACACAACAAACAAAGCCTCTTGTCTGTTTGTCCTACTGTCTGGCCGTAATTCTTTCACGTCTGCTTGCTTGCTTGCTTGCCTGTCTGTCTATCTTGCCTCCCTCTTCGCAGCTTGACTGGCAGTCGGCTTACCACTCTAGCTCTTCCTACCAGAACACACCACAGTCTATGCTCGAATATAGCAACAACTGTGCATGACAATCGCCAATTTAGATTCCACGAATACGAGAAATGATTGCTAAATAAAGTTTCGTCCTGTCGTCATGTGTGTGTTTATTCAAAAAAAAAAAAAAAAAAAAAAAAAAAAAACACACACACCACGACCAACGAACGCCAAGAAATAGTAGTGCAAACAAATTGCAAAAGTTGACTAGGTTCTCAACTGAAATGTTGTAATAATATTTTAGGCACTCGGTTGCCAACAACAAATAGTCAATGTGTGATAAAGCCAAGCACATTAAATGCAGGATATCCATCTTTAAAAAATGGATGCATGCCATAAAAAGGACAAGCGTCATAAACTGCGGCTAATAAAAAGAAAACAAAAAAAAATTAAACTTAATCACTAAAATATTTTACGAAATGCACGTCATTAAATGTTAAAGTTTTCCATTGTTTATCGTTTACTTGAAGGATCACTTCACACCGCTGAACTATTTTAGTGCTACGACTTGCCGCGACGCTTGCCGATTTATAACAGTTGATGTTCGGTTGCACTTTGATGCTGAGATGATATGATTTATATTGGAACTACTTGAAACACACACACTCAGGCAAGGACACTCGGTTGCAATGCACAGGCATAATGCACAGGATTACAACGGCAACAACAACACTTTTAGGTATTTATTTACCCATACGAGAAGTTGTTGGAGTGTTTCGCGTCCTTACTGAAGGAGCAATCGCGTTCAACTGAATTCTGGAAATTGTGCTGGTGCAAAAGATTGCTTCGCAGGACGATGATGACGTTGACGTTGGCAACGACGTCGACGATTGCAAATCGTTATCCTTCTGTTTTTTATGGTTTTGTGCAGTGCATGACGTTGTGTTGCTGTTGTTGTTGTTGTTGTTACTATTGTAGTTGTGCAACAAAAATCCACAGCCAACTCCCAGCCTTCCCAAAGTTCAAGCTGTAGCTGTTGTATAGCTATTGCAGTTGTTGTTGTTGTTGCAGCCTGCCCCATTGACAACTTCCTTGTCGTTGGCATGTTTACTGCTACATGCAACTGTGGTAATGTTGTTGTTGTTATTGTTGCTCATACGCATTGTGTACTGTGTAAAAGAGCGAAATTGCTGCAAGTTGCAGGCGAAATCAACAGAATATCAAGCCATGCAGCCTTAAACCGGCTCCCGTTAAGTTGTGCAATATTACAGCTGATGCTGCAGACATCCTTTCCTGTGAATTGAAAAAAAGAGTTTGGGTTAGAGATGGAAAGAGCATAACTTTTCATAGTCAATCAGCTTTTACACCACACAGCTACATGTACATGCAGAACATTTACATGTTTCTCAAAAGTGCGCTAAAAGTGGCTCTGTTACATTCTCTCTCACTCTTGTGCTCACTGAAATAGCTCTTATAGCTCGGCTTTACTACTTCGGCTGCATTGCACGACTGCGATGCGAATGAACCTATTAAATTACATACTGCAAGGTGCACTTGTCTACTGCCCGACCGGCCCAAAACCTACTCTACCACAGTTCTATCGAACACTTGTATCATGGGGGTGCGTTCAGAGGGTGTGTAAACAGCTGTATTTGCAACGGAAGTGCGTGCATTTCAAACGCAAGAGCGCATGATTGTTGCTGTGTGCGTTTATAGAAAAGTGTTTGCACTCTAATACAAACATATTTAGGTGATTATATATGTATGTCTGCAAATTGCTTGCACGCGCAAAATTTACACCGCTATTGCTACGTGTTGTTGTTATTGTTTTTGTTGTCGCTGGTTGCCGGGTCATTTGTTATGTAAAAGTACAAGGCCATTCGAAGTGCGCCTGTATAAGTGAGCGTGTGCAGGATATTTCTGGATGTGGTACTCAACGCATTCGTGTGCATGTTAATAGCACTTTTACAGAAAAGCCTCAATGTTAGCAACATTGTTTGTATCGATGGAGGCATGTTAAAATCTGAATTGCCTTAAATTAAATATTGCAGATATTAAATATTCATGGTTGGTAAAGTGATTAATTGTGAGTGTTAAGACATATGCTTTATAATAAAAGTGTATATTTTATCATTCTTCATGAGGTGTAAGATATGCTAACATCTTAACATAGTCGTTTGCTGATCTTGTGAAAGAAATTTTGTTCGAGAACACTTGATAGCACATTAAGCGACCTTCTTATGATCAACTGTGTTATGTGTGTTATTAAGTTTTTGTACGCCATTGAAAGAAAACTGAACGTACATGTTTTATGCCGACATCTAATGGCCAATGGTCATGTTCTTAAGAAGCTTAACATGGGATTATTTACTCTCTAAAGTTTGCCATTCTGACGCTGAGAGGTGAAAACTAAGCAGAAAATTTGATTTCTACACTCAGAAAAATATCAACTGTAATATTAACAGTCGGCCGCTGTTATTTCAAAACACTGTTCGATTGAATGATTTGCGTTTAAGTAAACAATTTTCTTTGTTGAATGAACGTTTCAAAGTATTTTTGTGTTGTTAAAATCATCTGTTGAAATATTTTTGTGCTTATATTGAACTGTCAATTGTTTCTAAGCAATAGTTTTTATATGTGTTTTGCTATATTTATATTATCGTTGCCAGTAGCTCAGTGGATGTGAACTAGACTGTCATGCGGGTGACGTGGGTTCGAACCCTAGCTGTGTAAGTATCAAAAATTGTAATTTAATAATTGAAATAATAATAATTCTGTTTCATAAATTGTTTGGTCAAAAAAAACCTTCAAAGTCAACCGACTGTTGATTTGAAAGTTTCATTTGTTGGATGGTATTTAACACTAAAATCTGTTATTTCAACCCATGATTTGTTTGATAAAACAGCATTTTTTTCCCTGAGTTTATTGAACAAATTTTCTGTGAGATCGGAGATGTTGGCCACCAGTCCAGAGTGGTAATGAGCTCAACTGGAAGTGCCTAGTTCTAGAAGTGCTTATGTGAGTTGCATTCTCAACTCGGGTGCAGTACACCCAAAGAAAAACTTAGTTAGTTTAACCAAATTTCAACCGAATCTCAGGTAAACATTTTCCAACATGAATCGGCAAGTTAAGGTGTCACATGATTTTCATGAAATATTTTTTGTGGTTAATCAAACCGATAAATGTGGTTTATATAACCAAGTATTTTCCTCTTTTTATGGTTTAAAAAAAAAAACTTATAACAAATTATACGTCTTCAAAAACGTCCAATACATAAATCGAACCTGAAAACCAAAGCTTTCGCATAAGAGTTCCTTGTCTATCCAACAAGACATGCCATTGCATGTTTGAATGAAAGCAAAACTAGACAAAATATAGTCTATAATGCTATTGAGTTATTTTTACACACGCTTCTATTTACCAGATCAGTCAGGTTAAAGTAGCATGGAGTAGTTTAGTAAAATGTGGTTCACTCTTCTAACCAAATTGGTCAGGTTAAAAAAAAGTGAATTAGGTATGAGCATTTTTCTCTGAGTGCACGGCAAAGGTGTTAGGTAGGCCTTCAGCCATACCAAAGTTCGGGACATGATATCACAATATGATGCTTATTTGGTGTCTTTGAGTCCTCAAAGAGGCATTGACTGATACAATGTGTCTTCCCATGCTATAAAGCACGCTAGAATAATGCCGTCACGGTAAGCGTCTACGTAAAACACATTCAGATTTTCAGTCGAATGGGAGGATTGAACCCGGATCTACTGCACTGAGTTGGCTCGAAAACCTCACACTGAACAACACACTATGTCACGATCACGGTTGCGTATTTTTGTAAAATATAGTTATACACTCGTATATTTAACATTTATAGAGCTGGACTTAATACGCACAAGTTAAAATAATGAGCTGATGTACAGTTGTACAGTTCGGTCTCGAACAAGCAGCGGGTGGCCAACAAGGGTGTGGAAATTGTGGGCCTTCAACGAAAAACCCACAGAGCCCGCAACTGGCACTATCAAGGCAAGTCAGATCCGCCTCATAAGTTTCAAATCCAAAACTCCATCTCTTCTCTGTATTCTAAGCATGAGGGGTCTCTGCAACACCTTAAGGATGGATTGGTGTAGTGTTTGGGTGCCACCACATTATAACCACCCAATAAAAACCAAACCAGCCTCGGATAAAAAACCCTATTACGTTGATGAAGATAAACAATGATTTATGAATAAACACCTGGAATGTCTAGACTCTTTATAGAGAAGATGCCACTGTCCAATTGGCAGAATCTACCGTAAAAATAAAGGCTGTGTTCACCGCCATCGAGGAGATGTAATGCTAAGGGCAAATTTTCTCTAAAAAAATAACGTGATAAATACTACGGATCAGATATATCTTCTACATTTGCAGAAGCATGAGTTTCGGTGCGGATTCGCCTGAAGCTGAAAAAAGATCACCTGCTTTCCCGGTACACATTTGTAAACGAAGGCTGGCCACAGCCCACTTCAAGGCAAAATTCTACCAAATAAGTTTACTTTTGGACGTACACCCCGCAGGAGTAAAAGAACGGTGGTGTCAAGAACTCTTTCAAGGTCGGAAGAGAAGACATCAGTGGCGCCACTTTTGGTCAGTGTAGTCTCCACGAACTCACTTTCAACAACGGCATAAGACCTGGAGCATTCACTTGCAGAGACTAAAATGGAGATCTGATCACAGATAAGCACTCACGAAAAAATGCTGTTAAAATAACAGATTTCACTGTTCAATATCATCCAACAAAGCAAACGGTCTGTTGACTTTTGGTTTATAGAACACGGAATACGTATAAGTACGTATGTAGTTATTAAAATTTGATCACTGGTTTGGAAGTTCGACTAACCTAGGTTTAATCACCGACAAAACCAACAAACAATTCTTTTTTATATAAAATATTTTTTTAATGAAAAAATGAAACGTACAATTTTTTC
The DNA here is from genome assembly GCA_958299015.1 of Tetanocera ferruginea. Classification (NCBI taxonomy): domain Eukaryota; kingdom Metazoa; phylum Arthropoda; class Insecta; order Diptera; family Sciomyzidae; genus Tetanocera; species Tetanocera ferruginea. The sequence continues at coordinate 76,032,919 of OY282642.1, forward strand.
ATGACTGTAAGCTAACTTTAATTGAAGGTTATTTTAGACCGAACAGTTAATGAACAGATTTAGAATTTCAATCAAGTTAGTATGAGTAAGAAATTTAACATTTAAGAAGATTTGGGTATGCGTTCTGTGCAAAATAAAAAGTTATAAGCAAAAAACATGTTTTTTTTACTAAAAAGGACCTTCAGGAGAATCAAAATTGCTTCGGCGGTTTTTCTCCGATTTGAAAAAAAATTATGCAGAAATCATTTTAATGAGTTCCTCTAACTTTTGAGATCCCGACCGGTTGAAATTTTTTGTATCCATATAGGAATGATCCGGTCTAATACACAGCTAGGGTACGAACCTACGTTCTCCGCATGACAGTCTAGCACTCTTCCACTGAGATATTAATGATAAGACAAATAGAGAGAAAAACACATTTAAAAACTATTGCTAAGAGAAGACGGACAAGCAGGTAGTCTTGTTGCTTCATTTTACTTTGACTCTAACCAAACATATTTCAACAGATGATTTGCAAGCACAAAAAGACTTTGATGCTTCCATTCAACAAAAAACAACACTTAACTTTAACGAAAATCATTCAAGATAACAGTGCTTTGAAATAACAGCGATTGACTGTTAATATTACAGTTGATATTTTTCTGAGTGTATCCGATGTTTGCAAACAGGGAACCACTGCTTCTAGGCTATCGTGTTACATCAGGCAAATATAACTTCTAAAGCTTCTAGGCTATCGTGTTACATCAGGCAAATATAACTTTGAAGTAGCCAAGGATTAAATGTACTTTAACGTAATACCGTAAACAGCAATAACTATGTCAGCCTGGAGATTAAGCGAAGAGTAACAACAGGTTCTTCTACCGTCTAAGTAAGCTATTAGGTTCCAGAGCTTCTCTCGATCAACAAAACTAACACCTACAAGACGCTCATCATACCTGTGCTTCTCTAAGGTGTCGGTGATATCGAAAACAAAAACAGCCGCTCTTGGGATGTTTTCTTCGTCATAAAATCTTAAGTCATGTTTAAGTAGGCGACGACTATCGCATTCGAGTAAACTACGAGCTGTATGAACTTTACGACGACATTGACTTAGTTCAGCGTATAACAATTCAGCAATTCTACTGGCTGGGTCAAGTCTATGCTATGGATGAAGACGCTTCAGCGAAAAAAGTGTTTGAGGTAAAAGCCAAGGGTCGCCTCCGATGTATTGATGTTTCTATTTACTTTTAAACTTGATTCAATTTTTAAAATGTACTTCTTTAAATATAAAGATTTATACAAGTTATCAAAATCATTTGAGGCTTGCATGATCTAGATTTCATTTTCTCTCCAACTTTTCTATCTCCCCAATTCCGAACCAAGGCAGACTTGACTGAATTGGTTTGACACCTGAAATAGAAATTGAGAGCATAGTATTAGTCAGTTCGTGCATTTCGAGATTGCTTGACTGCACAAAAATTTACCACTTTCGCTTGAATTCTTATCAAATCATATCTCTTCTTTTTGTTTGTTTTTTTTTAAGTGAAACTTCTTTAGCAGCGTATACAACATACGGCGAACGAAACGGGTAGTAAAACCGATGAGGCGAATGAAACAGCGGCGGATTAAAGTGAATTTAGGTGAATTTAATTGATAAAGTGTTCGAAACACCCTATGAATTCGAAGGAAAAAATTATCAAACAACGGTTTGAGTCCGAACTAACAGACGAATTAAACAACAAAGTTTAGGACCATACTTTTTGAAGGTGGAATTTTCAACAAGATACGTTATGTTTCAATTTCCAACCGTGACACGTACGCTGGAATTTTCAATCTGTATGATTCCTTGGTCAATCGGATGCAATGGTATTACCTGAGGTCACAGGCGGATCGTCATTCGTAGGTGGTCATTGAAACTTTAATGGATTCCAATTCACAGTGACAAAGTCCTTCTTTGTGTTTGGTCTCTGCTGCTACGAATAGATGAAATTATCACAGTGCAACTCTACTGAACTCTATTGATGCGTTTGAACCGAGCATAGAAGCAAAAACATCCAGAGTGCGATCAAGGGCTCAACAAGGTAATTTTGCAACATGACAACGCTCGGCGATATGTTACGCAGCCGGTCAAAACATGCCTTGAAACGCTGAAATGGGAAATCTTTCCCCTACTATTTGCTTTTTTTTAATGAAGCATGAAATTGAGGATCAGTATGTTAGCTTTTTTAAAATAAACTTGATCTTCTAATGGCTTTAAATGAAATGAAACTTTTTAGTAAGACTAAATTAAAAACTCTCGATTTTTTTGTGTTAAAGTTGCACTTATACCGTGCGTGGCGCCACACTCGTATTTTTGTTTTTAAATCAAGACATATTTTTGCTGCACCTGAAAAGTTTGCAGTAACTTTACTGAATATGGAATGTGTCTGAAACGATGTGGGTTGAAGAGATTATATTTTTGAGATAAAATACAAAATATAGAAAAGTTTTAGATCATGGGTCAGTTTTTCTGAATGAATGCTGGTTTCAACTCTTGCCAATTAAAAGCCAAATGTAACTCAACAATATTCTATGTTGAAATTGGTTTAATTGAGATTTATTTTATTGTGAGATAAAAAAATATCAATGCATTAATCGACTATTACAGAAAAAGATAAAAAAACCAACATATTTTCTCAAAAGTTCAAACGTTAATTCTCAATTGATACAAACCTTGAATAGAGGCTGATTAAAACGGATGTTTTGGCAATTAAATTATTGAGTACAAATATCCATAGAATTACTTAATTTTTTTTTTTGTGTATCAAATTAACTTAAAATGTCCTGGCTTAATAGAGAGTGCATCGCAAAACATCATTTTGCCAAAGCATCAACCTTATCACCCACTATCCTGCCTCAACATGGACTATGTTAATTATACGCGCTTGCAGGCGGCGGCACGTGTTTCGCTCTATTTTCCACTCTCAGTAATCTCAAATATTGCATTTTTTTATTTTGTTTTGATTTAATGTTTCGTTGCAAAAAGGACGAAACAGTAAATAGATGACTTTTATTAACAGACACATATACAATTTAATATATAAACAGCATGCAACAATGTCACGTGCTAAGCGCTCTCTAAATAGCTGCAAGAAACAACAAAACTGACCTTTGAACTTCTCCAAAGTGGTATGCATTGTTGCCATAGTCATAGGAACTATTTGTAAAAGGAGAGTCGAAGAGAGTGATAGAGCGAAGTCTAATTAAATATCCTGCAAGTAAGTTCTAATTTAAGAAAAACCTTCTCTGAATTTGAAAAATCTCTTGTTTAAAAAAATGCTCTTTTGCTTACACTCTCTCTCTCTCTCTCTCTCTCGGTCTCTTCCTGCATAGCTTGGAGTTGAGTGTTTTATGGATTTTAACAGAAAATTTTATGTTTGCGGTAAACAGTGGTGTTTAACATACAAGTAAACTTTCGCAAACAACTTCAAACATGTTTGATGGCTAAATGTTTGTTTTTTTTTTTGTAGAGATTACTTCTCCTCATACACAATTACTCACACCAAGTTCGTCAACCACCCACTGTAAGCAACAACAATTTTTTTAAATAAAGTTGCTCCTCCCAATCCGCTGCTTATAATATTAATAAGAATTTTTTTTTAACACTTGCAGAATATTGTTTTGCTTTTGCTAAAAATAAAGTTCTTAATTTTGCTCAACTCATAGAAAATTAAGATTTTAGATGTGCAAGTGTAAATAAATCAACGCAGTTTTATTGCCTTATTTTTGTTGTTAATAGTGGAGCACCCTGACAATGTTCTTACTGCGCACTAGAGCTCTGTTGTTTATTTTTGTTGTTGAGATAGGGAGGTTACGTTGCAACATTGTTGCTGTAAATTTTTAGTGGCTGAAGCATGCACCGCTGTAGGTGCTATGATTGGATGGATTAATTGGAAGGATGATGAGTCGTGGAAATGAAAGCAAGAAGGTAAACAGAGAATCAATGGTAATGAGTAGCAGACGTAGGCCAATGCTTTGATGCATTTAACATGTTTTATCAACCATATGTAAGATAAGCTGATCATGTACACTGTTTGCTTGCTCCTTTAAATTAAGACATCAAAGTAAATAATTTCCGTAATTTTTTTCAAAATAAAATTAATTCTTTTACCTTTATTTCGTATGAAATAATCTTTTATAAATCCTAAGATTTATCAGATGATATTCCATCAGAACATTCCTCTACTCAAACAACGTAAATACACTCCACCTCTTGCAACATGTTGCAAGTTGCAATCATGTAATTTCCCCTTAAACACCCTTAATTTTCTTCCTTCATTTTGTGGTTTCTTTTTTGGGCCTTTATCATCAATGATACAACCCGTTGATGCACCCTGATTTAACATCAAGTCGCCTCTTGCGTTCGCCCATAATTTCCTCACTTCGTTCGCAGTCGCATTCAGATCGTTAAATTTTGGTAGGTTCCTCGTTAGCACTCGTATCTTACATGGTTTTGTCATGAGAAGCTAGTTGCTGCTGCAGGACGTGCATGTTTTCGTCTTTACTCACATTCTTTACGAATTTACGTAAATATTTTGTATTTGAATTTCAATACTTAGGAGAATGCAGTGGAGGATGTTTCTTTTAGGTAAAATAATATGATTTTAGAAGTATGTTAATACTTTTGAATATTAGAAGAAATGTCATTACCATAACATTTTAGATAGTAATGTTGTTTATGACTGATCAGTACTTACTAGGCATGGATTATGTGCTTTCAATATGTTAAATTCTATCTTAAAAATTCTGAAGAAAGTTAAGTTTTACATTTATTAAATCTTGAGATGTCTGAAGAAATAAAGAAATACAATATAAAAGATATCCACAAAGCTTGTAAAGTAAACAACAAGGCGTATGAGTAACATTTAATTGAAGTTGATTGAGCTGGTATTGCCGTTTACTTCTTGACTACTTTATTCTCAGTGACAAAACATTTTCAAAATTGGTTACAAATAAGCAAAACAACAATCGTAAAGACTAAAGTAAATTCAGTTTTCTTCTATAACATTAAAACTTATAATTTTCACGTAAACAAAGACTTTTCTTTTTCATTATATATATAGGGGAGAGTGGGGTGTTGTGAGACATGGGGTGTTGTGATGATATTAATGTTAAATATTAATTAAGAAAAGCATGATTAATTTTTTTATTGCCTGTCTCAGTTGTTTCGTTAAAATCAGGGCCCGGATTTTGTGGCACTTAAAAAATAAAATAAATTTTTTATCGAATTATTCCATTTTTTAGCTGCCTTTCTTCAACATAGAAATCGGATAATTGCAAAAGCTAACTATCCGAACTTTTTAAAATAAAAATAATTTTAATTAAAAAGATTTTACGACAATGTAGGGGAGGATGTCCACCTGCTGAACAGGCACAACTATTGAACACTGTCAGTTCTGAAGTATCTATAGATAACTGCGCTAATGTGTATAGCGTCAAAATAACACCTCATTGAATGATCACTTTTGACAAATAATTGAGTTCTACTTGGGTGCTGCTTTAACCAAAAGGCCGTCGCGAAACAAAATATTCGAAAAAATAGAAGTTAATCTAAAAAGTGCGTATCAATTTAGTGATTTTTCGGATTTTTTTTATCGAAGAAAATATGAGTATGAATGGAATTCATAGTTTAATATATATATTACACAATTCGATGAACAATCGAACGGTATTTTACAATGGAAAAAAAAATATGTGTGTGGCGCTACGCACGGTATAAGTGAAACTTTAACACAAAAAAATCGAGAGTTTTTAATTTAGTCTTACTAAAAAGTTTCATTTCATTTAAAGCCATTAGAAGATCAAGTTTATTTTAAAAAAGCTAACATACTGATCCTCAATTTCATGCTTCATTGAAAAAAAACCAAATAGTAGGGGAAAGACTTCCCATTTCAGCGTTTCAAGGTATGTTTTGACCGGCTGCGTAACATGTCGCCGAGCGTTGTTATGTTGCAAAATTACCTTGTTGAGCCCTAGATCGCACTCTGGATGTTTTTGCTTCTAAGCTCGGTTCAAACGCATCAATAGAGTTCAGTAGAGTTGCACTGTGATAGTTTCATCTATTCGTAGCAGCCTTCAGTACACCACGGCCCCACCAAATGCAGAGACCAAACACAAACAATGACTTTGTCACTGTGAATTGGAATCCATTAAAGTTTCAATGACCACCTGCGAATGACGATCCGCTTGTGACCTCAGGTAATCCCATTGCGTCTGATTGGCCAAGGAATCATACAGATTGAAAATTCCAGCGTACGTGTCACGGTTGGAAATTTAAACATAACGTATCTTGTTGAAAATTTCACCTTCAAAAAGTACGGTCTAAGACTTTGTTGATTAATTCGTCTGTTAGTTTGGACTTAAACCATTGTTTGATAATTTTTTCCTTCGAATTCATAGGGTGTTTCGAACACTTTATTTCAATTAAATTCACCTAAATTCACTAAAATTCGCCGCCGTTTCATTCGCCTCATCGGTTTTACTACCCGTTTCGTTCGCCGCATGTTGTATACGCTGCTAAAGAAGTTTCACTACAAAAAATATTTAGCGTCATATCATGATGGAGTCACTGCCCACTAATATACATACGGTCATACATAATGTTAAATGACCTACCAAACAATGTCAGCATGCCGTCGTCGAAAAAAGTGAAACGTACGAGCATTGGCTTATCAACATTATGAGGAGGCTGCTGAAGACTTCAAAAACTAGTTTTCATTTAATTTAACTTAATTTTGAAGACTTATTTTTATTGCTTTTCGAATCCAAATTAAGTTTCTTCTGTGGTAATTTTAGTAAGTCTCTGCAAACCACTGAAAGACTAAATTTTTTATAAAGGCTTAAAACTATCCACCATTTCCTAATTTTTTCCAGCGATGAGTTTAAGGTGTTCAGTAGCTGGGCCAATTTTTTTGGGGTCGATTTTTGAGACTTTTGCAAGATCAACCGCCACAATTGTAATTTTCTAAAATTGATTATCAAAATAAAGCTTCTTGTTAGCTAAGTTGCTTATCAAAATTATTAGACACTTCTATAAATTACCTTCTACTCGCGCGAAAGCAGCGCTCTTGGTGTTTTTGCAAAAACAAAATATATTGAAAGAATGTTCAAGGAGTAAGCGTGAAGAAAAATTTAAACATAGCATTGGAAAAAAACCGTTACTTTTAGTTGGAATGTATTTATTTTTGCCTGCTTATGAAACTTATAAGACACATATTAAAAAGTGCAGCAACAGTGAGCGGATCAATTTATTCTGATAATTTGTTAATAGAAAACTTAATACTAAGAATTTTTCAATATAATGCCACGTTCGATGCTATTGACAGAAGAAAAAAAATGGTCAATTAAGGCCTATTCAATTTCGGGCATGAATGTGAGCCAAATTTCAAGACAAATTGGTAAGAGTCGCACCGTTATTACAAATTTTTTTTAAAATCCTGAAAGTAATGGGAAAATACGCAGTTCAGGAAGAAAAGCAATCCTTTCATCACGTGATAAAAGGACAATTGTGAAAAAAGCAAGCAATTCCTTTTTATCATGTGCCCAACTTGATGCTTCTTGCAAGTGTCGCCAATGACTGTTTGGCGTACTTTAAAGGCAGACCAAATATTGTTCGAGGTGTGATTAAAAGTATTCCCCACTTTATACTTGGAAACATGCTGGGACTCGATAAGGAATTTCAACTTAACAACATATGCATTAAGCTTATTGCGGCTTTTCTAAAAAGGTTATTTTTTCCGATGAGAAGAAATTTAATTTGGATGGGCCAGATAGTTTTCACCATTATTGGCGTGAAAAGAACCCCTTATTTCTCTAAGAGAAACTTTGGCGGCGGCTAAGTAATGGTCTTTGGTGCATTTAACATAAGTGGTGTGCTGGAATTGCAATTCACGAACTCAAGAATGAATAGTGTAGCGTACATTGATGTGCTTGAAAAAAGCCTACTTCCTTTCTTGCTTGAAAATAGAGAAAAATCTTATATTTTTATGCAGGACAATGCACGCGTTCATACCAGTCACCAGACAATGACTTTTTTAAAAGACAGCTCCGTTGAAATTATGGATTGGCCTGCATGCTCGCCTGACTAAAGACCCATAGAAAATATATGGGGGGTTTTAGCACGGCGAGTTTATGCAGATAATAATAAATATGAAAATGTTTCCACTCTTAAAAGGGCAATTTTAAGCAAATGGAACAAACTCGAACCAAATTTCCTTATTAACCTAACAAATTCTATAATAAAACGCATTATTTATGTTGGAACAAACCGAGGTGGTAATATTGGCTACTACTTTTCTTAAATTCAAAGAATAAATACATTGAAATTGCTTTTGTTTTGTTTTAAAAGTAAAATAAGGAAGATATCTTATAATTTTGATAATGGCTCATTCCATATAGATGGGTCTGACGTTTTGACTTCTTTATCGTGCTGAAAATGGCATTAACCGGTTAAATTTTAAGAAATTTACTATTTTGTCTATTAGAAGTGTGACGAGCACAAGTTTAAAAACTAAAAATCCTGAGTTTAACATTGAAATTCAGTCCATCTGCCACAATGAGACCATTTTTGACTTTTTTATATTCAAATTTAATATATTTTCTGTTGAATACCGGTGAAAAATATTTTGAAAAAATGGCGATAACCATTCTTTATTAAACTTTTAAATGGGACGGGTGTGACATAAGATTGCCCCGGGTGTGACGAGTGCGAATTATGTGGGAAATATATATAAGAACTAAATGGATAACAATCACATATTTTTGACACCAAAATCAAAAAATGTTTTTAATTAATGTATTGCATTTTAAAAAAAAGAAACAGTTTCGATAGTATCGTAAGTGTAGACGTAGAATTCCGTTTAAGTTGTAACCTCTTCTACTTTGTCTCTTTGGTCCGATTGTTTTGTTCATTTTGCACGTATTTTTATTGATCTTACAAAAATTAACAAATTAATTAATAACACTCAATTTTGGACTACTTATCGAGGCCAAAACAAAGAAAAAGTTAAAAAGTAAGTATGATTAAATGAGCAAGCAAAAAGAAACAAGCAAACTTTCAAATTTTTTCGACCATTTCGTTAAGTTTGATAGGTTGAGTTCATTGACTTAGTTGAAAAGAAGGCGAAGCAAATGCACTTTCCATTGGTGCCACTTTCGTCTCTGCCCGATATATATTTAGTTTGCGAGCTACAGTCAGTTTAACTACTAATTTCAAATTAAAATGAAGATGCCGATTTTTAAAAAATCGTATGGTAACTATATTTCACGCTGAGCACATGCCCTTCTCATTAGTGCCACTCTCGTCACTGTCCGACATTTAGTTTGCGAGCTACCCTTTCCTCTCTGTTCGATGTATAGTTTGCGAACTACACTGTATAAAAATTAAACACATAAAAACAAAAATTAAAATTTTACGCCATCTATTGGGTAAAAGCATAAAACGAAATATGATCCAACTCGTTTTTTTTCATAAGAGTAAAATCTAACCGGATCACAGACCCATTTCGTTAAATTTAACAGTTCGAGTTCATTGACTGAGTTGAAAAGAGATTCATGACCACTGGTTTCAAAATAGAGCACTTAGTAAACTAGAACAGAAATGCATACATAAACCCAATGCGAACCAATGCTTACAATGCTACAAATACGAACTAAAACTTCCAATTTCACGTAAGCACGTGTTACACGTGTTCACGTGTTTTTAAAAAATCAAGTGAAAACACAAAACTCAACTACACGTGTCTTTTATTCACGAACTACACGTGAAGTTCGTATTCACGTGAAAGTGCCAATGACCCACTTGTGACCTCAGATAATCCCACTGCATCCGATTGGCCATTTTGGTCCAAAAGTTCCATGGAAACCATAAAAGTGTCAATGACCCACCTGTGACCTCAGATAATCCCACTGCATCCGATTGGCCATAGAATCATCCATTCTAGTTCAAATGTTTCATGAAACCCATAAAAATGCCAATGACCCATCTGTGACACCAGATAATCCCACTGCATCCGATTGGCTATAGAATCATCCATTTTGGTCCAAATGTTCCATGGAACCCATAAATGTGCCAATGACCCACCTGTGACCTCAGATAATCCCACTGCATCCAATTGGCCATAGAATCATCCATTTTGGTCCAAATGTTCCATGGAACCCATATATGTGGCAATGACCCACCAGTGACCTCAGATAATCCCACTGCATCCGATTGGTCATAGAATCATCCATTTTGGTCCAAATGTTCCATGGAACCCATCAAAGTACCAATGACCCACCTGTGACCTCAGATAATCCCACTGCATCCGATTGGTCATAGAATCATCCATTTGGGTCCAAATGTTCCATGGAACCCATCAGAGTACCAATGACCCACTTGTGACCTCAGATAATCCCACTGCATCCGATTGGTCATAGAATCATCCATTTTGGTCCAAATGTTCCATGGAACCCATCATAGTACCAATGACCCATCGGTGACCTCAGATAATCCCACTGCATCCAATTGGCTATAGAATCATCCATTTTGGTCCAAATGTTCCATGGAATCCATAAATGTGCCAATGACCCACCTGTGACCTCAGATAATCCCACTGCATCCAATTGGCCATAGATTCATCCATTTTGGTCCAAATGTTCCATGGAACCCATAAATGTGCCAATGGCCCACCTGTGACCTCAGATAATCCCACTGCATCCAATTGGCCATAGAATCATCCATTTTGGTCCAAATGTTCCATGGAACCCATCAAAGTACCAATGACCCACCTGTGACCTCAGATAATCCCACTGCATCCGATTGGCCATAGAATCATCCATTTTGGTCCAAATGTTCCATGGAACCCATATATGTGCCAATGCCCCACCAGTGACCTAAGATAATCCCACTGCATCCGATTGGTCATAGAATCATCCATTTTGGTCCAAATGTTCCATGGAACCCATCAAAGTACCAATGACCCACCTGTGACCTCAGATAATCCCACTGCATCCAATTGGCCATAGAATCATCCATTTTAGTCCAAATGTTCCATGGAACCCATATATGTGCCAATGACCCGCCTGTGACCTCAGATAATCCCACTGCATCCGATTGGCCATAGAATCATCCATTTTGGTCCAAATGTTCCATGGAACCCATCATAGTACCAATGACCCATCGGTGACCTCAGATAATCCCACTGCATCCGATTGGCTATAGAATCATACATTTTGGTCCAAATGTTCCATGGAACCCATCAGAGTACCAATGACCCGCCGATTGGCCATAGAATAATCCATTTTGGTCCAAATGTTCCATGGAACCCATCATAGTACCAATGACCTGCCTGTGACCTCAAATAATCCCACTGCATCCGATCGGCCATAGAATCATTCTGAAGCTGAATACGAACCTATCAGTTCGTGCAAAATTAAAACAATACAACCATAAACAACGAAACAAAAAGCAGCAGGCACATTATAAGCAGCTGATGATTGATTTTCTTATATAAAAACATGAATTTTTCTTCTTATATTTTACTATTTTCTGACTTTCATATAATAGTGACAAAATCCAAAGTTAGATATTCATTCAGCGTAGGATATATCTGATATTTAAGTATATATATTATCTTTGAACGATAAGTATTAAAGGCTGTAGGTATACCCTAAAGTATTCGCCAAAAACGTTGCATGACCTTCAAAAAATCTGTTAAAACGACCCCATACAAACCGCGCTGTAAGACGTAATTCTACGTCAAAAAAAACATTTTTTCCAAAAAAATTTTTCGCATGAATTTTTGATCAAATGAATACCTTTACGAATGATTTCGCTACCATGAGTTTACAAAACTAGTTTTAATCAAAGAATTTATTCATATACTTGCAAAAATTTCATTATTAGAAAAAAATTTTGAAAACCGTTCCGGGTGTGACCAACTTTTTGTAACGGAAATGAAGAATAAAAAGAATTTATTGAATGAAAACAGTAAACAAATCTGTGTTAAACATCAATATCCTTACTTTAGGAAAGTTTCATCCTTATCACAAGCCCATGTTGCTTCTAAGAAAAACTATAGCATTTTTCTGAGACGGGTGTGACACTAAAAAAACACTCAGTTTAAATATTTTTTCTTTGTTAACTCAGTAACCAATCCTTGCTATAAACTGTTCTTAGATAACATTGTTATCTTTTTTAACAGTACTAACCTAATTTTTTTGAATGTGCATCAAGAGGTGACTGTTTTCAACGTTTTAAATCTAAGCAAAATATTTTAAGTTTTTCTCAACTCGGAGTTTGTTTACAAAAATTGTCAAAAAAACATAAAAAAAGCATTTAAACTAAAAATAATTTTGCAACAGTATTAACTTTAGATTCCATTTTAATGCAAGAACCAAAAATCATTTCAATTGAAAGCATTTTAGAATTCATGTTTCCGTTTCTCATTTGTGTGGCATCAGCCTAATGTTGCCAGTAGGCAAAAATGTGAGTACTTCAAATAAAAATAACAGATCTTTTCGAATTCTTACGCTTATTCTTTGTTTATTAGTTTGTAATTTTTTAGTTTTTGCAAAAACATAAGCAAATCAGCTTTTTCGAGGGTGAAAGGTAAGTTGTAGAAGTGTCTTATAATTTTGATAAGCACCTTATTTAACTTAGCTTTCAAAAGAAACTAACAGCTCCGAAAAATTATGTTTTAAAGAAAAGTTTTGGCCTCTAAACGAAATGTGTTAAGCAGGTGGGCATCCTCCCATATATTTCGAAATGTTATCGCAGCAAATAAATGGGATTATTCCATATGTTTGAATTAATTGTGATAAACAATATTTGCAAAGTACAATTATTGGACCCTGTGATCACTACGTTTATTTGAACGTATTTTTTTTAAACCTTTGTTAACAGAAAAACCCTTGTTGAAATGAGTGACTCTTGTTCTTTAAAATGTCTACTGGATTCGTAAACACTTCGAACTAACCAACACCAAAAATTTTTAATAATGTTTGGATCTAGAGATTTTGGAGGGCATGATAAAAGTTGAATATTTTGTTTACTGATCCAGCTTGCGGTGTGGTGACCGTGGCATGCAGGTTAAGTGTGTGGTTTAGCATGCTCGGAGCCCGGGTACGATACCCACTCGCGCCAAAAGTTTTTTGAATAACAAAATTTTTCTGATCGGAGCACACCTCAGAGAGTAAATAATGCCATGTAAAGCTTCTTGAAAACATGAACTTTAGCCGTTCGGAGTCGGCATAAGACATGTTGGTTCAGTTCTCGGTCAATTGTGTGCATACATTTAATAACACGCACAACACAATTTGTTCATAAGAAGCTCGGTCAAAGACCTTTCAAGGGCTGAAATGGCCAATTTGTTTTTTTTTTTTTTTTGTTGTTTTGTGGCTAGTGTAACTATATCGTCACCCTGCTTTTTACGACATAGCTGTATCTTGGACATGTGCAAGGGTTGACGATTGGTATCTCCTCCTCAAAAAACTTTAAGACTTTGTGTGAACGTCTGACAAGCCGTGTCAGTTTTGGTTTAGCCGTTTATTCGTAATGAGAATGCAATGTTGGACCGACTACAAAATCGTTACAGAAGCTACAGGACATGACCTTTTTTTACTATTTTTGGTAAGTAAAAAATGTTGTTATTTTTGCTCTAAATTAAGTAATTTCATCAAATTTTTTACTTTTTTTAATTAACAAACGAATGCAACATTAAAAACACGTGTTTGTGACAAGAAAAGTGTTTATCCAATAAAACCTTGAATTTTTTTAAATTTTTTATACAAAAAAAAGCCAATATTCAGGTTGCAATATAATTATGGTATTTTGAAGGGAACCATATTTGTATGGGTTTTTTTTTAAGATAAATATATGAAGCTTTATTCCCTAGAATATTTTCCTTAATATCAACTTTGGACTAAAAATTTAAAAAATGCTTATATTCGGCTATTCCGAAATTTTTGGATATGTTCATCTAAAACCTTAAAATAAAATTGTGGCCAAAAATTATTTTTTAAGGGATTAAAAAATAGCTTTGACAATATCTTTACACTAGCCACAGCGTGTAGGCAAATATGAACTAGCCACACGGAGGGTTAAGTGATCGAATGAAATCCGATGATATCTATGTGTTACGATCTATGTGTTAACTGCTCCCTTTAACAGCATGAGTACCTTTATTAATAACTGTAGCGATTTTAGGCTAACTTGTCGAAAATTGAACTAAAAGGAGGCTGAAAAGCTATCGTGGAATAATATCTATGTGTATGTGTGACGAAAATGTATACCCTGTGTAGTCCTTGAGTTCAGCCCAAACTTTGGTGGGCAAATATTTTCCACATTTACTTGTTTTGAGCCAATCTCTAACATTACATTTGTATACCCTAAACCTGTAACATCAGGGTATATTAACTTTGTGCAAACGTTTGTAACACCTAGAAATAAGCGACTCCGGTATAGAATAGTATATGGGCATTTCCATAGTCGCGAACGCGACATTCGTACGCCTTTGAGGAGCAAAATAATAAAGAAAACTCAAAACAAGTTTTCTTTTTTTTCAAGTTTTAGATAGCATTTTATTAGCACTATATTTAGCAAAAAAAAAATTAGTTCTCTAGATTTTATGTTTCCAAAATATTAGCAATAAACATGGCATCGTGAACGCGACCAAAAATGGAACTCGTTTTTAACTGCATCCAGAAAAATTCAGATATCTGCGAAGCGTAACATAATACTTTAAAGCATTTAATTGTAAATTAAATAATATTAATGTGTCTTTCAAGATATAGTTGTCATTTTGACATATTTCCATTCGTTGTTTTTTTAATCGAGCTTAAGCCACGTTTTGAATAAGAATTAGTTATAGTTATTTCAACTAAATATTGAAATACCTACCAAAAACATCATAAATATTATTTGTGAGTTTTATATTAGTAATATTAAAACAAAAAACAAAAATACATATGAGGCTAGTGAGAAATGATATTTTTGTGTAACCCCATTTGTACTACGCATGTGGTTATTTGCTGTATGAAACCTTTTTTACGCCCATAAGGAGGCTTGGCAGATATAGAAAAGTGCATATATTATGATTCAATATTACCTTCGAAGTTGTTATAACCATGGCATCCCTCTTTTTGTATGTCCCCCATTCTGTTGACATGATTACAACCGTTATTATTAAGTTATCGTAATGAAATTCGATATTTAAGCTTATATCGTAAAAAAAGATTATGTACGAAAATAATCCAAATGAAAATAATCCAAATTGGATGAAAACCACGTATACCCCCATACATATTGACGTTCTCTCATTGGAAAATTTCTTAAAAATCTATTTAATTGATTTTAACCCAATGTCTTGAGAATTAGCTCATGAGCTTTAATTTGAATTATTAACAAAAAAACAAAAAAAAAAAAAAATTGGCCATTTCAGCCCTTGAAAGGACTTTGACCGAGCTTCTTATGATCAATTATGTTGTGTGTGTTATTAAATAATTGCACACAATTGACCGAGAACTGGATGCCGATGTTTTATGCCGACTCCGAACGGCTAAAATTCATGTTCTCAAGAAGCTTTACATGGCATTATTTACTCTTTGAGGTTTGCCATTGTCTGCAGAGAGGTGGTGACCGATCAGAAAAATTTTTTATTGAAAAAACTTTTCGCCACGGCTGGGTATCGAATCCGGGCTCCAAGCATGCTAAGCCACACACTTAACCTGCATGCCACGGTCACCACTATTAACACTTATTTAAAATTCAGTTAAATCGAATGAAACCTTTCCATACTTCCCATACAGTGTATAAAAAACGGCGCATGATCGTGAACGCGACACATTTTGATGATTAATATTTAGTATGATTTTTACCTGCAGTAACTTCTTTTTAAAGTGAGGCGACCAAATTTGATTTAAGTTACAATTTTCAGACACTTGCTTATAACGATCACGAAGTTCTGATAACAAATGATGATTTAGGTACATCAATTTAGGAAAAGCAATATAAAAAATTTACCGTTAATCGTGCTTTGTTTGGTATCTTATTATTTTTTAATTGTTTATTTGTAGTTTATAGATGGATTTTATAAGAAGAGTGCAAACATAACGTTAATAAATTAACAAAAAATACTAAAGAGAAAAAGTCCTTAAAAGCAGCTAAAAGCAAGAAAAACATATTTCTCATATATTAGGCCAATTTTCTCAGAATAAAAACTGAAATTAGTTGTAAATGCAGTAAATTATAAAAATTCAAGTATTTTTCTTAAATAATAACAAAAAAATTATATCATTATCATATATATTGTTGATCAGCGATCCTGAGTCGATTTAGTCCGTCTATCCGTCCGTCCGTCCCAAAAATTTAAACCTATATAAAGAAGCTTATATGCGAGCTTTAAGAATAAAATTCAACAGATATGTATTTTATATTTAAATTAAGTTGGGTTAAAAAAATAGGCGTCGTCTGGCCACATATACGCCCACCTCCCATACAACCCACAATAGTCAAAACTCTATAAAGGGAGGCTTACATATTAACTACAAAGATAAAACTTGGTATGTGAGTATTTTGTATCACATATAAGAAGTGTACACAAAATGGTCGTCAGACGTCCATGAACACGCTTACCTCCCACTCAAACCACAATATTTAAAATACAATTTAAAGGTTAATAACTTACAGGGATAAAACTTGGTATGGGAGCATTTTATATCAAAACTAATGTGTGCTCACAAAATGGGTGTCACCCATCCATGAACACGTCCACTTCCCATACAACTCCATGAATTTTTAAAAATTTTTTAAACTTTTTATATATCTTGCTCATAAGTCCATGGCTAAATACATTATTAAAAAATTTAATAGTTTCATTGTTGCAGCAAAGCAAATTAATATTAAAATAATTTACTTTCATACTATCGAGTCTCTAATTGTTTAAACCTAATTAAACATTAAACATTTATAAAATAAAATCAATTAAGAACAAATTCTATACACACAGGTTAAATATATTCCAAAATTTAATAGTTTGCTCGTTAGAAGGGTACTTTTTCAAATTCTGATGATAAAATTTCTGTAGTGCTGAGGCCTTTTATGATGAAAAATTTGACAGCCTCCAGCTCTATTTGATTCAAGATTGGTAAAAACTACTTAAATAAAATTTCATAGATCAAAATTTCACTTATAGCTAGTTTTCTTATATAAAATGAACACTATTTAATTTTTTTCATATACTTTGTATGTTAGGACACAGCATATTAAGTCAGCATGGTCACTTTCAAAAAAAAATAAATATATTATTTTGAACTCTATATTTGTTTCTAAAACTTCTTTGAACAACTCTTCGCGAGAAACACCACCAACGATAATGTAGCCAGTGTTAGCTTTCGCACTTTAATTCAAATGAAAATTTCAAATTTTTGTATTATTTTCTTTGAAAAACGGCGGTATTTCTTTGTTGTATCGTATTATTGTTAAAATAATCATATCTCGTTAACAGCTTTCTCTTCCACGAAATAATTAAAAACAACCAACTGAAAAGTGAATTCATAAAATAATAAAATGAAATTATTATTTATTTTTACTAATGCTGAAATCCGCTATGAAATTCATTTATTTAAGCTGATGCTTAATGCCGCATAAGCACAACTGCAGGAAACAAACAGCGGAAACGGAAGCAACACGAAAATTTGCCAAGTTTTATATTTGTGTGTAGCTGTTGAACATTTACAACTTGTATTCCGCTGCTGCAAGGCAAATACAAGCAACAAAGCTTTACACAAACACACACATACATATCTTCACAAAAACTCGAAAACGAAGTCTGTAGAATCAGCTGTTGAGTTTGTCGTTGTGCTTGACTTCGGTTAGAAAGTGGAGTTAAAATCAAGCTAAGAACTACCACATCGACCAGGACGACAAATTTAAGGAGACATTTAAGGCAATTAATTAGAAGGCATTAAGTGGATAAAACAATTTTCTAGGGAATCATCATCATCATCATCATCATTTGTCGTTGGTGTTCAGTGTTTTCGATGCGACACACGATGTTCTTGATGATGTGGTGAAGGTTTTCGTTTTATTTATATTCATGTTTTTGTTTTTCGAGAATTTTTTGTAAGATTTAAGAGATTTGAGTATTATACGTATTTATGTTATTGACCTATAGAGTTGACGTTGACGATCCAATATATTTATCAATAAAAACACAATAATGTTGACAGCAAACTACCAACTGCTAGTCTGGACGTCAAATTTTAGCGAAGGACCCCTTTGGTTTCCAAGCAAAAGTTTGGCGTTAAGTTCGAAGCCCACCACATAAAAGCCAATTTGCATGGAATTTTGTTACATGGAGAAGCTGTGTACAGTTCATTCGAAACATGGAATTAAATCCGAAAGTAGGTCAAATAGTGGAGGGCGTAAAAGAAGTGCTATACATCTGTATAATGGTTTCTCTCCTAAGAAAAGAAGCACCATGTGGTCAAAATAGTAGAAATAGCAAATCCGCAAGTTCATATGCATTTAATTGTTTTTTCGCGAATTTAATCAAATCGTTGATAATGTGTGGAGAAAAATTTCAAAATGCAAGAATCATTTATTACGCTATTTGCTTGAACTTTTTCGTAGTCAATTTTGATTTCGGACCATACCTTTTGGAATCGTTTAAACAATTCGAATGTTTTTTTAAGTAATAGATATGAAGATATGAAAGAAATATTTTCAGCATCTTCTCGAGATTTACAGCACTTTCTTTTTATATCTCCTGTTCCTACTTTCAGTATTTAGTTAAATTTTTCCTATGAACTGTATACAGCTTTCACAACCGTTAGATCTTTACTGTTGACAATTTTCGAAATTTCAATAAGTTTGTATCCATTTCCATGTGATACAACGACAGCTAGTCTATTTATGAGTTCATTGCCATCATTGTACATCATAGTGTACCATCAGTAAGGAATCAACCGTTTCAAAAGCAAATTCCTCCGGTTCCGTTCCTCTTGACAAATTCACTTTGGAGATATCCCGAGCTAAAGCATTAAGAAGGGCGGGCATAGTTATCACTGCATTTTGATTGCTCTATACTACAATACTTTTGAACAGTACTATTACAAGTGATAGCTGTTATTTATCGTTTACGTTTCCGTATTCATTTTGTTATCGTATCACAGGGATAACGAATACGAATCATAATAGTTCCTGTACTGGCGCTTGTAGCAAAATAAGCTATTTTCTTTTATAAATTTGTATTTATTATTTTTTTTTTAAATCCAACCGAATCAAAATTAGCACCATTTCGGTGTCAAAACAGAAATTCAACTCACTTAAATGAAGATTTCTCTTTTCCCTTTGTCTACCAATTCTGAGAATTTTTATTGGAAATCTAACACTCTTGCGAATTATTTCTTTCTAAAATGCTGTTAATTGGCAATTTCAATTTTCTTTTTTCAAACTTTTTTCAATTTTGGGATTTTCAAATTGTGCCGATATGAAAATCACGTGCTTAAAGTTCCATCTAGTCTCGAAAGTGCAGAAAAAAGCACAATTGTGCGTAAAATGCCATCCCTGGCTGTTAATCTCACTAAATGAAAAAATTCTCTCTCTTTAAAATAAAACTAAAAATTAAACTCACACACACAAACCCAAAATTCTAGCTTAATCCAACATGAAAGATCTTTCATCGCGGGAGCAGCAGACGTAATCAATGTAAGTTATTCTCTTTATTTCTATTTTATTTAATATTTATAAAAAGCTTTCTTTTTTTTATTTTAAACAAAAACAAAATAAAATTATGCAAACGAAAACAGACAAAAACAACAACAAACATTAAAACCATAGACCTATAATTCTTACTTGCGCTCTATAAGAAAAACAAAAAAACAAACCAATACAATGAAAAGCTATTTCAACGTTTTTTTGTTAATGTTAGTAGTTTTAATTTATTGGCAATACGTGTCTTATGTTAGCGTCAATGTTAGCGTCATTGAAATTATCGATATATCTTCAAATGTTAAATTTTTTTTATATGATACTTTGTACATTTCGATTTTTTACTTTGTACTTATTTTTATTAAGTTTATTTTGGTTAACGGAAATATGTTTTATTATTGAATTAGTTTTAAATTAAAGCAATGGATGGTTTTGAAATGTATCTGTATAATACATGTTTGATTTCATGCGAGCATTGTGAGTAAGTTGTGTAACTTTTTTTGGGATCATCTTTTGCTTTAATTTTTGTTTTTTATCATAATGAATGGGAGGAACAATATTAATTCGAGCGCAGATTTTCTTTCTAAAACTTATTTTCTTATTCTTCCCACGCACATTTAAATTAGTATCGCTGCAGTAACGGTTTTTTTCAAGGTGATATGCTACAAGATATCCCACCACAATAGCTGACGAGCCAGAGCCGGAAATCAAAGCGTGCTTCCGTAGTTTATCAGCTGTCCAACGACAACAATTATAACATTTAGAACGTTGCTTGCTATATTCCTCATGCGTCTACTGGACTGCTTCAAAGAAAAAATATTATTTCTTGTGCAAATATGTTTCAAATCAAATTTGTTTTTTTTTATTTAAATAACTTACGAACGAATAAATTTTTGAAATTATGAAAAACGGAGCTCAATTAATGGTTTGGAAAGTGCTGTTGACTTCAATTTCACATTTATCAAAAATCTGATTTCGAAAATGAGCTCAGCGACCATTTTACATAAATATAAAATACTATCGTTAATGTTTAACCGACTTCAAAAGGGAGTTCGTTGGTTTATTTTTTTTTTTTTTGTTTTTGTAAATGTATAACATCGATTACTCCTAAAGTACTTGCTAGATTGCCGTAATTTTTTTTTTAACATAAAGAAACGCGGAGGTGTCCGTCTATTAAAGTAGGCAGTATTCGACAAAGGGGCGTGTCTATATAAGAACAACACTGTATCTCAGTACATATTGATACTAGGGTACTGACATTAACAGCAAATGTGTCAATATTACAAAACACTTATATTGACACGAGAAATTGTGCGTTGTTCGACTAAGAGAAGCGGCAGTGTTTGGAAAAAATATAATATTGATACAAGGGTGATAAAATTCATAGTAAGAATGGGCAAAATTATTAGAAAAAAACACTTTATTCCAGTCAATAATAACACTGGGGTGCTGAAAATGCTACAAGAGTAGGTAGAAATATAACAAAATACGATGAAAAAAGTAGGCTAGATTCAACAGAGAGGTATGTTAAGAAAACTTTTAGAAAAACACTGCATCTCAGTTAGTATTGAAACTAGGCTGCTAATATTTGATAGGGTGGGTAGGTCTCCAACCGCGGCGAAAAGTTTTATTCAATAAAAAATTTTTCTAATCGGTCACCACCTCTCTGCAGACAATGGCAAACCTCAGAGAGTAAATAATGCCATGTAAAGCTTCTTGAGAACATGAACTTTAGCCTTTTGGAGTCGGCATATAACATGTAGGTCCAGTTCTCGGTCAATTGTGTGCAAACATTTAATAACACACACAACACAATTGATCATAAGAAGCTCGGTCAAAGTCCTTTCAAGGGCTGAAATGGCCAATTTGTTTTTTGGGTAGGTAGAATCATTAAGAAAGTGAGAGGGACTATAAATAGTGTGTGGTATTTTAATCCTTTTTTCCTGTAGGTGAAGAGCTTGATTTTGCTATGCAACCACTAGAAATATAGAGCAAAATAATTAAATGTGTGGTTTTGCTGCGAAACCACTAGCAGTCAAAGGGTTAAGGAAACTATTGTATATGGATTCATGCCGTTACTAGGCAACTGAAATTTGGTACAGGGCTTGGTTGAATTACTGTAATGTATGATCAATAAAGTTAGTGGGATCTGAAAAAGGGCGTGAAACATTAATAAAAATTGTGAAGAGGCCGAAATTAAAAATAACCAACAAACCAGAAATTAATAAAACTAAATTTTTAACAACAAAATTTCATATTTGAAATATATAATATTTGCATAAATAATTGTGTGTAATTAATAAAAAATATTGCCACACCCCTTTATCAAATGACGTCCACTTTATTGAGAGTAATTTTTAATATGTGTGCCTACACAGAAAAAAAAACCGTAGTAAAATCATTAAAAACAGCTTTGAATTGAATACGTTTACTAATGTTTTCGACCTAAAGCCGAAAATAGTTGAATAAAATACGATGATATTTAATTCTACTACGAGGATATTTAAAAATTCGTTATCAAAACGTAGTTAATTCAATGTCACAAAAGTTTAAAATAAATGTGTTTTCAATTTGTTTTAAGTACATTCGTATTTACTTGTAGACCATAGTTTATTTATTTGTAAAATAGATTGTATTCATATTATTTTCAATCGTATTTGATTTGAAAACGAAATATATTTAAATTTAATTTTTTTTTAAATCAAATTGAATGGCTAAAAGTTTGATTCAACACTGCATAAAATTTATTTCAATAACTTTTTGTATTCAAATTGAACATTTTAGAATTAGATTCTACTATTCTTAACATTCAAATTGAGTACGCTCGTATTTGATTTGAAGCTAAAATAAATTTAAATCTACAATTTATCATATTGAAATTTAATACTTTCGCATTTGATTAAATCTTGCATTGTATTGAAATTAAATACTTTAGTATTTAAATGTATTACTGTTCATATTCAAATTGAATACAAACATGCTAAACTTATTTCTGAAACTTTTCATAGTAAAATTTTAAAAGTTTTTGCTGAAAAAGAAACCTGAAAAATTAAAACCAAGCCTACTATTTATAAAAATTGGGCGTGTATGCTGTTGTTTGCTGTATACTTACCTTTGTAAAATGTATTCACTGATGTAAATAACTTCTAAAAGGAAATAAAAAACACAGTAATATTCAAACAATTTTTTTAATAAAAAATATTTTTAAAATAACAATGAATTCTGTTCATATAAGTAGCTAGTTAAATAACATTCACGTTTTACAAAAAGTCATATAATAATGAAAATTAATAATATCGTATACATTAGTGTTACATAGTGTCTTACAAAGCTAAATAAATTTATTTCTTATGTAAGTTTTTTCATCGTTTATTTGATATAAATGAAGAGGAGAGCTTGTAAAGAAAGATATGTGTTTAAAAAATCACATTTCTTGCTTCTGCAATTTCATAAGCCAGATAATGATCTACAAATTTTTGATCATTATCATTGACATTATGAAATTTGTCATTGGTTAACAAAAAACAAATAAATTTAATTTTCATAAAAAAAGAGATGGATTTTAAACAACTGGAACGCAGATGTACTTGTGATAAATAATAGTTTTTTTATGCAGAATTCATTTGTATTCAACATTATAAGAAACATTTGCATCATCATAATTAAAATCGACTTGACAATTAATTAAAAAAACTCGACAATTTTCGAAAAAAGTTCGAAAAGTTAGTTCATTCTATGGCGGTGTTGATGCTGACAGAAACCCCGTATTTTGTTTTTTTTTTCCGATGTCGCAGTGAGTCGTAATCACGCCCGCCATGGTTATTTTGAAATATGTGGTTTTTTTTAAAATAATTCCAGTAGCCATATATGTAAATAAAACAAAAAAAATTTACTTTAGTTTTTTGTCATATCTCGGTTTAAAAAATCAAGTAAAGAAGATTGGCAGATTTTTTGTCGTGTTTCAAATCAATTTTATAAAAATATATATCAATTTTATCAAAATATTTTTAAATGAATGTCCATACCGGTTCACAAGCTGAGGGATATTTTAAATCTAACAGATAAACATTTTGAAACACAAATCAACTGTCGAGAATATGATGGGAAACTTAACAAATTGCCATCAAAATTGTAAATAATTAAATAAATTGTAATACCTGGTCTTTAAATCTTAAATTTTTACGTTGAAGTCGTTGATGCAGCTCATCCGCAGAGTAAAACTATCTTGTGCATCTTATATGGTCACTCTCCGCTTATTGTGCCCTACTCTATCCGTAACTCTTGCGAAAGGAGGCAGCACAAGTGTTAGTTGCACTAATAATGTGTAGCCTTCTGAATCTATTTAGAAAAAAAAATTTATATAATGTTAATGTTTGTGAGTATTTTCCAGACTCACTAATTCCGGAGCTCGTAAATCCGTCAAAACCGGTCAATTTTTCAAAAATTCAGAAGGGCTTAGTTCCTTTAACTTCTTTCGTCTCAAGCTATATGTTTTCTGCCATTTATCAACCACAATAATCAACATATAAGTTACTATTTTATCGCTGCATGACGACACTGGTGATTCTGCTTCCTCAATACTTGAGCTTAGCCAGGAATTCACCTTAGAATTTAGAGCAATTGATTCTTCATCAATATCGAACTGAAAAATAAATAAATACGATCATAACAATACCCTTCCCCAATAAAAAAATTAATTTTTTATCAAAAAATATGAACTTCAAGAGGTTTCACAAAAACTTAAAAAAAAACTATTTATGTTTTACATGGGAAATATAATCACAAAATTCAATACTTCTAAATTTGTTCAATTTAATACGGGGAATAAATAATCATAACGCTTCAATTCCTTCGTTCCTTGTATTGATTAGCTATCCGCTACCGTATGTCTGCTAATTACATGTAACCTTGTTTTAATTGAAGTTTTAAGCGGCGGTTTCCTAAGTAGCATATTGGAACTTTGCCGAGCGTACAGAAACCATTAGACCGCAAACTCCAAAAAACTAATGCAGACTACCGAGCCTTATATTGATTATTTCCACACATGTACTTTAACGTGAAAAAATTAATTTTGTATTATCTTGAAGTTAAAATATTTGAATCAAAATTTGTTATTTTATTTTGAGGCAACTACAAATGTTTAATAACATTAATAATTTGTTTTTGAAAACAAAAAACTAATATCACTGGTGGCTTCAATGCAATTTCAGCTACTCACATATGCAGATATAATTAATGTATTGAAAATTGTATCATTCTGTTTTTGGCTCAAACAAATATGCACACAAGCAGAAGTTATATAATACTTTCTGATTGCAAGTGGAAATATTAATAAAAACTCAAAATAAATATTTTACAACAATATAACATTGTAATATTTTCAAAACATGTGGATATAATAAAATATAACTTAAATTAATATTTTTTTAGCTAAGGTCGAATTTGAACTTAAATAAGTTGAATTTGATTGAAAAACACGTTTCTTATTTTACTGTAAAAAGTTGTTTTTGAACTTCACAAAGATTAATTTGAACTTAAAAAAGTTGAATTTGAAAAGAAAAAACTTAAATTTAATATGAAAAATGTTGAAATTGAAGAAAATCCTTTATAATTTGAAAAAAAGTTTACTTTGAAATGTTAAATTTATGCAACAAAAAATTATAAATATTAGAAAAATTTTCTCTGTTTGCTTACCGTTTCCTTTCTCCATAAAAAAAGTTTAACCCGGAATTCGGCTCCGAGTCCAATATTTTCTAAAGCTGCGGAAATGTCCTCTTTGGATAAAAAATTAAGCGATTTAAATGTGACGCCTTTGTCTGCAGAATTCAAATATTTGTTAACTAAGAATATATACACTTTTCGGAATAATTTTACTTTAGCGACCAGGCCCGAATTTTTTTTTTCCTATTTTTAATTAAACGTATATGGACCTCCTTAACTCAATGGTGAAAGAAAAAACTATCGGTCTCGATTGGTTTAGGAGATAAAATTCGCGAAAGTTTGAAAATTCAGTCCAAATTTGTGTGTCTTTGAAAGCTAATTTAAGCTTTTTTTACGATACTTACCCAAAATGTGGTTTTTTACGTCGCATTGAAAAAAATAATGAACTTTTCTTTCATTTTAAGAAAAAAATTATATATATATTAAAAAATTCATCAGTCTGAGTCGGTATCAGAGCGCCGCAGGCGAAAAATTGTTATTTAAAATTGCGGCGATTTGTAATAACAATTTTTCTATTCTCCTTAAAATATACCAATTTTTTTATAACTCAATTTAGTATTATGAAGGTTGAAGTTTTTGTGCTTTTCACGATATCGCATTGTTTATTTTAATTAGCCCTAAAAATCCACATTTAGGTTAAGAAATCATAATGTAAAAGCTTACATTAGTTTCCACACATTTTAAAATTTGCACTGAATTTTTAAACTTTCGCGAATTTTATCTCCTTAGCCAATCGAGACCGACAATCTTTTCTTTCACCATTGGGCTTAGGAGGTCCATATACGTTTAAAAAAAATAAAAAACAAAAAAAAATTCGGGCCTGGTCGCTAAAGTAAAATTATGCCTACTTTTCTATGCCATGGCAATTATTTTCCCGTTTCTCGAATTTTCGGTTATGACGCTGTTGAGTTCAAGCACTCGAAGCAAACAACCACATGCACTCACATATTTTGCAGCAAATGTACATACATACACATATATATGTATGGCTGTTCGCTTTGGGTGCTTACATTCAACAGCATCTTTTCTTTAATTACAAATAATTGCTATGGAAAAATATTAACATTATCACTTACCTTTTAATATGGGTTCCAACTCCATTAATCCCCACTCCTCCAATAGATCTTGTAGGCTCATTGTTACACGCAAACACACGCAAATACACACCAGAGGTAATTTGTAGATCTATACACACTTTAACGAACAGCAGCAAACTAATAAGACCACACAAGCAGTGTTGCCAGCACGTGCTTTTTCGTAGTGCATGCAGCAATGGACTGCATTTACACGTAAGCTTTGCTGTGCCATTTTAAGCAACGTTCAAACTTTGGTGTTATATGCATGTATAATGATGTGCTTTTATTAATTTTTATTTTTATATCTAAAATTTATTTTTAGATATATTTCTCTTTGTACATATTTTTTCCTCAATTCTTTTACTCTCTCCCTGCAAGTTTTAGCAAGAAAGTCGTATTTTAATATAATTTATAGTTCCATAAATTCAAAACTATTCAATATGTATTTGAAAAACCATGCCATTTGTTTTTATAATTTTACTCACTGATGACCGCTGCCAATTTTTACTGAGCGAGGACAAAACAGAATGAGAAATGCACCAAGTTGGACCGACTGTGCTGAAATGAACGACGTGTTGGTCGGACCAGCAGAGAAAAACAACAATTTTTGATTTTCATATGACATATTGGACCGACTGTCGTTTTTCCGTTTACATGAATGGCATGTCGTCCAACATACCATGTTATAGGGCTTACAAATCAGTTGGCTAGCGTCAAAATTGAACGAACTTGTTCGTAGAACCTACGATTTTATATTTTGTTTTTCGCCATTATTTTGTCATATATATTGGTTCATTTGCTTTTGTCTTGTTATTATTTATGCTGTCATGTTGTCACTACAGAATATCACTTGGTATGATCTCACGTTCAAATTATTGAACTCATTCTTCGAAAAGCTCTGGTTCCACGGAAAAAATCAATAATTTTTGCCAACAAGCCAACAGGTTCCCCGAACTGACGAACTAGTTTCTTATCAAGCGAACTGCCTCGAACATGGCCGCCGTAGGACGAACCAATTCGCTGATTTGTATGCAGCTTTAGATTGTTTGAATTGGATATTTTGTATGAACTTTAATTCTTTAATTCTCCATGTGTCAATATATACAAGTTGTATACAAGTTTTTCAAACACTGTGATACCCCTTAGTCGAATAACGCCCACTTCCTTGGTATTAATTTGTAATAATTGTGCCTACCTCTGTACTAAATATCAGTACTCTAGTGTCAATATTATTCAATATACAGTGTGTTTCAAATATTGCCACACCCCTCTATCAAACAACGCCCACTTTATTGAAATTATTTTTTATACTTGTGCCTGCCTCTACAAAGGGCACAAATATACTACAAAGCTTTTATTATCATAAAAAATTAATATATTTACGATAAAAATAAAACAAATTAAAAAAAAATAATATAATAAAATTTCTAATAAAATAATATTTATAAATTAATTATCAAAATTGACCAAGAAATTAATAAAAAATAATTTAAAACTATTTTTTACATTGTAGTGATTTTGAAGTAGATTTTTTGTTTTGTTAAGAAGTTTTAATATAAGTTTTTATTCAAATTTGTTTTATTCTTTTCGCTTAAATCCTTTCTTATTTTGTATCGGAATTTATTATTTTTTCAGTATGAATGTTTTTTTTTGTTTTTTAATCATAAAAGAACTTTTAATTTTGTGGCTCACCTATGCGATTTCTTTCCTGCCTTAGATTAATTTTGCCCATCAAAGATTTTTTTCATTTCTTAAATGACTTAAAGTCACTTTTTCTTTTAGCAAAGCAACAATATTGATCCTTAAACATTTTTTTACAAATCAAACCCAGAAGCTTTAAGGACAATCTCATGCACAATAAAGCTGCTTCCATTCAATGTTAACGCGTTTCTCGTTTCCCACTCTTCCTGTCAACCGATTTGCTTGAGATGTTGCGATGTGAAATCACATCAAAGAAACGACTCACATTAAGCGTTTTCATTACAAAACATTTGCTGCTACCAGCTTGGCACAGTTCCAATTTTCATGATTTTTTTTTTGTTTGCTTTTCTTATATTTTCTTGCTTTGCTCCCTTGGATTGGTTCAGTTTTTCACTTTACTCAATTATGTCATAGTTATGACAATAAGGACAACAACGACAACAATGGATGAATGAATGGAGTCAACTTCTTTTCAATTGGAAATTGTTATGAGGCTTCAAGCAAAAACTAAAAATTGCATGAGAAACGGAAATGAAAGCAAATAGAGTCAAACAACAAGACTGGCATCACTCATCATCCTGGCAGAAAGGGAAGAAGATGTTGTAAATGATTTGCTACACTTCAACACTGAATATGAATTATGTTAATTGAAGATGATTTAGATAAATGTACTAGAGCTATCAAAATTCCACAAAACAGTTTAGTTATTGTAATTTTCAAACAGAGTCTAGGTTTTTTGTTTGTTTTCATAAGAGTTTTTTTATTTTGTTTGTTTCAAAAATGCTTAATATGTCAACAAGTATTATGCAAGAATTAAGAACTTATCACTGGTTTACCATCTAAAATAAGAACACATGAGGCTAGTTGCAATTCCAGTTGTGCTCTAGGTATGAGAAATACTGCAGTAATTCCATTAACTTACCAAAGAAACCAACAGCTGAAACGAAGTCATGTACGCTGACAGCCTGCAGCCAAAAAACCTTCAAAGATGACGCGTATTTAAACTTCCCTCTAAATCGCTGACGTTACAGAAACTCAAGGACTCGAATTAAGGACAGTCAAGAAAACCAACTGCTGCTTCGCGGTTATGACGCGATGTTGCACAAAATGGAGATTAACAACGAAATTGAATAATTGGAAAAGTTTTTGCAGGCTGCTCATAAAGCAAAGAGCAACCGCCAAAACCAGAATCCAAAATAGAACCACAAGAAGAACTAACATAAATGTGCATAGCGTGCAAAATAAAAATAAATGCTGAATTCGCGTTACAAGTTTGACGAATTCGTCCTGGCTACCACGAATAATGATTCGAATAGCAACACGTTGTCTAGTTGACTGTAGTTGATTTTTGAGATTCAACAAAAATTGTTAAATAGGATCTGGAGTGGATTTGCAAGCTAAATACAAACCAATTTAAAATAATTAAGCTTTGAAAATTCCATATCTTCTCAACAAGACCTGATATAAAATTAAATTTAAGTTTCAAATTTGATATGACGATTGAAATATTCATTAACTAAATTAATTCATTGAGAATTTTGGCATAAAATTTACGATTAAAAATTTTTTTAAACGCAGAAATCGTTTTAAGAAAAGGTGTAACTTTGGTAATTTAAGCAAAACGTTGACAGCTGAACAAAAATTTCTGCACAAAGAAAACAAAACTAGCCCTACTAAATGATTCTAAAAAGAGTGTCTTTTATGCGTGTTTTATGATGACTCATTAAATTGACTCATGAAAGAGTCCTTGATATGATTGTTAAATGATTGCTCAAAAATATGACTCATACAAGAGTCATTATTGTATCTAATTTATGAGTATCTCATAAAAGAGACTCATTTAAGAATCCTAAATATGTCGGTGATATGATTGTTCATAAAAAAGACTCATAAAAGGAACATATATTGAGTGATATATGCGTAATCATAATGAAGACTCATAAAAGAGTCTTATATACGAGTGTTTTATGAGTAAATAGAATCGGATTAAAGGAAAAGCACCATATCTAATAAGAACTTAATCAAGCATATTCTTTTTTTAATTTTATAAAACTTTGTAACTGTCAGTTAGGCGCACATGCTGTCCTGGCGTCGCTTTTGGGAGAATTGTTTGTTTGTGGTGATGAACATGCATTAAAATGGAACTACAACAAATGTTCGTTGCAAAAATCTTATATTAGTCTTAAAAGAGTATTAAGGTACTATTACAGTGTGAAGCTATTAAAAACAACACCTTTTTTATTAATTTTTTTTACATAGTATTATAAAATTATTCAATTTAAATTTATTTACATTATAGACAGTTAAAGTTGAAGATATAAAAAAAAATGTTTTTTTTTGTTTTTGTATTTGTTGTTTATTTTCTAGAGGTCGTTGAAGTTGGCGTGTTTAAAAAAAGGTTGTAAGTTGGTTTCTCGTCTCCAGCGTTTTCAAGGCGTCGGAAAGTAAAAAATCAAAGTGCATTCTTCAGTAAAGGGTTGTAGTTGAGCACTCTACCTACGCAAATATAAAAAAATTAAATTATTTTTGACTTAAGGTGGGACATAATATTCGCGGCAGATCTTTTTTTAAAAATTCATAAAATAAACATTTTTCCAAAATTTTTTTTATTATTGTAGAGAATTGAACAAATTGTTAGAAAAATGTGCAAAAATATATATTTTTCTCTCCAACATGGTTTTATAGAGGTCCAAACTGGCGGCAGAGAAAAAAAACGGGGCATCGTGGTTGCAGCCGTGGGAGTCGCAAAAATTGTCCGATCTGGAAAAATATTACTTTTCTTAAATCTCAACAAAATTGTTTATCGTATGGTTATCGCTTTTTTAAATTTTTTTTCAATTTTTCGTGATGTTCCATATTTGAGAGTGTGTTTTTTTCGAAAAAATATTGACTTAAAAAATTCATAAAAAATCGAAAAAAAATTAAAAAAATGCTCAAGTCATATGATAGTGAAACAAGTTTAAAAAAATACAAAAAAAAAATTTCATCAAAAAATTAACCCGCTAGTGCCGCAACCAGCACGAAAAACATGGTTTCGAGATAAACGCGTTCAAAGTTTGTGAACAAAGAAAAATGCAAGGAAAACTAAAAACACGCTCTCACTAATCCGGCTGTAACTTTTGAACCCGTAGGAATTTTTCCATGAAATGGAAATTAAAATTTTTTTTCGTAGAATCTTAAGAATATTTACTAAAATACAAAATTATAAAAAAAGTCATTTTCAAAAAATGGCCAATGTCATGTCCCTCCTGTAAGGTGCTAGTAACAGTTTTAGTTGTGACTGAATAGAAAAACTTTCCTCAGATAACTTGCAGGAAGTTTAATTTTATTTTTAAAAAGTTTTTATGTTTTACAATTTTTGTGGAGATATGTTAGTTATGGATTAAAAGCAAATAACACTTATGTTGTTTTTTCCTCCTAGCTCCTAGAGGGACGTTTGTGACCACCCCCACCCACACAATTTTTTGCTCGCTACATGACGGGGAATCACCCAACGCATTATTGTACCCTAGTCTGGGACAACCTGTATATTTGTAAATTGATAAGTGGTGTAGGCCGACAATTAAACAGCGTTTGGCTTTTTAACATGGTGGTGGTGTAGGTTTTAGTCATGCCATTTAGCCTGTAATGGGTCTTATTCTTATACAGGATCACTTTAAAATTGATATGGGTCAAAGCAAAATGCTACCTAGGGTCAATTAAGGTATTATTACAGTGTGAAGCTATTAAAATCAACCTTTTTTATTAATTTTTTTAACATACTATTATTAAATTATTTAATTAAAATTTATTTACATTATGTACAGTTAAAGTTGAAGATTTAAAAAAATGTTTTTTTTTGTTTTTGTATATGTTGTTTATTTTCTAGAGGTCGTTGAAGTTGGCGTGTTTAAAAAAAGGTTGTAAGTTGGTTTCTCGTCTCCAGCATTTTCAAGGCGTCGGAAAGTAAAAAAATCAAAGTGCATTCTTCAGTAAAGGGGTATAGTTGAGTACTCTACCTACGCAAATATAAAAAAATAAAAAAAATAATAAAAATAAACAAATTTACAAAAATCCCTCTTTTTGGCATATATTCTTAGCCGTAAAAAACAAAATATAAAAGGTTTTTGTCTATATAGGTAGAGTTCTTAACAGAGTCTATGAAGAGCACAATGAATCAAGATTCATCGAAATCGATCAAGCAGAACTCGAGATATCTTAGAAACCAATTCGAAAAAACTTGTTTCGAGAAAAACGCGATTAGATTTTCTTCTATGAACGATAATTATCGTTTTTTAATAATATATGAATAAATGCGTGACATACGAATATAATGTATGCTATATCTTTTTTTTTTATTTGAAATTTTTTTTCTAAAATTTCGTATACATATTCTTAAGACTGTAACGACTGAAGTCGTTACAAATTAATATTAAAATAAAAATATATATATTCCTATAATGTAAGAAAAAAAAAAAAAAAAAACAAATAGTTTAAAATGCCGACGGCATTTCCATGCGACGCTTTAATAGTTATGCAGCTGCCGAATTGTTTAACAACACCAACAACTGCATGCTTTGGCTAACCATGGAATCGCCAAAGCCAAACCTTTAATTTAAACTTAAAAAATACTAATGGATAAATAAAAAGAAAAAGAAACAGAAGAATTAATTAATAAAGTAGAGTAGAATATTAAAAAAAAAAAAAAAAAAAAAAAAAAAAAATATAATAATGCGGATGGAGGATCCAATGTGGTCCCTCATCTAAGTACTAACCGCAGTGAAGGCTGCTTAATCAAACACAGTGCAGCACACATACACACAGAACTCGTTTAGCAACATTAGCAGCAATGTAAGCAGCCGGGCTATTTATAGCAACGTTGCATTGTGGCACTTGTTGACATGCTAACAATGCTATGATTCACATGCAGTTAGCAGTGAACATCGAATAAGTAGTGCGCAAAATATGGGTACAGGCATGTTGAGTTCGCTCGACATTTCAGTTGACGTCAATTAAAATCTTTAATGGCTGAATCGCAAAGACGCGTTAGGTCGGTCGCGCGTTGATCGTACTTTGCACGTACTTTGCTCGACTTTACGGGAAAAACTGTGAAAGCGCCCGACTTTATAATTTTGAAATCATAATGTTGCGTTGACAGGTCGGGCGTCTATCACTTAGATGATGCCACTGTACGCAATCAAACTAAAAAAAATCCCGTAAAGTCTGAAATCCCCAAATCACAATATATAGTTATGGTGGAATTACGTGATGGTTGCATTTCTTTATTGATTTTAGCAATTCATATACGAATAGCCGTCGAATTAATGATTTAATTATATGCTTCATTAAGTAACATTAATATTATTAATATTATATACTAAAAATATAAATAAGGATATAAAAAGATTTTCCATTTTTGGTTTTTTTCTATTCTAGTGAACTTATCAGCTGATCAAAAACACATACAAGTGTGCTCTTTCTTGTTCAATGTTGTTTCTTATTTCGTTCTATTCTGAATAAAGAACAGATTTCAGAACTGAATTCCATTCGTTCTGTTCTTTATCCGGAAAACGTGTATATTTTTAGCTATAACTTTTTTGTTAGTAAACATTTTTGTATACGTATTTCTCACATATTAAAAATTATTATAACTTAAAAGAAAAATGTTCAATTTTTGTCTCTAAGGTTTGCTAGTATCTAAAGTGACAAAGAAGCTATTTTTGTAAACTGGATATTTTAATTTACTTATTACGTCACCTGTGAGTGCATAGCTATGCAGACAAATAATTTTTGGTCCAAAATAACAAACCATGAAATGATATTTTTGTACTCTCTTAAAATTATTATTAAAATACAACGCTTTTATTTGTTAACTAGCGGATGTAACCCGGTGTTTCTCGGGGTTGTGCCTCGAGCACAGAAAAAGGACGATTTTCAAAAAACTCCCATTTCAAAATTTTTTAAATTATCAATTAAATTTTAAAATTTTAAAAAAAAAATTTTTTTCGACTCCCGTCGAAAGTGTTAAGTCAAATTCCGTAAAACTGTACCTGCAAGACATGATTAAAAAAAATGACATCTTCAACGTCTCGATCTGACGTCTGGTTTCTGAGGAAAATGGTCACCCACACTCAGAAAAAACATATCTATCTCCGGTGAAAAATTTCTCTATTTTCGATTTTATTTCGATAATAGCAATATTCTCTTTTTCAAATAAAATTTTCTTCAATTAGAATAAATTTTCACATTTTCGAAGAAATATTTCTTCACTTCTAGGAAATGGAAATATTTCAATGTCTCTTATAATGATAAATATTTTTCTCGCAAAAAAAAAATTCTCATTTATAGAGAAAAATTTATTGAAAATGAAAAATTTTTCCTATATTTTGATTAAAAATTCACTATGAGAAGTATTTTCTGCAATTAAAACAAATATTTTCTCAAAAATAAAAAGTCTTTTTCTCGAAAAATTAATATATTTCTCTTTTTTTTTGGTATATTTTTATATATTTCTCTTTTTCATAGAAGCATTCTTTGGAGCAAAGTCTTTAGACTTTTAGAATTTAGACCATTTTTCTCTAAATATGATGCTTTTTATATCATATTCCGATAAACTTTTTTCTGAGTGCAGTGTATAAAGTCATTTCGAGAACAATGCGTTTTAAGTTTTTCTTAGCATGCATGTAATATGCAATTTTATCTCAAAAAATTCCAATTTTTAAAAATCTTATAAGCATTATGGATAGTCTGCGTTCAACGTACGGAACAGACAGACAGACAAACATTTGATGTTAAACGAAGTATATATAATTACAATTTATTATATTTAATAAATAAATTTTTCTGCATATGTAACCAGCGTAGTAGTTATAATATTATTTATATAAACTAATTTGTTGACAAAAATAAATCCCATGCAAACACGCAAGTTTGCATACAATAAACAACAACAGCATCAACAACAAAACAAACAGGTAAACTACTCGCTTCAAACAAAGTAGCAACCATAACATAAGCAGCTACTGATGTTATGAATGTTTAAAATAGTCAAAATTCAATTAAATTCAATATAAACTAATTTGTTGACAAAAATAAATCCCATGCAAACACGTCCTTACTACTGCATGAACAATGTTCATATATTAAGCTAACTCAATGAAAATACAACCCTGCGCTAGCGGCAAATGTCAAACGCACGACCGAGTTGAACATTTCTCAACTTTTTTCGGCAGGTCGCGCTTTGATCGTACTTTACCCCTTCCTACGAGATTCGACAATATTTACGATACAAAGTACGATCAAAGCTTGAGGTCGAATTATGAATTGCTACATAACAACTCGTTGTTTCTACTTTAGCTGTCAAAGCGCGACCGACCTAACGCGGCTTTGCGATTTGGGTATAATTGTAAGTCAACTTTCAGGTGGTGATAAGGCCAGGGATATACATTGATTACAGATTCCTGTAATCAAGCCACCTAACCTCAGTAACTCAGTTACTGGTCGACTCCGGTCAAATTCAAGCTCCGGCTTTTCGACTCCGGTCAAATTCAAGCTCCGGCTTTTCGACTCTGATCAAACTTTAGCTTCGGGTTCAGCAACCCACCGTACTCTAAGTAGGTCTACGTTGTGAAGGCCTGTTTTGCAGTCGGCCTTCTGCCGTCTACCGCCTGAATCAGTTTGGCCCTCTGCCACCGTGAGCACTTTGCCACTAATGCTTATACCGTATATGAACTAATTTTAAGTATATACTAAGTACGCCTGAATCAGTTGGCCCTCTGCCACCGTGCGCACTTTGCCACTAATTTGTATACCGCATATGAACTAATTTTAGGTATTCACTAAGTTTGTAATAAATAGTTAATATAAAAAAAAAGAAAGAATAAATAAAAAAAAAAAAAAGGAACAAAATAGATTATTAATCGCGCCGAGCTAAAACCATTGAGGTTTAGTGATTGTGTTGACCTTAACGTCAATCGTGACTAATTCTGCGATTAATTAATCTATTTCATTTCTGATTAAGAAAATTTTACTTTTGCCCAAGGGTTGCGAGATCCCTTGGACGGACCATGGAGCGGCTGAGCATACCTCAGCCTTCGAAACAAAAACACTCGTTACAAGACCTTAAGGAAAACAAAATTATTTATCATTTTTTACACACTGTAATAGTACCTTAAAGCACCAAGAGCAACAACCGAATAACTCCACTTTTTTTCAAAAATCGTCTTTTGATGCAGATATATAAAGAAAAAAATTCCGCGCAAGTCGGTGAAGTGAAAATGCAACTAAATTGACTCTAGATCATTCAAAAGCAGTTTTGAAATTATTTTTGATTTCAAAACGGAACAATAGTAAGACAACTCCTGGAGTTGTCCTGTTTTTGTCTTGTTGCGAGTATGCGATGTAATTTAGATAAGATTAAACTAATTCTATTGAAGTGCAACAGTTGTTGATGTCGCTGTAACCTGTGATTTAGTTCAAATAATAAGTGAAAATGAGTAAAACTGAATCAGATTTTTTATTATCTGGTTCAGAGTATGTAAATGAATCTGACGAAGAAGACAACATCAAGCCTCGAAACATAACTTCTTTGGTTCGGTTTGTCTCCTATTCAGGAAAAAAAGCGTGCAAAATAAGAACATGTTGAAAAAAGTCAGAGCAAAAAGGAGAACAGCGGAAGGCAAGAAGTATACAAACTGCAAGGGGAATATTGTTGCATCAAAAACAGTGCACCAGCCCTGCAGTTACAAAAAATAATAACCAATCTTAATATA
This sequence comes from Tetanocera ferruginea, assembly GCA_958299015.1. Taxonomy (NCBI): domain Eukaryota; kingdom Metazoa; phylum Arthropoda; class Insecta; order Diptera; family Sciomyzidae; genus Tetanocera; species Tetanocera ferruginea. Next base: position 76,069,875 of record OY282642.1, read on the forward strand.
TAAAAGGCAAGCGTCCTGCTCCGTGCTCTATATCGTAAAACATGTTCAGCCTGGACCATGACCAGTTATAAATAATTCATTTGAAATGTTTGTACTTACTAAACCTTTTGCTCTATATCGTAAAACCTGTTCAGCCTGGACCAGAACCTTTTGTAAAATTATCTATTTGAAATCTTTGTACTTACTGTACTTTTTAAAACCTGTTCATCCTGGACCAGAACCTGTTGTAAAATTATCTATTTAAAATCTTTGTACGTACTGTACTTTTTAAAACCTGTTCGATCTGGACCAGAACCTGTTGTAAAATTATCTATTTAAAATTTTTGTACGTACTATACTTTTTAGAACCTGTTCAGTCTGGACCAGCACCTATTATTAAATTATGTATTGGAAATCCTTGTACTTGAAGACTATCGTCATTTTCCTCAACTACTATACATAAACATGATGTCTTGCTATTACAGTACTTCTTAATTAACAGAACCATAACCTATTCGGTCTGCATAAACTGAACAGCAATTATTACATTCAGTGACGTTGGTGTCAATTGGAATTGCTAGAACTAAATCACAATGTTCGGTCTTTTGATCCAAGTTTTAGCGATTGGCTACTCAAGTTAGGAAATGGAGATGAAGACATCATAGAAATTCCCGATCATTTTGTTTGTTAAGGTTCGCTTATTAGCCCTTTCAATGGCTTGCCTAGAATAATCGTGGACAATTTTTTTGAGCTTATATTCCTATCATTTAAGCAATAAAAAGATTAAAAAACATCCCTCTGATTTTTACATGAGCTGCTTTGCTTTTGGCAGGTTGTCTAATATAATGGACAAAACCATGATAACGTTGTATTATAATATTTTAGTTCAACTAAAACAATCGGAGACAAATGCAAATGCGTTATTTATGCAATTGTTATTATAAAAAAAAAAAATTATACTTTGCACACCAATCACAATAATCACTTCTTTTTTGCAAAATTTATTAACACGCGATATAAAAAAATTGAAGGCTTCTGTTGGGCATAAAATCGAAAATCTAACTAAGTTAAACGTTATATATCTCCCTAAAATTATTTTTGTCATGTTAGCACAACTTCATTTCATAGTACCAACCTATTTGATTTTAGAAAAGACGTTGGAAAATAAAAAATTTTTTTTTCTGAAGTGTCCAATATAATGGACAAATCCATTAAATATATTTCTGGCGATACTTTGAGTCCGAATAACATCAACCGTTATTCCAAAATTGCTATCCTGTGCACAAAAAATTCCGATGTGAACGAAGTCAACGAGCAAGTTCTAAATATTTTAGTTGGTGACACAGTGAGAGATCTGAGCACGGATTAAATTGAAGACAGTGATGATAACGATAAACAAAATTACCCTGCCGAGTTTTTGAATGAATTTTATCCTTCAGGAATGCCACTGCATAAGTTCAACCTCAAAATTGGAAGTATTATAATACTTCTTCGAAATTTCAATACCAAAAGAGAAGGTGGTGGTAATGGAAGGTGGTTAGTTTTGAAAAACCTAAAAACTTAATTAATCATCGCACAGGTATTGACAGGCGCACTGGCGAACATGAAATAGTTTTCATACCTACAATTGATTTGGCCCCGACAAACACAGATTTGCCTTTCACTCTCCGGAGGCGACAATTTCCAATTAAACTGACATTTTCAATGACCATAAATAAATTGCAAGGTTAAATATTGCAAAAATTAGGAGTTTTTCTAAAAGAACTGGTATTTAGTCTTGGGCAGTTTGAGCGGGCTGATGATGTAAAACTAAGCATTATAGATGGCAAGGGACAAGGTTAAAAATTCTAAGAATTTTTTTACTAGAAATGTTGTATATAAAGAAGTTTTATCAACATAATTTAATAAATATGTTTTCAAATAAAAACCTTTGTATATAAATCCAATAAATTTTTTGTCGCATTTTGCACTCTAAATGGTTCCTTCCCGTCGAAGGACGGGCTTTTACACTAGTAAACCAATAAAGGGATATTTGATTTTAAGTCCAGCTTGGGTCCATTCTACAAAAAAACTGTGACTAACAGAGAAAAGATAAAATGGACAATTTCAAAATATCGAAGATTTTCTTATGTCAAGAAAATAAATATAACTTCTATATCAGCTTCCGTTAATCCTCACGGGCCATTAACGACTTAAGAAATTGAAATAAAAGCAAATGTGCATGGTGACCCTTTCAAACCAAATTGTCTATAAAGACGCAGCCTTCCCCTCCACCCAATTAAAGTAAAAAGTATATTTCTCCAACGAATATGCACTTTTATAATAACCTCGAGTCACAGCAGTATCTATCTTCAAGAAGGTGAAAATTCAGAATTAGATTATGAAAACGAGGCTCTGAATTCATTTTCTTCAAAAACGGCGTAAAAACCTGTTAGTTCCCAAATTTTAATAAAAGTTTTTCCAATGACGAAAAGTTTATTTTTAGTTTTCTTCAACACAATAAATATGTTCTCATGTTTTTCTTTCGAAAATAAATAAAAATTTTACAAAAATTTGGTTTCTTTATTTTAACGATGTTTTTTTCTATTTTTCTGAAAATTTGAAAAAATGGAGTTATCCGGTTGTTGCTCTTGGTGCTTCAATTCCTGATGTTTTATTATTTTCCTTTTTCGACTTAGGAACATAATTAGAATTAGCGACAAATAAAAACATTTTTCAGTTGTTGTACCGTTACAGATAACGCGCCTAAATAATAGCTTTTCCTTTCTGCGTTTGAAGCTAATTAAGGCTGATTATCCGGATCAATTTGCATAGAGAAAAAAGAGTCAGACGGACAGCAACACAAAAGTTAGAGGGACTCTTAAAAATGGTTATGGTTCTCCTGAACAATGCATATGTCAAGATTGTGAAAAATGACATTATGCATTTATAACTTATGCGTGTGATGGCCGTGGCATGCACGTTAAGTGTGTGGCTTAGCATGCTCATAGCACGAGTTCGATCCCCAGTCGCGGCGAAAAGTTTTTTATAAAAAAAATATTTCTGATCGGTCACCACCTGTCTGCAGACAATGGCAAACCTCAGAGAGTAAATAATGCCATGTAAAGCTTCTTGAGAACTTGAACTTTAGCCGTTCGGAGTCGGCATAAGACATGTAGGTCCAGTTCTCGGTCAATTGTGTGCAAACATTTAATAACACACACAACACAATTGATCATAAGAAGCTCGGTCTAAGTGCTTTTAAGGGCTGAAATGCCAATTTGTTTTTTTTTTTATATGTCAAGAAATAAACCACCATGTCAAGAAATAGTAAGAAGAAATATGTCAAACAGTGAAGATATAAAATATTTCAAAATTTTTTTAGCCAAAATGCGTGCAAAAACCCAAAAATAAATAATAATCTAGAAAAATTTTAGAGATTAAATCAAGCTCTTCAAAATAATTCAATTAAAATAAATTTTCCTAATTCTACTTGTCTTCTACTCGCCTCAAAATTTAACAAAACTAAACTTTGAGTCAAAATGCTAAAAAAAAAAAAATAATAATAAAAAACCCAATAAAACAACTCCGAAAATTTGCAATAAAAAGCAAATTCAGTTCAAAAGAATCAAACATATGCTAAAAATGCATCAAAGAAGAAAATTATACAGCATATCAAACATAGTAAAGTACACACACTACTACACAGAGAATACATGCAGAAAACAAGATGAAATAAAAAAATTAAAAAACAAGGATATTCCTCAAAGATAGTTTCTGTTAACTCAAAAGGACACGAACAAAAAAAAAAAAGACATAGTTTAAGCAGCTTTTTTTACGCTGTTGCAGTGAAAGAACGTATTTCATGGAGCTACTTTTTGCATTTAAAGATTTCATCAAGCAACGCATACGACGCACACCAGCCAACCAACCAACCAACCAACTATTAGCCAAGAAATTTATGCTGCCACAGGCTGCTTGGCAGGCTGACAGGATGTACGCAGGATAATGTTAAAACGTTCAAACGCTCAAATTCTCATTAAACATCTGCACAAACTGTAAAATATGCAATTATAATTTTCTTTGCATTTTCATAAGTTTTCCTACCCATGAATATTTCAAAAATTGCACCCAAAAACGAAAAACACTTCAATTCGCAGAATTTATCGGAGGGGGCCGCTCTGTTGAACGCACTTCCTTTTGCAGCTGGCAACACTGTACATGAATAACGTGTGAAGCACATGCTAATCCATTGCATAAAAAGCAACAATCTTGCCTGCTGCCCACGATTATTCCAATATGATGAAATTGTGCTGCTGTCGCTGGAGCAGAAGCGGGACTTTGTCTGTAGTTATTACTATGCAAACAATAAAATTAACTTGCTTTGTTCTCCTACATGCCGTATAGTTAAAATGTCAGCGTCCCAATTTTTTTGCTCCCACTCCAAGTCACTTTTTAGTTCATCTCAGCCAGCACATCCTTGCGTCTAACTGTGTGGAAAACATATAATTTATGATAACAATTTTTTGCATATGGATTGCGCTACGCATAAGAAGGTGAATAATGAAAGTTCACAAGCATGTCGCCGAGACACGTGGCAGGATCTTAGCTAGCAGAGTTAATTGAAACACAGGCTGCAAAGTTAAGTAGAAGTATGTATGTATGTTCCAAACTAATTCAAGCAAGGATATGCAGCTTAATGCGTTAGGATGGGAAACTTCATCGTTCATTTTAATTTCGAGTTCGGTGCATATTATTTCACTTTAAGCTAATCGTAGGTATTTTTTGCAAAAATCATTTCCCTGAAAAATATCTAAGAGTTTTAAAGATAGTACACTATTAAAATAACTAAATTAGTTTGAAAATTGAAAATCGTGAATGAAATGCGATGGCAAACCGACTTCAATGGCTGCTCTAAAGCTGTGCAGCTGTAGCCTGCTTTAGAGTGGAAGTGCCAGCACTTTCACATGCGACTTGAAAGCATTAGATTTCGATATTGCATTTATTTGGAACTTAATAGATTCATTAATAAACGTGCTCAATTTAAAAAGTCAGCATCGAAATACAGGTGCAGCTGCACCATACATAGCTTAAGTATTTGAACCTTGTACAACCTGCATAGATTTTTATTTTCTCCAGCATCCTCGAAAATCTTGTTAGATGCATGCAACGACATCACCAACAAAAAAGTTAATTTAATAATGAAAGCAAAAAAAAAAAAACACACAAATTCACAACTAACTGTTTACCCAACATCTTGTTATCTTGTTCCGGGCTAAATGTCGTGCCTGGATAAAAGATTGTTTTGTTAAATTTTTTTTTTTTAGAGTTCATTTCCTTGGCGTAGCATATAAGTAAACAACAAACACAACAACAAAAGCAAAAAATTATTACCTCTGTGAAAATGCGTATTTTTTTTTGTCTTACAAATTAAAAATGTGTTTTTGTGCGTGTGGCTTTGTGTAAACAAGGTACGAAAAAAAAAATAGTTCTTGCTAGGCGACATTTTAAAGTTGGTTTAACCAAAATTTGTTTTGTTGGCAACAGCAGCAAACTTCATTTAATGAAAAACTTTTAAATGCCACTCAGCCACATAGTCACACATACACGCACACACACACATACACCCATAAACAAAGACTGAAATTCCTTACGGGAATTTAAATTCTGAAATTGAATTCCTGAAGGCGTGAATTGGTATTCTATGAAGTTCAGCATCAGTCGATAAGGTTAGATACCAACAGAGGTTGGGAATCTATGCATATAAAAAGAAAAAGATCGCTTGTGCACTTCAACCTTTAATACCTTTTGGATTCTCTTAATAGTGTGGATGAGATGGTGTTTTATGAATTTTAGCACTATTTTTAACTTGGAGTCACTTATTTTTGATGGAAGCACCAATCGAAGTGAGGAACTATAAAACGAAGAATTCTGAAAAATAATTCACTGGACATTTACATAGAATACAAGCTGTAGTACCCGGCGCGTTGCTGCCGTCCTTGTGCAATGTCTGTCTAGTTTTCCAATAGAAGGCCATCAACAAATATTAACTCCACTCTGAGTTTCAATATTCTGTGACCATTCTTTCCAAAGCTATTAAATTAAAAATATTATCTTTTATGGGTGGAGCCACACCCCTTGTTCAATACCTGTTTTAATTTTCGAGTATTTTCGAGTAGTAGGATATCACCAAATTGTTACTCCAAACCGAGTTTCTTTAATTTGTGACTATTATTTTCAAAGCGATTCAAATTAATAAAAATCTTTCTTATATTGGCACACTCCCATTGTATAATACCCGTTCCGGTAGCAGGACACCACCAAAAAGTAATTCCATTCTGAATTTAAATGTTTTGCGACGTATACTTCTATAGCTTTCCTGTATCGAAAATTTTAAATGTATGGATGGATCCACGCCCTGTTCTCCAATGCCCGTGTCTGTTTTATAATTGAAAGACCTGGCTGAATCAGTTACTTCATACTTAGTTTCATTGTTACATGGCATTTAGTTCCAAATCTATGCGATATCAAAAAAATTTAATTTTATGGGCGGTACCATGCCATGCTGCCATTGATAGAATCTATGAACTCACATAGTTATGAAATTGAAAAGTGCATGTAATATCTTCTTATATCTTGTTCAATCCAATTATATCAGTTGAAAAAGTATTACATTTTAGTTGAATTCATATTGTTTGGGAGATGATTGCTGTCTTTCAGCTTAAGTTATTGAAGAATTTTCTACATTGATTACCTTCCTTGGATCCTTGCGGTATCTAACTAACTAAGGATTTAATTTTTTCTTTGGAAAAATATAAATGATCAATGTTGGCTTCAACAGTCCTCGGATTAGGCCATCAGTTTGCTCAAATTCTTCTCACGAAAACTCAAAAGCTTCCACCTTTTTCTCAAAGTATTCTTTCGCTAGTTTTCGGTTCTTTAAATCCTTTTTATAATTGGTTATCAGTTGCTGGATAATTGCATCAGTAATTTCTTGCTTGTCTTGCTTTCTAATTCCAATTCTATGCGATATCAAAAAATTGAATTTTATGGGCGGTACCATTCCACCCAATCCAAAGATCGCTCAAATTTGACAGTCGAAGGCCAAGACTCAGTAGTCAGTCCGTACCGAGTTTCATTGATATGTGATTTATAGATGAAAGTAAAGCCGAAAATTTGTGTTCTTGAAAAAGTGCCGCGCCCCTTGCGGATAGGAGTGTGAAAAATACTTTACGACCTTTTCTCATACCTACCAAATAAACAAAAAATAAAATTTATTAAAATCGGTCCAGCCGTTTCGGAGGATTTCAAACACTAAACTGTGACACGAGATTTTTATATATTAGATAATCCTACTCCTTCTCCTATTTTCTTTTTGAGTGGCCTGAAAAATAACTGATTTGATTAGCTTAAGTTAATTAACGATTTATCTCTATCGACCTTTAAATTACTTTGATTGTCTCTGTTCATTGCAATTATTTCATTGGCAGAGAATTCTTTAAATTCCCAGGTTCTTACCTCTTCCAAAATATTTAATACCCACAGCCAGATTACAGAATGGTTCAACGTCAGCAACATTTCATTCTGAAATTATGTCATTTCATATATTTTTTCGTTTCGATTTTTTAATGCATAAAATTTCCCATTCGGACAGTTAGTAATTAATTTTGTACTCAAATCACAAAAGTTTTTCAGTGTTTTCAAAGAACTCTTTCAAATTTAAATTCTTAAACCTCCTTTTCGTACGTGCCTATACATAACTGAAATATTATAATGTTTAAAAAACTGTTAAATTAAATCTAAGCTAAATTTATGATAAGGTATTGAACTATCTACATTAGGTATTGACGAAGATTCAGGGGCGCAACCAGTAATTTTTTTTGGGGGGGAAGGTTTTGTCAAATGTCGAGCTCATAAATGAAAACAATTTAACGTTATTATAGCGGATGTGATGTAGCGGGTAATGTGTCCTATAGCTGCACTAATGTTTCCTTGTTCAATCTTCAGGCAGGGCAAGCCACATATTTATTTTTTTCAAAGGCTTCATATCACAGCAATAAGTTTCAACAATGGTCAAACAAATATGTTTATTTATTTTGTTTTCTTAATAAAGGGTGATTTTTTTCACAAAAAAGTGCACCCATAAATATGCGCTGTTTTGTGCTGTTTGTGGGCCGGCGACATCATTGAACCGTTCTTTTTCAAAAATTATGAAAATCGCCCGGTTACAGCCAAGCAAGGAACTGTACGATGGTCACCGACTTTTTTTTACCCTCAAATTGGAAAAGTTGGACTTATGTGATATGTGTTTTCAAAAAGATTTCAATAAAAACATTTTCAAATAAATATTTTACTAACTATTACAAATATTCGTTTATTTTTAAAAACTAAACACTTCAAAAATCGCCCTTTATATCAACTGAAATATTTTAGTCAATATGGAATAACGTAATCTTGTCCGTAGTCAAAATTTGATTTCTCCCTGAAAAAAAAATAAATTTTTTAACTCATGCCATCACGTTCATGCAAAGGCCGAGCTAGAAAAAAAAATGGTCATTTTTATGCTGTTCAGCCTCTTTACTGTCAAAATGTGTTGCAAGCTTCCGTTGTACTGCCGTTTTACGACTTGTTTCTCACATTTTGAGTTGAGTCACACACCACCTACGTAACCTAAGAACTTTAATGCAGTTTTCAACTTTTGCGTTGTATGGGAGTAGGCGTGTCCGTGGGCGGATTCCAAAAATATTCATTCATATTGTGACCATGTGAACAAAGTTTCATCCAATTATCTCAACTCTTTCTTCTTATCCTGTGTATACGGACAACACACAGACGGCGGACAGACGGACGGAGAGACGGACGGACAGACGGACGGAGAGACGGACGGACAGACGGACGGACAGACGGATGGACAGACGGACATGAATGGCTCGACTCATGTGATGACGCTGATCAAGAATATGTATACTTTTCTATACCGGACTTGCTTCGTTCTATGCGTTACAAACGTTTGCACAAAGTTAATATACCCTGACCTTTCAGGTTTAGGGTATAATAAGATATCAAACATTAACACGATGGGAACTGTTCAAAAATGCTTAAGAAAAAACTGTGAAAAGTGAATACTGCCACGAGTGACCCTGGAAATGAAGCTGCAATCTTATTGCAAAATAAACTAAATTTAAAAATCATAACTTTAGTTCATTTCTGGCATAAACTCTTTAAAAGAATTGATAGTGTTCAGCTCAAATAACATGGTCTCATTTTAGGACCTTGCAATCTGAGCTGCACAGTAGTTTAGAGAAGCATTGCATGATCTCAAATAATTGGCGACTGAACTTGCAGAAATTCAAACAAGATTTTTGAATAATTGATCAGCAGCAGGATATAAGTTGACAATTTACATGACTAATGGATCTAAATTCTAAATTTGGGTATTTACTGAAAGTTGAAAATTTATTAAGTAAGGATAATTCGGATCTTGAAAAGAATTGTAAAAATTTGGGTGAATTTTATAATACAGTTTTAAATGGAATAGAACTTCATGTCGAAATATGTGACTGCAATATGCTTATTCATAGTAGAAAAGAAAAAGAATTTGAAATTCCATAAGAGCTTCTTACCTATATAATCTCGTATGGAGAAGATGTTTTTCCAAACTTGAGAGTATCAATCAGTGTTAAATTGAATGAAATATGTAAAAAACAGTACACTGAGAAAACAGAAATAAGTAAAACACATATTTTAAAAAGATTAGTAATACGAATATTTTAAAAACGATTAGTAATACGTATATATATGTATATCCATGCATATATCCATGGTATATATCCATATACCATGCAACAATGAAAATGCATACATTTTAATATTAAAGTAAAATGAAGGAAAATAAGGTAAAATTAATATTAATAATAAGCATTCTGCACCATACAGAAAAGAAAACGCTTATTATATCCTAAACTTGAAAGGTCAGGGTATACTAACTCTGTGCAAACGTTTGTAGTGCATAGAACGAAGCGAGTCCGGTATAGAAAAGTATATATATTCTTGATCAGCGTCACCACCTGAGTCGAGCTATTCATGTCCGTCCGTCCGTCCGTCCGTCTGTCCGTCCGTGTTGTCCGTATACTCAGGATAAGAAGAAGGAGTTGAGATAATTAGATGAAACTTGGTACACATGGTCACATGGACCCTAAAATTGAAAACGGAATAAATAAGCTCCTGTGTAACCTACAGAGATAAAATTTGGGAAGTATGTTTTTTGTGACAAAATAAAGATGGTTTTGAAAAATGGACGTCATCCGCTCACGGACACGCCAACCTCCCACACAACCCAAAAAGTGTAAAACTGAATACATAAGATTTTGTTTGTCATAGAGAGATCAAATTTGGTATGTATGTATTTTATACCAAAATTAAGGTGTGTTCAAAAATTGGGAGTAATCCGTTCATGAACACGCCCACCTCCCATAGCGAAAGCATAATAAAGGCATTAACTGTGAGCTACAGGAATAAAACTATGTATGTGTAAATTTTTCTTCAATCATCCGCCCACGGACACACCCATTTTCAATAACATTATTTTTTTTTAAAAAAAAAGAAGGCTTAGGGTGTTTCATAGTCGGCCTAGACCGACTTTAGACTTTTTTACTTGTTTTTAAATTTAAAAGTAAACCGAAACGTTTTAAAAAATGAAAAATGCACATTTGAAAATACAAAAGTATTACGAAATCTTTTAGAAACAGCAAAGAACGTGTCAACATATTGACTTGGCATTAAAATGGTTTTACTAGAATTTTTTAAAAAATGCATGTTCTTGTAAAAATTTTCTGACTTTTTTTAAGATAAGAAGTAGTGTCCGACAGAACGTGAATTTTTGCCGTAGCCGAAGCCGAAGCCGAAGCCAATTCTTCGGCAAAATGGAAATAATCGGCCGAAGCCGAATAAGAAACAAATGTTTTCAAGTAAACAAAATTATAAAATTTATTTTTTGCTTTTGTTAAGGGCCTTCGTTGAGTGTGGACCACACCTAAAGTTTTTTCTGCATTTCATTTGGCATTTCTCCATTTCAGACTAACTCAATTTGAACCATGGAAAGATAGATAATCGAGCCACGCTTTAAAGTTATTCAAGAAATGGCAACAGTGGATGATCAATTTTCGAAGAAAATCATCTTCAGTGATGAGGCACATTTTCACCTCAGTGGATTCATCAATAAGCAGAATTGCCGCATTTGGGCGAATGATAATCCAAGAGTGATTGTTGAAAAACCAATGCACCCACAAAGAGTGACTGTTTGGTGCGGCTTATGTGCTGGCGGTATTTATTCCAAAATGAGCCCGGTCAGGCAGTTACTGTGAATGTGGTTCGCTATCGTGAGATGATAACGAACTTTTTAAAGCCCGAATTAGTAAATATAAATGTGCACAATATGTGGTTTCAACAGGAAGGTACCACTTGCCACACAGCTAACGAAACAATGACTCTTTTGCGCGTCAAATTTAATGGCCGTGTTCTCTCACGTGGTGGCGATGTCAATTGGCCGCCAAGATCATGTGATTTGACAATGTTGGACTTCTTTCTTTGAGGTTATTTGAAAGAAAAGGTGTACGTCGATAAGCCAGCAATAATTCAAGAGCTAAAGGATAAGATAATTCGGCACATTAACGGCATAGAACCTCAATTATGCCTCAGCGTCATCGAAAATTTGGACCATCGGATGGAGTTGTGCCGCCGAGTTCGCGGCAGCTATTTGGCCGATATTTTGTTACATACATAATTGAACATACATAATTGATGTCAGTAATTTTCTGAATATTTTGTGTTTTATTCAAAATCAACATCGGCCCTTAAAATTTAACCACCAGTAGAAAAAAAATTACTGAAATCATTGAATTCGAGTTAAACGCAAGAGTTTTTCTGCAAAATTCGGATTTTTCTGTAATCGAATTATTGACGTTAAGATAAAGTAGAAAAAAATTTAATTTATTTTGGATCCAGTCGAGAAAAGCTACAGAAATGTAATACTAACTGAAATCTGGCAGAAAATTTCTAGCGTTAACTCGCATTTATCATTTGAATAAAATTTTCAAAGAATGAACACCAACTCATGAAAGAACAGAAAAGGAGAGAAACACAATGCGAACAATGAAAATGTTTCAAATGTTTACTGAATAATTCAAAAAAATTTAAAAAAACTTATAAAAAAAATTGTTAAGCTAAGCAAAAACATTCGGCAAAAATAATCGGCTATTTCGGCCGAAGAAGAAGCCGAAGCCGAAGATCAAAATATCGGCCGATTATGCCGATTACCGAAGCCGAAGCCGAATAATCGGTCGGACACTAATTTAGAAGTTTTAAATATGTTTTACTACAGTTAACTTATTGTTACCAATATCTCAGTGGAAGTGTGCTACACTGGTATGCTGAGGACGTAGGTTCGCATCCTGACTGTGCAAATATCAAAAGCATTAATTCAATGATTCAAATTCTAATTCGAATTGTTTTATGTACTCATTGATCAGAAAAATCCTCGAAATAAGTAATAAATTTATTTTAAATAAAAAAATGTTCTTGCAGGTTTCGTCAGGTATTGAACCCAGGACGGTTGAGTATTAAACTCGACTGCTAGTAAGCTCGGCTAAACTTGAACTTCGCAAAATCTTATCAAATTTCATTAACTACGAGTAGACAATTGAGGCAATTAAAATCTCTCTTTAAAATGTTCATTTCAAAATATCAAACGAACGTTTTAATAGCTCATTTTAAAATGATTATTTTAGAAAATCAAACGAACGTTTAATCAACTCATTGCAAAATATTTATTGTAGAAAATAAAACGAACGTTTTAGAAGCTCTTTTTAAAATGTCCATTTTTAAAATAAAAATAAACGTTAGAGGTGCAAAATGTGGGTTAAACGTTTTCAAAAGTAGCACGTTTCTGCTAGTTTTGAAAATGTAGTTTTCTCAGTGATACAATGCCGAATCTTAGTGTCTGCACTCAAATGCATCTCCTGACAAATGCATTTCCTGAATTTTGCACAAATTTCTTTTGGTGATATTCTCTATTAAAAATGAAGTTTTAAGAACAAATGGTAAAATTAACCACGTTTTGAAGTTTTCGATTTTTTATGAGTTTTTAAATTATGATAGCGCAAAAACTATTTATCTAAATGTAAAAATTTTTGAACAAACATGTAGAAACTCAAAAATTTTATTAGGATTACTTTAATAGGCGTGATTTTAAATATCGAACAAGAAGTGTACAAGATATATTTAAATATATGCGACTATATTTGAAAAAAAGCGAGAAAAATTTAAAAAAACACGTAACCATAAAAACTTGCACACACATGTTTTCTGATTTTCTTAATTGTATTAATGTTATTTTAAAGGTGTATTGCTTGTATTACTTGTACCTTATAATTCAAATTATATATAATATATGACAATTGTTTTCATTATTTCATTGAGGGCGCCAAAAAATTGTTTCGCCCTGGGCGCAAGTTATGCCTGCTACGCCACTGAGAAGAATTTTCGAAAAAACGTTAAATTTTTTTGATGAGCTCTATAAAGCCTGTGAAGTTTTATTAATTGAAAGCTGTAGAAAACTACTAAAGCAACTCAAACAAAAACGCACTGCGAGGAATTTCCGTCGTAGTTGGAAATTATTTTTGCATCACCTTGTATTATTATAAAAGAATGTATGACATGTTTTACATATTCTTAAATTTATTCTTCGGTTTTAAAGAAGCACAATATAACTGCATTTAAAAAGTCTTATCTTTTGTATCTTCAAACATTTTAGGAATTTGTCTCTCTATTCGTGCAACCTTAAGCATTTTTTAAAAACAATAATTTTTAATTAATTTTGAATCCATGACATATAAAGATTTAAGTATTGAAATAATTTAATAAAACATAAGCTAAGAGTACTTCGACGTCTTGTGCTCATCTTCAAGCCAGCACATTTAAAAAACCTTACAAATTTATATCATAGTAATTGTATAATTTATGTCTTAAAACATTAAAGAAGCCCATAAAACGTAAAACGTGCAACTTGCGAACATATTTCAAACTGACCAATGCCGCAGAGATATGGTTGTTGAAAGAACCATAACAAACAACAGTAAAGAAAATGGCACGCGCTGTTTCCAAATGAAAATACAAAACAAACTGAGCTATCAACAGTTGGAACACAGTTGGTCTGTAAATTATGTGCCATATATTAAAGAGGCACTGGAGCGTACAGATAATTTTAAATAGGAAAACTTTCATCTAAAAAAAAAACACAAAATCAAATATTTTTTTTCTTTAAGATTTCAAGAGAAATTAAAACATTTTCAATCAAATTTCAGCAACTTAATAGCTTAGCCAAAAAAAAAAAAAAATGTCTTATGTTAAATGAATACTATATAAGCTTGAAATAATCCAATGCCTGGTTTTTAAGAGGCATTTGTTTCATAAAGGGTTTTATTTTAATTTCCTTCCTCTGAATTTTTCTCTTTTTCAACAAACAAAAATGTTATATTCACTGCGTTTTCTTTACATATCAATTCACCCTGAGGTCCTGAATAAAGCAGCCAGCCGTCGTCTTTCACTGTCAATGTCAATGTTACTTCTACAATACAAGGTTAATATCCTTGCCTACAAAAATATTCGTTTTCCGTCCAATAATATTGTCCTTGTAGTTTATAAAGCAGTCCACAAAAATTTTATGCAAATTATTTTAGGCTCACAAAGTGGTTGCCTACACGACAAAAAAATAAAGAAGAAGAATATTTAAACTGTTGGTTGGTTTTCATTTCTTGCACAAATAGACGCAGTCCAGACAATTGGTAGGCTGCAGGGCTATTTTAATAGTTTATAAGCGGCAACTAAGGCGCACAATGCCGGTAGAAATAATTTGAAAATAAAAGTTTGTATATTTCATGAATTCCACGCCATTCCAGAAATGGCTGGAGAAAGTTTTTTTAGCGTACTGTTGCCAAATTCAAATACAGTCAATCCCGGTTAAGTGCCTTACCTTAAGGTGACAAGTTTTTGTGGTACTAAAGCGGGAAAGGTTTTAAAGCGGGGACCCGCTTAAGTACCTCGAGGTACTTATAAACACTTTTTCAACTTTTTTTTCTTACACATTAATGAATTGGAACAAATCTTTGAAAACAGATAATTTTATTAAAAAGACAAACAAAAAACTATCATTCGTTTAAAATTAACAAAAAGAAAAAGGTACACATGTATATAAAAATGCATTGCAGCTTTTTACATTACAAGTTTAAATTAATTTTTCAGGCACATAGTACTGACATTGCCTGAAACATTCTGAAATTTTTTTTTAAGCAATGTTTCTTCAAAAATTTCAAGTTCTTCACAGGCAATATTGTTGTAGCTTGAATATATTTTTAGAGCATCAAGAGCTAAAACAACTTTGACAAATGACAAAGGGTCAATTGGACTATCTGATGAAGAGTTTTCCGATGATTGGTCTTGTATTTGGTCAACAGCATCTTTTATTTCATCGTTGTGTAACACGCCACGTATTCTTCTGCGTGTGCAATAGGAATCACTACCATTTCCTCGATATCTTCAGATAAGATATCACCTACTTGAAATCTTACCTGCGTGAGACACAAAGTACCAAAGTACATTACGACATTATAAAAATTATTGCGAAAGACAATTTACCTTCTGAAAGCAATAGTTTCGCAACTTACAAGCTCCCGCGAACGTTTAACAAACGCAAGTGAATCTAACAATGTAAATGACTTCACAAACTGCCTGACTGGTTTATGAATCATTATTTGCCTGAAATAAACTTTGAAAGTGTGTATGATGCTTTGGTCAAGAGGCTGAAATATTGATGTGGTATTTGGCGAAAGGAACTCTTCTTTTACATTTCCAAGACTATGATCTACCTTGTCACAAGGAGCGTTATCAACAATCAACAAAACTGTTCGCTTTTGCTTCTCCATGTCACGATCAAATTCTTTCAGAATAGTAGACAATGTACTAGTCACCCATGCTTTATTTTGCGAATAATATGGGATAGGAATAATTTTCCCTTTAAAACACCTCGGAAAAGCACGCATAAACGATTTTCTCCCATGTTCGACCGGTGATAATAATTTACGAGTACCTTTTATTTACATTTACCTTTTTGAAGAAATACAGCTTGGACTAAAAAATTTCTAATATTTTGAAAAGTATCAATTCTAATAAAAACAGGATTAAAAAATGCATTATTCCGACGGTTGGTTTAAAAATTATTCCAAGATTTTTAACCGTGTGGTAAGATGAAACAAAACCGCAACGCAATGGTAATATTTGGAATCTACACTATTGTACATTACCTACATTAATGCATCTAGAATAATTGGAAATAATGTTTGAAAGCAAGAATCCCCTCAATGATAGTTTTTTCATGAATTGGCCGCAAAGATTAATTAATTAGTTTTGTATACGCGGAGAAAGAAGGAATTGTTTCATCTGAATAATTTTGTTTAATTTTCTTCTGAACCCCCGCTGTCCCTCCCTCTGATAGGGCCTGGTAACGAACGCTTTTCGTTACCAGGCGTTGTACATATTTGGAATGGAATATGTACATATTTTCAAACGTTATGTGCAGGTTTAGATTTTCACTGATATTTAAAAAGGCACTTAAAGGGGGAAAAATATACTGTTTGTTTTTAATGGAACGCTGAAATGTGGTACTTAAGCGAGAATGGCACTTAAGTGGGAGGTACTAAAAAGGGGACTTTAGTATGAAAATTGTTTGAAAATGTTAAGATGCAGCAAAAATGTGGTACCTAAGCGGGAATGGTACTTAAGCGGGTAGGTACTTAACCGGGATTGACTGTACTAACATTTTTAAAAAATTTACTGCATTCAAAATAATCTGAAGATAGGACCTTAAGTTCCTGTTTGTCATATAAAATGACCACTCATTTCATATTGTATAACACAGCCACTTGTATTGATGATAGTGCTCTAAATTGTTTCCTTGAAATTCAGTGAACAAAACCCTGGGAACTATCAAGAATTATACTAAAATTTAGTCAGCCGCGAGAAACCTTAACTTTATTACGACTTAAACGTTGCAAAGTTAAAGTCTGTATTTTACTTTCCGTTGTTTTTTTCATCTTTTTTTCGTTGTATATTAAATCATATTTCCGATTTTATTCTAACAATTTCTTGCTTGTACAACGCTAAACATTAAATGACCATCTGCTGCATTTCAAATCAGAAAATGAAAAAACTAACAATTTTCACAACTTTTTCGAGTGTTGGTGATTGTTATGCATATTTCTGCGAACATGCTGCGCTAAAATGGAAAAATTATATGAGTTAAAATAAAGAACAAAAATAAGTATCAAATCAAACACAAAATTCATTTAAATTAAATTCACAGCTAGCCGTATTTGAGCCTTTGATGCGCCGGATGTGCGCCATATTAATTTATGCCTGAGCCAAGCTGTGCTGCAGTCAAGGTGTTGTTTTTGTATAATTTTTTTTGAATTTTCACCTTATATTTTTTCCATTAAATTATGCTTTGAGTACAACTTATTTCTTTAAAACTGAATTATTTTTAAATTATGTGCTATCCTTTAAACAAAAGTCTTCACTATCAACTTGGTTTGCATGTTTCGTTTCGTTTCGTACATGTCGAAATCTTCAATCCCAATTCTCATTAAGAAAAGCGTTTCACGCAATTTCGTCTTCCTGCTCCCAGAGGTGTTTGCCAGATTGCATGCAACGCAATTCAAAATCAACATACAAATTGAGAAATGATGGCAAAATATATTGAAAACGAGGCAGGAAAGCTGCGATTGCAACAACAACACAATTGTGTTTTGTGCAGCCTCCTGAAGAAAACATGATAGACGGATTTCCAAGAATTTCAAAGATTGCAAATTATTTACCAGCGTATTTCTCTATTGGGACTATTTTTGAGAGCAGTCCGACATACTTGGAGGCAGTAAATCAAGCAACTAATCTAGCGACATGCAGTATTTGTTATGCTCGACATCGAAGTTATAATTATACACAAACGTCCTGGATTTGCTTATGATATGCATTGGAAGAATATTTTAAAGCAAAAAACGAGTAACAAATTATCTTTGGCTTCGATGAAGCTGAAATAACCAAAAAGCTGTGTTGAAGAATTTTTCCATGTTCGAAGGACTACTTTATTTTTTGATAGCGTTTTTAATCTTATATTGTCAAGTTTTATACTCAGAATACGTATTATAAACATATCACATCTCGTGCATCTAATGTATAGGGAAGATTCTAAAGCCCATATGATACTTTATTTTTTTTCTCTTTTTAAGAATATTAAAATCTAAGCTGAGCAGCACATCAAAAAAGCAGATATATTTTTCAATTGGTGTGAAAAGTAGTTTTAAAAAATTCTGAAATATCACTTTTAATAGCAGAAAAACTAACAAAATTTTCCTTTCTTAAAATTTGATAAAGTGAACTTTTTTGAAATTATGTTTTGTTTTTCTTTAGATTTACTTTACGAATTCTTCATGATGTTTTGTTGCTTACATTTTTTGATAACTGATAACTTATTTTTTGTCTCTTCATCCGAGCTTGTTTCAAGATAGACAAAAGAATACAAAAGCAAGTAAAGAAAGTCTGAAGTCGCTCAAGCCCGACTATGAAATACCCTTAACCTACTTTTTAAAAATACAATAATAGTATTGCAAATGGGCGTGTTCGTGAGCGGATGAAGCCCATATTTTATATGCATATCAATTTTGATGAAAAATTTACAAAAATTTATAAACATTTCAAGTTTTATTCCTGAAGCTCACATGGGTTAGAAAATACTTAAATGCGTTACTGCGTTGATACACTTCTTTTTACAGTAACGCAATAGCGCATTTAGACAACAAATGCAACACATGAAGCAAAGCAAACAGCGAGAAAGAAATTTTAAGCAAATGGACAAGTTATATATCAAGCACGGTTGGAAACGACATAAAGTTGAATCAAACCAAATATGTTTGTAATTAATAGGTTGCGGGGAAGATGATGTAAAGCATGAACAGTTGGAGCCAGTCTGATTGATGATGCTTTGCCACACACGTGTGAGTTTATTTCAAATTGAACATTTTCGATTTAACAAGCAAACTTAAATTCAACTTCAAACTTGCTTTGCTGACAAGAAATGTGTATGTATCTGTTTCACAGCGCGATTAAATATTGAGAAAAAAAAAATACAGCCATCTGCTTGCTTGCTTGAATTTTGGGTTTTTTAATTTTTAATGGATGCTGAAATCTGAACTTAATTCAATTAAATTATATTAGGGGTATTCTCGCAGTATAGCAAAGATGCAAAATTTGTGAAAATGCAACCTTGCAATACTGAAATATGCAACACTGCGAGAGCGCACAAAATCACAAATATTATGAATATTAAAAGAAATGCTGCGAAAGCTAAAACAAAAAATAGAAATACTTACTCATGATATAAAAACCAGGTATTATAAAAAGCGACTGCGCTGCCAAGACAGAGGCATGATGTGTCAAATACAAGTAGTGTTATCATAAGAAGAAGTAAACAGGGACTTTTTTGTCTTTGGTCTTGCACTTTCTTATTACTTTTGCACTAAAAGAAAGGGATTTTTCTGTTGTTTCACTTGCACATTTTTAACATTTTATAAAAGGTAAACACTTATATTTAGGTAAACAGCTATATTTTCCAACTAGAGTAAGCAAGTAAAGTTTGTTTGTCGTTATTTTAAAACAACTCCGCTTTTATTTTAGAATTATTAGGAGTATTAGGAAAAAATATTTCACAAAAGATAATAATAATATAATATAATGATACAATTTACGCAAAAATATAATATATAATGCAAAATATTTCCAACTTCAAGGAAAACACATAAATAGAAATATCCCTGTTATCATTTATTATTGTACAAGAAGCATCATTCTTTTGGCGTCAAATCGTCATTTTGACATTCTATGCCTCCAATGACAGTTAAGCCCTCGCGATTTATACTACCTGGTCATTATATCATGATACTTATAGCCTAGACACATTGACTGCGGCTGCAGCATTGCGTCAAACGTCAATTTTTTTTACATGCTTTTCTTATGGAGGTGAATGTGGTGAAAATGTTGCAACGACAATGCGTCATTGCAGTAATGTTGCTGTCGTCGATTTAGAACTTTTTCTATTTTGACGTGCGACAAGAGTAAGAACATCGGCATTTGCTAATGTTTTCGTTTAATTTCGTGCTTTTTTTGTGTTTTTTATTGTTCATTCTCATTGTGTTTGTATTAAATGTTTGTTTTTAAATGATAATTCGATGTTAATTATAAAAATATATGAAAATAAGGCTTATCGCGCTGCATTCAAATTAGTCAAGTCGTAGACAACATGCCAACATTTTCGTTTTCACCTCGTGTTGTTGTGTTGCAGCCGCAGTCAATGTGTCTAGGCTATGACTCTAACGCACACGAACTAAAATTAACAAATTTGTCTCAATCAGAGTGCACGCACGGAGAGAATTCGGTTCAGACAATATTCTTTATGCTTATAATTTATGCGCTATTTGCTCACATTTATCGACTTAGAGCAACTGATCATAAAATAAACATTTGTGTGCATAAATTCAGAGCAAGATAAAATCATTATTTATACGCAACTAATGTAAGAAGTATCACCAACTAGCTCATGGATTGTGTGCACTATGAATCAGTTGAAGAAACTTTGCACATAGATTATGCTAGGATAGCTCTTATATCAAGTACAGTTGGTATAAACTAAAGGCACCTTCCGCATAGATTATGCACAAAATGTTAATAGATTGTGTGTAAATTGCATTAATTGGTGATATCTTGAGCATAGATTATGCACAAAATGTTCATAGATCCTGCGATCGTGCAAAAATGTTATAATTATATAATCAAAGTATTGCGAGTTAAGTGAGTTCATTTTGTAATTATTGAGCAGCAGAAATACATTATTTTTTAACAAAATTAAATTGATGATTTCATATATGTGTTCCTTAAAATATACAAAATTAATTATTAATTAATTAATTGCAATTATTTGCAACTTACCTAGACCTATTTAAGCTGCTTGGAGCTGCTGAAACCGACTGCAGCTGATGAAACTGCCTGTAGCTCCGGAGACTGCTCGGCGCTGCTGAAACTGCCTTGAGCTGGTGAAACTGTTTAGAGAAGTTGAAACTGAGTGAAGCTGAAGAAACTGCCTGAGGCTGCTGAAATTATTTATTTTCTGACTTAATACATCACAATCCATCCAGAGAGAATTATTGTTCATTCATGTTTGCTGGACATATTCAACTGTTGCGGTGGCTATGCATTTCCCGATGAGTGATGACTTTCGCTGAATGTGTTGCTACGTGAAGTGTTAAAAAAATTGTCAAATTGATGAAATCTCATCAGTTGAAGCAAAGCATGACATAATTATTTTTCAGGATTTGTATGGCAAAGACACAACTTTTTGTTATATTTTAATTGTAACTTACCTGGACTTGCAAAACTACTCGTTCTTAGAAACCGTATTATTTCTACATAATGTTGAATTGATCACATAATGTGGTCAGTGTTTTTGACAGAATTATTGGAAATAATGTGAGCATAGCGCATAGTACATGATCAAAACTCATAAATGATTAACAAACAAATTTGTTGAATGAATCTAGCGCAAACAATTTTCTCCGTGCGGTTGCACGTCCACTCAAAACATGGGTATCACTGTTGCACAGATTGCACAAATTGCAAAACTTTTATCGCTTGTATTTTGCTGTTGTGTCGTTGCACGGGTTGCAAGATTCTGCAACTTTTGCAATTCTTACACCTTGCAAGGGTTTTGCAAGACAGCGAGAATACCCCTTTTATATTATTTTTTTTTCTATGTGTGAGCTCTTTAGCACATGACTCAAAGCACTATTCGATGTTATATTGTGAGAGTTTCTGTGCTTCTGCTCGTCTTGTTGATACAGAAACCATAACATTTCGAACAGCGTCATAGCGCAATTGCGTTAACGCATTTCTCTCATACAGTAATCTGCGCTTGAGTCAGTGCGTCAGCGCTGAAATTTTTATTGCGTTATCAATGTCCAGTATTTTCGCTATTGTGGGTTGCATGTGGGGTGGGTGTGTTCGTGGACGGATTACGCCCAATTTTTGAATGCATCTTAGTTTTGGTATAAAATACATACATACCAAATTTTTTTTCTCTGTAGGTTAAACATAAGCTTATATATTGAGTTTTCAATTTTTGGGTTGTATGGAAGCTGGGCGTGACCGTGGTTGGATGACATCCATTTTTATAACAATTCATCGACTACTTTGGCTGGGTTCAGTCTTTCGTATGAATGAAGAAGCTGCAGTGAAAAAGGTGTTTGAGGCGAAAGCCGAGTGTCAACGATGAAGAGGAAGACCATGCCTCCGATGGATTGACCAGGCCGAGGAAGCCCTTGCCGCTCTTGGTGAAAGATATTGAAGACGGCGCGCGCGAAGCAGAGATGACTGGCGAGAGCTGATGAAGTCGGCCGTAACCTGACAACGGGTTGTCATGGCCACCTAAGTAAGTACGTAAGCTATAAATGTGTCACTTCAATCGCATGTTACCTTTATACGACTACTGAATCTACGTGTACTGAGTCTATATTTTATGTATTGAGCACATTTTTTGCTTTCATTAATGTGTACACGTTCGCTGTAATGAGTATATAGAGTGTTGGATCTGAATACATGGTTGTGATTTTCTCAGGTTCTAAAAGAAAAACCTGAATAATTTTCTGGGAAGAAAAACGACTGGTTTAAGACACTAAAAAAAATTATATATAAAAAGTCCCTAATTTATAGGTGAAAACACCCAAAAAAAAAAAATGTACTCAAGAATAAAAACTTATATTAGCAATAGCAATTAATCTTAAAATATGCATGAGATATTGTTTGGATTACGGTCACAATACCTCGTCTTTACCCGCCCATCCTTTTACCCATTCTAAACTCTATAAAAGGTCCCTATATCATAATTATTTCACCCCTCAATCACACAAGGGATAAAGCAGGTTAATTTATAAATGCATGTTTAGATTTCCAATTTTATTTAATTTTATCAAAATAAAGCATAGTTATTAATAGAAAAATATTAATCTATACTATTATATAAAAGGAGACTCACGGATTTGCGGCGACGTGTTCTCAATAACCGCTGAACCGATTTTTATAATTTTTTCACTATTCAATTGCTATGATTAGCGAAATTAAAATAGGGTACTACGTTTTTTACAAAACTTTTTCTTTAATTATTTAAGAATTCATGTCTTTTAATTCATGCTAATGCTGTACAAGCAGCACAACAAGCAGCAGAAAACCAATGCTTAAGCTCTGGCTGTGAGAGTAACTCAGCACGGCTGCCATGTTGTGTCGGGAGTTGCTCTCAGTTTGGTCTGTTGAGCAGTGTTGCCAACAATCTGACATCGTATTTGTTATGGTTTTCAGACTTGAATTGTTTATACATATTTACAGTCAAAAAATCTTTTTCCTCTTATGCCTGATATATAACCAAATTATTATTTTGTTATTTATTGCAAATGTTATTCATCGACAATAACACAATCTCGACGGATTGAAAGCTTTATACAATAGTTCAGATTTAAAATTTGTTTTTATGGCAACACTAGCTACTTTATTTGCAGTCAACTTCTTGCTCAGAGAGAAATATAAATATATTAAAATCTTACCATGAAATGGGGGATGAAATTTTTTATTGTTGTAGTTATTTCAGTATACAAATATTCCATTGCATATGCTCAAATGCTTCTCAGAGGATCTCAGTACGATCTGAAATGTCGCATTGATATGTCATTGTTTGTGTTCATCTGCGCAGAAATTATGTTCATGCATACAACCTTATAAAATAGATTTCCTTTAAACTTTTCAATAGGTTTATATTGGACGCATCAGAAAATAATTTTTGTTTTTATTTTCCAACGTCTTTTTTAAAATCAAATAGGTTGGTACTATGAAATGAAGTTGTAACAAAATTATGACCATAAATGTAGAGGAATACCAATATAACTTCTTTAATTTAGTTGGATTTTCGATTTTGTTCCAAACAGAAGCCTCAAAGTTTTTTATTTCGCGTGTTAATAAATGTTGCACATTAAAAGAGTTATTGTGATTGGAGCATATTTTTTATTTTTAACCGATTTCAAAAAGGAGGAGGGTCTCAAGTTGGTTGGTTTCTCTGTTTTTTTATAATAGCATTATAAATAATGCATTTGCATTGGTCTCCAGTAGTTTTAGTTGAACCTTAATATTATAATTCAACTTTTGAATGGTTTTCCATTATATTAGACAGCCTGGCATAAGCTACGCAGCGCATGTAAAACGCATCGAAAACGTATGTTTGACGCATATTTTAGTGTTTAAAGGATGCGTAAGTTAAGCATATTTTAAACAAACTGTTAACATCTTCTTTGTATATTAAAATGATTGTATGTACAAGTAGACTTCAAAACCGCTAAACCAATTGTTATGAAATTTTCAGGGAAACTCTAGCAAAGTCTGCAGAGCGCTCCTGTGAAGTTTGGCATCGATATCGAATAGCTTTAGAATTACATGTTGCACAGCTCCAAAATTCTGTATTTGACCTCAATTTTCACGTGCTGTTTTACTGGTAAAATTTTAAAGCCGTTGCAGAAGGGGCGTGACACTTTTAAGGCATTCAAACTTTTCAGTATAATTTAAGAAACATAAGTCACAAATTTGTGAAACTCGGAAGGAATATAACATTTAGTCGTGTCCATCCACTGGAAAAATTCAGCAAGCATTGGAAATTGGGTCGTGACACCATCAACATAGTTTAAATATTTAATATCGAATAGCTGTGGTACTTAATGTTTCATAATATTTAAACTCAGTATAAATTTAATTTTTGGAAATGTCTTTCGACGAGAAATATAGCACGGGCATTGGAAAACGGGGTGTGAATCCGCCCATACAAGCCAAATTTTTAATAGCAAATAGCATCGGAAATAAAAATCGCTGATCAGTGAAATTCCGAATGGAGTTGCCATTTGGTAATGTCCTTCTAATAGAAAACTGGTCTGAGCTTTGGTCAAGTGGGTGCACCTTCCCCTACAAGCTACATTTTTGATCGAATAGGTTCTGAAGTCACAGATGAAGTACATGTGTTTGTCAAAGGCTGCGTGCATTTTCAACGCCGATTCAGACAGACAGGCAAGCTGAAATCTGTGTGAACAAATGAGATACAAATATCTATCTCTCTCGCTTTTTCACACACTCTGCGGACACAGGCAGGCAGTCTGAATCGGCGTTTACTATGCACGTGGCCTAAGGCGTAGCAACGCGCGCCGGGTATTGCTAGTAAAGAATAAAGTAAGAAAGTAAGAAAATTATTAATAAAGAATTAAGTAAGAAATATAGTTTTTAGTATTCATTATAAAATAAAAAAAAATTTATCAATAATAAAAAAAAATTTTAATAAAGTACATAGTATTTATATACATGTATTTGTTTACATGTTTATTTGCTTTAATAAAGACAGAAAATAATGTTTAAACGTTTCTAAGGAATGCGTTTATTATAGCGAAATTTAGTTTTTTTTTTTTGTTGATATTTGATTATTTTGTTGTTTGTGTGTGTGCATGAAGAAAAAAAATTGTTATAAATTCAGGTTATTAATTAGTTTTAAGATCAAACTTTTGGTTTAGAGAATTATGTATTAAATTAATTCATAATAAATTTGATTGAAAATATTTTTAAAGAATATTTTTAAGAAGAAAAAATATGTTTAGTTTTTAATAAAGGCAACATTCGTTTAAATTTTGCCGAACAATTTTGCTTTTTTTAAGTTTATAATTCTTAGAAAACATATTTTTTAAGAATTATATTTTGAGCTTTTAATGCCAAATAATTCATGAAGTAACAGGTTTTGCTACAACAACAAAATTCTTAGCAGAACAACCGAGCAGACTATACCATGGTTTCGTCAGACGCTACTCCGACTCATCAGTAGTCTCTGGTGGTTCATGCAGTCCACTAACTTTGAGAAGCTAATAAATGCAACTGCCGCAAAACCAAAATGGAATTCCGATGCACTTTTCACTTAATCAAAGCAGTCTTTTTCTACTCTTCTGCAAAGATTTTGTTGTTGCGCTTTTTGTTTACTTCTTTATAACGTGTCCATCTAGGTTCCAACATTTTGTTGGTATTAAACCATAGAAGGCGTGAAGAAGGTTTTTTTGAAAGCAGATGTTTATTATATGCGCAAACATATAATTACTCATCATGTTTTCGTAGGTTTAGCTAGGTTTAGAATTATTTGGCATTAAAAGCTCAAAATATAATTCTTAAAAAATATGTTTTCTAAGAATTATAAACTTAAATAAACAAAGTAAACTGCCACAATTTTATAACTCATTTTGCTTTTGTTTTGGTTCTAGTCGACCAAGGCAAATGTCAATTTGTGAGCGCAGAGAGAAAAACAAATACAAACAAATTTTGTGTGGGAGAGTTATACAATTAAAGTTGTGGGCTGTAAAAGTGGAGAGTTTCGCTCAGAGTAATAGCCCATCCACAATGACGACAACGGGCGACGAGCGTCAAACGTCACTTTTATTTTACATGTATTTCTTATGGGACGAACTTTTGCAGACAATCGCGATGACATTGCTGTTCGACATCAAATTCCGCTGTAGCCAGCTTCAATTTATAGCCCATCCACAATGACACCAACGGGCGACGAGCGTCAAACGTCACTTTTATTTTACATGTATTTCTTATGGGACGAACTTTTGTAGACAATCGCGACGACATTATTGCTCGACATCAAATGTCGCTGTAGCCAGCTTCAATTTAATTCTAATTTTGGGACAAAAACAGACGACAAAAAGAAATTCAGCCATTGTTTACATTCGTGTTTTTTTCTTGCTGGCTGCTCGAATGCTCGTTTCCGTGTTCAATTTATATATTTAATTGCAAACTTTGATGTGAGTATATTATATAATATAATTTAATTTAAATTCAATTCAAGAACCTGAAACAATATTGCTAAATTATATTGATAATTTTTATATCATAATTATATAACAATATTGATTAAAAATCTTGCCAATTATTGAAAAATAATTTCTTTGCTTTTAATTTTTATTTCGTGTGGAATAAAGCTTTATGGTTTTTTTTTTTGTATTTGAACTTGTACTTAGTTTCGAGTAGTGTTAAAGATAATATCAACTTTTATAAAAAAAAAAAAAAAATCAATTTAAATAATTGCTTGTAAATGTCAAAAACACTTTCTGCTGAAGCTTGTTTGTTGTTTTGTCGCGTTTAAAAAATTCAAGTCGCCCGAAATTTCTCTACAACGACAGAGTGGAGACCTGTCGTTCGTCGCCCGTTGTTGTCATTGTGGATGGGCTATAAAGCTCGTGGATAGCCGAAGCTTGCGTTTTAGCCAACTTCAATTGATCTCTATATAGATTTTCTTTAACTACTTTTCTGTCTTTTTTTCTTTAGTATTAAGTTTAACTAATTTTCAATAAAATTTTTATTTATTTATTTATAACACCATAATTTAATATTAAAATCTTAAATTAAGTTAAAAAGTGCAATGGCTGCTAAGGCCTTCAGCTTATCAATAAAATTTTTTAATTTAAATTTAATATAAGCAAAAGCAAATGGTAGTAAATTTTTGTTTTTTTTTTCTTGTATGCACTAATAAACTTAAACCTTAACACTGATTTGGTTTTTTTCTTAAATTTAGCTCACTTAGCTTGAATATTTATAATATTTTTAGATTTTATTTTTTTTTATAGTAATTGATAGGTAGGTGACTAAGTTATTTTTTTTAAGGTTTTTTATAAAATTTTCTGCATGTTTTGTTTGTAAATAAGTTTATGTTTTTTGATGTTTTCTTGCTCTTCATGTTTTTTTCTAAGCCACTCAATTTTGGTAGAATTTTAGTGTACCAAACCACGCGCTTTTCGATACTGTGAAACCAAACTGGTTTTTAAGCTGCAGGAGCTGACTTTTGAAAATCTTCAAATGGAAAGTGAAATAGCGAGGAGATGCAGTGTGGTCTAGATCAGAGTTGTAAATTCCATAGCTCAATTTGCTCAATTTGCTCACTTACAACAACTTCAATATTTTCGTGTGTGTTGTAATTCTGAGAATTGACTTCGCCGGCACACCGCGCTGCTACAGCAAGAAAAAACATTGTTGTTGCAAAGTTTTTGCTGCTGCGTGTATTTTGTTGGTAGTCGCACTCAATGTGGTGGCTAGTTTTTTATTGTAATTTTTGCAATTTGTTTAAGGATCATATGAGACACATGTTGTTGTTTTTGCTATTTTTTATTTTTTTTTTTTATGCGATCGAAATTATAATTTTTTATTGTTTTTTTTTTAAATTTATAATTTAACTCACTGCCACAACACCTCTGGTCTAGATGATGATTCTAGAGCGAATTAATTAAAATTTCCTTACAATTTTTTTCTCCGCTTGGTTTCGTTAATCTCAGTTAAACTCCTCTTGGTGCCGTTAACTCGCAACACGTGTTGCAACGTTTTCAAAAATTGCAGTTTTCTGATTGTGGTTTTAGTGATTTTTCAATAAAAAAGTGCATTGTTTTGACAAATTCGTAATGAAGAGTATTCAACAAAGTAAGTATTAAATTAGATTCTAAAAAAAAACAAAAATTATTTTTAATTTTTTACACACTGTAATATTACCTTAAAGTCAAAGGTAGCATTTCCTTAAGCAAAAGCAGCAATAGCTCAAACTTTTATTCATACGAGAATAAACCGCTTATTTCTTGGCAAAGCTATTGCTAATTAAGTAAGCTTACTTCTTTAACCCATTAAGCCCGGCTCTCAAACCCGTGGGTGCAGGAGGTTAAAACTTTTTGTGTGGAGTGATTAAGTCACTCATAGTGCGCAAACACCCACTGCCACACCCAGAACGCCCTATCTTATTAGATATACGAAGGTGCGTTTTGCACCCTTAGGCCGCAAAATGTTCTCCAATGCTAGAAAAAAATTGCGTTGGATAGAATGAAACATTCAAAAATATAAATAAGAAATTAATGTTATAGCCCGTTTCAAAAGAGAAGAACATTTTCGCGCAGGTTTGAGAATAAGAAAATAATTTTGAGAGTGTTCTTCATTCTGATTGGTCGACATTAAAAAAAAAAATTGAATATTTTTGAGCAGAAAAATAAATAAGGTATATCTTCGACTTGGCCGAAGTTAAAATACCCCCACGGCTGATTCGAAAGTGTAAAACAATCTTAAAGATGTGCCTTTTTATAAAGTTTTCAATCTGGGGTTGTATGAGAGGTGGGCGTGTTCGTGAATGTATGACGCCCATTTTTCTAACACGTCTTATTTTTGATATAAAATGAATTAATACCTAATTTTATTTTTGTATTTCGACAGAAGCCTCTTTATATAGATTTCAATTTTAGGTTTGTATGGGAGGAGGGCGTGTTAGTGGGTGGATGACGCCCATTTTTCTAAGACACTTTAGTTTTGATAAAAAATGAATAAATATCAAATTTTACTTTTGTAGCTTTGATAAAACCCAATTTATATAGTTTTCAATTTTGGGGTTACATGGGAGGTGGGCGTGTTCGTTGGTGGATGACGCCCATTTTTCTAAGACACTTTAGTTTTGATATAAAATGAATAAATATCAAATTTTACTTTTGTAGCTTTGATAAAACCCTATTTATATAGTTTTCAATTTTGGGGTTACATGGGAGGTGGGCGTGTTCGTTGGTGGATGACACCCATTTTTCTAACACACCTTAGTTTTAATATAAAATGAATAAATACCTAACTTTGTGTATTTAGCATTCCACAGAAGTCTTTTTATATAGTTTTCAATTTTGGGGTTGTATGGGAGGTGGGCGTGTTAGTGGGTGGATAACACCCATTTTTCTTACACACCTCAGTTTTGACATAAAATATACAAATACCGAATTTCAGTATTGTAGCATTAATATTAGCCTCTTTATAGAGTTTTCATTATTGAGGTTGTATGGGAGGTGGGCGTGGTTTTCATCCGATCTAGTCCATTCTCGAACTTGATCTTCGCTTTTTTAAAAAAAACTTAAATATGAAGTTTGATTACGATAGCTTGAAAATTACGGCTGTAATCGTGTCGACAGACAGACAGACGGAAAGACGGACATGGCTAAATCAACTTGGGTGGTGATGCTGATCAAGAATATATACTTTTCTATGCCTACCACGCCTCCTTCTGAGCGTTACACACTTCGTGACAAAATTAATATACCCCTTACGCAGTAAGCGTGGGGGTATAAAAATTAATGTATATTCCTGAATTTTGTTGTTCATCGCAACTGCGCTGCGGAAGAACTGAATTTTATTTTTCGAAATCAACCAATCAAAATTGAAAAAAAAGGGGGAGTCAAAAAATAATTTATTTGCCGAAATTTCACTTCACAATTTTTCCTTGAGAAAATAAATTTTTTTTTATGTAAGTTGTATTTGATGTCTCTCTTAAGATGCAGGTTACTGCAGGCCGTCGGTGCAACACCGTACTTATGCGATCATTTGTTCTGAATGTTTGCGCATTTAAATATATAGAAAAATAGTAAAAAACACTCAAAAAAAGCATAAAGTTCAGCGAACAGTACAAAAAGAGCAAGAAATTACGCTCTAAAAAATGTTCTAGCCTTAAAAATAAATTCCCACTGCGCATCGAAAAATGAAACTAAAAAATGTTCTTCTCTTTTGAAACGGGCTATACAAACAATTTTACGTCTTTTTATTAATAAAATAGCTTAGAGAAAATACTATTGCTACCTATATAAATACACGGTTAAAAATGTTGGACTAGTTTTTAATCCAAACTTTGGTTTAAAGGAATGTTTAATCCAAAAAGTACTATTTTTTATTCCATACTTTAGTTTAATTTGTTTTTAATCCAAAAAAGCTCAAGTTTAAGACAATTTTTGGACTACAAATTTACATTAAGGTAGTATTTTCAGGAAAAATCATTCATGTTACCTAAGATTGAAAACTACTTCTACTACGAAATTTACGCTATATATAATTGTTAATGTTGTTAAAGCATCCGAAGTTTAATCAGAGAGACAGGCAGATTGCGTGAACGTTCCCTAAAGTCGATTGTGCATTTGGAGAGATATGTCAGCTTTTAACTTGTTAACAGTCAACTTTCAGCATGCACATAAACAGCTGATTGCTGGTTTGTGATATATCTGGTTTGTGCAAATGGTTCTCCATACATTGCATTTATAAGTCTGATAAACTTATACGGTTTTTATCATTTATAAGGGCATTGCCCATTTGCATGAATATCCTTAAAACATAACTTTTTTTTGAATACTACATTTGTTGATATTATAAACAGTGATCTTATAAACAGTAATATTCTTATAATGAAACAATAAAATAAAATTAAAAATAAAAAGTTAATGTTTTCTTTTAAATCGGTCTTCAACTCAAATTTGGATTATACAAATTTTTCAGTTTGAAAACTTCTAAGCTATTTGAAGATTTAACTTTTGTCTTTTCTGTTTAGAAAATGTAAAATCTTTAAGGATTAAAAAGTAATCCTTTTCGGATTACAATATTTTAAAAATTTTTTTGGACTAAAATCTAATCCTTTTTGGATTATAATATTTTATACTTTCTGTGGATTACAAATTAGTCCTTTTTGGATTAAAAAATTTTAAACTTTTTGCGGATTAAAAATAAATCCTTTTTGGATTGGAAAATTTAAAACTTTTCATTGGATTAAAAAGTAATCTTTTTTTGGTCGTGCCCCATATGTAATCCAAAAAAGATTAAAATTTAGCCCAGGATTTTTAACCGTGTAGTTAGAAGAAAAAAAATTACTAATTAAATAGTTATCGCTTTGCAATAGCATGGGCAAGCTCATCCGTTCGTAAACGAAGCTGCGCCACTGTATCCGGTGTTTTCGGGCCGCGAGCTATAGCAACATTGTTGATTTGTAGCGGCGCCTCCGTGACTTCAATCCGGAACTGGAGCTTTGACATCGCTGCGATTGTGATGTTCAATATCAGAAACACTCTCGCTTGTACTTCGTAATTGCGCAATGCAACTGCCATACGTTGACCAGTGCACCATCATAGTTACTTATTGCATTGTCAAATAGATCGACACCGCCCATGCGTTTATTTTACTGGAATATAGCATCCGGTTGATTTACAGTGACCATTGCTTTTGTCTTCTTTTCGTATCGCTCGACGCTGTGATATGGCTCTATATCGAGGTAATTCGTCTGAGCAGTCACCGGCTGTAATATTTAATATAAAAAGGCATTAGTTCATGGCATCCATATAATGCAAATTGATAAGACGATTACATTCAAACGATTTAAATTAGTTTACCGCGTTATCATTCCAACGAACAGCGTGTATATTATTATTCTGATCATATGAATAATCGATTGCGCCACGATCTCTCTCCATAATTTGTTTTCTCTCCACCAGTTGTGCTTTGCCTGTACGTTGTTCTCGTCGGCTCATGAGTTTCCATGGAGTGAAAAAATTATCAAAAGCTACAGTATGGTTATTAGGGGTATCACAATGCTGCAATAATTACATTACAATATTCTCTCCAAGTCCATATCCATTTCGGTTGTTGGTTTTTGCTCCTACATATGGTTGGAACTGAAAAAGATAGCCCTCGGAAGAGCATAGATCCCAGTAATTAAATCCAAAGCGTATGGCCTTTCCATCTTTCCATGAACATCTTGCATCCATGTTAGCTGAAATAAGCGTATGAAACTGCATGAACTTCTTATTGAGAATTTTATTAAACGCTGCCACTTTCGCGAATTCGTTACACGGTTAAAAATCTTGGACTAAATTTTAAACGTTTTTGGATTACATATAGGACACGACCAAAAAAAAGATTATTTTTTAATCCAATGAAAAGTTTTAAATTTTTCAATACAAAAAGGATTTATCTTTAGTCCGCAAAAAGTTTAAAATTTCTTAATCCAAAAAGGAATAATTGTTAATCCACAGAAAGTTTAAAATATTATAATCCAAAAAGGATTAGATTTTAGTCCAAAAAAGTTTAAAATATTGTAATCAGAAAAGGATTACTATTTAATCCAAAAATGTTTAAACAGTGCTTACTGCAATAATGTATATAATAATATTTTGGTTCAGATTTTAATAAACAATTTGTTTCATTTAATAAAATATAAATTTCGGATGCTTTAATACTATTCAGAATTATATTTAGCTTAAATTTCGTAGTATTAGTAGTTTTTAAGCGTCAGTGGCAGTGACATTGATCAGCTGATATTTTAGGAATACTGTTGTTCAATGGTGAAACTAACATAGCAGCAGTGGCAGTAAGCTGTACTGCCGAGGTTAGACCTATTTCTAAATTCACTGCCAACATGCAAATAATTAAACTACTAAGAAAAATTCCACATTCACTGCTTTTGATGACGCTGAAACTGCTAAATTGTAGTTTGCAGGCAGTAAAATACGAAACAGCTGATCACTGCCGCTGCCACTGATACAGCTGCTGCCACTGCGACTGCTACATTGTAATTCAGCTATTGTAATTCAAAAATAGTCTTAAACTTGAACTTTTTCGGATTATAAAAAATTAAACTAAAATATGGAATAAAAAATAGTACTTTTAGGATTAAAAATTCCTTTAAACCAAAGTTTGGATTAAAAACCATTCCAAAATTTTTAACCGTGTAGTTACGTCCAATTCATCATTCTGGCATACATGAAAATATGTTTTAAGTCGCATGAAATTAAGTTTTCTCTTCTCGATATCTTTTCTAACGGCTCGTGGCAAGCCGTTGTGGCAACCGTTGTTATTTTTTTGCTTCTTCTCAGAAGCAACAAAACACTACCAAAATAACACATTAATTCTAATATTATTTTATTTTGAAACATACTTTTATTTATTTCACATTTTACTTTGCAATATTTTTTTTTCAAAAAAAAATCTAATAAATAATTGAACAAAACAGAATTTACCATAAAACACTCAAATTGTACTTTTGTAATCGCCAATAAATATGCAATAATAATTTTACTTTAACACGCATTAATTCTGAGGAAGATACGCATCTCCATTATTTATTTACAACATAAATCTGCAATATTAAATTTTATTTACAATTCAATTTTAAATCCCATTTAATGCCATCCACAGCATATAACGGAGACCAGCGGCACACCAACGCCAACATCAGCAACAACACCACCACCAACACAACTAAAAATCAAATTAAGACTTCAAGCTTATGTAGCTGATAAAAAAAAAATTGTTGCATATTTTCACGCGCTCATGTCTGCTATAAAAAAGCGATTGAATTAAATAATCACACATGCAAATTATTAAACATGATAAGGTTTTATATTGTTTTTACAATGAAAAAACAAAATCCCAACCGATACTTTATTTGCAAATCAAATTAGCTACAAACATGTGCACACACACAAACAAAATAATGTCCAACAGCGACATGCATACGTAAAATTTTTGTAACAAATGGACTAGAATGTAATAAATTAATTTTTTTCAAAAGAGGCATTTTGCACTAGGAATTTTTTGATTAAAGTCTCTTGAACTGCAGTTTAGAGATAGTTCTGTCAAAAAGTTACTCAAGTCAATCAATTGCCTATTTCCTTGCTTGTTAATAAATTTGTCATATGCATTATTTTTTCCAAAAATTTGGAAAAGAATTTTTGTTAATAGATTTATTAAATAGCAAAGAAAGAGGTTTTGAGAGAAACACAAAACGAAGAATTCCATCATGTCCATAGCTTAAACGGAAGGCCATAACAATGACATTGTTACCAGGTCGAGAAGCCGATTAAAACCATTATAAATAAAATTCACTTGTTGTAAGTCATAACATATATAACCAACTAATATATGAGCTGCACAGAGCACAAGTGGCGTAAGTCCAATTTTTTCCTTAATAGAGTCATAAGTAGAACAACAAAGTAGAAAGTTTTACGGAATTTGGGTTAAAAACTGCTGTTTCCTTATATGTGAATAATAGGCAATACGTTGTTTTTGCTCGGAGCACAAACAACATAAGTCCACAACTACTACAGACAGGGCATTTCTTACGAAAATAGCCAAGGGATGAATTTTTTCGACATTTATAAGCAAATTTAAACATTGGATAAAAAAGGTGGAAAAAGCCTTCCATGATCTAAATTAACCTAAAAAGTTAAATAAAATGCCGTTTCTAGTACTTTGTAAATATATTTAAAAACGCTCCAAAACCGTTCATCCGATTGAGCTGAAATTTGGACACTGAGTACTTTTCATAAAGAGAAAGAGCAAAAGGGTGTAGGTGTAAAAAAGTGGGCACGAGTCTGTGGGCGTGGAACTCCATAATAACTTCTAAACGCCTGGACCGATTTCAATGAAGTCAAGTCACGACGTGTGTAACGCCCATGATTGCAGTCCAGAAGCTATCGTACTGAAATTCGATATTTAATATTTTTTCTAAAAAACAAAGATTAAGTTAGAGAATGGGCTAAATCGAAAACTCTATGAAGAGGCTAATATTTAACTTGAAAAAACCCAAAATCAGTATTTGAGTATTCTATGTAAAAACTGAGGTGTATAGAGGAAAATGGGCATCATCCACTTACTAACATGCCCACCTCCCATACAACCCTAAAATTGAAAACTATATAGAGGCTAATGTCAAAGCTACATAAATAAATTTAGGTTTTTATTCAATTTATATCATAACTAATGCGTGTTCGTACAATAAGCGTCATCCACCAACGAACAAGACCACCTCCCATACAACCCCAAAATTTAAAACTATATTGATAGGCTTCTGTCAAAGCTACAAAAGTCAAATAAGATATTTATTCATTTTACATCAAATTTAAGGCGTGCTAGAAAAATGGGCGTCATTCACCCACGAACACGCCCACTTCCCATACAACGCCAATATTTAAAACTCTCTAAAAACCTTCTCTTTAAACTACCACAACCACACAACCCATAATAGTGAAAACTCTATAAATAGACTTTTATTTAAGCTACAAAACCGATATTCGGTATTTGTGTATTTTATATCAAAACTGAGGCGAGTTAGAAAAATTTACGTCAACCATACAAGAACACGCCCACCGCACATACAATCCCAAAAATTGAAAAGTTCTTAACTTGATTTTCTCTAACTCGAAATTCTTCATAACTCAAAGTACTATTCGTGATTTCTCGATGCATATTTCTTAGTTTTTGATCTCTATAACTCGATGTGAAATTCCGGTCACTTGACGTTTCGAGTTAGG
Source organism: Tetanocera ferruginea (assembly GCA_958299015.1). Lineage (NCBI taxonomy): Eukaryota > Metazoa > Arthropoda > Insecta > Diptera > Sciomyzidae > Tetanocera > Tetanocera ferruginea. The sequence goes on from OY282642.1 coordinate 76,106,180, forward strand.
GAAGTTTCACTGTATTTTGGACGTCATCGAAATAGTAAAATTTTTTTAAATCTCATACAAAAACAGCTACAATTTAAGATTTTGTTTCCTTACGGATCGACCGTGGGGGTATTTTAACTTCGGCCAAGTTGAAGATATACCTTGCTAGTTTTATTTTAAAACAATAAATAATACAGGCGTGTTGTGGTAATGCTTAGACAACGAAAGTTTCTGAATGCCTTGGAGCTGCAGGCTGAAGTGGACGGATGGACAAAAGTGATATCTAAAAGAAATGATAAAAAGAAAATTATATCTTATTTTTTATTCAACTTAAATTTTATAGGCATTTAAAAACATTAAAAGAAACTTTTTTTTGAAAGCGTCACATCCCCTAAAACAAAAAATTCCATTTTGTTATATTTATAGTAGTGCCACACACCACCCTATATTTTTTTTAAAATCAAAATTCCAAACTTTTTTTCAGGCTTCAAGAAGTCTTAAAATTTATTTATTTAAAAAAAATGTAATCGCAGGTTGTTAGGCAATCGAGTACGCTAAACAAAAAATGTTTCCCGAAAGAAAAAAATTAACTTTTGAAGAAGTTATCGCCCCAAAACTAAACCTGTCTCACAACGCCCCACTCTCCCCTACAAAATAAGTTTTAAGATTTAGCTGAACATTAAATTTTTAAAACATGGGTTGAAAAATAAAAAAAGTAAAAACAGGAGAGATGGAAATTTAAACAAGGAAAGTAACAATTAAATACAATGACTAGATGTAAGATGAAAATATAAAAAAACAAAAAAGGAAAGATGAAAAATGAAGAAAGGGTAGGCGAAGCTACTTCAAGAAAAAAAATTAATTATGTGCTAAAATGAGTAAAAAGGACTTTCTTAAATTGTTGTGCATTACTGATTGATAGCAGGTAAGGAGAAAATGAATTCCAAAGGCGAATTACGTAGATGAAGAATTATCATTCTGATTTTGTGTATTTATGCCTTAATTGGATGATTTGCTTTACCCTTGTAGAACGGGTGAACTTTAGCGGCGAGTGTAGGTAATGTGGCTCATAAGTGTAGATCTGTGCAATTGTAGCAAAGCATGTAAGTTTAGAAGATTGACAAAAGTGATTTAAAATTTGCCAAAGATGAATTTAGCATATTAGGAGACATGGTCATAACGTTTTAAGCCAAATATAAAGGGTCCGCCATCTAACGTATTTTTGTTCAGCACATGTCTGATTTGACTGATAATTAGTTTTATCCTTCCGCTGAAAGAATATGGTTGTGTACACGCTTGAACAACGCTGGGAAATATTGCGACATTACTTTGAAAATCATGGTAATGTTGCTGAATGTGTGCGAAAATTGCGTACGGATTTTGGAAGAACAGAAGCACCGTCAGCTCCGTATGTTGTTCGTAATCTTGTGAAAAAAGTGAAAGAAACTGGCATCCTCATCGCTACACCAAAGCGTGAAAAGCCAAAAACAGTGCGTACACCCGGGAATATTGCTGCTGTGGCAGAAAGTGTGCGTGAAGCGGCATCAACATCAATTCACCGTCGTTCTCAACAATTGAACATTTCGGAGACATCATTGAGACGAATTTTGCATAAAGACCTTGGTATGACGCCATACAAAGTCCAATTGGTTCAGGAGTTGAAGCCAACTGACCATCCAATGCATTTTCGCTTCGCTGAGTGGGCCTGCGATCGACTTACAGAAGATGCCGATTTTGCCAAAAAAATTCATCTTTTCAGATGAAGCTCATTTTGATCTTGGCGGGTATGTAAACAAGCAAAATTGTCGCATTTGGGGCACAGAAAACTCACACGCATATATTGAAAAGCCGAAGCACCCAAAACGAGTCACTGTTTGGTGCGGATTTTGGTCCAAAGGCATAATTGGGCCATTTTTCTTCGAAAATGAGCAAGGAGTGGCCGTTAGAGCTAATGGCCATCGTTATCGGGCCATGTTGAACGAATTTTTGTTCACAAAAATTGAAGAGAAGGATATTGGCAACATTTGGTTTCAACAGGACGACGCTACGTGCATAGTTAAAAATCTTGGACTAAATTTTAAACTTTTTTGGATTACATATAGGACACGACCAAAAAAAGATTACTTTTTAATTCAATGAAAAGTTTTAAATTTTGCAATCCAAAAAGGATTTATTTTTAATCCACAAAAAGCTTAAAATTTTTTAATCCATAAAGGAATACTTGTTAATCCACAGAAAGTTTAAAATATTATAATCCAAAAAGGATTAGATTTTAGTCCTTAAAAGTTTGAAATATTGTAATCCGAAAAGGATTACTATTTAATTCACAAAGGTTTAAACACTGTTTATTGTAATAATGTATATAATAATATTTTGGTTCCGATTTTAATAAACAATGTATTTAATTTAATTAAAAATAAATTTCGGATGCTTTAACAACATTTAGAATTATATTTATCTTAAATTTCGTAGTAGTAGTAGTTTTCAATCTTATACCTGAATTACAGTGCGGCAGTGGCAGTGGCTTTGATCAGCTGTAATTTTATGAATACTGTTGTTCAATGGTGAAACTCACATAGCAGCAGTGGTTGTAAGCAGTACTGCCAAGGTTAGCCCTATTTCAAAATTCACTGCCAACATGCAAACTATTAAGAAAAATTCACACATTCACTGCTTTCGATGCTGACGATGCCAATGCTAGATTGTAATTTGCAGGCAGTAAAATACGAAACAGCTGATCACTGCCGCTGCCACTGACACAGCTGCTGCCACTAACACTGCTGCATTGTAATTCAGCTATTAAATAACATAAATACTTTTTACAAAAAATACTACCTTAATGCAAATTTGTAGTCCAAAAATAGTCTTAAACTTAAGCTTTTTCGGATTAAAAATAATTAAACTAAAATATGGAATAAAAAATAGTACTTTTAGGATTAAAAAATCCTTGAAACCAAAGCTTGGATTAAAAACTAGTCCAAAATTTTTAACCGTGTGATACACAGCCGAAGCTACACTCGATGCTTTGTGCCTCGGAGCTGCGATTTGACACCGTTGGACTATTATTTGTGGGGTGCCCTCAAAGATAAGTTTTACGCCGACAAGCCAGAAACAATTGACGCTTTAAAGGACAATATTCGTGAAGCCATTGGTGAAATACAGCTGCACACAATCGATAATGTGCTAAAAACCGATCGTGTAGGCTACTGCATGGCCAGCCAAGGCAGCCATTTGAATGAAATTATTTTCCATCATTAACCGGAAGGATTGTACATTCAAATAAAAAAAGAAATTTGAGAAAATATTCAGCAGTTTTTTTATAGCATTTTCAATAAAAAAAAAATTATTTGTCGGACCCTTTATATCTTGCGATATTATTGAAAAGTACATTTAGTTTTTGCCTACAGATAAAATCACAGTTGGCATACAGTTCACATCCGTAAAGCAGCGTTGGGATACGTTTTAGCCAAGAGTAGGCGTAGTTTTTGTGACGTGAAGCACTGTGTCACCCAAAGCGATCGTAACATGCCGTAAGTCTTCCCAATTGAACGTAAAATGTGGTCATTCTATGTTAAAAGTTACGCCAAGGTTTTTAGCACAATTGACGAACTCATGCTGAGAGCCACTCAACATAACTCTTGGTAAATATGCAGTATCAAGCCACTTTTTATAGATCGCCATTCATTTAGATTTAGAGGGATTAAGGCAAAGATAATTTTTCTTCTAGCGCAACTACGAACGTTTTCTAGGTCCTCATTGAGGTTTGTAGCGCATAGGCTTATATTATTGAGTGAACCGCTTATGTATAGCTGTACATCGTCTGTATAAATGTGAACATGGCAATTCTTTAAAACTCTAAGTAGGTCATTACTAAAAAACAAAACAAATTGGCCATTTCAGCCCTTGAAAGGACTTTGACCGAGCTTCTTATGATCAATTGTGTTGTGTGTGTTATTAAATGTTTGTACACAATTGACCGAGAACTGGACCTACATGTTTAATGCCGACTCCGAACGGCTCATGTTCTCTAGAAGCTTTACATGGCATTATTTACTCTCTGAGGTTTGCCATTGTCTGCAGAGAGGTGATGACCGATCAGAAAAATTTTTTTTTTGAAAAAAACTTTTCACCGCGGCTGGGGATCGAACCCGGGCTCCGAGCATGATAAGCCACACACTTAACCTGCATGCCACGGTCACCACAGTAGGTCATTAATATACATTATAAATATAAGTGGCCCAAGCACAGACCCTTGAGGGACACCTCTTGACACTGGACGTACTTCAGAAGTAAAATAACCAACATATACAACTCGCGATCCTTTTGAGAGGTATGATTCTATAAGACTTGCCGCAGTGCTAGAAAATTAAAATTACTTATGAGCTTTTTAATCAATATTTTGTAGGTGACTGAGTCAAGCGACTTTGAATGGTCAAGAAGAGTCAGAAAAGTTTGCTTTTTCTCATCCAATTGAGTTCTGATTTCTTCGGACACATCGATAAGCGCAGTCAAGCAGCTTCTTTTTGGACTACAGCCCGATTGCCTTTTGAATATAAGGTTATTTTGCAGTAAAAACTGATTTAATTGTTTGTGAACAAGCTTTACAAATACTTTCGATAGGTAGGACAATATTGCTATTGGTTGGTATTCACCATTCCCTTTAGGGATAGGAAGGATTTAACTGTTTTCCATATTAAAAATAACTTCGAGATGGTAAAATAGTATTGAAAAGGTGCTTGAAGAATGGCCACAATGCTGGAAGAAGAACTTTGAAGAAAACAGAATGCATTTCATCAAATCCTACGGCATTTGATCTGACCGACTGAAATGCTTCCACTACCTCTATTCGACTCACACAAGAGAAGCTAAATTGATTTCCTATACAGACATGATTAAGGCCCTGGGTGGTTTAGGATCGATCAGTTTTAGACGTAGGTAAATGATTTCGTTTTTTAAATAACGTTAAAAATTTATCAAATCAAATTTCGTTTCGTTGAAAAACGAAATTATCACAAAATAAAAATTTCGTTTCGAGTTTATTGATAAAAATCATATCGTTTTTATGATAAAGTCGAAGTGTATTTTCATCATAAGCATAATATATTTTGCCATTATATTGAAAAAATTAGGAAAACTAATTTAAATACGTATCAATAAAATATGGTAGTAATTAAAAACTGTAACCAACTTCAACCATAGCGTTAAAATTTTTTCTTTAAGCTCATCAGCAAGATTTGAATGGTTTTCGCTCGGTAATAATATATTTGAAGTAACGGTAATAATATATTTGAGTAAAAAGAATGCTCGCTTAACTCTCACTTGAGTGTAAGGTTCCCAACTGTCCCGGATTTCGCGGGACGTCCCGCTTTTCAGATAATTTTTTAGCGTCCCGCGACGACTCGTTGCGGGACACCTTTTGTCCCGCATTTGAGAACTTAAGATTGTTTGTATCTAAATTTCCAATTCGACATGAAACACAGTTTCCTAAACCGTTTAATTTTATTATCAAAATAAATTTATAGCTCGTTTCAAAAGAGAAGAATTTTTTTAGTTTCATTTTTCGATGCGCAGTGAGAAATTATTTCTAAAGCTAGAAAATTTTTTAGAGCGTAGTTTCTTGCTCTTTTTGTTCTGTTCGCTGAACTTTATGCTGTTTTTGAATGTTTTTTACTGTTTTTCTTAATATTTAAATGCGCAAACTTTTAGAACAAATAATCGCACAAGTACGGTGTTGCACCGACGGCCTGCAGCAACCTGCATCTTGAGAGAGAAATTAAATAAAAAATAATTTATTTTCTCAAGAAAATAAATTATTATATTTTATGTGCGTAAAAAATATTTTGTGAAATTACGGATCACAAAATATTTTTTACGCACATTTTTTTTTTAATTTTGATTGGTTGATTTTGAAAAATAATATTCAGTACTTCCGCAGCGCAGTTGCGATGATCAACCAAAATTCAGGAATAAACATTCATTTTTTTCATTTATTTTTCTGCTCAGAGAATATTCAATTTTATTTTTAATGTCGACCAATCAGAATGAAGAACACTCTCCAAATTATTTTCTTATTCTCAAACATGCGCGAAAATGTTCTTCTCTTTTGAAACAGGCTATAACATTTATTTTTCATATAGTTTGTTTATCAAAACGATTTGGATTTATTTTTTGGTTTTTTCATGAATTGGGCAAGAGTTGGAAAGAGATCTAAACAATTTCAAGGAACCAAGCGATGGTGTAAATGCATAGTTGATACCCTTTTTGTCTCAAAGAATAAAAGGAAATATTTAATAAAATAAAAAATTGTAATGTTGTCCCGCATTTTTCAGCCAAGTTCCGCATTTTTGATGGCTCCGTCCCGATTTTGTACTTTTCAGAGTTGGCAACCCTACTTGAGTGGCAGGAGTTCCATGAGAATCTTGCGATAAATTGTGTAGCACCATTACTGAAAAAATTTATAGATTATGACATCCGCATGTTTTACCGCAAGATGACGTAATTGGAGCCAACTGTTCCTATTCAAGAAAGATTTTTAGCCAATAGGAACAGTTGTCTCCAATTACGTCATCTAGCGGTAAAACATGCGGATGTCGTTATCAAAAAATTCATTCATTCATGGTGCAGCACAAAAATATCCTAATTGATGCAAACACTTCAGAATCAAATATGCATCAAGCAAGCATCGCTGTCAGTACTGCTGCGATGAAAAAGTACGTTTTTCTCATTCAAAAAGGTACACTTTGAAAATCTCTTATAGCTTCACTGTTTAGTAGTCGATTTTTTTCTTGTGGAGAGGTGAGACGTACTAGTATAGGCGAATCAACTTTCGTGCACAAGTTTTTATTAGATTTGATTCGGAAAATCGACTGAACTTGAGGCGGACAAAAGTTGACCGAAGTACAAATGTTGCAAAAAGATAGCGTGTATATTTCCCCCGTTAATTTGTGGAATGCCATCAATACGGTCATCACAAGCAATGGCAGTATTTTCTTGCTCTTCAAGTTTAATTTTTAACGTTTCAGTGGCACTGTCATGATCAACAAGTTGTTTCTTTAATTCATCAATATCGGCTCATTGAAGTCCGTCTTTTTTTCTATTATTATGGCCTGCAATGCTCGTATATCTCGATCATTTACTTTTGATTTATTGCTTCGCCCATGCTGCTGTGGCTCAATCGAGGCGATATTCACATCATTTTTGATGACGTATTGGACAGTTGACTTTGCTAAGCCTAGGTGAAATGCAATATCGCCATAACTTTAGTGTAAAAGAAAGTTTTTAGCAATTAACTTTCTGATTTCTTATTAAACCGCTTTGCCAAGTGCCACACTCTAAACTATTTGTTGAAATTAACTACACTCTAAAAACTAATTGTAATATCACTGCAATAATTGGTGTGAAATTTCACGCATATATTTGCGATTTTTAAAAAATTTCACGCATCGCAGAGGGATCTTTCAATTCCGCCAAAAATGAAGCGTGTTTTTCCAAAAAATTATATTTTCTCTCTTTTTCTCGCTACTTCAGCGTTTTTTCGCTCATCAATTCATTAAAAGCTTCTGAAGCGATATTTAACGCTATTGCGGCGGGTTTTTGCTAAGGTTAACAAGAGCACTTTTTTAACAAATACATGGTTTTCTTCAGTTCGATTTGAGCATCTCATGCAATTACATTAAACCAAAGCGCGTAATTAAACATGTTCGGTTTAAATAACAAATAAAGTTTTTAAATTTCAAGTGAAATATATTTTATTATAAAAAATAATATGTAATACACCAAATATTTTTGAATGAAATAAAAAAATGTTAAAGTGCTTTTTTGAAGATGAAAAAATATATTTTGAGGTATCATACACATTGGCATTCCAATTGTAAAGATGTTGCTTATTATTGTTCTGAAGAAAATTATTTGAATATGTTTCTATATTGTTGAATTACCTTTTTAAATTAGTTTAAAATTCAATCATTTTATATTTAAAAAGTCAAATTCATTTATTAATGAAAATAAAATTTTATATAATAAAATATTAACTTGAATGTGTTTTATTTTATTTTATTTGTTGGAATTTTACAATTAACCCATAAAAGCAAAAGAAAACGCTGCATTAGCTGGATATACCATAAAAGAGAGAGAAGCGTGAGAGATAAAACGCATGTTTAGCGTTTTTTCTATGAACAAAAGAGCGGGAGGCATACTATATTATGGGAGAGAAATTTTTGAAGAAGAGAGCTTTCACGCATTTATAGCGTGAAATATTTTCATTTTCGTGCTGTGGGATTTCACTACAATAATTGCTGTTAAAGTGTTGCCAGCAATAATTGTAGTGCAATCTCGCCATTTTTTCTTAGAGTGTATCAAAATGACTGTAAATTTTTGTTGAATTTTATGTTGTTGCCTAAAATCTTTTGGTCTCAATAAATGAAAATAAACAGTTAGAGCTTATTTTTATGCACAAAAGTATGCAAAGTTCAAATATACACCAAAAAATGTTTAAATTACTGTACAAAAATGTGTAATGTTGAACTGTGCAAGGAAATATTATATCACACACTCCAGTTTCCTTAATAGCTGTATGAGGATCGCAACAATTTTTGAATTCTGCTTAAAAAAACAGACAGCAGGCATCAAAGTACCTACCAGTAAGCCGAAATATTTGAGTGTTCTCTCCAAAATTTGCGTCAACTGGCAACCTCAAAATTATTTTCACACCACTTCAGATATAGCGTCGAAGCTACAATTTTTAATAGCTATGCACCAGAAAAACAAATTGCTGAAAAGTGAAAAAGAAAATATTGTGAAATTGATGTCAGATTGTTTTGGGGTTCAAGGAATGTTTTTGAATGACGCTCAAAGCATTCCAACAATACAACAAATTCTTCAAAGTTGGCCTTTGATTTTTCATAAAGAATGCCTCTTTGGACATTTTCATCAATTAATGGAGCTTGATGTAGAATTTTTCAAAGAAAATTTCACCGCATCCGAAAACAAAATAAAAGCATTATATAATATTCATCAAAATAGAAACTCCGAACAAATTGTGGAGGCGATTTGCGCTCATTTTAAAGAAAGCATACGTTTTTGTTTAAAAAATTCGAGGTAAAATCTGACTTTAAATTTAAAAAATTTTTTTCAATTAAAACATATTTTAGTTTCGGCCAACTGTTGAGGATGTAAAAAAAGAGACAATGATGCACACTCCGTGGATCTGAATAGTTGGCAAGTATTTGGTTTTTCAATATTTATAATTTACTAATTATTGTCAATAAATTTTGTTTTTAGGAACATCCCCTCCGGACGAAGGAGAGTCGATTTCTTATACATATATGGCTAGAGCGAACAGTAACGTCCACAGAAATAAATTTCAACTTTGTGGACCTAATTTTGCAGATTCTCTGTTATAACTATATTTTTAATATTGAGTATCGAAAGGATTTGTCGCAAAGATGCGAATTTTTAATGCGCTATTTTTTTTAAATTTTATCCGTCTCAGATACGAGGCCAAAAAAAGCATTTCAACAATATACAAAAATCAATACTCTCATAACTAAACTTGATGTTTTAACTTAAAAAACATACTTAATTTTAACAATTAGTTGGCTCTTAATTTATTTTTTTTCTTTCGCTCTTTCTTTTTTTTTAACTGATTAGTAAACTAAATGAACTATTTATTGAATTTTTTATATAAGTTATCGCTTCTTATTCAAGTTTTTTTTCCTAAAACTGAAACTACCTGAACTGAATTCAAAGTATCTTAATTAATAATATATGTGTATATAACTTAAGTTAATTACTACTGTATATTGGAAATATAACATAAAACAAAAAACCTATATATGTTATTTATAGTGTCCGACCGAAACCAAAATTTTGGCCGAAACCGAAACCGAAACCGAATTTCGGCCATTTTTGTAATATTCGGCCGAAACCGAAACTGAATGTCTACATGAAAATTTTTTTTTAAAAACATTTTATTTTTTTTTAATTTTTGTTAAATGCTTTCAAAAACAAAACAATTCAAACAGATAATAATAACGTATATATACGATAAATATTCTTTGAATATTAAAGTTCAACTTTAAAATAGTAAATAAAGAGATAATTTTTAATACCACTTTAAGGAACTTTTTAGTGTTTTGAGTTATTCGGTTTCGGTTTCGGTTTCGGCCATATTGATGCCGAATAGCCGAAACTGATTAAAAGGGCCGAAACTGGCCGAGACCGAAACCGAAACCGAATATTCGGTCGGACACTAGTTATTTATTAACTCGGTTTATATTTTTTTATTTTTTTTTTAATTTAATGGTCAATATTTCCCAAACCAAGAAAGTTATACAAATAATTAAATTTTTGTTATGTATTTGCAAAAAAACATAAATGCTTCGTTACTACCAATCGTCGGCAACGTTTTTCTAAGTGAGACAATCTATTTTTGTTGAAAATTAAACATAGGACAGTTTCAATTTTTACACACCAGTTGTGTAAATCGTTAAATATTTGCTGTGTATTATTCCACAAAAAATGTTAAAAAATGTGGATGTGTAAATTTAGACACTTTTAGTCAGAAAAGCGTTGCCGACAATTATCGTCGTAAAATTCAACAGAAATAGTTTAGAGTGTACCAATCGTCGGGAACGCCTTTCTAAGTGAGACAATCTTTATTTACACATGTATATTTTTACACATTTTTGTTGAAAATTAAACATTGGACGGTTTCAACTTCGTTAAACAAAATGTATGTATTATTATTCAACAAAAAATGTTTAAAAATGTGGATGTGTAAATTTAGACACTTTTAGTCAGAAAAGCGTTGCCGACGATTATCGTCGTAAAATTCAACAGAAATAGTTTGGAGTGAATAGTATAAAATCATTCAAAAAAACTACTAGCATAAAATTAAAGAGTGACCGATATTTTCTTAAAACATTCCCAATACATTCTCAATTGATATAGAGAATCACCAAAAAGTAATTTGGCCCGTTATCCTTGTGCACACTGGAAAACCTCGTGGCACAAGTGATTTATTATTTGACAAAAATAATGATGTGCTTGTGTGCGTTGGAACGACAACTCGGTAACTATATTGTTAACAGCAGCACTTAACTTCAAATAAATGAAATTTTTTATTAGGTTGTGACTATGATGACGAACTTTTCTTCGAGTCATGCACCGATGCATAACAGCGTTAAGAGTACACACATACATTAAAAAAACGTTAAAATATTATTAATCTATGAAGATACCTACAATATTATCAAATAAAATAACATGAACTAGTTAAATACTTATATTTTATGAAAAATATCGTTTACTCATACTGTTATTTTTTTGTTTTTTTTAATTTATAACTCACTATCAGCGGTTGGGAATTTTCATACCCAAGCAGATTCTTTTTAGAATCTGTCAATGTGATGCAATATTATATAAGAAATTTTTTATCAACAGCTGCTATTGTAAGTTAATTGGCCACGAGAGCTTTTATGATTTTTAAATTTGATCACGGATTCAAGTTCAAGTTCAAATGTTCAAGTGAACAAGAATTTTAATGATTTTAAAAATGTAGTGCTAATTATTTGAAATCAAATAATGTTCCGCGGCAACGAATCATTTGCCTTATTCTTATTTAATTTATTAATTTATTTGCCTTAATTTATTTGCCTTATTTCTGTTTTTACACATCGATGGTTAAGTGCACAAAAGTGATAAGTGAAAAATTTTAAATGTTCAGAAAGACGATTTTGTTTTTAAACTTCAATACATTTCAGTACAAAACACTAATTTCAAGAGTATACTGAGCAGAATTCATTGATTATGCATTAAATTAACAGAAGATATATATTATATTGATGATTTGGAACATGCAGTAAATCTATTTTTGTCAAAAGGTCACTTATCACTTTAGTGTGCTTAACCATCGATATGTTAATTAAGTTTTAGTTATTGTTTTAAATATTGTTTGGAATATATGACTGCATTTTAATAACTTATGCTTCATGTTCATCATAAGGATTGCATTTTTTTAAAATAAATAAATAAATAGCTTAAAGCGTACATACTCGTGCTTGCACTCTCTGTAAGTATTAACAACATTTTTGTAAAAGCCCCCCATATAAGGACATATATGAAACAGTACAAACTATGAGCGTACTGTAGAAACGTGGCTTACCGGAGACTGAGATTTCAAAAATTGTAGTTACAAAAATTGTAAGATAAAAATACGACATTGAAGAAGACCTGCAAATTTATGGGTATAAAAAAGCAGAAAAAACTAATATAAACACGTCAATGAATTAAAATATTTTTAAATTCAAATTCATATTTTGAATAATTCGACGTACTGTAGAAATAAGAGAAGATTTTCATTAAGACTTCTGAATTCCTTGAGGTAGAAAAACAAGATTGCATGAACATTGTGAAGTAGTGCCGAGTGTTACTGTGATCTCTACTGAACACACAACATAATATAAGTAGAAATCGACCATTTCCCAATTTACCCATCTTCCTACTCCGGCCAAATCTTCCTTATGCATTTCGTAAGCAAGCTTCGATATTTTCTTGTAATCAGGAGCTTATTAACAAACATTGAAATGGTAAAAGGTTGATTACTCTGAGCAAAGACTGCTCATCGGTCAGGTTGAGATAACAAGAGAAAATTTCCTCTCATGTCTCACGTTAATGCACATGGTTGAATAACAAGGTTGCTGCAAAACTGAATGTGCTCTCTTTCGCATATCCGAAAGTGTCAAAATCAACTGGCTGTCGAAAAAAAGAACAACAACAACAACAGCTGAAGCAGTTCGCTTTGACATTTACGGCAGTCGCGCTCTCCGTGTTGCGGCTACCTTATTCAGTGTACCCTGTTAATGCACAATATTCGACGTCTTGCTGGTGTCAAGATACCAAAAGAACACAATAAAGAATGGAAAAAACTTATGAGTGCTAAGGAAAACAATCTATTCAAGAAACCATGAAAAAAATGACAATTTATGTGAGCAGCTTACGAAGAAGGCAGCAGCTGAGAATGAGTGAAAAAGTACGTGTTTTAAAAATGCAACAGGATGTGCCAACAGATAATTTCGGTTTTCAAAGGAACGTTGACAGAAGCAACTTAACATTTATAGGAAAAAACTTAAACATCGAAACACGTCTTTTCTTAGCTTTTCTGCGATTATTTATGACGGCAATTTTGAAAATCTAGCATAACCGCCATATTGAATTGGGCCAAGACTCCAGTAATAATGCCTGTCCAAATGGAACGCCGATTTCAAATATAAAACATAATAACTAGAAATCAAATTCTAACGAATGGGTGCTGTAAACACAGCTTTTCATAGTCAGTCACTTGAGTGGAATTGGCACAGACGTCACGCCATCATATTTCATGTGTTCAAGGCAGTAAAAATTACTTTATTACGAAAATTATAAAACGCAAGAAGGAAAAAATTTCATAGAATTTATTTATAACTACTCAAATTTACTCTTAATTTAATATAGCAATAAATACATTCATGTTGTATTTTGGCCAAATTGTCAAATTTTATACACATAGCCTGAAGACTGCAACGACGTTTCTTTTAATTACAACTAACTCAACTCTAATCAAATATAAGCACCGCAACAAACTGAAGCAAATTCACACTTTGTTATCAACACCGCAGGACACTACTTTAACATGCAGCTTACGTTCATATCCACAAATCCACAAAATCCAACATCTACTTCTCCTGCTCCTTCTACACGTGCTATGGTCGAGTTTGGAAGCATGTTTCATCGACTTGCCACAAAAACAATTGTGGTTTTCATTAGAATTTGTCAAACTATGCAAACAGAAAAAGTCCCTAAAATTATTCAAAGCGAAAAACAAATATGACAAAACCTAAGCCAACACTTGGCACCACTTTGAAAGTGGCAACAGATTTCAACACTTTACTTTTTTTCTCATTTTATTATTATTATTATTATGTATTTTCATTGGCATGGAATTTTCAAAGGTAAATTTAATTTAGTCAAGTTTTTGTTACAAATAAAATAGTACAAACATTCTTCAAAGGATAGATGGTTAGAAACTGTGAAAATTTGTCGGTGCTCTGTAATTGAATAATTTGTTAAGTTAATTATGTTAAATAACGTTAGTTGTTTTTCTTTCAAATAAATATATTTTCGATCGTAAAATGCACCAACTGTGGCTTGTATACATTACATTGATGGAAAGGAAGTTGGACAAAAAGGTATTTTTATTAAAACAAACTATTTTCGTGTTCGTCCGGTTCGCTCAACCGAGAACTACGCTGTTGTAGCCCATAGTAAGCACATAAGACCGAGAATATATACTCTTCGAAAATGAAAAGCGCAACCACTGTTGCCATATGTATTTTTGAAAATCCTATAATTTAAAAAGCAAATATTGTATTTTTAGATAAAATACTGCTCTTAAAAAAGACTAAAAACATGTCCATTACAAATTCTAGTATTATAACAGTATTAATACAAAAAGTATTAAAAACTTTATTTAATGTTAATTATAATTTCACAAAAAAATATCACAATTATCAAATAATTAGGTATGTATTTCAATTAACAAAAAAAATAAAATAATTACAGCCTTATTCATAAACTGATTTTAGTGGCTGCGTTACTTTAAAAATGGTTTAAACAACAGATCTTAATTCATAAAAAGATATTTTACAACTACGTAACATAAGTAGCTTTTAATCGCCGAAATTTCAAAGAAGTAAAATATAAGGAAGCGCTGAATGGCAGAAAGCTGCGGCATTCTTCATATTGGTAAATAAGGCCTAAAATGTTTCTGATTAGAACCCAATTGTTGAGAAAGCAAGAACAGTATTAACGAATAATATTAAAGGATGTGAATTCGCATTAAAATAATAATCATTATATTTTTTTGCTTTCTTTATTTATGCATTCTCTTAAAAAACGCATTCATTAAATTTTTGAAACTATAAAAATTATTTTATTACGAAATAATTATGCATATAAATAAATTTATTAATAAAATTTATAAAAATAAAATTTAAAATAACGCATTTTTTTTTTTTATATTAAAAAAGTTGTAATATAAATAATATAATATAATTATGTATATAAGTTAATTAAAATTGTCTAAAATTTAATTTAATTACTTAATAAATAATAATTATTTTAACGTAGTTTATATTAAAATTAAATCATTCATAACAAGAGAGCCTTTAAAAGTGTGCAACTATTTTAATTGAATGCGTCTCTAAAGTATTGCTTACATTTTGACAGAGTATTGATTGAATTTGGCGGGAAAACAGCGGGCGGGAAATTCGATCAATGCAAATGTCAAAAAATGATTGCGATGTCGGTTTGGCAGTTTGCCAAACATGCCGCAGTACAAATACAGTGTATGTGAGGAAAACAACACTTAGGCAATACGGAGCAATTAAAAACCAATGCAATTGCAACACGATTGTTTAGAAAGTTTCAAACCACTGCAATTCAAAACTTAATTGCAACCTATGCTTTCAGAAGAGCAAGACATATTCTACCTAAGGACCCAAAGAAAAAACAAGCAAAGTGGGCTCCAAAAAGAATTATTCCTTTTTTTAATATACGCGAAAAAACCAACGGCAAAAAAGATTTGGGTCATTCCGTACATTCAAAAATAATAAAAACAGTAGATTGTTCGTGGCAGTAAAAGTGATGCCGCAAAGTAATGCTAAATTTTTGACATTCTAGAGAATGACCAAAGAAAAAACACAACAAATTGGTGATATAAATTTCAGCATGCCGTGTTGCATAAAACTTATCGCAAAACTGTTGCCAACTAGTTTTGTAAAAGTTGCTTCATGTGAAGGTTTCGGTAAAATAACATGGGTCAGCAACATTTGTTGCGATTGCATTACTTTTGAATTGCTCCGTGAGGAAATGGCCTTGCTTATATTTTAGTTCTTTGCGAAATTTGCGTTTAAAGTTTATATAAATTGAACCTATGATTGTTGGCAGCACTGCCGCGTTATTTTGCTTAAAGTTGGTATTTATGCTATTATAATCATAGGCATGCTAGAAAATTTTTATTTTTTCCGCTTATTGTGAACGATTTCTTAATTATTGTGAACTTTTTTGCTACTGCCTTACCGACTTACACATTGAATAAGAAATTTTTATTAATAACAAATTAAGCAACGTTCTTTAAATCCTTAAATAGTGCGTTACTTAACAACTGTTCAACTTTTGTTTAAGAAAATCTATTGAATAAGGCTGTTAGTTCTTAAAGGAATTCATTCCCAATATTGAGATCATTAAAAATATATTTCTTTTTTTTTCATAAGCAATTTTTCCAAACAAACTTTTTTGGAAGATAAGGGGCGATCTTCACATGGCAACGTGTCTGACTGCCTCAACTTGGCGAGACCAGCATTATCCATGTCGAAATCGTCTCAAGTCGACTCAAACCTTCGCGTGGTGTCTCCTGCAAATGTCAAAAAATATCGCCCGATAAACTTTGGCGGCGAATCTAAGCGGCGGGCTTCCTTTGGCCATCAAGCAAAGGTTGTGCGTTGGATTTGAAGCCCACCATGTAATAAAACCATTTCAATGAAAAGTACAAAAATAAATAAAAGAATGATCCCCAAATCTGATGACGACTACCGCAAACGAAAAACTGATAATGATTTACGGATATGCACCTGGAATGTCCGAACCCTAAATTGGGATGGTGCCTCTATCGAACTGATTGATATCTTGGAAAGATATAATGCTGATATCACTGCAATCCAAGAAATGCGATGGAAGGGACAGGGTTGCTTACGGCAAGCATCCTGCGATATCTACTACAGCGGCCATGTGGAGAAGCACGAGTTTGAATGGGGATTTGTAGTTGGAAAGAGAATACGGCATCATGTCCTGCGATTCACTCCTTTGAACGAACGATTTGCCATAATCCGCTTCAAGGCTAAATTTTTTAACATAAGCCTAATATGTGCGCACGCTCCGACAGAAGAAAAAGATGACGAGACCAAAGAGAGTTTTTACGAGCGCCTTGAAGACGCATACGAGCGCTGCACCCCGTCATGACATAAAAATCGTGCTTGTTGACTTCAACGCCAAGGTCGGTAATGAAAACATATTTGGTCCAACAGTCGGAAAGTTCAATCTCCACGACAACACATCCGATAACGGAATGAGGTTGATTGACTTCGCCGCAGCACGAAACATGGTCGTTAGTAGCACTTGATTCAAGCATCTCAATATTTATAAGGCCACTTGGCTATCCCCTGATGAAAAAACATGCAACCAAATTGATCACGTTTTGATTGACGGAAGTGTACTAGACGTACGCACGATCCGTGGTGCTAACATAGACTCGGGTCATTATCTTGTCGCAGCCAAGATCCGCACACGTCTGTGCGCAGCTAAGAATGCTCGCAATCCTACACTAGAAAGCTAGACGTCGACAAGCTGCAGTCAAAACGGACGGCCGAAGCCTTCGCTACTCGACTCTCACTCCTGCTTCAAGAAAGCACTCCTCCGATCCACGATATATGCGGACAGTGGACGCACATATCCCACTCTATGCGTACGGCTGCCGAAGAGGTGATAGGCTACCATCGCCCTCGCCGAAACCAGTGACACGACCAGGAGTGTCGCGACGCTACTGCAGAGAAGGACATCGCCTACAAAGCCACCCTGCAGTCGGTTGTAACGCGTGCTGTTATGAGCGATACCGAGAGAAGAGGAGGGAAGAGAGATGCATTTTCAGGCGAAAGAAACGAGAGGCGGAAATGCGTGAGTGCGAGAAAATTGTGATGCATGGCGACAGGAATGAGACTCGAAAATTTTTCAAAAAAATAAGACGCTTGGCCGATGGTTTTAAGACCGGAGCCTCTTTCTGCAAGGACGAGAATGGGAATCTAGTGACAGATATCCAAAGTACACTAATGCTATGGAAGGAATACTTCTCTAGTCTTTTTAATGGCGACGCTGACAACAATTCCGCCAGTGGAGATGATATTCCGGGAAACCCCAATTATGGATGACAGCGTTGAAGTTCCGCTGCCCGACTATAACGAGGTCTTATCAGCTATAGCTCGGCTTAAAAACAACAAAGCCGCAGGAGCCGATGGTCTACCGGCTGAGATGTTTAAGACCGGTGGCGAAGCTCTGTTTAAATGCATTCACAGACTTCTATGCAGAATATGGTCGGAAGAATGCATTCCAGATGATTGGAAGCTATGCCCAATCCACAAGAAAGGCGATCCCACCATTTGCGCCAACTACCGTGGGACTAGCCTTCTAAATATCGCATATAAGGTCCTGTCGAGCGTATTGTGTGAAAGACTGAAGACCATCGTCAACCAACTGATTGGACCTTATCAGTGTGGCTTCTGACCTGGAAAGTCCACCATATACCAGATCTTCACGCTCCGACAAATCTTGGAAAAGACCCTCGAAAAACAAATCGACACGCACCATCTCTTTGTCGATTTCAAAGCCGCCTTCGACAGTCCAATAAGGAGTCACCTATACTCCATCATGTCTGAATTTTGTATTCCTGCGAAGCTAATACGTCTTTGCAGGATGACACTGTACAACACCAGCAGCGCGGTGAAAATCGGGAAGGACCTCTCCCTTCCGTTCGATACCAAGCGAGGTTTCAGACCAGATATAGTAATGGAAAAGATCATCTAAGCTGCTGACCTGAGACGCAGCGGCACAATTTTCTATAAGAGCGTTATGCTGCTGGCATATGCTGATGATATTGACATCATTGGTCAAAATACGCGTGAAGTCAGTGCAGCATTCTCCAGGCTAGAAAAAGAGTCGAGTCGAATGGGTCTTGCAGTGAACGCAGATAAAACGAGTATCTCGTGTCAACAAACAAACAGTCCCAGCGTCTTGGAAACCACGTCACTGTTGACAACACCTCCTTTGAGGTAGTGAAGGACTTTGTTTACCTGGGATCCAGTATTAGCTCCTCCAACGATATCAGTATTGAGATTAAACGAAGGATAACTCTTGCCAACAGGTGTTGCTTTGGGCTCAGTAGGCAATTGAGAAGCAGAGCTCTCTCTCGACGAACAAAACTGACGCTCTATAAGTCAATAATCATGCCCGTCCTACTATACGCATCACAAACCTGGACGATGAGCAGCTCTGATGAAAGGACTTTGGGAGCGTTCGAGAGAAAAATCCTTCGCAAGATCTGTGGTCCCATCTGCGTCAATGGCGAGTACCGAATACGATGGAACCACGAGTTGTATGAGCTATATGCCGACATCGATATAGTCAAGCGTATTAAAATAGAGCGGCTTCGCTGGCTAGCTCATGTCGAGAGAATGAACGACGAAGCTCCAGCGAAAAAAATATTGGATTCGGTACCGCATCTCCGTTGGAAAGACCAGGCATTGGATAACCTGACAACGCTTGGAATTTCCAACTGGCGCCAGCAAGCACACGACAAAAGAGGCTGGCGAAAATTCTTGGACGAGGCCAAAACCGACCAACGGTTGTAAGCGACATCTAAGTAAGTAAGTAAGATACGATCAGAAATGATTGCATAAGTAATGCTAGAGGTCAGTGGCAAGGCTCCTGCAGTCGATTTAGCAGAACTTCGAAGAATTTTGTTACTTCGTTTGCGTTTTGGAGACACAGAAGCTTCATCCAAAACCTTAAACTTTTTAAACAAATTTTCGTATTCGACTAATCTTGTCTGAGCCGCCTCTAAATCCTTAGACACTTCCAAGAAGCCTCTTCTCGATTGTCTAATGAGCTTAAGAATGCCTACATCCGTAGACCTGCAATCTTCGCATGACCAACGAAGTCCCTTGCCTTCGTTTAGATCATCGAAAATTCTAGCATTCACCGCTGCACACTTGAAGTGGAAAAACGAATCGTATAACCAGCAATTAACTAAACTGTCGGATTCGCCTTTTATAGCGCAGTTGCGAAAATTGCAGAACATTATACGTTTAAAAATGCTATTAACAAAATATAAATGCAAAAAATAAACCACAAAAAATTAGTAGCACTGTTAAGATATTAGGCGCAGCCCTGGTTTTGTAATCTTAATATCTTTACTGGTTTTCCAAATATTTTGAAAAAAGTGCTGAAAAAGTTGTATGGGAGCAGCCATGCCCACTTTTTAAAAAATCTTAAACAACTATTTTTTTATACTTTTTTAGGTTTAAAATACCAAAAACGGTAATAAAAGTTAACAAAATAATTGTTCCATCTTTTTTGTCGTTCCATAGTACATCATTAGACGCTTCGATGATCGATGTGCGGGCAGTTACACTTAAAATAAATCAATAATATTTTACAGGTCTGTTTTTGACCTTAAAATAAAACATTTTTTCACTATTACAAATGGATTTGAGAAAAAAAAAGTGTTCGACCCATCTTAATGCACTCAAAGTCCGCCAGCGTTATTCGCGAGCTTAACCAAGAGTTGCACAGTGTAGGCCTCGGCTCTATACGTAATTCTTAAGTGCTCTTAATATTGTTGGTTGTATGGGAAGTTGACCGTGGTGACCGTGGCATGCAGGTTAAGTGTGTGACCTGGCATGCTTAGAGCCCGGGTTCGATCCCCAGCCGCGGCGAAAGGTCACCACCTCTCTGCAGACAATGGCAAACCTCAGAGCGTAAATAATGCCATGTAAAGCTTCATGAGAACATGAACTTTAGCCGTTCGGAGTCGGCAATAAACATGTAGGTCCAGTTCTCGGTCAATTGTGTGCAAACATTTAATAACACACACAACACAATTGATCATAAGAAGCTCGGTCAAAGTCCTTTCAAGGGCTGAAATGGCCAATTTGTTTGTTTTTTTTTTTTATGGGAAGTTGACGTGACAGTAGTTGGATAACATAGCTTAATAGCTTTAATATAACGCTGTACATAGTGATTTCAATTTTATGGTTGTATGGGAGATATGACAGACAGACGGACAGGGCTAAATCGACTCACGAGGTGACGCTTATCAAGAATATAAATATTTTTCTAAGTGTTACAAGCGTTTGAACAAAGTTAATACACCCAGGTTTACCCTAATCTGTAATATACTTATAGGATAAGGGTATAAACAAGTATTGTTCGTCGTAACCTCGAACGTACAGCCCAGTATCAGGAAAGACACTACAATCTGCGACGAAAATCTTGGAAGCCGGAAGTAGGACAAGAGGTAAAGCAACATAATCTGTATAAATCTGTGGACCAAAACGGTAAGCTGGCACCAAAATTCGATGGACCATATCGCATAATGGGATTTACATAACCAGTAATAGTCCAGTTGAAGAAGAATTGAGAAGACTGAGTATGGACAGCACACGTGGGCAAAGTCAAAGAATTCCATTCAAATAATAGCGAGGAAGCAGCAGCGAAAGATGGAAACCGGTCAGGATCTCGGCGAGAGAATTACCGACCATAAATGTTGTAGTAGTTATAGTTTTGATCGTGTTTGTTCAGTAGAGGTAGAAGTAATTGTCGTTAACACCTATTAATTAAAGTCCAACCATTATTTAGAAACAAATCAACCAACAAACCGGCAACAACATGCAAACTAACAAGCAATATATTGATGAGCTGGACCGTATGGCAGATATGGCCGAGAATAGCCCAACGGCTGCGAAGAAGCAGTGACGGCAATGAAAACGGCAATGCGAAGGAACCTGGTAACGAAACAAACAAGGGAACTGGCAACGACACGGCAAATGAAACTTTCAAGAAATCTTGAAACGACACTGGTAACAACAACGGAGACGAAAATGAAACTAGAAACAAAGTAGACTACGAAGCGAGGAACACCATTGGCAACGAAACCAGCGAACGAACGATATACAAATACGACGATATATTTAGATACCACGACGACCACGGCGATGAAATTGACAAGAAAGATTAGACTACCAGAGGAGAAGGAGTCGCTCGGAATCCAGTTACAAGAACCACCACCAGGACATTGTTTCCGATTCGTGGACGTGGTGGAGTTAAACGGGCCGAAAGGTTTGGCTGCCAGACCATATCAGCCGCGGAATATTGGAACGAGTGGCCTATTTGTATTGCACCAACAGGACGAAGAGACTAAACTTCTTGATGGGACCTTTTCGGGTGAAAGTATCAAAGTCGGGCTTAACAATTCTTCCTCGCCCCGAAGCACAGGGGGGATGTACGAAACTAAATTTTAAGACAAATTTAACAACTTTAAGCAACAACACCAACAACAACCACAAAAGCGGGTGCATGAAGACGAAATAGTAGCAAGCTTTGAATAACAATAAATAATAATATTAAGCCAAGCAGCAATAACAACAACAGAGGTGAAATAAAACAACACAAAACCAAGAACAATAACAACAACAACGGCTAAGAAAACAAACAAAAACACATTCTACCGGCACACACAATTATAACAACAATGTTAAACACGCGCCGAAATATGAACAATAACAAAGCCACAGCACAATTACAACCGCGTAGGCGAGCCAGAGCTTGAGCTACAGAGCTTGAGTAAACACGCGGCTTAAGGACAACAACAAGAAACTGGTGCACAGTTAGGCCGCGTGCATAGTAAACTCTAATTCAGGCAGACAGACAGACAGACAGGCAGGCCAGTGCGACAAAAGTGGCTTCATACAATTTCATATAAACCTGCTCAAAGTGTGCAGAGTAACAGCAGGCAGATCAGATCAGGTCAAGGGCGTGAAACCAGGCTAGCTCAGGTTGCTCAGGTTTCAGGCTAGAGCAGGTTAAGTTATTTCGAGTACTTTTTTTATCATCATTTACAAATTAGGAATAATATTTTGCAATTATTGATTCAATTGATCTTCCCTCATAAAGAAGTCTGCAGTTTTTTTTCAACATTTTTTGAGTGCAAGAGTATTAAACAAATACAAATCGGAGGTGGGCGTGTCCGTGGGCGGCTGACATTCATTTTTCGAAGACATCTTTGTTTTCATATAAAATACATATGTACCACATTTTATTTTTATAGGTAAGTATGAGCTTATTTATGCAGTTTTCAATTTTTTGTTGCATAGGAGGTAAGTGTGACCATGGGCGGATAACGTCCATTTTTCAAAAACATATTTGTTTTATTATTAAAATCAAAAGTACCAAATTTGATCTTTGTAGGGTTAACTGAAGCAAATTTATTGAGTTTTTAATTTTTTGGGTGTATGGGAGGTGCGCGTGTCCGTAAGTGGATGACACCTATTTTTCGAAGATATATTTGTGTTTATATACAAAACATGCGTACAAAATATTATTGTTGTAGGCTAGTTATGAGCTTATTTATGAGTTTCATCCAAGTATCTCAACTCGTTCTTCTTATCCTGTGTTTACGAACAACACACAGACGAACGGACCTACGGACATGGATAACTCGATTAACGAGGTGTCGCTGATCACGAATATACACTGAGCCAAAAAAACACTTTTAAAACAAATACTTACGACTCTTAAAAAAATTGTTGCTGCATAGTTGTTGTCCCAACAAAAAAATATTTAAGCCAAAAGTAAGTTTTTGACACAGAGTTTTTCCAAAGCAAAAACAAGATTGACGTTCTTGAAACAAAAACGGTGCCACTTTCGAAATGTAGCAAATACTTAAGTATTTCCACTAAAAGTAAAGTTGTTGCTTTAACAATTACACATTTGATTCATAACATGATAAGCTAAGTTGTTCATACAACAGTTTATACTTGCGCCAACAACGCAAAATTGTTAGCTTTACGATAAGTTAGCTGTAAATTTAAGAGTGAAAGTTGTTGTAACAAATGATTAACACTAAAGACAAGTGTTATTTCTTTAATATTAAGTAATATTAATATTAAGTAATATTAAGTTCTTTTTTAAGTTATTATATAAATGTTTATTTTTTAATTATTGTAAAAAAATAAAAAACATGTGAATACATTCAATAAAAATTATTTAAAACTATTATTTTATTTCATTCGATATGCATCAGCAGAAAAGTATTTTGGTATAACAAGAGCGGGATTTTCAATACAACAACTTAACGCTTTTGGAACAAAGGTGGCATTGTTGTTACCTCAAGAAAAAAGCTCTCCAAACAACAGTGTCATTTTGTTGCTGCAAGAACTTTAGTATTTATAAACCAACATTTGGAGTTCTTGTGTCAAATTTAAAAACTTTTAAAGCAACAGTGAAACTTGTTGAATAATCAACAACTTATACACTCTTGTTTCAAATGTGGCTAGTTGTTGGGTACGAAATTACCAATAAAAATGCTTGCGCCAAGTATAAAATTGTTGGTTTTAGAGTGTTTTTTTCTGAGTGTATATACTTTTCTATACTGGACACGCTTATTTCTATGCGTTTCAAACGTTTGCACAAAGTTAATATACCCTGATCTTTCAGGTTTAGTGTACAAAAAAACGACTGAGTAAACAAGCAAAACTAAAAATTATTACGTCAAAGTTTTTAACAACTACGCAGTTGTGAAATACGCAGTTATTTCTTTGTATTCAAATTCAAGTAAAATATAAACGACCGAGAAAATAAGCAAAACTAAAAACAACCAATTAAGGAAATTCTAAAGTCGGTCTAGCCCGATTATGGTATACCCTAAACCTCCTATAATATTTAAATATATATTTAAATATAACAACATATAGAAATAACTTCTTAGTTTTGTTCAAAATCCATGGGCTTTACAAATAGTTCAGTACTTTCGTAGTAAGTATCGGCATTTTCAAAAAAAGCTTACACTTTCAATTAATTCATAACAATAAACAAAATAACGTCGACACTTGCGCTACTATCATACTAAAAATAAGTGTCGGCTCGCCAAATGTACCAAATGGTTTAGTTTAACATTGTTTCGATTTCTGAAGGCACGTAAACTGTTTTTGGTGTCAGTTTCCGAAAGAAAAAGTTTGAAAAATTAAATATTTGCCATTAGAAAAAAAATTTTACAATACAGTTTATAACGATTATTCGCATGTGTGAAAAATTTACACATATCAAGTTTTATTCCTGTAGCTCACAGTTAATGTCTTTATTGGGCTTTCGCTATGGGAGTTGGGCGTGTTCATGGACGGATTACTCCCAATTTTTGAACACACCTTAGTTTTGGTATAAAATACATACATACCAAATTTAATTTCTCTATGACAAACATAACCTTATTTATTGAGTTTTAAACTTTTTGGGTTGTATGGGAGGTAGGCGTGTCCGTGAGCGGATGATGTCCATTTTTCAACACCATCTTTGTTTTGTTATAAAAAACATACATGCCAAATTTTAGCTCTGTAGGTTAAACAGACGCTTATTAATTGCGTTTTCAATTTTTGGCTTGTATGGGAGGTGGGCGTGTCAGTTTTCGACTTTTGCGTTGTATGGGAGGTAGGCGTGTCCATGGGCAGATTCCAAAAATATTCAATAGTGCAGATCATTGGGTGCATGTGACTATGTGTACAAAGTTTCATTCAATTATCTCGACTCCTTCTTCTTATCCTGTGTTAACGGACAACACACAGACGGACGGACGGACGAACGGACATAGATAGCTCGACTCACGTGGTGACGCTGATCAAGAATATATATACTTTTCTATACCGGACTCGCTTCGTTCTATGCGTTACAAACGTTTGTACAAAGTTAACATACCCTGACCTTTCAGGTTTAGGGTATAAAAAGAATACAACGATCGACCTTTCGAAACTTATAACGACACAGACTTCAGAAAGTTGTATAATTAAAAAATATATGCATATTAGACCGTACCACCTCCTATGCAAAAAAAAAGTGCGCCGTAAACCAGCGAATATGACGCATTTGTACAAGACAATTACGAAAAAAATTTTGTTTTTTTTTTGACCGAACGTAGGGGTCGCGCATTGACATATTTATTTATATCTCTGGTGTTTACAGTCGGATTTTAAAGTTTAGTACGACGATGTTTTTGTCTCAAGAAGATCAATATGACCTCTTTAGAAGTCATTGATCTCAGGTGTACCGTTCTAGTACTTACCCTCCAGATCTCAGTTCCTACCATCCTTATGTACCATCCTTATATCAAAAAAATAAAGCTCTTAAAATATCATTAATCTTTTGCCCAGGAAGTATATCGAAATTTCACGCAGAACTATTTTTAAAAAATTTGTGAAAATTTTTTTGCTGAACGTAGGACTCCCTTTTTTCATTTTCATCATATCTTCGGTATTAAAAGTCTGATCATATTGAATGACATATCGATGTTTTTGTTTAAAAGAGACCAATTAGTTTTATTCCAAGACCAAGCGGGGAGTTCCTTTTAGTCCAGAGGATAAAGTTATAATTTTTTTGCGGTATGGTGCTAATTGGCTTTACGAAAAAGATGTTGAGGGCTTTGAATACTGACACCAAATAAAGGCATTTCATTGGATCAGTTTACTTATGGCCCGAAAATAACGCTACACGATGAAAAGGATACGACTTTTTGAATTCTCTTTACTGATATCTGTTTTTGCACTTGAAGAACTAACCTAAATAATATAAATCCATTTTATCCACAAATTTGAATCATTTGAGAATTTAAAAGTGATTAAAGTGAATAACTAAATTACTATTTCAAAATTACTGTTTTATTCCAGCTCAAGTTCATAATATTTCTCAGCAGTTTAAATATAACGGAACGCGAAGTTGCACCTGCAATTGCATCCAAAATCAATTTCCCACAGAGCGTACCCGATATTCAGGAAATTCTCTTTTCCACAGTTTCTCGGATCTATTGACTGCACGCAATTCAAAATTAAAAAGCCTGGGAGTGAGTTTGGAGCAAGACACAGATTTCGAAAATAAATTTATTCTTTCAATGCCAGGAAAAAGCATTAAATCATAGCTTTTAAAATATTTAGACCTCAAATTCATAAGTTACCTCATAATTAGACCTCTTAACCCTTGAACCCATACGGTGTGCGTAGGATCCCCATTTCAAATTAAAAGTGCCTGTATTTTTTATGGGAAGGTTTTAAAATATGAATTTTTGCCACTATAACTGTGATTTTTGTACTTGATTTTTTTGTTATTATTTTTTAAAATCATCATAAACAAATAATAATGGTATTCAATGAACGACGTATATATACTGAAGCGTATAACTATTTAATAGTACTTTAAGCGTATAAAACCCAATTTAATAGTAGTCAACAAAATTTGACATCTCGAAATTAATTTAAACTATCGCACTTTTTTTACATAAGCAAAAGTTTATCATATTTTAGTTAGCACAAAGTTTAAAATATTCTTTTGAAGTGCCAAAAACAAGTTGCAAATGTCACAGTTGCATTATACGAGCTATAGGTTCTATTTAGGCCACGATTTTGTAGTGTAAACTGCGTATGCTTAATCCCTTACAATTTTGTTATTGCAGATTACGTTGCCGTAAACTTACCGAACATACATCACCAATACGGCGTTCATTGAATACCACTAATATATATTTGTATCATTTGTTTCTTAATTTAACGAAATACCGCTTTTAAGTTAGTGGGGTGTAGAGGAAATAGGTTAACGTAATATAAAGTAAGGTATGGTTAATGGGTTAATATAAATATAAAAACGTTATAATTTTTTAAGGTGTTTAACGATGCAGATGGCATGATATTAGATGTTGTTTCGTGCTGGAGGGGATCAGCTCACAACCACAGAACTTTGCAAATGTACAGAATAAAGAGGAAATTCGAAGAAAACCATGAAAATCTGCGTGGTGGTGTTCTATTGGGCGATGTAAACATCACCCTTTAAGCAAAACTAGTAAACCTGTTGCCCGAATTCGAGCAATTCAAAAAATTATAGACGTTTAATATATGAAATTCTATTCAAGAAGCTTTTATACTCAATAACGATATATTCAGTCTCAATAATGATATAAAAGATCATTATCTGAATTATTTGACTTAAAACGTATGATCTGACACTAAATTTTTAAATGTAACTGTCAAAATACGAAGACGGACTTCCACTAATATTACTACTGAGACAAACATTATCACTAGTGTCCGACCGATTGTTCGGCTTCGGCTTCGGTAATCAGCATTTATTTTGACCTTCGGCTTCAGCTTCGGCTTCGGCCGAAATAGCCGATTATTTTTGCCGAATGTTTTTGCATTGCCAAACAATTTTTTATAAGTTTTTAGAATTTTTTTGAATTATTCATTGAACTCCGTTCAAAATTCCACATTTGAAACATTTTCCATTGTTCGTACTGTTTTTCTCTTCTTTTCTGTTCTTTGATGAGTTGTGCACAACTTTTTAGCGCTGCTGGGCAGCTGTATATGGATAGACGTACCAACCTTCTTGGGGAAAATGCTGATAACTTGCTTCTTTTAGCTTACAACATAAAGCTTTTTAATTTTAACTATTGATTATTTTTATGATTTTTAAATCTAATTGATTCAAGTAATCATTGGTTACATACATATGTAT
The DNA here is from genome assembly GCA_958299015.1 of Tetanocera ferruginea. Lineage (NCBI taxonomy): Eukaryota > Metazoa > Arthropoda > Insecta > Diptera > Sciomyzidae > Tetanocera > Tetanocera ferruginea. The sequence goes on from OY282642.1 coordinate 76,134,566, forward strand.
AAAATGAATTGTTATCATTTTTTTGTTTTTCTTGTGAGTTGATTTGTTTCTCTATGAATTGAAGGTTTCTCTATGGTTTTTAATCAAGAAGATGTTCTTCTGAAAATTAGTGTCTTCTTAAATTAATGTAATGATTTACTTTTCTTCTCAATATGGAATAAATAAATAAGAAATAACGAATAAACGATACACGAAGTCTTATATGAAAAATTTCTTGAAAATATGGGTCTGAGAAGAAATTAAAAAGAAGAAGAATTTTTCTTTTAGAATAATTAAGCAGATTTTACTGAAAAACAAGAAGATTTCTTTTTAGAAAATATCTCTTCTCTTTCCTTTTTTATGCCCCCTATTATAAATAAGTTTTAGGTTAGGTTAGGTTAGTCCACTTGCCTCTCATTGGAGTCTCACATAGACCATATGGTCCTTAGTGGTGCCGGTTTATGAAATCCTTGAGGGAATTAGTGGAAGTCTTCAAAGATTTGCGCCTTATTCGCAAATCTTAGGAGGGATTCTAGGGGAATTTTGGCTGCATCCTTAAGCTACGATAAAGTCGGTGAGCCTAAGTATTTAAGTCTCGATCTAAGTAAGGCGGGGCATTTGCAAAGAAGGTGCTCCAGGGTTTCCTGGGCACCTGGTTCCTTGCACTTCCTGCAGTTGTCATCCATAGTTATACCCAGCTTTTTAGCGTGGGCCGCCACCATTCAGTGACCTGTGAGAATTCCCACCAGTGTCCTGCTGTCCCTTCGGGTGCGAGCCAGGATAAACGACGTTCGTTTTCCGCATGCTGCATCGCACATGGTTTTTGAGATCTTGCATGTTGTCGTATCTCTCCATCTGCGACTCACTGCTTGTTTGGCTACGGTTTTGAGGTGTTTGTTCAATTCCTGTAGTGGAATAGCTACGTGTTCTGTGAACTCTAATCCCTGCCCGGCACCTTCCTTTGCTAGTTCGTCTGCCATCTCATTTCCTTCAATGCCCCTGTGGCTTGGAACCCAAAAGATACACACTCTCTTTGAAGTGTTCAATGCATCTAGTGCGTCCTTGCTTGCTAGGACATTTCTGGACTTGACGGTATCGGAACGCATGGATTTGATTGCCGCTTGGCTGTCAACAAAGATGTTAATTAAAGAGTGTTGAGTGTTTGTACTAAGAGCTATCTCTGCGGCCTTCCTGATGGCAAAAACCTCCGCCTGGAAGACTTTGCAGTGGTCCGTGATATGTTGACCGCCCTCTGGGCCTGTTTGATACCTTTGCGCCAGTCGGTTGGTGCTAGAAGTGTGGGTATTTTGGGTTCGAGAGTTGTGCTAGGGATCATGTAGTCTGTGCTACTGATTGCATCCTTGCCAATTCTACAGTGTCCAAAATTTTGTTTGCGGAAGCTGCCAGCTGCCGTAAGCCGCTGTGCCGTTTTACTAGCCGTTAGTTTTGCATATATGTCTAGAGGATCCAGACATAGAATGTTTTCAAGAGCTTTTGTAGGAGTTGACTTCAGCGCGCCGGATATGCATAGCGCAGCTTGTCGCTGAGTTTTTTCCAAGTATTTGAGGTATGTTGACTTATTCACCGCCGGCCACCACACAATGATTCCGTAGAGTAGAATTGGACGAACAACCATTGTGTAGATCCACTGCATTAGAGAGGGTGAGAGGCACCAAGTGTTGCCCAGCATCTTCTTGGATGCATATAGCGCATTGGTAGCCTTCCTAACCCTCTCGTCTACATTGAGTCTCCACGTCAGTTTGCTGTCGAGTACAACTTCCAGGTATTTCGTGTGAGTTTTCGGGATGAGCCGAGTATTGTTTATTCTTGGTGGAATCCATGGTGGTATCTTGTACTTATTCGTCAACAATACCAGATCTGTTTTCTCTGCGTTTATACTGAGGCCGACTGAGTTCGCCCATGAAGTACAGCATGTCGTTAATAGGTCTGAAAGAATACTACACAAGGTATCCCCTAAACTTCGAATTAAAATTATTATTTAAATAAACTTCATTAAAAATCAATATACTATTGTGAAGGAATTAATTGATTTTGTTCACTTCAAAAAAAGTTACAAAGGTTAGAAGTTTCAGTACAACTACTGTATTTCTATTATAGAAACATTCGGCAATTGAAATTTTTTCTGAGAAGCATATTAAATTTTTACGTGATTCCAGTTGGCTATAGCGTTGGCTATAGGGGGTGTCTTTTTATATTAATTTTATCTCCCATATAAAGCGACCCACTCTAGTGGGCATGCTTGTGGGCGGATAACGTCAATTTTTTGCTCACACTTTAGGCCATTTCCTCACGGAGCAATTCAAAAGTAATACAATTACAACAAATGTTGATGGCCCATGTTACTATACCGAAACCTTCACATGAAGCAACTTGAACGGGTCTTAAAAGGATTATTCTTATAGTGCTTTAAAAAATTTTATTGAGTTTTTTGATTTTATTCATGTATTTTAAATACTCACACGCAGGGAAAAATGAGGCAAAATATTTCAACACGGCTCCTGTCAATCTAACATGATCATTTTTACACGCAAAACGACAAGAATTTCCAAAGAATAACATTGCATTAGCAGTGTTAAAAAATAACATGAGTAAAGTGTTAATTTTCTCATTGCATCAGCATCTAAAAAGAAAAAAAAACACTGCGAATAATGTTGTCGTTGAGCGAATTAAGTGACAAAATGCCCCTTTTATGAATGTCTTGTTCAACAGAAGCCATTTTATGTGATTTTGCCCTCTGCACAAGCGTTTTTGAAAAGAACTGAATTATCATGTAAAGTGTTAATTATTAACATAACTGATTGTGTTGAATTTGAATAACATGATAAAGTGTTAAAAAAGCGTTATTTTTACAGGATTTTTTTTCTGAGTGCATTTCGGAGATTAGGCGAATTGTCGCAAATTTTACGACAGCGTGCCGCTGCAAGTTAAATAAAGCCTAATTTCAGAGTTTTATTTTGGGGTTGTATGGGAAGTGGGCGTGTTCGAGAGGGAATGACGTCCATTTATTTCATACACTTTTGCTGTTACATTGTAAGCCCCGACACGAAATTTTATCACTGTAGGCCAAATATCAGGCATTTTATAGGGTTTTCATAATTGTGGGCTGTTTGGTAGGTGGGCGTGTTTACGTGAGGATGACGACCAGGTTTTTTGTACTTTTTAGTTGGATAAATATACTTATATTTCAAGTTTTATTATTGTAGCTTAACCCTTAACTGGTACACCTCAAAAAAATTACGCTCCCAGGGACCACGCCAATTAAAAATTAAAAATATCACACATATTTAGTTATTAATGTATCTGTCTTTTTAAGAACACCATAAACAGATTAATTTCTGTTATTTAGACCAAATTTTGTGAATTTTGTTGTTGTATTTATTTTGTTTTTGATTATTTTGTAAAACAATTAATATGGAGGCATAACCTTTTACTTTTTTAGCGTGGTTCCACAGACCAAGTGTATTAGTTGAAGGTTAATTATAATCCTCTACATAGTGATTTCAATTTTATGCTTGAAGGGTTGGCAGATTCCAAAAATATTCAAAAGTGCAGATCCTTGGGTCTAGTTGAGCATGTGTACCAAGTTTCATGCAATTACCTCAACTGCTTCTTCTTATCCTGTACTTACGGAGAACACACAGACAGGCGAATGGGTGGACGGACGGACAGGGCTAAATCGACTCACGAAGTGACGCTTATCAAGAATATATAATTTTCTTTGTATTAAAATTCAAGATGTAGTTTTCTATTTGGAAGATAAAGACAAACACAGGAGTTCAATTATCTATTCATTTCATACATTTTTGAATTTGAATACAATTATCATTATACAACTGCGAACTTCAATTTGTGAAAAACCTATACATATATAATAATTTTTATTTTTGCTTATTTACTCATTCGTTTGTATTTTAATTGAATCGAAACTTGAAGTTGAATACAAAAAACAACTACGTATTTATGCTTATTTACTCAATCCTTTGTATTTCATATGAATATGAAATTGAATTTGAATACAAAGAAACACGTGCGTATTTCAAGTTACTAACGTATTTAGTTCTTACGTATATAATAATTTTTATTTTTGCTTATTTACTCAGTCGTTTGTATTTAACATGAATCTAAACTTGAAGTTGAATTCAAAAACCAACTGCGCATTTTTGCTTATTTACTCAGTCGTTTGAATTTAACATGAATCTAAACTTGAAGTTGAATTCAAAAACCAACTGCGTATTTTTGCTTATTTACTCATTCGTTTGAATTTAACATGAATCTAAACTTGAAGTTGAATTCAAAAACCAACTGCGTATTTTTGCTTATTTACTCAGTCGTTTGTATTTTACTCGAATCGGAACTTGAAGTTGAATACAAAAAACAACTACGTATTTTTGCTTATTTACTCAGTCGTTTGTATTTTACTATTGAAATTAAGAAATGAGGATGTATATGTATATCTATATGAAGATATAGGTATAAAGATATAGATATAGATATTTTCAAAGTCGGTGTTAGTGAGTGTTTTATCAACCGCAAATTATATTTTAACACGTATGACAAAAAATAAGAACGGATCTATTCTCTACTGAATTCAATTATATATAAAGATCCACACTATATGTATTGAAAAATGTATTGGAACTTTACATTATAAAATGTATGTACTGTTCAAGTATAAATATATCTAAGAGAGGAACGAAAAAGTCAGACATCTTTTGCCTAAGCTTAAAGTGACTTGTTAAAGTAAATTCAACTTATAAATTTGTATCCTTAATTTAAAGGTAATTGAAAGTTATAAGGAGTGAATCCAAAAGGAGTAAGAACTTAAAATTTCTATTTCTAATTTATTTTCAGAAGATCCTATAAAATGATGGCACTTTCAATTTTCAATCTAGCAGTTTTACTGATATTCGCCATGCTATTTATACAGAGTGAAGCTAATATCAATACTTGGGTGAGTTTTTTCTTCACTATAAAAGAGGAACAGAATTTATGTTTTTTTCTGTCAATAGGGTGTAACAAACGGAAGATCTGGAGATCAGTGTTTCCGGGAATATCAATGCAATAGCGGGGTATGTTGGGCAAATGGGCAATGTAAATAAAAATTTCTAACGATCAAAGTGTTTTTATCTGATTAAATGTGCTTATATCTGATTAATAAAAATTGAAACTTGATGAATTGTTCGTTTTCTTGTTTTTATGGAGGGCTCAAAAATATTAAACAAAACAAAAAATATTAAAAATGTATTGAATTGTATTGTAAAAGTATGTCCAAATAAAAACCAAAAGACAAAATATTTTAAATAAATTATCATATTTTAAGGGCGGGGTAGGGTTTTGTACATTTTTTTTTAACCAATTTTTATATGAATTCACAACATTCTAAGAACGTTGTGTCCAAATTTGAAGTCGATGCGAGTAAAACTAACAGATATATGAATTTTTAAGTAAGTGTACCTTGAACGTCGATAAACGAAGCTTGTAAACTTTAAACGCGTTTTCCTCAAAACTATTTTTTAAAGTCCGTGTTCACTGCCATTTAAAAACTAGTTTGATGATACTTTGTCTAAATTGCAATGGTTTTTTTGGTTTTAGATAATTTTCAAGAACACCGCAAACTATTATTTTTCTAAGACGATCTGGGAAAAGCTCTATCACCGGCTTGTTTTTCAATGTTTCCAGATAAAAAAAATTACAGAATATTGTTGAAAGTACACTTTTTAATGTCCAAAAGGTATTAATGAATTTGCTCAATCCTCAATTTTAAAAAATATTCACAAATAAAGTGTTTTTTTCTACGCTAAAAACAATAACCCTCCTTAAAACAATTAGTATTTTGCAAACCTTAAATGAAGTGGAACAGCTCTACCTCTGTATTTAATTATTTTCATTTTCGTTTCTACTTCAATTTAATTGATAACACAAACTTATTATTTATGTTACATAGTATGTTGGAATGATACTTTTAACACCAAAAAATAATTGAATCAATTAAAGAACAAATTACTTAGGGATCGTTCATGTGACCGATTAACAGCTTTTTTTAAAGTACTGTGTCATACGAAATTAGAAAATCAGTTCTGAGTCTCGTGTCGTGGGGCCAACACAGGGTTGATAAATGACTTTTTCAATTTGGTATACAAATTTGGAGTAAATTGTACTAAATGAAAAAAATATGAACCGAATAAAGTCCAGTTTATTTAAATTAAAATATATGTGTTTTTATCACTAGATTGCCCAAGGAAGTCATTTTGACTGCTTTTGAATTTGAACAATTTTTTTTGTGTCATTTTAAATAAAATTTCTTAGAATTCTGTGACTTTTTGTACAACATAGAAATGAATTAAGTAAACAATTTGCATATTTAAATATAATAAATTTTAATAAATAATTTGCATATTTTAACAAATTTCTGTACACATTAGTTATTCTTTCACAATGCAGTCATTTTGACTGCTTTTGGGCAATATAAGTATTACTTAGTTTCAGTCTTTCTAGCGTTAAGAATTCATTTTATTAAAAACAAATGTTAATTCCTCTCGTTACCATAATTAAGAATGTTCAATTATATTTTTTTGAAATCTAGTTCTTTTCAAGTCAACCACCTGTCCACCCAAAATCTGACACGTTCCACTCTTAAGGGGACGTGACGCCTTCAAACATTTTTTTTATTTTAATGTTTTAAAATGCGCATAAGTTGAACTAAAAATAAAAAAAAAGTACAAATATATTTTTCGGAAAAAAAATTACGCAAAAAATGTTTTTTGTTATTTTAATCACACATATTGCTACAGGAATTTTTTTAGAAATCATTAAAAAATCATGTCAGGCGTGATAAAACAAAAACTACTTGATCGGTTTTATAGTTTTCGAGGTTTTGGCCGATTTTGGCTAAAAACTTGGCAATTTTCGAAAAAACGTCGCCATTTTGTTATTTTGTTTCTTCTAGTTCATTCCACGGCGGTTTTGATGCCGATAAAAACCCCGTTTTTGTTTTATTCCGATGTACCAGTGAGTCGTAATCACGCCCGCCATGGTTTGTTGATGTTTTTTTAAAATAATTCCAGTAGCCATATAAATATATAAATATATAAGTAAAACAAATGTTTTTTGTGTAATTTTATTATTAACAAATATATATATAATTTTTCAAAAACATATCTTATTTTTTCTCAACTTATAGGCATTTTACAACATTAACAGAAACTATTTTTGAAGGCGTCACGTCCCCATAAATAATTTTAAAAAATGTTTATATATTAAGGTAACGATATACAGAGTACTCCGAAAGTTTTTGTACACCACACGTAAAATTTTCGAAATTATTTCAAATTATTTTCGAAATTCCAACAGGATTGGAAGTAGATCACTCGCGAAAACGTGCGTATTTTGTGCAAAAGCTTCAGTACTTGGTTCTTACAAAATATTAAATTATTGTTATTCCAACATTGAATATAATTAATTATACTACAAACAAATTTTGTAGTAAAGCAGAGCGCTTAAATTTATAGACAATTATGTGGTGTTTATTATTGAATTATATTCTATCGACATTTGCTGAGGAATGAGAGATTGAAAGAATTTCTTCAGGAATGTTATTTATATTGGAGAATATCGACTGTTTAACTTCCTTTTCCAATTTTTTTATTTCTGAGTGCCAAAACTCAGAAATCGATACTTTTCTTTACGTTTGCAAAGTTATTTTGTGAGCGTTATCCTTGTGATATTTTGCAAAAAGTAAACATTACACAAATAATTCGTCATTTATAGGATGGTAAAGGCGGATTTTTTCTCAAATCTTTTTTTTTCAATGTTCCGGTCTTATTGCAAAAACAATGGTTTTGGGACTGGAGGATTTATTTGCTTATTTGCTTTTCAAAAATGCGCTGCCATTTCTTTCTTCAAAACACTTTATTCCCAGTGGCCACCCCGCTCGTAAGTTCCCATCCACCTTCCATTCATCCTTTGGAAAAAATCTTTGAAGCAAATAATAGAATCTCTTGGATTTGAATGGAGGGAAGCCTCTTGAAATAGAGAATAAAAAAACTATAGTCTGATATTTAAAAAAAAAATTTTGCGGTATATCAACAATGTTTAAGCGGATGTTTTGTTGAAAGAAAAAAAGAAAATCCATTATTTCCTAAAAAACCCTCGTTTTATTCAATACGTATTCAATTTACTATACTTTTCATTGTTTTTCTAAAGGTTCCTAAATGTTTTGCTAAAAATGTTATTTTAGAATGGCCTCTTTCACAGGACACATGTCACTTTTATTCTTTCGTGGATAAGCAATTACTCATATAAATTTGTACATTTTACGTCTAGCGCGTTTCCTAAAAAGTATTTAAAAAATATAATTTGATGGTTAGATGGTTATTAAGAACGCTTTTCGTTGGATTTTTGTTTTTATACAAAGATTTAAAGTATGCCTTGCTTTGAAACGTAAGCCATACAAAAAAATATATATATAAGTATATGCATTAAATAATTTTTAATTGCATAAAATTTTAAGAAGTTATTAAGATATTTTTATTTTCCTGTTAAATTATCAGTTACGTCCTTTTTACATTAAGGACTTAAGATATGTAATCCAAAAGTTGAACGCGGCCAAGAAAAAGTGAAATTTTTTTGGCTGCAATTATTTAAAGTGAAACTTCCTTAGCCACGTATGCAACATACGGTGAACTAAACGGGGAGTAAAACCGATGTAACCCTTTAATAATTTTTTAATGAAGTTTAAGGCCACAAAGCGAATTCATATTTATTAAATAACTCACCATAAACCAAGGTGAAATGTTTTGAGTCCAAACTAGCAAAGCTAACCAAACAGACTATCATGTTATATCAAGACTAATAGTGTTTTCGTTTCTATCAAAAATTTTGCCTTTTCATTGACCTTGTCTTTTTTCGTGCTCGATTCTAAAATAAGTACAAGCGGGTGAGTAAATTCTGTGTTCGTTTCTTAAAATGTCACACTCACAAATGGCAAAAGGCGCATTTTCTGCCCTGCTAAGCTTTATCAGGGGAATAGCTTGCCATGCGTATCAGCTTTTCTTAAAACGACAATATAACGAATCCGCGATGGACTCGTTTTTTTAATAATAAGCATTCAAAATGGAACATTCTAAATTAATTGAAATATTTTGCTAAATTTTAATGTTTTGTTTTTTCTAAAAATCATCAACTAGAAAATCATTCTAGTTTTAATGGTATATAAACATTATTTAAAATGGATATGAATATAATTGGAATATGACATGAGAATGATATGATATGAATATGAAAATATTTTTATAGTTCAAAAATGAGTATTACTTTGCTTCTTCTTGGCGATTCGATCGAGTTATTTTTAACGTATAATACACATGGTTTGAAATATATAGGTTGGTAAAATTTAGGTAATTTAATGCTATTTAATTTAATTTAATTTAATTTAATTTAATTTAATTTAATTTAATTTCGTTTTTCATTTCATTTTATTTCATTTCATTTCATTTCATTTCATTTCATTTCATTTCATTTCATTTCATTTCATTTCATTTCATTTCATTTCATTTCATTTCATTTCATTTCATTTTATTTTATTTTATTTTATTTTATTTTATTTTATTTTATTTTATTTTATTTTATTTTATTTTATTTTATTTCATTTCATTTCATTTCATTTCATTTCATTTCATTTCATTTCATTTCATTTAATTTCATTTAATTTCATTTAATTTCATTTAATTTCATTTCATTTCATTTCATTTCATTTCATTTCATTTCATTTCATTTCATTTCATTTCATTTCATTTCATTTCATTTCATTTCATTTCATTTCATTTCATTTCATTTCATTTCATTTCATTTCATTTCATTTCATTTCATTTCATTTCATTTCATTTCATTTCATTTCATTTCATTTCATTTCATTTCATTTCATTTCATTTCATTTCATTTCATTTCATTTCATTTCATTTCATTTCATTTCATTTCATTTCATTTCATTTCATTTCATTTCATTTCATTTCATTTCATTTCATTTCATTTCATTTCATTTCATTTCATTTCATTTCATTTCATTTCATTTCATTTCATTTCATTTCATTTCATTTCATTTCATTTCATTTCATTTCATTTCATTTCATTTCATTTCATTTCATTTCATTTCATTTCATTTCATTTCATTTCATTTCATTTCATTTCATTTCATTTCATTTCATTTCATTTCATTTCATTTCATTTCATTTCATTTCATTTCATTTCATTTCATTTCATTTCATTTAATTTCATTTCATTTAATTTCATTTAATTTCATTTAATTTCATTTAATTTCATTTAATTTCATTTAATTTCATTTAATTTCATTTAATTTCATTTAATTTCATTTTATTTCATTTAATTTCATTTAATTTAATTTAATTTCATTTCATTTCATTTCATTTCATTTCATTTCATTTCATTTCATTTCATTTCATTTCATTTCATTTCATTTCATTTCATTTCATTTCATTTCATTTCATTTCATTTCATTTCATTTCATTTCATTTCATTTCATTTCATTTCATTTCATTTCATTTCATTTCATTTCATTTCATTTCATTTCATTTCATTTCATTTCATTTCATTTCATTTCATTTCATTTCATTTCATTTCATTTCATTTCATTTCATTTCATTTCATTTCATTTCATTTCATTTCATTTCATTTCATTTCATTTCATTTCATTTCATTTCATTTCATTTCATTTCATTTCATTTCATTTCATTTCATTTCATTTCATTTCATTTCATTTCATTTCATTTCATTTCATTTTATTTTATTTTATTTTATTTTATTTTATTTTATTTTATTTTATTTTATTTTATTTTATTTCATTTCATTTCATTTCATTTCATTTCATTTCATTTCATTTCATTTCATTTAATTTCATTTAATTTCATTTAATTTCATTTAATTTCATTTCATTTCATTTCATTTCATTTCATTTCATTTCATTTCATTTCATTTCATTTCATTTCATTTCATTTCATTTCATTTCATTTCATTTCATTTCATTTCATTTCATTTCATTTCATTTCATTTCATTTCATTTCATTTCATTTCATTTCATTTCATTTCATTTCATTTCATTTCATTTCATTTCATTTCATTTCATTTCATTTCATTTCATTTCATTTCATTTCATTTCATTTCATTTCATTTCATTTCATTTCATTTCATTTCATTTCATTTCATTTCATTTCATTTCATTTCATTTCATTTCATTTCATTTCATTTCATTTCATTTCATTTCATTTCATTTCATTTCATTTCATTTCATTTCATTTCATTTCATTTCATTTCATTTCATTTCATTTCATTTCATTTCATTTCATTTCATTTCATTTCATTTCATTTCATTTCATTTCATTTCATTTCATTTCATTTCATTTCATTTCATTTCATTTCATTTCATTTCATTTCATTTCATTTCATTTCATTTCATTTCATTTCATTTCATTTCATTTCATTTCATTTCATTTCATTTCATTTCATTTCATTTCATTTCATTTCATTTCATTTCATTTCATTTCATTTCATTTCATTTCATTTCATTTCATTTCATTTCATTTCATTTCATTTAATTTCATTTCATTTAATTTCATTTAATTTCATTTAATTTCATTTAATTTCATTTAATTTCATTTAATTTCATTTAATTTCATTTAATTTCATTTTATTTCATTTAATTTCATTTAATTTAATTTCATTTCATTTCATTTCATTTCATTTCATTTCATTTCATTTCATTTCATTTCATTTCATTTCATTTCATTTCATTTCATTTCATTTCATTTCATTTCATTTCATTTCATTTCATTTCATTTCATTTCATTTCATTTCATTTCATTTCATTTCATTTCATTTCATTTCATTTCATTTCATTTCATTTCATTTCATTTCATTTCATTTCATTTCATTTCATTTCATTTCATTTCATTTCATTTCATTTCATTTCATTTCATTTCATTTCATTTCATTTCATTTCATTTCATTTCATTTCATTTCATTTCATTTCATTTCATTTCATTTCATTTCATTTCATTTCATTTCATTTCATTTCATTTCATTTCATTTCATTTCATTTCATTTCATTTCATTTCATTTAATTTCATTTAATTTCATTTCATTTCATTTAATTTCATTTAATTTCATTTAATTTAATTTCATTTCATTTCATTTCATTTCATTTCATTTCATTTCATTTCATTTCATTTCATTTCATTTCATTTCATTTCATTTAATTTCATTTAATTTCATTTAATTTCATTTAATTTCATTTTATTTCATTTAATTTCATTTAATTTCATTTAATTTAATTTAATTTAATTTTATTTTATTTCATTTAATTTCATTTGATTTCATTTAATTTAATTTAATTTAATTTAATTTAATTTCGTTTTTCATTTCATTTTATTTCATTTCATTTCATTTCATTTCATTTCATTTCATTTCATTTCATTTCATTTCATTTCATTTCATTTCATTTCATTTCATTTCATTTCATTTCATTTCATTTCATTTCATTTCATTTCATTTCATTTCATTTCATTTCATTTCATTTCATTTCATTTCATTTCATTTCATTTCATTTCATTTCATTTCATTTCATTTCATTTCATTTCATTTCATTTCATTTCATTTCATTTCATTTCATTTCATTTCATTTCATTTCATTTCATTTCATTTCATTTCATTTCATTTCATTTCATTTCATTTCATTTCATTTCATTTCATTTCATTTCATTTCATTTCATTTCATTTCATTTCATTTCATTTCATTTCATTTCATTTCATTTCATTTCATTTCATTTCATTTCATTTCATTTCATTTCATTTCATTTCATTTCATTTCATTTCATTTCATTTCATTTCATTTCATTTCATTTCATTTCATTTCATTTCATTTTATTTTATTTTATTTTATTTCATTTCATTTCATTTCATTTCATTTCATTTCATTTCATTTCATTTCATTTCATTTCATTTCATTTCATTTCATTTCATTTCATTTCATTTCATTTCATTTCATTTCATTTCATTTCATTTCATTTCATTTCATTTCATTTCATTTCATTTCATTTCATTTCATTTCATTTCATTTCATTTCATTTCATTTCATTTCATTTCATTTCATTTCATTTCATTTCATTTCATTTCATTTCATTTCATTTCATTTCATTTCATTTCATTTCATTTCATTTCATTTCATTTCATTTCATTTCATTTCATTTCATTTCATTTCATTTTATTTTATTTTATTTTATTTTATTTCATTTCATTTCATTTCATTTCATTTCATTTCATTTCATTTCATTTAATTTCGTTTTTCATTTCATTTTATTTCATTTCATTTCATTTCATTTCATTTCATTTCATTTAATTTCATTTAATTTCATTTTATTTCATTTAATTTCATTTAATTTCATTTAATTTAATTTAATTTAATTTTATTTTATTTCATTTAATTTCATTTGATTTCATTTAATTTAATTTAATTTAATTTAATTTCGTTTTTCATTTCATTTTATTTCATTTCATTTCATTTCATTTCATTTCATTTCATTTCATTTCATTTCATTTCATTTCATTTCATTTCATTTCATTTCATTTCATTTCATTTCATTTCATTTCATTTCATTTCATTTCATTTCATTTCATTTCATTTCATTTCATTTCATTTCATTTCATTTCATTTCATTTCATTTCATTTCATTTCATTTCATTTCATTTCATTTCATTTCATTTCATTTCATTTCATTTCATTTCATTTCATTTCATTTCATTTCATTTCATTTCATTTCATTTCATTTCATTTCATTTCATTTCATTTCATTTCATTTCATTTCATTTCATTTCATTTCATTTCATTTCATTTCATTTCATTTCATTTCATTTCATTTCATTTCATTTCATTTCATTTCATTTCATTTCATTTCATTTCATTTCATTTCATTTCATTTCATTTCATTTCATTTCATTTCATTTCATTTCATTTCATTTCATTTCATTTCATTTCATTTCATTTCATTTCATTTCATTTCATTTTATTTTATTTTATTTTATTTTATTTCATTTCATTTCATTTCATTTCATTTCATTTCATTTCATTTCATTTCATTTCATTTCATTTCATTTCATTTCATTTCATTTCATTTCATTTCATTTCATTTCATTTCATTTCATTTCATTTCATTTCATTTCGTTTCATTTCATTTCATTTCATTTCATTTCATTTCATTTCGTTTCATTTCATTTCATTTCATTTCATTTCATTTTATTTTATTTTATTTTATTTCATTTCATTTCATTTCATTTCATTTCATTTCATTTAATTTCGTTTTTCATTTCATTTTATTTCATTTCATTTCATTTCATTTCATTTCATTTCATTTCATTTCATTTCATTTCATTTCATTTCATTTCATTTCATTTCATTTCATTTCATTTCATTTCATTTCATTTCATTTCATTTCATTTCATTTCATTTCATTTCATTTCATTTCATTTCATTTCATTTCATTTCATTTCATTTCATTTCATTTCATTTCATTTCATTTCATTTCATTTCATTTCATTTCATTTAATTTCATTTCATTTAATTTCATTTAATTTCATTTAATTTCATTTAATTTCATTTAATTTCATTTAATTTCATTTAATTTCATTTAATTTCATTTTATTTCATTTAATTTCATTTAATTTAATTTCATTTCATTTCATTTCATTTCATTTCATTTCATTTCATTTCATTTCATTTCATTTCATTTCATTTCATTTAATTTCATTTAATTTCATTTAATTTCATTTAATTTCATTTCATTTCATTTAATTTCATTTAATTTCATTTCATTTCATTTCATTTCATTTCATTTCATTTCATTTCATTTCATTTCATTTCATTTCATTTCATTTCATTTCATTTCATTTCATTTCATTTCATTTAATTTCATTTAATTTCATTTAATTTCATTTTATTTCATTTAATTTCATTTAATTTCATTTAATTTAATTTAATTTAATTTTATTTTATTTCATTTAATTTCATTTGATTTCATTTAATTTAATTTAATTTAATTTAATTTAATTTCGTTTTTCATTTCATTTTATTTCATTTCATTTCATTTCATTTCATTTCATTTCATTTCATTTCATTTCATTTCATTTCATTTCATTTCATTTCATTTCATTTCATTTCATTTCATTTCATTTCATTTCATTTCATTTCATTTCATTTCATTTCATTTCATTTCATTTCATTTCATTTCATTTCATTTCATTTCATTTCATTTCATTTCATTTCATTTCATTTCATTTCATTTCATTTCATTTCATTTCATTTCATTTCATTTCATTTCATTTCATTTCATTTCATTTCATTTCATTTCATTTCATTTCATTTCATTTCATTTCATTTCATTTCATTTCATTTCATTTCATTTCATTTCATTTCATTTCATTTCATTTCATTTCATTTCATTTCATTTCATTTCATTTCATTTCATTTCATTTCATTTCATTTCATTTCATTTCATTTCATTTCATTTCATTTCATTTCATTTCATTTCATTTCATTTCATTTCATTTCATTTCATTTCATTTCATTTCATTTCATTTCATTTCATTTCATTTCATTTCATTTCATTTCATTTCATTTCATTTCATTTCATTTCATTTCATTTCATTTAATTTCATTTAATTTCATTTAATTTCATTTAATTTCATTTAATTTCATTTAATTTCATTTAATTTCATTTAATTTCATTTAATTTCATTTAATTTCATTTAATTTCATTTAATTTAATTTCATTTCATTTCATTTCATTTCATTTCATTTCATTTCATTTCATTTCATTTCATTTCATTTCATTTCATTTCATTTCATTTCATTTCATTTCATTTCATTTCATTTCATTTCATTTCATTTCATTTCATTTCATTTCATTTCATTTCATTTCATTTCATTTCATTTCATTTCATTTCATTTCATTTCATTTCATTTCATTTCATTTCATTTTATTTTATTTTATTTTATTTTATTTCATTTAATTTAATTTAATTTAATTTAATTTAATTTAATTTAATTTCGTTTTTCATTTCATTTTATTTCATTTCATTTCATTTCATTTCATTTCATTTCATTTCATTTCATTTCATTTCATTTCATTTCATTTCATTTCATTTCATTTCATTTCATTTCATTTCATTTCATTTCATTTCATTTCATTTCATTTCATTTCATTTCATTTCATTTCATTTCATTTCATTTCATTTCATTTCATTTCATTTCATTTCATTTCATTTCATTTCATTTCATTTCATTTCATTTCATTTCATTTCATTTCATTTCATTTCATTTCATTTCATTTCATTTCATTTCATTTCATTTCATTTCATTTCATTTCATTTCATTTCATTTCATTTCATTTCATTTCATTTCATTTCATTTCATTTCATTTCATTTCATTTCATTTCATTTCATTTCATTTCATTTCATTTCATTTCATTTCATTTCATTTCATTTCATTTCATTTCATTTCATTTC